>OZ010787.1:567978590-570881848 GCA_963932465.1 Maratus speciosus
ATCACTTTTTTATTATAATAAAAAATTTCAAGGATTTTTTAGAAATGCATATGCAAGTAATGGTGCACACATGTCAAAACGCACACAGGCACATAAAAGAAACAATGTTTTAAGCAATATATAGAATATACAGGGTACATAATGTGTTTAATTCTGTTTTGGCTTAAATAACTGGTGAACAGAGTTAGCTTGATCTATGAATGTAATGCCTAGCTATACTAACGCTCCTATTCTGATCAAATGCCCGCAAAGTTGTGAAAGCTATTCCGCAAAAGGGAGGGTTTACGAGAGAAGGGGGAAAAGAACTGAAAGTCGCTATTCCTAACAAACATCTTTCACCTTCCGCAACTGCTGATGTCACGTACAATTTAAGAATCAGAGAATCGATTTTTAATCGAATATTAGCATGTATTAACCAATGAGAGTGCATCAACAACTTTTAAAGGGACAGAATATAATGTTTTGAATAATAGCTGACCAGTTGAAGAATATTTCTTTTAAATGTTAAATTTAAAAATACTTAATATCCGAGTATTGTTTTAATAACAAGCTCATATTACGTATTAATATTTTTATTGCTCTAGCTTATTCCCATGAATGTATCACCTATTTTCCTATCAAATTAAAATTTATTAATTTAAAATTACGGACTATGTTAACCTTTTACTTTAGCTTTAAAGCCTCAGCTTTTCTATGATGGTATTTTTTCTCACAATTAAATACATTTAAGAAAAATAAAGAACAGATTGATACATTAAGTAAGAATAGATTTATAGATTGGAACTTCCAAAAAAGCAATCAGGAGCAGGGCTGTAAAATGACTTAAATTGGTTCTGGATGCAGGATGCATGAATGTCATTCATGCTAGATAAGCACATACTTTGCTAAATAAAATATTTAAAAAATATTATACGAATTAAAAATCGAGGTACCACATATAGGCACCATAATAGCTGCAGTTTTAAAGTATATGTTGGTGCATATATATATATATATACTATATTATAGCCAGTTTTATATATATTTGCATTTACAAGTTCCTATGATTAACTTTTGTATAATTTTTTCCCTTTGATTTTTAGACATTCGATTTCATTTTAAGTATATATATATGTATACTGGCTAACTGATGGAGGGGGGAAGGGGGCATTAAGAGTTTAAAAACCAGAGAGAGCACTTAAAAACTGATGACATACATATGAATTTTTTTTTGTTACGATAAATATGTGATATTTAAAAATCAACGCAAAGAAAAGCTGAAATATTTCGAGAAATTTTTTCTTGCATTTATTTTAAAGCTTCCTTCTTTAGTGCCAAAAGAATGATACAGAAAATGGGAAATAATAGTAGCAGAGTGTGTTATTGTTATTCCTGTTTTCTCTCTTTTTTTATTTTAATTTTATCACTATAGAAGGGGCGGCTCCTTTTGCAAAGTTTTGAAGCAGCTCAATGTTAAATTTATTTTGGTTGCTTGTTCTTTTCATTCAGCTTATTTATACTAGACTCTATTTTTACAATTAGCTGTATCACAAAAGTTCTTTTATACTAATTAATTATTATTATTATTAATTTATACTTCTTAAATTGAATTTTATAACAAGAATAATGTATATAGGCTCAAACCGAAACAACATCTACTTCTATGCAATTGTATTCTTTCACAAGAGCCCCTCCCTCTCCCAAATTAAATCAATTTAACATTTTTGTCACTTTTAAAAATCACTTATTACTTGGGCTAACTGTACATATATTTTTATATAACTGAAAATTAAAATACAAAATATTATTGAAATTGTTATTTTTATTTATGTTACACAATTTCATTTCATATTATTTA
The DNA here is from genome assembly GCA_963932465.1 of Maratus speciosus. Classification (NCBI taxonomy): domain Eukaryota; kingdom Metazoa; phylum Arthropoda; class Arachnida; order Araneae; family Salticidae; genus Maratus; species Maratus speciosus. Next base: position 567,980,428 of record OZ010787.1, read on the forward strand.
TAATGATTAAATACAAACGAAGGGGGGGGGGGGGGGGGGAAATGTACGTTTATGCTACGTGTAGAGTTTTTAAACATCAAATTTCATGATAACATGTTTATCAATGTCTCTTAATTAGTGTCTTTTCCAATATATTTAGCAATCTTGAAAAGCTCAGAGCTTTAAACAAACTGTTTAGACACTGTTTAGAGTGAAAAAGTTAGAAAACTCTTAAAAGCATTATACCCATACTTAATATAGCAAGCTTTTGCTATAGACCTATCAATACTTCATTTGCACTGACGAAATTTATACTAAATTAAAAGTTGATAATTTATTGTGTAAATTAATATAGGGTAGATGTGCTAGTAATAGACACCCTTCAATGTTTTGGTTTATAAAAAAAAATAACCAATAAAAATTTATCTTTTATTATTTGTTTCATAACTTCCCCTTGCATATTTAATAATCTTGCATTATTATTAGCCATTTTCCAGTAATGGACACCCCGTGTAGACATTGCTAAAAATGCAATTTCAGTAATGTTTATATTACATAAAATATAGACTTAACTGAAGACCTAAATAATAAATTTAATTTTTAAATTACACTTACCAAAATGTAATAACACCAAAACTTTTATAAATAGCTGCTTTTAAGTTATTTTATATGGTTAATAAAATTTCAATAATTTATTCTTTTTTCTTTTTTTTTTTTATGTATATAATAACTCTGACTTGCACTTTTTATAATATGGCAATCAAACCAGTCAGGAAGCAAAAAATATAATTTAAGGGCATAGTCAAAGAGGGGCTCATAGAGCTTAACCCACCCCATTTAAATAAAAACAATTAAGTTACAGAAATTGTTAAAAATCTGTCTTAAATGTTCCCTTATTCATCTCTGAAAATATATATATATTTTATTGTAATGCTAATTAAAGTTATAGTAATCATGAAACTAGTAAATCTGCAGATCAATGGCCTCAAACATCAATTCTACAGTTTTATTTTGAGAATTATTTTATTTAGTGTTTAAAATATCCAACTCACAGTATCATTTTTTTCATATTTGTAATATTAATTATTACAAGTAATATATCAAGTAGTCTCTAGAAGTTGTTAAAAATAGTGAGACAAAGCTATTGCTATACACTAATACTCAAAAACTTTTTTCTTTTTTTAATTATTATTAACTTTTAAATCTCCCGCTGTCTCAATAATCTGACAGCTGTAATTGCTTGATATTTAGTATTTTAAACTATCCATCTAAAATAATTAAAATATCTATCTTCTGATAATTACAATAATTGATGCAAACAGTGAATGATTATCACAAATATTTTATTAAATACTGGCATCCTAATTGTTAAATTTATTTGAAAATCAGTGTTTTGTTTCATTAGTATGCTTTCATTAAATTCTGGTTCTAAATAGTCATAAAAACAATTATATCTGTTACTTTTTGTGGGATGTCTATTACTGGAACAGAGAGTGCCCATTACTGGACTTTTGGGGTGTTTTGATATATTTCTGTTACTTAAAATTGAGTTTTTATTCATATTCGGAAATGAAACTATCAGAATGGTTAAATATTGTTGATAGATTAATATAATATTGAAAAAACTGGAATATAATGATTATAATTTATTAATAAAAAATAATTTTAAAAGAAATTTCTTAAGGGTGTCTATTACTGGCACATCTACCCTATTTGAGAAATGTACTATACAGCAGGATTTTCTTTTATTTTTTTTTAAGCCAACAAGTACTAGAGAAATAAATACCAATTAAGATGTTAATCTTAATCCAACATGTTGAAGTCATTTAACTTAAAAACTTAAATTTGTTAATAAACATCATTAAATTATAACTTTCAGCTAATTAGATTTTTTCAGTTTGAAAATAATACAGACATTTGTTATCTGCAAACTGACTAGTATTTATTATCATCTTTACTATTAATATTATTTTGTCTTAGAAGTAATGCAGATAGAGTAGATCTTCTCCCCCCCCCCCCTAAACTGAATAAGTAATAACATTTGATCTCTGTGAATTAAATACTTTCACATAATAAATACTCAATCATACATCCTTACATACTCTCAACCAGTCACAATGTGAATTGTTTTCAGTGTTTTATTATTATTAACATGTTGTATTATACTGAAGAGTAAAAACAATTTTCAAGATAAGACATATTTATAAATGTCACAATATAGTTTCAAGAATTATGATTTAATCATTTTTTAATAATTCATACTATGTAATCATATATATTTTTACTTCTTCATTGCACGATTACAGATAAGCTTTAAAAACGAAAATCTCGATGATAAACAGTATTTAATTAATAAAAGTATCTTTACAAATTTATATTTTATCAATTTTATTTCTTACGTGTGCATTTAAAATTTATTTCAAATTAACATAAAATGCTGAACAAATTAATACATTACAGTTATCGAAAATAAATTATCCACAAGTCATGGAAATTGTCTGTTACTTACTGCAGAAAAATAAGAAATTAAACTTATTGTTTAAATACAGCAGTTCATGTGTCAGCTTTATTATTATTATTATTATTATTATAATTATAAATCATCAAATCTAATTCTTAGGGATTAGTAACAAAAAGATATAAAAACTTCATTACTAAATTATTAGAAACTAAATAAATATCATATACAAAAAGTAAACAAATATTTTTTTAATGGATGTGATAGTATTTCGCTTTCAAGAGATTAAAGTCAAAACTGTCAATACCAAGATTCTAATGATATATGACTTATCTTGGTAATAACTAAGAAAAAAAGTAAAGGTTTTATAGTAGTACCAAAAAAAAAAAAAAAAAAGCTATCTTTCACGATAATACAACATATCAAAAGGTACCCTAACACTGAAAAAAACATTTCACATACCTGTATTTTAAATGAGTATTCCCCTTATGTTTTGTTTTGATGTTAGCTCCTATCTATAACAAGTGATTTTTAAAATCTGTGTTATTTATTTGCAGCACAAAATTTACTATAACAGCATTTTGCAAGCGTCACATGGTTCTTTGCACACTATGCTACCAAAAGTCCGCCATCTTTTTTTACTACTTACGAGTCTTTTGTACCTCCCGCAAATAGTTATCACGTGACAACCTCAGTTGCGATTGCTCTGCGAGAGTGAAACCGTCCGCACGTTTGATCTGTTTCGTGATTTTAGACGTCCCTCGCAAATCCACGAGGAAAGGGGAGTTACGGGAGAAAAGCGTTTGATTGGAATAGGCGCATAAAATGGATAGACAGTATTTGATGAGGAACTTTGCAACATTTCTTAGTGGCAAATTACACAGTTAGTATTCCTATCTTGCAAATGGTACAAGATATGGAGAAAAATCAATTACAGAGTTATAAAGTTTCCTTGATTTAGTACGGAATAATTCTTACATGTAAAACTATCTTTATTAGAAGCCCTGAAACATAGTTTTTTTTTATGTCCAATCACCAGCTTAAATATGCCTGTTATTGCATGGAAAAGTGTAGTACGTACAGTAGATGCACATTTACATTAATAAAAGATAGATGTTTGTGTGTGTATTTGCATGTGTGTGATGGTTAGGAAAATCTACTGCATCTAGAGTCCTGAAAATTTGGATGAGGTTAAACGAAGACAGCCAAATGCACATGACACTCAGACTTTTCATTTTTTGATAACTAGTCAAGATATCAATTAAAAACCATGATAAACATAGCAAAATGGCACACTACCTTTGTTGTCTGTGCTTTTACTGTATCTACTAAGTTGTATCTATTCATTTTAACTATATATTACATCAGGGGTGATTTTGAGAATTAATGGAGAATTGAAATTGATATTTTAACCTGAAAATAAAACCTGAAATTTTAACCTGAAAATAAAACCTGAAATTTTAACAGAAAATTTTTTGTGTGGAAAGAAAACACATATTTTATTGCAAGGAGGTAAAATCTTCTCATTATGAAATATATTAATTTTAATTGTGTTTAGAATCATATCCACAAGTCTTATTTTATGAATTTAGCTATCAGAAAAACCTGAATTCCAGTACTGAAAATGAAATAAATACCTGAAATCAGGTATATTACCTGAACACAATCATTCCCTGTTACATTCCATTAAATAAACATTATAGGTAATTAATTTTTTGGGGGATTCAAAATGTATTTATATGATTAAAAAAAATATAGAAGTTGGAAACTATATCAAAAAGTAATCAACTATGACAGAAAATATTGAAACAATGTAATGATGAAGAAACTTACCTTTCATTACCGGCTTTAGAAACCTCTTTTTTTATTTCTCTGACTACTGAGCTGTTATAGGGATATGAGTTCTCACTGACGGAATTTGAAGCACAGCTAAGGGAGGGAAAAAATAAATCAGCTTGATGAAAATTCGAATGCACCCAAAAGAAAAAAAAAATCAAAAACATGTATGTTAGAAAATAGCTACATAAAATAGCTACATAAATATTTAAACAGTAAGTTTATAAATAACATTCTAAAAAAAAAAAAAAAAGGCAAGGTGCAGCTGGGATTTTTTTAAAAAAGGACCCTTAATAAAGATTTTAGAGGGAACATTAGTGTAAATTTAAAATGACCCAGTACTTTTTTTTGCAGGATGGTCAGAAATACTTTAAATCAGAATTACAGATATTTCCCTCAGTATAATCTAGTGCTAAAATTATCATGGTGAGTATTTTTATATTAAATTATTTTTTAAAGTAATTGCTGCTTAGAATATTTTTTTTTTTAATTGGATCTAAAAAATTGAGAGAAAGTTATTTGTTGGCCATTTTTAAGAAAGAAAATACTAGTGTCAGTTTTTTAAAGGAAATCTGGTATTTTCTCGCATATTAAAATACAGATGAAGGGACAACAGGCCATGACAAAATTGAAATATAAATAAAAAAGTTATTAACTAAAACTTACATCTTATAAGGTCTCCTTAAAGAACATACTTAGAATATTTTTAAAAAAAGCTCATGAAATTACTTATCTACGTAATAAAGGACGTCAATTTTCACAACGGAATTCTAGTAGAAAAATAAATAATTTTGAGTATTTGATACAAAAAGAAACTTCCATGCAATTTGGCGAGCTATACTTTTCCTCGCCAAATGTAAGTGATTTTAATGCATTTGGAAATTGCAAGCTAAACGAGTTTTTACATTAATGTGCTTAATGAATTAAAACAGTTTATATAATAAATAAAATTTTCATATTGATGAAGTTATTTAATTTTACACAATTTAACTGGCTGGATAAATAAAAAAAAAAATAAATTTTGAAATTGAATTTTAAAGTAATTGAAATTAAAAAGTTGCCCAAATGGGGGGGAGGGCATTTTAGTTACAGAAAAAACTGTTTTTACAACAATTTATCATAGTACAATGTACATTCACTATATTGTTTTAGATATAACGAAATATTGTACAAAGCAAAACCTTGTTCTATTATTTAAATTAACTTTAAACCTCTACTTAGAATGAAGGACACTTAATATAACAAAATTATGCCTTTAATCAGAAGTACTTTAAGATATAAAAATACAGTTAATAACTATTTATTTTGATTTTATCCAATTTTAACTAAAAAAAAAAACATTAATTAAATAGAAAATCATTAAAGAACAATATTAACTAAATACAATATTAACGAAATACATGCAATGTTTCATATACCAACAAGTATACAAATGTGAATTTTTTTTTTTTTTGTGCTAAAAGTAATCTACTTATATATATTTAAACAATAAAAAACAGAAAATAAGCTTAAAGCATAAAAATGTAGATATGATCTTGGCATGTGAGAACAGATGCACCATCTCAGCTTTGGTAGCGAATGTGTTAAAACATGAGTAATACGTAAAAAAGCTATTGCACATGTGATATGGAATGGCCCTATATGGGAACAAAAATAGTAAGTTTTAAAATGATGAGATATTTATGTAAAAGTCATTTTGGACTTTCATCAACAAAAATACCAGTTTAAAAATTCAGAAAAAATCATTTTCATGAAAATTCATAAACAAATTAAAAATATATATATATATAAAAGATCAAATCTTCAGAATTCAAAATTCTGCTTAAAACTTGTATCATATCAAAAATATAAAATTAATTTAAAAAGAAAAAAGTTACAATGTATGATTGAAAACTTGTCACCTAGACTATGCATGATCATGCTACCTCAGTGCCACGACGATCACATACAGAAACTCAAACTAATGGATATCTGAAATGCATGCTGAACTTTAACATCCAATTTCTCAAAAACCAAGGTCTATTTGAAGAAAATCTTTCATCAGATTAGTTAGGGGTAGAACCGCTGCAACAATTTAAAATCATCAAAATCTGTGTGCCCCATGTTTGGTGATCCCCTAGCGAGTTCTGAATTTCATACTATAGAGAACAACATCTCTGACATCATGATCTGTAATGTTGATGTGAATGAAAAACATGATCATAGCAATGAGGATGTTAAATTAGCATTCATAATCTGAGGTACAGTCTCAATCCTAAAATAAAGCAAAGTCTATAATGCCTTTGATAGCATGATCTTTGCTATATCATCTAGCAAAGTCTATGAAAAAATCCATTTCTGAAATTGTTATGAATATAGTATAATTATGTAACGTTTTATGATAGGCAATTCTTGTTTTTCCATAAAAATTGTTACAAAATTAGATGATTTAATAGTAATATGTAAATGCTGGTGAATACTTTGTTTTTAAAAATGAAGCCAAGTTTTCAACTCAAATTTCTCTTAGTACAATTGCTATCAATATTTTTAACTGCTTAAACTTTTCAAAAATATAATGCATATAAAAAAGCTTAAATTATATGAATGATTTATTTTTTTAAATGAACAACATTAATAAGCTATTTCTATAAATTTAAATCTAGTATTAATAATTTAGTTTTATATTACAATATTTCAAAATGAAGATAACACATCACTTTTTTATTATAATAAAAAATTTCAAGGATTTTTTAGAAATGCATATGCAAGTAATGGTGCACACATGTCAAAACGCACACAGGCACATAAAAGAAACAATGTTTTAAGCAATATATAGAATATACAGGGTACATAATGTGTTTAATTCTGTTTTGGCTTAAATAACTGGTGAACAGAGTTAGCTTGATCTATGAATGTAATGCCTAGCTATACTAACGCTCCTATTCTGATCAAATGCCCGCAAAGTTGTGAAAGCTATTCCGCAAAAGGGAGGGTTTACGAGAAAAGGGGGAAAAGAACTGAAAGTCGCTATTCCTAACAAACATCTTTCACCTTCCGCAACTGCTGATGTCACGTACAATTTAAGAATAAGAGAATCGATTTTTAATCGAATATTAGCATGTATTAACCAATGAGAGTGCATCAACAACTTTTAAAGGGACAGAATATAATGATTTGAATAATAGCTGACCAGTTGAAGAATATTTCTTTTAAATGTTAAATTTAAAAATACTTAATATCCGAGTATTGTTTTAATAACAAGCTCATATTACGTATTAATATTTTTATTGCTCTAGCTTATTCCCATGAATGTATCACCTATTTTCCTATCAAATTAAAATTTATTAATTTAAAATTACGGACTATGTTAACCTTTGACTTTAGCTTTAAAGCCTCAGCTTTTCTAGGATGGTATTTTTTCTCACAATTAAATACATTTAAGAAAAATAAAGAACAGATTGATACATTACAGTAAGAATAGATTTATAGATTGGAACTTCCAAAAAAGCAATCAGGAGCAGGGCTGTAAAATGACTTAAATTGGTTCTGGATGCAGGATGCATGAATGTCATTCATGCTAGATAAGCACATACTTTGCTAAATAAAATATTTAAAAAATATTATACGAATTAAAAATCGAGGTACCACATATAGGCGCCATAATAGCTGCAGTTTTAAAGTATATGTTGGTGCATATACATATATACTATATTATAGCCAGTTTTATATATATTTGCATTTACAAGTTCCTATGATTAACTTTTGTATAATTTTTTCCCTTTGATTTTTAGCCATTCGATTTCATTTTAAGTATATATATATGTATACTGGCTAACTGATGGAGGGGGGAAGGGGGCATTAAGAGTTTAAAAACCAGAGAGAGCACTTAAAAACTGATGACATACATATGAATTTTTTTTTTGTTACGATAAATATGTGATATTTAAAAATCAACGCAAAGAAAATCTGAAATATTTCGAGAAATTTTTTCTTGCATTTATTTTAAAGCTTCCTTCTTTAGTGCCAAAAGAATGATACAGAAAATGGGAAATAATAGTAGCAGAGTGTGTTATTGTTATTCCTGTTTTCTCTCTTTTTTTATTTTAATTTTATCACTATAGAAGGGGCGGCTCCTTTTGCAAAGTTTTGAAGCAGCTCAATGTTAAATTTATTTTGGTTGCTTGTTCTTTTCATTCAGCTTATTTATACTAGACTCTATTTTTACAATTAGCTGTATCACAAAAGTTCTTTTATACTAATTAATTATTATTATTATTAATTTATACTTCTTAAATTGAATTTTATAACAAGAATAATGTATATAGGCTCAAACCGAAACAACATCTACTTCTATGCAATTGTATTCTTTCACAAGAGCCCCTCCCTCCCCCAAATTAAATCAATTTAACATTTTTGTCACTTTTAAAAATCACTTATTACTTGGGCTAACTGTACATATATTTTTATATAACTGAAAATTAAAATACAAAATATTATTGAAATTGTTATTTTTATTTATGTTACACAATTTCATTTCATATTATTTATAATGATTAAATACAAACGAAGGGGGGGAAAAGGTACGTTTATGCTACGTGTAGAGTTTTTAAACATCAAATTTCATGATAACATGTTTATCAATGTCTCTTAATTAGTGTCTTTTCCAATATATTTAGCAATCTTGAAAAGCTCAGAGCTTTAAACAAACTGTTTAGACACTGTTTAGAGTGAAAAAGTTAGAAAACTCTTAAAAGCATTATACCCATACTTAATATAGCAAGCTTTTGCTATAGACCTATCAATACTTCATTTGCACTGACGAAATTTATACTAAATTAAAAGTTGATAATTTATTGTGTAAATTAATATAGGGTAGATGTGCTAGTAATAGACACCCTTCAATGTTTTGGTTTATAAAAAAAACATAACCAATAAAAATTTATCTTTTATTATTTGTTTCATAACTTCCCCTTGCATATTTTATAATCTTGCATTATTATTAGTCATTTTCCAGTAATGGACACCCCGTGTAGACATTGCTAAAAATGCAATTTCAGTAATGTTTATATTACATAAAATATAGACTTAACTGAAGACCTAAATAATAAATTTAATTTTTAAATTACACTTACCAAAATGTAATAACACCAAAACTTTTATAAATAGCTGCTTTTAAGTTATTTTATATGGTTAATAAAATTTCAATAATTTATTCTTTTTTCTTTTTTTTTTTATGTATATAATAACTCTGACTTGCACTTTTTATAATATGGCAATCAAACCAGTCAGGAAGCAAAAAATATAATTTAAGGGCATAGTCAAAGAGGGGCTCATAGAGCTTAACCCACCCCATTTAAATAAAAACAATTAAGTTACAGAAATTGTTAAAAATCTGTCTTAAATGTTCCCTTATTCATCTCTGAAAAAATATATATTTTTTATTGTAATGCTAATTAAAGTTATAGTAATCATGAAACTAGTAAATCTGCAGATCAATGGCCTCAAACATCAATTCTACAGTTTTATTTTGAGAATTATTTTATTTAGTGTTTAAAATATCCAACTCACAGTATCATTTTTTTCATATTTGTAATATTAATTATTACAAGTAATATATCAAGTAGTCTCTAGAAGTTGTTAAAAATAGTGAGACAAAGCTATTGCTATACACTAATACTCAAAAACTTTTTTTTTTTTTTAATTATTATTAACTTTTAAATCTCCCGCTGTCTCAATAATCTGACAGCTGTAATTGCTTGATATTTAGTATTTTAAACTATCCATCTAAAATAATTAAAATATCTATCTTCTGATAATTACAATAATTGATGCAAACAGTGAATGATTATCACAAATATTTTATTAAATACTGGCATCCTAATTGTTAAATTTATTTGAAAATCAGTGTTTTATTTCATTAGTATGCTTTCATTAAATTCTGGTTCTAAATAGTCATAAAAACAATTATATCTGTTACTTTTTGTGGGATGTCTATTACTGGAACAGAGAGTGCCCATTACTGGACTTTTGGGGTGTTTTGATATATTTCTGTTATTTAAAATTGAGTTTTTATTCATATTCGGAAATGAAACTATCAGAATGGTTAAATATTGTTGATAGATTAATATAATATTGAAAAAACTGGAATATAATGATTATAATTTATTAATAAAAAATAATTTTAAAAGAAATTTCTTAAGGGTGTCTATTACTGGCACATCTACCCTATTTGAGAAATGTACTATACAGCAGGATTTTCTTTTATTTTTTTTTAAGCCAACAAGTACTAGAGAAATAAATACCAATTAAGATGTTAATCTTAATCCAAAATGTTGAAGTCATTTAACTTAAAAACTTAAATTTGTTAATAAACATCATTAAATTATAACTTTCAGCTAATTAGATTTTTTCAGTTTGAAAATAATACAGACATTTGTTATCTGCAAACTGACTACTATTTATTATCATCTTTACTATTAATATTATTTTGTCTTAGATGTAATGCAGATAGAGTAGATTATCCCCCCCCACCCCCCTAAACTGAATAAGTAATAATATTTGATCTCTGTGAATTAAATACTTTCACATAATAAATACTCAATCATACATCCTTACATACTCTCAACCAGTCACAATGTGAAATGTTTTCAGTGTTTTATTATTATTAACATGTTGTATTATACTGAAGAGTAAAAACAATTTTCAAGATAAGACATATTTATAAATGTCACAATATAGTTTCAAGAATTATGATTTAATCATTTTTTAATAATTCATACTATGTAATCATATATATTTTTACTTCTTCATTGCACGATTACAGATAAGCTTTAAAAATGAAAATCTCGATGATAAACAGTATTTAATTAATAAAAGTATCTTTACAAATTTATATTTTATCAATTTTATTTCTTAAGTGTGCATTTAAAATTTATTTCAAATTAACATAAAATGCTGAACAAATTAATACATTACAGTTATCGAAAATAAATTATCCACAAGTCATGGAAATTGTCTGTTACTTACTGCAGAAAAATAAGAAATTAAACTTATTGTTTAAATACAGCAGTTCATGTGTCAGCTTTATTATTATTATTATCATTATTATTATTATAATTATAAATCATCAAATCTAATTCTTAGGGATTAGTAACAAAAAGATATAAAAACTTCATTACCAAATTATTAGAAACTAAATAAATATCATATACAAAAAGTAAACAAATATTTTTTTAATGGATGTGATAGTATTTCGCTTTCAAGAGATAAAAGTCAAAACTGTCAATACCAAGATTCTAATGATATATGACTTATCTTGGTAATAACTAAGAAAAAAAGTAAAGGTTTTATAGTAGTACCAAAAAAAAAAAAAAAAAGCTCTCTTTCACGATAATACAACATATCAAAAGGTACCGTAACACTGAAAAAAACATTTCACATACCTGTATTTTAAATGAGTATTCCCCTTATGTTTTGTTTTGATGTTAGCTCCTATCTATAACAAATGATTTTTAAAATCTGTGTTATTTATTTGCAGCACAAAATTTACTATAACAGCATTTTGCAAGCGTCACATGGTTCTTTGCACGCTATGCTACCAAAAGTCCGCCATCTTTTTTTACTACTTACGAGTCTTTTGTACCTCCCGCAAATAGTTATCACGTGACAACCTCAGTTGCGATGGCTCTACGAGAGTGAAACCGTCCGCACGTTTGATCTGTTTCGTGATTTTAGACGTGCCTCGCAAATCCACGAGGAAAGGGGAGTTACGGGAGAAAAGCGTTTGATTGGAATAGGCGCATAAAATGGATAGACAGTATTTGATGAGGAACTTTGCAACATTTCTTAGTGGCAAATTACACAGATAGTATTCCTATCTTGCAAATGGTACAAGATATGGAGAAAAATCAATTACAGAGTTATAAAGTTTCCTTGATTTAGTACGGAATAATTCTTAAATGTAAAACTATCTTTATTAGAAGCCCTGAAACATAGTTTTTTTTTATGTCCAATCACCAGCTTAAATATGCCTGTTATTGCATGGAAAAGTGTAGTACGTACAGTAGATGCACATTTACATTAATAAAAGATAGATGTTACTGTGTGTATTTGCATGTGTGTGATGGTTAGGAAAATCTACTGCATCTAGAGTCCTGAAAATTTGGATGAGGTTAAACGAAGACAGCCAAATGCACATGACACTCAGACTTTTCATTTTTTGATAACTAGTCAAGATATCAATTAAAATCCATGATAAACATAGCAAAATGGCACACTACCTTTGTTGTCTGTGCTTTTACTGTATCTACTAAGTTGTATCTATTCATTTTAACTATATATTACATCAGGGGTGATTTTGAGAATTAATGGAGAATTGAAACTGATATTTTAACCTGAAAATAAAACCTGAAATTTTAACCTGAAAATAAAACCTGAAATTTTAACAGAAAAAGTTTTTGTGTGGAAAGAAAACACATATTTTATTGCAAGGAGGTAAAATCTTCTCATTATGAAATATATTAATTTTAATTGTGTTTAGAATCATTTCCACAAGTCTTATTTTATGAATTTAGCTATCAGAAAAACCTGAATTCCAGTACTGAAAATGAAATAAATACCTGAAATCAGGTATATTACCTGAACACAATCATTCCCTGTTACATTCCATTAAATAAACATTATAGGTAATTAATTTTTGGGGGGATTCAAAATGTATTTATATGACTAAAAAATATATAGAAGTTGGAAACTATATCAAAAAGTAATCAACTATGACAGAAAATATTGAAACAATGTAATGATGAAGAAACTTACCTTTCATTACCGGCTTTAGAAACCTCTTTTTTTATTTCTCTGACTACTGAGCTGTTATAGGGATATGAGTTCTCACTGACGTAATTTGAAGCACAGCTAAGGGAGGGAAAAAATAAATCAGCTTGATGAAAATTCGAATGCACCCAAAAGAAAAAAAAATCAAAAACATGTATGTTAGAAAATAGCTACATAAAATAGCTACATAAATATTTAAACAGTAAGTTTATAAATAACATTCTAAAAAAAAAAAAAAGGGCAAGGTTCAGCTGGGATTTTTTTAAAAAAAGGACCCTTAATAAAGATTTTAGAGGGAACATTAGTGTAAATTTAAAATGACCCAGTACTTTTTTTTGCAGGATGGTCAGAAATACTTTAAATCAGAATTACAGATATTTCCCTCAGTATAATCTAGTGCTAAAATTATCATGGTGAGTATTTTTATATTAAATTATTTTTTAAAGTAATTGCTGCTTAGAATTTTTTTTTTTTTTTTAATTGGATCTAAAAAATTGAGAGAAAGTTATTTGTTGGCCATTTTTAAGAAAGAAAATACTAGTGTCAGTTTGTTAAAGGAAATCTGGTATTTTCTCGCATATTAAAATACAGATGAAGGGACAACAGGCCATGACAAAATTGAAATATAAATAAAAAAATTATTAACTAAAACTTACATCTTATAAGGTCTCCTTAAAGAACATACTTAGAATATTTTTAAAAAAAGCTCATGAAATTACTTATCTACGTAATAAAGGACGTCAATTTTAACAACGGAATTCTAGTAGAAAAATAAATAATTTTGAGTATTTGATACAAAAAGAAACTTCCATGCAATTTGGCGAGCTATACTTTTCCTCGCCAAATGTAAGTGATTTTAATGCATTTGGAAATTGCAAGCTAAACGAGTTTTTACATTAATGTGCTTAATGAATTAAAACAGTTTATATAATAAATAAAATTTTCATATTGATGAAGTTATTTAATTTTACACAATTTAACTGGCTGGATAAATAAAAAAAAAAATAAATTTTGAAATTGAATTTTAAAGTAATTGTAATTAAAAAGTTGCCCAAATGGGGGGGAGGGCATTTTAGTTACAGAAAAAACTGTTTTTACAAAAATTTATCATAGTACAATGTACATTCACTATATTGTTTTAGATATAACGAAATATTGTACAAGGCAAAACCTTGTTCTATTATTTAAATTAACTTTAAACCTCTACTTAGAATGAAGGACACTTAATATAACAAAATTATGCCTTTAATCAGAAGTACTTTAAGATATAAAAATACAGTTAATAACTATTTATTTTGATTTTATCCAATTTTAACTAAAAAAAAAAACATTAATTAAATAGAAAATAATTAAAGAACAATATTAACTAAATACAATATTAACGAAATACATGCAATGTTTCATATGCCAACAAGTATACAAATGTGAATTTTTTTTTTTTGTGCTAAAAGTAATCTACTTTTATATATTTAAACAATAAAAAACAGAAAATAAGCTTAAAGCATAAAAATGTAGATATGATCTTGGCATGTGAGAACAGATGCACCATCTCAGCTTTGGTAGCGAATGTGTTAAAACATGAGTAATACGTAAAAAAGCTATTGCACATGTGATATGGAATGGCCCTATATGGGAACAAAAATAGTAAGTTTTAAAATGATGAGATATTTATGTAAAAGTCATTTTGGACTTTCATCAACAAAAATACCAGTTTAAAAATTCAGAAAAAATCATTTTCATGAAAATTCATAAACAAATTAAATATATATATATATATATAAGATCAAATCTTCAGAATTCAAAATTCTGCTTAAAACTTGTATCATATCAAAAATATAAAATTAATTTAAAAAGAAAAAAGTTACAATGTATGATTGAAAACTTGTCACCTAGACTGTGCATGATCATGCTACCTCAGTGCCACGACGATCACATACAGAAACTCAAACTAATGGATATTTGAAATGCATGCTGAACTTTAACATCCAATTTCTCAAAAACCAAGGTCTATTTGAAGAAAATCTTTCATAAGATTAGTTAGGGGTAGAACCGCTGCAACAATTTAAAATCATCAAAATCTGTGTGCCCCATGTTTGGCGATCCCCTAGCGAGTTCTGAATTTCATACTATAGAGAACAACATCTCTGACATCATGATCTGTAATGTTGATGTGAATGAAAAACATGATCATAGCAATGAGGATGTTAAATTGGCATTCATAATCTGAGGTACAGTCTCAATCCTAAAATAAAGCAAAGTCTATAATGCCTTTGATAGCATGATCTTTGCTATATCATCTAGCAAAGTCTATGAAAAAATCCATTTCTGAAATTGTTATGAATATAGTATAATTATGTAACGTTTTATGATAGGCAATTCTTGTTTTTCCATAAAAATTGTTACAAAATTAGATGATTTAATAGTAATATGTAAATGCTGGTGAATACTTTGATTTTAAAAATGAAGCCAAGTTTTCAACTCAAATTTCTCTTAGTACAATTGCTATCAATATTTTTAACTGCTTAAACTTTTCAAAAATATAATGCATATAAAAAAGCTTAAATTATATGAATGATTTATTTTTTTAAATGAACAACATTAATAAGCTATTTCTATAAATTTAAATCTAGTATTAATAATTTAGTTTTATATTACAATATTTCAAAATGAAGATAACACATCACTTTTTTATTATAATAAAAAATTTCAAGGATTTTTTAGAAATGCATATGCAAGTAATGGTGCACACATGTCAAAACGCACACAGGCACATAAAAGAAACAATGTTTTAAGCAATATATAGAACATACAGGGTACATAATGTGTTTAATTCTGTTTTGGCTTAAATAACTGGTGAACAGAGTTAGCTTGATCTATGAATGTAATGCCTAGCTATACTAACGCTCCTATTCTGATCAAATGCCCGCAAAGTTGTGAAAGCTATTCCGCAAAAGGGAGGGTTTACGAGAGAAGGGGGAAAAGAACTGAAAGTCGCTATTCCTAACAAACATCTTTCACCTTCTGCAACTGCTGATGTCACGTACAATTTAAGAATCAGAGAATCGATTTTTAATCGAATATTAGCATGTATTAACCAATGAGAGTGCATCAACAACTTTTAAAGGGACAGAATATAATGTTTTGAATAATAGCTGACCAGTTGAAGAATATTTCTTTTAAATGTTAAATTTAAAAATACTTAATATCCGAGTATTGTTTTAATAACAAGCTCATATTACGTATTAATATTTTTATTGCTCTAGCTTATTCCCATGAATGTATCACCTATTTTCCTATCAAATTAAAATTTATTAATTTAAAATTACGGACTATGTTAACCTTTTACTTTAGCTTTAAAGCCTCATCTTTTCTATGATGGTATTTTTTCTCACAATTAAATACATTTAAGAAAAATAAAGAACAGATTGATACATTACAGTAAGAATAGATTTATAGATTGGAACTTCCAAAAAAGCAATCAGGAGCAGGGCTGTAAAATGACTTAAATTGGTTCTGGATGCAGGATGCATGAATGTCATTCATGCTAGATAAGCACATACTTTGCTAAATAAAATATTTAAAAAATATTATACGAATTAAAAATCGAGGTACCACATATAGGCGCCATAATAGCTGCAGTTTTAAAGTATATGTTGGTGCATATATATATATATATACTATATTATAGCCAGTTTTATATATATTTGCATTTACAAGTTCCTATGATTAACTTTTGTATAATTTTTTCCCTTTGATTTTTAGACATTCGATTTCATTTTAAGTATATATATATGTATACTGGCTAACTGATGGAGGGGGGAAGGGGGCATTAAGAGTTTAAAAACCAGAGAGAGCACTTAAAAACTGATGACATACATATGAATTTTTTTTTTGTTACGATAAATATGTGATATTTAAAAATCAACGCAAAGAAAAGCTGAAATATTTCGAGAAATTTTTTCTTGCATTTATTTTAAAGCTTCCTTCTTTAGTGCCAAAAGAATGATACAGAAAATGGGAAATAATAGTAGCAGAGTGTGTTATTGTTATTCCTGTTTTCTCTCTTTTTTTATTTTAATTTTATCACTATAGAAGGGGCGGCTCCTTTTGCAAAGTTTTGAAGCAGCTCAATGTTAAATTTATTTTGGTTGCTTGTTCTTTTCATTCAGCTTATTTATACTAGACTCTATTTTTACAATTAGCTGTATCACAAAAGTTCTTTTATACTAATTAATTATTATTATTATTAATTTATACTTCTTAAATTGAATTTTATAACAAGAATAATGTATATAGGCTCAAACCGAAACAACATCTACTTCTATGCAATTGTATTCTTTCACAAGAGCCCCTCCCTCCCCCAAATTAAATCAATTTAACATTTTTGTCACTTTTAAAAATCACTTATTACTTGGGCTAACTGTACATATATTTTTATATAACTGAAAATTAAAATACAAAATATTATTGAAATTGTTATTTTTATTTATGTTACACAATTTCATTTCATATTATTTATAATGATTAAATACAAACGAAGGGGGGGAAAAGGTACGTTTATGCTACGTGTAGAGTTTTTAAACATCAAATTTCATGATAACATGTTTATCAATGTCTCTTAATTAGTGTCTTTTCCAATATATTTAGCAATCTTGAAAAGCTCAGAGCTTTAAACAAACTGTTTAGACACTGTTTAGAGTGAAAAAGTTAGAAAACTCTTAAAAGCATTATACCCATACTTAATATAGCAAGCTTTTGCTATAGACCTATCAATACTTCATTTGCACTGACGAAATTTATACTAAATTAAAAGTTGATAATTTATTGTGTAAATTAATATAGGGTAGATGTGCTAGTAATAGACACCCTTCAATGTTTTGGTTTATAAAAAAAACATAACCAATAAAAATTTATCTTTTATTATTTGTTTCATAACTTCCCCTTGCATATTTTATAATCTTGCATTATTATTAGTCATTTTCCAGTAATGGACACCCCGTGTAGACATTGCTAAAAATGCAATTTCAGTAATGTTTATATTACATAAAATATAGACTTAACTGAAGACCTAAATAATAAATTTAATTTTTAAATTACACTTACCAAAATGTAATAACACCAAAACTTTTATAAATAGCTGCTTTTAAGTTATTTTATATGGTTAATAAAATTTCAATAATTTATTCTTTTTTCTTTTTTTTTTTATGTATATAATAACTCTGACTTGCACTTTTTATAATATGGCAATCAAACCAGTCAGGAAGCAAAAAATATAATTTAAGGGCATAGTCAAAGAGGGGCTCATAGAGCTTAACCCACCCCATTTAAATAAAAACAATTAAGTTACAGAAATTGTTAAAAATCTGTCTTAAATGTTCCCTTATTCATCTCTGAAAAAATATATATTTTTTATTGTAATGCTAATTAAAGTTATAGTAATCATGAAACTAGTAAATCTGCAGATCAATGGCCTCAAACATCAATTCTACAGTTTTATTTTGAGAATTATTTTATTTAGTGTTTAAAATATCCAACTCACAGTATCATTTTTTTCATATTTGTAATATTAATTATTACAAGTAATATATCAAGTAGTCTCTAGAAGTTGTTAAAAATAGTGAGACAAAGCTATTGCTATACACTAATACTCAAAAACTTTTTTTTTTTTTTAATTATTATTAACTTTTAAATCTCCCGCTGTCTCAATAATCTGACAGCTGTAATTGCTTGATATTTAGTATTTTAAACTATCCATCTAAAATAATTAAAATATCTATCTTCTGATAATTACAATAATTGATGCAAACAGTGAATGATTATCACAAATATTTTATTAAATACTGGCATCCTAATTGTTAAATTTATTTGAAAATCAGTGTTTTATTTCATTAGTATGCTTTCATTAAATTCTGGTTCTAAATAGTCATAAAAACAATTATATCTGTTACTTTTTGTGGGATGTCTATTACTGGAACAGAGAGTGCCCATTACTGGACTTTTGGGGTGTTTTGATATATTTCTGTTATTTAAAATTGAGTTTTTATTCATATTCGGAAATGAAACTATCAGAATGGTTAAATATTGTTGATAGATTAATATAATATTGAAAAAACTGGAATATAATGATTATAATTTATTAATAAAAAATAATTTTAAAAGAAATTTCTTAAGGGTGTCTATTACTGGCACATCTACCCTATTTGAGAAATGTACTATACAGCAGGATTTTCTTTTATTTTTTTTTAAGCCAACAAGTACTAGAGAAATAAATACCAATTAAGATGTTAATCTTAATCCAAAATGTTGAAGTCATTTAACTTAAAAACTTAAATTTGTTAATAAACATCATTAAATTATAACTTTCAGCTAATTAGATTTTTTCAGTTTGAAAATAATACAGACATTTGTTATCTGCAAACTGACTACTATTTATTATCATCTTTACTATTAATATTATTTTGTCTTAGATGTAATGCAGATAGAGTAGATTATCCCCCCCCACCCCCCTAAACTGAATAAGTAATAATATTTGATCTCTGTGAATTAAATACTTTCACATAATAAATACTCAATCATACATCCTTACATACTCTCAACCAGTCACAATGTGAAATGTTTTCAGTGTTTTATTATTATTAACATGTTGTATTATACTGAAGAGTAAAAACAATTTTCAAGATAAGACATATTTATAAATGTCACAATATAGTTTCAAGAATTATGATTTAATCATTTTTTAATAATTCATACTATGTAATCATATATATTTTTACTTCTTCATTGCACGATTACAGATAAGCTTTAAAAATGAAAATCTCGATGATAAACAGTATTTAATTAATAAAAGTATCTTTACAAATTTATATTTTATCAATTTTATTTCTTAAGTGTGCATTTAAAATTTATTTCAAATTAACATAAAATGCTGAACAAATTAATACATTACAGTTATCGAAAATAAATTATCCACAAGTCATGGAAATTGTCTGTTACTTACTGCAGAAAAATAAGAAATTAAACTTATTGTTTAAATACAGCAGTTCATGTGTCAGCTTTATTATTATTATTATCATTATTATTATTATAATTATAAATCATCAAATCTAATTCTTAGGGATTAGTAACAAAAAGATATAAAAACTTCATTACCAAATTATTAGAAACTAAATAAATATCATATACAAAAAGTAAACAAATATTTTTTTAATGGATGTGATAGTATTTCGCTTTCAAGAGATAAAAGTCAAAACTGTCAATACCAAGATTCTAATGATATATGACTTATCTTGGTAATAACTAAGAAAAAAAGTAAAGGTTTTATAGTAGTACCAAAAAAAAAAAAAAAAAGCTCTCTTTCACGATAATACAACATATCAAAAGGTACCGTAACACTGAAAAAAACATTTCACATACCTGTATTTTAAATGAGTATTCCCCTTATGTTTTGTTTTGATGTTAGCTCCTATCTATAACAAATGATTTTTAAAATCTGTGTTATTTATTTGCAGCACAAAATTTACTATAACAGCATTTTGCAAGCGTCACATGGTTCTTTGCACGCTATGCTACCAAAAGTCCGCCATCTTTTTTTACTACTTACGAGTCTTTTGTACCTCCCGCAAATAGTTATCACGTGACAACCTCAGTTGCGATGGCTCTACGAGAGTGAAACCGTCCGCACGTTTGATCTGTTTCGTGATTTTAGACGTGCCTCGCAAATCCACGAGGAAAGGGGAGTTACGGGAGAAAAGCGTTTGATTGGAATAGGCGCATAAAATGGATAGACAGTATTTGATGAGGAACTTTGCAACATTTCTTAGTGGCAAATTACACAGATAGTATTCCTATCTTGCAAATGGTACAAGATATGGAGAAAAATCAATTACAGAGTTATAAAGTTTCCTTGATTTAGTACGGAATAATTCTTAAATGTAAAACTATCTTTATTAGAAGCCCTGAAACATAGTTTTTTTTTATGTCCAATCACCAGCTTAAATATGCCTGTTATTGCATGGAAAAGTGTAGTACGTACAGTAGATGCACATTTACATTAATAAAAGATAGATGTTACTGTGTGTATTTGCATGTGTGTGATGGTTAGGAAAATCTACTGCATCTAGAGTCCTGAAAATTTGGATGAGGTTAAACGAAGACAGCCAAATGCACATGACACTCAGACTTTTCATTTTTTGATAACTAGTCAAGATATCAATTAAAATCCATGATAAACATAGCAAAATGGCACACTACCTTTGTTGTCTGTGCTTTTACTGTATCTACTAAGTTGTATCTATTCATTTTAACTATATATTACATCAGGGGTGATTTTGAGAATTAATGGAGAATTGAAACTGATATTTTAACCTGAAAATAAAACCTGAAATTTTAACCTGAAAATAAAACCTGAAATTTTAACAGAAAAAGTTTTTGTGTGGAAAGAAAACACATATTTTATTGCAAGGAGGTAAAATCTTCTCATTATGAAATATATTAATTTTAATTGTGTTTAGAATCATTTCCACAAGTCTTATTTTATGAATTTAGCTATCAGAAAAACCTGAATTCCAGTACTGAAAATGAAATAAATACCTGAAATCAGGTATATTACCTGAACACAATCATTCCCTGTTACATTCCATTAAATAAACATTATAGGTAATTAATTTTTGGGGGGATTCAAAATGTATTTATATGACTAAAAAATATATAGAAGTTGGAAACTATATCAAAAAGTAATCAACTATGACAGAAAATATTGAAACAATGTAATGATGAAGAAACTTACCTTTCATTACCGGCTTTAGAAACCTCTTTTTTTATTTCTCTGACTACTGAGCTGTTATAGGGATATGAGTTCTCACTGACGTAATTTGAAGCACAGCTAAGGGAGGGAAAAAATAAATCAGCTTGATGAAAATTCGAATGCACCCAAAAGAAAAAAAAATCAAAAACATGTATGTTAGAAAATAGCTACATAAAATAGCTACATAAATATTTAAACAGTAAGTTTATAAATAACATTCTAAAAAAAAAAAAAAGGGCAAGGTTCAGCTGGGATTTTTTTTAAAAAAGGACCCTTAATAAAGATTTTAGAGGGAACATTAGTGTAAATTTAAAATGACCCAGTACTTTTTTTTGCAGGATGGTCAGAAATACTTTAAATCAGAATTACAGATATTTCCCTCAGTATAATCTAGTGCTAAAATTATCATGGTGAGTATTTTTATATTAAATTATTTTTTAAAGTAATTGCTGCTTAGAATTTTTTTTTTTTTTTAATTGGATCTAAAAAATTGAGAGAAAGTTATTTGTTGGCCATTTTTAAGAAAGAAAATACTAGTGTCAGTTTGTTAAAGGAAATCTGGTATTTTCTCGCATATTAAAATACAGATGAAGGGACAACAGGCCATGACAAAATTGAAATATAAATAAAAAAATTATTAACTAAAACTTACATCTTATAAGGTCTCCTTAAAGAACATACTTAGAATATTTTTAAAAAAAGCTCATGAAATTACTTATCTACGTAATAAAGGACGTCAATTTTAACAACGGAATTCTAGTAGAAAAATAAATAATTTTGAGTATTTGATACAAAAAGAAACTTCCATGCAATTTGGCGAGCTATACTTTTCCTCGCCAAATGTAAGTGATTTTAATGCATTTGGAAATTGCAAGCTAAACGAGTTTTTACATTAATGTGCTTAATGAATTAAAACAGTTTATATAATAAATAAAATTTTCATATTGATGAAGTTATTTAATTTTACACAATTTAACTGGCTGGATAAATAAAAAAAAAAATAAATTTTGAAATTGAATTTTAAAGTAATTGTAATTAAAAAGTTGCCCAAATGGGGGGGAGGGCATTTTAGTTACAGAAAAAACTGTTTTTACAAAAATTTATCATAGTACAATGTACATTCACTATATTGTTTTAGATATAACGAAATATTGTACAAGGCAAAACCTTGTTCTATTATTTAAATTAACTTTAAACCTCTACTTAGAATGAAGGACACTTAATATAACAAAATTATGCCTTTAATCAGAAGTACTTTAAGATATAAAAATACAGTTAATAACTATTTATTTTGATTTTATCCAATTTTAACTAAAAAAAAAAACATTAATTAAATAGAAAATAATTAAAGAACAATATTAACTAAATACAATATTAACGAAATACATGCAATGTTTCATATGCCAACAAGTATACAAATGTGAATTTTTTTTTTTTGTGCTAAAAGTAATCTACTTTTATATATTTAAACAATAAAAAACAGAAAATAAGCTTAAAGCATAAAAATGTAGATATGATCTTGGCATGTGAGAACAGATGCACCATCTCAGCTTTGGTAGCGAATGTGTTAAAACATGAGTAATACGTAAAAAAGCTATTGCACATGTGATATGGAATGGCCCTATATGGGAACAAAAATAGTAAGTTTTAAAATGATGAGATATTTATGTAAAAGTCATTTTGGACTTTCATCAACAAAAATACCAGTTTAAAAATTCAGAAAAAATCATTTTCATGAAAATTCATAAACAAATTAAATATATATATATATATATAAGATCAAATCTTCAGAATTCAAAATTCTGCTTAAAACTTGTATCATATCAAAAATATAAAATTAATTTAAAAAGAAAAAAGTTACAATGTATGATTGAAAACTTGTCACCTAGACTGTGCATGATCATGCTACCTCAGTGCCACGACGATCACATACAGAAACTCAAACTAATGGATATTTGAAATGCATGCTGAACTTTAACATCCAATTTCTCAAAAACCAAGGTCTATTTGAAGAAAATCTTTCATAAGATTAGTTAGGGGTAGAACCGCTGCAACAATTTAAAATCATCAAAATCTGTGTGCCCCATGTTTGGCGATCCCCTAGCGAGTTCTGAATTTCATACTATAGAGAACAACATCTCTGACATCATGATCTGTAATGTTGATGTGAATGAAAAACATGATCATAGCAATGAGGATGTTAAATTGGCATTCATAATCTGAGGTACAGTCTCAATCCTAAAATAAAGCAAAGTCTATAATGCCTTTGATAGCATGATCTTTGCTATATCATCTAGCAAAGTCTATGAAAAAATCCATTTCTGAAATTGTTATGAATATAGTATAATTATGTAACGTTTTATGATAGGCAATTCTTGTTTTTCCATAAAAATTGTTACAAAATTAGATGATTTAATAGTAATATGTAAATGCTGGTGAATACTTTGATTTTAAAAATGAAGCCAAGTTTTCAACTCAAATTTCTCTTAGTACAATTGCTATCAATATTTTTAACTGCTTAAACTTTTCAAAAATATAATGCATATAAAAAAGCTTAAATTATATGAATGATTTATTTTTTTAAATGAACAACATTAATAAGCTATTTCTATAAATTTAAATCTAGTATTAATAATTTAGTTTTATATTACAATATTTCAAAATGAAGATAACACATCACTTTTTTATTATAATAAAAAATTTCAAGGATTTTTTAGAAATGCATATGCAAGTAATGGTGCACACATGTCAAAACGCACACAGGCACATAAAAGAAACAATGTTTTAAGCAATATATAGAACATACAGGGTACATAATGTGTTTAATTCTGTTTTGGCTTAAATAACTGGTGAACAGAGTTAGCTTGATCTATGAATGTAATGCCTAGCTATACTAACGCTCCTATTCTGATCAAATGCCCGCAAAGTTGTGAAAGCTATTCCGCAAAAGGGAGGGTTTACGAGAGAAGGGGGAAAAGAACTGAAAGTCGCTATTCCTAACAAACATCTTTCACCTTCTGCAACTGCTGATGTCACGTACAATTTAAGAATCAGAGAATCGATTTTTAATCGAATATTAGCATGTATTAACCAATGAGAGTGCATCAACAACTTTTAAAGGGACAGAATATAATGTTTTGAATAATAGCTGACCAGTTGAAGAATATTTCTTTTAAATGTTAAATTTAAAAATACTTAATATCCGAGTATTGTTTTAATAACAAGCTCATATTACGTATTAATATTTTTATTGCTCTAGCTTATTCCCATGAATGTATCACCTATTTTCCTATCAAATTAAAATTTATTAATTTAAAATTACGGACTATGTTAACCTTTTACTTTAGCTTTAAAGCCTCATCTTTTCTATGATGGTATTTTTTCTCACAATTAAATACATTTAAGAAAAATAAAGAACAGATTGATACATTACAGTAAGAATAGATTTATAGATTGGAACTTCCAAAAAAGCAATCAGGAGCAGGGCTGTAAAATGACTTAAATTGGTTCTGGATGCAGGATGCATGAATGTCATTCATGCTAGATAAGCACATACTTTGCTAAATAAAATATTTAAAAAATATTATACGAATTAAAAATCGAGGTACCACATATAGGCGCCATAATAGCTGCAGTTTTAAAGTATATGTTGGTGCATATATATATATATATACTATATTATAGCCAGTTTTATATATATTTGCATTTACAAGTTCCTATGATTAACTTTTGTATAATTTTTTCCCTTTGATTTTTAGACATTCGATTTCATTTTAAGTATATATATATGTATACTGGCTAACTGATGGAGGGGGGAAGGGGGCATTAAGAGTTTAAAAACCAGAGAGAGCACTTAAAAACTGATGACATACATATGAATTTTTTTTTTGTTACGATAAATATGTGATATTTAAAAATCAACGCAAAGAAAAGCTGAAATATTTCGAGAAATTTTTTCTTGCATTTATTTTAAAGCTTCCTTCTTTAGTGCCAAAAGAATGATACAGAAAATGGGAAATAATAGTAGCAGAGTGTGTTATTGTTATTCCTGTTTTCTCTCTTTTTTTATTTTAATTTTATCACTATAGAAGGGGCGGCTCCTTTTGCAAAGTTTTGAAGCAGCTCAATGTTAAATTTATTTTGGTTGCTTGTTCTTTTCATTCAGCTTATTTATACTAGACTCTATTTTTACAATTAGCTGTATCACAAAAGTTCTTTTATACTAATTAATTATTATTATTATTAATTTATACTTCTTAAATTGAATTTTATAACAAGAATAATGTATATAGGCTCAAACCGAAATAACATCTACTTCTATGCAATTGTATTCTTTCACAAGAGCCCCTCCCTCCCCCAAATTAAATCAATTTAACATTTTTGTCACTTTTAAAAATCACTTATTACTTGGGCTAACTGTA
This sequence comes from Maratus speciosus, assembly GCA_963932465.1. Taxonomy (NCBI): domain Eukaryota; kingdom Metazoa; phylum Arthropoda; class Arachnida; order Araneae; family Salticidae; genus Maratus; species Maratus speciosus. The sequence goes on from OZ010787.1 coordinate 568,006,733, forward strand.
CATATATTTTTATATAACTGAAAATTAAAATACAAAATATTATTGAAATTGTTATTTTTATTTATGTTACACAATTTCATTTCATATTATTTATAATGATTAAATACAAACGAAGGGGGGGGGGGGGGGGAAATGTACGTTTATGCTACGTGTAGAGTTTTTAAACATCAAATTTCATGATAACATGTTTATCAATGTCTCTTAATTAGTGTCTTTTCCAATATATTTAGCAATCTTGAAAAGCTCAGAGCTTTAAACAAACTGTTTAGACACTGTTTAGAGTGAAAAAGTTAGAAAACTCTTAAAAGCATTATACCCATACTTAATATAGCAAGCTTTTGCTATAGACCTATCAATACTTCATTTGCACTGACGAAATTTATACTAAATTAAAAGTTGATAATTTATTGTGTAAATTAATATAGGGTAGATGTGCTAGTAATAGACACCCTTCAATGTTTTGGTTTATAAAAAAAAAATAACCAATAAAAATTTATCTTTTATTATTTGTTTCATAACTTCCCCTTGCATATTTAATAATCTTGCATTATTATTAGCCATTTTCTAGTAATGGACACCCCGTGTAGACATTGCTAAAAATGCAATTTCAGTAATGTTTATATTACATAAAATATAGACTTAACTGAAGACCTAAATAATAAATTTAATTTTTAAATTACACTTACCAAAATGTAATAACACCAAAACTTTTATAAATAGCTGCTTTTAAGTTATTTTATATGGTTAATAAAATTTCAATAATTTATTCTTTTTTCTTTTTTTTTTTTTTATGTATATAATAACTCTGACTTGCACTTTTTATAATATGGCAATCAAACCAGTCAGGAAGCAAAAAATATAATTTAAGGGCATAGTCAAAGAGGGGCTCATAGAGCTTAACCCACCCCATTTAAATAAAAACAATTAAGTTACAGAAATTGTTAAAAATCTGTCTTAAATGTTCCCTTATTCATCTCTGAAAATATATATATATTTTATTGTAATGCTAATTAAAGTTATAGTAATCATGAAACTAGTAAATCTGCAGATCAATGGCCTCAAACATCAATTCTACAGTTTTATTTTGAGAATTATTTTATTTAGTGTTTAAAATATCCAACTCACAGTATCATTTTTTTCATATTTGTAATATTAATTATTACAAGTAATATATCAAGTAGTCTCTAGAAGTTGTTAAAAATAGTGAGACAAAGCTATTGCTATACACTAATACTCAAAAACTTTTTTTCTTTTTTTAATTATTATTAACTTTTAAATCTCCCGCTGTCTCAATAATCTGACAGCTGTAATTGCTTGATATTTAGTATTTTAAACTATCCATCTAAAATAATTAAAATATCTATCTTCTGATAATTACAATAATTGATGCAAACAGTGAATGATTATCACAAATATTTTATTAAATACTGGCATCCTAATTGTTAAATTTATTTGAAAATCAGTGTTTTGTTTCATTAGTATGCTTTCATTAAATTCTGGTTCTAAATAGTCATAAAAACAATTATATCTGTTACTTTTTGTGGGATGTCTATTACTGGAACAGAGAGTGCCCATTACTGGACTTTTGGGGTGTTTTGATATATTTCTGTAATTTAAAATTGAGTTTTTATTCATATTCGGAAATGAAACTATCAGAATGGTTAAATATTGTTGATAGATTAATATAATATTGAAAAAACTGGAATATAATGATTATAATTTATTAATAAAAAATAATTTTAAAAGAAATTTCTTAAGGGTGTCTATTACTGACACATCTACCCTATTTGAGAAATGTACTATACAGCAGGATTTTCTTTTATTTTTTTTTAAGCCAACAAGTACTAGAGAAATAAATACCAATTAAGATGTTAATCTTAATCCAAAATGTTGAAGTCATTTAACTTAAAAACTTAAATTTGTTAATAAACATCATTAAATTATAACTTTCAGCTAATTAGATTTTTTCAGTTTGAAAATAATACAGACATTTGTTATCTGCAAACTGACTAGTATTTATTATCATCTTTACTATTAATATTATTTTGTCTTAGATGTAATGCAGATAGAGTAGATCTTCTCCCCCACCCCCCCCCACCCCCTAAACTGAATAAGTAATAACATTTGATCTCTGTGAATTAAATACTTTCACATAATAAATACTCAATCATACATCCTTACATACTCTCAACCAGTCACAATGTGAATTGTTTTCAGTGTTTTATTATTATTAACATGTTGTATTATACTGAAGAGTAAAAACAATTTTCAAGATAAGACATATTTATAAATGTCACAATATAGTTTCAAGAATTATGATTTAATCATTTTTTAATAATTCATACTATGTAATCATATATATTTTTACTTCTTCATTGCACGATTACAGATAAGCTTTAAAAATGAAAATCTCGATGATAAACAGTATTTAATTAATAAAAGTATCTTTACAAATTTATATTTTATCAATTTTATTTCTTAAGTGTGCATTTAAAATTTATTTCAAATTAACATAAAATGCTGAACAAATTAATACATTACAGTTATCGAAAATAAATTATCCACAAGTCATGGAAATTGTCTGTTACTTACTGCAGAAAAATAAGAAATTAAACTTATTGTTTAAATACAGCAGTTCATGTGTCAGCTTTATTATTATTATTATCATTATTATTATTATAATTATAAATCATCAAATCTAATTCTTAGGGATTAGTAACAAAAAGATATAAAAACTTCATTACCAAATTATTAGAAACTAAATAAATATCATATACAAAAAGTAAACAAATATTTTTTTAATGGATGTGATAGTATTTCGCTTTCAAGAGATAAAAGTCAAAACTGTCAATACCAAGATTCTAATGATATATGACTTATCTTGGTAATAACTAAGAAAAAAAGTAAAGGTTTTATAGTAGTACCAAAAAAAAAAAAAAAGCTCTCTTTCACGATAATACAACATATCAAAAGGTACCGTAACACTGAAAAAAACATTTCACATACCTGTATTTTAAATGAGTATTCCCCTTATGTTTTGTTTTGATGTTAGCTCCTATCTATAACAAATGATTTTTAAAATCTGTGTTATTTATTTGCAGCACAAAATTTACTATAACAGCATTTTGCAAGCGTCACATGGTTCTTTGCACGCTATGCTACCAAAAGTCCGCCATCTTTTTTTACTACTTACGAGTCTTTTGTACCTCCCGCAAATAGTTATCACGTGACAACCTCAGTTGCGATGGCTCTACGAGAGTGAAACCGTCCGCACGTTTGATCTGTTTCGTGATTTTAGACGTGCCTCGCAAATCCACGAGGAAAGGGGAGTTACGGGAGAAAAGCGTTTGATTGGAATAGGCGCATAAAATGGATAGACAGTATTTGATGAGGAACTTTGCAACATTTCTTAGTGGCAAATTACACAGATAGTATTCCTATCTTGCAAATGGTACAAGATATGGAGAAAAATCAATTACAGAGTTATAAAGTTTCCTTGATTTAGTACGGAATAATTCTTAAATGTAAAACTATCTTTATTAGAAGCCCTGAAACATAGTTTTTTTTTATGTCCAATCACCAGCTTAAATATGCCTGTTATTGCATGGAAAAGTGTAGTACGTACAGTAGATGCACATTTACATTAATAAAAGATAGATGTTTGTGTGTGTATTTGCATGTGTGTGATGGTTAGGAAAATCTACTGCATCTAGAGTCCTGAAAATTTGGATGAGGTTAAACGAAGACAGCCAAATGCACATGACACTCAGACTTTTCATTTTTTGATAACTAGTCAAGATATCAATTAAAATCCATGATAAACATAGCAAAATGGCACACTACCTTTGTTGTCTGTGCTTTTACTGTATCTACTAAGTTGTATCTATTCATTTTAACTATATATTACATCAGGGGTGATTTTGAGAATTAATGGAGAATTGAAACTGATATTTTAACCTGAAAATAAAACCTGAAATTTTAACCTGAAAATAAAACCTGAAATTTTAACAGAAAAAGTTTTTGTGTGGAAAGAAAACACATATTTTATTGCAAGGAGGTAAAATCTTCTCATTATGAAATATATTAATTTTAATTGTGTTTAGAATCATTTCCACAAGTCTTATTTTATGAATTTAGCTATCAGAAAAACCTGAATTCCAGTACTGAAAATGAAATAAATACCTGAAATCAGGTATATTACCTGAACACAATCATTCCCTGTTACATTCCATTAAATAAACATTATAGGTAATTAATTTTTGGGGGGATTCAAAATGTATTTATATGACTAAAAAATATATAGAAGTTGGAAACTATATCAAAAAGTAATCAACTATGACAGAAAATATTGAAACAATGTAATGATGAAGAAACTTACCTTTCATTACCGGCTTTAGAAACCTCTTTTTTTATTTCTCTGACTACTGAGCTGTTATAGGGATATGAGTTCTCACTGACGTAATTTGAAGCACAGCTAAGGGAGGGAAAAAATAAATCAGCTTGATGAAAATTCGAATGCACCCAAAAGAAAAAAAAATCAAAAACATGTATGTTAGAAAATAGCTACATAAAATAGCTACATAAATATTTAAACAGTAAGTTTATAAATAACATTCTAAAAAAAAAAAAAAGGGCAAGGTTCAGCTGGGATTTTTTTAAAAAAAGGACCCTTAATAAAGATTTTAGAGGGAACATTAGTGTAAATTTAAAATGACCCAGTACTTTTTTTTGCAGGATGGTCAGAAATACTTTAAATCAGAATTACAGATATTTCCCTCAGCATAATCTAGTGCTAAAATTATCATGGTGAGTATTTTTATATTAAATTATTTTTTAAAGTAATTGCTGCTTAGAATTTTTTTTTTTTTTTTAATTGGATCTAAAAAATTGAGAGAAAGTTATTTGTTGGCCATTTTTAAGAAAGAAAATACTAGTGTCAGTTTGTTAAAGGAAATCTGGTATTTTCTCGCATATTAAAATACAGATGAAGGGACAACAGGCCATGACAAAATTGAAATATAAATAAAAAAATTATTAACTAAAACTTACATCTTATAAGGTCTCCTTAAAGAACATACTTAGAATATTTTTAAAAAAAGCTCATGAAATTACTTATCTACGTAATAAAGGACGTCAATTTTAACAACGGAATTCTAGTAGAAAAAAAAATAATTTTGAGTATTTGATACAAAAAGAAACTTCCATGCAATTTGGCGAGCTATACTTTTCCTCGCCAAATGTAAGTGATTTTAATGCATTTGGAAATTGCAAGCTAAACGAGTTTTTACATTAATGTGCTTAATGAATTAAAACAGTTTATATAATAAATAAAATTTTCATATTGATGAAGTTATTTAATTTTACACAATTTAACTGGCTGGATAAATAAAAAAAAAAATAAATTTTGAAATTGAATTTTAAAGTAATTGTAATTAAAAAGTTGCCCAAATGGGGGGGAGGGCATTTTAGTTACAGAAAAAACTGTTTTTACAAAAATTTATCATAGTACAATGTACATTCACTATATTGTTTTAGATATAACAAAATATTGTACAAGGCAAAACCTTGTTCTATTATTTAAATTAACTTTAAACCTCTACTTAGAATGAAGGACACTTAATATAACAAAATTATGCCTTTAATCAGAAGTACTTTAAGATATAAAAATACAGTTAATAACTATTTATTTTGATTTTATCCAATTTTAACTAAAAAAAAAAACATTAATTAAATAGAAAATAATTAAAGAACAATATTAACTAAATACAATATTAACGAAATACATGCAATGTTTCATATGCCAACAAGTATACAAATGTGAATTTTTTTTTTTGTGCTAAAAGTAATCTACTTTTATATATTTAAACAATAAAAAACAGAAAATAAGCTTAAAGCATAAAAATGTAGATATGATCTTGGCATGTGAGAACAGATGCACCATCTCAGCTTTGGTAGCGAATGTGTTAAAACATGAGTAATACGTAAAAAAGCTATTGCACATGTGATATGGAATGGCCCTATATGGGAACAAAAATAGTAAGTTTTAAAATGATGAGATATTTATGTAAAAGTCATTTTGGACTTTCATCAACAAAAATACCAGTTTAAAAATTCAGAAAAAATCATTTTCATGAAAATTCATAAACAAATTAAATATATATATATATATATAAGATCAAATCTTCAGAATTCAAAATTCTGCTTAAAACTTGTATCATATCAAAAATATAAAATTAATTTAAAAAGAAAAAAGTTACAATGTATGATTGAAAACTTGTCACCTAGACTGTGCATGATCATGCTACCTCAGTGCCACGACGATCACATACAGAAACTCAAACTAATGGATATTTGAAATGCATGCTGAACTTTAACATCCAATTTCTCAAAAACCAAGGTCTATTTGAAGAAAATCTTTCATCAGATTAGTTAGGGGTAGAACCGCTGCAACAATTTAAAATCATCAAAATCTGTGTGCCCCATGTTTGGTGATCCCCTAGCGAGTTCTGAATTTCATACTATAGAGAACAACATCTCTGACATCATGATCTGTAATGTTGATGTGAATGAAAAACATGATCATAGCAATGAGGATGTTAAATTGGCATTCATAATCTGAGGTACAGTCTCAATCCTAAAATAAAGCAAAGTCTATAATGCCTTTGATAGCATGATCTTTGCTATATCATCTAGCAAAGTCTATGAAAAAATCCATTTCTGAAATTGTTATGAATATAGTATAATTATGTAACGTTTTATGATAGGCAATTCTTGTTTTTCCATAAAAATTGTTACAAAATTAGATGATTTAATAGTAATATGTAAATGCTGGTGAATACTTTGATTTTAAAAATGAAGCCAAGTTTTCAACTCAAATTTCTCTTAGTACAATTGCTATCAATATTTTTAACTGCTTAAACTTTTCAAAAATATAATGCATATAAAAAAGCTTAAATTATATGAATGATTTATTTTTTTAAATGAACAACATTAATAAGCTATTTCTATAAATTTAAATCTAGTATTAATAATTTAGTTTTATATTACAATATTTCAAAATGAAGATAACACATCACTTTTTTATTATAATAAAAAATTTCAAGGATTTTTTAGAAATGCATATGCAAGTAATGGTGCACACATGTCAAAACGCACACAGGCACATAAAAGAAACAATGTTTTAAGCAATATATAGAATATACAGGGTACATAATGTGTTTAATTCTGTTTTGGCTTAAATAACTGGTGAACAGAGTTAGCTTGATCTATGAATGTAATGCCTAGCTATACTAACGCTCCTATTCTGATCAAATGCCCGCAAAGTTGTGAAAGCTATTCCGCAAAAGGGAGGGTTTACGAGAGAAGGGGGAAAAGAACTGAAAGTCGCTATTCCTAACAAACATCTTTCACCTTCTGCAACTGCTGATGTCACGTACAATTTAAGAATCAGAGAATCGATTTTTAATCGAATATTAGCATGTATTAACCAATGAGAGTGCATCAACAACTTTTAAAGGGACAGAATATAATGTTTTGAATAATAGCTGACCAGTTGAAGAATATTTCTTTTAAATGTTAAATTTAAAAATACTTAATATCCGAGTATTGTTTTAATAACAAGCTCATATTACGTATTAATATTTTTATTGCTCTAGCTTATTCCCATGAATGTATCACCTATTTTCCTATCAAATTAAAATTTATTAATTTAAAATTACGGACTATGTTAACCTTTTACTTTAGCTTTAAAGCCTCAGCTTTTCTATGATGGTATTTTTTCTCACAATTAAATACATTTAAGAAAAATAAAGAACAGATTGATACATTACAGTAAGAATAGATTTATAGATTGGAACTTCCAAAAAAGCAATCAGGAGCAGGGCTGTAAAATGACTTAAATTGGTTCTGGATGCAGGATGCATGAATGTCATTCATGCTAGATAAGCACATACTTTGCTAAATAAAATATTTAAAAAATATTATACGAATTAAAAATCGAGGTACCACATATAGGCGCCATAATAGCTGCAGTTTTAAAGTATATGTTGGTGCATATATATATATATATACTATATTATAGCCAGTTTTATATATATTTGCATTTACAAGTTCCTATGATTAACTTTTGTATAATTTTTTCCCTTTGATTTTTAGACATTCGATTTCATTTTAAGTATATATATATGTATACTGGCTAACTGATGGAGGGGGGAAGGGGGCATTAAGAGTTTAAAAACCAGAGAGAGCACTTAAAAACTGATGACATACATATGAATTTTTTTTTTGTTACGATAAATATGTGATATTTAAAAATCAACGCAAAGAAAAGCTGAAATATTTCGAGAAATTTTTTCTTGCATTTATTTTAAAGCTTCCTTCTTTAGTGCCAAAAGAATGATACAGAAAATGGGAAATAATAGTAGCAGAGTGTGTTATTGTTATTCCTGTTTTCTCTCTTTTTTTATTTTAATTTTATCACTATAGAAGGGGCGGCTCCTTTTGCAAAATTTTGAAGCAGCTCAATGTTAAATTTATTTTGGTTGCTTGTTCTTTTCATTCAGCTTATTTATACTAGACTCTATTTTTACAATTAGCTGTATCACAAAAGTTCTTTTATACTAATTAATTATTATTATTATTAATTTATACTTCTTAAATTGAATTTTATAACAAGAATAATGTATATAGGCTCAAACCGAAACAACATCTACTTCTATGCAATTGTATTCTTTCACAAGAGCCCCTCCCTCCCCCAAATTAAATCAATTTAACATTTTTGTCACTTTTAAAAATCACTTATTACTTGGGCTAACTGTACATATATTTTTATATAACTGAAAATTAAAATACAAAATATTATTGAAATTGTTATTTTTATTTATGTTACACAATTTCATTTCATATTATTTATAATGATTAAATACAAACGAAGGGGGGGGGGGGGGGAAATGTACGTTTATGCTACGTGTAGAGTTTTTAAACATCAAATTTCATGATAACATGTTTATCAATGTCTCTTAATTAGTGTCTTTTCCAATATATTTAGCAATCTTGAAAAGCTCAGAGCTTTAAACAAACTGTTTAGACACTGTTTAGAGTGAAAAAGTTAGAAAACTCTTAAAAGCATTATACCCATACTTAATATAGCAAGCTTTTGCTATAGACCTATCAATACTTCATTTGCACTGACGAAATTTATACTAAATTAAAAGTTGATAATTTATTGTGTAAATTAATATAGGGTAGATGTGCTAGTAATAGACACCCTTCAATGTTTTGGTTTATAAAAAAAAAATAACCAATAAAAATTTATCTTTTATTATTTGTTTCATAACTTCCCCTTGCATATTTAATAATCTTGCATTATTATTAGCCATTTTCCAGTAATGGACACCCCGTGTAGACATTGCTAAAAATGCAATTTCAGTAATGTTTATATTACATAAAATATAGACTTAACTGAAGACCTAAATAATAAATTTAATTTTTAAATTACACTTACCAAAATGTAATAACACCAAAACTTTTATAAATAGCTGCTTTTAAGTTATTTTATATGGTTAATAAAATTTCAATAATTTATTCTTTTTTCTTTTTTTTTTTTTTATGTATATAATAACTCTGACTTGCACTTTTTATAATATGGCAATCAAACCAGTCAGGAAGCAAAAAATATAATTTAAGGGCATAGTCAAAGAGGGGCTCATAGAGCTTAACCCACCCCATTTAAATAAAAACAATTAAGTTACAGAAATTGTTAAAAATCTGTCTTAAATGTTCCCTTATTCATCTCTGAAAATATATATATATTTTATTGTAATGCTAATTAAAGTTATAGTAATCATGAAACTAGTAAATCTGCAGATCAATGGCCTCAAACATCAATTCTACAGTTTTATTTTGAGAATTATTTTATTTAGTGTTTAAAATATCCAACTCACAGTATCATTTTTTTCATATTTGTAATATTAATTATTACAAGTAATATATCAAGTAGTCTCTAGAAGTTGTTAAAAATAGTGAGACAAAGCTATTGCTATACACTAATACTCAAAAACTTTTTTTCTTTTTTTAATTATTATTAACTTTTAAATCTCCCGCTGTCTCAATAATCTGACAGCTGTAATTGCTTGATATTTAGTATTTTAAACTATCCATCTAAAATAATTAAAATATCTATCTTCTGATAATTACAATAATTGATGCAAACAGTGAATGATTATCACAAATATTTTATTAAATACTGGCATCCTAATTGTTAAATTTATTTGAAAATCAGTGTTTTGTTTCATTAGTATGCTTTCATTAAATTCTGGTTCTAAATAGTCATAAAAACAATTATATCTGTTACTTTTTGTGGGATGTCTATTACTGGAACAGAGAGTGCCCATTACTGGACTTTTGGGGTGTTTTGATATATTTCTGTAATTTAAAATTGAGTTTTTATTCATATTCGGAAATGAAACTATCAGAATGGTTAAATATTGTTGATAGATTAATATAATATTGAAAAAACTGGAATATAATGATTATAATTTATTAATAAAAAATAATTTTAAAAGAAATTTCTTAAGGGTGTCTATTACTGACACATCTACCCTATTTGAGAAATGTACTATACAGCAGGATTTTCTTTTATTTTTTTTTAAGCCAACAAGTACTAGAGAAATAAATACCAATTAAGATGTTAATCTTAATCCAAAATGTTGAAGTCATTTAACTTAAAAACTTAAATTTGTTAATAAACATCATTAAATTATAACTTTCAGCTAATTAGATTTTTTCAGTTTGAAAATAATACAGACATTTGTTATCTGCAAACTGACTAGTATTTATTATCATCTTTACTATTAATATTATTTTGTCTTAGATGTAATGCAGATAGAGTAGATCTTCTCCCCCACCCCCCCCCACCCCCTAAACTGAATAAGTAATAACATTTGATCTCTGTGAATTAAATACTTTCACATAATAAATACTCAATCATACATCCTTACATACTCTCAACCAGTCACAATGTGAATTGTTTTCAGTGTTTTATTATTATTAACATGTTGTATTATACTGAAGAGTAAAAACAATTTTCAAGATAAGACATATTTATAAATGTCACAATATAGTTTCAAGAATTATGATTTAATCATTTTTTAATAATTCATACTATGTAATCATATATATTTTTACTTCTTCATTGCACGATTACAGATAAGCTTTAAAAATGAAAATCTCGATGATAAACAGTATTTAATTAATAAAAGTATCTTTACAAATTTATATTTTATCAATTTTATTTCTTAAGTGTGCATTTAAAATTTATTTCAAATTAACATAAAATGCTGAACAAATTAATACATTACAGTTATCGAAAATAAATTATCCACAAGTCATGGAAATTGTCTGTTACTTACTGCAGAAAAATAAGAAATTAAACTTATTGTTTAAATACAGCAGTTCATGTGTCAGCTTTATTATTATTATTATCATTATTATTATTATAATTATAAATCATCAAATCTAATTCTTAGGGATTAGTAACAAAAAGATATAAAAACTTCATTACCAAATTATTAGAAACTAAATAAATATCATATACAAAAAGTAAACAAATATTTTTTTAATGGATGTGATAGTATTTCGCTTTCAAGAGATAAAAGTCAAAACTGTCAATACCAAGATTCTAATGATATATGACTTATCTTGGTAATAACTAAGAAAAAAAGTAAAGGTTTTATAGTAGTACCAAAAAAAAAAAAAAAGCTCTCTTTCACGATAATACAACATATCAAAAGGTACCGTAACACTGAAAAAAACATTTCACATACCTGTATTTTAAATGAGTATTCCCCTTATGTTTTGTTTTGATGTTAGCTCCTATCTATAACAAATGATTTTTAAAATCTGTGTTATTTATTTGCAGCACAAAATTTACTATAACAGCATTTTGCAAGCGTCACATGGTTCTTTGCACGCTATGCTACCAAAAGTCCGCCATCTTTTTTTACTACTTACGAGTCTTTTGTACCTCCCGCAAATAGTTATCACGTGACAACCTCAGTTGCGATGGCTCTACGAGAGTGAAACCGTCCGCACGTTTGATCTGTTTCGTGATTTTAGACGTGCCTCGCAAATCCACGAGGAAAGGGGAGTTACGGGAGAAAAGCGTTTGATTGGAATAGGCGCATAAAATGGATAGACAGTATTTGATGAGGAACTTTGCAACATTTCTTAGTGGCAAATTACACAGATAGTATTCCTATCTTGCAAATGGTACAAGATATGGAGAAAAATCAATTACAGAGTTATAAAGTTTCCTTGATTTAGTACGGAATAATTCTTAAATGTAAAACTATCTTTATTAGAAGCCCTGAAACATAGTTTTTTTTTATGTCCAATCACCAGCTTAAATATGCCTGTTATTGCATGGAAAAGTGTAGTACGTACAGTAGATGCACATTTACATTAATAAAAGATAGATGTTTGTGTGTGTATTTGCATGTGTGTGATGGTTAGGAAAATCTACTGCATCTAGAGTCCTGAAAATTTGGATGAGGTTAAACGAAGACAGCCAAATGCACATGACACTCAGACTTTTCATTTTTTGATAACTAGTCAAGATATCAATTAAAATCCATGATAAACATAGCAAAATGGCACACTACCTTTGTTGTCTGTGCTTTTACTGTATCTACTAAGTTGTATCTATTCATTTTAACTATATATTACATCAGGGGTGATTTTGAGAATTAATGGAGAATTGAAACTGATATTTTAACCTGAAAATAAAACCTGAAATTTTAACCTGAAAATAAAACCTGAAATTTTAACAGAAAAAGTTTTTGTGTGGAAAGAAAACACATATTTTATTGCAAGGAGGTAAAATCTTCTCATTATGAAATATATTAATTTTAATTGTGTTTAGAATCATTTCCACAAGTCTTATTTTATGAATTTAGCTATCAGAAAAACCTGAATTCCAGTACTGAAAATGAAATAAATACCTGAAATCAGGTATATTACCTGAACACAATCATTCCCTGTTACATTCCATTAAATAAACATTATAGGTAATTAATTTTTGGGGGGATTCAAAATGTATTTATATGACTAAAAAATATATAGAAGTTGGAAACTATATCAAAAAGTAATCAACTATGACAGAAAATATTGAAACAATGTAATGATGAAGAAACTTACCTTTCATTACCGGCTTTAGAAACCTCTTTTTTTATTTCTCTGACTACTGAGCTGTTATAGGGATATGAGTTCTCACTGACGTAATTTGAAGCACAGCTAAGGGAGGGAAAAAATAAATCAGCTTGATGAAAATTCGAATGCACCCAAAAGAAAAAAAAATCAAAAACATGTATGTTAGAAAATAGCTACATAAAATAGCTACATAAATATTTAAACAGTAAGTTTATAAATAACATTCTAAAAAAAAAAAAAAGGGCAAGGTTCAGCTGGGATTTTTTTAAAAAAAGGACCCTTAATAAAGATTTTAGAGGGAACATTGGTGTAAATTTAAAATGACCCAGTACTTTTTTTTGCAGGATGGTCAGAAATACTTTAAATCAGAATTACAGATATTTCCCTCAGCATAATCTAGTGCTAAAATTATCATGGTGAGTATTTTTATATTAAATTATTTTTTAAAGTAATTGCTGCTTAGAATTTTTTTTTTTTTTTTAATTGGATCTAAAAAATTGAGAGAAAGTTATTTGTTGGCCATTTTTAAGAAAGAAAATACTAGTGTCAGTTTGTTAAAGGAAATCTGGTATTTTCTCGCATATTAAAATACAGATGAAGGGACAACAGGCCATGACAAAATTGAAATATAAATAAAAAAATTATTAACTAAAACTTACATCTTATAAGGTCTCCTTAAAGAACATACTTAGAATATTTTTAAAAAAAGCTCATGAAATTACTTATCTACGTAATAAAGGACGTCAATTTTAACAACGGAATTCTAGTAGAAAAAAAAATAATTTTGAGTATTTGATACAAAAAGAAACTTCCATGCAATTTGGCGAGCTATACTTTTCCTCGCCAAATGTAAGTGATTTTAATGCATTTGGAAATTGCAAGCTAAACGAGTTTTTACATTAATGTGCTTAATGAATTAAAACAGTTTATATAATAAATAAAATTTTCATATTGATGAAGTTATTTAATTTTACACAATTTAACTGGCTGGATAAATAAAAAAAAAAATAAATTTTGAAATTGAATTTTAAAGTAATTGTAATTAAAAAGTTGCCCAAATGGGGGGGAGGGCATTTTAGTTACAGAAAAAACTGTTTTTACAAAAATTTATCATAGTACAATGTACATTCACTATATTGTTTTAGATATAACAAAATATTGTACAAGGCAAAACCTTGTTCTATTATTTAAATTAACTTTAAACCTCTACTTAGAATGAAGGACACTTAATATAACAAAATTATGCCTTTAATCAGAAGTACTTTAAGATATAAAAATACAGTTAATAACTATTTATTTTGATTTTATCCAATTTTAACTAAAAAAAAAAACATTAATTAAATAGAAAATAATTAAAGAACAATATTAACTAAATACAATATTAACGAAATACATGCAATGTTTCATATGCCAACAAGTATACAAATGTGAATTTTTTTTTTTGTGCTAAAAGTAATCTACTTTTATATATTTAAACAATAAAAAACAGAAAATAAGCTTAAAGCATAAAAATGTAGATATGATCTTGGCATGTGAGAACAGATGCACCATCTCAGCTTTGGTAGCGAATGTGTTAAAACATGAGTAATACGTAAAAAAGCTATTGCACATGTGATATGGAATGGCCCTATATGGGAACAAAAATAGTAAGTTTTAAAATGATGAGATATTTATGTAAAAGTCATTTTGGACTTTCATCAACAAAAATACCAGTTTAAAAATTCAGAAAAAATCATTTTCATGAAAATTCATAAACAAATTAAATATATATATATATATATAAGATCAAATCTTCAGAATTCAAAATTCTGCTTAAAACTTGTATCATATCAAAAATATAAAATTAATTTAAAAAGAAAAAAGTTACAATGTATGATTGAAAACTTGTCACCTAGACTGTGCATGATCATGCTACCTCAGTGCCACGACGATCACATACAGAAACTCAAACTAATGGATATTTGAAATGCATGCTGAACTTTAACATCCAATTTCTCAAAAACCAAGGTCTATTTGAAGAAAATCTTTCATAAGATTAGTTAGGGGTAGAACCGCTGCAACAATTTAAAATCATCAAAATCTGTGTGCCCCATGTTTGGTGATCCCCTAGCGAGTTCTGAATTTCATACTATAGAGAACAACATCTCTGACATCATGATCTGTAATGTTGATGTGAATGAAAAACATGATCATAGCAATGAGGATGTTAAATTGGCATTCATAATCTGAGGTACAGTCTCAATCCTAAAATAAAGCAAAGTCTATAATGCCTTTGATAGCATGATCTTTGCTATATCATCTAGCAAAGTCTATGAAAAAATCCATTTCTGAAATTGTTATGAATATAGTATAATTATGTAACGTTTTATGATAGGCAATTCTTGTTTTTCCATAAAAATTGTTACAAAATTAGATGATTTAATAGTAATATGTAAATGCTGGTGAATACTTTGATTTTAAAAATGAAGCCAAGTTTTCAACTCAAATTTCTCTTAGTACAATTGCTATCAATATTTTTAACTGCTTAAACTTTTCAAAAATATAATGCATATAAAAAAGCTTAAATTATATGAATGATTTATTTTTTTAAATGAACAACATTAATAAGCTATTTCTATAAATTTAAATCTAGTATTAATAATTTAGTTTTATATTACAATATTTCAAAATGAAGATAACACATCACTTTTTTATTATAATAAAAAATTTCAAGGATTTTTTAGAAATGCATATGCAAGTAATGGTGCACACATGTCAAAACGCACACAGGCACATAAAAGAAACAATGTTTTAAGCAATATATAGAATATACAGGGTACATAATGTGTTTAATTCTGTTTTGGCTTAAATAACTGGTGAACAGAGTTAGCTTGATCTATGAATGTAATGCCTAGCTATACTAACGCTCCTATTCTGATCAAATGCCCGCAAAGTTGTGAAAGCTATTCCGCAAAAGGGAGGGTTTACGAGAGAAGGGGGAAAAGAACTGAAAGTCGCTATTCCTAACAAACATCTTTCACCTTCTGCAACTGCTGATGTCACGTACAATTTAAGAATCAGAGAATCGATTTTTAATCGAATATTAGCATGTATTAACCAATGAGAGTGCATCAACAACTTTTAAAGGGACAGAATATAATGTTTTGAATAATAGCTGACCAGTTGAAGAATATTTCTTTTAAATGTTAAATTTAAAAATACTTAATATCCGAGTATTGTTTTAATAACAAGCTCATATTACGTATTAATATTTTTATTGCTCTAGCTTATTCCCATGAATGTATCACCTATTTTCCTATCAAATTAAAATTTATTAATTTAAAATTACGGACTATGTTAACCTTTTACTTTAGCTTTAAAGCCTCAGCTTTTCTATGATGGTATTTTTTCTCACAATTAAATACATTTAAGAAAAATAAAGAACAGATTGATACATTACAGTAAGAATAGATTTATAGATTGGAACTTCCAAAAAAGCAATCAGGAGCAGGGCTGTAAAATGACTTAAATTGGTTCTGGATGCAGGATGCATGAATGTCATTCATGCTAGATAAGCACATACTTTGCTAAATAAAATATTTAAAAAATATTATACGAATTAAAAATCGAGGTACCACATATAGGCGCCATAATAGCTGCAGTTTTAAAGTATATGTTGGTGCATATACATATATACTATATTATAGCCAGTTTTATATATATTTGCATTTACAAGTTCCTATGATTAACTTTTGTATAATTTTTTCCCTTTGATTTTTAGCCATTCGATTTCATTTTAAGTATATATATATGTATACTGGCTAACTGATGGAGGGGGGAAGGGGGCATTAAGAGTTTAAAAACCAGAGAGAGCACTTAAAAACTGATGACATACATATGAATTTTTTTTTTGTTACGATAAATATGTGATATTTAAAAATCAATGCAAAGAAAAGCTGAAATATTTCGAGAAATTTTTTCTTGCATTTATTTTAAAGCTTCCTTCTTTAGTGCCAAAAGAATGATACAGAAAATGGGAAATAATAGTAGCAGAGTGTGTTATTGTTATTCCTGTTTTCTCTCTTTTTTTATTTTAATTTTATCACTATAGAAGGGGCGGCTCCTTTTGCAAAGTTTTGAAGCAGCTCAATGTTAAATTTATTTTGGTTGCTTGTTCTTTTCATTCAGCTTATTTATACTAGACTCTATTTTTACAATTAGCTGTATCACAAAAGTTCTTTTATACTAATTAATTATTATTATTATTAATTTATATTTCTTAAATTGAATTTTATAACAAGAATAATGTATATAGGCTCAAACCGAAACAACATCTACTTCTATGCAATTGTATTCTTTCACAAGAGCCCCTCCCTCCCCCAAATTAAATCAATTTAACATTTTTGTCACTTTTAAAAATCACTTATTACTTGGGCTAACTGTACATATTACTGAAAATTAAAATACAAAATATTATTGAAATTGTTATTTTTATTTATGTTACACAATTTCATTTCATATTATTTATAATGATTAAATACAAACGAAGGGGGGGGGGGGAAATGTACGTTTATGCTACGTGTAGAGTTTTTAAACATCAAATTTCATGATAACATGTTTATCAATGTCTCTTAATTAGTGTCTTTTCCAATATATTTAGCAATCTTGAAAAGCTCAGAGCTTTAAACAAACTGTTTAGACACTGTTTAGAGTGAAAAAGTTAGAAAACTCTTAAAAGCATTATACCCATACTTAATATAGCAAGCTTTTGCTATAGACCTATCAATACTTCATTTGCACTGACGAAATTTATACTAAATTAAAAGTTGATAATTTATTGTGTAAATTAATATAGGGTAGATGTGCTAGTAATAGACACCCTTCAATGTTTTGGTTTATAAAAAAAAAAATAACCAATAAAAATTTATCTTTTATTATTTGTTTCATAACTTCCCCTTGCATATTTTATAATCTTGCATTATTATTAGTCATTTTCCAGTAATGGACACCCCGTGTAGACATTGCTAAAAATGCAATTTCAGTAATGTTTATATTACAAAAAATATAGACTTAACTGAAGACCTAAATAATAAATTTAATTTTTAAATTACACTTACCAAAATGTAATAACACCAAAACTTTTATAAATAGCTGCTTTTAAGTTATTTTATATGGTTAATAAAATTTCAATAATTTATTCTTTTTTCTTTTTTTTTTTTAATGTATATAATAACTCTGACTTGCACTTTTTATAATATGGCAATCAAACCAGTCAGGAAGCAAAAAATATAATTTAAGGGCATAGTCAAAGAGGGGCTCATAGAGCTTAACCCACCCCATTTAAATAAAAACAATTAAGTTACAGAAATTGTTAAAAATCTGTCTTAAATGTTCCCTTATTCATCTCTGAAAATATATATATATTTTATTGTAATGCTAATTAAAGTTATAGTAATCATGAAACTAGTAAATCTGCAGATCAATGGCCTCAAACATCAATTCTACAGTTTTATTTTGAGAATTATTTTATTTAGTGTTTAAAATATCCAACTCACAGTATCATTTTTTTCATATTTGTAATATTAATTATTACAAGTAATATATCAAGTAGTCTCTAGAAGTTGTTAAAAATAGTGAGACAACGCTATTGCTATACACTAATACTCAAAAACTTTTTTCTTTTTTTAATTATTATTAACTTTTAAATCTCCCGCTGTCTCAATAATCTGACAGCTGTAATTGCTTGATATTTAGTATTTTAAACTATCCATCTAAAATAATTAAAATATCTATCTTCTGATAATTACAATAATTGATGCAAACAGTGAATGATTATCACAAATATTTTATTAAATACTGGCATCCTAATTGTTAAATTTATTTGAAAATCAGTGTTTTGTTTCATTAGTATGCTTTCATTAAATTCTGGTTCTAAATAGTCATAAAAACAATTATATCTGTTACTTTTTGTGGGATGTCTATTACTGGAACAGAGAGTGCCCATTACTGGACTTTTGGGGTGTTTTGATATATTTCTGTTATTTAAAATTGAGTTTTTATTCATATTCGGAAATGAAACTATCAGAATGGTTAAATATTGTTGATAGATTAATATAATATTGAAAAAACTGGAATATAATGATTATAATTTATTAATAAAAAATAATTTTAAAAGAAATTTCTTAAGGGTGTCTATTACTGACACATCTACCCTATTTGAGAAATGTACTATACAGCAGGATTTTCTTTTATTTTTTTTTAAGCCAACAAGTACTAGAGAAATAAATACCAATTAAGATGTTAATCTTAATCCAAAATGTTGAAGTCATTTAACTTAAAAACTTAAATTTGTTAATAAACATCATTAAATTATAACTTTCAGCTAATTAGATTTTTTCAGTTTGAAAATAATACAGACATTTGTTATCTGCAAACTGACTAGTATTTATTATCATCTTTACTATTAATATTATTTTGTCTTAGATGTAATGCAGATAGAGTAGATCTTCTCCCCCCCCCCCCCTAAACTGAATAAGTAATAACATTTGATCTCTGTGAATTAAATACTTTCACATAATAAATACTCAATCATACATCCTTACATACTCTCAACCAGTCACAATGTGAATTGTTTTCAGTGTTTTATTATTATTAACATGTTGTATTATACTGAAGAGTAAAAACAATTTTCAAGATAAGACATATTTATAAATGTCACAATATAGTTTCAAGAATTATGATTTAATCATTTTTTAATAATTCATACTATGTAATCATATATATTTTTACTTCTTCATTGCACGATTACAGATAAGCTTTAAAAATGAAAATCTCGATGATAAACAGTATTTAATTAATAAAAGTATCTTTACAAATTTATATTTTATCAATTTTATTTCTTAAGTGTGCATTTAAAATTTATTTCAAATTAACATAAAATGCTGAACAAATTAATACATTACAGTTATCGAAAATAAATTATCCACAAGTCATGGAAATTGTCTGTTACTTACTGCAGAAAAATAAGAAATTAAACTTATTGTTTAAATACAGCAGTTCATGTGTCAGCTTTATTATTATTATTATCATTATTATTATTATAATTATAAATCATCAAATCTAATTCTTAGGGATTAGTAACAAAAAGATATAAAAACTTCATTACCAAATTATTAGAAACTAAATAAATATCATATACAAAAAGTAAACAAATATTTTTTTAATGGATGTGATAGTATTTCGCTTTCAAGAGATAAAAGTCAAAACTGTCAATACCAAGATTCTAATGATATATGACTTATCTTGGTAATAACTAAGAAAAAAAGTAAAGGTTTTATAGTAGTACCAAAAAAAAAAAAAAAAGCTCTCTTTCACGATAATACAACATATCAAAAGGTACCGTAACACTGAAAAAAACATTTCACATACCTGTATTTTAAATGAGTATTCCCCTTATGTTTTGTTTTGATGTTAGCTCCTATCTATAACAAATGATTTTTAAAATCTGTGTTATTTATTTGCAGCACAAAATTTACTATAACAGCATTTTGCAAGCGTCACATGGTTCTTTGCACGCTATGCTACCAAAAGTCCGCCATCTTTTTTTACTACTTACGAGTCTTTTGTACCTCCCGCAAATAGTTATCACGTGACAACCTCAGTTGCGATGGCTCTACGAGAGTGAAACCGTCCGCACGTTTGATCTGTTTCGTGATTTTAGACGTGCCTCGCAAATCCACGAGGAAAGGGGAGTTACGGGAGAAAAGCGTTTGATTGGAATAGGCGCATAAAATGGATAGACAGTATTTGATGAGGAACTTTGCAACATTTCTTAGTGGCAAATTACACAGATAGTATTCCTATCTTGCAAATGGTACAAGATATGGAGAAAAATCAATTACAGAGTTATAAAGTTTCCTTGATTTAGTACGGAATAATTCTTAAATGTAAAACTATCTTTATTAGAAGCCCTGAAACATAGTTTTTTTTTATGTCCAATCACCAGCTTAAATATGCCTGTTATTGCATGGAAAAGTGTAGTACGTACAGTAGATGCACATTTACATTAATAAAAGATAGATGTTTGTGTGTGTATTTGCATGTGTGTGATGGTTAGGAAAATCTACTGCATCTAGAGTCCTGAAAATTTGGATGAGGTTAAACGAAGACAGCCAAATGCACATGACACTCAGACTTTTCATTTTTTGATAACTAGTCAAGATATCAATTAAAATCCATGATAAACATAGCAAAATGGCACACTACCTTTGTTGTCTGTGCTTTTACTGTATCTACTAAGTTGTATCTATTCATTTTAACTATATATTACATCAGGGGTGATTTTGAGAATTAATGGAGAATTGAAACTGATATTTTAACCTGAAAATAAAACCTGAAATTTTAACCTGAAAATAAAACCTGAAATTTTAACAGAAAAAGTTTTTGTGTGGAGAGAAAACACATATTTTATTGCAAGGAGGTAAAATCTTCTCATTATGAAATATATTAATTTTAATTGTGTTTAGAATCATTTCCACAAGTCTTATTTTATGAATTTAGCTATCACAAAAACCTGAATTCCAGTACTGAAAATGAAATAAATACCTGAAATCAGGTATATTACCTGAACACAATCATTCCCTGTTACATTCCATTAAATAAACATTATAGGTAATTAATTTTTGGGGGGATTCAAAATGTATTTATATGACTAAAAAATATATAGAAGTTGGAAACTATATCAAAAAGTAATCAACTATGACAGAAAATATTGAAACAATGTAATGATGAAGAAACTTACCTTTCATTACCGGCTTTAGAAACCTCTTTTTTTATTTCTCTGACTACTGAGCTGTTATAGGGATATGAGTTCTCACTGACGTAATTTGAAGCACAGCTAAGGGAGGGAAAAAATAAATCAGCTTGATGAAAATTCGAATGCACCCAAAAGAAAAAAAAATCAAAAACATGTATGTTAGAAAATAGCTACATAAAATAGCTACATAAATATTTAAACAGTAAGTTTATAAATAACATTCTAAAAAAAAAAAAGGGGCAAGGTTCAGCTGGGATTTTTTTAAAAAAAGGACCCTTAATAAAGATTTTAGAGGGAACATTAGTGTAAATTTAAAATGACCCAGTACTTTTTTTTGCAGGATGGTCAGAAATACTTTAAATCAGAATTACAGATATTTCCCTCAGTATAATCTAGTGCTAAAATTATCATGGTGAGTATTTTTATATTAAATTATTTTTTAAAGTAATTGCTGCTTAGAATTTTTTTTTTTTTTTTTAATTGGATCTAAAAAATTGAGAGAAAGTTATTTGTTGGCCATTTTTAAGAAAGAAAATACTAGTGTCAGTTTGTTAAAGGAAATCTGGTATTTTCTCGCATATTAAAATACAGATGAAGGGACAACAGGCCATGACAAAATTGAAATATAAATAAAAAAATTATTAACTAAAACTTACATCTTATAAGGTCTCCTTAAAGAACATAATTAGAATATTTTTAAAAAAAGCTCATGAAATTACTTATCTACGTAATAAAGGACGTCAATTTTAACAACGGAATTCTAGTAGAAAAATAAATAATTTTGAGTATTTGATACAAAAAGAAACTTCCATGCAATTTGGCGAGCTATACTTTTCCTCGCCAAATGTAAGTGATTTTAATGCATTTGGAAATTGCAAGCTAAACGAGTTTTTACATTAATGTGCTTAATGAATTAAAACAGTTTATATAATAAATAAAATTTTCATATTGATGAAGTTATTTAATTTTACACAATTTAACTGGCTGGATAAATAAAAAAAAAAATAAATTTTGAAATTGAATTTTAAAGTAATTGTAATTAAAAAGTTGCCCAAATGGGGGGGAGGGCATTTTAGTTACAGAAAAAACTGTTTTTACAAAAATTTATCATAGTACAATGTACATTCACTATATTGTTTTAGATATAACGAAATATTGTACAAGGCAAATCCTTGTTCTATTATTTAAATTAACTTTAAACCTCTACTTAGAATGAAGGACACTTAATATAACAAAATTATGCCTTTAATCAGAAGTACTTTAAGATATAAAAATACAGTTAATAACTATTTATTTTGATTTTATCCAATTTTAACTAAAAAAAAAAACATTAATTAAATAGAAAATAATTAAAGAACAATATTAACTAAATACAATATTAACGAAATACATGCAATGTTTCATATGCCAACAAGTATACAAATGTGAATTTTTTTTTTTTGTGCTAAAAGTAATCTACTTTTATATATTTAAACAATAAAAAACAGAAAATAAGCTTAAAGCATAAAAATGTAGATATGATCTTGGCATGTGAGAACAGATGCACCATCTCAGCTTTGGTAGCGAATGTGTTAAAACATGAGTAATACGTAAAAAAGCTATTGCACATGTGATATGGAATGGCCCTATATGGGAACAAAAATAGTAAGTTTTAAAATGATGAGATATTTATGTAAAAGTCATTTTGGACTTTCATCAACAAAAATACCAGTTTAAAAATTCAGAAAAAATCATTTTCATGAAAATTCATAAACAAATTAAATATATATATATATATATAAGATCAAATCTTCAGAATTCAAAATTCTGCTTAAAACTTGTATCATATCAAAAATATAAAATTAATTTAAAAAGAAAAAAGTTACAATGTATGATTGAAAACTTGTCACCTAGACTGTGCATGATCATGCTACCTCAGTGCCACGACGATCACATACAGAAACTCAAACTAATGGATATTTGAAATGCATGCTGAACTTTAACATCCAATTTCTCAAAAACCAAGGTCTATTTGAAGAAAATCTTTCATAAGATTAGTTAGGGGTAGAACCGCTGCAACAATTTAAAATCATCAAAATCTGTGTGCCCCATGTTTGGTGATCCCCTAGCGAGTTCTGAATTTCATACTATAGAGAACAACATCTCTGACATCATGATCTGTAATGTTGATGTGAATGAAAAACATGATCATAGCAATGAGGATGTTAAATTGGCATTCATAATCTGAGGTACAGTCTCAATCCTAAAATAAAGCAAAGTCTATAATGCCTTTGATAGCATGATCTTTGCTATATCATCTAGCAAAGTCTATGAAAAAATCCATTTCTGAAATTGTTATGAATATAGTATAATTATGTAACGTTTTATGATAGGCAATTCTTGTTTTTCCATAAAAATTGTTACAAAATTAGATGATTTAATAGTAATATGTAAAT
Source organism: Maratus speciosus (assembly GCA_963932465.1). NCBI lineage: Eukaryota > Metazoa > Arthropoda > Arachnida > Araneae > Salticidae > Maratus > Maratus speciosus. The sequence goes on from OZ010787.1 coordinate 568,031,168, forward strand.
GCTGGTGAATACTTTGATTTTAAAAATGAAGCCAAGTTTTCAACTCAAATTTCTCTTAGTACAATTGCTATCAATATTTTTAACTGCTTAAACTTTTCAAAAATATAATGCATATAAAAAAGCTTAAATTATATGAATGATTTATTTTTTTAAATGAACAACATTAATAAGCTATTTCTATAAATTTAAATCTAGTATTAATAATTTAGTTTTATATTACAATATTTCAAAATGAAGATAACACATCACTTTTTTATTATAATAAAAAATTTCAAGGATTTTTTAGAAATGCATATGCAAGTAATGGTGCACACATGTCAAAACGCACACAGGCACATAAAAGAAACAATGTTTTAAGCAATATATAGAATATACAGGGTACATAATGTGTTTAATTCTGTTTTGGCTTAAATAACTGGTGAACAGAGTTAGCTTGATCTATGAATGTAATGCCTAGCTATACTAACGCTCCTATTCTGATCAAATGCCCGCAAAGTTGTGAAAGCTATTCCGCAAAAGGGAGGGTTTACGAGAGAAGGGGGAAAAGAACTGAAAGTCGCTATTCCTAACAAACATCTTTCACCTTCTGCAACTGCTGATGTCACGTACAATTTAAGAATCAGAGAATCGATTTTTAATCGAATATTAGCATGTATTAACCAATGAGAGTGCATCAACAACTTTTAAAGGGACAGAATATAATGTTTTGAATAATAGCTGACCAGTTGAAGAATATTTCTTTTAAATGTTAAATTTAAAAATACTTAATATCCGAGTATTGTTTTAATAACAAGCTCATATTACGTATTAATATTTTTATTGCTCTAGCTTATTCCCATGAATGTATCACCTATTTTCCTATCAAATTAAAATTTATTAATTTAAAATTACGGACTATGTTAACCTTTTACTTTAGCTTTAAAGCCTCAGCTTTTCTATGATGGTATTTTTTCTCACAATTAAATACATTTAAGAAAAATAAAGAACAGATTGATACATTACAGTAAGAATAGATTTATAGATTGGAACTTCCAAAAAAGCAATCAGGAGCAGGGCTGTAAAATGACTTAAATTGGTTCTGGATGCAGGATGCATGAATGTCATTCATGCTAGATAAGCACATACTTTGCTAAATAAAATATTTAAAAAATATTATACGAATTAAAAATCGAGGTACCACATATAGGCGCCATAATAGCTGCAGTTTTAAAGTATATGTTGGTGCATATACATATATACTATATTATAGCCAGTTTTATATATATTTGCATTTACAAGTTCCTATGATTAACTTTTGTATAATTTTTTCCCTTTGATTTTTAGCCATTCGATTTCATTTTAAGTATATATATATGTATACTGGCTAACTGATGGAGGGGGGAAGGGGGCATTAAGAGTTTAAAAACCAGAGAGAGCACTTAAAAACTGATGACATACATATGAATTTTTTTTTTGTTACGATAAATATGTGATATTTAAAAATCAACGCAAAGAAAAGCTGAAATATTTCGAGAAATTTTTTCTTGCATTTATTTTAAAGCTTCCTTCTTTAGTGCCAAAAGAATGATACAGAAAATGGGAAATAATAGTAGCAGAGTGTGTTATTGTTATTCCTGTTTTCTCTCTTTTTTTATTTTAATTTTATCACTATAGAAGGGGCGGCTCCTTTTGCAAAGTTTTGAAGCAGCTCAATGTTAAATTTATTTTGGTTGCTTGTTCTTTTCATTCAGCTTATTTATACTAGACTCTATTTTTACAATTAGCTGTATCACAAAAGTTCTTTTATACTAATTAATTATTATTATTATTAATTTATATTTCTTAAATTGAATTTTATAACAAGAATAATGTATATAGGCTCAAACCGAAACAACATCTACTTCTATGCAATTGTATTCTTTCACAAGAGCCCCTCCCTCCCCCAAATTAAATCAATTTAACATTTTTGTCACTTTTAAAAATCACTTATTACTTGGGCTAACTGTACATATATTTTTATATAACTGAAAATTAAAATACAAAACATTATTGAAATTGTTATTTTTATTTATGTTACACAATTTCATTTCATATTATTTATAATGATTAAATACAAACGAAGGGGGGGGGGGAAATGTACGTTTATGCTACGTGTAGAGTTTTTAAACATCAAATTTCATGATAACATGTTTATCAATGTCTCTTAATTAGTGTCTTTTCCAATATATTTAGCAATCTTGAAAAGCTCAGAGCTTTAAACAAACTGTTTAGACACTGTTTAGAGTGAAAAAGTTAGAAAACTCTTAAAAGCATTATACCCATACTTAATATAGCAAGCTTTTGCTATAGACCTATCAATACTTCATTTGCACTGACGAAATTTATACTAAATTAAAAGTTGATAATTTATTGTGTAAATTAATATAGGGTAGATGTGCTAGTAATAGACACCCTTCAATGTTTTGGTTTATAAAAAAAAAATAACCAATAAAAATTTATCTTTTATTATTTGTTTCATAACTTCCCCTTGCATATTTTATAATCTTGCATAATTATTAGTCATTTTCCAGTAATGGACACCCCGTGTAGACATTGCTAAAAATGCAATTTCAGTAATGTTTATATTACATAAAATATAGACTTAACTGAAGACCTAAATAATAAATTTAATTTTTAAATTACACTTACCAAAATATAATAACACCAAAACTTTTATAAATAGCTGCTTTTAAGTTATTTTATATGGTTAATAAAATTTCAATAATAACTCTGACTTGCACTTTTTATAATATGGCAATCAAACCAGTCAGGAAGCAAAAAATATAAATTAAGGGCATAGTCAAAGAGGGGCTCATAGAGCTTAACCCACCCCATTTAAATAAAAACAATTAAGTTACAGAAATTGTTAAAAATCTGTCTTAAATGTTCCCTTATTCATCTCTGAAAAAAAATATATATTTTATTGTAATGCTAATTAAAGTTATAGTAATCATGAAACTAGTAAATCTGCAGATCAATGGCCTCAAACATCCATTCTACAGTTTTATTTTGAGAATTATTTTATTTAGTGTTTAAAATATCCAACTCACATTTTTCATATTTGTAATATTAATTATTACAAGTAATATATCAAGTAGTCTCTAGAAGTTGTTAAAAATAGTGAGACAAAGCTATTGCTATACACTAATACTCAAAAACTTTTTTTTTTTTTTAAATTATTATTAACTTTTAAATCTCCCGCTGTCTCAATAATCTGACAGCTGTAATTGCTTGATATTTAGTATTTTAAACTATACATCTAAAATAATTAAAATATCTATCTTCTGATAATTACAATAATTGATGCAAACAGTGAATGATTATCACAAATATTTTATTAAATACTGGCATCCTAATTGTTAAATTTATTTGAAAATCAGTGTTTTGTTTCATTAGTATGCTTTCATTAAATTCTGGTTCTAAATAGTCATAAAAACAATTATATCTGTTACTTTTTGTGGGATGTCTATTACTGGAACAGAGAGTGCCCATTACTGGACTTTTGGGGTGTTTTGATATATTTCTGTTATTTAAAATTGAGTTTTTATTCATATTCGGAAATGAAACTATAAGAATGGTTAAATATTGTTGATAGATTAATATAATATTGAAAAAACTGGAATATAATGATTATAATTTATTAATAAAAAATAATTTTAAAAGAAATTTCTTAAGGGTGTCTATTACTGGCACATCTACCCTATTTGAGAAATGTACTATATAGCAGGATTTTCTTTTATTTTTTTTTTAAGCCAACAAGTACTAGAGAAATAAATACCAATTAAGATGTTAATCTTAATCCAAAATGTTGAAGTCATTTAATTTAAAAACTTAAATTTGTTAATAAACATCATTAAATTATAACTTTCAGCTAATTAGATTTTTTCAGTTTGAAAATAATACAGACATTTGTTATCTGCAAACTGACTAGTATTTATTATCATCTTTACTATTAATATTATTTTGTCTTAGATGTAATGCAGATAGAGTAGTTCATCTCTCCCCCCCCCCCCTAAACTGAATAAGTAATAATATTTGATTTCTGTGAATTAAATACTTTCACATAATAAATACTCAATCATACATCCTTACATACTCTCAACCAGTCACAATGTGAAATGTTTTCAGTGTTTTATTATTATTAACATGTTGTATTATACTGAAGAGTAAAAACAATTTTCAAGATAAGACATATTTATAAATGTCACAATATAGTTTCAAGAATTATGATTTAATCATTTTTTAATAATTCATACTATGTAATCATATATATTTTTACTTCTTCATTGCACGATTACAGATAAGCTTTAAAAATGAAAATCTCGATGATAAACAGTATTTAATTAATAAAAGTATCTTTACAAATTTATATTTTATCAATTTTATTTCTTACGTGTGCATTTAAAATTTATTTCAAATTAACATAAAATGCTGAACAAATTAATACATTACAGGTATCGAAAATAAATTATCCACAAGTCATGGAAATTGTCTGTTGCTTACTGCAGAAAAATAAGAAATTAAACTTATTGTTTAAATACAGCAGTTCATGTGTCAGCTTTATTATTATTATTATTATTATTATTATAATTATAAATCATAAAATCTAATTCTTAGGGATTAGTAACAAAAAGATATAAAAACTTCATTACTAAATTATTAGAAACTAAATAAATATCATATACAAAAAGTAAACAAATATTTTTTTAATGGATGTGATAGTATTTCGCTTTCAAGAGATAAAAGTCAAAACTGTCAATACCAAGATTCTAATGATATATGACTTATCTTCGTAATAACTAAGAAAAAAAGTAAAGGTTTTATAGTAGTACCAAAAAAAAAAAAAAAAAAAGCTATCTTTCACGATAATACAACATATCAAAAGGTACCGTAACACTGAAAAAAACATTTCACATACCTGTATTTTAAATGAGTATTCCCCTTATGTTTTGTTTTGATGTTAGCTCCTATCTATAACAAGTGATTTTTAAAATCTGTGTTATTTATTTGCAGCACAAAATTTACTATAACAGCATTTTGCAAGCGTCACATGGTTCTTTGCACGCTATGCTACCAAAAGTCCGCCATCTTTTTTTACTACTTACGAGTCTTTTGTACCTCCCTCAAATAGTTATCACGTGACAACCTCAGTTGCGATTGCTCTGCGAGAGTGAAACCGTCCGCACGTTTGATCTGTTTCGTGATTTTAGACGTGCCTCGCAAATCCACGAGGAAAGGGGAGTTACGGGAGAAAAGCGTTTGATTGGAATAGGCGCATAAAATGGATAGACAGTATTTGATGAGGAACTTTGCAACATTTCTTAGTGGCAAATTACACAGTTAGTATTCTTATCTTGCAAATGGTACAAGATATGGAGAAAAATCAATTACAGAGTTATAAAGTTTCCTTGATTTAGTACGGAATAATTCTTACATGTAAAACTATCTTTATTAGAAGCCCTGAAACATAGTTTTTTTTATGTCCAATCACCAGCTTAAATATGCCTGTTATTGCATGGAAAAGTGTAGTACGTACAGTAGATGCACATTTACATTAATAAAAGATAGATGTTTGTGTGTGTATTTGCATGTGTGTGATGGTTAGGAAAATCTACTGCATCTAGAGTCCTGAAAATTTGGATGAGGTTAAACGAAGACAGCCAAATGCGCATGACACCCAGACTTTTCATTTTTTGATAACTAGTCAAGATATCAATTAAAAACCATGATAAACATAGCAAAATGGCGCACTACCTTTGTTGTCTGTGCTTTTACTGTATCTACTAAGTTGTATCTATTCATTTTAACTATATATTACATCAGGGGTGATTTTGAGAATTAATGGAGAATTGAAACTGATATTTTAACCTGAAAATAAAACCTGAAATTTTAACCTGAAAATAAAACCTGAAATTTTAACAGAAAAAGTTTTTGTGTGGAAAGAAAACACATATTTTATTGCAAGGAGGTAAAATCTTCTCATTATGAAATATATTAATTTTAATTGTGTTTAGAATCATATCCACAAGTCTTATTTTATGAATTTAGCTATCAGAAAAACCTGAATTCCAGTACTGAAAATGAAATAAATACCTGAAATCAGGTATATTACCTGAACACAATCATTCCCTGTTACATTCCATTAAATAAACATTATAGGTAATTAATTTTTTGGGGGATTCAAAATGTATTTATATGATTAAAAAATATATAGAAGTTGGAAACTATATCAAAAAGTAATCAACTATGACAGAAAATATTGAAACAATGTAATGATGAAGAAACTTACCTTTCATTACCGGCTTTAGAAACCTCTTTTTTTATTTCTCTGACTACTGAGCTGTTATAGGGATATGAGTTCTCACTGACGGAATTTGAAGCACAGCTAAGGGAGGGAAAAAATAAATCAGCTTGATGAAAATTCGAATGCACCCAAAAGAAAAAAAAATCAAAAACATGTATGTTAGAAAATAGCTACATAAATATTTAAACAGTAAGTTTATAAATAACATTCTAAAAAAAAAAAAAAAAGGCAAGGTGCAGGTGGGATTTTTTTAAAAAAGGACCCTTAATAAAGATTTTAGAGGGAACATTAGTGTAAATTTAAAATGACCCAGTACTTTTTTTTGCAGGATGGTCAGAAATACTTTAAATCAGAATTACAGATATTTCCCTCAGTATAATCTAGTGCTAAAATTATCATGGTGAGTATTTTTATATTAAATTATTTTTTAAAGTAATTGCTGCTTAGAATATTTTTTTTTTTTAATTGGATCTAAAAAATTGAGAGAAAGTTATTTGTTGGCCATTTTTAAGAAAGAAAATACTAGTGTCAGTTTTTTAAAGGAAATCTGGTATTTTCTCGCATATTAAAATACAGATGAAGGGACAACAGGCCATGACAAAATTGAAATATAAATAAAAAAATTATTAACTAAAACTTACATCTTATAAGGTCTCCTTAAAGAACATACTTAGAATATTTTTAAAAAAAGCTCATGAAATTACTTATCTACGTAATAAAGGACGTCAATTTTAACAACGGAATTCTAGTAGAAAAATAAATAATTTTGAGTATTTGATACAAAAAGAAACTTCCATGCAATTTGGCGAGCTATACTTTTCCTCGCCAAATGTAAGTGATTTTAATGCATTTGGAAATTGCAAGCTAAACGAGTTTTTACATTAATGTGCTTAATGAATTAAAACAGTTTATATAATAAATAAAATTTTCATATTGATGAAGTTATTTAATTTTACACAATTTAACTGGCTGGATAAATAAAAAAAAAAATAAATTTTGAAATTGAATTTTAAAGTAATTGTAATTAAAAAGTGTCCCAAATGGGGGGGAGGGCATTTTAGTTACAGAAAAAACTGTTTTTACAACAATTTATCATAGTACAATGTACATTCACTATATTGTTTTAGATATAACGAAATAATTTACAAAGCAAAACCTTGTTCTATTATTTAAATTAACTTTAAACCTCTACTTAGAATGAAGGACACTTAATATAACAAAATTATGCCTTTAATCAGAAGTACTTTAAGATATAAAAATACAGTTAATAACTATTTATTTTGATTTTATCAAATTTTAACTAAAAAAAAAAAACATTAATTAAATAGAAAATAATTAAAGAACAATATTAACTAAATACAATATTAACGAAATACATGCAATGTTTCATATGCCAACAAGTATACAAATGTGAATTTTTTTTTTTTTTTTGTGCTAAAAGTAATCTACTTATATATATTTAAACAATAAAAAACAGAAAATAAGCTTAAAGCATAAAAATGTAGATATGATCTTGGCATGTGAGAACAGATGCACCATCTCAGCTTTGGTAGCGAATGTGTTAAAACATGAGTAATACGTAAAAAAGCTATTGCACATGTGATATGGAATGGCCCTATATGGGAACAAAAATAGTAAGTTTTAAAATGATGAGATATTTATGTAAAAGTCATTTTGGACTTTCATCAACAAAAATACCAGTTTAAAAATTCAGAAAAAATCATTTTCATGAAAATTCATAAACAAATTAAAAATATATATATATATAAAAGATCAAATCTTCAGAATTCAAAATTCTGCTTAAAACTTGTATCATATCAAAAATATAAAATTAATTTAAAAAGAAAAAAGTTACAATGTATGATTGAAAACTTGTCACCTAGACTGTGCATGATCATGCTACCTCAGTGCCACGACGATCACATACAGAAACTCAAACTAATGGATATTTGAAATGCATGCTGAACTTTAACATCCAATTTCTCAAAAACCAAGGTCTATTTGAAGAAAATCTTTCATCAGATTAGTTAGGGGTAGAACCGCTGCAACAATTTAAAATCATCAAAATCTGTGTGCCCCATGTTTGGTGATCCCCTAGCGAGTTCTGAATTTCATACTATAGAGAACAACATCTCTGACATCATGATCTGTAATGTTGATGTGAATGAAAAACATGATCATAGCAATGAGGATGTTAAATTAGCATTCATAATCTGATGTACAGTCTCAATCCTAAAATAAAGCAAAGTCTATAATGCCTTTGATAGCATGATCTTTGCTATATCATCTAGCAAAGTCTATGAAAAAATCCATTTCTGAAATTGTTATGAATATAGTATAATTATGTAACGTTTTATGATAGGCAATTCTTGTTTTCCCATAAAAATTGTTACAAAATTAGATGATTTAATAGTAATATGTAAATGCTGGTGAATACTTTGTTTTTAAAAATGAAGCCAAGTTTTCAACTCAAATTTCTCTTAGTACAATTGCTATCAATACTTTTAACTGCTTAAACTTTTCAAAAATATAATGCATATAAAAAGCTTAAATTATATGAATGATTTATTTTTTTAAATGAACAACATTAATAAGCTATTTCTATAAATTTAAATCTAGTATTAATAATTTAGTTTTATATTACAATATTTCAAAATGAAGATAACACATCACTTTTTTACTATAATAAAAAATTTCAAGGATTTTTTAGAAATGCATATGCAAGTAATGGTGCACACATGTCAAAACGCACACAGGCACATAAAAGAAACAATGTTTTAAGCAATATATAGAATATACAGGGTACATAATATGTTTAATTCTGTTTTGGCTTAAATAACTGGTGAACAGAGTTAGCTTGATCTATGAATGTAATGCCTAGCTATACTAACGCTCCTATTCTGATCAAATGCCCGCAAAGTTGTGAAAGCTATTCCGCAAAAGGGAGGGTTTACGAGAGAAGGGGGAAAAGAACTGAAAGTCGCTATTCCTAACAAACATCTTTCACCTTCCGCAACTGCTGATGTCACGTACAATTTAAGAATCAAAGAATCGATTTTTAATCGAATATTAGCATGTATTAACCAATGAGAGTGCATCAACAACTTTTAAAGGGACAGAATATAATGTTTTGAATAATAGCTGACCAGTTGAAGAATATTTCTTTTAAATGTTAAATTTAAAAATACTTAATATCCGAGTATTGTTTTAATAACAAGCTCATATTACGTATTAATATTTTTATTGCTCTAGCTTATTCCCATGAATGTATCACCTATTTTCCTATCAAATTAAAATTTATTAATTTAAAATTACGGACTATGTTAACCTTTTACTTTAGCTTTAAAGCCTCAGCTTTTCTATGATGGTATTTTTTCTCACAATTAAATACATTTAAGAAAAATAAAGAACAGATTGATACATTACAGTAAGAATAGATTTATAGATTGGAACTTCCAAAAAAGCAATCAGGAGCAGGGCTGTAAAATGACTTAAATTGGTTCTGGATGCAGGATGCATGAATGTCATTCATGCTAGATAAGCACATACTTTGCTAAATAAAATATTTAAAAAATATTATACGAATTAAAAATCGAGGTACCACATATAGGCGCCATAATAGCTGCAGTTTTAAAGTATATGTTGGTGCATATATATATATATACTATATTATAGCCAATTTTATATATATTTGCATTTACAAGTTCCTATGATTAACTTTTGTATAATTTTTTCCCTTTGATTTTTAGCCATTCGATTTCATTTTAAGTATATATATATGTATACTGGCTAACTGATGGAGGGGGGAAGGGGGCATTAAGAGTTTAAAAACCAGAGAGAGCACTTAAAAACTGATGACATACATATGAATTTTTTTTTTGTTACGATAAATATGTGATATTTAAAAATCAACGCAAAGAAAAGCTGAAATATTTCGAGAAATTTTTTCTTGCATTTATTTTAAAGCTTCCTTCTTTAGTGCCAAAAGAATGATACAGAAAATGGGAAATAATAGTAGCAGAGTGTGTTATTGTTATTCCTGTTTTCTCTCTTTTTTTATTTTAATTTTATCACTATAGAAGGGGCGGCTCCTTTTGCAAAGTTTTGAAGCAGCTCAATGTTAAATTTATTTTGGTTGCTTGTTCTTTTCATTCAGCTTATTTATACTAGACTCTATTTTTACAATTAGCTGTATCACAAAAGTTCTTTTATACTAATTAATTATTATTATTATTAATTTATACATCTTAAATTGAATTTTATAACAAGAATAATGTATATAGGCTCAAACCGAAACAACATCTACTTCTATGCAATTGTATTCTTTCACAAGAGGCCCTCCCTCCCCCAAATTAAATCAATTTAACATTTTTGTCACTTTTAAAAATCACTTATTACTTGGGCTAACTGTACATATATTTTTATATAACTGAAAATTAAAATACAAAATATTATTGAAATTGTTATTTTTATTTATGTTACACAATTTCATTTCATATTATTTATAATGATTAAATACAAACGAAGGGGGGGAAAATGTACGTTTATGCTACGTGTAGAGTTTTTAAACATCAAATTTCATGATAACATGTTTATCAATGTCTCTTAATTAGTGTCTTTTCCAATATATTTAGCAATCTTGAAAAGCTCAGAGCTTTAAACAAACTGTTTAGACACTGTTTAGAGTGAAAAAGTTAGAAAACTCTTAAAAGCATTATACCCATACTTAATATAGCAAGCTTTTGCTATAGACCTATCAATACTTCATTTGCACTGACGAAATTTATACTAAATTAAAAGTTGATAATTTATTGTGTAAATTAATATAGGGTAGATGTGCTAGTAATAGACACCCTTCAATGTTTTGGTTTATAAAAAAAAAATAACCAATAAAAATTTATCTTTTATTATTTGTTTCATAACTTCCCCTTGCATATTTTATAATCTTGCATTATTATTAGTCATTTTCCAGTAATGGACACCCCGTGTAGACATTGCTAAAAATGCAATTTCAGTAATGTTTATATTACATAAAATATAGACTTAACTGAAGACCTAAATAATAAATTTAATTTTTAAATTACACTTACCAAAATGTAATAACACCAAAACTTTTATAAATAGCTGCTTTTAAGTTATTTTATATGGTTAATAAAATTTCAATAATTTATTCTTTTTTCTTTTTTTTTTTATGTATATAATAACTCTGACTTGCACTTTTTATAATATGGCAATCAAACCAGTCAGGAAGCAAAAAATATAATTTAAGGGCATAGTCAAAGAGGGGCTCATAGAGCTTAACCCACCCCATTTAAATAAAAACAATTAAGTTACAGAAATTGTTAAAAATCTGTCTTAAATGTTCCCTTATTCATCTCTGAAAAAATATATATATATTATTGTAATGCTAATTAAAATTATAGTAATCATGAAACTAGTAAATCTGCAGATCAATGGCCTAAAACATCAATTCTACAGTTTTATTTTGAGAATTATTTTATTTAGTGTTTAAAATATCCAACTCACAGTATCATTTTTTTCATATTTGTAATATTAATTATTACAAGTAATATATCAAGTAGTCTCTAGAAGTTGTTAAAAATAGTGAGACAAAGCTATTGCTATACACTAATACTCAAAAACTTTTTTTTTTTTTTTATTATTATTAACTTTTAAATCTCCCGCTGTCTCAATAATCTGACAGCTGTAATTGCTTGATATTTAGTATTTTAAACTATCCATCTAAATAATTAAAATATCTATCTTCTGATAATTACAATAATTGATGCAAACAGTGAATGATTATCACAAATATTTTATTAAATACTGGCATCCTAATTGTTAAATTCATTTGAAAATCAGTGTTTTGTTTCATTAGTATGCTTTCATTAAATTCTGGTTCTAAATAGTCATAAAAACAATTATATCTGTTACTTTTTGTGGGATGTCTATTACTGGAACAGAGAGTGCCCATTACTGGACTTTTGGGGTGTTTTGATATATTTCTGTTATTTAAAATTGAGTTTTTATTCATATTCGGAAATGAAACTATCAGAATGGTTAAATATTGTTGATAGATTAATATAATATTGAAAAAACTGGAATATAATGATTATAATTTATTAATAAAAAATAATTTTAAAAGAAATTTCTTAAGGGTGTCTATTACTGGCACATCTACCCTATTTGAGAAATGTACTATACAGCAGGATTTTCTTTTATTTTTTTTTTAAGCCAACAAGTACTAGAGAAATAAATACCAATTAAGATGTTAATCTTAATCCAAAATGTTGAAGTCATTTAACTTAAAAACTTAAATTTGTTAATAAACATCATTAAATTATAACTTTCAGCTAATTAGATTTTTTCAGTTTGAAAATAATACAGACATTTGTTATCTGCAAACTGACTAGTATTTATTATCATCTTTACTATTAATATTATTTTGTCTTAGATGTAATGCAGATTGAGTAGATTATCTCCCCCCCCCCTAAACTGAATAAGTAATAATATTTGATCTCTGTGAATTAAATACTTTCACATAATAAATAATCATACATCCTTACATACTCTCAACCAGTCACAATGTGAAATGTTTTCAGTGTTTTATTATTATTAACATGCTGTATTATACTGAAGAGTAAAAACAATTTTCAAGATAAGACATATTTATAAATGTCACAATATAGTTTCAAGAATTATGATTTAATCATTTTTTAATAATTCATACTATGTAATCATATATATTTTTACTTCTTCATTGCACGATTACAGATAAGCTTTAAAAATGAAAATCTCGATGATAAACAGTATTTAATTAATAAAAGTATCTTTACAAATTTATATTTTATCAATTTTATTTCTTACGTGTGCATTTAAAATTTATTTCAAATTAACATAAAATGCTGAACAAATTAATACATTACAGTTATCGAAAATAAATTATCCACAAGTCATGGAAATTGTCTGTTACTTACTGCAGAAAAATAAGAAATTAAACTTATTGTTTAAATACAGCAGTTCATGTGTCAGCTTTATTATTATTATTATTATTATTATTATTATTGTTATTATAAATCATCAAATCTAATTCTTAGGGATTAGTAACAAAAAGATATAAAAACTTCATTACTAAATTATTAGAAACTAAATAAATATCATATACAAAAAGTAAACAAATATTTTTTTAATGGATGTGATAGTATTTCGCTTTCAAGAGATAAAAGTCAAAACTGTCAATACCAAGATTCTAATGATATATGACTTATCTTGGTAATAACTAAGAAAAAAAGTAAAGGTTTTATAGTAGTACCAAAAAAAAAAAAAAAAAGCTATCTTTCACGATAATACAACATATCAAAAGGTACCGTAACACTGAAAAAAACATTTCACATACCTGTATTTTAAATGAGTATTCCCCTTATGTTTTGTTTTGATGTTAGCTCCTATCTATAACAAGTGATTTTTAAAATCTGTGTTATTTATTTGCAGCACAAAATTTACTATAACAGCATTTTGCAAGCGTCACATGGTTCTTTGCACGCTATGCTACCAAAAGTCCACCATCTTTTTTTACTACTTACGAGTCTTTTGTACCTCCCGCAAATAGATATCACGTGACAACCTCAGTTGCGATTGCTCTGCGAGAGTGAAACCGTCCGCACGTTTGATCTGTTTCGTGATTTTAGACGTGCCTCGCAAATCCACGAGGAAAGGGGAGTTACGGGAGAAAAGCGTTTGATTGGAATAGGCGCATAAAATGGATAGACAGTATTTGATGAGGAACTTTGCAACATTTCTTAGTGGCAAATTACACAGTTAGTATTCCTATCTTGCAAATGGTACAAGATATGGAGAAAAATCAATTACAGAGTTATAAAGTTTCCTTGATTTAGTACGGAATAATTCTTACATGTAAAACTATCTTTATTAGAAGCCCTGAAACATAATTTTTTTTTAAAACCAATCACCAGCTTAAATATGCCTGTTATTGCATGGAAAAGTGTAGTACGTACAGTAGATGCACATTTACATTAATAAAAGATAGATGTTTGTGTGTGTATTTGCATGTGTGTGATGGTTAGGAAAATCTACTGCATCTAGAGTCCTGAAAATTTGGATGAGGTTAAACGAAGACAGCCAAATGCACATGACACTCAGACTTTTCATTTTTTGATAACTAGTCAAGATATCAATTAAAAACCATGATAAACATAGCAAAATGGCACACTACCTTTGTTGTCTGTGCTTTTACTGTATCTACTAAGTTGTATCTATTCATTTTAACTATATATTACATCAGGGGTGATTTTGAGAATTAATGGAGAATTGAAACTGATATTTTAACCTGAAAATAAAACCTGAAATTTTAACCTGATAATAAAACCTGAAATTTTAACAGAAAAAGTTTTTGTGTGGAAAGAAAACACATATTTTATTGCAAGGAGGTAAAATCTTCTCATTATTAAATATATTAATTTTAATTGTGTTTAGAATCATATCCACAAGTCTTATTTTATGAATTTAGCTATCAGAAAAACCTGAATTCCAGTACTGAAAATGAAATAAATACCTGAAATCAGGTATATTACCTGAACACAATCATTCCCTGTTACATTCCATTAAATAAACATTATAGGTAATTAATTTTTTGGGGGATTCAAAATGTATTTATATGATTTAAAAAAATATAGAAGTTGGAAACTATATCAAAAAGTAATCAACTATGACAGAAAATATTGAAACAATGTAATAATGAAGAAACTTACCTTTCATTACCGGCTTTAGAAACCTCTTTTTTTATTTCTCTGACTACTGAGCTGTTATAGGGATATGAGTTCTCACTGACGGAATTTGAAGCATAGCTAAGGGAGGGAAAAAATAAATCAGCTTGATGAAAATTCGAATGCACCCAAAAGAAAAAAAAATCAAAAACATGTATGTTAGAAAATAGCTACATAAAATAGCTACATAAATATTTAAACAGTAAGTTTATAAATAACATTCTAAAAAAAAAAAAAAAAGGCAAGGTGCAGCTGGGATTTTTTTAAAAAAGGACCCTTAATAAAGATTTTAGAGGGAACATTAGTGTAAATTTAAAATGACCCAGTACTTTTTTTTGCAGGATGGTCAGAAATACTTTAAATCAGAATTACAGATATTTCCCTCAGTATAATCTAGTGCTAAAATTATCATGGTGAGTATTTTTATATTAAATTATTTTTTAAAGTAATTGCTGCTTAGAATATTTTTTTTTTTTAATTGGATCTAAAAAATTGAGAGAAAGTTATTTGTTGGCCATTTTTAAGAAAGAAAATACTAGTGTCAGTTTTTTAAAGGAAATCTGGTATTTTCTCGCATATTAAAATACAGATGAAGGGACAACAGGCCATGACAAAATTGAAATATAAATAAAAAAATTATTAACTAAAACTTACATCTTATAAGGTCTCCTTAAAGAACATACTTAGAATATTTTTAAAAAAAGCTCATGAAATTACTTATCTACGTAATAAAGGACGTCAATTTTAACAACGGAATTCTAGTAGAAAAATAAATAATTTTGAGTATTTGATACAAAAAGAAACTTCCATGCAATTTGGCGAGCTATACTTTTCCTCGCCAAATGTAAGTGATTTTAATGCATTTGGAAATTGCAAGCTAAACGAGTTTTTACATTAATGTGCTTAATAAATTAAAACAGTTTATATAATAAATAAAATTTTCATATTGATGAAGTTATTTAATTTTACACAATTTAACTGGCTGGATAAATAAAAAAAAAAATAAATTTTGAAATTGAATTTTAAAGTAATTGTAATTAAAAAGTTGCCCAAATGGGGGGGAGGGCATTTTAGTTACAGAAAAAACTGTTTTTACAACAATTTATCATAGTACAATGTACATTCACTATATTGTTTTAGATATAACGAAATATTGTACAAAGCAAAACCTTGTTCTATTATTTAAATTAACTTTAAACCTCTACTTAGAATGAAGGACACTTAATATAACAAAATTATGCCTTTAATCAGAAGTACTTTAAGATATAAAAATACAGTTAATAACTATTTATTTTGATTTTATCAAATTTTAACTAAAAAAAAAAAAACATTAATTAAATAGAAAATAATTAAAGAACAATATTAACTAAATACAATATTAACGAAATACATGCAATGTTTCATATGCCAACAAGTATACAAATGTGAATTTTTTTTTTTTTTTTTTTTTTGTGCTAAAAGTAATCTACTTATATATATTTAAACAATAAAAAACAGAAAATAAGCTTAAAGCATAAAAATGTAGATATGATCTTGGCATGTGAGAACAGATGCACCATCTCAGCTTTGGTAGCGAATGTGTTAAAACATGAGTAATACGTAAAAAAGCTATTGCACATGTGATATGGAATGGCCCTATATGGGAACAAAAATAGTAAGTTTTAAAATGATGAGATATTTATGTAAAAGTCATTTTGGACTTTCATCAACAAAAATACCAGTTTAAAAATTCAGAAAAAATCATTTTCATGAAAATTCATAAACAAATTAAAAATATATATATATATAAAAGATCAAATCTTCAGAATTCAAAATTCTGCTTAAAACTTGTATCATATCAAAAATATAAAATTAATTTAAAAAGAAAAAAGTTACAATGTATGATTGAAAACTTGTCACCTAGACTGTGCATGATCATGCTACCTCAGTGCCACGACGATCACATACAGAAACTCAAACTAATGGATATTTGAAATGCATGCTGAACTTTAACATCCAATTTCTCAAAAACCAAGGTCTATTTGAAGAAAATCTTTCATCAGATTAGTTAGGGGTAGAACCGCTGCAACAATTTAAAATCATCAAAATCTGTGTGCCCCATGTTTGGTGATCCCCTAGCGAGTTCTGAATTTCATACTATAGAGAACAACATCTCTGACATCATGATCTGTAATGTTGATGTGAATGAAAAACATGATCATAGCAATGAGGATGTTAAATTAACATTCATAATCTGAGGTACAGTCTCAATCCTAAAATAAAGCAAAGTCTATAATGCCTTTGATAGCATGATCTTTGCTATATCATCTAGCAAAGTCTATGAAAAAATCCATTTCTGAAATTGTTATGAATATAGTATAATTATGTAACGTTTTATGATAGGCAATTCTTGTTTTCCCATAAAAATTGTTACAAAATTAGATGATTTAATAGTAATATGTAAATGCTGGTGAATACTTTGTTTTTAAAAATGAAGCCAAGTTTTCAACTCAAATTTCTCTTAGTACAATTGCTATCAATATTTTTAACTGCTTAAACTTTTCAAAAATATAATGCATATAAAAAGCTTAAATTATATGAATGATTTATTTTTTTAAATGAACAACATTAATAAGCTATTTCTATAAATTTAAATCTAGTATTAATAATTTAGTTTTATATTACAATATTTCAAAATGAAGATAACACATCACTTTTTTACTATAATAAAAAATTTCAAGGATTTTTTAGAAATGCATATGCAAGTAATGGTGCACACATGTCAAAACGCACACAGGCACATAAAAGAAACAATGTTTTAAGCAATATATAGAATATACAGGGTACATAATGTGTTTAATTCTGTTTTGGCTTAAATAACTGGTGAACAGAGTTAGCTTGATCTATGAATGTAATGCCTAGCTATACTAACGCTCCTATTCTGATCAAATGCCCGCAAAGTTGTGAAAGCTATTCCGCAAAAGGGAGGGTTTACGAGAGAAGGGGGAAAAGAACTGAAAGTCGCTATTCCTAACAAACATCTTTCACCTTCCGCAACTGCTGATGTCACGTACAATTTAAGAATCAAAGAATCGATTTTTAATCGAATATTAGCATGTATTAACCAATGAGAGTGCATCAACAACTTTTAAAGGGACAGAATATAATGTTTTGAATAATAGCTGACCAGTTGAAGAATATTTCTTTTAAATGTTAAATTTAAAAATACTTAATATCCGAGTATTGTTTTAATAACAAGCTCATATTACGTATTAATATTTTTATTGCTCTAGCTTATTCCCATGAATGTATCACCTATTTTCCTATCAAATTAAAATTTATTAATTTAAAATTACGGACTATGTTAACCTTTTACTTTAGCTTTAAAGCCTCAGCTTTTCTATGATGGTATTTTTTCTCACAATTAAATACATTTAAGAAAAATAAAGAACAGATTGATACATTACAGTAAGAATAGATTTATAGATTGGAACTTCCAAAAAAGCAATCAGGAGCAGGGCTGTAAAATGACTTAAATTGGTTCTGGATGCAGGATGCATGAATGTCATTCATGCTAGATAAGCACATACTTTGCTAAATAAAATATTTAAAAAATATTATACGAATTAAAAATCGAGGTACCACATATAGGCGCCATAATAGCTGCAGTTTTAAAGTATATGTTGGTGCATATATATATATATACTATATTATAGCCAATTTTATATATATTTGCATTTACAAGTTCCTATGATTAACTTTTGTATAATTTTTTCCCTTTGATTTTTAGCCATTCGATTTCATTTTAAGTATATATATATGTATACTGGCTAACTGATGGAGGGGGGAAGGGGGCATTAAGAGTTTAAAAACCAGAGAGAGCACTTAAAAACTGATGACATACATATGAATTTTTTTTTTGTTACGATAAATATGTGATATTTAAAAATCAACGCAAAGAAAAGCTGAAATATTTCGAGAAATTTTTTCTTGCATTTATTTTAAAGCTTCCTTCTTTAGTGCCAAAAGAATGATACAGAAAATGGGAAATAATAGTAGCAGAGTGTGTTATTGTTATTCCTGTTTTCTCTCTTTTTTTATTTTAATTTTATCACTATAGAAGGGGCGGCTCCTTTTGCAAAGTTTTGAAGCAGCTCAATGTTAAATTTATTTTGGTTGCTTGTTCTTTTCATTCAGCTTATTTATACTAGACTCTATTTTTACAATTAGCTGTATCACAAAAGTTCTTTTATACTAATTAATTATTATTATTATTAATTTATACTTCTTAAATTGAATTTTATAACAAGAATAATGTATATAGGCTCAAACCGAAACATCTACTTCTATGCAATTGTATTCTTTCACAAGAGGCCCTCCCTCCCCCAAATTAAATCAATTTAACATTTTTGTCACTTTTAAAAATCACTTATTACTTGGGCTAACTGTACATATATTTTTATATAACTGAAAATTAAAATACAAAATATTATTGAAATTGTTATTTTTATTTATGTTACACAATTTCATTTCATATTATTTATAATGATTAAATACAAACGAAGGGGGGGAAAATGTACGTTTATGCTACGTGTAGAGTTTTTAAACATCAAATTTCATGATAACATGTTTATCAATGTCTCTTAATTAGTGTCTTTTCCAATATATTTAGCAATCTTGAAAAGCTCAGAGCTTTAAACAAACTGTTTAGACACTGTTTAGAGTGAAAAAGTTAGAAAACTCTTAAAAGCATTATACCCATACTTAATATAGCAAGCTTTTGCTATAGACCTATCAATACTTCATTTGCACTGACGAAATTTATACTAAATTAAAAGTTGATAATTTATTGTGTAAATTAATATAGGGTAGATGTGCTAGTAATAGACACCCTTCAATGTTTTGGTTTATAAAAAAAAAATAACCAATAAAAATTTATCTTTTATTATTTGTTTCATAACTTCCCCTTGCATATTTTATAATCTTGCATTATTATTAGTCATTTTCCAGTAATGGACACCCCGTGTAGACATTGCTAAAAATGCAATTTCAGTAATGTTTATATTACATAAAATATAGGCTTAACTGAAGACCTAAATAATAAATTTAATTTTTAAATTACACTTACCAAAATGTAATAACACCAAAACTTTTATAAATAGCTGCTTTTAAGTTATTTTATATGGTTAATAAAATTTCAATAATTTATTCTTTTTTCTTTTTTTTTTTATGTATATAATAACTCTGACTTGCACTTTTTATAATATGGCAATCAAACCAGTCAGGAAGCAAAAAATATAATTTAAGGGCATAGTCAAAGAGGGGCTCATAGAGCTTAACCCACCCCATTTAAATAAAAACAATTAAGTTACAGAAATTGTTAAAAATCTGTCTTAAATGTTCCCTTATTCATCTCTGAAAAAATATATATATTTTATTGTAATGCTAATTAAAATTATAGTAATCATGAAACTAGTAAATCTGCAGATCAATGGCCTAAAACATCAATTCTACAGTTTTATTTTGAGAATTATTTTATTTAGTGTTTAAAATATCCAACTCACAGTATCATTTTTTTCATATTTGTAATATTAATTATTACAAGTAATATATCAAGTAGTCTCTAGAAGTTGTTAAAAATAGTGAGACAAAGCTATTGCTATACACTAATACTCAAAAACTTTTTTTTTTTTTTTTAATTATTATTAACTTTTAAATCTCCCGCTGTCTCAATAATCTGACAGCTGTAATTGCTTGATATTTAGTATTTTAAACTATCCATCTAAAATAATTAAAATATCTATCTTCTGATAATTACAATAATTGATGCAAACAGTGAATGATTATCACAAATATTTTATTAAATACTGGCATCCTAATTGTTAAATTCATTTGAAAATCAGTGTTTTGTTTCATTAGTATGCTTTCATTAAATTCTGGTTCTAAATAGTCATAAAAACAATTATATCTGTTACTCTTTGTGGGATGTCTATTACTGGAACAGAGAGTGCCCATTACTGGACTTTTGGGGTGTTTTGATATATTTCTGTTATTTAAAATTGAGTTTTTATTCATATTCGGAAATGAAACTATCAGAATGGTTAAATATTGTTGATAGATTAATATAATATTGAAAAAACTGGAATATAATGATTATAATTTATTAATAAAAAATAATTTTAAAAGAAATTTCTTAAGGGTGTCTATTACTGGCACATCTACCCTATTTGAGAAATGTACTATACAGCAGGATTTTCTTTTATTTTTTTTTAAGCCAACAAGTACTAGAGAAATAAATACCAATTAAGATGTTAATCTTAATCCAAAATGTTGAAGTCATTTAACTTAAAAACTTAAATTTGTTAATAAACATCATTAAATTATAACTTTCAGCTAATTAGATTTTTTCAGTTTGAAAATAATACAGACATTTGTTATCTGCAAACTGACTAGTATTTATTATCATCTTTACTATTAATATTATTTTGTCTTAGATGTAATGCAGATAGAGTAGATTATCTCCCCCCCCCCCCCTAAACTGAATAAGTAATAATATTTGATCTCTGTGAATTAAATACTTTCACATAATAAATACTCAATCATACATCCTTACATACTCTCAACCAGTCACAATGTGAAATGTTTTCAGTGTTTTATTATTATTAACATGCTGTATTATACTGAAGAGTAAAAACAATTTTCAAGATAAGACATATTTATAAATGTCACAATATAGTTTCAAGAATTATGATTTAATCATTTTTTAATAATTCATACTATGTAATCATATATATTTTTACTTCTTCATTGCACGATTACAGATAAGCTTTAAAAATGAAAATCTCGATGATAAACAGTATTTAATTAATAAAAGTATCTTTACAAATTTATATTTTATCAATTTTATTTCTTACGTGTGCATTTAAAATTTATTTCAAATTAACATAAAATGCTGAACAAATTAATACATTACAGTTATCGAAAATAAATTATCCACAAGTCATGGAAATTGTCTGTTACTTACTGCAGAAAAATAAGAAATTAAACTTATTGTTTAAATACAGCAGTTCATGTGTCAGCTTTATTATTATTATTATTATTATTATTATTATTATTGTTATTATAAATCATCAAATCTAATTCTTAGGGATTAGTAACAAAAAGATATAAAAACTTCATTACTAAATTATTAGAAACTAAATAAATATCATATACAAAAAGTAAACAAATATTTTTTTAATGGATGTGATAGTATTTCGCTTTCAAGAGATAAAAGTCAAAACTGTCAATACCAAGATTCTAATGATATATGACTTATCTTGGTAATAACTAAGAAAAAAAGTAAAGGTTTTATAGTAGTACCAAAAAAAAAAAAAAAAAGCGATCTTTCACGATAATACAACATATCAAAAGGTACCGTAACACTGAAAAAAACATTTCACATACCTGTATTTTAAATGAGTATTCCCCTTATGTTTTGTTTTGATGTTAGCTCCTATCTGTAACAAGTGATTTTTAAAATCTGTGTTATTTATTTGCAGCACAAAATTTACTATAACAGCATTTTGCAAGCGTCACATGGTTCTTTGCACGCTATGCTATCAAAAGTCCGCCATCTTTTTTTACTACTTACGAGTCTTTTGTACCTCCCGCAAATAGATATCACGTGACAACCTCAGTTGCGATTGCTCTGCGAGAGTGAAACCGTCCGCACGTTTGATCTGTTTCGTGATTTTAGTCGTGCCTCGCAAATCCACGAGGAAAGGGGAGTTACGGGAGAAAAGCGTTTGATTGGAATAGGCGCATAAAATGGATAGACAGTATTTGATGAGGAACTTTGCAACATTTCTTAGTGGCAAATTACACAGTTAGTATTCCTATCTTGCAAATGGTACAAGATATGGAGAAAAATCAATTACAGAGTTATAAAGTTTCCTTGATTTAGTACGGAATAATTCTTACATGTAAAACTATCTTTATTAGAAGACCTGAAACATAGTTTTTTTTATGTCCAATCACCAGCTTAAATATGCCTGTTATTGCATGGAAAAGTGTAGTACGTACAGTAGATGCACATTTACATTAATAAAAGATAGATGTTTGTGTGTGTATTTGCATGTGTGTGATGGTTAGGAAAATCTACTGCATCTAGAGTCCTGAAAATTTGGATGAGGTTAAACGAAGACAGCCAAATGCACATGACACTCAGACTTTTCATTTTTTGATAACTAGTCAAGATATCAATTAAAAACCATGATAAACATAGCAAAATGGCACACTACCTTTGTTGTCTGTGCTTTTACTGTATCTACTAAGTTGTATCTATTCATTTTAACTATATATTACATCAGGGGTGATTTTGAGAATTAATGGAGAATTGAAACTGATATTTTAACCTGAAAATAAAACCTGAAATTTTAACCTGATAATAAAACCTGAAATTTTAACAGAAAAAGTTTTTGTGTGGAAAGAAAACACATATTTTATTGCAAGGAGGTAAAATCTTCTCATTATGAAATATATTAATTTTAATTGTGTTTAGAATCATATCCACAAGTCTTATTTTATGAATTTAGCTATCAGAAAAACCTGAATTCCAGTACTGAAAATGAAATAAATACCTGAAATCAGGTATATTACCTGAACACAATCATTCCCTGTTACATTCCATTAAATAAACATTATAGGTAATTAATTTTTTGGGGGATTCAAAATGTATTTATATGATTAAAAAATATATAGAAGTTGGAAACTATATCAAAAAGTAATCAACTATGACAGAAAATATTGAAACACTGTAATGATGAAGAAACTTACCTTTCATTACCGGCTTTAGAAACCTCTTTTTTTATTTCTCTGACTACTGAGCTGTTATAGGGATATGAGTTCTCACTGACGGAATTTGAAGCACAGCTAAGGGAGGGAAAAAATAAATCAGCTTGATGAAAATTCGAATGCACCCAAAAGAAAAAAAAATCAAAAACATGTATGTTAGAAAATAGCTACATAAATATTTAAACAGTAAGTTTATAAATAACATTCTAAAAAAAAAAAAAAGGCAAGGTGCAGCTGGGATTTTTTTAAAAAAGGACCCTTAATAAAGATTTTAGAGGGAACATTAGTGTAAATTTAAAATGACCCAGTACTTTTTTTTGCAGGATGGTCAGAAATACTTTAAATCAGAATTACAGATATTTCCCTCAGTATAATCTAGTGCTAAAATTATCATGGTGAGTATTTTTATATTAAATTATTTTTTAAAGTAATTGCTGCTTAGAATATTTTTTTTTTTTAATTGGATCTAAAAAATTGAGAGAAAGTTATTTGTTGGCCATTTTTAAGAAAGAAAATACTAGTGTCAGTTTTTTAAAGGAAATCTGGTATTTTCTCGCATATTAAAATACAGATGAAGGGACAACAGGCCATGACAAAATTGAAATATAAATAAAAAAATTATTAACTAAAACTTACATCTTATAAGGTCTCCTTAAAGAACATACTTAGAATATTTTTTAAAAAAGCTCATGAAATTACTGATCTACGTAATAAAGGACGTCAATTTTAACAATGGAATTCTAGTAGAAAAATAAATAATTTTGAGTATTTGATACAAAAAGAAACTTCCATGCAATTTGGCGAGCTATACTTTTCCTCGCCAAATGTAAGTGATTTTAATGCATTTGGAAATTGCAAGCTAAACGAGTTTTTACATTAATGTGCTTAATGAATTAAAACAGTTTATATAATAAATAAAATTTTCATATTGATGAAGTTATTTAATTTTACACAATTTAACTGGCTGGATAAATAAAAAAAAAATAAATTTTGAAATTGAATTTTAAAGTAATTGTAATTAAAAAGTTGCCCAAATGGGGGGGAGGGCATTTTAGTTACAGAAAAAACTGTTTTTACAACAATTTATCATAGTACAATGTACATTCACTATATTGTTTTAGATATAACGAAATATTGTACAAAGCAAAACCTTGTTCGATTATTTAAATTAACTTTAAACCTCTACTTAGAATGAAGGACACTTAATATAACAAAATTATGCCTTTAATCAGAAGTACTTTAAGATATAAAAATACAGTTAATAACTATTTATTTTGATTTTATCCAATTTTAACTAAAAAAAAAAAAACATTAATTAAATAGAAAATAATTAAAGAACAATATTAACTAAATACAATATTAACGAAATACATGCAATGTTTCATATGCCAACAAGTATACAGATGTGAATTTTTTTTTTTTGTGCTAAAAGTAATCTACTTATATATATTTAAACAATAAAAAACAGAAAATAAGCTAAAAGCATAAAAATGTAGATATGATCTTGGCATGTGAGAACAGATGCACCATCACAGCTTTGGTAGCGAATGTGTTAAAACATGAGTAATACGTAAAAAAGCTATTGCACATGTGATATGGAATGACCCTATATGGGAACAAAAATAGTAAGTTTTAAAATGATGAGATATTTATGTAAAAGTCATTTTGGACTTTCATCAACAAAAATACCAGTTTAAAAATTCAGAAAAAATCATTTTCATGAAAATTCATAAACAAATTAAAAATATATATATATATAAAAGATCAAATCTTCAGAATTCAAAATTCTGCTTAAAACTTGTATCATATCAAAAATATAAAATTAATTTAATTATTATTATTATAAATCATCAAATCTAATTCTTAGGGATTAGTAACAAAAAGATATAAAAACTTCATTACTAAATTATTAGAAACTAAATAAATATCATATACAAAAAGTAAACAAATATTTTTTTAATGGATGTGATAGTATTTCGCTTTCAAGAGATAA
This sequence comes from Maratus speciosus, assembly GCA_963932465.1. Taxonomy (NCBI): domain Eukaryota; kingdom Metazoa; phylum Arthropoda; class Arachnida; order Araneae; family Salticidae; genus Maratus; species Maratus speciosus. The sequence goes on from OZ010787.1 coordinate 568,057,080, forward strand.
AAGTCAAAACTGTCAATACCAAGATTCTAATGATATATGACTTATCTTGGTAATAACTAAGAAAAAAAGTAAAGGTTTTATAGTAGTACCAAAAAAAAAAAAAAAAAAGCTATCTTTCACGATAATACAACATATCAAAAGGTACCGTAACACTGAAAAAAACATTTCACATACCTGTATTTTAAATGAGTATTCCCCTTATGTTTTGTTTTGATGTTAGCTCCTATCTATAACAAGTGATTTTTAAAATCTGTGTTATTTATTTGCAGCACAAAATTTACTATAACAGCATTTTGCAAGCGTCACATGGTTCTTTGCACGCTATGCTACCAAAAGTCCGCCATCTTTTTTTACTACTTACGAGTCTTTTGTACCTCCCGCAAATAGTTATCATGTGACAACCTCAGTTGCGATTGCTCTGCGAGAGTGAAACCGTCCGCACGTTTGATCTGTTTCGTGATTTTAGACGTGCCTCGCAAATCCACGAGGAAAGGGGAGTTACGGGAGAAAAGCGTTTGATTGGAATAGGCGCATAAAATGGATAGACAGTATTTGATGAGGAACTTTGCAACATTTCTTAGTGGCAAATTACACAGTTAGTATTCCTATCTTGCAAATGGTACAAGATATGGAGAAAAATCAATTACAGAGTTATAAAGTTTCCTTGATTTAGTACGGAATAATTCTTACATGTAAAACTATCTTTATTAGAAGCCCTGAAACATAGTTTTTTTTTATGTCCAATCACCAGCTTAAATATGCTAGTTATTGCATGGAAAAGTGTAGTACGTACGGTAGATGCACATTTACATTTATAAAAGATAGATGTTTCTGTGTGTATTTGCATGTGTGTGATGGTTAGGAAAATCTACTGCATCTAGAGTCCTGAAAATTTGGATGAGGTTAAACGAAGACAGCCAAATGCACATGACACTCAGACTTTTCATTTTTTGATAACTAGTCAAGATATCAATTAAAAACCATGATAAACATAGCAAAATGGCACACTACCTTTGTTGTCTGTGCTTTTACTGTATCTACTAAGTTGTATCTATTCATTTTAACTATATATTACATCAGGGGTGATTATGAGAATTAATGGAGAATTGAAACTGAAATTTTAACCTGAAAATAAAACCTGAAATTTTAACCTGAAAATAAAACCTGAAATTTTAACCTGAAAATAAAACCTGAAATTTTAACAGAAAAAGTTTTTGTGTGGAAAGAAAACACATATTTTATTGCAAGGAGGTAAAATCTTCTCATTATGAAATATATTAATTTTAATTGTGTTTAGAATCATATCCACAAGTCTTATTTTATGAATTTAGCTATCAGAAAAACCTGAATTCCAGTACTGAAAATGAAATAAATACCTGAAATCAGGTATATTACCTGAACACAATCATTCCCTGTTACATTCCATTAAATAAACATTATAGGTAATTAATTTTTGGGGGGATTCAAAATGTATTTATATGATTTAAAAAAATATAGAAGTTGGAAACTATATCAAAAAGTAATCAACTATGACAGAAAATATTGAAACAATGTAATGATGAAGAAACTTACCTTTCATTACCGGCTTTAGAAACCTCTTTTTTTATTTCTCTGACTACTGAGCTGTTATAGGGATATGAGTTCTCACTGACAGAATTTGAAGCACAGCTAAGGGAGGGAAAAAATAAATCAGCTTGATGAAAATTCGAATGCACCCAAAAGAAAAAAAATCAAAAACATGTATGTTAGAAAATAGCTACATAAATATTTAAACAGTAAGTTTATAAATAACATTGTAAAAAAAAAAAAAAGGCAAGGTGCAGCTGGGATTTTTTTAAAAAAGGACCCTTAATAAAGATTTTAGAGGGAACATTAGTGTAAATTTAAAATGACCCAGTACTTTTTTTTGCAGGATGGTCAGAAATACTTTAAATCAGAATTACAGATATTTCCCTCAGTATAATCTAGTGCTAAAATTATCATGGTGAGTATTTTTATATTAAATTATTTTTTAAAGTAATTGCTGCTTAGAATTTTTTTTTTTTTTTAATTGGATCTAAAAAATTGAGAGAAAGTTATTTGTTGGCCATTTTTAAGAAAGAAAATACTAGTGTCAATTTTTTAAAGGAAATCTGGTATTTTCTCGCATATTAAAATACAGATGAAGGGACAACAGGCTATGACAAAATTGAAATATAAATAAAAAAAATATTATCTAAACTTACATCTTATAAGGTCTCCTTAAAGAACATACTTAGAATATTTTTTAAAAAAAGCTCATGAAATTACTTATCTACGTAATAAAGGATGTCAATTTTAACAATGGAATTCTAGTAGAAAAATAAATAATTTTGAGTATTTGATACGAAAAGAAACTTCCATGCAATTTGGCGAGCTATACTTTTCCTCGCCAAATGCAAGTGATTTTAATGCATTCGGAAATTGCAAGCTAAACGAGTTTTTAAATGTGCAACATTAATGTGCTTAATGAATTAAAACAGTTTATATAATAAATAAAATTTTCATATTGATGAAGTTATTTAATTTTACACAATTTAACTGGCTGGATAAAAAAAAAAATAAATAAATTTTGAAATTGAATTTTAAAAGTAACTGTCCTATTAAGAAAGCTCTTCCTATACATTTCAATATGAAACAAGTCGTTGTTGTTTCCATGGCAAAAATCCTACTATCTTGTTTTCTCAGACAATATCAAAGTCAAAATGACAATGCTCAGAATCAGCCCTTAATTTTAAGTTTGAAATAATTTAAACTTTCTTCTAAACCATCGTCAAATTTCCTTATAGATACATATAAATGTATATGACAAATCCATAATTATAAAGAGTATTTATTTAAGGAAAATTTAAACAAGTCCAATATGAATAGTAGAATAAGTTCTACATTAAATTTATCACAAAAGTTTTTTTTTTTTTAATTTTATTGTCCATTTCATTTCAAAATAAACTGTTTTTTGGGATAATTTTATAAACAAAAGGTAATTTTCTTTTTTTAGTGAGGAAGGGGATGATTGTACATGCATTAAAGACAAATTTAATAAAAAAGTACAAAAAATAGTATGCAGAGTTAGTATGAAACATCAGAAATTTTAAAAACTCAATTTACTCTTAGTTTATTTATTGACTGTAAAGAAGTAATAAGAAATATTGATTAAAAAGCTGTCAAAAATGGATGGGGGGGATTTTAGCTGCACACACAAAAAAAAAAAAACTATGTTTTTACAACAATTTATCATAGTAGGATGCATATTCAATGTATTGTTTTAGATATAACGAAATGTTGTACAAAGAAAAACCTTGTTCTATTATTAATTTAACTTTAGATAGATCTCTACTTTGAATGAAGTACACTTAACATAACATAATTATGCCTTCAGTCAGCAGCACTTTATGATATATAAATTAAGTTCATAATTATTTATTCTGATTTTATCTAATTTTAACTAAAATAAGTTTATTTTAAAGAAAATGTATCCTACTCGATTTCAAAAAATCATTAATTTCTCATTTCATTTTTTGCTAATATACCTTAAATTATTTTACCAAAAACTAAAGCTCTGAAATATCAGATATTTTTAAAACCCAATTTACTCTTAGTTTATTAATTGACTGTACAGAAGTCACAATGAATATTCATTAAAAAGTTGCCCAAATGGGGGGGAGGGCATTTTAGTTACAGAAAACACTGTTTTTACAACAATTTATCATAGTACAATGTAATTTCAATATATTGTTTTAGATATAACGAAATATTGTACAAAGAAAAACCTTGTTCTGTTATTTAAATTAACTTTAAACCTCTACTTAGAATGAAGGACACTTAATATAACAAAATTATGCCTTTAATCAGAAGTACTTTAAGATATAAAAATACAGTTAATAACTATTTATTTTGATTTTATTTAATTTTAACTAAAAAAAGAACATTAATCAAATAGAAAATAATTAAAGAACAATATTAATTAAATAGGAGAGTTTGTAACTGTTTAATTTCATTGCAAACTAGATGTCATGAAGTCATTTAAATTCCTCTCTCAACTACAGTTTCATTAGAGGGGGGGGGGGGTTGACTTCTTGTGTATTTTTAATCTAGAAACTTTTAAAGTACTGATTTATTACAGAAAAAGATGGAATTAAAAGGGTGTACATTGGAAAATGACACATACTATAGCAGCAGCGTCCTCCATTTCCGAAGCATCATTTTGATGCTTATAATAATATTATTCACTTCTAGGCACTATACTATTGCTAAATCTATGGGTATGGTGATGCAATTGTATATTTACTTGACTTCTTTAAAATGTCTAAAATTGTTATTGTTATGTCCCTGAAATCATAAGTCCAATACGCCTTCATATAATGACTGCAGTAATGACGTTTTCAACATTAAGCCTACTTTAGAGCTAAACTATAACAATTCAAAGCTTATGGGGTACTTATTCTGAAAGCAGTCATAAACTTTCTTTATAACTGATTCTGCAAAGTTAAATTATTGAATATATATTTCAGGAATAAGGAACTTGGTAATGACATTAAATACACTGACTGTAATTTTAGAACAAAAAGCACAGATTGGAGTAGTTCTTGAATAGGTCATGAAAAAAAAATAATTCATCAATATAAAAATAAAAATAAATCAATTTAAAAATAATTCATCAATTTTTAAAAAATAATTGCTGAAACACTGTAAAATAAAGTATACACAACATATGGCACAGATAAAAATGTCTTGTTGTTTTTTAAAAGTTCCTGCATAAGATATGAATTCAAAAATCCCTTAACGGGTTAAAAGTTTGTGACGCAGCACTTCATGTTATTGCTATAAGAATTTTAAATATGGAACTTAAAAATAATGATATCAAATTTTAAGCGACGCTATATTATTTATTTCATCTTTTTATTTTTGTTTTATTTATAATTGCATGTTTAAGAATTATGTTAAATTTTAAAGGATGTATAAAAAGTTATTCCTTGGTGCTTTATGATTCACATCTTTCATAAATTCACAATATGAGTTTTAAAAGATGTGATATCAAAATTTAAGTGATGCCTTGATGTAGCTTTAAACAATTTGTTTTAAAATTCAATTTTAATTGTTTTCGGTTTGGTTAAATATATTTACACATCTAACCAAAACTTTTAATTTTCCAATACACAGTTAAAAATATCACTTTCACTGAACCTATACAATGCACTGTAATATATTTATATGAATAAATTGATTTATCTTTTGTGCCACGCTATCCAAAATCAAAAGTAAAATTTATGTAAACGATTTCTTTGTGTCATAATATCAATTTGCATACATTGCGCTTAGTTTGGATACAATGAAGCAAAGAAATCATTTACATAAATTTTACTTTTGATTTTCTTTTGATAGCGCGGCACAAAAGATAAATAAATTTATTCATATAACTACATTACAGTGCATTGTATAGGTTCAGTGAAAGTGATATTTTTAACTGTGCATTGGAAAATTAAAAGTTTTGGTTAGATGTGTAAATATATTTAACCAAACCGAAAACAATTAAAATTGAATTTTAAAACAAATTGTTTAAAGCTACATCAAGGCGTCACTTAAATTTTGATATCATATCTTTTAAAACTCATATTTTGAATTTATGAAAGATGTTAATCATAAAGCACCAAGGAATAAATTTGTATACATCTTTTAAATTTTAAAATAATTCTTACACATGCAATTATAAATAAAACAAAAATAAAAAGATGAAATAAATAATATAGCGTCACTTAAAATTTGATATCATTATTTTAAGTTCCATATTTAAAATTCTTACAGCAATAAGATAAAGTGCTGCATCACAAACTTTTAACCTGTTAAGGGCTTTTTGAATCAATATCATTACTTTTTTTTTAGGTTAATAACAAAGAGAGAGAGAGGGAGAGAGAGAAAAAAAAAAAAGACCAACGATAAGAACTCACAATCATGATTTCCATTCACCTTTAATTCCCCCTCCCCCCCTGCTCAAAAAAGCATACCTCATACTTCAATTGTAAAGAGTGTTGTACTATTTGATTTTTTAAAGAACTTTTTAGTAAGATATGGAAGTATTATACAAAATGGGAGGGGGGGGGGGGGGGGGGTATGGTTCGTTTCATAGATATAGAAAGCTTTGTTAAGTTTTGCTATGCAAAAAGTTTACTTTCTTAAGAAAAATATCAAGAAATATTACTCTTTAAACCTTTTTATTTAAAATACAATAACAATGGGAACACAGGAGAACAACGAAGATAGGCTTTTCATCACAGAATTTGACCCAAAAGTAATACTCATTTTGTGGTGCTAGTGTACCCATCCTGCCGATCACATGATCGATTGGATGCAGTTTCGATTTTCGATTATTGATGGCGCCATCAACTGCCATTGAGTATTTTATTATTTTCTTTTTGAGTCTCAAAAAAGTGTAGTGTACCATAATTACAATAAATATGAATGAAAATAAGAAAAAACAGCTGATTGATAAAGATATAGGTTTTGTTTTTTTATTTTTTAAAAGTTCATAGCAACAAACAAATTTCTATCAAAATAGCCACATTTTCGAGTAAGATTTAATCATAAAATTTGTACATTAAAAAGTTTTTCTCACTAAAAATTTAATAAAAATAATGCATCATTTTATGATTTTTTAATTTCGTTAATTAAAATAGGCATTATTATTTGATTTTTGTACAAAGAGATTATGTAAACTACAATTTAAAATAATATTTAAAATACAAAAATTTGAACTGAAAAAAGCCTTTTTGAAAAACAATAGAATTGCATCCCAAATATTAAATTTTCAGCTGGAGCAGGAAAAGATTAAAGTTGCATTGCATTTGTAACAATAAATATATATATTATAGGTTAATTCTATAAAAATTGTTAAAAAATATTTTTACATACTCATATCATTGAATAGAAGACAATTTGACAAAAAGACTTACAATTATTTTGCTAGTCAGAAAATAATTTTGAATTATTATGCAAAACATTAAACAGCACATTTTTAATGATTTTAATTTGCATCATTTCTCAAAATGAAAAAGAAGTACTTACTCTAAGGTGTGAAATTTTCAACATTATATAAAAAATAAATATGACAGTTAGTTAATAACCTTAATAAATAATTGGAACAATTTCAAGATATTCTTATTTTAAATTACATTAAATTTTTTATACTCCTTAATATAGGAAAAGTATTTTCTGCAGTTTTTTTTAACACACACACACACACCTTCCTGGAGAAAAATGTCTGAATTTAATACTATTTGGGAAATATTTTAGTTTTTTTTTTTAGCAGGTATAAAAAACATACATCAGACAAGGAAAGAGACTGTATAATATATATACATAATATATATATATATATAGTACGGAGGAGGGTGGCGTTGTCTGGATAATACGCAATGGTTAATTTATATATATAAAAAAAAAAAAAAAAAAAAAAAAAAAAAAAAAAAAAATGGGGCTTTTGTATTATTACTATATTTTTAATACATATTTTATAAGGATGCTGATTTGATATTTTATATGTAATTGGTGAATTTCATTAATTATTAGCTTTATTATTGTTTAATCTTATTTACAATCATTTGTTATAAATTTTAATTTAATAAGGACAATATCATATTAATTACTAATAGTATGCCATTTTTATAGTGATTAATATACATATAAGTATATTTAATATAAATAAAGTTATACTGTATGGATTAAAATTGGGTAATTATATTTATTATTATTCCTCTATTCTTATTAATATTTTAATATTTATTTATTTTCACCTAGTGTTATATAATTTATTATCGGTTTATTGTTTTTGAATGTCCCACATTCATACTTTTAGGATTTTTATGGATGTATAAAATAATCCACACACTATATTTGTGCTTTTTAGGTAATTGGAATTTAAGTATCAGTTCACCTTCTTTATACTACCATATGTTTTTTATTTCCTGTTCATTTTATAATTATCTTATATATAATAGTTTTTATTAAAGTTTTTTATATTTTTAATAATTATTTATATTAATTATTAATGAATTTATTCTGTTTTATAGCATATAGCTATATGCTATATTTTATCGATGTTCTAGAATTATTTAAATTCTTAGTGTAGATTAAATAAATTTGCTAATAGAATATTTTGTATGCTTTTTAAATTTTATTAACAATAGTTTTTTTTTTTTTTAAATACATTGTGTGGTTTATATTCAGTTTATAATTATCTATATATAAGGATATTTTTGGTTTTGCTGTTAATAAAACAATTGTTACATTCAATTGCGTATAACTGAAGCAAGTCTTTTGACAATTAAATCATAAATGTAATACTAGATGGCAGCACCACAATTTGTGTTTTTTTTTTTTTTTTTTCGATAAGTTCTAGATTTACTTCTTCCAGCTACATTTCAGTTATAATTTACTACACCAGGGGGAATTTTTAGCTTAATTTTGACGATATTGTTTAACGGTTTTTAATTAATTTAATAGTGCATTTTAATTATGTAATTACTTTCTATTTATATTATTTTATATTATATTAAAAGTTATTTAACATTTATTTCAATATGTATTAACTGTGTCCTATGGTATCAATTAATGTGATTTCTTAACTGTTTTATTAACCTTAATCTTTATGATATGGGTGCCATGTGAGCGTGGATTTATTCTAAAATATTAATCGGTATGGTGTTTATTATTTCATTTTATATCCTATAAATATTTAAATAGGTTTTATTGTTTTTTCCAATTCATATTATTTGTTTCTATTCTGTTTTCATTTTTAATCAATTCACTTGATTTTAATGGTTGTTAGGGCACAGGGGAAAATAACTTTTAGCTTTAGCTTATATTTCCCACAGAAAACAACCATTTTGCTTATATCATTGAATTCTGTGCCCTTGAAAACGTAATTCAATATATAAGCATTTCCATTATTTGTCGGTGTCCACTTTCTTATTTTTCTTCCATAATATTCTTATAAATATTTTATCTTTTTTTTTTTATATATATACTTACAGCTTTAATTCATAATATTATGGTTTTTGATGGTGGTAGGTTATGTTTAATTATTGGTTATATATATATATATATATATATATATATATATATATATAATTAAATGTGAAAATACTTTCTGAAACAGTTAATCAGAGATTTTTAATTTTTACGAGGAGATAAGATACATAATTACAAAATATTTGAAATGCATAGAACAAAATTCATTACTTAAATTTAGATAAAGATTTTTAACTCAATTACATTTACGAGTTAATAAAATCAATGCACTAGATATATTTGCTGTGTGATAGTAACACTCTCAAAATATCTAAAGGATCATGAAATAATATTGAATAACATTTTCCAGTTATAGTTATTTAAAAAATGTTAATTGTATATATCTGTATTCTATATGAAATGTTAGAGTTTAGGTTTTTATCCAAAATATAGGTAGCACCATATTTATCAGCTGCTTTCAATAACAATGGCACATTTTGTTATTGAAATTTATTCAAAATGAAGTTTTATTTTATTTAGCTTAGTTATACTTGCAATTTAATTTTGTTTAACTTGATAACAATTAAAAAAGTCTAAAGATTTTATTTAATGATCTAATTGGCAATAAAAAATTACAAAACTCATAAAAAAATCAAAAGGCATCACTGCGGATTGAGCCCAAGATATCGCGCGCATGAGAGCAGCGCTCTTAACCGCTCAGCTAGTGTTTGGATATCTAGCTGTTCCCAAAAGTGAATAAAAAGAAAACATGCACAGGAATACATTAATAACTTCTTGCGCATTTGCAGTAAATTCTCATAAAATGGCAAAAAATATAGTCTCATTTTTCATACCAATTACATAACAAACAACAGTTTTTATGCAAATAAGTGTTATGTTATTCACTTTATCGCAAACAGATTTATATTATATATTAATTTTAATAAAATCACGCAGGTCATTTTTGAGGGGGAAAAAATGCGAATTATATAAAAAACAAGAGTTTTCCCGGACACAAGTATTATCGCATTCCCTTCATCTAAAACAAATTCATATTATATATCAATTTAAAGAAAGTCGCCTGGGCCATTTTCCAGAAATGGAAATTAGGAACTTTATCCATCGCAAGTACTTTAAAAATAGGTTTCGAGATCTCAAAATATACTGCATGTAGAAATAAATTTCAGAATAGCATAAGACTGTTTTTTTTAAAAAATCAGAGCAATATGCCCTATATTTGCTGAGTTATGAAGTGGCGGCTTTTTGTGTTTCCTTTGATCTCGAGTTAGGTGTATATATGAGTTCCGCCATTCTTACGATTTCAGGCTTAAGGCTGCATCACTACAATACTACTGTCTTCCATGATATATTTTTAAAAATAACACTTAAGGGGCCAACTGCTGGTGCTTTTAACCTTCCGAGCCTCTTGAGGGCTTGCCTGCATTATTATATAAAAGCTTATAAAAATAATCTTAATTTAAATTTTGTTTCCCTGTTTGTTTCTAAAATACACTTCATGCTCCTTTATTTGTCATACATTTTAAAATACAAGTCTGTTTAAAATAATTTTTTCTACAGCAGATTTAAGTTGTTTTGGAAAACAGAAAAGTATGGGCAAACCGCTCAGAAGGTTAACCTACTTAATTTTTCTTTTCTTTTTCCTAGAAATTAACACAATTTTATTTACAATATTACCTCATATTTATTTTTTGTATTATTTAAGAGTGAAAATAGATACAAAATACACCACAAATATCTTTACCTTTTAATCTTCGTTACAACCTTTCTTTTAACCTCAACTTGCTTTTCTTTTTCTAAAAATAAAATGAAATATCAAAAAAAAGTTTCAAATTTAAATTCATTTAGAAACAAATAAAAACATCTTAGCATCAGCAGGTCAAATATGTTTGCAGTAAAATAGTTACTTTTCTCAATTAAAATGTCCCTCCTTTTCTTTCTACTAATTCCAGAAATATCTAAATACAGTACAGGACCTATTATCTGGAATCCTCGGGACCGAAGGCTTTCCGGATTTTGGAATTTTCCGGATTTCGGGTCCTCCCGAATTTCGCGTTTTTTCCACAATCCTTTGACGAAATTAGTGTTTATTTTTCAGATCCTTTGACGAAATTAACGTTTTTTTTGCGATCATTTGACGAAATGTACGTTTTTTTTTCGAGATTCTTTGAAAACATTTGCACTTTTTTGCAATCCTTCGAAGAATTTTGCGTTTTTTTCGATCCTTTGCCGAAATTCGCATTTTTTTCGCAATTCTTTGAAATAAATTCACATTTTTTCGCGATTCTTTGATGAAATTAACGTTATTTTCTGCAATTCTTTGACGAAATTAGCGTTTATTTTTCAGATCCTTTGACGAAATTAACGTTTTTTTCGCGATAATTTGACGAAATTCGCAATTTTTTTTTCGATTCTTTGAAAACATTTGCGCTTTTTTGCAATCCTTTGAAGAATTTTGCGTTTTTTTTTATCCTTTGACGAAATTCGCATTTTTTTTGCAATTCTTTGAAATAAATTCGCATTTTTTTGCGATTCTTTGACGAAATTAACGTTTTTTTCTGCAATTCTTTGACGAAATTAGCGTTTATTTTTCATGATCCTTTGACAAAATTTGCGTTTTTTCGCAATCCTTTGAAGAAATTTGTGTTTTTTCACGATCCTTTGATGAAATTTGCGTTCTTTCATGATGTTTTGAAAAAAATTTGCATTTTTTTTCACGATTCTTTGACGAAAGTGGCGTTTTTTCGCGATTTTTTGACGAAAGTGGCGTTTTTTTGTGATTTTTTGACAAAATTAGCTTTTTTTTTTTTTCTGGAATTCATTGACAAAATTGGCGTTTTTTTTTTTTCTCACGATCCTTCGGCGAAATTAGCATTTTTTTCACGATCTTATGACGAAATTAGTGTTTTTTCTGCGATCTTTTGATGAAATTAGCGTTTTTTCTGAAATCCTTTGGCGAAATTAGTGATTTTTATCACGAACAATTGACTTTTTTTTTTTTTTTTAACGAATCGTAATGTAAATTAATTTTATATTAAAATTTGAGAGAAAAATTATTTTTTTCCCAATTTCGGGGGGAGTGGGGCTCCGTGTTTCTCCGCCGCTGAAGTAACATATTTGAGTGGTTACACACTGAAACACAACGGCCTGAAAAAAAAATTAGAAAACTGGGAAGTTAAAATTTTAATAAAAATTTACAAATTTAGAAAATTTTCAAAAAAAATTTTCCGGATTTTGGGTACTTCCGGATTTTGGAATTCCGGATAATGGGTCCTGTACTGTATAACATGAATCATACCAACATTTGTGGTTGCAATGATTTCATTAAAAACACTTTTGAAAGCAGGTCATTATTTCAGTGCTCAACTGGACAGTATTAGAATTAACTCATTAGCATGTATAAATGGGTGTTAATTCATTACTTCTTTGTGAATGCTTAACTTTAATCTTTAGCCAATATTCATTGTTTTGAGTGGCTTTATGCTGATACTGTGCGGTGGTTCAAAATGGATAAGTGGTCAAAAACTGGAATCTGAAAAAGAAATATGTCTAACATTGGTTAGTATAAGAACATTACTAACAAATGAAAAAAAAAATTAGGGCGGGTTTAGAGGGGGTTATGCATAAATGAAAAGTCTATGCAATGGTACATGAGAGAAAAAAGGCTGGGAGCTGCTGCCATAGAGTGAAGGCTGCAGTGAGCTATGCACAACAATACACTACCCTATTAGAACTAAGTCAAACGATCTGTCCTTCGCATGTTATCATTAGGCTACAGAAAATTGTACATAAATACATTAGAAAGTTATACTTATCCCAGAAACTGCCAAATTCTCAGATTTTTTTTAGTACAGTAGACTCCCTCAAACCCAAACAGCTTGGGACCAGAGGTTGTGTGTATTTTAAAATTTGGCAGACTTCTGGTCATTGCTTTGTTTTGAAACAGTAATTTGAAAGTAATAATGTAATCAAAATTATAACGAATGCTTCCAATAAAGTAATAAAATAAAATGATAAAAAGTAAGATAATTTTAAAAGTGTTTAAATTATTAAAAGTAAATAATTAATAATGTTTAATTAAATATGCATAATAAAGATGAGATACATTTTTCTTGAATTATTCAATGAAACTTTCTTCATAAAAGGTAGCCTATTAATTCATATCAAAATCATAAAGTAAGGAAGTTTTATTTCAAGTTTAGCCAGTCTTAATAACCAAAAAAGCTTGATCAATACATCAAGTATCATCAATACATCAAGTATATTTGGTAAAAAGATTGTGATATCAGCAATATCTTGATTTTTTTGGACAAATAAATTTCTACTTCCTTCATGAAAAACCGAGACTTCAGTCATATTATCGAGAATTGCATAATAAAATACATACGGAATGATATAAAACCAAAAAATTCTGTAATTAGTGGGTCATTTTTGGCTCACTACGGGTCAATCTAATTTTATCTAAAAGACAGATCTAATGATTTTGGCTAAATTTCATATTCTAGAGTTTTTGATTACAAGATCATTGGGGCTAGGTCACATGTCAAGAAAATTTTATTAGTGGGACATTTTTGGGTCACTGTGAGTTGAGCTAATTTTGTCTAAAAAATAGTTCTAACAATTTTGACTAAATTTTGTATCCTACCATTTTAGATTACGAGAAGACCATTGGGCAGGATCAAATATTTGAGAAACTTCGATTAGTGGGTCATTTTGGTTTCACTACGGGTCAGTGCATTTAATGGGAATAACAATTGAAACAGTTATTAAATTTTTAAACAGTGGGCATTAAATGAAAGCGCAAAGTTGGCAACATTTCGCCAAATTTAGTGATATTTGATGAAATGTTGGCAACATTGGTGAGATTTGGGCAGAAAACTCGAATTTCTATTAATGTCAAAATACATGCGTGGTGCCAAATACGAGAAAATTGCCAAGTTTGCAAGTTTTTGCCAAATTTTGACGACATTTCGTGAAATAGTTGGCTTTCAGAATCTGAAGGAATTTTCCAAAAAATATCAACAGAAGCCGATATACATGATTGAACCAATCAGAGTTCATAAAACATTCTTGAAAAACAGTGACATTGTTCCATACGATGCATATCTGCTGAAGAAAAATGGCTTTCAGAATCTCAAGGAATTTTTCCAGAAATTCTCAATAGGAGCCGATATACATGATTCAACAAATCAGAGTTCATAGAATGCTCTTGAAAACAGTGACGTTGTTCTGCACAACATATATCTGCTGAAGAAATACAACTGTCACCTCAATGTCAGTTTTTTATCGAGTTGCACATAAAGATAATTTTAACTGAGCTTAGTCTTCCCCGCTGGTAGATACAAAACGAGAAAACAACAACAAAAAATAATATGTGGATAAAATATAAAAAAAAATGTTTTAAAAAAAAAAAATCCAAAAAAATTGATTTTTTTAATTTAAATCGGATTTTTATGATTTTTTTTTCACAGCATTCAAATTAGGGATTGACCGAAGCAGCAATTTTGCCAAATACCAAAGCTTCGGTCAATGCATTTTTGCATATATTAGCTTTTTAAATAAGCTTTAATTGAAATTAAATTCTCAATAATTTAATTCAGTTACATTTTTATTCTAAAATCTAATTACACAAAAAATTTAATGACTTCTTTCCACTCACAAATTCATTAACCCATCACTTATTTTTTATTATTTTATCACTAGTCAATACCCAAAAATAACCCATGAAAACATTAAACTATACAGGGTATTATTAAGGATAAGGATTGCCAGAAAAACAAAAGTTCATTCAAATAATAAGAAACAATGTTGTCATTAAGCTGATTTACTGATTGTCTAAGTCTAATTATAAACATATTGAATAGGAATGTTCTCAAAATACAAAAGGTATTATATCAATTTGTACATTTAACTATTTTCTGTCAAATTATTGATAGAATACAAATCGCTCTCTGTTTAACGACTTTCAAGTAACATCGAAAAATCATCCTTAAATAGAATTTGTGGAAAAATAATATTTAAAAAACATTTCCCTTCACAGTTTACAGGCTTAGGACTGTCAATGCACTTTTCAATATATTGGCGTGTTTAGAAATGTAATTATACTGCATACAAGAAACACATTACAGCATACAATGTTACGTAAAGTACAATAAAAATATTTATAATACATTTAATTAAATAATGTTATTTACAGTACAATAAAAATATTTATGATATATTTAATTAAACAAATTAAGTTTTTAAAAAATCAAAAAGTGTTGATTGTTTCAATGGTGGTCGAGTTTTTAGTACCCTTGCTTCAAGCTTCTCAAGAATGTTGAATGAGTCATCTTCCATATTTCATGAATTAATGTACCGGCAAAGAATATCCAGGGCAGAATTCACATCTGAGTAAGAAGGAGGTGGTGTCTTGCTTTCTGTATCATCAGCTTCATCGCCACCTTCTGCATCTGAAGTTGCATTTTCATTTTTGATGTCTTCATAAATTTGATCTAAATTTCTGAAGTCAGCTGTTAAAACGTCTTCGTCACATGGGTAAAGTCCATTACACCCTTCTCCTTTATTTGTACACATCTGAATTGCAAGAAAAGTTGTTTTTCTACCAGAGGAAGTTCTTCTGTTTAATATGTATAAAGCGTTAGGGGAAAAAAAAACTACGTGAAAATCATTGTTAAGTAGAAACAATTTTGTCTTTAAATAGAGATATTTTTACTTAAAGGAGCCGGGACCGCAAAATATCATCCTTAAACAGAGATCGTCATTAAGTAGAGCGACGTTAGAAAGAGAGTCGACTATATTTATATTTTGATTAATAGGGGAGAGGGGGCACCTTTGAACAATTTTTTTAAAAATACACATATTTCTTACTTGAATTATATTTATTGAATTTTAAATATTTCCTGAGAGAAAGAACGTAATTCTGCATCTATGAAATAAAAAATTACAGTTTTTAAAATAAATTAAATATGTTGTGAGGCTTTAAAAAGCTGAAAATTTTCTGTTCAAACCTGCCCCATGTAGGGGTACCTTTGAACAAATAAACAAAATATGAAAATATTGACATTTTTTATTAAAAACTGCATATCTTTCCAAAATATAAAATAATAAGAATAAAATTACACAATTACATTTAACTGAATTTACTAATTTTTTTATTATTTAACCAAATTTGTATCCATCAAAGCACATTGTTGAGACACAACGGAGAATCCTTGCAATTATGTTTAATTGTAGCAATTTTTTTATATAATATCCTTAAAATCTACCAAATTGATATCTGATGCCTCTGGAAATTATAGCGTATGTTCCTTTTAACGAAGAAACCTGACATTAAGCAATTTAATCTTGACACACATAATGAAGAGTTCTTTTTGCATGAAATTGAACTAAAATGAAATCATTTTCATTCAAATTGTTATAGAAAATGGATAAAATCCTGTTTTATGAAATCCAGAAATAATGATTACCATTGTAAATGAAACAGTATAGGGTTTGTTAGACAAATCTGCTAAATCATGAATTATTGAAGTTGTGTGTCCTGAATTTGCCTGTAGTTGAAGTCCTGCATCAGTATAACTTTCATATTAAGTATAATAATACTTAATCTCTTAATCTTCATATTTAAAAAAAAAAATTCAGCAATAAAAATATTTAGATACATTTATAACTTTTTACTTCATAGTTTTTATTGTATAATGGTGCCTCATCGCATGGAGTTTAGCATTACAACTATTTACTCAATTAGGTTTGAGAATCTGAATAAAACAAACCTTATAAGTTAAAGCTAACACCTTTATTTACGTATTAAATAGTAAATTATAATTTTAGGGATACAAGATTATCAATAAAAAGCTTACAACTTTTTTTTGTTAAGTTTAGATTCAAGACTGCAAAATATACATATCTTGCTTAGACAGTAGTGTGCATGCAAAATAGTAAAGCTTTGTATTCTTGTTACATTGAAGCAGTAGTACTATGCTGCCATATATATTTTAAAATATAATTTATTTAAAAGAAATTAATTTACAGTGTTCAAAGGTACCCCCCTCTCCCCTACAGTTGGACCTCATTATCCAGACACCCGGTTTTCACATCACTCCGCTTATCACGTTAGTTTTTCAAAGTCCCGATTTTCTGTATATAATTTTAATATAAATAAACTCCAGATTTTACGTCGTTGAATAATTTTTAACTCCGGATATCTCGACGGTTTTGGAAAATTTTCCATTTTTCATAATCCATCTTATAAGCACGGAAATTAAGCGGTAAGAAATGTCTTAACCAAACTTTTTACAAAAGTGTCTAAAATACCCATCGAGATAAATGAGAAAATTTACTTTAATCCTTTACCTGAATAAATAAACGCAGACATTATGAATGACCCACTTAAGTTCCAAATAGATGTCTACTCGCGGTCTTTTTGTGCTGGTCAAGCGGCGCTTTCTTGTGCTTACACAGTATTTTTCAGCCGACTAAAACCGAAACTTTGCATTGCATTGAAACAACCAGAAATTATCAAACATCCATTTCTGAAACAACGAATATTGATTACAATTCGTTGTATAATATTGAAAAAATAATTGTAGGAAGCGCATCTAGAGATAAGCGAACCTTAATTCACCAATATTTCATGTAACAATAAAAAAACAAGTCATCATAAATCTGATTTTTATTCTTTTCAATTCTGTTAATTCTGTTTTTGTGTTTATTTTGTTTAATAATATTGTTTCATTGTTTAAAACTACAAGAACAGTTATGAATTTAAAATTGTCTTAAATTAATTAAAAATACAGCTTTTTATAAACATATTTTTCTCCAACTCTGGTTACCGCGACACTCCGCATATGACGACACTTTTTTCTGCTCATTAGAGTGTCTGAATAACGAGGTTTGACTGTATTTTAACATTGTGATTGGGAAGATAAGAAATTTGAGCGATTTTGATATAATGGTTATACAGTGAAATACATTTAACATAAAACTGGGGGGGGGGGGGCGAAATTTCTTTTTGCGTTAAAAAAATCGTAAAAAAAGAAGAAAACTCACAAATATTTTCAACATCCTCAAATTTTATTTCAATTTCCTATTAAACTATTAGTAAATGGCATCCATTAGGATAAAAAGGAAGTAAGAAAAATATTGTTTTTTGGGGGGAAAATTAGATATCTTTTTTTTTTTAAGTGTCTTTTCAGCATTCCAAGATCTAACTTGTTTGAACCAAATAAGCAAAGCTGCCTCTAAATCTCTGTGCTTAGTAGTTCTCATGCATTTCCTCTGTGGCTTAAACATACTGTGCTCAAACATTAATGTAATGGGATCCCTGTTTTTTATTATTGTTGATAAAGTAGAATTAGTAATGCCAAACTCTTTGCAGATTTCTGTTTTTGTCCTTTCTCATCAAGTGCATTAAGCAGCTTCATCTTCAGTTGAAGTGAAATAGCAGTTTGTTTTCGCACCAATTTCTCAGCCTTGTGCTCATACACCATAAGCTAATTTACAAAATATATGAAATTCACTGATTTTCATGCAAAATTCAGTGGTTTTAACACCAAGTTCACCAATTTTAACTCTAACTAACTAGATTGATAGCGAATATTTTTCATGTTAAATGATTTTTGCTTTGTGTTAAAAGAAAAAAAATGCATTAAAATGCATAGTCTTGCATATACTGTCCGGACTGCTATATCATTTCGTGTTAACCGATTTTTCATGTTAAGCATTTTCATGTTAAACGTATTTTACTGTAAAAGTTATAGGATAGGCATAGGGGTATTCTTATTTGATGTGTGTATTTTCTTTAATATACACCTTAGATATACAGATATGAACTCTGATATACTTATTTGATGTGTATATTAAAGAAAATACACATTAAATAAATTTAAATTAAAAAGAAAAAACTAATGTAGTAGTAAATAAAATTAAATGATAAGGGAAAGATGCACATCTTCCTTACTTTTTTTTTTCTCTGTTGTAGACAGTTGTTTTGATTTCACAATATAGACTATTTTAGGAAGGAAAAAGTTTTTTTAAATAAAAAATGGCCTTTGACTTGTTTTTTGTAGTGCAGCTGAACTCTGAACCCATGCACATAATATTGAAACTCATTGTTTAGCCTATTCTACTGCTAAGTAAAAGAGAATTCTTCTACTTCTGCGAAAATACTTATCTGCAATTATTCGTCCGAATATTCAGTTTACACGCCGAACCACCGAATCAACTATTCAGTATTCGGTCAATCCCTAATCCAAATATTGAATAACTAACAAGAGTTTTAGTCTCCAAAACAATTAAACCACTAATTACTAATATAATCTATGTTTTTACACTTTAATTAATAAAATTATAATTAGTAATTACAGAAATTATAAAAACTTCAAATTAGTAGTTTCATTAGTATCATACATTAATGGTGTAATAATTATGTAAAACTTTATTAAGTACTAGTGATATTCAGGGGTAATAATTATGTAAAACTTTATTAAGTACTAGTGATATTCAGGGGTGCAGAAAATGTTTCTACTCCCAACATTTCCCCCAATCCACATGAAAATTTCCCCAATTATTTTATGGTATCTTATAGGTAAATGCTGTTATTACCGTAGGTATAGAAAATTTATTTTTCATGTATTTCTTGACTTATGCGCAGTGGTGATTCTGAGTGAAAAAAAAAAAATCCTGAAATTCACAGCAAATTTTCTGAAAGGATACAGGAGAATGGGGGAAGGGGCGGAAATCCACTCCCAGCACTAACTATATGTTTTTTTCGCTCCCCTTTGAGGAAATTCGCATTTTTCGCGATCTTTTGACAAAATTTGTGGATATTTCACCTTATTTTTGACGAAATTCGCAGTTATTTTGCCATCTTCTGGTGAAATTCGCATTTGTTTTGTGATCGTTTGACAAAATTTGCAGTTCTTTCGTGATCTGTTTATGAAATTTGCAGTTTTTTGCTACCTTTTAACAAACTTTGTTAAACAAATTTCACCCCTTTTAACGAAATACGCGATTGGTTCGTGATCTTGACGATATGTGTGGTTCATTCGCGATCTTTTGACAAAATTTGCAATCTTTTAATGGAATTTGCTTCAATTTCGCGATCTTTTGACGAAATTTGAGGGAGTTTTTCACATTCCTTTGATGAAATTCACGAATATTTCGCCATCTTTTGATGAAAATCAAGGTTATTTCACCCTTTTGACGAAATTAGCAGTTATTTTGTGATCTTTTGACGAAATTTGCAGATTTTTTCATGATCTTTTGACAAAATTTGCTCTTTTTTTGCGACCTTTTGACAAAACTTACGATTTTTTTGCGATCTTTTGACAAAATTTGTGCTTTTTTCGCAATCTTGTGACGAAATTTGCTGTTCTTTCACAATCTTTTGACAAAATTTGCATTTCTTTTGCGATCTTTTGACAAAATTCACATTTTTTCCATTTATTTGTTAGATAATTACTTCCGATTATTTGTTAGATAATTACTTAATGTAATATCTAACGGGGTTGAAAAGTTATAGCAGAGTGGCATATTACAGTGAGAAGCGTATAGCTGATTTAAAACCCCCATAATAAACTTGAAACTTAATTTAAATAAATCTATAAGTACTTAATTACTGAAGCTGAAAAAGAAAAATGGTGGACGAAAGAAAGATAACAGATTTAAAAGCAACTTAATATTTATTGATTAAAACAAAAGATAAAAGCAAATAATAAAATAAAATGAAACATTAAATTTAAACAGTTACTTAATGCTAAATGACTATGAAACAACAAACTTATCTGCTTTGACATAATATATATAAGAACTCATGGCATTTGGCGTAAATGCATCTTATGAAAACAATCAGATGAAAAACTATTGTTTTCGATTAAACATGACCTTCAATGCACCAGGACTCCATCTATTAAAAGCATAACAGCTTATCAAAAAATAACTTGCTTCAATACATTAATCGGACGATAAACAATTTCACTTTAAAAATACGAACTCTGAAAACACATGGTTAATCGTAGAACTTCACTTCAAGGTCATTGACACAATGCAAGCAAGCGGAAAACGAAATTAACTCTCAAACGGAAAGCTCGGACACTTTCTGTAACACGTCCCTTCAGGAAAAACATTTGCATTTTCCAAGGACAATTACTCAAGAACATCGTTTCATCTTGAACTACTTGCTCTCAAATATAATGATAACTTGAAGTAAATAAAAGTCTAAAGTCCGGCCAAGGATTCAAACACACTTCTTTAACACTGATACCAGAGACTAATTTAAAGATATTTCCTTTAAGTGTGGACTTCATAAAGCTGAGATTAAAAGCTGACAGAAAAACATAACAGATGCATTTAAGGAAAATAAATGTCGGCACTAAATGCCAAACAACAAACACGTTTAAAAACTCGAAACTGAAGTACTTGACGGTTGAAGGATATTAAACTAGCGTCTCATTCCTAGATGGTTCCCTACGGGAGAACGAAAAGTGGGATAGTCCACTTTTTGTTTGGGATGGTATGCAAGATTGGTGTGGAGCCATCGAGATTTGTTTCAAATTTTGTTTTAAGCAAGTATTCTGCAAGCAAACCATGGCGTTGTGGTACGTCGCTTGTCTTGAATTCAGTAGATCATTAGTTCAAATCCAAGCGAGCAGAAACTTGAAAACAGTGTACCTTTTTATGATTGAAAAAAATACAGTTTCTATTTTTTTTAAAACTTAAGTTCAAACACCATTTTAATTTTTAAAAAATCATTGAGAATTTATAATAATGATTCATAAATCATTTATTTTGTTTGTAAAAAATAGTTTGAAAGAAAAAATACAATTTCTATTTTTATAAATTTAAGTATGCTATTTTAACTTAAAAAGTGATTTTATTATTTTTTAATGATTCAGCGCAGAAGTATCGTGTAGCTTCTAGCGATATTATCTGAAGTTTTGGAAAAGAGTGCAGCCCTCTTTTGACAGAAATAAGAACCAAAATGCTTTTACTTCAACATTGATGACCTATTATTAATTCCTTTTAAAAAATGATTTAATGCATAATTTCAGTCCCTAAAACTTTGTTTACAAAGAAAAGAAATATATGTTTTATAATGTTTACGTTAGAACCAAAATATTGTGCCGTAATTTGAAAAAATATAAATGAAAAGCACAATTTTTTTTTTTTATAATAATAATTCTGGCATAAACAACAATACCAAAATGTTATGCTGTGATTTAAAAGTATAAAAAATAAATGAAAAGTACAAAATTATTTTTTTTAATATATGTATTTTTATTTTAATAATTATATGGCAATAAAAATTAAATTTTATAAAATATTTTAACAAGTTCTTATATAATAATTTCTAAACTTTTTATTGAAATTTCTGTTAATTGAAATTCTCTAAAATTAAAACTGGTTTTCTTTTTTTAATGGAATTAAAAATCCATCTTCAAAACAATCCTGCAATGCTTGTTTAGATTCCCCCCCCCCCCCCCCGTAAACGATCTGTTGCATTTAATGTAGATAATTGGCTCTGAAAAGAGCCGTTTTTTATTTTTGAACTCGGGATTTGAATTACTCATAATGTGATATGAACAACAAAACAACAAAAATCAGAATCAGATGCAAACAGATACAAAATTAATCAATTCTGTCAACAGATGGCTCCACTCCACTTCTGTATATCCCCTCCAACCCCAATTAAAAAGTGGATTATCCCACTTTTCGTTCTTCCGTAGGGAACCATCTAGGAATGAGACGCTAGTGATATTAATATCACAGCCAGCCACGATAACAGTGCTAGTATGCAGCTCCGGACACGCCCATCGGTCAGCTATGAATAATTAAAAGAAACGTAACCATGGCGATACCTGACAACACTAGATGACTTACGCTATCTAGTGGCAGTTGGAAAAACCACATAAAGATCGTATGGCAGGAAGTAATATAAACAATACTGTAAATGAAATCAATATTGTAACTAAAAGAAAGATAATGGAAATAAACAGAATTATATCAACAGAAATCTAGAAAAGAGAAAAGAAATAAAAAAAGATGTTTTTATTTAAAAGTAAGTGAGCTAAAACAGGAACTTATAGAATGAGGTGGAAAATGGATATTCATATGTACAGGGACAAGAATGGGAAAGCTGAAATTGGTTATCAAATGCCCCCCTCTTGTCCACTGTACAACTTGAGGCAGATGCTCAAAAACAAGTACATAATCTCAAAGAATCATCCCTTAACATGAGCATTTACAGAACCCAGAACTATCTTCAAAAGAAAAACTATCCATAATCCAAGACTCCATCCACAGCAATCCAAGCATCGCCAAAAACAAGTAAATAACCATAGTAAATAGTAAGTGATAACAGCATTAAATATAGAGTCCCGACGCATTAAAAGCCTGCAAATACAAAGATAAAAATGCATAACTATAATACGCATAAATACAACACATAACATAAAGACATAACTATGCAGTTCATGGATAAAAATCATCACATCACTGTAGTGGTAATACAACAGTCCTTCACTATTTTTTCTCTTTTTTTTTCTCTCTCAATAACTCCTGAAATTTCTCTATAGTATTCAACATCAGTACATACAAACATTAATTTTTAGGAATAATTAAATGTAAAAAAAAAACAACCATTTTTATAATTTATGATAACAAATATGACTCAAGATGGCTATATGAGGATTATGAAAAAAATCTTATAAAGTTTGGCATATGACTTCAAACCATGCCACAATAAAAATCTAAAACACACTAGAAAACCCTTTGACTGGTCCATCAAATATACCTGCATGACATCCAAAATGCAAAACTAATTACACCATGAAAACAAGTTAACCCAAACCGGTATATAGGGCCACATGTTCCATGCCACTGTATATTTAAATATATCACAATAGATTTAGTCACCAATTTACCTATAAAACGGTAACTGGGCAAAGGTATCAGGGCCGTAGCAAGGTCTTCAGAGGCCCCCCCCAAACATATTTTTTGGGGCCCCCCTCTAAGATTTTAGAGAAATATCTATATTTAATTTTCCACCCGAGTTCCATTTTATAACAACACCAGCGCAGTTTCGTTGGTCGAATTTTCCAAAACGAACTTCAAATTGAACGAATTTGTAGTTGGGCTGCACTGCTTTCGGCAGCGTACACCCATAGGGGCTATGTCCGCTCCGATCTCGAATCATACGAACCTTGAATTATTGTAATTTTTTTATTTAGATCCAGATTAAATTCAAATTTCCAACATTTCGTTCACGTTGCTACAGGAACAGATTTGATAGTCTTACAATGTGAATTTAATCAAAGGACTTGCAAAATTTAACTGAGAATTCTTCCATTTAGGAAAAAAAAGGTAAAAAAAATCGCCTAAGAACGAGAAAGAACGCCAAAAATTGCATGAAAATTTTCAAAGTTCATAGAGATCAAACTTTACTTATATTGGACTAGAAGAGTGCAACCGGTTTTTTTTTTTTTTACGAATATTAAAAAAAACTACCAGAAAAGTGAAAAAAAGCTAAAAATCACATAAAAATTCTCGAAAATTTTAAAAACAGCAGAGGACAAAATTTGGCAAAAAAGTTTGAAACTGAATTCCTTTTACAAATGTTATAAATTGCTAAGTATTGCTCATAAACAAAATAAATAAATAAAAAATATGGAAGTCGTTTTCGTATTTAAATTTCCTCTTCAGTTTGACAATGCCATCCGCGTGGGCCAGACAGATTTCCTTTAAGCAGAAAATATTCACTTATAACAATTTTTTCCCGCTCGGATTGGTGCCTTTTATTAAATGCATATATATGTACAGATTTACTAATTCAAAAAAAATAAATAAATAAATAAATACTTTTGGGATGTTGTTTTCATACATTCCGGTTTTCTCCAGTTTAAAATTGTCACCCAAGTTGAAATTTAAGAAGAAAAAAAAAAACCTTTGGATAGAAGGTACCTTTGTTTGGGCAACGAAGACGGGTTTCCTAGTAGCTAATAATAAAGACAGACGTTTGTCTGTCCAGAGTTTTTCTTTGTCTGACCAGATGTTTTTCTGTTCCGTACAAAATTTGACTGGAAGGTTACCTGTATGCCTGAAGTTGCTCGAAACAGGTTTTTAAATTTTTTGATTCGATTTTTTTTCACTTAATTTTTTACGATATTTTTTCGATTTTCGTGCTTTTTTGCCCACATTCATAAAAGGAATCTATTTTCAATCCATCTTTCCATTTTAGCCGAATATAGCAAAGTAATCTTCTTCGATTTTTAAATATTTCGCGAATTTTTTATGTGATTTTTAACTTTTTTTCGCGTATTTTTTGACATTAGTAAAAGGAATCAGGTTTCAGTCTTTTATCCCGATGTACTAAATTTCGTCCTTTGCGATTTTTGAATTTTTCACGAACGTTTTTTTTTCCCTTTTTAAGACCCCTGTGATTAGAAGAGATTTTATCTCACATTTGAAGAAACTTTCGTCTTTAGAAAGGAAAATATCTAGAAATTTTGATGTCTGATTTGTGACTTCTTCGTGTTATGAAGGAAAAAAGTCATGCGTAAAAGTTCAGTTTCTAATAGGGAAAAGTACAATGCAGCAAAGTTGGCGGAACACTCCTATGATTTGATTTGACAAAAATGCATCTTCATATTTAGTAAGGATGTTAGGTAATTTTTATGTTAGATTGGTAAGTTTTCTTTATTTTCGCGGAAAATGAGAAAATCAAATAAAAGCTTTTTTGTGTGTGTGTGTGTGTGTTTGAAGGAAAGAAAAAGTTACGGAAAAAATCCTTCAATTTACTGATTTCTTTCTTTCTTTTTCTTTTCTTGGAGAGAGAGTGTAAAAGGAACATAGTTTCTATCTTTTGTCCCAATATAGTAAAAATTTTGCCATCTGCGGCACGGATTTTTGACATCCCTAAAAGGAATCAGGTTTCAGTCTTTTAGTTCAATATAGAAAATATGCCCATAGAAATTTCTGAATTTTTTACGAACGTTTTATGTGATTTTTAGCGTATTTTTGTCTTTCACGGCGATTTTTTCACATTCCAGTTACAATCTTTTGGCTCGATATAATCAATTTTCTCTCAGCGATTTTTGAATTTTTGCCCAATTTTTTATAAGATTTTTACACTTTTTTTTCGCGTTTTGCGGAGTTTTTTTGACAATTTTTTTCTGAAACCGAAGAATTATCCAGTATATTTTGCTGCTGTCATAATTAAGCTGAAGTGGAAAAATAACAAATTTGTTCCTGTAGCAACGTGAGCTACGATGCTGGAAAATTTTACTTTTATCTGGACACTATCACTTTTATCGAAAAAAATCATCGAAATTCAAAAATATCGAAAAATTCAATGATTGTTTGATTCAAGATCGGAGCGGGAATATCCGGAACAGGTTTACGCTGCGGAAGGCAATGAAAGCCCCCAATGGAGAACTCCAAAAAATAGGTTCTTTTTTTAAAAAAGCAATTAGCGAAGCTCTGCTAGTAGATTAAATAAATACACAATGTAATTTATGTATTGTTAACATAAATAATTTATCGAGACAAGAGAAATGAAATGTTCAAAACGAAACAGGTCGAACATAAGGAGATAGGCGGCATATGCAATGCACATAGATGCCCGCTTATTGGGGTCCCCAACGAGATTAAGAAGCATATATTTTTTGAACATTTGAAAAAAAAAAAATGAGGCTTAAAAGCTTTGAATCTTGAGTTCCGAATTTTGCTCACTTTTTAGAGCGGCCCCAAAAAAGAAAATTTATAAAGTATTTAGAGCCTGCAAAACTTCTTTCATCTGGGCAATTTTAAAAAGAATGGTAGCTATAGAAAAAAAAGGGCATGTCTGTTTTTGGTTAAAGAAGTAATAGTATTAAGAAGGTTTTTAACCTTATTGGGGCCCCAACGAGATTAAAAAGCATATTTTTAAAACATTTGAATAATAAAAATTGGGCCTAAAAGTTTTGAATCTTGAGTTCCAACTTTTCCTCACTTTTATAGGCGGCCCCAAAAAAGTCAATTAAAAAAGTATTTAGAGCCTGCAAAATTTCTTTCATCTGGGCACCTTTAAAAAGAATCGTGACTGTAGAAAGAAAGCACATTTGGTTGAAGGAAGTAATAGTATTAAGGAAGTTTTGAAACTTATTGGGGCCCCCAACGAGATTAAAAAGCATATTTTTAAAACATTTGAATAATAAAAATGGGGTCTAAAAGTTTTTAATCTTGGGCTCCAACTTTTCCTCCCGTTTATAAGGGGCCTTAAAAAAAGACAATTCAAAAGAATTTAGAGCCTGCAAAATTTCTTTCATCTGGGAACCTTTAAAAAGAATGGTAGCTATAGAAAAAAAGGGCATGTCTGTTTTGGCCAAAAGAAGTAATAGTATTAAGAAAGTTTTTAACCTTGTTGGAGCCCCCAACGATATTAAGAAGCATATTTTTAAAACATTTGAATAATAAAAATGGGACCTAAAAGTTTTGAATCTTGAGTTCCAACTTTTCCTCCCTTTTATAGGGGGCCCCAAAAAAGTTAATTAAAAAAGTATTTAGAGTCTGCAAAATTTCTTTATCTGGGCACCTTTAAAGAGACAACTGGCTATAGAAAGAAAGCACATATCTGTTTTGGTCAAAAGAAGTAATAGTATTAAGGAAGCTTTGAACCTTATTGGGCCCCCCAACGAGATTAAAAAGCATTTTTTTAAAACATTTGAATAAAAAGATGGGGCCTAAAAGTTTTGAATCTTAGGCTCCAACTTTTCCCACCTTTATAGGGGCCCTAAAAAAGACAATCCAAAAGAATTTAGAGCCTGCAAAATTCCTCTCATCTGGGAACCTTTAAAGAGAATGCTGGTTATAGAAAGAAAGCACACTTGTTTGAAGGAACTGATAGTATTAAGGAAGTTTTGAAACTTATTGGGACTCCTAACGAGATTAAAAAGCATGTTTTTTAAACATTTGAATAAGAAAGTGCGGTCTAAAAGTTTTTAATCTTGGGCTCCAACTTTTTCTCCCGTTTATAGGGGGCCCTAAAAAAGACAATTCAAAAAGAAATTAGAGCCTTCAAAATTTCTTTCATCTGGGAACCTTTAAAGAGAATACTGGCTATAGAAAGAAAGCGCATATCTGTTTTGGTCAAAAGAAGTAATAGTATTAAGAAAGTTTTGAGCCTTGTTGGGGCCCCCAATGATATTAAAAAACATATATTTAAAACATTTGAATAATAAAAATGGGGTCTAAAAGTTTTGAATCTTGAGTTCCAACTTTTCCTCACTTTTATTGGGGGCCCCCAAAAAGACAATTTAAAATGTAATAAGAGCGTGCAAAATTTCTTTCATGTGGCGCCTTTAAAAAGAATAATGACTATAGAAAGGAAGCACATTTGGTTGAAATAAGTAATAGTATAACGAAGTTTTGAAACTTATTGGGTTCTTAAGTGAGATTTAAAAGCATATTTTTAAAAAATTTGAATAAAAAAATGGGCTTAAAAGTTTTGAATCTTGGGCTCCAACTTTTTCGCACTTATATAGGGGGCCCTAAAAAAGACAATTCAAAAAGAATCTAGCCTGCAAAATTTCTTTCATCTGGGCTCCTTTAAAAAAATGGATCATGTAGAAAAAAAGCGCATATCTGTTTTATTCGATGGAAGTAATAGCATTAAAGAAGTTTTGAACCTTTGATTTCACCTTTTTCGCCCATTGATAGGTGCACCCCAAAAATACTAAAATGCCATTTTATTTTTTAAGTAGAACTTACAGCCTTCAAAAACTTTTATAAAGAATGGTGGATACAGAAGAAAAGCACATATTTGTTTTCTATTTCTAAATCTGATCAAAATCTTTGACAAAAAAAAAAAAAAAAAAAAAAAAAGAATTTCGATAAAACAAAATAAAATGTTATTAAAAATACATATATATATATTTTTTAAGTAAAAACATTCGGCTGAAAGGTACAATAGCTCACTACTGGGCCCCTGACTTTGCTCAGGCCCCCCCCAAATGGGGGGTATGGGGGGCGGTCGCTACGGCCCTGAAAGGTATATCATGGTACATAACATCCATGCTAAAAAAAAACACTTTTCATTTGCATTCTTCCACTACCCTTTCGCTGACATTTGTTCACAAAAACATTCTTTCAGAATATTCACTCTGAACATTTGCTCGAGGCCTCAAGACTTCATACTCACAAACTCTCAACAAAAAAGAGACCTAGGCAAACAATGACATGGATAATGAAAGATCAATGTTGAGGGATCCATATGGGTCATTCCACGTGAAATCAACCAATTTAAAGAAAAAGTGTTGCACCGTAGTCTTTTTTTTAAATTTTTATCATAGACAGACACAGTAATGAAACCCTCAAACCTGAAATTTAAAAATAATTTTCACAATATTGGCTGAGATACAGCCATTTGAAAATTGGTCATTTTTACCAAATGGCGGCCATCTTGGAATCTTATCAATGTCTGTAAATGGCCATAACTTGACAACTAATGGCTCAAATTCTATGTTTCTGATACCAATTTGAAGCTATTTGTACAAAGAATGCATATTTCACATCAAAATAATAGTAAATTTTCATTTCTTTACTTTTTATTATGTGCAAACTGAAAATATCACCCCAAAAAAGGGCTGACTATAATGGCCCATAAAAAAAAATGAATCATCATGAATTTTTCTGAAACTTGGTAGAAACATTGCTCCATCTGTGTGCTTTAAATAAAAAAAAAAATTGGAGAGGTAAAATTTGTTGTTTTAAAATAAATGGTTTTTTACACATAGGGTGTCTTAACCAAATAATGATCATTTTAGAATCTGTAAGTATTCCTAATTTCAGAAATAATGGTTAAAATAAAATTTTCGAACATCTGAATTAATGTGCTGTGTGTATATTATATAATTAAATAAAGAAATATCAATTTGCAGCTATTTATACTAAATATTCATATATTGTATTAAATACTAGTAAATTTTCATTTCTACAGTACTTTTTATTTCATTTAAAATATGAGAATATAATTCTCAAAAAATATTTACGCAAATATTAAATCCCTTACTATAATGGACTACATTAAAAAAAAAAAAAAAAAAAAAAAGCCACATAATATTTTCCCTGAAATGTTGGAGAAATACTAGCTGTAAATTACAGTGGAATTTATTCAATTGTGTAATTTAAATAAAATAAAATAAAAAATATATAAATGAGTTAATTGAGTTCATATTTGATGATTTTAGTTCACACTGAGTTCAAATAACAAAAATCTAGATACAGTGAAAAAAAAATATACATATAATACAAATCCAGGGCAAAACATGTGATTAAAAATAAGCCTAAGTTTAAACTTACACATGGAACAAATCTAGACAAAATAAGAACAAAATATTTACTTACATGCATATAATTTTATAATATAATACCTAGTTTTTTTCTTCAGATTTAAACTACCAAGGTTTTTAATCAGTTTTATAAGTAAGTTCAGTTATACTAAATATACTGAAATAAAAATTACATAAACTGACATATTTACATCTGAACATTTAACGCATTCTGAATGATTTAAATAATATATAAATACAGAAGTTTTCTACTGTAAAGGATTACACACTAATATTAAACTTCATTAAGTAGAATATCTGTAAAGTGAGGAGTAAAAATTTGCCCATATAAATTTAATTTTTTAAGTGGGAAAAGGTCTTAAATAGGTTCTACATATAGGGGAGAGTATGGAGGAATGGGACACTTTTTACAAAAGTGAGAAAATCATTTTTGTTTGACACAAAAATAAAAATTTTCGATTTTTAGAATACAAAATAGAACACTTTCTAATGTCCTTGAACAATATAAAAACATAATTTTCAGAAACAATTTTATAATTAAAGAAATTGTAAATTTCAAAATGTGTCCCATATCCCCCCCCCCCCCACTGACAGGGAGGTATGGGACAACTATAAAACAATGTATTATAAGAAGCAAATAGTATAGTGTCAGGTATACAGTACAGGACCTATTATCCGGAATCCTCGGGACCGAAGGCTTTCCGGATTTTGGAATTTTCCGGATTTCGGGTCCCCCCGAATTCCATCAAAAAAATTCCAGGAAGAACGCAAATTTCATCAAAGAATGGCGAAAAAAAAAAATTTTT
The DNA here is from genome assembly GCA_963932465.1 of Maratus speciosus. Lineage (NCBI taxonomy): Eukaryota > Metazoa > Arthropoda > Arachnida > Araneae > Salticidae > Maratus > Maratus speciosus. The sequence continues at coordinate 568,088,248 of OZ010787.1, forward strand.
CTTCTAAGCACTGCAAACGAAAAAGCCTCCTGCAATTTCGTCAAAAGATCGCTAAAAAATCCGTAAAGTTCGTCCAAAAATCGTGCAAAAAAAAACAAATTTCGTCAAAAGATCGCGAAAAAAACCACAAATTTCGCAAAAAGATCGCAAACAAACGAAATTTCGTAAAAGGAACGCGAAAAACACGCAAATTTAGTTAAAGGATTGCGGAAGAAAAACGCAAATTTCGTCAAAATCTCGCAGAAAAGAAACGCAAATTTTGTCAAAAGATAGCAAAAAAAAAAAAAAAAAAAAAAAAAAAATTCTTCAAAGGATCGCAAAACACTCTCTTAATTTCGTCAAAAGATCGCGTAAAAGCGCGAATTTCATTGGGAGGATCGTGGAAAAAAAGCATAATTAGTGCCGAGAGGCCCCCTTCCCTCTTCTGTAAACTTTCAAAAAATTTGCTGTGAATTTCAGATTTTTTTTTTTTTTTTTTTTTTACTCAGAATCACCCCCCCCCCCCCTGATTCAAGTAACATAATTGTGTAGTCATAATATTTTATTGAAGTGAGAGGGAGGGTATGAAATATCTTTTTTAAAAACAAATTGTAATATAAATTCCTTTTAAACTAATTTGACAGAAAAATAATTTTTTTCTAATTTTTTTTTTTTTTTTTGGGGGGGGGGGGGGCACCGTGTTCCCTCATCACTGATGTAACATATCTTAATGGTTACACATTGCAACACAATAGACCAAAAAGAAAATTAGGAATCTGTAAAATTTTCGACAAATTTCAGAAATTGTGAAATTTTAGTAAAAATTTACAAATTTATAGAAAATTTTCAATTTTTTTTTCTTCCGGATTTTGGGTCCTTCCGGATTTCGGAATTCCGGATAATGGGTCCTGTACTGTATTTACAATATAACAAAGATTGTAAGTTGATAATGTCTGTGCTACAATATCAAATTCTAGTGTCTTAATCACTGGAAGGATAATTCAGGATTGTTAATCAGAAATGATATTAAGAAATCATCTATTCAATTTATTTATATTTTGAAGTAAATGAATATATTTTCAATGTTATAATTAATATACTATCCTTTAAAAATATTTGCATATTAGCAATTTACGCTCATCTTATTAAAAAGTATAGTCCCATTCCCCCCTTTGCTGGCATGTCCCATTCCTCTCTCTACCTTCTTTTATATTAAACTTCTTGTATAAACAGAAATACTGCTTTTAGGCATAGTTTAAATTATGGATAATATACAGTATAACGTTCCATAAATAGGGAAATTATTACACCTATGCATAAACAAATCATTAGTATACAGAAAGCATACAAAATATATGAAGCAAATTTACTTTTGATTCTTGAAATAATCTTTTTCTTTATACAATTGCAAGCTTACGTAGATCAGCTACTTTTTTCAATTGAAGATTGGGCTACCATTGCTTCACCTAATCTGTGTTTGATGAAATATTTAGAATGATACCTAAAGAGAAAAACCTACTGTCCCATTTGACCCCACTCTCCCCTATATGTAAAGTAAATCCTCATTTATATGTATTGCATTTATCTGTTTTTTATAATTAATTATACAATATATTCCTTAAATTATTTTCTTATCTTTTTCAGTGTAAATTTTTTTAAATTGTATACATTTTTTATTGCCGTGGGGGAGGGGATTCCTACGGAATTAGTACAAATGAGATTTTCAATAGTATATTTTACATTAATTCAGATGTTAGGAAATTTTATTTTAACCTTTATTTCTTAAATTAGGAATACTTACAGATTCTAAAATGATCATTATTTGGTTAATGACACCCTATGCATAAAAAAGCATTAGTTTTAAAACAACAAATTTTACCTCTCCAATTTTTTTTTAATTTGAAGCACACAGATGGAGCAATGTTTCTACCAAGTTTTAGAAAAATTCATAATGATTCATTTTTTTTTATGGGCCGTTATAGTCAGCCCTTTTTTTGGGTGATATTTTCAGTTTGCACATAATAAAAAGTAAAGAAATGAAAATTTACTATTGTTTTGATATGAAATATGCATTCTTTGTACAAATAGCTTCAAATTGGTACCAGAAACGTAGAATTTGAGCGATTAATTGTCAAGTTATGGCCATTTATAGACATTGATAAGATTCCAAGATGGCCGCCATTTGGTAAAAATGACCAATTTTCAAATGGCTACATCCCAGCCAATATTGCGAAAATTATTTTTAAATTTCAGATTTGTGGGTTTCGCTACTATGTCTGTCTATGATAAAAAATTTAAAAAAATCTGTGACTATGGTGCAACACCCATTGGTTGAATTCATGTGGAATGACCCATATACAAAACTTTAAATAACAGAATTAAACAGCCCCAAACAGTTTCCAGAGCCAATCAAGGAACTTGCAAACATGGACGTCAAACAGCCATTATTCGGAACCAGAACACCAGTCTTCATCTAGACCAAGAGGGTACTTTTTCAAAAACTACGTTATCTGCTTAAAAGACAACCACTCGAAATATAAAATTTCTATGCAGGAACAACAACATTTTGGTTCCACCCCTCTTTTATCAAACTATGCCATATCACATTGATCAACTATGCCATATCTTATTGAAAGCCACCTCATCTTATTCTTCATCCATTTCTAGTTTGACAGCACACTGGGAATGAGTTGAATGAAAACAGTTAAAAACCAAGTGAAGAATTCCATCTCTTTTCATCTTATATTCAGGAAAAGCGTTTTAAAGATTCAAATCACACACTTTCCTGATAATTGTTCTTATATGAAAAGGATAAGAATGCTACTGACACAAACATGACTGCAAGCCGTTAAAAAGAAATTATCTGGCCCCCCTCAGAAAGAAAAAAAAAAATTTAACTTCCAGGATAGGCTCACTATAAAAAGACAAAGCTGCCAATTTAACTTAGCACTCGTAAAAATCTCTTCAAGGATATATAAACGGTTAAGCCTTAAACTTGATCCATAATGACCAACATGACTAACCTACATCCAGTTTTCCACATACAACTTGCAGTTTTAACATGCTACTGATTTCTTCAATACCTCCCAGAAAAATCTGCTGAAAAAGTTGTCCAACGTATTTATCCCACACTTTAATTTATCGATCAAAACTGATTGCTAAACCATTTGGAGAACCATCAGAAAAATTCCATCTTAAAAACAATCTTCACCTGGGCAATCAATGGGAAACCAGCTTCCATCCAATGCAAAAGAATGGAAGAAATCCAATGCTTCTTTTAAATATCAATTAACACCGGTTTAATTATCAAAATTTACTTCAGGAGTCATTCGTAAACATAATCAAATTTTAAATATTTCTATAACAAAAAAGGTCCTTAAATCAATTATTCCTCTATTTAAAAAGTACAGTAAACTCTCTGTAAGGCGGACTCTGTGTAAGACGGAAATCTGTCTAACTCGGAAGGATTTTAAAGTCCCTGCGAATCCATAGACATAGAGTAAAATTTCTCTAAGGCGGAATATTGTTTACTACGGAAAATTTTCTCGGTCCCAATCGATTCTGCCTTAGACAGAGTTTACTGTAATTATCCATTAAAACATTAATTGGAAAACTATTAAATATTTAAATAAAAATCTATTTTAAAATCTTAATTTTGTAAGTAAAGTCACATGCAATATTTAAATTATTTTTTCATAAGATAAACTCTTGAACAATAGACATTTTTTCCTGACTCCATGTATTTAATTTTTTTGGTTCAGACGAAAAACGTGAGATGTTCGAGTATAATATTGTTGTTGTTATTATGGTTTTGAGATGTGTATTCGTAGTTGCTGTAATGTGATTGTCTAAATAAATGTTTTGTGTGTTTTTTAAAGAAGTTATATTTATAGTAAAATAATTATCATTATTTTAACTAAAATGTTAGAAAATAGATAACAATTTGGTAGCAGAGCGTGGTTTTAAAGCGAATTTTATATTTTGAGTGTACAAGTAAGAAGAGTAAATAAATATGAATTGTATGAACTAGGCCTAATACAAGTTAAGAATTTGTTCCATTGGACTAACCGCCAATAGAAAAAATTAAAGAGGTAGGAATTTTATATGCATTTAAAAATAGTTTGGAAGATAAAGTATTTTAATTATGTGTGAATCCAATATGTTTGGAATTCCTAGAATAGAGCCGTTAACAAGTAAAAATTATACATTATGGAGTATGCGAGTTGAAGCTTTGATTAAATCAAAACATTTATTTGATGTTATCGAAAATGATGAACCGATTAAAAATGAAGGGGATCCCGATAGTTTGAAAGCGCATAAAACATGGTTAGAAAAGAATGATGAAGTTTACGGTATAATTATATTGACGTTGTCCGCAGAACAAATGATGGCTGTTAGAGGGATTAAAAAAGCTAAGGATTTATGGCAATTACTGAAAAAGCGTTATGCGGGAATTGAAAATCAGAGAAGAATTCAGTTAAAAATTAATCTTGCGAGAATAGAGAAAAACGAAAGAGAAACAATAGAAGAATATTTGATAAGAGCTCAAGGGATAGCTAATGAAATATTAGAATTGGGTACAGAGATTGATGAATGCGAATTAATAGGATTTATTATAGAAGGGCTCCCAAAGAAATATAGCGAAGTAACAACTGCGATATCATCAAACCCAAATATAACTTATGAAGTAATGCGAGAAACTTTGTTGAGATATGAAAGAAAATATGATAAATTTCGAGAAAACGAGTCTAAAGCATTTAGGGCTAATGAAAAGAAAAAGGTTTTATGTTTTGCTTGCGGAAAGCCAAATCATATAGCGCGGAATTGTTATAGTAAATCGAATATGACACACTCGCGAAATGATAGGGAGTATTCACCTAAGAAAAATTTTCAAAATTATTATAGTAATAAAGTTCAAGATGTAAGAGAATACTCACGCAATAATAAGAATTATAATAAGAATAATAATGTTTCAAACAAGAAGGCAAAAGAATATACATGTTTTACAAATGAACATGCATTGCAGTCAAATGAATTCAATAGAAATGAGTGTAAAGAATCTGAAAATAATAGGGAAATAACCTGGATGTTAGATTCAGCTTGCACTTCGCATATGACGCATAAAGAAGATATTGTTGTAGAAAGAAAACCTGAAGATGTAGAAATTGCAACCGCTGACAGCGAGCGATCAATACAAGCGAAATATCGTGGAAATGTTCATGTTACGTCTTACGATAAGAAAAGTGGCGAAACAAAAATAAAACCTACAGAAGTTCTTTGCGTACCTAATTTAAGAGAAAATTTAATGTCAGTTCCAAGTTTAGTCAGAAAAGGAAAATATGTGATATTTGATAATGAAGGAACAGCCATTTATGAAAAGAATACAGGCGAATTAATAGCTAAAGGAACATTCGAAGATAATACATTTAAAATAAACTTAACTGTACGAGAAACAGATGAAGACAGAAATGAATCTTGTTTACAGACAAATGAATCAAAGAAAGAATTATGGCATAGAAGACTTGGGCATATAAATTATGTATACTTACAAAGAATGTCGAGAGAAAATCTTGTAAGGGGATTAGAAAAGATGAATGGTGAAGAAACAAAATGTGAAATATGTATTCAAGGGAAATTAACAAGAACACCATTTAATCATGTGATAGAAAGAACAACACGCATTTTAGAAAGATTACATGTTGATTTATGTGGACCAATGAAAGTACACTCATTGGGAGGGAGTAAGTACATGCTAATGGTAGTAGATGAATATAGTAGAAGATATTTTGTAGATTTTTTAAGAAGTAAAGATGAAGCAAAAGAAAGAATTATAAATATAATAGAGAGAAGAGAAAATGAAACCGGCAAGAAAGTAAAAGCGGTTAGATCAGATAATGGTGGTGAATTTACTAATGAAGAGCTCGTGAATTATTACAAAAGGAAGGGCATACAGAATGAAATAACCACAATTCATAGTCCACAAAGTAACGGGATTGCAGAAAGGGCTAATCGGACTGTTATTAATACTGCAAGAACATTGCTGATAGAAGCCAAACTACCTTTATCCTTTTGGGCCGAAGCAGTATCAACAGCTGCTTATATACATAATGTTACTCCAACAGCTACGAGAAAGAAAACGCCATTAGAATTATGGTCAAATAATAAACCAACAGTAAAGCATATGAGAGTATTTGGATGTAAAGCTTTTATCGCAACGATGATATCAATAAAAAGAAATTTGATGTAAGAGCAAAACCAGCAGTGTTTATCGGATATTCAAGAGATCGGTGAGCATACAGATTGTATGATTTAAAAGAAAAGAGAATACGTGAAAGCAGAGATGTAGTATTTATAGAAGAAAAAATGGGATATGAAGATATAGCTAACAAGGAAGAAATGACTGATGAATTTGAATACATCAACATTACCAATAATAAAAATGTAATAGATGAACAAGAAGATAATAATTCCGATGAAAATGAAGAAGAGTTAAATCAGAAAAAGGAAGCAATTGCGTTGTCAGATGATTTGAATGATTCTCCGACAGAAGAATCTGAAGTAAATCATATAATTGATGAAAACAAGGAACAGCAAGAAAAAGAAACTAATGAGAATAAGTTGTTTGAAGAACCTAGAAGATCATCACGAATTAGGAAACCCAATCCAAAGTATTTAGCGAATCTAGTGCACGAGGAAGTTCCAAAGAATTACAAAGATGTATTAAATTCTAGAGATAAGGATAAATGGATAGAAGCAATCAAAAAGGAATTACACTCATTAGAAGAACACAAAACGTGGAAAATCGTTGACAAACCAAAAGATGTGAAGGCACTGAGAAGCAAATGGATTTTTACTGTAAAAGAAGACGGTGAAGATGTAAAATATAAAGCAAGATTAGTAGCCGACGGATCAAGACTTAAATTTGGAACAAATTATCAAGAATCGTATAGTCCTGTAATGAAAACTGAATCATTTAGAACTTTATTGGCAGTCGCAGCGATGAAAGGTTACAAAACTAGATTTTTCGACGTAGAAACAGCATATCTGAATGCAGATCTAGAAACTGCAATTTATATGAATCCGCCTGAAGGTCTACAAATTGAAGGAGGGAAAATATTATTGGTAACAGGAAATTTATATGGGTTGCCAGAAGCAGGAAGATGCTGGTATGAAAAATTAGTTAATATATTTGATAAAATTGGGTTACAGCCCTGCAAAGCAGATCCATGTGTGTTTTTTAATAAAAATGATAATAAATTTGTTGCAGTTGGAATATATGTTGATGATGGAATAATCGTTAGTGAATCCGAAGAATTAATAAATAAATTGATACAAAAATTGAATAAAGAAGCAAAAATTAAAGAGCTGAAGAAAAACATTAAATTCCTTGGTATTGATATTGAAGAAAATAATGGAGAATTTTTGCTAGGGCAAGCTAAGTATGCAGAAAAAATCTTAGAAAGATTTGATATGGAAAATTGTAAAAGTGTGAAAACCCCTGGTGTTTCTGGAATAAAATTAGATGAATATGAAAATGAAAATAAAATTGATGAAACACTATATCTAGAAATGCTTGGAAGTATAGGATATCTAGTAAGAGGAACAAGGCCAGATTTAGCTTTCACTTTAAGTAATTTGTCTCAATATGCAAAAGATCCTAGAGAAATTCATTTACAGGCAGTGAAGAGAGTTTTGCGGTACATTCAAGGCACTAAAAACTACAAACTTCGAATTAAAAATTAAAAGGGCCAATTATCACTTTGCTCTGATGCTAGCTGGTGTACTACACGGGATTCAAAATCATTTGGTGGATATATCGTAAAGATAGGAGAATCACTGATTGAATGGAAAAGTAATAAACAGAAACTGGTTGCGCTTTTTACAATGGAATCTGAACTTTTAAGTTTATGTGATGCTGTTTGTGAAGGAAAATGGTTAATGGGTCTCTTGGAAGAGTTAAGCCAGGAAGAAATGGTGAAGCGTCCAATAGAAATCAATACTGATAGTCAATCTGTAATTGATTGGATTAAAAACCCAAGAGTGAATAATCGCAACAAACATATAGGTAGAAAATATCATTTTGTAAAAGATGAAAGAGCGAAAGGAGAAATTGAAACAAAATATGTAAATTCGTCTGAACTGGAAGCAGATATAATGACTAAGAATTTGAGTTATGATGTCATGAAAAAACATATTACAAGTCTCGGAATTACTGAGGATTATTGACATGCGAAAGGAGGGATTTGTAAGTAAAGTCACATGCAATATTTAAATTATTTTTTCATAAGATAAACTCTTGAACAATAGACATTTTTTCCTGACTCCATGTATTTAATTTTTTTGGTTCAGACGAAAAACGTGAGATGTTCGAGTATAATATTGTTGTTGTTATTATGGTTTTGAGATGTGTATTCGTAGTTGCTGTAATGTGATTGTCTAAATAAATGTTTTGTGTGTTTTTTAAAGAAGTTATATTTATAGTAAAATAATTATCATTATTTTAACTAAAATGTTAGAAAATAGATAACAAATTTATCACTTAAAAGTGACTCCCCCTCTTATTAAAAACCAGTTTAGGCCTTTACAAGTAACATTAACATATATTTCATTTAAGTCCAAATCTTAAAATTTAAAATGAATAATTAACAACATACATACCTTTAAGGTTACTTTCCATATTCGCTGTATTACTAGTAACTTAATAAGGTTTTACTGGGGTGAATAAACGTTTATTTTAGAGATGGATATTATTTATCACTTAATATTACTTGGAATAATACGAACCGTGTTCTTAAATCGGAAGTATCACGTAGAAAGAAGTAGAAAAGGAGTCTACTCGGGGATAGGTGGATTAGCTCAAAAACTAGTCTTTAAAATGTCGTTGATGAACTAACCGCTAGAGGCGCAGCGATTAGTGTAGATGTCGTATTTGCATTTTAAAAATATGAGACACTACTCATTTTGTTAATTTTAACTAATTTCAACAGCTCACAGTGGCTAGTAATTCTTTTAGCCTTGTTTGTGTTACTGGCTATCGGGCAGCCATTAGTAGAAAAAAAGCCTTACGAAAGAATCCAAGCTGGTTTTTATTCGCAAATTCCTGATTTATCCAAAAAAAAAATTTATTTTCTTTCATTAAATTATTTTTGTGTATTATAAGACAGTATAACGGTGATACGCAATCATTTTTTTTTTTTAAATTGATATTATTAATAGACATTTATAATTATCATAAATGTATTATTAAATAATTATAAATTAATATTAAATAACAATAATTACTTATTACTATTATCAAATATTAATTATTATTATTATTTATATCAATTATTAATATTTTAATACAAAGAATAATTATTATTCATAAATATAAATGATTATTAATTATTTATAATTCGTTTATGCATATTTTCTAAACATTTTATTTTAAATAAATAATAAAGTTTTATATTAATTTGAACAAATTATTTTCTATCAATAATATTCATAGTTATTATAAATTATATTTCTTGTTTTGCGCATTTCAAACAGCTACATTTTAAGATTTCGCATTTAATTTAAATTATACACACAAATTTCACATTAATTTAAAATTTTCAATTCAAAAATTTCACACTGATTTAAAAAATACACCCCCCCCCCACACACACAAAAAGTATAATAATCAACGTCCCCCCCCCCCCCCCAGGTCTTACAACTCTTGATTATGATTTCAAAAGATTGTTTAAAATAGCAGTGTGCGGTAAAATTAAAAAAATTAAACCTCTCACAATCAGTGCCTGATTTACGGCAGGCATAGCTGCCAACTTTTACGCTTTTTTCCTACCACTATATTTGAACAGAAAAAATTGTCTTATTTAATCATCGAATGCTGGGGATTAAATAAGGCAAATTTTTCCGTTCAGAAATAGTGGTAGGAAAAAAGCGTAAAAGTTGGCATCTATGGGCAGGGCATTCGGGAACCGGCCCAGGGCTCCTGATTTTCAGAGGGAGGGGGGGGGGGGCTAAAAGCTATGTCCAAAATCTGATGTATTTTTTCGCTTAATGGAATTTAACATTTCATTCTACATTATATTGTGTTCGTATTATATTTTTATAACATCGTATATTTTTTCTGAAACATCCATGTTTAATTACTTTATTATATAGAATATTTTCTTTTATCTTTAAAATTTAAAAAATATATTGTATTTTTAATTCTTATTTAATCCTGTTCTCGTTAGATTGTTTTGGGGGCGACGGGGTGGGGTGGGGGGGTGAGCATAGCTCGTAGGCGGTAGAGGCCCCTAATATTTTAACGCTAGAACGCCCAGATGTTTTACTCAAGTTCCATAAAAATATTTGACACCAGAATTTTTATTTAAAATTATTTGACTGATTTATTTAACGCAAATCTGCGTGGTTTAAATTTAATTTATTTTATGAAAGAATTTCTGGTTCCAGATGACACTTAATCATATGGTCGGAGTCGGATCGACTCCTTCCGGGCATTCTAGTGTTAAATAATTGTAGCAAACTTTATCATTCCAGATACATAGACTTACATCGAAAGAGATAATCAGCATCACACAATTTATTATAAAACGTCTACTCATTTAAATTTCATAATTGTGAAATAATTATTTAAAAGTAAATTAATGATTATTAAATTTGATTTTTTAATGGATATTTTAAAGTAATAATTAAAATCAATAGTGTTTATTTTAGCAAGTACTTTTTCCAAAAATTTTTTTTTTGCTTTATTCCCCTGTATGCATCGGTGCAGGGGGGGGGGGGGTCCCATAAGCATCTGTGCCCAGGGCCCCCAAATTTGTAAATGGGCCCCTGCTCACAATGTACCAAACATTGATAGGACAAAATAATAATAATAATAATAATAATAATAATAATAATAATCGTGTTATGATGAGTATGTGATCTATAAAGCACAACATAAAGAAAAGCACGAACAGGGGGGAGGAGGAATCAGCCTACAGATATTTCAAAGCTTTACTATTATTTATTTATTTTTTTTTTTTTTACTTCCGGGGTGAGAGTTTTTATAAAGCTGTAAAAGTTGTATGCTGAATATTACCAAGTGTTTTGTGTTTTCTGTACGTTGATTTTTGCCAGTCAAATATTCAGAAACAAAAAATACATGCATAAAGCCATAATTTTGTTATGTTTACTTATAGTGAGCTTTGTTCGGCGCTTGGTACAATAAATTTTGAGGTGCCGCGCTAAAGCTAGGACATCCATCGCAGTCCGCACAATCCGTGCTGCAGAGTTATGGATTCTAACACACGTTAACAAAAAATAAAAATTTTAAATACGGTAAAGCACCGTTTATACGTTTCTCATTTATACGTCTTTTACATTTATACGTCGTTTCAAGTCGGTTCCTATGTATCTTAATGTTGTAATGTTTCGTTTATGCGACCTATAACGTCAGTTATACATCGTTTCTTTCATGCCATATCCGATTTTCTCAGGATTTTTTCCCCCAGCATCGTTTTTTTTTTGCTAGCAATATCTGAAGAAATATGAAAGAGAAAGAACATGTGTGACTGCTACAGGGGTTATTTTAAGTTCGTGGAACATGTAGAGGGGTACTGACGAAAAGAATGGACAGTGGGTGGACTGCATTGACACTTACAATCTTAGACCCTTTTTTGTTTCTCACAATACTACTCAGCTATGTATGGTAGGAAAAAAGCGTAAAAGTTGGCATCTATGGGCAGGGCATTCGGGAACCGGCCCAGGGCTCCTGATTTTCAGAGGGGAGGGGGGGGGGGCTAAAAGCTATGTCCAAAATCTGATGTATTTTTTCGCTTAATGGAATTTAACATTTCATTCTACATTATATTGTGTTCGTATTATATTTTTATAACATCGTATATTTTTTCTGAAACATCCATGTTTAATTACTTTATTATATAGAATATTTTCTTTTATCTTTAAAATTTAAAAAATATATTGTATTTTTAATTCTTATTTAATCCTGTTCTCGTTAGATTGTTTTGGGGGCGACGGGGTGGGGTGGGGGGTGAGCATAGCTCGTAGGCGGTAGAGGCCCCTAATATTTTAACGCTAGAACGCCCAGATGTTTTACTCAAGTTCCATAAAAATATTTGACACCAGAATTTTTATTTAAAATTATTTGACTGATTTATTTAACGCAAATCTGCGTGGTTTAAATTTAATTTATTTTATGAAAGAATTTCTGGTTCCAGATGACACTTAATCATATGGTCGGAGTCGGATCGACTCCTTCCGGGCATTCTAGTGTTAAATAATTGTAGCAAACTTTATCATTCCAGATACATAGACTTACATCGAAAGAGATAATCAGCATCACACAATTTATTATAAAACGTCTACTCATTTAAATTTCATAATTGTGAAATAATTATTTAAAAGTAAATTAATGATTATTAAATTTGATTTTTTAATGGATATTTTAAAGTAATAATTAAAATCAATAGTGTTTATTTTAGCAAGTACTTTTTCCAAAAATTTTTTTTTTGCTTTATTCCCCTGTATGCATCGGTGCAGGGGGGGGGGGGGGTCCCATAAGCATCTGTGCCCAGGGCCCCCAAATTTGTAAATGGGCCCCTGCTCACAATGTACCAAACATTGATAGGACAAAATAATAATAATAATAATAATAATAATAATAATAATAATCGTGTTATGATGAGTATGTGATCTATAAAGCACAACATAAAGAAAAGCACGAACAGGGGGGAGGAGGAATCAGCCTACAGATATTTCAAAGCTTTACTATTATTTATTTATTTATTTTTTTTTTTACTTCCGGGGTGAGAGTTTTTATAAAGCTGTAAAAGTTGTATGCTGAATATTACCAAGTGTTTTGTGTTTTCTGTACGTTGATTTTTGCCAGTCAAATATTCAGAAACAAAAAATACATGCATAAAGCCATAATTTTGTTATGTTTACTTATAGTGAGCTTTGTTCGGCGCTTGGTACAATAAATTTTGAGGTGCCGCGCTAAAGCTAGGACATCCATCGCAGTCCGCACAATCCGTGCTGCAGAGTTATGGATTCTAACACACGTTAACAAAAAATAAAAATTTTAAATACGGTAAAGCACCGTTTATACGTTTCTCATTTATACGTCTTTTACATTTATACGTCGTTTCAAGTCGGTTCCTATGTATCTTAATGTTGTAATGTTTCGTTTATGCGACCTATAACGTCAGTTATACATCGTTTCTTTCATGCCATATCCGATTTTCTCAGGATTTTTTCCCCCAGCATCGTTTTTTTTTTTTTGCTAGCAATATCTGAAGAAATATGAAAGAGAAAGAACATGTGTGACTGCTACAGGGGTTATTTTAAGTTCGTGGAACATGTAGAGGGGTACTGACGAAAAGAATGGACAGTGGGTGGACTGCATTGACACTTACAATCTTAGACCCTTTTTTGTTTCTCACAATACTACTCAGCTATGTATGGTAGGAAAAAAGCGTAAAAGTTGGCATCTATGGGCAGGGCATTCGGGAACCGGCCCAGGGCTCCTGATTTTCAGAGGGGAGGGGGGGGGGGGCTAAAAGCTATGTCCAAAATCTGATGTATTTTTTCGCTTAATGGAATTTAACATTTCATTCTACATTATATTGTGTTCGTATTATATTTTTATAACATCGTATATTTTTTCTGAAACATCCATGTTTAATTACTTTATTATATAGAATATTTTCTTTTATCTTTAAAATTTAAAAAATATATTGTATTTTTAATTCTTATTTAATCCTGTTCTCGTTAGATTGTTTTGGGGGCGACGGGGTGGGGTGGGGGGTGAGCATAGCTCGTAGGCGGTAGAGGCCCCTAATATTTTAACGCTAGAACGCCCAGATGTTTTACTCAAGTTCCATAAAAATATTTGACACCAGAATTTTTATTTAAAATTATTTGACTGATTTATTTAACGCAAATCTGCGTGGTTTAAATTTAATTTATTTTATGAAAGAATTTCTGGTGCAGATGACACTTAATCATATGGTCGGAGTCGGATCGACTCCTTCCGGGCATTCTAGTGTTAAATAATTGTAGCAAACTTTATCATTCCAGATACATAGACTTACATCGAAAGAGATAATCAGCATCACACAATTTATTATAAAACGTCTACTCATTTAAATTTCATAATTGTGAAATAATTATTTAAAAGTAAATTAATGATTATTAAATTTGATTTTTTAATGGATATTTTAAAGTAATAATTAAAATCAATAGTGTTTATTTTAGCAAGTACTTTTTCCAAAAATTTTTTTTTTGCTTTATTCCCCTGTATGCATCGGTGCAGGGGGGGGGGGGGGTCCCATAAGCATCTGTGCCCAGGGCCCCCAAATTTGTAAATGGGCCCCTGCTCACAATGTACCAAACATTGATAGGACAAAATAACAATAATAATAATAATAATAATAATAATCGTGTTATGATGAGTATGTGATCTATAAAGCACAACATAAAGAAAAGCACGAACAGGGGGGAGGAGGAATCAGCCTACAGATATTTCAAAGCTTTACTATTATTTATTTATTTATTTTTTTTTTTACTTCCGGGGTGAGAGTTTTTATAAAGCTGTAAAAGTTGTATGCTGAATATTACCAAGTGTTTTGTGTTTTCTGTACGTTGATTTTTGCCAGTCAAATATTCAGAAACAAAAAATGCATGCATAAAGCCATAATTTTGTTATGTTTACTTATAGTGAGCTTTGTTCGGCGCTTGGTACAATAAATTTTGAGGTGCCGCGCTAAAGCTAGGACATCCATCGCAGTCCGCACAATCCGTGCTGCAGAGTTATGGATTCTAACACACGTTAACAAAAAATAAAAATTTTAAATACGGTAAAGCACCGTTTATACGTTTCTCATTTATACGTCTTTTACATTTATACGTCGTTTCAAGTCGGTTCCTATGTATCTTAATGTTGTAATGTTTCGTTTATGCGACCTATAACGTCAGTTATACATCGTTTCTTTCATGCCATATCCGATTTTCTCAGGATTTTTTCCCCCAGCATCGTTTTTTTTTTTGCTAGCAATATCTGAAGAAATATGAAAGAAAAAGAACATGTGTGACTGCTACAGGGGTTATTTTAAGTTCGTGGAACATGTAGAGGGGTACTGACGAAAAGAATGGACAGTGGGTGGACTGCATTGACACTTACAATCTTAGACCCTTTTTTGTTTCTCACAATACTACTCAGGAAATATTCGAGGAACTTAATTCCATATAATAATGTTTAAATCTCAAAGTAAGGTGGCACGTCAGACGACGATTAAAGATTAGTTTAATTAAGATCTTTTTGGGGGTACTGTCGATAATGGAATAAAAAAAAGTGTAATTGTAGTTGTGGAAATGATATAATGTTTGTTAATTCTCACTTTTATTTTTTATTTTTTTAATTCAATAATATTTTTTTTTTTTTGTGTTTTAACTTTTGTTTTCACTATAGTGCATCTTAAATAAATGAAAATGGTACAAAAATTAAATTTGTATGATTGCCGCATTATATTTCTAGAGTCAAACGTTTTTCCGTCTTAGGCGACTACAATTTCAATTGTACGCCTTTCTCAGTTATAAGTCGTATTAAAACGGTCCCCAGAAAGACGTATAATCGGTGCTTTTCTGTACTTAATAATTAATTACGCAATATTATTGAACAAATTATTTTCTATTGATAATGTTCATTCTTTTTTAAACAATAGTTATTTTATTTATTTAAAAAATATATGCATTTCAAACTTAACATCTTAACATGAAAAGTTTAAAATTTTTGTCTTTCGTAAAGAGAGTTTTATTTTTCATAATATTTGGTTTTTGTAAAGAGAATTGCTAAACTTTTAGTAATTCTCTTTACGAAAAGAAAGAAAAAGAAAAAAAAAATCCATGCTTGAATTGGATTGTTTTCCGACCTTTACGACTTTATTTATGACATAAAAAAGGTGTAAAATAGCTGATAATTTACATTGACACGCCGAGCCGACATCTATGATGAAGATGATGTAAAGAGCACGGGAGAGAGAGGGAGAAAAAGAAGTAAGAGATAACAGTGGTAAAAGAAATGTTTAAAAAATTGCCGTTATGAATTCTTCATAAGAAAAAACAATCCGAACCCGAAGCACAAACTTTCCAGAAAATCTGAAGTCTTCGTTAGAAAAGATCATTCCCAAGTGAAATGTGTGCGAGAAAAGGGGGTGGGGGTAAGTAAAGCTGTAGAGTAGTTAGAAACTAAATTTATGTCAGTCGTTTGCGTTTTTCTTTACGTTGTTTTTCCATGTGAGGTATTCAGGGCAAAATATTTTTCAACACAATAAGCAATGATTATTTTTAGTATTTTTTATGGATAACAATGATTCAAAGTTCATAACTAGAAAAAAAGATCTGAACTGTGCTACTATATTTTATAACGATTATCTGTAAAATAATAATAATAAAACAGAAAAAGAAAAAAAACGTAAACTTAATGCTACTGCTAAACTGTAATTTATTTGCATCAGAAAACTAACATTATATACTAAAAATACAAGATTTCAGTTAAGGTGGCAGGTGGCATTAAAGTTCTAAAGACAAAAGTAAATATATAAATGAAATAAATAAATAATAAACACGGGAGGTTTTTTTTTTAAAGCACGGAATGTGGAATTTGAAAATATTTTTCATCAAGGTATACAGGGGCGGATTTATGAGGTGAGGGGCCCCTCTCACTGGAACTTTTTGGAGTCCTTCCAACTTGAAAAATTGGGTAGATTTATAATTTTAAAATAATAGATATTCAAAACTTAATTCCAATAATTACTTACAAATGAATTAAAATGCATTCAAATCGTTAAGGATTAATTACACAAAATTCATTTCATGTTCAAATTATATCAGATTATTTTATATGAACTTAGATACTGTGGCGGATAAATGTGCTAAAATTATGTATCTTATCTTCCTTTCCATTTTTTAAGAACATAAAATGATAATTCAAACTTCAAACCAAGGTAAATCAGAAAGTAAGGAGACAATATTTTAGTGTCTGCTGAGCTATAACTCAAAAACTGTTTTCGCTTCTTTTCGTTTTTGGCTCATTTATGACAAGAAATAAGATATAAATGTATGGGGTTTTAATGCATGGGACTGCAGCGGCCTGCACTGCATCCCATTATCTTGGTTGCAATTTTAATTTCATGTTTTAATAAACGATTTCAGAAATCAAATAAATTCATCTAGTATAATCAAATTAAATTATATTTTCTTCATTTCGTTACATAACTGGTTTCTTAGAATGACAATTGCTTTCCAGATGTAAAAAGAATTCGAAGCTCCACAAGTTATTTTAAACCAATCTGCACAGCATTTTTATGTAAATATATTTCTAAACACTGATTTAATTAACTAATCTGCATATAGGTTTGTAATTAAGTGTGTCTTAATAACGAATTCCATAAAATATGGCCCCAAAAATGTAAAAGTGGCACTTCCATAACTGCGATTTGCGAAAAATCTGCTAAAACGGAAAAAATTCCTATTGAGTTTAACTATGGAGGACATTGTCTTTGACAGTCATGATATATCTCATTGTCGTGTGTCATTTTTGATTTGAATGTGTCGAATTTTTTGAGAAGGTAAAAGTATGAACAATGCAATAATAAAATAGTGATTACTAGCTGACCCGCCCTGCATTGCTTGGGCCCGTTATAATAAACTTAAACAAAACTGAAATATGTACGATTTTATATCTTAGTAAAATCGGGGCACCAATGCCTTTGACAGCGTGTAGTGTGTTCCCAACAAACCTCTTTTCGTACGAACTTGTGACCTGGGTCCCCGCGGCGGCCTAAGGCAGCGTATATCGGGAGTGTTTCGCACGCGCGGAAGACAATCGAAAACCAAGTTGAATGGCAAAAACCCTGTAGTAATCGGGCCCATAGAACCTGAGGCAAGAATGTGCCTTTGGCGGGGGAAAATTGAACTAAAAACTGTAAGAGAAATGTAAGCTAAATTGAATGTACCAATTTTTGTTGAAATCGAACCCATAGAAACCGAGAAAACAATACATTGTTAATCTTCAAAAATGGTGTTAAAAAGAAGTCCAAGATAAACTTCTTCATAATGCAGAAAATTGCTAAATCATAATCTAAGTTGAACGAACCAATTCCCGTTGAAATCGGACTGATAAAACCCGAGAAAAGAATGCGCTCCCAAGCGGTGGAAGGTGCCCCCTCTCCAATAATTTTGCCGAATTACCCTTAACATTAACCCAATATTTATTTTATGCATGAAATCCCCCCCCCCCCCCTATAAAGTTAACGACTTACTTTTAACTGTAGCGTTATTTTTAATTTCGGCTGTAGTGAGTAAACGGAAGTTGATGCCGAAAAAGAAGATTAATATTCGAAAAAGGTGGTGCATAAAGAAATTTTTTAGTAGCTTATAAAGTGGCTGGAGGACCCTAGAACTATGTTAAAGAAAATTGCAAGAGAATCGGATCATTTTTAAAGGAGCTGAACCAAAGTCTGCAAGAAGGCGATTAATATTCAAAATTGGTGGTAGCTAAAGTTTGTCGTTCATGTAGTAGCTGAAGGACCTAAGAAGTTGTTAGAAAATAAAAAGCTAGTGAATCCGACTGTTTTTAAGGGAGCTATAATAGGGGGACCAAAAGGTGTAAATTGGTAGCTGAGAGCAGGACTCTAAGATGAAAACATGTTAAAAGATCCTAGTACTTAGCTCTTTAGTTCTTCAGGTAGTGGAAATTAAGCATAGGGTTGAATTAATCAATAGGATAAAATTTTGAAGAAATGCGCAAAAATAGTGGAAAATTCTTAAAAAAGGGCCCTAGGGCACCAATAAAAATATGAGTGGTAGCTGGAGGTCCTAAGAAGTTGTTAGAAAAAAAGCTACTGAATTAGACCATTTTTAAGGGAGCGATAATAAAGGGCCCAAAACAGACAAACTGATAGTTGAGAGCAGAGCCCTAAGTTAAAAACATGTTAAAAGGTTATAGTACTAAGCACTTTAGAGCTTTAATTAATAGAAATCAAGCATAGGGTATGAATTATTCATTTGAATAAAATTTTAAAGAAATGCGCAAAAAGAGGGGGGAGGGTGCTTAAAAAAGGGCCCTAGTGCCTCAATTAAAATATGAGGGAGTTGATCCGCAGAGAGGAGTCCAACACTCAACTTTAAAGTTCTGCATTGAGAGTGTGACACAATTAGGCGATGAAAATGCATGGTTCCCAAAAGGGCCCAGCTGGAGCAAGGCCTTAACTGGAATGTAGAAACGGGGGAATAACTGAATGGAAAAGTTCTCCCAAAACAA
This sequence comes from Maratus speciosus, assembly GCA_963932465.1. Taxonomy (NCBI): domain Eukaryota; kingdom Metazoa; phylum Arthropoda; class Arachnida; order Araneae; family Salticidae; genus Maratus; species Maratus speciosus. The sequence goes on from OZ010787.1 coordinate 568,107,542, forward strand.
AGATCGGATTAAAAGGGGCAATTTATTAAGAATTTAGGCACGAAAACTTCAAGGTGCCCTGTACCAGGTGCCAATGGAGCAGGACCTTAACTGGAATGTAGTTGGTTAGGAAAATTTTTAGTAGTTTATAAAGTAGCCAGATGACCCAAGAAATATGTAAAAGAAAATTCTTAGAGACGGTTCACCAAGGGCCCCAAGCAGGCGATTAATGGTCAAAATTGGTGGTAGATGAAGTCTGAGAATTTTTTTTTTTTTTTTTTTTTTTTTTTTTTTGTCGTTCATGTACTAGCTGGAGGACCTAGAAGGATGTTAGGAAAAAAAACAAAACTAGTGAATCGGACCATTTTTAAGGGAGCTATAATAGGGGGGCTTAAAAGAGGCCAACTGATAGTTGAGAGCAGAGCTCAAAAATGGAAACATATTAAAAGGTGCTAGTACTTAGTGCTTTAGATCTTCAATTAGACGAAATTAAGCATAGGGTAAGAATTAATCATTAGAATAAAATTTTAAAGAAATTCGCAAAAAATGAGGGGGAATGCTTTAAAAAGGGCCCTAGGGTCCCAATATAAATATGAGAGTGTTGGACCGGGGGCAGGAGTCTAAGAAACAACTTTTAAATTATGCATTGGAGAGGGTGACCCAATAAGGGGATGAAAATGCATGGTGCACAAAAAGTTCAAAAGGCCCTAGAAGGACAGCGTTTTAACTGGAATGTAAAATCGGAAGAATAACAAATGAACAAAACGGAAATTGTACGTCAAACATAGCAAATGAGTTCGTACTATATAAGTTCGCATAGTTCGTACTATAAGTAGTTTCATAAATATTCAGATCTTGGTGCAATAGCTGTTGCACTCTTATGTGAAAAGACATGAATACAAATTTATTACGATTATATATATTAAATTCAGAAATACGGAAATAATATAAAAATAATAATAATAGTCCATATTAAATATGACGTAATCACAATGGCAACCTGGAATCATTACCTATCTTGGGATGTCATTAAATTAATTACGTATGATAGGATTTAATAGAATAATCACCATGGCAACCTATAATAATTACCTATCATGGGATATCATTGAATGATTTAAGTATGATAGGATTTAATAGAACGAAGAAAACTTTTATTAATATCTTTTTACGTTTTGATTTGATTTTCATAAAATTTGAAATGGCTCGATAAAGTTCTGCAACGATCATATATAGTAAATTTCAAACCATGAGGTTGCATAGTTTTTGCGCTATTATATGTGGACAGATGGACGGATGGACCAGACAATGACTACAGGTGCTAGGTATTTATATAATTACGACATTTCCCCACAGACCATAATATAATGGAATACTTTTGACTACCTCTGTAAATAAACTATGATGTTTAACACGCTTAAAACTACTGAAGTCACACTTCCAGATATTATCATCCATAGACGGCCATGTATCCAATTCTTTGCGTGGCCCTGTATATAATTTTATTTATATTCTCCAAACATTTCTTAGTATATTAAATATGTAGTTCAACGTAAAAATTAATAAGTCATTTAAAACCACCTTTAAGCTATTTTCGTTCATACTCAGTAACCCTTACGAATTATTTTGTGTAGCCCTATATATAATATATAGCATTTATACTCACAACGTAATATGAAAAAATTTTGTTAAACTTAAAAACTCATATCATAGCTAAAAATGCACTTCCAGCAATCATCGGTAAAATACACAGTATTTCGGATCTATACAGCATCCGAAATCTTTTGTATGTCCCTGCAAATACTATGCACTTTCTATTATAGAGGAAGAAACTTGTAATAAACCTTAGCAATGTATATTAATTTCACTATATGTGAAATAGTTTAACATAATTAAAATACGCCACAAACAATGTTTCTCCCAATACCATTATGTAACGTAATTTTTTGCGTGACCGTGTAAATGAATAATAAATATTCTTTGCGCCGCCTATTCTAGAGAATGTATATTTTATTTCACTTCATGACTTCATATTCATTTCATTATGTTCGAAATAGTGTAACATCATTAAAATGCACTTTTGACTGTTCCTGTAATTGACCTATAGATGTGATTTTCATAAAATTTGAAATGACTAGACCAAAGTCTGCAACGATTACATAATTTAAATTTTAAACAATGCGATTGGGTAGCTTTTGCGCTGTTATATGCGGACAGACGGACGGACGAACCAGACGATGACTATAGGTGCAGCGTATTTATATAATTACGAACGCACCTAAAAAATGGCCCCCAAAACGAATATTGGATTCAAAGGGAGTAATTTATTAACAATTTAGGGTACGAAAATTTTAAGGGGCGTGTACCAGGCCCCAGTGGGCCAGGATCTTAACTGAAATGTAGAAATGAGGATAACTAAATGAAGAAAGGGCCCCAAAAATGAAGATCGGATAAAAAGGTAGCGAGTTATTAAAATTTTAGGGCATAAAAACTTGAAGGGCCCAGGAGACCCGGGTCTTAAAAAATTAAAAATCTGACCCTCAGGTATATCAGGAACTGGCTTAGACTATCTCACGCAAATTTTCAGGCTTCTACTTTCCGTAGATTTTGCTAGCCGTAGCACACAGACAGAAACTTTCTTTTATTAGCATAGGTAATGAATAACAAAATAAAAATACATTTAAAATATCAGCTTTATGAAAACTGCATTCTAAGTGTGGGGCCCCTAAAAGTCAGGGGCCCCATGGTGACGGCCCATAATTTAATTAGGCCCTCAATCTGTACAGTACTTAAATCGTCATAGAAGGTCTCTAACAGGGTTCCTTTCGGCTCAGACCCAAGATCCCTTTGAATCCCACCCCATCTCTCCACAATCGGTCATAGACCTGGTAATTCATAATGGAAAAAAAGATAAGGGAAAGCTAAAACATTTCTGGTAGTAGCAAAATTCTATTTATTACATGAAAATGGTGTAATATTTATTAACTGAACAATTAACAAAGAACACTAAGAAAATCTCTTTTTCAAGACTTCATATTTCTCTTTGAACTCAAAAGAAGTTTTGGGGGCCCCTCGCGATTGCGACCATCGCGACCCCTTAAATCCGCCCCTGAAGGTATAAGAGTATTCAGTTATAAATTCACAGGAAGGTTAGGTAGCCCCCTCCCTTCACCGCGGAGAAATATTTTGAATATTATAATATGCAAAATCTTAAAAAAAAAAAAAAAAAAAAGTATACGTTTTTTGATGGTTTAAAAGTGCAATGTCATCCTGGAATTGTGGTGGAAAGAAAAAAAAATATTATAAACATATTATCATTTATCCTTTGGAAAGTAAATAGTTTTGATTATAAATAATATGTTTTTAAATAGCAATAATATTATTTATATGTTAAAAAATATCTTATTAATATAATAATTATATTATTATTTATTATATTAATTATTTATAATTATTATATTTATCAATACTATTAAAATAAAATGTAGTATATACTATATTTTATCATATAACTATTTTACTTTTATATAAAATTTTTATACATACATATATATATATATATATATTGCATACTGGTTTCATATGTTCATTTCTGAATCATCTTTAAAACTTTATCCATTTCTTCATATATTTGTGATTTCAAATTTATTATATATATATATATATATATATATATATATTATTTTAATAATATGGATTTTAAATAATATTTAAATAATATGTAAAAAAAAAAAAGAGAGATTTAGTTTGAGTAGAAAGCGTCAGTTTCATCATCGAAATATGAAATATTAATTAACCCTTTCGGGACCATGGGTGCATGTATGCATCTTAAAAAGATGCCTACAGCACTTGTTTTAGATAGCACTAAAAAAATAAAAGCAAATTTTTCCTTATTTAATTGAGACATTTTCTTGATTGATAAACTAAATTTAATTATTTGTCAAAAAGTGGTGTCAACCGAATAACATTCATGTAAAAAACGCTGGTCCCGAACGGGTTAATTCAAATCAAACTTATATATTTAGCTTGACAAAGGAAATAAAGTAAATATCTCATCATCTTTTGAAAGGAAAATAATTTCAGGTGATAAATATTATTTAAAGTCCTTCATTCTAAAAAGTTTATTATATATATATATATATATATATATATATATATATACCAATTTTAAATAAGTTTCAGTTCATGAATTTAAAAATGTTACATTTTAAATATAATTAGTTAATGCAAATATCGTTTAGTTAATAAATGCAAAAATCAGGAAATGTCTAAGAAATATATTATCATATGAACTTAAAATAGTAACTACGTATTCACCGTTGTGGAAATAAAGGGAAACATAAGGAAAATAATTTCTTCCTTTTTAAATTTCAGCAGAGTCTACAGTATCGGTTTTTTTTTTTCCAAATTTCCATATTCATTTCAATGCTTTTAAAATGTTTCGTTTTTGCTGTTTCATTTACAGATATTATTTTAAAATTGTTCAACAGATGGCGCTGCATTCCGAATGGATGTTGAAAGTGTATGGGATATCGAAGCGGCTTTTTTCCGTTATATCTTGTCAAGACCCTTATTCATGACAATCATGTTTCATTGTTGACATTAAAACGTTGCCAATTTTACCTTACAAAAATATTAGTTTCGGTTTCTTAAATTTGTTTGAAATAAATATTTGTCTTTTTTTTATATTATGCAAATAGAAATTTCTTATCGAGAATTACTTAAATTTGTTTTTCCCCGCAACATTCCCAGGTTTCTCCGGATTTTTCACAACTTCTATCATCCTGCTGTTGAAAAATATAATGATTTATCCCTTATAATAAATAAAAATACTTCTGCCGTCAATTATAATTTTTTACTCTGTTTAGTTATTTGAAATGACCAGCAAAAGATTTCTTTTTAAATAATTAAATTAGATGAAAGCCTTAAGTCCAATGTAAAATTCTATTAATTTCAACAGAACGAACTGCATATTATTTATTTAATAGACTTCATGAATAAAATACACAACTTCGTTTAATATTCTATTTTTATTTATTGTACAGCTTTCTAGGTCAATTATATCATTATTTAATTTTTACTGAGAAATGACACTACTTTAAGAATAGCTTCATATGATTGTCTTAAAATATTTAATACTAACGCTGTTAGAAAATTATTTATTGTTCAACAGGTAAAGATACATAAATTTATACAAATGAGCTTATCAATGTGTATTTAAACATATTAATAATAATATATATATAACTGCAAATATATATTAATCCAGGCCCGTAGCTAGGTGGGGGGCAGGTCGGGCCTGGAAAATTTTTTGTCCGACCTAGCGCGAGACTCTACATTCCAATATAAAATACGAATATAAATTTCTATTTTTTTTTGTTTAATTTTTGTCCAACCTACCATGAAACTAGCTAGACATTTCGATCACATTATCACCCACTATTTCACTTTAAATAACTTTTGTGTAGTACAACATTAAATTTCCATTTTTTCTTTCTTCATGACAGACCTAGTCAAAGAGAGCCCCCTCACCCTCTACCTCTCTATTTCGTTTTTAGACCGGCAAACAAAAATAGCAAAAATTTCATTATGCACTTTTTTTTTCGCTCTTTCTTTTTTAACAAGCCTGTCGGAAAGTGCGGCATTGGTCATTCCCACAGACTTCTCATATAAGTATCTTTACTCTGAGGTCATTCCTGGCTTTTTTACTTTGTAGGAATTATTCCACAGTCCTCACCGCCTCACAAAGAATTCTTGATTAGCTTATATCCGTAAAACTTGCTTTCTTTGTACAATTGTCACCATACAAAATTAATCGTAGGAAAGTTGAAACCGAAGGCTTCTGAAATTACAATGAAACAGTCTACAATATTATTCAGTTAACTTCAATAATCTGTACCTGACAGTTCTGCTCAGGGTAGTTAGAATACATGTGTTCTACTTACTGTGCTTCTGCTTGTTTCACCGAAAATTGATCGAATTCCATGAAACTTCGTATTCCAACTTAGCATATGGACTTTTTTGTTTCTCTTTTGTCATGTATGTTTACTTGTTTGCTCTGGGAAGAGGGGTCAACTGAACCCAATACGCTCTTTGTTTCCTTTTTCGCACTTTTTATTACATATTAAGGTATAATAAAAATTTGTCAAACAAATCTCTTAATTTTTTTGTAGAATAAATGTAATTACATTGAAAATATAATTTTTAACCAATAGAATATCAAATTTTGAATTAATTAACTGATATCAATTTAAGTTTCAACCAAGAAATTTACAGAATTTTCTTAATTGTTTTTAATATACATGTGTTTTAAACTTTTCCTTTTTTACGGATTTACGTGACTTTTAGCAGAAAAAATTACTACCGTGTTACACTTTTGCATGAATTTCACTTTGAATAAATTTTATGTAACATAACATAAATACATTTTCATCTTAAACTAAAAAAAAAAATCTGAAAGGAACGAAATAATATCAATCAATCAATAATAAATCAAGTGATAAAAGGGAAAAAGTTACGATAAGATTTAAATAACTACACTTCGATTTTATAATACAAAGTTTTCCCTCGCAAAAAATATTACCTTTTCATATTCTTTAAAGGGAGTTATGTGCTGATAATAATATGATTCAAGTAGGTTAAAAAATTTTCATACCTTTGCTTGCACTTTAAAAAGGCTTGTTACTAACGAACAGCGTAACAAATTAAATCCATCGTAAGCGCTGACTACAAGCGTTTGGGGGTACATGGGAAAATAAATTATCTGGAAATTACCTTAGAAAATTTTAGAAGAGAAACATTCTTTTGATAAGAAAAGAAGAAAAAAAACGCTATTCGATTTCTTGGGACCTCACAGAGGGTATATGAAATAATTATGGATGAATGGGGCCGAACAGACAACAGACATAAGTATAAACAATACGTATATCTATTTTTTTAAATTAAATTTAAGAAATATTGATCCTTTATGGGAAATGGACAAGTGAAAATATAAATTAAAAAATATTTTATATTTGCAGACATTTCTGCTATAAACACTAAGTTGAATAAATATTGTTCATTTTTAATAAAATTTAGCATGAAACAAGCAAAAAATGCCATTATTTATTCTAAAACTGAGAAGGCACTGGTTTTGTATTAATTAAGTCTTGAATAAAAGAACAGACGCATGAGAATTTAGAAGACTTCATCTATTTAAAAAAAAAAAAAAAAAAAAAAAAAAGGACGCCCGTGTGCAATTTTGAATTTGCCGCTTATGGTTAAGATTGCCCAGCTTCAAGGCTGCAAAGAGATCGCCTCTCACAAGAATCATTATGGCTGTTCTCAAATCCAAAGGGTCAACTTTCTGACATAAGTTTTAATTCGTTTTTGTTTGGAAACGCATGAAACTAGAAGGTGTTATTCAGAAACTATGCCATCGAACTGTTTTTTCCGTTTTCTTGTAAACGCAATAGATCTTTCAGAAAACACTGTCAAAGTTGGGATTTTGAATTGAACTTCCGAACGAAAGAAGAAAATCCAGTCAGTAAGGGGAGAAAAAGGCTGTGTCACGTGATCGAAATCGCTTATAACTCGATAGGTAATTGATTGATCAAAAAATGGAAAAAAAAGTTCGATTCCAAATCGCTTCCATGGTCAGGCTTTCCAATTTTATATCTTTCCGTTAAAAAATGAATTTGTAAATGTGTCAAAACGTTTTGTGCTTGTTGGGCAGAGCAGTTGAGAACAGCCTTAAACAGCCGAACTGTCTAGCACCCTTTAGTACCTGCTATTCAGTGATTTTCTTTCATATTACCGGACCACCTATGCTGTGAAATCGTGTTGTGTTATCCTTCCTCTAAATATTATGAAATATATAGGTAGTATGAAATATTTTCCAAAAGTTAGTTTTTGAAGAATTTACAATAGGACGATATGGATGCAATTTTTCGTCCCTGTGATTGTGCTGACTACGGACATGTGTTAGTGCAGGGCCGCCAGAAAATTTTTGAGTCCCGATCAGCAATTTCGAGGAAATGACTTTAGTGACTCCTCAACATCCATTTGTGAAAATAATGCACTATGCGCTAGTTTTAGCTCAACAGTTGCGGATTTTAGATGCTAATCAGCCTTTGGTGACAGAGTGAAAAAAAGTGTCCCCGATTTAAAAGTTATATATTTTGGAAAAGTGTGTGTGTAAACTGATTACTTTATCTGGGATTACAAGATATATTTGAAAATATGAATATCCGTTCATTTATATATATAAGAATAGTGGACTAGAACAGAAAACAGCGAGTCCCGCTCTAAATCATGTGTAACTATTTACATTTATATAGTAATGATATTTACATTTATATAGTAATGATAAAAATTCATTATCATTAACTACTAAAAGTAAACCAGAAATTCTTAATCTCGGTTTGTTTAAAAGTAACAAGGCAAATAATCAAATTATTCCAAGGAAATTCATAAGAAAAAAAAATCAACGTTCTTTTCGGGGTGCTTCGTGCTTGGTAAATGTTTGGTAAGTATCTAGAATATTAACCTATGAATAATAACGTCCAAAATTTTAAATTCAGTTATTTGGAAACGCTACCTTTTAGAGGTTTTACTTTTTAATAAATTAACTGATTGAATGATTATTTTTAAGTTCTCGACAATCCACACCTGTAAAACAAACAAGCATTTTTTTGATATTTTTATTATAGCTTTTAATTTTTTAAATATTTTTTTGCTTAATGTGAAATGAAGAATGAATGTAATAAGAAGTATAAAAGCCAATGAAGATTTAAAAATTTGGAACATGGACTTCAAAATCGCGTAAAAATTGTTATTTATATATATATATATTTATATATAAAATACGTATTCACTAGTATCATATAAACATATCGGTCTTAAGCAGCAACCATACATATCCAACTCAACCGAGAAATCAAAGTTTTGCAGCCGTAAAATCCTGGTTAAGAGTGGAAGATCAGGCCGAAGTCTATTGGTAGTTTCCCGTAAATAGTAACTGAAGCTTTTAGATTCATCAAATATTTATTAGAAGATCATAAATTGCACAAAACTCCACTAGCAATATGCTACGTCGTAAAATGAAAACCACTAGATGTTAAATATTAGAACAACATGACGAAGATGCAGGAAACAAAGCTCTCCAGATGACATGGGTTATTTAAGCAACTCAGTAATCGTGAATTTCTCTCTCTCCTAGCCAATGCAACAGGTTAAATACCTGCGAAAAATGCACGCGTATGAATACATTACAAGTGAAAGAACCAACCCGTAAAAATAGCGGGAGGACGCCACGAAAGGCAGTCTTACGATAGGACTAGCTCCGAGGGAAGGGGGGGGGGAGTACGCGCGACGTCGATGTGAACTCTTTAGTCTCGGCGTCAGATTAATAACGGAAACAAATGTTGGCGGGCTTTGCAAGGAATTACGGGAAATAGAACATCAGAGAACAAATGCTATTAAAAACATTCGAAATAAAAAGAATTTAGTTTCAGAATAAAATTAAAAAAAAGTAATTTAATGAGTTTTATAAGATTAGACAAATGGATTTAAGGTTTTTAGAATAATAAAAGAATAAGCATTTAAAGCATGGAAAAAAGATAAAATATATTTAAGATAGTATTAAAGCTAAGTAAAAATGTAGATATTATAATAATTTGGAATAGTTTAAGATAAAAAGGCGAAAATTTTATTATTACATATATATATAAATTTTATCTTTGACACGTTTGTTTTGTCGCCCTTGGAAGAAAAAAAAATCATACTGAGTTTAGAAAAATTTTATGTTTTAAATGAGAAACATTTACCTTAAAATTGCAGTGCATATTTTTGAAGAACTACAATTAAGAGACTGGGAAAAAATAAAGAAATAATCAGCCCTCCCTAGAAAAACGTTTGCCCTACCTGGAAATATAGTCTAGTTACGGGCCTGTATTAATCCTTTCCACATAAATATTATTTTAAATCTTGTATGTTCTACTGCCAAAAGTAGCCTTGCTTCAAAATAACGCTTTTATTTTATTTTGATTTTACAAATTTTATGGTGCATATTACTTTTTTACACCCTATTTTACTTTAAATATTATTTATTAACTATTAAATACATGTATATTCATAGCGCCAACTTGTACTGATTTTTGCTACCACTGAAATTTTACAGAAATTTCTGCCTTACGTAATTAATTATCAACATTCACTGCAATTCGGCGATTGAATTAGGCAAAATTTTCTGTTAAATTTAAGTGGTAGCAAAAATCCTTACATGTTGGCAGCTATGTATATTGGATATTATTAATATTGCCTTCAGTGTTTTAAGGGGCTACTTCAGTCACGCAAAAAGACACGTTCGCCAATGCTAATACTATGGAAGAATTTATTACGATATCTAGTTTGTATTTCAATATTTTTAAATGATTTTTTTTTTCCTTTTGTATTGGATATCTGAGGTCGATCTGTATGAAGGCCGTTTTTTACTTTTCCGATTTTGATTGCATATTTGTTTTATGAGGATGCTTTCACTTTCGAAACCGGTTCTAAAAATTAGAGTGTTCTCGTTAAAAATACCTGTAAACAAAATCGAAAAAGTAAAAAACGGCATTTGTACAGATCAAACTCAGCTATCCAATGCAAAAAAAAAAAAAAAAAAAAAAAAAAAAAAAAAAAAAAAATCATATAAAAATATTGAAATGCAAACGAGATATAGTTATAAATTTATTCCACAGGATTAGCATTAGCGAGCAGGTCTTTTCGCGTGACTGAAGCAGCCTCTTAACATGTTGGAGCTGTTTTTTTTTAATTGTGTTATAAACAAAAGCTAATAACCAATTTTGTTTAAATCATTGGACATTAGATGGCGGCCATAGATATAGTAAAAAGAACGTTATTTTACTATATCTATTATGGCAGCAAAATAGAGATTTATCTTTCTCTCTTTCTTTTTCTTCATGTATGCATATAATATTTCAGTTTTGATCTTATTTAATTTGAAATTATAAAATATTAATTTAACCCCTTAATCGTCGCGCCCGAGACATTCACGGGCTGGACGTCTCATGACTTTAGCTAATTTTTTCTGGTACCTACTTTGCATTTTTTCTTCCCGAAAATATTTTTATGCCTTAACCCCTTAACCTACGATTTAACCTACGGTTTGGCAAATCCATAGCTACCACTAAAATTTAATAGAGATTTTCGCCTTGTTTAATCATGGAATTTCGACGATTAAATTAAACTGTATTTACTGTGAAATTTTAGTGGTAAGAAGAATTTACATTTGGCTCGATCATCGTACGCGGGCTATGCCCGTCATTGTAGGTTAAGGGGTTAAATACGTGATTCTATTTTTATATTCTGTTTGCACCACTATATTTTTAAAGTATAGTTTTTAGTAAATTTCTCTTGCACTTTTTGTCGGAAATCAAGTACAATTGTTCCTTAAACAAATAGTTGTGCCCAGGAAATAAATTGTCTTATGCCGATATTGTAGCATCGGTCCGTTAAGGAAGTCTTAAACGCTTAAAAGATGTGAAACTCTCAAATGACAAGTTTGTTTTTAATATCGTAATGCTTAATTTAAGGAATTGTACGGGTTGAAATACATGTTTTACTTGTTTCAAATCTGAATACATCTGGGTTACCGTTTTATAAATTTCTATGTTGAGTAGCTCAAGTGAAGAGAAAGATTTTAGTGTTGAGATATCTGGAAAGGAATCAGGAAATTCCATTTTTTCAGATGTTTTTGACTCTGAAAAATCGGAAACTGAAGATAGTAATGATGACCCAATATTAGGCACCTCCATGCTTACAATTCAAATCGGAGCCTAACATTAACTTTTCGTTTGAAGCTATTTTGGGTATTCTGAAGTACTATGAACATTTTATAAATGATGAATTGGCGGATAATATTGTAATAGAAACTAATCGCTATGATGAGAAATGGGGAAATGTTGTTTGAGAAAAAGAGAAAAAGGCATACAGGAATGGCAACCTATATATTAAAATAAAATGCTGTTGTTTCTTGCTCTTACTCAGGGTCGTACTGGCCCACCGGGCAACGAGGCAAATGCCCGGTGCGCCCATCGTCTTTTTTTTTTTTTTTTTTTTCTTAAGCACGCTTACAGTTGTGTATTCTGAAAAGCATGAAATTTTCAAAAATTTTCATTTGGAAAATTAAAAAGTAATGCTTTTTATTTTTTAAAGTATAGCATAAGCAAACTATGTGTGATCAAAGACAATTAGATAACCCAATTTCGAGATAACAGAAGTTATCGACAATCAGATATGCCATTATTACACATGGTATCCTGGACCAGACTTTGTTTCAAAGCTTGTACTAAAGATAAATTCTAAGAAAAATAATTTTAAGTATTAACTTATTTAGATATACGCCTAAATAAGTTCTGCTCTAAGAATGCTTCTAATAAGTCTGCGTCTAATATGTTTGCATATTTTCTGCGTCTAAGTATTTAGCGACCCTGGTGTTGTCAGGTATTTTTGTATTTCTGTCTTTTGTGCAAGTATAAGCGACGAAACACTGTATAAGAAACATATTCTCATTTTAAATGGATTCATTGGCAGAGAATTTGATAGTCATGGCGCCCTGGTCCAGATTTTATTCAGTACCCCGAAGAATAGTAACTTCCACATAAATTAATATTAGTATTAATAACGTATTTAGCATATTTTCTGTCAAATATTAAGCGCCCGGGGTTGCTGCCCGATAGTTTGATATTTCTGCTTTTTGTAAAAGTACAAAAGACAAGAATAAAAAGGGAATGACAATTTTAGACAGCATATTTTTATTTTTATTTCATTTGGTCCCATTGTCAGAGGCGGCTTTGGTAATCATGACGCCCTTGTTCTGATTTTTTAAAGAGTTTCTGTAAAAATAACTTTCAAAAAACTAATATCGTGTTTTTGTAATCATGGCGCCCTTGGTCAGATATTTTTCAGTGCCTCTTTAAAAATGCCTTTCAAAAAGTTATTATCGTGTTTTTCTAATCATGCGCCCTTGGTCAGATATTTTTCAGCGCCTCTGTAAAAATGCCTTTCAAAAAGCTATTATCGTGTTTTTTCTAATCATGCGCCCTTGATCAGATTTTTTTCAGCGCCTCTGTAAACCTGCTTTTCAGAAAACTATATCGTGTTTTTGTAATTATGGAGTCCTTGGTCAGATTTTTTCAGCGCCTCTGTTAAAATAAGGTAAAAAAATAACTAATATCGTGTTTTTGTAATCATGGCGCCCTTGGTCAGATATTTTTCAGCGCCTCTGTAAAGATGCGTTTCAAAAAGCTATTATCGTGTTTTTGTAATCATGACGCCCTTGGTCAGATTTTTTTTCGGCAACTCTGTAAAAATAAATTTCAAAAAACTAAATCGTGTTTTTGAAATTATGGTGCCCTTGGTCAGATTTCTTCAGCACCTCTGTAAAAATAACTTTCAAAAAACTAACATCGTGTTTTTCTAATCATGGCGCCCTTGGTCAGATATTTTTCAGCGCCTCTGTAAAAATGCCTTTCAAAAAGCTATTATCGTGTTTTTCTAATCATGCGCCCTTGGTCAGATTTTTTTCAGTCCCTCAGTAAAACTGCTTTTCAGAAAACTATATCGTGTTTTTGTAATCATGGCGCCCTTGGTCAGATATTTCTCAGCGCCTCTGTAAAAATGCCTTTCAAAAAGCTATTATCGTGTTTTTCTAATCATGCGCCCTTGGTCAGATTTTTTTCAGCGCCTCTGTAAAACTGCTTTTCAGAAAACTATATCGTGTTTTTGTAATCATGGCGCCCTTGGTCAGATATTTTTCAGCGCCTCTGTAAAAATGCCTTTCAAAAAGCTATTATCGTGTTTTTCTAATCATGCGCCCTAGGTCAGATTTTTTTCAGCGCCTCTGTAAAACTGCTTTTCAGAAAACTATATCGTGTTTTTGTAATCAAGGCGTCCTTGGTCAGATTTTTTCAGCGCCTCTGTAAAAATGCCTTTCAAAAAGCTATTATCGTGTTTTCTAATCATGCGCCCTTGGTCAGATATTTTTCAGCGCCTCCTTAAAGATGCGTTTCAAAAAGCTATTATCGTGTTTTTGTAATCATGGCGCCCTTGGTCAGATTTTTTTTCAGCACTTCTGTAAAAATAAATTTCAAAAAACTAAATCGTGTTTTTGAAATTATGGTGGTGCCCTTGGTCAGATTTCTTCAGCGCCTCTGTAAAAATAACTTTCAAAAAACTAACATCGTGTTTTTGTAATCATGACGCCCTTGGTCAATTTTTTTTTCAGCACCTGTGCAAAAATAAATTTCTAAAAACTAATATCTTGTTTTAGTAGTCATGGCGCCCTTGGTCAAATTTTTTTTCAACGCCTCTGTATAAATAACTTTCAAAAAATTACTATCGTGCTTTTGTCATCACGCCATTCTTGGTCAGATTTTTTAAGCGCCTTTGTAAAAATAACTTCTAAAAAACTAATATCGTGTTTTTGTAATCATGGTGCCCTTGGTCACTTGGTCAGACTTTTCAAGTGCCTCTGTAAAAATAACTTTCAAAAAACTATTATCGTGTTTTTGTAATAGCAACCTCCCCCCTCCCCCCATAGACACGCACACACATACTTACATACAGACACATAAATTGATACTCTTGTTCTACTAAAGTGGAGCATTCCATAGTTTCCTAATGATAATATAAGTGTTAGACCGTCAAGACTAATTCTTCACAAGATTTTGCAATGGAAACTTATGTAAATTTTGCTTTCGAAAGAAGAAAACGTTAATTTTTCATATATATTTAAAAATTCGATTATACTTTTAGCATCCGAAAATGCCAATATCTAAAAACGTTTTTTTTAAACCGGATCTGCTTAACCGCTTTAAACTTCAAACACTACCTCGATTTATAAATTGAAAAATACACATGTAATGAAAATAAATAGACAAACCACTAAAACTGTAAAAGATGTTTTACAAAAGAATGGGTGAATATAAGTAAAGAGAAGTGCAGTTTGTGTTCAGTTTTCAATGCTGTTAGTCAATAACGTGGGATGGGATCTTGTTCCTAAGAAGACAAATTACCATTTCTGCGGGGTTTCGAGTTAACTAGATAATGGGTTCTATAGACACCCAATGGTTTCTGTAGTAATACCAGATGTGACACTTTTTATTGATTATACTGTATTCTGAGATTTCTGGTGCTCAATATCTTTCTGCTGGAGGTATTTTCCCATGAAATACTAATTAACGCACGACACAAGATTCTTCTTCTTCTTTTAATTTTTTTTTTCACATTAAGCAATTAATGGGGTTGGTCACCCAGCTTCCGATTTCTCCTCACTAATGTAAAGTCTATGGACATTGGATAGATTCATATATTTGAAATATCTCCTCGGGAAATTAATATTTTTAACTTCTATTTTTTGTGTACACTTCCTAAAAGTTTCTTTTTTTTTTTCTTAGTTCTCAAGATATTTCTAAGGTATAGACTTAATTTTATATGAAGTGTTAAAATATTACGAGTGTGTCAAGTGTTAAAATTTTAAGAAGAATTCACAGAAAAAAAGATGTTAAAAATGTGAATTTTCCGAGAAGATATTTTAAATATACGAATGCATCAAAAGTTTATAGACTTAGCATTACGGAGGAGAATTTGGAAGTTGAGTGACGAGCTCCCTCAAGTATTTCTATTTTCTTTGACTTTGTTTTTTATTTTGAAATACAATGCTTAAATATAATTTTGATACATATTACTTTTGAAAAATGTAAATATATTTGAAATTATTGCCTCTTTTCTGGTGCGTTTTTTGTGCGTGTGAGTTGCGGCGAACATTGTAGTTTAAATTTAGCTTATCTGAAATTAAAATATACAGTAATTTTTAATTAAATATGACTTATTTTAGTGACTAGACGGGACAAAGAGTGGAAATTACGAAAAGCTTTTTGTTTTTAATTTTTTTTAATTTTTTTTTTTAATGCTGATTATTTGAAGAGGGTATTCAACTTTTACCGTAGAAAAATACTGATTTATGATGATAAAAAAAAGTCCTTAATACACTGCATAATTATATAAGAAAAAAAGCTGACAAAAGTAAAACAATTCATTATTATTAAAGTAATCGTGTCGTAGTCAACAATTTAAAAATGCAATTTTGAGAAAATTTTTATTAGTTTAAATTTTATGTTATAATTATAATATAATGCTTATTGTATTTTTTTTTTTTTTTTTTTTTACTAACATAGAATCGTCTATTCCGTCTATTTTTGGCCACATAAAGAAGTTTTCCGTGGATAAAGCCGCTAAAATAAAACTCGATTTTCTGAAATTTATAAGTTATGATTACGTGGTAAATCCTTAAAGCGGTTCTCAAAGAAATATTTTTTAACGTTAAATAATGCGAAAAATTCTGCTCATTTACAAACATAAAAATAGTGTTCGACAGAAACTGAATTTCGTTTACCTTCCTAGTTTCGACCGAAAACGAAAGCGAAACTGTTTTAAAAATAAATCCAAAGTAATTAACATAAACATACATATATGCAGGTTATCTGAATAATGTTTTGAGTAGAAACAGTAAATAATTAGTAATTAAAAAATAATTTGATTGAAACAAAAATAATTCAATATAAGGTGCTATAAACATAAAAAATTATTAAAAAATAATTTAATTTAAAAATAACGATTAGTAATACCTTCTAAATTTATCCCCTTGTATGTGAATACATACTATGTGCGGCTCAATAGATGGGAGTGCCGTTTGGGGCAGGCTAGGGAAGGGCAGTTATAGTAATATCGAATATTCGTCAGTACTTTCGCCGAAACTAAGATTTTGGGCTGAAAACAAAAATGAAACCGAATATTCGGCCAAACTGTACATAAAAGAAAAGACTTGTAG
This sequence comes from Maratus speciosus, assembly GCA_963932465.1. Taxonomy (NCBI): domain Eukaryota; kingdom Metazoa; phylum Arthropoda; class Arachnida; order Araneae; family Salticidae; genus Maratus; species Maratus speciosus. The sequence goes on from OZ010787.1 coordinate 568,124,394, forward strand.
TAGAGGTCTGCGCGGGCCGACATTTCCAGGCCCGGGCCCGGCCTGACTCAGAGAAAAAAAAATTCGGCCCGGCCCGTACAAAAAAAATATTGGCCCGGACCGGACCGGTAAAAAAGTTAAAAGTTCGGCCCGAGCCCGCCCCGGCCCGTAGCAAAAAATTATTGGCCCGGCCCAGCCCGGTATAAAAGTTAAAATCTCTGCCCGATCCCGCCACGGCCCGAGTGAATTTCTACAAAACATTGATTTTTACGTCGATTTGGTTAAAAATTTGTCTCGTACGAGGAGTTCAAGCCAAAAATATTTATCTTAACTTTTCTTTTCATGTTTATAATCTTCATTTTTATAGAAGTGCCGCAGGGTGCGATATTTATTTTTTTAACGAATCTCTATTTCTTGTATGTAAATGTTTCAGTTATCATTAATATTGTTAATCCATATTCCATGTATTGAAGCGTTAAATATCGGAAAAATGCTATACAGTAAAATCTAAGACTGAATTGCATAGAAAAGGAGAAAGAAATGCGTTATACACAAGTTCCCTTCTTAGCAAGTGCAAATGCATTACATATTATTTTCTTACGTAGTAGTATATTAATTTTGCATGGATCAACACGTTTTTCAGTTTAAAACGAGAGTCCGTCATAGACAGGTTCTTTTTCACACGCTTTACTATATTTTAATTTAACTGTATTTTAATAAGCGTAGAAATCTACTACTCTTTAAAAAGAATGAATTTGAATGTTTAATTGTAGGATAATGGCGATTTAAAAATGTATGCATTTTTTGACAAAAAATTTGTGCCAAGCCTAATTTTACTGACATCTGAACGGACCAGGCCACGCCGAGACAATGATTTTCATACGGGCTGGGTGAAAACTAGGAATGAAAATTTTGGGCCATGAAGATTAGGAATGAAACCAGTACCCGGGTGTGTGCAGACAAAATAAGTTAGGGCCGGCCCGACCCGAAACTTCAGGGAAAAAGTAAGGCCCGGCCCGTAAAGAGTAGGCTAGGCCCGGCCCGATTGCCGTGAATGAAAATAGATGCGCGGCCCGATCCCGACCCGCGGCCGGGCCGGGTGTTTATTAGTTTGGATTTTTGTGAAATCTTCAAAATTTGTCTAATGTATTTCTTTATTTTCTCTTTATAACTGTTGCGAAAAAATAAAAAATCCCTGCCGGGCCGGCCTACAGGCGGAGGTAGATTTCGAAGTCAGGTATACTAATTTCACAAATAAAAACTAAATCATGATTAGAGATAAACCCACTTTAACAATTTTGTCTGGCCGCTTTTGACAAGTTTTTATTTCATTTTTATATAATGGCTAGTTTTAGCAGAATCATGTTAGGGTGGTATTCAAAAAAATACTTTTCCATGCTCAACAACTCGAAATTTTCTGGTATAACTCCAGATTAATTTTTAATAAAAAAAAAATATGAAACTTGCTGACGCGATTTTTGAAGAGATTTATAAGCGACCTGTATTTTTATTTTTCGTTCAATTAATTAAAACTTGATATATAAAAAATTATTTTCTTAGAAGGACAATATTTTTCGTTTCTAACACAATCGCTTCGGGAAATTCCGTTCAAAATGCCCACTTTGTCATCATTTTTTGAAATATATTCCGCCTCTATCAAAAAATCGATCATTACGATAGATTATATAGTTTCTGAATAAGCGAATCTACTAATTAAATTCGTTTGAGAGTAAAAATTAATTTAAAAATGAGTCAGAAAATAAGCAGTTTGGATTTGAGTGCATCCTTAATACAATGATTTTTCCAACACAATCCGCTTCGGGAAATTCGGTTCAAAATGCCCACTTTAACAGCATTTTTTTAAATATATTCTGCTTCTATCAAAAAATCAACCATTACGGTACATTATATAGTTTCTGAGTAAGAAAACGTACCAATTGGAAGCCTTTGAGAGCAAAAATGAATTGTAAAATGAGTCAGAAAATAAGCAGTTTGGATTTGAGTACACCCTTACTAAGATGATTTTTTCTTCAACCGCTATTTGCAAGACATTATTAGAATGACACTTTCATTTTCAGAACTGGTTTTGAAAGTGAAAGTAACTTTATTAAAAATATCTGTGACCAAAATCGAAAAAGTGAAAAAGGTGCGCTGTAGAGATGGACCTCGGCTATTCAATGCAAAAAAAAATATTTAAAAATGTCGAAATGCAAACAAGATATTAGAAAAATCCCTCCCCATAGGATTAGCATTAGCTCGTGAGTGTCTTCGCCGGCAGGGACAGGACCCTCAAGCATCAGTTCGGGTTTCAGTTGTTGATATAGAAGTTTTCTAGTGAATTTGGCGCCAGTTTGTCTTTGATTTTTCAATGTTTCTCTCATTTTAGCCCTCCTAATCTGTCCCATATCTCTTAATATTAGAATGCTATTGTTAAAACAAAATTGCACTGCAAATTATGTGTTTTCAAGATTTTAAGTATCGCGCCTCAGGGAAGAGGATTTTTCAAAATTATTTTACCCCACTCATGTAACGTATTAAAATAAGGGTAATCTCATAACCTTTCTAAATCTGCCTTTCTTTTGTCAATCCACCGTTAATTTTAGACCTCTGGGCTTAAAATGTTCTAAAGGAATATACTTAGCGGCGGTTTTTTTTTTGTACTCTGGTACGGTATTTTCCACTCATAGGAAAATTATAAGACTAACATAAAATTGTGTCTAAAATCGAATAAAGAATATGGACATATGTTTCTTAATTTTAACTCCCTTCTTCGCCTCAAGAGGGCGCTTTAAAGTTTTGTTTCTTCAAGCCTTTAGTATACTGTTTGTGCAAAAATTATAAAATTCACAAAATAAAGTCTTTTCACTCTTCCCTATCTTTTCGTATCAATTTTATTTTTACTACCACCTGGGGACGCCGCCCAGTGAAACATTTTACTTTTAGCCTCAGGCTATTGGTATTTTTCATCTGTTTTTCATAATATTTTGTCTCATTATTTTTCTTCATTGTAGATACTATTCTCCAAGTTCTTGACACATTCTGACAACTCGGGCATTCATCCTGGACCAGCTGTGGCCCATCGGGCCCCTCTCCATTTGTCTGGCTCTAATCACACGCTTCACTTGTTCTTTTACCATTTTTCTTTTTCTTCAAATTTTTTCTTATTCAATGGTTTGGTTTTTTTTACCATTCTCAATTTCCCTATAGTCCTCTCTTACATGAAGTTAACTTTCATCCTTGGTCTGCCCTACTGTCAATTTGGGGCCTAATGCCGCTTCGGGGGAGGGGGGGGGGGGGTTTCTACCTTTTCCAGACCCATCATCTAATACCACGTTGGTAAGGATTGGAAGATTAAAATTATCCAAAATACCAAAAATGAAGTCCATTGAAGTTTTATTTTAGTTATAGAATTCCCTATTAGCGGATATATTTGTCTGTTTACCTTTCTATTTTTCGATAACGCTCCTTTGTCTTCGATAAACGGAGAAATTCAACATCATTAGACACACTTTTGACATTTAGGGAACTTTAACTTGTATCAAACCTTCTGCCTTTATCGAAAAGAAGAAAATGCTAATCGATTCTAGCTAATGCGCCTAAAATAAAAATGAGCTAGTAAATGTGTCAAAAACTAACTACTTCGGATTTCGATACAGACTTGAAGAGTCATGTTGGAATCGCTAGGCACTGGAAAACAATTTCCGTATGAGACAGGCTCCCTCTTAGCAGTTATATATGTCTGGTTATCCTTCCGTTTTTCGATAAAGCTGTCTTGTTTTTGATAAACGGAGAAATTCCACAGCATTTGATACACTTTAGACATTTAGGGCACTTTAACTTGTATCAAACCTTTTGCCTTTATCGAAAAGAAGAAAATGCTAATCGATTCTAGCTAGTGCGCCTAAAATAAAAAATGAGCTAGTTAATGTGTCAGAAACTAGCTACTTTGGATTTCGATACAGACTTGAAGAATCATGTTGGAATCGCTAGGCACTGGAAAACAATTTCCGTGTTAGGCAGGTTCCCTCTCAGCAGTTATGTATGTTTGGTTATCCTTCCGTTTTTCGATAAAGCTGTCTTTTTTTGATAAACGGAGAAATTCCACAGCATTTGATACACTTTAGACGTTTAGGGAACTTTAATTTGTATCAAACCTTTTGCCTTTATCGAAAAGAGGGAAATGCTAATCGATTCTAGCTAATGAGTCTAAAATAAAAAATGAGTTTTTAAATGAGTCATAAAATAGCTACTTTGGATTTCGATACAGACTTACAGAGTCATGTTGGAATCGCTAGGTACTGAAAAACAGTTTCCGTGTTAGACAGGTTCCCTCTTGGCAGGTATCTTTACTATCCTTACGTTTTTCGAAAGAAACTTTTGTTTTCGATCAATGGGGAAATTCCACATTATTTGACATTTAGAAGAACTTTAAACTGTATCAAACCTTTTGGAGTTATCTAAAAAGTAGAAAGGTTATTTGATTCATCAAATGCGCCATAGTTACGCGATTTGGACATTGCAGTTTCATAAAGAAGAAAGGGGAATTTATTCCAATGCAAAGAAAATCATTTTAAAATACTGAAATTTAAATGAGATATCTTTATAAATTCCTTCCATAAGATTAGCATTAGCGAGCAGGTCTTTTCGCTTGACTGAAGTAACCCCTTATACCTAAATCGGGAGCAAATAATTGCGATAGCAGAATTATCGATCAAGCCCTATCACTACTATGAAATTTTCGGCCAGAATAATAGCTAAGTTTTCCAACAATTGTTTTTAATTTCTCTCGTTATAATCGATTGTAAAACATCTCATTTGTATATTCTAGGAATTAATCGATGGCTGTATCGATTGTGATTTTTTACGATGACGATTTTTTTCGATTGTCGAATTTTCGAGAATCGCCCATCACTATTGCTACCTACGAACTAAAGTGAATAATAACGAAACCTGTAGTAATAATGTTAAAGAATATTTTCTTTCATGCAATTTCAGACTATAAATATATATATTTATTTAAACTGTTTAAATAGCGGGATTCAAACCAAATGCTTCTCTATGATAATTTTTTAATGTTGAAAAAATAAAGAAATAAAACAATTTTTTAAAATAATTCACGTAAAATAGACGTCATTCTTGCCCTAAACCAAAATTAATTTTCTGAAATTTTTTACACCATAAATAGTATTTGTATCCTAGAGATTGTATTATATAAAATGTTATTCAATTGTATAAAATAATGTTTTGCACTTTTGAGTTTTGACCCAACGAAATTGTTTTTGTTTGTTTTATTTTAATATTTTATTTTCCATTTGGAGATAATTGTATGGAGATTGTTATTCGGATATTCGGGGTAAAGTTTGAATTAACTCATTAGATAAGGTGAGCAGATTTCGAAAATAGAGATAGCTTTTTTAGAAAAGTGTGGTGGAAAAAAAATACCTCTAAGTTGGCAACACATCAACACATTCAACTAACATCAGAAGTGCAATGTTTTGCGGGGAACTATTTTTGTGTAAATTACATTTCTATAGTATAAAATACTAATTTGGTTGTCATAATTATTTTAGGAATAAAGTTTTCGCTATAACAAAATAGTCGTATATATTTTTAAAGTATTTTTTTATACATAATTTGTATAGTATGTATGTGTGTGTGTGTGTTCCAATAAAAATTGGTCGCTCCAAGAGGTGGTCTCTTAAGGGAGGTCATGTTTAAATCTAGATTTTAATTGTTGAAAAAAGGTAACAATGTTACTAAAATTTATTTTTCACATTAGGAAAAAAAATATGCAATTAACTTATGTTTTGATACTTAAACTTTTATAAGTTAATTACTGCAGAGTGTAAAGAATGAATACGTTGACGTTTGCTTTGATTTTACGGTTTTATCTTTTATAACTTTTATTTCGAAATCCTTTCAAAGTTCAGTAAATAAATGCATTTTTTTTTTCTTTGATGCCAACAAATAATGACGATTTCATTCATTTATCTATTTCCTTGAGAGTTTCCTGACAGAATTTGGCAGGGAAGTGTATTGACCGTCATCCTTAATTGGTCACCAGAATTAAATTCATTGTCTAAAAAGGCACACAGGAGTTTAAACACTTAAAAGTTACCGGAATAAAAAAAAATCTAAACTTAGTTTAGAAGTTTGACGACTAATGCGCTCTCCGGAATTATTTTTCTAATAAAACCTTCTTCAGGCGACCAGGAAAAAACGGAATTTGTTTCGTTTTCTTCAAAGAAATGGGTCGCTCATGGAGGGAGTTCAACTGGGATGGTCTCTGACAGGGAGGTAAAATTAGTATTGAGCCTAAGGGAATAAATTTTGTTCTATGCAAAAATGATCGTTCGGGGAGGTGGTCGCACAGGGAGGTTTCACTGTAAGTGTATATAAGGTGTGTCCCACCGAAATAAAGCCACCGTGATTGCGTAATTGGGCACGAAAAAAAACCAATAAGAACGAAACAAATATATTAAGAAAATATGTATACAAATACATATTTACAAGGAGTAACTCACTCTCTGCCTTACTTGGGCAGGAAAAAAATGTATTTGTAAAAAAAGGATGGGGGGGGGGGGAGTATCCCGCCGAAATAAAGCCACTGCTGTTAATAGACAATATATCCGCCATGGTTATATATGACGTGGAATATACGATGTGGCATACCATTTACCAATCCTTGGAAGAAAATAGCATCAATGTTCTCCCACGCTTCAATGATGACGACCTTCAATTTTGTCACAGACTGAAACTGTCTGTTATTGGCATATACAGCCCTACTGAGGATACCTCATACATTTTCTTGGGGATTGAGATCAGGAAAAATGTACAGGTGATTCCATGACATGTACCCGATTATCCAAAAACCATTCCCAGGAGGATTTTTGAACGTGAATGGAGGTCTTGTCCGCCTGGAAGATCCAACTTAGTCTACAAAGTCTCTTTGCAAATGACAGTAAATGGTTTTCTAGTATTTCTTGGTAATCGGTAGGCTTCATGCGGCCTGAGAGAAAAGCCAGGTTATGTTTATCTCCATAACCGATGCCTCCCCACACCGTTAATGAGCCTCCACTTTGCTGTCTTTTGGAAAAAATTTCTCTTCTTTCCTCATGTCATACCAATAGAAAGCAAGTTCGTCTGGCCCATCCAAATTAATGTTTTTCTCATCTGAGACTATAACACGATGCCACTGGTCCTTCCAGGTTCGATGATATTTGGCCTATTCGACTTTCCATTGCATGTGGATAACTTTCAACATGGGCAGCTGTTTCCTTTTCTTGTGTTGCAAGATGCCTATACGTTTTTCAATTCGTTTCAAGGTTGATTCTGTCACAGGGATGTTATCTTCGTTTGTCAACTGCTTTAGGGAAATACCACCTCGTGAAGACGACGCAAAACTTCTCTTTTCTGCCTGGAAGTCATTTTTCTGCATGTACACCACTTTTTTTTTTTATACCCGTACGTATTTGCCTGATTTACAAAATTGTTTGTTACGGTTTTAGATCGTTTGATTTGCTTAGATATTAGTCTATGTGAAAGACCTTTTTCCTTAAAAGTTGTTATTTGTCCTTTTTCGAACTTTGATAGGTGGGTTTTCATTCCCATTCCAATACTGAAGGAGAAATAGAAAATTCAGCCTTCTAAAGCCTGCAGAAATTCCGACTGGCTCAGAGCAAGTATTTGACAACTTCCTGACATCATAAAAATGTTGACCTGCAGCAGCTCGAATGTCGGCAGTTACCAATGCATACTAATATTGACTGTGGCTTTATTTCGGCGGGACACTTTTCCCCCTCTTTTTTTACACATTCATCTTTCTCTCCTGCCCAGGTGGGGCAGGGAATGAGTTACTATGTATTATGTATTTGTATATGGACTTTCTTAATATATTTGTCTTGTTCTTATTTGTTTGTTTCGTGTCCAGTTACGGCACAGAATTAGGGTGGCTTTATTTCGTTCGGACACACCTTATATATATATGCATTTGGGCCTTTTTGTAAGGCAATCGGCGCCCTTTTTATCAATTTTGCCACCGCCCTAACAGTTATGCCAGTACGACCCTGCTCTTACTACTGTCGAAAAAATTGTAAAAAAAAAAAAAAAAAAATACTTGAAGTAAAGATTAAAGAAAATATATTTTGGACTACACTTTATTTGTTAAAAACCCTTTTTTTCGCGATATTATGACGTACAATAGGTACAGCGACTTAAAAAAAAAAAATTACATTTTTGGAATAATGAAGCTCACGATCCTCAAAATCCACCTAATCCAAAACTGCACAAAATTTCGACTGTTTGTACGCATCTGAATGATTTGTAAAGAACAATTATCAACATCAAGTCGTTTATGTGAACACCATTTTCTGGATGTTATGACACCTACGGACAAAACCTTACACAGAATGAAAAAATTGTTCTTCCCATGAGAATAAATACGGAAACAAAATTAGAAAATAAACCAAATATGAATGCAAGGACTGTAAAGTAGAACTATGCATGTTTCAAAGTTTTTCTTACATTGAAAATTTACTAAATTTTGAAAAATATATTGAATGCCGATTTTCAAATTAAATTCGAATGAAATTATCGTTCTTGTAGTAATATAAAAAAATTATTTGATTTATATATGTCTTTAACTTACTTAAAATGAAACCACAGGTTGCAGCATTGCATCGAAGCTTCTCTGCACGTCATGTGTGTACAATACAATCAAATAAAAGATAAATAAAGTTGTAAGTTTTAAAATTTTTATCCATCTTGAACACTTTCAGGAACAAAGCCCCTTCATTGCTTAAATGTCGAAATAAAGGATTGACATCGGAATTTATGAACAGATTTATTTCCAAGTAAGAAAGAGACAAATTTCGCAAAATTACTAAAGAAAAATTTTTGTATTAAATTTCTTGAGATTATCGGACTTTTGGGTATTAAAATTAAGGGATTTCATACACTTCAAACCACCCTTAAAACGGTTAAATATTAAGAAAATACCCTGTTTCTTTTACTAATGATCTCAGAATTTTATGAATAATAAAATAGGGCCATAAAAAAATCGACTATTTTTCAAGGGATTTTCCCAAAATTACGCGACGATTAAGGGGTTAATTAATATAAATTTTTAATTTTGTATTTTTCTTATGTTTTTATTTTGCTAGTTTACTCTTTGTAATTTCATTTTTTGGTGATATTTTGACTAATAATAAGATGTCATTAACTATTAATCTTTAAGGCTGTATTTTCAGATATGTTTTTGCCACATTATGATTATAGAGTATAAAAGTGAATAATAATAATAATATTAACACGTTCACGCCGGCGCCTACAATCATATTTTTCGCTGTGAGGCGGGGCTCGAATTCATGTTTTGCTTCATCTGGCGGCGCGGTACTTTCGCTTACTCAGACTCTGTATGTAATGACACGCCCCTCTCATATTTATTAAATTGAACTCGAATATAACAAGCAGAGTTGATTGTGTGTATCTGAAAGTTCGTAAGGAGTAAGCAAATTACTTAGAGACATCATTTTATTGACTACATATCGTCGCTACCATGTCAAACTATCCAATGTGAAAAAATGCATTTTTCATATTTTGTGTCATTTTGTTGTATTGTGCATGATACGTACTAATCAAAATCGTCACATCCCTAGCTTGCTTAGAAACTTAGATAATGACTGCTTCAAAGTATCCAATATGCACTTTTTTCTAAAGTTTAGAATGTCAAACTGTCCAATATGGCATATTTGATCCTTTGTCGCAAATGTTTGGATATTTTTCTTTTTCTAAGCATCCGTACCATGTCAAACTAACCAATATGAAAATAGTCTTTTCATCAGGAAGACAAAAACTTTTTTATTTATGGATTGAAATTTAACGCAATTGACATACGTATTTACTATAGCATATGTTTTCTATTGTAAATGGAATGTGAGAACTTTTAGTTCATTTACAGGGACACTCAAAAGAATCCCGTTACATTACAATCAATAGGGAAAAAGAGCGGTGTCTTTTGGTATTACGGTATTTAAAACGCAATGAAATTAATATGGATTTATCAAGTGCATTAAAAGATGTTTCATGTAGAATATGGTGTGCAAGCCGTTTATTAGGTTCATACAAAAGAATTTTATTGTATAAAGGTTTGTAGTAAAAAAAATGTTTGAAGCATGTTTTAATAATGTTAAAATATTCCAAAGAAAGTGAAATTGACATCCGTAATTGATTTACATTTGCTTACTATAGAATATGACATGTATGATAGTTATCGTTAATTTACAGGGACAGACATAACAATTTGCTCACACTGCTGTCTATTAGCGATAGTTGTTTGAAGTGCGTTTTCAGTTATAATATGAGTTTTTAACTATTTGAATATTACGTGGTGTGTATAAATTCTATAGATCATATACAGGGCTATGCAAAAGAATTTGTAAGAATTACTTTGCATGGGCATGAATTTCTTAAAGGAGGTTTTTAATTGAGTTATGCACTTTCGGTCTTTTATTTCTTTTACTATACTAAAATATGTTAGTAGAAATTCCTAATATGCAGGGCTACGCAAAGAACTGAAAACATTGCCGGCTACGATTGGTAATTTCTGGAAGTGTGTTTATAACAATTTTTTGCCTGAATTAAATTTTACCATATTACATAACATGTATAAAAATCTGTAGATAATATAAAGGGCTGTACAAGAAATTCGAATATATTTTCGTTTATTGGCGGAAATTGCTAAAGGTTGAAAGTGTAAATTTCATTACGCGTTTTCTAATTAATTAAATTGTCGCATAGTATCTAGATTATATACAAAACTATATATCATTTACAGGGCTTCACAAACTGATTCGAGTACTTTTTCTGCCTATGGACGGTAATTGTTTTCTTAGTGAATTCTTTTGTGCAGCCCTGTATACGAGGTATAGAATTTTTATACAACATGCAAAAAAATAGTTAAATTTAAAAGCGCATACCGAAATTCAAAAACGCATTTCCAGCAATTATTGCTCAAAAAGAGTACTGTAACTCATTTCTTTTGTGTGTCACTGTAAATGAACGACAAATGCTATGAATGCATGCCCTATTCTGTCGTAATCTTCTTGTAATGAAATTCAGTGATTTATATCAGTTTTAATACATATGAAATAGCGTAATGTTATTAAAATACTCTCTAAACGATTTTTCCCATATACCATAATGTAATGGAAATCTTTTGAGTGCTCCTGTAAATGAACTATTAATGTTACACACTTCATATGCAATACCGAACATGTCATTGTAAGCACCATTAACACTTTTCAATTGCATGAAAATCCGAGTACATTTACGTCAGTTAGAGCGTGGACAGACAAACCGATTTCATAAACACTTTTCAACCTTGTTGGAAAGTGTTAAAATGTATAATAGGTTGAAAATTCACATTGGGTAATTTCTGCCAGTAGATGAGCATAACTGAATTCTTTTGTAGAACCCTGTATATTACCTATGAATTTTTATACATGCCACATAATAAGCTAAAAATCTAATGCAAGCTAAAAGACGCTTGAAACTATTAAAATGATATTGCCAGAAATTATCATCCATAGTTGTCCATGTTTCTAGTTTTTTGCGTTGCCCTGTATATGATTTTACTCATATTCCACAAACATGTTATATACTAACTATAGTTCAGCTTTGAAATGCATAACACAATTAAAAACTATATTTAAGCAGTTCAGAATCATACTTAGTAATGCTAACGAATTATTTTAGGTAGTCCTGTATACAATCTATAGAATTTATGCATACCATGTAGTATACACATAGTTTTAAAATGCATACCATAATATAAAGCGCATTTTCCAGCAATTATCGCTAATAGACTGAAAAAAGGGATTACTCCTTTATCATTCCACATGTTCGGGAGAACATTTGCAATTATTGTATTAAAAGAGCCTATTATGAATTTCTTCCAAATTTTCTTCAAAGTCAACTTTTTTAATGGGGATTAAATAAATCAAAGATTTCTATTCGAAAATAGTGGTAGGAAGCGGCCAAGGAGTCTCTTAGAATAAATAGAGCGAAGATTACTATTTATAATTACGGGTATGAAGTGCCGGTTGTTACCTACCCCATTATTTGGGATATTTTTGCTTTCTTATATTTTATAAAATTAGCAGAATGTTTAAAAATAAGCTTTTTTCTTTATTAATTTACTGTACATTCTTTATTAAAATTATTAAAGAAAATTCTCAAGAGTTTTATATTGAATATGTAAATACCAAAATTGTTACAAATGAAACTATTGAATACGACACATTTGCTACTATGAAACGGCGAATGTGGGAAAAGCAAAAAATTTTTACAAGCCAAATCCAATATGGCATATTCGCTACTATGGAATGGCGAACCTGGGAAAAACACAAAATTTTTACAATTCAAACTATACAATGTGGCATATTGGATAGTTTGAAGCTGAAAAAGTTCAAGGAAGCTGAAAACGTACAAATAAGCAATCCGTATCAAACTATCCAATGTGATTTTTTGGCGAGTAAAATTATTCAAATGATTTATCTCAATAGCATGCTTAAATAGGAGATAAAACAGCACCCGAAAAATATAATAATTGTTTACTGCTGCTTGGCACTGATTTTGAATCCGCAATTAAAACAGTTTTTTTGCCTTCCTGAAAAGTGGCTATTTTCACATTGGATAGTTTGACATGGTACCGACGATATGTACGAATTTAATATAAAATGTCTTAAAATCTAAAGAAATATGGACAACATGATATAAATACATTTTCTGCAAGGTAGAAGCCACGCCCTTAGTCAATGATATCTTTTGAATGAAAACGAGAATTCTTGTTTCCCGTCGCGAATATATAAGGTTTAAAATATTGAATTGTTTTTACTACTGAATTTTTTAATATTAAAGTGTGACCCACCTGTAGTGCACGCCGTCTATGATATAGTTCAGTGTGACCCACCTGTAGTGCACTCCTTCAATTTAACAGTGGAGTGTGACCTACCGGTGATGCACGCTGCCCGATGCGACAGTTAAGTGTGACCCACCGGTGATGTATGCCGCCCGATGGGGAGTCAAGCGTAACCCCACCGGTGATGCACGCCGGCGTGAACGTGTTAAAGGGTCAATCGATTTCAAGTGGTCCAGCACTGGTTGCTTGACCATTTTTAAAAAATCTGAAATTTTTTGTACAACAACCCTAACATGATGGAAGTTCAAATCGACTATTATTTTAATTTTATTATTTTTTGTTTGTTCATGGTGGCCATCTTTGTTTCATCGTCTGCAGCATAGGCGCAACTTGGGTTCTAAGACTGGGGGAGGGGGGGGGGGCAAAAGCCCTAAGGCTCTTTTGTACAAAAACTTACCCTACACGTTACCCATTACACACACTTAAATGAAATACTTAAAAACTATAATATTTAAACATATTTTAAGTCTGTTCTCAACTGCTCTGTTCAACAAGCACAAAACGTTTTGACGCATTTACAAATAAATTTTTCAACGGAAAGATATAAAATTGGAAGGTCTGACAATGGTAGCGATTTGGAATCGAGCTGTGTTTTCCATTTTTTGATAAATAAATTACCTATTGAGTTATAAGCAATTTTGATCGCGTGACAAACACGTTTTTCACCCTTTTTAGCTCTCAGAGCTAATGTGCCCGCCGGGTCTGTATGTATGTACGTATGTACAGTCGTGGAAAATAAAGTAAACATCCCCTACTAACTCCTCAACAAATTATCGTAGAAGAAAGTTACTGGTACCGAACGATTGGAAATAAAGTCTACTTTTAAATGATGTATATGAAATTTGCTTAGGGGGCCATCTACATATTAAAACGAACCATAACTTTGTTTTTTTCAATAGCAGTACCCAATTCTGACAGCATAAATGAACTCTACACCCTTCAATTAGCCTAAAAACGAATTTTTATGCAATTCGTACCATAAGTTTCCGAGAAATTAATTATTTTAAAACGAGCTTATTTTAAGGGCTGTATCCAAATTAAAGTTCCGTACTGGATTGTTCACCGAGAGAGCCCCTTCCTTGATCAAGGCACCTTAAGCGCCACTCAAGGAGTCAATGAAGCGTGTTACAGTACAGCAGAATAAATTTCAAAATGTCTACTCACTTCCATCATAGACGGCCCCTTAAACCATCATTTTGCCGTTTTTTAAGCATAATTTGAAAATTACTTGGAATAAAAATGTGAAATTTTTGAATTTTCATAAGGCAGGACTTAATAAATCTAAATCCATCAAAAAAATTGTAGGTTGCAATTCATAATTTTTTCGAATATTAATTTCATAATTCATAATTCATATCATAAAATTATAAAAATTGCAAATTCAGTTTATTTATGTTTGGGTATATTAGTATTATTACTACAAAAAAAAAATTAGCACATTAGGTGCATAATTTCGGGAGATATAAATAAAAATATGAAAATGTAATTTAACATTAGAAGCACTAAATTTTGAATGTTTATAATTCAAAAACTTATCATTCAAATGACTTGAAATTTGGTGTCTAGGCATAGTTTGAACCGAAGATTTGAAATATCTCGTTAAAATTGGGTATTGTCTTTGAAAAAAAATGAAGTTTGGATTCGTTTTAATATGTAGATGACCCCCTAAGAAAATTTTATGTACATCATTTAAAAGTAGACTTTATTTCCAATCGTTCGGTACCAATAACTTTCTTCTACGATGATTTGCTGAGGAGTTAGTTGGGGGTGTTTACTTTTTTTTCCACGACTGTACGTCTGTATGTATGTACAGTCGTGGGAAAAAAAAGTAAACACCCCTACTAACTCCTCAACAAATTATCATAGAAGAAAGTTACTGGTACCGAACGATTGGGTCTACTTTTAAATGATGTATATAAAATTTGCTTAGGGGGCCATCTACATATTAAAACGAACCATAACTTTGTTTTTTTCAATAGCAGTACCCAATTCTGACAGCATAAATGAACTCTACACCCTTCAATTAGCCTAAAAACAAATTTTTATGCAATTCGTACCATAAGTTTCCGAGAAATTAATTATTTTAAAACGAGCTTATTTTAAGGGCTGTATCCAAATTGAAGTTCCGTACTGGATTGTTCACCGAGAGAGCCCCTTCCTTGATCAAGGCACCTTAAGCGCCACTCAAGGAGTCACTGAAGCGTGTTAGATTACAGTACAGCAGAATAAATTTCAAAATGTCTACTCACTTCCATCATAGACGGCCCCTTAAACCATCATTTTGCTGTTTATTAAGCATAATTTGAAAACTACTTGGAATAAAAATGTGAAATTTTTGAATTTCCATAAAGCAGGACTTAATAAATCTAAATCCATCAAAAAAATTGTAGGTTGCAATTCATAATTTTTTCGAATATTAATTTCATAATTCATAATTCATATCATAAAATTATAAAAATTGCAAATTCAGCTTATTTATGTTTGGGTATATTAGTATTATTGCTACAAAATAATTAGCACATTAGGAGCATAATTTCGGGAGATATAAATAAAAATATGAAAATGTAATTTAACATTAGAAGCACTAAATTTTGAATGTTTATAATTCAAAAACTTATCATTCAAATGACTTGAAATTTGGTGTCTAGGCATAGTTTGAACCGAAGTGTTGGCGCCGAAATTCGTCTGACAAATAAAATTTCAAAATCCAAGTGAGATGGGAGAGCAATTAGAATAAATAGTTTATTAAATAAAACTGAAATAGTATGTAAATTCTATTCATCATTAGAAGTTAATAATTGTTCCATAATAGTAATTCTCCGTATTTAACAGAGCCAATACAAAAAAAAATGTGTTCTCTGCTTGGTTGCAGAGTCAGGACTTCCACTATACACTCTGTATTAAACAGAGCCATGATTTAACAATTGGCATCTCTGATTACAGAGTCAGGACATGTTACATGTTCTCTGCTTGGTTACAGAGTCAAGACTGACCATTTTAAAAATGATACATATTATATAAAATAAACATCAAAATGAAAATTACAATATGCAGTTATAAATCTTCTAAATAGCTATAATATTCATTTAAATGACATCCAAGTAATTATAAAACTAATAAATCACCATCAATTCAAAATTATTATAAAGTAAATAAATCTATATTACATGACCTTGAAATCATAATGTTACTCATAAATATTGATTCAGGGTTATAAACAATTTAGATAAACAGATTAGATTTTTTCTGTCAAAAGAAATCACTTTTATAATTATGCTTTACAACATGAAAGATAAACAGAGTTAAATTATAAACAAATAAATTTGAGGTTATTTACGCCGTAACATCCTCCGCCTCCATGAACGGAGTTCATCGAACAATTATAACTTACCAAATTTCCACTATCACATACTAAATAATCAAATATTAAATACAAATTTAAAATATTACCTTAAATGTTAAGTATAACTAAAATGAAATGCAATTAAATCCTACTACTTCTATAAAAAACAGTTTCTGGAACAACTAAAAATAGAAAAAGACATTAATATACAAAATAGTTCAGAAAGTTACAAAAATTAGACATAGAAAAATAATAATAATAATAATAAAGTTAGTTAAAATAAAGTAAAATTCTATTATATTAAATGTCCATCGGTAGAGGAGACAATTTTGTGATAGGGCGTTTTTCAGTTCACCAGTAGAAGTCTTTAATTTGACAACACGAACAATATTATCATCCCCAGGAAATAGTTCAATTATTCTGCCCAATTTCCACCTTAATGGGGGCTGGTTTTCTTCCTTTATCAACACCAAGTCATTGATTTTTAAGTTCGGATTGCTTCTAAACCACTTTGTACGTTGCTGCAATTGTGAGAGATAGTCTGACGACCACCTTTTCCAAAAACTTTGGAAAATCTTTTGTAGCAATTTCCAACGTTCCAAAGGAGTTACATAGGTAGAGGAGATATCAGGCTCAGGTAAGGAGGTCAAGGGTGCTCCTATAATAAAATGTCCTGGCGTCAGAGCCGTAAAGTCATTTGGATCAGAAGACTCAGCGACAAGCGGTCTTGAATTTAAGCATGACTCAATTTGCGCAATTAAGGTCAAAAATTCTTCATAAGTTAAAATCTGATCACCAATTGTTCTCTTCAAATGATTTTTCATTTGTTTTATTCCCGCTTCCCAAAGGCCTCCAAAGTGAGGGGCGGAAGGTGGGTTGAATTTCCATACTATCATTTCGTCAGTAAGATACTTGTGCAATTTTTCATCAGAAGCAATTAGAGACATCATTCTCTTTATTTCGCGGTCTGCCCCTACAAAATTTGTACCTCTGTCGGAAAATATTTCTAGAGGTTTTCCACGTCGAGCCACGAATCTTTTCAATGAGGCTAGAAAGGTTTCAGTTGTAAGATCAGTGACTAACTCAAGATGGATAGCTTTTGTTACGAAACAAACATACAGACAAACATAATGTTTAAAGGGTTTCACACCACGTCCCTTACGAGGTTTGATCAAAAAGGGGCCGGCTAAGTCGACTCCTACTCTTGAAAATACTCGAGCTTGTGTCACGCGTGCTGATGGCAGATTTCCCATCAACTGAGATGAAAGGTGTGATGAATTTCGGAAACATTTCATACATTTCCTTATTTCTCTTTTCACAGCTTCTTTAGCATTAATTATCCAAAATTTTTGTCGAATTGCTGAAATTGTCAATTGAGTCCCGCTATGAAGATGTTTCTCATGAAAATACTTTATTATCAAGTCTGTAACATGATGCCTTTTAGGGAGAATGATTTGATGTTTTTGATATTCAGACAAGTTTGCATTTTTTAGCCTACCTCCAACACGAAGAATATCATTTTCGTCAAGAAATGGATGTAAAGGAAGGAGTTTGCTTTTAGAATTTAGGATCTTTCTGGATTTTAGAATTTTCAGTTCGTCTCCGAATTCATGGTTTTGAATTAATTTCACAATAGCATTTGTTGCCCTTTCAAGTTCTGGAACAGTCAAAAAACCATAGACTCGTTCAGATGGGCATGTACTATTTTTGATGAATCTGAGGCACCAAGCCGTAATTCGTTTTAATTTAGACCAGGATGAAAATTTAAATAAAAGCTCAAATTCTGGAATATTTTGGGATATGGAGCAAACAAGCGTTTTACGTTGTTCTTGCAAGACCTCTTCATCAGGTAGATTAGGTTGAGTTTCAGGGGGAAATACTGGTAACGATTCTTCCTTCAGCCAGCTAGGACCATGTAACCATACCTCGTTATTAATCAATTCAGATGCAGAGCAACCACGAGAGAGAACATCTGCAGGATTTTCCTTTCCTTTACAAAATTTCCATTGTACAGGAGCAACAAGTTCCTGAATTTCGCGTACGCGGTTTGCCACAAAGGGCTTCCAGTTGTTAGCACTTCCTTTAATCCAGTGCAAGGTAATTTGGGAGTCACTTAGACAAAATATATTTTCATTCACAATTTTAAATATTTCCTTTAAATAATTCGCTAATCTTGCAGCCGTAAGTGCTCCAAGAAGTTCGATGCGCGGCAATGTAATTTTCTTGAGAGGCGCTACTCTCGACTTTGCTATTACAAATGAAGTTTCACAAGAAGAAGAATCACGTAAATAAGCCACTGACCCATACCCCTTTAAACTAGCATCAGAAAATATGAAAAGTTGAGCGGTTTCAGGATTTAATTTTGGGATAGTTACAAAATATTTTCTAAGAATTTCAAAATTTACCAAGTCTTTTATTTCATTATGCCATTTTCTGAATTTTCCACTTAAAGAATCTGGTAATGTAGAATCCCAGTCAATTCCCTGTTCCCAGAGTTCTTGCATTAAAAATTTAATTCTTATCACGAAAGGGGAAATGAGTCCAATAGGATCATAAATTTTTGCCACAGTTTGTAAAACAATACGTTTGGTAATAATTTTATGGTCAAATTCTACTAAAAGTGGTTGTATGTCTATTTTCAAGGTGTCACTTTCTGTTATCCATATAATTCCCAATACTTTCGAAAGATTTTGTTCAAGAG
Organism: Maratus speciosus; assembly: GCA_963932465.1. Classification (NCBI taxonomy): domain Eukaryota; kingdom Metazoa; phylum Arthropoda; class Arachnida; order Araneae; family Salticidae; genus Maratus; species Maratus speciosus. The sequence goes on from OZ010787.1 coordinate 568,143,396, forward strand.
TGTCTTCCTCAAAGTTTATTCCATGTTCCTTCCATAAAAATTTTAAATCGGAAGAATTGGTTTTAAATTTTCTGAGTTTCATATTGGCCTCACTCAATATCTTCTCTGCACCGTTTGATAAAACAAAAGCTTCATTTACTGAATCAGCTCCATGAAACAGGTCATCAACGTATAAGGAAGTATCCAGCATATTAACTATTTTTCCAAACAAATCTTTATACCCCTCAATGTGATGTTTGATGGTTGCAGAAAGGAAAAAGGGTGAAGTTGTTACACCAAAAGTTACACGGGTCATGCGAAAAACCTTCAAAATGGGATTGTTACTAGTGATATTGTCAAACCACAGGAACCTCAAAAAATTTCTATCTTCTTGTTGTATCTGGATTTGCAAGAATGCCTTTTCTATATCGGCCAAGAAAGCAATTTTGTGGAGACGGAATTTTAAAATAATGTCCAATATGTTAGGATTTAGATTGGGCCCAGGAAATAAGCACTCGTTTAACGATTTTGCCCCCTTATCTTTGGATGACGCATCAAAAACAATTCTTACTTTAGTTGTCGATTTATCTTCCCTTATTACTGGTCTGTGAGGCATGTAATACGTGTTTATTTCATCTTTATTAAACTCACATTCTTCAATTATACCCAAACCACATTGTTCATTTAATATTTTCTCATATTCCTTAAGTAACCATTCATTTTTGCACAATTTTGATTTTAATCCCCAAAGTCTATGTTTAGCTACATCAAAATTGGATTCCAATTCATTTTTATTTACTTTCCACAAAAGTTTAGTTTCATATCTTCCATTTACAAAATTTAAATTATCATTAAATAAATCAAGAGCATCTAAATCCTTTTGTGAAAATAATTCATTTTTACTATCACAAATACCCAAAGACTCTAGTTTCCAAAAATTTTCCAAATCAAAATTTTCTTTTTCATTAACAGATACAAGATGAGCATTAACTGTTTCGTTACCTTTAGAGTTTATTTTTCCCACTATTGTGTACCCAAAAAGTGTATTAGCTACATATAAATGGTCATTAATTTCTTCAATGACACCTCTCTGAACATTCCAGAAATAATCAGCTCCAAGTAAAATTTGTACTTCGGATTCCTCGGGCGTAGGGTCGGCTAACTTCCATCTTTTACTTTCAATGTATTTTATAACTAGAGGGTCAGAATTGGGAACCTTCAATGTTGTTGCACTTATCAAATCGGTAGCTAGCACCTCAACATCTATAAAACGATGATAATTCATTTTACTTCGCAATTTAATTTTAAAAACATCATATTCTTCTTCGCGACCTTGATCCATGCCAAAAGCGAATACAGTTAAATGTTCTTTTCTTAAAACAGGCAAATTTAATTCACGAGCTAATGCTTTTGTTATGAAGCTTTTTTCGCTTGCAGAATCAAGTAATAATCGAACTACCTTTGATTTAGAATTACCTTGAGCAGTTACACAACATGTTTGCAATAAAACAGCATGCTTAGAATTTCTAAAATTACAATGAGAATTAGATACAACTGTTTGATTTTGATTTTCATTAATTTCCGGTTTCAAACTTTTCTTAAAGCAAAATAATTTGTTATGTTCAGTGCTTTTACAATTTAGACATGGCTTTAATTTTATGCGGCATTGCGAAGATAAATGCGATTTCAAAAAGCATTTGTAACATCTACCCTCCTTACGTAACATTAATCTTTTCTTATCATCAGCTAAATTTTTACACTCGGAAGATAAATGATCATTACCTTTGCAAAATACACAAAAAACTTTAATAGTGGCATTTAAGGTATTAGCATGTTGATATTTATTTGATGTTTTCTTTTCACGAAATTCAGTTTTATTTTTATGTACAAAAGAAGAGGATGCATCATTTTTAGAACTTGTCATTGACAAAGCCTTTTCTCTACATTCTATTTCACATTTCAGAAAGGCAATTAGATCGGTTACATCTGACTCTTTGCTAGTATCACGTTTTCTATGATATTCAATCACTAATTCATGGGGCAATAGCTTTAGCAAAATAGGATTTAGCAATTGTCCATAAGAACTGGATGTTACCCCCAAATTTCTTAAACTTCTAATATTAACTTCGCACATGTCATGCAATCTTCTTAATGCATTTAAATTTGAACAATTTTTAACTGGTTCCATATTTAATAAATTAGTCATGTGTTTATTAATAATAACATCAACCTTACCAAAACGGTCCTTTAATAAATCAATACAAGTATCATAATTTTGTTCTGTCAAAGGAAACCCTTCTACCACATTATAGGCCCGATTACATAACAAGGATTTTAGATAAGCGAATTTTTCTATCTTAGATAGTGATTTATTCTGGTGTATCGATGTTTCAAAACAGTTAAAAAATTCGACCCATTCTTCGATTTCACCAGAAAATTTTGGAACATTTAATTTAGGCAATTTCATGGCAGAACTCGTTTCTGTTCCACTAGCAGAACCATTCAATGAATTTACACGACTAGTTGCTATCATAGAAACATTATCCTTTTTACATTTTCTTAATCTATTTTTAATTTTAAATTTAGCACTGATCAATTGGTCAGTGTACTTTTCACTATTAGCAATGTCCTTTTCATATTCTTTTAAGTCGGATATTTGAGCTTCAATATCACGATTCAAACTTTGGAAAGCCGTTTCTTTTAAGAGAAATATTTCTTGAAGCTCTAATAATTCATCGGTTTTCGTATTATCAATGTCATCATTTAATAATGTTTCTAATTTTGTAATTAATTTCGTGAAACTCGTTCGTTCAACAGAACGTTTTGCTTTCAGCTTTTCAAGATTTTCCATTTTAAATAAAGAATAATTCTTATTTTAAAACATTAACCATTCATAGAAAATGAAAAAAATATTTTCTTACCTGTTAATTCCAGGTAATGTAGATGGCATGTCGTAATCCAAATGGCACAATAATAATTCCACACTAATCACAGGTTGAAATATAAATCACACTTGTTAATCACAAATCACTTTGACAAACTGCTCACTATTCTTTCAAAAAAATGTTTCGCGGGTTGCGAGGCACCAAAAATAAATGTTGGCGCCGAAATTCGTCTGACAAATAAAATTTCAAAATCCAAGTGAGATGGGAGAGCAATTAGAATAAATAGTTTATTAAATAAAACTGAAATAGTATGTAAATTCTATTCATCATTAGAAGTTAATAATTGTTCCATAATAGTAATTCTCCGTATTTAACAGAGCCAATACAAAAAAAAATGTGTTCTCTGCTTGGTTGCAGAGTCAGGACTTCCACTATACACTCTGTATTAAACAGAGCCATGATTTAACAATTGGCATCTCTGATTACAGAGTCAGGACATGTTACATGTTCTCTGCTTGGTTACAGAGTCAAGACTGACCATTTTAAAAATGATACATATTATATAAAATAAACATCAAAATGAAAATTACAATATGCAGTTATAAATCTTCTAAATAGCTATAATATTCATTTAAATGACATCCAAGTAATTATAAAACTAATAAATCACCATCAATTCAAAATTATTATAAAGTAAATAAATCTATATTACATGACCTTGAAATCATAATGTTACTCATAAATATTGATTCAGGGTTATAAACAATTTAGATAAACAGATTAGATTTTTTCTGTCAAAAGAAATCACTTTTATAATTATGCTTTACAACATGAAAGATAAACAGAGTTAAATTATAAACAAATAAATTTGAGGTTATTTACGCCGTAACACGAAGATTTGAAATATCTCGTTAAAATTGGGTATTGTCTTTGAAAAAAATGAAGTTTGGATTCGTTTTAATATGTAGATGACCCCTAAGAAAATTTTATGTACATCATTTAAAAGTAGACTTTATTTCCAATCGTTCGGTACCAATAACTTTCTTCTATGATGATTTGTTGAGGAGTTAGTACGGGGTGTTTACTTTTTTTTTTTCCACGACTGTACATATGTACGTCTGTATGTATGTACGTACGTAAGTAACGCGATAACTCTTGATAGAAATATCCGATTTGCTTCAATTTTTTTTCTTGGTTCATTCTGATAAGGCGCTTCCCTGATTAGTTTTGAGGGTTCATTGGTTAAGTATAAAGGGGGCAACGGGAGCTAATCCTCCCTTAACTTAGATAAATGTGTTTTTCATGCAGAATTATCAGAATTTGTTCTAATTTGGCATACCGGTTAATTCTGATAAAGCGCTTCCCTCATTAGAGTTGAAGGTTCATTGCTTAAGTATAAAAGGGAAAATGGGGGCTAATATCCCCTTCAATAAAAAAAAATGGGTTTTTCTATCCGATTTGGTACACCTGTTTATTCTGATAAGGAGCTTCCCTGATTAGATTTGGAAGTTCATTGGTTAAATATAAAGGGGGAACGGGGGGCTAATCCCCCCCCCCCTTAATTTAAATAAATGGTTTTTTTATCCAATTTGCTTCGAATTTGGTACACCGGTTAATTTCGTTAAGGCGTTTCCCTGATGACATTTGGAGGCTTATTGGTTAAGTATAAAGTGGGGAAACGGGCGGGGCTAATCCCCCCCCCCCCCCTTAATTTATTTTTCGAGGGGCATTATTCTTTGAAATAAGTGTATAATATACAATTAGTATGAATGGCTTGTGAGCTCAATGCCATCAGTTTAACTGGTCACTTTCCTTTTAATTTGAGTGGTTATTCTTCTTTCGCGCAGAAATTCGGTTCAAAATGCCTAATTTGTCACTATTTTCTGAAAGATCTATTGCGTTTGCAAAAGAACGAAAAAAAAAAACAGTTCGGTTACACAGTTTCTGAACAACAACATCTGCTAGTTTCATGCATTTCCGAACAAAAATAAATTTAAACTTATGTCATAAAGTTGCCGTTTTGGATTTAAGAGCAGCCTTAAATGTTCAACGAAAACGTAGAGTAAAGATCATAAATTACACATTTCATGTATTTAAGGGAATAAATGTTTTTAATTTAATTTTATGCTAACTAATTCGCCCGCGTCTGTAAAAATGAATAGCATAAAACGCGAAAAAACTCTAAGAACCACAAAAAATTTAAAAATCACGTCATGAATTCCAAAAAACGTTTACTGAAAAAAAGAACAAAATGTACTGTATTGCTCTAGAATAGGGATGCACAACCTGTGGGCTCGCGGGCCAAAAGTGGCCCGCCATGGGTTAACGTGTGGCCTGCGAATTTCGTCAGTTTATAACTTGAAAAAATTGCAATTTTTTCACCATAGGTTGCAAGAAAAAATCGTGAATTTCTTCAGTTTGCCGCGAGAAAAATTGAAAATTTCGTCGTCAGTTAAGAATCGCGAATTTTGCCGATTATGCGCTGAAAAATCGCGAATTTTGTTGATTAAGAGCAGACAAATCGCAAATTTTGTCATTAGGACCGTAAAAATTTTAAATTTTGTTGATCGGTTGCGGAAAAATAGCGTGTTTTGTCTGTTTATCGCGAGAAAAACCGCGAATTTCGTCAATTTGCCGCGGGAAAAAAATGCAAATTTCGTCCATCAGTTAAGAATCGGGCGCGGAAAAATAGCAAATTTCGACAATCAGGAACGGAAAATCGCGAGTTTTGTCGATTGGTCTCCGACAAATCACAAATTTCGTTGATCGGGCACGGAAAAATTGAAAATTTCATTGATCGACAGCGGGAAAAATCGTGAATTTCGTCAGTTTATCGACAGAAAAAACGTAAATTTTGTGAATTTACCGCAGGAAAAAAAAAAATGCAAATTTCATCAGAGTCATTTTAGAATCACGAATTTCGTCGATCAGCGACGAAAAAAATCGCAAATTTTATCAATCGGGTTCCTAAAATTCGCGAATTCCGTTGGTCAGGAACGAAAAAATAGCGAATTTTGTCGATCAAGCGCAGAAAAATTGCGGATTTATCAATCGGGTGCAGAAAAATAGCGAATTGTATCAATCAGCCGCGGAAAAATTGCGAATTTTGCTGATCAGACATGGGAAAATCTCAAACTTCGTTGATTGGCTCCTTCTCTCCCCTTCGTTCATAAAGTTCGCATATTTTTCAGGCACTAACCACTTTCATGTCTATGCTTGTTTTTTAGCACCTTTAATAAAACAAAAAATACTCCCCCAAATAAAGTCAAGGAATAGTATCACTCCTTGAAAACAATCATGGCTACATCTGTGTTACATATACAAACGTAAATTGTTGATATATCCCAGCCAACTGAATTGGTTATGTTGACTGGTTAGGGGATCCTAGAAGGGTAACCCTCCCCCCCATGAAACTAAATTTTTTGTGTTACTGATGTGGCCCTCGAAAACCCAGACATTTTTGGCCCTTCTCTAAAAAAGGTTGTGCATCCCTACTCTAGATGAATGAAACAACATGAATCTTACTGGCTAATAGCGAAAAAATGCTAAAATTTCAAAAATCGTAGGGGCCAAAAATTACCATATTGCACTAAAAGACTAAAACAGAATTTCTTTAATGGATGTCAAGCAGTATCCGCGAAACGCGAAATATCTGTAAAAATAGCATAAAAAAATTCGTAAAAAATTCAAAAATTGCTGTACTAATTCGGAACAAGCGTATTGAAGAGAGAACAGAATTTCCTATTTTGGGCTAAAAAAATTAAATCTGGATTTCTTTTACTAATGTGTAAAAATCGTCTCGAATTGTAAAGAAAACTCTGAAAAAAATCTCATAAAAATTCACTAAAAATTAAAAAATAAAAAAGAGCAAAGTTTACTACAGTAGGCTAAAACGTTGTAAATTCAATTCGTCACGAGTGCCAAAAAATTGTAGCGAAACACAAAAGAACACTGCAAAACGTATTAAAAATCACGTGAAAAGAGATTTACTATATAAGACAAAAGGTTTGAAACCAAATTCCGTTTCCAAATGTCAAAAAAATGCCGCAAAACGTGAAAAAATGCTATAAATCGCATTAAAAATCACTAATTATTCAAAAAGCGAGAAGAAGAAAATTTTCTATATTAGTCTAAAAGCTTGAAAACCAATTATTTTTAAGAATGTCAAATATTGCTATGGAATGCAAAAAAAGCTAAAAAATCAAAAATCGCACAGGTCAAAATTGACTATATTTGGCTAAAAGTTTGGAACCGAATTCCTTTCACAAATTTTTAAAAATCGCTGCGTGACGCGGAAAAACGCTAAAAATCGCACTGAAAATCGAAAGAAAACCAACAATCGTGAATGACAAAGCGTACTTTATAAGGCTAAAAATTTTAAACCAAATTCCTTTTCCGAATGTCAAAAGATCGCCGTGCGAACATTAAAAATCGCATTGAAAACAGCATTAAAAATCCCGGCGGATATTATTTACTATGTTAGCCTGGAAGTTAAAAAAGCGAAATTTATTTTCCAAATGTCAAGCAATCGCTGTGGAACGCGAACAAGTGCTAAAAAACGCATTGAAAATCACTAAAAACGCGGAGGACAAAACAAGGTTAATGAGGTAGCAAATAAGGTTAAAAGTTTAAAACTAAATTGTTTTCCGAAAGTCCAAAAAAGTACTTTATAAGGCAAACACACACTAAAACAGCTAAAAATCGCATAAAAGATCGTTAAAATCAAAAATCACGGAAGGTAAAATTTATTGTATTAGGCTAGAAGTTTAAAACAGAAATCCTTTTTCAAGTGTCGAAAAATCGCATTGAAAATCTTGTTAAAAAAATCACTAAAAATTCAAAAATGGGGACAAAAAGGGTTCGCTGGAGACAAAAAGAACTATAATGAGCCAGAATTCGCTCAGTAATGTCAAAAAAAAAAAAAAAAAAAAAAAAAAAAAAAAAAAAAGAGAACACTGCAGATGCAAAAAATCGCTAAATTGCAGAGGACGAAATTTACTGTATTATGCTAAAAGTTTGAAACCTAATTCCTTTTGCCAATGTAAAAAAAAAGGTCGAGAAATGCGAAAAAACTCTAAAAATCGCAAAAAAATCCGTGAAAAATTCAAAAGTCGCTGTACAAATTCAGAATTAAATTTATTGAACAGAGAACAAAATTTACTATATTGGGCTAAAAGATTGAAACTGGATTCTTTTTGTATTAATGTAGAAATTTTGCTCCGAAAGTTGAAAAACGCGAAAAATAGCGTTGAAAATCGCATTAAAAATGACTAAAATTCAAAAATCGCAGAGGACAAAAATTGCTACATTATGATAAAAGTTTGAAACTGAATTCCTTTTGCCAATGTGAAACAATCGCCGAGAAACAAAAAAAAAAAAAAAAAAAAAAAAAAAATCTCTAAAAATTCCGAATAAACGTTATTAAGCAGAGAACAAATTGTTCTACATTGAGTTAAAATATTGAAACTAATTTCTTTTCTTTAATTAGAAACATCACCTCGAAACGCTAAAAATCGTATAAAAAGCCAAATTAAAAAAAAAAAAACTAATATATATATATACAGTAATAGAGATGTAAATTTTCCGGAAAAACCCGGTTTTTTTCCAGTTTTTTTTTTTTTTTTTTTTTTTTTTTTTTTTTTTTTTTTTTTTTTTTTTTTGGAAAAATTGGAAAAATTGATTTCCTATAAATGTTTCTGAAAAATAAGTTATATTTTCTTAAAAAGTATACAATACTAAACTTTTTCAATATTTATGCACACTAAAAAAATTATTTTCCCTTTACACATGAATATGTTATTAAAAGAGAGAGAAGGGGGGGAAAGCCAGCTTTTAAAAGTAAATCCATTCAGTCTCAGAATTCTGACAGTAGCTTTTCTTGCTTAATTTAACATCAGTGTTTGTAATATATCATGTGTCTGATGAAATGATTTTTCAGTAGCACTTGTTTAATTATATCAGTAGAGCTAATTTAAAAAAAAACAACAAAATAAAATCTTTAGTTTCAACCAATATCACTGTAGTTTTAAAATAGTTTTAAACTGTATTGTACATCTCATCTACATAGTATTGGTTTTCAAATACATAAAGGATACCAGTGCAAAAGAAACAAATTATAGTAGTTCTGGTATTATTATAAATACTATTATCATTTTCAAATCTTCCGTTGTTTAAAAATTGGTATTATTTTACAATATTACTTCTCCCCCTCCCCCTTACAGTTATAATTTTCATTTCCTGTATATGTAGTTTTTGTACAGCTTTCCAGACTAAACACAAACTATGTTTTAGTAAGATTTAGATCCTTAATGTTGAAAGCGGTATTTTTTTGTTTTCATGAAACTTTTAAATCAGGTGGATTTTTCCATATGTTTAAAAATTGTTTTCAACTAGATTTTTCACAGAGTTTTCACAAAGTTTATATGGATTTATATTTTTTGAAAATACATTTAGACAACTCTAAGAATCTATATTTCAAGGAAAGAAAAAAAAAATGATACATAATTTCAACTGTATGTTATTATAAAAGAAATTTTTCTAACAATAGTGAAAAATTACAGCTATGTAAATAAAAATAAATGCATGTTTCAAATTTTACATTAAATTTTCCATTTTACCATTTTCATTTTTTGTATAATATTGAAATACCTTGCACACGAATTTTCATTTTTAACGAGAGAAGTTGCATTTAATTATCTTACCAGGGATTTGCTTGGATTTTGTTTTCATACGATCATGATTTTGCAAAATTGTGAACTTTTATAAAAACTTGTGAACTTGTAAAAAATGTGAATGAAATGTAAAAAATGTAATCGGAATTTTGTAAATTCGAAATTATCATATTTAAGTTCTTATTTAGACTTTATTGAGATGGTCCTTTGTACATATAAACAGCTAGATAATAGATTCATTGGTTATTGCAGCTATTATACAACAGGGTTTTTTTTAGTTCTAAAATCATTACGTTTGTGAATGATTTAATATGGAGATTGTAAAAAATTCTGAAATGTCTATTTTTAAGAGAATGAATTTTGTTAAAGGTCATATGTTTTAAGGAGAAAAAACCGTGTAGGATCCTTTAAGAGACTCAAGTTCTTTCTAAAGAGATCCCTGCTTACAGATAAGATTTACAATGTTAAGGTTTTCATGAGAGACACTAAACATGGAAAAAAAAATATAAATAAAAGTATCAGAATGTAGCAATTATAAAACTTTGACTACATTATTTTAAAAATGAAATTTCAATTTTTTCAATTTGGAAAATTTGAAAAATAGCCCTTCGGAAAAAAACTGAAAAAAAAACCCAGTTTTTTCCCCAACTTTTCCGGGGATTTTTCGAGCATTCCCATCTCTATACAGTAAACTCCGTCTAAGACGGAATCAATCGAGACCGAGAAAATTTTCCGTAGTAGACAATATTCCGCCTTAGACAAATTGTACTCTGTGTCTATGGATTTGCAGAATCTTGAAAATCTTTCCGAGTTAGACAGATTTCCATCTTACACAGAGTTTACTGTATTTTAATTTGGCTTCGAATTGCATAACTACATACAAAGAGGTTCCTGCCAAATTTTGTAGCTCTACATTTTATGCTTTTAATTTATGGAAATGAGCGCCTAGAAATTTGTGTCTTAAAATAAAGTTGAAGTAACTTCAGGTTTCATCTTATGATTCTCTTTTTTCGGAGGGGGTTAATTAATTAGTTAAAGCAGTAAAAATCAATTTTTTTTAAAAAATAAAAGACTTTCTTAATTTATCTGTCTATAGCCAAAACTAGAAGTTCAAAATTCTTAATAATGCAAACATATTACGAGCTTGTCTGCTTATAAATTTGTGTAAAATATGGAAAGATGGCCGCCAAGCCCATCATGCATAATTTAAAAAAATTAATTTTCAGAAACACGTTATGATGTATTTAGTAAAGGAGAAAAGGCTTTCTATCAACGCATACTTAGGTACTCGACTTACATATGGTAAATTTTTAATAAAAAATGTTAAATAAGTACCATAATATAAGCTTGGAAATTTGATATCACACTACTTTTTAGCCACAACTTTCCATTTTTTCTTTTCTTTTTTGTTTGCTTGGCTTTTTTTTTACTTTTGAAAAGTTGTTTTTTAGTAGAATGCATTTACATTAATTTACTTTCTTTAAATATTTATCTGCACAATAGAGTTTTCTAAACATAACACTCTGACACGTACTAATTTATTTCATTTAATAAGCTGATGTTTTATTTGCAAATAGAATATATTTTTTCTTCATCAGTCCTGTAAAATGGAAATTCAACTGAAAAAAATGAAATTTTGAAGATTTGAAGAACTTTGGGATCCAAACTGGCAGCGTAAAATCCTGGTTGTAAGGCATTCTTATTCAACCATACAATAACAATTTATATTCAAATAACACGTACTTTGCTTTGGTACCGAATGTTCCCTGTTATCGCTGATCAATAGCTAATAGTTAAATCATTAGATTTGGTGGGATTCTTACGACTGCATTTTTTTTTAAAATATTGTTCCTCGTATCTTAGAACTCATTTAAATCAAAGTGGTTATTTTCGTAAATGTAACAAATTCTGAATTTTTATAAGATCATTGAGTCCTATAAGTTATATTTAGAAAAATATTTTCTGTGCTCTAACAAATGAAACAAGTTGGAAATTGCTCGTCAAACGTGGCAAATGAGGTGCGTTCGTACTATAACTAGTTTTATAATTATTTTTTGCACCCCATATTGTACTGAATGTATAATTTTTTGCACTTCATAAAGCGCATAGTCTGATACATCATTAAAATGCACTTCCAATATTTTTTTTCCCATTCCCCGTAATGTAACGGAACACTTTTGACTGTCCCTGTAATTAAACTATACATCCGATTTTCCTAAAATTTGAAATAGCTCAACAAAATTTTGCAACAATTATATCTTTAAAATTTCAGACCATTCGGAAGGCTCTAATATCATTAAAATCCACTTGCAATAATTTTTCCCATTGACCGTAATGTAAAGAAAAACTTTTGACTGTCCCTGTAATTAAACTATACATCCGATTTTTCTAAAATTTGAAAGGGCTCGACAAAATTTTGCAACAGTTATATCTTTAAAATTTCAGATCATTCGGAAGGCTCTCATATCATTAAAATGCACTTGCAATAATTTTTCCCATTGGCCGTAATGTAAAAAAAAACTTTTAACTGTCCCTGTAATTAAACTATACATCCGATTTTCCTAAAATTTGAAAGGGCTCGACAAAATTTTGCAACAGTTATATCTTTAAAATTTCAGATCATTCGGAAGGCTCTAATATCATTAAAATGCACTTGCAATAATTTTTCCCATTGGCCGTAATGTAAGGAAAAACTTTTAACTGTCCCTGTAATTAAACTATACATCCGATTTTCCTAAAATTTGAAAGGGCTCGACAAAATTTTGCAACAGTTATATCTTTAAAATTTCAGATCATCCGGAAGGCTCTAATATCATTAAAATGCACTTGCAATAATTTTTCCCATTGGCCGTAATGTAAGGAAAAACTTTTGACTGTCCCTGTAATTAAACTATACATCCGATTTTCATAAAATTTGAAATGGCTCGACAAAATTTTGCAACAATCATATATTTGAAATTTCAGACCATTCGGTTGGGTAGTTTTTGCTCTGTTACATGCGGACAGACGGACGGACAGACGGACGGACAGACGGACGGACAGACGGACGGACAGACGGACGGACAGACGGACAGACGGACGGACTGAACGACGACTATAGGTGCTACGTATTTATATAATTACGAACGCACCTAAAAACACTGTATGGTCTAACTTGCCGAATACTTTGTACTTTACGAAATTACAGTGTTGTCTGGTCCATTTTTTGTACCGAGAAATGATAAAAATTCCTAAAATTCTAAATATCATTACTCGAGAAGTTTTGTTCGTGCAAAAATTTGTCTCATTTGCTATAGCACGGATTTTTTTTTTTTTAAAATATGTTATAGGACCCTATGAAGCGCATAAAAAAATTAATTTTGTAACTTTTTCTAAAGGTAAAAACGGTTTCTAAGGTGATGAACAACATTTGAAACATTTTTAAAATTAGAAATATTCTAAATTTAACGATTTAGGATTTAGTTCTTGGTCGGCGATAAAAAGGGACGAATTAAAAGTATTCAAAAAGCTAAAAATATTTTCAGAGAAATTGCTGCAAGCTCAGCAGTAATGGGACAATATAAACATAATTTGTCAAATACTATAGCAAGTGACACACGTTTTTGCACGACCAAAACTTCTCGAGTAATGATATTTAGAATTTTAGGAATTTTTACCATTACTTTTTACCAATGGACTCAGAGAAGTCAGAAAAGAGAAGTCGATCAACTCTATTTCTAATGTATCAAACAAAATGACGATTAGTCTAATTGGGCCTAAAAACCTCTAAAAGTATAATTTCTTACCTTTATAGTGAATGTACGTTAAGAAAGAAGCGCTCATCCGATAATGTTCTAGTAAAGACGAAAAAAAAAAAAAAAATAGAAAGAAAGAAAGTGAGGACATTTATTAAGAAGCTATATGTAAATATCTCATATAATACAAGTTATTTAATCTTTTCTGTACTATAATCTAGTTTTTGTGCATCCTTTATTGCTTTAAGTATTAACTATATGAAATAATATACAGTACAAGTCCAAAATCCAGAATCCTCCGGACCTCGGCGATTCCGAATTTGGGATAATTTGCAGTTTGTCAAAAAGAAAAACAACTTCTCGAGAATTATTTACGTAAGGAAAGCATTTTAATACTAAAAAAGATTATACTTAGTAGCTATTTTAATAGAAGAAATACATTTTTTAAAAGCAAAAAAACGTTTTACTGCCATTACAATTACATTTTTTAACTTAATTTTTTATGCGATTTTTCATGGTTTTTTTTTCAAATTTCGTGGGGATTTTTCCACATTAGAAAAACGAATAAGGTTATCAATCTTTTAGCTCAATATAGTAAATGTTGAGCTCTTTTCAATAAAGTTTATTCCAAATTCATACGGCGACTTTGATTTTTTTTTGCGAATTTTTGTATGCGATTGTTAGAGTTCTATCGCGTTTCGCGAGAATTTTTTGACGTTCGTTAAAGGAAAGCAGTTTCAACTTTTAGACTAATATAGTAAATTTTGTCTTCCGCGATTTTTTGAATTTTTAGTAGAAATATTTTTTCGCTTTGCGGCGATTTTTCCACATTGATAAAAAGAATTTGATTCTGGTTTTAATCTTTTGTCCCAATGTAATAAATGTCACCCTCTTTTTAATAAAGTTTATTCGAAAGTCAAGGAGCAATTTTTGAATTTTTATGCGATTTTCAGAGATTTTTTACGTTTTGCGGCGATTTTTTTGACATCCGTAAAAGGAATTCGGTTACATTGTTTTAGATCAATATTAGTAAATTTGTCATCTACAATTTTTCAACTTTAAGCAGATTTTTTTTTTCTGTGATTAATAAAGGAAATCCGGTTTTTATCTTTTTGTTCAATATAGTAAATGTTGTCCTCTTTTTAATCACATTTATTCGGAATTCGTGCAGCAGTATTTTAATTTTTCCCGATATTTCTATGCGATTTTTAGAGTTTTTTTCGCTTTTTGCGGGAATTCTTTGGCATTCGTCAAAGGAATTCCGTATCAAAGTTTTAAATTTTGTCCTCTGTAATTTTTGAAATTTTAGCATTTTTTGCGTTTTTTAACTGTTTTTTTTTCCTTGCGACTTTTAATTAAAAAGTCTTAAGAAAAAGCCCATATTTCGGACGTCCGTATTTGCGACTTTATACTGCACTATATTTTTGAATACCTTTTTAAAGTTTTCAACATCATAACGTTATTTTCAGTACAGGGTATCCAATGTAATTCAAATTTATTTTTGTTGGTGTGAATCCGAAAATATATAGTGTGCTGCTGCATTTCATTGGCAGTTGTTTTCCATGGCAGTTATTGTATGAAAGGGTTGTAAAAGACGTTTTTAAAATGAGCTAAATTTTATTGATACAAAATTTCCAGATATAGTTTATTCGCGCGTTTATTATTGTTACAACAAAAATAATTTTAGAGTCACTTGGGACTAATTTTAGAAGATGACATTGAATAATATCGGTGAAATTTGCGATTTTGGTGACAAAACAAGCATTAAAAAAATCAGAAATAAAGCTCCCACAACTCACAACAGCCAATTCATCGAGATTAACTCTGAAGAAACTGAAAATATTTATCACCAAAGCAAGGATGCAAATAGGAATGCTTGACATTCAGTGGGTAAGTATTCTCATGAGATGAGACTTCAGCAATATCTGAGATCTTCCTATAATAAGTGTTTTTAATATCTATCAGATTACAACTTTTGATCATGGATTCATTAACTAAAACTTACTTATCTGCTATTTAACTTACTTAACTTAAACTTATATTTTTGCTATTTTTGTATTACCCTTATTATACTGTTCCGATGCATTTTCTAATAGAAATTTTAATCAGGAATTCATGATTGCCAAATATTTATTAAATAAATTACGTCCCTTTATAGGGAAACATATTTAATGAATTTTTTTTTTTCACTATACCAAAAGTTCAAAGTTTGTTTGCCAATATTCTTATAATATTGGAAAGTGTTTCATAATCTATGTGTGATTCTTCATTTTTCTTTCACGTTTATACATCAAAAGTCATTCGGGAAGGGAACCGGTTGTTAAATTATTTGAATCCCACCACTGGGCAAAAGGTAAGTCTTGCCCTGCATCTGGAAAACTGTGAGGGCACATACCCCTCCCCACCCTTTGCCCCCGCCAGATTACGCCCATGGTCTGCAGCAATTTTCTCACATGAAGGATTTACGGAATTGTAAATACTTCATCCTTTATTTCTCCAATTCAAGTGCGGTATTTATAAAGCAATTTGTTCAGATCTAAAAATCAGGTAATAGGTTTCCTAATCTGGTTACCTAAAATAAATTCTTATTGGTTAAATTTCAGCATAAAGTTAAGACTTTTTTAAAAATCTGTCCGTTTGCAAGAGGAAGTTTTTCTAGCAAGGAAAACTGTCAACATGACATAATTTGTTTTATAAATAGGTCGAAAGTACTTGTACTCACACGCCAAGTCTGGGACTTGATATCTCTTTGTTAAAAAAATTCCACAAAAATTTTTTAATTGCAAAAATTACACTTTTAAGACTTTGATATCTCTGGTGGGGCACAAGATAAAAATCTGAATTTCTGGTTTCTAATAGTATTTTATGGTGTTAAGCACAAAAAATTTCACGATGGCGATTTGACTACAAGCTGAGATATGGCAAGGGCCAACACGTCAAAACAATACTGCCAAACTATTGTTTTATCGTATTCACAGGTAAGTATTTATCTCAGAGTGTCATTTTTTTTTTATTATTATTATCTTTAAATAGTAGTAACAGAAAATAAAGATTTTGCAAAGCTTAGCAATTAAAAAAATAATTATGCCTAAGGCCTATATTTTGTATGGTTTCAGTAATTTTTGTTTTAAGCAATTTTAGTAACTAAAAGAAACATCAATAATTTTACATAAAAATATATATACAAGACATGAGACAAAAACAGAATAGGGATGAGAAAAGCTGTAAATGTTGACATATTTGTTGAGACATGATCAAACGTGTCAAAACATACTCCTGCTTGTTGGTTTAAAAAACACAATTTCAATGCTGCCTGTTAGTCCCAGAAACTTGTTCCTACCATAAGTATGTTCCTATAAATTAAACATGTATACGATGTTACCATGCATCAGCCTCAAGCTCAAGTCATCTTCAAAAGGTAAAATATCCAACGCCCCTTCAAAGTTTACACTGCAGAAAAATGACATCGTTGCATGTGTGTATGATAAGAAGTGGTATCTAGTAATTATTTATGAAGTGATCCTTGAACATAGTGATTTAAAAGTTCATTTCTATGAGCCAGCAGGGCAAAGAACTTCATTCAAGTTATCAAGAGATGACAAGACTTGATTCCTAAAAATAAAATTTTGAGAAAGATCACCGCTATGGAACTGACAACAGTAACTAGTCGAACACACAGCATCTCTCCTAAATTCTGTGAAGATATTTCTCATATCTTTGTCGAACATATATAGTCTCTTAGTAAATTAAATATTTGTTATTACACTGGTTTCAACAAACTACATTTCGTGTGTAAGTATAGTAATAAACAGGGCCGGCCCAAGGGATGTGCGAAGTGTGCTACCGCACGGGGCGCCTAGTCGCGGGGGGCGCAACCGGCGGTAGGAGTAAAGAGCGGCGATAATTTTTTTTTTTAATTCTACGGTTTTTTTTTGGTTTTTTTTTTTTTAACAATTTCGATAACCAGGTGTGAATCATTTGTTCTGTCTAGGTAGATCTGCTGAGCAGGGGACCTTCTTCGTGCTTTAAGGCGATAAACTTTCACATGCAGCGACTTCTGTATTCGTTATTTGAGTAAAATACAAAGAACTTGTGATGAACATATCAGAGGAACGTAGGATGTTAGGATGCGCTCTTTAAAGAAATCCCTTTAAGCTAAAGGCTTAGATTACCTTCCTTGAAACTGGAAAAGGACCGCCACCTATTCAACTCTTCCGCTTCCTTATGGAGTGCTAAATTCTTTTCACTAATTAATTGCGCCGTTGCTGAGGGGCGCGAAATTTAGAAAAGCTTTAAACCGAAATTACCTCAAATTTTTTGACTATAAACAAAAATTAAAGATTCTCCCCCTCCCCTTGTGTATGTCTGAATGCATTCTTTTGTAAAATATTTTGTTACGACCGAAAAATGAAGAAAGAAAAAATTCTCTAAATGTTTCTATAGATAGCTCAAACCCATTTTGTACCTTACATGATTACGTACCTGACAGAATCCTCAAAATGATTAAATGGAAGAGAGGGCGCGCCATATTTAGGGAGGCTTTATATCAAAATTATCTCACATATTTTAACAATAAACAAGACCTGAAGACCTTTTTTCCCCCTTGTGTGTGGTATGTGATATTGTTAATGGTATTATGTGCTTTAAAATATTCATAACCAATAGTTATTATGTAAATATTTTCTGTTAGAGGTAATGTTGTAAAAATTCATATGGAAGTGTGGAATGTGCAATTTTCTAATAACTAGCGTTCCATTTTTTATTTTTTTCTTAGTTCTTATATAATTCATACCTCGTATCGTATAGTAGCACGCTCAGACAACTGGGTTGCAATCTGAAATTAATATTGTGATATCTTTTTCAAATCTTTCAATAAACGGAAGTCTTAGTAAACATAGTTAGCCAGGCAGGGCTTGTTGTGCTCAAACCATTTGGTAGGCCTCCCTGCCTGGTCAGAACTTGAACTTGAACTTGTGTGGTATGTGAATGCATTCTTTAGTAAAATATTTTATTATATCCGAAAAATGAAGAAAGAAAAAGTTTCTCTAAACCCATTTTCTTCTTTACGTGATTACGTACCTGAAAGGAGAATTCAAATGATTAAATGTAGGTGAGGGGGGCGCATATTTAAGGAGGCTTTAAATCGGAATTATCTCACATATTTTGAAGATAAACAAGAATTGTAGACTTTTTTTTTCCCTTGTGTGTGGTGTGTGAATGCATTCTCTAGTAAAATATTTTATTATATCCGAAAAATGAAGAAATGAAAAGTTTCTCTAAATTTATTTTTTTCTTTACATGATTACGCCATGTTTTTGGAAGCTTTAAATCGAAATTATCTCGCATATTTTGAAGATAAACAACAATTGTATAGACTTTTTTCCCCTTTTTGTGTGTGTGTGTGTGTAATCACTACTTGACCGGAATGCATGCTATATACTGTGCTTCAGAATCCGTGTTCATATCTTATTTATTTTAAAGACAAGACTTGTTTTCTTTTTTTCAAATGAATTTTTCGAGAGATTAATGACTTTTCTAATTTATCAAAAATTCTTATTATGATAAGGGAATCCTTTTCAGAAATCAACATTTTAGTGTAGTGATCGCGATCAGTTTTAAACCTTAAAAAAATCGATTTTCTTATTTTCAATATATTTTTAAATTTTTGATCTTATAAAAAGAGATTGCGTGAAAATATTCAAATTAGAACCGAGTCAATTTGAAATTAATTGATAACGCATAATTTAACACAGATTCAAATTGAATTTCAACTTTGCGTGAAAACCCATGGGTTTTTACTTCTTGTACACATTGTAAAAATTTTTTTTGAAAGATAAATAATTTATTTTCAACATATATGAATAAAATGATTATAGTAAAATTTCTACCCACTTTTTTGACTACTTAAAAGGCGTAAAATGTATTTGTTGCAATTAGAACGTGTTTTCTGTATGTGATACACATTTAAAAAGCACATTCTATCCCCCCCCCCCGCCTCCAAAAAAAAAAAAAAAAAACGCGTCATTTAACTGACACAAACATTGTTAGAGTATGTAGGTATAGTCATTTTATAAACACCTATATTCAAAAGAAATTATCTATCTGCAAAGAAAACTATTATTATTATTTTCAATGTATATAAGTAGCAAAAACACAGTTTTCTGGAAAGCATACCCATATCAATCGGAATCTTTTTAAATAATATCTTAAATAATTAAGAATAGCATGTGTAAAAGTTTATGAACGAAAAATTTACGAATATTTTAAAGATTGTGTGAAAAAAAGGCCAAATATTTTAAACAGGTATGATGTGTGTGTGTGGGGCGAACAAGAGAATGCTCGCACGAGCGCCAAAATTGTCTTGGGCCGGCCCTGATTAGTATAATACAAATACTTCAATCTGCCTCCTGATTTCTTTGTATGATACGAGCATCAGGGTGCGCCAATTCGTTATAGTCTAAGAGCTAGCAACGTTTTCGTCACCTGATTTTATCATGGCTCATATTTTTATATGTTCTTCCCTTTTATGGCGCAGTACGTTTGCAATCGGTCTGGCAGTCCGGAGACGTTGCGTTTACCAGTGGCAGAAGGGGTTATGCAGGTCAAAAAACTTCAAAATTACGTCATTTTATCAAGGCTCATTTTTTATATGTTCTTCCCTTTTATGGTGTAGAACGTTTTCAACCGGTCTGACAGTCCGGAGACGTTGCGTTTACCAATGGCAGAAGGGGTTATGCAGGTCAAAAAACTTCAAAATTACGACATTTTATCAAGGCTCATTTTTTTATATGTTCTTCCCTTTTACGATGTAGTACGTTTTCAACCGGTCTGGCAGTCCAGAGACGTTGCGTTTACCAGTGGCAGAAGGGGTTATGCAGGTCAAAAAAATTCAAAATTACATCATTTTATCAAGGATCATTTTTTTTATATTTTCTTCCCTTTTATGATGTAGTACGTTTGCTACCGGTCTGGCTGTCCGGAGACGTTGCGTTTACTAGTGGCAGAAGGCATTATGCATGTCAAAAAACTTCAAAACTGCGTCATTTTATCAAGGCTTATTTTTTTATATGTTCTTCCCTTTTATGATGTAGTACATTTGCAACCGGTCTGGCAGCCCGGAGACGTTGCGTTTACCAGTGGCAGAAGGGGTTATACAGGTCAAAAAACTTAAAAATTACAAACAAAAATCCTGCTAAAATTACGTAACATTTGTTTATACTAACTATTTGTGATATTAATTCATTAGTGCCAGACATTACCAATGTCGCTAAGACCCTGCCAGATCCACATTTATAGATAACTTATTACTCTTTGGTTATCAGACGCTCTATAATTAATTTGCAAGACATAATTTCGGTTGCAAAGTTAATGCAAGACGGCATTAAATATGGCAACCAAAGTGCCTGTTTCAAAAGTGGTTTATAGTGTAAAAATTATAAGTTATCTTTACGTCATTTTATCAAGCATAAAAATTACAAGATATTACTCTTTGGCTATTAGACAACCTATAATTAATTTGCCAGACACAAATGCGGTTGCAAAGTTAATACCAGACGGCTTTAAATATGGCAAGGAAAGTGCGTGTTTGAAGAGTGGTTTATTGTTTAAAAATTATAAGTCATCTTTACGTCATTTTATCAAGCTTAAAAATTACACGATATTACTCTTTGGCTAGCAGACAACCTATAATTAATTTGCCAGACACAAAATCGGTTGCAAAGTTAATGCCAGACGGCTTTAAATATGGCAACCGAAGTGCCTGTTTCAAGAGTGTTTATAGTTTAAAAATTATAATTCATTTTTACATCATTTTATCAAGCATACAAATTACAAGGTATTACTCTTTGGCTATCAGACAACCTATAATTAATTTGCCAGACACAAATTCGGTTGCAAAGTTAATACCAGACGGCTTTAAATATGACAGCCGAAGTGCCTGTTTCAAGAGTGGTTTATAGTTTAAAAATTATAAGTTATCTTTACATCATTTTATCAAGCATAAAAATTACAAGATATTACTCTTTGGCTAGCAGACAACCTATAATTAATTTGCCAGAGACAAATTCGGTTGCAAAGTTATTGCCAGACGGCTTTAAATATGGCAACGAAAGTGCCTGTTTCAAGACATTGCATCTTCTGTAGGGATTTGGCTTCATTTAATGACAGTCAACGCTTAATTTTAAACAATAAACCACTCTTAAAACAGGCATTTCGGTTGCCATATTTAATGCCGTCTGGCATTAACTTTGCAACCGAATTTGTGTCTGGCACATTAATTATAGGTTGTCTGCTAGCCAAAGAGTAATATCCTGTAATTTTTATGCTTCATAAAATGACGTAAATATGACATAATTTTTAAACTACAAACCAGTCTTGAAACAGGCACTTTCATTGCCATATTTAAAGCCGTCTGGCATTAACTTTGCAACCGAATTTGTGTCTGGCACATTAATTATAGGTTGTCCGCTAGCCAAAGAGTAATATCATGTAATTTTTATGCTTGATAAAATGACTTAAAGATGACATAATTTTTAAACAATAAATCGCTTTTGAAACAGGCACTTCGGTTACCATATTTAAAGCTGTCTGGCCTTAACTTTGCAACCGAATTTGTGTCTGGCAAATTAATTATCGGTTGTCTGATAGCCAAAGAGTAATATCTTGTAATTTTTATGCTTGATAAAATGACGTAAAGATGACTTATAATTTTTAAACAACAAACAAATCTTGAAACAGGCACTTCGGTTGCCATATTTAAAGCTGTCTGGCATTAACTTTGCAACCGAATTTGTGTCTGGCAAATTAATTATCGGTTGTCTGATAGCCAAAGAGTGATATCTTGTAATTTTTATGCTTGATAAAATGACGTAAAGATGACTTATAATTTTTAAACAACAAACAAATCTTGAAACAGGCACTTCGGTTGCCATATTTAAAGCTGTCTGGCATTAACTTTGCAACCGAATTTGTGTCTGGCAAATTAATTATCGGTTGTCTGATAGCCAAAGAGTAATATCTTGTAATTTTTATGCTTGATAAAATGACGTAAAGATGACTTATAATTTTTAAACAATAAAGAAATCTTGAAACAGGCACTTCGGTTGCCATAATTAAAACTGTCTGGCATTAACTTTGCAACCGAATTTGTGTCTGTCAAATTAATTATAGGTTGTCTGATAGCCAAAGAGTAATATCGTGTAATTTTTAAGCTTGATAAAATGACGTAAAGATGACTTATAATTTTTAAACAATAAACCACTCTTCAAACACGCACTTTCCTTGCCATATTTAAAGCCGTCTGGTATTAACTTTGCAACCGAATTTGTGTCTGTCAAATTAATTATAGGTTGTCTGATAGCCAAAGACTAATATCGTGTAATTTTTATGCTTGATAAAATGACGTAAAGATGACTTATAATTTTTAAACAATAAACAAATCTTGAAACAGGCACTTGGGTTGCCATATTTAAAGCTGTCTGGCATTAACTTTGCAACCAAATTTGTGTCTGGAAAATTAATTATAGGTTGTCTGATAGCCAAAGAGTAATATCTTGTAATTTTTAAGCTTGATAAAACGACGTAAAGATAACTTGTAATTTTTTTAACTATAAACCACTCTTGAAACAGGCACTTCGGTTGCCATTTTTAATGCCGTCTGGCATTAACTTCGCAACCCAAATTATGTCTTGCAAATTAAATATAGATCGTCTGATAGCCGTAATATGTTATCTATAAATGTGGATCTGGCAGGTTCTTAGAGACATTAGTAACGTATGGCAATGATGGATTAATATCACAAATAGTTAGTATAAAAAATGTTACAAACAAAAATCCTGCTAAAATGACGTAATTTTGAAGTTTTTTGACCTGCATAACCCCTTCTGTCACTGGTAAACGCAATCTCTCCGGACAGCCAGACCGGTAGCAAACGTACTACACCATAAAAGGGAAGAACATATAAAAAAAATTAGACTTGATAAAATGATGTAATTTTGAAGTTTTTTTACCTGCATAACACCTTCTGCCACAGTTATACGCAACGTCTCGAGACTGCCAGACCGCTTGCAAACGTTCTACACCATAAAAGGGAAGAACATATAAAAAAATGAGCCTTGATAAAATGACGTAATTTTGAATTCTTTTAACCTGCATAACCCCTTCTGCCACAGCTATACGCAACGTCTCCCGACTGCCAGACCGGTAGCAAACGTACTACACCATAAAAGGGAAGAACATGTAAAAAAAAATGAGCCTTGATAAAATGACGTAATTTTGAAGTTTTTTGACCTGCATAACACCTTCTGCCACAGGTAAACGCAACGTCTCCGGACTGCCAGACCGGTGGAAAACGTACTACCCAATAAAAGGGAAGAACATATAAAAAAATGAGCCTTGATAAAATGACGTAATTTTGAAGTTTTTTGACCTGCATAACCCCTTCTGCCACTGGTAAACGCAACGTCTCTGGACTGCCAGACCGGTTGAAAACGTACTACACCATAAAATGGAAGAACATATAAAAAAATGACCCTTGATAAAATGACGTGTTTTTTGACGTTGCTAGCTCTTAGACTATTATTTTGGCCTTACACCCATGTCATCGTGCTTCACAATCAAATTTTAATATGTTGCATATCTCAACTAGTACAAAACAAATATTTCACTCTTCCTCGGGATATCTTCGGACGATATGAGCTGAATGTAGCACCAACTCTTCATTTTAACGGTTCTATCTCGCCATCGAGTTTTAGCAGGAAATTTAATTACGTTAAAATATACCGATTACTACTATTGTCTATACAAATATTTCAGTCTGTATCATGATGTCATGGTACGATATCAGCAGAACGGGACACCATATCGTGATTTTGGCGATACTATCTTGTCATCGAGTTTCGACATAAAAATTTAACTATTAAAGATATTGATTAGTATAATACAAATATTTGTCTGCATCGTGATATCTTTGTACGATATGAGCAGGTGTCTTTTCGGCTAATTCTTCATTTTGGCAGTAACATCTAGTCATCGTGATTCGAAATGAAATTTTAATACATTGTCTCAACTAGTGCAGTACCAATATTTTAGCCTGCCTGGGGATATCGTGGTACGATATGAGCAAAACGGTGCACAGTTATTCATTTTGGCAATACTATCTCGTGATCGAAATTTAGAATGAATTTTTAATATGTTGCATATTTTGATCGGTACAATAAAAATATTTTATTCTACCTCGTTATATCGTGGTACAATACGAATAGAACTGGGCACCAATTCGTCATTCTCATGATACTAACATGTCATCGAGCTTTGGGATAAGATTTTAACACATTATAAATATCAACTATTGTGCTATACTAATAGACCGGGAGCCGGCAGCACAGACAACCACCTCATCGAGTTGAAGGCTGAAATTCCAGAATTAGCTAAAACTCGATTCCCATATTAAAACGCAATCGGTCTGCCTAGTCATATCTTGGTGGAAAACACCTAAAAACCCGATTTTACCGGTTGACTCGTAGGTTTACCATTGTGTTTTCTTGCTTCCAATCCGCCATGTTTTACCTTTAGGTTTCAGGTTTTCATATCTTCAGCCTCAAACTCGATGAAGTGGTTGTCTCATGGTTCATACGTCTTCTTGAATTTTGCAGACCAGAATTTTTTTTTGCACCAGTATTATCTTATAGAAAATCTCTTCTTAAAAGAAGGCGAAATTTTGCGCGTTTAACCTAGATTTTTTTTTCTATAAAAAGATACTGGTAGTTTTCCTGGAGAAATAACGGTATCCGTACGAACCATGTGTCTGTGTTCCCGGTATTATAATATATAACTTTAATGCAATAAAATTTTATGGAAAAACTCGATGATGCTATAGTAACGTAAAAATGAAGAAATGACGGTCGCTTCTACTCATATCGTAATAAGATATGTCTAGGTAGACCAGTAATTCTTTAAAGTACTGTTCATAAACTTGTCCTACATCAGTAATTCTGTGTCCATAACCCTGACTGTACACCTCATGACATACAGCCACTCACTAGCTTAACTGATCCGATCTTCTACTGTATCGTCTTTCCACATTACCTCTATAACCAATATTTTCAATCACTTTTAACTGCCTTAAGCGACTATTTCCCTCACGCGAAAACACCCATTCCCCAATGTTAATCCTATAGAAAAAACTTCTCAAGATAGCTCGTTTGCATTTCAATAATTTTAAACCTTTTTTTTTTTTTTTTTTTTTTTTTTTTTGGCATTGGTTAGCTGAGGCCGATTTGTACAAAGGCCGTTTTTTCACTTTTTCGATTTTGTTTGCAGTGGTTTTTTTTTTTTATTAGGATACTTTTACTTTTGGAACTGTTTTCAAAAGCAAAAGAATTCTCATTAAAAAAACCTACAAAGAAATTAGAAAATGTAAAAAACATACTCTTTGTACTACCGACCTCAGCTACTCAATGCAAAAAATCAGTCTAAAATATTGAAATTCAAGCAAGCTATCTTGAAACATTTCTTCCATAATGTTCGTTCCATTAACATTAACGAACACGTGTTTTCGCGTGAGTGAAGAAGCCCCTGAACCCTTTCACTGCATAATTAAAAAAAAAGATCAAAATAGGTTAAAAAATTGTGTATTTATTCTATTACATATTTCAAATCTACGTACATATATTTTGGAGTTAAACTATGTAAAACTGTTTTGTAAAAGAGTTCTTTTTTTAATATAGAATTAGAGCATAAAAATAAGATCGCAGAAATCTTGGGTTAAGCAAATTTTGCTACTTTTACGTTGCCCGTGGAAATCGGGCGATGCGCAGCGAGAGGGTTAAACGAGGAGGAGGGGGAAGGGAATTCCTATCACGAACCTCATCTCTTCGACCCTTGCCAAAACTTTCCCTTTTACTACAATTACGCATGAAATTTCCATCATTACTTCTGTGAGCATTAGCATTACCCCGTATTTCTATAATTTCCAACATCACTTCTGTAATTTTTACCATAAGTCCTACCTTCATTTCTATAATTATTTCTAAACTCTTGATATACCATAAGCGCCGGCTTAATAGGCAATCAGGCATACTTCTACCAATAATTTAAAAAAGTTTATTAAAACAAAAACAACATTTTAAAATTATTGGTGACAGTTTTATCTGTTTGCCTCCGTTAAGGCAGCGCTTATGTGATCTCCCCCTCGTAAATCACGACTACCCCCTCCCCCTTATTTCTAAACTGATTAACATGAGAACTCCTCTGTTATGAGTTTTCCAAAATTTTCCTTACGATCTGAGTTATGGCGAATTTCATATTTTAATAAAGTTCATAGACTTCACCCGAATTTTTCGGTGTCCTCATTTCGATAAAATCTTGAATTAAAATATGAAAAAGTGGTTAAATAATGACCATTAATTCATCAAACGTTTCGCCAATCCCCAATATTTTCTTAAGTTCCAACTTGTGCTAAAATAATAATAATAATAATAATAATAATAAGTACACGCCGTTTGATATAAGCTTTTATTAGTACAGTAAAAGTCGCGGCGTCAGGAACTTCTATCTCTACGGGAGGAAACACTTTTATCAGTTTAGTCGCTAAAAAAATAGATGATAGAATTTATAATATCATTTTTAAAATTACTTCTGATACGAATATTGTATTAGCTTATTGTCATATAAATTGTAAATTAAATTTGAGCTGAAAATGTCAATTAAATATCCAAATATAAAATCCATTAAAATTGTGTTACCTCTATTTCATATACAGGGTGTTATCTATCGCCGACCTTTAATTTCTCAATCGTTCGCCTTAGACATATAGTTACAATTACAAAAACGTTTCAAATGAGGTAAATATTCATGTTGTGGCCTTATTTAAGGTAAAAAATCAATTTTATAAAAATTACGAAATCTAACTTTTTATACGGTCCCCCAGTCCCTATAGTTATACTTAGTAAAAGTTTACACATATCATAATACATATAATACAAAAAGTTTGACATCTGTACTACAAAAATTGACATAGATATTAAATTTAAAAGTTTGCATTTTTTGCACATGATTTTGTTTTTTATTGAGGGATCAGTTAAAAGACGAATTAAAGTTATTCGAGATCAAAATCAGGGTGCTATGTCCTTTTTCCGGCAAAACCACCTTTAGTAGGTATCGCCAAATCGGTGTATCACCAAAAAGGGTTATTTCATCGAAGAATTTGAGCTGACTTTTAGGGGTCGTATAGAAAGCGAAGAATGAAATATTGAAATTAAACAGAAAAATAAATATCAATTTACTATAATATCAGAAAACGGCCTAGTATAAAAATGAATGCATAAAACGCCGGGGCCCCACCAGTGGCCGAGAGGTTATGCTCTGGAAGCTGGTAGACGGGAGGTGCTGGGTTCGAACCCAATCGCCCCCGTCGGCCTAATCGTTCGGGGTTTTCGTGGTTTTCTTCGAACCTTGGACTTTCAAGCGTTCATACGGGTTAGGTTCCCTTAGAAAGACCCCACGAAGGGCACCCCCCCCCTTAGGGCCTCTATTCCTCGTGTTGATAATTGGCCGTCATAAACACAACCAACCATAAAACACCGCAATCTACTAGAGATACTGCTCAAAGTGTTCTCCATTGGTGGCAATGCACAATTGAATGTATGACAGTACTGAGTGACTGAGTCCTGGACACGTTAGAGCATAGCAGGTGTCAAACTGTGCGACAATCAAAAGGATGATGCGACCTGGAAACCCCCACATCGCCCTGGCAATACGACACGTGTGGTGCGGTATATGGGGAACCTAGATTGTTGGACCCATCTTCTACGATGGGACCTTAACGGGCCATCGTTACCTGCATCTGCTACAAAACACGGTACGTGACTGGTATAAAGAGCTGCCTGTCCAACATGCATGCCGGGTGTGGTTTCAACATGATGGGGACCTCTCCGCATAAAACATCAAACGTCCGGGCGTATCTGGGCACCGTGTTCACCGGACTTGACTCCCATGGACTTCTACCTCTGGGATTGCATCAAGGCTGTGTGGCTAAGACTACTTCTATGGTTTATCTGAATCAGCGCATCATCCTTGATTATCGCACATTTTGCACACCTGCTATTCTCTGACGTGTCTAGGACTCGGTACTGTCACGCATTTAATTGTGCATTGCCACCAATGGAGAACACTTTGAGCAGTATCTCTAGTAGATTTCGGCGTTTGATGTATTCATTTTTCATAGTAGACAGTTTTCTGATATTATAATAAATTGATATTTATTTTTCTGTTTAATTTCAATATTTTATTCTTCGCTTTGTATACGACACCTAAAATAAGATTGCCCTTTTAGATAAAATAACCCTTTTTCGTGATTCCCCGATTTGGCGATACCAGCTAAAGGTGGTTTTGCCGTAAAAAGGACATTGCACCCCCGATTTTGATCTCGAATTACTTTTAATTCCTCTTTTAACTGATCCCTCAGTTTAAGACAAACATGTGCAAAAATCTTAAACTTTGAAATTTAATAAGTGTGTCAATTTTTGTAGTACAGATGTCAAACTTTTTGTGTTATATCTGTTATGATATGTGTAAACTTTTATTAAATATAACTATAGGGACTGGGGAACCGCAGACAGACAAAGTATAAAAATAGTCAAATCGTATTCCAGACAAGATCTTCTAAAACTATAAATCCTTCGAAAACCGGAAGCCGAAATTTTTCACGAATCCAACGCTTTCTTTTTCTAAAGACAAAAGAAAGCAAGAAAAAATTAACGCTTCGATTCTGCCCGTAAATTAAGATCAGAAATGGCGAATCGATTTAGTTTAGATTCGATGTCGCGGCGGGAATCGCTATTTTTTGATTTACTTCAATTCTTTAGATTCGGGCGAATCGATTCATTTCAGATTCGATGCCGATTTTTAGATGCGGGTGAAATTGTTATTTTTTGATTTACTTCAATTCAAATCACATCGCGTATGATCCACGATTCGGGTTGAATAGATTCTTCCAATTTTACTGTTTTAGAGGCAGAATTGCTGTAAAATTTTGTATAAGAGGCTTTTTTTTTTTCTTTCTATGTTAAATCAATGTTGAATGGCGGGTTGATTTCTTGACTGCTCCGGTCGGGATGGGGGGGGGGGGGGGATTTTAGAGTTCCGTAAGGGGGGGAGATGCATATTTGTCCATTAAAAAGCATAAAATCTCAAAACTTTCGGGAGGGACATTCCAATGTTCCCCCGGGTCACCCCCTGAATTCAGTACTAGGTTAAATCGTTATACTTTTGTTTAGAGGCCTAGTTATTTGGGTTACTAGTTTATTATGTTGTATTTTTCAAGCTCGTCCCTTCTAATCCTTTCCTCTCCCCCCCCCCCCCCCCCAACTCCCCTTCCTCGCCAATCTTAATTTACAGGGCCGTTCAAAATATGCATGCTATTTTAAAAATGCCCAATTCTCGTTCTATTTTATTATAAATCCACATTTTGAAACCTTGACCAAAGATACATTTGAGGCCACCCCTCCCACCGTTTGAGACTTACCTGTCCCCCGGGTGGCATATTTAATGTTTCTTCCAAACCAACTCGTGTAACATATTGTTGGAAAGCTTTTAATGTCCTCTTTTATTTTCTGTCCCCCCCCCCCCCCACTAGTTACACGCTTTTGGCACTTTTTAGCTCACAGGCTATCAAAGCCTGAGATCTAATGTGCCCGTCGGTTTTGTATGTATGTATGTACGTACGTAACGCGATAACTCTTGATAGAAATATCCGATTTGCTTCAGTTTTTTTTCTACGTTCATTCTGCTAAGGCACTTTCCTGATTAGTTTTGGGGGTTCATTGGTTAAGTATAAATTGGAAACGAGGGCTAATCCCCCCCTTAGCTTAGATAAATGGGTTTTTCATGCAGAATTATCAGATTTTCTTTAAATTTTGATATACAGGTTAATTTTGATAACGAGTTTCTCTGATTATATTTGAAGGTTCATTGTTATATTCTAAAGGGTGGGGGAGAGTGGGATGAGGGATAATACCCTCCCTAATTTAGATAGATGGGTTTTGCTATCCGATTTACTCCAAATTTGGTATACCAGTTTACTCTGATAAGGCGCTTCCCTAATTAGATTTGGAAGTTCATTTCTTAAATATAAAGTGCGGAACAGGGGGCTAATACCCCTTAATTTAGATAAATGAGTTTTTCTATCCGATTTGCTTCAAATTTGGTATACTGATTTATTTCGATAAGGCGCTTCCCTGATGACATTTGGAGGGTCATTGGTTAAGTATAAAGAGGGGAAACGGGGAGGGTCAATTCCCCCCGGCGCCTTAGTTTATTTTTCGAAGGGCATTATTCTTTGGAATAAGAGCATAATATACAGTTAGTGTGAATAGCCTGTGAGCTCAATGCCATCAGTTTAACTGGGCACTTTTCTTTTTAGCTCACAGGCTATTAAAGCCTAAGAGCTAATGTGCCCGTAGTTTCTGTATGTATGTATGTATGTACGTACATACGTAAGGCGATAGCTCTCGATAGAAATATCCGATTTGCTTCAAATTTTTTATCTAGGTTCATTCTCATAAGGCACTTCCCTGATTAGTTTTGGGGGTTCATTGGTTAAGTATAAAGGACGGAGGTACGGGGGCTATTACCTCCCCCCCCACACACACTTAGATAAACGGGTTTTTCATGCAGAATTATCAGATTTGCTTCAATTTTGGTATACCGGTTAATTCTGATAAGACGCTTCCCTGATTAAATTTGGAGGTTCATTGTTTAAGTATGAAGGGAGGAACAGGGGCTAACCCCCCTTAATTTAGATAGATGGGTTTTTCTATCTGATTTGCTTCAAATTTGGTAACCAGTTTATTCTGATAAAGCGCTTCCCTGATGAGATTTAGAGGCTTAGTTTAAGTATAGAGATGTGACGGGAAAGGGGCTGATTCCCCCTTAATTTATTTTTCGAAAGGCATTCTTTGAAGTAAGAGTATAAAATACAATTAGTATGAATAGACTGTGAGCTCAATGCCACCAGTTTAACTCGATACTTTTCTTTTTTATTTATTATTGTTTCAGTGAGTGCACTCTGCATGTCAACGAATGAGTTAATAACTGTTTATAGTTTTTAGATTACTGCTGGGAAAGAACAAAAAACATATAATCAAGAAATACACTTTTATTTATTTGTTAACCAGAGAAAAGTATGTTATTTCATTGTTAATGGCTGTAGGATGAGAACATTTTTTTTTTCTCAACAGCTGAAAATTTGGTAAGCATTAAAAAGAAAGATATTTTTAAACTGTAAATGAGATAAGGAAATATATATTTTAAAAAGGGAAAGAAATTTTAGTTCAATATATTATTAAAAGAAGAATTTTGATTATTAATTGGGGGATAATTAGCATCTGATGATTGGTTAATTACATTCATCACATCTATTTTAAAGAAGATTTGCAATATTTACATTTCCCCCACGCTTATAGCGGGCCCTAAAAAGACTGAAAAACCATTTAACTTTTTAAATAAA
The DNA here is from genome assembly GCA_963932465.1 of Maratus speciosus. Classification (NCBI taxonomy): domain Eukaryota; kingdom Metazoa; phylum Arthropoda; class Arachnida; order Araneae; family Salticidae; genus Maratus; species Maratus speciosus. The sequence continues at coordinate 568,175,170 of OZ010787.1, forward strand.
TTTAGAGCCTTCAAAATTTCGCTCATCTGCGCATTTTAAAGAAGAATGACGTTTATAGGAAGTAACTCCCCATCTGTTTGGTTGAAGGAAATAAGAGTTCGAGTAGAAAGTACATCTTTTCCGGATGAAACAAAAAATCATTTCTTTCTTTCTTTTTTTTTTTATCTGACCGAGATCTTTCTTAAAGATAAATTTAAATGTAATTTTGATAATAATTTATATTATATCTTAAAAATAATAATTTTAAAAGTTAAAAAACCTTATTATTTGACTCAAAGGTCTGTAGTAGCTTACTTCTGGGCCACTAACATTGTCTAGGGCCCCCATAAATGGAGGTGAGGGGTGAGAGACAGTCGTTACGTACGGCCTTGCTGATTCGCTACGTTTTGGAATTACTATTTTTCAGCTTATCTGTGTGAATCTGTGAACATCGAAATATCGATTCAAGTATCGATTCTAGAATTTGGGAATCGATTCTGTTTTATACGATGTCGATTTTAATCGATTCTCAAATTTCCCAGAATCGCCCATCACTAACACGAAGTGCTTAAATTATTATAAAGGGCGTCCACGCCAAACGATGTTCAGTGGCTAATTCCTAAACCGTTCGTCAAAGATTTTTTTTTTCCCAAAAATTTCCAATTACAAAAAATTTTCAAATAATGTAAAGAAGAATTTTTAAAGGGATTTAACTGAAGGTGCTGCCCCCCATATAAATATTATGGTAGTGTTAATTTTTAGTAATTAACTTTCAGATTGGTTAAAGTAATTGAAGAAAGTTTCAAAACTCACCTTTACGAGAAAATCAAATTTTGGGAAATCGCGTAAAACCTTTAAATGTACCCATTGGTATTCACTGAAAATTTGGAGATTGTAGTTTTGAATGGTACAGTTATAGCAATAGAATAGATTGATAGAGAAACACAATTTTTTAAATTTCAGATAAGGCGAATTTCGAAACTGACGTCCTCAATTGTATTTTGACATTTTTCTCTTTTTTTGTAAGGAAATGAGTGTTTCTTTTGATGATTTTATTTTAAAAAGTTGTATTATTTTTATAAGCTTTTAACTTACGACGTTCGTATGTATGTCTTCCTAATTCGAAATTTGTATTCCAATTTTATCTCACTTCCAAATATCCGATCAAGATTAAATTTTGCATAATTATGTAAATTCAATGACAATGTAATATTAATATTATTTTAGGTACGTACCATTTATATTTATTTTACAGGACCACTCAAAAAATTTCGTATACATTATTGCCTACAAACAGAAATTTTAAAATGAAAATCAGTAACATTTATGTAAGGATGTTCTAGGGTATACACTTGCTCATCCTGAATGTAGTGTACGAGATATTAGCCGGGTGTATGAATATTCAAAAAGTCAAGTATGGACAATTTTAAACAAGTATGGTGCTTATCCATATCGATCAATATTAGGACAAGAATTAGCACCAGGAGACAAAGAGCGTCGTTTTAATTTTTGTAATTTTATTTTAAACAAACAAGATGAAAGTTCATTTTTTGTGAATGAAATTATTTAGACTGATGAATGTCAGTTTACAAGACAAGGAGTCGTAAATACTCAAAACTTTCACTATTGGTCCCTGGAAAATCCACACATTATTCGTCCTAACAAACATCAAATACGTTGGTCCATAAATGTTTGGTATGGCATCTGGAAGACGTACTTAATTGGGCCCTTAATCTTCGATGACACTTTAACGTCAGAAAAATACGCGGATATTTTATCTGGACCACTATCCGATTTTTAGAAGAGTACGTTTTATTACAAGATTTGTTTAAAATGTGGTTTCAGCATGATGGCGCGCCAGCACATAAATCGCTAAAGCCACGCACTTACTATTATCGGATATGGAGGTCGTATTGAGTGGCTTCCCAGGTCGCCAGATTTGAATCCTTTAGATTTTTTTCTTTGGGGTTTTCTAAAAAATAAGGTATATGAAAGAGAATCCCCTAGTCGAGCAGATTTGTGGAATCGTATTGCTATGGCGTGCAGCTATGTAACACTTACACTGTTGAAAAAAGTAGAAGAAGAATTTATTTCACGTGTACATTTCTGCATTGCAGCCGAAGGGAGTCACTTCGAGTACGTTTTAAGATAATCTTAATTTTTATTAAGTTTTAGATTAGGTAATCTAACTATGTATCATTTTCTAAAGAGTTGTGACTGTTGCTTTTATAATCATTTAGCAAAATTTCTGTTATTTTTTTTTTACTTATATTTTTAGTACAAGTTGTATATTTTGTTTTAATATGTGAGAATGAACAAAAATCTCAAAATATAATTGTAATGTTAATTTACTCTCAATGTTTATTGTTAAATTTTATATCTGACGATTATTGTTATTTCTAGTAAATTTGTGACTGACCCCTATTTTGCAGCAAAAAAGATACTCCAACTTTAAACATCTATTACTCGGTCAGTTTTAATCGCAGAGGAATGGGACTTTTTTTGTCTTACTTGCTAGTGCAATAGGATATTTTTACTAAATATCACTTATAGAACCTGGGGACCATATAAAAATTTAAATTTCGTAATTTTTTAATAAATGTTTTTCTTGACCCAAATCGCTTTAAAAATACTTCTTTACCTCATTTAAAACATTTTTGCAATTGGAATTATTGTCTATGACTAACGGTTTAGGAATTAGCCATTGGACACCGTTGAGACCGAACACCCTGTATAATGGTATATTACATAAACACATTTTTCAGTAGGATATATTTTTTCAGAATCGGTGCTGCCAGATTGTTTGCTTTTTGAATACCAGTATTGTCTTTGAAAAAAATCTATCTTAGATATTTTTGGAAAATTTTGCAGAAATCACCTTCGAAGGCTGATTCTAGCGCAAATGTTGTAGAAACCTACCATGGAATTTCTGTTAAAAATATTGGTATTCTGACCATTTGGGAGCCCTTAAGAATGGAAAATGTAACTTAAATTTCTTTTTATTATTTTAATTCTTTAGATCTTTCAAGTAATGTAATATTTTACTCAAAATAAAATCCATAACTCAGCGCATACATGCAAATTAACAGAATGCAAATACATATACAATAATTATTTCTCATCAAAATTTTCTAGACAATCTGAAAAAAAAAAGTATTGTACAGATTATATTATTTTAAAATATGTATTATGCATATTTCAAAAAGATTAATAATGTACTTGTATATATAATTTAAATATTCCTGACTATAAAATGAATCAAATCAATTTTTTATTAACCATAAAAATATTGAAATCTTATTATCTTAAAATTTTAAGGAGGCATACAAGTATTAAACCATAAAAAATTTGATTTTTCGAAAAATTATATATGAAAGAACAATATTTTTTATTGCATCTTAAAACAATATACATAGAAATATTCCTATTACTATGCAAGTTATGACTAAAAAAATCTGTCTGTTAGTTGTTCTTACTGTGAGCAATATTTATAAGGACACATTTAAAGCTGTTTTTCTCAAAATGATAAAAGCTTTCTTTTTTTAAATTCCGCGCAAGATTTATTTTAAACTAGTTAATATTTTTATATGCGATCTTTACAAATTTACAGATTATATCTGTAACTTAAGATTAGACCTAAATTTGCAGTATATTTTAGCAAAATTTCTATTTAAAAAATATTGTTGGAAGTATTGTATACTATTTTTTGCGGCTAGAATTACAAACGAATTTGGTTCAGTTTTAAGATATAATCTGTAAATCCCAAAAATGTATTTGTAAAAATTTTGAGTACATTAACAGAAATCTTGCACACAATTTAAAAAAAAAGCACGTTTTTGGGATAAACCATCTTAAAGTACCCTTTTAATCTTTTTAAAAGTAATAACAACTCACACTTGTCGCAACTAACATCCCCGAATTCCTTGCAGAAGATAATTTTTAATTCTCTTTCCTTCTAAATGCTTATGTTGGTCACAGATGTAACATGAACACGTGGTATATTACATAACTGCCGTCGCAGTGCCATCGAGACAACAATTTACACACTTAGTTTCATAAGCTAAATACACATAAAAATGTGTAAAATGTTGCAAAAAATGTAATTTTCATGACAAGTATGTAATTTTAGAAATTCACACATATATGTCTGTAAAATTGGCTAATTTACACATTTATTTTTTAGAGTGTACTAGCGTGTTATAAAACATGATATATTATTTTCTAAAGCATAGAAACTTCTTAATTTTTTATTACAGCATAGGATAGGAAGGAGCAAATGAATGCCAGGTACTGTGTCCATCTTTGGCTTGAACGGGCTCTGTGCTTAAAAATATTTGAAAATATAGCTATTATTTTTTTATACACGTTAGGATTTGAAAGTATTACGATGTAAATATATACTTTAGCTCATTTTCTCCAGTGACCTTCAAATTGCATGTATCAGTATAAAATCAACAAAACGAAAATATGCATTATAAAGAGACCGTAAAGATGAAGAATTCCTGTAAATGTAATGTTAATTCATGACTATTTCGGAAAGTTTTGCATTATTGAACGGGAAAGAAAAAAATATGAGAACGCCTTTAATCGAAAGAAAGACCGGAATGTAACCTGACATGCATATGACATATGGTACTTAAGGGTCCTGTCCCTGCCGGCGAAGACACTCACGAGCTAATGCTAATCCTATGGGGAGGGATTTTTCTAATATCTCGTTTGCATTTCAACATTTTTAAATATTTTTTTTTTTGCATTGGATAGACGAGGTCCGTCTCTACAGCGCACCTTGGTTACTTTTTCGATTTTGGTTGCAGATATTTTTTAGAATGACACTTTCATTTTCAGAACCGGTTTTGAAAATGAAAGTAACTTTATTAAAAATATCTGCGACCAAAATCGAAAAAGTAACCAAAGTGCGCCGTAGAGACGGACCTCGGCTATCCAATGCAAAAAAAAATATTTAAAAATGTCGAAATGCAAACGAGATATTAGAAAAATCCCTCCCCATAGGATTAGCATTAGCTCGTGAGTGTCTTCGCCGGCAGGGACAGGACCCTTAATATTCAAATAAAGTGAAACTTTCTCAAACATATTTAATATACAAACAACAAATAATAAAAAAGAATGCTTGTAATAAAAGAAACAACAATAAATTCAAATTTAATATTTATTTGTTTTCATTAATGGTTTCACAGAACACATTACTGAAACAATTTTCCTTTTATGCTTTAGTAGCATAAAGAAATTTGCATCTTAAGCGAGGGATGCAGTCGGCTTGAAGCCACCTCATCATTTCATCAGTCTTTCTCCAAAAGACATTCCTGAAAAAGAAAGAAATAGATATTTTTTTATAGATTCTATGTATATGTTAATGGTGTTGTGATTTATGCATGCACAGCTATTTTAAAGAGCATCATTTGAAATAAATTAACTCGAAGAAAATGCTCTTTATTTTTTCCTTATCGTTTTATGTTTTATTCAGAACAACGGAATAGAAATTGTCCTTTATCGGGATTTCCTGAAGGTGAAATTATAAAATCTGCCTTAAAATGAAATATCATTATAGTTTTTCACTAAACACTTTTAGACTATTTTTAAATTATTTTTTTTTACAATGTCTACGGGTTGTTTGATTGTGTACTTGTCTATGATTTAATTTCAACTGTTGCAGAAAGCATCAAATAGAAATTTCTTCTTTAGTTTAACCGCAAAAAAAAAAAAAAATGGTGGCAATTTTTTTAAAATATGAGCTCATTTTGGGACACCATTTATTGATTCAAGAATGACCAGTTTAGTAACTAAAGGTTACAAAAATATTGTTTTTTTTTATGTAAATCTGAAACAATTAAAAATTCCATTTTGAAAAGGTTGACAATGTAAGCATAAAGAAAAATAAAACATATATAATTTTAAAACTTTAATAATATCTTAATGTATAATTAATATATTTTTGTTTATAAATTGTGATTTGCACTGTTGTTGAATGAATGAACAGGAAAGTTTTCTTTCATTGTTAGTTATTATGATATATATATGTGTGTGTGTGTCGAAATTAATGACGGTGGTTACTGTTTGAAGCAGTGGTAGACAAAGTAATACAACTATAGCATAGCTGCCAACTTTTACGCTTTTTTGCTACCACTAAAATTTAATAGACATTTTCGAATTGTTTAATCGTGATATTTCGACGATTAAATAAGATAATATTTTCTGTAAAATTTTAATGGTATGATGAAAGCATAAAAGTTGGCAGCTATGCTATAGTCTCTTGTGGACTCATCTTTTGTGTCTTTCACGTCAGCCGTAGTGACGCACAAACTTAATATTGCGCGAAGATCGTGAGAGCTCTACGCAGAAAGTTGAAATACTCTTATCCTATATTTTCATTTTAAAAGAATATATTTTGAAGTCAGGCACATATTTATTTCTTGCAATTATATATTTAAAGCATAAGAATTTACTTACCAACAGTTTCATACCATCCTTTCCGTCCAACTGAAAGAATCAGAAAATGAATTAATGTTTCTTAAATTTCTGTTATATGAAAAAAGTAATTCTTTTAAACAACAAATTTTATTTGCTTATGGGTCAATATCTGAAAACTGGACAATTGTACGTTTTAAAATGGACGTTGTAACATTTTTTATAACAATTACCAATGATAAATGGACATATGATGTATAAATAATTAATTTTAAGCTTTAAACAAACAAAATCATCATTACAGTCCCAGTCCCAAGGTACAAATATCCAATATTAAATATATGCTGTAAAAATTTCTATAAATATTATTCACTTTTGCTATTATATATTTATACCTATATATACAGAGGATGGGAAGATATAATTCTCCTTTGTTAGTATAGATTGTATAGTAAAATATTGTAGTAAATATATTTGTCCCTGAGGTTGACCATCATCCCAGTCCTTCTAAACACACATTTAGGTTAACAGATACTTAGTGCCGCTGGCAGTATTATTTCCATTGCAACAGCAACTAAAGTTCAACTAGTTACCATGGATGAAGGTATGTTGTTCTTCTGTTTGTTTCATATTTCGAAATATTTAGTTGTATTCTGAATAGGATTGAGCATTTTTTTGTAGCATCATTCATGTCCCGATATTTAACTTTTTATTTATTTTTTAAAAAAAAACTTATTTTAACTTTATTTATGTAACATACAAATATCACATGTCATATTTAATAATTTACATGTGTGAAAAATAATTCAACAAAATGGTTGTGCAGCTGTTAAGAAAAAAACGTCACCTCAGTCCCCATCATCTCAGTTCTAATTTTTAGACACTGATTATGATATTAACAGTCACTTTCTTACATAAAAGTGTATCATACGCATAAAATATACATCCTTGATTTCAAAACACTTACAGCATTTAAATGACAAAACATGTATCATAGTATATAATTGTATGTGGTAGTTGGTACATTAACTTAAAAAAATAAAAATTTTGGAATGAAATTGTTCGGTTTTCAGATATTGACCCTTATGCAACTTTAACTGGAACAGAAAGGTTTGAAATGATGGAAAAATTTATTATTATTATTATTTTGTGTGTGTCAGCTTTTAAGAATTTCGTAATAGGAAACGTTCTAATAGGAAATTTTCTAAAATTACGGTCTTACAAGCCAGTGAACTTTGAGTGGCGCTGACCGGCGGTACTTGCGCAGGGGAACTTTCAACTCAATTATCAAGAAACATTGTTCTTCAGCAGTTCTGAGACGATAACTTTTCAACAAGTTAATGGATTTACAAGGATTTCTTCTTTTTAAATAAAGGAAATTAAATTCTCTACAAAGTAACCCATAAAAACAAACAAACAATTTCTTCCACATTATAACACAATATATGATCATTTTTTATGAATTTTGAAACTTTCAAAATATTCTTTTTTAATTTTGGCATTTTTCGTTGTTGATGTTTTATGTACAACTGAGAGACAAAGTAACAATTAATATAAAGAAGAAATAACCACTCAAAAATATGTAGCCTGAACTTCAAAATCATGGCAAAACTAGTTTTGTGAGATTAATTTTGTAGTACAATATTAAAACTTTTGTTATTGTTTTTCTATTAATTTTACAAATACATATTTTTTTCTTATAAAATATAAATAAATAAACGCAAGTGACAGTCTAAGTAAATTGCAGGTTTCGTAATCCATCATCAAACTTTAATCAATTTTCGTCATTTGAAAACTTTCTCGTCCTTTTTAAATTAATTGCATATGTGCTGATTTCTTTATAACATAGAAACTCAGAAAATGTGCTTTTTTTTTTTTTTTTAATCTAATTTCCAACAACGGAGGTTAAACAACTTTTATTTATATATTTTTTAACGTATGAGCCGACGTAGCTTTTCAAAGGATGCCTCCGATTTTCATAATAGATTTTGTTTTCTTTTCTAGTGGTGGTGTTGGGGTGTTGTAATAATATTTCACCGCAAATGTAATTAGAATCCAAAAATAAAACATTTTTCTGTCTGTCTATTTCTTTTTGTCATTTTAAAAATTTTTGGGGCTCTAACTTTCGTAGAAATTTTCACAGTCGTCATAAAATTTGGATATATTTTTAAACTACGCAATACTAGTTTATATATATATTTTAAAGCAACCTGCCGTTTACATTTTTTTTTTTTTTTTTACAGGCACCGCTAAAATAAATACAGTATCTTCCATTACGCATTAAAAGGAGCAATATTGCTCCCACTGGGACTTAAAATAAACATGGATAAAAATTAGACGTTGCAACAAAATAACTCTTTATTGCCAATTCACTCTCGTTAAAATACGACACTAAAGTGTGTAATAAGATTAAGAACAAATCATTTGAAGTAGGGGTTTATCCTTAACAATTATTTTTGATATTTTAATACGAGTAATTTACAAAAATACTCCTAAACTTGTCATCAAAAGCATAATTAAACATCTTTTTAAATAAGCAAATTGAGAGAGTTAATATAATTTTTTACATCTAAAAACCTACTGCCCATAAATCATCAAATAATCGTTTGTAATTTGACTCTTATGACCGTGAATAAATTTATTTTAACCTTACAAATAAAAGTTTTCATTTAACTTCTGATCTAGTTTTATAAAAATATAATTTACTATCATGCTTGAAAAGGTTTTCACCTTGGATGAAAAATTTCCTTTTTTAAGTTGTGTCTACGAAAATGTGTATATTAATTAGTCTATTTGTTTTGCTACAAAAAAATGTGATCTTTTAAGAGTCGAAGGACGCCAAAACATAAACTCCAAAGATAATTTATTTAAGCATTTTCACTTTTAATGAAACGATTGTGGCATAGAATGACATTATTTTCCCAAATAATAATTAGTGTGTAAATATTTTTAACTCTTGAATTTCCCACGTATATACTAAAAAATGGGGTTACGTTCTGAAACTGCTTGCGATGAACTATTAAAGATACAGGCTTTTGCTTCATACTACATAAGGGATACATGATAAATATTTTTTTTTCTAATAAAACGTAAAGGACATAATCTTATGTTTGCATAAATTGTGTGCATCTGTGATTTATACAAAAAATGTATTTCTATTATTAATAATATATTATAATGAAGTGGAAATAAAAACTGAAAAACCCTCTTATTAAAGCTTAAAATTTTACAATCTCCTTCGAAATAGTTCAGTTGATATCGAAATTTTTTTCCCAGGAGGGATTTCTGCAAATGAAAAAGGGGCAATATGAAATTCCGGAGGGGATAATTTGCACTTCTAGACCATATTTTTGCGCAGAATGCCAAACCTTACGGCGGGCACGGCGATGCTCTTGGAGATACTGTCCTCTTCCGGGCAACTTCCTAATTTACAACCACCCGAATGCTTTCTATAATAATTTCAACAAGGCATCTTTTGCAAACTATATCAAGTAGAAATTCTCAGTTTATTAGCAGTTAAGCATAAAATGCAATTTTTTATCAACAAAAAATGTGTTTTAATTTCATTAGATGAAAGATGCAGCGGAGAAAATAAAACTGGGGGCGTGGGTTTCAAAACTCGCCTTATCCAAAATTAAAGAAATCCAGTTTTCTCTATCAGTCTATTCTATTGAACCTTCATAAAAAAAACACTACAGTCTGCTAAAAAAATTGTTTTATCATTTATTTCTGCATTCTAAAATCTTGGTTTATAATGAAAACCAATGGACGCAGTCAAAAGTTTTTCGAGATTTCCCAAAATTTGGTTTTCTGGATAAGGGGAGTTTTGAAACTCACGTCCTCAAATATTGTATTATGCGCTTAATAAAAACTATTTTCAAGAATAACAATTTCAGATTAGTGGAACACGAGATCTTTCTAAAACTATTCGGTAAAAGACTTTGAACATTGATAGGATTTTTTTCAAAGGGGACTATGAATGACATGAATTCAAATATGGTTCAAAGAAAATGAGTTTAAAGTTATTGAATGCCATTGAACTTGAAACGTCTTACTTGAAACGTAGCAGTTTATGACAGATGTCTCTTAATAGCTTTCACACTGCTCAGTTTTTGTTTCTCATTAATTTCATATGAGTGGATCAACTGCCCAGTGATTGTTTTTTTCACGTCGTTCAAGGGTTGCGTTACCACAGCTGATAAAAAGTATAAAATCGTATTGGGTAATGAATTTATTGTGTGGCTACATCTAACATAAGAATAATGCCTTTCTACAACAATGTGGAAATCAATATAGACTATACATTTTGATAATAAACGTTTATGTCCTTTTAAGAACCAGAGCATCTTAAAAATCGATATAGAAACCTGGTTGAAGTATTTTCAAGAAATGTAAAATAGAATACAACTAAATGATACAACCGTATGTTTATGAATGACGTAGGTTTACCTACTATTTCAATCTTCAGTTGAAGCAAGAGCTAAAGTAGTTTGTTGATTTCCCTCAACTAATAGGAAAATAGGATTAATCTATCTAGGGATACAGGTCGCCATGCACGGAAAACACGTGGTTGGTTTTTAATTTTCCATAAGTTGATATAGACATGTTAAAGTTCGTTTATGGAAAGTAAAACCCTCCCTTCGATGAGAAAACCACAATGAGATTGAATCAAGCAAGAAAACTTAGTCAAGAATAAGTGTAGTAAATAGGAAAAAGTGAAAGATCTCTCGGTATTCCAAGTTCACCAAACCAATGAATATTTAAAGAAGGTATCTCCTAAGGACAACCATACATTTTGAAAACAGCAGATAAAGATCTTGATAATATTGCTTTATTATAATACTAGCAGACCCGCCCGGCGTTGCCCGGGGTTTGTAAATAATAACCTTAAACAAAACTTAAATTTGTATGATTTTATATCTTTGGAAATTCTTTTAAATGAACCTAATTTCGGAGGCTCCATTGCTTTCCGCGGCGTCTAATGTGTTCCCATCAAACTTCTTTCGGAACGAACCTGTAATCTAGATCCCCACTACATATGGCAACATTTACCGGAAGTGCCCGCACGTGCCGGAGACAATCGAAAACCAAGTTGAGTGAGCCAAAACCTCGTAGGAATCAGGCTCACAGAAACAAAACAAAACAAAACAAAACAAAAAAAGAATGCGCATTAATGTTAGAAAATGTTGGTAACTAAAGTCTAAGATAAAATTTCATAATACAGAAAGTAGTTGAATTGTATTCTATGTTTAAGGAAGCAAATCCCGTTGAAATTGGGCCCTTAAACCCCCCTTAAACCCGAGGAAATAACGCGCCACCAAGCGGTGGAAGAAGCCTCCTCACCTTGTAAATTTCATGAATCACTGTTAGCATTAACACAATATTTAATAAACGGATGAAATCCCTTCTCTAAAGTAACCTTTAAAGTAACGCGATTTTTAATTTACGGCTGTAGTGAGTAGACGTAAGTTAATGCTGAAAAAGGAGATTAATGTTCGAAAAAGGTGGTAGCTGAGGTATAAAGAAAGACCGGGCCCTGGGGGCCAAGCTCTTAACTGAAATGTAGTTGGGTATAAGAAAAATGTTTAGGGGTTTTAAAGTTGCTGGAAGACGCCAAAGCTATGTTAAAGAGAATTGCAACAGAATAGGATAGTTTTTAAAGAAGCTGCAACAAAGGGCCCATGAAGACGATTAATATTGAAAATTGGTGGTAGCTGAAGTCTGCAAATTTTTTTTGTCGTTCATGTAGTAGCTGAAGAACCTAAGAAGTTGTTAGGAAAAAAAAGTTCGTGAATCGGACCATTTTTAAGGGAGCTATAACAGTGGTCCCAAAAAGGCCCAACTGTTAGTTGAGAGCACGGCCCTAACATGAAAACATGTTTAAATGTTTTAGTACTTAGCATTTTAGATCTTCAATTAGCCAAAATTAATCATAGGGTATGAAATAATCATTAGAATAATATTTTAAAGAAATGCGCAAAAATCGGGTAAATGCTTAAAAAGGGGCCCTAGGGCTCCAATAAAAATATGAGGGTGTTGATCTAGGGGGAAGAGTCCAAGACTAAATTTTAAAATTATGCAATGTGAAGGTGAGAAAACTAGGGTGTAAAAAATGCATAGCACACAAAAAGTTCAAGGGGTCCCGGATCGGGCCCTACAGGACCCTAAGGTGCCCCAGGATTTTAACTGGAAATGGAATATAGAAACTTGAGAATAACTAAATGGAAAAATGGTTCCAAAAATGAAGATCGGATTAAGAGAGGCAATTTATTAATAATTTATGGTTCAAAAGCTTCAAGAGGCCTTGTACCGGGCCCCAAGGGGGAAGAGATTTAAGTGGCATGTAGTTTGGTATAAATATACTTTTTAGTAGTTTTTAATGTAATCTGAGGACGCTAGAACTATGGTAAAGAAAATTCCAAGGAATTCGGATCATTTTTAAAGAAGATGCACCAAGGGCCCTAAGAAGACGACTTATATTCAAAATTGGTGGTACTTGAAACCTGAAATAATTTTTTTTTTTGTAGTTCATGTAATAGCTGGAGAACCTAAGATGTTGTTAGAAGAAAAAGCTAGTGAATCGGATTATTTTTAAGGGAGTTATAATAGGAGGCCCAAAAGGGGCCAATTGATAGTTGAGAAAAGGCCCTAACATGAAATCATGTTACAACGTTTCAATACTTAGCGTTTTAGATCTTCGATTAGTTGAGATTAAGCATAGGGTACGAATTAATCATTAGAATATAATTTAAAAGAAATGTGCAAAAAATTGGAAAAGGCTTAAAAAATGGCCCGAGGGCCCCAATAAAAATATGTGATTGTTGGTCTAAGGAGAAGAGTTTTAGACTCAATTTTAAAATTACGCATTGCGAAGGTCAGAAAATTAGGGTGTGAAAAACGCATGGCACACAAAAATTTAAGAGGCCCTGGACCGGGCCCTGCAGGACCCTAGACTGGCCCATGGTCTTAACTGTAATGTAGACACTGAAGTATCACTAATTGGAGAAAGTATCCCAAAAATGAGGATCAGATAAAAAGGATGCAATTTATTAAGAATTTACTGTACTAAAAGTTCAAGGGGTCTTGTACCGGGCCCCTTGCAAGGGTGCCAGTATCTTAACTGAAATGTAGAAATGGGGCAGAAACGGAAAGTAGCATTCATCCCAAAAACGAAGAAAATCTGATAGAAAAGAGGCATGTTATTAACAATTTAGTGCACTGAAACTTCAAGGGGCCCTGTATTGGGCCCCTTGACAGGGTGCTAGGGTCTCAACTGAAAAGTAGAAATGGGGCACAAACTGAAAGGAGAATTCACACCAAAAACGACGAAGATCGGATAGAAAAGAGGCATGTTATTAAAAATTTAGTGCACTAAAACTTCAAGGGGCCCTGTATTAAGACCCTTGACAGGCTGCTAGGGTGTTAACTGAAATGCAGAAATGGGGCACAAACTGAAAGGAGAATTCACACCAAAAACGACGAAGATCTGATAGAAAAGAGGCATGTTATTAAAAATTTAGTTCACTAAAACTTCAAGGGGCCCTGCACTGGGCCCCTTGCGAAGGTTCCAGGGACTTAACTGAAATGTAGAACTGGGGCAGAAACTGAAAGAAGAATTCGCACCAAAAACGAAGTAGATCGGATAGAAAAGAGGCATGTTATTAACAATTTAGTGCACTAAAACTTCAAGGGGCCCTGTACCGGCCTCCTTGCAAGGGTGCCAGGCTCTTAACTGAAATGTAGAAATGAGTCAGAAACTCAAAAGTAGAATTCACCCCAAAAACGAAGAAGATCGGATAGAAAAGAGGCATGTTATTAACGTTTTAGTGCATGAAAACTGAAAGGGGCCTAGGGGCCCCGGCCCTTAAAAAATTAAAAATCCAAGCCTCAGGTATATCAGGACCTGTCTTGGACTAATCACATCTAAATTTTCAGACTTCTACGTGCAGTAGTTTTCGCTAGCCATCGCACACAGACAGACAGACAGACACACACACACACAAAGCGATTTATTCTTTTATTAGTATAGATATTATATATTTTCACACAGTTTATTATTTGACAGTGATTATTCATTTTTAGAAATTGATTCAACTAAAAAATTTACTTACTCCCATTTGGTCGTTTTCCTCGGACATCAGATTACACACATGAAATTTTTTTTTTAATTGACTATGTATTTACATTGTGAAATCTTCCGTCACATATCAGTATTTTAATAAAATAAATAGAAAATTATATTTTTATTCATTCTCTTTCTATTTGGTTACTTTATTTAAAGAATTTTCTTTCCATAGTTTACTGAAATTACAAAAAGAAGGATCTTACAGAGACGTTCTTATACGCTCAAGGCACCCTTTTTTTTTTTTTTTTTCATAATAAATAAAATTATTTTTACATCTTAAATATAAAATTGAACTTGAAATTTTATTTATCATAGAGTTTTATAGTATTCTTCAGAAAATTCTTCTGTTAAACTTTAAATATTTATATAAATTCCACATACGTATATAATATATACATAGTGACACAGTATACATTGGACAGGCGTTTAAGCTTAATGATTCTTCCGGAGTATTCAGAATGTGATTAAAAATAGACAAGTATAGTTCGTTGATTTAGAGAAAAACTATTCGTTTACAAAACGACCACCCTTTGGTTTTTTATAGAAGCGAAATCTTTTGAAACAAAAATAGCAATGAATTGTAATTCAAAAATATTAGGGAATTGTAATTAATTCCCTAATATTTTTGCCTATTCTACCTGAAGAGATTATTTTACTGATTCCAAACTAAGCACAAACTATTATCTGTAAATTCATCATGAATAATAACCCATCTGCTTCAGATCTGGAAAAATCCCCTGCTCTAGAATGCGAAAATTTCTGACACATTTTCTGACTCATTTTTAAACGTAAAGGAACCAAATTGGCGGAGCTGACTATTGAAGCTATTTGGAATCAAAATGGGTTTTCCATTTTTCGATAAATAAATTACTTTTCGAGTTATAAGCAATTTTTGCCGCGTGACAACCAGTTTCTTTCCTTTCTCGTGGTGTTGCGTTCAGCAATTCGGTTGAAAACGCCAACTTTGATAGTATTTTCTCAAAGATCTTTTGAGTTTACTCAAAAAGGGACAATGTCTTTTGGTTACTTAGTCTGAATGACAAAACCTGCCAACTGAAAAATTAGTTCAAAAATGTGTCAGAAAGCAGCTCCTTAGAATTTGAGAACAACCTTAAGAAGTCTTACATATGTGACTTGCATAATTTCTGTGCTTTTCTCTTTTTGTGTGCCGAAGCATGATGTTTCATTTTGTAAAGATGGCATCTAAGAAACTCTTTAACGAATTTTATATATATATATATATATATATATGCAGTGTGTCCCAAAAACATTCACCTCGGCTTTTATTTCTTAAATATTGATCCTAGACATATATTATAAATTGCAAATTTACTTAAAAAAGGTGCAGAATATTATGAAATCGATAAAAATTATCAGGGGCTTAAATTTCAAGAAATACAAAATTTAAATTTTTATAAGGCCCCCGCAGACCGTAACCAGACGGAAGCGGGGTACGCTGAGCCCCTCCTAACTGCTACTTGCGCCCTTCGTAATCCGTTAATCGTTGTGGTTCTCATTTTACGTGCAATTTGCTCGTGAATGTATCGGGCGCGATGGCTAAGTGGGTAATTCTTCTACATGAAAACTTATCAATGATACAAATATTATTCCTGGGAGTGACTTAGCCTGTTTCATATATATTTCACTGAACAGCTTTCCTATACTTCCTGTATATACTTCAGGTTTATTTAGCACATCTAGTTGCATGCTCAGTTATCCGGATGGTTTCTAACCAGCACATCAAGATGCTATATGATTAATTAACATCCTGTTGGTCACATTCATATTTCCCCAGTTAAATAAGTTTTCTTAAGTAGTGTGCTGATTTCCTCTTGTATTCAGCAAACTTTTCATTCCAGAAAAATTAAAAATGCGATATAAAAAAAATGGAAATGGCTTACCCTCTTAAATTTTAGAGGGTAAGCACTTGCTGCATGTGCCTTTTGGATAATCAGGCCCTGTATATCATTAACCGCCTCCCTTACCAATTAAAAAAAACTGCAAAAAATCATCCAATTTTTTGCAATCACATCATTGCATTTCATCATTTGCACTTCATATCACAAAGCTTGGGAAACTGCCAATCAAATATTATATGTAATTTAATTATATATAATTTATTATATTGTATAAAAATATTTTCTTTCTTTTGAATTTTCAGGTCGAGTAAAAACGTGATAAAACAAACCGCAGTGACAAATTATGCCACGCCCGAGTTTTCTAGGGATAATAATTAATTGTCATATATACGAACCCAAGATAACTCTGTATTATAAGGGAAGCGGTTAAAGAAGAATGAAAAAAAAAACAAGCCTTGAATTACTCCACCAAAAATTTCAACCCCCCCCCCCCCCTCTGACTTTGCTGATTGGTTACGGCCCTGGTCCCCCGTACAAAAACTTTCCCCAATGAGAAAATGTGCCCCATACACTAATAATGTCATGTACAAAATAACAGCAATTTATCATAAAAAGTCGCAGCGGTATGTTTAAACAATTTGGCGAGGGGTTAATTACAAATTAAAATGTAAATGTTTGCAGCTAGAGTGCAGATGACGCGAGGCAGAAATACATCATAAGTTAATAACATGTGGCTCTTATCTTTAGTTTCAAATTACATTTGAATTCATTTACAAATTTACACAACTATGCTTCCTGAAAAATACCTTAAAATTTTACATGATGAATAAAACCTTGGAATGGTACAGTCAATGCAGCTTAGAAATGTTTGCTTATGCAAATATCTGCCTCTGATCGGTGCGTCATAGAATCGCAACAGATGCATCATTACATGAGAAAGTTGTTTGTGCTCTGTCATTGGTCCATAGCATTTCTTATGTACGCGCAGCCGGGCAGTCTAACGTAATTTGTATACGAATTGCTGAAACTCTATCATCCGTCATGATTTTTCACATTTTTGAATTCTTATCCAGGCATCGAAAACTGGTTTAACCCTTTCAGGGGCAAGGTACTTCTATTCGTAAAATGCCGAATTTAGAGAACGACACCGGAAATTACAAACAAATTTATTTAAAACTTAGCAAAAGCTTTTGTTCACATACTTAATAAAAGGAAAATTTTCATTTCAATATTCTGGTATCAATGTGGCGTTTAGGTAATATAATTAGGTGGTCCATAAATGAACCGACGCCTTCGAAAGGGTTAAGTAAGCATTTATGTATTTTCATATCTCTGTAACATTTTATGATAAAATGCTGAAATTTTGTACGTGACCTAATTAATGCATGGGGCACATTTTACTCGTTGGGAAATGTTTAGTATGTGGGCCGTATAAAGATTTAAATTTTCTATTTCTTCAAATTTAATCCCCTGAAAATTTTAATCTGTTTCATAAAATTCTGTACCTTTATTACGTAACTTTGCTTACGTAACTATCAATATTTAAGGAATAAAAACCGATATCTATGTTTTTAGAACAACCTGTAAATATATATGTGTGTGTACTTAAAAAATCTCACAAATTCTTATAATGAAAATGACCAAATCTCTCATTTAAATATGGCATATAATAATATTTTATATTAATTTTTAGGGTTCCGTACTTAAAAAGTAAAAACGGAACCATTATAAGATCACTCCTGTGTCTGTCTGTCACAGCCATTTTAATCGTAAACTATGGAACGTGGAAAGTTCAAATTCGGGGAAGTAATAAAAACCATTGACCCACATATTTTCAGATTAATAAATATTCATAAATATATTTAGTAAAAAAGTAGAGGGGCTATTTATGCTACTTGAAAAAAAAATGTTTTCTTTGTATATCATGTGGGTTATCCTGTGAAAGCTTTTGTAACGCTGAACTCAAAAATACGTTCCTTTTAATTTTAGGTATTATATTTTCAAAGATATTGTTGAAAATGTAGCGCAAAAATATGTCCCCCCCCCTATTTAATTCCGAATCTACTGAAACTAAAATTATGAAAAAACTAGAGGTAGTAGACGTTAATATAAACCTTGCCAGAAAATTATAGCGATGACCCTAGGTCGCATAGTTTTTGAGTAATTAGCATTTTTCTGTTATACACAAATTTCGATTTACGGGCATTCAGAAAAATTGTTGAGCATCGCTGAATATACCTATCGTTGCAGAAGAATAAAAGCATTGTTGATAATGATTTTCGAAAAAAATCATCGGTAATTAGCTGAGATATTAACCCTTAAAGGTACGGTCAGTTTGGACATGCACAAGAACAGGGCGGCGTACTCTATGCCTAGTTAACGACTTTTAATGATATATATGTGTAATGTAATGTCCAGTAGCAGTATAAAAGCAATAAACGTCAAATTGTTAAAAACATACTAATTTAAGGGGTCTCGGGACTCTAAAAAGTGGAAAAAATGAAAAAAAGACCATTTTCAACATTTAATGTCTTAAAATGTATATGATTTTAAAACAGAATTTTAATTGGAATGAAAGATATAAGTATGTTCTTTTGTTTCAAGTATTTAAAAAATTGCAAGATACAGAATTAGTATTTATAGGGGGCTCAAAACTGTTAGACATTTGTCGAACAAAAAGTTAGCATAACAGTTTACGCGCAGGATTACAAAATAAATACTGCAACTAGAATGAAAATTTTGGTGCTTACTTATACTTCAGATTGTAATAATTTCCCTGAACTTAAATAAATTTGTATTTAAAGCATTTTTATATTTTTAATGCAAAGCTGCATTTAGCTAGTACAAAATTTTGAAAATTTCAACAGTAAAATCACCTAAAAAAATATTTTTTTGAACAATAAAAAGGAAATTTTAGGTTCAGTTTATACAGAATAACATGGAATATGTGTTTTGAAAATTTCATGAAAAAATATTCAGAAGTTTTTGAGGTATCCTGCGCGTTATACCCAAAAACTTTGAACAAAGGTTTTGTTTTAGATACACTGTAGAAATAAAGGTTATTACTACGCTGAATTTAGTGTCATGAAATTCCAAATGAAGTTTAACTATGCACTGCCTTTATTGTCAGTACCGAATTAAATTTATCATAAACAGCTTAGGATAATATTAAAAAAAGAGTTATACGAATAGCTATATTTGATATTGTTCCATATATCTCTTTGAACTTTCATGGTATACCCGATTAAACTTTTCTAATATATACAGTTATATCCAACCCTACGTTGTATAGTCTTTTAAAAAGTCTTAGTATTCTTTTAGCAACTTTTTTTGCTTTTATATATATACATATATATATATATTACAATTACAAATTTATATATTTACTCTACGGAACCCTCTGTGCCCGAGTAATGCTCGCACTTGACCGTTTATTATAGTATAAACATATACATGAACTAAAAGATTCGGAACCTTCCAGAAAATCTCAGTATAAATGTATAACTTTCATTAGTATAATAAAATGTTATAAATTGATTTTATTCATAGCTCAATTAGAGAAATAAATTTTTAGCTGAGTTTTGTTAGTTTGTTTTTAAGGGTTTTTCATTAAATATATTAACTCTATAATGAAGAACATCAAAATATGGGTTACAAAATCTAAGTATTTATTCATTTTAAATATTTTTAACTATTAAGATATTTCTTTTTATTACTGAGAACATTTTAATAACGATCAACCAGTTATAATTTATTGTATATTATGCTACATTTTCATTGATTTCTTTCATTATTACATTATTGTCATTAGATATTCTATTTTTTTACTCAATGGTTCTTGAAATTTTTTTATATTTGAAAAATTTAAACTTGAAATTTTTTAAAGTTATCAGAATTAGCTAATTCTGAATTAACGGCATGTGTTTTCTTTAATAAACTATTCAATTTAGTTCATAAGGATAAGTAATATTAGATTCTTTAAAAAGTCGTCCTTTTATGTACTTTTTAATGTTGTAGTATTATTAAAGTCGCGCTTTTTTTAAATCAGAAAATTCAGTGTTATGAGTTGTCTGAAATACAGAATTTTTATATTTATTAATAAGAGATCGATGTATGTTTAGACGCAAATGTAAATGATTACAAATTTTTCCTATGTATTCAATATTCCACAAATTGCATTTCAATGCATAAATTACGTTGTATGCTTTACGATTTTGTACCAGATTGTACTTATTACAATTTTTAACTGTGGCTTGCATGAAAACAGACATGTTAGGCCTTGAGTAGAATAACACTTTTTGAATCTGAGCACAGGAAGGGACAAGAATATGGATAGCCTGATGACGATCCAAGAAAAACTCTATCAATCGCTCTGATCCGGGCCGAGCTTGAATTACCAAGGCCATTATTTGTCAGGATATAACTATTTCTCAAAACTACCATTTTAAGAGTAAAAAAAAATAGTTGCTTGAATTTACCCCCAAAATTATATAATTAAACTAAAGTTTATAAAAATTATAAATTTATTATTATTTTTTACAGATATACAATTCAAGTAAAAATTATTTTACATACACAGAAAAAAGAAAGATCGTCATTACCTGTGCAATCAATACTTGATCATCACTCAAATTGTTGATTGCTTCTAATATCGATGTGGTTTTAGTTGCGTCTTTAAATAAGTCTAATGCCTGGAATGAGAAAATGATTTTACTTTTCAGGATAATACAGAAACAGACTGGGTTTTCGTAGTTGGGAAATTTTCACAGAAACGTATATTTCTAAAGTCCTTTCCATTAACATCATGGGTACCAAACAGTGGGCATGCTAGCGGCTTTCTCCTATATTTTCTTTCAATGAACATTTTTTTATTGTAATTTAAATTTACTTTCTTTAATAATTGTCTCATTTTAATAAATGCATAATCTATATTGCTGTTACCATTCTTCAAAATTTTAAAATAAATAAATCTGAATACCTACAGCCCGTTCATTGCAGAATATTGTATTTATGTCTTTGAGGATTTCCATGGCTTAAATCTCTCACCTTAAAATAAATTGTCAAAATTATACTAATGATGTTCGTGCAAGATTTGTCTGCGAACAGAAAATTAAATTGCAAATTAAAGATAGCAAAATGAAAATGTTTTAAATTGCTTTTAACTAATCTAATATCATGCTTATATTTACCAAGATCGTAAAAAAGTATTTTTTCGACAAAATTGAGCAAAGATCTTGATTATCCGCATGGCTTGTAAGTCTACTGAATTGCAGGTTTCTGCTATGTAAACTCATTTATATTTCTTTCTTTCAAAGAAATTGAATAAAAACCATACCTTTGAAAGCTTTAAAATGCATAAAAAAATAAATGAAAGGATTGCATTTGCTCAAAATAACGCTGCTGACAATTTGATGAAAAACTAACTTAATAGCATAGAGAAATTACTTGGTGAAAAAATGAAAAAGAGTGCGGATATTTTTCTACATCGTGTTTCAAAATTATTAGAACAAAAGTTTGGGGGAGATAGAATACACTTATACAATCACAAATTACAGTACACTATAAGGTTTTTAAAATATCAGTTTGAAAATTATATTTTTAAAGTAATAATTTACTTTAAAGAAATTAATTACGATTTAGTTTTGTAAAAGTTTTAGTTTATTTAATTTAAATAATTTACGTTATTTAATGATATATTAAGGAGAATTATAATTGTATTACTGCCAGGAAAATCTCTCAACTTTTAAAACAGTAAAAATCTTACCTCTTGAGAGAGACTCGCAATTATAAATTTCTTATTATTTTTTATAGATATAAAATTCAAGTAAAAATTATTTTACACATACAGAATAAAGAAAGATCGTCATTACCTGTTCATCACACAAATAGTTGATTGCTTCTGATATCGATGTGGTTTTAGTTGCGTCTTTAAATAAGTCTAATGCCTGGAATGAGAAAATGATTTTACTTTTCAGGATAATACAGAAACAGACTGGGTTTTCGTAGTTGGGAAATTTTCACAGAAATGTACATTTCTAAAGTCCTTTCCATTAACATCATGGGCACCAAACAGTGGGCATGCTAGTGGCCTTCTCCAATATTTTCTTTCAATGAACATTTTTTTTGTTGTAATTTAAATTCACTTTCTTTAATAATTGTCTAATTTTAATAAATTACATAATCTATGTTGCTGTTACCATTCTTCAAAATCTTAAAATTAATAAATCTGAATACCTACAGCCCGTTCATTGCACGAATATTGCATTTATGTCTTTGAGGATTTCCATGGCTTAAATCTCTCAGCTTGAAATAAATTGTCATAATGATACTAATGATGTTCTTGCAAGATTTGTCTGCGAACAGAAAATTAAATTGCAAATTAAAGATAGCAAAATGAAAATGTTTTAAATTGCTTTTAACTAATCTAATATCATGCTTATATTTACCAAGATCGTAAAAAAAGTATTTTTTCGACAAAAATGAGCCAAGATCTTAATTATCCGCATGACTTGCAAGTCCACTGAAATGTAAGTTTCTGCTAGGTAAACTCATTTATATTTCTTTCTTTCAAAGAAATTGAATAAAAACCATACCTTTGAAAGCTTTAAAATGCATAAAAAAATAAATGAAAGGATTTCATTTGCTCAAAATAACGGTGTTGACAATTTGATGAAAAACTAACTTAATAGCATAGAGAAATTACTTGGTACTGGTGAAAAAATGAAAAAGAGTGCGAATATTTTCCTACATCCTGTTTCAAAATTATTAGAAAAAAAGTTTGGGGGGAATAGAATACACTTATACAATCACAAATTACAGTACACTATAAGGTTTTTAGGTAGCTTTCTTTACAAAAAGCTACCTATTGCAGCCGTTCGGAGGAAAGCGATTTCAAAAAATTTTGGTATATTTTCATCGATCATGACCACCCCGAAACCACCCTCCGTTCAAAATTGATATATATATCTGACCTATGTCACACTGTAACTCTCGTATTTATGAACCGATTTGGATGTAATTCGGTGTGTACATAGTACATACCAATGTCTCGACCGAGTTCGTTGGCCAGCTTCATCCGCCATTTTGTTTCAACATGGCGGCCATTTAAAAAAATTTTAAAAATTTTAAATTTGAAATGTGGTACCAAAAAATTGAAAATGAAAAAATATTTTTTTTTTATGTATTTCACCTTTATACAAAGACTACGTAGCAGTTTTTGTTTTGTCTATATCTTAAAAAATGGCTGAGTTATAGCATTTTGAATTTCTAGTGAAGCTGACATTTTGAAACGTCCTGAATTTTGTCACGCGATAAAAGGCGTATTTATGAACCGATTTGGATGTAACTTCGTTTATACATAGTACAGACCAATGTCTCGACCGAGTTCGTTGGCCAGCTTCATCCGCCATTTTGTTTCAAAATGGTGGCCATTTAAAATTTTAAGAAAAATTTAAATTTGAAATGTGGTGCCAAAAAATTGAAAATTGAAAAAATATTTTTTTCTTATGTGTTTGACCTTGATAAAAAGATTCGGGAGCAGTTTTTGTTTCGTCTATATCTTAAAAAATGGCTGAGTTATAGCATTTTAAATTTCTAGCGTGGCTGACATTTTGAAACGCCCTGATTTTTGCCACGTGATAACAGACGTATTTATGAACCGATTTGGATGTACCTTGGTGTGTACATAGTACATACAAATAACTCAACCGAGTTCGTTGGCCAGCTTCATCCGCCATCTTGTTTCAAAATGGCGGTCATTTAAAAAATTTAAAAAAAAATTAAATTTAAAATGAGATACCAAAAAATGGGAAAATGAAAAAGATTTTTTTCGTATGTGTTTGACCTTAATACAAAGATTCTAGAACAGGTTTTGTTTCGTCTATATCTAAAAAAATGGCTGAGTTATAACATTTTGAATTTCTATTGTGGCTGACATTTTAAAACAACCTGATTTTTGTCACGCAATAACAGGCGTATTTATGAACCGATTTGAATGTAACTTGGTCTGTACATAGTACATACCAATGTCTCTATCGAGTTCGTTGGCCAGCTTCATTCGTCATCTTGTTTCAAAAGGGTTGTCATTTAAAAAAAATGTAATTTAAAATTTAAAATGAGGTATTAAAAAATTGGAAAATGAAAAAGATTTTTTTTGTGTGTTTGGCCTTGATACAAAGATTCTGGAGCAGTTTTTGTTTCTGAAAATTTGTTCTTTTGTTTATATCTTAAAAAGTGGTTGAATTATAGCACTTTGAATTTCTATCATGGCTAACACTTTGAAACGATCTTGTATTTGTCACGCGATACCACACGTATTCGCCTATTTCGATGGAAGAAGGCCTGTGGATAGTATACATCAATATCTCGACCAAGTTCGCTGGCCAGCTTCATCAGCCATCTTGTTTCAAAATGACGGCCATTAAATTAAAAAAAATTATATTTAAAGTGAGGTGCAAAAAAATTAGAAATTGAAAAAGGTTTCCTTCTTAAGTATTTGACCTTGATATAAGGATTCAGGAGCATTTTTTGTTTGTCTTTATCTTAAAAAATGGCTCAGATATAGCAGTTTCAATTTCTAACGTGGGTGACATTTTGAAAAATCTGATTTTTTGCCTGCGACAGCACTCGTATATATCAACCGATTCCGATGTGAGTGAGCATGTGCACAGCAATTACTAAGGTCTCGACCAAGTTCACTGGTTAGCCTCATCCACCATGTTGTCTTAAAATGGCAGGCACTTTAAGAAATCACCGAATTTGGCAGCCAATAATATAAGTTAATAAATATAAGTTACTTTAAATAAAAGCAGCTTGGATAAAGCTGACTAATTTCGCGAAATTCTCATTCAAAATGATTTAGTATTGATAAAAATTAGTATTGAATCTCCTACATTCGGTTTCCACTTAATTGAGCTTCGTGTGTTTGAATAATATAAGTTGGCTTTTTTAAAATAAGGAATATGAAAGCTACCTCTTCCTCCCGGCACTGGCCGGAAGGACTTTTAAAATATCAGTTTGAAAATTATATTTTTAAAGTAATAATTCACTTTAAAGAAATTAATTATGATTTAGTTTTGTAAAAGTTTTAGTTTATTTAATTTAAATAATTTACGTTATTTAATGATATATTAAGGAGAATTATAATTGTATTACTGCCAGGAAAATCTCTGAACTTTTAAAACAGTAAAAATCTTACCTCTTCAGAAAGGGTAGTCTCAAAGCATGTAACGTATATCTTCTGAATCGCTTCATCTACATCTAAAAACAACAACAATAAAATAAATACAATCATTATCATGATAAACTTCCTTTTTTTAAAAAAAGATCTATTTCACTATAACATATCAAATATTTAAAATATATAAATCTTAATAGTAAAAAAAAATTCCCAAAAGATAATTTTGACATTTTAGCAAAATCTTCAACGGATGTTTTTCGCTTTCTGAGAGATTGGATGAATTTCGAAAAAATATTAGAAATGACCCTTATCTACATCTAAAAAGCAATTAAATAGACGTTTCAAAATTTTGAAGATATCTAGCATTGCATACGCAGTCACTATGCCATTCCAGAACTTTCCTTGACATGACATTTCACAGAAAGTAAAATTATTCTGTTAATGATTTCGTTAAAATATCGTCATTATTTTTAGAGTTATGAGCAATCCTCTGATCCGGATTCGGCTTGGTGCATGAAATGTATATTTTCTTGAATAGGGGATTAAGACGACCCTGATATATGCGATGCTGATTTATAACACAAAAATTGTTTGTCTGGACATGGAATAACACAATAAGTCTCTGTTCGTCAGTTCAGATACACCTTATATACAGATTTTTTCGTTCATTTATTAGTTGTGAAAGATCAGTATTTTTTGAGAAAGTAAAAACTAAGTTTTGCTCTTATGAAGTTCATACAAGATTTGACTTTCGAATGTTTATTTTTTTAAAGAGATACTATGAATGGACCGAAATATAATCGAAATATAAAATGTACTCAAAAATGTATTTTAAATTAAGAAGATTATTAATAAATTCATATTAAAAATTTTGTGAAGTATGACTTCATTAATTTTTACATAAAACGTGAAAAACGTGGCTATGGTAACTTACAGTTCGTTCCTATCATTATATTTCGCGATATAGAGGAAATTTACTTTTCGACGGTTTAAAAACACCGTGTCGTCTTATTGTTTACATGAACGTAGTACAAAATCTTCGAAAGTAATCGGGAATTTTATATTTACATTTTATCTGTTTAAAGATCGTTTATTTTATATTTAGATTTTTTGTGCATTTTTTCAGTTGATAATTGAATGACTCCGGCGATTTTCCTTGTGAGATCGTAATTTTATTTTTCGGAATCTATGGATAGAACTGTAACATATTTTTTGTAATCCTATAAAGGTTTCAGAAAAAGTGCAAAAATTTCATATACCTTTCTAGGCTGAATTGAGTCAAAGGAATAAATAATGTGCCAAAAGTAATTGTTACCATTTAAAATATGAAAGTTGATGCAATTTTTATTCGTAGACAACCCCTATTTCAGAAAATGCATTCATATTCAGAAAGTAGGCACAATTTCCACTCGAACTATACCTACTGCATCTCTGCGCGACCACTATGATAAAATAATTTGTCAAAAGTGAGTTTTATCTCCTCAAAAATTAAATTCCTTATGAATTTTATATGCAGGAAGACGCCTACATTTTCAGAAATTGCAGTCATTTAAAATGAGACCATTATTTCGAGTCCGATGACGCCTTTGTTTTTATATTATTGTAAATGATCTACAAATAAAGACGGCGGCGTATTTTTTTATGAAACGGATTGTACCTTGTGTGTAAAGGAAACTGGGTAGCTGCATTTGAATTTTTTTGTAGGAAGTTTGCTCTTTGCGCAAAATTTCACTAAAATTTCTTTGAAATCGTTCAATTTTTTTAAAAAGTAAGCTCTTGATTATAAATATATTTTTTAACTTTTGTGATTTTTTTCTAATAACCCTAAAAGGAAACTAAGCAACAGCTTCTTAAAAAACAAAGTCGTCCAAACGTAGGACGCCGTCTTAATAAAATTTAAGTGGGGTAACAGGACAAACGAATCTTATCTACACGAAAGATGGAAAGCGGAACAAACTTACATTTACTGCAGACTTTCTCATATGTTACGACCGAATTTTCATCAAGTAATTCGCAGTCAGCGACGAAAACACCGAGGCCCCAAAAAAGTATCATCAATGAATTCATTATAGTAAAGTATACAGCAAGACGTAGCAAGAGTGACCAAAAATGATTTCACTAAAACTGCAGGAGTGATTTGAGTATAACTCGAGTGATCGAGTCTAGCCTTTTTATACGATTAACCCGGAAAAAATATATTTGTCACTTGACCTTGAATTCAGATCCGATGACAGAAATTCCTTTTGTACATTCAATATTGGGAAATAATAGCTAATATCCTGCAATAGAAGAATTATGGACTAAATTAATTTACTATTGTTTATTGAAATTTACATAACGGCTGCAAGAAAATAAAAAATTACTGTCAGTTTCTAATTTCAATTTTTGAATAAAGCTTACAAAAGAATTTTTTTGAGATCATTGTGCAAGTAATAATCAACACATAAAATTGACATTTAATTTGAAAGGAACACAAAGGCGAGAACAGTATAATACAATTATGTAAGCCATCACATTTCAATTACATAACGTCTGTGAAATAATACTCTTTATTTTATTTCTGCACCCTTTTAGGTGTGTAATATAATCAGATTTCAGATATACCGAAATTGTGGATTCTATCATGTAAAGATTTTCAATAATGTGAAATGAATATAGGGTTGTCAAGAATTACTAAATTTTTATTTTGAAAACCATTATTGGCGTATAGTATTATTCGCCTGATTTAAACGCAAAACTTTTGCAAAGGCGACTATTTCTCTACAAAGATAATAGCGTACAAAATAAAATTTTAGTATTTTCCTAGAAACAGTGGGTGAAAATTCAGGAAAATCACATAGAAGCTATAGTAGAGACAAAAAACTTTATTTGCAAACCACCTAAAAATAAGTTGTATCTTATATTTATTCTAGCACACTGTAAAAAAAAAATCTGTACAGTTACTAAAGTTTTTCTAGGAAACTGGGATTCCAAGAACATTTTATGTAACGGCAACAAGAAAAATTCCTGTAACAGACGCTGTTACAGAAATTTTTGTTGTTGCCGTTACATGAAAAGTTCTAGGAATCCCAGTTTCCTAGAAAAAATTCAGTAACTTAACAGATTTTTTTTTTCAGTGTATTATATTTGTCATAGCTACCACAAAATGAAAAAAACATTCTTAACGATTCTGTTTACTTTCGAAGCACCGCACAGTGCAGAATTTAAGAGTCTAGGGGAACTTAATTGTTGCGTATCCATCAAATGGGTTTTTAATTTATTTTTGGATTAACCCATTTTAAGGCAAATTAAATGTGTTGCTAGTATGTAAAAATGATTGAATTACTCCAGAAATTAAGAAAATTTTGATTTAAAAGTAATTAAATGGTTTTCCCCACGTACAATATAAAATCAAAATTTTATTTTAAAAAATCTTATACAAATGTGGAATTTGTTGATTAAAAATAAGTGGGAAGCATATCTTAGAAAGGGTTAAAATGAATGAAAATTGTCTTTATTATAGAAGAATACAAAACAATATGTATAGAATACAAAGCGTTATTTTAAATTTGAAACTATATACAGTACAACAAAATGTTTCCAGCTATTTATAGAATAAAAGCACCAATAGTCGTCCACTTAACACGTTAAGCGCCACATCAGTCACCGGTGACTGACACTGAACTTTCCATTTACACTGTAAAAAAAAATCTGTAAAGTTACTGAAGTTTTTCTAGGAAACTGGGATTCTAGAACTTTTCATGTAACGGCAACAACAAAAATTTCTGTAACAGCGTCTGTTACAGGAATTTTTCTTGTTGCCGTTACATAAAATGTTCTTGGAATCCCAGTTTCCTAGAAAAACTTTAGTAACTTTACAGATTTTTTTTAAAGTGTAGAACGCGTCATTCATCGATGACTGGCGGTCTAAAATATGATATAAAACTATATATATATATATATATATATATATATATATAGTGTTTTACATAATTACTGAAAATTTATTTAAAATTTACTTACCTTTTATTTATTACAGGACTATACTTTCTTAAAAATTACTTAAAACATTTAAAATTTTTCAGCTTGAGTGTCAGTACCATGGCACTCAACGTGCTAAGCGCTTTTTTTTTGTTTATAGTTTAAAGCGGAGTTTTTAAAAACAGTACAGCGTTTTTAACAGTGATGTATGTTAATGTATTATATTTTTTCAGCAATTATTTTTTTAAATGATTTTCTAAATGCAAATTTAAATTTAAAATTAGAGAATTCCCTTGTAGTCGATTTTTCAAATCTAGTGACGGAAATCACTGAATCAGTTGTCGGCCACATAACTGCTTTTTTATTGTAAGGAACTTAAAGAAGAATTTCTTTTTAAACAGAACAACGCTTTTAACACACTGTAAAAAACTGTATTTTTTACAGATGTAAAGTTACATGCTTACTAAAGCTGTCACTTTAATCTGTTCACTTTAAATAAAAAGATGTAGATCTACAAAACTATTTTTTGTAAAGATACAGAAATCTGTAGCTTTACAAATGAATCTGCTAAAATTACAGTATTCTTACTAAAATTTTATCTGTAAGCCTGGTTGCAGTTACATGAAAATTCTAGGCATCCCAGTTTCCTAAAAATTTTTTAGTAACCTTACAGATTTTTTGATTTTTGGCGCAAAAGTGTGTCTGTTACATGAATTTTTGTTGTTGCCATTACATAAAAGGTTCTAGGAATCCCAGTTTCCTATAAAAACTTTAGTAACTTTACAGATTTTTTTTACAGTGCAGTGACATATATTAATGTACACTGTAAAAAAAAAATCTGTGAAGTTACTAAAGTTTTTCTAGGAAACTGGGATTCCTAGAACTTTTCATGTAACGGCAACAACAAAATTTCATGTAACAGACACTCTTTTGCGCCGAAAATCAAAAAATCTGTAAGGTTACTAAGAATTTTTTTGGAAACTGGGATTCCGAATACTTTTCATGTAACTGCAGCCAGGGTTACAAATAAAAGTTTAGTAAGATTACTGAAATTTTAGCAGATTCATTTGTAAAGTTACAGATTTTTGTAGCTTTACAAAAACTAGTTTTGTAGATTTGCAGCTTTTTTCGTACAGTTACAATTGAAAGTTTAGTAAGCATGTAACTTTACATCTGTAGAACTACAGATTTTTTTTTACAGTGTACTATTTTTCTTATAATGTCTCAGCAATTATTTTTAAAAATTATGTTTTTTATTGTTGTTATAGAAAGTTAAATATAGCAAATTATCGAGTAGTTGGTTTTTCAGATTTTGCTGTCAGCCATCGAAGACATGGCAGCATCGACAAAAAGTACTACGTCATCGAGTTTCAAGATAAAATTATGATGTAAGAAATGATTATTAACAGTACATTAACGAAAGATCTGCCTCGGTCTATCTTGGTACGAAAGAGCCGCAAATGACGCCAATTCATCATTTTGGTGTTATTATCACATCGTCTAGTTTTGGCATGAAATTTTAACACATTGATTATGTCGATTACTATAATACAAGTGTTTCAAGTCTTCCTAGTGATTTCTTTGTAGGATATGAGGAGCTGGTATCATGAAATTTAAACACGTTTAAAATATAGATTACTACAATGCAAGTATTTTAGTCTTCATCGTGATATCTTTGTACGATGTGAGCAGAACGAGGCACCAATTCGTCATTTTGGCGCTACTATCTTGTTATCGAGTTTTAGAATAAAATTTTAACACATTGCATTATACTAATTGATATCATTAAATACTTCAGTCTGCCTCTTGATTTCTTTGTACAATATGAGCAGCAGGGTGCACCAACTCGTTATTTTGGCTTTACAGTCACGTCATCGTGTTTCGCAATGACATTTTAATATGTTGCCTATCTCGAATAGTACAAAACAAATATTTCACTCTCTCTTGTGATAACTTAAACTTGGCACGATATGAGCAGAAGGCGGCACCAATTCTTCATTTTACCGGTACTATTTCTCCATCGAGTTTCGGCATGAAATTTAATTACGTTAAAATATCTATTACTACAAATATTTCAGTCTGTATCATGATAGCTTTGTACGATATGAGTAGGACGAGGCACAAATTCGTCCTTTCGGCGCCTTTTATCTTGTCATCAAGTTTTGGCACCAAATTTTAACTCAATAATGATATCGATTAGTAATAAAAGAGATAGATCTAATTCAGTCTAAGGTACTCTTAATAGCATTTATTCATATCTTTTCCTCGCTATATCTCAGCTTGCAGTCAAATCTCCATCTTTAAATTTTTTGCACATAATAATACCATAAAATACTATCAGAAGCCATAATTTAATATTTTTACCTCGTGCCCCACAGCAGAGATATCAAAGCCTCAAACGTGCGATTTTTGAAATTTTTGACTTGGTTCCTTCAAATAAAATTTTGAGAAAGATCACCCCTATGAAACTGACAACAGTAACTGGTCGAACTCATAACATCTCTCCTAAATTATGTGAAGATATTTCTCAGATCTTTGTTTAATACATATATAGTCTATTAGTAAATTAAATATTTGTTACTGCACTGTTTTCAACAAACAATATTTTGTGTATAAATATTGTAATAAAAGAGATAAAGCTAATTCATCCTAAGGTTCTCATACAAGCGTTTGTTGATATTTTTCCTCGCGATATTTCAGCTTGCAGTCGAATCTCCATCTTTAAATTTTTTGAGCATAATACTACCAAAAAATAGTATCAGAAGCCATAATTTGATATTTTTATCTCGGCCCCACCAGAGATATCAAAGCCTTAAAAGTACGATTTTTGAAAAATTTGGGATTTTTTTTTTTTTTAGCGAAGAAAAAGCAAGTCCCAGATCTGGAACTTTGTGTGTGAATAAAAGAACTTTCTGCCTATTTTTTAAAAAAATTTTGTTATGTTGACGGCATTAATTTCTAAAAAACTTCCTCTTGTAAACTGATAGATTTTGGAAAAATTCTTAAACTTTATGCTAAAATTTCAGCAGTAAGGATTTATTTTATAAACTATTTTATTACCAGACTTTTTGCCCATTTTATTCTGAACAAATTGCTTTAAAGCCCACTTGAATTGAAAAAATACAAGATGAGATATTTACAATTCCGTAAAGCCTAGGATGTGAGAAAATACTGCACAGGATGAAACAAAGATGGCCGCCATGTGCTGGGCAACATATAACAATAATATGTTCCCGCACCATTTTGGTGAAGTCAAAGTACAGTTGCGTAATTTGTTATTTCTGTTTGAACAAATTTTTTTTTTATAAAACATAATTATAAGTGTAAAATTATAATAAGTATATTTTCGAGTAAAATAGGAGTGTAAGTTCATACAAAAATTATTAAGTTGATTTTAAATATTAAATATATATTTTTTAAAAATTGTTTTATTGTAAAATGAATGTATAATGTTGAATATAGTTCGGATCTCAGATAACAACAATAGCCAGACGCCATGGTGTCGTTTTATGACAAGCCAGTGGAAAGTGGTGTATAATTAGAAATCGTAAAATAATAAAAATGTTGGAATAAATTTATGGCCTTAATAAAAGTGTTGGAATAAATTTATGGTTTTTAGACCACCCAAACTTGTAGGCATATAATAATATTAAAGTATATGTAAGGGGCTATTGCAGACTGTTAGCTAATAGGTCTATCTAAGGATAATAAAAAATCTTCTCACATCCAATAAGGGAGGACTATACAAATAGTTCCACCCACTTCCAAAGGATGATAATACAGGAGGGAAAAGTTTGAAAGATAGAGTCTAAAAAACGATGCCGAAGACGCAAGAGCTATCCTGAAAGCCCATGTAATGCATAAATAGAGCCCTAGTAATGCCCAGGCGAGATGTACATATCGGAGAGAGCCTAAGCAAGCCGAAGTGACCCGATGATGTCTTCCTGGTGTTAACATAGAATGGGTTGGTCTACAGTGGTCCGGAGCTATTCTCCCCGTCATCCCGATTTCGCCGCTCTGATGAAGAGATGAATCTGGAGGGTGTTTGGATATGATCCTTAGCATCGCGACAGTTATAAATATGATGAATGAAGGCCACCATACCGTAAATAATACAAGGTATTACATTAATCTTTTTCTTTACCACTTTAATTATATTGGAAATTATAAATATCCTTTTATGATATTTTATGGTAAATGGCTGTCTGAGATCCAACAAAACAAATATTAAAATTTTATAAGGTGTTTAAGAATATAAGAAAATTATTGCTTTTAATAAAAATATATATATATATATAATAATAATAATACCTAAATGAAATCATTTTGTTAATGATTAAATCTACATATATCAATGATCAGCAAACAAAAGTTTTGCTTTCTTTTTTTTTAAACCATTTAATGTGTATATGTATATAATTTTGCTTAATGTAAATAAAAATAATATTTAATCAAGAGTTAAAAATCTCCGTAATTATTTAATTGATAAATGTTTAAGGTGTGTCATTCTATTTTACAGCTTAAATTGAGTTTAATTCATAAGTGGAAGAGTTCACTTAAATAATTCACAACGCAACCTTTTAATTTTTATTTGCAATTAATTAATTTGATAATTACAATTTTACGCGAATTATAATTTAATTTTAAGATATTTATTCCCAAAGCTCTTCTACTAGAATTTTATTAATTACGATCACTTATTTCATTTAAAATTTTAAGGTATATAAACTTATATACCAATTTACTATGAGGTTGCTTGGATGATTGGGATTAATTGACAATTTTGGGTAGAAATTAAATATGAGATAACAAGTGTAATTATCTGTCCAGCATCCCCCCCCCTCATAAGTAAAATGGTGCTATGACTCAGGCAACGTTCATCTGAGGTCATTAGAAATAATAATAATAATAATAAAGGAAAATAAATTTAAGTATTATTTTAATGTCACAATTTTAAAGATATTGTAGGTACGTAAATTTAATTGATTAAAATTTTATTAAAATTAATTTTATTATTATAACAATAATGACACACATATAATAATTTAAATAAATAAAATGAATAATATATGTCAGCAATAAAGCAAAAAAATAAAAAAATAAAAAAATAAATAATTCTAGGATTTATAATAGGTAAATTTAGGAATTACAATTATTTTTTTTCTCTCTTTTCTCTTTTTGGTTGGATCTCAGTTACCATAGAGAAATAATGGCATTCGCATCACAGATGACACATTTGTAAAAATACGATTTTTTATATACTGCATATAAAAAAAAATAAATAAAATGGTTTTTTATGTAGAAAAAGACAGATATTTTTTCTGTTAAATGAAATTATGGTGTTTTTATATATACGTGTGCTATAAATATTTTAGGGATATTTATGTGTGTAAAAGAATGATTTTCGAAACAATTTCACCTACTAAGAAATATTTTCTTTTTTGAAATATTAGTGCTGTTTTATGTATTTATGCAATTTAGAATATTTTCATACATATGTTGTAATATAGAGAAAATAGTATGATATACAAAATATTCTTTTAAGAGGTATAGGATTTATTTTGAATTGATATTTTGAAAAAGTATACATTGATTACTAATATTTGTTAAAAATGACTCAGACGCTGGATATAGATACACGTATTAAGTTTGAGTCAGCATTTGACAATAAAAAGAACAAAAACATTAAATTTTTCTTAGAAGAATTTGATAATTTTTTTAATTCGAAAGATATAGAGGAAAAGACTAAATTAGTGATTTTGAAGGCTAAAATCACTGGGGACGCAAAACATCTTTTAAGTAAACAGATTGAGAAATATAATGAGACCAATTATAATTTATTTAAAAATAATTTGGTGGATTTATTTGGAACAAAACTAAGCTTCCTTACAGCTCAAAGCAATTTACTAAATTTAAAACAAGCCGCAAATCAAACGATAGAGGATTTCATTTTGGAGTTTAAAAATGTTGTAAGATCTTATATCGAAAGTGCAGGCGAAAATGTTGATAATAAGGAAGAGAATTTTATCGAAATCTTAAAAATGTCTAATTTTTTGAACGCAATTAGGCCGGATATTGCACTAGATGTTTGTAAAAACGCGCCCAGTTCCTTCAAGGAAGCATGTGAGTTAGCACAACACATGGAAAGTGCGTATAATGAATCAAAGTTTGAGGAAATTAAAGCAATAAATAACGAAAACAAAAATCTTTATGAGAATCTTATCGAATCAAGTAAGCAAAACAAAGAACTAATCAAGAAATTAAAAGGGGAGATTGAAAAACTAAAAAAATCAAAGAAAAAAAACCATGCAATTAAAGATGATAGTAATTTGCGAAATAAGAAACTCGTTAATAAACACAACAATTATAAGGGTCCCCATTTCAGTAACAATTTTCATTATAATGATTATGAACGATATTATAATGATTACTACAATTCCTTTAATTACCCGACGCATTATGGGATGTATGATTATTCACAACCTAACTGGAATTCGGAAAATAGGGATTTTGGATATATTTCTGAGCATTATGATCAAAATTGTTATCAATTTGAAAATTGCAAAAAGAAAAAAAAATGGCCAAAGAAAACAGCGAAATCTGATCAAAATTCGGGATTTTTGGAGACGGAAATTGACAAAATAAATCAAACGATAGCTAATATAACAAATGCAGACAAAGTTAGTCTACCAATTATTTCGATAAATATACAGGGCGTCGAAATACAAACTTTGTTGGACACTGGAGCCGCAGTTTCGCTTTTGTCACCCTCTTTATTCAAAAAAATTAAAGATACAAATGTTAAAATCAATATTTGGGCAATCAGATCCAAATTAAAACTCTAACGAATTCAAAGATTTTTTTTAAACAGTGCGTAAAATTAACTTTTCGATTAAAAGGTATATTCACAACGGGCACATTTTATGCCACAAACAATGATTTTGATAGGCAGTACCAAATGTTATTAGGGTACGATTATCTCAAGGAAAATCATATGATTTTGAATTTATGCAATAAAATCTTAAAATTCAAAAATCAACAAATTAACTTAAACGTTGCAAGTGAAGTAAATAATTATGAAGTGAATAACATTACGCCCTGTAATTCAGGGGAACATTCAAATAAAAATATGTTTGCCGTTACTAAAAATAGAATTTTTCTTCAACCTGAAGAATCGAAAATCGTAAAATTAAAATGCCCAGAGGATATAAATATGTCAGATGTGATTATATTTGACCCCATTCAAGAAAATAGTAAATTTTCATGCGAGACTTCGTTACACGAAGTTCAAAAGAATAATAACATAAATATTATAATAAAGAATAAATTGTCAGAAAAATTAATTATTCAGAAAGGAACTAAAATGGGGGAAATTACAAAGAACTTTGAGTGTAAACAAGATGACTCAACTGATAATATAGAGAAAGGTACATTTTATGAAATAAATAATTTAAATATAGAAGATGTAAGAAAATTGCGAGAAGCAGAAATTAAAGAGACGGATTTCGATTTAAGCCATTTATCAGAGGAAGTATAACAAAAATTTCGAGAAATTTTAATGGGCAATGTTCATGCATTTTCAAAAAGTTATCAAACATTGGGGCAATCAGCGTTTGTCACACCAAGTTTTCAATTGAATCATGAATTCCCGGTACAAGCTAAGCCATATAAATTGCCTCAGGCAGTAAGACAGTATGCGAAACGGGAAATTGAACAATTGTTACAGGCTAAAATTATAGAGAAGACAGACTCCGAGTATGCTTTTCCAGTTATTTTCGTTAGAAAGAAAAATTCGAGTAATAACCCGAATGCAGAACCTAAGTTTAGAATGGCAACGGATCTAAGATTGTTGAATCAAATACTGCAACCATACACTTATCAGATGCCGGATGTCAAAGATTTATTACAATTAATTAGTGGTAAAAGATATTACACAGTGTTAGACTTACATAGTGCATTTTTTCAAATCAATTTAAAACCAGAAGATTGTAGAAAACTAGCGTTTATAACAGAATATGGCAAACATATGCCGCTTCGTTTACCTTTCGGCACACGAAATTCTAGCGCAATTTTTGCAGAAGTAATTGATAAAATTCTGGGACATTTTGATAAAAGCAAAGTATCATACTATATTGATGATTTTCTGATATCTGCAAACTCAATAGCAGAGATGATGAAAACTTTAGAAGAAGTTTTACAGGTATTAATAAATCATAACATGACAATCGAACCTTCAAAAATGCAAATTTGCAAACCAGAAATAGAATTCCTAGGATTTAGATTGAATCAAATGGGATATTCTCCATCACAAAAGAATATAGAAAAAGTTAGAAATTTAGTCAGACCAAAATCGAAAAAGGGGGTCAGATCTTTATTGGGTTTAGCGAATTATTTTCGGACACTAATACCCAACTGTTCAGACAAAGTTAACCCTTTAGTAGAACTGACTAAAGATAAGGTTAAATTCAAGTGGAGTCCAGAAGCAGAAAAAGCTTTTCTGATAATTCAGGAAGAAATTGTACAAAAACCAACACTCAGACCCCCGATTTTAACAAGGAATTTTTCTTATTCACGGATGGGAGCAAAATTGCAATTTCATGGGTTTTAGCTCAAGAAAAGGATGGTCATTTGCTGCCCGTTGAATTTTTCGGGAGAAAACTCAGAGAACCGGAAAAAAATTATCCGAGTATTAAATTTGAGTTATTAGCAGTGCATGAAGCAATTATGCATTTTAAATATATGCTTTCGGGTAGACAGTTTACTGTGTTAACCGATTCGAAAGCACTAACTCAGCATTTACATTTACAAGATAAATCGGAAATTATAAACAGATGGGTAGCAGATTTACAAGACTTTAATTTCGACTTCGAATTCGTCGAAGGAATTAACAATCCAGCAGACTATTTGAGCAGGAATTTAGATAATCTTACAACAGACAGAGAACTCCAAAATAATTTGTTTGCAAGTAACATAGCACTTACAGACGAAAATATTAAATCGGAGCAATACGCAGACGAAAAATTAAAAATTATAATAAATAAAATCGAAAAAGACAAAAATAATAGAAGCACGAAGAGATTTACTTTAAATCAAAATAAATTATTAATTTTAAAACCTGGTTCAGATAAAAAAGAGTTTTTAATTACCCCGGATTCATTAAAAATTGCAGCCATAGAAGAAGCTCATAAAGCGCATTTCGGATTTCAAAAAACTTATGATAATGTGAAAACAAGGCTTTTTTGGCACGGAATGTACAAAGACATTAAAACATATTGTGCAAATTGTGTACAGTGCCTCACATCTAAACAACATACTACAATAAAAGTACCGATAAAAAAAAAATGGTGAAAGATTACGAAGTCGGTACGGTTTTGCATGCTGACGTCATTGGACCTTTAAACCTCACGTTAAGGAAAAACAGGTACATTTTAATTATAATTGATTCGACATCGAGATTCCTGGAAGCTGTTCCCCTACGAAACGTAGAGTCGCAAACAATATTAAGTGTACTAAATAAATATTTTGCGAATTATGGGATTTGTAAAGAAATTATCTTTGATAATGCGAAATATTTAAGAAGCGAAATTATGAAAGAATATATGGAATCTTTAAACATACAAAGGAAATTTGTGAGTGTATACCGTGCGCAAGGAAATGGACTTTGTGAAGTTACCAATAAAATATTAAAAACATCAAATGTAGCTATGTCGAAACGCACTACGGAATGGGACATAAGACTGGATTTTTTAAAACTAGCGTATAATTCCTCGAAACACCGCGCTACGGGATATAGTCCCTCACTGCTATTTTTCGCAAGGGAAATTAGAAATCCCTTCACAGCTCACATTCCTTCTGAGGAAATATATACCCACTCTTATGTTAAAAGCAGAATACAGCATATGAAGGAAATCAAAATTCAATCTCTTGCAAACCAAGAGAAAATAATGCAAGAATATATAGATGAAGAGGCATACGAAAAGGTAAAGGATTTAAATTTGGGTCAAACAGTATATCTAAAATGTATTGGAAAACCAGGTGCATTAGAGCCTAAATTTCAAGGACCCTACGAAGTTACTAAAAAGTTTAGAAACTTTAATTATTTATTGAAATATATTCCAGATAAATCAATAGAGCCGATCAAACGACATATGGATCAATTATATGCTCCTAAATATGCAACAGGTCATACAGAGGCGGAAATTACGAATTTACAGGGGTGTCGAAAAAAAATTGAATATGATAAAAATTACAGAAATAAATGTGGCATTTGTCAGAGAAAATCGCACTCAACTGAAAATTGTTGGTTTGAATCAAATAATAAAACTACGAGTCAAAAGGTTGACAAAGTTACTAAAAAGTATTATAAAAAAAATAATAAATATTCTGAGAATGTAGACCCATATTTAAAGTATCAACAAGACTACTATAATGAAAATATGTCGTTATATGGTTATACACCATATACAAACTTATACGGCGATGTTATACAAGATCATTACCCTTTCCTCCCTCCCCAGTATTATCCATGGGATATGAATTGGTATTAAAGATAAAACAAAACCTTTAAATTAGATAAAATTCGGGGATAGACAGGTGATGGACGTGTAAATTGGATTCACGATATAAATTATAATTTAATCATCATTAAAAATATATTAAAATTATTTTCATGTCGAGAGAAATAAATAAAATAAAATAAATAAGGAATCGAATTTCAAAATTTCAAAATTTTCAAAATTTAAAAATAAATTTTTCTCTTTTGGGTAAAAAAGTTGAAATAAAATTAATAACTTGCCTTTTTAATATGCAAAATAATAAAAAGAAAGGATAGGAAGATGGGTACGCCAATTTGTCTCAGGGTTACAATATTGAGCAAATGTGCAGGGCGCACCCGAAAACATACTTATAAAATTATGAAATGTGCTTCACAAAACTTCACTGGAGCAGTGAAATATTTTTCTCCAGGCAAAATTTATATTTTTTTTCCTTCGAATAGGAATTAGAAAATATAAAATCTTAACAAAGCAAAATAACATTGAAACTTAATTAATTTAATAGTGAATAAAGTTGGAGTAATTTTCAAAAAAAGAAGAGAGAATTTTTTTTTTCTGTTTTCTATAAGGGTAGCCTTCGCTAATAACCTTACAATTTAGATGACAGAATTTCAGAATTACTCCTTAAAATGAGTAGGTGTAAGCTATAGGTTCGGGGTAGTTAGAACAGCTTTATAACATACTCATATATATATATTTTTTCTTATATAAATATATGGTTGACAAGGAATAAATTATTAGTGCATTCTATATTAGGATAGCGGTTAGCTATAAGCCTAAATATAATAAAATATACAGAAAGTGCTAAGATTTATTCCGGTAGTTCAATTACAACTTATATGCTAAAGTCTAGAATTTAGACAGCAGGGATAAGTTTTATGAACAAAAGTGTTACAAAAAAATAAAAAAGGATTTTGGTGTAGCACATTGGTTTTTAAAAACATATATATAACAATGGACAAGGCAAGTTATTTCAATATGATTACACTCATTATTATGCAAAATTATAGCAAAAAAAAAATACATAAATAAATAATTTAAAAAAAACATTTAAAATTTTCTCACCAAGGGCTTTCTGTATAGGGTGCAATTTTGGCCAACGGCTGGGTATGCACCAACACCAACAAAATAGTTGGAGGCTCATGCACAATTAAACTCAATTTTGTTTTAGGCATCAGTGGTCATACACTTCAGGATTCTTGGCTGAAAAATGAATCGAAGAAAAAATTAAGTATGGTATAATTACTAGATGTTATGCTCTGAAACAATAAAATTAGTAATATTATATTGTAAAAAGCAGCATTTTGAGTTTTGTTTAGGAAAACTTTTGATTTTTAGGTTTTACACATTTATGGAGTGTCTAGCTCAGTGTATAGTTCCTAGATTTAATAAAAAAAATAATAAATAAAAATATAAGTT
Organism: Maratus speciosus; assembly: GCA_963932465.1. Lineage (NCBI taxonomy): Eukaryota > Metazoa > Arthropoda > Arachnida > Araneae > Salticidae > Maratus > Maratus speciosus. The sequence continues at coordinate 568,216,666 of OZ010787.1, forward strand.
TGTGTTGTTTTCAAAATAAATAACAAAAGGTATAGCAATTAGCATTTATAGTTAAAATTTATGGAATTTTCAGCAAAATTAACATTAGACAAACATAGTTTATATTATATTCAACTTGATAAGCTAATTTACTTTTATTAACGGTATTCAATTAGAATTAAAGTAGGCTTAAATCCAAGTTAAATTAATTAATAACATTGTTGTAGTGTAAAATTTTATGTAGGACTAGTAGATTTTATTGTATATATAAAAATATGCGAATTTAATAATTAATAAAATGTATTAGAAAAATCATTTAATATAAATATTAAATGACATATTGCTGAAATCAGCTAGAAATTAGATTTTTTTTAAATTTTTAAATAAAATATTTTATAAATTTAAGTTATTTTAGAATTTAAGCATTTTTTTTTCTTTTCTTTCCCTTAGAATTAAATGCAATTCTAAATTTAACACATATAAATATACATAGTATTGATAAATTTGAGTGTGTGAGTTCATAAAATTTTTTTTATATAATTTAGCCAATTTAACATAAGGAAACAAAATAAATAAATAAATATATTTATATATATTGGCTTTTTTTAAAATTAAAATATGTAGTATGGCTTAATAAATTAATTAATTTAATTTTTTTATAGTACATACAGTAATTATTTTAAAAACTTGATCTATAAAAAAAAAAAAAAAATTGGATGTGGTTGTTTGTGAGTATACAAAGATTTTTTCTGCTGGCAGAAGTTCTTTGGTCCGGCCGGGTACTCATAGATGGCTGCATACGATTTTACGTAGTAATTATCATTTGCTTTTAGTACTTTTAAAATTATATAAGTGTATTAATAAAAAAATTTTTATAATTAAATAATAATTATTAATGTTTGATTAATAATAATAATTTTATCTTTTATTTTAAACATATCATTAAATTTTACACAATAGAATTCACATACGGAAGGTTAGTGATAAATAAAATTTTGAATAAATAATTTTTTTATATCATTCAGTAAAAAAAATAAAAAATAAATAAATAAATAAATAAATAAAAAAATAATAAATATGAAAATTTAACAATCTTTCAAAAGAGAATTGTTGGCTAAATAAATAATAATTAAAAAAAAATTGTTCTCTTCTTCGCCAATTTCATTGTCTGACAGCACAATTTAATAGTCTTAAATTCGGGTGCATTTTTAATGTCAGCGTAATGCATATTTTGCATTTTGAGAGGCGGTAGAAGTCATATTTCCGTGTTGTTTACATTATAATAGTAAACAATATCATGAATCAAAATCAATGTTCGTTAGAAAAACCTAAATATACACAATGTACTCAGTTAAGGAAAAATTATATGCATTTGTTTTTTAAATCCTGAAAGGCAAATTTGGTTAGATTTGAACCTGACAGCATAGATGCACGCTTGCTTCAGTTGCAGTACGAGGCGGGAGAATTCAAATGCTAGAGTCGCCATTTTCCCCTGAAAAAAAAAAAAAAAAAAAAAAAAAAAAGCAGAAGGTTTACGTTAGATATGACACAAATACATACACTATTTATACATAGATTATGTTAAAAATTACATACAGGCATGCACAGTTAGTTAAGAAGAAAGTATATCAAGAAATTTTACGAATTAATAAGGTCATTATAAGCATAAAATGGGTTTGAAGTACATACCTTTGGAAGTCGTAAATTTTTGTCACAGCTCTAATCAAGTCAGCAAAGAGTGATTAGTAGCGAGGTCGACCCCTCGTTCTAGGAGGTTTGGGGGAGTCAAGAACTGGTTTTTCTTTTTTTTTTTTTCATTCCCTGTTCTCCATGCATTATGATATGTTTTGATTTTCGTTTCGGGTGAAGAAGGAGAGTCTTACGTAATAATATATTAAAGGAGATAGATTAAGCTTGTATATTCTGACGTATCATACAAAGAAAGAAAAAAATAAATAAATAAAATTAGATAGCAAGTTTGTATACAATATTTTTTCTGAGTATGATTTGAATACATCAGATTAATTATGTGAAAATATTCAAATTTTAAGTGTATAAATATATATATATATATATATATATATATATGAAAATATAAAATGTCATATTACAAGCATTGTATTTACTTTTATTCATTATAAAATGTGTTTTAAATGAAACACTGTGTCATAAGGTTATATGTAATGAAATGATATGTCAAATGTGTATGCCATTAATTTTCCTTTATTTAGGTGTATTTCGGCATATTAGTCATACAAAATTATAGCTTTGAAAGTATTTTTGGGCACTTAAACTGTAAATTTACAAAATTATTAAACATGTGTGTGGTAAAGAAAAAATTCTTCGAGGAAGATGTCAGATTTTCAGTACAGATAGATGTCTGCTAGGAATGAAAGCGTCAACAGACAACTATGAACAATCATGTGTTGAACTTTCTGTTATTACAAATAGAACTTTTCTAAAATATACCTGAACTATTGAACATTGATTATGGTAGGCAGTGCTCAAAACTGTGTAGATACACCGTCATATGGACACGTACATTCTTTTATGCTTTAAAAAAAAGTAAAACTAGTAATCAGTTTTTTTCTGACTACCCGGAGAGATGCTGGGCAACATATAACAATAATATGTTCCCGCACCATTTTGGTGAAGTCAAAGTACAGTTGCGTAATTTGTTATTTCTGTTTGTACAATTTTTTTTTTTTATAAAACATAATTATAAGTGTAAAATTATAATAAGTATATTTTCGAGTAAAATAGGAGTGTAAGTTCATACAAAAATTATTAAGTTGACTTTAAATATTAAATATATATTTTTTAAAAATTGTTTTATTGTAAAATGAATGTATAATGTTGAATATAGTTCGGATCTCAGATAACAACAATAGCCAGACGCCATGGTGTCGTTTTATGACAAGCCAGTGGAAAGTGGTGTATAATTAGAAATCGTAAAATAATAAAAATGTTGGAATAAATTTATGGCCTTAATAAAAGTGTTGGAATAAATTTATGGTTTTTAGACAACCCACACTTGTAGGCATATAATAATATTAAAGTATATGAAGGGGCTATTGCAGACTGTTAGCTAATAGGTCTATCTAAGGATAATAAAAAATCTTCTCACATCCAATAAGGGAGGACTATACAAATAGTTCCACCCACTTCCAAAGGATGATACTGCAGGAGGGAAAAGTTTGAAAGATATAGTCTAAAAAAAGATGCCGAAGACGCAAGAGCTATCCTGAAAGCCCATGTAATGCATGAATAGAGCCCTAGTAATGCCCAGGCGAGATGGACATATCGGAGAGAGCCTAAGCAAGCCTAAGTGACCTGATGATGTCTTCCTGGTGTTAACATAGAATGGATTGGTCTACAGCGGTCCGGAGCTATTCTCCCCGTCATCCCGATTTCGCCGCTCTGATGAAGAGATGAATCTGGATGGTGTTTGGATATGATTCTTAGCATCGCGACAGTTATAAATATGATGAATGAAGGCCACCATCCCGTAAATAATACAAGGTATTACATTAATCTTTTTCTTTACCACTTTAATTATATTGGAAATTATAAATATCCTTTTATGATATTTTATGGTAAATGGCTGTCTGAGATCCAATAAAACAAACATTAAAATTTTATAAGGTGTTTAAGAATATAAGAAAATTATTGCTTTTAATAATATATATATATATATATATATATAATAACAAAACCTAAATGAAATCATTTTGTTAATGATTAAATCTACATATATCAATGATCAGCAAACAAAAGTTTTGCTTTCTTTTTTTTAAAACCATTTAATGTGTATATGTATATAATTGTGCTTAATGTAAATAAAAAAAATATTTAATCAAGAGTTAAAAATCTCCGTAATTATTTAATTGATAAATGTTTAAGGTGTGTCATTCTATTTTACAGCTTAAATTGAGTTTAATTCATAAGTGGAAGAGTTCACTTAAATAATTCACAACGCAACCTTTTAATTTTTATTTGTAATTAATTAATTTGATAATTACAATTTTACGCGAATTATAATTTAATTTTAAGTTATTTATTCGCAAAGCTCTTCTACTAGAATTTTATTAATTACGATCACTTATTTCATTTAAAATTTTAAGGTATATAAACTTATATACCAATTTACTATGAGGTTGCTTGGATGATTGGGATTAATTGACAATTTTGGGTAGAAATTAAATATGAGATAACAAGTGTAATTATCTGTCCAGCACCATGCACAAACAAAAATTAATAAAATTAAAATAATAGTCATTTTGAACCATCATGTTATTGTTGTACAAAAAATGTCAGATTTTTTTAAAAATATTCAAGTAACCAATAAAGTATTTTCTGGATCGCTTGAAATGGATTGATCCTAAAATAATTATTTTTAGGGGCACATTAAAACAAATAGAAGTCTTATATCTTCCTCTATTATTTCACTCCATACATAAATTGTACCTTAAATTTATTATAGGGTAAATCTGGGAGAGTCGCCGCACACGGGATAGAGGCCGCACCCCTTCTATTTCTTGTAATTATCGATAGATGGTCCTCAGTCGCACATTATAGGTGCGCAATGAGATTATTTTAACCAGTGTATAGCGTGAATCCTATTTCGATGTTTACTTGTAGAAGTACAATCCTTAATTTGACATAAGTGCATGATTTCACTGTCCAAACTTTTAAGCACGTTATGTTTAAATACTTTTCATGCACTAATTACTAAATGCATGCATGATTTCGAAGTCAAAACTAAGTGTATTGTTTGTATAGAGTACTGTGTGTATGATTACGCCATTCCCCTAGCAATGGCAGGTAACTGTGATGGCCGACGTCTGCACTATGCAAAATGGGATACATGCCGCACTGCTATTCCGGTATACATGCCGCAGTTTCTTTTGTATGGGATGATTAAGTGTTATTAACTATTCCTTTTCTTTTTGCACAGACTAACCATGTTAGGCATGTTATCAAGTTTACTAAAACCAAAGGAGAAAAAGGAAAAAATAAAAAGTAAGAAGGGCAAGAAAGATGCAAGTCAAGATGATAATAATGAAAAATCCGATTACGCGTAACGCAGACGTTCTTTGCAAACTACTCCAAAAAAGAGGAAGTGTAATTGGCTTCGTTGCATCATGTGTTTAAATCTAGTTATATAAAGACTGTACTTTTTGGACACTTTTTCTGTAGATTAAAGTCGATCTCTTAACCTATTCGGGACCATAGGTGCATATAAGCACCTTCATAAAGAGCTTACAAAATTTGTTTCTGGCACCAGTAATAAAGAAAAGTAATATTTGCTTTGTTTAATTAGAGCATTTTCATAATCATTTAACTAAAGGTAACTTCTTTTTAAAAAGTGGTACCAACCGAATAAAATTTGTGTAAAAACCACCGGTCCCAAAAGGGTTAACAAATAAATTATGTAGACAAAATTTTACTTTTTTTCGTTTCCTTTTCTAATACATTGATGTTACGTTGTTGCTGAAATAACAATTAAAATTTAATGTAAAAAAATATAAGTCGATAATTTTAATAGTGAAAGTAGGCAACAATTATTAATTTGAATCTACTAATACGTTTCATTGTACTCATTCAGTTTCATTTTGTTATTACATCCATAATTATAGTCCAGATATGAATATTTTTTTAAATATTTTTATTTATAACTTTATTCTGTTCTTATTACAAGCGCAGCATAACTACCGCACAAGTACGGCGTCTCAGCCTGAATGTACGGGTGACGCGCCGCAGTGTAATGTTTTAGAAAAATATTGCTAAAAATTATTAATAATTTGTTTTGAATTTTTTTGGCGCAGTACACACATTGCATATTTAACATTAAATAGCACAGCATGATTTTTTTTTTTTTTTATGTCCACCATGGGACTTTATACACAAATTCAAAAAAATGTGCGGCATAAATCCCGGAATTACCCTAATAGCAAACACAATTTTTATTAAGTTTTAGTTATTTATGTTGGATGCATGACATAGGAGTTTGTCTTATGCATGCACAATAAATTATAATTTTAATTATAATTAATATCACACACACTTGTTATAATTATTAACTATAATACTTATAGACAATTAATATGACACAGACCAGGGTTGGCATTAATCGATTAATTTTTTAATCGATTGATTAGTCAATTAACGATTCAATCATACTAAATTGACGCCTAATTCAATTTATCATGATTGAAATTGAGAAAGTAATTGCCCTTTAAAAAGTTTTGTTATGATTCATGCAATTTGCATGAATTCAATCTGGATTAATTTAATTGTGATTAATTTAATCATTAATTACATAGATAAAAATTAAATATGACCGCCCTGTTTACTTTCTTAAATTCAGTTTCATTGCTACGAAATTTATTTTAAGAGTTACTATACGATTTTCCTTATTGATTATACAAGGTCACACAAAATTATTCATATAAACCGAGGTCAATATGTTTAAATTATTTAGGGGGGATTAGGGGCAATTGAAACCCGCTTAATAAAACTGATATATTCTTTTATAATTATTTTAGGCAAATAGGAGCAATATTATCAATCATTTGATAGTCACAAATTGATGGCGATAGTCCCTGCTCCCTCTAGACTATACTTCATGTCGTGACACTACCTTCAATGGATGCAGAAGCGAAAAAGTTCTGAAATTGCGATTTTTATGATATTGATGGGGAGAGAAACTTGATGGTAATTACGTAAAAGTTTTAAATGTTATGCTAGAACAGTTTCTAAAAAAATCCAAAATTAAAACGGTGAAATCAGCAAAAAGTGTTCTAAAAATGTCCTAAATTACGATTTCAATGGAATTGTTAAGGATAGAAAATATAAATTTGATGTGGATGTTACTTTTAAGACTAGTCTCACAGAACAGTTAAAAAGTTAAGATATTTAAAAGGTTGAAATGAATGACGAAAAGCGTTCAAAAAACGTTTAAAATTACGATTTTTGTGGAAATGTTAAGGATACAAACTTGAAATTATACACGGTTGCTACTTTTAAGGCAAAAATATATGCGCCTTACATTTCTTTAAAAATTGAAGTAGAAAAAGCTGTGGGAGAAAAAGCGCTTTCTAACGGGAAATATACGAGAAATTTTCATAAAAATGTATTTTTTGTTTTTTCTTGAATGACAGTAATTTTCAAGTTAAAAATAGAAATGATTCAACTCAACTTTTTTATAAGTTTCTAGTGTAGAAACTCCTAACGGAAATATATATATATATAAATGTATATTTAACCATACTTAATGACCAGTGTTGAATTCAGGGGGCAACACGCCCCCCACCCACTCGGAGCGATGACATGTCTCCTCCCGGAAGGGAAGCAGGACATTTCGGTCCCGCCGTTTCGGTCCCAAGACATTTCGGTCCCGAGACATTTCAGTCCCTGGCCATTTCGGTCCCGAATCATTTCGGTCCCTTCTCCAGGAAGCTGAAATTTTGTGCATTTGAAATGGGTGACATAATTTTATAGGGGACGATGTAGAGTTTTTTAAATAAAGGCCTTAAAATTTTAGTAACAGCTCAAACAAATTTCGTATGGTAATCATTTTAAAAAGTAGGGGAGGGGGATAGACATTTTCTATATTTTAATGTATTATAAGCTCCTGATAAATTAAAACATTTATAACTCGATCTATAATTATCGCAAAACACTCATATTTTGTATGGTAAACGTAATCTTTATAAAAGGAGGGACATTATCGGATTTTTTAACTGAACTCCCTAAATTTTAGTATAACCCGAATATAAGGACTCGAAAACGCAAACACTTATAACACAGATCAAAATTGTCGCAGCCCACACAACTTTCCTATGATAATCGTAATCGTTTTAAAAGCAGGGGTGGGGAGGTGGGGGGGGCTCTGTTGACTTTTTCTATATTTTAGTGTGCCTTAAGTATAAGGTCCTGATAAATTAAAACATTTATAACCCGATCTATAATTATCGCAAAACACTCATATTTTGTATGGTAAACGTAATCTTTATAAAAGGAGGGACATTAACGGATATTTTAACTGAACTCCCTAAATTTTAGTATAACCCGAATATAAGGACTCGAAAACGCAAACACTTATAACACAGATCAAACTTGTCGCAGCCCACACAAATTGCGTATGACAATCGTAATCGTTTTAAAAAACCGAGGGGGGGGGGGGTCTGTTGACTTTTTCTATATTTTAGTGTATCATAAGTATAAGGTCCTGATAAATTAAAACATTTATATATCTCTCTATAATTATCGCAAAACACTCATATTTTGTATGGTAAACGTAATCTTTATAAAAGAAGGGACATTATCGGATTTTTTAACTGAACTCCCTAAATTTTAGTATAACCCGAATATAAGGACTCGAAAACGTACTTATAACACAGATCAAAATAGTCGCAGCCCCCATAAAATTGCTATGATAATCGTAATCGTTTTAAAAAGCAGGGGGGGGGGGGGAGTCTGTTGACTTTTTCTTTATTTTAGCGTATCTTAACCCTTTGAGCTCTGATGGTTGAATTTCTTCCCACTTACATTTAATCTCCAAATGTCACACTGACACCGGAATATTCCACCAGTTTTTTTTTTAAATTGATTAATGCATTTTTTCGTGAAAATTATAAGCCGAATCTTTTGATTACAAAATACTGGTGTCAATGTGAAATTTAGGAATTTTGTAGAAATTCACCCCCAGAGCTCAAAGGGTTAAGTATAAGGTCCTGATAAATTAAAACATTTATAACTCGATCATTAATTATCGCAAAATACTCATATTTTGTATGGTAAACGTAATATTTATAAAAGGAGGGACATTATCGGATTTTTTAACTGAACGCCCTAAATTTTAGTATAACCCGAATATAAGGGCCCGAAAATCGCAAACACTTATAACTCGGATACAAATTGTAACACACCATGCAAATTTCATATGGTAGGAGGAATCGTTTTTAGGAGTGGGTGGAAGGGGGAGTTCTGTGGATTCCTTATAGAAGCTCCTCATATTTTAGCCTATAATAAATATAAAGTCCAGACAATTTAAAAACATTTATAAGTTGAGCTTTAATTTTCATATGCAAATGCCCATACACTGCACATATTCAATTGCATATAATTTGGACACTATGTGATTAATAAAGGAAAATATCTGCAAATATTTTTACAAATCTTTATTTGATTCTATTATTTAACGGCCCATGAATTTTAGATGTATTGTATTTTACACATTTTTTAAAAGGGGCTTCTTAACATGGAATTGTGATAAAGACACATTATTTTTTTAATTCGGCATCAGAACAGACAACTTTTTATTTCATTTCAATAATTATTTTAATTTACTATTTAAAAAAACTATTTAAAATTTTGCATTAATCTTTTTACATGTAATATCAACGCTATTTCTACCGGTGTCGAATGACACCTTTAAAAAGATTTCGATTTAAGGTTTTTCACTCGTATTTTTTAAATTGCAACAATTACAAATCCTTTTTAATACATTTAAGACTTTTTTATGCTTATTACATTAGAAAACTACGAGCAAAATAAACATAAATCAAAATTTTAAAAAGGCGCCATTTGACACAGCTAGAAATAGTGTTAAAGAAATGCTTTTCTGTAAAGTTGGGATACAAAGTTTCAAATTTCTAATACTCATAAAATATTATTTTCGTATTTAAAATTAATTCAGTATTTCAAATATTTCCTTATTATTTATTTGACTTATATACTTAAAATAAAAACAGCCTACCTATTTTAATATGACAAATAAAAAAATAGAAATATAAATATAAAAAAATAACATATAATCTCAAAATAGTAATGTATGGTGAATCAATTTTGCATAAAATTTAATTTAAAAATTAAAAAATTTTATAATTATATCACGATGAAGAAATTTAATAATTTAGAAAGCATATATTTTTTTTATATCTATATATTCTTTATTCAAAAGAATATATATATACATAAATATTTCTGTACTACATCAAGCGTAGATGGCCTGACTTCCCCCATTTGACTATGCTAAATAAAGCTCCAAATAGAAGTATTATTCTTCTCGCGCTCTCTTTGTTTTGGTCAGCTGGCGCTTTTTTGTGGCCACGCGGCATTTTTCATCTTTAATGGCTTAAAAAAGAAACTTCTGGGCCATCATGCAAGAGGACGACCTTTCCTTCAAGTTGAAATCAAAGTTTCTTATCTCCTAGCATTGTTCTATCTCCCCCTCCTATTGTGAATAAACCATTAAAGGGTTAAAAAAATTGGTTTCCCAGAAAAGTGTTGAATGATGGCAGATCAAGCATTTGAATGGAGCCCACTTTTAAATCCCCTCTTGAACATTGACAAGTAAAGACAGATAACAATTTCTCTAGCTTTCCACTAATAAGGATTAATTGGTTGAAAGGTAATACTACCAGGAAAAATCTCAACTACATCTTCGTTATCTTATCATACTATTTGGCAATTTTTTCTTTAAGGCTGTTCTTAACTGCTCTGCTCAACAAGCGCAAAACGGGGAAATTCTGGGAAAGTGGGAGGAAAAGAGTAGTATAAAAAATAAATAAATAAAAGACAAATATAAAAAAGCTTAGTTTTGTCAGTTAAAATTTACAAATAAAATTAATTAAAATAATAGTTATGTAACTATTATATAATTATATATAAAATAAAAATATATTATATATAACTATTATATAAAATTAAAAATAATAATCTTATTACAAAGAAATAGACCCAGATTCAATAAAGTTAGCTCACAAAAATAGTTTTCAAAGGGTGAGAAGACTTAAAAAATTGCAATAATTATTAAAAAAAAAAAAAAATGAAGTGGTGGGTGGAGTTTTCTGAAAACAAAATATTTTTCATAGCACGCCTAGTTACCAAATCACTATTGTTTTTCCAATGTTTATAATGGTAAAGTAACTTACGAAAAAAATTCATACGATGCAACTTTGTATTATAAAAATAATAAGAAAAATTAAATTTGTGCTTCAATAAATATATCTTATTTCTGAATTATTAAAGGAGAGGGTGTAGAGGGGTGATTTGAGGAAATATTTGCATATAATAGCTTATAAGTGTCTAATTGAATTATTGAAGACATTTATGATTAATCTAATTGGAAAAAGAAAAAAATAAGCTCAGTTTAATTATTTAATTAATGATAATTTAAACGTTCTAAAAATGTATGCAAACAACCAAAAAACATTGTACGGCAGTTTATAGTATATATAAAATGCCTAATAGTAATAATAAATAATAAAACTTAAAAAATCCATTCTGTTAAATAATAATAGTTTTTTAAAAAAAAAAAGACAATGTCCCTGTAAAATTATATCACGTTGTTCAAACAAACAAAGTTTCAGTTCGCTGTGATTTCATAATCACGAGTTATAAAAGTTTAAATTGATCGGACTGTTATATTCAGCTTTTTATAAAATTTGAGGGGGGGGGGGGGTATTTTTTAAAAGGGCCCAAATAATGTTCAAATTGCAGCGTTTGGCGGCCCACGACAATTAGAATCCGAGTTATAAGGTGGTGAATACCAAAATTGCAAGGGACCGAAATGTCTCGGGACCGAAAAGTCTCGGGACCGAAATGCCTCGGGATCGAAACGGTGGGACCGAAGTGTCGGGACCGAAATGTCGTGTACCCTCCCGGAAGATTTGAGATTTTGTATTTACAATGGTAAAAAAAACACCCCCCCCCCTCTCCTCCGGAGCCACAAAATTCCCTCCCGGAGAAAAGGGCCTGAATTAAACACGGTTAATGATTTAAAAAAAATCTTAAGGTTTGTGTACCAAGTGTATTTCTCTTAATTGCAACTCATTTAAACTTACAAACAAACAAAAAAAAGATACATATATTTTTTTTGTTGGAATTTTAATCTAATTAAATATGGAGAAACGATCTATAAATATTATTTATTAAGCTTACAAATATTTTTACAGTGCACATTTACATATATTTAGACAATTTTTAAACAGTTTAAAGAATTGAAAGGAAAAAAAAAAGATTCCGTATCAGATAACTGATTTGCAGCTGCATATTGTGTTTAATAAGCTTACTAAATTACGCTAAACATACGACATTATGGTAACATACTAAATTATACTTATAAAATAAAAATAAACTTGCAACAAACTGAAGAAGAAAGTCTATCGTAAAAGCAAAATGAAACAACTTGATGTTGATTACCCGAGCGATACTCGGGCAAAAGAGTTAAGGGGTTAAAATAATGCCAGGATTAACAAGTTTTTGCCTAAAATTCCATCTGAAATTGCATTTTATATATGTCTGTATTCTGTTTAAAAGGCATTCTACTATAATTTTACAAAAGTAACAGAATTTGTATAACGTAATTTTCATAATTTTCAGTTAATCTGAATTTTTAAATTTAACTCCTTACTAAAAGGTAAAATATATATAATTAATATTATAAATGTTGTAAAAAGAGGAATACAATCAGATTCCCTTTTCCAGAAAAATTGGAAAGGTCTTAATTATACTGTACAAATGCAACACATGAAGTTGATAAGCAGCCGATAATTGAATTATCCTTTAACTGATGTCACATAAATTGTCACATAACTACTGTTAAGTGATCTGTAAAACCGCTCTATCGAAAGATGAATAAAAGACGCGATTAAATTTCAGGATGGTGTTTTTGTACTAAACTTTTTGTACAGTACTGTTATAATTAAAATTCCCCTATTCAAAAATCTCTAGTGACAGTATTTAAGTTTCAAACTAAGCAAAATTTCGGTGATGTTTGTAGTTAAACTGAAAGTTACAAGTTAAACAATAAAACTGAAAACAAAAGCAGCGGTCTGTGAGACCGGTAACATCAGTTAAAGGTTAATATCTACCTGTCCGTTTTTAGCTTTTTTTACTCCTTTGTGTACTCCTGGAATATGGAATGCTGGGTAACGTCAAAAACTTAAATTTAAGAAGTTTTTATTACTTATTATTTTTTTCTGTGTTTTAATCAATGCTTAGTATTTAATTATTAATCATCTAGTATTATTTATATAACCTTTACCCCAAATTGTAAGTATCAACTGTTAGGGGAAATTAGGCTAATGATGCTCAGAAGGGCAATCCCGCTCACCCAATATATCTAAACAGAATAGAACTGAAAACATGCGATCGGTACCGGCACCTAGCGAACTTCATCGTAAGTTCTCAGTAAGGATATAGTGACCGTCGGAAGGAAAGAATTTTTGCGTCCTCACGTTATTAGTTTGCAGTTGTTTTATTATAAAATTCTACAACATCTAACTTGAAGGTAAGTGTACACTCTTATTTTCAAATATTACTTTACTCCTTATGTCTACAAAATATATACATTTAGCTGTACTTTCATGCTTTTATTTATTTTTGTAGTGCGTTGTTACGCCAATTATAATGCATTAAAACCCGACATGGCGATAACGGGTAATGGCGATAACGGGTAATGGCGATCACGGGTAATGGCGCTCGCGTGGAATTCCAGAAGAAGTGTTGCCAGTGGGCAACTTTTTTTAATTCAAATTTATTGATTAGCACAACTTTTTTGAAATGGTAAAATTCCCCTGTTTTCGCCTTAATGAATATGTCATTAAACAAGGAGAAATTTACGATTTCAAAAAAGTGGTTAAATTCAAAAAACCTAAATTAAAAATAGTAGCCCACAATATGTGTAACACAATATGTGTGCAAAATATGTGTAAAGTGGTCTCAAAAAGTCTGCAGTGGTGTGCACAGCCCACACAACTGGATATGTGACTTTTGTCTTACTTAAATGTTGTATTCAAACTCTGAGCGCAATTACCCTACCATGTTGGGAATTACCGCTCAATCGATGGTTATTTAAATAAAACGATAAAAAAAAATTCCTTAAACTTTTATGCAAATTAGTTTATTGCAAACTGTTCCTTATGCTTTGGAGTTATATTTCGTTAATGAAATATTGATTTTTTGTGTAAATTTGACTAGTTGTTCATGTTTTCCCTTAAGAGAGCGCCATTCCCCTACTTTCCCCTATAAAGAGGGTGTCGTGAATAAAAGTGACTCGGTCATAGAATTACGAGAAAACATTATGATCTTGGACAACATTATTAAGACTAAATAAAATAATGACTGGCCTGCATCGGCTTCATTGTACTGATATACAGTTTTCTTCATTCGACAAATATTCAGAACTTTTTTTTAAAAAATCGAGTCATATCGAGCCCGACCAGAAAGAGTCTAAACCTACTCGAAACCAAACCAAATCCAAAATATTTAAAGACAGCCCGATCCAAGTAGCGATCAAGAGTGATTAAACCAGAAGAAGCTTAAAAGAAAAGATAAAATAAAGCCCCCGAAGCTAAAACAATACATGAAGTTTTCAACCATAAATCCTTCATTAGATTGACTGATTAGATTGACTATTTAGATTAAGAGTTGATGTAATCGTAAAAAAGCAAGCGATTACATCCAAATAATCATTGGTCATTAGTCTATGAGTAGGATTGAATGGATTTAATCGTAATCAAAGCATTGATTACATTAAAATAATAACTGATCGTTATTCTATGAGTTGGATTGAAACTAAGCTTAATCGGTCAATCTTTAGTCATGATTAAAAAGTTAATCGTTAACTTACAATCGTCAATCTAATTAAAAATTTTTAGAACCCTGTGCACTATGTATACACGAAGTTACATTCAAATCGGTTCATAAATACGAGAGTTACAGTGTGACAAAGATCAGATATATATATCCCTAATAACACCCTAACATTCAACATTTATGATAAACGCAATGAATTTTCATTTAATGTAATTAATTTTACGAACTTTAATTCCTGCTTGCATATTTCAGTATATAGAAATATTCTGCTTAATCATTGTCTTCGTATCAAACGTTTATGTTCCTCCCAATTCTTACAGCCTAATTTTTTTTAATTAAAGCAATTAGCATTGTCTTATAATTATCCCATCTCTTTTATATCTGCATGACTCAAATCTTAATATTAATTTTTTTCTACTTCTTACCAGTATAGACATTTAATATATTTAAAAAAACTAAAAAATCGAAAACACTATTATGGGGGGTGGGATGAGGAATGCTGAAAAAATTATAAAAATCATACACACAAAAAATTATATGTATATATATATATATAATATGTATATATATATATTCTTAAAAAAAAAAGTTTGGTATATGTGTATGTTTTTCCATACATTATACACTAAAAACATAAAAAACACAAAAAATAAAAATACCATTATGGAGGGTTGAGGTCGGCAATGCTAAAAAAAGTTTAAAACTTTGTATGTTTTTATGTGTGTGAGCGTGTATAAGTGTATGTATATATGCTTATATATTGTAGGGACATATAATTAAAAGAAAAATACGGGGTACTTTGACTTTGAAAGGGGGGTGCTCTGAGACCTATAGCGGCATGGCTGTCGTCTCAAATGATCCATCTGGCCAGAACATATCCATGAATAAGCATCATTAACAACGATTAGTACGATGCATAAAAGCCATAGTTGGCGATCGAAAAAGCTTGCTTTAAATGTCTGAATAGAGAAGGGAATGAGTCCACAAGGCAGCAAGGTTGATGACTCGAAAAATCCAGAAAAGCAGGCACAGAAGGCAAGAAGACTATACCTAGAACCGATTTATGCTATGCAAAAACTTGAGAGTCGAGGACCGAAATAACGGAGAATTGCAGAATTTCTTTGAGAACTCCGGGAAGGAGTGAAAGCACTGACCATGTAACACAGAACTATCCCAGTATAATCCACGCTGAGAGCTATACTTTTGGCAAGAGAATAAAATGTGCTCCAAGGAGTCAGGAACGAGGCAGACGCCACATCTGTTATCATCTACGAGATCAAAACGGAAAAGGAGATCCGGCGTGATCAGCATCTTGCATAACAGTCGCGAGATAAGAACATCCTCTCTTCTATAAGAGGACCAGGAGTTCGTCAGCTTAACACTGGGAATTTCCCCATGTGAGGTCAGGTATTTGCTTGAATTGTACTGATGTCGGAGTTGAAGAGAAGTATTTCGTTTCTGATGCTGACAGAGATCTTCAGGGGAAATCCAGTTCAGAAGGACATCAGAATCACAGACACTTCTGGCTAGACTATCGGCTTTCTCGTTCAGTGGGATACCACGGTGACCCGGCACCCAGCAGATCCGGATACTTGGGGAATGACAAGCAATCCGTTGAAGCTTATTAGAGAGCCACAGAATGACTCTAGGAGACTTAATGGAGACAAAATTGAGCGCAGTGATAACAGATCGGCTATCGGAGAGGAGCAGGGTAGGGCGACCCAAAGAAACCAGTTCGTCTACCGCTGTCCCAATGGCTAGAGCTTCCGCCGTGAAGATGGAGTTCACCGGGTGAATTCTGTAGCCGAATTGAGAATCCGCAGAGCACCCAGAAATGGAGGCAGAGGACAGAGATTTCGAAGCATCTGTAGCTATAATCTGCCAATCATCAGTAAAGCTCCGTAGAAAATCCATGAAAAAGGGGACAATAATACTGCTATCCAAATCCTTCTGTTGAAAGGGCAGATCGTCAAGGTGAAATTGTACTATTTCCCGGTTCCAAGGGATGGGCATCTGGAAAGGAATCAAATGTTCAAGCTGACCGTCAATCTGCTCGAGAAGATCCGCTATACTGGGAATAGTGTCTACAAAGTTGAAAAGATTGCCGTCAAGGAATTCCCAGAACGGGGACTTGCAACCCAACGAGCAATGTTTAATCCAAAATCTAGACGCCAGCAGACTGAGCCTAGCAGCAATCAGAGGGGATCCAGCATGCTGACGGAGTAAAATGTTGGCGACCCATTTCGGGAGTCCAAGGGCTGTCCTAATGGCCGTGGTTTGAAGAACTTCGAGCTTTGTGAGGAGAGTATTACTTGCTGTGAGTAGAGTGGGAGCACCATACTCTATCAAGCTCCGGATGGAAGCGTTCGCCAAGATGAGAAGGTAGTAAGACCTTGCTCCATAACGGTTATTAGAAATAGCCTTTAGGATATTTATTCTGTTGAAAGCTTTGTTCCTGGGGTACTCTGCTTGCCTGAGGAGACCCCCACGCCTCGTAATATAAAAGCCCAGGAACTTAATTTCCTCAGACCACTCAATCAGACCACCGTTTATACTGAAGTCAAAGTCGCAAACATCACGTCTACTTGAAAGATTTATTGCATGACACTTGTCCGGACGAATAGCCATTTTCCAATACCGGCACCATTGAGCGATCAGGCGGAGGGCCTCTTGAAGTTTTGTCCGACACAAAAGCAGGGTGGCTTCGGCACAATAAATGAAGATGTCATCAGCATAGAGTAAGTACTTGGCCCCAAGGCCATCCAAGACTTCAAAGAAATCATGTAGAAAGATCGAGAATAAAATAGGGCTAAGAACTGCCCCCTGGGGCACCCCTCTACCAATGTTGCGAGCTGAAGAAAACAGACCTCTCCAAAACACCCTGATACTTCTTGACTGCAGGAAACGGTGGATCCAACGAAGAATCCGGCCAGTGATGCCGATTTGTGCAGACTTTAGAATGGGGCCATCCACGTAAACAGAATCATATGCAGCTTGCAAATCCAAGGAGATACCCACCAGAAACTTCTTGTTTCTCTTGGCACTGACTGAATCCAGGTGGAACATCTGAAGAGCGGTTTGACTGTCACGGAACGGCTGGAAGCCAAGGTGCCTGTGATGGAATATGTTATTTTCAAGAAGATAAATGGAGATACGGTTTGCTATCATACGTTCACAAATTTTGCACATTACGGACGTTAGTGCTATTGGGCGGTACGATGCTACCTCATTCGTCGGTTTTCCTGGCTTTGGGATGGGGAGAATGATAGCTGACTTCCAATCCTGAGGAATATCCCCAGAACTCCAGATGTTGTTATATATTTGAAGCAGAATCGACCGGGAATTGTCGTTCAACCCCTTAAAGAAGGCTGCATTTATTTTATCTGCACCCGGGGTAGAGGCTTTAGTGCGACGGATGGCATCCGTTAGTTCAAAAATATCGAAGGGCTGGTTTAGCTGAATGCAGCCTGTGCCGCCATAATCCACAGGAATTGGTTCATGAACAATATCCTCACTGAAATGGTTAGCCAGAATTTCTGCCTGTGAACCAGCATCAGAAACCAGACTCCCCTCCTGAAGAAGGCAGAAATGGGAATCGGGGGATGCACTGGACCAGTTTTTAATCTTCTGAAAGACTTTGTATAAAATGTGAGGGTCATTAGCTTTCTTGCATGCCGCATCCCAGAAGTGGAGCTTGGCATCTCTTATGACCTGGCGGAGCTTCGCTGCCACCCTCTTATACTTCGTCCAGTACTCCATGGACACTAATTGGCGCGCTTTCCGCAGTACAAACTTTTTTGATTGTGTAAGTTATTACATCTAGCCGACCACCAGGCCGGGAAACCATTGGGCTTCGGAGTATTCGGGATTTTATGAGTGTTCATAAGATTCTGAATTATATCGGTAAAGGACTCATAATCAGTAGTAGAGCTAGAGGCTAGCAATGAATTGGCGTCTTGACAAATCCGATTCCATCTAAACCGGAACGAATGAGGATGAGGAGGAAGGGTGAGGCATACAGAGATGGAAATCGGGAAATGATCACTGTTGACGGGGTCATCACCAACCTGGAGAGAGGAACAGGCAAACAGTTCCGTAGAGCAAAGAGAAAGGTCGATCAGGGAGCAGGCCCCACCAGGAGCAACATGAGTAGGTGACACCGTATTCAAGAGGCAGAAAGAACTATCCACCAGCCTGTTTGCGAAACCCTCACTGCCTTGTGAGGAGAAGGAGGAGCCCCAAAGCGGGTGATGCAAATTGAAATCGCCCAGAATGAAGGAAGGGCCCGCGAGGACCCTGCAAATCTTATTCAGATCATTGACCACCACCCCAGAATTGGAGTAAATGTTAATAATATTAAAAGACGAATTACGTGAAAGATTTTTACTCCCATAATTTCATTAGTAAGGTTGAGAGAGTCAAGACTGATGAGGGAGGAAGACAGCGAAGAGCTGACAGCAATGGCGAGACCACCTCCTGGGCGACCCACCCTGTCAGAGCGATAAAAAATCTTGCCAGGAAGGTTGAGAGACTTGTCCGGAGTTAAAAAAGGTTTCCTGGAAGACCAGCACAGCAGCAGAAGTAAAAGGGGGACCATTGAGCCAGGCTAATTTATTCCATATAGACCGGCAGTTCCACTGTAAAATGTTAAGGGACATATTGAAAAACGCCAAGACCAAAAGGAAAGAGGAAAGACGTAGAAACAAACACCCGACCCAGGAGAACTGTAACAATGATCACCAGAACCACAAAAAGTAATAACCCAACAGGCGAGCTGTACTCCACCGCCAACATCAAGACCAAAAGCGGAAAACAGTCCATAAAATTTGGCACCACAACCAGTATACCAAAAACCAAAGGCAAAAGGAAATGCAACAGATAAACAAGCCAGGCAAGATACAGATCGTAGATGACAGCCCACGAATCCAGAAACAAGACAGACCAACACTTGAGGTCAGCCAAAAAGAGAAGGGAAAAACAA
The DNA here is from genome assembly GCA_963932465.1 of Maratus speciosus. Taxonomy (NCBI): domain Eukaryota; kingdom Metazoa; phylum Arthropoda; class Arachnida; order Araneae; family Salticidae; genus Maratus; species Maratus speciosus. The sequence continues at coordinate 568,236,233 of OZ010787.1, forward strand.
ACAACGAAATTTTTTTTTTTTTAAGTTTTATCTTCCTTTCTGTTAGAACGTTTCCGCCCTGGCTGCATGTCGCTGACCTCTGCCATAAATTTCATTATAACATTACTGAGGGCACTAATCGACTCCAGTACCTTTTCTGAATGTTTTGCAATCATTTCCACCAGTACACGAACCAAGTTGTTCGTCCTGGTTTCAACTATTTTTTGTAATTCCTCATAGTCCGATTTTTTTTATGCTGGCCACTTTGGCATAAGATTCGGTGTTCGACCTCTGGGAGAATCTTCTCCGGACCTCCACAAATGATAAGAAGTTTTTGCTTTTAAAGTTCAAAAATTCAATTTCTTTCAAACGGGATGGGCACTGCAAATAGTCTGCTCTGTGCTCATTTCTACAGTTTGAACATTTAACCGGCAGTGTGCATGGACCCGAATGAACCGTGCCACATGTGACACAAATCTGGTCAGAAGTACACTTCACCGTTGAATGATTAAATCTATAACATTTGCCACACTGGCGCGGCCTGTCAATAAATTGACGTATGGAATGTAACGAGTTCCAAATTTTTATCTCTGCTGGCAATTTCGTACCTAATGACGTCACCAAAACCGGTGACACCTTGTTCAGAGAGTCCTTCCTTATGAATCTTCTGAGTTCAAAAATCTTTAATGAGTTGACTTCCTCAATTTCCTGCCCTAACTCAGCCAGAGGAATGTCAACAGGAACATTGAAAATTAAAAATTTGTTTGTTAAATTTTCCCACACCACCCGAATTCTAATACACACCCCCAAAACTCCGACCAGTTTACTATTTCAGACGCACAGGCCACTTTCCTAGTACTTACAATAATACACCCATTTCTCGTGTAGCGAACATTATCAATGTCCTCCACCTGAGTAAGTTTCTTTTTTAACTCTGCCTGCACCACTCTTGGATCACGTTGTGGAATTGCTTTTGAGTCATTACTTTGTAAAAAAATATTAAACGCCTTACCTCCATTTACCGCCGCCCACTGAAGAAGCAAATCCAAAGCCACTGACGACCGAACCGCATTACTATTATTTTCATCGCTCACTAGATTATTTTCCACTGCTTCCTCCATTGACTCCACAGTTACCACCGGAGGTTGCTGAGAAACTTTATCGTCAACTATATTAACCACAGAATTCGCCATGCTGACCTCCGCAGCAAGAGCTGACATAATTACAAGACACAGAATCTAATAAACCGTACACGGAAACGTAAACACCACAAAAAAATAACTATAAACTAGCGCAGATACAACAACCACTTGAAAAATACAACACTAAAAAATCACCACACAACACGCCGTGCCGCTACACCGGTAAACGCCCCCCACGTGCTTCGCGAGGAGCTCACTACCGCGCACCGCACCAAACCCAAAATTTTCCTATCAAATACGGGGTATCCTGAATTTAACACAATATATGTCCACATATTGCATCATCATTTAAGGATATATTTTTCTATCTCAATATTCCTCATTGCCTTTTAAATTTTCAAATTTATTTACATAATACAAGGCTAAATTTTACTATCTCAAATATTCCTCATCTTTTTAAATGTTATTTATATTCTCATTTTTTTATATTACAATTTTTTGTCTTTAAAATGTTAATTTAATCAATTGCCCTTTTATTTATTTTATAATTTTTAATGTCCTGTATGAGGTGTATCTTTCTTTGGATCTCTTGGCTTTTTATTATCTGTTTTCTGTAATGTTTGCGTTATTAGGAGCTAATTTTTGTCATTTTAGGCTTTATGCCGACAAAATTGGATGAAATAACGCATCTTCTATGAATGAACTCACAAGCTCCTCTGATGATTCTGCGAGTCATTCATAGTTTCTTATATTGCATACTGGTTTCATATGTTCATTTCTGGATCATCTTTAGAACTTTATCAATTTCTTCATATATTTGTGATTTCAAATTTATTATATATATATATATAAATATATAGTAAAAGAACAGATCGCTCTGTGTGTGTGTATGTGTCGGCGATGGCTAGCATACTCTACGGCACGTACGAGGTTCAAAATTTTTCTGAAAAAAGTCCAAGGCCTCTTCTAATGCACCTAACTTTCAGAATTTTAATATTCTAATTAATAGCTGAGCGAGGGGTCTCTCAATGGGAGAAATCGTGTACGAGATTACGGAATCACCTTGATTACAGCTGATTAAGCTGATTACTATGATTACATGTGATTATACCTGATTACACCTAGATTACATGTGATTATACCTGATTACACCTAGATTACAGCTGTTTACACTTGATTACAGTTGATTTCACTTGGAAATACGTGATTAAATTGCTAAAATTTATGATTTAACAGTTTTAGTCGATTTTACTGCCTTCCAAAAATCTGTTTTTTTTTTGTTTTTTTTTTTTTTTTTTTTTTTTTTTTTTTTTTTTTTTTTTTTAAGATTTGTCCAAAATAAGAAATAAGTACCAAGCAGGACGGTGATTTGCCTATCACTGTTCTGCCGACAGTGGCGTAGATAAGGGGGTGGGGTCTGAATCTCACCCCAAACGATGGGCTCGTACACTAAATCATGAATAATAAAAGTAGTAACTTCTGCTAAAACGGCAATTTTTTTTATTTTTTTTACATGTTAACTTTTTAGATTTGTTAAAAATAGGAAAATAGTATTAAGCAGGACGGTGATTTTCCTATCACCGTTCTACCGACAGTGGCGTAGCCAAGGGGGTGGGGTCGGAATGTCCCCTCTAACGATGGGCCCGTACACTAAATTATGATTAATAAAAGTAGTAACTTGTGCTAAAACGGCAATTTTTTTTTTATTTTTTTTACATGTTAACTTTTTAGATTTGTTAAAAATAAGAAAATAGTATCAAGCAGGACGGTGATTTTCCTATCACCGTTCTACCGACAGTGGCGTAGCCAAGGGGGTGGGGTCGGAATGTCCCCCTCTAACGATGGGCCCGTACACAAAATCATGAATAATAAAAGTAGTAACTTGTGCTAAAACGGCAATTTTTTTTTATTTTTTTTACATGTTAACTTTTTAGATTTGTCCAAAATAAGAAAATAGTATCAAGCAGGACGGTGATTTTCCTATCACCGTTCTGCCGACAGTGGCGTAGCCAAGGGGGTGGGGTCGGAATGTCCCCCTCTAACGGTGAGTCCGTACACTAAATTATGAATAATAAAAGTAGTAACTTCTGCTAAAAAGGCAATCTCTTTTTTACATGTTAACTTTTTAGATTTGTCCAAAATAAGAAAATAGTATCAAGCAGGACGGTCATTTGCCTATCACCGTTCTGCCGACAGTGGCGTAGCCTAGGGGGTGGGGTCGGAATGCCCCCCCCTAACGATGGGTTCGTACACTAAATCAATAATAAAAAAGTAGTAACATCTGCTAAAATGGCAAAAATTCCGAAATTTTTCGTTTTAGCAGGTATAATTTTAAAGTGTTTCTTTCGCCGGAACCATTATTTTTTTCCGTTTAATACAGGATTCCATTATAGACGTTTTCACATGTATTCTCTAAAATTTATCCACTCTAATAACCAAGGGTGGATCCAGCACTCAATTTAGAGGGGGTCATGGCTCTTTTTTTTTTTTTTTGTGTGTGTGTGTGTGGGGGGGGGGGGGTTACACCACTTCATGATCAATTTTTATATTGAAGGCTATTCTCAAATTAAAACTGACGATTTTTCTGATACTTTCGCGAAATCATTTTCATTCCTAAATACAAAATATTTGCAGTAGTATTCGTTAATATATATATATAGATTTCATTGAGATACCAAGAAATCGTAGCATTTCCCATTTTCTTATAAATGCGAAGAATGATTCAGAAATGTTGTCAAGTTATCATTTTAAGCCAATTTTTAGGACTTTAGAGCCACAGAAATGTCATCATGAGAGAGCAATTTGCATTCGCGTCCAGAAATTTAGTTTAAAATGCCAAATTTTATGGAATTTTTGGTAAGATTCTTCGCTTTTATTGAAAAATGGAAAACAGTTTCGATCACATAGTTTCCGAATAAGTGCACTTTCAAATTTCTTGAGATTAGAAATATTTTCACGGATGTATCAGAAATTACCTAACTTTGATTTGAGTAGAGGTTTAAAGAGTCAGGGAGATTCGCATTGTTGAACAAACTTCGGAGGAGGGGGATTGAAAGAATTTAAGATATATTTCATTTTTTAATAACTTTTAGCATTTTTCTGTTGTTTACGAGGGGGGGGGGGTCATGACCCCCGTCTCCTTCCCCTTGGATCCGTCACTGATAATAACCGCTTGAGAGCATAAATGTACTATAGTTAAATCTACGACATTAGAACATGTCTGTAACGAAGCGTGCCATAAATGGAAAAAATTTAAAGTTTGACGAAATTAACACTGTACAATTTATACCAGCTAATATAAAAATCTATGTAAAATGGAACATTTATCCAGACCTTTGCGATTCCTTCTTTGTAGCAGTAAAGCCTGTGATGTCCGCAATAGAACATTGAACTGGAATCTTCAGAACGTTTTGTTATCCAAATCAAATTATAAAAAAACTCTGCATCCTATACAACGAATTTAATAAACTCTACTCTTTCATCAAATATCGCTTTTAAAGAATTTTTTTTTTTTCTACGGTGTTTCTGCCTGTTTATCTTCGTGAACTTTTATTGAACTTTATTATTTTCCTCATTCCTAAGCCTTTCGTATTTGTAAATAACTTTAAACACTGTTTTCATTTTGTTTTTATTTTAATTTTTGTGGTTCGTAGAAGTCATGTGTTATTTTTGCATATGTCTATACTTTGTTTTTATTCCGTTTTCTTTATGATTTTGTGTTTACTTATAAGCCATATGCTTGTAAATGACTATAATTGCTGTTTCTTATACTTTTATCTATGGTGCTTGGATGCCATAGTTTTCGTAATACAGTCGGCCCCACTTAATCGGGTAACGGATAATTGCATACCCCGCTTATATGCATAGAATGCCGTGGAACAAAAACGCTCCCCATAAGGTTAATGTTAAATATACTCGTTTTATCGCATAACAATCCACGGTTAATTGCATAAATATCTCCAATCTAGTAATCCGCATTTTATAAATTCCTGTTATAGTGATGAATGGGAAGAAAGGAAGAACTTTTTGTTGTTGTAACAATGGTTTGTTATATCTACGATCGAAGAACAGAAACCGTCGTGAAAGAAGACTTTATTATCTAAATTCTAGGAAACGCATAGGAGTGTTGAATTTGGACAATTATGTTTTTCTTGTCTTTTAAAGCTTGTCGTACATACAGTGACTCAATATGCTGGGGGTACTTTTTGGAAAATCCTGGAATCGGGGGAAAATACAATCGGGATGGTCAAGAGAATAAAGGAACAATATTTAGCGCCGGAAATTGAGAAATACAGTATCCGAGGTAGGAAAAAACAAATTTCCCTAAAAGATTTTTTTGTGTAGGCAACAACAACAAGAAAAAAAAAGTGATAAATTGGCAAATAATTGAAAAATAAAATGAATTTATGCAGAATTTATTTATTTTCAAAGGTATGATTTAAAACGAATTTTTTTTTTATTTTACTTTCATTTTAATTTTACATACATTAAAATGAAAAATTAAACCATGTAACGTAAATAGTGTAATAATACATTATACCTTATTCCATATATTGTTATATAGAGAGTAATAATAAATTATTTAAAATTAATAATTAAAATCTAAATTATTAAAAGAATATTTTTTAAATTATTAGGTAAATGATGTTTATTAATATTTATCATATCTGTGGTATATAATCAATTGATAACGTATACTGCTAACATTAATTGCTGTCCTCGCTTAAACGCATAACCCGCTTAAATGCATACAATTCAGTGGAACCAACTGTATGCAATTAAGCGGGGCTGACTGTACTTTGTTTCAATATATGTGTCGCTGTTTTCTGGGTCAGTTTTCTTGGCTGATTGGCGAAGGGGTTTCTTCTGCCAGGGGTTCATGCATTTGCCATTTTTTGGTTGGCTCCCTGGTAGAGTGATTATAGCCCTTGTAGAATTCAGTCTCAGCTATTTACAGAAGAAAATAAAATCATTTGAAACTATTAATATGCAAGTGAGAAATTTTTAAAAGAACGCTGTCATAGGTTTAACATTAGCGGTCCAGTTTCTTCGCGTGAATAGTGTAAGCTCTTAACTCTCAAGCTAATGTTAATCCTATGGGAGCGTTGTTTACATATTTCCTTGTAGCATTTTAATTATTATTAAATTATTTTTATTTTTAAAGAATTTTTTTTCTTTTGAATAGGGTATCTGCGGTCGATAACTTTTATTGTGCGTGAGGAGGGGGGGGGGGCGTCAAAATCCATATTTGTTTCGGGCTCAAAAAAGGCTAGTTTCGGCCCTGGTAAAAAAAAAAAAAAAAAAAAAAAAATGAGTTTACATGAATACAAAAGCGGCACACTTAACATAATTTGGTGAATCTTAATTTATTTTATAATTCTATATCGAGAATTATCACCAATAGATTTAAATCTCCTACTTGAAATAGAAAAAAAGTAATGTCATTGTTGGACTAGTTATTGTGAAGTTTTATTGAACTTGTTAGTTATTGCGATGTTTTGTTCGAAGCTGCGAATTTCAAAATACCTGTAAAAACCCGAATGTGATTATTCTGTTCTAAAACATGCTGATACGCTCTTTGTTGCAACAACGTCATAATTCAAAAATCGCGATTTTTTAGTTCTGATGTTGAAGTAAATGATCGATATATTATTTCAACTCTGTGAAATTTTTGTCAATCAGCAAACAAGAAACAGGAGGCGAATTTTCTGAAGTTTTATGATCTGTTTAAAATCGTAGAATCTTTGTCAAAAGATGACTTTGATAAAATTTTCTTTTGTTACACACACAGAGCTTTAGGCAAGGAAGTGTGTGTGTGTGTGGGGGGGGGGGTCTGGATGCCCTTCCCGAATGAGGTAAGAGTTTACTGAATAAATCATATGCATACAGTCAAATCCGGTCAAATCTGTTGACTACCGTAAAGATTGGTAAAAAATTTAGTTTTTGTCAGGTTTTCGACTTAGCTTTCATAATAGTATGGTATTTATTTCATTTTCATTTAAGGCAAGATTCCGTTATAGACAGGTTCATTTTTCACAGGGTTAGAGTATACAGTGTATACGTATAGAGGAATGAAGTTTTAAGTTAAATAAAAGCTTATAATATATAAATAGTTTCTCTTTTGCAATATCTTCTAAAACAGTTGTCGTTTTCTACTTTAAAGTATACACATTTAGGGAGCATACTTGTATATGCTGTATATTCTAGCAAATATCGCAAAGCTCAAATAAACATATTTACACACAGAAATGTTATTTAATAAATAACTGAAACAGTTATGCCCCAATAATAAGTAACATTTGCATTAACAAATATTCTGGATTTATGTTTGAGCTGTGTGTTAAATGCTGAAATACATGGTATGTTACTACTAAGAAACAATCTAGGTTATTTAACACTTATTTACGTTTTATTTCCGTAGAAAACTTTTTTTTTTTAACGGTGTATATACTCCGAGATATACTCAGCCTTTTTATATTATAGAGATTCTAAAATCCTTTTCTAATCTACAAAGTTATTTTAGTAATACATTCAATTACAGAGACTAATCTTACTCTTTATCATCATAAGCTATTTTGTAAAGTATAAATAAGGAAATACAATCTTAAAGTTTATTAAAATTCTGTTATTACACAAATATTCTAATATATATATATGTGTGTGTGTGCATGCATGCATGTTTGCGTATGTAAAATATTTTATGTATGTAAAAGAAAGTCTGTATTAAAGGAATAGCAAGGGGCAGTTAAAAAAATTCTGTATCAGACATTTTTTTGTCTTTAGAGGTAAACGTTGAGAATGGACCACGAAAATCTTCCTTTGTGAAAACAAAATCGTAAGATATCTAAAAAAAATCGTTTTATACACGTTTCCCTTTTATAAGTTATATTTGCAAGTTTAGTAACTCTTCAATCGGGACAATGAATTTTTCTGTTTAAGATTACATTGTATACAGGTTCTGTTTTCATAGGCTTTATATATATATATATATATATATATATATATATGACAAGGTTTGGACCTATTTTCCGAAAAAATTTCCTGGCTTCGGAACTGTCTGCCGAGCCAAGCCATAAAAAGTAACCAAGCGTCAAACAAATGCCAAGAACTTAACCGAACTTAACAATCGACAACTTAACTGTTTATTATACAGGATACAACTTTTCCATGTTAAATCGAATAAACATGGCAAAAAAAAATCTGGTTTTTGAGTTCATATGATCTTACACTTGGCACGCGAAGAAACTCGCAAGCTAATGTTAAATCTGTGAGAGCGTTCTTTTTAAATTTCTCAATTGCATTTTAATATCTTTAAATAATTTTGTTTTCTTAGTTTATCTGAGATTGATCTTTAATGTTTCTAGTTTGTACGTTTTCGATTTTAGAAGATTTATTTTTCGCAATCTGTTCTGAAAGTGACAAATAACATTATATATATATATATATATATATATATGCAACTAAAATCGAAAAAGTAAATACTGTTAACCAACCTCAGCCATTCCAAGACAGAAAAATAAAACATTTAAAAGAAAGAGAGATTTTCAATAGAGAAATCCCATAGGTTTAACATCAGCGTTCCAGCTTCTTTGCGTGACTAGTTGCACAAAGAAACTCAACTCTAATGTTAAACCTATGGAAGAAATCTTTATACATTTCTTGCTTATATTTTAATATTTTTAAAGGATTTGTTTTTGCATAGAATACCCGAGGACGATTCGATAGATACCCATCGTTGTGCATTTCGATTTTAATTAGTTTTTTCATATGCAAACGCTTTCATTTTTGGAACCGGTTCTGAAAATAAAATTATCCTCATTTAAAAAAACTAATCAAAATTGAAACAAACACGACAATGGGTATCGACCTCGGGAATCGTATACAAAAGAAATTATTTTGTGTACGATAATTTAACAGTAAATTTTAAAATATTTCGAGAAATCTTTAAAGATTGCTCCTATAGGTTTAACATTAGCATTTAAGTGACGGAAAGGGTTGAAAAACACTCGCACGCTAATGTTAAACCTATGGGAGTGTTCTTTTCAGAATTCTCACTTGAATTTTTATTTTTTTTCATAAATGATACGTGAAGTCAATGAGTCGATAGCTACCGTTGTGCGTTTTTACTTTTTCGTAGCATTTTTTTTTTTAATACGAGTATACTTCGCCTTTGTTTGCATTTTTCTCGGTATTTTTACAACTACCGTAAAAAATGTGAAAATGAAATCTGTCTATAACGGAATCCTATTTTCAATGAAAAATACTGCATGTTCCCCTCGATATTTCCAAAATAAAGAATACCGACAATTATACTTTCTATGATGGAAACCTGTATAAAGCGGAATTTTTTTCGGATTGTTTAGATTTCGTTATTTGACAAGACTAACTATGTAGTTCAGCCTAGAGGTCGGCACGGGCCAAACGAGCAGAATTAAGACAATTTTCTCAACGGGCCGATAAACAAAATAAACGGGTCGGGTCCGTCCGGTAAAAAAATTGCACGTGCCAGCCAGGCCGATAAAAAAATTTAGCAAGCCTGCGACCAGATATAAAAATTTAAACGAAGCCGACAAAATGAGCTATTTTCAATGAATATGGCTTTCGCGAGAATAAGTATAAATGTGCGTCACGAACCAATGCTAGTTTGACAACATCAATACAGAAATGTAACATGTCCGATGTAGAGATCGGCATCAGAGAGCTACATGATGTCTGACCGGGCTCTTTTTTTTTTTTTTTTTTTTTTTTTTTTTTTTTTTTTTTTCTAGCAGATTTGTGCTGGTCTGAGATCAGACTTGCATTCCTTTTTTATACATGGTCGAGCAGGGCCAGAATTATTTTCAGTATGTGTAGGGTAGGCAATGTGTTATGGCATGTAGGCAATGTGCCGAGTTATTTTCTTCTGATGGACTGATGGCTTCTATTATTATGAAACAGCCATTATAAAAGAAGTGTTAGGTGAAGATGAAACAGCAGTCGTAAAAAGTTAGAACTCTGATTTTCTGGTCAGAATGGGAAAAAAAATGGCCATAATTTTTTGGCAAAAAAAAAATATGGCCATTTTTTTTCCATTCTGACCAGAAAATCAGAGTTCTAACTTTTACGACTGCTCTTTCATCTTCACCTAAGTTTTCATTTATAATGGCTGTTTCGTAATAATAGAAGCCATCAGTCCACCAGAAGAAAATGATCCATTCCAAAGGTATAAGCCTTCATTTGGCGCCCCTTCGTTCTGGCGCCCGGGGCACATGCCCCCTCTGCCACCCCTTAGTTTCGGCCCTGGCCTTTCGTTCTAACGACCGAGCACGTGCCGCCCCCTCTGCCCTAAACTAGAAAAACTATTACCTAAACTACTACCCAGAAAAAGTTAGAAAATTGCCCCTCCCCCCCCCCGGGTGACAATTATCACTCCCTCCTATCTTTAATTTTTTTTTATATGTTATAAATAATATATATCAGATTTAAAAAATTTGCTTGCGGTCCCTCTCATCTCCCGCGTATTTTAAATACACTTAATCGACATTAACTTGTAATATATTAGAATGTAATCTAAGTTATATTTAAAATACATATAATTGGAATTGACCTACAATCCATTACGGGTTAACTGGATTATACAATTAAAAACTTAATTGAAATCATCTTTTAATCCATTGCAGGTTAATTAGATTATATAATTAAAAGAGTAATCGAAATCCGCACGTAATCGATTAAAATTAATCTAATTAAATCTTAAAATGTTAAATAAGAATTGATTTGTAATCCTTTACACAATTATCGGGTTATACAATTCAAAAGCTTAAATTGAAATTACTTTTCAGTGCTATGCGTGTTAATCAATTGCATTATGAGGTGATTATAATGTATTTTAATTTAATCAATAATTTCATTACTCTGTAATCTGATTCTGCCCCAACACTGGTCATATCCATTGAAAATTATTCATATTTTATCGGTTTCGTTTAAATTTTTAAATCGGGTTCGACAGCCCGCGGATTTTTTTTTTCCTTTGTTGTTGTTGCCCCAGCTCGCCCGTTAAAATATGTCCTAATGCTGCAGGGCCGACCAGTTTGAAAGTTTCCCTCCATTACGATGGCCCCATGCCGACCGCTAAACGTTCTTTGAATAAAATCAAACACAAATTCTTGAGAAAGCCCCTCCCCCCCCCCCACAGACTACTTTCTTATCTAGCTTATCTCTTTCCTCATCTGTGAGCTCGCCTTTCTGCCATTTCCGAGAGCATTTCTCATTTTTAGGTCCGTGAAGTTAGCCCCTTGACTTCGAGAAAATTAAAAACGGAAAACAGCACAGGTTTGAGCGTCGTTTGAGCGCGTTTGAGCGACAAAAATTTTCGTTTGAGCGACAATCTGGAAATAGTTAGGAATAAAGTAAAATACGGGGGCCAACAAAGCGTGAAGTTGGCCCCTCAACTTCATGGGATTTAAAAATTGAAAAACACACAGGTTTGAGCGTCGTTTGAGCGCGTTTGAGCGACAAAAATTTTTACTTGAGCGACAAACCAAAAAAAGTTAGATTAAAAAACAACCCCGGGAGGGCTATTTACACGTGAAGTTGGCCCCTCGACTTTAAGAAAATGAAAAACGAAAGACAGCATAGGTTTGAGCGTCGTTTGAGCGGAATTGAGAGACAAAAATTTTTGAACGAGCGAATATGCTTTCAGAGTTATTCAGCTTTATTTATTTCGATACGACAAAAATCACAGTTTGCATGCAGTACAAAAAAATAACTGTATTAAAATAATGAAAATATACCATATATTTGAGCATCCGAAGAAATTGTCTACGAATAAAGAATTCTGTTCCAGAAGCAATATTTTCACAGCTAAAAAGCATTATTTTTGGACAGGGACACAGTTAAAAAGCATTATTATTGGACACAATTTGTGCACAGCCCCTTAAATTAATTATTTTAAAATCCTAAAGAAACTATTCGTTTGATAGTCCAAAGTTCTCGTTTGATCGATAAAAATTTCATTTGAGCTTCAATATTTTCATAGATATTAAACTTTCTTTTTTCCAAGGGGCTCAAAATCACAGGTTGCAAACAGCCCCTTAAAATAATTAGTTTTAAATTCAGAAAACACCATGCGTTTGAGCGTCCAAGAATATCGTTTGAGCGATTAAAAATTTGATTACAGCGAAAATATTTTTACTGTTATCTAGCTTTCTTTTTGCCAAGCGGCAGAAATCTATGCTTGTATATAGCCCCTTGAAATGAGTATTTTAAAATTCTGAATGCACCATACGTTTGAGCGTTCAAAATACTATTTTGAGCGATAAAGATTTCTGTTTGAGCGGAAGTATTTTCATAGATATTAAACTTTCTTTTTTTCAAGGGGCTCAAGTCACTGGTTGTATACAGCCCCTTAAAGTAAGTATTTTGAAATTCTGAAACCACCATACGTTTGAGCGTTCAGAATCCTATTCTGAGCTATAAAGATTTTTCTTTGAGCAAGAATATTTTCACAGATATTAAACTTTCTTTTTTCCAAGGGGCTCAAATCACTGGTTGTATACAGCCCCTTAAAAAAACTATTTTCGAATTCTGAAAGCACTATACGTTTGAGCGTCCAAGATTATCATTTGAGCGATGAAAAATTTTATTTGAGCGAATTTATTTTTACAGTTATTTAGATTTCTTTTTTAAAACGGTCTGAAATCTCACCTTGTATAAAGCCCCTTAAATTAAGTCTTTTGAAATTCTGAATACACCATACGTTTGAGCGTTCAGAATCCTATTCTGAGCTATAAAGATTTCTCTTTGAGCGAGAATATTTTCACAGATATTAAACTTTCTTTTTTCCAAGGGGCTCAAATCCCTGGTTGTATACAGCCCCTTAAAAAAACTATTTTGGAATTCTGAAAGCATTATACGTTTGAGCGTCCAAGATTATCCTTTGAGCGATGAAAAATTTTATTTGAGCGAATTTATTTTTACTGCTATTTAGATTTTCTTTTAAAACGGTCTGAAATCTCAACTTGTATACAGCCCCTTAAATTAAGTCTTTTGAAATTCTGAATACACCATACGTTTGATTTCTGAATCCTATTCTGAGCTATAAAGCTTTCTCTTTGAGCGAGAATATTTTCATAGATATTAAACTTTATTTTTTTCCAAGGGGCTCAAATCACTGGTTGTATACAGCCCCTTAAAAAAACTATTTTGGAATTCTGAAAGCACTATACGTTTGAGCGTCCAAGATTATCATTTGAGCGATGAAAAATTTTATTTGAGCGAATTTATTTTTACTGTTATTTAGATTTTCTTTTAAAACGGTCTGAAATCTCAACTTGTATACAGCCCCTTAAATTAAGTCTTTTGAAATTCTGAATACACCATACGTTTGATTTCCGAATCCTATTCTGAGCTATAAAGATTTCTCTTTGAGCGAGAATATTTTCATAGATATTAAACTTTATTTTTTTCCAAGGGGCTCAAATCACTGGTTGTATACAGCCCCTTAAAATAACTATTTTGAAATACTGAAAGCACTATACGTTTGAGCGTCCAAGATTATCATTTGAGCGATGAAAAATTTTATTTGAGCGAATTTATTTTTACAGTTATTTAGATTTCTTTTTTAAAACGGTCTGAAATCTCAACTTGTATACAGCCCCTTAAATTAAGTCTTTTGAAATTCTGAATACACCATACGTTTGAGCGTTCAGAATCCTATTCTGAGCTATAAAGATTTCTCTTTGAGCGAGAATATTTTCACAGATATTAAACTTTCTTTTTTCCAAGGGGCTCAAATCACTGGTTGTATACAGCCCCTTAAAAAAACTATTTTGAAATTTTGAAAACACCATACGTTTGAGCGTCCAAGATTATCGTTTGAGCGATTAAAAATTTGATTACAGCGAAAATATTTTTACTGTTATCTAGCTTTCTTTTTGCCAAGCGGCAGAAATATCAGCTTGTATATAGCCCCTTGAAATGAGTATTTTTAAATTCTGAATGCACCATACCTTTGAGCATTCAAAATACTATTTTGGGCGTTAAAGATTTCTGTTTGAGCGGAGGTATTTTCATAGATATTAAACTTTCTTTTTTTCAAGGGGGTCAAATCACAGGTTGTATACAGCCCCTTAAAGTAAGTATTTTGAAATTCTGAAACCACCAAACGTTTGAGCGTCCAAGAGTATCATTTGAGCGATAAAAAATTTGATTTCAGCGAAAATATTTTTACTGTTTTTTAGCTTTCTTTTTGCCAAGCGGCAGAAATCTCAGATTGTATACACACCCTTAAAATAACTATTTCGAAATTTTGAAAACTCCATACGTTGCAAAATATTCTTTTGAGATAAATTTCTCTTTAAGGGTGTATTCGAAAAAATATTTTTTCACCCTCAACAGCTCGAAATTTTCTGAGACATTTTCAGACTCATTTTTAAATTAAAAACATGAAACTTGCTGGGGTGATTTCTGAAGACATGTTTAACATGCCGTGTGATTTCATTTTCAGCTCAATTAATTAGAATTCGATTTTTAAACAATTATTTTCTCAGTATGACCATTTTTTTCATTCGCAGATCGCCCGCTTCGGAAAATTCGGTTCGAAACGCCAACTTTGACAGTGTTTTTTACAGTATTTTCGGCATTTATCAAAACATTAAGGAGCACGGCACATTATATAGTTTCTAAATAAGAGAATTTCCCAGTTTGATGCGTTTGAGAGCAAAAATGAATTTTAAAATGAATCAGAAAATAAGCAGTTTGGATCGGAATACACCCTTAAACGGCAGTTTTTTCATAGATATTAAACTTTCTTTTTTCCAAGGGACTGAAATCACAGGTTTTATACGGCCCCTTAAAATAAATATTTTGAAATTCTGAAAAGACTACACGTTTGAGCGTTCAATGTGCTGGTTTGAGCGATAAAGGTTTTTTTTTTTTGAGTGGCAGCATTTTTACGACATTTTTTTTGTTGTTGTTGTTTGTTTGTTTCTGCAGCAATATTTTCACAGTTATAAAGCAATATTTTTCGATGCGGCTAAAATCAGAGTTAATATGCCGCCCCTTAAATTATTTTTTTTTTTTGAAATTCTAAAAAGACCATGCGTTTGAGCGTCCAAAGTAATCGTTTGAGAGATGAAAATTTTTGTTTGAGCGAGAATAATTTTCTTGTTATTAAGTAATAGTTTTTTTACGGAGCTAAAATCACAGTTTGCATACGGCCGCTTAAAATAATTATTTTGAAATTCTGAAAAAATCGTGCGTTTGATCGTTCAAGGTACTCATTTTAGCGATAAAAATTCTTGGTTGTTTGACAATATTTTCACGGTTGTTTAACATTACTTTTTCCAAGGAACTGAAATCACAGTTTGTATACAACCCCTTAAGTTATTTATTTTCAAATTCTGAATCTTTCATATGTTTGGGCGCCAAAAGTTATCGTTTGAGGGATGGAAATTTTTGCTTCATCAGCAATATTTTCACAGATATTATTAATTTATTTTTCACGAATCTATATTCACAGTTTGCGTTCAACCCTTTAAATTAAATATTTTCAACTTCTAAAACGTTCATATGTTATAGCGCAGTAAGTAGTGTTTTAAGCGATAAAAAAATTTGTTTGTGTTGCAATAATTCTGCAACTTTTAGAATTCTTTTTTCAAACCACAGTTTGTAAATAACCCGTTAAATTAATTATTTTAAAATTATAAAAATATCAGATGTTTAATATCTAAAGTAATCGTTTTAGCGATAACTACCTTTGTTTCAGCATCAATATTTTCACAGTTAATACAGTCATTAATTTAACACTTTCTGTAGGATGTAATCTTTATTGAATTTCTCTGATATTTATATCCTTTAAGAATTTTGTTATTGCGATGTTTGGTTTAATATTTAGTATACTAAGCTGGTTCTTGAAATAATCACTTTTGAATTAAAATACTTTCTATACGACGAAGGATATTTTCTCTCGCATCTGTTACGGTACTTAATGATTCACATACGTAATGTATACCTCAAACACTGCCGAATACTTTTGCATCTTCCGCCGTGCGGCGGAGGAGGTCATAGTTAAGTGACGAGGTCGTGACCTCACTGTAAATTATTTCACAAATTTAGGCGTTGAATATCAGCTTTTTTTTTTAGCCCTCAAATGAATAACAGACTGCATCTACAAACTTAAGAGAAATTTTCAAACAAATTTGCGTCCAATTCACATAGAAAATTAAGATATTAAAATGTAATGCATTTTAAAAATTGGAATAGCGAATGGAAAAAATAAGCATGGAATTTGGGTTCATTATATTTCGAGATTTTTACAAATTAAAAATATAAACGAACAAATAAACAAAACAAAAATATCCCTCATACAAAGTTTCCGCTTCTGCCAAAATTAATTGTTAACAGTTTTTACATTCTTTAAAGACATTTACATGCGTGTTGAATATGCATTTTTATGCACTATGCGTTTAGATGCTGTTTAAAAATTCTCTATTTTAGCGTTTATCGTAGGAACCATTTGCCTTTTTTTTTCTTTCTTTCTCGCCTCGCACATAATCAAATTGTGAAATTTTTATGCACACATTATTGTTTTATGTAACATATTATGTTATATAAGTACTAGCAAACCCCGCGGCTTTGCTCGCGTATAATATGCCAAGTGATATTTGCATGACTATTTTTTCTTAGAAGATCACTTTTTGGAATAATTCAAAAGTTACAAATTAAGCCACAGTTCGACTAAACTTCATTATAAAAATGCGATAGACAGAAATGAGATTTTAATTAATAAGAAGAACTAAACTAATTCCAAATAAATGATGATTTAGAAAGTATTTTGAGACTTTTATGCTCATTTCAGTATTCATTTGAAGTTTTAAATTTTTTAAAAACCATCTTAACATATTTAAATCTTAAAATTAAACATCATGTCAAATTTCAAGCTTTTTGTATAACAGTCTGTCACCTCTCTGGTGTTAGTGGCACCAACATAAAATGCCGAAACAGACTTGAAATAGAATGTCTCGAAAAATGTTGAAACAGGGACTGTTACCATTACTTTGCCAATATTAACCTTGAAATCGGTTGGTATTTCCTAATATTATATAGAAAACGGAACTTAGATGTTTTTAAAAGCTTTCTTGTTGTTCTTGCTAACCATGTGGTAGTGACACCGGCATAAAATATTGCCCGTATAGGATCAGGGACTATCATTCTTGATTCGCAACCGATAACTTCTGGAATCGGTTTATTATTTCCTGAGATTCCATAGAAATCGTAATTTAGGACTCTTTTTGAATGCTCTTCGCTCCTTCCCTTCTCTTCTGCCCTTTTTAAATTAGAATTTATTTTCGACTGTTCTTACAGGATATTTATATTTTATAAGTAACTACCGTGCTGTATTTAAAGTTTCTAGCCTCTTCTGTACTGCAGAAATCGCAATTTAGAAAGTTTTTTGCTCCTGCAAACCTCAAGGGGTTGTGGCACCGACATAAAATATAGCTTATGCCTGGACAGGTTCTATCACCATCAATTTGCAACCATTATGTTTCAAATTGGTTTCATATTTCATACGATTGCACAAAAATTGTAATTTAGAACACTTATAGAACGTTTTTCGCTCATTTCATCCTTTTAAATTTGGATTTTTTTTTCGGCAATTCTTAGAAAGCATTTGCATCTTTGAAGTAATTATCATTCCAAATTTAAAATGTTAGAACCCCCTCTTTAACACAAAAAAATCGCAATTTAGAACATTTTTTGCTCCTGTAAACCCCAGGTGGTAGTGACAAAAACTTAAAATATAGGCTATGTTGGAGCGGGGACTGTCACCATCAATTTGAAACCATTACTTCTGAAATCGGTTTATATTTCCAGAGATTGCGTAGAAATCGCTATTTAGAGCGTTTTTAGAACGCTTTTCGTTTATTTTCATCCCATTTAAATTTCAAATTTTTAAGGAACTCTCTCATTTACATCTCATAAGTAATTACCATGCCAAATTAAAAATTTCTATCCCTTCCAGTATCACAAAAATCACAATTTCGAACTTTTTTTTTTTTTTTGCTCCTCTACCCCCTTTAGAGGTAAAGGCACCGACATAAAATGTAGCGTATGTTGGAACAAGGGTTGTCACTATAATTTTGACGCCATTATTTTTGAAATCAGTTTGGTACTTCGTAAAATTGCATAAAAACGCCATTTAGAACGTTTTTTAGAACGCTTTTCGCGCATTTTTACCCTTTTTAAATTTCGATTTTGTTAAGAAATGTCCTTAGAGAATATTAGTAACTTATAAGTAACTACCATTCCAAATTTCATGTTTCTAGGCCCTTCAGTAACACAAAAATCGCATTTTTAGAACATTTTTTGCTCCTGCACCCCCTTTCGACCAGTGGCGCGGACATAAGATATAGCCTATGTTCTAAGTTGGATTAACACCATCATTTTGATATCATTACTTTTGAAATCGTTTCGGTAGTTCCAGAGCTTACCTCCTACAAATAAACAATTTTTATCTCTTTATAATATGATGAGTATAGATATAAATTACAAATATTAAAAAATTGCCATAATTGATACACTTTTATTTTCTTTAATACATATGTATGTTTCTTATATTATTAGACTGATTTATTTTGGCAACACAAATTTTTATATCGGTCAAAACATCGTTTCATAAAGTCTTGTGTTGACCACGCACTCCGATTCATATTTTTGTGCCTTCACGGACCCCCGCGATTTAGAACGGAAATTATTGATGTTTAGTAACGTATCCAGGGTACATATAAATTTTATATTCGAGAACTACTGTTTTCAAATAATTTTAACTATATAATTTTAAACAAAATTTTCTACAATAAAATAATGCAAAATTTTCTGTTCGGAAGGTGTGGTGCTCAAAGTAAAGGCCTTACTCATCCTGTATATGAAATACAAGATACATAAACTAATAGAAATACATAAAAAAATTGTACAGAAAGTTTAAACAGTAATTTTAGATTCCCCTCTCATTTCTTTGGGAAGACTGCTGTTTATTCAGCTCCTTTTATCTTTTGCATTTTCAATTGATGCTTTTTGAAATTTTAATATAAAAGTTTATTTGTTAAAGAATGCATTTTGAGCATCAGTTGTTTAAAACAACATGCATTCTAACATCGTTCCACTGATGCAAAAGTCAAAAAGCATCCTTTATTATTATTATTATTATTATTTTTATTATTATTATTATTATTATTATTTTGTCTTTATCAGATTAAATACCATACGTTATCCGCACACTTGTCATTCATATAAAATAAGTAGAAGAATTTCAAAGCTAAATCTATACGAAAAACCATTTAACAAAATGAATTTTTCAGTCAAAATATTAACTTCATTTTACTTTTAAAAAATTAAAAATTTAGCCCTTTGAATATCTTAATTAACACAATTTTATTTTTTATAAAACCTTTACGAATTGTACATTTCTCAGACAATAAAAACTAGTGGAAGTAAAAAAAAAAATCTTCAAAAGTATTTTCATTTGGTTGGCGTTAACTATAAGAATCTAGTAAGTAGTAGCTTTATTGCATTGCAAATTCCTTAGAAATAATTACTATTTAATAACAAACAATAAATTATTACAGCATATAGTACTCAATAATGTATGTAAATTTCACTATGTTTGAAATAGTGTAACTCTTAAAATACACTGAAATTTTTTTTACAATGGATCATAATGTACCTGAATACTTTTGAGTGCCCCTGTAGATAAACCATAAATGCTACACACTTTATTTTCAATACCGAGTATGCCACGTTAAACCGCAATAACAGATATAAATTACATGATGATCATAGAATACTTACGCGAAGTAGAACTCGGACAGATGAACGTAATTTCAACTATGTTAAAAAATGTTACTAACTCAGCTGCAAATCATCGTATAAAAATGTCACTGGTATCAATTGATTAATAATAACATCTAGATCTACTTGATGTACTTAAATTTTGCTTAGAAGTCTTCCGCATTTGCTTTTAAAAAACTATAGATTTCAATTCATATTTTTTTCCGAAAACTTACTTAGTAAAAATATGCATTTTGAAATTAAATTTCAAAAGAAAATGTTAATTGTAACTTGTTAATTTTGAAACAGAAATCAATTTCCAAATGCTTCGAACGTGCAAGTCCAAAATTAAAGCTTATTCCACAGAGTAGTTTAGAGATCAATAAAATTATTCGCATTACAGTTGGTTTTGCTATGATGAAACATCAATCTCCAGGCTTTAAACACGCATATTTCTTAAGCTACTTGATTGAACGATTCTCCGTTTGGTAAACGACGGTAAAATTTACCGCAGAATCCAAATATGATGTCAAAATTAGGTACTACTATTGAAAATTCTATTAGTTTTGCACAATTTCTATATTTAAATGACCGTTTTTTTCGAAATTTTAAGTATAATTTTAATCGGTATGTTTTTTTTTTTTTTTTTTTTTTTTTTTTTTAAATAATTGATTGGTACGCCAGCCACAATTTTATACGGTGATTTTTGGCAGAGGTAGTACATGATAGTGTTTTCTTTTCCAGAACTGTACATATATTAAAACGTATGCGCATATATACAAATACAAACACACATATATGATGTAGATAACATAATTCAAACTGTATAACTTCTCCTTGTTTTAAATTGGTTGAAATTTATATTAGAACTGGAAGATTATGATTTAATATTGCAAAAGAAAACATCCTCATACATAAAAGTTGCGAGGGGAAGTTATAATTTAAAATGCATATGTTTTAATGAAAATTATAACGGTAAAAAATGTAACAACTTAACAATAACCGAATTTATACTATTGTAATATTTTTAGAATTATTATCGATAAAATCGCTGGTAATTTGTTAATAATGAAGAATAAAAATAATTAATGAGATTTGAAATGAGCAATATCGTTATCTGTATTTGAATTATTCTGCGAGTAGATAGTCTTCATCAAATGTTACTTCTACTTTTTACTTTAAGAACAAACTCTTATAGCGGAAGTGGACGAGGGCTTGGGGGGAATGGAGTATTCCACGCCCACAACTAAAATAATGCAGAGGGGTAAAAAGTGTCAAAAGGTCCAGGGCAAAAACTGTTAGAAGTGGCCAGCAGAATTTTTCTTTATCCAGATGGTTAGTTAAATAAAGATCCTACCTCATTATATTTCGGGTCAGTTGGCTGCAGGAGTTATTTAACGAAATTTATTCTGAGTTTTACTAGCAAATGAAATTTTTAATATGCCACGGAAATCGACAATTCCGCATAATGAAATCTTGAAATTTTTGAAAGAACATTATTTGAAAGAACATATTTTTGATATTGATGGTAAACTTGTTACCGCTACAAACCGTATTTGGATTAGTTTGAGCGAAAAAATAGGTAAAATCCATACTCCAAAATATTTACATTTCTATGTGCAACAAAATAGGCACAATATCTTTGATGATTTAAGAAACCACTACAATGTTCAAAAGAAAGCTGAACTGTCTGATTTTTGTAGTAGTGAAACATCTTCATCAAGCTATTGTGATACAAGTATCTGTTCTGAAGACGTAAAGGTGATACAACTGTCTTTTGAAGATTGGATTAATATAAAGCCTGTATACACTCATGTATCTTCAAGACAATCAAATTTGAGCTTACGTCCAAATGCATGGACTTATGTGATTTCAAAAAGAGTATGGGAGCAGCTTAGAATTCCTTGCGCATTCTTATTTAAAAGAGCAAAAATTGCAAAGGATTTATCGCGCAGCAAAAATTATTGTGAAATAGAAGGAAGGTGCAAAGAATGCAGCAATAAATTAAAAGGATACATTAGAGAAGAACCGAAAGAAGAGTCTGATATTTTATTAAATATAATAACATCAGACACGACAACTACACCTCATTCACTTAAAAGGCCTTTAACAGGAGAACATAGAAAAAATGTTGGAAAACAACTTGTAATGACAACTGTTCTATGTGGCGTATCAAATATGCAAATAAAACTATGGATTTTGGTGATGTTTCTAATCCTCAAGTATACGGTTTAAATGTTCTACGAAAATTAAAACAAGAAACCAAAGATAAAACTTATGGTTATAGTAGTGGAGATCCCATTAAAACTATTTCTATAATGAAATATTCAATTCCATGGATTGGAACTATACACGATATCGGGCTAGACAATTTTTTCATTCATTATTGGACACAATCCCAAATGTTCGTGCACAAGAAATACATAAAGAACACAAAAAGCAGCAGAGCTGCAATCGATTCAACAGGATCAGTTGTCAAAAAAATAATGCATGCCAAAAATAAGATGTCAAGCCATATTTTTTTTGTATGAGATTGTTATAAACAATGAAAAAAATCAATGCTCTGTTTCACAAATGCTAACAGAACATGACACGCTCACGATTGCTTTTTGGCTTGGGTAGTGGATGAGAAGTGGAGCCCCACCACCTCGAGAAGTAGTGTGCGATTTTTTGTTAGCATTATTGGACGGAATATGTCGTGCATTTAATTTAGTTAGCTTAGATCGATATAAGAAAGACTGTTTTGAAGCTCTTCTTCTCGACAAAGAAATAGAATTTAATACATACATCCGCCTTGATGTTGCCCATTTCATAAACATGGTCAGAAAATGGGAATGTTTCTCAAGTTCAACCAAAAGAGTGAAAGATTTTTACATGTACTGCATTGGGCTTCTGATAAATTCTGAAGATTTAGAAAATTTCTGTGACATCCTTCTAAATATTATAGTACTATCAACAAATGAAACTGCTGGAAAAGCTTTTCACACAGAAGAATCAACGCCAGCTGAAGTATGCAAAAATTACCTTGCCCATTTAATAGTAAAATCGAATTTTACTTCTGACTTTTTAGCAACTAAAAGTGACAAAAAATCCATGAGTACAATATAAGAAATAGAGGGATTAGATAAAGACTGGATAAATGAAATATGGGATATAGCTGAAACCAACACAGTTGAAGGAAGAAACATTAATCCATATTTTAACTTTAGTTTTAGTGCAAAACTAAAGAAAATTTGTGATTCCGTTGTTTTATGGACGGGTATAATGAACAAAAAGTTTCGTTCTTCTTTCAAAACGGGCTCTTCCGCGGGTGTAGAAGGAGATTTTTGGAAATTTGAAGAACAGAGTTTTAAAGAATGAAATTTTGCCTATTAGGATAGACAAGTTTATTAAACTTCATATTGATTATCTTGAAGGCTCGATGAAACTTATAGAGGCAGATACTAAAAAAGATAAAAAAATGTTAGAATCAACATCCGAGGAACCGACCATTACTGACAAAGGAGAAGTACATGAATATAATATGAAAGATGAACTTCAGAAGAATGCGCCAGAAGAATCTCATTATAACGTTAATAAAAATTTTCGCGGACTTTTTAAGGAAACAAAACATACCCCATTAGAAGAAAAATCTTCAGAAATTAAGATTGGAGAAAATAGAAAAAGACAGGCCCAGGTTGAGAAAGAAGAAATAAAAGCTGAAGATAAGTGGCGAAAATCTAAGGAACCATCCATTACTGACAAAGGAGAAGTACATGAAAATAATATGAAAGATGAACTACAGAAGAATCTCATTATAACTTTAATAAAAATTTTCGCGGACTTTTTAAGGAAACAAAATATATCACATTAAAAGAAAAATCTTCAGAAAGTAAGACTGAAGAAAATAGAAAAAGAAAAGCCCGTGTTGAGAAAGAAGAAATCAAAGCTGAAGATAAGTGGCGAAAATCTAAAAAAAAGAAATCAAAATATCTAAATTCAAATGAAAATATAAGAAGTTTGATATTATCTTCCAATACCTCAAAATTAAACAAATCCTTCCCTGTACTCAAAAATGGATTTAGATGCCCACCAGTAATTATAAACGGCTCCGCATATGCTGTCAAAATGACTTGTCCGTTTGACAGCATCATTCAAAGCTTATGTGTTGCAATGGAGGACAACGAAAAATATTTTAGTTATGCAGAATCTACAAAAAATGAAACATTAAAAATTGCTGTAGAACTTTTTAGAGGCAAGAGTTTGTCTGAATTGTACAAAATGAGAGGGCGTCATTTATATAATTTATACCCAAAGACACCATCGGCTCTCAGTGCCAGTTTAACTGATATTGATGCAACTCATAATATTATTAGTTACTTAGAAAAGAATTTTTCGGATAAACCTAGTGTTACATCTGTAAAAAACTGTGACACAGCTATTAGAATCCAGCTACACCCTGTATTAACGATCGACAGAGATATGATAATTGCAGAAGGGATGCAGAAATTAGAAGCATCTATAAAAAAGCACATACAAGATACCAGTACTCAGCTCTGTAGGGTTCCAAATTGCAATGGGATTTGGAAAATTAGTAAAATATTCGGAAAACACTTATTTATTGAACTAGACATTTTGAATTTTAATGGTCTAGACTATAATTTCATAAAGCTGTCAGATTTTCCAGAAAAAATTCAAATTGATGATTTAAGTTTTTCACTTGGCTCGGTAATTGCTTTTCAGCACATCCCTGCACATTATGTTGCTTATTGTCATCGAAATAGTGGAACATGGGAATTATATGATGACACCAAGGACAAAATAAAAAAATGTAGTGAAAAAGAAATGATCAATCCTCATTCTGCTTTCTATTTTTTGACTACAGTATAAAATACAAGATACTGATAATTGTATTACTGTTATTAGTAGCAGTCTTAATTAGCAATGTAAGTAAGATAAGATATTTTTTATTCCATTGTTAAATGTTCTAATTTATATTTAAATAATCCAAAATATATTACATTGTGTTAGCATCATTACTTTAGAATTTTTTTTTTTTTTTTAGCATGTTCTGATTTCACATTGTTATTGATTCAGTTTTCGGTGTTTTTTCCTCCATGTGTTCCAGTATTTGTAAAAAAAAAAACCTAAAAGCCTTTTTAAAAATTGTACATATGTATATATGCAGAAATCTGATATTAAATATTTTTTATTTTGTAAAGGTATGTTAATAGCCTTGAGCGCTTAAAATTTTAACTTTATGTTCATGAAATTGATTGTTAATAATAGGATTAATTCTAATATTTGTTATATCCCAGAAAGTTTCTTGTATGAAGAATTCTAAGTGTGATTAAATACTTAAAGCCTATTGTAGGTTTTTGAATTACAGATTCATATTGATCCATAACTCATTACTTATGTGTCATTTAGCAATAACAATATCACAATTGTCTTTTATACAGTTAAAAAAACATTATTTGTAAAAACCTATGTGCTGATTTTAATCCATTTATTTTTAAGCACGATTTATCATAAGGTTTTACTATCGACAATGACATGATAAAAAACCTCAAAGATATTCTAAGAAAATGAACAACTTAACCATGAAGTATTTCATTGTTTAATTTTATGCATACATATGAATTATATAATGTACGTTGAAACTATAAATGTTTGTGAATGGAAACCCATTTTAAAATGCATATGCAAAAAATATTTTTTATCTACTCTCTCGAATACTTTCTGTTAGTGTTTGTACATATCACGCACATGCATCCAGATATTATTTTTATTCATTTTTATGAAATTAAACGTGATAAAAAACTAAAGACTGATTATTTTGGGTATTTGTAAATATATCATATATACCTGTATTTAAATTTTGAAAACTCTCATTTAAATCTGGTTCAAGAATATTAATAATTTCTTCGTACAGTTTTTTATTTCATTGTTTATTTAAGTATTGCGCGACAGCAAAATGAGTTACATCTATTCATATACACACATACAGAGTACATATAAGAATAGCCAGTTGAATCTCAAATCCTCAAAATATTAAATAGCATTATTACCTCTCTCAGAGGGATTATTAACTTTCAAAGGCTCAATTTTTTTTTTTTTTTTTAAGAAAAAAGTTTTGCTGCCTTTTCAATCCCTAACCAATTTCTTTATGTACGAGTTAAAAGTAATTAAAAATAAAAACATAACCTCTATTGAAGAAGCTCTTTCTGTGCTTAACATTTTTATTACAATTACTTCTTTTTCTCTTACTAGGGGGCTCTGCCCCCTACGAGCTACGCTCGTCAACCCCCGTTCAGACACCGCAGACTCTAAAAGTACGCTAATTTGATCGGCTTTAAAAAGATTTCGGAAGATTGAATTATAATTTAAAAAAGTCCTTCCGGCCAGTGCCGGGAGGAAGAGGTAGCTTTCATATTCCTTATTTTTAAAAAGCCAACTAATATTATTCAAACACACGAAGCTCAATTAAGTGGAAACCGAATGTAGGAGATTCAATACTAATTTTTATCAATACTAAATCATTATGAATGAGAATTTCGTGAAATTAGTCAGCTTTATCCAAGCTGCTTTTATTTAAAGTCACTTATATTTGGCTGCCAAATTCGGCGATTTCTTAAAGTGCCTGCCATTTTAAGACAACATGGTAGATGAGGCTAACCAGTGAACTTGGTCGAGACCTTAGTAATTGCTGTGCACATGCTCACTCATATCGGAATCGGTTGATATATACGAGTGCTGTCGCAGGCAAAAAATCAGATTTTTCAAAATGTCACCCACTTTAGAAATTGAAACTGCTATATCTGAGCCATTTTTTAAGATAAAGACAAACAAAAAATGCTCCTGAATCCTTACATCAAGGTCAAATACTTAATAAAGAAACCTTTTCCAATTTCTAATTTTTTTGCACCTCACTTTAAATATAATTTTTTTTTTAATTTAATGGCCGCCATTTTGAAACAAGATGGCTGATGAAGCTGGCCAGCGAACTTGGTCGAGATATTGATGTATACTATCCACATGCCTTCTTCCATCGAAATAGGCGAATAAGTGTGGTATCGCGGGACAAATACAAGATCGTTTCAAAGTGTTAGCCATGATAGAAATTCAAAGTGCTATAATTCAACCACTTTTTAAGATATAAACAAAAGAACAAATTTTCAGAAACAAAAACTGCTCCAGAATCTTTGTATCAAGGCCAAACACAAAAAAAATCTTTTTCATTTTCCAATTTTTTAATACTACATTTTAAATTTTAAATTACATTTTTTTAAAAATGGCAACCCTTTTGAAACAAGAAGGCGAATGAAGCTGGCCAACGAACTCGGCCGAGACATTGGTATGTACTATGTACAGACCAAGTTACATTCAAATCGGTTCATAAATACGCCTGTTATCGCGTGACAAAAATCAGGTCGTTTTAAAATGTCACCCACAATAGAAATTCAAAATGTTATAACTCAGCCATTTTTTTAGATGTAGACGAAACAAAACCTGTTCCGGAATCTTTGTATTAATGTCAAATACATACAAAAAGAATCTTTTTCATTTTCCAATTTTTTGGTATCTCATTTTAAATTTATATTTTTAAAATTTTTTTAAATGGCCACCATTTTGAAACAAGATGGCGAATGAAGCTGGTCAACGAACTCGGTTGAGTTATTTGTATGTACTATGTACACACCAAGGTACATCCAAATCGGTTCATAAATACGTCTGTTATCACGTGGCAAAAATCAGGACGTTTCAAAATGTCAGCCACGCTAGAAATTCAAAATGCTATAACTCCGCCATTTTTTAAGATATAGACGAAACAAAAACTGCTCCCGAATCTTTTTATCAAGGTCAAACACATAAGAAAAAAATATTTTTCAATTTTCAATTTTTTGCTACCACATTTCAAATTTAAATTTTTCTTAAAATTTTAAATGGCCGCCATTTTTAAACAAGATGGCGGATGAAGCTTGCCAACGAACTCGTTCGAGACATTGGTCTGCACTATGTATAAACGAAGTTACATCCAAATCGGTTCATAAATACGCCTTTTATCGCGTGACAAAATTCAGGACGTTTCAAAATGTCAGCTTCGCTAGAAATTCAAAATGCTATAACTCAGCCATTTTTTAAGATATAGACAAAACAAAAACTGCTACGGAGTCTTTGTATAAAGGTCAAATACATAAGGAAAAAATATTTTTCCATTTTCAATTTTTTGGTACCACATTTCAAATTTTAAATTTTTAAAAAAATTTTAAATGGCCGCCATTTTGAAACAAAATGGCGGATGAAGCTGGCCAACGAACTCGGTTGAGACATTGGTATGTACTATGTACACACCGAATTACATCCAAATCGGTTCATAAATACGAGAGTTACAGTGTGACATAGGTCAGATATATATATATATATTGATATATATCAATTTTGAACGGAGGGTGGTTTCGGGGTCTGGGGGTCATGATCGATGAAAATATACCAAAATTTTTTGAAATCGCTTTCCTCCGAACGGCTGCAATAGGTAGCTTTTTGTAAAGAAAGCTACCTAAAACAATGGCGATCTCCCTATAAACGGATTTCTATTCATTTCTCTTTGACTGGGGGATTTTAAGGCCAAATCCGCTGCGGTACTACTTGATTAACCCGTCGACCAATTTCTCCAAATTATATAAATCGCCAAATTATACAAATTGACATCATTTTTATTTTAAATAACGAAAGAACAAATAAATTAGTGCAACATTAATAAAAATACAAATAAAACGTCGAAATAAAAATAACTTGATGACGTAGACACGTGTAACTTGCTTAAAAACAAGTTAATGTGACATTTACGATCAACCATTATTGGCATTTAATCTTATAGTTTGGCGAATGATAGATTTTTGGTCGACGGGATAACTAAGTAGTACCAAAAATACATATGTCATTCGCTGTTTTCGTCTTTGATTAAGTAAAATAAGATAAACATTTCAAAATAAGCTAATATAAAAGGAATTAAGTAACCAGAATCTTTGTCTTTCGGTATTTTTTAACAAAGCGAAAAGAAAGTTCTTTTAAATAAGACATTTTAAATTAATCGTTTTTAATCTGAGGTAATTTTGACCAAACTATTCTTTCTCTTTTTAATATTCACGTGAAAATACTTGTGTTAGAAATGAAATATTATTTGCGCTTTCTTAACAAAAATAGTTGAAAAGTATCCTCTCAAAATATCAAATAAATGTCTAGCGCAGTTTCTAAATTTAAACCGTTTTGCAATATTATTTTGTGTTCATTTTATGTAATAACTGTAATTTGACGTAAATATGACGTAATTTCTCCTATTTAAGACTTCTAACGCATGTTAAAAAATTTATTATTTTACAAATTCCTTTCTCTCTTAAAATTCACGTGTAATTATAGTTTTTATGACGTAATTTTTAATAAGTTCCTGCTTTTTGTACATAATTATTTAATTCTAATTCCAAATGTTTTTTTCTGTTTATAATAGTCACGTGTAAATAAATTTTTAATTTATTATACGTATAAATATTTTTTTTTTTTTTTGAAGCAAACATTATTGTTTCTGCTGTTTATACAGTTGGCAACAGTTTAAATTAATATCACTTTCTAAAATCTGTAAAAAATATCTCTAGAAATGCTGAAAATTTGAATTTAAAATAGAAATAAAACCTCAAAAAATTAGCCAAATTAAAAAAAGAAATACAATCTGCACTCCGGCAAATTCTAACGCATAAAATGATCTAAAAATGATTACACTGCCATGTATAGTTTTTGCTGCTATAAAACTTTTTTAGTGGAACGATTTTGTCCAACTTTAGCATTAAATATCTCTTAAAATAATTCTTCGATCTGAAAACTGTCTACAGCAGCGTGTTTATCAAACATTTCTGTATAATACTACCGATTTTCATATTTTTGTATGCATTATTTTTCTTAATATTAACGAAGAAAGACCTCCGGTCACAAAAAATTCAAAACCGGTGGCGGTGACAGCGGTAGTTACTTTTTTTTAGAATAGAGAGATACAAAAGTTATTATTTAAATCCTTAAAAATGATTATAAAATTATTCAGTTCCAAAATATGGAATACCCTAATGTATATGCATATATAATCTGCTGTTCAACAAAGTATAATGCGAAGTATGTTTGAAATGATACTTGTATTTAACAATTAAATAAAATAGTATGTTGTCCAAAATTTTCTCTTCTTATTTGTAACTTGGCCTTTACATCAAAATAGTATGTTATCTTTCTTAGTATGTTATCTATTTTTTTTAAAACTAGGGGGCTCGGCCCCCTACGAGCTACGCTCGCCAACCCCCGTCCAGACACCGCAGACTCTAAATGCACGCTAATGTGATCGGCTTTAAAAAGATTTCGAAAGATTGATTTATAATTTAAAAAACAGTGGCGATCTCCCTATGAACGGATTTCTATTCATTTCTCTTTAATTGGGGAAATTTTAACGCCAAATCCGCTGCGGTACTACTTGATTATCCCATCGACTAATTTCGCCAAATTATATAAATCGCCAAACCACTCGCCAAATTATACAAATTGACATAATTTTTATTTTAAATAACGAAAGAACAAATAAATTAGTACAACATTAATAAAAATACAAATAAAACGTCGAAACAAAAATAATTTGATGACGCAGACACGTGTAACAACATTTCAAAATAAGCTAATATAAAAGGAATTAGGTAAACAGAATCTTTGTCTCCTGGTATTTTTTAACAAAACGAAAAGAAAGTTCTTTTAAATGAGACATTTTAAATTAATCGTTTTTAATCTGACGTAATTTTGACCAAATTATTCTTTCTCTTTTTAATATTCACGTGAATGTGTTAGAAATGAAATATTATTTGCGCTTTCCTAAGAAAAATAGTTGAAAAGTATCCTCTCAAAATATCAAATTAATGTCTAGCGCAATTTATAAATTTAAACCGTTTTGCAATATTATTTTGTGTTCATTTTATGTAATAACTGTAATGTGACGTAAATATGACGTAATTTCTCCTATTTAAGACTTCTAACGCATGTTAATAAATTTATTATTTTACAAATTCCTTTCTCTCTTAAAATTAACGTGTAATTATAGTTTTTATGACGTAATTTTTAATAAGTTCCTGCTTTCTGTACATAATTATTTAATTCTAATTCCAAATGTTTTATAATAGTCACGTGTAAATAAAGTCTTAATTTATTACACGTATAAATATATATATTTTTTAAGCAAACATTATTGTTTCCGCTGTTTATACAGTTGGCAACAGTTTAAATTAATATCACTTTCTAAAATCTGTTAAAAACATCTCTAGAAATGCTGAAAATTTGAATTTAAAATAGAAATAAAACCTCAAAAAATTAGCCAAATTAAAAAAAGAAATACAATCTGCACACCGCGAACTTCAAACGTGTAAAATGATTTAAAAATGATTAAATTCCCATGAATAGTTTTTGCTCCTATAAAACTTTTTTAGTGGAACGATTTTGTCCAACTTTAGCATTAAATATTTCTTAAAATGATTCTTCGATTTGAAAACTGTCTGCATCAGCGTGTTTATCAAACATTTCTGTATAATACTACCGATTTTCATATTTTTGTATGCAATATTTTTCTTAATATTAACGAAGAAAGACCTCCGGTCGCAAAAAATTCAAAACCGGCGGCGGCGGCGGCGGCGGTGACAGCGGTAGTTACTTTTTTTTAGAATAGAGAGATACATTTTTTATAGTAGTTGTTGAGCAGATGTCATTTTTTCATTCTTCTTTAGATCCAATTTGCTATAAATTTATTAGTATTGCAAAAGTAGAATGAGGAAATAACATATTGTCTACTACTAATTCTTTTACTTGCAGAAATTTAATATACTTGATATGCTTTTTATATAAAATAATTATTAATTTGATTAGTTAAAGGAAATTATGACATTACAAATTACATTAGATTTAAATATAATTTTTAAGTGAAATGCTTTTTATGTCGGAAAAAACTTTCTTTTTACAAACTTACTCTACTTAATTTTTTACAAGTCTAAGGAAAAGTTTAAGCTTAGAAATTATTTAAAGCTTTGTTTTGTTTATTCATAAGGCAAATACCTACAAAAACTTTCCAAATTATGTTCATCTTCGATTTTAGTACTTTTTATGTAATTTTAAACATTGAGAAAATTTATGATTTTAACCAATGATTTTAAAAAAATTAGTTGATTAAAATCACGATTTAATCGCTGATTTAAATCATTTGATTGAAATCGTTGACACCCTAGTATTTATATATGTATATATGTTACGATTTTTTTTTTTTTTTTTTTTTTTTTTTATTAGTTTTGTAATTCGAGGGGCTATTTCCTACAACTAAACAAAAATTTCTTCTTAATAAGATTAATATTAAGAATGAAGCGTGTAATATATATTTGTGTACTAGGCAGTTTAATAAAGTTTATACTTGTTATTTATAAAATTTTATAAATAACTGTGTATATTTATAAAAAAAAAAAAAAAAAAAAAAAAAAAAATCAATACTTTAGAAATACTTATTTTAAAAAATATTTTGAATTACAGTAGAACCTCGATTATCCGAAGTAATTGGGACCAACCCTCTTTCGGAAAATCGAAATTTTCGGATAATCGAGAATGCTTCAATTTTAAGATTAAGGCGAAATATATGCAATATTTCTTATTATAGTAACAAGTGCTAAATAAAAATAAAGCATTAGAAAAATAGAAACAAGAATAAATTACCTGAATTCTAAATTTGAAATTAAGTACCTTTTATATATATCACAAGGGTTTGAAAAAATGCTTTGTTTGTCGCAGTTTCGATTGCCTTTGCTTTGAAGCTCTATCACGGAGTTTTTATCATTAGTTCACCATCAGTATCACAGTCTTTCTGCTACTCCAGCCATGTCAAACTTTTTTCAAAACATTCAAAAGCTTTAGAATTGCGAAGTTGTTCGTTTTCTTCGTTCCACTCCGCAGCTTACGGGAGCTCAAGTTAAATTCAACGGAACTCTAAGGCTAACGTCAGACGGACGTCTTTTTGCACGCTTTTTTACTTACGTATTATCAATACACAATGCCAAAAAAAGAGTTGAAAACAGATTTTGCACATAAGGAATGTGATAGAAAAAAAAAAAAAAGCTTTAAAAATGGATTTCGGTTAACCGAGAGTTTCAGTTAAAAGAGTTTCGGATAAAAGAGGTTCTACTGTAGTTGAATATTTTATATATTTTTTATTCTTTTTTAATATAAAAGTTTTACATTTATTTGTCTGTTTAATATAAATGTATAATTTTTGCTGTTTGATTAACAATAATATTTAAATAATATTTCAGTATATATAATGATTAATTTATATTTTTAAATTAATTAGTTGTATATATTATACATATAGTTGTCAATATATTCATAACATTTAACCATTTATTTTTATTCGTTCTTACTTCTTTCTTAATAAATTTAAACGGAATATAAAGTAATTCTGATATAATTATGACCATATAGTTTTAATTTGTTAAATTCGAATGATGATGATTTTGAATCATGTTTTAAAAGTTTATTTAAAATCACTCTTTTTCTTTTAGAAATACGTTTTCGGAATAATATATAAAACATATCCTTCTATATATAAAAAAAAGTTTTGATTTGGAAATGGACCAATGAAAATCTGTGTAGATATTCCCGGCAGATCGGCATCCAATTTGAATGCTTAATCATGGCCTTTCTTCGTTAATATTAAAAAAACTGTTGCATACAAAAATATGAAAATCGGTAGTATTATAGAGAAATTTTTGATAAACACGCTAATGCAGACAGTTTTCAAATCGAAGAATTATTTTAAGAGATATTTAATGCTGAAGTTGGAAAAAATCGTTCCATTTAAAAAGTTTTATAGGAGCAAAAATTGTACACAGGAATTTAATCATTTTTAGATCATTTTATGCATCAGAATTTCCCGGTGTGCAGACTGCTTTTATAGTATTTTAATTTGACTCATTTTTTGAGGTTTTATTTCTATTTTAAATTCAAATTTTCAGCATTTCGAGATATATTTTTTACAAAATTTAGAAAATTGTATTAATTTAAACTGTTGCCAACTGTATGAACAGCGCAAACAATAATGCTTGCTTCAAATTAAAAATTTATTTTACACGTGACTATTATAAACAGAAAATATAAAAAGCAGGAACTCATTGAAAATTACGTCATAAAAACTATACTTACACGTGAATTTTTAAAGAGAAAGAATATTGTAAAATAATAAATTCATTAACATGCGTTAGAAGTCTTAAATAGAAGAATTTACGTCACATTTACGTCACATTACACTTATTACGTAAAAGTGAACAAAAAAATAATATTGCAAAACAGTTTAAATTAAAAAATTGCACGATGCATTTATTTGATATTTTAAGATGATCATAATATTTCATTTCTAACAAAAGTACTTTTACGTGAATATTAAAAAGAGAAAGAAAAGTTTGGTGAAAATTACGTCAGATTCAAATTATAATTCAATCTTCCGAAATCTTTTTAAAGCCGATCAAATTAGCGTGCTGTTAGAGTCTGCGGTGTCTGAACGGGGGTTGACGAGCGTAGCTCGTAGGGGGAAGAGCCCCCTAGTGTATTTAAAAATAAATTTTTATACTGTTGAAATTTTTTTTGTACTATTACTTCAAATTTCATGTAAAACTACTGTAAATATTATTTGTTTTTATTTTATATCTCTTCAATTGCAATTTAAGTTTAGTGAAATTGTGTTACTATTTCTATCTGATTTGAAATAAGTCGTTCGAGATAGATGTCCGAGGGCTACAGTTTAAAGAGGACCTGAAAAAAAATAACATAAATAATTTCTTTATATAGAAGTTTAAAATGCACCATTGTATTCGTATTATGTTCAGAAAAAGGAAAAAAAAAAATCTTTTGCATTTTTACATTAAAAAGCTATGTTGGAAATTCAGTTTGATCTTATTTGCTATAATTTGTTAATAAAATATTTGATCAGCAATTGTGTATGTTCTTTATACACTAATGAGTTTATTATAATTTAATGATGAACTGGTAATTGAAATTTATTAATGAACAGATTAAATAATACACAAAGTATTCAGAAATTACAAACTTTGTCATTCTAATACGATTGTGCAAAATGATTGTAGTTTCCAATAATTTTTTAATCCACTGGCATTAATTTCTGGATATTAATCTCAAATGAACTAAATGCTGCGGCTCATGAAAATAATGTTTTTTTTAAAGAAAAAGCGTATGAAATCTAATGAGATTGAAAAAAAATAATAATAATAGGGGAAAAAATATCGTTTTTTCTTCATACTATTATACTTCACATGCAGGACTATAGAATAAGTGTCTTATCTATTAGCCCTGTTTCTAACACCTGCAAAACCCAGTATTATCGGCTATCGTTTTTGGCATGATTTAAAAAAAATGTCCGGTGTTTCCTGAAATAAGAGCTGCGTGACTAAATTTATGGCTCATGCAGGAACAGCTTCCCACTTGGTTCATTCCTTTCTGTCAAACTACAGTATATTTTACCCATCTTTGGTAGAAACCGAAAGGGGGAAATTAAAAGGGGCTGTATGAAATTTTGCAAGGTGTTAACTTTAGTTCTAAATCCCGACCATGAAAACAAAAGTTTAATTCCTTTTCCATTGATATTATGTTCTTAAATTTAAGGGGTGAAGGGGGGGGGGGGGTGTTAGAATAGGTTTTTATAGATTGACGGAACTTTTGCATTTTCGTTAACATATTAATGGTTTTATTGCCTATTTCATCATTTAGTATCATTTGAGTGTACCAGTAACAGTTGTATCCGTCTTGTGACTTCTAAAATTGCCATCATAAAATGTGTTTTCTAAGTCTATATTAATAAGTCAACATTTTAAAATCCAGAAATACAATGATAGTGTACAAAATAAGGTTAAACCAGTTTCAGCTATTTTCCATTGAGATATTTTTTCTTTCATTTGTAACACTTTCTAACAAAACTGAATATAATTTATGAATACAGTTTGTCTATCTGCCATCAGTCTGTCGATTTGAGCTCTAACTTGCGTAAATATACTGGGATTACCATTACCATGCAGTTGATGCATGCTACTGAATTTTATGGTGGCATGTTCCAAAAATGAAGTGTTTAGAGTTTAAAATTCCAGTGCTTGTACAGAGATACTCAAAAGAATTCATTACATTCCGGTCTATGGAAAAACGCCGAATCTTAGTGTATTTTAATGTTGTTACAAAATTTCAAACGTATTTAAAATAATATACATCACGAGGGTCCCTTAAAAGAGAACATGCAGTTTACTATACAATATAGTATGCATTGCACCCATCGTTCATTTACAGGCGCACACAAATGAACTCGGCTTAAGAAGTGATATGAATAATAATAGCTGCAAGTGAGTTCTCTGCTGAGATATGAGTTTTTAATTTAATTACTTTTTTGCATATCACTTAGTGAGCATAATTTGTAGAATTCTATAAATGTCCTGAGTACTTTTCTGTATATTGACGTAAACTGCTGTAGCGGAATTTTTGCTTCGCGTTTAAAAGTGAAGATTTGTAACAGTATTCCGAATGTGTTAGAAAGAGTCTAATAATGTACGCTAGAAGTATGATTTATTGTTTATGTATTTTTAAGGTTTTGTATTTTTAGATTTTTTCCCCCGGTGCTGCCATGTTTCAATTCCTGTTAGTATTTGGATGGTCAAGTTATAAAGGGTTTTGATGGTCATTTTATAATAGTTCTAGTCAAATTTGAATAATTTCAGTGGTCAAGTTACAAGATAGACAGGTGGTCAAGTTACAAAGGTGTTTGTCTTATAGTTTTGTATAGGATAAATTTGGTTCCTGAAAACAGAGATCAACATAGACAGGTGGTCAACTTTACAGGTTTTACTGTATAACACTTTTTCAAACTCAACTATACGATTTTTTTTTTTTTTAAATTTTGCATCATTATATTTATGCATACAAACATAAAATACTACTGAAGTGATTTGGAATTGTATACCGTTTTTCACGTTTCGATAAATACATTGCACTTTGAGTTATTGGTTTCTCTGTTATAGCTTTTATCACACTGTGGTGTCCTGAAATTTGCCTTGTATCAGCAACATTGACGACATTTTCTGAAAACTGATTTGCTTTTATGAAAAAATGCAAAACACTTTTCAATTTTTTTGTCTCTTAATAAGAGCACCTATGAAATCTTTAAATTTAAGAATAAAGAGGGCTTTAAGAATATGCCAGTAAGTAACAATTTGGATTTTAAAATCATAAGTAGCCTGGCATGTTAAATTATTTAAATTTTAATTAATGACTGCTTTGTTATGGAAGCGTCGACTTTTTAAAAATTCAGAGGAATGGCAGATAATCAAAGACATGAAGGGACAGACCTTCCATTATCTATTTTTTATTTTCACAGTGGGAGGGGAGGGGAATCGATGCCTCTTCTGAAATTTTCTAGAGCGATTTCCAGAGGATTTCTATGTCCATGTACCCAGGCCCCGATCATGACTAATTGGGGCCCTGGGCAAAGATAAATTATGGGGCCCCGTTCGAATTGTTGCAACATTATTCAAATAGAACTGGTGGTCAGTCATAATGTATGTGTAATGCATAAACAATATTTTCGCACCTTGGATTTTAATTAGAAGAAAATTCTTAGCTCTGTCAATTCTAAATGAAGTACCTTAATTAATAAAAATACTCTTTTTTTTTCCTTAGTAAAGAACAAAACTCTTTTATATAACTTTAGAAACTTGTTATATTACTTTAAGATGAATTTAATAACTTCAACTGATAGAAAAGTTGGAATTGAGGGAAAAAAGTAAATATTTTATAATTTAATATATAGATTTGGGGGCCCCTTAACGATCGGGGCCCCTGGGCAAAGTCCCAATTTGCCCATGCGATAATAAGGGCCTGCATGTACCCCCCCCCCCAACTAACTGTAATAATCGCTTATGGTGGATTTAATTTGTTATGTTGTTCATTAGTAAAAAGGTTTTTTAAAGTGTAAGCAAAGGTATGAAATTTTTTAACCTACTTGTATCCATGGAACTACAAATATATTTGACTACATATTATAAAACTTTATTCTTAACTCCATTATTGTATCATAATCTATCGATATCTGCACATAAATCACTTTAAAGAAAATATATAAATTCTATAAAATAAATAAATAAAACCCCCAAAAATAACATTTTTGGGGGGTGAAAATTTTTTATTATAAAACCGAAATAGAGTTAATTAAATCCCATCGCTACATTTTCCCTTTTATCCTTTGATTTATTATTGATTGATATTATTTCGTTCATTGAAGATATTGGTACTTGTTAGTTATCCCAAATTACTATCGCCCTATTGTAAGATTAAATGCCAATAATGCTTGACATTAAACATGATCCTGTGTTTGTTACGTCATCAAGTGATTTTTAATTCGACGTTATATTTGTATTTTTATGAATGTTTTGCTAATTTAATGGATCTTTCGTTATTTAAAATAGTATAATTTGGCGAGTGGTTTGGCAATTTATATAATTTGGCGAAACGGGTCGACGGGATAACTAACAAGTAACAAGATATTTTTAGTTTCAGATTAAAAGTTTATGTTATGTTACATAAAATTCATTTAAAGTGAAACACTCGAAAAAGTGTAACTCGGTAATAATTTCCTCTACTTTCAGTTACTTGTAATTAGTAATACAAACTTTTATATTCTATTGGTTAAAGATGATGTTTTCATCGCAATTACTTTTTTTTTTTTTTAACGCGGAAAAACTTTTAAAAATATATATACATATATATATATATATTGTGACATTAGTTTCCCAATTTTTTATCATTCATTAATATCTAATGAAAGAAAAGAAGAATGAAAGATATCAAGTAGCGTATTGGGTTTTAGTTGACCACCCCACTTCCGAAAACAAACATAACAAAAGAGAAAGAAAAAAATCCTAGCATTGACAGGTGCCGTTTCAGGGTATCGGAGCAAGTTTCCTTGAAACAAGCATTTAACTGTCATCATGACAGTCCTGTATAGCAGATTCAAGTTAAGGATATAATATTGTAGACGGTTTCACTGCAATTTCAAAAGCCTTTTTTCTCAACCCCGCTTTCTTATGATAAATTTCGTATGGTGACATTTGCACAAAGAAAGCAAGCTCTAAGGATATACAGTAAACTCTGTCTAAGGCGGAATCGGTTGGGACTGAGAAAAGTTTCCGTGGTAGACAATATTCCGGCTTATGCAAAAAAAAAATCCCTTGCCGATGACGTTCTTTCATTGATTTTCCTGCTTCGAAAATCGGTTGAAAACTGAAATTCTGAAGGATCCTTTGTCTTTATAAATAAATGAGAAACGCTATTCAATTTCTTAGTACTGCTATAATATATGCGAATAGGATGTTTACACGCACAAAAAACAATAAACTTAGAGAATGAGACAGAACGGTATCATGTTGTATTTGAGTACAATCTTAAAGTATAATATATTGTACTTTAGAAAATATATATGTTGATAAATGAGTATTCTACTACACTGTAAAAAAAAAAAAAAGGGACTAAAAAACGGAAATACTACTGCAATCTAGATTTACAGTAAATTACAGATCATAAATTACAGAAAATTTTCCGTTTTTCTGATTGAAAACGTATTTATGGGTATCTGCAATTTATGGGTAAAAATTCCCGTAAAAAAACGGAAATAGTACTGGCGTCTAGATTGCCAGTAGTATTTCCGTTTTTTTTAGTCCCCCTTTTTTTTTTTTAAACAGTGTAGAAGTAATAACTTTTAAATGCAATTTTGTATAGGAAAAAACGGCATAAGCAAGAACTCCTTAAAAATTAAACAGTTTCTGTTCTTTTGAATTAACTTTTTCGAAGTGTTACACAATTTAATAACATGCTCGACATTGAGTATTTGACTTTAAAGTATTTGACAGTTTTAAAGTTTGACAAACAAAATGCCTTTCATTATTAAAATATCCTTTTTTCCGCGTTATGCAAAATTTTGGTCTCAGTGAGACCTTAAAATCATTTCCGTTTCCGCGTTAGACAGATTCCGCCTTATGCAGCATGAATTAATGTAATTTTCTATGGGTTCGCCGGGACTTGGAAAATTTTCCGCGGTAGACAGATTTCCGGCTTGCACAGAGCCGCCTTAGACAGAATTTACTGTATTTCCATAATATTGCAGTCGGGGATGTGGGGCAGTTGGCCCCAGCTTCCTCGATAAACAGTCAGAAGTCAGTTTATGTTCACTTTTCAATCTTTTTTTTAAATTACACGAGCATAAACCAATCATTATTTTCACTTAAAACTGTTGTCAAATTAAAGAGATTATTTAAAAAACATTAGTATGTCTGAAGAGAACTAGAAAACTATTTTTTTAATAATAATAATAATAATAATAATAATAAGAGTAATAATAATTCTCATCTTAAAGAAGGCATAATTATCACTATAACATAATATCTTTATTCCACAGGTATTTGATAGGCGCTCAAATGAATAGCATTTACAAAAAGCAAATAACCTTGCATGAGAGGTTGAAAAAAACTTTCAAATTGAAACGTGTTATAACAAAGTTTCACATAACTAGATTTAAAAAAAATCTGTTAGAATTAAAACATTATAATTTTTGATGAAAATTATTATGATTATGATGAAAAAAAAGGCTCCCTTAAATATGGAAAACTACTGTCGCAAAAGCGAAAATTTTTGTCCATCAGACAAGTGTTAATTTATGGGGTTAAAAGTTTTGATAAAAGACTGCTTAATAACTGAAATTATTCCCATTAAAATTAAAATCTTGAACTTTCAAGCGAATACTTTAGACATCCAAATATATGGATTATAAAGAATTAATACTTTTGATACTACTGATTTAAGAAAAAAAAATCCTAATAACTGTAAAAATCTTGTCGATGGAATAAATATTTTTATCGCTCTAATGTGTACTTTGGATGCGCACAAACGTATAGTGCGTTCAGAATGTTAAAATGCTTATTTTAAGGGGCTGTATACAAGTTGACATTTCATCCCCATGGTGAAATAAAGCTAAATAACTGTAAAAATATATCCGCACAAACCGAAAGCTTTATAGCTCAAAACAGTATTTGGGACGCTCAAATGCAAGATGCATTCACTCTTTCAAAATACTTAATTTAAGGGGCTGTATACAAGTTGACATTTCAGACCGCTTTAAAAAAGAAATCTAAATAACAGTAAAAATAAATTCGCTCAAATAAAATTTTTCATCGCTTAAATGATAATCTTGGACGCTCAAATGTATAGTGCTTTCAGAATTCCAAAATAGTTTTTTTAAGGGGCTACATACAACCAGTGATTTGAGCCCCTTGGAAAAAAGAAAGTTTAATATCTATGAAAATATTCTCGCTCAAAGAGAAATCTTTATAGCTCAGAATAGGATTCTGAACGCTCAAACGTATGGTGTATTCAGAATTTCAAAATACTTAATTTAAGGGGCTGTATACAAGTTGAGATTTCAGACCGTTTTAAAAAAGAAATCTAAATAACTGTAAAAATATATCCGCACACACCGAAAGCTTTACACCTCAAAACAGTATTTGGGACGCTCAAATGCATGATGCATTCAGTCTTTCAAAATACTTAATTTAAGGGGCTGTATACAAGTTGACATTTCAGACCGCTTTAAAAAAGAAATCTAAATAACGGTAAAAATAAACTCGTTCAAATAAAATTTTGCATCGCTCAAATTATAATCTTGGACGCTCAAACGTATAGTGCTTTCAGAATTCCAAAATAGTTTTTTTAAGGGGCTGTATACAACCAGGGATTTGAGCCCCTTGGAAAAAAGAAAGTTTAATATCTGTGAAAATATTCTCGCTCAAAGAGAAATCTTTATAGCTCAGAATAGGATTCTGAACGCTCAAACGTATGGTGTATTCAGAATTTCAAAAGACTTAATTTAAGGGGCTGTATACAAGTTGAGATTTCAGACCGTTTTAAAAAAGAAATCTAAATAACTGTAAAAATAAATTCGCTCAAATAAAATTTTTCATCGCTCAAATGATAATCTTGGACGCTCAAACGTATAGTGCTTTCAGAATTCCAAAATAGTTTTTTTAAGGGGCTGTATACAACCAGTGATTTGAGCCCCTTGGAAAAAAGAAAGTTTAATATCTGTGAAAATATTCTCGCTCAAAGAGAAATCTTTATAGCTCAGAATAGGATTCTGAACGCTCAAACGTATGGTGTATTTAGAATTTCAAAAGACTTAATTTAAGGGGCTGTATACAAGTTGAGATTTCAGACCGTTTTAAAAAAGAAATCTAAATAACAGTAAAAATAAATTCGCTCAAATAAAATTTTTCATCGCTCAAACGATAATCTTGGACTCTCAAACGTATAGTGCTTTCAGAATTCCAAAATAGTTTTTTTAAGGGGCTGTATACAACCAGTGATTTGAGCCCCTTCGAAAAAAGAAAGTTTAATATCTGTGAAAATATTCTCGCTCAAAGAGAAATCTTTATAGCTCAGAATAGGATTCTGAACGCTCAAACGTATGGTGTATTCAGAATTTCAAAAGACTTAATTTAAGGGGCTGTATACAAGTTGAGATTTCAGACCGTTTTAAAAAAGAAATCTAAATAACTGTAAAAATAAATTCGCTCAAATAAAATTTTTCGTCGCTCAAATGATAATCTTGGTCGCTCAAACGTATAGTGCTTTCAGAATTTCAAAATAGTTATTTTAAGGGGCTGTATACAACCAGTGATTTGAGCCCCTTGGAAAAAAGAAAGTTTAATATCTATGAAAATATTCTCGCTCAAAGCTAAATCTTTATATCTCAAAATAGGATTCTGAACGCTCAAACGTATGGTGTATTTAGAATTTCAAAAGACTTAACTTAAGGGGCTATATACAAGTTGAGATTTCCGACCGTTTTAAAAATGAAATCTAAATAACAGTAAAAATAAATTCGCTCAAATAAAAATTTTCATCGTTCAAATGATACTCTTGGACGCTCAAACGTATAGTGCTTTCAGAATTTCAAAATAGTTATTTTAAGGGGCTGTATACAACCAGTGATTTGAGCCCCTTGGAAAAAAAATAAAGTTTAATATCTATGAAAATATTCTCGCTCAAAGAGAAATCTTTATAGCTAAAAATAGGATTCTGAACGCTCAAACGTATGGTGTATTTAGAATTTCAAAAGACTTAATTTAAGGGGCTGTATACAAGTTGAGATTTCAGACCGTTTTAAAAAAGAAATCTAAATAACAGTAAAAATAAATTCGCTCAAATAAAAATTTTCATCGCTCAAATGATAATCTTGGACGCTCAAACGTATAGTGTTTTCAGAATTCCAAAATAGTTATTTTAAGGGGCTGTATACAACCAGTGATTTGAGCCCCTTGGAAAAAAATAAAGTTTAATATCTATGAAAATATTCTCGCTCAAAGAGAAATCTTTGTAGCTCAAAATAGGATTCTGAACGCTCAAACGTATGGTGTATTTAGAATTTCAAAAGACTTAATTTAAGGGGCTGTATACAAGTTGAGATTTCAGACCGTTTTAAAAAAAGAAATCTAAATAACAGTAAAAATAAATTCGCTCAAATAAAATTTTTCATCGCTCAAATGATAATCTTGGACGCTCAAACGTATAGTGCTTTCAGAATTCGAAAATAGTTTTTTTAAGGGGCTATATACAACCAGTGA
This sequence comes from Maratus speciosus, assembly GCA_963932465.1. NCBI lineage: Eukaryota > Metazoa > Arthropoda > Arachnida > Araneae > Salticidae > Maratus > Maratus speciosus. The sequence continues at coordinate 568,279,911 of OZ010787.1, forward strand.
TTTGAGCCCTTTGGAAAAAGGAAAGTTTAATATCTGTGAAAATATTCTCGCTCAAAGAGAAATCTTTATAGCTCAGAATAGGATTCTGAACGCTCAAACGTATGGTGTATTCAGAATTTCAAAAGACTTAATTTAAGGGGCTGTATACAAGTTGAGATTTCAGACCGTTTTAAAAAAGAAATCTAAATAACAGTAAAAATAAATTCGCTCAAATAAAATTTTTCATCGCTCAAATGATAATCTTGGACGCTCAAACGTATAGTGCTTTCAGAATTCCAAAATAGTTTTTTTAAGGGGCTGTATACAACCAGTGATTTGAGCCCCTTGGAAAAAAGAAAGTTTAATATCTATGAAAATATTCTCGCTCAAAGCTAAATCTTTATAGCTCAGAATAGGATTCTGAACGCTCAAACGTATGGTGTATTCAGAATTTCAAAAGACTTAATTTAAGGGGCTGTATACAAGTTGAGATTTCAGACCGTTTTAAAAAAGAAATCTAAATAACAGTAAAAATAAATTCGCTCAAATAAAATTTTTCATCGCTCAAATGATAATCTTGGACGCTCAAACGTATAGTGCTTTCAGAATTCCAAAATAGTTTTTTTAAGGGGCTGTATACAACCAGTGATTTGAGCCCCTTCGAAAAAAGAAAGTTTAATATCTGTGAAAATATTCTCGCTCAAAGAGAAATCTTTATAGCTCAGAATAGGATTCTGAACGCTCAAACGTATGGTGTATTCAGAATTTCAAAAGACTTAATTTAAGGGGCTGTATACAAGTTGAGATTTCAGACCGTTTTAAAAAAGAAATCTAAATAACTGTAAAAATAAATTCGCTCAAATAAAATTTTTCGTCGCTCAAATGATAATCTTGGACGCTCAAACGTATAGTGCTTTCAGAATTTCAAAATAGTTATTTTAAGGGGCTGTATACAACCAGTGATTTGAGCCCCTTGGAAAAAAATAAAGTTTAGTATCTATGAAAATATTCTCGCTCAAAGAGGAACCTTTATAGCTCAGAATAGGATTCTGAACGCTCAAACGTATGGTGTATTCAGAATTTCAAAAGACTTAATTTAAGGGGCTGTATACAAGTTGAGATTTCAACCGTATTAAAAAAGAAATCTAAACAACAGTAAAAATAAATTCGCTTAAATAAAATTTTTCATCGCTCAAATGATAATCTTGGACTCTCAAACGTATAGTACTTTCAGAATTCCAAAATAGTTTTTTTAAGGGGCTGTATACAACCAGTGATTTGAGCCCCTTCGAAAAAAGAAAGTTTAATATCTGTGAAAATATTCTCGCTCAAAGAGAAATCTTTATAGCTCAGAATAGGATTCTGAACGCTCAAACGTATGGTGTATTCAGAATTTCAAAAGACTTAATTTAAGGGGCTGTATACAAGTTGAGATTTCAGACCGTTTTAAAAAAGAAATCTAAATAACTGTAAAAATAAATTCGCTCAAATAAAATTTTTCGTCGCTCAAATGATAATCTTGGACGCTCAAACGTATAGTGCTTTCAGAATTTCAAAATAGTTATTTTAAGGGGCTGTATACAACCAGTGATTTGAGCCCCTTGGAAAAAAGAAAGTTTAATATCTATGAAAATATTCTCGCTCAAAGCTAAATCTTTACATCTCAAAATAGGATTCTGAACGCTCAAACGTATGGTGTATTTAGAATTTCAAAAGACTTAACTTAAGGGGCTATATACAAGTTGAGATTTCCGACCGTTTTAAAAATGAAATCTAAATAACAGTAAAAATAAATTCGCTCAAATAAAAATTTTCATCGTTCAAATGATACTCTTGGACGCTCAAACGTATAGTGCTTTCAGAATTTCAAAATAGTTATTTTAAGGGGCTGTATACAACCAGTGATTTGAGCCCCTTGGAAAAAAAATAAAGTTTAATATCTATGAAAATATTCTCGCTCAAAGAGAAATCTTTATAGCTAAAAATAGGATTCTGAACGCTCAAACGTATGGTGTATTTAGAATTTCAAAAGACTTAATTTAAGGGGCTGTATACAAGTTGAGATTTCAGACCGTTTTAAAAAAGAAATCTAAATAACAGTAAAAATAAATTCGCTCAAATAAAAATTTTCATCGCTCAAATGATAATCTTGGACGCTCAAACGTATAGTGCTTTCAGAATTCCAAAATAGTTATTTTAAGGGGCTGTATACAACCAGTGATTTGAGCCCCTTGGAAAAAAATAAAGTTTAATATCTATGAAAATATTCTCGCTCAAAGAGAAATCTTTGTAGCTCAAAATAGGATTCTGAACGCTCAAACGTATGGTGTATTTAGAATTTCAAAAGACTTAATTTAAGGGGCTGTATACAAGTTGAGATTTCAGACCGTTTTAAAAAAAGAAATCTAAATAACAGTAAAAATAAATTCGCTCAAATAAAATTTTTCATCGCTCAAATGATAATCTTGGACGCTCAAACGTATAGTGCTTTCAGAATTCGAAAATAGTTTTTTTAAGGGGCTATATACAACCAGTGATTTGAGCCCTTTGGAAAAAAGAAAGTTTAATATCTGTGAAAATATTCTCGCTCAAAGAGAAATCTTTATAGCTCAGAAAAGGATTCTGAACGCTCAAACGTATGGTGTATTCAGAATTTCAAAAGACTTAATTTAAGGGGCTGTATACAAGTTGAGATTTCAGACCGTTTTAAAAAAGAAATCTAAATAACAGTAAAAATAAATTCGCTCAAATAAAATTTTTCGTCGCTCAAATGATAATCTTGGACGCTCAAACGTATAGTGCTTTCAGAATTCCAAAATAGTTTTTTTAAGGGGCTGTATACAACCAGTGATTTGAGCCCCTTGGAAAAAAGAAAGTTTAATATCTATGAAAATATTCTCGCTCAAAGCTAAATCTTTATAGCTCAAAATACGACTCTGAACGCTCAAACGTATGGTGTATTTAGAATTTCAAAAGACTTAACTTAAGGGGCTATATACAAGTTGAGATTTCAGACCGTTTTAAAAAAGAAATCTAAATAACAGTAAAAATAAATTCGCTCAAATAAAATTTTTCATCGCTCAAATGATAATCTTGGACGCTCAAACGTATAGTGCTTTCAGAATTCCAAAATAGTTTTTTTAAGGGGCTGTATACAACCACTGATTTGAGCCCCTTTGAAAAAAGAAAGTTTAATATCTGTGAAAATATTCTCGCTCAAAGAGAAATCTTTATAGCTCAGAATAGGATTCTGAACGCTCAAACGTATGGTGTATTTAGAATTTCAAAAGACTTAATTTAAGGGGCTGTATACAAGTTGAGATTTCAGACCGTTTTAAAAAAGAAATCTAAATAACAGTAAAAATAAATTCGCTCAAATAAAATTTTTCATCGCTCAAATGATAATCTTGGACGCTCAAACGTATAGTGCTTTCAGACTTTCAAAATAGTTATTTTAAGGGGCCGTATACAACCAGTGATTTGAGCCCCTTGGAAAAAAATAAAGTTTAATATCTATGAAAATATTCTCGCTCAAAGAGAATTCTTTATAGCTCTAAATAGGATTCTGAACGCTCAAACGTATGGTGTATTTAGAATTTCAAAAGACTTAATTTAAGGGGCTGTATACAGGTTGAGATTTCAGACCGTTTTAAAAAAGAAATCTAAATAACAGTAAAAATAAATTCGCTCAAATGATAATCTTGGACTCTCAAACGTATAGTGCTTTCAGAATTCCAAAATAGTTTTTTTAAGGGGCTGTATACAACCAGTGATTTGAGTCCCTTCGAAAAAAGAAAGTTTAATATCTGTGAAAATATTCTCGCTCAAAGAGAAATCTTTATAGCTCAGAATAGGATTCTGAACGCTCAAACGTATGGTGTATTCAGAATTTCAAAAGACTTAATTTAAGGGGCTGTATACAAGTTGAGATTTCAGACCGTTTTAAAAAAGAAATCTAAATAACTGTAAAAATAAATTCGCTCAAATAAAATTTTTCGTCGCTCAAATGATAATCTTGGACGCTCAAACGTATAGTGCTTTCAGAATTTCAAAATAGTTATTTTAAGGGGCTGTATACAACCAGTGATTTGAGCCCCTTGGAAAAAAATAAAGTTTAATATCTATGAAAATATTCTCGCTCAAAGAGAAATCTTTATAGCTCTTAATAGGATTCTGAACGCTCAAACGTATGGTGTATTTAGAATTTCAAAAGACTTAATTTAAGGGGCTGTATACAGGTTGAGATTTCAGACCGTTTTAAAAAAGAAATCTAAATAACAGTAAAAATAAATTCGCTCAAATAAAATTTTTCATCGCTCAAATGATAATCTTGGACTCTCAAACGTATAGTGCTTTCAGAATTCCAAAATAGTTTTTTTAAGGGGCTGTATACAACCAGTGATTTGAGCCCCTTCGAAAAAAGAAAGTTTAATATCTGTGAAAATATTCTCGCTCAAAGAGAAATCTTTATAGCTCAGAATAGGATTCTGAACGCTCAAACGTATGGTGTATTCAGAATTTCAAAAGACTTAATTTAAGGGGCTGTATACAAGTTGAGATTTCAGACCGTTTTAAAAAAGAAATCTAAATAACTGTAAAAATAAATTCGCTCAAATAAAATTTTTCGTCGCTCAAATGATAATCTTGGACGCTCAAACGTATAGTGCTTTCAGAATTTCAAAATAGTTATTTTAAGGGGCTGTATACAACCAGTGATTTGAGCCCCTTGGAAAAAAATAAAGTTTAATATCTATGAAAATATTCTCGCTCAAAGAGAAATCTTTATAGCTCAGAATAGGATTCTGAACGCTCAAACGTATGGTGTATTCAGAATTTCAAAAGACTTAATTTAAGGGGCTGTATACAAGTTGAGATTTCAACCGTATTAAAAAAGAAATCTAAATAACAGTAAAAATAAATTCGCTTAAATAAAATTTTTCATCGCTCAAATGATAATCTTGGACGCTCAAACGTATAGTGCTTTCAGAATTCCAAAATAGTTTTTTTAAGGGGCTGTATACAACCAGTGATTTGAGCCCCTTGAAAAAGAAAAGTTTAATATCTGTGAAAATATTCTCGCTCAAAGAGAAATCTTTATAGCTCAGAATAGGATTCTGAACGCTCAAACGTATGGTGTATTCAGAATTTCAAAATACTTAATTTAAGGGGCTGTATACAAGTGTAGATTACAGACCGTTTTAAAAAAGAAATCTAAATAACTGTAAAAATAAATTCGCTCAAATAAAATTTTTCATCGCTCAAATGATAATCTTGGACGCTCAAACGTATAGTGCTTTCAGAATTCCAAAATAGTTTTTTAAGGGGCTGTATACAACCAGTGATTTGAGCCCCTTGGAAAAAAGAAAGTTTAATATCTGTGAAAATATTCTCGCTCAAAGAGAAATTTTTATAGCTCAGAATAGGATTCTGAACGCTCAAACGTATGGTGTATTCAGAATTTCAAAATACTTAAATTAAGGGGCTGTATACAAGTTGAGATTACAGACCGTTTTAAAAAAGACATCTAAATAACTGTAAAAATAAATTCGCTCAAATAAAATTTTTCATCGCTCAAATGATAATCTTGGACGCTCAAACGTATAGTGCTTTCAGAATTTCAAAATAGTTATTTTAAGGGGCTGTATACAACCAGTGATTTGAGCCCCTTGGAAAAAAGAAAGTTTAATATCTGTGGAAATATTCTCGCTCAAAGAGAAATCTTTATAGCTCAGAATAGGATTCTGAACGCTCAAACGTATGGTGTATTCAGAATTTCAAAATACTTAATTTAAAGGGCTGTATACAACTTGAGATTACAGACCGTTTTAAAAAAGAAATCTAAATAACTGTAAAAATAAATTAGCTCAAATAAAATTTTTCATCGCTCAAATGATAATCTTGGACGCTCAAACGTATAGTGCTTTCAGAATTTCAAAATAGTTATTTTAAGGGGCTGTATACAACCAGTGATTTGAGCCCCTTGGAAAAAAATAAAGTTTAATATCTATGAAAATATTCTCTCTCAAAGAGAAATCTTTATAGCTCAAAATAGGATTCTGAACGCTCAAACGTATGGTGTATTTAGAATTTCAAAAGACTTAATTTAAGGGGCTGTATACAAGTTGAGATTTCAGACCGTTTTAAAAAAGAAATCTAAATAACAGTAAAAATAAATTCGCTGAAATAAAATTTTTCATCGCTCAAATGATAATCTTGGACGTTCAAACGTATAGTGCTTTCAGAATTTCAAAATAGTTATTTTAAGGGGCTGTATACAACCAGTGATTTGAGCCCCTTGGAAAAAAGAAAGTTTAATATCAGTGAAAATATTCTTGCTCAAAGAGAAATCTTTATAGCTCAGAATAGTATTCTGAACGCTCAAACGTATGGTGGTTTCAGAATTTCAAAATACTTTTTTTAAGGGGCTGTATACAACCAGTGATTTGAGCCCCTTGAAAAAAAGAAAGTTTAATATCTATGAAAATACTTCCGCTCAAACAGAAATCTTTATCGCTCAAAATAGTATTTTGAACGCTCAAACGTATGGTGCATTCAGAATTTAAAAATACTCATTTCAAGGGGCTATATACAAGCTGAGATTTCTGCCGCTTGGCCAAAAGAAAGCTAGATAACAGTAAAAATATTTTCGATGTAATCAAATTTTTAATCGCTCAAACGATATTCTTGGACGCTCAAACGCATGGTGTTTTCTGAATTTAAAACTAATTATTTTAAGGATCTGTTTACAACCTGTGATTTTGAGCCCCTTGGAAAAAAGAAAGTTTAATATCTATGAAAATATTGACGCTCAAATAAAATTTTTATCGATCAAACGAGAGCTTTGGACTATCAAACGAATAGTTTCTTTAGGATTTTAAAATAATTAATTTAAGGGGCTGTGCACAAATTGTGTCCAATAATAATGCTTTTTAACTGTGTCCCTGTCCAAAAATAATGCTTTTTAGCTGTGAAAATATTGCTGCTGGAACAGAATTCTTTATTCGTAGACAATTTCTTCGGATGCTCAAATATATGGTATATTTTCATTATTTTAATACAGTTATTTTTTTGTACTGCATGCAAACTGTGATTTTTGTCGTATCGAAATAAATAAAGCTGAATAACTCTGAAAGCATATTCGCTCGTTCAAAAATTTTTGTCTCTCAATTCCGCTCAAACGACGCTCAAACCTATGCTATCTTTCGTTTTTCATTTTCTTAAAGTCGAGGGGCCAACTTCACGTGTAAATAGCCCTCCCGGGGTTGTTTTTTAATCTAACTTTTTTTGGTTTGTCGCTCAAGTAAAAATTTTTGTCGCTCAAACGCGCTCAAACGACGCTCAAACCTGTGTGTTTTTCAATTTTTAAATCCCATGAAGTTGAGGGGCCAACTTCACGCTTTGTTGGCCCCCGTATTTTACTTTATTCCTAACTATTTCCAGATTGTCGCTCAAACGAAAATTTTTGTCGCTCAAACGCGCTCAAACGACGCTCAAACCTATGCTGTTTTCCGTTTTTAATTTTCTCGAAGTCAAGGGGCTAACTTCACGGACCTGCAGAAAAGTCGAGCAGATAAAAAATTACAAAGAACTTCTATTATCTATATTTATTCTAAGCTTAAAAATAATCATTTGATATGTTTATATGAGAAGAACTCCATTTACCCTTTGCGTGTATAAAAGAAAATAAGACACAGAAGTAAATGGGAAGTCTGCGGTGATTGGTTGCTTGTAAGATATGCTTTTTAGCCGGCAAGGTCTGTGGTTTCTCTCTAGCCTTCATTCTCAAGACAATGAAAGTACTTAGAGCAATTTAAATAACACTTGGAAAGATATATTTTTTGTCTGGCTTCGATTATTTATGATTAATCATTTTAGCTTTGAGTTTTCAGAGGCGCACAGTTTTAGGCTTTTTTTTTTTATTAATTTAGAAAACAAATTTCGGACATTTTATTTTTATTATCATTTAAATATGTACTTCTAAAAAAAAAATTTAAAAAAATCCTTTTTTTAAAAAAATTACTTTGCTGATAATGCGTTCCAAATTTAACAGGGACTTTCTGATAATATGTTACTGAATAATAAACTGTAAAAGAATAACATTGTTATTTATCCTAATACGTTAAATAATGCCCATCCCTAATTTAAACCCTGACGAATTATTTAAACGGGCATATCTCCAGGGGCGCGCCAGAAGTATCCGGCGCCTGTGTGCAGAACTTCACTTAGCGCCCCATATACCCAAACCCCTCCTCCCTACACCCCCCCCCCCCAAAAAAAAAAATCAATAACTATAAATACATACCTGCCAAGCCAACCTTCCGGGGTTTTCTCCAGGTCAAATAAAATGAAATGTGCCTTGTTTCTATGGGGTTCTTTTTTATTTTATTTAATAAATTAAATTTATTGTTCAAAATATTTTTGTTTGACTTTAAAAATAAGGAATGTTGACAGCTATGTAAATAACGGACATCCCTAAAAAATGGGTGCTTCAGCTGCTTGCTACCTCCCACCACAATGGCGTACCTCCTAAGAAATTAGCTTTTACCATCTCTCCCCGAATTTTTAAGCGTTAGTCTTTATTTATATTTGTACTTAAAGCAGTTCAAACAAATTTTAATTAAGAAATATAAATGTGTTCAAATAATTAATGGTAGCACCATGACACAAGGAAAGGGGTGCTCGTAATACGGTAAATATACATAAAGGTAGAAAAATATTTTCTCTAATTACGGAGCGAATTATAATTTTTTTATTGTAAGATGCGATTTAAACAATTACCACACGTAAATCATAATTAGGGGTGCATTTTTAAATGTTTCCCCCGTCCTAGAACGATTGGTTTTATATTAGCAAATATAGAACCGCTATGCTGCTTATATAATAATTCTCAAAACGTATCTTTATCTTGTCACATGCTTAACCCTTCCTTCTTTTTCGGATTTTTTTATCTTTTTGATTTCAATTATAATTTTTTTTTTTTTGCTGAAAATTAATACAGTGAAACTTCTTTTAAACGCCACCCCTATTCAAAGGCCACCTCTATTAAGGGCCAATATTTTTAGGAACGAAAATTTTTCCCATAGACATAATGCTAAATTTACTTCTATTAAGGGCCGCACCTACCCCTCATAAAGGCCATTTTTTTCACATGTGCCTTAAATCTTAAACAGGTGTATTGAATTTCTGAACCAAAAGGTAAGAGTTCAGCAGACAACTGCACTTGCAAGAAAGAAGGCAGGGGGAGATGGGGAGGATTTAGAAACACAATGAAGGACGACAAACATGTGTTCCTCACACTTTGTTAGACCTTTCAACCTGTAGGGGTTGGGTTGGAGGGAAAACTTGACCCTTTGTTGTGGGCCCACAAAGGATAACAGGTTATCTAGAAAAACTGATTCCACATTTACTAAAACTGTGAATGCATATTGAAGCACAATTTTTGCACTTGTGTGTAAAAACGCTAGCATAAATAAATGAACTAATATCTCATTCTAAGGCATTAATAAATTATGCAAATTTAAGTAATTTGTTCCATAAAGTAAAAAAATCATGAGAAACCAAAATTGTCTGTGAAAAAATTATGAAAAGTAAACAAAATTCAATAGAAAATGTTTTCAATCATATATATAGAGTTTGAAAATGTTAATAAACAGTTTTTTCACCTACATAGGTTGTGATTTCCTTATTTTAGTTGTTTTTTTGTCACCCCTATTCAAGGGCCACACCTCATAAGGGCCAATTTTCGATGGAACAGTATATAGCCCTTACAGAGATGTTTCACTGTATTATGTTCTATCCCGAATACGCAAACGCAAAATAATTTTGTCATTAAGCAAGTACGCAGCATTATCCTAGGTCATATAGTTTTCAGAAAATCGCACTTTTCCGTTATACATAAACTTTACTTTGCGTGCGTTCAGTGAGGAAATTAGGGGGAGTTCGAGGTACTCATCGTCACGAAATCATCCAAGGATTGCTGATAATAATTTTCAAAAAGGATATTGGATAATTAGCAGATATTAATTAATAACCTTTCTAGATAAAGGCATCACAGATCAAGGCGGCGATGCAACTTTGCAACATCCTTTCAAGGCGCATTTGTCACAATGTCAACTTTAAACTTTGTACAAGGTCTTTGTTTTAGGTAAGGCGAATCATAACGATAAATAGTCACCCTTTTTCATTCCAATTGAATTCAATTACTGATAAATATTTAATAGAACAATGGCACGTTTTTTACAAAGTCAACGCTTAAATTTATTGTACGGAACTTTTTATACGCGAGTGAAACTCGCACTTGACCGATTATTCTTTGTTCAAAGCAAATCTAATAAATACAATTGAAATTTCCATGAAACGTAATTCAGTTTGAAGTTGTTCTAAAAAATATTTTTACCTCCTGAACAACATGAAACTTTCTTACATATTCATGGGCTCGTTTTTATGCGTAAAAGCATAAAATGGTAGGCGTGACTATTAAATTGGTTTGGAATCGAATGGCGCTTTTAATTTTTTTTAAGCATTGCATTTTAAATTATATCCTGTTTTACTTATTTATTGTTTCAGTTATATGTAGCCGATTAATTTGTGCTTTTTTCGGTAATTTACATGGGAACCGTGCATAACCTGGGGCTTATGTTGCTTTATCATTGTGCAATACAATTACATTCAAAATTGCATTTATTCATGTATAGGGGGGGAAAAAACCTTTCCTCCTTCAAAATTACGTGTTATATTCTATTTCAAATCATTTTAATGCTATTTTGATCAAAATGAAGGGAAAACAGAAATCATGTTTTCCTATTTCAAATTAATTACATTCATATTTATGTCGGCGACGTGTTGATACGGCGCCACTCAAGAGACTGAACGATGAATTTGCTTTCAGTTCGATTTTCTTTTGTGACAGTAGGGTAATTTTTTATTGGCTTTTTTTTCTAATATTTAGATATCATATCTAACCTGAAAAGAATATTTTTTGTTTTTAGCCAACGAGCATCAGTTTGAGGTTTTTTGTCTTCTATTGCGTACGAGTATAAAAGACACGTTAGTGGTTTTTCTATTTATTTTGTATCATGAACATTGCCCATGCTAAGGTTCTGCTCTGCAGATTTACGAAGTCAATTTCATTTGTAAGTAGATATAATTGCCATGTATAGTTATTCTGATAGAAAGCAATCAAGCAGTGTTTCCCCTTTTTTGTATAAAAGCACCGAATCTTTCCGATAACTGTGTCAAATTTTTAATCTAATCTGATTTTCAGGGACTCACCACAAAAGATTACTACTGCTAATCAGAAGGAATCGATTATAGTTTAAGATATGCACCTTTTATAGGAAATTGAAAAACATTAGTCCATTTTTCAGCAAATAAATATTAATTTCGGTAAATTTCATTTTATTTTTTTTCTTAAAAATGCGTATCTGCAAACTATCCTTTTTTGTGTTAACACTATTTCCGAATCATATTCCTTACCATATTTAATCGAAGAATTCTGCAATTAATTAACATTAAAATTAGGCAAAGATTACTATTTAAAAGGAGTGATAACTAGAAAGTGGAATAGTTGACAGCTAAGTATATGCTGATAGATATTAATTTTTACTTTCTTCTATCTTTACAAGAGGAAAGTATTGGATTCATGAAAATTTTCGAATTCCGGTTTTCGACGTATTTACACGTTTTAGGGGTCAGAGAACCCGAAAAACATGTTTTTACAAAATGTCTGTCTGTGAGTCTGTCTGTGTGTGACACAAATTTTGTGGGCGCTCTAGCTCAAGAACTAAAGCACGGAATTTAATAAAAATTTATATTCAGGTAGTCCCTGATCAGAGTTGGGCAAAATACATCGAAAATTCATTTTCGATACAAAATACAAAATACATTAGTTTTAGAACCTAAAATACAAAATACAAAATACTTTTCGAATTTTAAAATATCCAAATACAAAATACATGTATTTACAAAATACACTGAAAATACAAAATACATTTAAAATTTTAAAAGTTTGGGCATAAGGTTACAGGTCTGCACCGGCCGTGCCTGGCAGGCCAATTTTCATTCAGAACACTCTGATCGAGCCGGACCTGGATTTCACTCTTTCCGGGTCAGGCACGGGTTTTGTGTTTTTCTGAAGGCTTGGGCCGGTCAGGACCTCGACATCATTCTTTCCGGTCCGGGCCTGACTTCTTTTTTTACGCGCTGAATCGAGGCTTAGTCCCTTGGGGATGAGCATCTTATACAGAATTTTTAATCTTTTATCATCGGTTTTTCATAACAGAAAATTTGGCCTAATTGGATCAAGAAAACGTCCTGATAAAATATGGCAAAATTTACAATAAAAAAGAACTGGTGGGGATAATCAAGATTCTGAACTTCATTCTTCATAGAGGTCTGCACTGTCCAAAATTTTCAAGCTCGGTCCCGACCCAACACGTATGAAAATGTTTGGCCCGTCCCTGCCCGGTCTGGCCTATGCAAAAATCAGTAAAATCTGGCACGGTCCAACAGTTTTTGCACAAAATGTATATTTTTAAAAATCGCCATTATTCTACAATTAAATTGCTAAATTTATTATTTTTAAAGAATAGTACATATAGTATCTCTAGGCAATGAAGTTAAAGCACAGAAAAAGAAACTGTGAAAAAGAATCTGCCTAAGACGAATCATGTGTAAAACTGAAAAATGTGTTGATCCATGCAAAATGAATATAATAACACGCGTGAAAAGAATACATTTACAACAAACTATGTACCTGCTAAGAACGAAACCTGTCTATAACGGATATTCTCCTTTCCTGTCGATTCCGTCTTGGAAGATTATGCTATAGCATTTTTCATATATTTAAGTCTCCACACCATGGAATGTGGATTAGATTTTAAATGATAACTAAGATTTTTCCATACAAATACAGATACATTTAAAAGATAAATATCGCAGTCCAGCATGTTTTCTTAAAAATGAAAAGTATAAACATGAAAAAAAGCTAAAATAAGTATTTTTTGTCAGAATTCCTCATACGAAACGATTTTTAACCATATTGGCGTAAAAATCAATATTTTGTTGAAATTCAGTTGGACCGGGTTAATCAAGGTTTTGTACGAGCTGGGATCGGGCCGAACTTTTAGCTTTTATACCTGGCTGTGCCAATATTTATTTTTTTTTTAATTTTTTTTTTTTGTACAGGACGGGACGGGCTAAAATGATTTTTCTACGGGTTGGGCTCGGGCCGAGACCTGTTATTTCGGGCCGTGTATGTTTGCGTAGTAACAGTTAGACAAAATAATAGTTTTTTTCATTTTAAACAATATAGTGAAGTTTATTTTTAAAATAGGTTAACAAACCAGCGATGTAGTGGAGGATATACGGAGATATACGCCGTATACCACCTGGATTATTTTTAAGAAGCTCTGTACACTCTCTGTTTAATCAATAAAGTTACAGCGCCTACCTCTGTTTTCACAGCCTAAGAGAGACTGCTCAGATGAGGATATTAAGAACATAGATTCCCCCCCCCCCTCCCGACAACTCTTATTAAGGATTTTAAAAGTGCAATTTTTTCAGCTGGAACTGAATCCGCAGGAAACCGTGACTTTTTTCTTACGATTTCAGCACTGTTTCAAACCCATTCCGCAAGTGTCAACTAGAACAGACCAGAACTCGAATTAGGGTCAAACCAACTCGAACCCGACCCACAATGAAAGAATGAGCTTCCACCTGACCCAAACGACATCTCTGGTTGATGTGCGTTCGGGTAAAATCTGGTTACTTACTTGGTGCAGAACAGTAATTCACGTTCATTTTACTTAATTCCCTTAGCTATTTAATATCGCTCATTTTGACGTGCAGTACACGATGGATGATATATTAAAATTTCGTGATGATAGCTTCATTTTTACGAAAGTTAACGCTTATAAAACCAAAAAAAGGTTTATAGTATTGTCCTGTTGAAATCGAAACGTTGTCACCTTCAAACTAAACCCTTTCTTAAAAAAAAAAAAAAAAAAAAAAAAAAAAAAAAAAAAAAAAAAGTAGAAGAAGAGTGAGCGAGATCGAAAATCGTAGCATTAGTTCAAGAGTTATGCATGGATATACACGAATTGCATAACCCCCTTTGTTGGAAGTCTGTATATATATATATATAGATAGATAGATAGATAGATAGATAGATAATTCATTAATGCCTCGATCACTGCAACTCAAATATGAGTGCTTCACATGAATAAAAAATAAGAAATAATTTAAAGAGAAATATAAAATAAACAACATGCTAAATGTTTTTGTTTAAGACCTAGGAATATCATAATATGCGGAAATGACACCAAATAATGTTTTTTCTAATTTTTTTCTTTTAGTAGTGAGCTTTAGTAATGATCTTTTAGAGTTTAATAAATTACAAGTGCCTGTAATCAATGCATCGCTCTTCGTCGTGGTCTGTCTTAAAGTTTCATCAATCTTGAATAAGTGATTTTATTAAAATGACTTTAAATTTTCATAACGTATTGAATATCTCATTCATTTATATTGTAAAACTGTATTTAAACACATACTACTGTATTTGTAATAATAAATATATCAATAAATAGAACTATATTTATGTAATAAAATTCATTCTCCATTTAATAAATATCACGAGTGGCGTAAATTACACCTGAACATTAATACAATGAATACAAAGGAGCTATAAAAAAAATAATGTTTCAATCAATGCATAACCGTTATAAAACCAAAAATCTTACCTTTAAATGAGTTTTAAAGTTAGATGTGGCTTGAAAAGTTCCACTTATAAAAGTAGACCTTGTTTTACACATGCATAATGCGTTAACTTTTTAACAACATTATCAACAGAAATTATTTTTTTAAAAATTCCCGCCTAATACAGCGCAACTGTATTATCCCAAATAATTAATTCACTTGATACATTACCAGCGGGGGCTGAGTCATTCTTTCATGAGTCTCCTAAATAACTAACTGCAGTATATTTCTATGGTATTTAAAAAATAGAATACACAGCAATACTCTAAATGATTCTTCCTGTTTATCACACAGTAGTTTTTCATTCTCATAGCAACGTTAGAACTATAAAAACTAGAACGTTTTGTAATCATTCAGCAAAAATACTTCAGCAGAGCAGATGCATTCATTATAATCCTAAGACGAAACAAAACAGTCAGGCACGTATTTTGCTTTTGTGAATCTTAGATTTTGCGGTTTTAAACAAGTTGGAAATTGCTCGTCAAACGTGGCAAATGAGGTGCGTTCGTACTATAACAAGTTTTATAATTATTTTTTGCACCTCATATTGTACTGAATGTGTAATTTTTTGCACTTCATAAAGTGCATAGTCTTTAACATCATTAAAATGCACTCCCAATAATTTTTTTTCCCATTCCCCGAACACTTTTGACTGTCCCTGTAATTAAACTATACATCCGATTTTCCTAAAATTTGAAATGGCTCGACAAAATTTTGTAACAATTATATATTTAAAATTTCAGACCATTTGGAAGGCTGTAACATCATTAAAATGCACTTGCAATAATTTTTCCCATTGGCCGTAATGTAAAGAAAAACTTTTGACTGTCCCTCTAATTAAACTATACATCTGATTTTCCTAAAATTTGAAATGGCTCGACAAAATTTTGCAACAATTATATCTTTAAAATTTCAGACCATTCGGAAGGCGGTAACATCATTAAAATGCACTTGCAATAATTTTTCCCATTGGCCGTAATGTAAAGAAAAACTTTTGACTGTCCCTCTAATTAAACTATACATCTGATTTTCCTAAAATTTGAAATGGCTCGACAAAATTTTGCAACAATTATATCTTTAAAATTTCAGACCATTCGGAAGGCGGTAACATCATTAAAATGCACTTGCAATAATTTTTCCCATTGGCCGTAATGTAAAGAAAAACTTTTGACTGTCCCTCTAATTAAACTATACATCTGATTTTCCTAAAATTTGAAATGGCTCGACAAAATTTTGCAACAATTATATCTTTAAAATTTCAGACCATTCGGAAGGCGGTAACATCATTAAAATGCACTTGCAATAATTTTTCCCATTGGCCGTAATGTAAAGAAAAACTTTTGACTGTCCCTGTAATTAAACTATACATCCGATTTTCATAAAATTTGAAATGGCTCGACAAAATTTTGCAACAATCTTATATTTCAAATTTCAGACCATTCGGTTGGGTAGTTTTTGCTCTGTTATATGCGGACAGACAGACGGACGGACTGAACGACGACTATAGGTGCTACGTATTTATATAATTACGAACGCACCTAAAAAGCAGCTTGAAATCGACAGAAATGTATTTTGAGTATTTTTAAAATACAAAATACTTGGAAAAATCATTTCAAAATACATTACCAAAATACTTTCCTTTAGTCCGTTTAAAATACAAAATACAAATGTATTTTGAAAAGGTATTTCAAATACATGTATTTTCGATACTGCCCAACTCTGTCCCTGATGAAAATTGGTGCTGATTAGTTTTTGGTGTAAATCGCTCAACAGGTGGCGCTGCTATGCTGCATTTTTCCCGATTTCCGCAATAGCTGTATCTCAAGAACTAATGCACGGATTTTCATAAAACTTCAGGTTCCGTTAGTCCTTGACATAAATGGATGCTGTTTACGTTTTGGTGTAAATCTCCCAACAGGTGGCGCTGCTAGGCTGCATTTTGCAGGATTTACACGATTTCTGCAATAGCTCTATCCTCGGCTCTATCTCAAGAACGAATGGACACATTTTCATCAAACTTCAGATTCAGTTACTCTGATATGAAATGATGCTGACTACGTGTTGGTGTAAATCGCCCAATAGGTGGCGCTGCTGTGCTGCATTTTGCACTATTTCTTCAATAGCTCTATCTCAAGAACTAATGAACGAATTTTCATCAAACGTCAGATTTAAGTATAACTTGATTAATATTGCTGCTGATTATGTGTTGGTGTAAATCGCTCAACAGGTGGCGCTGCTATGCTGCATTTTTCATGATTTGCGCAATAGCTGTATCTCAAGAACTAATGCACGAATTTTCCTCAAACTTCATATTCAGTTAGACGTTGACATAAGTTGATGATAATTAAGTTCGGGTGTAAATAACCCAATAGGTGGCGCTGCATTGCTGCATTTTGCTGGATTTACACGATTTCAGCGACACCGCGAGAACTAATGCACGGAATTTCATCTTTTTAGAATTCTCATGATGAGCACAGATTGCCATTTAATTTGGCACGGTGATAGCGAATTTTGAAGCATTGACATGTATGAGATAGAAGAAAGTTTTGTGATGGCCACAACATACTAGTTTTATTTTGCTAAATAAAAAAAAATGCTTTAAATTTTGCAAATAATGTACGATATATAAATATGCAGATTGGAGTGACAGGGGGGGGGGGAGGGGAAACGGTACGGTTGTTAGCAGCGGTACCGCAAAATACTGGGGCTCCGGTACTTTTTTGTTAGAAATTAAGCCCTGATCGTCAGTATGTCTATCGCTACCAATACTACAATAAGATACAAGTGTTACATATTTTCAGTCATTTGAATAATGGAGTCCATCCATATTTGCCACCAGCTGCAATGCGCATCCTGTTTTCGGAAAGGTTGGAAAAGCCTGATCTAGAGCAGGGATGCCAAACACGGCATTCGCGGTTTCCTTTCCGAATTTGTAATGTTTCTAGCTTCTTTTTTTTTAAATGTATTTCAGTCGCTTGAAGGCGCCGTTAAAACTTATGTGGCGCCCTTCGGCCGTTAACATTCAACTGATCTTTTGACACCTTGGCGCCTTTCGGCCGGAGACTCCCCCCCCCCCATCCCTCCTAAAGCTACGCCGCTGAAAAACATCTGCAAATTTTATATATTTTTAAAATAAAAATAAATTCATAAATGTATCAGAAATAAACCACTTTCGAGTTTAATAAATTATAAAAAAATTTCAAATATTTCAGCTTCGCCTAAAATATTTGGCACCTTTAGTATTCTGGCGCCTGTGTGCGGTGCACACTTTGCACACTGGGTCGGCGCGCCCCTGCATATCTCTGTGAGTTTTGCAAATATGAAGATGTAATTTTTTAGCTCACAGGCTATCAAAGCCTGAGAGCTAATGCGCCCGCAAGTTCTGCATGTACGAATGTATGCACGTATGTCACTGGCGCAGCGAAGGGGGGATTTTAGGGGTTAAAACCCCTCCCAGAGCTAAAATAATTAGTATAATTGCCGCTTTAATGAATTAAAACCAAAGATAATATTAAAACTTTTTGGTTTATTCGGAATCCGGGGCTTTGTTGAATGAAACTCTTCTTAGGGGTGATTCTGTTACTAATTTTCCGAAAATTAAAAAAAAGAAAGGTCATCAATCCGAAAATTCGGACATAAAAAATATAGAGAATTTTGACTAATGATCGCCGGAAAAAATTAATTTTGTAAATCGTTTGCAGAAAAATCGCGAATTTCGTCAAAGGATAGCGGGAAAACAAATTTCGTCAAAGAATTGCAGAAAAATGCAATTTTCGTCCAATAATCGCAAAAAACCCCACAAATTTCGTCAAAAGATCGCGAAAATAACACAAATTTCGTCAAAAGATCGCGAAAAAACACAAATTTCGTCAAGGGATCACGAAAAACGCAAATTTCGTTAAGAGATCTTGAGAAAACGCGAATTTCGTCAAAAGGCCGCGAAAAAACGCATAGTTAGTGCCGGGAGTGGATTCTGTCAGGTTCTGAGAAACATCTGTTATTAGAACTGGGGTTCTATATTATTTTTGTCTTAATATATTATATATTGTATGGGCTGTGTACTGGAATTTCAAAATAACAGTCTTTCCTTATCTAAAGCTGGATCTAAGCCGGTGAAAATGTATAGATGGAATGAAGGGGAAAAAAGATGGTTGCTGAGGAGTCAGCCCAATCTTTTGAGATGTCTGTGGAAGATGGGGAGACAAAAGACATTCCACGAACGAAGAAAAGAGCTTGGAATGGGAACCAGGTAGAAAACCCCGAGGGGGTCACGTGGAGTAAAGGCAGAGGGTTGTCAGAGAAGCAATCGCTTCTGCTGTGATATATCAGTTGGAGCGTAGCGCGCAAGGTGGATAGTAGTTCCTTGGATAGCTCTGAGAGAGTGCGTAAGGTTTAGAGAGGCTCGGAGAGCTTAGGCTTAGAGCCCATGTGTTGGGAGATCGAGATTGATCTCCGGAAAGCTAATTTAACGTGTGTAGAGTGAGAGTGATTTAACGTAGTTTAACAGTACACAGCCAGCATTTACTGTATTCAATTTAATGTTGAACCGGATCATCTATATCCGAGTTTGTAAGTGTAAATAGTGTTTGGTTGTTGTGTAAATAGTGTATAAATAAACTGTTAATTTAGTTAATTGAAAGCGTTGGTTTTCATTTAAACAATCTTCTCAGTACGTGACTGATATCACGTATTCATATCGGTGGTGGCAGCACATAAATAATAAGGATTTTCTTCGAAGTTGTGCGGACAAAGCGGAAACTCCGACAGATTCCCCCCCCCCCCACACACACACACACACACTCGCTCTGCTGTAGATTTTCAGATAATTCCTTAAATCCTGACGAATTACTTAAAAGGACATATCTCTGTGAGATTTGCAGATATGAAGATGTAATTTTTTACCTCACAGGCTATCAAAACCTGAGAGCTAATGCGCCCGCAAGTTCTGCATGTACGAATGTATGTATGTATGTCACTGGCGCAGCGAAGGGGGATTTTGGGGGTTAAAACTCCCGTGACTTCCTTTAAAGCCGAAAAAATTCTAGCCGAAACCTACAGGGGACTGTTAAAAATTAAAATACTGAACTGAGATAAGGAATCCAGTTTCTTCTTATTTCCTTTTCACCCTATCTCTTAACCCTGTCTCATTACTGTTCTCCACACCCCAGTCAAACCCTTATCTCCGGGGTCACGAAGGGTCACTATTTCTTTCTCCTTACTGAAATGCAAAAGACACATACTGTTTTTTTTTTCTTTTCGAATAACTCTTACCTTATGGAAGATTATTAGATTTGATTCATAAAAGTTGCTAACGTTGCATAAAGTTGATTAATTAGTGATTCATATAACCGGTATTTTTGTGTGTGTGTGTGTTGGAGGAGGGAGGGGGCGGGGAACAGGGCCGAAACTAGTCTTTTTTGCACCCGGGGCAAACATGGATTTTGGCAACCCCACCCCCCTTCCGCAAACCATATTTACAAAGAGAATTTTACTAATTTTCTAATCGCCGACTTATTTTAAAATTTAAAATATGTAAGCATAAAATATGTAATAGTGAACTACTTAATCTACAATGGCGGATGTCACGGGGGTCATTAGCCCCCTCTGAACACCAACAAAAATATTCTAAAGATAATTTTTAAAATGAAATATACAGTCAGAGTCCCGATTATCCGAGTCCTGCTTAACCGAGTTTCCGCTTTCACCGAGTTATTTTCTTCTGATGGACTGATGGCTTCTATTATTATGAAACAGCCATTATAAATGAAGTGTTAGGTGAAGATGAAAGAGCAGTCGTAAATTTCGTCGTCGTAATTCAGTCGTCGTAAAGAGCAGTCCATAATTTTTTTTTTTTGACAAAAAAAAAATTATGGCCATTTTTTTTCTTCCCATTCTGACCAGAAAATCAGAGTTCTAACTTTTTACGACTGCTCTTTCATCTTCACCTAACACTTCATTAAAAAAAATTATGGCCATTTTTTTTTCTTCCCATTCTGACCAGAAAATCAGAGTTCTAACTTTTTACGACTGCTCTTTCATCTTCACCTAACACTTCATTTATAATGGCTGTTTGATAATAATAAAAGCCGTCAGTCAATCAGAAGAAAATGATCCATTCCAAAAGTATAATCCTTCATTTGGTGCCCCTTCGTCCTAGCTCCCGGGGCACATGCCCCCTCTGCCCCCCTTAGTTTCGGCCCTGGGGGGGGAAGGCAAATGTGCGTAAAAGGCAAGGGGCAGTGGCATATACAAACGAGATATTTTATAAAATTCTTAGCGCGAGTATTTAGGTTAATTTCAAAAAATGTCAGAATAAAACTGTATCAGGTGCTCCTCAGATGCGCACAATAAAATCAAATGACCGCCCTCCCCCCTCCCCCATTCAAGAAAGTTTTGAAAAGAGGCCACTGCCCTACTTAACTAAGCAATAATGCGTAAAATTTGTTTTAATCGTCAATTTGAGCGTACCTAAGCAAAAAGTACCTGTAATGCTATGTATCTGGAACAAAACAAAAAGGAAAAGAAGGTGGGGAGGGGGCGGTGCATTTTTAGTGAACTGTTATTCAAAAACCAGTTAAGTCTCAGTCATAAAATTTACAATTTAACTTTACAGTACAAAGATGTTTATTATCCTAAGTTTTCAGAATTTCTTAGTCAGTCCTTTTTGAGATATTAATTAGTGAAAATTGCCAAAAGCAGACTTAACACAGTTTTTGATGAGCTGTACAAAAAAAAAAAAAAAAAAAAAAAAAAAAAAAAAAAAAAAGGAAACTGTTTTCAGGATTGAAATTTATAAAAATGAATAGTCCTATAAGAGATCTTTTTTAAAAAAAAATTATTTAAGGTGAGTCTCATTTCCTTCATAAAAAACAATGGCAGCGTAATGTGGGGTTTGACCTTTTATTCCTTCGGTTTTTAAGCATGTTTTTGGTCTAGATCCTTAAGTCTAATGAAAATTTTATAATTACATAAAACGTCGACAATTTTAAGACTAATGAAAATTTTATAATTACAGAAAATGTCGACAATTTTATGCTGAACATTTTGGTTTTTGATTCCTCTTGATAGGTAGAAAAATAAAGCAGTTACAACATTTTCCGTAAAACAGGTTTTCCTCCCAAAAATGGCTGTGTAGTTTGTTAAAAATGGCCCCTCCAAAAAACTATATGATAAAAAAAAATTTAGTCATGTTTTTAAACTCAGAAAACTATGAAGAAATCTTTGTTAAAAGATTGGGAAAATTAAAAATGTCGAGCGACACCACCTGGGTGATTTAAACTGGATTGACCCTAATATGTAAATGGTTATTTTGCGTCATTAGTATCCAAATTAAGTTAAATGTATGCGAATGGATAATATGACGCAATGAAATAATTTACATAATTTTTTGTTAAGGTTTCGGATAGCATGGCGCAAAAGATAAACCACATTATTCAATAAATACATTTCAATGCATAATATAGGTTTAGGGAAAGTGATATACTTATCAGTGTATTGAAAAAATAAACGTATAGTTTGGTTGTCTAAATATACTTTAGATTTAGAAGACAAATCAAAAATAATTTAAATTGAAACTTAATTTATAATTTAATCAAAATTTTATTTTTTATTTCCCCTTACATGAATAAAATGTTTAAACGGCTGCATACGTATAAAGTCTTTAGAATAACTTTCAAAGATTTTTTTATGATTATTTTGATTTATTAAATTACATATATTTATTCTCTTTTTTAATTTTCTTAATGTTTCTCTTTTGTAAATTAAAAAAATAAATGTTAAACCTTTTGGAACTATATGTGCAATGGACATGGATCTCTATTGCACTTATATATATAGTCAAACTTTTTGTAAAAATGAACCATTTTAACAAATGAATTCAATATAACAAAATAGTAAATAATTTATAAATACTTGTGGTTATTCCTTGCAAAATAAGAAATTAAAGTCCTTGAAAAAATGCTTTGATTTTTTTTTTCAAACAAAAAGACGTATATGCACATGTAAGGATAAAAATATATGCTTTTGTGAAGTGTATTTATAAATAACTGCATTAATAATGTTTTTGTATATAGACACTGAAACAGCGAAGAAAGAAGAGGGGGGGGGGGAGGAATTAAAACTCTTCCCGTGTAAATTAAAACTGTATAAACTAAATGTAAAAACTTCTGTGGTATGATCAGCAATCGATTTGTAAAAATAAACAACCAAAGTAAAAGCAAAACTAGTTTTTTTTTTTTATGTACTAAATATTTTAATGTATCAATTGTCTCAAGGCTCCATAAAAAGGGCACTAACTAGGCTTAAACTGGTATTTATGTGTATTAATATTTTCTGGGATCGAAATTTGGACAATAATCTAGAATATTACTTTTTCTTAAAAGTAAATGAACCCAATCGCGCAAGTCCGCCTAACCGTTCGGAGTTTTCGTGGTTTTCTTAGAACCTTGGACTTCCTTGCATAAATACGGGTTAGGTTTCCTTAGAAAGACCCCCACGGAGGGCACCCCTCCCCCTTTAGGGCCCATATCCCTCCTGTTGGTAATTGGCCATAATAAACACAACCAACCTTAAAAGTAAATGAAGAAAAATATATCATTTATATTACAAAATATAATTCAAAATAGCGCAATAGGATATAGGTTCCTTTTTAATTTCTTTATAATTTTCATAAATATCAATATTTCATTATTTGAATAAATATTTCAAATGATACATTTAATTTAAAATTGTCTTCCATTTTCTTTTTTGTTGCCATAGCTTAAATAAGAAAAATAAAAATGTTTCGATAAAGTATATTAAATTGGAATCTTTAATGCATGCTTTTATATGCAAAAGTGATGTGATATTCAGTAGAGAATATATTTTTTTCTTTTTTTAAACCCGAATTTTAAACACATGCAAAAATATTATAGTCATATTTTTTCACATACATTGAAATATATGTATATGTAGATAATGCAAATAAATGCCGATTAAATAATTTAAATAAGATTAAAATAATAGATTAAATTTAATGTACACAGAAAGCTTCTCAACATGATTGTGTTATTAGTGACATAATTTTCGCCTATTTTTCTTAATAATTGTATATTTAAATATAATATATTTAAAAATTTACTTTTGCGCATATTTTCATAAAATTAAAACAGTAGAATTTTAATCATAGAACATAAAAAGAAAAACAAATGTATTCAATGAATTTAATTAATTTACTTTAAATTTTTGAATGAAATTCTATATTTTCCTTTAACCATAGTGTCAATTTAACTGGCCAGCTATTCCACCTATTCCCTAATCAATTCCAACTAACTTTGAAAGACTAAACAAGTAAAGTATTACTACATGGAATCCTTTCTTAGCAAGATTTTATTTTTTCAGCCAAAAATCAATTTCATTGTCAAAACGTTTAAAATAATAAAGTATTACTCAAATGATTTTCATGTGAAAATTGGCAAACAAAACAAAAGGTAATCAGTAAATCCTTAATCCTTATTCCTTAATCAGTAAATAAGGAAACAGTACAAAAAAAAAAAACATTTTTTAATTATTAAAAAGAGCTAAAGCGCCCACAAAATTTGAGTAACGCATAGAGAGACGCCAGAAAAACAGATAAATATTTTCCAAAAATAGCCACATGGCATTCAGAAAATAAAAAAAAAAATAAAAAAAAGCTTCATGAAAAAAATTTAAAACAATAAAAGAAACAGCAGTAGGAGCACAGCACACGTACTTTATTGCTGTTGCTTATAATTCTCTCTTTATTGTTGACACTAATTATGAATTTGTAAATTAGTTACTCCTAAAAATTAAGAATTCAAAAAATATTTCGTACAAATTAGTAATTCGACATAGATTTCATTCGGTAGAAATTTTTTATAGTTTCACGAATCATTGATTATAAAGTTAAATTATGTTTTCTTTTTTTTTTTTTCTTTTAATTGTGAGAAGATAATTCTGACAGAATTTTCTAGATCTTTTTGTCTGGTTACCCTTTTATTGGTTAGATGATACAATGCATAGTAAAACACTACTGAGCTAAGTTGAAAAAAGCAGTAAAACGATAAATTCTGCCGAAACATGATCCGCAACAGCAAACCGCACAGGGTTCTTTTCTAGAACGGAGTAACTCTTCGTGATTTTGTTCAGATTCAGAGGGAATCAGAACTAAGCGTTGACACTATGCAACTCCTGTATGACCCCCTTACATTTCCCCCTCTTAATGAGTTTCGGCTAAAATCTTTTCGGCTTTAAGGGAACAAACCAAAACTCCTCCCAGAGCTAAAATGATTAGTATGATTGCCGCTTATATGAATCACTAGTTGAGCAAATTAACCGCTTTAATGAATTAAAACCAAAGATAATATTAAAACTTTTTGGTTTATTCCGAATCCGCGGCTTTGTTGAATGAAACTCTACTTAGGAGCGATTCTGTTCCTAATTTTCCGATTTTTCTTTTTTTTTTTTAAAGTTCATCAATCCGAAAATTCGGACATAAAAAATATCGCGAATTTTGAATAATGATCGCCGGAAAAAATTAATTTTGTAAATCGTTTGCAGAAAAATCGCGAATTTCGTCGAAGGATAGCGGGAAAACACAAATTTCGCCAAAGAATCGCAACACCCCCCCACACACAAATTTCGCCAAACGAACGCGAAAAAAACACAAATTTCGTCAAAAGATCGCGAAAAACTCCGCAAATTTCGTCAAAAAATCGTGAAAATCCCGGCAAACTTCATCAAAAATCGCGAAACCCCGCAAATTTCACCAAAAGATCGCGAAAAAACCGCAAATTTCGTCAAAAGATCGCGAAAATAACACAAATTTCTTCAAAAGATCGAGAAAATAACGCAAATTTCGTCAAGGGATCATGAAAAACGCAAATTTCGTTAAGAGATGTTGAGAAAACGCGAATTTCGTCAAAAGGCAGAAAAAATTGCATAGTTAGTGCCGGGAGTGCCCCCCCCCCCCCCCACGCTCTGCTGTAGATTTTCAGAAAATTTGCTGTGAATTTCAGATTAAATTTTTTTTTTACTCAGAATTACCCCTGATTCTATTCAACAAAAGTGATCCAAGTAAACGGCGAATATTGTATTTAAAACTGTGAAAACGTACATTACATGCTTCAGTTTTGTGAAAATTGGTCATTTGTTTTGAAAAAGAGCAGCTGTCACATTTTCGAGGCGTCTCAGGCTAAAAGAAAGGTCATTTCCTGCCGCGCAGAAACTTTGAGTTTGAGTATGGACTCCAATTGGACTCTCACTGGACAACAATTTTTTAATTGCATTTCTGCCTATGTTCCATGTTCGAAACGATAATGGAGCATCTGGAATTTAAATTCCAGAGAAAAACATAAAAGACATGCCTTCTAGATTTCTCAGTTTCAACCGCCTTTTTTGCGTTTTTGCTCTCAGTTATCTCTAAGACCAAGTTATGTGCATAAAAACTTTGAAAAAGTACGAAATACAAAAACAGTACTAACAAAGATACCAACAAAACAAAAAAAGCTGTTTTTGATTGTGATTTTACAGATTATTACAATCAGTGGGTTTTTTAAACCATTTGTTTCAGGGTTGGGGTACATAAAAATTTAACCTTTAACTAATGTCACAGAAATTGTCACATAACTAGTGTGAAGTGGTCTGTGAGACCGCTCAATCGAAAGAAGAATAAAAGGCGCGATTAACTCATAGGATGGTGTTTTTGTACTTATTGGAAATCATTACACCTACAGTTTGTTTTGTGAGCGAATGAAGGATAAATATTTCTTTTACTCGCGAAACAATGTTTGTGAATTACATTACAACGTACATACAATGTTTGTGAAATCGTGTTACAATATGTGTTTGTGAATTTAAGTGACAATATACGGTTATGCACGTGAACAATTAAATGTGTTTCAAATTATGACTATTCACAGTGTATCACAAAAGTTCTTTTTTGCTGCGTTAGAGGGCAGCACCAAAAACTGTTCAATTCTCCAATCCTTCAAGATTCATTCAAGTAACTGATAACGGGTGATGGCACTGACTGGGGTCCTTTGGACATTCATTTCTAAAACTTTATTTCATATAATAGAGAACTGCTGATCTCATCAAAAAGCTTTGTTTTACAGAATAAAGTATCCTGATTTTACTCTTGTTGCCCCAAGAC
Source organism: Maratus speciosus (assembly GCA_963932465.1). Classification (NCBI taxonomy): domain Eukaryota; kingdom Metazoa; phylum Arthropoda; class Arachnida; order Araneae; family Salticidae; genus Maratus; species Maratus speciosus. Next base: position 568,306,795 of record OZ010787.1, read on the forward strand.
CGTCACTCACTGTTGAACGTTCATGCATATCAGACGTGTTGTCTGATCTATTATATTTCCATTGTTTTATACGGAAGACGATTCTCCGTAATATGGAGCAATCTAAATCTATGCTGCAAAAGCAGCTTAAACCTGTCACAATTACCCTGCTGTAATTAATTTTTATTAATCATATATTCTTATCTCTTCTTTTTCACATTATTTATTCAAGATATAATAAATATATTCTCAAACTGAAGATTCAGTCTCGGCGCAAAATCATTTACGGCGTTTAAGTTATTTCACTACTCATCGCAACTCACCTAATAAAATATTTTTCAGGTATAAAGAAAGCAGGTCCGGACTGGCCAGGTCGGCTAGTCGGCGATTGCCGAGGGCCCCCGGCACAAGGGGGCCCCGGAGGGACCTCCAAAAATGGATATACTAGTTCATAAGTTACATCAGAATAATTAGACTGTTTCCCAGTAAGTTTCCTGAATTAATCTTACGCATCTACAATCAATTTTAAGCAGTTACTAGTTGGTTTTTGTGTATGGTAGCTTATACAAGGAGTTCCCAAAGGGGCCTCCTAAAAAGAATATACTACTTTTATAACTAGTTACATCAGAATAATTTGACTGTTTCCACGTGATTTTCCCATAACCTTACGCATTTACAATCAATTTTAAGCAGTTTCCAGTTGGTTTTTGATTATGGTAGGGTATGTAAGGGGGCCCCGGAGGGGCCTCCAAAAATGAATATACTACATCATAGATATAGTTACATCAGAATAATTTGACTGTTTTCCCGTAATCTTACACATTTGCAATCAATTTTAAGCAGTTTCCAGTTGGTTTCTGTTTATGGTAGCCTATGTAAGAGTGCCTCGGAGTGGCCCTCATAGTGCAAGTGGCCCAGATTGTGCAAGTGCAAACATCGAAGGTAGATTTATTCGATTGATTCCTAGTTAGAATCAAAGAAAATTAATGACATTGTAATGCTTTATATAGTTTTCCAATGGAAGTCCTTTGTAGTATTTCTAAACTTTGTAAAGGTGAAAAAAATCAATTATTGATAGAGCTGAAATATTTTGTAGATCAGTATGAAAGTTTTACAATGGCTGAAAAAAACTAACATTGAAAGAAAACAATACAATCTTTGAATGGAGCTGGAGAAATCTGTGAATATGACGATGTAGAATCTGAATTTGAAGAAGACAAAAAATTGTATGGTTACTCCTCTGGTAAAAAACTGTGTTTTCTATGCTTTTCTGTTGTTTTTGAACTCTCACACAATCTTGAATGTTTGCCAACCAGTATGTAGCTTACAAGTTTGTACTAACCATACATTGTGGAAAAATCACCTGTGAAAGGGTGTTTTCCAAACTTAAAATAGTTAAGAATCGACTTGGGTCTACTTTAAGCCAACATCTTGTGTCTAATCTTCTTTTCATGAATGTAAAAAGAGACTTATTTTATAATTTGGATAAAGATGTTATTATAGATGATGTAGCCAGGATCAGTGAAGAACTGGCCGAAAAGCTGTTAGGTTAGTAAGCAAATCACATAACCTTTCTTATTTCGCTGTAGCTCTACCAAGGTATAGTAGCGTCATTTTTCCCTTTGTTATAAAATTTATTTTACAATTTGTAACAATTAAATAAAAATTAAAGAGGACATTATTTTTTCAATATGCTTGTTTTTTTATTACCGCTGTGTCGCTTTTAACACTTTCCAACATAGTTGAAAAGTTTTTATGAATTCGGTTTGTCTGACCGTCTGTCTGTTCATTCTAACTCACGTAAATATATTCAGATTATCATGAAATTAATGTATGTGTTATTGGGCTTTACCATGGCATGTTCGGTACCAAAAATGAAGTGTGTAACGTTTACGGTTCATTTACAGAGACACTCAAAAGTACTCCGTTACATGACGGTCTATGGGGAAATATCGTATGCGATATATGTTAATGATTACACATTTTTAAAGATATTGAAATTTATGCATAACACTAAGGTGTACTACAAAGCTCTTAATGTAGAATCTGCGTGCATATAATTTATTGTTCATTTACAGGGACACATAAAAGTACTTGGCTACAGTACTGAATATGAAGAATTGCTGTAAGTGTGTTATCAGTTGTGGTACGCGATTTAAAATTTAACTATTGTTTTGCATATTATTTGCGAATATAAGTTCTATAGGTCATATACAGGGCTACACAAAAGATCTCAAGTACATTTCCATTTATTGGCGGACATTGCTGGCTAGAAATTTTTAACTGCACTGTGCATCTAATTTAACAGACTTTTAGCATACAACGTAATATGCATGCAAATCTATACATCATATAGAGGGCTGCTCAAAAAATTCGGATATTTTTGCGATTATTGATGGTAATTTCAGTAATTGTACAACAACTGTATCATGCATTTTCTAAATTGTTCATTTAGACACCTTTCACCTTAATAAACAGTAACGTTTTATTATAGTTTCTGAATGTGTTGGAAAATATTACATAATCTTTTATGGACGCATGGTTTTTCGTTCTTGTTAATATTTACTTATGTATTATAGTAGGTTTTAGATTATTATTGTTTCAACACAGTGATTTGGTTGCCTTAAACTAAAGACATCTCCCCCCCCTCATTTTAAAATTACAAATAACTCGTAATTAATTAGTACTATATTTATTTTTTTCTAACATGGAACTAGTTTAGGTACTGTATATAAAATAATATAAATATTTATTGTGAAAGTAAGTAAACTACAACAGAAGAATATTTTTTTACTCAAGTGTTAGGATGTATCAAAAGCAGGGTTCGTAAATATCATGATATTTTCGAAAATATCAAAAATATCCGATATTTTGATATATATCCGATATATACGATATATATCCGATATTTTCAAAGGAGCCAACTTACCGGTGATAATAAATGTTTTCAAACATAATGTAGATTAGAAACTAAAATATATTGCACTTAACATGAAAACTTAATCAAAGATATATTCTAAAAATGCATTTTTCTTTTTATTTTCTGTTTTTTTTTTCAGTTATAACAAAATTGAAGATGAACTAATTAAAAACAGTAACAATTTGCTTTATATATATATATATATATATATATATATATAAAACTAACTATAGGATTCAGTATCAAGATCAAGTATAAAAAAATCAGAAATTTTAAATACAAAAAAGTTCTTTTAATTGAAAAATTTTAACATAAATGTAAGTACACTGTTAAAAATTTTGCAGCATTCTGGCAGATCATTCGACCGTTTTTTTGAAAAAACGGTTTCATAACCATAATTTAACTATTATCTGACCATAAAATGGCCAATAATATGGTCAGAATAGTGTTAAAATTACGGTTGTGTAACCGTTTTCGGAAAAAACTGTCAAATGACCTGCCAGAATGCTGCAAATTTTTAACAGTGTATAAAATATCTTATTTCGTATTTTCTAACATGTTGTATAGTTTAAACTAAACTGGACCAAAACATGAGAAAAGATTCCTTTCTAATGAAACTGTATATAACTGCTTATTTAAGTTAGTCAGTTCATCTTTCAATGGTTGTTCTGAATTAATTATGTCCCACATAAATATTAGTTCAACATTTAAAAAAAAAAGCTTCAAATCTAAAGCTTTAAAAATATATTTATTTTCTTTTTTGGCTAAAAAAGTCACATCCAGAAGAGACAAAAGTTCTTTTTCTACAGATTCATAGTCAATAACAGTTGAAAATTTATTTCATTTACACTGAAATATTACGAATTACGACTGAAAATATCAAATATATCTTGCACACATTCATATTTTGAAAATAAATAACAAATGCAGAAAATATGAAACATCTTGATATATTGAAAATAAATATAAAGTAATATGAAAATATAAAAAATCTTGATATTTTGAAAATAAATATTGGATATATATTCATTGATATATATCAACGAACTCTTGCTATATATAAAGAATTATCAAAATTACATTTTATCTTTCAATGGCTGTTCTGAATCAACTGTCTAACATAATTATTAGTTCTACATTTAAAAATAAAAGTTTCAAACATAAAGCTTGGAAAAGATTTGTTTTCTTCTTTTCCTAAAAGTGTTACTGCCAAAGGCAAAAGTAAATTATCTATAGAATGATACAGTCAATAACATGTGGAAATTTCATTTACACTTGCTTTGAATGTGGAAAATATCAAAATTATCTCACATGGTGATATTTTGAAAATAAATATCAAATATACAAACTATCAAACATCTTGATATTTTGAAAATAAATATCAAGAATTTGAAAATATCGAAAATATCAAAAATCTTGATATTTTAAAAATAAATATCGGATATATATCAAGATATATATCATGATATATATCCATTGATATATATCAACGAACCCTGATCAAAAGTATTTTCATTTTTAGGATACCTCTATATCTATATGAAATGGTATTGATGGCACTATCTTATAATTAACGACCAGTGCAAAATTTTATATTAAAGACACTCATGTCCAAAATTAAGGTCAAAAACATAAAAACTGTGAAAACTGATGAACTGTTCACTGTGTTGCCACGAAATTTGGCACAAAGGTATATTACAAAGGGAGAAAAAAATATCGCAATATAAAAATATGGAAAATACTTTAATTATGAATTAAGAAACATGGTATATCAAAATGTATTAAATCATGATTCAGAGATAAAGCATTTATCCCAGGAAAAGTCTGTCGAATATGAAGCGTGACCACCGTGCACTACTATACAAGCCTCACAACGAGCTCTCATACTGTTTATTAGGGTGTCAATAAATGTTTGTGGCAACAAAGCGCAGCTTCTAACTCCTGTCGGGTTCTGGGAAGGGGATTACGCTGTGAAATGGCTCTTCCTAGACCATTCCAAACATGTTCAATAGGACTGAGGTCCGGAGACCTCAAGGGCCAATTCACACGGCGAATATTGCCTTCTTCCAGAAAATCATCAGCAATGTGATGAGCTGTGTGTGGCTTCACATTATCGTCCATAAACGTGACGTCCGGGCCTACAGCACCCCGGGACAACATTACATAGGCTTGAAGGACCTCATCGCTATGGCGATTTGCGTTGACAGTACCCGCAACGAACCCGTACAATGGTGTACGTCTGCCCAGCATTATACCGTCCCGGACAAGGATTCCTTTGCCATAAAATTTGTGGATTTCTTTTACGTAGGAAGGATAATATCGAGATCCACGCTCTCTCAAGATGAAGATTCGACGAGAATCACACTGCGTGGTGAATCCTGACCCATCACTGAAAAGAATACGCCCTCATTCTTGTTGTGGCCAAGACTGATGTCTTCGGCTCCACAACAACCAACTCTCCTGTTGGATGCAGTGAAAGGGTCACACACGACTGGACGCCGGGTGTTAGGGATGAGGTCCTTGAAGCCTATGTGAGGTTGTTCCGGGGTACTGTAGGCCCGAACTTCATGTCTATGGACGATAGTGTGAAGCCAAACAGAGCTCACGTTGTTTATGATTTTCTTGAAGAAGAGGATATTCGCCGTATGAATTGGCCCTCGAGGTCTCCGGGCCTCAATCCTATTGAACATGTTTGGGATGGTCTAGGAAGAGCCGTTGCACAGCGTAACCCCCAACCGCGCTTTTGGAAGAATGGGCTTTGTTGCCACACACATTCATTGACAACCTCATAATCTGTATGAGAGCTCGTTATGAGGCTTGTATAGCAGTGCACGGTGGTCACACTCCATATCAGACAGACATTTCCCGAGATAAATGCTTTATCTCTGAATCATGATTTAACACTTTTTGATATACCCTGTTTTTTAATTCACAATTAGAATCTTTTCCATATTGTTATGTTTCTATATTCTTTCTCCCATTGTAATATAGCTCCGTGTCAAATTTCGTGCCATCACAGTAAATAGCTCATCAATTTTCACAAATTTTATGTTTGTGACCTTAATTTTGGACATGAGTGTATATGTTCCTCCATATTATATTACGCCAATATCTAATCTATTATCTATTGATAGGTTATATAATGACTGATACAAATATTGAAATATGATCTATCTTAAGACATTATTTTAAAATTGGTCATAAAGTTCCTGAAGCAACTCGTAAAATTCGAGAAGTTGAAGGGGATGATACGATCAGCAAACGTACAGTCAAAAACTGGTTTAAACTTTTTAAGAGAGATGATTTGTCACTTAAAATGAAACCCAGAAGTAAGAGGCAATCACTTGTTAATCTGGAAGATTTGAAGCAAAGAGTGGAGATTAAACCAACCACCAGCACACGGAAACTTTCAGAGGAGCTAGGACCGTTTAAGGACACGATATGCCAAGCGTTTACATAAACTACAGAAAACGTACAAAAACTCTAGAGACGTTTTTTATGAACTGACTATGCAGCAAGAAAATCACAGAGTGGAAATGTGGAAAACTCTTCTTGAAAACTCACAGGATTTGCGGTTTTCAAATGCAAAGTGACATATGATGAGAAATGGATATATCTACGGAGCCCAGATAATCGAGAAGTGTTGGATGTGGGACAATCAGTCCAACCTGTTACAAAATAAACGAGGTTCAGGGCTCCCAAATGGTCCTCTTTTTCCCCCCAAAGTCCCCTTTTTGGAAAATGGTCCCCTTAAGCCCCCTTTTATGCATTTTGGTTCCCTTAGGCCCCTTTCTGTAGCTGGGAAAAATTTACTAATCTGGAAAAATCGCCGCAAAACTCTAAAAATCACAAAAGTTCAAATATTGCATTTTACTATAGCAAGCTAAAACATTGTAACTCTAATTTTTTCATGAATGTCAAAAAATTGCCGCACAATGTGAAAAGACATTTAAATACGCATCGAAAATCTCATTAAAAATCACTAAAAATTCAAGTTAGAGGACAAAATTTTACTACATTAAGCTAGAAGTTTGAAACCGAATTTCAAAAAATCGCCATAAAATGTAAAAAAAGAAAGAAAAAAATTGCAAAAAATTCAAAAATTGCTATAGGAATTCAATTTTATTGAAAAGAGGACAAAATTTAATAAGTTCTGAGAAAAGATTGAAACTGGAATCCTTTCACGAATGTCAAAAAATCGCATAAAAAAATCAAAAATTGCTGTTATAAGCTTTATTGAAAAGAGAACAACATTTACTGAATTGGGCTAAAAAATTGAAACTTATTCCCATTTACTAGTGAGAAAAAGCTACTGCATAAAAATCGCTAAAAATTCAGAGAAATCAAAATGTACTATAGGCTAAAACACTATATCCGGAATTTTTTCACAAATGGGGGGTAAAAATCCTTGCGGCATGTGATTTTTTTCTTTTTTTTTTTTTAAATCGCCAACAATTTAAACCAGAGGATGCAATGGTGGAAAGACAAAATTTACTACATTAGGGTTAAAAGTTTGAAAACGAATTTCTTTTATAAATGTCAAAAAATCACTGCAAAATGGCAAAAAACAATGAAATAATTGGAAAAAATTTACTGTATAAATTCCAAATAAACTTTATTGTAAAGAGAACAAAATGTACTACATTCTGCAAAAAAGTTTAAACCAGACTCCTTTTACAAATTTGGAAAATCTTCCATAAAACATGAAAAAAGGCTAAAAATTACATTTAAAAAAAGTACTAAAAAAAATCCAAAAATTGGGTATAACTTTAGACATACAGCTACCTTCTTGCCAAATCTTATAGCTCTATGCACAGTGATTTCTGTCAGCGCAAAGACACATAGACAAACCTCTATCTTTATTAGATTAATTTTTAATACAATTATTCAATTGGTAAATAAATCATATCAGTTGTAAATTTCCAAATAAGGGGAAAAAGTCCAGGCCAGGATTCGAACCAGGGATGTCTTGGCTAGAGCCGCCAATGCTATACCTACTGAGCCATCCCGGGCGAATCTGGAGGACTAATTCACACAGCTAACCCTAATGTTGCCATACTATGCTTTTTCCGAGGAACATTATAGCTTATTTCAGCTTTTATTGGGTAGTAGAAAGGAACTAAATTTTATGTTTGAGATTAATAATTACAATATCTAATCAATAGTTAATATAATTTTAATAATCAACAGGAGGTGCTGTTATGATGTGCTTTTTTAGCTCACGGGCTGTCAAAGCCTGAGAGCTAATCTGCCCGCCGGGTCTGTATGTATGTACGTAACGCGATAACTCTTGATAGAAATATCCGATTTGCTTCAAAAAAATTTTCTAGGTCCATTCTGATAAGGCGCTTCCCTGATTAGTTTTGGGGGTACATTGGTTAAGTATAAAGGGAGGAACGGGGGTCTAATCCCTCCTTAACTTAGATAAATGGGTTTTTCGTGCAGAATTATCAGATTTTTTTCAAATTTTGGTGTACCGGTTAATTCTGATCACGAACTTCCCCAATTAGATATGAAGTTTCATATTTTAAGTCTAAAGGTGGGCACGGGAGGGCAATACACCCCCCCCACACACACACACACACACACGCACCCTTAATTTAGATAAATGGATTTTTCTGTCCGATTTGATTCAAATTTGGTATACAGGTTTATTCTGATAAGGCGCTTTCCTGATGAGATTTTAAGGCTCATTGTTAAGTATAAACAGTGAGGGAATTAATCCCCCCCTTAATTTATTTTTCGAGGGGCATTATTCTTTGAAATAAGAGTATACTTTACAATTAATGTGAATAGCCTGTGAGCTCAATGCCATCAGTTTAACTGGGCACTTTCTTTTTATTTATTCATTGATCACTGTTACTCCGTATTAAATTCGAAGAAATGTACTATCTATCTATCTATATTATAAAGGACAAACATATCTGTGCGTAAAGCATGCGTCATTCTGCAAATGGCAGCACTTTCAAATTTGAAATGAATTTTTGTTTTCCAATTATCTCTACTGCAAATTTTTAAACTTCTACACATCGCACAATTTCAGTTTTTATACCGTCGTATAAGGAAAAAAATGTTCTTTTAAATGTAATTTGTTTGGAAGCTGTATTTTAATTTATTTTTGAGATATATATATTTTTTTATAGTTTTTAGTTCCAATTTTGTAAGTGTGGCAACATGAGTACTCCATTTCTATTAAAAGTAAAGGGAAAATAGTAGATTACTGTATTTTTTGTTGCCATTCCCTGATAAAAATTGAAATTAAAATACATGCTATGTCAAAAATACCATATGTCATCAAAAATCCGGTGAATTTTGATGTTATTTCGTTTCTATTCACCAATTAAATGTTTCTTAGTTTATAGCAAAAACATTTTATAAACGATATAACACTCTATTTACGAAAACGTATTTTAAATAATTGTAATTACTTTCCTTCATAATTACTCACTAGCAGGAATGACCGAGCTAAGCTCGGTCAAAATGAGCTTTGTGTTTATCTCAATATATTATTCCCACTAAATCATTCTTGCTGTTTTAGATACAATTAGCTTGACCCTGAGACATAGTGACCCAAAATGACGCACTAATCGAATTTTTTCGAACATGCGACCTAATACAATGCTCTTCTCGAGCCTGAAAACGATGGAATACAAAATTTAGTGAAAATCGTTAGTCATATTCTAGATAAAATAAGCTTGACCCACGTTGATTCAAAAAACCACTAACCGAAATTTATCGAAAGTGTGAGCTATTTCAATGGTATTTTTGTTCTGTGAAACGGTATAACAAAAAAATTTTTCAAAATTGTTTGAACATTTTTGAGATGGATGCCGTTAGCTTGACCCCGACCCATTATCACCAAAATGACCCACTAATAGAATTTTCTTGAGCATGCGACCCAGCCCACTGGTTTTATATTGTCCAGAAACGGTGTAGTATACACAGTTTTGTCAAAATCTTTTGAGCCGTTTTTTAGATAAAGTTAGCTTGATCCTGATCCATTAGGACCCAAAATGACACATTCATTGAATTTTCTCATACATGCGACCCTGCCCAATGGTCTTATCATGCTCGGAAACGGTATTATACAAAATGTTTCCAAAATGTTTTGAAGCGCTTTTTAAATACAATTAGCTTGACCCTGACCCATTGTGAGCCAAAATGACACACTAATCGAATTTCTTTGAACATGCGACCTAGCCCAATGGTCTTCTCGAGCCCGAAAATGATAGAATACAAAATTTAGTCGAAATCGTTTAAGCCGTTTTTTAGATAAAATTAGCTGGACCCTGACCCATTGTGACCCAAAATGACCCACTAATCGAATTTTCTCGAACATGTGACTTACCCCAATTCTCTTCTCATGCCCAGAAATGGTATGATATAAAATTTGGTCAAAATGTTTTGAGCATGTTTTTAGATTCAATTAGCTTGACTCTGGCCCATTGTGACCCAAAATGACCCACTAATTGAATTTTCTCAAACATGTGACTTAGCCCAAACGTCATCTCATGACCAGAAACGGCCGTATATTAAAACAAATTGTGAAAATGTCTTGAGCCGTTTTTAGATGTAATTAGCTTGACCCTGACTCATAATGACCCACTAATCGAATTTTCTCAAACACGTGACCCATCCCAATGGTCTTTTTGTGCCCGAAAACAATAGCTTACAGAATTTCGTCAAAATAGTAGAGCCGTTATCTAGATAAACTTAGCTGGACCCACGGTGACCCAAAAATGACCCACTAATCGAATTTTCTTGAACACGTTATCTACCCCAATGGTCTTTTCGTGCCCGAAAATGGTTAGATACAAAATTTAGTCAAAATTGATTGAGCCGTTCTCTAGATATAATTAGCTTGATCCTGACCCATTATGACCCAAAATGACCCACTAATCTAATTTTCTCGAACACGAGACCCATCCCAATGGTCTTTTCGTGCCCGAAAACAGTAGGGTGCAAAATTTCGTCAAAATCGTTAGAGCCGTTATCTAGATAACTTAGATTGACCCACGGTGACCCCAAAATCACCCACTAATCGAATTTTCTCGAACCTGTGACTTAGCTTAATGGCCTTCTCGTAATCCAAAACTGTAGAATATAGAGTTTAGTGAAAATAGTTAGAGCCGTTTTTTAGATAAAAATAATTGAACCACAGTGACCCAAAAATGACCCACTAATCGAATTTTCTCGAACACGTGACCCATCCCATGGTCTTTGCGCGCCCGAAAAGGGTTAGAAATAAAATTTAGTTAAAATCGATTGAGCCGTTCTTTAGATATAATTAGCTTGACCCTGACTCATTATGACCCAAAATGACCCACTAATCGAATTTTCTTGAACACGAGACCCATTCCAATGGTCTTTTCGTGCCCGAAAACAGTAGGGTGCAAAATTTCGTCAAAATCGTTAGAGCCGTTATCTAGATTATCACGGTGACCCAAAAATGACCCACTAATCGAATTTTCTTGAACATGTGACTTAGCCTAATGGTCTTCTCGAAATCCAAAACTGCAGAATATAGAGTTTAGTAAAAATCGTTAGAGCCGTTTTTTAGATAAAAATAGCTAGACCCACAGTGACCCAAAAATGACCCACTAATTGAATTTTCTTGAACACGTTATCTACCCCAATGGTCTTTTCGTGCCCGAAAATTGTTAGATACAAAATTTAGTCAAAATTGATTGAGCCGTTCTCTAGATATAATTAGCTTGACCCTGACCCATTATGACCCAAAATGACCCACTAATCTAATTTTCTCGAACACGAGACCCATCCCAATGGTCTTTTCCTGCCCGAAAACAGTAGGGTGCAAAATTTCGTCAAAATCGTTAGAGCCGTTATCTAGATTATCACGGTGACCCAAAAATGACCCACTAATCGAATTTTCTTGACCATGTGACTTAGCCTAATGGTCTTCTCGAAATCCAAAACTGTAGAATATAGAGTTTAGTAAAAATCGTTAGAGCCGTTTTTTAGATAAAAATAGCTAGACCCACAGTGACCCAAAAATGACCCACTAATTGATCCATCCCAATGGTCCTTTCGTGCCCGAAAATGGTTAGATACAAAATTTAGTCAAAATCTATTGAGCCGTTCTTTAGATATAATTAGCTTGACCCTGACCCATTATGACCCAAAATGACCCACTAATCGAATTTTCTCGAACACATGACCCATGCCAATCGTCTTTTCGTGCCCGAAAACAGTAGGGTGAAAATTTCGTCAAAATCGTTAGAGCCGTTATCTAGATAAACTTAGCTTGACCCACGGTGACCCAAAAATGACCCCCTAATCGAATTTTCTCGAACATGTGACTTAGCTTAATGGTTTTCTCTTAATCCAAAACTGTAGAATATAGAGTTTAGTGAAAATCGTTAGAGCCGTTTTTTATATAAAAATAGCTAGACCCACACTGACCCAGAAATGACCCACAAATCAAATTTTCTCGAACACGTGACCTAGCCCAATAGTCTTCTCGTGCTTGAAAATGGTTGGATACAAAATTTGGTCACAATCGATTGAGCCGTTCTTTAGATATAATTAGCTAGACCCTGGCCCATTATGACCCCAAATCACCCACTAATCGAATTTTCTCGAACACGAGACCCATCCCAATGGTCTTTACGTGCCCAAAAACGGTAGGGTGCAAAATTTAATTAAAATCGTTAGAGCCGTTCTCAAGATAAAATTTACACACACACACACACACACACACACACACACACAATTTTTGCTCGCATTATAGCATAAAATTTCCTATCAGAAAGCTGAAAGAATTAATTTAATTATCCGCGTATAATAATATTTTCCGAATTTTGAAAAAATGATTTCTAATAATGAATTTAAAATGATCAAAATAAAATAAGATTTTTTTAAACATGGTGAATACGGATATGAGAAGTACATAGGTAAATTATGAGAAGTGAAAATGATATCGGGTATTTTATAGGAAAAAAAATCTGATTGTATCAAACTAGAATAAATTTTATTGTTTTGATTCGGGAAAACGAAGCATAAGAGACTTAATTGACAACTTCATCATAATAACTGTTTTTAATTATATTTTACTGATTACATATGCGATTAAAGTTTAATTTTAATAATTCAAATAAACAACTGAGTTTATAGAAAAAGCATTTTGTTATCTTTAGGTTAAAATAATATTTGTTTGACAGTTAGACTAGCCAATTTACGATGCATTTTCTATTGAAACTAATTTTGTAGGTTTATTATAAATCAATGAAACAGTTCCTTCTTAAACCTTTTCCTTCGCCGAAGTTCGGCGGGTTCCACCTCGTACTTTGTAATTGCTAGTGTGCTACTCTGTTAACAATTGATTTACTTCATCTCCCACATAGTGCGGACCTTGCTCCTTTGCTCTTTTACATGTTCCATTCTATGGCATCATTTTTTGTGGGAAGGCGCTTGTGTAATGTACGATCTAGAACGGGGTTTTCTAGGCCTTTTTTGCTTCCAAGTCCAAAGATTGGTATTAAAATGGTATTGTTCAACTTTCAGGAATATGGTAAGAAACCATAGAATTTCATGGTTTATATATACGCTTATTTTACATTGAAATATTGAAACAAAGATTTCATTGTGAAAACGAAATTACATTTGATACAACCTAATATTTTCCAAGCGACAAAATAAGCTAAATGTGGTTTTTAGGCACGTAAGCCTAATTTTCAAAAAATGCATATTCCAATATTGCATTCCCTCTAAATTTCCCGGTAAGGGGCCCCTTTTCAATCTGTAGCAAAGGGCCCCCCAAAGGCGCCAGTCCGGGACTGAAAGAAAGTGCCTGCTGCTCCTACAGAAATCACAGGTAGGAACCTTATTTATTACATCTCAATTGATATATTTTCTTAATCTGGGTTATTTGGCCAATGGCAATTCAATACTCAATATTTCCCCTTAAAACTTTTTATAGTACTAAACTTTTTGTACAGGACTGTTATAAATTCACCTATTCAAAAGTCTCTGGTGATAGTACTAAGGTTCCAAACGGAACAAAATTTCGGTAGTGTTTGTAAGGTTAGTTGGGGTAACTGGGCCATAGGCTATTTTATAAAAAACCGTTGATGTATTTTAAGTTTTAGCTTTTGTGAACAATGGCCCTTAACCTCTACTTTCTAAAACAACTTGTGTCAACTCAATCATAACTCTCTCTTTGCTGTGATAGGTTGTCGAAAATTTACGTTTCTTTTTTTAAAAACAACGTCTCTTTGGTTGAACTTCTTCAGCTTTTTATTAAAATACTGTAAGTACTTTTATTAAACAATCTTTTTTCCCCCAAGATTGGGCATATCTTGGTATCGTTAATATTATTAGGTATCTAAACATATTTACCGTGTTTTATGGAAGAAACGCCGTGGCGTTTACGAATTTAAAAGTTATTTTTTTTTCCAAATGCGGCGTTTACGCTATGTGCGGCGTTTACGATTTTTTTCTAAATACCAACTGAGTTTCCTTAATTTAAAAATTCATAAAAATATTTAAAATTGGATTTAAATATTTTAAATAAATTTTCTGACGTCTTAAGATAAAAACGAGGCATCTTACACTGCTCAGAAAACTTTGATTAAAGTCAATGTGACGCTGTCGACAAAAGTAGCGTTCCGATGGATGCGGCGTTTCTTCCATAAAATACGGTACTTCATGTTTCAAATGTAAGCCCGGTGTCCCAGTTACCCCATAAATATTTCAAGAAGGGGGTAACTGGACCATGCTGGATCCAGTTACCCCAATAGTTATAAATAATTTTTTTGAGTTTCTCTTACAACGGGAAGTAAATTTCTCCATTGTTTTTTGCTCACAATAAAGAAAATTATAGAATACCTTATTAAAATTACGTAATAAAATTTAAAAAAGCATATTGGGTGGTATCAGACCAAATTTCTTGACCCCTTGAGAGGCGGCGATGCCGTTATGGCATCACATAATTTTAATTCCTAATTGCCACATTGACACAGGCATTTTATAATGAAAATTTCACATTTATTAAGTACGCGAAAATATACTTTTACTTCTTTTCAAATAGATTCTCTTGTAAATACTGGTGTCATTAAATTATTTCAAAATTTTACGAATGCAAGTACCTTGCCCCTGAAAGCGAGATAGACAAACCTTGAAATTGTATGATGATACAGCTAAAGTACTTAAGCACTTACGTAGCAGTTTGTTCATAGATTTATCTTGCTATTTTTTTCCCTTAAAATACCCATGTGACTTTTATACTTGTTACCTATACTAAAGTACATAAGTACAGTCGTGGAAAAAAAAAAAGTAAACACCCCCTTAACTCTTGAACAAATTATCGTAGAAGAAAGTTACTGGTACCGAACGATTGGAAATAAAGTGTACTTTTAAATGATGTATATAAAATTTTCTTGAGGGGGGGGGGGGGGCATCTACATATTAAAACGAATCCAAACTTCATTTTTTTTCAATGGAAATACCCAGTTTTAACGACATATTTCAAATCTTTGGTTCAAACTATGCCTAGACACCAAATTTCAAGTTATTTGAATGATAAGTTTTTGAATTATAAACATTCAAAATTTAGTGCTTCTAATGTTAAATTACTTTTTCATATTTTTATTTATAACTTCTGAAATTATGATCCTAATGTTTTAATTTTTTGTGTAGCAATAATACTAATATACCCAAACACAAATAGGTTGAATTTGCAATTTTTATAATTTTATGATATGAATTATTAATTATTAAATTAATATTTAAAAAAAATATGATTTGCAAACTGGAATTTTTTTGATGGATTCAGATTTATTAAGCCCTCCTTTATGGAAATCCAAAATTTCACATTTTTCTTCCGAGTAGTTTTCAAATTATGCTTAAAAAATGGCAAAATGATGGTTTAAGTCTATGATAGAATTGACTAAATGTTTTAACATTTCTTATGCTATCCTGTAATCTAACAGGCTTAATTGACTGCTTAGGGTGCCTATCAAGAGGGGAGCTCTCTCGGTTAACTATCGAGTACCGAACTTTAATTTGGATACAGCCCTTAAAATACGCTCGTTTTAAAATAATTAATTTCTCAGAAACTTATGGTACAAATTGCATAAAAATTTGTTTTTAGACTAATTGAAGGGTGTAGAGTTCATTTATGCTGTCAGAATTGTGTACTGCTATTGGAAAAAA
This sequence comes from Maratus speciosus, assembly GCA_963932465.1. Lineage (NCBI taxonomy): Eukaryota > Metazoa > Arthropoda > Arachnida > Araneae > Salticidae > Maratus > Maratus speciosus. The sequence goes on from OZ010787.1 coordinate 568,322,867, forward strand.
CAAAGTTACGGTTCGTTTTAATATGTAGATGCCCCCCTAAGCAAATTTTATATACATCATTTAAAAGTACACTTTATTTCCAATCGTTCGGTAACAGTCACTTTCTTCTACGATAATTTGTTGAAGAGTTAGTAGGGGTGTTTACTTTTTTTTTTTTTCCACGACTGTACTTACTGAATTTTTATGTTTTTGGTATAAATAAATCTAATATTTTCACTTTTAGTGCTTTTTTTAGACACATTGACAGCAAAGGTTTCCCTTACAGCGCTCTTTATTGACATATAATTTACATGATCTGCCTGGTTTAAATTTTTTAAGTTGTTTACACTTTTTCAAACAGGACCTGATATCCCATATGAAAAAAATAAACGCGTGTGGAACATAGGCCCTCCTGATCCACTTACCCCATTTTTATGGGGCAACTGGACCCATGAAGAAAGAAAGATGAAATATGCATATTTTTATATTTTTAAATATTAAAGTTTAATTTTGAGCATCTCTGTCTGATAGAGGGAACCTAACTGAACACATTTACAGAAGTTCAGACTTTAATTCAAATGAACATTAGCTTTTTGAAGCTGAATTGTCAGAACCTCCAGAATCACATTATAAAATCATGGCCCTGTTGCCCCAACTAACCTTAGTTAAACTAAAAATTGCAAGTTAAACTATAAAAAATGAAAAAAGCCGCGGTCTGAGAGACCGGTAACATCAGTTTAGGCATGATATTTCCGCTTTTTTGAACACCAGTATTTTGTTAGAAAAAATCTTATATTATTCAATCAGAACATTTTTGCGATTTAACAGAAGAACATTTTCTCTAAGAATATACTGGTGTGCAAAAGAGCGGAAATCTCATCCCTGCATCAGTTAAAGGTTAATGATTGTAGTTTATTAGTTGGCAATGTAACTTGAAATTTTATGTCTTACTCTCTGGGAGATAATGTAGGAAAAAATCACGTTCCCTGTATAGGAAAGAATTGCTGATTGCAATTGCATTGACGTATAGATACATGATACTATCTATATCTTACGCACAAACTTAATCCATTTATCCAGCGAAAAAAGTAAGGTACTAGCAAAACCCGCGGTTTTGCTCGTGTAATAATTGAAATATGCCTAAATAGTGGTATTTGTGAGCCTATTTTTATTACACGAAATTATACTGCTATAATTCAAAAGTTACTAAATAAGCCACAGTTTGACTAAACTTCATTATTACACAACATTAGGCGAAAATGTGACTTAATTTAATGAGAAGAATTAAAAAACTAATTATAAATAAATGATAATTTAGAATGTAATTTGAAGCTTTTATGCTCTTTTCAATTTTCATTTGAAGTCTTGGATTTTTTAGAAACCATTCTTTACAAGCATTTGCATCTTAAAAGTAATCATCATGATATAGTCCAGGGATGGCGAACCTTTTTGAGTGCCAAAAATTAAAAAATTATTATGTACCAACATTCTAACGTGCCAGAAACATTTTAACCAATAATATAGCTATGTCGCATCGAATGCCATATTAATAATCTATAAATGAGTTTTTGTTTTATAGTATACTTCCGAATCAGTATACAATAATCAGATCATTTTTAGTTCTTCAGGTAGAAGCAGATTCAATAGATACATAATTGGGTACACTAACAGTTAAAGTTCAATTTTCAAAATTAAAACCTAAAGTAGCTTAAAGCCCTAAACTAAATAAACTAAAATCTAATCTGAAGTAGAAGTGTGTCATTTAGGTATATTATTCTATGCAAAGTATCTCTTAAAATTCAGTTTTCAAAAAAAACTTAAATTTGATAGAGAAGTATTTACTTCTCTATCAAATTTCAATTTTTTTTTTTAAATGATTTAGCAAACACTATATGTTGAATGGTTTAGTAAGAAAATGACGCTAAAGGCGCTTTCATTGAAATTTATAATACCTGAATTCATTTAACAGTAACGGATTATTTTAAAGCAAATCATATAGCTGTTACATAAAACTATACTTTATATATAAAAAATATATATATGTATGTATATATATATATATATATATATATATATATATATATATATATATATATATATATATATATATATATATATGTATATATATATATATATATATATATATATATATATATATATATATATATAAAGTGGATTGTTCTCCATAAACTGAATATGATCTATAAGTTTTTTCGTGTGCTAGAGAAGTTTTCTGACGTGCCAAGTCCGGCACGCGTACCATAAGTTCGCCATACCTGAATAGTCCAAGCTTCAAGTCTAACGGTTTACCACCCCCAACTTAAAATATAGCTTATGTTGGAACAGGAAATGTCATCATCAATTTGCCAACATAATTTTTGAAATCGGTTTTGTATTTCCTGAAATCCCATAAAAATCGTACTTTAGAAAGTTTTTAGAATACTTTCGCTCATTTCAGCCAATGTTGAAATTTTAGAAACTGTTCTTAGAGAGCATTTACATATTGTAAGTAACTACCATGCCAAATTTATAATTTCCAACCCCTTCAGTATCGCAAAAATCGCAATTTTAGAGCATTTTTTGCTCCTGCAACCTCCTGGTAGCAGTGACTCCGACATAAGACAGCAGTGACTCCGCTGTCACTGCTGCAGTGACTCCGACATAAAATATAGCCTATATTCGAGCTGGGACTGTTACCATCAATTTGCAATCATTACGTTTGAAATCGGTTTTCCTGATCCTTTTTCTTGAAATTTCCTCAGATTTCATAGAAATCTTAATTTAGAATATTTTAGAATGCTTTTTGCTCATTTCACCCTTTTAAATTTGGAATTTTAGAAATTGGCCGTAATGGCCAATTTACATCTTATTCGTACCTACCACGCCAAATTTCAAGTTTCCATCTTTAACAATTCCATAGAAATCGCATAATTTAGAAAGTTTTTAAAAAATTTGTCGCGCATTTTTAACCCTTTTAAATTTCGTTTTTTTTTTTTTTTTTACAAACAGTTCTTAGAGGGCATTTACATCTTATAAGTAACTACCATGCCAAATTTCATGTTTTTACGACCTTCAGTAACACAGATATCGCACTTTTACAACGTGATTTGCTCCTGCACCCCCCCACCCCTGGTGGTAGTGCTACCAGCATAAAATATAGCCTATGTTGAAACAAGGACTGTCACCATCAGTTTGACACAATTACTTTTGAAATTGGTTCGATAGTTCCAGAAATTACTACCTACAAATACACAAACTAACAAACAAGCGTTGTTTCTTTATAATATTAGTATAGATAAGACTTCAAGTGGAACCCAGATATTTTTTGAGATCTGTAACGATAATGAAGATATTTTAACGAAAATTCCAATAAATTTACATAGCTTTCCCTTTATGCGAAATTCGATGTCACTTAAAGTGCTGGTAATGCACAGTAATTCAGTCAACTTAGCGTGTTTAATATGTTAACTACATTCCAAAATATAGAATACCTAATTCAGCACTGTTTGAACATGAGTAATTATAAATTTCACCAAATCTCGCGATATTATTACATTGACACAAAGCAAGGTAAGTCTATTGAAAATTTTGCTGAAATTGCTTCATTATTAACCTTTCAGGGGCAAAGCATTTCCATTCCTAAAGTGCTGAAATAAAAGAATGACACCGGAATCTACAAACTAATTTATTTTTAAATAAGAAAGAGTTACATTTCACATACAGAATAAGCCTAAAAATTTTTCATTAAAATTCTGGTGCTATTGTGGCGTTTGGGAATTAAAATTGTGTGGTTTCAAAAAAATATCACCGCCCCTCAAAGAGTTAAACAAGAAATCGGGTTTGTCCTGAAGGGAAACCTTGTGTATTTTTGGCTGAAAAATTGGATTGTAAACCACCAGATATTTTCCGATGTACAGTCGTGGAAAAAGAAAAAGTAAACACCCCTACTAACTCCTCAACAAATAATCGTAGAAGAAAGTTACTGTTACCGAACGATTGGAAATAACGCCTACTTTTAAATGATGCATATAAAATTTGCTTAGGGGGCCATCTACATATTAAAACGAACCATAACTTTGCTTTTTTCAATAGCAGTACACAATTCTGACAGCATAAATGAACTCTACACCCTTCAATTAGCCTACAAACGAATTTTTATGCAATTCGTACCATAAGTTTCCGAGAAATTAATTATTTTAAAACGAGCGTATTTTAAGGGCTGTATCCAAATTGAAGTTCCGTACTCGATTGTTAACCGAGAGAGCCCCTTTCTTGATCAAGGCACCTTAAGCGCCACTCAAGGAGTCAATGAAGCCTGTTTGATTCCAGTACAGCAGAATAAATTTCAAAATATCTACTCAGTTTTATCATAGACGGCCCCTTAAACCATCATTTTGCCGTTTTTTAAGCATAATTTGAAAACTACTTGGAAGAAAAATGTAAAATTTTGGTTTTGCATAAAGCAGGGCTTAATAAATCTAAATTCATCAAAAAAATTGTAGGTTGCAATTCATAATTTTTTCGAATATTAATTTCATAATTCATATCATAAAATTATAAAAATTGCAAATTCAGCGTATTTATGTTTGGGTATTTTAGTATTATTGCTACAAAAAAAAATTAGCACATTAGGAGCATAATTTCAGGAGATATAAATAAAAATATGAAAATGTAATTTAACATTAGAAGCACTAAATTTTGAATGTTTATAATGAAAAAACTTATCATTCAAATGACTTGAAATTCGGTGTCTAGGCATAGTTTGAACCGAAGATTTGAAATATCGCATTAAAATTGGGTATTGCCATTGAAAAAAAAAAATGAACTTTCGATTCGTTTTTATATGTAGATGACCCCCTAAGAAAATTTTATATACATCATTTAAAAGTAGACTTTATTTCCAATCGTTCGGTAAAAGTAACTTTCGTCTACGATAATTTGTTGAGGAGTTAGTAGGGGGGGGTTACTTTTTTTTTCCACGACTGTACCACTCGATGATTTTCGATACAAAAAATGTTTGTTGTACTGTGTTATTCCATATTTTAAAAGTTATCTATTTTTTTTAAACACTTATAAAGCTAACATAGTTTTATGTTATTTCATTGATGCATTTTAAGTTTTGTAAGTCTAATATTGTAAACGCTGTTTAAATGAATCATAACCAGCGTATCTGCTGATTGTAATACCCAAGGAAAAAAAAGTTGTGATTTCATCCATTAAATAGACTTATTCGATTATCTAGTGATTCAATTAGCCGGCGACTACCGTTATCAACAACTTACCCCCCCTCCCCCCCACTTCCATGAGCCGAATTCTGGCTGTGCCACTGTGTATCTACGTAACGCGATAACCCTTGATAGAAATGTCCGATTGGCTTCAATTTTTTTTTTTAGATTCGTTCTGATAAGGCGCTTGGCTGATTAGAATTGGAGGATCATTGTTTAAGTATAAAGGGGGGGGGGGTTGGGAGGGGCTAATATCCTCTTAATTTATATAAATGGGTTTTTCCATCTGATTTGCTTCGAATTTTGTATACCGGTTTATTCTGATAAGGTGCTTCCCTGATGAGATTTGGAGGCTCATTGGTTAAGTATAAAGACGTGAAACAGGGGGGGGGGTTGTTAATCCCCCTTAATTTATTTTTCGAGGGCATTCTTCTTTGAAATAAGAGTATAACCCAGGTAGCACAACAATATCTGCCCGATACTGCCCAATATCAGCCAATCTTGGTGTGCATCGGCAAAGACTGGTCATGCTTACCGACATTGGCCACTATTGATCGATGTTGTCCTATGTTGGATTTGTAACATTAAAACTTCTGGAATAATGAATATTTTAATTTTTTATTCACATATTGTACTTTTTATGGGAAGGGGTAGAAAACAGGAAACAGTTATATAATGACATTTTAAGTTCTGTAAATCCATGTAGAAAAACTCACATTGACCAACATTGCCCGATATCGGGTTATATCGGGGAACATCGGCGTATATGGAAGCCAGCCAGCCAACCAATCAGATACAAGACAAGTACCCAACATGGCCGCAGTATTTCTCGTATGCTGTTGCTGATTTGTGAGATTTGTTCAGTCCTATTTTATAGAAAAAAAACGACAATATTTATGGATATGGTAGTATGGAAAAGTGAGGTGTGTCATTCTTGAAATCCGAAAGTCACAACTTTATGTGAAACGGGTAAGTGCTCTTTATATTTCATATAATGTTTGTTTATTGAATACATGTAATCAGACTCATTTCATATATTCAAACTTGTTTTTGAAATATTGTTTTCTGTTCACATTGGCATTATTACTTGATTAGTTATCCATATTCTTGTGTAGTGTGTACTTTCTGTTCATATCATATATATACTTGTCTCGGAATGTATATTATGCTTAAAGATTTTCGTCGCTAAGGATTGTAAACAAATGCATATGAACTTTTGGTAGTGTTTGAGTCAGTATATTATTTAACCTTTAAGTAACACCAAAACACTTTTTCGTTGTTTATATAATTATTAAATTGTCCGTTTACTTTATTCTTGAAGTAATTATTAGGTAGCTTTCATTACAAAAAGCTACCTATTGCAGCCGTTCGGAGGTAAGCGATTTCAAAAAATTTTGGTACATTTTCATCCATCATGACCCCAAGACCCCGAAACCACCCTCCGTTCAAAAGTTGATATATTTTATATATATATCTGATCTTTGTCACACTGTAACTCGCGTATTTATGAACCGATTTGGATGAAACTCGGTGTGTACATAGTACATACCAATGTCTCGACCGAGTTTGTTGGCCAGTTTCATCCGCCATCTAGTTTCAAAATGGCAGCCATTTAAAAAAAAATTTTAAATTTTAAATTTGAAATGTGGTACCAAAAAATTGTAAATTGAAAAATATTTTCTTCTTATGTGTTTGACCTTGATACAAAGATTCCGGAACAGTTTTTGTTTTGAATATATCTTTAAAAATGGCTGAGTTATAGCACTTTGAATTTCTAGCGTGGCTGACATTTTGAAACGTCCTGTTTTTTGTCACGCGATAACAGGCGTATTCTTGAACCGATTTGGACGAAACTCGGTGTATACATAGTACATACCAATGTATCAACCGAGTTCGTTGGCCAGCTTCATCCGCCATCTTGTTTCAAAATGGCGGCCATTTAAAAAATTCAAAATTTGAAATGTGGTGCCAAAAAATTGAGAATTGAAAAATATTTTTTTCTTATGTGTTTCAACTTGATACAAAGATTCCGGAGCAGTTTTTGTTTCGTCTATATCTTAAAAAATTGCTGAGTTATAGCACTTTGAATTTCTAGCGTGGCTGACATTTTGAAACGTCCTAATTTTTGTCACGCGATAACAGGCGTATTCATGAACCGATATGGATGTACCTTGGTGTGTACAAAGTACATACCAATGTCTCGACCGAGTTCGATGGCCAGCTTCATTCGCCATCTTGTTTCAAAATGGCGGCCATTTAAAGAAATTTAAAAAAATTTTAATTTAGAATGAGGTATCAAAAAATTGGAAAATGAAAAAAAAATTTTTCTTATGTGTTTGATCTTGATACAAAGATTCCGGAACAGTTTTTGTTTCGTCTATATCTACAAAAATGGTTGAGTTACAGTATTTTGAATTTCTATTGTGGCTGACATTTTGAAACGACCTGATTTTTGTCACGCGATAGCAGGCGTATTTATAAACCGAATTGGATGTAACTTGGTGTGTACATAGTACATACCAATGTCTCGACCGAATTTGTAGGCAAGCTTCATTCGCCATCTTGTTTCAAAAGGGAACATTTAAAAAACCAATATTTAATTTAAAATTTAAAGTGAGTTATAAAAAAATTAAAAAATGAAAAAGGTTTTTTTTTTATGTGTTTGACCTTGACACAAAGATTCCGGGCAGTTTTTGTTTCGTCTATATCTTAAAAAGTCCTTCCGGCCAGTGCCGGGAGGAAGAGGTAGCTTTCATATTCCTTATTTAAAAAAAAAAAAAAAACTTATATCATTCAAACACACGAAGCTCAATTTAGTGGAAACCGAATATAGGAGATTCAATACTAATTTTTATCAATATAATGAATGACAATTTCGCGAAATTAGTCAGCTTTATCCAAGCTGCTTTTCTTTAAAGTAACTTATATTTGGCTACCAAATTCGGCGATTTCTTAAAGTGCCTGCCATTTTAAGACCAGTGAACTTGGTCGAGACCTTAGTAATTGCTGTGCACATGCTCACTCACATCGGAATCGGTTGATATATACGAGTGCTGTCGCATGCAAAAAATCAGATTTTTGAAAATGTCACCCACAATAGAAATTGAAACTGCTATATCTGAGCCATTTTTTAAGGTAAAGACAAACAAAAAATGCTCCTGAATCCTTATATCAAGGTCAAATACTTAAGAAAGAAACCTTTTTCAATTTCTAATTTTTTTGCACCTCACTTTAAATATATATATATATATATTAGGTAGCTTTCATTACAAAAAGCTACCTATTGCAGCCGTTCGGAGGAAAGCGATTTCAAAAAATTTTGGTATATTTTCATCGATCATGACCCCCAGACCCCGAAACCACCCTCCGTTCAAAATTGATATATATATATATATATATATATATATGGATATACATATATCTGACCTATGTCACACTGTAACTCTCGTATTTATGAACCGATTTGGATATAATTTGGTGTGTACATAGTACGCACCAGTATCTCAACCGAGTTCGTTGGCCAGCTTCATCCGGCATTTTGTTTCAAAATGGCGGCCATTGAAATATTTTTAAAAATTTTAAATTTGAAATGTGGTACCAAAAAATTAAAAATGGAAAAATATTTTTTCTTATGTATTTGAACTTTATACAAAGACTCCGGGGCAGTTTTTGTTTCGTCTATATCTTAAAAAATGGCTGAGTTATAGCATTTTGAATTTCTAGCGTGGCTGACATTTTGAAACGTCCTGAAATTTGTCACGCGATAAAAGGCGTATTTATGAACCGATTTGGATGTAACTTCGTTTATACATAGTACGTACCAATGTCTCGACCGAGTTTGTTGGCCAGCTTCATCCGCCATCTTGTTTTAAAATGGCGGCCATTTAAATTTTTAAGAAAAATTTAAATTTGAAATGTGGTACCAAAAAATTGTAAATTGAAAAAATATTTTCTTCTTATGTGTTTGACCTTGATAAAAAGATTCGGGAGCAGTTTTTGTTTCGTCTATATCTTAAAAAATGGCTGAGTTATAGCATTTTGAATTTCTAGCATGGCTGACATTTTGAAACGTCCTGATATTTGTCACGTGATAACAGACGTATTTATGAACCGATTTCGATGTACCTCGGTGTGTACATAGTACATACAAATATCTCGAACGAGTTCGTTGGCCAGCTTCATCCGTAATATTGTTTCAAAATGGCGGCCATTTAAAAAAATTTAAAATTTAAAATGAGATACAAAAAATTGGAAAATGAAAAAGATTTTATTTTTGTATGTGTTTGACCTTAATGCAAAGATTCCGGAACAGGTTTTGTTTTGTTTATATCTAAAAAAATGGCTGAGTTATAGCATTTTGAATTTCTATTGTGGCTGACATTTTAAAACGACTTGATTTCTGTCACGCGATAACAGGCGTATTTATGAACCGATTTGGATGTAACTTGGTCTGTACATAGTACATACCAATGTCTCGACCGAGTTCGTTGGCCAGTTTCATTTGCCATCTTGTTTCAAAACGGTTGCCATTTTTAAAAAAAAGTAATTTAAAATTTAAAATGAAGTATTAAAAAATTGGAAAATGAAAAAGATTTTTATTTGGTTGGCCTTGATAGAAAGATTCTGGAACACTCTTTGTTTCTGAAAATTTGTTCTTTTGTTTATATCTTAAAAAATAGTTGAATTATAGCACTTTGAATTTCTAGCATGGCTAACACTTTGAAACGATCTTGCATTTGTCACGCGATAATACACGAATTCGCCTATTTCGATGGAAGAAGGCATGTGGATAGTATACCTCAATATCTCGACCAAGTTCGTTGGCCAGCTTCATCAGCCATCTTGTTTCAAAATGGCGGCCATTAAATTAAATAAAATTATATTTAAAGTGAGGTGCAAAAAAATTAGAAATTGAAAAAGGTTTCTTTCTTAAGTATTTGACCTTGATATAAGGATTCAAGAGCATTTTTTGTTTGTCTTTATCTTAAAAAATGGCTTAGATATAGCAGTTTCAATTTCTAATGTGGGTGACATTTTGAAAAATCTTATTTTTTGCCTGCGGCAGCACTCGTATATATCAACCGATTCCGATGTGAGTGAGCATGTGCACAGCAATTACTAAGTTCTCGACCACGTTCACTGGTTAGCCTCATCCACCATGTTGTCTTAAAATGGCAGGCACTTTAAGAAATCGCCGAATTTGGCAGCCAAATATAAGTTATTTTAAATAAAAGCAGCTTGGATAAAGCTGACTAATTTCGCGAAATTCTCATTCATAATGATTTAGTATTGATAAAAATTAGTATTGAATCTCCTATATTCGGTTTCCACTAAATTGAGCTTCGTGTGTTTGAATAATATAAGTTGGCTTTTATAAAATAAGGAATATGAAAGCTACTTCTTCCTCCCGGCACTGGCCGGAAGGACTTTTTCTTTGATTTAATGGCCGCCATTTTGAAACAAGATGGCTGATGAATCTGGCCAGCGAACTTGGTCGAGGTATTGATATATACTATCCACATGCCTTCTTACATCGAAATAGGCGAATACGTGTGTTATCGCGTGACAAATACAAGATCGTTTCAAAATGTTAGCCATGCTAGAAATTCAAAGTGCTATAATTCAAACATTTTTTAAGATGTAAACAAAAGAACAATTTTCAAAAACAAAAACTGCTCCGGAATCTTTGTATTAAGGCCAAACACATAAAAAAAATCTTTTTCATTTTCCAATTTTTTAATACCTCATTTTAAATTTTAAATTTAATTTATTTTTAAATGGCAACCCTTTTGAAACAAGATGGCGAATGAAGCTGGCCAACGAACTCGGTCGAGACATTGGTATGTACAATGTACAGACCAAGTTACATCCAAATCGGCTCATAAATACGCCTGTTATCGTGTGACAAAAATCAGGTAGTTTTAAAATGTCAGCCACAATAAAAATTCAAAATGCTATTACTCAGCCATTTTTTTAGATATAGACGAAACAAAAACTCTTCCGGAATCTTTGTATTAAAGGTCAAATACATACGCAAAAAATCTTATTCATTTTTCAATTTTTTGGTATATCATTTTAATTTTTTAATTTTTTAAATTTTTTTAAATGGCCGCCATTTTGAAACAAGATGGCGGATGAAGCTGGCCAACGAACTCGGTCGAGATATTTGTATGTACTATGTACACACCAAGGTACATCCAAATCGGTTCATAAATACGTCTTTTATCGCGTTACAAAATTCAGGACGTTTCAAAATGTTAGCCACGCTAGAAATTCAAAATACTGCAACTCAGCCATTTTTTAAGATATAGACGAAACAAAAACTGCTCCGAAATCTTTGTATAAAGGTCAAATACATAAGAAAAAAATATTTTTCCATTTTCAGTTTTTTGGTACTACATTTCAAATTTTAAATTAAAAAAAAAATTTAAATGGCCGCCATTTTGAAACAAAATGGCGGATGAAGCTGGCCAACGAACTCGGTCGAGACATTGGTATGTACTATGTACACACCGAATTACATCGAAATCGGTTCATAAATACGCCTTTTATCGCGTGACAAATTTCAGGACGTTTCAAAATGCCAGCCACACTAGAAATTCAAAATGCTATAACTCAGCCATTTTTTGAGATATAGACGAAACAAAAACTGCTCCGGAATCTTTGTATAAAGGTCAAATACATAAGAAAAAAATATTTTTCCATTTTTAATTTTTTGGTACCACATTTCAAATTTTATTTTTTTTTTTTAAACATTCAAATGGCCGCCATTTTGAAACAAAAAGACGGATGAAGCTGCCAACGAACTCGGTGGAGGCATTGGTATGTACTATGTACACACCGAATTACATCGAAATCGGTTCATAATTACGACAGTTAGAGTGTGACATAGGTCAGATATATATATATATATATATATATATCAATTTTGAACGGAGGGTGGTGCTGGACAGATAATTACACCTGTTTATTTTCTATTTAATTTATATCCAAAATTGTTAATTGATCCAAATCATCCAAGCAACCTCATAGCAAATTGGTATATAATTTTATATACCTTAGATAAATTCAAATAACATAAGTGATCGTAATTACATAATTCTAGTAGAAGAGCAACGCGAAGCATTAACAAAATTAAATTAAAATTCGCGTCAAAATGTAATTATTAAATTTAAATAATTACGAATAAAATTAAGAGTTTGCGTTGTGAATTATTTAGACGAACTCTTCCACTTATGAATTAAGCTAAAATTTAAGCTGTAAAAATAAATTGACACACCTTAAACATTATCAATTAAATAATTACAGAAACCTTTTTAAAACTTGATTAAATATTTTATTTACATTGAACACAACTATATACAGAAATAGATAATATTATTTCAAAAAAAGAAAGCAACACCTTTGTTTGCTTCTCATTATTTTAAGTATATTTATTCTTTAAAAAAAAGACAATATTTTCATTTACTCTAATTATTATATTTTTTTCTTTTTGCTAAAAGAATAATTCTCTTTCATTTTTAAATTACCTTAATTTTATTTAATTATTGGTTTTGTCGGATCTCAGATTACTCTCTACCATAAAATATCAGAAAAGTATATTTATGATTTTTTATATGATCTTAAGTGGTAAAAGAAAAAGTTTAAAGTAGTACCTTTTTTTAATATACGGGATGGTGGCCTTTATTCATCAAATTCAGAGTTGTCGCGTTGCTTAGGATCATATTCATATGTCATCCGGAATTCGCTTCGTATCAGAGCGGCAACATCGGGATGGCAGGATGCATAGCTACGGACCTCTGTAGAATAATCCTCTTTATTTTAACATCAAGAAGACATCCTCAATTTGGCTTGCTTAGGCTCACTCCGATATGTACATCAGGAAGACATCCTCAATTAGGCTTGCTTAGGCTCACTCCGATATGTACATCAGGAAGACATCCTCAATTAGGCTTGATTAGGCTCGCTCCGATATTTCCATCTCGCCTGGGCATTACTAGGGCTTTCAGGATTCATTGCACGGGCTTTCAGGAGAGCTCCTGCGTCCTCTACATCTTTTTTCAGACTCCCTTTTTCAAACCTTATTCTTCTTGCACACCAACTCCTGCAGTGGGTGGAACTATTTTTGTCTAGTCCACTGTTATTGGATGTGAGAAGATTTTTTATTATACTTCGATAGGCCTATTAGCTAACAGTCTGCAAATGGCCCCTTACATATACTTTAATATTATTATCTGCCTTAAAGTTTGGGTGGTCTGAAAAGCCATAAATTTATCCCAACACTTTTATTGAGGCCATAAATTTATTCCAACGTTTTTATTATTTTACGATTTCTAATTATACACCACTTTCCATTGGCTTGTCATAAAACGACACCATGGCGTCTGGCTATTGTTGTTGTCTGAGATCCGAACTCTATTCAACATTATACATTCATTTTACAATACAACAATTTTTTAAAAATATATATTTAATATTTAAAATCAACTTAATAATTTTTGTATGAACTTACACTCCTATTTTACTTAAATATATAAACATTATAATTTTACACTCATAATTATATTTTATAAAAAATATTTATACAAACAGAAATAACAAATTACGCAATTTTACTTTGATTTAACCAACATGGTGCGGGAACATATCATTGTTATATGTTGCCCAGCAGGTGGTTTCGGGGTCTGGGGGTCATGATCGATGAAAATATACCAAATTTTTTTGAAATCGCTTTCCTCCGAACGGCTGCAATAGGTAGCTTTTTGTAATGAAAGCTACCTAAAAATGGTTGCGTTATAGCACTTTGAATTTCTAGCATGGCTGACATTTTGAAACGATCTGATATTTGTCACGCGATAACATGTATTTATTAACCTATTTGGTTATAAGAAGGCATGTGGATAATATATAGCAATGTCTCGACCAAGTTCCCTGGCCAGCTTCATCCGCCATCTTGTTTCAAAATGGCGGCCATTAAATTAAAATAAATTATATTTAAAGTGAGGTGCAAAAAAATTAAAAATTGAAAAAGATTTCTTTCTTAAGTATTTAACCTTGATATAATGATTCCGGAGCATTTTTTGTTTTGTCTTTATCTTAAAAAATGGCTCAGATATAGCAGTTTGAATTTGTTTATGTGGGTGACATTTTGAAAAATCTGATTTTTTTGACTACGACAGCACTCGTATATATCAACGAATCCTATGTGAGTGAGCATGTGCACAGAAATTACTAAGGTCTCGACCAAGTTCACTGGTTAGCCTCATCCACCACGTTGTCTTAAAAGGGCAGGCACTTCAAGATATCGCCGAATTCGGAAACCAAATGTAAGTTACTTTAAATAAAATCAGCTTGGATAAAGCTGACTAATTTCGCGAAATTCTCATTCATAATGATTTAGTCTTGATAAAAGTTAGTATTGAATCCTATCAAATCGGTTTCGACTAAATTGAGCTTCGTGTGTTTGAATAATATAAGCTATCTTTTTAAAAATAAGGAATATGAAAGCTACCTCTTCCTCCCGGCACTGGCGGGAAGGACTTTTAGGTAGATTTCGTATGAAATACTACCTATTGGGATCATTCTTATGTTGGAATTTCTGAAAATTTTTTGCAGATCTACACCGATCGTGACCCCTAGAACCCAAAACCACCCTCAGTAAAAAACATATATATATATATATATATATATATATGTATCTATCTATCTATCTATATATATATATATATATATATATATATATATATATATATCACTTTCTCCTGGACACGATAACTTTCGTAATTCTGCACCAATCTCTTCCAAACTGATACATAAAATCAAAGGGCATAAAATCTCGGTCAAGTTCGTTAATGGGAAAAGTCGGACCAAGGGGATGGAAATAGGGAGGACAGTGGTGGAAAATTGGCGCACAGGTGGAGCCTATTGATACCACTAAATTTTAGTAGTTTTTTTCGACTTATCTAATGACAGAATTTCTAAGTTTTTATTAAGGTGAATATTACTATAAAAAATTAGTGATGTCAACAGGCCCCTCCCCTGCGCCAATTTTCCACCACTGGGAGGAGTTTTGTGAAAACCGAAACCCCCATAACTTCTTAATTTTTGTACATATCAAATCAGTTTAAAGTTTTTATTACTTCTAAAAATAGGGCCAAAATTTTATGTATCACAGATTTTTGATAAAGTTAAAAATGGGCTCAAGGGGCGCATAAAATAGGGTTTTTGGGAGAAAAAAATTCATAACTTCGTCAATTATCAAGATAACAATTCCAATTAATTTTATTATAAATCTCGTTAATATTATCTACAACTTTTATATTCACAAGTTTTTGATAGGACCAATTCGTACCGCAAAAAAATTAAAAACGAAAACAAAAAGGGGGTTTGAAGAAGAAAAAAATCCATAACACCGTCAATTCAAAAGATATAAAATCCCCATGAATTTATCATATATCTTCTTAATATTGTCTACAACATCTATATAGACAAGTTTTGGATAGGACCAATTCTTACAGCAAAAACAAATTAAAAATACATAGCGGTTGAAAAAAAAAATCATCTTAGTAAGGGTGTATTCTAATCCAAACTGCGTACTTTCTGACTCATTTTACAATTCATTTTTTCTCTCAAAGGCTTCCAATTGGTACGTTTTCTTACTCAGAAACTATATAATGTACCGTAATGGTCGATTTTTTGTTAGAGGCAGAATATATTTAAAAAAATGCTGTTAAAGTGGGCATTTTGAACCGAATTTCCCGAAGCGGATTGTGTTGGAAAAATCATTGCATTAAGGATGCACTCGAATCCAAACTGCTTATTTTCTGACTCATTTTTAAATTCATTTTTGCTCTCAAACGCATTTAATTGGTATATTCGCTTATTCAGAAACTATATAATGTACCGCAATGATCGATTTTTTGATAGAGGCAGGATATATTTCAAAAAATGATGTCAAATTGGGCATTTTGAACGGAATTTCCCGAAGCAATTGTGTTATCACTTTCTTCTGGACACGATAACTTCCGCAATTCTGCACAAATCTCTTCCAAACTGATACATAAAATCAAGGGACATAAAATCTCGGTCAAGTTCGTTAATGGTCAAAAGTGGACAAAGGGGATGGAAATAGGGAGGGGTTTTGTGAAAACCGAAAAAAACCCTTAACTTCTTAATTTTTGTATATAACAAATCAGTTTAAAGTTTTTATTACTTCTAAAAATATCGCCAAAAATTCATGCATCACAAATTTTTGATAAAAAATCCATAACTCCGTCAATTCACAAGATATAAAATCTCCATGAATTTATCATATATCTTCTTAATATTGTGTTCAACATTTATGTAGACAACTTTTTGATAGGGCCAATTCTTACAGCAAAAAAAAATTAAAAATACATAGCGGTTGAAGAAAAAATCATCTTATGAAGGGCGCATTCAAATCCAAACTGTCTATTTTCTTACTCATTTTTAAATTCATTTTTGCTCTCAAACGCACCCAATTGCTAGATTCTCTTATTCAGAAACTATATAATGTACAGTAATGATCGATTTTTTGATAGAGGCAGAATATATTTCAAAAAATGATGTCAAACTGGACATTTTGAACAGAATTTCCCGATGTGATTGTGTTAGAAACGAAAAATATTGCCCTACTGAGAAAATAATTGTTTATTAATCAAGTTTTAATTAATTGAAAGAAAAATAAAAACACAGGTCGCTTATAAATCTTTTCAAAAATCACGTCAGCATGTTTCATATTTTTTTTTATTAAAAATTAATCTGAAAATGTGCCAGAAAATTTCGAGTTGTTGAGTATGGAAAAATATTTTTTTAATATCGCCTTAACATGATTCTGATAAAACCAGCTATTTTATAAAAAGGAAATAAAAACTCGTCAAAAGCAGACAGATAATAGTGTTAAAGTGGATTTATATCTAATAATGATTTAGTTTTTGTTGGTGAAATTAGTATACTTAACTTCGAAATCTACCTCTGCCTGTAGGCCGGGCCGGCAGGGATTTTTTTTATATTAAAACGTGAATTTCTTTTTTTATTGTACGTAACTGAAACGATTTGCTTACTTAAATTGCACAAGTACAATTAACGTTGGGAGCAATTTATATAACCTTGAGGTCCTTTTTATCAGAATTTGGAATAAACATTTCAGATATCCTAATTCAAGTGCGAGAATTTATTTTTCTTCTTCCCTTATAAGGGAGAGTATAGATTTTTTTTTTTTTTTTTTTTTGTCATACTTGCTACTTTAAACATAATTTTCCAAATATAAAAATCTTTAAAAGACTCAAAATCAGTCATCAAACAATTATAATCAAAGGTTATTTATTCTTTTTATATTTACTTTGTTATTTATTTTTTGGGGGTTTTTTTACTCCATCCGAAAATAAAAATTTGATACATTGTTAAAGCTGATTCCTCTTATTTAAGTTTAATCATTTGTGATTTTTTAAAAAGATTTCTACTGATAAATTATCTGGTGTGTGTGTGTGTGTGGGGGGGGGGGGTAATATTTCAAGATTCTGTATAAGGCTTCTTCCTACCACCAATACAGTTAAAAATCTTTAAACTCCTTATTTTGTTTATCTTTAATTTGCACAATGTGTTCTTATTTAAGTCATATACAGAAATTTAATCATTTGGGAAGAGTTCCCTATCTTGTGCCACTTGGTGCGACTGGCAAAAAAGTAAGCAATGTTGTCAAAAGTCTGTTTTAGCATCTTACCAAATTTTTATTTTAATTATATTTTATTAATATTATATTTATATTATTTATAATGTTTTATTTTTAAATTTACCAAATCATCTTACCAAGTGCCAAAAGATTGCAACAACCGCATCCTAAGCATTTATCGTCCAAAATAACTTTCAAAGTTTTCTGGCACATTGCACATGTTATGGAACTCTTATCATGAATTTTATAGTGGCTATGTTAAAGCACTATTATTTATCTGGTGTCTATTAGGAAACCATTAAAAAATGCAAATTTCCCAAAAATTTAAGTTTTTTGAATAAACAATTTCTACCTGTTAAATTCCTCTTGGGCAAACTAAATGTAATAAGTTCAGCATTGAATTTGGGTTAATCTGAATTCGTCTTCTATTATGTAATGTTATTTTTCACAAAACTTTTGTTTCACATTAAACGGGCCAAAAGAAGAAAAAACTTGTATTGACCCTTGGCACGGAAATTTTTTTCTTATGCAACCTCCAATTTTTGTGATTAAGTAATAATTACAAGGAGAAAAAATTTGTCAACTGGTATTGAAGAATTAAAAGTGTATAAGATGCTTCTTGTGCATAAAATAAAGTTTGTTAATACAGTAGACTCCTTCAAATATAATAATTGAAGGAAAATGATCTAATTTTTTTGTGCATATTCAAATATGCATTATTGATTATTTACTTATTAGTTTTTAAATTATCTTACTTTTTATCCTTTTAGTTTATTATTTTACTTAATTATTTTAATATTTTACAATATCACAATCATTCATTATAATTTTGATTGCATTAAAATTACTGTTTAAAAAATGTAAACAAAGCAATGGCCAGAAATCCGCACAACTTCTGGTCCCAAGCTGTGCGGATTTGAAGGAGTCTACTGCATTATATTGAAACATGTCAGTTTTTTAATCATTCATACATATATTTCCTGGCTTGTGTGGGGACAGAGGGGGTTCTGCCTCTGTGCTGTCTGTTGGAGATGCCCTCAAAAATGGTGTAAGATTGGGTGTTAACGCACACAGCGTGGGTCTCTATATTGCAGTCAATGTCGTATTTTTACTCTCTTTTATTTAACTTGGTTTTTATATGTAAAGAAGGAATTTTGTAATTGTTTTTTCACTCTTTTCTTGATAGTCTAGAATTATGAAAATTATGCCTGTGTATTTTCAATGACAATATGCCATTTTAATATTTTTAGAACTTCATTATAAATTGATTTTAAGGCATTTTTGTTCTGCCTCCAATAAATCTCCAAATAATCTTTATTATTACAACTATTTATGAGTTACAAAAACAATGCAGTTAATTATGCACCAAACCATTTACGTCAAAATATGTTTAGTGGCTGTGAAACTGCAACAGTGAAATATTTGGAACAATAAAAAGAATAAAAAATAACTTTTTATTTTTTAAGTTTCCTAATTTTTATTATTTTTAATTATTAATAATAATTTATTTTATTAATTTAATTTTAATATTTCTTTAAAAAAATCATTGTTTATAATTTATTACTGTATATACTCTCATATTAGTCAACGCCAAAATTTGAGAGATATAACATGTCCATCCGTTTGAATAACAATATTTAATTATAGACAACAACAATAGATATAACAATAGTAATCTTGGTCTTAATTTAATTTTAATCAAGGAAGATTAATATGAATTCTGCAATCAAATAGGGCAATGAAAACTATTCCAAAATACTGATAATAAAATGGAATTATTTTCATTCCTTTAAAATTTTGGTGTTTATTTACACATGAGTACATATAGTAATTAATTTATGATTATATGTTAAAAAAAATAGTTTAAAAATCCGGTATAACAGT
Source organism: Maratus speciosus (assembly GCA_963932465.1). Lineage (NCBI taxonomy): Eukaryota > Metazoa > Arthropoda > Arachnida > Araneae > Salticidae > Maratus > Maratus speciosus. Next base: position 568,342,646 of record OZ010787.1, read on the forward strand.
TTAAATATTTTTTCCCCTGTTACTATATTTTAAAAGATAAGTAGAACAAATATTATATATATTTTAAATAAATTCACGTATTCATGCTATTTATCAAGTAATACATCAAAGCAGATATTTTTCAATAGTTGGGGGGCATTCCACGTCAAATCAGGCAGTAAAATATCAATATGTAACCCACCATCACAGATTTTAATGAAACTGCGTGTGTTTGTTCTTACTATTAAGATATGATCACCAGTAATTTTTTTTGCTCCTTGGTGAAATAGTTTGAGAAAAAAAATGTCAAAATTTTGAAAAACTGCCGTCAGTTGGCATTCTTGATAGCTCGGTTTTCAAATGTAGCATGTCATATATATAATCATATTTCAATATCTACTCTACAAATCATCTTCAAATAATTTATGCACAATATTTAGGGTACGCAGCTTATGAAAAAAATATATTGTTACGCTTATAACATTTTAAGTGTGTCTAAAAAAATATTTAAACTTTGAAGTCGTGAATTTTTTTTGAAAAATAATGCATTAACAAAAAAAAAAAGCATTATCAACAAAAGGCGGTATTTTTATTAAATTTATTTTTTTATGGGAGATATACTTAAAGGTGTCCTTTACCTGATTCTGAAATAAAAATAGTGGGATTTGGGGTGTTTTTGGTAGTATTTCCTATTTAAAAATATTTTGAGGTGCATTTCATATCAAATCAAGCAGAGTCATTCCATGTCAGTTCCCCTAAGTCATTTAATCACTGTCACAAATTTCAATGAAATTGGGTTTGTTTATAGCTTATTTTAAGACGTAATCACCTTTAATTTTCTTGATCCTAAGTAAAATATTTTTTAAGATAAAAAATATCAAAATTTTGAAAAATTGTTTTAAATTTTTTTAATGACAGTTCGATATTCAAAGACTGCATTAAAAAAAAAAAAAAGTCATTTCAATATAAAATCACTAAATAGGTTTCAAATAATGTATATGTGACAAATAATGTAGGCTGATTATTATTTCTTGTTTTTTATCATGTTTAAACACTAAGAGTGTCTTTTATCTTATGAATTTCTAAAATCAAGAATTTTGTCAAAAATAATGTGTTAATCAAAAATTTATTATTAACCGAAGGCAGGGTGTTATTGCTTTTTTTTTAATTGTACGTAAAAATATCTTTTAAATGGTTATAAAATAAAAATAGTGAACATATGAGAAAAAATTATCAAAATTTTGGAAAAATGCCACGAGTTGCCATTAATGATTGTTCAATTTTCAAAGGCCTCATTTTATATATAAAATCATATTTCAATAACTAATAAAGAAATCTTCTTCGAATAATTTAAGCAAGGTAAATAAAGTATGTAGATTATGAAAAAAATATTGCTGTAATGTTAAAAAATATTTAAATGTGTCTAAAAAATTGTATAATCTTTGAAATCAAAAATATTTTACAAAAAATAATGAAATTATTAAAAAATCTTTATCAATCAGAGGCGGAGTTTCTATGACTAATTTTTTAATTTTAAATTGTACATAATACTACATTATAACTGGATCTGAAATAAAAATAGTGGGATTTTGGTTGGTTTTAGTAGTATTTAAATCATATTTAAAATTATCAATATTTTCAAATGTAAAACCTATCCAATGTATCATCCCTGGAAATATTTTTATTTATACATTTATTTTATTTTTCAAATTATCTTTTATGTTCGTTTCTTAAGGAAAAAAATAAACAATATTGTTTTTTAGTAAAACTTCTAGGGCGAAGAGCAATTATCCCTTTCCAAAAAAGAGAAAAATCACTAGCTCCTCACCGCCCAATAGAAATTTTCAAAATGACAGTCCTAATCTTTAAACTCATATTTGGCTGTTAACAGGGCCGGCCCAAGGCGTGTGCGAAGTGTGCCACCGCACGGGGCGCCGAGCCAGAGGGGCGCCAAACAGATGAAAATTATTTTATATTCTGTGTTTTTTTTCTTTTAGATTTTCTATAGCTAGGTTGGGCCAGCTCGAGAAAGGATTCTTCGTTCTGTTTAAAAAGGAATTCAAGGGCGCCGAATTTTCGCATGCAGACATCGGCTTCTGTTCTTTATTTGAGAATCACGAACCCCCTCTGAAGTCCAGAGTATCTACTTTACAGATAGACTCGTTCTGGTGGGGAGATGCAGGACACTGACCTACATGACTCTTGAAAAGATTTGGAATCGAATAGAATCTTTCATTTTCCCATAAAAATTAAGCGATAAAATGCTGTAAAGATTGACGATTTAGCTCGATGCTCGGGACGCAACAGCAGCCAGTGGGCGGCAGCTTGGTTAAGAGCGACATGAAACAGTTTGAGATAAATGTTTAACTCTAAATGAAACACGATTCAAATCTGCTTCCCTTGCGGGATGCTAATTAATTTCGACTTTAACAGATTCGTGGTGAATTCTATCAGTTTTCGGCTATTTAAGGCTGTTCTCAAATCCAAAGGGTCAACTTTCTGACGTAAGTTTTAATTAATTTTTGTTCGAAAACGCATGAAACTAGAAGGTATTGTTATTCAGAAACTATGTCATCTAACTGTTTTTTCCGTTTTCTTGTAAACGCAATAGATCTTTCAGAAAATACCGTCAAAGTTGGCATTTTCAACTGAACTTCCGAACGAAAGATGAAAATCCTGTCAGTAGGGGGAGAAAAAGGCCGTGTCACGTGATCAAAATCGCTTATAACTCATTAGGTAATTTATTGTTCAAAAAATGGAAAACACAGTTCGATTCCCAATCGCTTCCATGGCCAGGCCTTCCAATTTTATATCATTCCGTTAAAAAATGAATTTGTAAATGTGTCAAAACGTTTTGCGCTTGTTGAGCAAAGCAGTTGAGAACAGCCTTAAGCGCAGTAGTCTAGAGTCTCCTTATCCCACAGGGAATCTGAGATTGCCCCTCAGATGACCGGAAAAAAGAAACCGTTAGGAGCCTAAAGTGGCAGAAATTTTAAAATAAAAAACAGACGTCTTTGAAAAAGTTCTTCTTCTAGCAGTGTCTTCTGGAAGTGAGTTCATCTTCTTTTGCAAATGCGAAATTTGACTTTCCATAAGACTTTTAGCATTAGTGCAAAATCCGGCAATTTCATTGGCTATCGGTGAACCGAACTTCTTTCCCTGAAAGCAAAAAATCCATTTTACAAGTAACAGCGCTGCTACTCATTTCATCAATTGTATTTCTTGATAACAATAACTTGATGCATTAAAAAAAAGCGTATATATTTCTCAAACTGAACACAAAATCAATTGTTATAAAGTTAATACCATAATATATAATTAATTATTAAATTTGATTTAATTTTCTATAAGAAAATTATCAACAATTCTAAAACCTCATTGACTTAGTTAAATTATGATAAAATAATGAGATTGTTATAATAAGCTGCTTAGAACTTTTTTTTTTTTTTTTTACTCAGATGTTTGCAATCAGTATTCAAGTTCTGGCAGCTTAACTAAAAATAAGTAATTGAAGTTCCATCTAGATATATAAAAATATTTTTTTTATGTCAGTTTAAAAGATACTATTATTGCATTTAAGTAGATATTTTATTTTAATTATATAACATTAGCTCCTAAGTGGTATTATGCAGTAAAATTTAATCACAATATTACATTTCGAATAAAAATTGTAAAGCTACTGATAATAAATTAATAAGTAAAGATAAAAACAAAAATCTCCATAATAATAATAATAATAATAATAATCGTTATTTTAAATATATATATATTGCAACTAATAGTAAAATATTTTTCATTGTTCATGTTTGATGTATATTACATTTTTATTGCAACATATATATATATATAATAAAACTTTTTGCGAATAATTATTAAATCACAGATATATATATATATATATATATATATATATATATATATATATTTGTTTTGTTGAAATTTTTACCATACATTCAATTATTTAAAGTATAGTAATTTACTGTCTTCAATGGTTAAATTATCATTAAAATATATATTATTAATGTAATTTATAGATAAAGGATAAATAATTCATTTTTAAAGATGAATAATTTTATAATTTAATTCTGTTAATTACTATTTATATGTTACTGGAGTTCTAGCATAAAGTACTTTTCATGAAAGTGTAGAAGATATTAAAATTAAATTTTAATAAATATTCATTTTAAACATACAGTTTGCATATAAGAATTTAGTAGTATTGAATATACAATAAAAAAATTAGAAAGCAGCTGATAATTGATAAATATTTTTATGTATGAAAGATAATTCTTAATTTTGAGAAATGAACACTTTAATAAATTACTACTGCTAATTATATATATAAATATAACTTACTAAAGTTCCAACAAAAAATATTTTTAATGTAAGGTAAGAATATATTAATATTACATTACTATTAAAAAATAGATTAAATGAATATTTTAATTTAATTATTTAAATTTATTTAAAAAAAATCTAATTGACAATTTTTTTTTCAAAGTAACTGGTGATAAAGATCAACTGATTTTAACTAACTGACTTAAGGGTGTTCTCAAATCCAAAAGGGCAGCTTTCTGAAATAAGTTTTAATTTATTTTTGTTCGAAAATGCATGAAACTAGCTGGTGTTGTTGTTCAGAAACTATGTAATTGAGCTGTTCTTTTTCATTTTTTTGCAAACGCAATAGATCTTTCAGAAAATAGTGTCAAAGTGGGCGTTTTGAACCGAATTTCCGCGCGACGGAAGAAAGAGCACTGAAGAGCGGGCGAAAAACGTGTTTGTCACGTGATCATAATCACTTATAACTCAGTATATAATTGATTGATCAAAAAATGGAGAAAACAGTTCAATTCCAAATCGCTTCCATGGCCAGGCTTTCCAATTTTATACCTTTCCGTCAAAAAATGAATTTGTGAATGTGTCAAAACATTTTGCGCTTGTTGAGCAGAGCAGTTAAGAACAGCCTTAAGAAAATATTATTATTACTCTTTAATTATTAAAGAAATTTCTTTATTAGAAAAATACCCTATAATGAGTAATAAGTCATATGAATTTTAAAATTTAATTCAATTATTTGTATAACATTTACAATAAAAAAAAATAATCTAAATAACAGATAAATTTAAAATGATCAGAACTTTATAAAATTCTAACATGAAAACACTTTTAATGTAAGCCTAGGAGATTTATTATCGCACTTTAATAAATGTTTACTTTAATTATTAAAAAATAGATTAAATGAATTTTTTAATTATTTAAATTTATTTATTATTTATTAATTTATTTATTAATTAAATTTTTTATCTAATTGACAAAAAAAAAAAATTACAACGGAACTCGTAATAAAGATCAACTGATTTTAACTAACTGACTTAAGAAAATATTATTATTACACTTTAGTTATTAAAGAATTTTTTTATTAGAAAAATACCCTATAAGTCCTATGAATTTTTAAATTTAATTTAAATATTTGTGTAATATTTAGAATAAAAAAATATAAAGTACCCTATCATAAATTAATAAAGATTTTTATGTCTCGAGGATAATTTTAAAATAAAAAACCTTTAATATATTAATTCTGATAATTTTGCATTTATCTGTTACTATATTAACAGACAAATTTAAAATGATCAGAACTTTATAAAGCTCTAACATGAAAATACTTTTAATGTAAGCCTAGGAAATTTATTATTGCATTTTAATAAATGTTTACTTTAAGTATTAAAAAATAGATTAAATGATTTTTTTTTTTAATTTATTTTTAAAAATCTAATTGATAAAAAAAAAATTACAAAAGAACTGGTAATAAAGATCGACTGATTTTAACTAACTGGCTTAATAAAAATCAAAACAAAACTCTAAAAAGTGAAAACGCCAGCGAAAGGACAGAACACGCAACTTTAGGATTACAAATGCAAAATCTTAACCAGCCCTAGCCTTGACCCCTGAGCTAGATCATTCATACGCTTTTGATACCAAACCATATGCCGGCTTTACCCAGTATTTTACTCTTATACTTGTCCTTTCAGGGAAAGAAGTTCCGTTCAATTTCATTGGCTATCGGTGAAGAGATAGCCAATGAAATTGTAGGATTTCGCACTAATGCTAAAAGTCTTATGGAAAGTCAAATTTCGCTTTGCAAATAGTCAATAGCGTTAGTGTCAGAAATTTTGCCAAAAATGAAAAAAAAGGGCATGTATCCGAAAATATATACATAAATAATTCTTATTAAAATGACTGCATTATCGAGACAATACAATTCGGTCGTTCACTAATTATTTTATTAAACTGCTGTAAATTGAATATTTAATAAGTAAAAATGAATCAAATCAAAGATTTTTCAAGTAGCTTGGTTCATTTATTTATTTCGCTTAAATGAGTGATTTTCTTCCGAATGTGAAACATAGCAGAACATTTAAAGTTACAAAGCATGCTCGTAGCATTTCAAAGTTGTCAGTTCTTGAAATTACGAAGGACGTTGCGCCCTAAACTCAGAGCGACGGAACAAGGGCCTATATGGCGTCCAGGTGCGTGAAGCAAAGATTCAGATGGGAACCCCTATAACATGCTTTTAGCCACAATTTCTACTTATTAAAAAAACTAAGAAAAAACTACAGTGAAACCTCTCTGTAAGGGCCACTGCCGTTCCACTGAAAATTGGCCCTTCTGAGGGGTGGCCCTTGAGTAGGGGTGACCAAATTTTTCATTTCTCTTTTTTTATCCCGCGATTTTTAAAATCTGCATATTCTTTCAGTAAGTTCTCTTTGTTTTTAACAATATTGCTTATTTGATTCTTGCTTCAATTAAACTGTGAAGCCAATTTTCTTGCAGATGTTCCTTGATCATGACAATTAAGAACTTTGATTTTGTCATTCAAATCCAAGTACTCTTTGGCTTGATTTACGTGCCATAATTTAAAATTTTAAATAAACCTAAGCACAAAATTTCTAGTGTAAAAATTATGCTTCAATATGCATTCACAGTTTTAGTTAATGTGGAATCTGTTTTTCTAGATAACCAGTTATCCTTTGTATGCCCAAAACAAAGGGTCAAGTTCCCCCTCCAACCCAACTTCTACAGGTTGAAAGGTCAAACAAAATGTGAGAAATACCTGTTTGTCTCACTTGTGGAAAAGTTTGTGGTCCTTCATTGGGCTACTAAATCCTTCCCATCTCCCCCTGCGTTCTTTGTTGCAAGTGCAGTTGTTTGCTGAACTCTTATATTTTGGTTCAGGAATTCAATACACCTGTTTAGGATTTAAGGCACATGTGAAAAAAATGGGCTTTATGAGGGGTTGGTGCGGCCTCTAATAGGAGTAAATTTAACATTATGTCTATGGGGAAATTTTTCATTCCTAAAAATATTGGCCCTTAATAAATGTGGACCTTGAATAGGCGTGGTCTTTAAAAGAAGAGTTTCACTGTACTTATTAAAATTTTGGGGATTGAGGTGGGGGTTGGTTATTTTTTGAGTTGAGAGCCTGGTCAGCTGCCTGTTTTGCCTTTGCAATAATCAAGCTCTGATCGGAACCAGTGTTTCTTTCAGGCACATATCGTGGAAGGTAGTGCTTCTCCGGCGCAAGACCTCCTCCCCCCCCTCCCCCCCCCCTACTTGGGAAAATTTTCGAACAACAGTACAATTCTTTTAGTGTTGAATTATTCCAATATTTATTATCTTAAACGGTGAGGAGGGGGGCAGTCGGAGTTTAATTGACGGAAAGAGATTAAACTATTTGTATTTTCGCTACAGGTACACATTTGTTCCAAAATCTTCCCACTTCAGGGATTTCGTTACGCCGGCGCCCATACCATATTCTTTGTATTTATGTATTGCCCCAATTTTCCGAAACGTGGTCTGAAAGGAACACTGAGCTGAAAGCCAGTAAAAAATAACGTCATAAAAATATATAATTGCGTTATAATGATGCACTGTTTCATTCATCATTAGGGATTATTTATTAGTGGAATATAGTCTTTGGCCCATTACACAATAAATATTTCGCAATACTGAAATTAAAATAACTGAAATTTTAAGCAAATAGTGTTAATTTAAAAATAAAAATTGCTGGAAATTTAACTAAAATGAAAAAAAAAAAAAAAAGACTTTTTTCGGAATCATATTATGTATTTGATACTGAGTCAAAGTTTGTCTAAACAAACCGAAAGATAATTCTATTCAGTACTATAGAGATTCTTCATTATTTTGTGAAATAATTTGCACCTTAAGTACTGGAAGAACGAAATCTGCTTAGAGGTAAGGTTTCTTTGGGATAATATTGTTCTAAGCCTTTTTAATATATATACAGATTTATGCCCAAGTGCAATTTTTCTCTTAGTGGTTTATTATTTAAAATTAAGCGAAAAAAGTAAATTTTACCCCTTCTCCTTTCTTATAAATCCTCTACGATGAAGAATTTTTTTCAAAAGGGTGGAGCAAAGGCCCTTCCTTGCCCTCTCCCTCCCAGCAGCACCCCCATGACATGCACTTTATTATTTTTAATACTAAACAGAAGTTGATAGTAAAATTACTTTACCTTGATTTCTCATTAACAGGAGCAAAGAGCTCGATGAATAAATCAACATAGGCTTGACAATGCAGAATTGTGAAATTGGAACTTATTTTTTTTTAAAATAATTTATCTGCATATAAATTTTATTTTGTAATCGTCTTGAAAAAATCCTTCTTTTAATAACTTTATCGTTAAATAACTTTTTTTCCCCTTTAGTACCCGATATGTTGATTTTTTTTTATGATGTCCAACACCTATGATTCTATAATGACACTTTCCTTATTCAATTTCAGTTCGGCGCTAAAACGTAATTTCGGAATACTACTTAAAGATTTTCTTTGGGATGGTTTGTTTAATTATAGCGTGGGTACCAGTTGAACGATATTCAAAAACTTTTCTTTTTTTTTGGGGGGGGGGGGCATTTTTTGTTAATCGTATTCCTTATTATTATAAATAGAACTCTTATTCTCAATCAGTTTTTTCTTAGTGTTTAATTAATTTAGGTTACTTAAAAAAATAAATTTTAGTAAGTTTTTTTTTTTGGTAAATATCATCACAGAGATAGAGAACCTTTCAAAAAATGAAAAGAAAGAATAAGAATATTTATTTTTCCGGAATTAGCTGAAGAGACAATTGGGTTTTCGATTCTTTTGAAAGTTTTCACCATGAAAAGCGGGACCTTTTCGAAAATCGATATTTGAATATGAAATTTATTCGTACTTTTTATGTACTAAATAACGAGACAAGATTACAGTTTTCATCTTTCATAGTTGCTATTTACTAGTACTTATGCTTCTTTATTTTGTAGTATTCCAAACAGTATTCTTCTAAAAATGTTTTTTATTTTAATTAATTTATTATTGTTATTTTCGTGCAATACCTATGTGCTGTGGCCTTGTGTTTTACTTTTGTATCGTAATAATATTACACATTAAGACTGATAATTACTGTAAAATTGAAATTTCCTTGAATTTACAATTTACCAAATACAAACTCAAAGATGAGGTTAAATTTAGAATCTTTTATCTGTTTTTGAAACACTTTAAATTAATATCTTAAATAATTAGTAATAGTATGTATAAAAAGTATGAATATTTAAAAAAATTAAGACCATAAGTCAAGCAATTTTCTTGTGTGTGTGTCAGGGGGGGGGGGCATCCCGATGGGGGCCCGCACGGGCGCCAAAATGTCCTTGGGCCGGCCCTGGCTGTTAATATTGAAAATTTAGCATTGAGCTGCTAATATTGAAAAAAAAACTACCAAATTTCACTCTTTTGAAGAAAATTTTGACGTATTGTGCTTTAAATATATGCAAAAAATGCATAATCCATTATATTTATATCTTTCAAATAACTATATCTAAAAAAATATTTAAAACTTAATGAGTTGCACTTTTGTAACTTTATTCAGTTTCTAATGATATGTACCGTAACTTCGGGTGTATAGCCCGCAGATCAAACAATTCAGTTTGGACCCAGAAATTTTATTCAGTATTTGAAGACCAATATTTACTGTGATCTAAAAGTTACATTTTATTTTTAAAAATTTCTGGGTCGAAACACGATTGTTTGATCCGCGGGCTATACACCGGAAATTACGGTAATTTGATTTATTTCATCACAGTATTGCTGAAAGATGGATTTTCAACATATATATGTGTGTATATATATCCCTGTTCTCAAACAAATTATTTAAAAATTATTCATTTATGTTTAATAAAGCATATATATATTGTTTATACACTTATAGAAAATACATATAGTAAATTTTATGATATTATGTCAATAATGTCTAAAAGTAAAGAACTTATCTAATAGAATGTAACGAAAAATTTAACATCTGGTGTAATGACAACAAAATTTTATAATTGTTTTACTTAATTTGGATGAATGAAAAAAGCTTACATGTTTATATTTTATTGAAGTACAGGTGAAAATGTCACAAAGACATTCCTACCTCAACAACCACTGAGTATGTCACATTCACACTACAGATGATTTTTTTTTCTTTTTGATCTTTCGGGTTTGATTTCAGATGGTAATGAATTAATTAGTTTTGTTAGAAGTGTCATTGCAGTCAGCATATTAGGCTCACTATTTTTTTTTATATAATTTGTTTTGATTGACTCGATGAACAAAAATATTTAAAGGGACCATTTCATGACTTTTCAATTAAAAGCTGATTTATAAATTCATCATGTTGTTTAGTTATTATTATCGTCTTAAGATAATAAGTTGATATTAAAATTTTTAAATGCAGTTTATTTATTATTTGAACAGTTGAAAGTATTTTTCAATAAGAGTGGGCTGTTGATTTTAAGTCGGCTGTTGAGCAATGTAGTGTTGGTAAAGGAACTGGTACTATTTAATTTAATTTTTATTGCTGTAATTAATATTTGTTATTTTATTATTGTATGTATTATATTTAAGCAAGAGTAGAAATACACGATATCGTAGTCATTTTAGTACATCTTAGCATGAAAAGCTTCAATATTTATCATTAAACCTTCACATTTTATGAAAATTTTGTTAAAATTGCTCATATTTTCACTATTTTTATTTTATAACCATTGAAAAGATATTTTTACGTACAATTAAAAAAGTAAAAACAGCCTGCCTTCGGTTAATAATAAATTTTTGATTAACACATTATTTTTCACAAAAGTCTTGATTTTAAGAATTCACAAGATTAAACACACTCTTAGCATTTAAACATGACAAACAACAATAAATAATAATCTGCCTACATTATTTGTCACATATACATTATTTGAAACTTATTTAGTGATTTTATATTGAAATGACTTTTTTTTTATGCAGTCTTTAAATATATAGATCTGTCATTAAAAACATTTTTAAAAAATTTCAAAATTTGGACATTTTTTTTATCTTAAAAAATATTTTACTTGTAATCACCTTTAATTTCCTTGATCCTGTCTTAAAATGAGCTATAAACATACCCAGTTTTATTGAAATTTGTGACAGTGAATTAAATGTCTTAGGCGAACTGACATGGAATGACTGCTTGATTTGATTTGAAATACGCCTCAAAATATTTTTAAATATGAAATACTACTACAAACACCCAAAATCCCACTACTTTTATTTCAGAATCAGGTAAAGGACACCTTTAAGTATATCCCCCACAAAAAATAAATTTCATAAAAATACCGCCTTTTGTTAATAATGCTATTTTAGTTAATGCATTATTTTTCATAAAAAAATCACGACTTCAAAGATTAAACATTTTTTTAGACACACTTAAAATGTTATATAAGCGTAACAGTATTTTTTTTCATAAAATACGTACCCTATATATTATGCATAAATTATTTGAAGACGATTTGTGGAATAGATATTGAAATATGATCATATTTATGTCATGCTACATTTGAAAATCGAGCAGTCAAGAATGCCAACTGATGGCAGTTTTTCAAAATTTTGACAATTTTTTTCTCAGGAACTATTTGACCAAGAAGTAAAAAAAAAAATACTGGGAATCATATCTTAATAAAAGGAACAAACACACGCAGTTTCATCAAAATCTGTGATGGTGGGTTACATGCCTGCCTAAACTGACATGGAATGACCCTGGGGTCTTTGTAAAATTAATGCATTGTAACGGATTTTTAACGACATAAATTGTAGTCGTGAAATTAGGTGTGATTCTCAAGATAAACATTGAATAATGATAAAAGTGTACTTTTTTAGAAACTATTTTTACTTTTATTATTTTCAGAAAGAATCAGTTTTGAAAATTCACTTTAATTCGAAAATGCCTTCTTGAATATTATGTTCAAATTTTGTAAGAGGAAAAAAAACTGAGGTGAAATTTTAATATTGTAAGTTTGCAGTTTGTAAGTTAAGTAGTTGGTTTGCTATTTTGTTTTCTGATTTATAAAACCATTAAACAATAAGTTGTGAGTACTGTGTGATTTTAGCACTAACTATTGGATACAGTAGACTCCCTCAAATCCGCACATCATCGAATATGTAAACAATAGAACTTTCAGTTCAGATGTAGGGACAAAATTACAGATTTTTTTTATTTTTATATAATTCCATGTGTAATTCTTGTTAATGTGATTGAACTCTTGCTTGTTCATGAAGGAAATAGTATAAATTTATTTCTGAAAAATTCAAGATATTGCTGATATCACTGGTAATTGCAATCTTTTTACCAAATATATTTATGTATTAATCAAGCTTTTTTGGTTATTAAGTCTGGCTGAACCTGAAATAAAACTTTCTTATTGATATGAATTAGTAGGATACCTTTGTGAGGCAAGTTTGGTTGAATAATTCAAGAAAAATGCATATAATCTTTATTATGCATATTTAATTATGCATTATTATTTACTTGGCGTTTACTTTTAATAATTTAATTATTTTTTAAATTATCTTAATTTTTATTATTTCAATTTATTATTTTACTTAATTATTTTAATATTTTACTATAAGTAAACATTCATTATAATTTCGATTGCATTATTACATTCAAATTACTGTTTAAAAAATATAAACAAAGAAAGCAATGACAAGAAATCCGCACAACCTCTGGTCCCAAGCTGTGTGGATTTGAGGGAGCCTTCTGTATTATTATAATAAAGTAAAAATATTTCATTTTCAAGCTGAAACTTTGGTGAATAAATTCAAATCTCCCATTTAAAATTTGTTTATGAAATTAAAAAAAAAAAAAAAAGCTATAGCAAATTATAAATTGTTCATAATAAAAATGTACTTGGTCGGATTGTGATTTTGGTTCATTGTACTTTTCTAGCTAGTGTGGAAATGAAGTTTGAAGGAACAGAAACTACTGCTATCTCTAGCTGCATTGGAAAGGTGCTTGCAGAATTTGACGACAGGGATAGAAACACTTTTCAAAGGAGAAGAAGATGACTAACAAGAAATGGATGTTTTGTCGAAAATTTTTTTGTTAAATAATAAATATGATTAATAATAGTTTGTAAATAAAAAAAAAACATTTAATTCTTTTTTGTGATTAATAAATTTTATTTGTTATACATGGTAAGTTTTTATTTAAATTCTAAGAATTGACTTATAATTTTTGTATTATTTTTAAAACCAGTATCCAATGTTTAAGTTATTTCAATAAAATACAATTTATAAAATAAATTTACAAACTTTTAAAATCCCATTGTAAAGTTTATCTTATAGAAAAACAGTTGATAAAAATTGACTCATATAAAATCTATCTAAAATTAGAATTTTTAACGAAATATAAATTATGATGATATTTAAATGCTAAGTTTTTGGATTTTTAATTATTTCAAATGCCTTACTTATGTGCAATTGAGAGAATCTACCAATTTGAATTTCTAAAATGTATTTTATAGCTTCACCCCACTTTCCCTCCCTGATTCAAAAGAGAAAACGGTACTTCTTAGTTATCCCGTCGACCAAATTACTGTCGCCAAATTATAAGATTAAATGCCAATATCAATAATGGCCATTAAAAGCATTAATTCGACATTTTATTTGTATTTTTATTTTTAATAATTTGTTACTAATTTATTTGTTCTTTCGTTATTTAAGATAAAAAATATGTCAATGTGTATAATTTGGCGATTTATATAATTTGGTGAAATTGGTCGACAACAGTGTTAAATTTACATACATATATATGTACACATGCATGCACATGGGCAATTCCATTATAACAGACTAACATTTCATAGAGGAAAAGATGACTTTACCTTATTTAAAAAATAATATTCAGGTAATTAAAAGATGTCTACAATTAATATATGATATTATAAGATAAATTAATATAGTTATTATGAATAAATTATTTGATGTGGATAATTCTGATTAAAAAAGTGGTATTGTAACAGACAAACAGGAATTACCATGCTTTTCAGACATCTTAATGTTTAACTATATTATTTATAAAATATACAATTTATTATAACAAAAATGCATTTTCATTCTGAGGCAGTTCAGAAGCCTTCAACTTCCACAAAATTTGACTGTTGCCACAATATAGTTATGAAAAATGTGTAATCTTACCTGTAACAGACCAACATTCAATATGTAACAGACAAACAAATAGGCACATAAAATGAAGCTATGTTGCTTTTAATGGACTTTATTAATTTTGACTATTCAACCTTTTATAAAATACATTGGAAATACGAAACAATCTAAGTTTAATACTATCAGACAATATGTGTATTACCTATTTGATGTAAAAAATGAAATACTAAAAATGGTAACATTGGCTTGGAATTGCCCACATATATGTGTATATATATGTATGTAAATATAACACTGGCGCTCGGCTAACCGAAAAGTACCAATTTTTTTTTTCAGGTGTGGTGGAGAGAGAGGGTAACATTTTATTTATAGATCTTTATAATCCTATATAATGCACAGCTTCTGAGATGTAAGCAATGAATTTTGTACTTAAGAAGCACCTGTAATCCATATTGCAAAAATATTGACACCCTTTAGAGGATTAAAATTTCAAACATTATTTCATCTTTATCTCCTTAATTCAGATTTTTTTTTTTAATGAAAATATTGCTATTATTAAATGTAAAAAATTCGGGATTAAGTTAAGTAATGTGATGATTTTGTCCAGCATGTTTGGATAATTTTTGTAGGCAATTTAACAATATGTCAAATGATCAATATTATGCAAAAAATTTTTAACCTGCACAACTTTTGGTCCTAAGGAATGCAATGTAAAGATCTACTGCGATTGTTTTGTATATTGCCATTTTTACAAGGTAAGTTTTAATGTTGTGTGAAATGACCTATATAACGCAAAATGTTGCATGTTTTGGTTTGCATTATAACGATCTTCTACACTGTTAAAACTCGATACATAAAAGTAAGTAAAATGCACTCATTTTTGAGTACTTTCCGATCTTATAATAGCTCCGAGTACTTAACTCTTAAATTTGAGAAACGCATGTACTCATTTTTTTGAGTACATACAGGGACTCGAAAGTAAGTATCTATAAGAACACACTTACACTATAAGAAAAAAAAAGCGAAATTACAGAGAACCGACAAATCACCATTTTTAATTACGGTAATTTTGAATTTTAATTCTTGAAATTTTGTGTATGAGCCGCCCCGTGATTTGAACCCGAGTCCTCTAGGTGGGAACTGGTAGGGTATTGAACTGACTGTGCTATAAGAGCAGTTACCAGCTGCTTCCAAATGACACCTTTTATGAATCAGCAACGAAAGATTGCTAACAGCAGAGATGAATTTTCCCTTTCTTAAATATTTTAATTTCTAATAAAACAATTTTTAAACTAAATTTTCTTCTTTAACATTTCTGATGAAATTGTAAATAAATGTGAAAACTGTGTATTATAAATTAAAAATTATAACAAAGATAGACATATCTTTAAATAAAAGCTTGGAAATCCCTACTGTCAATTCGGTATAAGAAAAGGGTTTATCAGAAAACTCATATTTTTGAGCACATAGGATTTAAACATGAATATTAAGAGTTAAAATACAAAATATATGTATTCATTTCTGCATACATTTATAAATCAAGTATAAGTATACACAACTTCAAAATATCATGTACTCGTTTTTGAATTAATTGTACTTAAAAAAATCGAGTACAAAGAAATTTTCATTTTTAAGTAGATTAATGCTCCTTTTTGAAGCAATTGTACTTAAAAAATATGAGTACATAGAAATGCTCATTTTTAAGTAGATTATTTTTAACAATGTACTTCTTTTTGAAACAATTGTACTTAAAAAAATACGAGTACATGGAAATTCTCATTTTTAAGTAAATTATTTTTGACAGTGTACTGCATATAAATACTATGTGCAAGTTTAAAGGTTAATGTTTATTGTAAAGGCATTAAGAAAAAAATCATTTCAGCTACGTTATTTTTATTATAATTTTTTTTAATAATGGTTAAGTGTTTATTGATTATGTGAAAATAAAATATGGAAATCTGCTTATGATAAATTGATTTTTTTTAAATATTCAATTTTTCAACCTTACTAGAACCACAAATTGTTATTATGGACATAATTTTACATATGAATTTTTATTTTTAATGAGGAAAGTAGCATTTACTTATGAGTTTTTCAAAAAGTTAATGTTTCAATGTATAACGTTGAACATAGGAAAAAAAAAAAAGAGAAACCACCGGAATGTAGAGTGAACATAAGGAAGAGAGTATTCATCTTCCAACACTATAGAATCGGTAAGTTCATACTCTGATTCAGGATGATGGCCATACAGATAAAATATAAATTTTCTTCTGTTAATTGGGTAGGTATAATTAAAGTTAAGTTTGAAAAAACAACAAAGGTAGAATTTTGCATATGTAACATAAGAGGACACAATACCTTTTAAACTATTTTTCACTTTTCAATAGTATTGTAATATCTGTGGTGGCATTATGTTTAATACTATAATGCAAATATAATTTTCTAAAAAAAAAATCTTACAGAAATGCCTATTTAACTAAAATTTAAATTTTTTGAATAATTTTTAACTTTTTAAAAATCCCTACTACTTTTTTAAATATGAATATTTTTTGCTTCAGAAATTTTTTCCATAATCCTAGGAATATACTACATAAAATTGTGCATGGATTTAACATTCAAGGTTATATTATATATATATATTAAGCATTTCAATTATGAGTTTGTTGAATTTCCTTGATTTTTTATTATACAAAAGAGAAAAAGATTTATATTAAATGTAATATTCCATACATCTAAAAATCCATGGCACAGATTTATGTAGTATAATTTAAGGAATGTGGGAAAAAAAATGAAACGAAAATATTGATATTTAAAAACTCAGTAGGGATTTAAAAATAATTATTTTTTTTTAAATTTAAATTTTAGTTAAATAGAAATAGGCAGATTTTTTTTAAAACTATATTTGCTTTATAGTATTAAATATAATGTCACTACAGATATTACAGTATTATTCAAAATTGAAAAAGTAGTTTAAAGGCCCTTAATATAAATTGTTTTTGACTAACTTTTACTAGTTTTTTTTTCTTGCAAAGTTTATACATCAATACAGTTTTGACAGTACAAACAAATTTGAATATCTATATTTGTGGTAAAGGGAGAAAGGAATAAATCATTTCAGCTAAATATTTTTTTTAATTTTAATATATGTTGAATATTTTTATTGATTATATAAAAAAAAAATTATCAAAATTGCTTATATGGTAATAAAAGTTATTTTATTCAAATAATGCAATATAACACTTCTCAACCTTACCATTTCCATAAATTGGTATTATAGATATAATTTTGCATATGACATTTTTAATGAGAGAAGTATCATTTAATTATTAATTTTACACATTAATATTTTTACGTACAACACTGAACACGAAAAGAAAAGAAAAAAAAATAAAAAAAACATCAGAATGTATAAAATTTTGAATAAATTATTTTATTAATGGTATTTGAATTTTCATAAAAAAATGCACCTTTTAATAAACGAAAAAAAATTCTCCAAAATTTTTGGGTTATTTCAGAGCAATTTCACTTTCAACATAATCATGAAAAATTTTCCTTTTAAGTATTTTTTACATTATCATGGCAGTGAACTTAGCTATGATTTTCCATATAAACAATATATAAATATATATTTCTATAATAGCAAAAAAAAAAAAAAAAATATTTGAAATAGTTAAAAAATATATATTTATATGCACATATTTTCAAACCTGGATTCACCAATATAAAATGGCAAACATTTTTCCCTAATATAAAGAGAGATTTATTACCAATACTATGTCAAGACAGGTAATCAATATCTCCCTATATTGAAAAAAAAAAAAAGCTTTGCTATTTCATAGTGTCGAATCCAGTTTTAACCAATATCGGCCGGTCCGGCGTTCGCTGATATCGGCAGGTATTGGGTCCCGATATCGGTCGGCATTGGGTCCCAATATAGGCCGATATTGAAAAAAAAGTTTGTCATGCAATATCGGCCGATCCGGTGTTTACCGATATTGCGAAATCGCTGTTCCCGATATTGGCCGATATTGCTGTGCTACCTGGGAATATACAATTAGTGTGAATAGCATGCAAGATCACTGCCGTCAGTTTATTGGTCACTTTTCTTTTTTTATTCTGTTTAATTCAGGAATGGATAAGGAAAATTTTCCTAATTGGAAATTTTACTCTACGGGACCGTACAAAAATTTAGTTTTCGTATTGTCTCAAATAGACCCCCCTCCCCACATGGAGTTTCAACTTAACTCATCAAATTTTGCACCTTTTTATGAAACTTTGCAGTTGGAAGTACAGTAGAACTTCTTTTATCCGAAACTCTTTCAACCAAAACTCTCGGTTAACCGAAATCCATTTTAAAGCTTTATTTTCTATCACATTCCTCGTGTGCAAGCGGTCCTTTCCGAACCATGAGTACAGAAAAATATTTTCGATCCCCTTTCTTACTATTTCTTTGAATTTAACTTGAACTCCCATACGAGAGTTTTACTAGAGTAAAAATTTTCATTTTAATCACGTGTATACGAAAAATCTCCCCAAAAACCCTTTACTTTAAGTATAGAAGAAAAAATTCAAATCATAAATCATGTAGAATCGGGTGAGAGTATAACAAAATAAGCTCAAGAATACGGCATTGGTAATACAGCGGATAGTGTTATGAAGAGAGATGCTGCAAAAATGAAAAAGTTTTATGCAGAAGACAGCAGAATAACTGTGATACTAGTGAACCAATAATATTAAAAGAACTTCGTGCTCGAACTGTAAAGCAAAGGCAATCGAAACTTTAACAAACAAAACTTTGTTTCAAACCCTTGTGAAATATATAAAAGCACATAATTTCAAAATTAAAATTCAGGTAGTTTATTCTTGTTTCTATTTTGCTATTGATTTTTTTATTAAGCACTTGTTACCATAATAAAAAATAGCGCATATAGCGCAATCTCGATTATCCGAAAATTTCTATTTTCCGAAAGATGGTCGGTCCCAATTACTTCGGATAATCGAGGTTCTACTGTACGTGTTTAGAAACAATATTTAAGGAAATAGCCCATTGTTTCGATTTTTATGAATCAGCCTGTATAAATTTTTAAATTAACAATGTCATTTGTATCTCTTTTTTGTACAGTCGTGGAAAAAAAGTAAACACCCCCTACTAACTCCTCAACAAATTATTGTAGAAGAAAGTTACTGGTACCGAACGATTGGAAATAAAGTCGACTTTTAAATGATGTATATAAAATTTGCTTAGGGGGCCATCTACATATTAAAACGAATCCAAACTTCATTTTTTTTCAATGGCAATACACAATTTTAACGAGATACTTCAAATCTTCGGTTCAAACTATGCCTAGACGCCGAATTTCAAATCATTTGCATGATAAGTTTTTGAATTATAAACATTCAAAATTTAGTGCTTCTAATGTTAAATTACATTTCCATATTTTTATTTATATCTCCAGAAATTATTCTCTTAATGTGCTAATTTTTTGTGTAGCAATAATACTAATATACCCAAACATAAATACGCTGAATTTGCAATTTTTATAACTTTATGATATAAATTATGATTTATGAAATTAATACTCGAAAAAATTATGAATTGCAACCTACAATTTTTTTTGGTGGAATTAGATTTATTAAGTCCTGCTTTATGGAAATCCAAAATTTCAAATTTTTCTTCCAAGTAGTTTTCAAATTATGCTTTAAAAACGGCAAAATGATGGTTTAAGGGACCGTGTATAATAAGAGTGACTAGATATTTTGAAATTTCTTCTGCTGTCGTGTAATCTAGCAGGCTTCATTGACTTCTTAAGGTGCCTTGATCAAGATGAGGGCTCTCTGGGTTAACAATCCAGTACGGAACTTCAATTTGGATACAGCCCTTAAAATACGCTCGTTTTAAAATAATCTCAGAAACTTATGGTACGGATTGCATAAAAATTTGTTTTTAGGCTAATTGAAGGGTGTAGAGTTCATTTATGCTATCAGAATTGTGTACTGCTATTGAAAAAAACAAAGTTACGGTTTGTTTTAATATGTAGATGGCCCCCTAAGCAAATTTTATCTATATCATTTGAAAGTAGACTTTATTTCCAATCGTTCAGTACCAGTCACTTTCTTCTACGATAATTTGTTGAAGAGTTAGTACGGGGTATTTACTTTTTTTTTCCCACGACTGTACATTAAGAGACATGAAAATTGCTAATTTTAATTTTGAATGCATTTCAAGTTAATTTAAACAAAATTCTGCAAATGATAATATTTGGCATATTTCTACTACAGTGTACAAAATTATTTTTGAATTTAAATTGAAAGAGCTCAGTCACCATTAGCAATTTCAGTATTCATAAATATTGTTCATAGAATATTTACATGTACTTTTTTAGGGTTCCTTACATAAAAAGTAAAACGGAACCATTATAAGATCCCTCCTGTATCTGTCTGTCCGTCTGTCACAGCCGTTTTACTCGTAAACTATGGAACGTGGAAAGTTCAATGTGGGGGAAGTAATGAAAATTATTGACCCACATATTTACATATTATTAAACATTCACAAATATATTTAGGAAAAATGTAGAGGAGCTAAATAAGTAACTTGAAAAAATAAATCTTTAGTATATCGTGTGAAAGCTTTCGTAAAGCTGAACTAAAAAAGAAAAACATTTCTTTTAATTTTAGGTCTAGATTTTCAGAGCTATCGTCGAAAATGTAGTGCAAAAATATGTCCCCCCCCCCCTCTATTTCCGAATCTAATGAAACTAAAATTATGAAAAAAATAGAGGTAGTAGACAATAATTTAAACCTTAAAGGAAAATTATAGCGATTATCATACACCACATAGTTTTTGAGAAAAGCGCATTTTTCCGTTACAGACCAATTTCGATTTGCGGGCATTCAGCAAAGGTGTTGAGGAGCGTTGGAGATACCTATCGTAGCAGAAGTATAAAAGCATTGTTGATAATGATTTTCTAAAAAAAAAATCGTCGGTAATTAGCAGAGATATTAACCCTTAAAGACAAGGACGATTTGGACATACATAATGACAGAGGCAGCGTACTCTCTCTGTACCATCGGCTTTTAAAGCCTAGATGACAATTGTTTAATGATATATTTGTATAATGCAATGCCCAGTAGCAGTGCAAAAGCAATAAACGTCAAACTGTAAAAAACAGCATAATTTAATTCGAATTAATGACATAAATACTACGGGATTGGCGACTAGTTTGCATGGAGTGTATTTCTCAATACGCCTCCCATGTCTTAAAGTTAATTAAAAACCTATCAGGAAAAATCAAGGCGGCGTTGCAACTTTGCGCCCTCTTTTCGAAGCGCGCTTAGCACGATGCCAAGTTTAAACTTCGAACAAGGGTTTTGTTTTAGATACACTGTAAAAAGAAAAGATTATTACTACGCTGAATTTGGGTTTATGAAATGCCAAATGAAGTTTAAATAAGCAATATTTCTGATGTTAGTACCAAATTGAGTTCTTCATAAACATATTAGGATAAGATTTAAAAAAGGAGTTATACAGAATAGCAATATTTGAAACTATTTAGGTTTGATATCTCTTTAAACTTTTATGGTATACCCATTCATACTTTTCTAGTATATACAGCTATACCCAACTCTACGTTGTATAGTTTTTTACAAAGTCTTGTTATTCTTTTATCAACGATTTTTTTTAATATTATAGTTAATATTTCACACATTTATTGTACGGAACCCTCTGAGAGCGAGTAACACTCGCACTTGACCATTTATTTCTTTATGAAAAGGAATTGACATAATTTTATTTATAAAATGAATAAAGTAATTCATCCACAGGGGGAAAAATGCTTTTTCCCCCTTGCAATAGAAATGTAAAGAAAATATTGGAAAGAATACAGTATGTCTCAAAAGTATATGGACAGGCGATTTTTTAAATAACAGTTTAAAAAAATGAAGTAATTATCGCGAAAAAAATAATAAGCATATGGATCATAACATAAGTTTATTGCAACAAAGAAATGCGGTATAGGTTTTACAGCATTTTTGTAAAAAATAAAAATAAATGAAAGGCTGTCCTAAAAATATATGGATTTTTCGAATATTTTGTATTTAAATTCAAATTTTGGATACATTCCTTTGATTATCTTGTAAATCCTATCAAGCACACTTCGAACTAGTTGCAAAATATGCGCCAGTAAAGAGAGCCAATTCTTCTCTACTTGTTGCTTTATTTCCTGAATAATCGAAAACTGACGATCACGGGCATGCACCTCTTATGCAAGTATTCCCCAAAGATTTTCAATGGATTCAGGACTGGGCTAATGGCTGGCCAGTCTATCACGTAAGATGTTTCCAATTGGAAGTAGATTGCTTTTGGGGACATTTTGATAATCCTCAGCGTACTGTCGAAAAGCAATATCAGTTGTTCCGTTAAAACAGAACGCGCACAATACCATGAGAAAACTCCCTCCTTGTTGTTGACTAAAGAATCATCGGAGTTCTCGTCGTAGATCATGGCAATAGTATGCCCTGCTATCAGGTCCATTCAAATTGAATTGAAAATTGAAAAACGGTTCCAGGAATAAAAATAAAATATTTTTTCTATTATTTATTAATATGGGTTTTTAATCATATGTTGAGATATATTTTTGTCATTTCATGGTATTAATATCTCAAATATCACATTTTTTCACAATTATTTTATGTTTTAATGGGAATTTAGATGAAATTATGAAAATTTTCGTGCCCCTCAGAAATTTCGTGCCCAGGGTATGGGCCGGGCCCGGGTGCCCGAGCGATAGTCAAGGCCTAATAAAGGGGAAATTGCTTTCGACTAGAGGCTCAGGCATATTGGCACTTATCTAATTCACGGTGAATGCTTTGAATATAGGGGGCGTTGGCAGAATACAATGTAATGCGGTTGCAGGGACCCAAATGGTCCCCCTTCGCCCCCCCCCACAGTTTCCTTCTCGAAAAATGGTCCCCTTTAGTCCCCTTTTACGCATTTTGGTCATCTTAGTCCCCTTTCTGTGGAAAAAATTTACTAATGTGGAAAAATCGCCGCAAAACTCTAAAAATCACAAAAGTTCAAATATTATGTTTTACTATAGCAAGTTAAAACATTGTAACTGGAATTCTTTCATGAATCTCAAAAAATTTCCGCACAATGCGAAAAGATATTAAAATACGCATTAAAAATCTCATTAAAAATTATTAAAAATTCATGTCAGAGGACAAAATTTTACTACATTATTAAGCTAGAAGTTTGAAACCGAATTTTAAATATCGCCATAAAATGTAAAAAAAGAAAATTCAAAAATTGCTATAGGAATTCAATTTTATTGAAAAGTGGACAAAATTTAGTAAGGTCTGCAAAAAGATTGAAACTGGAATCCTTTTACGAATGTCAAAAAATCGCATAAAAATTTTTAAAAATGCTGTAATAAGCTTTATTGAAAAGAGGACAACATTTACTGAATTGGGCTAAAAAATTTAAACAGTATCCCATTTACTAGTTTACTAGTGTGAAAAATTCACTGCATAAAAATCGCTAAAGATCCAGAAAATCAGAGAAGTCAAAATGTATTATAATAGGGCTAAAACATTATATCCAGAATTTTTTCACAAATGGGGGAAAAAAATCCTTGCGGAATGTGAATTTTTTTTCTTTTTTTTTTTTTATCGCTAACAATTTAAACAAGGACTTAAATTTTGAAAGTGAAACAATTGAAATTTGAAAGACAAAATTTAATACATTAGGGTTAAGATTTTGAAACCGAATTTCTCTTATAAATGTCAAAAAATCACTGCAAAATGCCAAAAAACAATGAAAGAATTGCGAAAAATTTAAAAATCACTGTATAAATTCCAAATAAACTTTATTGTAAAGAAAACAAAATTTACTACATTCTGCTAAAAAATTTAAACTAGATTCCTTTTTACAAATTTGGAAAAATTGCCACAAAACATGAAAAAAGGCTAAAAATTACATTTAAAAAAACTACCCAAAAAAGTCCGAAAATTGGCCTCTGTGTGCATAACTTTAGGCATACATCCAAATCTTATTGCTGTATGCGTAGCGATCTTGTCAGCACAAAGACACATAGACAAATCTATCTTTATTAGATTAATTTTTAATACAATTATTCATTTGGTAAATAAATCATCAGTTGTAAATTTCCAAATGGGGAAAAAAGTCTGGGCCAGGTTTCGAACCATGTCTTGGCTGGAGCTGCCAATGCTCTATCTACTGTGCCATCCCGGACAAATCTGGCGTACTAATTTACCGAGCTAACCCTAATGTTGCCATACTATGCTTTTTCTGATGAACATTATAGCTTTTTTCCGAGCTTTTATTGGGTAGTGCAAATGAACTTATGTTTGAGATTGATAATTAACAATATCTAATCAATAGTTAATCTAATTTTAACACCCAACAGGAGGTGCTGTTGTGCTGTGCTTTTTTAGCTCACAGGCTATCAAAGCCTGAGAGCTAATGTGAATCTCCGGTTCTGTATGTATGTAGGTAACGCGATAACTCTTGATAGAAATATCCGATTTGCTTCAAAAAAATTTTCTAGGTTCATTCTGATAAGACACTTCCCTGATTAGTTTTAGGGATTCGTTGATTAAGTATAAAGGGGGGAAATGGGGGTCTAACCCCCCTAAACTTAGGTAAATAGGGTTTTCAGATTATCAGATTTTCTTTGGTATATCGGTTAATTCTGATAACGAACTTCCCTGATTATATTTGAAGGTTCATTGTTTAAGTCTAAAGGGGGCACGGGGGACAAATACCCCCCTTAAGTTAGATAAATGGATTTTTCTATCCAATTTGCTTCAAATTTGGTATACATGTTTATTCTGATAAAGCGCTTCCCTGATTAGATTTAAAAATTCAATGGTTAAATATAAAGGAGGGGTCGAGGGACTAATACCCCTTTAAATTTAGATAAACTGGTTTTTCTATCCGATTTCTTTCAAATTTGGTATACCAGTTTATTCTACTAAGGCGCTTCCCCAATTAAATTTGGAGTTTATTGCTTAAGTATATAGCTGGGGAGGGGACGGGGGCTAATACCCTCCTTAATTTAGATAAATGGGTTTTTATATCCGATTTGCTTCAAATTTGATATATCGGTTTATTCTGATAAGGTGTTTCCTTGATGAGATTTGTAGTCTCATTTGTTAAGTATAAAGATGTGAAACAGGGGGTGGGGGATAATCCCTCCTTAATTTATTTTTTGAGGGCCGTTATTCTTTGAAATAAGAGTATAATTTACAATTCTTATGAATAGCCTGTGAGCTCAATGCCATCAGTTTAACTAGGCACTTTTCTTTTTATTTGTTCACTGATTTAAAAGTTATTTACGATTGTTTTCACTGTTACTCCGTGTTAAATTCGAAGAAATACATTCTACTTTGTCATTGCTAGTGTGCAATTCTGTTAACAATTGATTTGATATTTTCTTAGATACATAAATTTTTGGTGTTTCTTGCAAATCATTTTTTTTTTTTGCTGTTATTAAGGGAATACATCTGTGAAATTCTTTGAAAAAATTATTTTTTTTATTGGGTTAAAAAATTCTTTGAACCTTCCTGAATCCATTGCTGTGTCCAGTTTTTTTTCTGACCATTAGAAATAATTGTAAAAATTCAAGGGAAGACAAGACTGGAACGCCGTATATTATATGAATAACATTAAATAATTTAGTTATATTTAGCAAAAAATATGAAACACAAACTACCTACTCAAAAAGAAGTTTGATTGTAAGAAAACAGAGATTCCTTTCTTACAACAAAAATAAAAATGGTTGAATGAAATTTTGTTGCTAGATCTATTGATAAGGAATCACTTTATTAATGTATCCAGTTTCAGAGACTTAATAGCATTTTTTCTCTGGTTTTAGACCTAGAGATCAAGTCTCCCTAGGAATCAAGTCTCCCAAATCTCCCCTAATCTTTTGGGGTACATTTGCTACAAAGAAAACTTTGCAAAATACATAAAAACACGTAAGATCACTGAATTATTATTTTTGAAATAAAAAAAGAATTTTAAATTAGCTTTTAAATAAGCATGTCCGAAATTTCGTAACGATCGAAGCGGTAGCCATATTGTGTCTATCGTTACACACATTAGTTGAGCATGCTTTAAGTTATATTATTACACGTACTAAATACACTTTATTTATACAAAACACTAATTATTTACGATAAAACATTATAATAAATATCTTTTTATACGTTTCAGGAAACGAAATCATCTTTAAAATTAAATTTACCGAAAATAAAATCGGCGTTTCCATCGTTACCCGATTCGGGCATTCCACTTTCTTATTTGAGAAAAGTGCACTTATTGCAAAAAAATCTTAAAAAAACACATAGAAATAATTTAAATTTTTTAAAAAATGATTTTAAAGTTAGATAAAAGAGTTTAAAGTACTTACTTGATGTATTTTCGGTGGAAATGATAGCTTTGTTCCGTACGTTACTTTTGGACATAACAAAATACAGAAAAATTCTTTATAGAATAGTCCTTCTATCTTCAAAAAAGCAATAAATCAGCCTGCCATCTCTTAACGAAATTATCGAAAAATCATCAGTTTCCTTTATGCATTCATTGTTTACCATTAGAACCACCTGGAAGCAAGTTAAAACTCTTTTTCTTGGTGGTACATTGGAGTAGTTAACGTTATGAATGTCCGAAATTGGCCTCTTTAGCATAAAATAATAAAATTTTAAGATATTTATACAAAGCTTTTACAATAAATTATGTCATTTTCCGTCTCTGAATAGAATTAAAAACTCAGTGTAAAAAAAAAATTAAAGTCAATGATAATTAAAGTTATTTTTGAAAGGCTTAAAGTTATGACGTGTGTCCAGTGTCCACCTTTTGGTTGGTTGTGTTTATGACGGCCAATTATCAACACGAGGGATATAGGCCCTAAGGAGGAGGGGTGCCCTTCATGGGGGTATTTCTAAGGGAACCTAACCCGTATTAACGCTTGGAAATCAAAGGTTCGAAGAAAACCACGAAAACTCCGAACGATTAGGCCGACGGGCGCGATTGGGATCGAACCCAGCACCTCCCGTCTACAAGCTTCGAGAGCAGAACCTCTCGGCCACTGGTGGAGCTGTGCCCACCTTTTCAGAATCGCCCATAAGTCATATGTGGCAGACAGTTTTAAAAAATTTTAATTAGTTTCAGAAAATAACATTTCTGAAAATAAAAAAATTCTGAAAAATTGCCTTTACTCTAAAATAAGAAGTTTTAGTCGAGTTTTAGTTGCAGAAAAAAAAACTGTCTGCCATAAGTCTTGAGCATTATCTAGTGAATAGGGATTCAGAATTTCGTTAAAATCCATCTGGTAGTTTCTGAGGAAACAGGTCTTAAAGTTCGCATTTCCCCCTATGGCACCCATTCTTGTCTTTCCTAAAAAACACTTTTCGGCTTTGTCATTTTGTAATACAAAGTGCAAGTTCAAAAAATACGAGTCACAGTTCAACACAAAACAAAATACAAGAAGTTGGCATCTTTTGATTTAACAATATTGTTTATTTGTTTGTTTTATTGACACATACATCAGACTTGTGTGCTTGACACCAGGGCCCGCTTATAAGTCATCGTCGATATACAGGGACGAGATAGCACAAGGAAATTTACAATACCAGAGAATTACATCCGGGGGCTCCACAAAGAGTGTGCAACGGAGCCGGCGGGATTCGAACCCGCCCTCACCTACGCTCTCAAGCGATTAGCGGCGTGGTGCTTTATCCACTCAGCCACGGTGGGCCCGATTGAACAATAAGAAGGTTTTAAAAAAGTGTACAAACATTTAACCGACTAATCGACACTCCCAACGTCTATTTTGTCGATACGTAATCAGAAAACTCAATTTGTCATTCGCAAACAGCGAGAATTGTGAATATTTATGTTTTTAGAGATCCAATTTTTCAGGTAAAAATCCCTTTATCCCTTTATCTCGAGCGATTTTGATGCATATATATTTTTTTTGTGGTAGATTATAAATATAAGATAACAGCATACATATGTGGCAGACAGTTTAAAAAAAAATTAATAAATTTTCTGAAAAATTGCGATTGCTCTAAAATAAAAAGTTTTAGTCGCAGAAAAAAACTGTCTGCTATAAGTCTTGAGCATAATCCAGGGAATAGGCATTCCAAATTTCATCAAAATCGGTCTGGTACACTGTTAAAAATATCGTGAAAAATTACCTTTGTTTTTAAAGGCTATCTATTTTCTGATCAATCAGAATGCTACATAAAAACCTATGGATCGTTTTCATTGGTCAGAAAATAGATAGCCTTTAGAAACACAGGTAATTTTTCACGATATTTTTAACAGTGTAGTTTCCAAGAAAACAGGTCTTAAAGCACGCATATTTCCCATAGGATTGCATCCAGTGTTGTCTTTCCTTAACAAAGCATCAATTTAAATTAAAAGCTCTTTCAAGGAGGATTATCAATGTGAGTACTAAATATTGGAATACTTCCTATCTTCTTGCAGTAGAATATTTTGCTGAGTGTACTTTTTAGTGACCCATCTTTATGCAGATAACCAATTAACATATTTTGGGTAGTAATTTTTAAAAATTTGCTTGCATATTTAAGAAAACTCGATGCAGTATTTTTAGACATGGTGCCCCAAAGTCCTTCTTTTTAATAGAAATGGTCCCCCAAAGTCCCCTTTTAAAATAAAAATGGTCTCCTTTCTCCCTTTTAGGAGACTAAAATGTATTGGAAGCCCTGCGGTTTCACAAATGCGACCGCTAATTACTCCTGTTCCATTATATCTCAGTGGTCAGTCCTAAATTAACACGGCCAATTGCACATTGCAGGTATTGATTGCAGACATCTCTCTTGCCACCGAGAAGAGAGGGACACGCCTAGAATATATATTCTATTTGACAAGGATAACCGATTTCGACACTATATATAGTGTCGAAATCGTCTATCCTTGTCAAAGACTTTTAAGATACATAGACCGGCAAACTGTCAGTTTAAATGAGGATTTTTGATCACAGCTGTTGTACGGTAGTTTATATGTTTCATATTTTAATTTACCTAAGAAAATGCTTTTATTAGCGTATGTTTTCATTGCGGTTCATTAAGTATTAGTCTACCCTATTTCATTTAGGCCTTTAAAAAAAAAAAAAAAAAAAAAAACCTTGTTATTTATCAATTTTTTTTGTTTTTTTTTTCGTATAGCAAGTAAGTATCTCAAAAAACATCCTCCAAGGATAAAAATATAGTGTTACTTTCGTTAATATGCATTTTTTTAATTACCTTTTTGCATAAAAATTAGTTTAAAAAACTTAAATTTCTTTACAAGTAATTGAAAATTTTGTAAATTACTAAATTATGTTACAGTTGCTACCTTTAATCTAAACTACCTTTCCAGTTACTTTTGTAAGTCAAACTTACAAAAAAAGGTTGAATTATAATCTTTAACAATCTGGTTCCACACAAATTTCGCCTTTATTTAGGTTTATAAGGCATGTTAAAACTAGATACTCTTTTTTAAACATACCATCCATAAAAGTATCAATAAATCGCCTTTTTTAACTTTATTTCTGAAAATTAAATATTTATAACCCACATTGAGATATAAAAAATAGCTTCATGTAAAAAAATGCCATACACTTCATATATATTGATAAAAATTAATTTCTAAGCTCATTCTAGCCATAGCACTTAATGGTAAATAACCGCAGCTGACGTACAAACCTCGCAGTTCAGGTGTTTCAATGGAGGATATTCCAAATATGGGTTCGAGGCTGAAAAAAGTCACGTGATACCGGTAATTTACCCAAAGAACTTCTAACTGATAAGAAGGGAAGATACTACTGCTTTGCCTCATGAACTGTTTCATTGGCTAACGGGGATTTACATTACATGTCTACGGAGCCTTCCCTTCTTTACGCTAGAAGTTTTTACCTTGACCACGTGATCAAAACGGAGATGGAATATCCTCCATTTACTTCAGATGGCTGCCATGATTTCGCATGTTTTTGAATGGGAATGGAGGATATTTCATTTCCGTTTTGATCACGTGGTCAAGGTAAAAACTTCTAGCGTAAAGAATGGAAGGCTCCGTAGACGTGTAATGTAAATCCCCGCTAGCCAATGAAACAGTTCATGAGGCAAAGTAGTAGTATCTTCTTTTCTTATCAGTTAGAAGTTCATTGGGTAAATGTTCGGTATCACGTGACTTTTTTCAGCCTCGAACCCATATTTGGAATATCCTCCATTGCCGGTCTATGTATCTTAAAAGTTCTTGATCCTTGTAATACTTAAAAAAGCGCTAAAATATTGTATCCCTTAAATGTGCAATGATACTGCTGCAATATGCAGATCGCAGCGACATCTGCAGGATATTTTCTACAACTGCAAGAAATGGAGGATAGTCCAAATATGGGTTCGAGGCTGAAAAAAGTCACGTGATACCGGTAATTTACCCAAGGAACTTCTAACTGATAAGAAAAGAAGATACTACTGCTTTGCCTCATGAACTGTTTCATTGGCTAGCGGGGATTTACATTACACGTCTACGGAGGCTTCCATTCTTTACGCTAGAAGTTTTTACCTTGACCACGTGATCAAAACGGAGATGGAATATCCTCCATTGCTAGTCTATACAATGTAATACTAGTAATACGAAAATCCCGCAGATGTCACTGCGATCAACACTTGGGGTTTTAGCAGTATCGTCGCACATTTAAGAGATACAAATTTATAGCACTGTTTGGATAGCATATTTCCACACTAGATAGGTATTCTAGACGCTGTAGACACGTCACAGTGCATGTCCAAGATGCCAGTCACCGAGTTGAGTGCCATATTTCTACCAATGACGTCACATGTCTGGCTTGCACATGACGTCACATGTTTGGCATCGAGGCTAACGAAAAATACAGGCTACCGCGGTGGGTCCGATTCTTCTTTTTTTACAGACCGCTGGAGTCACGTGATGCTCAAATGCACCAATGAAGGTGTGCGAAAAGAGCATCACGTGACTCCAGCGGTCTGTAAAAAAAGGAGAATCGGACCCACCGCGCTAGCCTCGTCTGGCATCGCTTTATATGGCGCCCAAATATAAGGCGAATGTGGTGCTCTTCATTTGACTTATTAGACTTATTTGCACTATAATAATAAAAATAAGAAATATCTAAATTAAAAGGAAAGATAATACGTGCTTTTAACGGCAAACGGGGAGTTCTGATGTTTCGTGTGCGCTCCAGATGTAATAGTACCAGTCGTTGCTAATAGCCACGTGACGTCAATGCAAGCCGTCTCTAGGGAAGTTGCAATCAGCTGATGACCTTTTCATCCGCCATTCATAACTGCCCGGTTGACCTCCAACCGCGCCCATAATTCTCTCAGCTACCAATCACAACTGCCGTAGAAGGACTGTTTGACCTCCAATGGTCGATTTATGACGTCATTTGAAACTACCATATAAGGAAAGGGCAGCTGACGTCACTGTTGGTCGAATTACTGTTGGTTTGCAAGAAAAACCTGTTCATTCATTATTACTCGTACTATACACATGAACTCCGGGAATTTCATTGGTCTTTAACAAATTGATTTAACAGATTTATGATATGATTGGCCTACGTCGCCAAGTGTGATTCCTGCAGTGATCGCTAAGATAAAAATGTAGTATAAGTTGGTTGACGGAAGTGTTTGTTTGTAAACATGCCCTTTCCTTATACGTAGTGCATGCCATCTTAATCAGCTTCAATCACCCAGTGAGACGCCAATCGAAACCCTAATCACATTTCCAAGCCTCTATATGGCACTGTAAGGTTCTAAATGGTACCGCCTTTTCAACCTGGGATTCCCAAACGGCACCGATTTGTCACCTTCATTTTTAACAGTGTATGATTGTGTGGTGTGTATGTGTGTTTAATGATCATTTGTGCCCTCCCAAAATTTATGGCTACGCTACGCCGATAAAGGGTGAGGAAATTCATATACCCTCAACCAGTGGTGAGATTCAAATAATTTAACAACTGGTTCTTTGCTCTTAAAGCTTTTTAAAGTATAAAAAAGAAAGGAAAATTGTATATCACACGTAGATTTTGAAACACTTTCCAACATCAGAAGAACTGTGTGACAAAATTAACCTTCAAACATCTATTTCTTCTTTTGCTTTGGCTAGAAACACTTGTAACTTTTATAATCTTTAACTGATGTGACAGAAATTGTCACATAACTACTGTGAAGTGGTCTGTAAGACTGCTCCATCGAAAGATGAATAAAAGGCGCGATTAACTCATAAGATGATGTTTCTGTAATGAACTTTTTGCACAGGATTGTTATAATTAAAATTTCCCTACTCAAAAGTCTCTGGTGATAATACTAATAAAGTTCCAAACGGAACAATATTTCCGGGAAGTGGCTATTCATCCGACCAATCGGACTTTTAGCTATTTAGGCAGAACGTCCGACCATCGTATATGCATCAGCAGATGATCGGACGAAATCGCTTTTTCATAACTCCGCCTTTTAAAATATAATCGTTTATTTATTTTCAATACAAATTAAGTGCATTTATGCAAATTAGGTCGTTTTCTTTTTGGAAGAAAGTTACTTATATTAAAAATATTAATTTAGTAATAGTTGTCTTCAATTATTTTTTTAACGTTATATTTCGTTAAGCAATTAAATGTACTAAATATTTGTTTCTGTATTTATATTATTAATGTTATTTATTAATTATTTAATATATTATTATTAATTTAATAATTTATTATATTGTAATTAATTTCATAATTTATTTATTATTATTAATTTAATAATTTATTATATTATAACTAATTTAATAATTAATTTATTATTATTAATTTATTATTGTTAATTTAATAATAATTATTTATTAACTAATATTAAAATATTAACAATTATAAATAGTTTGTAATTTTTTTATATTATACAATTAGTTTATTTTATATAAACACTAATAAATGTTTGAATATTTAATACTTCTTAATTGCTAAATTTATATATATGTATATATGTGTGTGTGTGTAAACTGTCTAGCATGAGGAAGTTTGACAAAACAAATTGTAGTTTAGATTATTTCATGTTGATATTTTTCATTTTTAATAAATAGCAGACTAGATTGGGTCATAGGCAAACATGTTCCAAAATCTTGCCCCTCCTTGGATTTCTTTCTGTCGGCGTCTATATCTCTTAATATTTAAATTTACATCTCATTATTTTCCAAGATTTAGAAAATCGGGTCTGTGTGTGTGTGTGGTGGTGGGGGGAGGGGGCTTCATTTCATATTCCATGAAAATTAGCTTAATTTACGTAGTCTTTCTTTTTTTTTTTTTTATTCTACAAATTACTTTCATCCAATGAGTAATTATTTTTTTTTTTTACTTTTAAAAAAGGTACTTTTCGGTTAGCCAGGCGCCAGTGTTATATATACATATGTGTGTATATATAAATGTATATGTATATATAATATGTTGGCGCCCGGCTAACCGAAAAGTATCTTAAAAAATAATAAAACTGATGCTTAAGGGGATTCTTCACGCACTTGAAAACACACGTTCCGTAATGTTAATCCTATGGGCTGGTTATTTTCGAATTTCGTGTTTCAATTTCAATATTTTTAAACGATTTTTTTTTTTTTTGCATAGGATAGCTGAGCTTAATCTTTAATATGACTCTTTTTTACTTTTTCGATTTTGGCAGCAGATTTTTTTTTTTTTTTTAAGGTACTATCAGTTTCCTAACCGATTTCGAAACTGAACTTGCCTTTAAAAAAAATCTGCAACCAAATCGAAAAAGAAAAAAAGAGTCATATTAAAGATTGAGCTCAGCTATCCTATGCAAATTTTAAAAAAAAAAATCGTTTAAAAATATTGAAATTGAAACACGAAATTCGAAAATAACCTGCCCATAGGATTAACATTCCGGAGCGTGTGTTTTCAAGTGCGTGAAGAATCCCTTATGCATCAGTTTTATTATTTTTAGGGTTCCGTACTTAAAAAGTAAAAACGGAACCATTATAAGATCACTTCTGTGTCTGTCTGTCTGTCACAGCCCTTTTACTCGTAAACTATGCAACTTCAGTTCAGTATGTCGTGGAAAGTTCAAATTGGAGGAAGTAATAAAGACTATTGACCCACATATGTACAGATTAATAAATATTCTTAAATATATTTAGGAAAAATGTAGAGGGGCTAAATAAGTTACTTGAAAAAAAAATCTTTTCTTTGTATATCATGTGGGGTATCGTGTGAAAGCTTTCATAATGCTGAAATCAAAAATATATTTCATTTAATTTTAGGTATTATATTTTCGAAGTTATGGTGGAAAATGTAGTGCAAAAATATGTTCCCCCCATCTAATTTCAAATCTATTGAAACTAAAATTATGAACAAATTAGACGTAGTAGACATTAATTTAAACCTTTCAGGAAAATTATAGCGATTACCCTGAGGTGAAATAGTTTTTGAGAAAATCGCAATTTTCTGTTACACTCAAATTTCGATTTATGGGCTTCAGCAAAAGTGTTGAGCAGAGCTGGAGGTACCTATCGTAGCAGAAGTCTAAAAGCATTGTTGATCATGAATTTTGGAAAAAATCGTCGGTAATTAGCCGAAATATTAACCCTTAAAGACACGGAGGGTTTGAACATACATAATGACAGGGACGGCGGCGTACTCTATGCTCCATCGGCTTTTAAAGCCTAGATAACAAATTTTAAGGACATATTTATGTAATGCAATGCCCAGTAGCAGTATAAAAGCAATAAATGTCAAACTGTTAAAAACAGACTAATTTAATGAGAATGAATCACATAAATGCTATGGGATTCGCGACTTTCCATTGAGTGGCTCTCTCAATACACCGACTATATCTTTAAAGGTTAACTAAAAACCTATATGGAACAACAAATATACAGAATAGCTATATTTGCTATTATTTAGGTTCCATATATCTTTGAACTTTCATGGTATATCGATTTATACTTTTCTAGTATACAGGGTGCAAAGGAAAGTCCCTTTAACCTGAAAATACATGCGAACGGAGAGAGCTACAGCTAATGCAAGTGAGGTAACGGTATAGTAAAGCAACTATGCCCGATTTAATGAAAACTACAGCGCGCCTCCTAGTGGTGAAATTTGGAAGATTGCCACTACAAATCGAAAACGAAAAGAGAAGAGCAAAATTTCCAGTTAGAAAATTTTAGAGCATCAATTAATTAATAGAATACATTTGGTTTACATGGCTAAGATAAATCTTCGCCCGTATACCCAAAAATGTCCGAAATCGATTCACTCTATTTTGTGTAAAAGTTTGAATGGAATAGCCAGAAGTATGAAGAAATACGCACAATTTATGGTATAAATACGTGCTTATCTCAATACATTTTGATAACATCACACACTCACAAAAAAGACAAACTGTCTCACAGTGATAAAAAGTTAATATTCAGTATGTTCGAAAAGTTTGCCATTGCTCACGATAAACGTTTGTATTCGTGAGAGTAATTCTACATGCCACATTTCTCAGCATGGAACGTCTGTTGCAACCCTCTGCAATACGACGACATAGATTTAACCCTTTCAAGGGCGGTGGCTAGACGGTCTAGCCTCATAATTTTAATTCCAAAACTGACAAATGGAACCAAGAATATTTTAATGAAATTTTGCTTTTGTAATGATAGTGCAAAATTAGCGGGTTTTTATTTTCTGAGAAATCCGTTTGAATATTCTGGTGTCAGTCAATTATTTCGTCAGTTTACGAACAGGATTCTTTTAGCCCTGAAAGGATTATTCTGAAATTTTCAATGCATTGGAAATTAAATCTTTACAGACATTACAGCACAGTACAACGTCACAATCTGCAATTGTGCACTGCTACATTTCCGGAATGTGAATAGGCAAAGTAGAATCGTCGCTCATCGATTTCGGATATTTTTGTGTATACAGGCGACGATTTATCTTATCCATGTGAACCAAATGTCGTTTCGTACTAATTAATTGATGCTCTAAAACTTTCTAATTGGAAAATTTGCCCTACCTCTTTTCGTTTTCGATTTGCAATGGCTATCTTCCAAATTTCGCCACAAGGGTGCTGCCGTCGTTTGCATTAGGTCGGGCGTAGTCGCTTTACTGTACCGTTACCTCACTTGTATAGCTGTAGCTCTCTCCGTTCGCAAGTATTTTCAGGTTAAAGGGACTTTCCTTTGCACCCTGTATACTATACAGCTATACCCAATCCTACGTTGCACAGTTTTTACAAAATCTTAGTATTCTTTTAGCAACGGTAATTTTTTAAATAATACACATACTAATTCATGTATTATTGCACGGAACCCTCTGTGCGCGAGTAATACTCGCACTTGACCGTTTATTTAAGGTACTTTTCGGTTAGCCGGGCGCCAATGATATATATTATATATACATATATATTTAACTATTGCGCGGCAGCGCAATACTTATTTATTTCCAGTGTCATTTCTCAATGTTAATTTAACATAGAAAAGCCTATGGAGATGATAACTTT
The DNA here is from genome assembly GCA_963932465.1 of Maratus speciosus. Lineage (NCBI taxonomy): Eukaryota > Metazoa > Arthropoda > Arachnida > Araneae > Salticidae > Maratus > Maratus speciosus. The sequence continues at coordinate 568,379,666 of OZ010787.1, forward strand.
TTCATTTTTTCTTCCCACCTTTTTGTCCTTGATGCCACTCATTTTTTATTCTTTACTAATTCTAATTATATTATAAATTTAAAGTTTAAAAACGTTTGCCTGACGTCAGGGTCAAAACGAATGGCAAAATACTTTTGCATATGGGTGAGTTATAACCCAGAGAGAAACAAGGGCCAATTTTTTTGTATATTATTCAAATATTTTTCTTAATAATTCCAAATTTCACTTTTTTCATTGAGAATCAACGGACATTTTAAATAGAAAATGTAACACTTTTTCTTCATTGTTGCAAAAATTTCAAAAGCCGTAATAATAATTTATTTGGTTTTAGTAGAAAGATTCCCGCGTGAAAAATTTTAATTGAAATAGTTTTTTTTTTTTTTTCAAAAATTAAAAAGGTGAATATGGCGTCATAGTGGAAATAAAAAGGATATTTTCAGAATACGTTTTTGCTTTGGTCAAGTTTATATTTTAGTAAAAAGTTTCTAATGGATAGCTATTTTTACGCAGGTAGCGAACTTAGTGGGGAATTACATAACTTAAATTTTAAAATGTATTTTGTTTTCGCGATGAGAACTATTTATACCCCAAGTTAAACTTAGGTAATAATTTTCTGATGTGTTTACATCACCCTTTGGGAGAGAATAAGGTTTAAAAATTCAAGTAAAACTTTTATTTTTTTTATTTTTTACTGTATCACAGCTATAATATTGTTAAATATTAGGAGTAAGGATTCAACAGAATTTACATTTACATTCATTAACATTCCTGAGTGGGAAATAGGGTATCTAAATTTAAGTGAAGTTAATTTTTTATGTTTTGATTATAGATTTTTTACGTTCAGATTGGAAGTTTTTGTCCAAACTACCGCAACCTGCATTACTACAGTGGTGAAACATTTTGAATTACACATTGGTAAACTGCATCCCACATTGTGATGCAATACCGCATACATCAAATCCTGATGATGATACTCTGTATTAATTTTGAAATGCGTTCGTCTGAGTGCTGTAGTCATTAAAAAACTTGACATATTAAACAAAAACGTAATTTGAAGAACAAATTTAAAAAAAAAAACAAAATTTATTTCCTACATTGTTTAAGCCTGAGAAGGGACAGATATTAAGTTGTTTCGTTCAATTAGTTCTACATTTAATGTTAAATTTTGTAACAAATTAGTTAAGCCAATTGAAGATTAAAAAATAAAAATAAAATTCATAGAATATGATACTTAAAACATCCTAAAAACTTAGATTCCGTTCAAATTAAATCGAAATAAATCTTAGACTTTTTTTAAAGTTTTGTATTTTGCATGCATCTTATCATTTTATGCACAATTTTCATAAACATAATACTAAATCTGCAATACAAATATTTTCAATTAAAAATGGAAGAAGTCTAAGATTTATTTCGATTTCATTTGAACGGAATCTAAGTTTTTTAGGATGTTTTAAGTATCATATTCTATGAATTTTATTTTTATTTTTTAATCTCCAATTGGCTTAACTAATCTGTTACACAAATTTAACATTAAATGTAGAACTAATTAAATGAAACAACTTAATATCTGTCCCTTCTCAGGCTTAAACAATGTAGGAAATAAATTTTTTTTTTTTTTTTAATTTGTTCTTCAAATTACGTTTTTGTTTAATTTATATATACACACATATGTATATATAATACTGGTACCTGGCTAACCGAAAAGTACCTTAAAAAATAATAAAACTGATGCTTAAGGGGATTCTTCACGCATTTGAAAACACACGCTCCGTAATGTTAATCCTTTGGGCAGGTTATTTTCGAATTTAGTGTTTTAATTTCAATATAGTTAAACGAAATTTTTTTTTCTTTTTTCATAGGTTAGCTGAGCTCAATCTTTAATATGACTCATTTTTACTTTTTCGATTTTGGTTGCAGATTTTTTTTAAAAGGTACTGTGGAGAATTGCTCCACGATCAATTTAATTGAACGGTAGCGGTGAGAAACAAATCTCTCTACCATAGAAAATAAATCATTAATTTTAAATTCTTGATTAAGTAGATTACAACAAAAAATAATAAATTAATCACGCGGGTCGTTAACTTATATGATTCCCAGAAACGCTGAGTCCTTGTAGATTCAAATTTGTAAAAGAGTTCAGTATAGAACGTCACATTCAGCAAAGAGTTCGTTGGTCGAGTGGCTTTTACGGGGAGGTCTCTCGCCGTCTCACACAAGTTCCGCGTGCCTGCACTGTAAATTGAAATGTCTGAAATTCAGACACATAAGTGTCTGAAACGGAGTGTTCAATTTTCAGACATTTTAAAGTGTCTAAATTTTTAAGACGCTTGTATGTGTCTAAATTTAAGACACTTCAAATGTCTGAAATGCATCCATGTTTGACCACCTTTAATTTCTCTGCAAAAGCAGCCATTTTTTCGGAAAGCCTTATACACAGAAAAAAAAATCCTTCAAAATATAAAAATTGTACCGCCAATCAAGACGCCAGTACAATTTACGTATTTTAATGAAAATTTTCTTCAATTTCTGGAAAAATTTATTTATTTATTTATTGGAAAATTTCTGTATTTAAAAAAAAAAAAAAAAAAAAAAAAAGAGAGAAGGGTACACATGTATTTCAATACAGTCTCGCACATTTTACATGATTAACTACTTTTACTCAACTTACAACAACATTGTATTTAACATATACCTTAACAGCATTGCACCTATCCGTCGCGGGATACGAACTCGCAACCTTATGGTCTGTAGACTATGCGATAATCCCTCTCGGCCACGATTTCACAGCTAGGAAGTTCAAATATTGTTAGTTACTTGTGACTCACAATTTATTTTACAGAAACGGTAAATATTTTGTCTATCTGCTTATAATTTTGAAAGATTTCACACATCTTCTCTCTAGAATTTTGAATATTTTGCTTTTCCTGCAATGTAAGATTAGCAGAAGGTTTATCTACTTCTACCGAAGAAATTTTCAGCAGACGTTATTTTTGAAATATTAAAATATTTAAAATGTTTTAACAGTGCATATGTATATATATTACATATATATTTAATTAATATCTATATATATTTAATTCGGGCTTGTCCCGTTTCAGTTGTGTGTTTGGGGGGGGGGGAGGGCGGAGGGGCGTAATTCAACGCCCATTAAAAATAAAATCAATTTTTCATAAAAAAAAGTGCATATATTTTTGCCTAAAGCCTGTGTTTAATGTTAATGCGAAGGTATGTGTATATAAAAGTGTGTGAAGAAATATAGTGTTCTATTTTTTGATTTTTCTTTCTTTCTTTCTTTTTTCAGATCGGTTGAATATATGGCAATTTTTTTTTTAATTGGACTCATTAATCCCTATATATTCCATATTCCATATGCCATATATTCTGAACAAAATTTCTCAGTTATAAATATTGTATATAATTTTTCTTCAAAAATAATAAAAACCAGTGTTTTATAGTTGCGCAAATAATTTTTATCTTCGTTTTTTTCGATCGAAATACAGGTTAAAAGTTTTCGATGAGACTAATTTTCTTACGGTGAAATGAGATCATTCCTGAATTAAATCAATACTCAATGATTAGCTAAAATGTTATGTAGTAAAAAATTTCAGAAATATTCTATATAATTCCAAAATAATAGTTATAACGAACTTAAATAACTTCTCAAAACACCATCAAACACTTAAATGCGCAAATTAATAATAAGTTCGATATTTCTTATTCAATATATTGAATAAGAAATGTATAGATGGCGCCACAGTTTTGAGATATATTCCAGTTATTTTTCTTTTGCGAAAATTTAGTAATTAAACTTGATATTTTCTTTAAATTTCAGAGGGAAATAGAATCAGCATACACTTTGGATACCACACAGATTCAGTGGTGCATCCAGAATTGCGATTTGGAGGGGACTAGCATATTTTAGAGGCAGTGTTATAGTTGTAAAAAAAAATGCAAGCGTCGTAAACTGGAAAGTTTTGGTTGGTGTAATTCTGAATGCTTTTAAAATGTTAAATAATGAAATACTGTACTGTACTAATATATACTTTTGTTTTTGCGATTTTTTTTGTGTGTTTCCGTATTTGGATAATTTTAAAGTGTGTTTGCAATCAAACAATTTAAAGTTTTATTATTAAATTATCAAAATATTATAAAGGTTAAAGTGTGCAAAAAGTTGCACTGGATCTTAAATTTATAATTAAGTAAATAGTTTTTTTTTCTAAAGTAAATCTTAAAAACATCAATTAATTAGTTTACTTAAGTATAATTAAGTAATTAATGTTTATAATTAAGTAAATTTTAAACATGCTATAATTTCGAATTTCATAATAAAATTTAAAAAAGAGAAAAAAAAAATGTGCGACAAAATTAATATCTTTTTAAAAATTCCGATTTTTTAAGGATCTATTAAAAAATAATTATATTCTTTCATAATTAAAAAAAAATAATATCTAGTCTAATCTGGGAGAGGCTTCAGCCCCCTTAACTCCCCCAGTAGGTGTGCCAATGCACTAGTTTCAATATAAATAAATAAATCATGTTTAATATACGTGAGTTTAGAAAATTCTGATTGCGAAATATGTGGATTTGTCCTTGAAAGATTATATTATACCTTTTAAATGGAGAAATATGCAAAAAATGGAAAATTTTCTGGAATTTACGGAAGTAAATTTATATTAAAATACGTAAATTGGCGTCCCAATTGGCAATATAATTTCCATATTGTAATGGTTATTTTTTACAGTGTATAAAGCTTACAAAAAACAGTGAACAATTGATTGCCTATAGCAAAACTTGCAGGGTGATCAAAAATGGATGCGATTCAGATGTTTTAAACGTCTTAAATTCAGACATATACACGTGTCTTAAAAATTAAGACACTTTAAAATGTCTGAAAATTGAACACTCCAGTTTCAGACACTTATGTGTCTGAATTTCAGACATTTCAGTTTACAGTGTTTATACCATGATCATATAGTTAGACACTTAAGTGTCTTAATTTCAGGCACCTATGATGTCTGAAATTCCATATTCAGACACTTAAGTGTCTGAATTACTCTTTCAGTCACATATGTGTCTGAATTTAAGACGCCCTTATTTGCAGTGTGGCTCAATTTTCTCGGCACCTCTCGTGGTTTCAGCCCGGGAAAAAATCTCTTTTCCCCTCGTCCGTGCGAGCAAAACACACACTCCAATTCCCGACTCCAAACTGATCCCCTCCTTTATTTTCCTCCGAAAAATGGTCACTCTTTCGGACCCCGTGAGAAAACTTTCAACATCCATCTCTGTCACCTTAAAGGCATTAGCGAATTCCTTTGCGAGACCTAAACAGGGTGGTCTATACTCCGACCACTTAGCGGTGTCTCACATTCTTTATCAGGGCGTGCTACGTCCTAAGTGCTAATCCATCATCACTTACAATGTCCTAGAGCGTGAGAAAAATGTCTACTAGTCTTTCTATGCACCTGGGCCCAGTAGCAGAAACAGTGCAGCACGGAAGCGGGCGCTGCAGATTATTTAAACTTTGCAGATTAATCCACCAACTTAAAAATAAATGCTGGGCTTAAAAAATAGCTGAAATTTGCTTTAAGTCTCTAGATTTGTGGTATTTGTTGTATCCTTATATTATATATATTCTTTATAAATGGAAATTTTGCTTACTTTAAGTGTTTCTGTTATTTCTTATGATAGTAGGCTTATTGGGTCGCAGATAAATTTTTGTTTGCTGCAGACTGACGCAGAAAATTCTGCTTCTGGGCACCTGGGTGATATGTATCCAGTTTTTCTTTAGGAAGACTTCTTCACACATAATCTGAAAACATAGAAGTTCATTTCTTTACAACACCCTCCTCTAAAAGACGATTCTTCAGGCTCGAATGAAGAATTTTATAATCAGTGGATGATCACAAAAAATTCCAATATCTCAGAGTGGCAGATGCAATAAATAAATTATCATTGCGCGCTCTGATACATTACACTAAAAAAAAAAAAATACATATACAGTAAACCCTCGATTTAACGAACTAATTGGGACTAAGATGTGTCCGTTAAATCGCAAAGTACTATTTATAATATTATTTTGTTATAATTATAGTACATATATATATTATTACGTACTTGTAATTACGTATATTATTACAGTGCAAATTACATATATACACATAATATATATATACAATACATACAGTGTATATACATGTGTTGTATATATACAATACATGTATATACATAAATATATATTGTATATACATATATACTACTGTACATATATATATATATATATATATATAAACACAATACATTACTTTTAATAATACAATATTGGTAATGAAATACAAACGAATAACACATATGCAACTTTTATGGGAATGAAACACTTTTTACACAGAAATAATAATTAATAAACAAGCAATAAACAAATGGAAAAAAATTACAATGCCCCCAAAACAACAGGCATCATTTTGTGTTATTTGCATCACATTAAGGTTGCTCCATACTGCTGGATTGAAAAAAGGCGTCTAGTTTTAGTTGTTTCCCACTTGAATGCTGTTTTTTTTATTATAAGAGCTCGAAATTGTCTAAAGTGTCCATAATACGCAAACACTTCGGGATCTGAAGATGCCCCTATGTAAGTAATGACGTCATCCATATGCTCTCGTACTGTAGATAATTTCGGTCGAAATTCGCTTAATTCTTCTTTCTTGTCGCCCTCGACCTCATCTTCATTATCATCATGCAGAATACTTTCTGCGATCTCCTCCTCATTTAGAATCTGGTAGCCTGGATCTACTTCGTCATTCTCGAGCCACTGTTCTATATCTTTCTCAGGGATATCAGCACCAGCCTCCATTATTGTACTCCTAAAATCCGAAATCTCAAACCCTGTAAAATCGTATTCAGGATCTGCGTCGTTGAGTAGTTTTGACCAGCCGTTAGCCAGTGTGGATACCTTCATCTCCCCCCACGCAGCAGCAAATTTAAAGATAGCTGATTTAAATTGTAGGTGCGCAAATTTTGCAGCGTTCTGGCTCCTCTCAAATCTTCTACTGCATCATTTTCATTTTCCAACACTACCATTACTTCTTCAAGGAATTTCTTCTTATAAATCCTCTTGCAGGCAACAATGACTCCTTGGTCCATCGGTTGAATTAATGAAGTTGTGTTTGGAGGAAGGAAATCACATTTTATTCGTCCATCCCTACTAACTAACTTTTCCGCGTTAGGGTGGCAGGGAGCATTATCAAGGAGTAATAAAGCTTTTACTTCGTGGGAAGGTATTTTCATAACTTCTTCTTGATAGTGACGCACGTCAGGAACAAACTGGTTAAAAAACCAATCAGAAAAAATATCGCCTGTGAACCAAGCATTCTTTGAACTAGAATAGATGACTGGCAGTTGTTGCATACTAATATTTTTTAGAGCACGCGGTTTCCTGGCCTTTCCAAATACCATTGGTTTAAGACGATGACTACCATCAGCATTAGCACAAAGGAGTGCTGAAATACGCTCCTTGTTTAGCTTGCGGCCAGGCGTCTGGGTATCATGTTTGTACGCCAAGGTATTTTCCGGCACAGAACGAAAATAGAGTCCCGTCTCGTCAGCATTGTATAATTGACACAAAAGTAGGCCCTCGGATTCTATCAGTTTCTTTATCTTTTTTCGAAAAGGTTCCACCTGTTCGATGTCGGCGCTTAAAGATTCACCGCATGTTTTCCTGTTAGTGAAACCATGGCGTTTACGAAAGCGTTAAAGCCAACCATCACTTGCACGAAATGTCACTAAACCCATATGTTTCGCCAATTTTTCTGCGGCTGCCTGCAACTCAACACTACGGACGACGACGCCACTTGACCGCTGTTGTACAAACCATTTGTATACTGCCTCCTCCAGGTTTTTATTATGAGCCACTTTTACATGTTTCCTGTCCGCCACTGAGAAACCGCTTTTTGAATCACCCACGCTGTATTTAAGGGAAAAATGGACTAGTTTTTCCTTATTCTTGCGAATGTCTGAAACGGTTTGTTTTTTAACTCTGTATAGTTCGCAAACACGGGCGACCGACACACCACTCTCCAACTTCTCTATCAACTCAAGTTTCTGTTTTATAGATAAATTAATGCGTTTCCGTTTAATATTACAAGCCATTTCAAAAAAGCGCTAGTAGCAAAATACACTTGTGAACGGAAGCAGAAATGGATCGTGGGTACGCTAGCGCATGCATAGAACGAAAAGCATATCACATGGCCGCATAGGTCGCCAGCATCATTGCGCATGCTTAGAACGAAAACCACGCTGCAGTGAAAATCAAAGCGCACGCTTTCGGCGTTTCGTGTTCTTTCCCCTTTTTAAGGTTTCGTTCATTTGATCATAGGCGTAGCGTCGGGGGGGCACGGGGGGGGGGATGTGCCCCCCCCCAACCTTCTACGCCCCGTGCGCCAGAACAGACAGCGTAGGGGGCGCCAAATGAAGATTTTTTTTTGTCTTTACATACAAAAATATATGTATATTTACATTGAATTTGCATAAAAATGTCTCACAGCCGGAAAAACCAAAAGCAAAACGGAACCAAATTCATTAAAATTTACAAATATATAAAAAGATTCATCTATAATAAAAGGCTGCAAATTAATTAGAAAAAAGAGCGGTTCTCTTAGGTTATTTTCTATCTCAAATTCTAAATATACCGAAAAGCGAAGGGGGCGCCAAATGAAGATTTTGTTTGACTCTGACTTTTCTGATGAAACAATTCCATGAAGGCGGTTCAACTTTTTTCTCTCTCTCCCTGAGCAGCGTTCAGCTTTCATTTTACCCGTCTTCATATGGGCGAGATCGGGTGGCTACCCGGGCCAATATATAAAAAGATTCATCTATAATAAAAGACTGCAAATTAATTAGAAAAAAGAGCTGCTCTCTTACGCTATTTTCTTTCTCCAATTCTAAATATACCGAAAGGCGAAGGGGGCGCCAAATGAAGATTTTGTTTGACTCTGACTTTTCTGATGGAACGATTCCATGAAGGCGGTTCAACTTTTTTCTCTCTCTCCCTGAGCAGCGTTCAGCTTTCATTTTACCCGTCTTGATATGAGCGAGATCGGGTGGCTGCCCGGGGCATTAAAAACAAACAGGAGAAGGAGTCAGGGCCGAAACTAAGGGGGGGGGGGGTTGCAAGGGGGCATGTGCCCTGGGCGCCACGCGAAGGGGGTGCCAGATGAAAATTTGGTTTGCCGTTTTATACAATATATATATGTGCGTGTGAAATTTTTGTAAAAAAATATTTTTTAGCCGAAAAATCAAAAAGAAAAGCTGAGTAAAGTGCATTAAAATTGTCAAATACATAAAAAGATTCGCCTACAATATACAAGACAGTAAATGAATAACCCCATTCTTTTTCTTATAATTACTTTTTTACATGTATATCATCATATCTGGTCTAGAGGGGGCGAGGTCAGGTGACTGACTGGGACATTAAAAACCAAGCGGTCGAAAATTCTCAAAATGAAAAGTAAAATCTTAATAATTTTGTTGTTGTTGTTTTGAGTCGCACATAAATTTGAAAATTAGCATTAGGTTGAGGAAAATATGTAGACATATCAATCTATAAATAAGAAGTGTGATATAAGTGATAATTTCACAAAACTGGTGTAGATAGTACAGGAAGGTATTTTACAATGCTGGAATTCATTTTTATGCATACAGTAAATCCTGGTTTTTAGTTCCTAAAACAATGTGACTCATAGACATTAATGTGCCTCAATTGTAATAATTTTAATGCTACAACAACAGTAAAATCTGGAAAAATGAAATCTCTCTTTAATGGATTCTTGTCCTAAATAATAAAAAAAAACTGCATGGTTCCAGCAGAAAGAATACCAATAGTTATATCTGCTAGGACGGAAACCTGTATAAAGCGAAATTATTTCCTACCTTTCGATTTTTTTCACAGGTTTTAATGAATAAATACTTGACAAAGCAGGTTATGTATTTCAATATTACGCATTTTACTGTTGCACATTTTAAATTTTAAAATAAGTCTGCTAATAGAAACTTTCGTAAATTTCTCTTTGTAAATTTACTTTGCGGAGGAAGGCGGGGGGCGCCAAAATCCATGTTGGCCCCGGGTGAAAATATAGCTAGTTTCGGCCCTGGAAGCAGAGCACAAAGTAAAATGCTTTAGTAAAACCCTTTAAAAGAAAAAAATGAGTATAGCATTTGCAGTGGTACAGAAAAAAATCTCCCACAGGCCGCCATGGCTAATAAAGTCGCCTCTGCCTTTATCCACCTAAATGATTTTTTCTCTACTTTTTGCCTCCTTGCCCTTGAACTTCCTTAGTCAGACAAAAGAAAAGACGAATTTAGACAAAAGATCGTGGAAAAATATCGTGAATTTCGTCAAAAAATCTCTGAAACAAATACCGAATATCATTTTCGTCAATCGGTCGTAGACAAAGTCACGAAATTTAGAAAAACATCGTGTAAAGAAAACCGTGAACTCAATAAAATGATCGGCGGAAAAAAGTGCGAATTTTGGTAATTCGTCGTCAAAAAATCGTCGTCAGAATCTCCTCAAAGGACCGAGGAAAAATATCTTGAATTTTATCAAAGGTTGCGGAAACAAATGGCAATTTTCATCATTCGGTCACGGAAAAATCATCGCAAATTTCGTCAAAAGAATGCACAAAATATTAAGAATTTCGTCTAACGACCAAGAGAATAAAATTGCAGATTTCGTCAAATGGTCGCAGACAAAAAGACGGCAGTGGTGACTCTCAGTTTAAAAAAAAAAAAATCTGAAATTCTCAGCAGATTTTCTGAAAGGTTACAGCAGAGGAGGGAAAAGGGGGAAATCTCCCGGCGCCAATTATGCATTTTTTCAGCGGTCCTTTTCCGAAATTCGCATTTTTTCGTGATCCTTTGACGAAATTTGAGTTTTTTATCGCGATCCTTTGACGAAATTCGCGTTTTTCCGAGATCTTTTGATGAAATTTTCGTTTTTTGCGATTCCTTGGCGAAATGTGTGTTTTTTCGCAATCTCTAGATGAAGTTTGCGCTTTTTCGTGATCCCTTATAGAAATTCGCATTTTTTTCGCGACTCTTTGGCGAAATGCGTTTTTTTCTGCAGTCATTTGAAGAAATTGGCGCCTTTTTTCTGTGAACGATTGTCGAAATAGATTTTTTCGGCAACCGTTTTCCGAAATCTGCGATATTTATGCCCGAATTTTCGGACTGATGACCGATTTTTTAAAAATTTTGGAACTGAATGCCTTAAATTTTCGGAAAATTCAGAACAGAATCACACCTGAAAAGACGCGAATTTGGTTAAATAATTGCGTAAAAAATCGAGAATTTAAACAAATGATTGCGCGAATAATCAAGAATTTCGTAAGTCGGTTTTGAATAGAAAATCCCGAATTTCGACAGACTATCGTGGAAAAGAATTTCGAATTTCGTCGAATGATATCTGAAACAAACAGCGAATACCATTAATCGGTCGCGGAAAAAATATATATCGCGAATTTCGACAAGTGGTGGCGGAGAAAAAATTCGACAGTTTGTCGCAGAAAATTTCGCGAATTTTGGCAAAGGATCGCGGGAAAAAAAATCGAGAGTTCCCTGAAAAGATCGACGGAAACAAAAACGCGAACTTTGGCAAATGATCACGGAAAAAAATTGTGAGTTTCGCGAAATGATCGCTCCCCAAAAACGAGAATTTTGCAATAAGGCATAGGAAAAATTGCGAAATCTCCTTCAACGATCGTAGCAAATGATAGCGAAAAGAAATAACTATTTTCGTCAATCGATTGGGGAAAAAATTGCAAATTTTTCAATTCGTCACGGAAAAAATTGCGAATCTCCTCAAACAACAGTACAAAATATCTTGAATTTTTCCAAAGGTTGCAGAAACAAATGGCGATTTTGTCATTCAGTCACGGAAAAATCATCGCAAATTTCGTCAAAAGAATAGGGAATTTCGTCAAAAGAAACAAATCAGTAACTACCATCAATCGGTCTCGGAAAATATATATCGTGAATTTGGGCAAGTGGTGGCGGAAAAAAATCAATTTCGTCAATCTGTCGTAGACAAATTTGCGAAATTTGGCAAAGGATCGCGGAAAAAATCGCAAAATCTCCTTCAACGATAGTGTAAAAAGATCTCGGAAAGAGGTATTTTCGTCAGTCGATTGGGGTGGAATTCGTCGCGGAAAAAATCGCAAACTCCTTAAACAGCCATTGAAAAAATGTCGTTTGGGAAGATGACTTTACAGGCGCAATGAAGAAAAATATCGAATATTTTCAGTAAAAATAGTCGCTGAAATCCGCAAAAAGTCGCCTGTTTTATTGAAATAGTCTCTTTTTAATGGTTTTCGACCTAAAATAGTCGCCATAGCCGCCAGATGCTGAAAATAGTCGCTTTTAGTAGCATTTCAGTAGCAAGTGGCAGCCGTGCAATTGTATGTTAAGAAAAATCGGAATTTTTTGAGAAATTGTGTCGAGACGAACCGGGCCTGATTCAATTGATTTTTTCATGAGCCGAGCTTGTTTTCACTGCTTTTTGTACTAGCCGGGTCTGGTCGTAAACTGTGAAAATATAAACGGGCCGAGGCCCGGGTGGAACTTTCAATTTTCTCGCCGGGTCTGGCAATTGCGGTTCGTGCAGACCTCTAGTGTGCCCCCTAGGGGCGTGCAAAGAGAGGACTAAAAGAGCGGTCGCCCCTGGCGCGAAATTTATGCTGTGAACAACGGTTTTATTTGTTTATTTATTCATTTTTTGGCCGATGATCCTTTTTGGGGGAATTTCTTTTTCTCTCTTGATCATTTTTTCCCCTCTCGCAAAACATCATGAACTCTCTAACAAGTAAGTGTAATTTTCTTTTATGCTATTTAGTTGTTCTGAATTCCTAAAATAAAATTAAACCTTAATTTCAAAATAAACGCGAAAAATTTATTCGATAGAATTTACTTATGTTTCTGCACTTTATCAATTTTATTACACCCATCACAAAGAGAAAGTTTTTTTTTCGTGGGGGGGGGGGGGGGCGCGCAAAATTGAAATTTTCGCTCTGGGCGCCATTTCTACTTCGCACGGCCTTGGTGCCACCCCCAAAATTTCTGGTCACGCTACGCCTATGTGCAGAAACATAAATAAATTCTATCGAATAAATATTTCGCGTTTATTTTGAAACTTTAAAAGGTTTAATTTTTAATTTAGGAATTCAGAACAACTAAATAACATAAAAGAAATTTGAACTTATTTGTTAGAGAGTTCATGATGTTTAGCAACAGGGGGGAAAATGACAATGAGAGAAAAAGAAATTCACCGAAAAATGATCGTCGGACAAATAAATGAATAAATAAATAAAACTGTGGTTTGCAACTGTGGAAAATTTCGCGCCCGGGGCGACCGCTCCTTTAGTCCCCTCTTTGCACGCCTATGGGGGGAACACTAGAGGTCTGCACGGACCGCCATTTCAAGGCCCGGCGAGAAAATTAAAAGTTCCACACGGGACCGACCCTTTATCTTTTCACAGTTTACGACCAGGACCGGCTCGTACAAAAATCAGTGAAAACAAGCCCGGACGATGAAAAAATCAATTAAATCAGTACCGGTTCGGCTCGACACAATTTCTCAAAAAATTCCGATTTTCTTAACATACAATTGCAGGGCTGCCACTTGCTACTAATATCGACTATGTTCAGCATCCGGTGGCTATGGCGACTATTTTAGGCCGAAAACCATTAAAAAGCGACTTTTTTCGGATTTCAGCGACTTTTTTTACTGTTGTAAAATGTCTGATCTTTTTCTTCAAAGCACCTGTAAAGTCATCTTCCCAAACACACTTTTTCAACGGTTGTTCGAACAGATTCGCGATTTTTCAACGAATTCCAAAATTCTCGATTCCCCCCCCCCCCCCCAATCTATTGACGAAAATACTTATTTCTATCCGAGATCTTTTTATACAATCGTTTAAGGAGATTTTGCGATTTTTTCTGCGATCCTTTGCCAAATTTCGCAAATTTTTCTACGTCAGATCGACGAAATCGATTTTTTTCCGCCACCACTTGTCCAAATCCGCATTATATATTTTCTGCGATCGATTGATGGTAGTTACTATTTGTTTCAGAGATCTTTTGACAAAAATCACGATTCTTTTCCAGATCATTTGTCAAAATTCGTAATTTTCTTTTCATGATCGAGTTATAAAATTCGTGATTTTTTGCGCGATCATTTGGTTAAAATTATCAATTTTTTTGATCAAATTTGCGTTTTTTGTCCGCGGCCATTTGATGAAATTTGCGATTTTTTTTATGATCGTTAGACGAAATTCGCAATTTTTTGTCCATTCTTTTGACGAAATTTGCGATGATTTATCCGTGACCAAATGACGAAAATCGCCATTTGTTTCTACGACCTTTGGTAAAATTCAAGATAGTTTTACGGTTGTTTGAGGAGATTCGCGATTTTTTCCGCGACGAATTGCAAAATTCGCGATTTTTTCCCCAATCGATTAATGATAATAGTTATTTCTTTTCGCTACCTTTTGCTACGATCGTTGAAGAATATTTCGCAATTTTTCCTATGACCTATTGCAAATTTCCCAATTTTTAGGCGGCGACCGTTTCACGGAATTCACGATTTTGCTTCAACGATACTCTGCCAAAATTTGCAAATTTTTCTGCGGCAAACTGGGAAAATTTTTTTCGCCAGCACTTGTCGAAATTCACGATTCTTTTCCACGATAGTTTATCGAAATTCGTCATTTTCTTTTCAAACCGACTTACGAAATTCTTGATTATTTGTTTAAATTCTCAATTTTTTACGCGATTATTTGACCAAATTCGCGTCTTTTCAGGGGTGATTCTGTTCTGAATTTTCCGAAAATTAAAAAAAAATTGGTCATCAGTCCTAAAATTCGGGCATAAGAAAAATCGCGAATTTCAGCAGATGGTCGCCGAAAAAATCAATTTCGACAATCGTTCACAGAAAAAAGTCGCCAATTTCTTCAAAGGATCGCAGAAAAAAATGAATTTCACCAAAGAATCGCGGAAAAAAAACACGAATTCCTACAAGTGATCACGAAAAAACGCAAACTTCGTCTGGGAATCGTGAAAAACACACACATTTCACCAAGGTATATCACAAAACGCAATTTTCATCAAAAGATCGCGGAAAAGCGCAAATTTCGTCAAAGGATCGCGTTAAAGAAACACAATTTTCGTCGAAGGATCGCGGAAAACCGCGAATTTCGCTAAAGGACAGCCGATAAAACGCATAATTGGGGCCGGGAGATTTCCCCCCTTTTCCTTCTCTGCTGTAACCGTTCAGAAAATTTGCTGTGAATTTGAGATTTTTTTTTTTTTTTTTTTTTTTTTTTTTACTCAGAATCACCCCTGTCGTCTTTTTGTCCGCGACCATTTGACGAAATTTGCAATGTTTTTCTTTTGGTCGTTAGACGAAATTGACGAGATTCGCGATTTTTTCGATGACGAATTACCAAAATTCGCATTTTTTTCCGCCGAAAATTTTATGGAATTCACGATTTTCTTTACACGATCCTTTGTCAAATTTCGTGAATTTTTCTATGACCGATTGACGAAAATGATATTCGGTATTTGTTTCAGAGATTTTTTGACGAAATTCGCGATATTTTTCCCTGACCTTTTGTCGAAATTCGTCGTTTCTTTTGTCGACTGACTGAGGAAGTTCAAGGCAATTAGGATAAAAGAAGAGAAAAAATCATTTGGGGGATAAAAGCAGGGGCGCTTTTTTTAGCCATGGCGCCCTGTGAGAGATTTTTTACTGTACCAATGCAAATGCTATACTCATTTTTTTTCTTTTAAAGGATTTTACTAAAGCATTTTACTTTGTGCTCTCCTTCCAGAGCTGAAACTAGATATATTTCACCTGGTGTAAACATGGATTTTGGCGCCCCCTCTTTCTCCTTCTCCCGCAAAGTAAATTTACGAAGAGAATTTGCGAAAGTTTCTATTAGCGGACTTATTTTAAAATTAAAAATGTGTAACAGTAAAATACGTAATAATATTGAAATATATAACCAGCTTTGTCAAATAGTTATTCATTAAAACCTGTGGAAAAAATCAAAAGGAAATGGAAATAAGTCCGCTTTATACAGGTTTCCGTCTTAGCAGATAACTGTTGGCATTCTTTCTGTTGGAACCATGCAATTTTTGTCATTTAAGATAATATTACATTATAGACTATTTCATTTTTCTAGATTTTACTGTTGTTGTAGCATTACAAATTATTACAATTGAGGTACTTTAATGTCATAGTGATATGAGTCACATTGTTTCAGGAATTAAAAAATCAGGATTTACTGTAGGCATAAAAATGAATTTCAGCATTGTAAAATATCTTTCTGCACTATCTACACCAGTTTTGTGGAATTATCACTCTTCTTATTTATAGATTGATATGTCTACATACTTTCTTCAACTTAATGCTAATTTTCAAATTTATGTGTGACTCAAAACAACAACAACAAAATTATTAAGTTTTTACTTTTCATTTTGTGAATTTTCGACCGCTTTGTTGATATGCATGTAAAAAAGTAATTATAAGAAAAAGAACGGAGTTATTCATTTGCTGTCTTGTATATTGTAGGCGAATCTTTTTATATATTCGACAATTTTAATGCATTTTACTCAGCTTTTCTTTTTGATTTTTCGGCTAAAAAATATTTTTTTACACAAATTTAACACGCACATATATACATATATTGTATAAAACGGTAAACCAAATTTTCATCTAGCGCCCCCTTCAAGTGGCGCCCAGAGCACATGCCCCTTAGTTTCGGCCCGGACTCCTTCTCCCGTTAGTTTTTATTGTCCCGGGCAGCCACCCGATCTCGCCCATATCAAGACGGGAAAAATGAAAGCCCAACACTGCTCAGGGAGAGAGAGAAAAAAAATTGAACAGACTTCATGAAATCTTTTCATCGGAAAAGTTTGAGTCAAACAAAATCTTCATTTGGCGCCCCCTTCGCCTTTCGGTACATTTGGAATTGGAGAAAGAATAATGCCTAAGAGAAAAGCTCTTTTTTCTAATTCATTTGCAGTTTTCTACTATAAATGAATCTTTTATATATATTTGTAAATTTCAATGCATTTGGTTCAGTTTTACTTTTGGATTTTCCGGCTCTAAGACATTTTTATGCAAATTCAATATAAATACATATATATTTTTGTATGTAAAGACAAAAAAATCTTCATTTGGCGCCCCCTACGCTTTCTGTTCTGGCGCCCAGGGTGTAGAAGGTTGGGGGGGCACACGCCCCCCCCTGACGCTACGCCTATGTTTCTGCACTTTATCAATTTTATTACAACACCTATCACAAAAGAAAGATTTTTTGGGGGGGTGAGGGGGGGAGGGGGCGCAAAATTGAAAATTTGCTCCAGGCGCCGTTTTTACTTCGCACGACCTTGGTGCTCCCCAAAATTTCTGGTCACGCTACGCCTATGGCTGTAAGTAAAAAAAAGTGCCAAATAATTTATTATAAGATTTATTATGGAAGAAAAAAGAAGAAAGTGGACACCGACAAATAATGGAAATGCTTATATATTGAATTACGTTTTCAAGGGCACCGAATTCAATGATATAAGCAATATGGTTGTTTTCTGTGAGAAGAATAAGCTAAAGCTAAAAATTATCCTTCTCTGTGCCCGAACAACCATTATAATCAAGTGGATAGATTAAAAATGAAAACAGAATAGAAACAAATAATATGAAATGGAAAAATCAATAAAACCTGTTTAAATATTTATAGGATATAAAATAGAAATAATACACAACATACCGATTAATATTTCAGTATTTTTCAATATATCCACTCGCACTTGGCTACCAGAATATCGTAAAGATTAAGGGGAAAAAAACAGTTAAGAAATCACAGTAATAAATACCAAAGGATGCAGTTAATACATTTTGAAATACCATGATAAAAACAATTAATATAATATAAAATAAAATAAATAGAAAGTAATTACATTATTTAAAATAACTAAAATGCACTATTAAATTAATTAATTACTATTTAACAATATCGTCAAAATTTAGCTACAACAAAAAAACACCTGGTGTAGGAAATTATAACTGAATAGGAGCTGCAAAAGACAAAATTTATAACTTAACGTCAATAGACAAATTTTGGTGCTGCCATCTAGTAGTATTTTTATTATTCAAATGTCACAAGATGAACAATTGAAAGCCTTTGAATGTAAAAAATTTTTATTAACAGCAAAACCAAACAAATCCTTATAAATAGATAATTATAAACCTATTATAAACCACACTATATATTTTTTAAAAAACTATTGTCAATAAAATTTTAAAAAAGCATTCAAAATTCTATTATCATACTCATTAAAACTACACTAAGAATTTGAATAATTCTATGACATTGATAATATATAATAGCATATAGCTATATGCTATAAAATAAAATAAATTCAATAATAATTAATAAAAATATATATTAAAAATAATATAAAAATCGTTAATAATAACTATTATATATAAGATAATTATAAAATGAACAGTAAATAAAAAATATATGGAAGTATATGGAAGATTATCAGATACTTAAATTCCCATTACCAAAAATCTCAAATATAGTGTGTGGATTATTTTCATACAACCATAAAAATTTTAAAAGTATGAATGTGGGACATTCAAACACATTAAACCGATAATAAATTTTATAACACAAAGTGAAAATAGATCAATATTAAGAAGAATAGAGGAATAATAATAAAAATAATTACCCAATTTTAATACACACAGTATAACTTTATTTATATTAAATATATTTATATGTATACAGGGTGATTCATAAAAGATGGGCAGAACTTTAAGGGGTTATAGTACACTTAAAGACAAATAATATTAAATAGGAGACTAAGGGTCCCAGACGTATTCCCAAGGAGATAGGGGGCATTAAAGTTTAGGGTCCGAAATTTCAAATGATTATAAAACATGGAAAAATTGGTCGATTCGTTTGCGGTTTTTGCAAAAAATTTTCTTTATGCCAGTATTTTCTTGAAATAAAATTTTAAAGTTCAATTTCAAAAAATGCCGATAGGGGGCGCTTTAGACTTTGGAGTAACAAACAACTATTTTTTAACGTTATTTTTTGTATTTCTTTAAATGATTTCGAAAGCTTAGACTTAAACTTAAATTTTCAGCTCAAAATCTGTATCGCTGACGTTGGTTCAGTAGCGAGGGGTGGGGGTTCAAATTTCAACTTCTGAACATAGTTCAGTTTGCACTACTTAACCATGCCCAACGATTCTGTGCTGTGATACGAGGCAAAAATACAACTTTCGTCAAGGACTGCATAGTCGAAATTCACTCATAAAGGCACTGGCACAGTTGGAAACGTCGCTCATGCAAACGTTAAAGCTCCATTCCTGACGCTAGTCACCGGGTGAAGAAGGAAACAGAAAGTATGCAAATGTCAAATGGGGAAGAAGAAGAACACGTATGCAAAATTTCGACACGATTCAGGCATAAAAACCACTGAACGGTGAGTCAAGTGTAAGTCGCTGTAGTAATGAATCGGAAGATGGTGCCCTTCACGAATAAGGAAAAGGCTGAGATGCATTTAATTTACGGAGCGGCAGATGGAAATGGTGCAGAGGCACAACGAATGTACGGAGAGCGATTTCCCAACAGGCGGTCGCCTAACCGCAAAACTTTCGAGCGCTTGCACAGACAGTTGTGTGAGACGGGATCATTTCTCGCTTCCCGGTCGAATGCAGGTCGTGCAAAAAAGGATGAATCAGTAGTTGTTGCAGAAGCCATTCTGGATGTAGTAGCGGCGCAGCCAAGTACAAGTACACGAACAGTGGCTAGGCAGGTGGATACCTCACAGTCCATGACTTGGAGGGTACTGAAGGATGAACATTTTTCCAGTTTCATGTGCAACGAGTCCAGAAACTGTCTCCAGGGGATTATCCAAATCGTATTGAATTCGCCCGCTGGTTTCTGCAGCAGAACGCGCTAAATCCACATTTTGGACGAACTGTGCTTTTCACCGATGAATGTACCTTCACACGTGAAGGTACATTTAACACACACAATGCACATGTATGGGCGGATGTCAATCCACATGCTACGTATCCACATGCTCATCAGAGACGCTTTTCCATCAATGTTTGGGCAGGAATCCTCGGAGACCACCTAATCGGACCGTACCTTCTTCCTGAACGCCTCAACGGTAAAACATACCTCACATTTCTGCAACATGTGCTGCCAGACCTGTTAAACGTTGTTCCTCCACGCATCCGGCGGGTCATGTGGTTCCAGCACGATGGAGCGCCAGCCCATTACGTACGAGACGTCCGAAACTATCTGGACATCACATTTCCGAACAGATGGATTGGTCGAGGTGGTCCTGTTGCTTGGCCGGCTCGCTCGCCAGATCTTTCACCCCTCGATTTCTTTTTTTGGGGACGATTGAAGGCTCTTATGTATGAGACACCCATTGAATCCCCCGAGGAACTGGTCGCCAGACTTTCCGCCGCTGTAGGGGAAGTGCTCGAAAAGCCTGATGTTTTCGCGAATGTTCGCCGTTCCATTCTTCGCCGTTGTTCTGCGTGCATAACCTCTGGTGGTCACAATTTTGAACATTTATTGTAATTACATGTTAATAAATATGCTTTGGTAACATAATCCTAATTTGTGTCTTTTTACCTCGTATCACAGCACACAATGTGTGGACATGGTAAACTGAACTGTGCTCAGGAGTAGAAATTTCAAACCCCTCTCACCAGAAACTTAACCACGTCTAACGATTCAGATTTTGGGCTGAAAATTTAAGTCTAAGCTTTAGAAAGCATTTAATGAACACAAAAAATAACGGTATAAAATAGTTGTTCGTTACTCCAAAGTCTAAAGCGCCCTCTATCGGAATTTTTTGAAAATTTTCTTTAAAATTTATTTTCAAGAAAATACTGACATAAAGAATAATTTTAGCAAAACGCGGCAGTAGTTAGAGCCTAATCTACGACACAAAGATCGGGAATAACTGATTTTTGTTCTGGGGGGAGAAGGGTTTCAAATTTCAAATTTCAGTTTACGCTACTTAACTACTCGTTAGGACTCAGATTTTTAGATCAAAATTTAAGTTTAAGTCTAAGCTTTCGAAATCATTTAAAGAAATACAAAAAATAACGTTAAAAAATAGTTGTTTGTTACTCCAAAGTCTAAAGCGCCCCCTATCGGCATTTTTTGAAATTGAACTTTAAAATTTTATTTCAAGAAAATACTGGCATAAAGAAAATTTTTTGCAAAAACCGCAAACGAATCGACCAATTTTTCCATGTTTTAGGATCATTTGAAATTTCGGACCCTAAACTTTAATGCCCCCTATCTCCTTGGGAATACGTCTGGGACCCTTAGTCTCCTATTTAATATTATTTGTCTTTAAGTGTACTATAACCCCTTAAAGTTCTGCCCATCTTTTATGAATCACCCTGTATTAATCACTATAAAAATGGCATACTATTAGTAATTAATATGATATTGTCCTTAGTAAATTAAAATTCAATAACATATGATTGTAAATAAGATAAAACTTTAATTAAGCTAAATATGTTAATGAAAGTCACCAATTACATATAAAATATCAAATCAACATCCTTATAAAATACTTATCAAAAATATAGTAATAATACAAAAGCCCCATTTTTTTTTTTAATTAACCATTGCGTATTATCCAGACAAAACCACCCTCCTCCGTACTCTAACATCTACCCACCCATCCAACCTATAATATTTTTTTATATTATTTTACAATTTTTATTTTTTTTAGATATATTTTTTTATTTTATATATTTTTTTGTAATTTTGTTTACGCATGTGTTAATTTGTTTTAAAAGATCATGTAAGTAAAGTACTAATTGTATATTAAAGAATATATGAATTTTTTTGGAAAACCATGATTTAATGCTTCATAAATTAGTTTTTTAATATTATTGCTAATTAGAGGAGAAGAACATAAACATTTTATTCTATATAAATGATTAAGTATTATATTTCGAAATACAGAATGATGTAGACAAGATTTAAAATTTGTAAATATATTAACTTTGAATTTAAATTCTTTACGTTTGTCATATAAATCTGTGATTGTTTTGTTGTTTTTTATTGTAATTTTAAGATCTAAGAAGTTAATTGTATTGTTAGATAAAAGGTTTTCCGTTAATTCCAAATTAGTAGGATAATCTACTGGAAATTGAGTAATCACAGATTGATCAGTTTCAATTAAAATTATGTCATCAATATAACGATATAAATGTAGATTATTATTAGTAAAAGTACGTTCATAATGATATAAGTCGGATAGTAAACTGGATGTACAAATATATATATATATATATATATTTGTATATATAGATTGTTTTGATAAATTCCTGTTATTTACAATTAAATTTTAATTCACATTAGGAAATGAGACTATGAGAAAGATTAAATATTGTTTATAGATTAGTTTAACATTGAAGAAAACAGAATATAATAATTATAACTATTAATTATTAAAGGTACACATATATTTAGACAGACTATAAATACAATGAAATACAATAAACTCTACTGGAGGCCAGGACTCGAACCTGGGTCGACAGTGTAACGTGCTGTTAAGACGTTACTTTATGTGCTTCAATATATATTGCAGATTGGTGGAAGAAATAAATTTATTCATCGTTGTCACGTCATCCAGTGCTATCTGATAGATGGACGGTGACGTTCCCCAACTTGGTTTATTAGTGAGAAATATCCAGGCTAGGACATCGGCCAGGGTAGCGTAACAGTAGAGCAACAACACATTTCACTGTCGACCCAGGTTCGAGTCCTGGCCCCAGCTAATTTTTCACTCCAGTTGGGTTTATTGTATTTAATTGTATTTATAGTCTGTCTTGTATGTATATCTTTAATAATTAAAAATGGAATTCAGACGTTAATTTATGTGCTTTAATGTAACTATTATTTTTTTTTCTCTTAATGGTGTCCATTACTGGCACATCTACCTTATATAAATCCCCGCCCTATCATGATGAATAGAAATTGAGGTTTTCAGTTAAAATTTGAAATAATTGTTAAAAATATTCATTACTTTTATGTTTGGTGGTAGCAGGTGATAAACCTTGAAATATTATTGCTCCCATCCATATCATTCATATGGTATTAATTTAATTTAAACGCAAACCTTCCACCATGGCATACATAATTATAGAAAAGCGAATTCATTTCGCCAATTACGTGAAAGTGTGTGATTGAACAGATGATTCTCACCGGAATCATGACATTGTATTTTATTATATAGATGATTCTCACCGGAATCATGACATTGGATGTTATTATATAGATGATTCTCACCGAAATCATGACATTGGATTTTATTATATAGATATAGAGAGGATGACCAGTAGTTACAGAATTTAAGATTTATCATCAAATTTATTGTCTCTTGATTTAAACATTTTGCTGTATATTATTTTAGCATTACTTTTTTTTTCTCCTTACTGAGATTTTGCTCAAATGGGCACTGACAAATTAAAGAAGTGACCAGTCAGAGGAGGGGATAAATGCAAACCCACTTGTCATGTTAACTATGATATTCAGCCCTAAGTTGTTTACATTTTTCATCTGGTTTTTAAAATTGTGGCTGCATTAGACTAATTTTTCAAAAAAACATGCTCAAAAGGAATTTAATGCAGTAATGACAATTTGAAGTAAAATACCAATCGAGGTATTCCATAAATTGAATGGTTTAAATAAACAACATTCAAATCCTCCAGTTCAAATACTCATATTATGAACACTGGCATTAATTTTTCAAAAAAGAAAAAAAAATTAAGCAACAGAATTGTATTTGAAAAATATACTGATAAGAGTTTGTGATATTTTTAAATTGCAATGACAATAGTTGTATTAAAAAAATATGTATGCTGGTGCATCTTGCTTGATCTGAAAATTAACATTTATGTCTGTATAAATTATTTAAATGTTCAGTTTATATGCAGACTATTTACCTCTGTCTGCCGATCACTAGCCTCATATTGACTGAGTAAAGTTTGAATCCTGTAATTTAAATGCTTTTAATTAAGTAAATATTCAAACACCTTCAGGATCTTCTAATATAATTTTTTTTCGCAATTAACCACAAAAAAATAATCTTGTGCATATCATCATACATTTATTTGTCTTTTGAAATAAATACTATGACACAAAGAAAACTTTTGTGTGGTTTTTGATAGTGTGATACAAAAGATAAATATATTTAAATTTATATCTGAAATAAACACCCTGTCAATTTTTACGTAATTAATTTTTTCCCAGGGGTGGGGTGGGGCTTGCTTGTAGAATGGGGTCCTTGTAATCGTAAAGTGCTTAAATAATGCATACAAACTATCATTTTGAAACTTGGAAGATGTGTTTAAAATTTTCCGTTGGCTTCCATTAGGAGCTACAGGTTACAGGTTGTTTCAAGGAAAGCAATTCCAGAAAAAATCGCTATATTTTCATAATCATGACCCTGTACACCAACACCACCTTCAGTTAAAATTTGTGAACAGATTTGTATATAACATATATATAGGACACATCAAGGTCTCAACAGAGTTGGTTGGCCATTTTACTTAAAAATGATTACTAATAAATATTTCAAATACAAAAGATGTACAAAAAAAAAAAAAAAAAAATAGTTTTGTACCTGTTGTGGAGATCTTTCCTCAATACTTAAAAATGAATTTTGTAAAAATTTTATTGTATTATTATTTATTTTCCTGATGTATTTTATATATTTAATTACCGTTTTTGAAAGCTTAATATGTATATACAGAAGTGTAGTTCTGTTTTTTCCTAAGTTTTTAGATGACGGACAAGGTTGTCTTACAATGCAATTAAATTGGTTCCACCGAAATTGAGAATTTACGAGGGGTGTCCAGAAGTTTGGACGGGTACAATAGCTTTGACAGGTTGTGTTAGGGCTGCAAGTGAAGGGCTGATCTGAAGATTGTCCGGCATTAATCGAGGTTCTTTAAGTTTATTCAGGGCCCTGCCTTCCCATTATTCT
Organism: Maratus speciosus; assembly: GCA_963932465.1. Lineage (NCBI taxonomy): Eukaryota > Metazoa > Arthropoda > Arachnida > Araneae > Salticidae > Maratus > Maratus speciosus. Next base: position 568,404,757 of record OZ010787.1, read on the forward strand.
AAGAAAGAATAAGTTTTATATATTGAGAAATGAAGTATTAGTCTCAGTAGCATTCGAAATAGTAGGAGTATGCATTCGTAGTAGCATTCAAGTATCATTATGAGTTAGAGTAGTCATGGAGTAAGCATCAATCCTTTATGCAGAGCAGTTAGTCTCTTGCAGTATGCAGCGGTTCAACAGAAATGACTAGCAGCAGTAATCACGGACTTGGTCAAGAGTCCGGGGTTTTTTGTGAACTGACTTGGTACAAAGTCAGGGATAACCAATGACGACACGATTGAGAGTCAAGGCCTCATTTACGTTCTTTCTTCTTTAATCGAGTTCATGCATAGTCTTCATGTGAGTAAAAATAACTGAAATCTTAAAGTGAGGATTTCTTATGTAGTAATTTGGAAACCGTGCTCTTCCGAAAAATTAGCATAAAAAAGTATTTGAAACCAATATTTAAAATAAGTTGTGAACACTAAATTAAAAAAAAGTTGTGGCAACTAAATTTTCTAGTTGATATAGGTCCAACCAAACTTTGGGTTGGACTGATCAAATCATTTTGTTAGCTGAATGTAGTTGTTCCAGCCAAATAAATTTGGTACCTGTAACCAAATCTGTTTGGTTGTTATAACCAAATACAAATCCATTTGGTAGTTGTTTGGTTGTTATAAGTTTTTTCTGTGCAGAGTTGTAGTCGTAAAAATACCAGAGGGAATACGCTATCAGCAGAGGGTATACACTAGAATCATGAAATTCATGGCTAGAGTATACGCTATAGCTTTATTTGAGAAACAGAGGGTATATGGAGCTTCTTAAAAAAATATATAGAAGGTATACCTTCCACTACACTCCTGCTCTTTCCTGTAGCTTAAACTTCTGATTCAGTTTAACTTTTGCCCTTTCCACCTTCTTTCTGTACTATTTAAATGTCCGTCAGTTGATTTAAAACAAGTCTTTTTCTAACATGCCGATTAATAGTTTTTTCATAACTTTACCCTCACAATTTCAGGTTTTATATCGTCCTGGCGAGGCCATTAAAAAAGTCTGTATTCTGGGGTCGGGCCAGACCTGGACCTTACATTTTCGTGAAGGTTCGGCAGGGCCGGGTCTAATGTATTTTCTCATATCGAACGAATTTTGGGGTGGGGAACCGTGCATTACTTCTTGAGATAAAAAACTATTGCGGGAATCAGGAAAAATGCAGCATGGGAGCGCCACCTGTGGGGCAATGTATACCAAAACGTAGTAAATACGAACTCATATCAAAGACTGATTGAATCTGAAGTTTCATAAAAATCCGTGCATTATTTCTTGAGATAGAGCCATTGCGGAAATCGTAAAAAATGCAGCATAGCAGCACCACCTGTTGAGCAATTTGCACCAAAAAAAATCACCACCAATTTATATCAGGGGCTAATTTTTTTATTAAATTCCGTGCATTAGTTCTTGAGATAGAGCACCCACAAATTCTTGGGACTGGCTTTCTTCTTCTTGGGTCTGCACGGGGCGAAATTTTCAGTCCTGGTCTCGGCACAACCCGCATTAAAATCATTGTCTCTGACTGACCTGATCCATGCAAAATTCAGTATAATTTGGCTTAGCCATTTTTACAAAAAAATGCATATATTTTTAAATTGCCATTATTTTAAAATTCATCTTTTTAAAGTAATAGTAGATTTAAAGGCAGAAACATTAAAATACAGTAAAACCAGTGAAAAAGAACCTGCCTATGACGGAATCGTGTCTTAAAAGGAAAAATGTTTTGATCCATGCGAAATGAATATAATAATACCCGAGAAAAAAAGAGACTACATTTACATCGCCTCAGAAAGGAACTTGTCTATAAAATATTTTTTTCTCTCCTATATGATTCAGTCTTAGAAGATTTTACTGTATAGCATTTTCCAAAGTATCCAATACATGGAATATGAATTAACGATATTAAATGATAAGTGAAATATTTACATACAAATAAAGATTCATTAAAAAAAAATAGCCCAGCCTTTGGCGCTTCTTTAAAAATGAAGATTATAAACATGAAAAAAGAAAACCTATAACAAGTATTTTTGGTCAGAACTCCTCCACACGAAACAATTTTTAACCATAGCAACGTAAAAAAAACTATGTTTTGTAGAAATTCAGTCAGACGGGGCCGGGCTCAGGCAAAGATTTTAACTTTTTTCCGAATCGGGCCGAACTTTTATTCCTATTGGTCGCCTCGGGGCCGGGCCTGAATATTTCGACCCGTGCAGACCTCCAGCGTAAAATCTATAGGCTGCTACATGGTGTGTTTGCAAAGTTTCAAGACTGGTTCTAGAATACAAAAGTTATTAAACATTTTTGTATAGCCAACTAAAATTCTTCGAAATATGAACTTTGGGCATCAACACACCGCTGCCAGCGTTTTTCCATTGTTCATAAGCTCCCTGGAAGTCTTCGCGCTAAAGGCTGTTACGTGACCTCGTCGAAGCTGGAATCGTGGGTCGTTGGGATCGTGTCGAATCGCTTCCTTTTCAGGTCTTTCTTGATCCGGAGGAATAAAAAAAGTCAGTGGGAGCGAGGTCCAGGCTGTAGGGACGCTTGTGGCAGTATTACCACGTTAAACTTAGCCAAAACTTTGGCGGCTGCGAGCGAAGTGTGAGAGAGGGCACTGTCGTGGTGAACAATCCAATTTTCTCTGGTGTCTGGGAGGACGCGCCGGGTCAGGTCGGTTTTACGCTGGAATGCACCACTATATGAAGGATAGAGTCCGGCGCGCCCGCCCAGACATCAGAGACGATTGGATTGTTCACCACGGCAATGCGCCCTCTCACACGCCGCTGCCGAAGTTTTGTCTAAGTTTAACGTGGCAATACTGCCACAAGCCCCCTGCAGCCCCGACCTTGCTCCCAGCGACTTTTTTTGCTCCCCCGGATTAAGAAAGACCTGAAAGGGAAGTGATTCTACACGATTCTAACGATCCAAGCAGCTTCGACGAGGTCACTTAACAGCCTTGCGCTCGAAGACCTCCAGGGAGCCTATGAATAATGGAAAAAACGCTGGCAGCGGTGTGTTGATGCCCAAGGGTCATATTTCGAAGAATTTTAGTTCGCTGTACAAAAATGTTTAATGAATTTTGTATTATCAGACCAGTCTTGAAACTTTGTGAACACACCCTGTATTTTAAGTCCAAAGGAGAAGCACTGTCATATATAGACTTTTAATAACATGCAATTTGTAGATGATCCATATCTTGCATTCAAAATGAGTCAATAACTCGTTGCTCAGAGGCATGGGTAAATGATGTAAGTCACGAATTTTAGATTTTAATATCTCTGCGAGTTTTGCAAATATCAAGGTGAATTTTTTTGTGTTTAATTCAAGAATAGGTAAGGGAAAATTTCTTAACTGGAAATTTTACTCTGCGAGGGATGTTGAAAAATTTTGTTTTTGTATTTCCTCAAATATGCAACCCCATGGAGTTGCAACTTATGTAATTAAATTTTGCACATTTTTTTTATGAAACTTTGTAATTGGAAGTATGTGTCTAGGGACAATATTTAAGGAAATAGTCTATTGTTTCGATCTTTATGAATCACCCTGTATATAGTTAAATTATAAAATGACTGAGATATGTGTTTACAATTTAAGGAAATTTATGTATATTTAAAGATTGAATTATATATACGTCTGTCTCTGAATTATTTGCATGTTTAACATACAAAGAATAGTATTATTCTTTCAGGTATAGCATTAGTCAAATGATAATGTGCAAGCATAGATTAAAGGGAATAATTTACTAGAAATAGAAAAAAGTCATTTTGATTATTGCTTTTGCTTCATGTAGTGGTTATTAGATATTTTATTGTATTGTACAATTAAACCTATTAGCACAAACTCCTGTAACATGAAATATAGCTTAATGAGATATACAACGCGTCTCATAAATATAAAGACTGATATTTTCGAAATAATATTTTAATAATTTAGTATTCAAAATTATATTTATGCATATAACGAAAAGTATGTGCCAAGAAAACATTTTACAGTAAATTAAATTAGAATTAAATAATTTCAACTCGAAAATTGATAAATGTAAATAAATTTGCTGTCTCATAAATATAAAGACATTTTACATACTTTTGAATTACCGTCCAATAAATAATCCATTCTTATTAATGACAGAAAATATTCTAGCTGGCATGCTTTTTATTAAGTTGTATAACTATTTTTGCTTTATATCAAACCAACTTCGTTCGATTTCTTTTTTCAACTCAAGGACGTTTGAAAATTGTCTTCCAGATGCATATACACTGCGAACGGGAGAGCCACAAAGATTCTTAACTGAATTTAAATCAGGGTTACGTACGGGCCGCACCGTGACATGAACATTGCTATCGGCAAACCATTTTTTTGTGAGGCTTGATGTGTGAATCGATGCATTATCCTGATGGTACAAATAATTTCGACCACCAAGAGTTTCAGCAATTGGCAACAACTGACTATCAAGCAGTCCGATATACTCTTTAGATGTCTGTTTACCTTCCAGAAAAGCAATATCCGTAGTTCTATAAAAGAGAAGGCACCCCACACCATAACAGAACCTCCCCCTTTCTGCCTACTGAAGAAGGTTCGAGATTAACGTCTTAAATGGTGAGAGTAGGAATTCCAACCATCTGGGCCATCCAAGTTAAATCTCTTTTCATCTGAAAAATGTCTTGCATCCATTCGTCCTCCCAGTGCATATGATCTTTAACCCCGATTAGCCTTCGTTCTTTGTGTTCTTTTTTTCAGTAAAGAAAATCTGCACATATGTCGGCATACAGTGTTTTTTCTTTCTTTTATATGACGATGTACTGTATCCTTTAGGACCATGCCATAAACTCGTTGAGAAACTTATCGGAGTGACATTTTTTGCGACGAAACAAGCCGCATGATCTTGCGATCGAGTCTTTAACTAGTTTTTCTCGGTCTGCCAGATCGTTTTCTCGAATATAAATTGTAAGTTTTTGATAAAATTTTATAAAATGCAGCTCTGATTCTCCCAGTTTTTTTACATGTTTGACAAACTGTTAAGCCATTAGCTTTAAATTCACGTACTTTACAAATTTCATCTTTAGAAATTTCAATGTTACACGGCATCTTTGCAATTGAAACAAGTCAAACAACTTTGCTCCTTTGGGTAAGTTAAAGTGTATTTCTGCGCGTGCGCATTAATTCTGTACGCGCGCATTCGAAAAAATTTGCATATGAAGCAGTTTCAAGTTTGTCTTTATATTTATGAGACAGTGTATTTTTTTATTTTTTTTATTATTCGAGACGAAATTATTTTAGTTAAATTAAAACCCCTATAAGAGATTCATTTCAGTGTTCTTAATATGATGTATAAAATTTAATTTCTTTTAACTGAATTAATAAAATGTAATTTCAAAAACATCTGTGTCTTTATATTTATGAGACGGACTGTAAATGTGTGTTTTGGTAAAAAACCGCTAAATGTAAATTCAGTGAGTCGATATGAAATCATTGTTACTATTAATTCCCATGATATACCTCTCAGTTTCCGCTAATGAGGTTTGATTGCATGTACCATGAATGTATATATTTTTTAAAGTTAGCTTTGCATTTAAATTCATTCCCTGTATGTTATTTCAATGCAAGAGGTAGGTATTTTGCTTTGCAACCTACTTTCAAGTTACCTTTCAAAAAACTTCAATCAGTGTCAGTTAAGATTCACAACAACAGATGTTTTTATTATTATATGGATTTATAATACTACATGAAATGCACATAATATATATTTTTTTGAGTATTTGAATATTTTTAACATTTAGCAGATGTGAATGGTCTTGCATCCAAATTTAAAATTTATAAAACTGTTATAAAACCAATAGTAATTTATGGTAGTGAGACCTGGACCACTACACAAAAAGATGAAAAGCTACTTATCACTTGGGAAAGGAAGATCTTAAGGCAAATTTTTGGGCCTATCAAAGAAGACAATACATGGCGTATAAGGACAAATATGGAGTTAGAACAGTTATATGATGAAAAAGATATAATAAATACTATAAAAATAAGAAGAATGCAATGGTTAGGCCATCTAATCAGAATGAGGGATGAGCGAAGCACAAAGAAGATTTATAGTGGTAATTTAATTGGGAAAAGAAGTATTGGTAGACCCAGGAAGAGTTGGATAAAAGAGATAGAGAAAGATCTTGCAGAAAACCAAATTATAAAGTAAAGGCCAGAGATCGGAAGGTCTGGAGAAGTATATTGAGGGAGGTCAAAATCCTACATGATTGTAGCACCATTGTGTAAGTAAGTAAGTAAGTAAGAATGGCCTTGCAGACTGCTGCTTTTTTCGATTCTCACATATCTAGCCACTTAAAGAAAATACTAGTAAAAATTTGTTCAAATATGTAGAAAATTTCATTTTTTATTTTATAACAAATAATGGCGATGTATTGCAGTACATGCGGATGCAACTTAAGGTATGTCAAAGCAGGGGGGGGGGGGGGTAACCTTTCTTAGATTTATTTTAAAAACTTAATTTCCTTAAAGTAATAATATCAATTTATATTTGAAGCAGTGTTATTGTTATAATGATTGGTATTTTGCCTGTAAATAAAGTATATCAGTTTCTTAAACAAAATATTTTACAATGATATACGTATTTTTATTGGATGTAAATTACATAAGTTTTAAATCATTATATTGTTATTATTTATTTAAACAAATGAGAAGCTCCCGTTCTCTATCTTTGTGTTTTCTTATACGCCAATTTGTAATTTTCCTCAATCATGCAATGCAATTATATTTCTGACTACTGTAAATGTTCCTTAAATTATTCGTAATTCATAATTTTCAAATGCATATTTATTTTTAAAAATGAGCATTTTAAAAACTTTTTTCAGTAAAGTTTTTCGAGAAATTACGATATTAAATAAGTAATCTTTTTTAAGAATTGGTAAAATTTCGGAAATAGTTGTAATATATCATCAATGTTATAGAATATTGCAATTTTTAGCACCAAATAGGATCACACTGGACCAGTGAAAAGGGTGCAGACCTAGGGATTTTTAAAAGGCGCAAAAATTTTAACGAATTCAACTCAAATTTACTTGCTTGTGTTGAATCTTATTTTACAAGGTTTAACACAGTCGATTAGCTGCGAATATGAAAATGACTTATATACAGGTAATATATCGGAGTCTAGGCAGAAGACTTCGCTATATTTCCCGTGCATGTTTGATACTCCACCAAACATACACAATTTTCAAAAACAAGTCATGTAATATAGAAGAGACTAGAGAGGGTTGACCCATTTTTTACAAAATGATTTCTTATTTTTTAAATATTGAACCTAGAATAAAGTTTCATATATCATTTTATTTGTTATACAATCAGTTATCAAAATAAAATTGCGTCATAAGTTTAATATATAAGAAACTTGAAAAATGATTGATTTTAATCATGAAAAAATAATGGGCCAAGGCTTCTGCATATAGGAAATTTGACTCTATTTTATACTGAAATATTTGTTCGGAGAAATAAATCATTAAAAAAAAAATCTGAATAACTTTAAGCTATATGGTTTAATTATTATTAAAAATATTTGGGAAAATGTGATACGTAAACAAACCTGTTTAGATGAAATACAAGGCACAGGAGAAAAATTCTGTTTTAAACACCCACTTTTTGTGACATTCGACTTGGCAAAATAGGCGTAACTAGAACTATTTTGTGGGGTGGGCACAGGCCCCCAATCTCGTAAGTTATTTAGATGCATTTAAGGCCGGTTTATTTGCTTTTATTTGGTCTACCCCAGGCGCGGATCCACGGGAGGGGAGGTAATCGGGCGATCACCCTCCCCCCCCCCAAAAATAAATCCACCGATTGTCGCGAATTTCGACAAATGGTCGCCGAAAAAAAAACATTTTCGTCAATCGCTCGCAGATCAAAGGATCGCAAATGAAACGCGAATTTCGTCAAAGGATCGCGCAAAAAACGCCAATTTCGTCGAAGGATCGCAAAAAACGCAAATTTCGCCAAAGGATCGCGAAAAAACGCGAACTTCGTCAACAGATCATCGCAAAAAAATACGCAGAATTTCGCCAGAGAATCGCTGAAAAAACGTGAATTTCGTCAAAGGGCCGCGGAAAAAACTCACAATTAGCACCGGCAGGAGTTGACAGGGCGCCCTAGGCGCGCATATACTGGGGGGTGGGTGCTCGATCGGGGCAATAAAAGGAAGAACAAATTTACCAAGTTGGTTTTTGAGAAATCAACACACCATACGCATTTTAGCTTTTAACGGACTAGGACTAGGACATAAAGACATAGTGCTTTTTTTTCATTCATCAAATACCTCTTAAAATTTACCAATGTGGATGGCAAAAACAGTACATTTTTTACACATTAGTGGTTTTCTTCAGAAAACATTAAGATGCTTGAATTTTTTAAAGGACCTTTCTTTTTCTTGTTTCCTTCTTTCTTTGGAAATTGCTATAAATCCCATTCTTTTCTCAAACAATAAAGCACTCCTCAAAAATATCGTTATACAGAAATTAGAATTGCAGCTTCTTTGAAAGAACGAAAAAGTTTACACACTTTAAAGGGATCCGCATAACGTTGCCAATTTTTGTTGTAGAGGTTCAACAAAAGGTACACGAACTGGCATCGTCCCCCACCTCAACCCATTAGTGTAAAAAATTATGGCGCCATATGCCTTTTGACAGGACATAATCCTATTTTGTTCACTAATTGCCGAAATGTCAGTGAGGTTTACCACTGACACTCGAAAAGTGTTTGGTTTTCGTTTACCTGTTTGTCTGTTCCGCGAAAACTGCCGTTAAAAGCGTTGGATTTATACCTTGGGGGGGGGAGGTGACCGCCCTGATCGATCCCCCCCGTGGGTGCGCGCCGAGGGAAATCTCCTCCTGGTGCTAATTATGCGTTTTTCCGCAGCCCTTTGACGAAATTCGCGTATTTTTTTCGCAATTCTTTGACGAAATTCGCATTTTTTCCAAGACCTGTTGACGAAATTCGCATTTTTTGTGCGATTCTTTCGCGAAATTAGCGTTTTCCGCAATTGTTTGGCGAAATTGGCGTTTTCCCGCAATTTTTTGGGCGAAATTGGCGTTTTGTCTGCGATCCTTTGGCGAAATTCGAGTTTTTTCTGCGATCCTTTGACGAAATTTGCGTTTTTTCTGCGACCCTTTGAGGAAATTCGCGTTTTTTCTGCGATCCTTTGACGAAATTCGGGTTTTTTTTCTGCGATCCTTTGACAAAACTCGCGCTTGTTTTTCGTGGTCCTTAGACGAAATTCGCGGTTTTTTCTTCGTGGTCCTTTTGCGAAATGCCCAATTTTTTGGCGAAATTTGATGGAAACCATCAAACTTTGTGGTTCTCATCGCCTCCCTTATCTATTTACATCATCATTTCATTCCACTTACATCATTTTTATTTCTAAGTTCATATTCAATAAAGTTTCTTATTTACTTTTATTTATTTCATTATAATATCAACAATAGACATTAATTAACTTAAACTTACCTTTCCATATTGTTTTCAGTTAATATCCAGTTGATTTAAGTTCCTCTTTAATCTTTTGGCGTTCGTATTAACTTTCGCCATTTTCCGTTTCATTACATCCATATCTTGTCATCCTACACCGGCAAAATCCATCTTCAGACTAAGTTTAATTTTCCGTAATTATATTTTCTCCGCTAGATGGCGACATTGCATATCGCTTCTTTAATCGATCTTTGCATCGAATCTCTGCTTGCATCGATTCGATGCCGATTTCTGATTGGTCCGTTTGGCGGGCGTCGCTCTCAAACGATGTTTTAAATCCGAGCCATTTTGGATAAATACGCGATGCAAACACAGTAATGTTGCACTTTTTAGTCTTCCTAATGGAAGCTATTTTTCATGAACTGGATAGGGGCTGGGACTCTATCCTGGACGTATGATTAGTATTAGTATACCTTTTATTATATTTACGTTTCATAAGATTTTAAATGCTTTTAAATAGTTTTCATATGTAAATTAATTATGCTTATTCCTGTATCTAAACGAAATCACCATTCTTCATGACTGTCGTTATCAAGAGATGTTATTATGTGAAATATCATGCTGTCAACTCCTTCAAGATGTTTATTAATAAATTGCAATTTGTTTTTAAGTGAATATGACTCTGTGTTACTAAAGCATTCTCCAAGTTACAATTATTACATTCAAGACATATCCATTCTTCCGTGAAACTGCTTTTCCAGCTTTAGCTTTTATGGCGCGTTTCTGCTTATGTTAATGTACCATTTTAACGTATATAGTTAGATTATATATCGCCTGAGATGTGGACGAAATTCACGTTTTTTTCGCGCTTCTTTGACGAAATTTACGTTTTTGCGCGATCTTTTGACGAAATTCGCGTTTTTTTGCACGATCCTTTGACGAAATTCGCGCTTTTTGTGCGATTTTTTGACCTGCGAACGACTGACGAAATTAATTTTTTTCGGTGACCATTTGTCGAAATTCGCGATAATCGGTGGATTTATATTTTTTGATCCAAGGAGGGGGGGGGGCATCGGGGCGACTTCCCCCCTTCCTTGGATCCGCGCCTGTGAAGAGGTATACACACCACTTAGATGGCACATTATTTCTGAAGGGGATCCTTTTTCAGAGATTATCCTCTTTCAGAAATCTGATATTAAAAAATGGATGTGATGGTTATGTTTTTCAGCTTTCGATAATTGGTTCTTATGTATTTTTTAGTGCTGAATCCAAAAATGACCTTCATTTTTTACCATACCATCACGTCAGGATTTTTCACAAATCGCAATTTTTTAAATTTTTTTAAAAAGTTAAAATATTGCAAAAATCTGCTACTATAAAATAGATGTAACTTTTTTCATAATAATTTATTCATTTTTTTTCCTTATAATATGGATTTTTACAATTAAACATGTAAAATATTATGTATTTCAAATCCTTATAATTTTATTCCATGCCTGGAAGTTTCTTTGAACCGCTCATGCTCTGCTTTTCTTTTAATCTACTCTATGGGGTTCATCTCGGTATCCTCTTTTATTTTGGCGGTTGATAAGGATAGGACATTTGTCGCAGATGTATTTAAAACATTTACCTTATTTTGTTAAGGCTTTGCAAACTGCTTTGAGAGATTTTCGCTATTTTTAACTTTGAAATTTACGATTTGCGAAAATCGTGACGTGGTGGTTAAAAATGAAGGTCCTTTTCTGATTCAGTGCTAAAAAAATACATCAAAATCAATTGTCAAAAGTTAAAAAACACAATCATCGCAGGCTTGTGTTATTAACGTTGTTCACTATAACTAAAAGAACAAAAAATAAGATAAATAATTACCATAGTACAAGAGTAAAAAGAAAAAAAAAGACATTTTAATAAATAAATTCTTTTATAACGTTTTTAATTTTACGCCCTAATAAGTAACAATAAACGATACTTTGAGGAGAGGGCGGGATTATATAATAAAAGTGTTAGATAACCGAGTGTTTCGGTTAATCGGATGTCGGATAATCGAGAGTCTGTAATATTTTCAAATCGCATTAATTATTTCATATTCATTTAATAATTAACTGCAAGGAAGGATTTGGAGAACAGAAATTATGACTACGTTGATTATATGTCACTCAGTACCCCCCCCCCCCCCAAAAAAAAAAAAGATTATCTGGATCCGCCCCTGGTCTACCCGACGAAAAACTGGCGATATGTCAAGTGGATTCTCTTTTCCAAGCGTTCTGTGGTCATAAAAAAAATAAAGAGGAGGGTCAGTGGTAATCAGTGAACGTCGTTGAGCCCAGAAGGGTAAATATAAGACTTTTTCAAAATTTTATGATTCGTCGTTCGATGTGACATGTTCAGCTATATGTATGCAAAATTTCAAGTCTCCAACATATATAGTTTCTGAGAACGGGCTCTGTGACATGCAGACAGACAGACAGAGGAGTGAGACGAATAGGGTTTCGTCAGATGAACGAAACCCTAATAAAAGAAAGTTTCATTCTGTCTGTGTTTGTATGTGTGTGTCTGCGATGGCTAGCAAAATCTAGCGCACGTAGAAGTCTGAAAATTTAGATGAGGATAATCCAAGACGGGTCCTGATGCACCTGAGGTTCAGAATTTTAATTTTTAAGGGCCGGTGCCCCTGGGCCCTTTTAAGTTTTTACACCTTAAAACGCTAATTTTCCCCCATTTTATCCGATCTTCTTCGTTTTTGGGGCCAATTCTCTATTTAGCTATTCCCTCATTTTTACATTCCAGTTAAGACCCTGGGGCCCGGTACAGGATCTCTTGAATTTTTTGTGCCCTAATTTGTTAATAAATTGCTTCCTTTTAATCCAATCTTTATTTTTGTGATCCTTTTTCCATTTATTTATTATCTCGTTTCTACATTCCAGTTAAGATCCTGGGTCCCTCTACGGTCCCATAGGGCCCGATCCTGGGCCCCTTAAACGTTTTGTGTGCTATGCATTTTTTATTCCCTAATTTTCTCACCTCCTCATTGTATAATTTTAAAATAGAGTCTTGGACTCTTCATCCAGGTACAACACCATCATATTTTTATTAGGTCTCTAAGGCCCCCCTTTTAAGCATTTACCCAATATTTTGCTCACTCCTTTAAAATATTATTCTAATGAATAATTCATATCTATTAGGGTGGTTCAAAAAAAAAAAAAAAAAAACTTTTTTTGAGCTAGAGTCCAGGCCACCCCCTAATTTTTTTAGACTCATCAATAGTAGTATAATACTGGTAAATTTTTAGCTTCTTACTCAAATTCTAAGAGGGTGCTCAATTACCCCACAATTTAACATTAGCAGAAGCTTAGGAAATGCAACAATATTTTATACTTCAGAAATATTTAATTTTTCCAGAAGTTTTTAGAAGAAATTCAGTTTGTTATATTATTTACATTTGTATTTAAATATTTCTGAAATATTTTATTATACATAGCAACATTTTTGAAAATTATTCACATGATAAAGTTGCAGACAACACTAAACCAAAACACGAATTCTGCCAACTCTTTTTACAACCAAATGAAAACAATTTGTCAGTGAAACATTTAATTTTTCATGATAATTTTTATTTTAAATATTTATCTTATAGATTTTCAAATTCTGCATCTGGCGCAAACATCTGTCTGAAGTTGTTTACATTTAGCTCATGGCTATTCCTAAGTGAAAGGTGACAAATGAAAATAATATTTAAAATACATTTACTTATTTATTGCCAGAGCTTTTACCATTAAATAAGTATCAAGAATTATATTTAGGTTGCATTACTTACATTAAATATTAATCTACTGTTATGGGATGCTAACATTATTCATGTTAGAGTTAATAAGACAAATAATAAGCCTAATATGAAATAAAATAATCACAAAATTTGTGTATTAATCAACAACTTTAATTTTATGAAAAATAGCCGTTCTTTTCTGTTCAAAGAATTTTCAATGCTAAAAATTTGCAATCGCTCTGGTTTCAACTTGCCTTAGTAATGAAATTTTTCTGATTGGTGTAAGATCAGTAGATCAATTGACTAGATTGAAACAACTAACTATGACAAGACAAATCCTTCACTGTGTTCTTTATCAGTTGAAATAATCAAAATTGGTACAATATGTTAGTCATTTGACAGTTAAAGAGTTAATGCAGATATTGTAGAGATCTGAAATTCCTACAAAAAAAAAAAAAAGAAACACATACATAATTAAAATAATTAGAAAACATTCATTCTCCTTGGCTTTTGTTAAAGAAAACGTTCTTTTTCTACAGCCCAACAATAAGAAGTGGTTAGGTATCTTGGACTATTTTCTTTGATATTGGTTATGAAGGTGTTATGAAAATAATAAGAATTAAAGTAGATTTTAATTTTCTTCAGGATCAAAGAATCAATTGTAAAATGTATATGGGTTTAAAAGATAAAGAGTTACCGAAAAAAGTATGAACGTTCTCTTCAGAGAATAAAAGAAGAATGAAGCATTAGAGTCTCTTTACTTTCAGCTACCATCTGTTCATCCAATATTTATCTAAATAGTGTAATGGAAAACTTTGAGCCTTCAGACGATAAATTTATTTCAACATAGTTAAAGATCCTGAAAATTATCTATCAACAGACAAAGAGATTGCGCTTTCTGCTAGAGAAGTGATGGGTGTTCTGATGACTTCATAAGACTTTCCCTTTTTTCTGACAGAATTTAAATGGGAGAAGACAAATTGTTGTAGAGCGATTTACATTGATGCAAGCCCTTAAGAAGCGTTATGTAAGATGAGAACTTGAGATTTTTAAAGAAGATGGTGTACGACTGTCAGACTTTGCAACAAGAACAACAGAACTCTTACCTCGTATGAATATAAGAGAATCATTGTTAAGCCTTCTCCTGAAAAATGAAATGACAATGATGACTATTGCAAGGGAAAAGAATGACTTCACAATTTACAAGTAGTGAATGACAGTCCAGAACGAGGGGTTAAGCTTAATGGAGATTTCAGTTAAATCATAACAAATGATGAAGATTAAAAGCAATTCTTGCTTCAGGTCATAGAAGCCAACAGAAAAAGTTCAGAAACAACGAAAAAATCAGTTTTAGATACTATTTTGTATTATTAAAGACCAAATATGATTATATTTCTATTTTTTACTTCTATATTGTTTTATTTTTTTCCAAGAAATTAATTTTGGAGGTCTTTATTCTTTTCAAACAAATATATAGAAAAATTTGAATGAAATTCACAAACTTATGAAGTTAGTGGGTGTTGAGCACCCTCTTGCAGTTGAAATATGAAGTTCAAATTCTGCCAGAATATTACTATACACAAGTCTAAAAAAATTAAGGGGTGGCCTGGCATATAAGTGAAAGTTTATTTTTTTTACATAGACGGCTGAACCACCCTAATATCTATGCTTGATTTTGACTAATTGAAGCACTAAAGCGCGAGTTACTAAGATATTTTAACATGTTTTCATGTTAAGGCCCTGCTCTCGACAATCAGTTGGCCCCTTATTATAGCTCAATTAAAAACGGTCCAATTCACTAACTTTTATTTTCAATATTTTTTTAAAATCCTCCAGCTACTACATGAATGACAAAAAAAAAAAAAAAAAAAAAAAAAAAAAATCAGACTTCAGCTACCATCAATTTTGAATATTAATAGCCTTCTTGGGGTCCTTGGTGCAACTTCTTTAAAAAAGATCCGAATCGCTTGCAATTTTCTTTAACATAAATCTATTGACCTCCGATTACTTTTTAAAACTACAGAAATATATATATTTATACTCATCTACATTGCAGTTAAGGCCCTGGTCCCTTAGGGTCCGGTACAGGGCCGCCCCTTGGAGTTTTTGCACCATAAATAGCTAATAAATTCCCCCCTCTTAATTTGATCTTCATTTTTGGAACCCTTTTTCATTTAGTTATTCACCCGTTTCTACATTTCAGTTAAAATTCTGGAGCTTCCTAGGGCCCTGGTCCGGGACCCCTTGAACTTGAACTTTTTGTGCGCCATGCATTTTTCACCCTTTAATTTTCTCGCGTTCTCAATGCATAATTTTAAAGTTGAGTCTTGGGCTCCTCTAGCTGGAAAATCACCCTCATACTTTTACTAGGACCCTCGGACCCTTTTTTAAACACTCCTTCCCCCCACCATTGTTCCGCATTTAAAGAATTTTTTTATAATGATTAATTCATACCCTATGCTTAACTTTGACTAATTTAAGAACTAAAGTGCTAAGAGCTTTTAACATGTTTTCATGTTAGGGCCCTGCTCTTAACTCTCAGTTGGCCCCTTTATTATAATTTCCTTAAAAATGGTCTAATTCAATAGTTTTTTTTTTCTAACAATGTCTTAAGTGCCCCAGCTACTACATGAACGAAAAAAATTCTCAAATTTCAGCTACCACTAATTTTGAATATTAATCTCTTTCTCTGGGTCTTTGTTACAGCTTCTTTAAAATTGATTCGATTCTATTACAATTTTCTTAAACATAGTTCTAGCATCCTCAGCTGCTTTAAAACTACTAAAAATTTTCTTTTACCCAACTACATTTCAGTTAAGACCTTGGTCTCCTGGGCCCGGTCCTTCTTTATACCTCAGCTAAAACATCAGTTAGATAAGGTTTTCGTCTGTTTATTAAATATCGTGTTAATGCGAAAAGTAATTGGTGAAATTTACAAGAGAGTATTTTCCACCACTTGGGGACGCATTTTCCCTTGGGTTCCAAGGGCTCAATTTCGGTATTTGGTTCATTCAACTTAGATGACAATTCAGCAACTTTCTGTATTATGATTCGAAGATATTTTGCCGAGGAGCCCGGGACCTATGTCCCACATCCCCGGATGCATGACAGGTTGGGTATCTGGCAAGGTCTGTATCATGAGAACTCATCTTAGACTTTAGTTAACAACATTTTAGAACATTAGTGGTGCGGATTTTATTTATTTTGGGTTCTATGGGCTTGATTACTACGAGGTTTGGCTCACTCAACTTTGTTTTCAATTGTCTCCGGCACGTGTGGAGCACTCCCCTAGAGATCTGCACGGGCCGGCCTGCGAGCCGGACCATACTTTTTTCTGAAGGTTCGGGCCGGGCCGGGCTTGAGCCTTACTTTTTTCCTGAAGGTTCGGGCCGGGCCTAACTCATTTTTTCTGCACAGACCCGGGTACTGGATTCATTCCTAATTTTCACGGCCCAAAATTTTCATTCCTAGTTTTGACCCAGTCCGTATGAAAATCATTGTCTCGGCGTGGCCTGGCCCGTTCAAAGGTCAGTAAAATTAGGCTTGGCACAAATTTTTTTCAAAAAATGCATACATTTTTAAATCGCCACTATTCTACCATTAAACATTCAAATTCATTATTTTTAAAGAATAATAGATTTCTACATTTATAAAAATATAGTAAAACGTGTAAAAAAGAACCTGTCTATGAGGGAATCTTGTTTTAAACTGAAAAACGTGTTAATCTATGCAAAATTAATACATTACTACATAAGAAAAGAATGTATAATACATTTACACTTGCTAAGAAGGAAACTTGTCTGTAACGCATTTTTTTTTTTTTTTTCTATACAATTCAGTCTTAGATTTTACTGTATAGCATTTTTCAGATTTTTAATACTTCAATACATGGAATATGGATTTCAATATTAATGATAACTGAAACATTTACATACAAGAAATAGAGATTCATTAAAAAAAATAAATATCGCACCCTGCGGCACTTCTATAAAAATGAAGATTATAAACATGAAAAGAAAAGTTAAGATAAATATTTTTGGCTTGAACTCTTCGTACCAGACACTTTTTACCCAATCGACGTAAAAATCAATGTTTTGTAGAAAATTCACTCGGGCCGGGCCGGGTCGGGTCGAACTTTTAACTGTTATACCGGGCCGGGCCAATAATTTTTTATCTACAGGCCGGGCCCGGGCCTAAAAATGTTGGCCCATGCAGACCTCTACTCTCGGTACATGCTGTCTTAGGTAGCGGGGATCCAGGTCACATGTTCGTTCGAAAAGAGGTTTGTTGAGAACACACTAGGCTCTGCGGAAGGCAAATGGGGCCCCCGAAACCACGGTAAGCAGAACTCTAGTAGTGTAAATAAGTAGTGTTCTACTTACCGTGCCCGAAACTAGGTTCATTTAAAAAATTTTCAAAAGATATAAAGTCATAAAAACTTGAGTTTTGTTTAAAGTTACCATCAGGGCCGAAACTAGAGGGGGGGGGGGGGGCAGAGGGGGCATGTGCCCCGGGCGCCAAATGTAGATTTTGTGTGTCGAGTTTTTTCACGTGTATTTTTAACACGGCATTGTTAAAATAGTCCTGTCTGGATTATGCCAAATCATAGAAGAATTTAAGGATGATATGTCATAAGGATCCTGTTTAAACCAGAATAATTTTCGATTCCGTTTACAAGATTTTAATGAATATATGGCAAAGCATATTACGTAGTTCAGTATTACATATTTTATGATTACATATTCTAAATTTTAAATTAAGTCGGTTATTAGAAAATTAGTAAAATTCTTTTTATAAATATACTTTGCTGAGGAGGGGAGGGGGGGGGCGCCAAAGTCCATGTTACGCCAGTGTGCAAAAAAGTCTAGTTTCGGCCCTGAGTACTATAACGGTCCCCGGGCAACGGAGCTAGTAGTCAATAAATCAGGTCGGGTGCAGCAAATGTGTTTTAATCTGAACATATTAAAACTAAAGAAATATGTCATTCCCAGATCGTCTAAAAAATTCTCTGTATTTCACCAGACCGAGGTATGGGCTGAAATGGTATCTAAATTGGTGCTGTTGATGAATTGAAATTCTATTACCTAATGAAAGATTCGATGACAATTTAACTCAATATGTTGTGTTCATCATTAAACATCTACTCTCATGGTCGTACTGGCCCACCGGGCAACGAGGCAAATGCCCGGTGCGCCCATCGTCACTTTTTTTTTTTTTTTTTTAAAGCGCGCATTTTGAAAGGCATAAAATTTTCAAAGATTTTCATTTGGAAAATTAAAAAGTAATGCTTTTTATTTTTTACAGTATAGCATAAGCAAACTATGTGTGATCAAAGACAATTTGATAAACCAATTTCGAGATAACATAAGTTATCGACAATCAGATATGCCATTGTTACACATTGTATCCAGGACCAGACTTTGTTTCAAAGCCTGTACTAATGATAAATTCTAAGAAAAATAATATTAAGTACTCACTTATTTAGATATACGCCTAAATAATTTCTGTTCTAAGAATGCTTCTAATAAGTGTCTAATAAGTCTGCGTCTAATACGTTTGCATATTTTCTGCGTCTAAGTATTTAGCGCCCCTGGTGCTGTGAAGTATTTTTGTATTTCTGCCTTTGGTGCAAGTATAAAGGACGAAACACTGTATAAGAAACATATTCTCATTTTAAATGTATTCATACAAAAAGACTTTGATAGTCATGGCACCCTGGTTCAGATTTTATTCAGTACCCCGAAGAATAGTAACTTCTACATAAATTAATATTGGTATTAATGATGTATTTATTATATTTTCTGTCAAATATTCAGCGCCCTGGGTGGCTGCCCGGTAGTTTGGTATTTCTGTTTTTTTGTGAAAGTAAAAAAACAAAAAACAAACAAAAAAATGCCAATTTAAGACAAGAGATTTTCATTTTGATTTCATTTGGTCCCTTTGTCAGAGGCGGCTTTGGTAATCATGGAGCCCTTGGACAATTTTTTTATCGCCTCTGTAATAATAAGTTAAAAAAAAAAAAATATTGTGTTTTCGTAATAATGGCGCCCTTGGTCAGATTTTTTTAACGACTCTGCAAAAATAAATTTCAAAAAACTAATATCGTGTTTTTGTAATCATGGCGCCCTTGGTCAGATTTTTTTCAGTACCTCTGTAAAAATGCTTTTCAAAAAACTATTGTGTTTTTCTAATCATGGCGCCCTTGGAGAGAATTTTTTCAGCGCCTCTGTAAAAATAAATTTCAAAAACTTAATATCGTATTTTTTAATCACGGCACTCTTAGTCAGATTTTTTTTTCGAGCGCCTCTGTAAAAATCCCTTTCAAAAAACTATCATTGTGTTTCTCTAATCATGGCGCCCTTGGTCAGATTTTTTTCAGCGCCTCTGTAAAAATAAATTTCAAAAAACTAATATCTTGTTTTTGTAATCACGGCGCCCTTGGAGGGATTTTTTTCAGCGCCTCTGTAAAAATAAATTCCAAAAACTACATCGTGTTTTTGTAATCATGGTGCCCTTGGACAGATTTTTTTTTTCAGCGCCTCTCTGTAAAAATAACTTTCAAAAAACTAATATCGTAATTTTGTAATCATGGCGCCCTTGGTCAGATTTATTTTCAGCGCCTCTGTAAAAATAAGTTTTAAAAAACTAATATCGTGTTTTTGTAATGATGGCGCCCTTGGTCAGATATTTTTGCAGCGCCTCTGTAAAAATCCCTTTCAAAACTATCATCGTGTTTCTCTAATCATGGCGCCTTTGGACAGATTTTTTTAGCGATTCTGAAAAAATAAGTTTTAAAAAGCCAGGCCCGTAACCAGATGGGGGCCATGGGGGCTGAGCCCCCCCCCCCCTAGCTTCCTCTAGAGCCCCCTCTAACGATTTCCCTACTTTTTATTTTTTCAACAAAATGTACGTTTTAACTTTCTTAAAAAAAACCAAAAAACATTTGGATCTTTTAACGGCTTGAATGCAATGGAATATGCCAAACATTTTGCGTTCAGAACCCTATTAGATTAGTTGTTTTTTATTATCTTGCTTGCGATACAATTCTCAAAACGCGTTCTAAGTAGGAACATTTCTTTCTCCCGAAAAAATTAAGTCCAGATGCACTAACTAGCCACCACATGTTTTCGTACATCTTGACATTTTAAAAGCAATGATCGTATACGGGATGAATTGAAATAGACATATGCTGCTCAAGTTAAATGGTTAAACGTCTTCACTAAAACGTAGTCACAAAAAAGACGTGTTTCTAAATGTTAATGATTTGCCTGTTGACATTATGTATATGACAGCCGATATAGTTAATGATGAAATATCACTTGGAAACTAACTAGAATGTTTGTAGAAGGAAATTAGAAAGATAACAAAATGTCATTTTATACAAATGGAATAAGAAAAATAATTGCTTGAAAGTCAAAAATTGTTTCATGCTATGGGTGTAGGCAGTAGAAAAGCAGAGGTAGGGCATTTTTTTGTTTGCTTTTTGAACTTTCGTCTAATTTTTTTTTCTTATGTTCCATGAATTTGCTAAACATTTTTTTTTCTATTTGTCATATAACAATAAAAAACATTAAAGCTCCTGTCCCTGCCTGCGAAGGCACTCATCAGCTAATGCTAATCCTATGGGGAGGGATTTTTCTACTATCTCGCTCCCATTTTGACAATTTTAAGGTTTTTTTTTTTTTTTTTTTTTTTTTTGCATTGGATAAGCATTGGCCGAGGTCCGTCTCTACAGTGCACCTTTCTTACTTTTTCGATTTTGGTCACAGATATTTTTTTATAAAGTTACTTTCACTTTCAAAACCGGTTCTGAAAATGAAAATGTCATTCTAAAAAATATCTGCCACCAAAATCGAGAAAGTAAAAAAGATGCGATGTAGAAACGGACCTCGGCTATCCAATGCAAAAAAAAATTATTAAAAAATGTCGAAATGCAAACGAGACATTAGAAAAATCCCTCCCCATAGGATTAGCATTAGCTCGTGAGTGCCTTCGCCGGCAGGGACAGGAGCCTTAAGTGAAAAAGCATGATTAAGGTTAAGTTTATTATAAGATTATGACAAAAATGTCTTCAATTATTTGGCGTATGCTTCATTTAAATCTATTTTCAAGTATAAATGCGCTACTTTCTGACACATTTTCGAAATAATTTTAATGATAAAGGCATAAAATTTGCAGATATTATTCAAGCTCAAGGAATTAAACTGTGTTCTGTGTTTTATAAGGCTGTTTTTCAATCTAAACCAGCTACTTTCTGACATGTTCGCGAATTTCTTTTATTTATAAAGATATTTGCAAGTATTCAAACTATACAGAAAATCTAAAAAAATCTGTCAAAAAATGACGGCAAATTTGACTTTGTAGGCTGATTTTCTTGGCATTTAACGACGAAATGCTAGTCATCGAGTAGCAAATGACTATAAATCATGTTATTTATAATCATGGCATTTATAAGAAAATGAGAAACGGTATTCAATTCTTAGGCGCATGAATGTGAGAAGCTGAAAATTTTAGGCAATGGGAAAGAAAATTACTTCTTAACTGCATCAGAAAAATTTTCGTTATTGAGTGAAAGACGAATATTTTTAAAGATCTTTAGAAATGGGGGAAACGTATAATAATAAATAGTCGCCTACATTTAATGAAAACTGATCGAAAAGGGCGTTCATGCCCTTGTGCTTTTTTTTTTTTTTTTCTAAATGAAATTGAACAAATTTCATGAAACATGTGTAAAACGTATGCAAAAATAATCTATGTTATCGCTGTTTAAATGAATTAAATCTAAGTTGTTTTCTTTGAAAAAAGAAATGTATTGTATATAATATTAAAATTACAATCTCTTTTTTTATTATTAAGTCCAGGTATGTTTAAAAAATATGTAATTAATATATATTTGTAATAACTGATTCATATTTAAAATGATATAATCATATGCAGACTTTTAAATTTAATTATTATTGCGAATTGTTAAATGGTTAAATTTATAAATCATATTATTAATAAAATAGGGTTAGGTAACGCTCGTTTTAAAGCGAAACAATATCATCACTAAATTAAATCGTATACAAACAACCGTGATTTTAAAAATGACCTAATAATTCAGCAGAAACCAAAATATTAATAAAATTAAATAAATTACAAATAGCTATTAATTATAAATATTAAACGTATGGAATTAAAATATTTTTTAAATGATAATAGTAAGTTTGTGAATTATTCAAATTAATAAATATAGGACACATAAACATAGATGCCAACATCTCTTAATTATTTCGGAGTCTGATCCAAAACAAGCATGTTTTAAACTGGAAAAAATATATAAGGAATTGTGTCTTTTTTCGATAAGGTACATTTTAAATTGCAGTTTGAAATTTTTGATTAAATGAAATTTCCTGTTGAAAATATTTTCGTCTTGTAACAGACTCCGGATAAGTGTTGTTGGCATCTATGCATAACGCAAAAACATTTGCAAAATCTCAAATTTTCGTTCTTTTTTCTATATATTAAAAAATTTAACAGAATATGATATTTAAATCTATGTAATGTCTTCAATTTAAAGAAAAAATATGTGTAAAGAGCTGTATTCTACAGTAGAGGTCTGCACGATCCCGGGCTTGGCTAGAAGCTTGTACTAGGCCGGGACGGCGAAATGAAGGTGAAGTTTCAAACGGGCCGGGCCGGCAAAATTTGAACGTGCCTGCCGGGCTGGACCGGGCCAATAAAAGAAATTAAGCGGGTCTGTCGGCCCGATATAAATATTTAAACGCAGACGAGAAAATATGAATCATTTTCAATGAATATGAGTTTCACGAGAATAAGTATAAATGTGCGTTACGAGCCGATACTAGTTTGCCAGCATCAATATCGAAATATAACATTTTCCAGCGTACAGATCGGCATCGGACAGTTACATGGCGTTTGAGCCCGGGCTTTTAATTCTTCCAGTAGACTCGTGCCGGACCAAGATCAGGCTTACATTTTTTTTTTTTTCAACATAGCCAGAAATGGACTTAATTGTTCTCAGGATGTTTAGGTCAGACAATTGTTTTGTAAAAATATTAATAATAAATTATTAATATAACGATATTGAACTTCTGTTAACGGAATTTTTGGAAATATACTTGAAGGTGATTCTCAAATTCATTACTCAAAAACGAAAAACTTTCTGACACATTTTTAACTGTAAAGGCATAAACCTGTCTATTGAAGGGATTTAAAATTGAATAGTGTTTCCCATTTTTAATAAATGAATTCCATATAGAGATACAAGAGATTCTTGTCACGTGACTGTAGGTTTTTCTCCTTTTCCGTGCTATAGTCTCCGGATATTCGATTCAAAACGCTAACTTGGACAGTATTTTCTCAAAAATATATTGACGTTTTCGAAAATAAAGGAATTTAGAAATGTGTCAGAAAGTAGCTTCTTTGGATTTGAGAAAAATCTGAAGGAATAACAGAAATATTTTCGCAAATCTACTTTTTATAATATACCCTCAAAAGTTTTCATCATGTTTTTAACCTTCCCGTTTTTCTTTTATTCTAAACAATATGAATTTTTTAATGAATCCTTATTTGAATGTTGAAACGTCTAAGACTCTAAGTAAATCATTAATGTTGCTATTGTGTAATTTCTGTCTTGTGAACACATCGTAAATTTAAAATATGCTGTAAAATTATCTGCAGTATTCTTTAAAAGAATCTCAATTGTATGTTAAGAAAAATCTGAATTTTTTGTAGAAATTGAGCCGGGTCGGATCGGGCCAGATTTAATTGATTTTTCCACTGGTCGGGTCTGTTTTTACTGATTTTTGTACGGCCGTGAACTGTGAAAATATGAACGGGCCGGGTCAAGATAGCTTTCGTTCGGGTCGGTCCGGCACCGGGAAATTCCGGCCCGTGCAGACCTCTATACCAACAGGTTCCTTTTTCTCAGTTTTTTCAAAACGCATCTTTAAAAAAATTGTCATGCTGGGTGGTTGAAGATTTCTATGTTTGTTGTATGAATTGGTGTTTTTGTAAATAAAGATGTACCTTTCTGTCAGAATGCTAGCATGATAAATTACACTAAATTATTCAACAGAAAGACTGATTTGATTAATCAGCGGTTCAAATATGCATATATATAATCAATGTTCAATAGAGTAGAGCGCTGATAATCCGGACCAATCGGGGCAGATGCCGATCCGGTTAATGAAAAATCCGGATAATTGGACAACTTTAAAAAACGGCTATGGCAGTGTTTGTCAGGTAACTTCCCTTCACACATTTTCCAGGCTTAGGACTGGCAATTGTAGTGGTGCACATTGTAGCATATTACAAATGGCCTGTTTAGAAATTATTTTTTTTAACTTTTTTAAAATTTTATTTTCCACAAAATTGGTAAAAAGTTATACATCGAAGTACACATAGAAATTATTGCGTGTATATATGCACACACTGTACGAACAAACGCGAGCTGAGAGAGGGGGGGGGGGGGGTGGTTCCCTTTTCCGAAGACACCAAGGGACATAAGAAGCCAGAGGCGGATTACCCATTAGGCTGAGTAGGCTCAAACCTAGGGGCCCGGAAGGAAAAGGGCCCCGGTGCTAAGATTTTCTTTAGGTTTTTTTCTTCATATCGGCTTCCAAAAGGCTATTTTTAATTTTTTTCAATCTTCTTTTCTTTTTTGGAGGTTTTTTTAATTGAAGATACTTTTATTTAGTGGATGTATCCTAACAAAAAAAGGCTTAGATGCCTTATGTTCCCTCAGCCGTTGTTTTGAATTGTTTGGCGATTTTTTTTTGGCATGTTGGCGGTGTTTATAGCTATGGCTACCTCGATATGTGGAACCCCGTGTGCCGTGTGTATTCTGACGTGTTGTGTTCTGGCAACCCCTGAGAAGTGGTGGATTTTGTGGATGTATTTTGTTATTGTGTTGTATAGTTCTGTCTTTTTATTTTTGTTAAATTTTTTGGATGCATTTGACTGACTATGGTTTCTGTAATCCGTTTGAACGCTTTTGCTGAAGTAATTAAGAAATATGAGGAAATTTTTAGAAGAAAAGTAGGTTTGTTTATTGTGTCTCAATGCGTACTCATAAGCCTATTTTGGAAAATGACGGTAGTGTTATGAGAGAGATTTCGTGCTGAAACTCTCAAGAAAGCAGATATCTGTTAAGGTATGTTAATTTTATATATATTTTGCTGCTTTAAGAGTTTTTTACAGTTTGAGTTTGCTAGAAAGCGGGAATTGCTGAATTTTGAGAATGCTAAAACGGGAGAACTTCTGAATGCAGTGATGTTTTTTTTTCGGTAAATGTGCGCGAAGCGCTCATACAAGATTACCGATTGCCACATTAGCGAATTTCGTTTTTTATGTATATTTTGCTGCTTTAAGAGTTTTTACATTTTGAGATTGCTAGAAAGCGAGAGCTGCTGAATTTTGAGAATGCTAAACCGGGAGAACTGCTGAATGCAGTGATTTTTTTTTCGGTTAATGTGCGCGAAGTGCTCATACAAGATTACTGATTGCCTTTTTAGCGAATTTTGTTTATTATTTACATTTAATTTTCGTTAAGCGAAACATACGTATAAACCGGTGTTGGCGACATTTACTACTTGGCGGAAAAGGGGTTTTCACGCCAAGTAAAATTCCAAGATAGTGGCCGTGGGAACTTATGACATCTGTTCCCGAAAAAAGTTCAACTAATTCAAAAAAGTAAAAAAAACGGCATTTGAAGAGAACGACCTAAGCTATCCAATGCAAAAATCGTTTAAAAATATTGAAATACAAATGAGATGTTTAAAAAAATTTCTCCCATAGGATTAACATTAAAGATCGGATTCTTTCGCGTCAGTAACCGCTTAATGATAGAAACAGCTGAGATAGAAACCTTCTTCCAATTGCAAAAAAAAAAAAAAAAAAAAAAAAAAAAAAGAAGCATACAAATTAAGTACATGTTTTACTTCAGGTCGCTAGTTCCTAATAATTTATATTTGAAAAAATATTGTTCAAGGACTAAGAACAAAATTAAAAAAAAAATCCATTTTTATGACCAAAACTTGCATTTTGAATTTTATGAAATTTCAATGTTTTCCTGCACTAAAAGTACTCTTTTCCAGTGTTAGTGCCAGAAAACACTGAAATGTATTGCTTTTATTGGGGGGGGGGGGGGGAGAAGAGGAGGTTCACAAAGAAGTTTAGCATAGGGGCCCGGAAGGTAGTTAATCCGCTTCTGTAAGAAGCAATATGCTTAATAATGCAAAAATTGCAATGGAAATAGAATACAGTGTACAATCCATTAGTTTTCCTTATTAAAATTTAAATAAAGTTATTTTTTTATGGGGTGTCGGATGCTATCTATTTGTTTGACGTGCTTTTTCTGAAAGACGAAAATAAATTTGTGTGCAGCGGAGCCTTAAATACAATAAGACCTAAGACTAAATCACACGCGATGAAGAAAAGTTCTATTTTAGGTAGGTTTCCTTAAGAGGTACACCGCCCCTAATTGTTTTATATTCATTTTTCGATTACCATTACGATTACCATGAAGTATTTTCCGTTTAAGAATTTCATTATAGGAAGTTCCGTTATAGAGATATTACGCTTTAGACGGGTTCCTTTATAGACAGGTCCATTTTATCAGTTTTACTATATTTAGTTTGCTTAAGATATGAATTGCTGAAAGATGTTAGCCCCACCAAAAAAATTCAGAACCCCCTCTGACTGGACTCGCTGGTTACGGACCTGAAAAAACTAATATCGTGTTTACGTAATAATGGCGCCCTTGGTCAGATTTTTTCAGCGCCACTGCAAAAATAAATTTCAAAAAACTAATATCGTGTTTTTGTAATCATGGCACCCTTGGTCAGATTTTTTCAGCGCCTTTGTAAAAATAAGTTTTAAAAAACTAATATCGTGTTTTTGTAATCATGGCGCCCTTGGTCAGATATTTTTCAGCGCCTCTGTAAAAATGCCTTTCAAAAAGCTATTATCGCGTACTCATGGCGCCCTTGGAGAGATTTTTTTTTTTTTTTCCAGCGCCTCTCTGTAAAAATATCTTTCAAAAAACTAATATCGTAATTTTGTAATCATGGCGCCCTTGGTCATATTTATTTTCAGCGCCTCTCTGTAAAAATAACTTTCAAAAAACTAATGTCGTGTTTTCGTAATCAATGCGCTCTTGGTGAGAATTTTTCAGCGCCCTGTAAAAATAACTTTCAGAAAACTAATATCATGCTTTTGTAATCATGGCGCCCTTGCTCAGATTTTTTCAGCGCTTCTGTAAAAATGATTTTGAAAAACTGTTATCGTGTTTTTTTAATCATGGCGCCCTTAGAGAGATTTTTTTCAGCGCATCTGTAAAAATAAATTTCAAAAACTTAATATCGTGTTTTTTAATTACGGCGCCCTTAGTCAGATTTTGTCAGCGCCTCTGTAAAAATAAGTTTAAAAAAACTAATATCGTGTTTTTGTAATCATGGCGCCCTTGGTCAGATATTTTTCAGCGCCTCTGTAAAAATCTCTTTCAAAAAACTATCATCGTGTTTTTGTAATCATGGCGCCCTTGAACAGATTTTTTTAGCGCCTCTGTAAAAATAAGTTTAAAAAAACTAATACCGTGTTTTTGTAATCATGGCGCCCTTGGTCACTTGGCCAGATTTTTTCCAGCGCCTCTGCAAAAATAACTTGAAAAAAAAAACTAGTATCGTGTTTTTATAATAGTAAGCCCCCCCCCCCCCCACACACACACAGGGCCCGATTTAGACAGTGGGGGGCCCTTGGGAAAACATTATCCGGGGGGGCCCTCTTCGATCTTTTGAAATTTTTCGTGAATTATTTTGAAATGACTAAAACTAAATTTCATACCTATTGTATGTAGACTTAAATTTCATACCAAGTACTATTGACATCTGTATACAGTATAGTACAAGAAAGATAACTTTAAGAAGTTATAGCATACTTTTTTTTTTTTGGTAATAGGAATATAAGGATAAATGTGAGCCGTTAAAATGTAAATACAGTTCTCTCAGGTATTATTGGTTGTTTGTGTTAATACTTTTCTATTTAACTTAATCTTTGTATTCAATCAACATGCATTTGGGTGATTCTATCATATAGAAAGGCAAGTGGTGGAATGCTTTTAATAATAATAGCAACAAATTTCAATACTTGTTATGTTGTTACTGCATTCCCCATGATGCCTTAAAGTACTTTGGTATGAAGTTTCATAATATGAAAACAGATAGCAGATATTACTGTAACTGTAATATTTTAATTAAAATTATGTATTTAAAAAAATTATGAAATCAGTAAGGAAGAAATTAAATATCACAAAATGAAAACACTTTAAATTAGAATCTGGTCACTTTTGGATATTTTTTGTCATTTGACTCTTCTTTAACTAAAACTTATATCTGCCCTTGGGGGGCCCCCCTCAAATCTGGGGGCCCGGGGCAGCTGCCCCTCATGCCCCTGCATTAGTCGGGCCCTGCACACATACGCACACTCCCCACAAATACACCCATAAATTGATGCCCTTAGTTCTACTAAAGTGGAGCATTCCATAATTTCTTAATGATAATATAAGTGTTAGACCGCCAAGACTAATTCTTCACAAGATTTTGCAATGGAAACTTATGTAAATTTTGCTTTTGAAAGAAGAAAATGTTAATTTTTCATATCTATTTAAAAATTCGATAATATTTTTAGCATCCGAAAAAGCCAATATCTAAAAACTTTTTTTTTTTTTTTAACCGGATCTGCTTAACCTCTTTAAACTTCAAACACCACCCCGATATATAAATTGAAAAATATGTATGTAATTAAAATAAATAGATAAACCACTAAAATTGTAAAAGTCCTTTTACAAAAGAATGGATAAATATAAGTAAAGAGAAGTGCAGATGTGTTTGGGTTCAGTTTTCAATGCTGTTAGTCAGTAACGTGGGAGTTCCTAAGAAGACAAATTACCATTTCGGCGGGGTTTCAAATCGGTTCTATAGATATCCAGTGGTTTCTGTAGTAATACCAGATGTGACACTTTTTTATTATTATTATTATACCGTATTCTGGAGCTCTCTATCTTTCTGGAGAAAATAGAAATAGGATGTGGAGGTATTTTCCCATGAAATACTAATTAACACACGACACATGCGCGACACGACGCGCTGTTGGTGTTTTTTTTTTTTTTTTTTTTGCGTGTGAGTTGCGACGACCATTGTAGTTTAAATTTGGCTCATCTGAAATTAAAATAAACAGTAATTTTTAATTAAATATGACTTATTTTAGTGACTAGACGAGACAAAGGGTGGAAATTATGAAAAGCTCTCTCTCTCTCTCTCTTTTTTTCTTTTTTTTTTCCTTTAATGCTGATTATTTGAAGAGGGTATTCAACTTTTATCGTAGAAAAATGCTGATTTTTTATGATTGACAAAAAAAAAAAAAAAAAAAGAAAATCCTTAATGCACTGCATAATTATATAAGAAAAAAAGCTGACCAAATTAAAAGTGAAAAACAATTCAGTATTATTAAAGTAATCGTGCCGTGGTCATCTATTAAAAAATGCAATTTTGAGAAAAAAAAACTAGTTTCAATTTTATGTTATAATTATAATAGAATGCTTATTGTATTTTTTTATTTTTTTTACTTACATAGAATTGTCTATTCCAGATTCTGGCCACATTAAGAAGTCTCAATTCCGTTGATAAAGCCGCTAAAATAAAAACTCGATTTTCCGAAATTTATAAGTTATGATTACGTGTTAATCCTTAAAGTGGGTTCTCAACAAAAATTTTTTTTAACGTTCAATAATGCGAAAATTTCTGCTCATTTACAAACATACAAATAGTGTTCGAAAGAAACTGAATTTCGGTTACCTTCCTAGTATCGACTGAAAACGAAAGCGAAATTGTTTTAAAAATAAATTCAAAGTAAGTAACACAAACGTACATATACGCATGTTATCTGAATAATGTTTTGCGTAGAAACGGCAGTACATAATTAACAAAATAATTTGATTGAAATAAAATTAACTAAATATAAGGTGCTATAAACATAAAAAATATATTAAAAAATAATTTAATTTAAAAATAACGAATTTAATCAATATTAGTAATACCTTCTAGATTTATCCCCTTGTATGTGAATATATAGTATGTACGGCTCTTTGGATGGGAGTGTTGTTTGGGGGAGGCTAGGGAGGGGCAGTTATAGTAATACCGAATATAGGGCAGAATTTTCGCCGAAACTAGGATTTTGGGCTGAAAACGAAAATGAAACCGAATATTCGGCCAAACTCCACATAAAAGAATGAGACATGCAGGCTTGGTTATTGAAGTGATTTGTAATACAATAGATTCTGTTCTTTAAATTAATTACACCTTGAGTTAAAATTGATCGTTGTCTCATGACAACAGTTTTCTTTCTCTTCCTCCACTGTCGCGTCCGGAAATTCGGTTCAAAACGCCACATTTGGCAACCTTTTCTGAAAGATCTTTTGCTTTTCTCAAAAAAATATAAAAGACAGTTCGATTAAAAAGTTTCTGGTGGGCAATAAAAAATAATTGGTATTTTCAGCCAAGTAAAGCAGTCAGCAGTTATAATGAAATTTAATGAAAACCTTTAAAACAAAACTATCATGCAATAAAATTCAAGTAATACTACTTTTCAAAATAATACATTCAATGTAATGCTTTTAAAGAATGTATTACTTTTCCAAAGATTTTCTGCCCCCCCCCCCCCCCCCTACCCTGCGTACACACATGAATCGCGCTAAAAAAGGACAAGATCTTTGGAAAACAGAAACAACTCCATTATTGGACACAGCCTTTGTAAGTTTGTTCATTTGAAAGCAGAGCCAAAATTAAGAGGGGGCAGAAGGGGCATCTGCCCCGGGCGCCAAATGAAGATTTTGTTTGTCGATTTTTCTCGCATCTGCGTTTTGCACGGTATTGTTAAAATCATTCTGTCTGGCGTATGACAAAACATAGAAGAATCTAAAGATGATATGGCATAAGGATCCTGTATAAAGCGGAATTTTTTTCAATTCCGTTTCCAAGATTTTAATCAATCAATATTCGACAAAGCCAAGGACGGATTCAGCTCATCATTTAGAGGGGGTCAAGGATTTCCTTTTTTGGGGGTGGGAGGCGATCACATCCTCGTTATGAGAATTTTTTATATTGAAAGCTATTCCCAAATCCAAACTAACTACTTTTCTGATACTTTCGCGAAGTCATTTTCATTCGTAAATACAAAAAATTTGCATTAATATTCGTAAAAATATAAAATTTGCCGTTTTTGTTCAGATACCAGGAAACTAGAGTTTCCCATTTTCCTATAAAGGCAAAGATTCATTCCGAAAATGTTGTCAAAGATAGCACTTTTAGCCAAGTTTTACGAGTTGAAGTCACAGAAATGTCGTCGCAAGAGAACAATTGGCTGTCACTTCCGGAATTCCAGTTTAAAAAGTCTAATAATTGTCAACAATTAAATATGGCAAAAATTTGTGTTAAATTTTAGAGGTAATTAAACCGTACACATTGGCAGTTATGGGATTCTATTAGTGTCATAAAAATTGCAGGTGTAGCCTCTTCTTTCTGCTCAAAGTATTAAATAGTTTTTTTCAATCAAACTTATACCTTTGGAATGGATCGTTTTCTTCTGATGGACTGGTGCCATCCATTATTATGAAACAACCGTTATAAATGAAGTGTTAGGTGAAGACGAAAGAGCTGTCGTAAAAAGTTAGAACTCTGATTTTCTGGTCAGAAAAGGAAAAAAAAAATGGCCATATTTTTTTTTTTTTTTTTCTGGTCAGGATGAAAAAAAAATGGCCATAATTTTGTTTCTGATCAGAATGGAAAAAAAAAATGGCCATAATTAAAAAAAAAAAAAAAACAAAAAAAACCTATGATATTTTTTGGATGGTGAAAAAATAAAGAAATAAAACATATTTTTAAAATAATTCACGTAAAATAGGCGTCACTCTTGCCCTAAACAAAAATAACTTTCCTGAAATTTTATACACCACAATTAGTATTTGTATTTTAGAGATTGTATTATATAAAATATTATTGAGTTGTATTAAATAATGTTTTGCACTTTTGAGTTTTAACCCAACGAAATTGTTTTTGTTTGTTTTATTTTAATATTTTATTTTTTATTTGGAGATAATTGTGTGAAGATTGTTATTCAAATATTCAGGGTAAAGTTTGAATTAACTCCTTAGATAAGGTGAGCGAAATTCGAAAATAGAGATAGCTTTCTTAGAAAAGTGTGGTGAAAAAAAATACCTCTAAATTGGCAACACTGGTCTAACATCAGATTTTTTTTTAAGTGCAATGTCTTGCGGGGAACTATTTTTGTGTATATTACATTTCTATAGTGTAAAATACTAATTTGGGTGACATAATTATTTTAGGAATAAAGTTTTCGCTATAGCAATATACTCGTATATATTTTTAAAGTAATTTTTTATACATAATTTATATAGTATGTGCAGGGTCGTACTGGCATAACTGAGAGGGCGGTGGCAAAATGGATAAAAAGGGCGCCGACTGCCTTACAAAAGGGCGCAAATGCTTATATATACATACATACACATACTATATAAATTATGTATAAAAAATCACTTTAAAAATATATACGAGTATATTGCTATAGCGAAAACTTTATTCCTAAAATAATTATGTCACCCAAATTAGTATTTTATACTATAGAAATGTAATATGCACAAAAATAGTTCCCCGCAAGGCATTGCAGTTAAAAAAAAAATCTGATGTTAGACCAGTGTTGCCAATTTAGAGGTATTTTTTTCCTCCACACTTTTCTAAGAAAGCTATCTCTGTTTTCGAATTTCGCTCACCTTATCTAATGAGTTAATTCAAACTTTACCCCGAATATTTGAATAAAAATCTCCATACGATTATCTCCAAATGGAAAATAAAATATTAAAATAAAACAAACAAAAACAATTTCGTTGGGTCAAAACTCAAAAGTGCAAAACATTATTTAATACAATTCAATAATATTTTACATAATACAATCTCTAGAATACAAATACTAATTATGGTGTATAAAATTTCAGGAAAGTTATTTTTGTTTAGTTCAAGAGTGACGTCTGTTTTACGTGAATTATTTTTAAAATATGTTTTATTTCTTTATTTTTTCAACATTCAAAAGATATCATAGATTTTTTTTTTTTAAATTATGGCCATTTTTTTTTCCATTCTGATCAGAAACAAAATTATGGCCATTTTTTTTTCATCCTGACCAGAAAAAAAAAAAAAAAAATTATGACCATTTTTTTTTCCTTTTCTGACCAGAAAATCAGAGTTCTAACTTTTTACGACAGCTCTTTCATCTTCACCTAACACTTCATTTATAACGGTTGTTTCAAAATAATGGATGGCACCAGTCCATCAGTTCAGAAGAAAATGATCCATTCCAAAGGTATAAGTTCGATTGAAAAAAACTATTTAATACTTTGAGCAGAAAGAAGAGGCTACACCTGCAATTTTTATGACACTGATAGAATCCCATAGCTGCCAATGTGTACGGTTTAGTTACCTCTAAAATTTAACACAAATTTTTGCCATATTTAATCGTTGACAATTGTTAGACTTTTTAAACTGAAATTCCGGAAGTGACAGCCGATTGTTCCCTTGCGACGACATTCCTCTGGCTTCAACTCGTAAAACTTGGCTAAAAGTGCTATCTTTGACAACATTTTCTGAATGAATCTTTGCCTTTATAAGAAAATGGGAAACTAATTTCCTGGTATCTGAACAAAATAAGCAAATTTTATATTTTTACGAATATTAATGCAAATTTTTTGTATTTACGAATGAAAATGACTTCGCGAAAGTATCAGAAAAGTAGTTAGTTTGGATTTGGGAATAGCTTTCAATATAAAAAATTCTCATAACGAGGATGTGATCGCCCCCCACCCCAAAAAAGGAAATCCATGACCCCCTCTAAATGATGAGCTGAATCCGTCCTTGGCTTTGTCGAATATTGATTGATTAAAATCTCGGAAACGGAATCGAAAAAAAATCCGCTTTATACAGGATCCTTATGCCATATCATCTTTAGATTCTTCTATGTTTTGTCATACGCCAGACAGAATGATTTTAACAATACCGTGCAAAACACAGATGCGAGAAAAATCGACAAACAAAATCTTTATTTGGCGTCCGGGGCACATGCCCCCTCTGCCCCCCTTAATTTCGGCCCTGCTTTCAAATCAGCAAACTTACAAAGGCTGTGCCCAATAATGGAGTTGTTTCTGTTTTTCAAAGATCTTGTTCTTTTTTACCGCGATTCATGTGTGTACGCAGGGTAGGAGGGGGGGGGGGGGCAGAAAATCTTTGGAAAAGTAATACATTCTTTAAAAGTATTACGCGGAATGTAATTATTTTGAAAAGTAGTATTACTTGAATTTTATTGCATGATAGTTTTGTTTTAAAGGTTTTCATTAAATTTCATTGTAACTGCTGGCTGCTGGCTGAAAATACCAATTATTTTTTATTGCCCACCAGAAACTTTTTAATCGAACTGTCTTTTATATTTTTTGAGAAAAACAAAAGATCTTTCAGAAAAGGCTGCCGAATGTGGCGTTTTGAACCGAATTTCCGGACGCGACAGTGGAGGAAGAGAAAGAAAACTGTTGTCATGAGACAACAATCAATTTTAACTCAAGATGTAATTAATTTAAAGAACAGAATCTATTGTATTGCAAATCACTTCAATAACCAAGCCTGCAAGTCTCATTCTTTTATGTGGAGTTTCGCCGAATATTCGGTTTCATTTTCGTTTTCAGCCCAAAATCCTAGTTTCGGCGAAAATACTGCCGTATATTCGGTATTACTATAACTGCCCCTCCCTAGCCTCCCCCAAACGGCACTCCCATCCAAAGAGCCGTACATACTATATATTCACATACAAGGAGATAAATCTAGAAGGTATTACTAATATTGATTAAATTCGTTATTTTTAAATTAAATTATTTTTTAATATATTTTTTATGTTTATAGCACCTTATATTTAATTAATTTTATTTCAATCAAATTATTTTGTTAATTATGTACTGCCGTTTCTACGCAAAACATTATTCAGATAACATGCGTATATGTATGTTTATGTTACTTACTTTGAATTTATTTTTAAAACAATTTCGCTTACGTTTTCAGTCGATACTAGGAATGTAACCGAAATTCAGTTTCTTTCGAACACTATTTTTATGTTTGTAAATCAGCAGAAATTTTCGCATTATTGAACGTTAAAAAAAAATTTTTTTTTGAGAACCGCTTTAAGGATTTACACATACATTTATAATCATAACTTATAAATTTCGCAAAATCGAGTTTTTATTTTAGCGGCTTTATCAACGGAATTGAGACTTCTTTATGTGGTCAGAATATGGAATAGACAATTCTATGTAAGTAAAAAAAAATAAAAAAATACAATAAGCATTCTATTATAATTATAACATAAAATTGAAACTAGTTTTTTTTCTCAAAATTGCATTTTTTAATAGATGACCACGGCACGATTACTTTAATAATACTGAATTGTTTTTCACTTCTAATTTTGTCAGCTTTTTCCTTCTATATATAAAAAAAGTTTCGAATTGGAAATGGACCAATGAAAATCTGCGTAGATATTCCCGGTAGATCGGCATCCAATTTGAATGCTTAAGCATGGCATTTCTTCGTTAATATTAAAAAAAACTGTTGCAAACAAAAATATGAAAATCAGTGATATTACAGAGAAATGTTTGATAAACACGCTGATGCAGACAGTTTTCAAATCAAAGAATTATTTTAAGAGATATTTAATGCCAAAGTTGGAAAAAATCGTTCCATTAAAAAAGTTTTATTGGAGCAAAAACTACATGAGAATTTAATCATTTTTAGATCATTTTATACGTTATAAGTTCCCGGTGTGCAGATTGAATTTATTTTTTTTATTTGACTCATTTTTTGAGGTTTTATTTCTATTTTAAATTCAAATTTTCAGCTTTTCGAGAGATATTTTTTATATATTTTAGAAAATGTTATTAATTTAAACTGTTGCCAATTGTATAAACAGCGAAACAATAATGTTTATTTCAAATTAAAAATTTATTTACACGTGACTATTGTAAACAGAAATAAAAACTTTAAAATTAGAATTAAATGATCACATGTTAAAAGCAGGAAAATTACGTCCTAAGAACCATATTCACACTTGAATTTTAAAAGAGAAACAAAATGTTAAATAAAAAAAATTATGCGCTAAAACTTGTAAAGGGGAGAAATTACATTATTTAAAATGGCCAAAAAATATGGTAAAAACATTTAAATTAAAAAATATATTTGAGCGAGATATTTTGAGATAATCTTTTCAACTATTATCGTGAATTCAAAGACAGCGCAAATATTTCCTTCTAACAACTAAAGTATTTTCACCTGAATATTACTAAGAGAAATAAAACTTTGGTGTAAATTACGTCAGATTTAAAACGATACATTTAAAATGAATTATTTAAAAGAACTATCTTAGATCGCTGTTAAAAAATACCGGGAGACAAGGACACTGTTTACTTAATTCATTTTACATTAGCTTATTTTCAAATGTTTAACTAATTTTTTAATTAACGAATAGAAACCCGTTTACAGGAAAATCACTACTGTTTTTTTTTCTTTTGTTTTTTTTAAATTCAATATTTTTAAAGCCGATCAAATTAGCGTGCTTTTTGGATTTTGGTGTGCCTGAACGGGGGTTGGCGAGCGTAGCTCGTAGGGGGCAGAGCCCCCTAGTTTCTTATATAATTATGCAGTGCATTAAGGATTTTTTTTTTTTTTTTTTTTTTTTTTTGTCAATCATCAAAAATCAGCCTTTTTCTACGATAAAAGTTGAATACCCTCTTCAAATAATCAGCATTAAAGAAAAAAAAAGAGAGAGAGAGAGCTTTTCATAATTTCCACCTTTTGTCTCGTCTAGTCACTAAAATAAGTCATATTTAATTAAAAATTACTGTTTATTTTAATTTCAGATAAGCCAATTTTAAACTACAATGGTCGTCGCAACTCACACGCAAAAAACACCAACAGCACGTCGTGTCGCGCATGTGTCGTGTGTTAATTAGTATTTCATGGGAAAATACCTCCACATCCGCCGATTTCTATTTTCTCCAGAAAGATAGAGAGCTCCAGAATACGGTATAATAATTTTAAAAAAAGTGTCACACCTGGTATTACTACAGAAACCACTGGGTATCTATAGAACCGATTTGAAATCCCGCCGAAATGGTAATTTGTCTTCTTAGGAATTCCCACGTTAATGACTAACAGCATTGAAAACTGAACCCAAATACATCTGCACTTCTCTTTACTTATATTTATCCATTCTTTTGTAAAAGGACTTTTACAATTTTAGTGGTTTATCTATTTATTTTAATTACATATGTATTTTTCAATTTATATATTCGGGTGGTGTTTGAAGTTTAAAGAGGTTAAGCAGATCCGGTTTAAAAAAAAAAAAAAGTTTTTAGATATTGGCTTTTTCGGATGCTAAAAATATTATCGAATTTTTAAATAGATATGAAAAATTAACATTTTCTTCTTTCAAAAGCAAAATTTACATAAGTTTCCATTGCAAAATCTTGTGAAGAATTAGTCTTGGCGTCCTTGGCGGTCTAACACTTATATTATCATTGAGAAATTATGGAATGCTCCACTTTAGTAGAACTAAGGGCATCAATTTGTGTGTGTATTTGTGGGGAGTGTGCGTATGTGTGGGGGGAGGGGGGTTTGCTATTACAAAAACACGATACTACTTTTTTTCAAGTTATTTTTGCAGAGGCGCTGTAAAAAATCTGGCCAAGTGACCAAGGGCGCCATGATTACAAAAACACGGTATTAGTTTTTTTTTAACTTATTTTTACAGAGGCGCTAAAAAAAATCTGTCCAAGGGCGCCATGATTACAAAAACACGATGATAGTTTTTTGAAAGGGATTTTTACAGAGGCGCTGAAAAATATCGGACCAAGGGCGCCATGATTACAAAAACACGATATTAGTTTTTCAAAATTATTTTTACAGAGGTGCTGAAAAAATCTCACCAAGA
The DNA here is from genome assembly GCA_963932465.1 of Maratus speciosus. NCBI lineage: Eukaryota > Metazoa > Arthropoda > Arachnida > Araneae > Salticidae > Maratus > Maratus speciosus. The sequence goes on from OZ010787.1 coordinate 568,443,098, forward strand.
GCACATTGATTACGAAAACACGATATTAGTTTTTTGAAAGTTATTTTTACAGAGAGGTGCTGAAAAAAAAAATCTGCCCAAGGGCGCCATGAGTACAAAAACGCGATAATAGCTTTTTGAAAGGCATTTTTACAGAGGCGCTGAAAAATATTTGACCAAGAACGCCATGATTACAAAAACACGATATTAGTTTTTTGAAATTTATTTTTACAGAGGCGCTGAAAAAGACCAAGGGCGCCATTATTACGTAAACACGATATTAGTTTTTTTAAACTTATTTTTACAGAGGCGCTAAAAAAATTGACCAAAGCCGCCTCTGACAAAGGGATCAAATGAAATTAAAATGAAAATCCCCTGTCTTAAATTGGCATTTTTTTTTTTTGTTCTTTCACAAAAAACAGAAATACCAAACTACCGGGCAGCCCCTGTCTTAAATTGGCATTTTTTTTTTTTTGTTCTTTCACAAAAAACAGAAATACCAAACTACCGGGCAGCCACCCAGGGCGCTGAATATTTGACAGAAAATATACTAAATACATCATTAATACCAATATTAATTTATGTAGAAGTTACTATTCTTCGGGGTACTGAATAAAATCTGGACCAGGGCGCCATGACTATCAAAGTCTCTGTGAATGAATCCATTTAAAATGAGAATATGTTTCTTATACAGTGTTTCGTCGTTTATACTTGCACAAAAGGCAGAAATACAAAAATACCTCACAACACCAGGGGCGCTAAATACTTAGACGCAGAAAATATGCAAACGTATTAGACGCAGACTCATTAGACACTTATTAGAAGCATTCCTAGAACAGAAATTATTTAGGCGTACGTCTAAATAAGTGAGTACTTAATATTATTTTTCTTAGAATTTATCATTAGTACAGGCTTTGAAACAAAGTCTGGTCCTGGATACAATGTGTAACAACGGCATATCTGATTGTCGATAACTTATGTTATCTCGCAATTGGTTTATCTGATTGTCTTTGATCGCACATAGTTTGCTTATGCTATACTTTAAAAAATAAAAAGCATTACTTTTTAATTTTCCAAATGGAAATCTTTGAAAATTTTATGCCTTTCAAAATGCGTGCTTAAAAAAAAAGATAAAAAAAAAAAAAAGAAAAAGAAAAAAATGACGATGGGCGCACCGGGCATTTGCCTCGTTGCCCGGTGGGCCAGTACGACCCTGAGTATGTGCGTGTGTATGTGTATGTATATATATATATAAGCATTTGTGCCCTTTTGTAAGGCAATCGGCGCCCTTTTTATCCATTTTGCCACCGCCCTCTCAGTTATGCCAGTACGACCCTACTACTCTTTCCTCAAAGATAACTACTACAACAATATAAATTCTAAATAAATTTCAATAAAAAAAGACTAGATTTGACCAATTTCTATTTCTATCAATATTTTAAATAACAAGTGACATTAATTAAAGACTTTCGTGGAAAAAGGTGTTATGTTATATTTTCTCAAAATTTTGTTTATTTTTTTATGAAGATGTTATGAGATATTCTGTCATATAGTAAAGCTGAAATACCAAGATGTCTTTAAGATTTGATACATTATTTATTAGCGTTTAATATTTAAATATCAAATAATTTAAATATTATTAATAATTTTTATGTTTGGAAATTAAATGATGATAAGTTTTTCCGAGAGAGTTTAATACGCATCTGTTAACCTATTAAATGTATGCTACCAAGAATTAAAAAAAAAAAAAAAAAAATTAAACTTACATGAAAAAGCTTTCCTCTGAGGTTTACGACGATATGAAAACAAAAGGTAAGTGCAAATGCCGAAAGGAGATTTGAATAAACAGAAAGAAATAAAGGAAATCAAAGGTAAGTAGAATAATAGACTTAGTTGAAAAGAAACAGTAAAGAAATGGTTGAAATTTATCTTGACATGCACATCAAAATTTTTTTTGCGGGGAGGGCGCTTTCTCGGGATTTCTTGAATTTTCCAATTTGTTTACAAAGTGGGAGGGGGGCGCTTAATCGGGAAGGGCAGATTAACGGGATTTTACGGTATATATACATATCAATGCAAAAACCCTTGACGGGTTAAAAGTTTCTGACGCAGCACTTTATCTTATGCTCTAAGAATTTTAAATATGGAACTTAAAAATACTGATATCAAATTTTGAGTGACGTTATGCTATTTCTTAAAAAATATATTTGTATTTATTTCATCATTTTATTTTTGTTTTATTTATAATCGCATGTGCAAAAGTTATGTTCAACATGAAAAGCTGCATAAAATTTTATTCGCTGTTGCTTTATCATTTACATCTCTCATAAATTCAAAATATGAGTTTTAAAAGATATGATATAAAATTTAAGTGACGCCTTGATGTGACTTTAAAAGGTTTGTTTTAAAATTCAATTTAAATTATTTTTGACTTGGTTAAAATATTTTTTTACATCTACACAATACTTTTAATTTTCCAATTCACTGTTAAATATATCACTTTCATTGAATCTATACTATGCATTGAAATGTATTTATTTCAATAAATTGATTTATCTTTTGTGTCACGCTATTCAAAATTGTGAGTAAGATTTATGTAAATGGTTTCTTTGCGTCATTGTGTCCAAACTACATGAAATGTATGAAAAAGGATAGTTTGACGCAAATAAACCATTTACATAAATCTTACTCACAATTTTGAATAGCGTGACACAAAAGATAAATCAATTTATTAAAATAAATACATTTCAATGCATAGTATAGATTCAATGAAAGTGATATATTTAACAGTGAATTGGAAAATTAAAAGTATTGTGTAGATGTAAAAAAATATTTTAACCAAGTCAAAAATAATTTAAATTGAATTTTAAAACAAACCTTTTAAAGTCACATCAAGGCGTCACTTAAATTTTATATCATATCTTTTAAAACTCATATTTTGAATTTATGAGAGATGTAAATGATAAAGCAACAGCGAATAAAATTTTATGCAGCTTTTCATGTTGAACATAACTTTTGCACATGCGATTATAAATAAAACAAAAATAAAATGATGAAATAAATACAAATATATTTTTTAAGAAATAGCATAACGTCACTCAAAATTTGATATCAGTATTTTTAAGTTCCATATTTAAAATTCTTAGAGCATAAGATAAAGTGCTGCGTCAGAAACTTTTAACCCGTCAAGGGTTTTTGCATTGATATCATTACTTTTTTAATCATTTTATCACTAACCTCAAAAAAGTAATGATATCAATGCAAAAACCCTTGACGGGTTAAAAGTTTCTGACGCAGCACTTTATCTTATGCTCTAAGAATTTTAAATATGGAACTTAAAAATACTGATATCAAATTTTGAGTGACGTTATGCTATTTCTTAAAAAATATATTTGTATTTATTTCATCATTTTATTTTTGTTTTATTTATAATCGCATGTGCAAAAGTTATGTTCAACATGAAAAGCTGCATAAAATTTTATTCGCTGTTGCTTTATCATTTACATCTCTCATAAATTCAAAATATGAGTTTTAAAAGATATGATATAAAAATTTAAGTGACGCCTTGATGTGACTTTAAAAGGTTTGTTTTAAAATTCAATTTAAATTATTTTTGACTTGGTTAAAATATTTTTTTACATCTACACAATACTTTTAATTTTCCAATTCACTGTTAAATATATCACTTTCATTGAATCTATACTATGCATTGAAATGTATTTATTTCAATAAATTGATTTATCTTTTGTGTCACGCTATTCAAAATTGTGAGTAAGATTTATGTAAATGGTTTATTTGCGTCAAACTATCCTTTTTCATACATTTCATGTAGTTTGGACACAATGACGCAAAGAAACCATTTACATAAATCTTACTCACAATTTTGAATAGCGTGACACAAAAGATAAATCAAATTATTGAAATAAATACATTTCAATGCATAGTATAGATTCAATGAAAGTGATATATTTAACAGTGAATTGGAAAATTAAAAGTATTGTGTAGATGTAAAAAAATATTTTAACCAAGTCAAAAATAATTTAAATTGAATTTTAAAACAAACCTTTTAAAGTCACATCAAGGCGTCACTTAAATTTTATATCATATCTTTTAAAACTCATATTTTGAATTTATGAGAGATGTAAATGATAAAGCAACAGCGAATAAAATTTTATGCAGCTTTTCATGTTGAACATAACTTTTGCACATGCGATTATAAATAAAACAAAAATAAAATGATGAAATAAATACAAATATATTTTTTAAGAAATAGCATAACGTCACTCAAAATTTGATATCAGTATTTTTAAGTTCCATATTTAAAATTCTTAGAGCATAAGATAAAGTGCTGCGTCAGAAACTTTTAACCCGTCAAGGGTTTTTGCATTGATATCATTACTTTTTTGAGGTTAGTGATAAAATGATTAAAAAAAAGATACTTATGGGATTTAATGCAGATTTAATTTTTACTATTTTATTACAATTTTCCTTATAGCAGTTTGTATATAAAAACAAGTGGGTAAGTATAATCGCAGATCGTACAGAGGGTTTCATTTGATATTCCTTTAAAAACACTTTATCCTTAAATTAATAAATCCAAAATGTTAATTTATAATTATTAAATCCTTACATAGATGGTGCACCAATAGTTCCAATTTTCATGGGGCAGGGAACGCACTCTTTTAAACAAACCATCTTCCAATTGAAGCCATCAAAAACCAAGTTGAATAAGCCAGACCCTGTTGTGTTGTTTGACAAACAGCAGTCTCATGTCCCCTCCTTCCCCCATTTTTCAAAATTTTTCAGACCAGTACCTAAGAATGGAACCGAAATAATTTTTTCTCTTCAGAAATTACGATAAAAAAATAGTATGCAGTACTCATAAATTTACTTTAAAGCTATATAGGGTGATTATTAAGTTAATTATAACGTTCGAAATCTGTTGCATTGATGTCCGAAAGGTAGTTTCTGAGTTATGGAAGCTGGACCCATAAGGCGCCATAGAGGGCGAAGCCCGCTAATGTCTATCATAATTATATCTGCCATGTGAACTAATTGCAATATTTAATCAAAATAGTCCCCCCCCTCCTCATCCCCGGAAATATAACAAATACAAAATGTGTCTTTATAAACCTATCATCAAATAGGTTTTTATTTCTTTTTCCCTATAAAAAAAAAAAAAAAAACATGATTTTTATATCCGTAACGTAAATAGCGGACGAAGCCCGCTAGTTCCTATCATAATATATATTTTTAATAATTTTATATAGTCTATAATAAAAATCCGACTTAAAATAGTCTAGTTCCATGAGTTCTTGTAGTGTCAGTTACATGCTACGATTTTTGGATACCAGTATTTTAGAACGGGAAAATGTGACTTAATTTATCGGAGATATCTCATTAATTGAATAAGGCGAAGCAAACTTTTTGAAAAAAAGGTGGCCAATAAGCATAGCAGTTATCAGCTATGTGACTTTGTGCTAAAGTCCATTAATTTGATCTGCTTTAAAAAGATTACGGAAGATTGAATTATAGTAGAACCTGGATTAACCGAGCTTCGATTAATCGAGGTTTCTGTTAACCGAGCCGATAACAAAGTCTGATTTTTTTTTCCCTTTTGAATGAGCCTTAAAAATAACCACACTCTTTAGCTCACTGTCTGTGCTATACAGGCCCTTCTGCCCCCAAAAGCACTCAACTCCAAAGAAACACAGGACCCTGAGAAGTCAATAGCGAACAATGCTTTGTTTCCAGTGGCTGTGTGAACTTTCGTAAATTTTTCAATTTGTATTTTAAAATTTACTACTGGTAGTTGATTTTCTTTTTAAATTTGTTAAGCTGTGAAACAGAACTTTACATATATTTATTTTTATTATTTAAAAAACGTTCTATATTTTTTTAAAAAGAGATGTTAAATTCGCAAGCACGGCGAGTTTTTACACACAGTTTCTATTAACCGAGATTTCCGATGCCGATTTACTAACAGTCCCAATTAGCTCGGATAATCGAGGCTGCTCTGTATAATTAAAAAATCAATGGCGATCTTACTGTAAACGGGTTTTCCTTTTACTGAGGGATTTCAAGGCCGAATCAGCTGATGTTAGTTGCTGTTTCCGTGCTTGATTAAATAAGATTAGTTAAACATTTGAAAATTACCAAATATAAAAGGAACTAAGTCAACAGAGTCTTTGCTTTATGGTATTTTTTAACAACGCTATAAGAAAATGATTTTAAATAAGAGATTTTAAATGTAACGTTTTAAATCTGACATAATTTTCACCAAACTTTCCTTTCTCTTTGTAAAATTCAACTGAAAATATTTTTATTATTAGAAAGATAATATTATTATTTGTGCTACATTAAAATTGGCAACTATAGTTAAAAATATCATCTCGAAATTTGAAATAAATCTCTCATATAAATATTTTTTTAATTTAAACTGTTTTGCAATATTATTATTTGGCCACTTTGGCCAATATGACGTAATTTCCTCCATTTACGACTTTTAACACATATCAATGAATTTATTATTTAAAAATTTTCTTTTTCTTTTAATATTCACGTGTAAATATAATTTTTATGACGTAATTTTCAATGTTTTCCTGCTTTTAATGCGTAATCATTTAATTCTAATTTGAAAATAATTGATTATTTTATAATTTTCTTTTATTTTAAGTAAGCATGTGTAAAAACAATTTTTATGACGTAATGTTTAATATTTTCCTGCTTTTAACACGTTATCATTTAATTCTAATTTAAAAGGATTTTTTTCTGTTTATAATAGTCACGTGTGAATAAATTTTTAATTTAAAGGATATATTATTCTTTGCGCTGTTTTAACAATTGGCAACAATTTAAAATAACCTTTTCTAAAATATGTAAAAAATATCTCTGGAAATTCTGAAAATTTTAATTTAAAATTGAAATAAACCATCAAAAAATTAGGCAAGTTAAAAATAATAAATGCACTCTGCAAACTTCGAGTTTCTATTGAATGATTAAATTGAATGAAAATGATTAAATTCCCATGTATAATTTTTTTTCCAATGAGACTTTTTTAATGAGACAATTTTATCCAGATTTAACATTAAATATCTCTTAAAATAATTCTTCAATTTAAAAACTGTCTGCTTCAATGTTTTTATCAAACATTTCTCTATAATACTACCCATTTTAATATTTTTGTATGCAGTAATTTTCTTAATATTTGCGAAATAGACCTCTAGTCACAAGAGATTCTTTCAAAGCGGCGATGAGAGTGTTATTTTTTTTTTCCAAATAAGAGACAAAATGTAGTACGCAATTGCGTCAAAAGATGGTGACACCAGAATTCTGATATGCTTATTATGTAAACTGTAAATATTGCAAAGTTAAATAAAAACAATTGTCTCGGGGTTATCAAACTTCATTGTTATTTATAAATAAAACATTTCAACTAAATTATTTATTATAAAAGAATTATTACATCACAATAGTTTTTATGCAAGGAAAATAATAATTATAATAATAATAATAATAATATGGATGTCAGTGATTATATATTGATTGATCGTCATAATAATAAAAAATGATATTATTAAAAGAAGAGCTGAAATGAATTATTTTTTTACGTTTCTGATCGTGTGATTTACATTCAAATAATAATTATTAATGTATATTTTTTGTAAAGTGATTGAAATTAAATATATTTATAAAATTTATGGTAATATTTTTATTGTTGAAAAATTGCCAAGAAATAATCATCATCAAATTGGCGTCATTATAATTGTAATTTTATTTAACTTAATAGTAATTAAAAAATTACAAAGGAACTGAGAATAATGGTCAACTAACAGACTTTAAAAGAAAAAAAAAAAAAAAAAAAACACATTCACATGTGAAAAGTAGTAGTCACCAGAGAGTATCGAACTGCCTATCTTAAGATCAGTAGACGATGGCCCTTAACCACTCAGCCAGTGGGAAGACAAAATTTTTCTCCCCAAAAGTGGTTAAAAAGAAAGCATGTGTATGAATACAGTGTCATGCATTTTCGGTGAAATTTCCATAGAATGGCGAAGAAATATAGTCTGATTTTTCATGCGCATTATAAAACGAACAAGAGTCTTGCTGGAAACAAGTAAATTGTTATTTGGTTCATCTGAAACATATTTATTTGATTTTTAAAAAATCGCCCGTGTCATTTTCGAGAGAAAAAAAAAATCGAATTATTTAACAAACGAGAGTTTTCCCAGAAAAAAGAAAAGTGTTATTCACCTCGCCTTAATCACATTTATATTATGTGTCAATTTAAAGATAATCGTTAGAACCGTTTTTGAGATTTTCAAATTAGGATCTTCCTCGATATCTTACCAACATTTTCACTTTAAAAATGGCTATTTAGATCTCAAAATATACTGCACGTAGAAATGTAAAAATTTCAATATACGATTAGACTGCAGATATAAGACTGTTCTAGAAAATTCAGAACAATAAGACCTATATCTGCTGAGTTATTAAAAGGCGGCTTTTTGCGTTTTCTTTGATGTCGAGTTAGCTGTATATATGAGTTCCGCCATCTACGAATGATACTACTATGATACGATACGATACGATTTTAGGCTTAAGGCTGCATCACTCGGAATACTACCGTCTTCCATGATATATAATTTTAGGTGACAAAGAATTTAGAGGATTGATTAATTATGTAGTATTTCAAAGTAAAAAACAAAACAACCAGGACAAAATAAAATAAAATAACAAGGGCAGAATTAAAAAAATGAAACTTAAAATTTCTTAAAAATTTTAATTTTGTGTGCTGTGAGGGGTTTTTGGACGGTTGTTGGACCACTGGTTGTTGCCAACCACTGCTGGTCCAACAACCATAATTTTAAATTTTCCGAAGCTTCCATAACACAGAAATGTTCATCAATTTACAATCTTGACTTCTGGGAAACTTATCATATATGGAAAAATTCAAACAGTTTAGTTAACAATTTATCCAGTATGCCCAATTTTTCAAAGATATGGTTTAATTTTCTATAATTTGTTCTCTTCACTCCCCCCTTTTTTTTCTCCTCTCAGTTTGAAATCTTCTGGAGCAATTGGGCGATTTTGATTGGTCTCCCTGTGTGTGCATGTGAGATCGACTCCGTAGCTGTTTGTCAGCCGTATGTCGCATTTTGCCATTGACAGTAGAGCTGAACGGTATGCCTTTCTGACTGTCTGTCCCCCCTCTTTTACTCAGAGTTTTTATTTTATTTTAAAGCATTGATGATAGAACCTTAGAGGTTTTGAAACAGCTGTATGCTTTTTGAAATTACCTACATTTGTGTTTTGTAAACGTTGTTTCTCTCTTTTTAATATTAATCCCAAGCATGCGGCTAATACCAAAGTATCGTTTTTAATAAATTTTAGAGCTTTATTTGGATACATTATTGATATTTTTTATATAAAAATGCTTTCTGGTGTTGTTGGGAGGCTTTCTAAAAAAATATGTTAAACGTAAGAGAATCTATTAAAATTTTTAATTAAATATGTTTTCACCTATGTTCTGTAACCCGGGAAGACGTGGTCAGATCCGAATATCTAAAATAAAAGATTGCATTTCAAAACATTTTTACATTTCAAATCACAATATAAACATAACTCTAAGGAAAATCCGTAACCAAATATCCAATATTTCATGTATTCTATGGTAAATACAGTTAATGAACATCTGCGTACTAAATCAATAAATTGAACTTCTTTTATATTAAAGTTCACACCAAATTAAACGAATATAAAATGTATGACAAATCATAAGATAATCTCGATTGGTGGAATAACAAGAAACTAGGAAAAATAATTTTAAAATGGATATATAATTGTATAAGACCAGAATCTTACCTTTTTATGGATTTTTAAATTTGTTTTATCCTTCAAAAGTTTTATTTATAACTGAACATGTTGTTTTATAGAGTTGGCATTTTGCCTTAATATCAACAGATATTACTTTGAAATATTCCCCATCTAATATTGAACATTGTGTAATATCACACTTAATCAACTTCATAAGTTTCTATTGGAAGCTTTATCAGTATTATCCATCTTTTCACTAACCAGTAACCACATTACATTTCTAATGCATTTTAAATAGTCTGCAAAACTCTGAATAACCCTTTCTATCTATCACACAACAATTTTTTGCAATTCCCATAGAATGTTATGAATTATAAAAACTACTTTTATAACTATTCAGCAGAAATGTTTCTGTAGAAACTAAACAACTAATTCAATTAAAAGTTAAACAACTTGTTCGTATTAACTTCCAGACATGAATTTGAAGACTATTCAAAACAGACAGGCATGTGTTTCCAAGCTTCAAACTGCAGATCTGCTGTTTAAACACATCAGTTTGAAATCTGGAAAAATGTATTTTGAGTATTTTCAAAATATAAAATACCTGAAAAAAGCATTACAAAATACATTATCAAAATACTTTTGTTTTGTCGGTTTAAAATACAAATGTATTTTGAAAATGTACTTCAAATACATGTATTTTTGATACTACCCAACTCTGCTTTATCTTAATGTGAATTAGTTATCAAATCAGTTATAAATGCAATACACAACCCTTGGCAAAAAATTTCTGATCTGTATTACCAAGTTTATGATTTTTGCATTTCGAAGCATATATTTCGCAATTCATGAGCATAGGGGCACATTTTACAATATGCCCAATAAAAGAACACGTATTAAAATATAAATGAAAAGTGAATTCAATATAACAATCATATAATTTATATTTATACTGCAGGCAAAAATGTTTCCTTGTGAGAAAAAAATATCTGATCAAGACGGAAGTTAGAAAATAGTAATCGATCACTGATGAAACAAACTTGAAATTTGCATATTGAAGACAGATAAGAGTGCCTGAACATGCATACAATATCTGAATCCTATTTAAAAGGAGAAATCTTCCAGCTCTGAGATCAAAAGCAGCTGAGGTCTCTCCGAGATCATGAAGTGCTGGACAATGGCTCGTGTGAAAAACCTGTCTCGCAATTTAAAAATCCACATGATTAAATTGTTGCAAGAGGGAAATTCACAAAAGAAAGTGGCTGTTTTATTAAATTGTGCTCAAAGTACAGTATGCGATATTTGGAAAAAATATCAGCATGAAAAATTTACCTCGAAGTGGACGTCCACGAATGACACCTAGGGAGAACAGAAAACTTGTGGAAATAGCAAAAAGAAAGCTGCAAGCAACCTCAAAACTACTCAATGCTGAATGGTCTAAGTATAAGATAAAGGTATGTGAACCACACTGTATGTAATCATCTAAATGCAGCAGTATTTAAATTCTGTAAAGCTAAAACTAAACCTTACTTGACAACGAAGCATAGATAAGAGCACTTGTAATGGTGTAAAAAACATGTACACTGGCTACTTTATAAATGGAATAAAGTTACTTTTAGCAATGAATCTCGCATATCTCTCAGAACAGGTGATGACTATGAAACATTTGTTTGGAGGAGAGTTGGTGAAAAGTTCAATGATAAGTGTGTCAATATAAGGACTAAATTTTCACCTGCATTTAGTTTGAAGTTGTATGACATCACAAGGAGTTTGCAAGTTGTGTATTGTGTTACATACAGTAAACTCTGAAGTTTACATTGATATTTTAGAGAATTTTTTTAATTTCCAGCATCGATCAATGGTTCGGGGATCAAAATGACTTCTTATTTCAAGATAACAACGCAGCTCCCCATCGCACCAAATCAGTGAAGATATTTCTACAAAATGTAGGTAATAATCCAATTAAAACCATGACTTGGACGCCCAACAATCCGAATCTTAATCCTATCGAAAATCTGTGGAATATATTAAAAAGAAAAATCGATTTTCGAAGGATCACAAATGCCATAGAACTATGTAAAGCTATAAGGAAATACTGGAGTGAAATTGCTCCCAATGAGTGTAAAAAGCTTATTGAGCCCATTCCATGAAGTATTTCGGCTGTCATCTGAGCTAAAAGTGGATTTACTAAATATTAATTACATGAATTGGTTAATTTTTTCCAAATCAAAGCGTGATTGGATAATTTTTTCTTTATTGTTTAAATTTCAATCACCATTTTTCTGTTTATTAATTGATGTATAATGATTTTTCTTTATTGCATATTGTTGTTCATTATATATAATACAAATGAATTATCGCTAATAATCATTTAATTTTTATACAGTGAGAATAAAAAATCCTTCTTACAAAAAATGGTAGTGTTGGTGTAATTGATTGTAAACTTTGTGCCAAGGGTTGTATGCAATATCTGTTATAAATTGACAGCAAATGCTGTTTATTTAGTACAGCTTTTTTTTTTTTCAAAGCAAAGTAGCATCTTTAAATGTAGTATTTGTAAGTGTCTACCTCCTTAAACACACACATACGCACACACAAAAACTCAGTATTCAAACTTCACTCAAAATATATTCATGTCTTGAACAAAAATGCACTTTTGATATAGGAATAGCAAATTTGAAAACTAAAACTCATGCTTGTTTGGTTATTTTACAAAAGTACCACATATTACAAGAGTACGTGATTTATAAAATATAAAGGTATTGGAATGAGAAAATGACACTTGCTTGTAAAAATAATATTATACTTGCAACATTTGGCTACTGTTCTCCCTCTGTCTGATGCAAAAATGTCCACTTTGGTTTCCGATTATGCAAATTCCTTTGACGTATCTTCAATTTTTTGTGATAATCTTCAATGTGCTAACAGTTTATTAATTTTTTATTATTCTTAAGTAAATCCTTGAAATTTAATACACTACTCAGAATATATCTATACATTCAGGGTGTGAATTGTTTCCTGGATGAAGGTGCACCGGCCCTCGATCCAATGGGCCAGTCCGACCCTAGCACCAAACAACAATTATTTTCACTATTCCAAAAAGAAAATATTGTAAAAAATATTACCATAAAATGAGATTTTTCATTCATTTTTTATTTTATCTGTATGACTAAGGGGCTCTGCCCCTATGAGTATGCTCGCCAATCTCTGTCCAGACCTTACAGCCTTTAAAAACATGCTAATTCACTCTGTATTTAAAAAGATACCCCAATACAGAAGATTGAATTATATTATCTTGACCAATAATCGAATTGCCATTCATTTCCTTTTCACTGAGGGATTTTTAGGTTCACAAGGCTACATCTACCACTGCTGCGACAGCTGATGGCTGTTTCCAAGATTAAGTAAGATCTATTACTCATTTGAAAATCAGCTAGTACAGTAATGGTTAAGAGAAAAATGTCACTGCTTCTTAGGTTATTATAATATGACTAGACCAGTTTCTTTTATATGCTATAAGAAAATCGTTTTAAATATGTTCTAAATATAACATAACGGTTCAACATTAAATGCTTTTTGAACCCAATAATTTAATTATTTTAAAGTTTTCTTTCTCTTTTAATATTCACATGTAAATGCATTTTTGATTGAGAAATGTTTGGAAATATTACTTGTGCTTTTAAATTCTGGCAATTGTAGGTAAAAAAAATTACTTTTTTGAAATATAAAATTAATCTCTATCCAGATAATGAAATTTTTAGAGAGAAAAAAAGGGACAAATTAAAAAAAAAAAACGATTGAACACTGCATGCCGTAATCTAGTCCAATATGTGCCTGCAATAGAGAGTTCATTTGCTATGCTTAGTTTTTGATCCTATAAAACTTTTTTAATTGAACTATTTTGACTGATCTCAACATTAAATAATGATTAAAAGAAGAATAAGAATGAGTTTTTTTTAAAATCATTTTATTAAGCGTATGTATGATCTTCGTATATTTATAGATATTCTTCAAAACAAAAAATAAATAAATAAAAATGTTTCAAATAACAAAAACATGTTTATTTTATTTCCGTGTGACTTTAATAATATTGTTAATAATTTTTTAATATTCTGTATTCAATGGTATGAGGAAGGAGAAGGGGGGGGGGGGGTAAAGCTAGCTCTCACGGCGAAGCCGCGAGCCTTCGCCCGGCGACATAGGCCACTCAGGGCCCAGACATGCACACAGCTGACACGGAGCAGACCCTCCTTAAAGAAGTTTCTCTGCCATTCACCCGCCGTCAGCGTGTAGTTGCCCAAGGACTTCGCACTGCCCAACGCATGTCACGAAGCCCTGCGCCCAAGAGTTAGACATCCAGTCGATGCGACAGAACCTCCCACCCAGCTAAGAAGAGCCAGATGGTTCCTTCTCTTGGTCCCCACGCAGTTCACCCCGACAACCCGCAGAGGACAGAACCTACAAAGGAACCGAATCCACGGGCCAATGCCGAAGATCCCTATGAGGGGGTTGCTTTACGGAGGTCCCTCAAGATCAAATACCATTATCCGGCAAAGACATTTTTGAGGAACGACTGATAGGGTTAGTCAGGAAAATTATTTTAGAGCCCCTAGCTAAAACCCAGGAGGATGGGGAAAATCCCTCCGGACGTAAAGCGTCCTTGCTCTGGGCTTTTCACCCGACCCTCCCACCTCGACCAGCGGAACCCCTCGCGGATCTCGCTGGGAGTCAGAAGTGAAATACAGGTAACGTATTTCTTGTTAACCCATATCATATTTAACACCAAGTAACACGTTATATTTAATTAAACGCATGTGGAAAAGCTGTCGTGATGATTTTGGCAATATAAGCTAGCCTCTAAATAAACTGAAATACTGGACATAAATGATGAATGAAAAAGTTCAGTAAACAACAAACTGTCTGTTTTCTTGAAAAGATTACAACAAAAGTAAAGTCCAACATTTATTGAATCAAAAGCAAAGGTTCTTCAGATAAAAAGATGATCAAGCATAATGTAGCATAATGATGTAATAGATGAAACACTTATAAACATTAAAAATGTCCAGATACTATGGCAAGGTTGTAAAGCTTAACTATTACTTTAAAAGTGATCATTTGATTAACTTCAAAAACTAAGAAATATATTTACCATAATGAGATTCATAATAAGATTAACCATTCCTGAAAAGATTACTACTTTAATTAAAACATTTGAGGAAAGCATTGGATACTTTCCCCATTTCATGATAAGTTTGGGTTTTAACCCTTTAACCCTCCAACTGTCTTAGAAAAGGGCAAAATTGTAATGTTGTTTTCTCTGCATTTTGTTTTAAATGCTAAAAAAAAATGATTCTTTGAACATTTTATTAAAAAACTTAATAACTAATATGAATGCAATCCTTGGAAGTATTAATCATTGTTCAATGTATTAAAAACACATTAAATCAATAGAATTATATTAATTTAAATATTGCTTGTATTGCAGTGAAACCTGGAGCTTAGTGAACATATTAACACGGGCTTGTCAGTGAGGGGGTTAAAACAAGCGAAGACTGAATGAAATGTCTAGCTATTTATAGTATCAATAATCGTACACATGCTACGGCAGCACCCTCATTCTAGAACAATCAGGAATAATCCATTGCAGAAAGGGATGACGGGGATGACGCGATCCGTGGCAAAAAACGGCACGATCGCAATGCCATCTATGAGCGTATCAGTGTACTACGTCAGAACAGAAGAAAAATTTACAGATGTAGGATCGTTTTTAGAAAACTATTGAAAAACGGCAATTTGATATTTACGTTACAAAACAGATGAAACTAAGTTTAAATAAAAACGGGACCTGCTTAAAAAGGGTAAGTATTACTTTAAGATGTATTTGAATAAAGTATGATTTAATGATTAAATAAAAGTAAAAAAATATAAGATATTAAAAGATATTATAGGACTTTAATGAGGCAATGAGATAAGAAATGGGTTTAAAGCTAGTTTAAACAACAAAGCCCCCCCTCTCATTGTCTCATGTCAAAGACCATCAAAGAAAATGTCAAAGAACGTTTTAGGCCCGACAGATGCAAAAGGGTTAAATAACCCCCAGAAACCTACCATATCTAAATCTCAAACTATTAAAATTTTCAAAACTGAAAACCCATAATTTAGATTCAATAATTCAACTTTTATATTAATTCAAACTTTAAAGATTAAATTTAAATAAACAAGAATTTAAATAGCTGGACCTATTTTTATATAAAAATTACATTAAAAGGAATTAACTGTTTAGTACAATTAATCTAAACAGTTATCTCAACTGATAACCAAACAAAGTTTAACCCAACCTCTCAACATCACTGACGAAAAATGCAATTAAACTCCATAACATTTCCAGAGAATACAAACAACCTTAACCAACTTTAAAACTTGAATAAATTTAAATAACATTAATAATTTAACAATTAAATGCCTGATAAAGTCAAAACCAAACTTTAAACTAACCTACCAAGCCAAAAAGAACGGGTCATTGTTAAACACATACGAAAATTTCGAAAAATCCATAGTTACTGGACTTACAATAAATTCAATATATGGACAATCATATTTAAATGCAATGAATATAACAATAGATACGTACCATTACAAGAATATTAGACCCTTCAATTTGAAGGACTAATCCAGCTTACACTTCAAACCAAACTTGACCTCTAAAGTTCATTATAATTAGCAAAAATTTAAACTTTAATTACAATATTTCATTATAAAAATACAACAACAAAATTTTATTTCTCTTTCTCTTTATCAATCTTATTCGTTGTTGAATCCAACTAAATGGAAAAACTGCTCTAAGGAAAAATGACATCTGAATTTAAAGACGATCACAAAAACGGCACAATTTCTCTAACTTGCAGCATGGCAATCACACAACCATTTCCTCCTCCCAGTGCTAGGATTCATTCCATATATTCACATTAAAGTATTTCAGATGCCTGCTAAAGAAATAAGTATTAATACAATATAAAACAAGAATATATTAAATGCAAATCGTAACTCCAGGAATTAATCTGATAAATTTTCTTTTAAAATTGATTAAACTATGAATATTTTAAACAAGTCATCTTAAGAATTATAGCTGTCCTAAAAAAAAATCCACGCATATATCACTTACTTCCATTCAAAATTTGCTCAAGGCCTTGAGTCTTTTGTATCTGCACTCTCATACTTACGAGAGGTCTAACGATATAACACAGGTCAAAGCAACACGCACGGATTAAGTTCAAAGATGCCATATTAATAGATTAATTTTAAAGAAAAGAAGTCAAGCGGTATAACGCTGGTAAAACTAACATGCAAGGATTAACATCAAAAACACCATATTAACATGTTAACCTTAAAAATATCAGTAACAAGATTGGTACGCACATTATGTATAAACACTTTACAAACAGTTTAAGAATCTGTATTAAAAATACTATTAACAAACTTTAATAAATCAGATTTGGTCAAGGGCTTGGTAAACGTGTCTGCGAGATTATATCTGCTACGCAAAAAATTTAACTGAAAAGCCTCCCGATTTATCAAATCTCTTATAAAAAATAACTTAACGTCAATATGTTTACTACGATAATTCTCGATTGGAGATTTTACAAAATCTATAGCCACCTGGTTATCTACGTTAAGTGTCGAACTAGTACCAACATCATGAGAGATCTGCTCACTCCGGCATTCCTGCATGATCTGGTCAAACCAAACCAGGTTTTTAGCAGCCTCAGTCATAGCGACAAACTCTGATTCCATCGTTGACAGGCTAATGCACTTTTCCTTGAAAGTATGCCAGTCAACGGGAGAGTTGTCTAACATAACTATTTGGCTGTCACCCGATGTTTGGTCATCGCGGTTCGCAGCAAAATCTGCATCAGAGTAAGCGACCAAAGTCTCCTGGTTACAACGTAACCGGAGATGGTAATGCCGAGTTAACATAACCAAGCAGCCTAAGCAAACCATTCCAATGAGAAAGACCGGGATTTGACTGGAACTGACTGAATATGTTAACAGCGTAGCAGATATCAGGACGGGACCTACTGGCGAGAAAAGACAAGCAACCGAGAACATTACGATATGGAAACTTAGACATGCGACTAATATCCTCATCTGAAGCAGGGCAATCCACTTTAGAAAATACAACACCTTTACTAATGGGGAGCGATGATAAAGGAATATAAAACTTTTTAAACCGTTCACAAACTTCGTCAATATAACTAGACTGATGAATTTCTAGTGAACCATCCTCTTCAACAAACTCTACCCCTAAAAGTTTCCTTGTTTTTCCAAGAATTTTTAAATCAAAATGACTGCCCAACAAACGTAAAACCCCATCAATATTACATTTATGTTTGCCAAAAATAACAATATCATCGACATACAAAAGTAATACAACTTCAGAATTAAAAACATAGATGCAATTACAAGCCTCCAACTTTACGAATCCAATTTTTAGCAAGATCTTATTTATTTCGAAGAACCATACCCTACCGCTCTGATGGAGGCCGTACAGCGCACGATCCAGTTTACAGAAAAGATGATTTTTATCAGGGACTTCGAACCCGGGAGGTTGGGACATATAAACGTCTTCCCTCAGTGGAGCGTACAGGTAGGCACTTGTGACATCGCATTGAATATGGTGCCACTTGCAATACGAAACAATGAGAGAAAAAAATAGTCGGATCACCCCAAAGTTAACCACAGGGCTAAAGGTCTTGTCGTAAGACTCGCCTTTCACCTGTTTAAAGCCCTGGGCAACAAGCCGAGCTTTGTATCGGGCGATCCTCCCAAACTCATCTCTCTTGATCGTATAAACCCACCGACACCCCACTGGGGTCACGTTAGCAGGCAATTTTGCTAAATGCCAAACCCCGTTGTTCGGACATCACCTGTAACTCTTTATTCATCACATCAAACCACATCTCGCGCTGTAACAACCTACACGCCTGCTTATATGTCCTTGGAATTTCCAGACCGTCTAGTCATGCATGCAGCTGCAAATGGCAAGATCCTGGATCATCTAAATCACTATCTAAATCTACATTCTGTGGAACTATACCTGAAAATGGATTAGATGATTTAAAGTAAAAAAGATTAAGGTCATAACGGATATTCTTTCTATTACAGTACCTTTCTACATCCGACAACGATCTTAAATGACTGGACTCACCCTCTTCATAATAATAAATATCTATTTTATCCCTTTTTCCAGTTTTCCTTTTAACAGGACAACGCTCCCACCTAACATCTCGTGGAGAGGGAATAGGCTGAGAGCTATCGCTATCAGTGTCATCATTATCGGGCTCAGACTCAATTTCTTCTCCTCCACTGACCTGGCATCTTGTGGCATATTGGAGGGACTCGGATGAGTTCCTGAGTCTACCTCAACAATTTCATCATCTCGATTAACACCAGGATCAGAGGGGAAAAGAATGTAATCATCTGGGACCAACACCGCTCCTCTGCGCTCAAAACCACTG
The DNA here is from genome assembly GCA_963932465.1 of Maratus speciosus. Taxonomy (NCBI): domain Eukaryota; kingdom Metazoa; phylum Arthropoda; class Arachnida; order Araneae; family Salticidae; genus Maratus; species Maratus speciosus. The sequence continues at coordinate 568,462,408 of OZ010787.1, forward strand.
CCAGAATTTTAATCAAAAGATACATTTATGGATTCCACAATTTTATCTGATTCAGGTAGCCAAATACGATAACCTTTGGTCTTAAATGCATAGCCCACGAGGACCCCTTTCTTGGCCTTAACATCTAATTTGGACAATCTCTTCTGCCTAGGTATTCCTATGTAGACTATAGAACCAAAAGGTTTTAAATGTCGAACTGATGGTTTTACACCACCATACAACTCAAACGGAGTTTTCTCCAAAGCCCGTGGACATACGCGATTCCAAGTGTACACATAATACTTCATGGCCTCCGGCCAAAATTTAGGATCAAGCTTACTTTCACATAAAATTGTTCTCGCGCCGTTAACTACAGTTTGCATAAACCTCTCAACAACTCCATTCTGTTCTGGCGTAAATGGGTTAGATAATTCATGTTTTATCCCCCTTTTCACAAAAAAATTCTTAAAACTATCATTGACAAACTCTCCCCCATTATCCGTGCATACACTCTTAACTCTTTTTCCAAGAAAATTCTCAGCACGAGTTATGTGAGCTTTCATAATATCAAAAGTATTGGACTTAAGCCTCATAGGATAAAGGGATACACGCCGGGAGAAGTCGTCAATAACAGACAAGAAATAACGTTCGCCTTGCCTACCCTCGGTCCTGCACAGTCCCAAAGATCGGCATATAACAGTTCTCATGGTTGAGAAGATCTTTTGTAGTCAAGAGAATGAAATGAAACACGTTTAAATTTATTTAATTTACATAATTCACATTTAAAGTTTAAATCTTTTAAGTCAGGCAACCCCCGAACCCCCCCTCTTATGGCATGTAAGAACTAAAAGAGCTGGACTTACATGGCCAAAACGGCGATGCCACAGCTTCTTATTTTCAACATTATTTGCAGAAATAGTAACATGCTTATTACGAGAATTAGGAATTTGGGGGAAAACCTGATAAACACCATTTTTAAGGTAAGCACTAAATAGGTACTCACCCTCTCGGGACACTTTCACCTCACCTTGACCACCATAAAATACAGCATTATTTTTGTCCAATTGTGGACCAGAAATTAGATTATGCCTTAAACGGCTTGAGAACATTACGTTGGTTAAAGTTACAATTCTCTGACCAAATCGAAGTTTCACTTCACCTTTCCCTTCAATCGGGAATGAAATCCTCCTGACAGCAACGGTCATCTTCTGATTAGTTAAAGATTCGAATTTAACAAACAAACATTTGTCACGACAAAAATGATGAGACGCACCTGAATCAAAGATCCAGGTGGCCCCATTAGCAACATTATATAAATTAATTTGAGAAACATAATACAAAGATGACTTACGTATACCGTCACTGGGACTTTGGGCATTAGGACGACGAACATTAGGACTACGCTTAGAATCAGGTCCATTCTGTCGATGACTGCCTTGATCAGGATACCTCCTCCGGTCATGAGATGGTCTGGAACCAGCTGATGGAGAACTGTCGCCAGTTTGACAAATAGGATCTCTGTATCCACGCTTTCGACTTTCAGGGGAATAACCATAAGAATAAGAACTCCGGTCATCAGTAGAAGAATGTCGGCTTCATGAAGAAAAACCATTTGTAGATTTTGATGAATAGCGACTCCTTTTTTGCCACTCAGATTGTTGGGATTTTCACAAAAAGTTTGAGCACAATTATGTTTCAGATGAAAAGAAATACACATTTGAATTAGAGTCCTCCACAGGTCGGGTTGTACCGACGCCGTGCCCCGTATACGACTCAATATCACAGGTATGATAAACTATACCCGAACTTTGATACAATGAAAATGAAGAAAGTAGAAAAATAATGTTTCAATCTATAAGTAACAGCATAAAATTAAAAATCTAATCTTTGAATATGCTTTAAAATTTGTTGCGGTTTCAAAAGTTCAACTTATAATGGTAGACCTTGTTTTACACAATTAGTATTCTGCCTTATTGTACATTAAAAATACAATACATAACAAAATGCTAAATTATTCTTCCTGTTTATCACACAGTAGATTTTTGTCATAACAACATTAGAAGTATCAAGATTAGAACATTAGAATTGTAATTATTCAGCAAAAATGCTTTAGCAATGCAGATGGCATTCGCTATAATCCTTATCATATCATTAGTTGAAAAAGTATGTTTATATTAACTTCCAGAAACTAATTCTAACACTAGATGCATTTTGCTTTCATGAAACTTTGATCTGCAGTTTAGTAGATTCCTGCCATGATTTCTGCTTAACAGGCAACTTACACTGCGATTTATAATGGCCTAAATGGTTGCAATTCCAACATTTAATACGTTTACGAACTTTCATAAACTTTTTCACGTTTGACATGTGGACTTCAGGTACCGCTTTACCACTATCTAAATCTCTAACCCTCAATCGGGTTTCTTCAGCTATAAGTTCCATCACAATCTTATCAAAAACAAACTTGTCTTTATCCCATCGTAAAATATCTTGAACTACGCTATCAAAACTATGTGGTAAATACCGCAACATCTGAAAACTACTTTTCATTAAACGAAGGATCGATGGATTTAATCTCAGATGAAATGCGTAATAAACGAGAAGCAAATAAATTGATTGCCTCATTTTCTGTTATTCTACATTCCATCAAATCGCTAAACACCTTCATATGGTAAGATCTTGAGTCTGGACAAAAATTTAACTTTAGCTTCTTCCAGGCAGTAACTGGATCAGGACAGCCTTCAATTATCCTTCTATAATCAGCTTCGATATTTAAATAAATTATCGACAGATACCCTTTGGTCTTAAATACATAGCCCACGAGGACCCCTTTCTTGGCCTTAGCATCTAATTTGACAATCTCTGATGCCTAGGTATTCCTACGTAGACTATAGAACCAAAAGGTTTTAAATGTCGAACTGATGGTTTTACACCACCATACAACTCAAACGGAGTTTTCTCCAAAGCCCTTGGACATATGCGATTCCAAGTGTACACATAATACTTCATGGCCTCCGGCCAAAATTTAGGGTCAAGCTTACTTTCACATAAAATTGTTCTCGCGCCGTTAACTACAGTTTGCATAAACCTCTCAACAACTCCATTCTGTTCTGGCGTAAATGGGTTAGATAATTCATGTTTTATCCCCCTTTTCACAAAAAAATTCTTAAAACTATCATTAACAAACTCTCCCCCATTATCCGTGCATACACTCTTAACTCTTTTTCCAAGAAAATTCTCAGCACGAGTTATGTGAGCTTTCATAATATCAAAAGTATTGGACTTAAGCCTCATAGGATAAAGGGATACACGCCGGGAGAAGTCGTCAATAACAGACAAGAAATAACGTTCGCCTTGCCTACCCTCGGTCCTGCACAGTCCCCAAAGATCGGCATATAACAGTTCTAATAGTTGAGAAGATCTTTTGTAGTCAAGAGAATGAAATGAAACACGTTTAAATTTATTTAATTTACATAATTCACATTTAAAGTTTAAATCTTTTAAGTCAGGCAACCCCCCCTCTTATGGCATGTAAGAACTAAAAGAGCTGGACTTACATGGCCAAAACGGCGATGCCACAGCTTCATATTTTCAACATTATTTGCAGAAATAGTAACATGCTTATTACGAGAATTAGGAATTTGGGGAAAAACCTGATAAACACCATTTTTAAGGTAAGCACTGAATAGGTACTCGCCCTCTCGGGACACTTTCACCTCACCTTGACCACCATAAAATACAGCATTATTTTTGTCCAGTTGTGGACCAGAAATTAGATTACGCCTTAAACGGCTTGAGAACATTACGTTGGTTAAAGTTACAATTCTCTGACCAAATCGAAGTTTCACTTCACCTTTCCCTTCAATCGGGAATGAAATCCCCCTGACAGCAACGGTCATCTTCTGATTAGTTAAAGATTCAAATTTAACAAACAAACGTTTGTCATGACAAAAATGATGAGACGCACCTGAATCAAAGATCCAGGTGGCCCCATTAGCAACATTATATAAATTAATTTGAGAAACATAATACAAAGATGACTTACGTATACCGTCACTAGGACTTCGGGCATTAGGACAACGAACATTAGGACTACGCTTTGAATCAGGTCCATTCTGTCGATGACTGCCTTGATCAGGATACCTCCTCCGGTCACGAGATGGTCTGGAACCAGCTGATGGAGAACTGTCGCCAGTTTGACAAATAGGATCTCTGTATCCACGCTTTCAACTTTCAGGGGAATCACCATAAGTATAAGAACTCCGGTCATCAGTAGAAGAATGTCGGCTTCATGAAGAAAAACCATTTGTAGATTTTGATGAATAGCGACTCCTGAACTTATCTTCCTGCCACGATTTCTGCTTAACAGGCAACTTACACTGCGATTTATAATGGCCTAAATGGTTGCAATTCCAACATTTAGTACCTTTACGAACTTTCATAAACTTTTTCACATTTGACATGTGGACTTCAGGTACCACTTTACCACTATCTAAATCTCTAACCCTCAATCGGGTTTCTTCAGCTATAAGTTCTGTCACAATCTTATCAAAAACAAACTTGTCTTTATCCCATCATAAAATATTTTGAACTACGCTATCAAAACTACGTGGTAAATACCGCAACATCTGAAAACTACTTTTCATTAAACGAAGGATCGATGGATATAATCTCAGATGAAATGCGTAATAAACGAGAAGCAAATAAATTGATTGCCTCATTTTCTGCTATTCTACATTCCATCAAATCGCTAAACACCTTCATATGGTAAGATCTTGAGTCTGGACAAAAATTTAACTTTAGCTTCTTCCAGGCAGTAACTGGATCAGGACAGCCTTCAATTATCCTTCTATAATCAGCTTCGATATTTAAATAAATTATCGACAGAACTTGATTAGCCTTTTGATTAAATGCTGTCACGTCAGTGTCAGTTACAGTTGTACTCTTTTCGAGCTTACTCTTCGATGTTGCAATTATTTCCCACAAATTCTTCTCTAAAAGTAGATACTTCATGTCCATACACCAGTTGGTGTAATTATGGGCATTCAGCTTTTTGATTGTAAACGTAGCCATTCTATTTCACGATTCCAACAACCAGGAGATTTAAAAAATTTCATACATTCTAAAAACAGATGATCATAAAAAATTTTAATCAGGTTAAAAACATTTCTTTCAAAAATTTTCATTCATCAAGAACAAACCATTTACTTCTGTAAAAAATTTCATTTCTATCTACCGACCCCCCCCCCCCCCCCCACTTTTGAACTCGCACATTCCTTGAAAAGGTAAGGGCCGTAGATTACTGTTTCATATTAATGAAATTTAACTTCACTGGGCTTGCTTAGGAAAAAAAAAAAAAAAAAAAAAACCATCACTTGCCCATAACCTGATATGAAATACAGGTAACGTATTTCTTGTTAACCCATATCATATTTAACACCAAGTAACACATTATATTTAATTAAACGCATGTGGAAAAGCTGTCGTGATGATTTTGGCAATATAAGCTAGCCTCTAAATAAACTGAAATACTGGACATAAATGATGAATGAAAAAGTTCAGTAAATGACAAACTGTCTGTTTTCTTGAAAAGATTACAACAAAAGTAAAGTCCAACATTTATTGAATCAAAAGCAAAGGTTCTTCAGATAAAAAGATGATCAAGCATAATGTAGCATAATGATGTAATAGATGAAACACTTATAAACATTAAAAATGTCCAGATACTATGGCAAGGTTGTAAAGCTTAACTATTACTTTAAAAGTGATCATTTGATTAACTTCAAAAACTAAGAAATATATTTACCATAATGAGATTCATAATAAGATTAACCATTCCTGAAAAGATTACTACTTTAATTAAAACATTTGAGGAAAGCATTGGATACTTTCTCCATTTCATGAATGATTCGGGTTTTAACCCTTTAAAACAAGCAAAGACTGAATGAAATTTCTAGCTATTTATAGTATCAATAATCCTACACGTGCTACATCAGCTCCCTCATTCTAGAACAATCAGGAATAATCCATTGCAGAAAGGGATGACGCGATCGGTGACGAAAAACGGCACGATCGCGATGCCATCTATGAGCGTATCAGCGTACTACGTCAGAACAGAAGAAAAATTTACAGATGTAGGATCGTTTTTAGAAAACTATTGAAAAATGGCAATTTGATATTTATGTTACAAAACAGATGAAACTAAGTTTAAATAAAAACGGGACCTGCTTAAAAAGGGTAAGTATTACTTTAAGATGTATTTGAATAAAGCATGATTTAATGATTAAATAAAAGTAAAAAAATATAAGATATTAAAAGATATTATAGGACTTTAATGAGGCAATGAGATAAGAAATGGGTTTAAGGCTAGTTTAAACAACAAGAAGGACCAGACTAGGTGCTGTTAGCGACACCAGGTGGGCACAGAAAGCTCCACCTAGACGGGATAGACCCCGCCTCGCTAGGGGTTGGATAGGCCGGGCCCCCGCATCCCCCCCACCCAAGGGCGGAGGAGCCGCAGATGGCGGGCAGGAGCCCGGCCCACCTCTACCTTACCTCACGGTCGCCAAGGGAAAATAAATAACACTCAAGTGCGAGTATTACTCATGCACAGAGGGTTGGTTCCATAAATAAATATATGAATTAGTAACTAGGCATTGCATTACACAAATACATTATTAACAGTTGTTATCTAGGCTTTAACAGCTGATGGCAAATAGAGTACACACATAAAGATGTGCATCTTACACACATAAAGACGTGCATCTTTATGTATGTCCAAACCGTCCTTGTCTTTAAGGGTTATTATCTTGGCTAATTACCAAATTTATTTTTCATTAATCATTATCAACAATACTTTTATACTTCTATGGTGATAGGTACTTCCAGCGCTCCTTAATTCCTTTGCTGAACATCCACAAATTGAAATATGTATGTAACGAACAAATGCAATTTGCTCAAAATCTATATGACCTAGTGTTATAGTTTTCCTGCAAGGTTTAAATTAACTTCTACTACCCCTAATTTTTCGATAAGTTTAGTTTCAGTAGATTCGGAAATAGAGGGGAGGAAGGAAGAAAATATTTTTGTATTACAGTTTCGATGATATCTCTGAAAATATAATACCTAAAATTAAAAGAAATGTATTTTTGACTTCAGCATTACGAAAGCTTTCACACAATACACTTTTTTAAAAACTTTTTTGCACTTTTTTTTTCAAATAACTTAATTAGCCCCTCTACATTTTTCCTAAATATCTTTGTGAATGTTTAATAATGTATAAATATGTGGGTCAATAGCTCTAATTACTTCAAAAAATTTGAACTTACCACATTCCATGGTTTATGAGTAAAACGGCTGTGACTGACGGACAGACAGACACAGGAGTGATCTCATGCTTCTATTTTTACTTTTTAAGTACAGAACCCTAATAAAAAAGTGGGTGATAAAATAAAATACAGGGGTTCTCAAAAAATATTTTCTCCTGCTCAACAATGTGAAACTTTCTGACACATTTTTAAACATAAAAGCGTGATACTTCCAGACATGATTTTTGACCTGATTTGTAATCAACTTTTTTTTTTTTCATTTTCTGATAAATGAATTGAAACTTGAGTTATAAGCGATTTTCTCAGGATGGCAGTTCTTTTTCTTTCCTGCACTGTCGCATCAGGAAATTCAATTCAAAACTCTGTGACAATATTTTCTGAAAAATCTTCTACCTTTAATGAAAAATGGAAAAAACTGATATGTAGTTTTTAATACATTTTTGAAAAATAATTTAAAAATGTGTCTGAAAGTACCCAGTTTGGATTTGAGAACAAACAATCTTAAGATTTAAAGCAACTATAAAATATTCCATTTTCTTTTTTATTATTAATGTTCTCAAAATTTTATTTTGTCTTTAGTAGAAATTTTCTTCTCAGTTGGAACATAACAAAATATATATGACTGGACTAGAAAATATTGATAAAAATCCAAATATCTTAAAATGCTAAATTATATATATATATAAACATTCCTGATTAAACTGAGAATGGAAACATATATTCAAATAAAAATAGGTATTGCAAATTCTAAATAGTGCTAATCACTTTTACTATAAATTAATTCTCCTATGGCAAGGGTAACAAAAAATTGTCAGTTTTGGAAATCCTAATCCCCATCCCTAACACATGTCATATTCACCTTTTGAAGGCCTTATTAATGGAACAGGGCTGTCTATAAGTTTATGGGAGTCCTTCTCTTGATTTAGATATAGAATGTAGTAAATAATTTTGTAACATTTTCTACATGCTCAAATTTTGAGAATAATTATTTTCCCCTTCGAATGTGTATGTGTTGATGTAAGAATCATAAGATCAATCATTATCATTTTCAATCATAAGAAAATTTTTTTATAATGAAATTTAAAATGAGGTATAAAATTCGTAAAAAGTATGTTGACAGATGAGATGAACAAAGATGACTTTGACAGAAAGATGACTTTGACAAAGATGACTTTAACAAAGATGACTTTGAGATGAAAAAAGATGACTATGTCATAAGAATCAATATTACAGTAAAAGCTCAACTAACCGGCATGCTTGGAAAACGCCGATTGTCGGATACTTGAAAAGTCCGGATAGTTGAGCGCTACAAAATCTGTCATGAAAGAAGGGGGGAGGCATCGACGTAAAAATGAAACAGGAAAATGATTTTCAGGCTATTTTCCTGCCATTAGGAAGTCGATCAAATAACTCTTATTATTATTATTAAATTTGCAGTTGATAAAGTTATTCTTTCCGAATAAAAAATAAAAGTAAACAAATTTCTATATTTATTTATTAATCTTTTATAAAGTTGTATTATTTATAATTTGACATCTCCCCTTTCCGGAAAAAGCACATGGAAGCTTGGAAAATTAACTTTGGTATGTTTCACTTGTGTTACCTCAACTAACCTCACAGTAATAATGAATCTTTTCTGCATAGCTAAAAACATTATCAGATGCAAACTGATAATGCCCGACTTCTCCGATCACGATAAAAAAAAACTACAGTCATTAGCTTTTTTTGTTTTTCTTGTTGGAGTGGCTCAGATAGTGAAGTCTTTTGGGGGGGATTTCTAAATTTCTGAAAACTCATTGTATGTTAATAAAAATTAGGTAAACGGCCTAATTTATTATTATTTGAATTTGGTGAAAATTTGAACACAATCAGGCAATTAGCAAGGGAGAAAGCAATTTTTTTTATATAAGTAAGGGGGGAAAAAGAGTACCGTTTCGTTCTTTCTTTTTATCTAGAATAATATTATTATTATTTCTGTTTACTGTTTAGGTTGATGAAAAATATTTTTCCTCGCTAATTCAACAACGCAAAACTTTGATGCAATCTCCCAGCTGAGGAGAAAAAGTTTGAGCTGATAAAAATCCAACAATAAAACAAAGCAAAAAGAAAGAAACTTAACCTGCAGCGTCTTTTCTTTTTTTAATTTCCAGTTAAGTGTAGTTGATCCAAACACATCCAATAAAAAATATTCTGGAGTAAATATATTTAAAATACAATATGGTATAAAGATCTTTGTTACATAATTCTTTTAAAATAATAATTTCTTGTTCTTGAGTAAATAAAGAAGAAAAAAAAGTTTGGGATATAATTTCTCAGCAGTTACTGTGCGTTTGATTGCGTTTCTTTCGATGTGCCAGGAATACTACGAAACGCATGTCTGATGTCCGTCTGTTTGAAAGAAAGTTCTCTTTTTTTCATGAAGCGTTCTTTTATGAGATGCAGTTCTAAAACTTCTTGAGCCGAATACTGCAAATTTTTTTCACAAAACTTTAAAAAAGTAGATAAACTTTTCTCAGCTTCACTCCACGAAATTTTCTCCTCGATTTCACTTTCAGATTCTGAGCAACTATTGTTTGTTTCTTCCTCTGGAGCTGTCACTTTTTTAATTAACTGCTCTTCTGTTAAAGTTTCGGTGACAGGAATATTTTTATCTATAGCTATCCAATTTTTGATTTCTGGCATTTCCAGTTGCGATAGAGATAAGTTAGTATTAGGCCCATTTTTTAATGTTTCCATAATTTCATACAATTCGTTCCTTTTCTTGGGTTTAAATCCTTCAAATTCTTCATCTGATGAATCAGAACAAAAGTTTACTGTAAATAATAATTTTCTCCATCTCCTTCGAAGAGTTTTCGGTTTTACGGCATTCCATGCACTGGCAAGATCATAAATGGCATCTTTTATTGTGAAAGCTGATTGAAATTCTGCCACCGTTGTCTGTGCGTTTACGAGCTTACGCATGAAATGTTTTCGATAAATCATTTTTATGTTTTGTATGATCCCTTGATCCATAGGTTGTATCAGAGAAGTTACATTGGGGGGGGGGGGGGAGAAACATTACTGAAATATTGCCATATTTCAATTCTTCCTCGCTGTGATGCGCTTGGCAGTTGTCAATTAGAAGAATTATTTTATTATCTTCCAGTTTTTTTCCCTTAGCTTCAAGCTCGCTAATTACAGATGGCACAAAAACTTTTTAAAACCAGTAGGTAAAAATATCTTTATCCATCCAAGCACTTTTTTGATTGGTGTAAACTACAGGGAAATGTTTAATTCCTGTAAGTGCTCTTGGATTCTCCGACTTTCCTATTACTAACAGTTTTAATTTATGGGAGCCACTTGCATTAGTGCAAGTCAGAATCGTTAGTCTGTCTTTGTTTTTCTTAAAGCCATCTGCTGACGTTTCATTAGGACCAGCTAATGTTGAGATTGGAAGGCAACGGAAATAGATTCCGGTTTCATCAGCATTATAGATGTGGTTTAGATCAATATTATTTTTTTTAATAAAATCTTCAAAAAAAGTAGAATATTCCTCTGCACTTTCGTTATCTGCTGACTTTCGTTCCCCAGATATGTCAATTTTTCTAATTCCATGGCGTTTTTTGAAGCAAGAAAGCCACCCATCTGAAAACTTACATTCAGTCGCAATATTTAATTTTTCTGAAAAATCTCTTGCTTTTTCAATCAGCATAGGCCCAGAAATAGGAACTCCTTCTTCTCGTTTTAATAGAAACCACTGATATAAACTTTTATCCAGTTTTTCATGCTGAGGTTGCTGCAGTATTTTCCTTTCATCCGTTGCTTTGCTTGATTCTGCAGAGGAAGCAAATGCCATCAACTTTTCTTTCTGCGATTTAATATCGTAAATCGTTGAGGATCCAATATTGAATATATGCATCAATTGTTGTTTATTTTCCCCTCTTTCTAAACGTCTAATAATGTCTAGCTTTTCCCTTCCGGGATTGCCATACGGCATTAGCGATTCTCCAGCATGACATCACATCTGCCAAAAAGGCAAAGAAATATATTTTGGGCGTCTCTTTGGATTTACATTCAGCCTATGACTCTGTCTACATTGATGGACTTATTTATAAATGTGCCCAGGTAGGCATCACAGGACGGATGCTTCGGTGGATTCATCGCTTTCTTTCTACTAGAGTCGTCAAGGTTGCGTGGAGGGGTCACGTGTCTTCCTCCCGAACTATTGGTAGAGGTGTTCCCCAGGGGGCAGTTTTGAGTCCCATCCTTTTTACAATTTTCATGGCAGATTTTTATGAGGTCCTGGTGGGCCTGGGCATCAAGTTCCTCATCTATGCAGACGATATTTTCATCTACTGTGTGAATAATTGTTTGGACACCTGTAGAGTCAAACTCCAAGAGGCTCTTCGACTTATAATAGTGTGGTGTTCCTATTGGAAACTATCCATCCGGGCTGACAAATGCCATTCGATTAATCTCTCGAGACGGAGAGCAGTCTGTGATTTCCACTTCAGCGTGAACGGTGGACTCATCGAGTGGTGCCCCGTTCTAAAGTTCCTAGGTTTCCTTTTTGCCCGTCGTGGAGGCTTCCGAAAGCATGTAGAATACCTCCGGACGAAATGCTTTAAAAGGATCAACATCTTAAAAGCTCTTGCCCACAAAAGGTATGAGGCTCGTTCACATCATCTGCGGATGTTGGCCCTCTCTTCTATTTGTAGTATCATCGAATATGGAGCTGCTCTTCTCACGGCCGCTAGTCCTTCGCTACTGAAGGTGCTTGAGGTGATACAGACGAGTGCGTTACGGGTTGCTCTGGGGCTCCCGAAGTGGACGCCTAATATTCTTCTTCTCAAGCATGCTGGGGCTTGTCTCCTAGCTGACAGAATCAGGGTTCTGGCTTTTGGCTTCTGGGTGAAGCATCTTGCCCTTGGCAGCTGGTCTCCTCTCTTGGACTCTTGTGAGGATATTCTGGTCTCACCAGGAAATCATCTTTCTCATGTTTCTGAGTTTTTTGCCGGTCTGGGCATTGATCTGGATTTCCTCATCAGCTTCCAAGTTCCTCTTTCTCTTGACTCGAACGCAGTGCAATTTTTCACCTCTGATGTTCCTTTTCAGCGTACGGACCTTGACGCTAGCATCATTGCCCCGATGTTTGCTGATTACTTCCAGAACTTTACTGACTCGTGGGATATTATTGCCACCGATGCCTCAAAGACAGATTCCCTCACTTCGATTGCAGGCTGCACTTCCTCACAGCACTTTGGCTACAGGGTGCAGCATGTCAACTCCGTCTTCACGGCGGAAGCTCTCGCAATAGGCGTGGCTCTCGACGAATTGATCTCGTTATCTCGTCCCGTGGTGATTTTAACAGACAGCTTGTCGGTTCTTTTGGCTCTCCAGTCTGCTAATCCAGTGTTGATTTCAGGGGGTGACCCGGGGGGGACATTCCCCCCCGGAGCAATGAGATGTCCCCCCCGGAAGATTTGAGATTTTGTGTTTTCAGTGGTCAAAAAGTGCAATTTTCCCCCCGGAACTCTATAATGTCCCCTCCGGAGTCACAGAAATCCCTCCCGGAGAAAAGTGTCTGAATTCAACACTGTGCTAATCTGAAGTCTCCCAGAGTTATCCTTTGGCTCCACAATAAAATTGTTCGGATGCAGCATTTCTCCATTCACCTTTCCTTTTACTGGGTTCCGGGGCACCGTGGTATCCCCCTTAATGAAAGGGCCGATGGCCTTGCCAAAAGTGTTTCTGTCTCTGACCCTCTGATTGATTGGACCTCGCCAGAAGATACTATCCGTAGGTTCTCTCACAGTGTTCTGCTGCAGGGTGAGCACTCTTACCGGACTTGCAAGTATTATGCTTCTTATGGAGATATCCCCAATGTCAATCACTCTCGGTGTTGGGTTCATAATCGAAGGGATGATGTGATTGTGTCCCGTCTCCTCTGCAGGATGCTTATTACCCCGGAGATTTTAGCTCGCTTTAACTTGGTTGCGACGGCAGCTGCCGTGCGTGTGGTGTTTTGAACTCCTTGGAGCATATTTTGTTTTCTTGTGTCAGGTACCACGCTCAACGCAGGAGTTGTTGGGCGGGTTTTGATTTGAGCGATGAGTGTTTTCGTTCATTTGGTTGCTTTATCAAAAAGTTTTGTTCGTCGAGTGTCTTTCGTAACTCTACGCTACGGTTTATCCATAGTATTGATTGCTTCTAGCTAGGTGTCTAGTGCTGTCTGTGTCTGACGTTTCTGTTCATTTGGATCATTTGGGACAACAGACGTGCTGCTTATAGGTCCCAAAGCCCCCCCAACTACCTACCTACCTAATGTCTAGCTTCTGAGTTATAGTTAAAACAACTCGTTTCCTTTTATTAGGATTTGACTGATCTGCCATTTTTTAATATGACAGAACATGATTAATAAAGGTTGAGAGCAATTTACTAGGCTAGCTGATTAAGCACAAGCGAATGGCAGTAAAAATGTGCCAAAACGAAAAAAAAAAGAACCATCAGTGTGATTTAAGTCAAATTCTAATTGGTCAAACTGAATGTATAGACCCAAAAGGGCGGGACAGATGGAAAGTTCTACAGACAGATGGAATTTTCTACAGACAGATGGAATTTTCTAGTAACTCCAGGGAGGGTGGGAGGGGGGGGGCTACTGTGCATCTGTTAGAAAAATACGATATCTGAAATGACCATACCCCCATCCCAATTCTAAGAAAACAGTTTTCCTTCATACTCCTGGCTTCCTCACTTAGCAGTTCAGTTTTTGGAACAGATGTAGCTTTCTACCGTTTATCACGCCTCCCCATCTAGTTTCGCCAAGAGCAGAAAAGAAAGATCAAACCTCTCTTCTCTTGTCTTCATTTTCCACCCCCTCCTTCTCTCTTTCGGAAGGAAAAACAGCCGGCGCGGCAGACTATCGCATACTATGATGCAACATGAAGTTATTCTGGTCTAACGAGCTATAGACAGTTCTTTATGCTATATTTTTATTTTATAATGTTCACTGTTATGAACATACACACAGATCTGTTTTACGCCGAATTAATCGCTGAGGTAATTTGAGAATGCTAACAGTAAATTTCCTAAAATAGTAGTAAAAATTTTTCAACTGTTTATGGGGGGGGAAAAATAAATGATTTCTCCGAATTCTTCCAGTTAGTTGAGCTTTTCGGTTACTTGAATGCCGGATAACAGAGCTTTTACTGTACTTTGATTCTTTTTAATCCTTATGTTTATGCATTCGGAGTGAACTTGAAGTTGCATAACTGTTATGGCGGGAATTGGAATTTGTATAGCTGTTGTGGCGGGAGCTGGAAGTTGCATAACTGTTGCGTCTATCCTCAGAATCAGATCTTGGTGATCTTGATCTGTACCTAAACAGAATTATTTTTAAATGATATTAAAACATTGCATCCAATCTAGCAAGATTAAAAGTTAAAGGAAACAAAATTATTTATTTTATGATACAATTCCAAAAAATTAAATATACATTTATTATAAAAATATAGCTGTATATTGTAAAAAAAAAAAGAAAAAAAAGATATATCATTAATCTAGAAAAATATGCATATAAAAATATAGTTTAAGTATAATTTTCTAAATGTCATGTTCACCTAGAGATTATATATAATATTTAAACATACAAAAATCAAAATTATGATTTATCTTACTAAAAAGGTACAAAAATACTGGGAAAAGGTTTTTAAAAACATAAAAACCATTGAAGATATTGAAAGTCGACATCCAAGCGCTCTCGACTGATTCAACCAGTCATTATTAGAGAGAGAAAAAAAAAAAATTCTGAGGTGTCACACCTCAGAGATTTTCTTTTCTGATGGCAGATTGAATCAGTTGAAAGCACTTCGGTGTCGACTTTTAACATCTTTGATAGTTTTTATGTTTTTAAAAACCTTTTCCCAGTATTTTCGTACCATTTTAGTAAGATAAATCATAATTTTGATTTTTGTATGTTTAAATATTTTATAACAAAATATACATAGCAGTTTAACTGGTACTGGTACCAATAAAAATAACTTAAGCAGAACATAAGATATTTAAAGCAATCAATATTGATAATTATGTGGGAAAATAATTGATAATCAACACAAAAATGCAATTTTTTTTTGCAATTTAGAAGGAAAAACTGCTATATGAAAAGTTTACAAACACAATACCTATTATGCTAATTTTATCTTCTCTACAAACTGCTTGGCAAATAAAATTGGCTGTACACAATCAAAGTTATTTTTTGTTGTTTTTTCACATGATACAGTAATACTTTCTTTGTAATTTAAAAACAGTTTTTTTTTTTTTTTAATTTGGTAATTTAAGTACTAAGGAAAGATTCTTTTGAGAATTTAAAATTATTTTTAAAATACAAGTGTCTAATTTATGAAAAAAGAATGTCATGAACCAAAAATAAATGAGGACATCCACATATACATATAACAAGTATGGGAAGATGAAAAAGTAAATTTTGAGGGTATCTACATAAATATTTATTCAATCCAATAAAATATATTATCATTAAAACTAAAAAAAATAACTTTATAAAAAACTAATTCAAACGTCTTAAAGAAAATGCGTTATAAAAAGGCAAGATACACTTTGAAGTATACAATCTATTGTAAGAATTGAATCAATGTCATTTTCAGTGAGTAAAAAGGGGAATTTCAGATGATCCAAAAAGGATTGGAGCACATTATGAACACGTAGCAAGAGTCAAGGAAATTCTTTTATGAGCAGAAAAGTGTAATTTTTTATGATTTTGTCTTCAATTGGCAAACTGTATTTTAAACTTTCAGAAACAAGACAACTTTAAATTTGTTTTGCTTTTTCTGGTAAATTTCCAAAATGGTCGGGAATTTTATCCAGAATAATGAATGATCATATTTCATATTGAGCAATATGGCGATATTCTCAGTAACTCAATATCGTATTTAGACTGGTTAGCTCACACAAGGGGACCACCAAACATGGTGGATACTGATTTTGATGATTTTAAAATAATGTTGTAAGGATAACATCCCCAACTGTTCTGGTGAAAGGTTTTCTTTAAATGGACCTTAGTTTTTGAGAAACTGGGGGACGGAATTCAGCATATATTTCAAATACCCATTAGTTTGAACTTCAGTTCATGGTACTGAGGTAACATGTTTACGTGCAGTTCAGGAGGTGAGTGCTCAATCCGACCTTGTGACTTTTTTTCTTTGACTTTATAGTTTGACGCCTTACATGTTTTAAGCAGAATTATTAATTCTGCAGCTTTGAAATTTTGATACTTTCATAATAAATTACATTTCTATTTTTTAATTTTTTATGAAATTTATATTTTTTCAGCAATTTTAAACTAATATATATCTATTGATGAAAATCCAAACAAATTTATTGCTAGAAAATTCCCTTTATTAATATATATATATATACTATTTATCGTTTTATATTTTAAGCAGAGTTCTGAAATACTTTTTCTTATACTTCATGGAATTTTAAATGCAAATTTATCATTTTTCTGTATAACTTATACAAAATATTTTTTAAGTCTTATCTCCCAAATGTATTATGATTAGATAATTCCAATAGCATATCTTCAAAAGAACAATAAAATATTAAAGCAGTAATAGTCCTATGTAAATTTTTACCAGTTGCATAAATTTTTAATGTCCTCTATATACATTTATCTGTAAAGTTTACAGATTATATTTCGAAATATTTTTTGATTCTAATAAATAAAAACATCATAATTAAAAATTTAGACAACTGGAAATGTAGAACATTAAAATTACAATGCATATATAATTTTTTTTTTAAATCGTCTGTTGAACTTTCACAATAATATTAGAATAAATAAAATTTTCTTTTTATTGGTCTCATTTAGCTTCATTTGTAGACAATTACAAATTAGAATGAAATGTGCTTGATGTATTATATAATGCTAGACTTCGCTAATAAAGTATTTAAAAAGATATATTACATTGCTTTATGCTTTTCTGTAGCAATGTTAAAAAGATTCATAATCATGCAAAAAACATTGCCTATATATTGCGTCATTTGTAATGTCATTTTATGTTTTGAATGATTTTACAAGTATCCCGAATTAAATGTGTGTTTACTTGCACCTATTCGAATGATGATTAAGCAATTTTGATTTTAAAATTTTTATATATTTCTTACAAATTGAGTATTTAAAAGAAATATAATATGGTCATGAATTCATTCTCATAAAATAAATAAAAAAAATTCATGCCAAGAAATTTTTCTTAGTGATACTTTTAATGCCATTTCATTTTGTGAATATGTATACCATAAGTATCACCAATTAATTACATATTAACTAAACTAAAAATGCCAATGTCCATAATGATAAAAATTTTTGTATTTCACCATTTAAAGCATTGTAATTATATTTAGGATATATCAAATATTAAAAAAGATATTTTCTTTTATCAATTTCTTTTTCTACTCTAATTCATTTTTATAGATAATGGAAAAAAAGCATTATTTCATAATTGGAATAATATATATATATATACACTATATGGCCAAAGGTGACCGGTCACTTGCGATTTTAGACGTTTTGTTAAATATCTACAAAAATACATGAGGAATTAATGTGAAACTATAGGTGTGTAAACAGTATAGTATAGGTCATACATATTTCAATGAAGATTTTTTCCCCGAGACCCCATACGGACTGTCAACAAATTGAAAAAGAATGAATATTTTTTGGATAACCCTGTAAAAACTAATGTGGCAAAAGCATTCAAACTCGAGATTATTAATAAGTGGCTTATTGTAATACACTGTGTTCCTTTGTATGAGGATAGCATGTATACTCGTAGAGAAATTAAGGTTTTAATAAAAACAGTCCCAAATTTTGCCAAGTTTTTTGCTTAAAATTTGCAGAGTTCTTAATATAAAAAAAGGTTCTTTTCAGAAAATTTGACAAACAACATTGTACACAATACCCTGCAATCAGAATTAAAAAATAATAAAAATTGGATGGAAAATGAGCAGGTTTACTAAAAAATGTTTTGCTGTGCATATGCGAATGTAATTAAAATATAATCTGCATAATGTATTAGCTAAGTATATAAAGCAACTTTTGCGAAGTCTCAAAATCATAGCTTGAAAATTCTGAAAATTATCGCCGATAGAATAAGCTTGAAATCCGTTGTTCCCAAATGAGGGTTTGTATCAAATATCTGTTGATTAGTGCCAAGATAGCATACACAAATTTGCACGTACTACTATATTTGGATACAACCCCTCATCTTTTTGCTTCCTTTTGGGAACAACTGATTTCGAGCTTATTCTATCGACAATAATTTTCAGAATTTTCAAGCTATGATTTTGAGACTTTCACAAAAGTTGCTCTATATACTTAGCTAATACATTATGCACATTATATTTTGATTGCATTTGAGCATGCACAGTGAAACATTTTTTAGTAAACCTGCTCATTTTTCATTCAATTATTATTTTTTCATACTGATTGCAAAGTATTGTGTACAGTGTTGTTTGTCATATTTTCTGAAAAGAACTTTTTTTTATATTAAGAACTCTGCAAATTATAAGCAAAAAACTTAGCAAAATTTGGGACTGTTTTTATAAAAACCTTAATTTCTCTAGGAGTATGCATGCTATCCTCATAAGAATGAACATAGTATATTACAATAAACTACTTATTAATAATCTCGAGTTTGAACACTTTTGCTACATTAGTTTTTACAGGGTTATTCAAAAGATATTCGTTCTTTTTCAATTTGTTGACAGTCCCCTATGGGGTTTCGGGAAAAAATCTTCGCAGAAATATATGACCTATACTTTTACACACCTGCAGTTTCAGGTTAATTCCTTATGTATTTTTCTAGATATTTAACAAAACGTCTAAAATCGCAAGTCACCGGTCACCTTTGGCCATATATTGTATTGGACCATATCATGGAAAATGGACAGAATGTCCTGTAAATGGCAGTTACATAAATACCTACATCTATTAACTTATAAATTGTTAAAATATAAAATATACATTAAAAATAACATAAAACCCTAAATTTTCATATTAGCATAGTTGTTTTAATTTGAGGATACAATAGCACTGTTAACACGTTCACAGCCAGCTATGACAATAGTTGTAGATGGAAAACTGGGTCCCTTTACCAGCTATAAGAAAACTTGTTATTGATCTCCTTATCTTAATCAGATTACAAGTATTGCTATAGGAAATACATGCAATGTTTCATATGCCAAAGCGTATACATATGTGAAATTTTTTTTTGTGCTAAAAGTAATCTACTTATATATATTTAAACAATAAAAAACAGAAAATAAGCTTAAAGCATAAAAATGTAGATATGATCTTGGCATGTGAGAACAGATGCACTATCTCAGCTTTGGCAGTGAATGTGTTAAAACATGAGTAATATGTAAAAAAGCTATTGCACATGTGATATGGAATGGCCCTATATGGGAACAAAAATAGTAAGTTTTAAAATGATGAGATATTTATGTAAAAGTCATTTTGGACTTTCATCAACAAAAATACCAGTTTAAAAATTCAGAAAAAATCATTTTCATGAAAATTCATAAACAAATTAAAATATATATATATATATAAAAGATCAAATCTTCAGAATTCAAAATTCTGCTTAAAACTTGTATCATATCAAAAATATAAAATTAATTAAAAAAGAAAAAAGTTACAATGTATGATTGAAAACCTTCACCTAGACTGTGCATGATCATGCTACCTCAGTGCCACGACGATCACATACAGAAACTCAAACTAATGGATATTTGAAATGCATGCTGAACTTTAACATCCAATTTCTCAAAAACCAAGGTCTATTTGAAGAAAATCTTTCATCAGATTAGTTAGGGGTAGAACTGCTGCAACAATTTAAAATCATCAAAATCTGTGTGCCCCATGTTTGGTGATCTCCTAGCGATTTCTGAATTTCATACTATAGAGAACAACATCTCTGACATCATGATCTGTAACGTTGATGTGAATGAAAAACATGATCATAGCAATGAGGATGTTAAATTAGCATTCATAATCTGAGGTACAGTCTCATTCCTAAAATAAAGCAAAGTCTATAATGCCTTTGATAGCATGATCTTTGCTATATCATCTAGCAAATTCTATGAAAAAATCCATTTCTGAAATTGTTATGAATATAGTATAATTATGTAACGTTTTATGATAGGCAATTTTTATTTTTCCATAAAAATTGTTACAAAATTAGACGATTTAATAGTAATACGTAAATGCTGGTGAATACTTTGTTTTTAAAAATGAAGCCAAGTTTTCAACTCAAATTTCTCTTAGTACAATTGCTATCAATATTTTTAACTGCTTAAACTTTCAAAAATATAATGCATATAAAAAAGCTTAAATTATATGATTGATTTATTTTTTTAAATGAACAACATTAATAATCTATTTCTATAAATTTAAATCTAGTATTAATAATTTAGTTTTATATTACAATATTTCAAAATGAAGATAACACATCACTTTTTTATTATAATAAAAAATTTCAAGGATTTTTTAGAAATGCATATGCAAGTAATGGTGCACACATGTCAAAACGCACACAGGCACATAAAAGAAACAATGTTTTAAGCAATATATAGAATATACAGGGTACATAATGTGTTTAATTCTGTTTTGGCTTAAATAACTGGTGAACAGAGTTAGCTTGGTCTATGAATGTAATGTCTAGCTATACTAACGCGCCTATTCTGATCAAATGCCTGCAAAGTTGTGAAAGCTATTCCGCAAAAGGGAGGGTTTAAGAGAGAAGGGGGAAAAGAACTGAAAGTCGCTATTCCTAACAAACATCTTTCACTTTCTGCAACTGCTGATGTCACGTACAATTTAAGAATAAGAGAATCGATTTTTAATCGAACATTAGCATGTATTAACCAATGAGAGTGCATCAACAACTTTTAAAGGGACAGAATATAATGTTTTGAATAATAGCTGACCAGTTGAAGAATATTTCTTTTAAATGTTAAATTTAAAAATACTTAATATCCGAGTATTATTTTAATAACAAGCTCATATTACGTATTAATATTTTTATTGCTCTAGCTTATTCCCATGAATGTATCACCTATTTTCCTATCAAATTAAAATTTATTAATTTAAAATTACGGACTATGTTAACCTTTTACTTTAGCTTTAAAGCCTCAGCTTTTCTATGATGGTATTTTTTCTCACAGTTAAATACATTTAAGAAAAATAAAGAACAGATTGATACATTACAGTAAGAATAGATTTATAGATTGGAACTTCCAAAAAAGCAATCAGTAGCAGGGCTGTAAAATGACTTAAATTGGTTCTGGATGCAGGATGCATGAATGTCATTCATGCTAGATAAGCATATACTTTGCTAAATAAAATATTTAAAAAATATTATACGAATTAAAAGTCGAGGTACCACATATAGGCGCCATAATAGCTGCAGTTTTAAAGTATATGTTGGTGTATATACATATACACTATATTATAGCCAGTTTTATATATATTTGCATTTACAAGTTCCTATGATTAACTTTTGTATAATTTTTTCCCTTTGATTTTCAGACATTCGATTTCATTTTAAGTATATATATATGTATACTGGCTAACTGATGGAGGGGGGAAGGGGGCATTAAGAGTTTAAAAACCAGAGAGAGCACTTAAAAACTGATGACATACATATGAATTTTTTTTTTGTTACGATAAATATGTGATATTTAAAAATCAACGCAAAGAAAAGCTGAAATATTTTGAGAAATTTTTTCTTGCATTTATTTTAAAGCTTCCTTCTTTAGTGCCAAAAGAATGATACAGAAAATGGGAAATAATAGTAGCAGAGTGTGTTATTGTTATTCCTGTTTTCTCTCTTTTTTTATTTTAATTTTATCACTATAGAAGGGGCGGGCTCCTTTTGCAAAGTTTTGAAGCAGCTCAATGTTAAATTTATTTTGGTTGCTTGTTCTTTTCATTCAGCTTATTTATACTAGACTCTATTTTTACAATTAGCTGTATCACAAAAGTTCTTTTATACTAATTAATTATTATTATTAATTTATACTTCTTAAATTGAATTTTATAACAAGAATAATGTATATAGGCTCAAACTGAAACAACATCTACTTCTATGCAATTGTATTCTTTCACAAGAGCCCCCCCCCCCCCAATTTAAATCAATTTAACATTTTTGTCACTTTTAAAAATCACTTATTACTTGGGCTAACTGTACATATATTTTTATATAACTGAAAATTAAAATACAAAATATTATTGAAATTGTTATTTTTATTTATGTTACACAATTTCATTTCATATTATTTATAATGATTAAATACAAACGAAGGGGGGGGGGGGGAAATGTACGTTTATGCTACGTGTAGAGTTTTTAAACATCAAATTTCATGATAACATGTTTATCAATGTCTCTTAATTAGTGTCTTTTCCACTATTTAGCAATCTTGAAAAGCTCAGAGCTTTAAACAAACTGTTTAGACACTGTTTAGAGTGAAAAAGTTAGAAAACTCTTAAAAGCATTATACCCATACTTAATATAGCAAGCTTTTGCTATAGACCTATCAATACTTCATTTGCACTGACGAAATTTATACTAAATTAAAAGTTGATAATTTATTGTGTAAATTATTATAGGGTAGATGTGCTAGTAATAGACACCCTTCAATGTTTTGGTTTATAAAAAAAAAAATAACCAATAAAAATTTAGCTTTTATTATTTGTTTCATAACTTCCTCTTGCATATTTTATAATCTTGCATTATTATTAGTCATTTTCCAGTAATGGACACCCCGTGTAGACATTGCTAAAAATGCAATTTCAATAATGTTTATATTACATAAAATATTGACTTAACTGAAGACCTAAATAATAAATTTAATTTTTAAATTACACTTACCAAAATGTAATAACACCAAAACTTTTATAAATAGCTGCTTTTAAGTTATTTTATATGGTTAATAAAATTTCAATAATTTATTCTTTTTTCTTTTTTTTTAATGTATATAATAACTCTGACTTGCACTTTTTATAATATGGCAATCAAACCAGTCAGGAAGCAAAAAATATAATTTAAGGGCATAGTCAAACAGGGGCTCATAGAGCTTAACCCACCCCATTTAAATAAAAACAATCAAGTTACAGAAATTGTTAAAAATCTGTCTTAAATGTTCCCTTATTCATCTCTGAAAAAAAAATATATATATATTATTGTAATGTTAATTAAAGTTATAGTAATCATGAAACTAGTAAATCTGCAGATCAATGGCCTCAAACATCAATTCTACAGTTTTATTTTGAGAATTATTTTATTTAGTGTTTAAAATATCCAACTCACAGTATCATTTTTTTCATATTTGTAATATTAATTATTACAAGTAATATATCAAGTAGTCTCTAGAAGTTGTTAAAAATAGTGAGACAAAGCTATTGCTATACACTAATACTTAAAAACTTTTTTTTTTAAATTATTATTAACTTTTAAATCTCCCGCTGTCTCAATAATCTGACAGCTGTAATTGCTTGATATTTAGTATTTTAAACTATCCATCTAAAATAATTAAAATATCTATCTTCTGATAATTCCAATAATTGATGCAAACAGTGAATGATTATCACAAATATTTTATTAAATACTGGCATCCTAATTGTTAAATTTATTTGAAAATCAGTGTTTTGTTTCATTAGTATGCTTTCATTAAATTCTGGTTCTAAATAGTCATAAAAACAATTATATCTGTTACTTTTTGTGGGATGTCTATTACTGGAACAGAGAGTGTCCATTACTGGACTTTAGGGGTGTTTTTATATATTTCTGTTATTTAAAATTGAGTTTTTATTCATATTCGGAAATGAAACTATCAGAATGGTTAAATATTGTTGATAGATTAATATAATATTGAAAAAGCTGGAATATAATGATTATAATTTATTAATAAAAAATAATTTTAAAAGAAATTTCTTAAGGGTGCCTATTACTGGCACATCTACCCTATTTGAGAAATGTACTATACAGCAGGATTTTATTTATTTTTTTTTTTAAGCCAACAAGTACTAGAGAAATAAATACCAATTAAGATGTTGATCTTAATCCAAAATGTTGAAGTCATTTAACTTAAAAACTTAAATTTGTTAATAAACATCATTAAATTATAACTTTCAGCTAATTAGATTTTTTCAGTTTGAAAATAATACAGACATTTGTTATCTGCAAACTGACTAGTATTTATTATCATCTTTACTATTAATATTATTTTGTCTTAGATGTAATGCAGATAGAGTAGTTTATCCCCCCCCCCCCCTTAAACTGAATAAGTAATAATATTTGATCTCTGTGAATTAAATACTTTCACATAATAAATACTCAATCATACATCCTTACATACTCTCAACCAGTTACAATGTGAAATGTTTTCAGTGTTTTATTATTATTAACATGTTGTATTATACTGAAGAGTAAAAACAATTTTCAAGATAAGACATATTTATAAATGTCACAATATAGTTTCAAGAATTATGATTTAATCATTTTTTAATAATTCATACTATGTAATCATATATATTTTTACTTCTTCATTGCACGATTACAGATAAGCTTTAAAAATGAAAATCTCGATGATAAACAGTATTTAATTAATAAAAGTATCCTTACAAATTTATATTTTATCAATTTTATTTCTTACATGTGCATTTAAAATTTATTTAAAATTAACATAAAATGCTGAACAAATTAATATGTTACAGTTATCGAAAATAAATTATCCACAAGTCATGGAAATTGTCTGTTGCTTACTGCAGAAAAATAAGAAATTAAACTTATTGTTTAAATACAGCAGTTCATGTGTCAGCTTTATTATTATTATTATTATTATTATAAATCATCAAATCTAATTCTTAGGGATTAGTAACAAAAAGATATAAAAACTTCATTACTAAATTATTAGAAACTAAATAAATATCGCATACAAAAAGTAAACAAATATTTTTTTAATGCATGTGATAGTATTTCGCTTTCAAGAGATAAAAGTCAAAACTGTCAATACCAAGATTCTAATGATATATGACTTATCTTGGTAATAACTAAGAAAAAAAGTAAAGGTTTTATAGTAGTACAAAAAAAAAAGCTATCTTTCACGATAATACAACGTATCAAAAGGTACCGTAACACTGAAAAAAACATTTCACATACCTGTATTTTAAATGAGTATTCCCCTTATGTTTTGTTTTGATGTTAGCTCCTATCTATAACAAGTGATTTTTAAAATCTGTGTTATTTATTTGCAGCACAAAATTTACTATAACAGCATTTTGCAAGCGTCACATGGTTCTTTGCACGCTATGCTACCAAAAGTCCGCCATCTTTTTTTACTACTTACGAGTCTTTTGTACCTCCCGCAAATAGTTATCACGTGACAACCTCAGTTGCGATTGCTCTGCGAGAGTGAAACCGTCCGCACATTTGATCTGTTTCGTGATTTTAGATGCGCCTCACAAATCCATGAGGAAAGGGGAGTTACGGGAGAAAAGCGTTTGATTGGAATAGGCGCGTAAAATGGATAGACAGTATTTGATGAGGAACTTTGCAACATTTCTTAGTGGCAAATTACACAGTTAGTATTCCTATCTTGCAAATGGTACAAGATATGGAGAAAAATCAATTACAGAGTTATAAAGTTTCCTTGATTTAGTACGGAATAATTCTTACATGTAAAACTATCTTTATTAGAAGCCCTGAAACATAGTTTTTTTTAATATCCAATCACCAGCTTAAATATGCCAGTTATTGCATGGAAAAGTGTAGTACGTACGGTAGATGCACATCTACATTAATAAAAGATAGATGTTTGTGTGTGTATTTGCATGTGTGTGATGGTTAGGAAAATCTACTGCATCTAGAGTCCTGAAAATTTGGATGAGGTTAAACAAAGACAGCCAAATGCGCATGACACTCAGACTTTTCATTTTTTGATAACTAGTCAAGATACCAATTAAAAACCATGATAAACATAGCAAAATGGCACACTACCTTTGTTGTCTGTGCTTTTACTGTATCTACTAAGTTGTATCTATTCATTTTAACTATATATTACATCAGGGGTGATTGTGAGAATTAATGGAGAATTGAAACTGAAATTTTAACCTGAAAATAAAACCTGAAATTTTAACCTGAAAATAAAACCTGAAATTTTAACAGAAAAAGTTTTTGTGTGGAAAGAAAACACATATTTTATTGCAAGGAGGTAAAATCTTCTCATTATGAAATATATTAATTTTAATTGTGTTTAGAATCATATCCACAAGTCTTATTTTATGAATTTAGCTATCAGAAAAACCTGAATTCCAGTACTGAAAATGAAATAAATACCTGAAATCAGGTATATTACCTGAACACAATCATTCCCTGTTACATTCCATTAAATAAACATTATAGGTAATTAATTTTTTGGGGGATTCAAAATGTATTTATATGATTTAAAAAAATATAGAAGTTGGAAACTATATCAAAAAGTAATCAACTATGACAGAAAATATTGAAACAATGTAATGATGAAGAAACTTACCTTTCATTACCGGCTTTAGAAACCTTTTTTTTCATTTCTCTGACTACTGAGCTGTTATAGGTATATGAGTTCTCACTGACGGAATTTGAAGCACAGCTAAGGGAGGGAAAAAATAAATCAGCTTGATGAAAATTTGAATGCACCCAAAAGAAAAAAATATCAAAAACATGTATGTTAGAAAATAGCTACATAAAAGAAATTATCTTTCATCTTTTAAAGAAGGACACTTGTTTACACCATACCTTTTGCGATCTGAACTAGATGTAGAAGCCATGTTACTAAAGGATGAATGTACTTTCTGAATATGGCTGAAATGAAAAAAAAAAATACATTTTTAAAATACATAATACAAATAGAGAAATATATATATATATATATATATATATATTATATATTTGTTACTATCAAAACTTGATTTCACTAGTTAAAATCAGTTTTAATCAAACCCTTTAGATAAAACTATTATTAACTGATGTGCTTAGTAAAAACTATTTTTAACTAAGCAAAACTAATATTCTCTAGCATGTTTTATTTAAAACTAGAATTAAATAAACAGTCAAGTGCAAGTATTACTTAAGTATATAGGGTTCTATTACAATAAATATATTAATTAGTAACTGCCTTATTACAAAAAAAAAAAAAAAAAAATCATTGCTAAAAGAATAATAAAACTTACGACATAGGGTTTGGTATAGCTGTATATACTAGAAAAGTATAAATGGATATGCCATGAAAGTTCATAGATATATGAAGCCTAAATACAGGGCTGCCACAGGCAACTATTTTTCGATTCTATTTGCACCACTATTAAAAAAAAAAAACAGATTTTGTATTATATTTCTCTTGCAAATGTTCTTAAATAGTATGACAATATTTTTGTTTTGAGAAGTGGTGTGAGGTAGAATTAAAAAATAGTCGTTTGTGGTAGCCCTGTAAATAGTATCAAATTTTGCTATTCTGTATTACCCTTTTTTTTTAATTTTATCCTAATCTGCTTATGATTATTTTAATTTGGTGCTGACAATAAAAGTAGAACACATTTAAACTTCATTTGGCCTTTTATAAACTCAAATTCAGCATAGTAATAACCTTTTCTTTTTACAGTGTACCTAAAACAAAACCCTCATTCAAAGTTTAAACTTGGCATTGAGCCAAGCACGCTTCGAAAGGAGATCGCAAAGTTGCAACGCTGCCTTGGTCTGTGCCGTGTTTTACCAGACAGATTTTTAAATAACCTTTAAAGACACTGGGGGTGTACTGAGAGCCACTCAATGCAAACAAGTCATGAATCTCATAGTAATTATGTGATTAAGTCTAATTAAATTAGTCTGTTTTTAACAGTTTGACATTTATTGCTTTTATACTACTACTTGACATTGCATTATACAAATATATCATTAAAAGTTGTTATCTAGGCTTTAAAAGCCGATGCTGCATAGGTTACGCCACCCGTATCTTTATGTATATCCAAACCTCTAGTGTCTTTAAGGGTTAATATCTCGGCTAATTACCAACTATTTAAAAAAAATATCTTTATCAACAATACTTTTATACTTCTGCAATGATACGTACAACCAGCATCCCTCAACTATTTTGCTGAATGCCCGCAAATCAAAATTTGTGTGTAACCGAAAAATGTGATTTTCTCAAAAACTATGTGACCTAGGGTAATTAATCGCTATAGTTTTCTTGCAAGGTGTAAATTTACTTCTACTACCCCTAATTTTTCATAATTTTAGTTTTGGTAGATTCAGACATAGATTGGGGGAGGGGGGGGGATATTTTTGCATTACTTTTCTGACAATATCTCTGAAAATATAATACCTAAAATTAAAATAAATCTATTTTTGAGTTCGACATTATGAAAGCTTCCACATGATATATAAAGAAAAGATTTTATTTCAAGTAACTTAATTGGCCCCTCTACATTTTTCCTAATTACATTTGTGAATGGTTAATAATCTATAAGTATGTGGGTAAATAGCCTTTATTACTTCATCCAATTTGAACTTTCCAAGTTCCATAGTTTACGAGTAAAATGGCTGTGACAGACAGACACATGAGTAATCTTATAGTGGTTCCATTTTTACTTTTAAGTACGGAACCCTAAAAAAATATGGTCAAATTTAGTTTCTAATAAAAACTTTCTTATGATAGCTTTTATGCTAATAGAATGGTGAAAAATTGCATAACTACATAATTTAACCTCACTTTCCTTGAACAAATTTCACTCAAATCTTCAAAATAAACTTCTGCTATATTCAATTTTACAGTTTGATATAAAAGAAATTTCATCTGATAGCTATTTTCTGTCTCTAGTGGGCCTGTTGAGAAAGCTTTTGGTAAAAGTTTTCATGTCATACATTTTTTATGCTAGTAGTAGCACTGTTGGTGGAAAATTGCATCACCATGTAATTTAAACTCAACAATAATGAATTTCACTAAATTCTTCAGAATAAGCTTCAACAATGGTTAAATTCATATTTGATAAAAATTTTCACATTCATTTTTTATACTAGTAATAAACCCAAATAAAAAATTACATAATTAAAAATTTAAAATAAATTTTTAAAATCTTTTGTACTATTATATTAATCATATGCAAAATTGAAATTAAATAGGACAAACTAAATTAAGATTTCTTTTATGTCGATAGGTACCCAAGCAGGGAATACAGTAACTAAATTTAAATAAAATTGATTACATTTTCCTGTATGACTGGTGTACACTCAAGTTAGAAGTAGGATTCAACACAACTTTCTTTTTTGTTTATAGTGAGCTTTGGCAGGAAGTAGTGTAACTAAATGTGTGAAGATAACCCTTTTATGTGATTTTCAAAAGAGAATGAAAAATTTTCAAAAGAGAATGAAAAATTTTCAAAAGAAAATATTTCAACAGTTTATTGAAATACAAGTCAATACTACAATATGAAAGTTTATTCACCTTTATATTAACATAGAAAATTTAATCTCTAACTAGTATACTTTTTATGGGAAACTTGTGGCATTGCAATATACCTTTAAGGCACCAAGATATATTTCTTTGTTTCAGACTTTTTAAAATTAAAGTCACAGTTATTTTTAAAATTTATTCCTTTTTTGATAAATGTTTTACATTTTGAGTTGGAAGCAATTACTGTATCACAAATACTTATCTTGAGCTGCTGCATCTGGAAATTTGGTTTGAAACACCATCTTTGATAGGCTCTTCTAAAAGATCCATCGACTTTATTCATTTTTTTCAGTTATGCTTCAATTAAAATTAGAACAAACGAGGTACGATAAAGCATTTTCAATTATTAATGTTGTTTAGCACTTAAAACTAGTTCCAACCCAAAAATATGTTAGAGTGGAAATCTGAATTCAGTTAAGACAGTTCTAAAAAAAAAAAAAAATTTCCTCGCTTAACAATGCAAAACTTTTTTGACACATTAACAAACTCATTTTTAAACATAAAAGCATTCAACTGGAAGGAATGACTACTGAAATTATTTAGAATCAAACAGTATTTTCCAATTTTCAGAAATTGTTATACATTTTATGTTATAAACAATTTGTTAGATTTTTGAAATAGAAGCAATAAATGAAATATTTTAAAGAAATCTAACCAAAAATGCACAAATATGACAAAGTAAAATGATTTTTTAATGCTTCTCCCTCCCCCTCCAAAGACACAGGAATGAACAATGTCATCTTATCACACATTTCCAAAGTACCAGCCCGAAGAAAAGACCTAATATCAACAAACTTTCTCTCCCACAAATTTCAAAACTAAGAGATATTTTCAAAAGACAGGATGCAAAATTGTCATTAAAGGGGCAGGTCACTCAGCTACAGAATTCTCCGTAATGTTAAGTCTATGGACTTTTGATGCATTCATATATTAAAAATATCTTCTCGGGAACTTCATATTTTTAACATTGTTTTTCTGTGTACTCTTCTTAAAGGATGTCTCTTTTTTTTCTTAATTTTCAAAATATTTCTAAAATACATGCTGAATTTAATATTTTTTGTGTTAAAAGCAGACAAACTGTGAGTAAGATTTTAACACTTCTATAAAATTAAGTCTATACTTCAGAAATATTTTGAGAATTAAGAAAAAAAAAGAGACATCTTTTGGGAAGTGTACACAAAAAATAGAAGTTAAAAATATTAATTTCTTGAGGATATATTTTAAATATACGAATGCATCCAGTGCCCATAGACTTTACATTAGTGAGGGGAAATCGGAGGCTGGGTGACCAGCCACCTTAAGTTTAGAAAATAGTTAATTAAATATGAATGTTTAAACATTGGATATTAAAATGATAATTTTGTAGCTGTACAAAACCTATGATAAAAAAACAAAACAAAAAAAAATACTGATAATTTGGCATATTTTACATTAGCTGAAATGCAGGGATGTAATAAATGGGAGGTCAGGGAGAAGTGAGTATGAAATTGTTAGGGGTTACCAAAGAGTTTTTAAATAAAGAACTATAGTAGCTACAAAAGAGGAGGTGCAATAGTTTAAATGGGTTCAGGTACTCAAGACCCACCATAAGTCAGTGCATGAATGTACACCTTTTGGTGATTTAGAACTGGACATCTAATCTAAAACCAGAAAATTTAAAAACACTACATCTTATGAAATGAAAAGCAAAACTGAACCCAAAAAATGCTACTTTGAAGAGAGCAAACAGTAGAATTTAATCAAAAACAGTAGGAAAAGAAGAAAAACTTGAACTTAGCTGAAATGTTGTATTTTAATTGAATAAACACAAAAAATATTGTGATTTGAAACCTTCACATTTTTAACACATTGGATGCCATGTCAGTCATAAGTGACTAACACTGATCTTTCCATTTAGGCTGCACCAGTCATCAGTGACTGACACTTATAGATTCTGTAATGGAAGTCTTATTTTGTGGCCTAAAAAGGAAAGACAGACAAAACAGACTTGGCACTCAACGTGTTAAAAGTTTAAGTAAATAAAAATATAGGCACTCTGTAGATTTGAAATACAAACATATTTTCCACTGTAACTATCACTATCTGCAACAGTTGCATTTTTGTTGCTTTTTAAGGATTCATTGTACAAGTTGTTTAAAATAGGAAAAGGGTTGGGTTGAGTTGGGTTGATTTTTGACGGCCAATTATCTACACAAGGGATATAGGCCCGAGGGGGAGTGCCTTCCGTGGAGGTCTTTCTAAGGGAACCTAATCCGTATTAACGCATGGAAATCCACGGTTCGAAGAAAACCACGAAAACTTCGAACGATTAGGCCGACGGGCGCGATTGGGTTCGAACCCAGCACCTCCCGTCTACCAGCTTCGAGAGCAGAACCTCTCAGCCACTGGTGGGGCCAAAATAGGAAAAGGATAATTCTATATTCATTAATTATGTTAAAATATTTTGCAAGGATATTACACTGCAAAAAATTATTTTAAAACTTTATAGTTATAAAATTTCATAAATTCATGAAATAATTTAATTCATGCATTTTCAATTTATATACAGTAGACTCCCTCAAATCCGCACAGCTTTGGACCAGAGGTTGTGCAAATTTTAGAATTTTTTGGATTTCTGGTCATTGCTTTGTTAACATTTTTTAAACAGTAATTTGAATGTAATAATGCAATTGAAATTATAATGAATGCATGCAATATAGTAAAATATTAAAATAATTAAGTAAAGTAATAAACTAATATAATAAAAATAAGATAATTTAAAAAATGATTAAATTATTAAAAGTAAAGGTCAAGTTAATAATGTATAATTAAATGTGCATAATATAGATGAGATACATTTCCCTTGAATTATTCAATGAAACTTTTCTCATAAAGGTAGCCTATTAATTCACATCAAAATCATAAAGTAAATAAGCTTTACTTCAGGTTCAGCTGGTCTTAATAACCAAAAGAGATAGATTAATACATAAATATATTTGGTAAAAAGATTGCAATTACCGATGATATAAGCAATATTTTGATTTTTTCAGAAATAAATTTATACTTCCTGCATGAAAACCCCTTAGTTCAATCATATAAACTAGAATTACACATTAAAATACATATGGAATGATAACTAAAAAGTTCTGTAATTTTGTTCTTGCATCTGAACTGAAAGTTTCATTGTTTATATCTGTGATGATGTGCAAATTTTAGGCGTTTGCGGATTTGGGGGAGTCTACTGTATATGTATATAATAAAAATTTTTGTAATTAATATAATTATAAAATCACATGCAAATTGACAAAATATAGATATATATTTAGTCAATTCACATGCGATTTAATATATTAATTGCAAAGAGTTTTGTCATATTGAATGTCCTTAATGTATTGCTATCAGTGCATATTTATTTATGGATAGCTTTCATTATGTTTCACATCTAAAAGCATTTTGCAGTTGTTATACTTTTTATCACCAAAATCTAGCATACATTTTGGCAAATAAATGTCTCTTAACCATACATATATATATATATAAATTTTACCAGCAAAAGCAAAACCCAATTTGAATAGTTTTAACTGCTCCTACTTAAAACTGACTTAAAAAGCAAAACAGTATTCTCTAACATGTTTCAGTTTAAACTAGTATAATTAAATGACAAATTTAAAACTACAATCAACAAAGAATGCTCAAATATATGTTTTAATAAAATTTCACATTATAGGTTTTTTATACTAGTAGCATGGCAGGAAATTACATAACTGCACGATAAATTTTTATATGATACATATTTTTTATGCCAGTAGGGCCCTTAATGAGAAATTACAAAACTATGCCAATTAACACATTCGCTGCCATGGACGCACTAGCGCGTCCAACCAGCACCTCTTCGTATGCCGGTGACGTTCTGGAGTGTCAATTGACTATGATAAGCTATATATGCTCTGTTTATAGTGTGGCTTTAGATGCTGAATGGAGAGGTTGTTTATGCATGTTACAGAAGCATGAACCATACTAAACAGGAAAATATTATGTTTTTTCGTTTTTCAGGTTTTACTAGTAAAATATAAGGAACATTTTAACCATTAAAACACTGTTTTGTAATCAGGCTTCTGAGGATGGAAATACATTTTTAATGGCAGCGAATGTGTTAAGATCATTTCAGACAAATGAATTTTCCTCAAAATTTTCTGAATAAGCTTCTACCGTGTTCAATTTTATGTTTTGATGAAGAAAAAAAAATATGTAATAACTTCTTATATGCTAGTAGAACTGCATGTTCAAAATTGCATAACTACGAAATTTAAACACTTCTTAAAAATGAATCAATCTTCCAGAATAAACTTCTGCCACAATCAAATTTATATTTAATAAAAAGTGTCATGTGATTGTTTTTCATGCTAGTAGCCCAAAACGAGAAATTGCATAGCTAAAATTTTAAAATGCATTTCATAATCTTTTCTTAGATAGTAACCATATCCTATGTTAAAGTTAGATAGGTCAAATTTGTCTTAACTTTCTATTGCTTCTTTATTACCATGTCCTAGGAAATAGGGCAACTAAATTTAAATAAAATTGGTTGTTTATGTTTCACGGCACGACAGCCTTATGGTTAAAATAAGTAAGACAAATTTAACACAACTTTTTTTATGCTTGTAATGCCCTTGGACAGGACATAGGATAACTAAATGTGTAAATAGGATTTTTTTAAGATTTTGTATAAAAGAATTCAAATTTTAGTTATGCATGATAAAGGCAAAAGATCTTGGAGATGTGTAGTGCAAAATAGTTTTTTTAAAATCATCTGAAATGTTTTTGGATTTTTACTCTAACACACTTTTCAGTTAGAAATATTTACAACTGCTAAAAATTGCTAATTTTATCTGAAAATATAACTGAAAGAAACTGAATATTCTTTTCCATTTTTCAAAAAAGGAAAAAGATACACAGTATAGAACTGTTCATCCAGAAATCAGTTAACCAGAAAACTAGTTACCCAGAATGGTATTTCCAACTGACTGATTTCTGAATCTTTTCAGAAAAATGTTCCATACAGTACCACTTTGATATGAGCACTGCTTGAAACATTACATGAATATAACTTGACACCAACATTTAAGATTTGAAATGGATGCATATTTAGTTAGATATTGAACTTTTGACTTTTATTCAGAGGAAGTTTTATTTCCATAAATTGCCTTCTTTCAAACTTTGATTACTCTTGTTTGGACCTGATTCTTAGGTTGAGAAATCTAATAATTAATTTAAATTGAGAAACAATGCTACACCCACATATAGTCAAAAGATTTGTTCGAACAGATGTTGCTTTAATGGTCAACCAATTATCTGGAATACATTTGACCTGAGCTATTCTTGATAAATGGTTCCATACTGTAGTAAAAGGTGACAAAGTTGGTATTGTGAACTTGCAAATTTCTGGGTGCGAGAGCTTGAGAAAAGTGGTAAAGAGAATATATCATGTTACAGCAATAAATGTCTTACATTTAGAAGATTTATCAAACAGCTCAATGGGTGAGGCAGAAATTGTCAAGAATTTATTGAAACAAAGTTTTATATAACCTTTCTCCTAGCATTTCAACATTGGAAATCAAATTGGAAATAAAACAGAAATTTTCAAATATTTCTAATAATACAAGGTGCATGAATTTTGAGTACATACAGAAAGGAAGTGAATATGATGTCATACATAGAAAATAAATCAGATATGTTTTGATGTTGAAATAAAATGGGATTGTGTTATGGTACTAATTCTTATTATTTAAAGAAAATTGTTATCAATGCTTTACAGATTTTATTTTTAATTTCAAATTGAAACAAATTTAAAAAACATTTGGAAAGAAAATGGATAGTAAATGTCAATATTATGCACCGTAAAATTATCCTTGTCGAAAATGACGTCATGATTAGCATCAAAATTTGGAATAATAATATCTCCTCAATAATTAATTTTCAATTGAAAGATTTTCACGTGAAAATGGAATATAAAATAAAAAATTAAGAATTTAAAAAAAAAAAAAAAGATGAGTGCATATAGTGGAAGTAAAACAGAAATGTGCAAGTATTTCTTAATACAAGGTGCATGAATTTGAGTAAATATGGGAAGCAGGTGAATAAGACTTCATACATGGAAAATAAAACAGATATACTTTGATGTTAAAAGAAAATGGTTTTGGGTTATACTTTTGGGTTAAATCTTATTATTTAAAGAAAATTATTAACAATACTTATTAACTGCACACTGCTAATATGAAGATTTAATTTGAAATTGAAAAAGTTTAAAAAATGATTGAAAAGAAAATGGATTGTAAATGTCAATAATATCTATGTCGAAAATGACACCATGATTAATGGGAAACAATTATTTCCTTTAAAAAAATCATGGTTTGGCAACAGGATTTTAATTCCACATCTTATACATTTAAAAAATTAAAAATATGCTGTCATTTTTTAAAAAGAGCTTTTTTAATGTTTTTTAAATAGATTTTTGTGAAGTCTTATAGGATGAATGCATGCATATACAAATTGGACACCAAATACCACCAAAATAGTTCTGTGTGTTCTAATAGAATTCTCCAAGCATTGTTTTTTCATTTTACGAAAACAGATTCATCGATTTCCATGATTTTACTTGGCCCTCCTTTTTTTTCCATTGGTTGCAGTTTCATTTTCACAATTGTTTATATTATTTGGCAACTTCACTTTTTTATAACCGAGTTACGTCAAGATTCCTACAAATAAGAAATACCGTATCATCTCCTATAAAATGTGATAAAGAGTTGGTTAATTATATATGTTTTTAATTAATGACGATGAAATGTTTTGCTTAATTGATGCATTTATCTTTCTTTTAATGCTACATGAACGATGTCACGAGTAACTGCTAGTGTTTTGATAAAATGAAAATAATTCAAGGAGTATTATTGAAATAATGATCAGAGAAGAAATACACATTTATTGTTCAATAACTTTTTCATAATGGAAAAGAAATAAGTAAACATTTACATGTTTAAAATACCACAAGTAAGGGAAATAATAAAAATTAAGAACTTAAACAATTAATACCTTTTGATTTTTGGTAAATAACGATGAGATCTATGTAACATATCATTTTCTTCTTCTGAGTGGGAGTCAGATTCATTGAAAACACCTTGAGTAAAGGCATCTCTCTCTGTGAATGTTGCACTGAAAATGACACTCTAAATTAGGAGCATATTTTTAATACAAGTAAGGAATTAGTGTATTTAAGAAATGCATTTAAAACTTTTATTCAAATGCAACAAGCAAACATAAACATATGTGATCTTAAAAACAAATTATTCATGAGTTTGGTATGGAAATTAAAATGCTAGGATAATAATAACAAACAAGCTAGATTGAAAATTAAATTATCTATTACTATTTATTTTTGGAATAACAGATTCTATGCAAATATACATAAAATAATATATGCAAAAAGCTGAAACGATTCATTTAAATTAAATATTAGATGTTCACTGACTTTTTTATCTGTTTTATTTTCAAGCATACAAATACTTAAGGAATGAAAATAAAAAAAATTCACACAGTGCAGAGAATTATAAAATGTCAAGTGAGTACACATTATGAAACTGTTTTTGAATAATGAATGAAACTGATATAACATTATAAAAATGTTAAACATTATAAAACATTTGCTAATACTTTAGCTAAAAGTTGAAGATAGATAATTTTCACTTTCTTCTTTCTAAAGAAGAAAGCATTGGAATTGGAATTTTTTTTTTTACTTCTGGTCTTCGACAGATTCACATGTTTTAGGGGGTCAGAGATTCAGAAAAACATGTTTATACAAAATGTCCATCTGTCTGTCTATATGTCCTCTTTGTATCATCGAAAAGTGTATGAAGTTATGTACAGAATTGAACAAAAGTTTTTGTGAATGTTTCTGGCTATGGTCAGCAGGTACTCATTGAATTTGGAAATATTCTGCCAGAAGAGGGCGCTGTAATAGCAATTTTTGTGCCATTTTCATTATTGTACCATCAAAAAGTGCATGAAGTTATAAATAGAAAAAAAGAATTTAATCAAATTTCAGGTGTATGTTTTTGGTTATGGCCAGCTGGTCCCATGTGAATTTGGTAAAAATCTGCCAGACGGGGGGCACTGTAACAGCAATTCTTCATAGTTCTATTGTACATCAACTGTTCATGCAGCGACGGGCAATTCGCATCCAGTTAACCGGATGATTATCAAGCAAATGATGTACAACAGAATAACAAAAAATATTGATTTAATTAAATATTATAATTGAGATTCACCTGTTTTTCTCCAATTAGTAAGATGAAGCAGAAACTTAAGAGGAAAATCAAAGTTGGCGTAATATTAAAGTAACACAGCTGAAATATTAACATTTGAAACTACTTTTTGAAATATTAACATGCATGAGAAAGAAGAATGTTTGGGGATTGGCACATCTGACTAGTTTCTTAATATATGACGTAACAAAGTCTGATTAAAGCAGGCAATTGCCATGGATTCCTATTTTTAAAGGCGTTGAAGAAATATTAATGTTTCACATTTTTCTGTAAATTTGTACAAATTGATATTTCAAAACTAATGCAAGAGATTCCAATTTTTTTTCCTGAGACCTTAAGGGGGGTTAGACAGGACCTCTAATATAGAGGCTGTTTGTTCATATATTTTTTTGACAATTTTATTTTGCTGTAAAGAAAAATTGACAGTTTGGAAAAATTTCTTTCCCAGCAATTTTGTACTTGAAACTATAAATTATTATCTACTACTTGAAATTTTGCAAAAGGTAAACGCTTTAATGAGTCATATAGGGAATTGGTTGGTTCTTTACGCTATTTAGCATATGTATCTAGACCTGATATTTTATTTTCAGTCGACTGCTTAAGTCAACTTCAGGAACATCCTACTGATGTTGCCTAGTGTGCTTTAAAGAAAATCTTGAGATATTTGAAAGGTACTGCTAAATTCAAAATTTATTATAAGAAAGGAAATTTAAGTGATTCCGATCTTTCTATATATGTTGATGCTGATTGGGGTTCAAACTCAAATGACAGAAAATCTGTCTGGTTATATTATTATGTTCTGTAATTGTCCTGTGTTATGGTGTGTAATTAAACAAAAAAGTATTGCACTGTCAAGTACAGAGGCAGAAATAAATGCCCTGAGCAAAGGAATTCAAGATCTTTTATGGATCAAAGATATCATCAATGAAATTGTGGGTGTTAAAAATCTTACAGATGAAGATAACCAATAGTGTATTAAGTGCATTTCAAATGAAAATAATTTTGTATGAATGAAACACATCGATATTAAGTTGAAATTTATTCGCGATGTTGTCAGCAGAAGTAATATTAAAGTAGATTACATTTCTATGGAAGATCAAATTACTGACATGCTTACAAAAGACTTCCTAAAACAAAATTTTATGAACTTTTAGAATTAAGCAGTTTCAAAATTTGAATTTTAGAATATAAGATTTGATGTGCGATTAAGGGCAGGTGTTAGAGTGATGTAATCGCACATTACATTTCATTATATCATTTGGTTTTGGTTCTATCATGTCATTAACTTAAATAAAACTGATTGGTTCCCTTATAAGCAATTTCTATTGGCTGTCTTATTAAAGGGCCCTATTGGCCTTCCTAGAATCCTTTAAAAATGTTATAAATATAGGTTACTTTTTTTTGTGCCTCACTGCATTCTCTGATTTTCATGTGTGATTGACTCGCTGTAAATAAAACTTTTATGTATGATCAAACGGCCTTATCTTTCAATGCAGAACATTTCAACATGGATTTTTAACAGTAAAAATGTGCAGTTAGATAATGTATCAGATGAAAGGGGAAGGCAAACATATGAGCAAATCTCTATGCTTTTATGCCAAAGAAAACAGTTTATTTGCATACAGATGTTTCCATTTTTAACACCAAAACTTTTATCCAAAATGCCATTGTGTGCTTCCATATGATGTCTTACTCCAGCCGATTATGGTGAGTGCCATGATTCCTGATTCATTGTTACAGAACACTATCTAGTCACATATTTATGTTTGGAAAAACATTAAGAACATTGTCTCGGATACACAAGCATAATATTCTTTATATAGATGATGAAAACCAATGTGCATCACAGTAAAGCATAAATACACTAGTTCTAAATATTTTTAAAACAAAGCTAACACTAGCTGGATGCATAACAGTTTGGATAGATTATCATTTAAAAATATAAAATCATACAAATTCAAGAGTACATGCTGTCGAAGGTGACCCGAAAACAGGTTTGTTTGACAAGAGTTTCATTTAAAAATATAAAATCAAAACAGGCCAGAACATGCATAGTACACCTGAAAATCAAAAATATTTTTTTTTTCCTGAATCTCTCTAAATTTCTCTAACATTTTCACGAAACTCTCAGAAACAAATATCAATTCCAGGTTGACAAAATTCCTTGACAGGTCTGTATTATAGAAATTTTACTTTAGAGCATTTACAAATTTTCATCTATGATAATAAATTTTTTAAAACTTCAGGTTTATCATTTATTTTATTCAATGACAATGTAGTTTATTTAGGATGGCAGGTTATCAAAGTTTTAATACATACTACCAAAGGAAAAGTAGCTCTAAAAAAATATAAACATCGTTCATAATTATCAAGGATAACACTTTATCAAGGATCAAGATATTACTGCATATATAAATTAAATTAATTATATTTGAATGCATAAAAACACTGATGATGGTAATCAATTATCCAGCTTTTAGTAGACATCTCGTTATATTCCATGTGTAAAAACACAGATTTTGGAGAGTGACACGTTATTGAGGTTTTTGTGCATGCAAATTTCAATTTATAACATTTGATTGAATAAAAACATAAGTTTAAAAGAATGGCAAGCTATTGAGGTTTTAGTAAAAATCCATGAGTAATTAATATCCGACTGAATGAAAATGCAATTTTATGAGCATAACAAAGTACGAAGGTTTTAGTATATTCCATAAAAATATTGATAATATTGAATGAATAAAAGTACTGTATAAGAAGTTATGAAGGTTTTAGCAAATATCTATTATGAATTTATAATATTTGATTAGTATAAAACTAATTTTTATCAAAAATATGATTTATTGATATATTACTGCACACTTATATATTAATAATTCTTGTATAAAACCACAGACTATTAGGGTGAGGGGTTATTAAAGTTTTATTGTAAAACCATATAGAACACATTTAGTGAAATTCCAAGCAGATATCTGTTTCTTTAACCTTCTCACTACCGTGAATTGATATATCCGTTCACTAAGCTACAGTTTTCAACACAATAGGAGCAATATTTAAATTAATATAATTCTAATGATATAATACAGTTTAAAAACATTGAGTAATGATTAATAGTCTCAAGGGTTATATTCATATATCATGTTGAACAAATAATCTTTTTTTCTTTTAGCATTTATAAAAAATTACAGAGAAAGCAACATTACATTCTTGCCTTTTTGCTGGGCAGTCAGAGGGTTAAATAAAAATACAGACATTTGAGGATTATGAGCTATCAAGGTTTAAATGCATAACCAAAAAGTCTATATGCAGTTTCCTAAAATCTCTGATAATATGACTGTGACAAATTATCAAGGTTTTAGAGCATATCTATATTGAAATAATGATAATCTATTGAATAAAAACAGATTTTTAAAAGCAGTGAGTTATCAGGGTTCATTCATCAAACTCAAACAGATTATACATGTGATTGAATATAAATGTAGATTTATGAGGTGTCAAAATGTTGAGGTTTTAGTGTGCCTTCATTAAGAGTATTTGATGAATGTAAATGTGTAACAATTTACCAATGTTTTGTACAAATCTATAATTAATTAATGATATTCAAATGCTTCAAAACAGAGATTCATGAGTATAAAGAGTTATTGAGTTTAATTCTTATGGTGCACCAATGTGTCACCTATATGTGCAGTAAGTCAAATGTCGCGGACCTATCAAGTACAATTGAGGACTAAAAATGGAAAACACTGAAAGACCAAATGAGAAAATTTTTCAAGAGATAGTAAAAAAGAAAAACTCCTACTTCTGGTACTTACAACATTTTCCATTTCAATCGACTTTGGGATCTTTGTCACAACTTTAAAATGTAAATAAATAGCTTCCTTTCATTCAATGTTTAAATACCTAGTATTATTGTGTGTAAATATTTATTTATTCTTTTTTTTTTCAACTTGCTTAAAAATATCATTGATGTAAACAATAACAACAAGAGCAAGTTGTGTAACGGATGCAAGATGCCACATGTCTTATCACTGGCACTTTCAGCATTAATCAATTTGTTGATTAAGGTGACAACCAGAAAATAATTTTAAGTTCTTAATTAAAGCATTTTCTTCAATAAATGTTTTATATTAGGTACTACATTTTCTGTAGTTTAGTGAACTAAGCCTTTTCTGGTCATGTGTCTTCTTTCTTATTATAACTGTGGGTGCAAGTGATCAACACAAATGTTCTTGGACATAACCGTTTTTCAAAAGCCTGTGAAAATTAGTATTTGATATATATTATAATTTAGCAATATGAGGCATGATGTAGCTCATAAAATCTGAAAAGTGATGCAAAAAAGAAACTATGATACATAAAATGGAATATTTTTTTACAGAAGTAATAAAAAAAAATCAGCAAATAATCTTAAATTGGCCAAGTTTCACATTAAAAATATTGTGTTTGTCATATTACTAAAAACAGGATTCACTTTCATAAAAAAGTACCTATGTTTTCAGACTTGTGTAGATGTCAGAAGACATCGCAAATAAAATTTTACTATTCAGAGCCATCACAAGCAACAGATGCCCTTCCATTATTTTTACAATACCATTTATTTATTCAACTGACACATCTTGTAAAAACAAAATAAAAAATCATTAGTATGTTTTCTTTAACCCATTTGTGCCTGAATTTTTAAAAAAATTCCGCTAAAATTTTTTTGTATTTATTTGATAAAATGTAAACATCATAAATATGTGAATATGCATAATATTTGTAATAGTATAATATGAATAATTGTATGTTTTGTCAAAATTTATATAAAATAAGCTTTTAAATTGTATATTATATACTTATGAACTACTAAAAAAAATATTTCTTTAGATAGGCTAATAACCTTATAACTATCATTAATAATAATAATCTAAGAATAATCATATTTGAGGTTTAAAAATTATTTCATAATCATTTTGAAAAGGATTTTACATAAATAACTGTCCCCTCTAAATGGCTAATAAAGATGTGTACCCATTCATAGTACCCTATATTTTGTAGATTACAAAAATGCATAAAAAATAGGCTTGAACATATAATTGCACAATAAAAAAAAATATGTATTTCAAAGAAGTCTATAAGCTAATATTATGACTTATTTATTTGGAGCCTTGATAGAAAAAACACAAATTAATGAAAATCTATAAACTCCAAAAAAAAAAAAAAGGCCTTCATTTAAGCAAGTAAATATCCATCTTATGCTGTCACCTTTTGATAACAGATAAACACATTTATAGATGCAGTGAAACCCCGATCTATCGTTCCTGCATCAATCGCTTTTCCGCATTGATCGTTTTATTTCTAATGTCCCTACACCATTTACATTTAAATAATGTTAACAAATCCCACACGCATCGTTCTTCAAAAAGTCGTTTTACCACATTCATTGTTGTAAAATTTTGCTCCTCAGCAAAATAAAATGGAAGGTCAAGTGGATCCACATGACATTCAAAGTGGAAGTACTTCTTTTAAGCTAAAATAACTCATTTGTGCTGTCTTAGGGGAGGTGGTGGGGAAAGGGATTATCGCTGATATTGTGACATGTATATACATGTAAATAACTTAATGCGGAATAGGTATTCTAGTTTGGAAAATGGGTTATTCTATTCTGTGTAAAGGGGAGGATGGATGTATCCACTTCGGCCAGCTGTATCATTCTTTCACATTATAATAATGTTCATGCCGATGAAGCTCAGGCTACACCAGTGCCAAGTCTGTATGATGCAATTATGGCATTTAAAACTGTATGAACTTTTATATATGCTCATGAAA
Organism: Maratus speciosus; assembly: GCA_963932465.1. Taxonomy (NCBI): domain Eukaryota; kingdom Metazoa; phylum Arthropoda; class Arachnida; order Araneae; family Salticidae; genus Maratus; species Maratus speciosus. Next base: position 568,506,353 of record OZ010787.1, read on the forward strand.
TTATGGAAAATAACCAGAAAAGGTTGTATATTTTGAAAATTTGTTGTTTAACTTAAAAAAATGAACAAAGAACCCAACATGAAATTACTGATTTTTAAATATAAATATCAATTTTCTACAATTTCAATTTATTTCTTTTACAGTTTGGTAAGTAACAAATTAGTATTTATTAGTATTATGGAAGACAATAGTAGTCCAGTGATGCAGCCTTAAGCCTCGTATCGTATCGTAGAAGGCAGAATTCATATATACACCTAACTCGACTTCAAAGAAAATGCGAAAAGCCGCCTTTCAATAACTCAGCAAATATAGCTCTTATTATTCTGATTTTTTAAAAACAGCCTCATATCTGCAGTCTAATCCTATTCTGAAATTTTTAGATTTCTATGTGCAGTATATTTTTAAATCTAAATACCCATTTTTAAAGCAAAAGCAATGTCAGAAATTCCTAATTTTGATTACGCGAAAACGGCCCGGGCGATTTTCTTTAAATTGATACATAATATAAATCTGTTTTATGTGAAGAGAATAAGATAACAGTTGTTTACGGGAAAACTCTAATTTTTTTTAAATTTACATTTTTTTTCCCTCTGAAAATGACATGGGCGATCTTATTAAAATTAATATATAATATGAATCTATTTTAGATGAGCCTAATAAGACCATGTTTGTTTCCAGGAAGACCCTTATTCGTTATATAATAAGCATGAAAAATCGACTATATTTTTCCGCCATTTATGGGAATTTCACAGAAGATACGCCACTGTATTTGTGTGCTTAATTTCTTCTGATCAACTTTTAGTGGAAAGTTTATGTACCTTCTGTAGCTCAGTCAGTTAAGCACTGGCCTTGCAATACACAGTTTGCGAGGTCTGTCCTCTTTGAAGCAGTAAGCACTTTTTTTCTTCTTTTTTATCATTTTTAAATCAGTTAATAAAGTAAATTTGATTTTATGTTTCTGTAAAAATGTACTGGTTTATTTTAATTTTTCTCTTTAAGAGTTTCACATATCACTATTTTGTGACAATTTTTCAGACAGTAAAAATACTGTAAAATCTGTCTAAGGTGGACTCTGTGTAAGCCGGAAATCTACCTACCGCAGAAAGACTTTCAAGTCCCGGCGAATCCATTGAAAATAACATTAATACATGCTCCATAAATCGAAATCTGCCTAACGTGGAAACAGAAAGGTTTTTAAGGTCCGCCGAAAGCCAATTTTTACATGAGACGGAAAAAAGGATATTTTAAAACCAAAAAACATTCGGTAAATGGAACTTTAAAACTGATATATATATCAAATACATATAATAAATAAATACATATAATATACAAATATAAATAAAAGCACATTTTTACGCATTCATTTGTTTACAGAGAGAGAATTTTAATTTTGAAATTTTTCAGATTTAATTATAAGGAAAAGAAAATATGCAGTTTGTATTTGTTCAGTCCACAACAGTTTCTTTTTATTTACAATTTTTAACACAAATAAATTTCTGTTTTTCTACTGTACTAAATTTAAATTATGCGTTTTTATTTTTTCCATTACCCTTATGAAAGAAAAAGAGAAAAAAAAAGAAAAAAATAGGCCGTTATTCTTCCATTACCTTTATAACAAAAAAACAACAACAAAAATAAAACATGCTATTATTCTAACTGTAAATTGGAGACTACGAGATTTTTAAAAAAAATGTCATACATTCAAAATTTTAAAAAGTAGATTTTTAAAAATCATATATATTTTTTTAATTTTTAGGATAACAAAAAAAAAAATTAAAATTGTATAGTTTATTTATATGTATCGTATTTCAATCCGTTTCACTGAGGAAAATACGAATTTTTATGTGTAAAAAACTGTAAATAAAACGAAAATGTTGACTGAACAAATAAAAATGTGCACATTTTTCTCTTTTACATTTCATTAAATTCATAAAATGGAAACTTCATACTTTGAACTCTCTCTATGAGTAAAAAAATTATAAATAAATGCACAAGCTCACTTTTTTTGTTGTTGTTGTTACAAACTTAAGAAGTATTACTAATTAATATTTCACTTTAAAAAACAGTACTGAAGATTACAAATGCAAAAAATACCCGATAGTCTTTTTTTTACCAATTTGCATGTTTTATTTTGTTATACATTTAGCAAATAATTAATAACCTTCAAATTTTTTAGCTAGATCTAGTAAAATGAATCCCGTTTACATTTCTGAATTATTGAGGTTAATGTTTTCTGGTGCTGCCATCTGTCTTTCAAATGTAAAAATAATAATATTCCATATAAGACCTCTTTTGTACATTTGCAATTTTAAATAATGGTAAATAGGCCCCAAAAATTTTAATTTGGGTCTTGAAAATTCAGATTAGTACCAAGCTTCAATATCTTTTATGAACAGCAATTATATTTAAGAGATTTAGTCATTTATTGTTGCTTTATCATGATATCAACGAAATTACATTTTGGCGAGATCTTGGCCATTTAATGTTACCAGTTCACTTTGGCAACCTTTTTCTTCGAGTGGAATTTCATTTACTGCTGTGGAAGATTGATGCTTTCCCGTACTTTCTGTATGGAATGTTTGTATATTCGAACTATTGCTAAATGAAAACGGATACTCAATTATTAAGCAAAAAATTGTAGGTTAGAATTTGATTTAGATAGATTTATTTACTTTTATTAGTGAGCAATTATTGTATTTTAAATAAAAAAGTTTAAAGAGTAATATTTCTTGATATTCTTCTTAAAAAAGTAAGCTTTTTATGCAGTAAAATTTAACAAAGCGTCATATATATGAAACAAACCATAAAAAAACCCATTTTGTATATAGGTATGCTTTTTTAAGAGGGGGGGGGGGGGGGGGGAGAGAATTAAAGATGAATGAAAATCACGATTATGAGTTGGTCCTTTGGTCCATTGGCCTTTAATATTTTTTTGTTTTTATCTTTTTATTACTGACCTAAAAAAAGTAATGATATCAATACAAAAAACCCTTAACGGGTTAAAAGTTTGTGACGCAGCACTTTATCTTATTGCTATAAGAATTTTAAATATGGAACTTAAAAATAATGATATCAAATTATAAGTGACGCTATGCTGTTAATTAATGTATATGTATACATACATTTATATTATTTATTTCATCATTTTATTTTTGTTTTATTTATGTGTAAGAATTATGCTAAATTTAAAAGGATGTATAAAAATTTATTCATTGATGCTTTATCATTCACATCTTTCATAAATTCAAAATATGAGTTTTAAAAGATATGATATCAAAATTAAGTGACACCTTGATGTAGCTTTAAACAATTTGTTTTAAAATTCAATTTCAATTGTTTTCGGTTTGGCTAAATATATTTACACGTGTAACCAAAACTTTTAATTTACCAATACACTGTTAAAAATATCACTCTCACTGAACCTATACAATGCACTGCAATGTATTTATATGAAAAAAATTGATTTATCTTTTGTGCCACGCTATCCAAAATCAAAAGTAAAATTTATGTAAATGATTTTTGTGCGCCATATCATCCATTTGCATACATTTCATTTAGTTTGGATACAATGATGCACAGAAATCATTTACATAAATTTTACTTTTGATTTTGGATAGTGTGGCACAAAAGATAAATCAATTTTTTTCATATAAATATATTGCAGTGGATTGTGCATTGTATAGGTTCAGTGAGAGTGATATTTTTAACAGTGTATTGGTAAATTAAAAGTTTTGGTTACATGTGTAAATATATTTAGCTAAACCGAAAACAACTGAAATTGAATTTTAAAACATTGTTTAAAGCTACATTAAGGCGTCACTTAAATTTTTATATCATATCTTTTAAAACTCATATTTTGAATTTATGAAAGATGTGAATGATAAAGCATCAATGAATAAATTTTTATACATCCTTTTAAATTTAACATAATTCTTACACATGCAATTACAAATAAAACAAAAATAAAATGATGAAATAAATAATATAAATGTATGTATACATATACATTAATTAACAGCATAGCGTCACTTATAATTTGATATCATTATTTTTAAGTTCCATATTTAAAATTCTTATAGCAAAAGTGCTGCGTCACAAACTTTTAACCCGTTAAGGGTATTTGTATTGTACTGTATACATTGCATGTATTAGTAATGCATAAACATTGTTTTTTGTGTTTTGACATTAACCCACATTCATCATTTTCCTGCATTCATGTTTTTCTTTTTCATTTTTTTTTCACACACCCAATGAAAACGATGGATCGAGGTTTCACTTTAATTATTTCATGCAATTTTCATGTTATAAAGAAGAAGAAAATTATACAAATTTATAAAAATTCAAGGCATGGGTTAAACATTCAATAACTTCAACATTAGAAATACTATACTAACAATTCTAATCAATATATTAATTAACATTATTAACATTTTTTAACTAACTTAAAAAAAAAATAAAGGAAAACAAAACCTGATTTTGTTGTTGTTGTTGTTGTTGTTGTTGTTTGTTAAAAACATACTTTCTCTCAAAATCGTTATTCTCTGCTTTGTAAATGCTGTTAATGAATTATGCATACATTATGAAATAAATATAAAGAAGTTTTCTTTCTTTTTAGATTTTAATAAAATATATTTAAGATAAATTCTAACATTCAAATTGAGGTTGGAGAAATATTAGACACTGTAAACATCATTGCGACTTTTATTGGCAGAAAACCAATGACTTTTTTTTTTTTTTTAATCTCAATGGAGAAAATATTTATAAATTTTGTGACTGACTGAGTCGCAACTGATTGGGACATTTCACAATAGCTTGGATGAAATTTCTGCATTAAACACATGCAGGCATTTTGTCAGACAAGACAAAATTCATATTTTTTCCCCATGACTATTTAATGAAAGATGCAATTCTTTCCTTCACCAATTGACAAAATTATGTGCTATTTTCTTCTGCGATCACTTGATGAAATTTTAGTTTTTTCCCACAATCGTTTGACAAAATTTGCAACTTTTTGGTAGACTGAATAATGAAATTCACAAATTTTTTTCATGAAAAACTGGTGAAATTTGCAGTTTTATTCTGTGACAGATTGACGAAATTCGCAATTTTGTTTCAGGAGTGATTAATGAATTGATTTTATGAAATTAGACAAAGATAATAATAATAATAATTTGCAGAATTCCACTAATTAGTAAGAGAATGCCCATATCTAGTGCCTACCTGTAAGAAATTATCTGAATAATCTCCGAGCTACAAGCTTAATAAGACCCAACATTATTTTTTTCTTCACATGATTTTTTCTGTACTGCTACTTTTCGTGGCACACATCAACACATTTTTTTTTTCTTTTTATGACTTTGCAGAAATTGCTGATTGTTTTATAACAAGAAATTTTGAATACTTTGGAATTATGGAAAAGTGGTATCTTTATAAATTAAAATCATAAACATATTCATACTACATAAAAATGTTTCACATATTTTTTTCCTACAGACTTTGATAAGTAGACACAGATGGAAAAAAATACTAAGCAGGTTTATTAATTTAGTTTTTCAGCTTTGCATAGGCACCAGCTTTTTGTGAAAATATAATACTTATATAACATGCAAATGGAATATCATAAGGAGAAAAAGGACAAGAAAACACATACATATTACAGCAACTTATATTATTGAAAGATAAATCTTGATTCCCTAAGGAGAAAAAAATATATATATATGTGAGTTTTCAAATAAATTTACCTACCTCTCCGTTATTTTCTTGGAGCATATCTGTTCTTTCGTATATGCCTGCTCTCTATTACCATAATGGTGATGAGTTGAATGTGATCTTGATTTTACAGTAACAGATCTAAAAATGTATAAATGAGTCAAAAAATCAATTTAATGCTAAGCATGTTTAACAAAGCCAATATAAATATTTCCTGCATGCTTCAATTAAAAAAGCAAAGGTGCAACAGTTTAGAAATTAATCGTAATCAGACCTTTTCATTATTAACCCTCTGAGCATTTTGAGGACTTTCCTGCATCTCCATAAAAATCCTTATAAAACTAATGTTAATTTAAATTTTCTTTCCCTGTTTGATTCTAATATACACTCTGTGCCCCTTTATTTGAAATACATCTTAAAATACAATACTGTTAAAATTATTTTTGTCTAGAACTGATTTAACTTGTTTTAGGGAAATGGAGAAATACGGGCAAACTGATTAGAGGGTTAAAATACCATTTTCTAAATTAATAGAAATTATTTTCAAGCTCTTTAAACAAGGGAGAGGATATTGAAAGTGTAAGACATCCAGTTCAATATCACAAAATTAATTAATAATCCCAAGTTCCATGTAGGACGAAAAAGAATGTATTTTCTACCTGTAGTTTAAAACTTGACTCTCTAAAATACTGTAATTTTTTTAAATTATCCCAACCAAAAGATTAGATTTCTATAGCATACAAGAGCAAATACATCAGCAATATGAACACGCTTATTCAATAAAAATTTTACTTTATAAAGAAGAAGCAATTTAATAACATAATAGAGATTATTTAAGTCTATTCACTGATCATTCGGTTAACAGATCTCAAGTATATAATTAGCCAGAAAGCATAACAAGATTTTACTTAAGGAATTAATGTCAATGAAAAAATGCATAAAGATTTGTTAAGCAGTTCATATGGATAAAAAATTGAAACTATGCTTTTAAATTGGCAAAAAATATTCTTTTCTAAATGAGAAAAAGGCTCAAAACTTAGTCTGAAGTAGTGCGCAAGTGTGTGTGTGGTGGTGGTAGGAGAATCGTCCATTAATTACTATATCATAGCTTGTCACACTGAGGTGATACCCTCTACCTTACAGTGACATCACATTTTTTGCAATTTTTATTTGAGAGAGAATTTCATAAAAAAAAAAAAAAAAAGTTATATAACTACTACAGTTGAACCTCTAAAATCCAGACATGCAAATTCCAGAAATCTCTAAAATCTGAACATTTTTCTGATTTCAGTTTTATTAATTTTTAAAATAAGACTTAGCTGTAGCTTTCATATTTCACATCAAATACAGTTAAATTCTTTTAACTGACCACTAAATAAATAATTATAAATATATTCTGGCATATTTTTATGCCTGACCATTAATTAAAGACTTTAATTATTACAAAAACTGGAAAGTCAAAAAATGGCATAAAGAAAAGAGGAAGGCTTGACCTGATACATTGATGACTTGAAGCTTCATACAATTTAATTCTAATAAAATCATTCAAGTACTTATTTATAACCAAAGAAACAAATATGCAATTTCGTTTTCTTTTGACTGAACTAAAAGATAAACACACTTGATATTCACTCCATTGTTCCTTCTCCAGCGGAATGATCGACCTAGTGACACATTGCCTTATGACCTTGACGTCAGGTTGGCAGACATGTCGTTTGTTTCAGTTCTGTTTCTTTCAAAACAACCTTGAATGCAGTAGGAAAATAAAAAAACAAGATGAGAGTTTTTTTCACAACCTTTTAATAAAATTCACATTTTTTTTTTTTTTTTTTTTTTGCAATTTTTTGCAAAATCCATAATTTTTTTTTCCATGATCCTTTGTAAAATTTGCTTTTCTTTCGTGATGTTTTGACAAAATTGGCAATTTTTCTATGATCAATTGACGAAATTTATTTTTTTTGGTGATCATTTGCTGAAATGCATGATTATTTTCTGGTGACAAATGGACAAAATATACTATTTATTTTCTCATTCTTTTCACAAAATTTGAGATTTTTTTTTTGATCGTTTATTGAAATTTGTGATTTTTTTTTCCACAACTGATTGGCAAAATTTGTGATTTTTTTCAGAGACCAATGGGCAAATTTGATTTTTTTTTTTCTTTTTCTTTTTTTTTCTGTAATTGATTATTGAAATTAGTAACTTTTTACAGTGATCGATTGAATAAATTCTGTATTTGTTTCTTAGATCTTTGACAAAATTCATGATATTTTTCTACAATCATTTAAAGAAATTCACTTTTTTTCCCACGAGCATTTCATGAGAGGATTTTGTGAAATTCCAAAAAATCGTGGATTTACAACAAAATAAAAAAAATACTTGCAGAAGACTCATACAATATCACACATTATTTCAAAGAACCCCCCCCCCCCCCCTCCTCTTTCAAGAAACTCTAGACATGACACCAATGCTTCTGAGAAACAGAATTTTTGATGTATCCATTTGCAGAAACACGATTCACTCAAGGTTAATATTAAGGATCGACCAAAAGAGGTTTTTAAGACCAAAAACGAAACCGAATTTTGGTAATCTTATTTTTGATCGAAAACGAAAATAGCCAAAAAAATTTTTTTAAAGTAATTAATAATGTACTACATAATTATATGTGTTTATTAAAACATACATAATTATTAATCAATTATACGTGTGGCCCAAGTTGGCTCTCTGTGCTTTTGCCCAAAACTTTTTTATTTTCATATAAAATAAAATATAATTAATTTATCATTGACACAGAAGGATTTTCTAATTTATATGAATTTCATCTAATCAAAAAATGCTTCAGATATACATACCTCGATTTATCTTTTATAAAGATTTTTTTAAATGATCATCTGTTATACTAGAAATTTCTCAAAGCTTCTGCTGTTTCAAATCATTTTATACTACTGTTAATTCTGCAGCTTTTAACGAGCACATGAAGAGCGTCTTCAAAGTTTAGTCATATAGGCATTACTTGCATTATAATTTGCAATCACGTCTTGAGTCAGTCACGACTAATAATTATAAAGAGTGAAGTTCATAGAAATAAATAGTGTCTCATTTGAGCAGATACAGCTCAAATCAATGAGTAATATTGAAAATTTCTGAAAGAAAAAAGGAGATTTTTGGAATACAGATAGGCCGGCCGAATTTTCTAGAGAATTTTCGGTGAAACTGTGCCGAAAACTAAACTGAATTTTCAGTCGATCGCTAAATTATATCCATTAAGAGAGCTTTAAGTTAAGAAATTTGTTTTCTTTTCCAGATTTTTTTTTTTTCTGGTGCTTTTTTTCTGTCTGATTTTTAAAAATTTTTGGAACCAAATACCTTAAATTTCTGGAAAATTCAGAACAGAATCACTCTTGTACTATCTATTGTGCACTATATTTTAATTTATTGTGTTTTAATAAATATATTTAATTTCAGCATAAGTGTTATGTGTTAGTGTATCATTCCTATTTTATTAGTTAATTCACCAATTTGATTGTCATTTATTTAACTAGGGAAAAAATTGCATTTTGTATGTTATTATATTAGGGGCTGTGCATATATAACGTTATCACTTTCTTGGCAATTTTCAACCCCCTCCCTCCCTTACGATATCATACGTTATCATCCCTTGCACTCATATTAATAAAAATTGAAATGTCAAGAAAGTTACATTGTGTTATGCATGTTTTTATTTGTTTCTGTAAACAAACGGTAAATGGTACACACTTCATTTTCAGTGGGGTTATAGAAAATCCGAATAACATGTTATAATTTCATAACAATTGAAATATATTTACAAAAGTTAAATTACAGAGAAATGAACAGACAAACTGACAAGTCAAGTCAATCTCTTCCAACAATGTTAGCAAATGTTGAATAAAAAATTAACGTAACAAACCATTCATAAGTATCAATGGAAATTATATATTAATATTTTGATTAAGTTGTAATATAATTGAAAGTAAAATCAAATTTCAACACTGGAATTTAAATTTCAACTTACATGAAAATTCCTTGGATAACAAAAAGGAAGTTATTTGAAAAAATGTGTTGATTTATTAGCAGACAATTAATGGAAGTATTAATGGATTAAACAAATTATTTGATTAAATTTTAAAATGAAATACTTAATTGCGTAATACAAATCAGCAATTTTCTCCAAGTCACTGAAAGGAACAGGGAGACTCAAAAGAGATCATAATGGAAGCCCCTATATGTCTTATGATCCGTATATTGAACTTAAAAGTATCATAAAGGGCCTGTAATAAGGTTTTCTTCAATTTCAGCCAAAGTAGACATCTCACCTCAAAATCCCAATATATCATTCTCCAACCAACTATGGCCCAGGTAATGGGGAAAGATAAAAAATGAGAAGGGAAAGCTAAAATAGTTCTAAAAATAAGATTATGAAAAAATATTTTATTCAAATTATTACATAAAAATGATGTATCCTCCTTATTAATACTAACAGCTACGGAATAAGAAAACAAAGACTATTTTACAAAACCTCAAATCTGCCCCTAGACATAACTTATCCACCCTACTCTTTCATCAATTTTTGTTTTAATTGCAGCCATAATTTAAATCTAGTTATGTTTCATGCATGTTCTTGTATAATATGATAATGGAGAAAATAATGTTATTTTCTCCTGGTATTGAATGTTTTTAACGTTTTTAAAGCACAAAAACAATTAGAGCTCTCACTTCCATATAATAAGTAAGTAACTGTTCACATTAACAGGCTGAAATGATACTGCAATGACAATTACAATGGAGAAGAAATGTCTTGCACAAGCAGGCATTAGCAAGGATAACATTTGCACTTTGATTGAATATGAATAAATAAAAAATTTCCCTAGGCAAGTGTTACAAAAAGAAAAAATAGATTAAAGGAATATATGTTATCAAATTTAAAAAAAGAGCAAAGACATAACAAAGTTTGGATTTCTTGTGACTAATTTATATATTTTTTAATCACTGTGCTAGCAAAAGTATTATTATTATCAAAATAAGAAATACAGATATATACTAATAAGTATATATACTACATTTGTTCAGCAACAACTGTAGAATGCGACAATATTTTAAGTATTATTATTACAAAGCTATGCAATAAATTATTAGGACAGTATACAAATGTAAAAAAAATAATAATAGTAACAGCCTCTGAAAAATGTAGATATTAAGATTTTATGTTGATTCACATCCATTAAAGTGCTGGGGAGCATAACTAACAGCTAAGGTTGCCAACTATCCAGGTTTTTACTGGATAGTGCGATTTTTCTAGTTTCTCATTTAAGACAAAATGAAAAATACTAGATTATTTTAGACATTAAAAATTTTTTATTACATCTGTTCTTCTCACCACATATCTTTAAAAGAATTTTTATAGTAATTTCAACTGAAGTTAAAATAGATTGATAATGTTTCTTTACATTATTAATAGGACTGTCAAATTGGTACAAAATATGTCACTCATTTTATCTTGTGGTTGTTTTAGCAGATAAGAAAATTTAAATGCATTACTAATAGTGATATCAAACTTAAAGACAGTACTAAATACACAATAACAATAATTTGTAAGATAAAATTCACTTGATTGATTTTGATGAAATTTCCCTATGTACATCTCTTTTCCTATTCTTTCTAATCCAGCCAATATTGGCTATGGTGATTGAATATGTTTCACTTAGCAAAAAATCTGTAGTTGACAACTTTATATGCAGCTTGCTTGCTACAAAATGTAAAGTTGTTTTTGCTTTTCTTGTACTGCCTATGCTATGTTTTATTATTATTTTTTTTCCAGGTACGAAAATGTTATTTAATTAATTGAGACTTTTCAGTAAGTTATTATAGTGTTCACTCTAGAAAGAAAAACGGTGCTAGTTACTAAAAAAGCCACTACTAAAGATAAAAAAGGGTACTAGTTAAGAAGAAAAAGGCCACAGAAAATCTAGTGTTGTGCTTAGCAATGGAAAGAAAGAAGGAAAAATATTTCTTTTCAGATATGGTAAATAAAGAAACATGAATTTCAAATGAATTATAAATAAAAAGATACAATTAAATTAAAACATGATTTAACCCTTAAAGCTCCGAAATCTCTTGCACAAATTTTATTCGATCGGCACCACTGTTTAAAAAGCAGTTTCATTCAAGTACACAATTTCAAAAATGCTCTGATTAAATAAAGTGAATTTTATTTTCCTTTATTACTGGTATGAAAAACAAATTTTGCAAAGACTTAGGATGTCTACGCAGTGGAGCCAACAGAGTGGGAAGGGTTAATAATTTCCTTTTCTTTTCTAAAAGAAATGAGGAAATTCTATCATTTTTGAAAGACTTCAGACACACAATACCAATACTGTGACATGGGGAAAATTTTTATAAATGATCCCTAGATAAAACTAAGGCATCATTTTACTGTATTAAAAGGGCACAGGATCATATTGCCAATTTTTAAAAGGGTAGAGCACATGACCCTTAAAAACTGATATAGTAGGAACACTAATATTACTGCAGTAACCTTTTTAAATCAGTAATAGTAAACTATTATTTATAAGTAATTATTTATTGTTATTGATAAATAATCATTTATTTCTATTATTTATTAGTAAACTATTATTTATCCTATTATATTATATAACACCCATCTCTAGTCTGTAGCCTAAAGTTTTGCAATTTTCTCACTTGCCATAAAATTATTCACTGCACTGCCCTCAAAATCCCTCCGTTTTAGGAAAGCTGAAGATAGAATATAGCAATTTTTTATAACACAAGGATTCACAATCAATCAGATTTCTTGTTAAGCTATCCTTTCTTAGAAATATTATTGTTTATTAATCAGTTAGAAAAGAAAAAATGTGTTGTGGATAAATTGCAGTTATAAAATTTTAACTCTTTAGCATACAGTAATTCATTATCAATACACATACTGAAACCCCCTACTTAATCACACATATTATTGGTTTGTTTGGAAAATAATTTCTTTTTTGTGTGAAAATGAAAGATGATTTTCTTATAGTATATACATATTTTATTAAATGATATATTCTCCATTTTGATCGAATACCTTTTGCTATCTTTCTGGCAGTTGCATGATTCCATGCTCATAAAACATGATCTTTGTTAGCAAAAAACTGATACAAGTCATTTTTGACATCCTCAATTGAAATAAATGTTTTCCTGTCTAAAAAATTTTATAGAGGCCAAAACAAGTAATAATCCGAAGATGCCAGATCTTGAGAGTATAGTACGTGTTGTAGTACATCCCATCCAAGCTGGTAAAAGCTTTTGGTGAATTACCAAATTTGTAACTGGTCTTGCATTATTGTGGTGGAACACTATACATTTTCCATTGATAAATTCTGGCCTTTTCTGCTTGAGTGAATGATTCAATCTGTCAAGTTGATCACAGTACACTTCAGAATTGATTTTGATATTGTCCAGTAGAAGCTAAAAACAGATTCCTTTGAAATCTCACAAAACAGACAGCATCACCTTTTTTTTATGAAAATTGGTTTTCGAAGTGCTTTGAGCCAGTTCATATTTTTTACGCTGTCTCTTGCATTCAACATTGTTATAGACAACACATTTCTCATCTCCAGTAATGATGTGCTTGAAAAATGGATCTTTTTCTTGATGTTTGAGAAGCAAATCCCAGATGGGAATGGCAAGGACCAAATAAATTTCTTTCTGTAAGAGCAAGTGGAACGCATATGACCAATGTGTTTTATGTGATTATGAATGGTCTAATTCGATAAATTTAATCTTTCAGCAATCTCACAAGTTGTTATTTGGCAGTTTGTATCAATGAATGTTTTTATTTTGTGTTCATAAGCTTCAACTTGGCCTTCTAGAATGTGGTTGATCTTCAACATAAACTAGTTTTCGCATTGACGTTTTGTCAATACATGTTCTCCATACACATCAAATAATTTTTTCTTGTTTTAACAACATTTTTACCATTTTATAATAAAAAGGTAAAATATGCCAAAATTGTTGCTTTTGATTTTCAGTATTTCTAGGTCACCAAACAAAAACTATTGTGCCAAATCAAACAAACTTTTTCACAAACAAGCCTTGCTATATCACCTGTCAAAATATATAATGGCAAAGCAGCTTATGAGTGAAGTTGGCTGAGATAAAATACAATTACATTTTCTGTTGGGAAAAAACAAAATTACTTTCCAAACAACCCAATAATATCCATCCATTATCAATACTCTTATCAGAAAAAATATTACAGACAGTTGAAACTGAAATTAAAATACACTAAAGCCCATGGAAATGAAAATTTTCTATGATAGAATCTTGCTTTGAACTTTCATGGTTCTAGTAAAAATGATTACTATGCAATTAAACAGGTTTGTGTAAGAGAGGTTTGATACATAGGGATGGTTGATACATTTATAATTTTTCTCAACAAATGGCATTAACAGCCATTCTAACACATGTAAAGGCTTCTTTTACTTGCCGAAGCCATCATTAACTGGACTAATCAATTAAGAACTGTCAACTTTTCGTTTCTTTTAATTTTGAAGATTTTTGGAATGTCAATGAAATATTTTTCAAATACTGATTTTCTTTCATAACTCTTATTATTGTGAAGATAATATTTTGTAGATTTTTTTATTTACAAAGCACATTGTTAGTATTAGTTTTACTAGAAAGTAGATTGCCATTTTGCAACTGCATTTATACAAAGTGATTGAAAATTCCATACGCCAAAATAGGGAGAAATGATACATTAGTACTGGGAGAAATAATACACTTGTATATTTGAAATTTAATAGTTTTTTAAGTTGCAAACTAATATAGGACTGTAATATTCATTATTGTTTTATAGATAGAGGTACTGAAATTTGTAAGGGGGATTAATTGGTAAAGCTTTTCCAAAATCATTTACTCTAACAAAGATTTTATTTTATTTGTATTTAAAAAGACTGAAATTTATCCTTTTGATCTTAATTATCGCTATTATTTTTTTTTTACCCTCAACATCTTCTTGTGATCATCTCCATGAAATCAGTGCATTAAATATGAATCAGCTATCTACTGACACAACACCTAAATAATCTTTAGATGAAAACACAGGGCCGTCGCATACCAAATTTACAAGTCTTTCAAGTTTCCAAGGATATTAGACCTTATCCAAAGAAAACAGCTTCAACCACAAAGGGTAGAAAAAGTAAAGTAAAATCTTGAATATTCATTGATATAATTGACCAAAAAAAAAAAAGCTTGATAAATAATTTAAAGTTAGAGATTTATTTTAAAAAAAAAATAGCATTGCTTAAATATTTTTTTTTTTTTTTTTTTTTTTGTTATAAACATTTCTGAAACAAACATATCTCTCATTTCTTTTTAAATTTTCATAAAATATTGCATGACACAAAAATTGAATTGTCTGCATTTTTTGTTTACATAACCATGCTTCAAATCTCCCTTGCAAGTGTATCAATTCTCCCCAGTAATGGGGAGATTTGATACAATAGCATACTTGCCAACTAAATTTCGGTTAAACTCAGAAGATCTTGGACAAAAAATCAGAAGAAATCAGAAGATTTTCGTGAAAAATCAGAAGAAATCTGAAGATTTTTTAAGTTTTATAACACTTTCAGTAAGGACTAAAAAACAACTGAATCCTTATAAATAAACAAATTTGAAAGAGAAACTCAAATAAAATATTCACTAATTTGCAATTACACAATATATATATTATGATAAAAAAAATAGCTTGAATATATTAAAAATTACTATTTTTTTGTTTTTGTTTTTCTTTTGAACATTCATAGATTTCCTACCTTTCACATTAAGACACTTAAAACTTCTGCCTCCTAACATCATTATTTTTTTTTTTTTTTTTTTTTTTTTTTTGAGGGTCATGAGTAAAAAAAAATTCTGAAATTCACAGTAAATTTTCTGAAAAGTTATAGCAGATGGGGGGGGGGGGGGGGGGAATCCACTACCGACACTAGTTATGTGTTTTTTCCGCGGCCCTTTGACGAAATTTGCGATCTTTTGATAAAATTTGTGGGGGTTTTCGCAATCTTTTGACGAAATTTGTCATTTTTTCGCGATCTTTTGAAGAAATGTGCCATTTTTTCGTGATCTTTTGACGAAATGTGCCATTTTTTCACGATCTTTTGTGGAAATTTGCCGTTTTTTCGCGGTCTTTTGACGAAATTTGCGTTTTTATGCGATTCTTTGACGAAATTGGCGATTTTTCTGCAAACGATAGACAAAATTTATTTTTTTCGGCGAACATTTGTCGAAATTCGCGATATTTTTTATATCCAAATTTTCGAATTGGTGAGATTTTTTTTCAATTTTCAGAAATGAATGCCTTACATTTTCAGAAAATTTGGACCAGAATCACCCCTACGCGTTGTTCACGCAATCTTTTCACGAAATTCACATCTTTCCCGCGATCGTTCGGCGAAATTTGGGTTTTTTCCGGCGATCCTTCGGTGAAATTTGGGGCTTTTTTTCTGCGATCTTCTGATGAATCACGCATTTTTTCCGCGATTCTTTAACGGAATTCACGTTCTTACGCGTTTTTTTTACAGAAATAGTGTTTTTATGCGATCTTTTGACGGCACTTTTTTTACCTGATCTTTTGACGAAATTTGCGTTTTTTCACGATCCTTTCACGGAATTCGTGTTTTTCGCACTCTTCTGGGGGGAATTCTCGTTTTTTACGCGATCTTCCGACAATATTTGTGTCTTTCCCACGAACATTCGGCGTTTCTCCGTGATCCATTGACCAAACTCGCGTAAAAAGCGTAAGAAAAGGCCGATAATCTGAAGAAAATGACGAAAAGCAGAAGAAAATGCATTACGCGCGTAAAATCGGAAAACATGCCGATTTTTCAGAAGAATTCTGAAAAAGTCGGAAGAGTTGGCAGCTATGCAATAGTAACCATTCAAAATAATTGGTATATATTTTTTTAATGATTATTTTTTTAAATTCACTATATTTCTAATAAATAAATGAAAGGTCACTTTATAAGAGAACACAAAACATTTGTTTAAAAATAGCTTTCTAAGGATTATAAAAATTAGTAAAAAAAAAGTGTATCATATCTCCCCTACTTGCTAAGATGGAGACCTGTCTAAAAAAGAACTTCTTTTAGTTCATTACAATTTCTTCACAGCAGATTTAAGAAATACAGTAGTTAATAGGAACTTTTATTATATAATGGCAATGTGAGAATCAAACTGCAATGCTGCTACAACACACATTTTATGTATTTGGAAATAATTTCATTCATCAGCATCAATGTAGAAAAAATATGACATACTACATATATTTAAAAAAAAGTAGAAAATAAGAAATTATAATAAGATTTTTAAAAATATAGGAAACCCAGAAAATCAAAGTAGTTTTATGAACTGAATTTTGCCTAAAATTTAAAGTACAAGTACCAGTTTGCTTAGTTAAATCTGAAACTATAATCTTTACAGAATTTTTTTCCTCCTCTAAAACATCTTACATACATAATTAAAAGTATAAAATACACACAATGGACTCTCATTTCCACTTAAAATGTGTCTTCAGTTAATGCAGACAATTTTGTTTTCCCCCATCATATTCTAATTACCATAATTTAGGGAAGAAATGCTGCACCTATTGTAATTACCACACCCTCGAAAATTGACATTGTTGTGAAAAAAATCAGTATAATCACCGCACCCATCATAAATGCCAAATGAATTATTTTGCGCTATTAAGGAGGTAATAACATACCCAAAATATCACAGTAATACAGCTAAAAAACTGAATTATTAAACTAATTAAATTATTAAAATAACTAATTGTGTAAAAATATGTAGGATTTAAATATTTATAGTGTAGAATCGATTTTCCAGAACTTCCAAATCCTGAATTTTTTCCTGAAACTTTTTTATATGTTACCTTTTTGCTTTAAATACATACCGTAAAATCCTGAAAATACTGCCACTCCCAATTTTGAACAAATTTCCTTTTTCGAAAAAAAAAATCAGTTTGTCCTCCACCAAAAATCTTTTTTCTTTAACAATAATAATAATAATAAAAATCCATGCTCAATTCCTTTCTGCATAACCAAACATATTTATCCATCCAAAGCTGATTATCTAATTCCGATAATTTTGACTTTGGAGTTCATGGAAGTTGAATAAACAAAACAAACCTCATATAGTTCTCTTGTTTCTCTTTGGAGTTGCTCTACAGTGGACCTTTTTAAAGGGTACTGTTAACTTTTTAATAACTTATTATATTTCAATAAAAATTTGTTACACAGTAGTACTGGGCGATGCATCGATACATCACGAAATATTGATGTAAATCATAAATCGTCAAACCAATTTCCTGATCTTTGAATTAGCGATGCATCGCAGTCATAGGATGCATCATAACGGGATCACAAATGAATGGGACAGTACAGGGAAATCTGGTTTCGCATCCAATGTGAATAAACAACCTGTGCATAGCTAGACATCGATTATGTGCAAAACCGATGGCAGAGTAAGGGGAGACGGGTTTCTCCTTCCATCATCGAAGCAGATAAACGTAATCCAAAATGGATACCAATTACAAATCGCTGCATGCTTCATATTTTCAATCCTATTTTTCTAGCTGTATGAATAGCACCATGAAGTTCTTTTGAGAAAATATGATGATGCAAAATATACATTTTCCCTAGGCCAAATTACTCTGACTCTGAACATGTGCTATAACATTTAGAGTCAGCTGATTTTTCATCTTGTACTGACAGGAAAAGAGGATTGGTTCATTTGTTTATTTTGATAAGATGAGTCATTTTCTGTATTATTTATTTAATATGTATTATAGCAAAACTATTGTAGTCAATAAAATAATATAACAAATAGCAACAATTGATGCAGTAAGTTTTAGTAAGAAATGCTTCTTAGTGTTATAATCCATTTGCATCCATTTTTTTTTATATTATTACTTTATCTTTATTAAGGAACTTTTATTTCAGCTTATTTTTCAATGATGTTGCACCATATTTTGATAACATCTTAATTATATTTCTAGTTATTTATTTTAAAAATATTCCTCATTACTTTTAATCAATTGAAATCAAATTTTGTGTTAATTCCCATACGGTGTGACCATATGACAATCCTTTTACATCCTTTTAATTAATTTTTATTTATTAGGTACTTCTATATTTTTTCAATCTTAAAAATGTAAATATAGAAATTTTACTCTTATTTTATTGATTTTTATTTTTTAATTAAAATAAAATGGAGATATTTATAATCCTTTTACATCCTTTAAATTAATGATTATTTCTTATTGCACATTTAATATTTTATATCTTAAACAGCTAAAGATGTACAATGTATAGCAATTTTATTGGTTTCACCCCCCCCCCCCTGGAAATGGAAAAATTTACAAATGTCTACAACATTTCATGTCTTTAATATCCTTAATTTTGCAGAACCAATTCAGGGAAAAACCAGTTTGCAAATTATTTAACATTCAATTTAAGAGAGACATTTTTTTTGGGGGGGGGGGGGGGGCTCCCCTTCCTAGAATTTTCAATTTTTTATTAATCTGAAATGAATATTCTTAGATTTGTAACTAGTTTCTTAATCTTTTTTAAAATTTAATACTTGATTGCTAAGAATTAATCCACGTATTTCTTTTCTAAACAGAGTCCTTTTTTAAGATGTAAAAATCTTTTTACATCCTTTAAAAAAATGATTATTTTCTATAAACATGTATATTTTTTCAATCTTAAACATACCAGTATATAAATTTTAATCTTATTTTATTGATTTTCTTTTATTTTTACTTCATAAAAGGGAAATATTTCCTAAAGGCAAGCACATTACATTTCAGTGCCTTAGTATTTGGCAATTTGTAGAAAGAAGGTAACCATGTTATAATCCTTTTACATCCTTTATTTTAATTATTATTTTCTAAATACATTTATGTTTTCACAATCTTAAACATACCAGTATATAAATTTTAATCTAATTTTATTGATTTTATTTTAACTTCATAAAAGCATACCAAAGCATTCATATATTTCCTAAAGGCAAGCACATTACATTTCAGTTCCTTAGTATTTGGCAATTTGTAGAAAGAAGGTAACCATGTTATAATCCTTTTACATCCTTTATTTTAATTATTATTTTCTAAATACATTTATGTTTTCACAATCTTAAAAATGTTGATCTATAAATTTTATTATAATTTTATGGATTTTTTAATTTTATGAAATGGAGTACTTGGAATTTTTCACAACATTTCTGTGTCTTAAAATTGGTTATTTTGCAGACTCTCTCTTATAAAAAAGGCAGGGGCTATTTACAAATGATTAAAGTCGTCGTCGGTGCTTCAGTTTCGCAGTGCATCTCGCCGATCGCCAGATATCGGTTCTGACCGATGTGGAGACATAACTCAAACCCATGATTGCCGATTCACGAAAATCAACTTCCACATTCATGGGAAGTAAATGTGCATGTGCAGAAAATCGGCGATCGTTTGGGATGAAACTGGTTCACTGATTTAAATTAAGAAAAGAGAGTGCCAGGAGGGGAGAAATTTGCCTACCCTCTCCTTAAGTCTGCAATTTTTGTATTAGTTGAGTTTTATTTTTAAACTAAAATAAAATGGAAGTGTTTATAATCCTTTTACATCCTTTAAACTAATGATTATTTCATATTGCACATTTAAAAATTTATATCTTAAACAGCTAAAGATATAAAATGTACTGCAATTTTATTGGTTTCACCCTCCCCCCAAATAAGGGGGTCCCCTTCCTTGAATTTTCAATTTTTGTATTGATCTGGAATGAATATTCTTAGATTTATAACTAGTTTCTTAATCTTTTATAAAATGTAATACTTGATTGTTAAGAGTTAATCCACATATTTCTTTTCCATGAAGTCCTTTTTTAAGATGTGAAAATCTTTTTACATCCTTTAAAAAAATGATTATTTTCTATGTACATGTATATCTTTTCAATCTTAAACATATCAGTATAATTTTTTTAACCTAATTTTATTGATTTTTTTTTTTTTTTTTACTTCATAAAAGGGAAATATTTCCTAAAGGCAAGTACATTACATTTTAGTACTTAGTATCTGGTAATTTGTAGAAAGAAGGTAACCATGTTATAATCTTTTTACAGCCGTACCGATGCATCAAATTATATAGGTGACGATCAAGACATAGGTTCCTTCCTCAGCATAAAAACCGGATTTTTTCTCCCCATCCCTTTCTCTTCCCATCGTGAATAAACACACATCAGTTTGGTGAATGAACACACATCGGTTTCGTGAATAACCACACATCGGTTTCGTTTCTCTTCCAATTGTGAATAAACACACATCGGTTCCTCTCCCCATTCAAGAAGTGAATAAACAATAGAAGGCAGAGACATCGATATCAGCTGTATGATGAACAGTGAGTAGTATAAGGTGAGGTATAACTTAACGATGTTGATGTTTATTTGAAAAGAAAATATGGCCTGTCATGTGATAGTGGCAGCTGATTTTTCTTGTGTTCACAAGAAAAGGAGGGTTGATTCTTTTGTTTATTTTGGTATGATGATCCATTTTAAATTTTTTTAAATCAATTTATCTTTAATAAGGAACTTTTATTTTAGTTTAATTTTTAATGATATTGTAACATATTTTAAGAAAATCAGAATTATTGTGTTATTCTTAATTATTATTCAAAACTACTTCATATTAGTTTTAAATCAATTAAGACTGAATTTAGTTTTATTAATTAACTACAATGCATTTTATTATTATCATAAAGATTGAGAATGTCTTTCTATTAAATATTTCAAATTACTTCTTTAAAACTTTTTTCTTAAAATGTAGGATCTATTGTATTTTTAATTAATTTGAAATAAATATTCTTAGATTTGTAAATCTGTTTTAGAATGTAACTTAATCCTTGATGTTAATTTTGATGATTAAGATTTAATGTTTTTGTAATCTACAACCCTTCAATATTATTTGAATATTTGCTTTATAAACACATTACAGAATTTTATTTATGTGTAATCAGATCATATGACAATCATTTTGCATCCTTTACAATAATGATTATTTCTAATGTACATATATATTTTTTCAATCTTTAAAATCAAAATATATAAATTTTATTCTAATTTTATTGAACTTTATATTTTAATTTAAAAAACTGGAAGTATTTATAATCTTTTTACATCCTTTAAATTAGTGAATATTTCTTTTTGTACATTTAATATTTTAAATCTTAAATTTCTAAAGATATAAAGTGCACTCTAATTTTATAGTTTCCCTTCCCCCTTTACAACCCTTCCCTTCCCTTTACAACTCCACTAAATTTCATTACTTTTGTACATGGTATTTTGCAAAAAAATTCTGATGAAGAGGGAGAAGGGGATCAGTATGCAAAGTATCTGGCATTTGAGTTAAAGAGGGCTGAGAGTGCTTGGATAAGTGATAAGTAATTTTATGCTTGATTGTTGTGTTTCCTTTTTAAACAAGATCTGTTTTTCAAGATGTGACTATATGGTAATCTTTTTGCATCCTTTAAAGTATTGATTATTCTTTATGTACAAATATATTTTTTCTATCCTAAACATCTCAGTATATACATTTTACTTTAATTTTACTTATTTTTAATTTGTAAAAAAGTAACTATGTGGTAATCCTTTTACGTCCATCAGATTAATTATTATTTTACTTATACATAAATGTTTTCTCAAACCAAAACATATAGATCTATAAATTTTACTATAATTTTGTGATTTTTTAAATATTATGAAATGAATTATTAGCAGATTTACCTCAATATTGAGTATTTTGCAGGAAATTTTCTTGTATAAAAAGGAAGGAGTATCAACTTGCAAATTATTTAATTCTTAGGTGCAGGTAGGAGTAAGAGACCTCCTCTTCTGAATTTTTATTTTGTAATTAATTTGAAGTTTATATTAATTTCTTTTATTTTTTAAATATAAAGGAAGGTTGCGTTTTTATGGATTTATTTTGAATGTTTTTGTAAATCAGAAACACATAATATTCTTATAGTGTTCACTCTAGGAAAAAAAAGGGCAGGCTGCTAGCCACAAAAAGGGCACAGTTGAAGCTGAAAGAGGGCACTTTTTTCAGCAAAAAAGGGCATTGTTTCTTCAGAAAATGTAGGGCCGAAACTAGCCTTTTTTGCACCCGGGGCAAACATAGATTTTGGTGCCCCCCCCCCCCCCCCTCCACAAAGTATATTTACAAAGAAAATTTTATTAATTTTCTAATAGCCAACATATTTTAAAATTTAAATTATGTAATCATAAAATATGTAATACTGAACTACTTTAATCTACTTTGTCAAATATTGATTCATTAAAATCTTGAAAACGGAATTGAAAAAAAATTCCACTTTATACAGCATCCTTATGCCATATCCTTAGATTCTTCTGTGCTTTGGCATACCCCAGACAGGACGATTTTAACAAAATAGTGCTAAACATGGACGGTGAGAAAAATCAACAACTGGCGCCTGGGGTACATGCCTCCTCTGCCCCCCCTTCCCCCCCCCCCCAGTTTCGACCCTGAGAAAATGTAGATCTTCGAAACTGATATAAGAATTATACATTACTACAAACTCATCATTGTTTATGTGCACATTTAGTAACAGATTATATATATATATATATTCTTAAATTGATATTTCAAAGATCTAGGTAAGTAATTTTGTTTCAAATAAAAAATCTAAAAAATTATTAGTCCCATAAACTAGCAATTTTAAGGGTAAAGCAGAGATTTTAAGGGGTAGTAAAATTTAGATGGGTGACCAATTAATTATTATTACAATAAATCACCAAATATAACTTAAAGATCATAAGCTTTGTGAGCTGTGAAGGTGGGGGCAAAGAGACAAAAGCGATTGTTTTTTTTTGGGGGGGGGGGGGAGGAGGTTGATTATATAATGAATTATTTATCGTTAGTAAAATTTTAACAATTAGGACAGAAAAAATAAAAGCCTTTAAATTTGGTATGTTTGATAAGAAAGAGAAGCAGAATTTAGATGATTGGTTATTTATTGTCACAATGAAGTGACAGAGTTGCAAGTAAAAAAAATTAGAGTTTTAACTATTTTAACCTTCGAAGAAGGAGGGAGGCATGGGAAGAAGAGGTAGATTAGATTGGATGATTGATTATTTATACTTTACATTTATTACAATACTTTATATTTATACTTTATTTATAATTTTTTTTTTTACTTTATACTTAAAATTTACAATTAGAATAGAAAAAATTATAATATTCTAAGAGTTCAAATTCTTTTATAATAAAATAACAAACAAAACAGAAAAGTAATAAAGTAAATAATTTTAAATATTTAACTGAACTGTGGGGCTGATTAACCCTTTATGCGCCAATGGTACTTTAAAGTACCATTAAAATAACTTGTTGTAAAATTAATGTAATAAATCGATTAATAGTAATACTGCAGTAAGAAGTGGGGGGGGGGGGGGAGATTTTTCACTGGTCTACATACTGAATACATTATTAAAGTACACTGAAATCATGCTGTAGTTTTAAGAATCTCATTAAAAAAAAACTAAATCCCATTTTATGAATGTTCTACCGATAAGTTTGGTTTGCACATCTTTTTTGGTGCATTGGAGGCTTTGACTAAATTCGCCTTTTTACCGTGATCCTTTGACAAAATTCGCGTTTTTCCGCGATCCTTTGACGAAATTCGCTATTTTTCGCGAACCTGTTACGAAAATTGTGTTTTTTATGCGATACTTTGGCGAAATGTGATCTTTTTTTCGAGATCCTTTGACAAAATTCGGCTTTATTCCGCGATTCTTTGACGAAATTCACAAATTTTTCGCGATCTTTTGTTGAAATACGCTATTTTTTCGCGGCCCTTTTATGAAAATATCGTTTTTTCTGCGATATTTTTATGAAATTTGCGCTTTTTTCACGATCCTTCGACAAAAATCGGGCTTTTTCCCACGATTTTTTGATGAAATTCGCTATTTTTCGCGATCCTTTGACAAAATATGCTATTTTTTCGCGGCCCTTTTACGACAATCGCGTTTTTTCCGCGATATTTTGATGAAATTTGTGCTTTTTTGCGATCCTTTGACGAAAATCGACATTTTTCCGCAATTTTTTGATGAAATTCGCTATTTTTAGCGATCCTTTGACGAAATACGCTATTTTTTCGCGGCCCTTTTACGAAAATCGCGTTTTTTCTGCGATATTTTGATGAAATTTGCGCTTTTTTGTGATCCTTTGACAAAAATCGGCCTTTTTACCTGCGATTTTTTGATGAAATTCGCTATTTTTTGATGAAATTCGCTATTTTTTCGCGATCCTTTGAAGAAATACACTATTTTTTCGCGGCCCTTTTACGAGAATCGCGTTTTTTCCGCAATATTTTAATGAAATTAGCGCTTTTTTTTTTGCGATCCTTTGACGAAAATCGGCTTTTTTCCGTGATTTTTTGATGAAATTACGCGTCCCACGGACATGTAATAACTATTTTTTTGTGTCCCGTCTCCGATTTTTCGCGTGATTTACGCGCTATAGCGCGTCCGCGGCATCGCTTAAAGCGATCGCTGAGAACGACTCTGGGCACATTTGACTATTTTTGAAATATGAAGGGCGCAGTTTGCCGATTTAAAAAACGGCAGGGCGCGTTTTACCAATTTTAAAAAGGGCAGGGCGCTGCGCCCTTCAAAAATGGCCTAGCGGGAACACTAATTCTTATCCACATTTTTGTTTTCTGAACAAAATCCCATTTAAAGTTGTTATATGATAATCCTTTTACATCCTTTACATTTATGATTATTTTTTATATACAATTAAAGCTTTTAAATCTTAAATATGGGGGGGGGGGGGAGCAGTTTTCAGTTTTAATATATTATCAAACATCAATTCGCAAATCAAAGACAATTTAATGCTCTAAGGAGAAAATTTTCTACCCAAGCCACTCCTGGAATTCACCATCACTTAGAAATCTGGAGTTTTGAAGAATAATTATTTGAAAAAACTAAGTGGGGGGGGTGGGGTCACTTTTCATGTTATCAGTTGAATCATGGACACATACAGTGAGAAGTGCATCCCCCTTTCCTACTACTTTTTAAAACTTTCTTGGTTAAAAAATATATATATATTCCCCAGTTGGCTTTTGAAGTTTAGGTATGAAAAGAAAACTATTATGACTTTCGATAATTTTTTTTTTTTGTAATAAAACAATAGTTTAATCACGAGGTCCACACCTAGTCTAACATCGTGATGCATCAGAATATCGCGGTTTAGCCTCAATGATGCATCACGATGTAGAAATCCTAATATCGCCCAGTCCTATTACACAACCTAATTTACTATTATTGCAACCTGCTGAAAATTTGAATAAAATATGTAAATTATCGGAGAAGATATCAATTGTCTTTTTAATATTAAGAAAGAAAATACGCTTTGCTTTTAGTTTCTTTTTGTTTGTAGCTCAATAATTTTTTTTTTCTTTTTTAACTTCCTTTTTATATATAAAAGAGTAGAATTTGAATAATTTCTCTCTTGTTTTTATTTGTAGAAAATGTTTTAAAACTTCTTGGAACATTTTTTTTAATTTTCAAATATTTACAGAATATGCCCTTAACGTGTACCAATTAATTTATGTTAACAGGCATTAGTGTTAATAAGTATTGAGGAAATTTTACAGAAAATTCCATTTATAAGCCCCTTTCTCACTTTTGTCAATGTTTTATATTGTCAGGGGAGGGGAGGGGGCTGTTTTTCAGAATTTTAAGGCACATGTATTATTTGAATGCATGTTGCTAATAACAGCTTCATTAACTAGCTAAGCAATATTTAAGTGAAGCATTTAATAACTTTGGATGAATGAAAATAATTATCTGTGGATCTTTAATGAAGAAAAAAACAATAGCAGAATGAATTTGGCACCACTCAATTTTTGGCTCTCAGCCAATGTTGAATTCAGGCACTTTTCTCCAGGAGGGATTTCTGTAGCTCCAGGGAGGGCGACATTATAGAGTTCCGGAAAGGAAATTGTACTTTTTGACCACTAAAACACAAAATCTCAAATCTTCTTGTGGGGGGAAGGACATCTGATTTCTGCAGGAGGGAATGTCCTCCCCCCCGGGCCATCCCCTGAATTCAACACTGCTCCCAGCACAACAGCCTGCTTCGCCAATACTTAATCGATTAAATATAATGTAAAATTAATATTAACAACATGTATAATAATCACTTATAAACAAATTAAGTTAAATAATGCTATAAAAAGTGATAGAATATCTTTATTAAGACTTACGATCGTTTATGCATCGTTTATGCGATCTGTTATGCATCAATTGTTTATTTAAACATTCAGTAAAGTTTAACTTGAATGATAAAGCTTTAAAGTATTTACTTCCTATTGATGCACGTTTATTTTTCACCCTCTCTTGTTCTTGTTTACATCCGAGACGACCGGCATTTTCATTCATGTGTATTAGCTTTTGAGGCAAGTGCCGTTACTGAGTAACTGTCAGTAACAGTGATTTCGGTATCTCATCTTTCGCCGTGAACGGCTGACTTGTGACGTCATAGTTTGCAGCCAATGGCGTTTAAGTTGCGTTCGTATGATCGGAGTTTCGGATGTATTCTGAGTAAGTTTGTATCTATCGATTGGCAACAATTTTTATGCAAAACAATTGCTGTTACCGGGTGTATAAAGGTCTGGACTGATTTTGGATTAGTAGCTTCGTGAATTATTGTACGTTTGTATAACTTGTCATAATGTAGAATCATTAGATATTAGTTTATTTTTATATTATGATTTGATGGCGAAGTAAAGCTGTTATATTGTATATAATCATATCATCTTGCTTCAAATAAAATGAATTTGTTTTAGAGCTGGTGTCTTAAGTCTTCCACATTAACCACAGCAACTCTGTTTGGCCAATGTTTTAATTGGTCAACAGGTTATGGGCCCAGTGGCCCTGTGGAAGTGAAGATAATGTTTTTTTTCTGCTAAGCGCTGATGAACTTTTCCTGTTTCTTAAAAGATGTACCTCTTTGTTGGAGTTTAGATGTTTCTGAATGACGTTTTTTGGCGACGTTTGTTATGAACTTTTTCGACGTCTCCCATGGACTTTCGTAATATTTTTCGTCAATTCTTCGGATGTTTTTTTCGTGAACCTTACCAACATTGTTGAAGTGTGTTTACAATTGCTTCGACGGAGGCCGTGTTAAAGATGGAATTATCTAACATTGCTCTTTTGACCTCCACGAATTGGGAAACATGGAAGATAGAAGTGAAAGTCCTGTTAATGCATTTTGGAGCATGGAACTACATTGAGAATCCTGATCCAGAGAATGAAGTGAAAGAAATGGGGGAATCGTCGGAACCGAAAGCAGGGAAAGAGGATAAAACAGTTCCTGTAACAGACCAGTTGACTTGGAGGGAAAGAAGCGAGATGAATTTAAGAAAAGCTAGGTCGTATACAATAATCTATCAGACCTTATCGCCTGAGTTTAAGCCTTTAATCGCTGGTACAACTAGTGGAGCTGCTGCCTGGAAAATTTTAAAAGATCATTTTGAACCAACTACAAGAGCCCGAGTGATACATCTGCTGGATGAATTTTTTAGTGTCCGATATAATTCCAGTGAGAATCTTGGCCTTTTCCTCTGTCGAGTGAAGCAAGCTGCCGAACGCCTTCGGGAAGTTGGACATACTTTACAGCCTCTGTATTTGGGTTATCAGATGATCCGGAGTTTACCAGGAGTTCCAATCAACAGTACAAGCGATTTATCGTTGGCCAGATACCGAATTTGTTCCAGACAAGATTGAATCTGAATTGCTGCTAGAGGAGAACCGCCTGAAATTAGCAAAGAGAGACCTTGCAGATAATGTTGCTTTTTCTGGTGAAATAGCTGAATGTAAAACAGGTAAATCTTCTTATAAATCTGACAATTATGTAAATCAAAGTAAATTTTCTAAAAATAAGAATGTTAAGCAAAGTAAATTAATAGGTCCTTGTTATTGTTGTAAATCTTATGGTCACTTAATTGCTAATTGTAAACTTAAAGGTCAATCTAAAAATTATCAACCTAAAGGCTCTCATTCTAGAAATTCTCAATTTAAAAATAAATTTTCAGAAACTAGTAATATTGAATTAAAATGTAGTAATGTAAAATGTAGTAAAGTAAATTGTGATAAAGTAAAATGTAATAATGTAAAATGTACTTTCTCTGAACAAGAGGCTAGTTTAATTGAAATTTCTCCATATGAAGCTAATTCATCTGACTTTGGCCAAAGTGGTAGCTGGGTCTTTGACACAGCTGCTATGGCTCATTTTTGCAATAACAAAAATTTGTTTTTGGATTTTGAACCTGTTTCAAATATGCAGATGTCACTTGCTGTTGGAGAAAAAGAAAGTCCTGTTCAGGGAAAGGGTACTGTAAATTTTTTTGTAAAATGTAAAGATGGCAGTTTTAATCAGATTATTTTAAAAAATGTTTTATATAATCCAAATTTACGAAGGAATCTCTTGTCTGGCAGTAAACTTGAAAAGTTAGGAGCAAATTTTGTAGGTAGTAAAAGTAAACTTGTAGTATATGACAAAGAATGGAATTGGTTATTTTATGCAGTTAGGAAAAATTATTTGTATTTTTTAAAACCTTCTCATTATAATTCTATATGTAAGGGAGAAAGCAACTCGGTTAACATTTCAGCAAATCATTCTGTAAAAGTTAATTTGAATGAATTATGGCATGAAAGATTTTGCCATGTAAATAATGAATATTTAATTAACACATGTAAAAATGAAAGTGTTAAAGGACTTCCAAAGCTGTCAAAGTTGGCCAAGGATTGCATCTCCTGTAAACTTGCAAAATCTAAAAGAACATCATTTAGGGCAATAAATAAAGTAAGGTCTAAAACTGCTCTGGAGCTCTTACACATGGATTTGCGTGGGCCTTTACAGGTGACATCGCATGGGGGGAGTAGATATTTTTTTACCATCATTGATGATTTTTCTCGTTTTGTTACTGTGTACACCATCAGAAATAAGTCTGATGTATTTCAGACGTTTTTGAAATTCCAGAGTAGGGCCAAAAGGTACTTAAATAAGAAAATAATTTCTATCAGAACTGATGGTGGCATGGAGTTTTGTAACAAAGATTTTGAGAATTTTTTAGAAACGCAGGGAATTGGTCACGAGAAAACGAATCCGTATAGCCCAGAAATGAATGGCATTGCAGAGCGTTTCAATTTAACTGCTCTTGATGGTATAAAAACTCTCCTCAATGCTAGTGGCTTGTGTCAAAAATTTTGGGCTGAAGCCTTACATTGTTCTTCATATACCTGGAATAGGGTTTGTCACAAACAAAATAAACAGACCCCTTTTGAGATGTATTCAGGCAGAAAACCCTCGGTTTCTCACTTTAAAAAGTTTGGTTGTGTAGCATATGTTGGAGTGCCCAGGCAGGTCAGAAGGAAGCTTGATATGCAAGCTAAACTAGGGATCATCTGTGGGTATACTCATACAACAAAAGGCTACCGAATTTGGTTAATAGAGGAAAATAAAGTTGTTGAAACTATTAACGTTAAGTTTGATGAAACTAAAAGGGGGGTAGATATCGTTTCAAAACTAAAAGAACAAAAATTTAATTTTTCACTTTTTGACTTTCCAGAAGATGGAGATATTTTTGATGAACCTGAGAATACACCTCAATTGGGGAATGACATTGAAAGAGTTAGTGTGTCAGATCAAGACCAGAGTTCAGAGCGGTTTAGTTTAAAACCTTGTAGATCTATTCCATGGACCCGTAAGGTAGTAACACGTAAAACAGGAAGGGATAAAACAGACATTTATTATGGCATAGAAGGAACAAATACTAGAACTAGATCTTTTAATGAATTAATAGATTATTGTAAAACAAATAAAATAGAATGTGATAAAAACTTGTTTGATTTTAGCAGTAAAAATAAAGAATCTGGTAAAGTAACTAATCTTTTAAATATAGGTGAGGCCAACTTAACTGAAATTAAAATTCCTCAAACCTACAATCAAGCCATTAAAACACCTGAAGCATCAAATTGGAGGGACGCAATGAACCAAGAGTTAAATGTTATGCATGAGCGTAATGTATGGGATCTTGTGATACCACCAAAAGATGCTAAGATTCTTGGTAACCGTTGGGTGTATACCTTAAAAAGGAACGAGAAAAATGAAATAGTTAGGTATAAGGCTAGATTGGTAGCAAAAGGTTTCAACCAAGTTAAAGGAGAAAATTATGAGGAAGTTTTCAGTCCAGTCATAAGTTTTTCACTAGTTAGATTATTCTTTGCCATATTTTCATGTCTGTTAAAATGGGTTAATGTCCAGGTAGATGTCAACAACGCTTATCTTTATGCTAATCTGGATGAGACTGTATACATGCACCAACCTGAGGGTTTTATTAAAGAAAGAAATAAAGTTTGTAAGTTGAATAAGGCCATTTATGGTCTGCATCAATCTGGCAGACAGTGGTTCTTTGAAGTGGATGATGTTTTATCCAAATTAGATTTTCATAAACTCGATTGGTGTAATTGTGTATACATGTTTCAGTCCAGATTGATTCTTTTACTTTATGTTGACGATATGGTTCTTTTTGGTAAAACTCAAGATGATTTGGATTATGGGTTAAATTTGCTGCAAAAACATTTTAATTTAAAAATTATGGGGACAACCAGAAAGCTATTGGGCATAGAGTTTGAAGAGATAGGAAATCACCTGTACATTCACCAAACCTCGTATATTGAGAAAGTTTGTGAAATGTTTGCAGAATTTAAATTTCCTGTAAGCTCTGTACCTATTCCCAAGGGCTTGGTTTTGTCAAAGCAAGATTCACCTTCCACTAAGGAAGAAATAGAAATTATGTCTAGGTTTCCATACAGAAATCTTATAGGATGTTTGTCTTTTATAGCTGGGAGAACTAGACCTGATATAATGTATGCAGTTAATTTATTATCCCAATTTCAATCAAATCCTGGAATTACTCACTGGAATAGTTTTCTAAAATTGTTAGGTTATTTAAAATATACTAAAGAATATAAACTTGAGTTATCCAGAGTCAGTCAATTAAATCTTTCATGTTATTCAGATTCAGATTTTGCAGCAAACAGAGACGATCGTGTTTCTATGGGTGGGTATATTTTGTGGTATTAGGACATTAACTGTAACCGAAATTAACCTAGAACAAGAGCTCGTATTGAAACTTATGTTTATGTGATGTTGTGTCGTACTTGTATCTGTAACCTAAGTAGAATAAGTTATGTGTGAATAAATCTATGCAAGTAATTTCGCTGTATACATCCATTGGAGCCTTCGACGGTTCGCTACATTATTAACATATCTTCATAACAATGCATGGTGGCAGTCGGTTAAAAGGATGTTTACTACAGTTGAATACTGAAAACGGATTCATATCTTAAAGTAAGAAGTTTCCTTTTCTTGCATAATTATACGACACATATGTATTCATTTATTAAGAATTAAAATGTCTAAAGATATAGAGTATAGAAATTCATATCAGGTTACACCGCCAGAATCATTTACTTTTTCATCACCGGCACTTTGGTTAAAATGGAAGCAACGTTTCGAAAGGTATCGATTCGCTTCGGGTTTAAAAAATCAAACAGAGGTAGAACAGGTAAATTCTCTTATTTATCTCATGGGAGATAAAGCAGAAGACATTTTTGCATCTTTTAACTTGTCGGAAGATGACCAGCAGAAATATAACATTGTTCTGAAACATTTTGATGATCATTTTATAGTAAAGAAAAACACAATTTTCGAGCGGGCGCAGTTTAATCAACGCATCCAAAACGAAGGGGAATCTGTTAATGATTTTATAACTTCACTTTATTCACTAGCTGAGCATTGTGATTACGGAGTTCTTCATGATGAACTGATACGCGATAGAATAGTTGTCGGTATTAGAGATAAATCATTAAGTGAGAAATTACAATTGGATCCAGACCTTTCTTTGAGCAAAGCTATAGAAAAAGTTCGGTTATCGGAATCAATTAAAAAGCAACAAGAGATTCTTACTTCTAGTAATGCTTCTGTCCATAGAGTTTCTAGTGTAAACAAAACAAAGGTGAATTTTAAGAGAGGGGTATCCAGTCAAAATCCATGGTTTAAAGAAACTGATAAAAGGAATAATGGGAAAAAAGAGTATCCAAAATCCTTTGATCTTTGCAAATGGTGCGGTAAATCTACACATAACAGAAAAATATGTCCAGCAAAAGATGCTAAATGTCTGAAATGCTCCAAATTAGGGCACTATGCACGAGTTTGTAGGAAAAATGAAAGTAAATCTGAAATTTCATTCTTAGGAACAATTAGGGAAACACGCTCTAATAATAGTAATGATTTGTTATGGTCAGTACCTATTCAAATAAGAGGTAAAACCATTCACTTCAAAATAGATAGCGGAGCAGATCACACTGTTATTCCTGCTACTTCATCGATTTTAAAGGATTCGAAAATCTTAAAACCAGACAAAAAGCTTTGTGGCCCGGATGGGAAAATACTAAAACACACAGGAAAACTTATTGAGGAGATCCAATACAAGGAAAAGAAAATAACCGAAGAAATCCATGTAATTGAAGGACTGCAGAGCTACTTATTGGGAAAACCTGCGATACTAGCTTTTGGATTGGGACCGAATATTTCAGAAATCACAATAAGTCCTAAGCAAAATTTTCCTGAACTGTTCACAGGCCTGGGGTTATTGAAAGGTTGTTATACGATTAAGCTTAAGCCGAACTCTGTCCCGTTTGCTATTTCAGCTCCAAGAAGGATACCAATTCCACTGCTGAAGAAAACTGAAATGGAAATCAAGAAGATGATTGCACAAAAAGTCATTGTTCCTGTAACCAAACCAACAGAATGGTGTTCACCGGTCGTTATCGTTCCTAAAAGTGATGGTACTGTTCGCTTATGTGTCGACTTAGTCCAGTTAAACAAATCTGTGGAAAGAGAATTTCATCCATTGCCTTCAGTGGAATATTCATTGAATCTACTGATAGGTGCTAAAATTTTTTCAAAGTTGGATGCTAATTCAGGTTTTTGGCAAATTCCACTTGATGAATCTTCGTCATATCTCACGACTTTCATCACTCCTTTTGGAAGATACAGATTTTTAAGATTACCTTTTGGAATCTCATCTGCACCAGAACATTTCCAACGTAGAATGTCACAGCTGCTAGAAAATATCCCAGGTACTATTTGTCACATGGACGACATCTTAGTGTGGGGAAGCGATCAGAGTGAACATGACCAAAGACTGAGGATTATTCTGAACAAGCTTAAAGAAGCTGGTATTACTCTAAATGACAAGAAATGTAAGTTTTCAGTCAAGAGAATCAAATTCTTGGGACATATTATTGATGACAAAGGCATCCATCCTGATGAAGATAAAATTAGAGCAGTGAAAGAATATCTACCACCGAAGAACAAAAAGGAATTAAAGCAAATGCTAGGCATGGCAAATTTCCTCGCTAGATTTGTTCCAAATTTTGCAGAAATGTTTTCACCGTTAACATCTTTGTTAAGTCAAAAGAATGAGTTTGTTTGGGATGAACCTCAAAAACAAGCATTTCAAAATTGGAAGAATGTCCTGACATCTCAACCTGTTTTAAAGGTTTATAATCCACAGAAAACTTCAATTGTCACAACAGACGCTTCTTCTTATGGAATAGGAGCCACCTTGAGGCAAGAACAAGAAAATGGAGAAATTTCTGTCGTGGCATATGCATCCAGAACACTCACACCTACTGAAAAGAGATATGCTCAAATAGAAAAAGAGGCACTTGCTCTAGCTTGGAGTTGTGAGAAATTTCGAGATTACCTAACTGGAACTCACTTTAGGTTAGAAACCGATCATAAACCTCTAATTCCAATCTTTTCAAAGAAAAACCTTGAAGATTTATCTCCACGGTTGCAAAGGTTGAAGCTGAGGATGATGCGATATTCTTATTCTATATTCCACATACCAGGAAAGAAACTTTATGCAGCTGATGCCTTGTCAAGACAACCTCAAGAAACTAGAGAAAATGTTGAAGAATTGGAGGAAGAAATTGATGCTTATATTCGTATGGTAATTTCCTCATTACCCGCTTCATGCAACAGGTTAGAAGAATTAAGACAATCCCAAAAGTCTGATGCAACATGCAAAGAACTAGAAAATTTAATCCTGAATGGTTGGCCATCAAGGAAAAATATAGAACCAAGTTGTCTACCTTACTGGAATCATCGATATGAAATATCGATCCAAGATGGACTCATAATGAAGGGCTGTCGAATCATCATTCCTGCCTGTCAGCGAAAAAAGGTTCTGCAACAAATTCATGAAGGACATTTGGGAATTACGAAATGTTGTGCAAGAGCAAGATCATCTGTCTATTGGCCTGGAATAAATAGAGAAATTGAAGAAATGATAAAGAATTGCACATCATGTATCAAGGAGACCACTTATCGCCATCAACCACTTATCCCTACCGAATTTCCTGAATGACCATGGGAAACTGTGGGCATGGATCTTTTTAAGCTTTATGGATTTTGGTACTTAATCGTGACCGATTACTTCTCAAGATATCCAGAAATCGCCAAACTGGAAAGATTAACTTCGGAGGAAGTAATTCTCCACCGCAAATCAATCTTTGCCAGACATGGGATCCCTAATGTGGTTAGATCTGACAATGGTCCACAATTTGAGCCAATTAACTCATCTGAATTTTCAAAATTCTCAAAGCTTTATGGATTTCGTCATATCACATCAAGTCCTAGGTATCCTCAAAGTAATGGTTTCATTGAATCTGCAGTAAAAACCATCAAGATGCAACTCAAAAAAGCTGAAGACCCTTACCTTTCTTTAATGGCATATAGAGCATCACCATTAGAGAATGGCCTCAGTCTGGCGGAGCTTCTCATGAATCGTCGTATTAAGACAACACTGCCAATTGCAAGATCTCAATTAGAGCCAAAAATTGAAAACAGGGCTGAACTTCAAAGGAAGGAAGAGAAAAGAATAGAACGGCAAAGAGAAAACTATAACAAAAGACACGGAGTACGAGACCTTAGTAATCTTGATGTTGGAGATGGAGTGTGGATCACAGACAAGCGAGCTACTGGTACGGTTCAGCAGAGATTAGATTATCCACGTTCGTACATAGTCAAATCTGGAAAAAGGGTATATCGTCGAAACAGAATGCATCTTGTTCCATCAACTAATTTCCAGCCGGAAACTGATGCTGTGGATGATCTTCAACCAGACGTTTCCAGTAATGAGTTTCCAATATCACAGAAAGTTCCTAGTCCAACGAAACAAAGCTCTCAGAATCTTCATCCATCCTGTAACAATGATAAATGTAACTCTATGTCTCCACGAAAGCATCAAGATCAGTATATCACCAGAAGTGGAAGAGTTGTTCGCCCTCCGCAGAAATTGAATCTTTGAAGAAAGGGAGATGTGGTATTAGGACATTAACTGTAACCGAAATTAACCTAGAACAAGAGCTCGTATTGAAACTTATGTTTATGTGATGTTGTGTCGTACTTGTATCTGTAACCTAAGTAGAATAAGTTATGTGTGAATAAATCTATGCAAGTAATTTCGCTGTATACATCCATTGGAGCCTTCGACGGTTCGCTACATTATTAACATATCTTCATAACAACGCATATTTTGTTTCTGGATGAAACGCCCATATCATGGAAGACTTTTAAACAAAAATGTATAAGTCTTTCTACCATGGAAGCCGAATATGTCAGTTTAACTGAAGCTGCAAAAGAATTAATTTGGGTCAAAAATGTTTTGCTAAATGAGGTGCTTAACTTGAACTTGAGGGATTGTACTCTGTTCTGTGATAACCAAGCTGCAATAGCCTTTTCTAATTCTCCTTTTGAAAATCAGAAAACCAAACATATTCATATAAAGTATCTTTTTCTTAGAAATCTAGTTTTTGATAAAGTATTTAAACTTAGATATATTGCTAGTAAATTTAATCTTGCAGACAGCTTCACAAAGCCACAGATTAAAGAGCAGTTATTGAAATTTTGTAAAAGTATTTTTGATATTTAAAGTTTTATTGGGAGGGTTATAGTTTTTCACTACAATGTTCTTCACTCTGGTCAATGCCTTGCCAATAAAGTCTTATATGACCTGACATTGATCAGATTGTTGTTTTTGAATTTAAAGTGTAACCTTTTTGTTGTTGAACTTTTTGAAGTTTTACATTTTTGAACTTTTTGAATTTTTCATGTATTTGTAATTTTTTGTACCTATATGACCTTTTCCATATTTTTGTAAAGCTCAAGAGATGGTGAAAAAGGAGGCCGATTGTTATGCATCAATTGTTTATTTAAACATTCAGTAAAGTTTAACTTGAATGATAAAGCTTTACAGTATTTACTTCCTATTGATGCACGTTTATTTTTCACCCTCTCTTGTTCTTGTTTACATCCGAGACGACCGGCATTTTCATTCATGCGTATTAGCTTTTGAGGCAAGTGCCGTTACTGAGTAACTGTCAGTAACAGTGATTTCGGTATCTCATCTTTCGCCGTGAACGGCTGACTTGTGACGTCATAGTTTGCAGCCAATGGCGTTTAAGTTGCGTTCGTATGATCGGAGTTTCGGATGTATTCTGAGTAAGTTTGTATCTATCGATTGGCAACAATTTTTATGCAAAACAATTGCTGTTACCGGGTGTATAAAGGTCTGGACTGATTTTGGATTAGTAGCTTCGTGAATTATTGTACGTTTGTATAACTTGTCATAATGTAGAATCATTAGATATTAGTTTATTTTTATATTATGATTTGACGGCGAAGTAAAGCTGTTATATTGTATATAATCATATCATCTTGCTTCAAATAAAATGAATTTGTTTTAGAGCTGGTGTCTTAAGTCTTCCACATTAACCACAGCAACTCTGTTTGGCCAATGTTTTAATTGGTCAACACATCGCACAATCGGCGACATTTTCAAAATCATTCCTAATAGAAAATATTTTCACATAACTTAAAAACCATAATATAGTAAACAATGTCACGAGACATGAAGCATAATGAAAATATTGCAACCATAAAATAAAATAAAAATTAAATTAGCTATTTGCGAGCGTGGATTAATTTTCACATAATTTAAAAACAACATGGTAAACAATGTCACGAGACATCATGCATACTGAAAAACATTGCAAAACATAAAATGAAATAAAATTAACTTGGCTATTAGCGAGTGTGGATTAATTTTTACTATTGTTTCTACAATTACTTAGTATCTCTTTCCAAATTCTAGGTAAATCAAGGGACACAGAATCATTGCAAATATTCTCATTGCGTAAAAATATTTCTATTGATTCTCGGACTATGGATGGTAAATAAAATCTTGATGGATAAATTAACTTGCTATTTTTAAATTCAATCTGTAAAGGTTCTTCGCTGCATAATCTGGCCAAAGCTGTGGTTCTTCTATTATTTGATGTCAGCTATATGTTCTTTGATTCTAGTTTTAAGTTTTCTGCTTGTCATACCTATATAAAACTGCTTTGTTCCATCTTCTTTGGTGAAAGGTATTTCGTATACTCCTGCTAATTGGTTGGACTCAATTTGATCTATTTTCTTGCATACTATATTTTTTATTTTCATGGAGGGTTTTGCGACTAGGAAGATATTGAATTTATTGAGTTTATATTTTAAACGTTCGAAGAAACCAGGAAAATATTGTAAAGTGGATAACGTGGAATTTTGTGGCTTGAAATTTCATTTCTTTTTGTTCTTCAACATTATCCACTTTACAATATTTTCCTGGTTTCTTCGAACGTTTAAAATATAAACTCAATAAATTCAATATCTTCCTAGTCGCAAAACCCTCCATGAAAATAAAAAATATAGTATGCAAGAAAATAGATCAAATTGAGTCCAACCAATTAGCAGGAGTATACGAAATACCTTTCACCAAAGAAGATGGAACAAAGCAGTTTTATATAGGTATGACAAGCAGAAAACTTAAAACTAGAATCAAAGGACATATAGCTGACATCAAATACAATAGAAGAACCACAGCTTTGGCCAGATTATGCAACGAAGAACCTTTACAGATTGAATTTAAAAATAGCAAGTTAATTTATCCATCAAGATTTTATTTATCATCCATAGTCCGAGAATCAATAGAAATATTTTTACGCAATGAGAATATTTGCAATGATTCTGTGTCCCTTGATTTACCTAGAATTTGGAAAGAGATACTAAGTAATTGTAGAAACAATAGTAAAAATTAATCCACACTCGCTAATAGCCAAGTTAATTTTATTTCATTTTATGTTTTGCAATGTTTTTCAGTATGCATGATGTCTCGTGACATTGTTTACCATGTTGTTTTTAAATTATGTGAAAATTAATCCACGCTCGCAAATAGCTAATTTAATTTTTTTTTTATTTTATGGTTGCAGTATTTTCATTATGCTTCATGTCTCGTGACATTGTTTACTATATTATTGTTTTTAAGTTATGTGAAAATATTTTCTATTATGAATGATTTTGAAAATGTCGCCGATTGTGCGATGAAACGATCGTAAGTCTTAATAAAGATATTCTATCACTTTTTATAGCATTATTTAACTTAATTTAATATTAACAGTTCAAAAATGAAAGATATTTTTAATGATGTAGATGATTTCAGCCATGCAAACAGGAATAACCTGGAAAGTTGGATAAAATAACATGTTAAGTTAATGCATTTATTTTCTTTCATACTTTGTACCTTATCGTCGTAAGAATGGGAGTTTCAAAATTCCACACTAACAGGGGATCATTATAACAGAGAATTTAAAATTTGTTTAAAAATAAACTTCCTAAATTATTATTTAATACATAATCAAAAAGATTTAAAAAATCTGTGTTATCAGGTCGTCATAAGAAAGTGAATTTCAAAATCCTCCTCTAATGAGAGATCGTTAGAATAAAAGTTGAAAAAATCAATGACATTAACAAAATATTTCCTTTCTGATAGATATAATAGTGATTTATAACTGAACTAAAATGTACCAACAAAAGAGAAGTTTCAACTATGAAATTCAGAAAAACCAGATTTCCAATACTATGTTTCTACAGTGCAGTGCAATAAAAGCAGGCTTCTATTGTCCCTCCTTTGCTTACTCCATTCACCATATTTCTTGGAAAAAGAAAACTCATGATGTATTACATTCATTGGCTTATGATCTGCAACATCGAGATCAGGGAGAAAAGAATGAAAGAAAAAAAAAGAGTGATTCTTTTCTTCTTTTTTGAAACTGAATATTTTGCTTGAAATTTTCGTAAACGCCACATTTCAGAAGTTTTAACTTTTAAACTCTTCTTCCCTAAATTAGGGTAATGTTAAGGACATCATTTAAT
Source organism: Maratus speciosus (assembly GCA_963932465.1). Lineage (NCBI taxonomy): Eukaryota > Metazoa > Arthropoda > Arachnida > Araneae > Salticidae > Maratus > Maratus speciosus. The sequence continues at coordinate 568,546,523 of OZ010787.1, forward strand.
GCAAGCGATGGAAGTCTGCACTAATTGGCGATCACTGTATATATAAAATTTGTATTTTACCTGCAAAGTTTCTGGCTTGCTCTTTTATGACCATTTGAGCTTGATTCTTCAGAACTAGTACTATCCGATGACGACTTGCTGCGTCTCGACTTACGACTCCTGATAAATAAAAGTCAAAAGTTCAGATTCAGAAAAACTGCTAAAATTTCATAGTTGAGACTAGATTAATTCACATTTTATAAACAAGGACATAAAATTTCCCTTTATCTGAGAATGACCCCTATGATGGCTGAGCACAAAATTTGAAATATGAATTTAACTAGTGAATTCGCTACTTTTAAATTTAATGTTTTATAAAAAAAAAAACTAGTATATATTTATTTTTTAATGCTGAGACAATAAAAAAGAATTCATTAACATATCTCAATGTTAAAAATGTCGTACTGTTTTAATAAAAGTTCTGCTTTAACTTATTTACTGTTAATTAACTTGTTAAAGTCACCAATAACTAATTTAGTGAGGGGTGAATACTAGATTTGAAAGGTCAACTATACCAGAAAAATTGGTACTTTTAAACTTATTTTTCTATAAAGATAACTCATCAATTTTTAAAAAATAATTGCTGAAACACTGTAAAAAAAAAAGTATACATTAACATATGGCACTGATAAAAATGTCTTGTTGTTTTTTAAAAATTCCTGATTAAGATATCAATTCAAAAAACCCTTAACGGGTTAAAAGTTTGTGACGCAGCACTTTTTGTTTTATTTATAATTGCATGTGTAAGAATTATGTTAAATTTAAAAGGATGTATAAAAATTTATTCCTTGGTGCTTTATGATTCACATCTTTCATAAATTCAAAATATGAGTTTTAAAATTCAATTTTAATTGTTTTCGGTTTGGTTAAATATATATACACATCTAACCAAAATTTTTAATTTTCCAATACACAGTTAAAAATATCACTTTCACTGAACCTATACAATACACTGTAATGTATTTATATGAATAAATTGATTTATCTTTTGTGCCACGCTATCCAAAATCAAAAGTAAAATTTATGTAAACGATTTCTTTGTGTCATAATATCCATTTGCATACATTTTACTTAGTTTGGATACAATGACGGAAAGAAATCATTTACATAAATTTTACTTTTGATTTTGGATAGCGTGGCACAAAAGATAAATAAATTTATTCATATAACTACATTACAGTGCATTGTATAGGTTCAGTGAAAGTGATATTTTTAACTGTGTATTGGAAAATTAAAAATTTTGGTTAGATGTGTATATATATTTAACCAAACCGAAAACAATTAAAATTGAATTTTAAAACTCATATTTTGAATTTATGAAAGATGTGAATCATAAAGCACCAAGGAATAAATTTTTATACATCCTTTTAAATTTAACATAATTCTTACACATGCAAGTATAAATAAAACAAAAATAAAAAGATGAAATAAATAATATAGCATCACTTAAAATTTGATGTTATTTTTAAGTTCCATATTTAAAATTCTTATAGCAATAAATAAAGTGCTGCGTCACAAACTTTTAACCCATTAAGGGTCTTTTGAATTGATATCATTACCTTTTTTTAGGTTAATAACAAAAAGATAAAAAAAAAAAAAAGACCAACGATAAGAACTCACAATCATGATTTACATTCACCTTTAATCCCCCCCCCCCCCCCCCCCCGCTCAAAAAAGCATACCTCATACTTCAATTGTAAAGAGTGCTGTACTATTTGATTTTATTAAGAACTTTTAGTAAGATATGGAAGTATTATACAAAATGGGGGAGGGGGGGGGGGTATGGTTCGTTTCACAGATATAGAAAGCTTTGTTAAATTTTGCTAAGCAAAAAGTTTACTTTCTTAAGAAAAATATCAAGAAATATTAATCTTTAAACCTTTTTATTTAAAATACAATAACAATGTAAGCACAGGAGAACAACGAAGATAGGCTTTTCATAACAGAATTTGACCCCGAAAGTAATACTCATTTTGTGGTGCTAGTGTACCCAGCCTGCCGATCACGTGATCGATTGGATGCAGTTTCGATTTTTGATTATAGATGGCACCATCAACTGCCATTGAGTATTTTATTATTTTCTTTTTGAGTCTCAAAAAAGTGTACCATTAGCTGATTGATAAAGATATAGGTTTTGTTTTTTTAATTTTTAATTTAAGTTCATAGCAACAAACATAAATTTCTATCAAAATAGCCACATTTTCGAGTAAGATTTAATCATAAAATTTGTACATTAAAAAGTTTTTCTCACTAAAAGTTTAAAAAAAAATAATGCATCATTTTATGATTTTTTAATTTTGTTAATTAAAATAGGCATTATTATTTGATTTTTGTACAAATAGATTATGTAACCTACAATTTAAAATAATGTTTAAAATACAAAAATTTGAACTGAAAAATACCTTTTTGAAAAACATTAGAATTGCATCCCAAATTTTAAATATTTCAGCATGGAGCAGGAAAAGATTAAAGCTGCATTGCATTTGTAACAATAAATATATATATTATAGGTTAATTCCATAAAAATTGTTAAAAAATATTTTTACATACTCATATTATTGAATAGAAGACAATTTGACAAAAAGACTTACAAATTATTTTGCTAGTCAGAAAATAATTTTGAATTATTATGCAAAACATTAAGCAGCACACTTTTAATGATTTTAATTTGCACCATTTCTCAAAACGAAAAAGAAGTACCTAGTCTAAGGTATGAAATTTTCAACATATATAAAAAATAAATATGACAGTTAGTTAATAACCTTAATAAATAATTGGAACAATTTCAAGATATTCTTATTTTAAATTACATTAAATTTTTTATACTCCTTAATATAGGAAAATTTCTGCAGTTTTTTTTAACACACACACACACACCTTCCCGGAGAAAAATGTCTGAATTTAATACTATTTGGGAAGTACTTTAGTTTTTTTTTTTTTTTTTTTTTTTTTTTTTTTTTTTTTTCAGCAGGCATAAAAAACATACATCAGACAAGAAAAGAGACTGTATATATATACATTATATATATACATAATTAAATGTGAAAATACTTTCTGAAACAGTTAATCTGAGATTTTTAATTTTTATGTGGAGATAAGATACATAATTACAAAATATTTGAAATGCATAGAACAAAATTCATTACTTAAATTTAGATAAAGATTTTTAACTCAATTACGTTTATGAGTTAATAAAATCAATGCACTAGATATATTTGCTGTGTGATAGTAACACTCTCAAAATACCTAAAGGATCATGAAATAATATTGAATAACATTTTCCAGTTATCATTATTTAAAAAATGTTAAATGTATATATCTGTATTTTATATGAAATGTTAGAGTTTAGGTTTCTATGCAAAATATAGATGGTGTCAGATTTACCAGCTGCAGGAAATGGCACATTTTGTTATTGAAATTTATTTAAAATGAAGTTTTATTTTATTTAGCTTAGTTATAATTGCAATTTAATTTTGTTTAACTTGATAACAATTAAAAAAGTCTAAAAATTTTACTTAATGATCTAATTGGCAATAAAAAATTACAAAAGAACTCATAAAAAAAATCAAAAGGCACCAATGCGGATTGAGCCCGAGATATCGCATGCATGAAAGCAGCGCTCTTAACCACTCAGCTAGTGTTTGGATATCTAGCTGTTCCCAAAAGTGAATAAAAAGAAAGCATGTGCAGAAATACATTAATAACTTCTTGCGCATTTGCAGTAAATTCTCATAGAATGGCGAAAAAATAGTGTCTCATTTTTCGTACCGATTACATAACAAACAACAGTTTTTCTGCAAATAAGTGTTATGTTATTCACTTTATCTCAAACAGATTTATATTATATATTAATTTTAATAAAATCGCGCAGGTCATTTTTGAGGGGAAAAAATGTGAATTATATAAAAAACAAGAGTTTTCCCGGACACAAGTATTATCTCATTCCCTTCATCTAAAACAAATTCATATTATATATCATTTTAAAGAAAATCGCCTGGGCCATTTTCCAGAAATGGAAATTAGGAACTTTATCCATCGCAAGTACTTTAAAAATAGGACAGTTTTATAAGACTGTTTTTTAAAAAATCAGAACAATATGCCCTATATTTGGTGAGTTATGAAGTGGTGGCTTTTCACATTTCCTTTGATCTCGAGTTAGGTGTATATATGAGTTCCGCCATTCTTACGATTTCAGGCTTAAGGCTGCATCACTACAATACTACTGTCTTCCATGATATATTTTTAAAAATAACACTTAAGGGGCCAACTGCTGGTGCTTTTAACCTTCCGAGCCTCTTGAGGGCTTGCCTGCATTTTCATATAAAAGCTTATAAAATAATCTTAATTTAAATTTTGTTTCCCTGTTTGTTTCTAAAATACACTTCATGCCCCTTTATTTGTCATACATTTTAAAATACAAGTCTGTTTAACATAATTTTTTCTACAGCAGATTTGAGTTGTTTTGGGAAAACAGAAAAGTATGGGCAAACCGCTCAGAAGGTTAACCTACTTCATTTTTCTTTTCTTTTTCCTAGAATTTAACACAATTTTATCTGCAATATTACCTCATATTTATTTTTTGTATTATTTAAGAGTGAAAATAGATACAAAATACGCCACAAATATCTTTACCTTTTAACTTCCATTTTATTTTTCTTCTTTTTATGCTTTCGTTTCTTCTTCTCAGCTTGCTTTTCTTTTTCTAAAAGTAAAATGAAATATCAAAAAAAGCTTCTCAAATTAAAAAAAATAACCTATGAAAACATTAAACTATACAGGGTATTATTAAGGATAAGGATTGTCAGAAAAACAAAAGTTCATTCAAATAATAAGAAACAATGTTGTCATTAAGCTGATTTACTGATTGTCTAAGTCTAATTATAAACATATTGAATAGGAATGTTTTCAAAATACAAAAGGTATTATATCAATTTGTACATTTAACTATTTTCTGTCAAAATATTGATAGAATACAGTTCGCTCTCTGTTTAACGACTTTGAAGTAACCTCGAAAAATCATCCTTAAATAGAATTTGTGGAAAAATAATATTTGAAAAATATTTCCCTTCACAGTTTACAGGCTTAGGACTGTCAATACCTTTTTCAATATATTGGTGTGTTTAGAAATGTAATTATACTGCATACAAGAACAATATTACAGCATACAATGTTACGTAAAGTACAATAAAAATATTTATAATACATTTAATTAAATAATGTTATTTACAGTACAATAAAAATATTTATGATATATTTAATTAAACAAATTAAGTTTTTAAAAAATCAAAAAGTGTTGATTGTTTCAATGGTGGTCGAGTTTTTAGTATCCTTGCTTCAAGCTTCTCAAGAATGTTGAATGAGTCATCTTCCATATTTCATGAAATAATGTACTGGCGAAGAATATCCAGGGCAGAATTCGCATCTGAGTAAGAAGGAGGTGGTGTCTCACTTTCTGTATAATCAGCTTCATCGCCACCTTCTGCATCTGAAGTTGCATTTTCATTTTAGATGTCTTTGATCTAAATTTCTTAAGTCAGCTGTTAAAACATCTTCGTCACATGGGTAAAGTCCATTACACCCTTCTCCTTTATTTGTACACATCTGAATTGCAAGAAAAGTTGTTTTTCTATCAGAAGAAGTTCCTTCGTTTAACATATATAAAGAGTTAGGGGAAAAAAAACTACGTGAAAATCATTGTTAAGTAGAAACAATTTTGTCTTTAAATAGAGATTTTTTTACTTAAAGGAGCCGGGACCGCAAAATATCATCCTTAAACAGAGATCATCATTAAGTAGAGTGACGTTAAACAGAGAGTTTACTGTATTTATATTTTGATTAATAGGGGAGAGGGGGCACCTTTGAACATTTTTTTCAAAAATCCACATATTTCTCACTTGAATTATATTTATTGAATTTTAAATATTTCCTGAGAGAAAGAACGCAATTCTGCATCATATGAAATAAAAAGTACAATTTTTAAGATAAATTAAATATGTTGTGAAGCTTTAAAAAGCTGAAAGTTTTCTGTTCAAACCTGCCCATGTAGGGATACCTTTGAACAAATAAACAAAATATGAAAATATTGACAGTTTTTATTAAAAACTGCATATCTTTCCAAAATATAAAATAATAAGAATAAAATTACACAATTACATTTAACTGAAATTACTAATTTTTGTATTATTTAACCAAATTTATATCCATCAAAATACATTGTTGAGACACAACGGAGAATCCCTCCAATTATGTTTAATTGTAGCAATTTTTAGCTCACAGGCTATCAATGCCTGAGAGCTAATGTGCCCGCCCGCTTTGTATGTATGTATGTATGTACGTACGTACGTATGTATGTACGTAACGCGATAACTCTTGATAGAAACATTCGATTTGCTTCAAAAATTTTTCCTAGATTCTTTGTGATAAGGCGCTTCCCTGAATAGTTTTGGGAGTTCATTGGTTAAGGATAAAGGGGGAAAAACGGGGTTAGTCCAACCCCTTAATTCAGATAAATGGGTTTTTCATGCAGAATGATTCGATTTTCTCCGAATTTGGTATACCGGTTTATTATGTTAAGGAACTTCCCTGATTAGTTTTGGAGGTTCATTGGTTAAGGATAAAGGGGGAAAAGGGGGGTTAGTCCACCCCCTTAATTCAGATAATTTGGTTTTTCACGCAGAATCATTCGATTTGCCCCGAATTTGGTATACCGGTTTATTATGTTAAGGAACTTCCCTGATTAGTTTTGGGAGTTCATTGGTTAAGGATAAAGGGGGAAAAACGGGCTTAGTCCACCCCCCCTTAATTCAGATAAATGGGTTTTTCATGCAGAATCATTCGATTTGCTCCGTATTTGGTATACCGGTTTATTATGTTAAAGAACTTCCCTGATTAGTTTTGGGAGTTCATTGGTTAAGGATAAAGGGGGAAAAGGGGGGTTAGTCCACCCCCTTTTTATTCAGATAAATGGGTTTTTCATGCAGAATGATTCGATTTGCTCCGAATTTGGTATACCAGTTTATTAGGTTAAGGAACTTCCCTGATTAGTTTTGGGAGTTCATTGGTTAAGGATAAAGGGGGAAAAACGGAGTTAGTCCACCCCTCTTAATTCAGATAAATGGGTTTTTCATGCAGAATCATTCGATTTGCTCCGTATTTGGTATATCGGTTTACTATGTTAAGGAACTTCCCTGATTAGTTTTGGGTGTTCATTGGTTAAGGATAAAGGGGGAAAAGGGGGGTTAGTCCACCCCTTTTTATTCAGATAAATGGGTTTTTCATGCAGAATGATTCGATTTGCTCCGAATTTGGTATACCGGTTAATTAGGTTAAGGAACTTCCCTGATTAGTTTTGGGGGTTCATTGGTTAAGAATAAAGGGGAAAAGGGGGGCTAGTCCACCCCCTTAATTCAGATAAATGGGTTTTTCATGCAGAATGGTTCGAATTGCTCCGAATTTGGTATACTGGTTTATTAGGTTAAGGAAATTCCCTGATTAGTTTTGGGGGTTCATTGATTTGGTATACCGGTTTATTATGTTAAGGAACTTCCCTGATTAGTTTTGGGAGTTCATTGGTTAAGGATAAAGGGGGAAAAGGGGGGTTAGTCCACCGCTTTTTATTCAGATAAATGGGTTTTCATGCAGAATGATTCGATTTGCTCCGAATTTGGTATACCAGTTTATTAGGTTAAAGCGCTTCCCTGATTAGTTTTGGGAGTTCATTGGTTAAGGATAAAGGGGGAAAAACGAGGTTAGTCCAACCCCTTAATTCAGTTAATTCGGTTTTTCATGCAGAATCATTCGATTTGCCCCGAATTTGGTATACCGGTTTATTATGTTAAGGAACTTCCCTGATTAGTTTTGGGAGTTCATTGGTTAAGGATAAAGGGTGAAAAACGGGGTTAGTCTACCCCCCCCCCCCTTAATTCAGATAAATGGGTTTTTCATGCAGACTCATTCGATTTGTTCCGTATTTGGTATACCGGTTTATTATGTTAAGGAACTTCCCTGATTAGTTTTGGGAGTTCATTGGTTAAGGATAAAGGGGGAAAAGGGGGGTTAGTCCACCCCTTTTTATTCAGATAAATGGGTTTTTCATGCAGAATGATTCGATTTGCCCCGAATTTGGTATACCAGTTTATTAGGTTAAGGCGCTTCCCTGATTAGTTTTAAGAGTTCATTGATTAAGGATAAAGGGGGAAAAACGGGGTTAGTCCACCCCCTTAATTCAGTTAATTCGGTTTTTCATGCAGAATGATTCGATTTGCTCCGAAGTTGGTATACCGGTTTATTATGTTAAGGAACTCCCCTGATTAGTTTTGTGGGTTGATTGGTTAAGGATAAAGGAGGAAGGGTGGCTAGTACCCCCCCCCCCCCTAAATTTATATAAACGGTTTTTTCATGCAGAATTATTCGCTTTGCTCCAAATTTGGTATACACCTGTTTATTATGTTAAGGAGCTTCCCTGATTCATTTTGGGGATTCATTGATTAAGGATAAAGCGGGAGGGGGCTAGTCCACCCTCTTAATTTAGATAAATGGTTTTTTTTTTTTTTTGCAGGATTATTCGATTTGCTCCAAATTTGGTATACCGGTTTATTATGATAAGGAGCTTCCCTGATTAGATTTGGAGGTTCACTGGTTAAGTATAAAGGGTGAAACGGGGGCTAATTCCCCTTCACTTATTTTTTTTGAGGGGCATTATTCTTTAAAATAAGAGTATGATATACAATTAGTGTGAATAGCCTGTGAGCTCAATGCCATCAGTTTAGCTGGGCATTTTTCTTTTTCTTTTTATATAATATCCTTAAAATCTACCAAATTGATATCTGATGTCTCTGGAAAACATATTGTATGTTCCTTTTTACTAGGGTGTCAACGATTTAAATCAAGTGATTTTTTTAAAAAAATCATTGATTAAAATCAAAAATTTTCTAAATGTTTAAAATGACATAAAAAAGTATTCAGATCTAAGATGAACATAATTTGGAAAGTTTCTATAGGTATTGTGACTTATGAATACACAAAACAAAGCTTTAAATAATTGTTTCTGAGCGTAATTCCTGAGTATTGTGAAAATTTTTAAGTACAGTAAGTTTGTAAAAAGCATGGTTTTTATCTAACAAACATAAAAAGCATTTAATTTAAAAATGATATTTAAATCTAATATAACTTGCAATGTCATAATTTCCTTTTAATAATCAAGTTATTCATTCTATTATATACAATAAACACAGCAATAGAGTGTGAATGATTTTAATCCATTGATTTAAATCAGATGATAAAATCACACATTTTCTGATTTTTTTAAATGGTGTGAAAAAGCATTATAATCAATAATGAAAATGATTACTAAATCACTTGTAAAAAATGTAATATTTGTTATTGTTAATTATAACAATATTAAACTGTGTTAAAAGATGTATTATACATTTAAAAAATATCTAACTAAATGTTAAATAACTTCAAAACATTATAATATTTAGTAGCTATTCAAATATTTTAATGTTGTGGGGGAAAAATCTGATTTAAATTTCAAAAATACAATTTTTGTAATCTATTTGTAAATTATGTGTGAGTTTGCTGTATACATTGCTACCATTTTTGATCAATTTGATATACATACGCTTTAGAACCCGTGTAAAATTACTGGCTGCTTTATGAATTTATCAAACTGTTATTTATCACCTTTTTTCAACCACTTTTTCAAAAATGTAGATTGTGTTCTTAATTAAACATGTTACTAAAGAAATTTTTTATTTGCAGTTTTTTGTAATTTCTATAATTACATAATTAAAATTTTATTAATTAAAGCAAAAAAAACATAGATTATATTAGTAATTGGAGGGTTATTCATTTTTGAAATGCTTTGTTCTTGGTAGATGTTTAATATTTTAACAAAGGGAAAAAAAAATAAAAAAAATCAGATTTAAATAAAAAAAATCAGATTTTTTTGATTTTTTTACACCCTACTTTTTATGAAGAAACCTGACATTAAGTAATTTAATCTTGACCAACTTAATGAAGAGTTCTTTTTGCATGAAATTGAACTAAAATGAAATCATTTTCATTCAAATTGTTATAGAAAATGGATAAAACCCTGTTTTATGAAATCCAGAAATGATTACCATTGTAAATGAAGCAGTATAGGGTTTGTTAGACAAATCTGCTAAATTATAAATTATTGAAGTTGTGTGTCCTAAATTTGCCTGTAGTTGAAGACCTGCATCAGTACAACTTTCATATTAAGTATAATAACACTTAACTAATCTCTTAATCTTCATATTTAAAAAAAAAAATTTCAGCAATAAAAATATTTAGATACATCTATAACTCTTTACTTCATAGTTTTTATTGTTCAATGGTGCCTCATCGCATGGAGTTTAGCATTACAACTATTTACTCAATATGGTTTGAGAATTTGAATAAAACAAACCTTATAAGTTAAAGCTAACACCTTTATTTATGTATTAAATAGTAAATTATAATTTTAGGGATACAAGATTATCAATAAAAAGCTTACAACTTTTTTTTGTTAAGTTTAGAGTCAAGACTTCAAAATATACATATCTTGCTTAGACAGTAATGTGCATGCAAAATAGTAAAGCTTTGTATTCTTATCACATTGAAGCAGTAGTACTATGCTGCCATATATATTTAAAAAATATAATTTATTTAAAGGAAATTAATTTACAGTGTTCAAAGGTGCCCCCAGTTCAAAGGTCCCCTCTCCCCTATCCTTGGACCTCATTATCCAGACACCCTGTTTTCACGTCACTCCACTTATCACGTCAGTTTTTCAAAGTCCCGATTTTCTGTATATGATTTTAATGTAAATAAACTCCGGATTTTACATCGTTGAATAATTTTCAACTCCGGATATCCCGACAGTTTAGGAAAATTTTCAATTTTTTATAATCCATCTTATAAGCATGGAAATTAAGTGGTAAGAAATGTCTTAACCAAACTTTTCACAAAAGTGTCTAAAATACCCATCGAGATAAATGAGAAAATTTACCCTAATCCTTTACCTGAATAAATAAACTCACACATTATGAATGACCCACTTAAGCTCCAAATAGACGTCTACTCGCGGTCTTTTAGTGCTGGTCAAGTGGCGCTTTCTTGTGGTTACACAGCATTTTTCAGCAACTAAAACCGAAACCTTGCATTGCATTGAAATAACCAGAAATTATCTAACATCCATTTCTGAAACAACGAATATTGATTACAATTCGTTGTATAATATTGAAAAAATAATTGTAGGAAGCGCATCTAGGGATAAGCGAACCTTAATTCACGAATATTTCATGTAACAATAAAAAAGCAAGTCATCATAAATCTGATTTTTATTCTTTTCAATTTTGTTTTTATGTTTAATAATATTGTTTCATTGTTTAAAACTACAAGAACAGTTATGAATTTAAAATTGTCTTAAATTAATTAAAAATACAGCTTTTTATAAACATATTTTTCTCCAACTCCGGTTACCGTGACACTCCGCATATGATGACACTTTTTTCTGGTCATTAGAGTGTCAGGACAATGAGGTTTGACTGTATTTTAACATTGTGATTGCGAAGATAAGAAATTTGAGTGATTTTGATATAATGGTTATACAGAGAAATACATTTAACACGAAACTGGGGGGACCAAAAATTCTTTTCGCGTTAAAAGATTCATAAAAAAAGAAGAAAACTCGCAAATATTTTCGACGTCCTCAAATTTTATTTCCATTTCCTATTAAACTATTAGTAAATTGCATCCATTAGGATAAAAACTAAGTAAGAAAAATATTGTTTTTGGGGGGGGGAAATTAGATATATATATTTTTTTTTTTTTTTTTAAGTGTCTTTTTCAGCATTCTGAGATCTAACTTGTTTGAACTAAATAAGCAAAGCTGTCTCTAAATCTCCATGCTTAGCAGTTCTCATACATTTCCTCTGTGGCTGAAACATACTGCGCTCAAACATTAACGTAATGGGATCCCTGTTTTTTATTATTGTTGATAAAGTAGAATTGGTAATGCCAAACTCTTTGCAGATTTCTGTTTTTGTCCTTTCTTATCAAGTGCATTAAGCAGCATCATCTTCAGTTGAAGTGAAATAGTAGTTTGTTTTCGCACCAATTTCTCAGCCATTGTGCTCATACACCATAAGCCAACTTACAAAAAATATGAAATTCACTGATTTTCACCCAAAATTCAGTGGTTTTAACACCAAGTTCACCAATTTTAACTCAAACTAACTAGATCGAAAGCGAATATTTTTCATGTTAAATGATTTTTGTTTTGTGTTAAAAGAAAAAAAAATGTATTAAACTGCATAGTATACTGTCCAGACTGCTATATCATTTCGTGTTAACCGATTTTTCATGTTAAGCATTTTCGTGTTAAACGTATTTTACTGTAAAAGCTATAGGATAGGCATAGGGTATACTTATTTGATGTGTGTATTTTCTTTAATATACACCTTAGATTAGGGATGCACCGAATAGTGATTTTGGTCGAATACCGAATATTCGACCTACAGGTGAACTGAATACCGAATAGTAACTGCTAGGCCGAATACCAAATATTAGGCCAGCCGAATAGTAACTATTCATCCGAATACCGAATATTCAGCTTGTCGAATAATTTTATATTTTAAAGTTTAAAGGCATTAAAATGTTAAATTTTAAAACAGTTTTACATAATATTTAAAACAGAAACTTTCATTTGATAATCAAGAGCTTTTTCAAGTAAACTTTATGCTGAAAAAAATCTACTTTGAGTTATTTAAGAAGAGGATAGTTATACAAGTTTTTTCATTAATAAAATGTTAAATTTCATGGCTTCTTCTGTGAATTAAAACAAATGAATAAAATTTTCTTAAATTCTAAAACAAACATTTTAAAATCAAAGCAAAATTGTGAAAAAATTGTACAGGACCATATATTATTTGTTTGTCAGGAAGAGACTAAAGTAAAAGAAAAAATAAATAATACAATCTATTCAAATTTTATATGGTGGCAACTCAGCAAAAATAACTGTTCTACTCCCTTTGATTAAGCAAGGAAGTTTTTAAATGCATCCTAGATCGGTGTCTAGAGTTGGCGATCATTTTCAGAGATTGTAAACGTTGTTCTTAAAATCTTAGCAAGAAACAGATTATTTACTGGACAATGTCCAGGAACTTGCATTTGTACATAATTCCTATGAAAATCCTAGTGATTGGTTAATTTTCTTAAATAATACTTAACAAAGAGCAAATAAATAATGTAAAAAAATTCTTTTTTATTTAAATATGATTCTGTTTCTAATTATTCTGAATATCTTTATAATTTGACTGTTAAACGTAGAAATGGTATAAGGTTTTTAAAAATGTTTTAAAAGTTTTTTTTAAGTATTCGGTTAGGCCGAATATTTCGATATTCGGCCAAACCGAATATTCAGCCAAGCCGAATATTCGGTATACCGAATAGTTTGATATTCAGCCAAACCGAATATTCGGTAACATGGCCGAATACCGAATAGATACCGAATATTCGGTGCATCCCTACCTTAGATATACTGATATGAACTCTGATATACTTATTTGATGTGTATATTAAAGAAAATACACATTAAATAAATTTAAATTAAAAAGAAAAAACTAATGTAGAAGTAAATAAAATTAAATGATAAGGGAAAGATGCGCATCTTCCTTACTTTTTTTTTTCGCTGTTATAGACAGTTGTTTTGATTTCGCAATGTAGACTATTTTAGGTAGGAAAAAGTTTTTTTAAAATAAAAAATGGCCTTTGACTTGTTTTTTGTAGTGCAGCTGAACTCTGAACTCATGCACATAATATTGAAACTCATTGTTTAGCCTATTCTACTACTAAGTAAAAGAGAATTCTTCTACTTCAGCCTTACTTACCTGCAACTATTCGGCCGAATATTTGGTTTACATGCCAAACCACCGAATACCGAATCAACTATTCGGTATTCGGTCAATCCCTAATTCAAATATTGAATAACTAACAAGAGTTTTAGTCTCCAAAACAATTAAACCACTAATTACTAACATAATCTATGTTTTTACACTTTAATTAATAAAATTATAATTACAGAAATTATAAAAACTGCAAATTAGTAGTTTCATTAGTATCCAGACCTGCCAACTTTTGAAAATGAGAAATCGTAGCACAGAATATTGAAATTAATCTAAAGGTTGGTTGGTTGGTTTTTCGTGTTTCAGAGCCATCTTTTGACATTCGTAAAAGGAATAAGGTTTCAGTCTTTCAACTCAATATAGTAAATTTTTATACGATATTTAAAGTTTCTTCTCATTTTGCAGCATTTTTTTTTACATTTGTAAAAGAAGCCTGGTTCCAAATTTTTAGCCCAGTGCAGTAAATTTTGACGAAATTCTCGAATTTTTTTTTTTTTTTTTCCCATGACCATTTCAGGATATTCACAATTTTTTCCCCACAATCCTAATTCACATTTTTCTATTGCGATTCTTTGTTGAAATCTGCACTTTTTACCATGAACTTTTGACGAATTTTGTGTTTTTTACCACACAAAATTGAAATGCTTAATAATAATTTGTAAATTGAAATGTTTAATAATAAATAGTACAAATTGTGCGATTTTGCACACTATTTCAAATCTTGCCCCTCAAAGATCCCCCCCCCCCCCCCCTCCCTCTCCAGAAATTCTTAAAATGGCATCCCTGTTTCTAAGGAAGGGAATTCCTGTATAAATATTTATAGAAACACGATTCACCTGTGGTTGATATACATAAAGAGGGTTTTATGTTAAGAAGTTTGTTTTGCAGCCCAGATTTTTTTTTCCCCATGAGCATTTTTTAATGTCCGAATTTTCGGATTAATGACAAATTTTTTAAAACTTTCGGAAATGAATACTTTGAAATTTTGGAACAGAATCATTCCTGAAAAATATGCTGCGCGGGATAAAAATCACAATTAGAAACAAAAAATGTGTTTTTTTGTTTTTTGCAAAAAATCGTAGTTTAAGACAGATTTTCGTAGCATCGTAGTTTATAGGTCCAAATCGTAGCAACTACGATTTTTTCATAGCAGTTGGCAGGTCTGAGTATCATACATTAATGTTGTAATAATTATGTAAAACTTTATTAAATACTAGTGATATTTAACATTTAAATCATTAATAATTGCATTTAATATTAAATAGTTAACAAGTTAACACTACGTCAAATTAATAATTATTAAGCAATTAACTTTCCAATTAGGAACATATTATACATTTTTAAGCTTTAATTATTAAAATTCATTTTAGAAAGAAAAAGGTCAGGATTCCAAATCAGAGCACTATTTCATGAGGAAATATATTAGTAATGTGTTTATTAATGATATAAAGGGGGGGGGGATTTTTAGTATGATAAATAAAGTATCCTTAATGTTTAATAATTTTATGAATCATAAATTGAAAAATACCATTAAATAACTTGTTTTAATAATATCCCCTTTTTTTTTTCTAAAGAGGTGAAGTTCTATTATTTTTGCAAGATCTTGGGCACATGAATTTAGAAATGCTGTTGAATGGGAAGTTTTTAATAAGGAATCTCTGGCTATAACTACAGGTGAATTTAACTTTTTTTTTTTTTTTTCTTTAAGTTAGGGTGCATTTTGCCAATTTCAAAAGGAGCAGGATGCAGCACCCTTAAAAAAATGGCCTATAAGAAACCGTAAGTAATTACAGAATTAATAAAAACTGTTAAAAAATAATTTTATAAGTTAGTAGCACAAATAGCAAAACTAACAAATATTATTTGCAGCTTGTTTTGCATTTGTATTTAGAAAATTACTGTTAATCACCAAAATTTAAACTTACATATATGTATGTGTATGCTAACCAAAAAAATTATGAAAATGAGTTAAACCCATTCAGACACACATACCGAACAAATATAAGGATAGGCAGTTACATCTGAAACCCTAAAAAAATATTTATATAACACCATTATTACCTTCTTAACTTTATTAGCTTTCAATGGTTATTATTATTATTATTTTTATTTTTATTTATTTATTTTTTTTATTTATTTATTTATTTTTTTTTTTAAGAAAAGTATTGCTGCCTTTTCAATCCCTAATTAATTGTTTTATTTAGAATATATTGAGTTACAAAGTTAAAACCTTTATTCAACCTATATCGAAGAAGCTCTTGCTGTACTTAACATTTTTACATCAATTAGTTCTTTTTCTCTTATCATTGCTCTCTTATCATGCTCATTTACAATTTAGCTGTTGAGCAAAAGTCAGTCTTTGATTCTTCTTTCACCCGAGATTGCTATTAATTTATTATTACAGAAGTAGAACGAGAAACTAGGACACTGACAATTTATTCTTTTATTTGCAGAAATTTAATACACTTGCTATGATTATTTTACATAAAATAATGCCTAAATTGATTATCCAAAGGAATTTGTGACATTGCAAATTATATTAGATTTAAATATCATTTTTAAATGAAACTGTTTTATATTGGATAAAAACAATGCTTTTTGCAAACTCAACTGTTTTTAACTTTTTACAATACTCAGGAATTAAGCTTAGAAACAATTATTTAAAACTTTTTTCGTTTATTCATAAGTCAAAATACCTGCAGAAACTTTCAAATTATGTTCATCTTAGATTTTAAAACTTTTTTTAACATTTTAAACATTTAGAAAATTTTTGATTTTAATCAATATTTTTTTTAAAAAATCAGTTGATTAAAATCACAATTTAATCGCTGATTTAAATCAACTAATTAAAATTGTTGACACCCTATATGTGGATATATAAAAATTACAAATTTTAAATACACAACAATAACTAACCTCTCAATTTTACAAGAGGAGAAATAAATTCCTCTTCAGAATCAGAGCTCGTACTGCTAATATCCAGAACAATATCCTTATGTGGATTAATCTGTAAAAAATTTCGACACTGGTATGTGAAATGTCCAGCTAAAACAGAAAAAGAAATCAATATTACAGTAAAATCAGATTTGAAACCACAAACAATAAAAAATTATTACATATCAATTACATTTTTTTTTTTTTAATCAAAGTCTTTTCCCTTATTCTATCTTTTAAACAGAAGCAATACACATTCTCGGATGATAATTTGTTTTCCAATTATTTGCCTTATCTGGCAATAAAAAATTTATAAGTACTCATCTGCCAGATCACAGTTAACAAAAATGAATGTTTTTAAAAAATGTACTTTATACTGTGCTTTTAAAAGATTTTCCTATTCAGTTGCTTATTTTGATTATCATGATTAGTTTTGCTAATGGAAAGATGTTTTCCTTTAAAGTCCTACATAAATATATTGAGAATGTCAAAATTCTACTCTTTTTTCTTCATCTGCAGAAACAAATATTAAAGAGTTTAAAGTCCTGCTTAGAATTTCCTTAAAAAAAAAAAAAAAAAAAAAAAAAAAAAAAAAAAAAAAAAAAAAAAAAGTCAAAACCTATGAATTTTTTGACAGAAATCGATTTCTAGAAGCTACAAATATGCAAACCCAAAATTACAAGCCATTTCAACAAGTACATTAGTTATATTCATAAAATGCAGGTAATATAATTCCAGAAAAATGTTGGATACGTATTTATACAAATGAATAATTAAAGTTGTAATTTTTCCAAACTAGGAGAAAAAGTGTCCAGGCCAGGATTTGAACCAGGGACCTTGGGCTGAAGCCACCAATGATCTATCACGGACAAACCTAACAAACACATAATTCATCCAGAAACATTAATGACTACAACATCTGCTCAGATATGTGAATCAGTTATGCAGAATAAATCACAGTCCAGACTATAGATGGAGCAACGGGCAATGAAAATATAGAGAGCACTGTATCTTCACTTGATAATAGAGATGAACCTCACATTCCAGTATTTGTATGTTACATTGTATTTGTGATTTTTATGTATTCTGATGATGATTGAGTGAATCAATTGAAACATGTCAATATTATATATATGTATATGAAACAATAATAAAGGAAATTAATTATAAACATTAATGTTTGAGAAATCAATTTAATAAAGTAGAAGTTGATTGACATGTTTATTTTTAGATAAGTACTTAAAACCATAAATCACAATAAACTATCATTATGACAATTATTGGGCTCATAAAACCAACCTACAGTAAAATAAACATTAAATGAATACTTAAAACCATAAATAGTGATTTACTTTTCCAAATATGACAGTTGATTATATTTAGGCTATAAATTCTAATTACTTTTCCTCAAATTTGACAGTTAGTAGATTCAAATAGATTAGTAGATTTAAGTTACAAATTATAATCAATGTCAAAATCAGTATTTGATAGGTCATAAATCCTAATTAGCTTTCTTCTAGCTGACGTTTATTAAAACATAAATAACCATTAATATCAAAGGTGGAAATTACCATTGATGGTGCAATCAGGCTTGAGTCAGACCTGTTGCCGTCACCAAGACTACACCTATTAAAGAACATTGAGCCAATTAAAGTTTCTTCCAAAATTGACTTTTCACTGTCTGCTGGAAAATATCCAAAATTCATAACAAAACTCACATGCTCAGCCTAAGAGATCAGAGTTTTCCCGAGATTTGAGCTGGCTCTAACAGACCAAGTATGTGAGCCAAGAAATGTATGGTATCTCAAGGCTTCTGCAGACTTGCGAGTGTCTTGTACTGTGAATGTGCCAAATAAACAAAGTTTACTGAAAAAGCGAGATCCCAAGTTAGTTATTTAATCTACCAGCAACGTCTTTCAAGTATCACTTCCTGCCAAGTCCTTACATATATATCTGATGTTCTTTAAGCAATTAAATTATTTTTAGTATATATTTATATATATATATATATATATATTGGAATATATATTTTATTAATGCTATGATTAATTCAAGTTAACAGATTATAATTAAGCTATAAATTTTAATCAAGTTTCCTCATATTGACAGTTATTAGATTTAGAGCATATAAATCATAAAAACAAATATTAATTAACGTCAAATTTAGAACTGACTGTTGGTGCTGATCTTCTTGTAAAAA
This sequence comes from Maratus speciosus, assembly GCA_963932465.1. NCBI lineage: Eukaryota > Metazoa > Arthropoda > Arachnida > Araneae > Salticidae > Maratus > Maratus speciosus. The sequence continues at coordinate 568,565,606 of OZ010787.1, forward strand.
AACTCTCAGATTTGAAGAGTCTACTAGCAGCCATAGGGTCAGGACTACTGGATGATAATGATCTCTATCTGTTTCTCTACGCCCAATACAGCAATGTATGTACGAACTGTGTGTGTTTTTTACATAAGAATGACACTAGCCAAGACTCCAAAACCTAGATTATACGATATATATATGTCAAAGCTGTTTATGATGATAAATTTGTTTTACACATTAGATTTAAATTTAGGAAAAGGAGTTGGGAATTTTTAAATTTAAAAAGGGTTTCTATTTTAGGTGTTTAAAAAATGTAGGGGAGAGTAGTAATTTATGGGCCAATTTTTGGTTTTTAATTTTTGTAATTTTTTCTAATAATTTTTTTTGGCTCAAAATTGGCTCTTCAGTTACTTTACTTATTTAGTTATATAAAAAAGTCATAAAAATTAGATTAGAAAATGTCTATAATGAATGATAATAGAAAATAAAAATATAGAAATTTGACCTATTCATCCCCACCCATGGGACTGAATGGGCCATTGAAGGTAATGAATGGGCCACTAAATGAATTCAATGAAAAAATGTGAAATTAATCTTTTATTCACCAAATATGACAAAATGAATGGTACTTGACATGATATGATCAAAGCATACTGAAATAGTAAGTAATACACAATGCTTATCAAAATTTATGAACATCAAAAGTGATATTATTAAATCACATAATTGTAGTAGAAAATGGCAAAATAATGAGATTATAAGAAAGAAAGAACATAAAATATACATAAAAAATAGATAATACACATTATGATTTAACGAAATTTATATTTTTCAAAATTAATATTAAACAATATGGTTATAACAGGGTTGGAACTGCCTATTAATTGACTATTTAGTGTAAATTTCTGGTATTATTTATTCTACCCATCAGATTCAAAATATAAACAATTATTCTAGTTTTATATCAAATGGAAAAATAGTGGTAGGTGTGGTCAACAACTGGACAGTTCACCTTAATCATTTATACAATTTAACTTATGTTTTTAATAAATAGGTAACTAATATTTCTTAGGGTGAAAATGTGCAAATTATTTTTTAGACATCACTATAAACCTATTCCAATTAGACAGTAATTTAATCTAAATCCATTACAGCCAGTTGTATTTCATGTTAAAGAGAAAATCAGAAAAAAAGAAAGAAAAAACATATTTTCATGATCAGGGCAAAGGTGGCCCATTCATGACCATGATATAGTGGCCCATTCAGCCCCACCTATATTTCTGGAATATATTCAGATATTTTTAGTACATTAAATTCAAATAACATCTAAATACATCTTAAAATTAGTTTGCAGATATACAAAGACTCGCTAATACACATATCTGCAATGAAATAATGGATACTTTTTAGCTTATTTATTTTACTGAAAAGGGAAAAAAATTACTTTTGAATCAGATTCTTGACCATCCTACTCTAGTGGGAAAATGGCTTCTCCCAAATAATGGAAAATTTGATAAGTTTGATAGAACAAATAGCTTCATCTATTGGTGTATCTAAAATAATTTTATGCAAATACCTTTTCATATTTTATTAATGGCCCATTCATCCCCATGGCCCATTCATTACCACTCTCCCCTAAATGAGTAATGAGTACTTAAAATCATAAGAAACTTCATCCTTATCACATTTATCGGGCTCATAAAATCAAATTAGAGTTAAAATAAACATTAAATGATTCTTCAAAGCCATAAATAAAAATTAACTTTTTCATGTATCACAGTTATTAGATTTAGTTGATAAATTCAAGTTAACTGATTATATTTAGACTATAAATGTTAATAAAATTTGCTCATGTCTGACAGTTATTTGATTTAGAGCATATAAATAAAATTAAATCATTAGGGAGACCAGGGTACAGTGGTCCACTTTTGTAGTTAACATTTTTTTTCTCATTAATGGATAGACCAATCTACCTGAAAATATTTTTGAATATTCTTTAAACCTTTCTACATGCCTCATAATTTTCACAGAATATAATTCCCAATACATTTGTCAAAAAAAAAAAATTTTTTACATACACTGGTCCACCCACTGGGGCACAATGGTCCACTATTAGTTATTGTCTAAAATGCAATATAAATCTATTTATAATTAATCTAATTCTTTTTTATTTCCCCTTTACCTCCAAAATAATATAATAATACAAATTTGCAAGTAGCATTTTGAAACAGAAAACATACAAAACTAAAGAATTATCAAAAAATTTATTATATTTTGAAAATAACAATATAAGATACAGGAGTGATGGCAAACAAGTTATTAATTAAGTACAAAAAAATCAGCAAACATTAAGACAAATATGATGATGGAAAAATTTATTAGAAGCTCAAAATAGTCAGGATAAAATAGTTTATTATGAGCTAACCATGTGCTCTGAAGTTATACATAACCAATCCAGTGAGGTCATCTATTACTTATTAGGCTACAGTTATATTTTTCAAAGGCAATAAATACAAAACAAAATAGTTCTTAATATGTTAACTCTACAATGCATGATTTTCATTTCTCTCCTCCCCCCCCCCCCAAAAAAAAAAAAAATGCTATATTGAACAAGAAAACTTATTTTAAAAATCACATGTGAACTTTTATCCATAATTTAGGAGAAAACTAAAGTGTCAGATGGCTACATTATAACTTGAGCAATATACATAATAACATGAAATTTAAAGTGTGCCAAATGACTAATCTATGCATTGTAGGGTTAAATAAATTGTCATTTTTCTTTGTTTACTTTATTTTATAGTTAAATAACTATTTTAAAACAATATTTCTTTATATAGAGAATAAGTAATTATTAAATATTTTGAAAATTCTTCATTACAGGAGCAGTATTCATTGTGGACCACTGTACCCCAGCAGTGGGCGGTCCACTGTGCCCCATGTTAAAGTTCAATACATACTCATAAAAATATTATTTAAAGTTTTCTTTTAAGCATATAAGCTTTTAAATTTAATAAAGACCAGTGTTTTACCTTTTCAAAAAAGTTATTTTATCTTATTTATCCATAACCTTTAATTACTCAATAAAGAAAAGTATGATGATGAAAAATTTTACTTTTAGGAGCTCAAAACAACCAGTCATGATAAAAAAGTTCGTTTTGAGCTAACGATGTGTTCTGAAGGCTATAAGTAATCAATCCAGTGCTGTTATCAATTAGCCTAAAAGAAAAGTTTTAAAAATTTAAAAATAAGTAAAATATAAGGGGTGGTCCACTGTGTACTTAGGTCCACTGTACTCTGGTCTCCCCTATATTAGAAGATAAATTCAAATTAATGTCAAAATAAGTATTTGATACGTCATGAATTTTAATTAACTTTTCTCTAGCTGACATCTATTAATTCATAAATAACAATTAATGCCAAAGGGAGGAAATTACAATAAGTGTTGCAATCAGGTTGAAGCAAGACTTGTGTTGACTTATGACATTCTGAAAAATGTTCAATTCTAAGACATATCTACATCTCATGTAATAACCAGTTGGATTAATCTGGACACCTGGTCAGGTTATGCTAATGTATCATTTAAAATTTTCAAAAATGAGTTAATTGCTTTCAATATAATCCACAAAAACTGAGGACATCTGATCACCTTAATTTGCATTAAATATCAAAAATTCATACCATATGCATCTTTTTAAAAATATTGGAAAAGACTAATCAGCATGTGAAAAAATACAGTATATAAAATAGACAAATCAGTCTCATTGGCAAGGTGAAAATATTTTCGTATGTAGACCAATTTTCCTGATTTTCGAGTATTTTTGCAAAATCCCCTGATCTTTTCAGATTGATAAAAGTCCCTGATTTTTCCATGATTCCCTGATTTCCAGATTCTGTAGACACCCTGCTGGCATATAGGGACATATATGTGACCACCAGCTCCTCTCAGAACTGAAGGACCTGGTTTTAAGGAGACACTGTATTAAAGACTAATAAATCAGGTCCCCTAATAAAAAAGCCTCCTCTTCCTTGAATGTATCGCTACAAACATTCTACATCGAAAAATGATGCTGCATCATAATGTCTATTCATTACATATATATTATTAGTCAATTAGTTGCTTGTATGAGGTTTTATGGCACAAAATATCATAGGGGACATGCTGTGCCAAAATAAAAAACCAAAAACACCAAAACATGGAATTAAAACAGTGTCATTATAATAGGAAGAATAAAAAAAGAACAATGAGAGGAGCAATATGAATGGGGCATCCCATCCAGATGTAGGGATACAAGTGTAGAAAACAAATATTGTTAATTTTTAAAACAGTAAGAGATAAAAGGGTACTTTTTGGTTAGCCGGGCACCAGTGTTATATATAGAGTATACACATATACAGGGTGATTCAAAAAAGATGGGGAAAATTTTAAGAGGTGATAGTACACACCCAAACAAACATTTTGTATCAAAGAATGCATGGTCGAAAACTAAACATAAAAAAGTTAGAGGGTGCCAAAAGTTATGTTCTTATACGAGGCAAAAACACACAATGAACGATTAAGTTAAGTTATGAAAACAAATTTAATGGCATTTGATTACAATAAATGCTCAAAACATTGACTGGCAGCTGTTATGCACGCAGTACAACGGCGAAGAACAGATTGGCGAATTTTCTGAAACACACCAGGCACCACCGCGCTCGTCAGATCTTTCATGTCTCAATTTTTTTTTGTGGGGACAGCTAAAGGCTCTTGTGTATGAGACTTCCATTGAATCCACAGAAGAACTTGTCGCCAAGCTTTCGGCTGCTGTAGGGGAAGTTCGTGATATGCCTGGTGTGTTTCAGAAAATTCGCCAATCTGTTCTTCGCCGTTGTACTGTGTGCATAACAGCTGCTGGTCAATGTTTTAAGCACTTATTGTAATCAAATGCCATTAAATTTGTTTTCATAACTTAACTTAATCGTTCATTGTGTGTTTTTGCCTCGTATAAGAACATAACTTTTGGCGCCCTCTAACTTTTTTATGTTTAGTTTTCGACCATGCATTCTTTGATGCAAAATGTTTGTTTGGGTGTGTACTATCGCCTCTTAAAATTTTTCCCATCTTTTTTGAATCACCCTGTATATATATATATACATACATATACAAATATATATATATACATACATATACAAATATATATATATACATACATATGTATATATATGTGTGTGTGTATATATAAGTACATATATGTATATACATATCTGTATATATAACACTGGTGCCCGGCTAACCGAAAAGTACCGATAAAAGTAATATTTCACTAAGAAAAGCTATCTGGATGGGGTTCCCATCCAGAATTTTTGTTCGGTGGGGGATTTGTCCATAAGATTTTTGCCCTTGACACACTTGTGCTTATAGAAGTACCCAACATGATTAAAAGCCCTTTTTTTTAATCCTTTGAAAGAAATTTTGGCACAAAAAGTTTGCACTTGTATCCACATTTAACCACTATCCTTATATGAGCTTTCAAATAGATTAAAATACCCCTTTTCTATCATTAGATTTAATTTTGAGCTCAAATACCTTGAAAAATTGTGTTTGAGCCCTTTTAAGAAAGAAGGGAATACCACACAAATGTACCTTCTAAGACAAAAACCTGCTAGTTTCATGAGATTCTGTTTTAGGAGGCTTTATTAGACATTATATTGTTTGTACACACTTTGTTAACATTACAAAACTTAATCACTGGAATATGCGGTGCAAAGTGAATTCAGATTGGGAAGGTCTTATACATGGTAAGGAAGTCTTGATGTCAACAATGCATGAAAGATTCACAATAAATCAACAGCAAATCAGAGCACAGGTACTGGCTTATACTTAGCAAACTGTCACTTGAAATCATTTTTAGAACCAGCTCAGCAACTTTCAGAGGTTTGAGTTGATTTTAAAAACTTAGCGTGAAGAGGGTATAAAACCCAGTGTAAATGGAATCTTTAAAGTTTCAATTTTATCTATATATTTTAAATGCTAAGCGTTTTTTTTTTTTTTTTTTCAACAGTCCGTGAGAAGAAACTACTGCATCAAATTACACTGATCTTTTTTTAAATGAAAGATATTTGGCCACAGATTTGTTATCATACATTCGTTTGTTCAAATATTTTATGAATTAGCTGTAATTTTAAATTAAAATTCTACAATTGTGCATACACAGTATATAAGCACAAGTCTGCCTTTGAAGTGACGTGCTACATATGTGCAAAGATGCTCACTCAATTGAACTATCACATCACATGTAGAAGTTGTTTTAAGTTCGTCTGCTATTCAATCTTACTGTAAAAAAGCTTTTCTTTCTTTCACAAAGTTAATATTATTTGTCTCTTTCAGCATTATTAACAATTTAAAAATTTATTGTGTCGATATTAAGAGCTAGATACGGTTTATTTCGGGGATGTCACATTGTTTTGGCCATATTACACACAGAAGATAAACACAGTGATTTGAGGCTAACAGTTATGGCTGGTGATCCATCTTATGAATTGCCAACAGTACACATGAAGATTGGGAAACTAGCATGTTAAGTTGTAGCTGCTTCTTTGAACAAATAAGATATCATAAATATTAAAACACAAAGCTTTTTTTGTAAGATCAAAATTCAAATTCGAGACAATTACATATGCATCAGCTGTTTTTCGAACCTCTTAATTTAGAAGGAAGAAAAACCAGTTCCTGCTACCGTAGCGGGTTAAAGCAGGAGTTTAAAGTTCTGAATTTTTGTAGAGGACGCAGGTTCGAGCCCAATCCTGGCAAAATGTGTAATATTTTTGTCAATAATTTATTTTAATAATTGACATATTTTATTAAGAAGAGAAGTTATAGGATTTTTATTTTATTATTATTATTTGAATGCTTTAAATTAAATAAAATTTAACACTCAATAATATTTTAAAAAAAAAAATAAGGATTTTATATTGAAAATATTTAAGCTAAAATATTTTGCATGTAATTATCAATTAAATAAATGGAGCTGATCTACAATTTTGTTATATTTTCTGACTTATCAAGAATGTATATGTGTGTGTGTCAGAAAAAAAGTTTTCGTAAAAAATAAAATGGAAAGAAAGAAATATATTTGTATAAGAGCTATAAAAGAAATTACCTTGATATCCAGGTTTAATATTTAAAAAATGTATAAAAATGCAAAATAAAATTCAAGTAATAAAAAATATATATTATAAATCGTTAGCTGCACCAAGTTTCAAATTTAGGTTTTTAGAGAATGAGACAGATAAAAATAAAATTCATGGCAGCTTTTAATGATCATCTAGTTAAAAAAAATAATAATAATAAATGAAAATAAATATTATTTTTTCGGAAAAAAAAAATAATAAAATAAAAAATGAGACCATAGAAAGTAAAAATAAATTCTCTATCCGATATTTTTAGGTAAATTTCTGATAAAAAGCAAGCATAATTGGTTGTAAATTATAAGCTTAAAATTCTTTCACTTCATTGAATAGATTAGACTGACAGCACCATCTATTGCCTTAAAAAAAATAGGAATCATTTATGCAATATAGAAATTCATCATGTAATTTATCATTCAATAATTAATTTAAAAGCAACTAATTAAAAATTCAAGAATTTTTCTAATGAAACATTCAAGTTATTTATCGTCAAATCTTGATGGGCACTATCTGTTTTAGATTAAATCTTATGTAGGGGTCTGTGCAGACTTTTCTCACAGGGTCCTGTGTTTGTGAAATTGTAAAGTTTTTCTTATTTTTGTGAAAATTCTTGTCATAATTTTGTGAATTTTAAATTAACTATGTCTTCATGTTCTATCCTTCATATATAGAAAGTGAAGTAATATGCTCTTTGATGAGTTCAACTTCTTACTTACAGGCCAGATTTTATTTTTAAATGACCAAATTTGTGAAAAGTTCAATTTGAAGGTGAAAAACTTCTGTGAAAGGTCTATTTAAGAGAAATTATTTTGTGAAGGGTCCTGTTTTGAGATAAAATGTTTTGTGAAGGGTCCTGTTTGGGGATAAAAAATTTTTATGAAGGGTCCTATTTTAAGATGAATTATTTTGTGAAGGGTCCTTTAAAGGACCTAAAATTTTCCTAAACATATCCCTGTATATGATTTACAATTAAAAATTCAAGAATTTTTCTAATGAAACACTCAAGTTATTTACCGTCAAATCTTGGCAGGCACTATCTATTTTAGATTAAATCTTATGATTTATGCAAGCCTGCAAAATTTAGGTTGCGACACATTTTTTAGCATTTGATAATTGATTGTAATGTATTTTTTAGCGCTGAATCTGAAAATAACCTTCATTTTTTTACCATGACATCAAGATTTTTTGCAAATTGCAAATTTTAGAAAAGTCGAAATATTGTGAAACCCTGATATTATAAAATAGAGATGCAAAATGTTCTTCATAATAATTTATTCTTTTTTTAGCTTATACTATGCATGACATATGTTCCCTTTCACTTTGAGCTACGTTCTAGGTTATCTCTTTCACACGGGCCAATGAACAGACAACCCCCTCCCCAGTGTTGTGTTTGGGTGGCAACACGTGGGAACGCCGTTCCCAGAAACATTTGGATCGAACTTGGTTTGAACAGTCTAAAAAAAAAAATATTGCGCACGAGCACAAACGTTTCTTTTTTTTTTTCAAGATAAACAATAATTATTGTTATTTATTATAACGATAATTATAAAGTTTATTGATAATGGAGATGAGCCTAGAGAGCTAAATCCCCTTCTCCAGACTGTGAAAACTATACCCATTTAAACGTCTGACAGCGAAAGAGCATTCAGCTGTATGAGTAACATCATGACCGATGCAAGAAACTCGCTTCTTATTGAAAAAGTCAGTTCACTTATATTCTTAATCCATGTAGGACCTCCCTTAAAAGAATTTTGTCCTGAACCATATGTGAAATCTTGGTTGCGATCTTGAAGAGGATTAGCGGACGAGACAGCTTGTCATAAATCAAAGGGCACAGAAAACACCTCCCATTAACATTCTTTATGGAAACTTCTAGGTTAGATGTGCCAGTAAGTAATATATGGATTTATTTCTGTTATTTCAATAGACTTTACCCACGAATGGCAACAGCCACGTCTCTGCAGGGAAAAACCCTCTGAAAAAGACTGTTTATTGGTTGAAGGGGGAGCAGTGATAAACTTTGATTCATGGTAGAAAATGTTACAATGAGATTGATTAAATATTGCTTTTAGATGAATGCTATACAAATTCTATACTATAAAAACTAAAATATAATAATTATAACTGTTAAATTAAAAAAAAGTCAGATTTGGCTATATGTTAGGTAAATTGGCTCTTTGCATAGCGAAAATTCGGTAGCATCAACATCTACTAGATGAAAAGGTGAGTTCACACAAATATTTTTTTCCAACTACAGCACTGCCCCTCCCACATTCCCTTTTCAGATTTTTCAACTCTTTAGTAAATAAAATATTGTGAGTAAATGATGTAAAATAGTGTGAATAAAAAATTATGAAAAACATTTTTACATCTATCTTATAATATCACATTTTCACAATATTTCAACTTTTTAAAAATTTAGAAAAAAAAATCCTGTCATGATGGGGGAAAATTAATAATCGAACTCAGTGCTAAAAAATACATAAGAATCAATTATCAAAAGTTAAAAAACACAACCATCATAGGCTTGTGTTATTAATTGGCCACAGTTAATTAAAGTTTAGATTACCAATATAATCTACCAAGTATTTTACCGCAATTTTGGGAATATGTGCTGCACCTCCAAAAATACATTAAAATTTTTAAAAATTATTCCTTAGAAATGCTGCACTTACGAAAATGCATTAAAATTTAAAAAAAAATTATGCAATTTTCAGCATTTTTACGCATTTGCAGCAATTTTTCCACATTAATTTTAAAAAATCTAGTTTCAAACTTTTAGCTCAATATAGTAAATTTTATCCTCTTTTCAATAAAATTTAATCTGAACTCATACAACTATTTTTGAATCTTCTACAAATTTCTTTATGAGATTTTTAGAGTTTGTTCACGTTTCACAGAGATTTTTCAAAATTCGTAACAGAAATCTGGTTTAAATCAGCCATATCAGGCCCAGTATAATAAATTTTGTTCTGTGTGATTTTTGAATTTTTCTGCAAATTTTAGGGGTTTTTTTTATGTGTTTTACTGTGATTTTTTCACATTAGTAAAAGGAATCCAGTTTTGATCCCGTGAATTCTTAGCATATAAAGCCCTCCTTATTCACTTATACACTATTCAATTAATTACAGTTAACCATTTCCTTTATTTAAACTTCTTTTCAACTGAAATCTAAACAGCTCATTCTATTCACCTATCTATTCAGTTTATTTATTTACTGGCCTTTCTTTAACGCTCGTATTCACGAATAACTTCAACCCCGAGTTGTGCTAAAAACCCGGGTCGAACGCTCAAATGGTATTCACAGTCTACCTCACTGAACTGGTTCGAGGTTGAAATCTAAAGCCGGGTTCAGTAACTAAAGTCTGTTTTAGAGCAGGTCCAAGTCAGAATTTCTCAACCGAGCATGCGTCGTTAATGAAAAACAAGCCATGAGAGGGAGAGACAGACATTTTACAATGGCGGCGTTACTGAATGATGTATTGTGTAAAAATATAGAAGTTCTACTGTTAAATAAAACAGAAGAACATTATGTAAAGCAGACCTGCCAACCTTTGAAAATGAGAAATCGTAGCACACAAAATGTAAATTAATCTGGAGGGAGGTTGGTTGGTTGGTTTTTCGTGTTACACAGCCATCTTTTGACATTCGTAAAAGGAATAAGGTTTCAATCTTTGAACTCAATATAGTAAATTTTTTCCTTTGAAATTTTTTATACGATATTTAAAGTTTCTTTTCGTAGCGTTTTTTTTTTTCTTTTACATTTGTAAAAGGAGCCTGGTTCCAGTTTTTTAGCTCAGTGCAGTAAATTTTGACGAAATTCGGCATTTTTTTTTCCTGCGATCATTTCAGGATATTCACAATTTTTTCGTAATCGTAATTCACATTTTTTTATCACAATTTTATCACGATATCCGAATTTTCGAACTAATGGCCAATTTTTTAAAACTTTCGGAAATGAATACTTTGAAATTTTGGAAATTTCGCAACAGAATCATTCCTGAAAAATATGCTGTACGGCATAAAAATCGCAACTAGAAACAAAAAATGCGTTTGTGTTTTTTGCACAAAAATCGTATTTTAAGACCGATTTTCGTAGCATCGTAGTTTATAGGTCCAAATCGTAGCAACTAGGATTTTTTCGTAGCAGTTGGCAGGTCTGGAATATATTCCATTATTATTATTATTTCATAGCTCAACTTGTTATTATTAAACGATGAAGTATTTTTGGAGGAAAAAAATTGATGGTGTCAAGTTTCTACAATTGACATTGGCAGATTAAAAAAATTTAGAAGTGAAGTGTGGCCCATCTGTTAAAAAGTACCATCACATAAAAATTTTGTGCTGGAAAGCGATAAATTCTGCATGAATATATTCCATTATTATTATTATTTCATAGCTCAACTTGTTATTATTAAACGATGAAGTATTTTTGGAGGAAAAAATTGATGGTGTCAAGTTTCTACAATTGACATTGGCAGATTAAAAAAATTTAGAAGTGAAGTGTGGCCCATCAGTTAAAATGTACCATCACATAAAAATTTTGTGCTGGAAAGCGATAAATTCTGCATGAATATATTCCATTATTATTATTATTTCATAGCTCAACTTGTTATTATTAAACGATGAAGTATTTTTGGAGGAAAAATTTGATGGTGTCAAGTTTCTACAATTGACATTGGCAGATTAAAAAAATTTAGAAGTGAAGTGTGGCCCATCTGTTAAAATGTACCATCACACAAAAATTTTGTGCTGGAAAGCGATAAATTCTGCATGAATATATTCCATTATTATTATTATTTCATAGCTCAACTTGTTATTATTAAACGATGAAGTATTTTTCGAGGAAAAAATTGATGGTGTCAAGTTTCTACAATTGACATTGGCAGATTAAAAAAATTTAGAAGTGAAGTGTGGCCCATCTGTTAAAATGTACCATCACATAAAAATTTTGTGCTGGAAAGTGATAAATTCTGCATGAATATATTCCATTATTATTATTATTTCATAGCTCAACTTATTATTGAACGATGAAGTATTTTTGGAGGAAAAAATTTATGGTGTCAAGATTCTACAATTGACATTGGCAGATTAAAAAAATTTAGAAGTGAAGTGTGGGTGCTGGAAAGCGATAAATTCTGCATGAATATATTCCATTGTTATTATTATTTCATAGCTCAACTTGTTATTATTAAACGATGAAGTATTTTTGGAGGAAAAAATTGATGGTGTCAAGTTTCTACAATTGACATTGGCAGATTAAAAAAATTTAGAAGTGAAGTGTGGCCCATCTGTTAAAATGTACCATCACATAAAAATTTTGTGCTGGAAAGCGATAAATTCTGCATGAATATATTCCATTATTATTATTATTTCATAGCTCAACTTATTATTATTAAACGATTTAAATTCCATTGTTGATAAATTCTGCATGAATATATTCCATTATTATTATTATTTCATAGCTCAACTTGTTATTATTGACAACTTGTTACAATTGACATTGGCAGATTAAAAAAATTTAGAAGTGAAGTGTGGCCCATCTGTTAAAATGTACCATCACATAAAAATTTTGTGCTGGAAAGCGATAAATTCTGCATGAATATATTCCATTATTATTATTATTTCATAGCTCAACTTGTTATTATTAAACGATGAAGTATTTTTCGAGGAAAAAATTGATGGTGTCAAGTTTCTACAATTGACATTGGAAGATTAAAAAAATTTAGAAGTGAAGTGTGGCCCATCTGTTAAAATGTACCATCACATAAAAATTTTGTGCTGGAAAGCGATAAATTCTGCATGAATATATTCCATTATTATTATTATTTCATAGCTCAACTTGTTATTATTGACAACTTGTTACAATTGACATTGGCAGATTAAAAAAATTCAGAAGTTAAGTGTGGCCCATCTGTTAAAATGTACCATCACATAAAAATTTCGTGCTGGAAAGCGATAAATTCTGCATGAATATATTCCATTATTATTATTATTTCATAGCTCAACTTATTATTATTAAACGATTTAAATTCCATTGTTGATAAATTTCATGAATATATTCCATTATTATTATTATTTCATAGCTCAAGTGTGGCCCATCTGTTAAAATGTACCATCACATAAAAATTTTGCGCTGGAAAGCGATAAATTCTGCATGAATATATTCCATTATTATTATTATTTCATAGCTCAACTTGTTATTATTGACAACTTGTTACAACTGACATTGGCAGATTAAAAAAATTTAGAAGTGAAGTGTGGCCCATCTGTTAAAATGTACCATCACATAAAAATTTTGTGCTGGAAAGCGATAAATTCTGCATGAATATGTTCCATTATTATTATTATTTCATAGCTCAACTTATTATTATTAAACGATGAAGTATTTTTGGAGGAAAAAATTGATGGTGTCAAGTTTCTACAATTGACATTGGCAGATTAAAAAAATTTAGAAGTGAAGTGTGGCCCATCAGTTAAAATGTACCATCACATAAAATCTTTGTGCTGGAAAGCGATAAATTCTGCATGAATATATTCCATTATTATTATTATTTCATAGCTCAACTTGTTATTATTAAACGATGAAGTATTTTTGAAGGAAACAATTGATGGTGTCAGGTTTCTACAATTGACATTGGCAGATTAAAAAAATTTAGAAGTGAAGTGTGGCCCATCTGTTAAAATGTACCATCACATAAAAATTTTGTGCTGGAAAGCGATAAATTCTGCATGAATATATTCCATTATTATTATTATTTCATAGCTCAACTTGTTATTATTAAACGATGAAGTATTTTTCAAGGAAAAAATTGATGGTGTAGAGTTTCAAAAATTGACATTGGCAGATTAAAAAAATTTAGAAGTGAAGTGTGGCCCATCTGTTAAAATGTACCATCACATAAAAATTTTGTGCTGGAAAGCGATAAATTCTGCATGAATATATTCCCTTATTATTATTATTCCATAGATCAACTTGTTATTATTAAACGATGAAGTATTTTTGGAGGAAAAATTTGATGGTGTCAAGTTTCTACAATTGACATTGGCAGATTAAAAAAATTTAGAAGTGAAATGTGGCCCATCTGTTAAAATGTACCATCACATAAAAATTTTGTGCTGGAAAGTGATAAATTCTGCATGAATATATTCCATTATTATTATTATTTCATAGCTCAACTTGTTATTATTAATCGATTTAAATTCCATTGTTGATAAATTCTGCATGAATATATTCGATTATTATTATTATTTCATAGCTCAAGTGTGGCCCATCTGTTAAAATGTACCATCACATAAAAATTTTGCGCTGGAAAGCGATAAATTCTGCATTAATATATTCCATTATTATTATTATTTCATAGCTCAACTTGTTATTATTGACAACTTGTTACAATTGACATTGGCAGATTAAAAAAATTTAGAAGTGCAGTGTGGCCCATCTGTTAAAATGTACCATCACATAAAAATTTTGTGTTGGAAAGCGATAAATTCTGCATGAATATATTCCATTATTATTATTATTTCATAGCTCAACTTGTTATTATTAAACGACGAAGTATTCTTGGAGGAAAAAATTGATGGTGTCAAGTTTCTACTATTGATATTGGCAGATTAAAAAAATTTAGAAGTGAAGTGTGGCCCATCTGTTAAAATGTACCATCACATAAAAATTTTGTGCTGGAAAGCGATAAATTCTGCATGAATATATTCCATTATTATTATTATTTCATAGCTCAACTTGTTATTATTAAACGATGAAGTATTTTTGGCGGAAAAAATTGATGGTGTCAAGTTTCTACAATTGACATTGGCAGATTAAAAAAATTTAGAAGTGAAGTGTGGCCCATCAGTTAGAATGTACCATCACATAAACATTTTGTGATGGAAAGCGATAAATTCTGCATGAATATATTCTATTATTATTATTATTTCATAGCTCAACTTGTTATTATTAAACGATGAACTATTTTTGGAGGAAAAAATTGATGGTGTCAAGTTTCTACAATTGACATTGGCAGATTAAAAAAATTTAGAAGTGAAGTGTGGCCCATCAGTTAAAATGTACCATCACATAAAAATTTTGTGCTGGAAAGCGATAAATTCTGCATGAATATATTCCATTATTATTATTATTTCATAGCTCAACTTGTTATTATTAAACGATGAAGTATTTTTGGAGGAAAAAATTGATGGTGTCAAGTTTCTACAATTGACATTGGCAGATTAAAAAAATTTAGAAGTGAAGTGTGGCCCATCAGTTAAAATGTACCATCACATAAAAATTTTGTGTGGAAAGCGATAAATTATGCATGAATATATTCCATTATTATTATTATTTCATAGCTCAACTTGTTATTATTAAACGATGAAGTATTTTTGGAGGAAAAAATTGATGGTGTCAAGTTTCTACAATTGACATTGGCAGATTAAAAAATTTAGAAATGAAGTGTGGCTCATCTGTTAAAATGTACCATCACATAAACATTTTGTGCTGGAAAGCGATAAATTCTGCATGAATATATTCCATTATTATTATTTCATAGCTCAACTTGTTATTATTAAACGATGAAGTATTTTTGGAGGAAAAAATTCATGGTGTCAAGTTTCTACAATTGACATTGGCAGATTAAAAAAATTTAGAAGTGAAGTGTGGCCCATCAGTTAAAATGTACCATCACATAAAAATTTTGTGCTGGAAAGCGATAAATTCTGCATGAATATATTCCATTGTTATTATTATTTCATAGCTCAACTTGTTATTATTAAACGATGAAGTATTTTTGGAGGAAAAAATTGATGGTGTCAAGTTTCTACAATTGACATTGGCAGATTAAAAAAATTTAGAAGTGAAGTGTGGCCCATCTGTTAAAATGTACCATCACATAAAAATTTTGTGCTGGAAAGAGATAAATTCTGCATGAATATAATCCATTATTATAATTATTTCATAGCTCAACTTGTTATTATTGACAACTTGTTACAATTGACATTGGCAGATTAAAAAAATTCAGAAGTGAAGTGTGGCCCATCTGTTAAAATGTACCATCACATAAAAATTTTGTGCTGGAAAGCGATAAATTCTGCATGAATATATTCCATTATTATTATTATTTCATAGCTCAACTTATTATTATTAAACGATTTAAATTCCATTGTTGATAAATTCTGCATGAATATATTCCATTATTATTATTATTTCATAGCTCAACTTGTTATTATTGACAACTTGTTACAATTGACATTGGCAGATTAAAAAAATTTAGAAGTGAAGTGTGGCCCATCTGTTAAAATGTACCATCACATAAAAATTTTGTGCTGGAAAGCGATAAATTCTGCATGAATATATTCCATTATTATTATTATTCCATAGATCAACTTGTTATTATTAAACGATGAAGTATTTTTGGAGGAAAAAATTGATGGTGTCAAGTTTCTACAATTGACATTGGCAGATTAAAAAAATTTAGAATTGAAGTGTGGCCGATCTGTTAAAATGTACCATCACATAAAAATTTTGTGCTGGAAAGCGATAAATTCTGCATGAATATATTCCATTATTATTATTATTTCATAGCTCAACTTGTTATTATTGACAACTTGTTACAATTGACATTGGCAGATTAAAAAAATTCAGAAGTGAAGTGTGGCCCATCTGTTAAAATGTACCATCACATAAAAATTTCGTGCTGGAAAGCGATAAATTCTGCATGAATATATTCCATTATTATTATTATTTCATAGCTCAACTTATTATTATTAAATGATTTAAATTCCATTGTTGATAAATTTCATGAATATATTCCATTATTATTATTATTTCATAGCTCAAGTGTGGCCCATCTGTTAAAATGTACCATCACATAAAAATTTTGCGCTGGAAAGCGATAAATTCTGCATGAATATATTCGATTATTATTATTATTTCATAGCTCAAGTGTGGCCCATCTGTTAAAATGTACCATCACATAAAAATTTTGCGCTGGAAAGCGATAAATTCTGCATTAATATATTCCATTATTATTATTATTTCATAGCTCAACTTGTTATTATTGACAACTTGTTACAATTGACATTGGCAGATTAAAAAAATTTAGAAGTGCAGTGTGGCCCATCTGTTAAAATGTACCATCACATAAAAATTTTGTGTTGGAAAGCGATAAATTCTGCATGAATATATTCCATTATTATTATTATTTCATAGCTCAACTTGTTATTATTAAACGACGAAGTATTCTTGGAGGAAAAAATTGATGGTGTCAAGTTTCTACTATTGATATTGGCAGATTAAAAAAATTTAGAAGTGAAGTGTGGCCCATCTGTTAAAATGTACCATCACATAAAAATTTTGTGCTGGAAAGCGATAAATTCTGCATGAATATATTCCATTATTATTATTATTTCATAGCTCAACTTGTTATTATTAAACGATGAAGTATTTTTGGCGGAAAAAATTGATGGTGTCAAGTTTCTACAATTGACATTGGCAGATTAAAAAAATTTAGAAGTGAAGTGTGGCCCATCAGTTAGAATGTACCATCACATAAACATTTTGTGATGGAAAGCGATAAATTCTGCATGAATATATTCTATTATTATTATTATTTCATAGCTCAACTTGTTATTATTAAACGATGAACTATTTTTGGAGGAAAAAATTGATGGTGTCAAGTTTCTACAATTGACATTGGCAGATTAAAAAAATTTAGAAGTGAAGTGTGGCCCATCAGTTAAAATGTACCATCACATAAAAATTTTGTGCTGGAAAGCGATAAATTCTGCATGAATATATTCCATTATTATTATTATTTCATAGCTCAACTTGTTATTATTAAACGATGAAGTATTTTTGGAGGAAAAAATTGATGGTGTCAAGTTTCTACAATTGACATTGGCAGATTAAAAAAATTTAGAAGTGAAGTGTGGCCCATCAGTTAAAATGTACCATCACATAAAAATTTTGTGTGGAAAGCGATAAATTATGCATGAATATATTCCATTATTATTATTATTTCATAGCTCAACTTGTTATTATTAAACGATGAAGTATTTTTGGAGGAAAAAATTGATGGTGTCAAGTTTCTACAATTGACATTGGCAGATTAAAAAATTTAGAAATGAAGTGTGGCTCATCTGTTAAAATGTACCATCACATAAACATTTTGTGCTGGAAAGCGATAAATTCTGCATGAATATATTCCATTATTATTATTTCATAGCTCAACTTGTTATTATTAAACGATGAAGTATTTTTGGAGGAAAAAATTCATGGTGTCAAGTTTCTACAATTGACATTGGCAGATTAAAAAAATTTAGAAGTGAAGTGTGGCCCATCAGTTAAAATGTACCATCACATAAAAATTTTGTGCTTGAAAGCGATAAATTCTGCATGAATATATTCCATTGTTATTATTATTTCATAGCTCAACTTGTTATTATTAAACGATGAAGTATTTTTGGAGGAAAAAATTGATGGTGTCAAGTTTCTACAATTGACATTGGCAGATTAAAAAAATTTAGAAGTGAAGTGTGGCCCATCTGTTAAAATGTACCATCACATAAAAATTTTGTGCTGGAAAGAGATAAATTCTGCATGAATATAATCCATTATTATAATTATTTCATAGCTCAACTTGTTATTATTGACAACTTGTTACAATTGACATTGGCAGATTAAAAAAATTCAGAAGTGAAGTGTGGCCCATCTGTTAAAATGTACCATCACATAAAAATTTTGTGCTGGAAAGCGATAAATTCTGCATGAATATATTCCATTATTATTATTATTTCATAGCTCAACTTATTATTATTAAACGATTTAAATTCCATTGTTGATAAATTCTGCATGAATATATTCCATTATTATTATTATTTCATAGCTCAACTTGTTATTATTGACAACTTGTTACAATTGACATTGGCAGATTAAAAAAATTTAGAAGTGAAGTGTGGCCCATCTGTTAAAATGTACCATCACATAAAAATTTTGTGCTGGAAAGCGATAAATTCTGCATGAATATATTCCATTATTATTATTATTTCATAGCTCAACTTATTATTATTAAACGATGAAGTATTTTTGGAGGAAAAAATATATGGTGTCAAGTTTCTACAATTGACATTGGCAGATTAAAAAAATTTAGAAGTGAAGTGTGGCCCATCAGTTAAAATGTACCATCACATAAAATCTTTGTGCTGGAAAGCGATAAATTCTGCATGAATATATTCCATTATTATTATTATTTCATAGCTCAACTTGTTATTATTAAATGATTTAAATTCCATTGTTGATAAATTCTGCATGAATATATTCCATTATTATTATTATTTCATAGCTCAACTTGTTATTTTTAAACGATTTAAATTCCATTGTTCCGTTATTCTGATTTAAATTCCATTATTTCATAGCTCAACTTGTTATTAGTAAACGATGAAGTATTTTTGGAGGAAAAAATTGATGGTGTAAAGTATCTACATTTGACATTTGCAGATTAAAAAAATTTAGAAGTGAAGTGTGGCCCATCTGTTAAAATGTAAAATCACATAAAAATTTTGTGCTGGAAAGCGATAAATTCTGCATGAATATATTCCATTATTATTATTATTTCATAGCTCAACTTATTATTATTAAACGATTTAAATTCCATTGCTGATAAATTCTGCATGAATATATTCCATTATTATTATTATTTCATAGCTCAAGTGTGGCCCATCTGTTAAAATGTACCATCACATAAAAATTTTGCGCTGGAAAGCGATAAATTCTGCATTAATATATTCCATTATTATTATTATTTCATAGCTCAACTTGTTATTATTGACAACTTGTTACAATTGACATTGGCAGATTAAAAAAATTTAGAAGTGCAGTGTGGCCCATCTGTTAAAATGTACCATCACATAAAAATTTTGTGTTGGAAAGCGATAAATTCTGCATGAATATATTCCATTATTATTATTATTTCATAGCTCAACTTGTTATTATTAAACGACGAAGTATTCTTGGAGGAAAAAATTGATGGTGTCAAGTTTCTACAATTGATATTGGCAGATTAAAAAAATTTAGAAGTGAAGTGTGGCCCATCTGTTAAAATGTACCATCACATAAAAATTTTGTGCTGGAAAGCGATAAATTCTGCATGAATATATTCCATTATTATTATTATTTCATAGCTCAACTTGTTATTATTAAACGATGAAGTATTTTTGGCGGAAAAAATTGATGGTGTCAAGTTTCTACAATTGACATTGGCAGATTAAAAAAATTTAGAAGTGAAGTGTGGCCCATCAGTTAGAATGTACCATCACATAAACATTTTGTGATGGAAAGCGATAAATTCTGCATGAATATATTCTATTATTATTATTATTTCATAGCTCAACTTGTTATTATTAAACGATGAACTATTTTTGGAGGAAAAAATTGATGGTGTCAAGTTTCTACAATTGACATTGGCAGATTAAAAAAATTTAGAAGTGAAGTGTGGCCCATCAGTTAAAATGTACCATCACATAAAAATTTTGTGCTGGAAAGAGATAAATTCTGCATGAATATAATCCATTATTATTATTATTTCATAGCTCAACTTGTTATTATTGACAACTTGTTACAATTGACATTGGCAGATTAAAAAAATTCAGAAGTGAAGTGTGGCCCATCTGTTAAAATGTACCATCACATAAAAAATTTGTGCTGGAAAGCGATAAATTCTGCATGAATATATTCCATTATTATTATTATTTCATAGCTCAACTTATTATTATTAAACGATTTAAATTCCATTGTTGATAAATTCTGCATGAATATATTCCATTATTATTATTATTTCATAGCTCAACTTGTTATTATTGACAACTTGTTACAATTGACATTGGCAGATTAAAAAAATTTAGAAGTGAAGTGTGGCCCATCTGTTAAAATGTACCATCACATAAAAATTTTGTGCTGGAAAGCGATAAATTCTGCATGAATATATTCCATTATTATTATTATTTCATAGCTCAACTTGTTATTATTGACAACTTGTTACAATTGACATTGGCAGATTAAAAAAATTCAGAAGTGAAGTGTGGCCCATCTGTTAAAATGTACCATCACATAAAAATTTCGTGCTGGAAAGCGATAAATTCTGCATGAATATATTCCATTATTATTATTATTTCATAGCTCAACTTATTATTATTAAACGATTTAAATTCCATTGTTGATAAATTTCATGAATATATTCCATTATTATTATTATTTCATAGCTCAAGTGTGGCCCATCTGTTAAAATGTACCATCACATAAAAATTTTGCGCTGGAAAGCGATAAATTCTGCATGAATATATTCCATTATTATTATTATTTCATAGCTCAACTTGTTATTATTGACAACTTGTTACAATTGACATTGGCAGATTAAAAAAATTTAGAAGTGAAGTGTGGCCCATCTGTTAAAATGTACCATCACATAAAAATTTTGTGCTGGAAAGCGATAAATTCTGCATGAATATATTCCATTATTATTATTATTTCATAGCTCAACTTATTATTATTAAACGATGAAGTATTTTTGGAGGAAAAAATTGATGGTGTCAAGTTTCTACAATTGACATTGGCAGATTAAAAAAATTTAGAAGTGAAGTGTGGCCCATCAGTTAAAATGTACCATCACATAAAATCTTTGTGCTGGAAAGCGATAAATTCTGCATGAATATATTCCATTATTATTATTATTTCATAGCTCAACTTGTTATTATTAAACGATTTAAATTCCATTGTTGATAAATTCTGCATGAATATATTCCATTATTATTATTATTTCATAGCTCAACTTGTTATTATTAAACGATTTAAATTCCATTGTTGATAAATTCTGCATGAATATATTCCATTATTATTATTATTTCATAGCTCAACTTGTTATTTTTAAACGATTTAAATTCCATTGTTCCGTTATTCTGATTTAAATTCCATTATTTCATAGCTCAACTTGTTATTAGTAAACGATGAAGTATTTTTGGAGGAAAAAATTGATGGTGTAAAGTATCTACATTTGACATTTGCAGATTAAAAAAATTTAGAAGTGAAGTGTGGCCCATCTGTTAAAACGTAAAATCACATAAAAATTTTGTGCTGGAAAGCGATAAATTCTGCATGAATATATTCCATTATTATTATTATTTCATAGCTCAACTTATTATTATTAAACGATTTAAATTCCATTGTTGATAAATTCTGCATCAATATATTCCATTATTATTATTATTTCATAGCTCAAGTGTGGCCCATCTGTTAAAATGTACCATCACATAAAAATTTTGCGCTGGAAAGCGATAAATTCTGCATTAATATATTCCATTATTATTATTATTTCATAGCTCAACTTGTTATTATTGACAACTTGTTACAATTGACATTGGCAGATTAAAAAAATTTAGAAGTGCAGTGTGGCCCATCTGTTAAAATGTACCATCACATAAAAATTTTGTGTTGGAAAGCGATAAATTCTGCATGAATATATTCCATTATTATTATTATTTCATAGCTCAACTTGTTATTATTAAACGATGAAGTATTCTTGGAGGAAAAAATTGATGGTGTCAAGTTTCTACAATTGACATTGGCAGATTAAAAAAATTTAGAAGTGAAGTGTGGCCCATCAGTTAAAATGTACCATCACATAAAATCTTTGTGCTGGAAAGCGATAAATTCTGCATGAATATATTCCATTATTATTATTATTTCATAGCTCAACTTGTTATTATTAAACGATTTAAATTCCATTGTTGATAAATTCTGCATGAATATATTCCATTATTATTATTATTTCATAGCTCAACTTGTTATTTTTAAACGATTTAAATTCCATTGTTCCGTTATTCTGATTTAAATTCCATTATTTCATAGCTCAACTTGTTATTAGTAAACGATGAAGTATTTTTGGAGGAAAAAATTGATGGTGTAAAGTATCTACATTTGACATTTGCAGATTAAAAAAATTTAGAAGTGAAGTGTGGCCCATCTGTTAAAATGTAAAATCACATAAAAATTTTGTGCTGGAAAGCGATAAATTCTGCATGAATATATTCCATTATTATTATTATTTCATAGCTCAACTTATTATTATTAAACGATTTAAATTCCATTGCTGATAAATTCTGCATGAATATATTCCATTATTATTATTATTTCATAGCTCAAGTGTGGCCCATCTGTTAAAATGTACCATCACATAAAAATTTTGCGCTGGAAAGCGATAAATTCTGCATTAATATATTCCATTATTATTATTATTTCATAGCTCAACTTGTTATTATTGACAACTTGTTACAATTGACATTGGCAGATTAAAAAAATTTAGAAGTGCAGTGTGGCCCATCTGTTAAAATGTACCATCACATAAAAATTTTGTGTTGGAAAGCGATAAATTCTGCATGAATATATTCCATTATTATTATTATTTCATAGCTCAACTTGTTATTATTAAACGACGAAGTATTCTTGGAGGAAAAAATTGATGGTGTCAAGTTTCTACAATTGATATTGGCAGATTAAAAGAATTTAGAAGTGAAGTGTGGCCCATCTGTTAAAATGTACCATCACATAAAAATTTTGTGCTGGAAAGCGATAAATTCTGCATGAATATATTCCATTATTATTATTATTTCATAGCTCAACTTGTTATTATTAAACGATGAAGTATTTTTGGCGGAAAAAATTGATGGTGTCAAGTTTCTACAATTGACATTGGCAGATTAAAAAAATTTAGAAGTGAAGTGTGGCCCATCAGTTAGAATGTACCATCACATAAACATTTTGTGATGGAAAGCGATAAATTCTGCATGAATATATTCTATTATTATTATTATTTCATAGCTCAACTTGTTATTATTAAACGATGAACTATTTTTGGAGGAAAAAATTGATGGTGTCAAGTTTCTACAATTGACATTGGCAGATTAAAAAAATTTAGAAGTGAAGTGTGGCCCATCAGTTAAAATGTACCATCACATAAAAATTTTGTGCTGGAAAGCGATAAATTCTGCATGAATATATTCCATTATTATTATTATTTCATAGCTCAACTTGTTATTATTAAACGATGAAGTATTTTTGGAGGAAAAAATTGATGGTGTCAAGTTTCTACAATTGACATTGGCAGATTAAAAAAATTTAGAAGTGAAGTGTGGCCCATCAGTTAAAATGTACCATCACATAAAAATTTTGTGTGGAAAGCGATAAATTATGCATGAATATATTCCATTATTATTATTATTTCATAGCTCAACTTGTTATTATTAAACGATGAAGTATTTTTGGAGGAAAAAATTGATGGTGTCAAGTTTCTACAATTGACATTGGCAGATTAAAAAATTTAGAAATGAAGTGTGGCTCATCTGTTAAAATGTACCATCACATAAACATTTTGTGCTGGAAAGCGATAAATTCTGCATGAATATATTCCATTATTATTATTTCATAGCTCAACTTGTTATTATTAAACGATGAAGTATTTTTGGAGGAAAAAATTCATGGTGTCAAGTTTCTACAATTGACATTGGCAGATTAAAAAAATTTAGAAGTGAAGTGTGGCCCATCAGTTAAAATGTACCATCACATAAAAATTTTGTGCTGGAAAGCGATAAATTCTGCATGAATATATTCCATTGTTATTATTATTTCATAGCTCAACTTGTTATTATTAAACGATGAAGTATTTTTGGAGGAAAAAATTGATGGTGTCAAGTTTCTACAATTGACATTGGCAGATTAAAAAAATTTAGAAGTGAAGTGTGGCCCATCTGTTAAAATGTACCATCACATAAAAATTTTGTGCTGGAAAGAGATAAATTCTGCATGAATATAATCCATTATTATTATTATTTCATAGCTCAACTTGTTATTATTGACAACTTGTTACAATTGACATTGGCAGATTAAAAAAATTCAGAAGTGAAGTGTGGCCCATCTGTTAAAATGTACCATCACATAAAAAATTTGTGCTGGAAAGCGATAAATTCTGCATGAATATATTCCATTATTATTATTATTTCATAGCTCAACTTATTATTATTAATCGATTTAAATTCCATTGTTGATAAATTCTGCATGAATATATTCGATTATTATTATTATTTCATAGCTCAAGTGTGGCCCATCTGTTAAAATGTACCATCACATAAAAATTTTGCGCTGGAAAGCGATAAATTCTGCATTAATATATTCCATTATTATTATTATTTCATAGCTCAACTTGTTATTATTGACAACTTGTTACAATTGACATTGGCAGATTAAAAAAATTTAGAAGTGCAGTGTGGCCCATCTGTTAAAATGTACCATCACATAAAAATTTTGTGTTGGAAAGCGATAAATTCTGCATGAATATATTCCATTATTATTATTATTTCATAGCTCAACTTGTTATTATTAAACGACGAAGTATTCTTGGAGGAAAAAATTGATGGTGTCAAGTTTCTACTATTGATATTGGCAGATTAAAAAAATTTAGAAGTGAAGTGTGGCCCATCTGTTAAAATGTACCATCACATAAAAATTTTGTGCTGGAAAGCGATAAATTCTGCATGAATATATTCCATTATTATTATTATTTCATAGCTCAACTTGTTATTATTAAACGATGAAGTATTTTTGGCGGAAAAAATTGATGGTGTCAAGTTTCTACAATTGACATTGGCAGATTAAAAAAATTTAGAAGTGAAGTGTGGCCCATCAGTTAAAATGTACCATCACATAAAAATTTTGTGCTGGAAAGCGATAAATTCTGCATGAATATATTCCATTGTTATTATTATTTCATAGCTCAACTTGTTATTATTAAACGATGAAGTATTTTTGGAGGAAAAAATTGATGGTGTCAAGTTTCTACAATTGACATTGGCAGATTAAAAAAATTTAGAAGTGAAGTGTGGCCCATCTGTTAAAATGTACCATCACATAAAAATTTTGTGCTGGAAAGAGATAAATTCTGCATGAATATAATCCATTATTATAATTATTTCATAGCTCAACTTGTTATTATTGACAACTTGTTACAATTGACATTGGCAGATTAAAAAAATTCAGAAGTGAAGTGTGGCCCATCTGTTAAAATGTACCATCACATAAAAATTTTGTGCTGGAAAGCGATAAATTCTGCATGAATATATTCCATTATTATTATTATTTCATAGCTCAACTTATTATTATTAAACGATTTAAATTCCATTGTTGATAAATTCTGCATGAATATATTCCATTATTATTATTATTTCATAGCTCAACTTGTTATTATTGACAACTTGTTACAATTGACATTGGCAGATTAAAAAAATTTAGAAGTGAAGTGTGGCCCATCTGTTAAAATGTACCATCACATAAAAATTTTGTGCTGGAAAGCGATAAATTCTGCATGAATATATTCCATTATTATTATTATTCCATAGATCAACTTGTTATTATTAAACGATGAAGTATTTTTGGAGGAAAAAATTGATGGTGTCAAGTTTCTACAATTGACATTGGCAGATTAAAAAAATTTAGAATTGAAGTGTGGCCGATCTGTTAAAATGTACCATCACATAAAAATTTTGTGCTGGAAAGCGATAAATTCTGCATGAATATATTCCATTATTATTATTATTTCATAGCTCAACTTGTTATTATTGACAACTTGTTACAATTGACATTGGCAGATTAAAAAAATTCAGAAGTGAAGTGTGGCCCATCTGTTAAAATGTACCATCACATAAAAATTTCGTGCTGGAAAGCGATAAATTCTGCATGAATATATTCCATTATTATTATTATTTCATAGCTCAACTTATTATTATTAAATGATTTAAATTCCATTGTTGATAAATTTCATGAATATATTCCATTATTATTATTATTTCATAGCTCAAGTGTGGCCCATCTGTTAAAATGTACCATCACATAAAAATTTTGCGCTGGAAAGCGATAAATTCTGCATGAATATATTCCATTATTATTATTATTTCATAGCTCAACTTGTTATTATTGACAACTTGTTACAATTGACATTGGCAGATTAAAAAAATTTAGAAGTGAAGTGTGGCCCATCTGTTAAAATGTACCATCACATAAAAATTTTGTGCTGGAAAGCGATAAATTCTGCATGAATATATTCCATTATTATTATTATTTCATAGCTCAACTTATTATTATTAAACGATGAAGTATTTTTGGAGGAAAAAATTGATGGTGTCAAGTTTCTACAATTGACATTGGCAGATTAAAAAAATTTAGAAGTGAAGTGTGGCCCATCAGTTAAAATGTACCATCACATAAAATCTTTGTGCTGGAAAGCGATAAATTCTGCATGAATATATTCCATTATTATTATTATTTCATAGCTCAACTTGTTATTATTAAATGATTTAAATTCCATTGTTGATAAATTCTGCATGAATATATTCCATTATTATTATTATTTCATAGCTCAACTTGTTATTTTTAAACGATTTAAATTCCATTGTTCCGTTATTCTGATTTAAATTCCATTATTTCATAGCTCAACTTGTTATTAGTAAACGATGAAGTATTTTTGGAGGAAAAAATTGATGGTGTAAAGTATCTACATTTGACATTTGCAGATTAAAAAAATTTAGAAGTGAAGTGTGGCCCATCTGTTAAAATGTAAAATCACATAAAAATTTTGTGCTGGAAAGCGATAAATTCTGCATGAATATATTCCATTATTATTATTATTTCATAGCTCAACTTATTATTATTAAACGATTTAAATTCCATTGCTGATAAATTCTGCATGAATATATTCCATTATTATTATTATTTCATAGCTCAAGTGTGGCCCATCTGTTAAAATGTACCATCACATAAAAATTTTGCGCTGGAAAGCGATAAATTCTGCATTAATATATTCCATTATTATTATTATTTCATAGCTCAACTTGTTATTATTGACAACTTGTTACAATTGACATTGGCAGATTAAAAAAATTTAGAAGTGCAGTGTGGCCCATCTGTTAAAATGTACCATCACATAAAAATTTTGTGTTGGAAAGCGATAAATTCTGCATGAATATATTCCATTATTATTATTATTTCATAGCTCAACTTGTTATTATTAAACGACGAAGTATTCTTGGAGGAAAAAATTGATGGTGTCAAGTTTCTACAATTGATATTGGCAGATTAAAAAAATTTAGAAGTGAAGTGTGGCCCATCTGTTAAAATGTACCATCACATAAAAATTTTGTGCTGGAAAGCGATAAATTCTGCATGAATATATTCCATTATTATTATTATTTCATAGCTCAACTTGTTATTATTAAACGATGAAGTATTTTTGGCGGAAAAAATTGATGGTGTCAAGTTTCTACAATTGACATTGGCAGATTAAAAAAATTTAGAAGTGAAGTGTGGCCCATCAGTTAGAATGTACCATCACATAAACATTTTGTGATGGAAAGCGATAAATTCTGCATGAATATATTCTATTATTATTATTATTTCATAGCTCAACTTGTTATTATTAAACGATGAACTATTTTTGGAGGAAAAAATTGATGGTGTCAAGTTTCTACAATTGACATTGGCAGATTAAAAAAATTTAGAAGTGAAGTGTGGCCCATCAGTTAAAATGTACCATCACATAAAAATTTTGTGCTGGACAGCGATAAATTCTACATGAATATATTCCATTATTATTATTATTTCATAGCTCAACTTGTTATTATTAAACGATGAAGTATTTTTGGAGGAAAAAATTGATGGTGTCAAGTTTCTACAATTGACATTGGCAGATTAAAAAAATTTAGAAGTGAAGTGTGGCCCATCAGTTAAAATGTACCATCACATAAAAATTTTGTGTGGAAAGCGATAAATTATGCATGAATATATTCCATTATTATTATTATTTCATAGCTCAACTTGTTATTATTGACAACTTGTTACAATTGACATTGGCAGATTAAAAAAATTCAGAAGTGAAGTGTGGCCCATCTGTTAAAATGTACCATCACATAAAAAATTTGTGCTGGAAAGCGATAAATTCTGCATGAATATATTCCATTATTATTATTATTTCATAGCTCAACTTATTATTATTAAACGATTTAAATTCCATTGTTGATAAATTCTGCATGAATATATTCCATTATTATTATTATTTCATAGCTCAACTTGTTATTATTGACAACTTGTTACAATTGACATTGGCAGATTAAAAAAATTTAGAAGTGAAGTGTGGCCCATCTGTTAAAATGTACCATCACATAAAAATTTTGTGCTGGAAAGCGATAAATTCTGCATGAATATATTCCATTATTATTATTATTTCATAGCTCAACTTGTTATTATTGACAACTTGTTACAATTGACATTGGCAGATTAAAAAAATTCAGAAGTGAAGTGTGGCCCATCTGTTAAAATGTACCATCACATAAAAATTTCGTGCTGGAAAGCGATAAATTCTGCATGAATATATTCCATTATTATTATTATTTCATAGCTCAACTTATTATTATTAAACGATTTAAATTCCATTGTTAATAAATTTCATGAATATATTCCATTATTATTATTATTTCATAGCTCAAGTGTGGCCCATCTGTTAAAATGTACCATCACATAAAAATTTTGCGCTGGAAAGCGATAAATTCTGCATGAATATATTCCATTATTATTATTATTTCATAGCTCAACTTGTTATTATTGACAACTTGTTACAATTGACATTGGCAGATTAAAAAAATTTAGAAGTGAAGTGTGGCCCATCTGTTAAAATGTACCATCACATAAAAATTTTGTGCTGGAAAGCGATAAATTCTGCATGAATATATTCCATTATTATTATTATTTCATAGCTCAACTTATTATTATTAAACGATGAAGTATTTTTGGAGGAAAAAATTGATGGTGTCAAGTTTCTACAATTGACATTGGCAGATTAAAAAAATTTAGAAGTGAAGTGTGGCCCATCAGTTAAAATGTACCATCACATAAAATCTTTGTGCTGGAAAGCGATAAATTCTGCATGAATATATTCCATTATTATTATTATTTCATAGCTCAACTTGTTATTATTAAACGATTTAAATTCCATTGTTGATAAATTCTGCATGAATATATTCCATTATTATTATTATTTCATAGCTCAACTTGTTATTATTAAACGATTTAAATTCCATTGTTGATAAATTCTGCATGAATATATTCCATTATTATTATTATTTCATAGCTCAACTTGTTATTTTTAAACGATTTAAATTCCATTGTTCCGTTATTCTGATTTAAATTCCATTATTTCATAGCTCAACTTGTTATTAGTAAACGATGAAGTATTTTTGGAGGAAAAAATTGATGGTGTAAAGTATCTACATTTGACATTTGCAGATTAAAAAAATTTAGAAGTGAAGTGTGGCCCATCTGTTAAAACGTAAAATCACATAAAAATTTTGTGCTGGAAAGCGATAAATTCTGCATGAATATATTCCATTATTATTATTATTTCATAGCTCAACTTATTATTATTAAACGATTTAAATTCCATTGTTGATAAATTCTGCATCAATATATTCCATTATTATTATTATTTCATAGCTCAAGTGTGGCCCATCTGTTAAAATGTACCATCACATAAAAATTTTGCGCTGGAAAGCGATAAATTCTGCATTAATATATTCCATTATTATTATTATTTCATAGCTCAACTTGTTATTATTGACAACTTGTTACAATTGACATTGGCAGATTAAAAAAATTTAGAAGTGCAGTGTGGCCCATCTGTTAAAATGTACCATCACATAAAAATTTTGTGTTGGAAAGCGATAAATTCTGCATGAATATATTCCATTATTATTATTATTTCATAGCTCAACTTGTTATTATTAAACGATGAAGTATTCTTGGAGGAAAAAATTGATGGTGTCAAGTTTCTACAATTGACATTGGCAGATTAAAAAAATTTAGAAGTGAAGTGTGGCCCATCAGTTAAAATGTACCATCACATAAAATCTTTGTGCTGGAAAGCGATAAATTCTGCATGAATATATTCCATTATTATTATTATTTCATAGCTCAACTTGTTATTATTAAACGATTTAAATTCCATTGTTGATAAATTCTGCATGAATATATTCCATTATTATTATTATTTCATAGCTCAACTTGTTATTTTTAAACGATTTAAATTCCATTGTTCCGTTATTCTGATTTAAATTCCATTATTTCATAGCTCAACTTGTTATTAGTAAACGATGAAGTATTTTTGGAGGAAAAAATTGATGGTGTAAAGTATCTACATTTGACATTTGCAGATTAAAAAAATTTAGAAGTGAAGTGTGGCCCATCTGTTAAAATGTAAAATCACATAAAAATTTTGTGCTGGAAAGCGATAAATTCTGCATGAATATATTCCATTATTATTATTATTTCATAGCTCAACTTATTATTATTAAACGATTTAAATTCCATTGCTGATAAATTCTGCATGAATATATTCCATTATTATTATTATTTCATAGCTCAAGTGTGGCCCATCTGTTAAAATGTACCATCACATAAAAATTTTGCGCTGGAAAGCGATAAATTCTGCATTAATATATTCCATTATTATTATTATTTCATAGCTCAACTTGTTATTATTGACAACTTGTTACAATTGACATTGGCAGATTAAAAAAATTTAGAAGTGCAGTGTGGCCCATCTGTTAAAATGTACCATCACATAAAAATTTTGTGTTGGAAAGCGATAAATTCTGCATGAATATATTCCATTATTATTATTATTTCATAGCTCAACTTGTTATTATTAAACGACGAAGTATTCTTGGAGGAAAAAATTGATGGTGTCAAGTTTCTACAATTGATATTGGCAGATTAAAAAAATTTAGAAGTGAAGTGTGGCCCATCTGTTAAAATGTACCATCACATAAAAATTTTGTGCTGGAAAGCGATAAATTCTGCATGAATATATTCCATTATTATTATTATTTCATAGCTCAACTTGTTATTATTAAACGATGAAGTATTTTTGGCGGAAAAAATTGATGGTGTCAAGTTTCTACAATTGACATTGGCAGATTAAAAAAATTTAGAAGTGAAGTGTGGCCCATCAGTTAGAATGTACCATCACATAAACATTTTGTGATGGAAAGCGATAAATTCTGCATGAATATATTCTATTATTATTATTATTTCATAGCTCAACTTGTTATTATTAAACGATGAACTATTTTTGGAGGAAAAAATTGATGGTGTCAAGTTTCTACAATTGACATTGGCAGATTAAAAAAATTTAGAAGTGAAGTGTGGCCCATCAGTTAAAATGTACCATCACATAAAAATTTTGTGCTGGAAAGCGATAAATTCTGCATGAATATATTCCATTATTATTATTATTTCATAGCTCAACTTGTTATTATTAAACGATGAAGTATTTTTGGAGGAAAAAATTGATGGTGTCAAGTTTCTACAATTGACATTGGCAGATTAAAAAAATTTAGAAGTGAAGTGTGGCCCATCAGTTAAAATGTACCATCACATAAAAATTTTGTGTGGAAAGCGATAAATTATGCATGAATATATTCCATTATTATTATTATTTCATAGCTCAACTTGTTATTATTAAACGATGAAGTATTTTTGGAGGAAAAAATTGATGGTGTCAAGTTTCTACAATTGACATTGGCAGATTAAAAAATTTAGAAATGAAGTGTGGCTCATCTGTTAAAATGTACCATCACATAAACATTTTGTGCTGGAAAGCGATAAATTCTGCATGAATATATTCCATTATTATTATTTCATAGCTCAACTTGTTATTATTAAACGATGAAGTATTTTTGGAGGAAAAAATTCATGGTGTCAAGTTTCTACAATTGACATTGGCAGATTAAAAAAATTTAGAAGTGAAGTGTGGCCCATCAGTTAAAATGTACCATCACATAAAAATTTTGTGCTGGAAAGCGATAAATTCTGCATGAATATATTCCATTGTTATTATTATTTCATAGCTCAACTTGTTATTATTAAACGATGAAGTATTTTTGGAGGAAAAAATTGATGGTGTCAAGTTTCTACAATTGACATTGGCAGATTAAAAAAATTTAGAAGTGAAGTGTGGCCCATCTGTTAAAATGTACCATCACATAAAAATTTTGTGCTGGAAAGAGATAAATTCTGCATGAATATAATCCATTATTATTATTATTTCATAGCTCAACTTGTTATTATTGACAACTTGTTACAATTGACATTGGCAGATTAAAAAAATTCAGAAGTGAAGTGTGGCCCATCTGTTAAAATGTACCATCACATAAAAAATTTGTGCTGGAAAGCGATAAATTCTGCATGAATATATTCCATTATTATTATTATTTCATAGCTCAACTTATTATTATTAAACGATTTAAATTCCATTGTTGATAAATTCTGCATGAATATATTCCATTATTATTATTATTTCATAGCTCAACTTGTTATTATTGACAACTTGTTACAGTTGACATTGGCAGATTAAAAAAATTTAGAAGTGAAGTGTGGCCCATCTGTTAAAATGTACCATCACATAAAAATTTTGTGCTGGAAAGCGATAAATTCTGCATGAATATATTCCATTATTATTATTATTTCATAGCTCAACTTGTTATTATTAAACGATGAAGTATTTTTCGAGGAAAAAATTGATGGTGTCAAGTTTCTACAATTGACATTGGCAGATTAAAAAAATTTAGAAGTGAAGTGTGGCCCATCTGTTAAAATGTACCATCACATAAAAATTTTGTGCTGGAAAGCGATAAATTCTGCATGAATATATTCCATTATTATTATTATTCCATAGATCAACTTGTTATTATTAAACGATGAAGTATTTTTGGAGGAAAAAATTGATGGTGTCAAGTTTCTACAATTGACATTGGCAGATTAAAAAAATTTAGAATTGAAGTGTGGCCGATCTGTTAAAATGTACCATCACATAAAAATTTTGTGCTGGAAAGCGATAAATTCTGCATGAATATATTCCATTATTATTATTATTTCACAGCTCAACTTGTTATTATTGACAACTTGTTACAATTGACATTGGCAGATTAAAAAAATTCAGAAGTGAAGTGTGGCCCATCTGTTAAAATGTACCATCACATAAAAATTTCGTGCTGGAAAGCGATAAATTCTGCATGAATATATTCCATTATTATTTCATAGCTCAACTTATTATTATTAAACGATTTAAATTCCATTGTTGATAAATTTCATGAATATATTCCATTATTATTATTATTTCATAGCTCAAGTGTGGCCCATCTGTTAAAATGTACCATCACATAAAAATTTTGCGCTGGAAAGCGATAAATTCTGCATGAATATATTCCATTATTATTATTATTTCATAGCTCAACTTGTTATTATTGACAACTTGTTACAATTGACATTGGCAGATTAAAAAAATTTAGAAGTGAAGTGTGGCACATCTGTTAAAATGTACCATCACATAAAAATTTTGTGCTGGAAAGCGATAAATTCTGCATGAATATATTCCATTATTATTATTATTTCATAGCTCAACTTATTATTATTAAACGATGAAGTATTTTTGGAGGAAAAAATTGATGGTGTCAAGTTTCTACAATTGACATTGGCAGATTAAAAAAATTTAGAAGTGAAGTGTGGCCCATCAGTTAAAATGTACCATCACATAAAATCTTTGTGCTGGAAAGCGATAAATTCTGCATGAATATATTCCATTATTATTATTATTTCATAGCTCAACTTGTTATTATTAAACGATTTAAATTCCATTGTTGATAAATTCTGCATGAATATATTCCATTATTATTATTATTTCATAGCTCAACTTGTTATTATTAAACGATTTAAATTCCATTGTTGATAAATTCTGCATGAATATATTCCATTATTATTATTATTTCATAGCTCAACTTGTTATTTTTAAACGATTTAAATTCCATTGTTCCGTTATTCTGATTTAAATTCCATTATTTCATAGCTCAACTTGTTATTAGTAAACGATGAAGTATTTTTGGAGGAAAAAATTGATGGTGTAAAGTATCTACATTTGACATTTGCAGATTAAAAAAATTTAGAAGTGAAGTGTGGCCCATCTGTTAAAACGTAAAATCACATAAAAATTTTGTGCTGGAAAGCGATAAATTCTGCATGAATATATTCCATTATTATTATTATTTCATAGCTCAACTTATTATTATTAAACGATTTAAATTCCATTGTTGATAAATTCTGCATCAATATATTCCATTATTATTATTATTTCATAGCTCAAGTGTGGCCCATCTGTTAAAATGTACCATCACATAAAAATTTTGCGCTGGAAAGCGATAAATTCTGCATTAATATATTCCATTATTATTATTATTTCATAGCTCAACTTGTTATTATTGACAACTTGTTACAATTGACATTGGCAGATTAAAAAAATTTAGAAGTGCAGTGTGGCCCATCTGTTAAAATGTACCATCACATAAAAATTTTGTGTTGGAAAGCGATAAATTCTGCATGAATATATTCCATTATTATTATTATTTCATAGCTCAACTTGTTATTATTAAACGATGAAGTATTCTTGGAGGAAAAAATTGATGGTGTCAAGTTTCTACAATTGATATTGGCAGATTAAAAAAATTTAGAAGTGAAGTGTGGCCCATCTGTTAAAATGTACCATCACATAAAAATTTTGTGCTGGAAAGCGATAAATTCTGCATGAATATATTCCATTATTATTATTATTTCATAGCTCAACTTGTTATTATTAAACGATGAAGTATTTTTGGCGGAAAAAATTGATGGTGTCAAGTTTCTACAATTGACATTGGCAGATTAAAAAAATTTAGAAGTGAAGTGTGGCCCATCAGTTAGAATGTACCATCACATAAACATTTTGTGATGGAAAGCGATAAATTCTGCATGAATATATTCTATTATTATTATTATTTCATAGCTCAACTTGTTATTATTAAACGATGAACTATTTTTGGAGGAAAAAATTGATGGTGTCAAGTTTCTACAATTGACATTGGCAGATTAAAAAAATTTAGAAGTGAAGGTTGGCCCATCAGTTAAAATGTACCATCACATAAAAATTTTGTGCTGGAAAGCGATAAATTCTGCATGAATATATTCCATTATTATTATTATTTCATAGCTCAACTTGTTATTATTAAACGATGAAGTATTTTTGGAGGAAAATATTGATGGTGTCAAGTTTCTACAATTGACATTGGCAGATTAAAAAAATTTAGAAGTGAAGTGTGGCCCATCAGTTAAAATGTACCATCACATAAAAATTTTGTGCTGGAAAGCGATAAATTATGCATGAATATATTCCATTATTATTATTATTTCATAGCTCAACTTGTTATTATTAAACGATGAAGTATTTTTGGAGGAAAAAATTGATGGTGTCAAGTTTCTACAATTGACATTGGCAGATTAAAAAATTTAGAAATGAAGTGTGGCTCATCTGTTAAAATGTACCATCACATAAAAATTTTGTGCTGGAAAGCGATAAATTCTGCATGAATATATTCCATTATTATTATTTCATAGCTCAACTTGTTATTATTAAACGATGAAGTATTTTTGGAGGAAAAAATTGATGGTGTCAAGTTTCTACAATTGACATTGGCAGATTAAAAAAATTTAGAAGTGAAGTGTGGCCCATCAGTTAAAATGTACCATCACATAAAAATTTTGTGCTGGAAAGCGATAAACTCTGCATGAATATATTCCATTATTATTATTATTTCATAGCTCAACTTGTTATTATTAAACGATGAAGTATTTTTGGAGGAAAAATTTGATGGTGTCAAGTTTCTACAATTGACATTGGCAGATTAAAAAAATTTAGAAGTGAAGTGTGGCCCATCTGTTAAAATGTACCATCACATAAAAATTTTGTGCTGGAAAGCGATAAATTCTGCATGAATATATTCCATTATTATTATTATTTCATAGCTCAACTTATTATTAAACGATGAAGTATTTTTGGAGGAAAAAATTTATGGTGTCAAGTTTCTACAATTGACATTGGCAGATTAAAAAAATTTAGAAGTGAAGTGTGGCCCATCTGTTAAAATGTACCATCACATAAAAATTTTGTGCTGGAAAGCGATAAATTCTGCATGAATATATTCCATTATTATTATTATTTCATAGCTCAACTTGTTATTATTGACAACTTGTTACAATTGACATTGGCAGATTAAAAAAATTCAGAAGTGAAGTGTGGCCCATCTGTTAAAATGTACCATCACATAAAAATTTCGTGCTGGAAAGCGATAAATTCTGCATGAATATATTCCATTATTATTATTATTTCATAGCTCAACTTATTATTATTAAACGATTTAAATTCCATTGTTGATAAATTTCATGAATATATTCCATTATTATTATTATTTCATAGCTCAAGTGTGGCCCATCTGTTAAAATGTACCATCACATAAAAATTTTGCGCTGGAAAGCGATAAATTCTGCATGAATATATTCCATTATTATTATTATTTCATAGCTCAACTTGTTATTATTGACAACTTGTTACAATTGACATTGGCAGATTAAAAAAATTTAGAAGTGAAGTGTGGCCCATCTGTTAAAATGTACCATCACATAAAAATTTTGTGCTGAAAAGCGATAAATTCTGCATGAATATATTCCATTATTATTATTATTTCATAGCTCAACTTGTTATTATTAAACGATGAAGTATTTTTGGAGGAAAAAATTGATGGTGTCAAGTTTCTACAATTGACATTGGCAGATTAAAAAAATTTAGAAGTGAAGTGTGGCCCATCAGTTAAAATGTACCATCACATAAAATCTTTGTGCTGGAAAGCGATAAATTCTGCATGAATATATTCCATTATTATTATTATTTCATAGCTCAACTTGTTATTATTAAACGATTTAAATTCCATTGTTGATAAATTCTGCATGAATATATTCCATTATTATTATTATTTCATAGCTCAACTTGTTATTATTAAACGATTTAAATTCCATTGTTGATAAATTCTGCATGAATATATTCCATTATTATTATTATTTCATAGCTCAACTTGTTATTTTTAAACGATTTAAATTCCATTGTTCCGTTATTCTGATTTAAATTCCATTATTTCATAGCTCAACTTGTTATTAGTAAACGATGAAGTATTTTGGGAGGAAAAAATTGATGGTGTAAAGTATCTACATTTGACATTTGCAGATTAAAAAAATTTAGAAGTGAAGTGTGGCCCATCTGTTAAAATGTAAAATCACATAAAAATTTTGTGCTGGAAAGCGATAAATTCTGCATGAATATATTCCATTATTATTATTATTTCATAGCTCAACTTATTATTATTAAACGATTTAAATTCCATTGTTGATAAATTCTGCATCAATATATTCCATTATTATTATTATTTCATAGCTCAAGTGTGGCCCATCTGTTAAAATGTACCATCACATAAAAATTTTGCGCTGGAAAGCGATAAATTCTGCATTAATATATTCCATTATTATTATTATTTCATAGCTCAACTTTTTATTATTGACAACTTGTTATAATTGACATTGGCAGATTAAAAAAATTTAGAAGTGCAGTGTGGCCCATCTGTTAAAATGTACCATCACATAAAAATTTTGTGTTGGAAAGCGATA
This sequence comes from Maratus speciosus, assembly GCA_963932465.1. NCBI lineage: Eukaryota > Metazoa > Arthropoda > Arachnida > Araneae > Salticidae > Maratus > Maratus speciosus. Next base: position 568,604,406 of record OZ010787.1, read on the forward strand.
AATTCTGCATGAATATATTCCATTATTATTATTATTTCATAGCTCAACTTGTTATTATTAAACGATGAAGTATTCTTGGAGGAAAAAATTGATGGTGTCAAGTTTCTACAATTGATATTGGCAGATTAAAAAAATTTAGAAGTGAAGTGTGGCCCATCTGTTAAAATGTACCATCACATAAAAATTTTGTGCTGGAAAGCGATAAATTCTGCATGAATATATTCCATTATTATTATTATTTCATAGCTCAACTTGTTATTATTAAACGATGAAGTATTTTTGGCGGAAAAAATTGATGGTGTCAAGTTTCTACAATTGATATTGGCAGATTAAAAAAATTTAGAAGTGAAGTGTGGCCCATCAGTTAGAATGTACCATCACATAAACATTTTGTGATGGAAAGCGATAAATTCTGCATGAATATATTCTATTATTATTATTATTTCATAGCTCAACTTGTTATTATTAAACGATGAAGTATTTTTGGAGGAAAAAATTGATGGTGTCAAGTTTCTACAATTGACATTGGCAGATTAAAAAAATTTAGAAGTGAAGTGTGGCCCATCAGTTAAAATGTACCATCACATAAAAATTTTGTGCTGGAAAGCGATAAATTCTGCATGAATATATTCCATTATTATTATTATTTCATAGCTCAACTTGTTATTATTAAACGATGAAGTATTTTTGGAGGAAAAATTTGATGGTGTCAAGTTTCTACAATTGACATTGGCAGATTAAAAAAATTTAGAAGTGAAGTGTGGCCCATCTGTTAAAATGTACCATCACATAAAAATTTTGTGCTGGAAAGCGATAAATTCTGCATGAATATATTCCATTATTATTATTATTTCATAGCTCAACTTATTATTAAACGATGAAGTATTTTTGGAGGAAAAAATTTATGGTGTCAAGTTTCTACAATTGACATTGGCAGATTAAAAAAATTTAGAAGTGAAGTGTGGCCCATCTGTTAAAATGTACCATCACATAAAAATTTTGTGCTGGAAAGCAATAAATTCTGCATGAATATATTCCATTATTATTATTATTTCATAGCTCAACTTGTTATTATTAAACGATGAAGTATTTTTGGAGGAAAAAATTGATGGTGTCAAGTTTCTACAATCGACATTGGCAGATTAAAAAAATTCAGAAGTGAAGTGTGGCCCATCTGTTAAAATGTACCATCACATAAAAATTTTGTGCTGGAAAGCGATAAATTCTGCATGAATATATTCCATTATTATTATTATTTCATAGCTCAACTTGTTATTATTAAACGATGAAGTATTTTTGGAGGAAAAAATTGATGGTGTCAAGTATCTACAATTGACATTGGCAGATTAAAAAAATTTAGAAATGAAGTGTGGCCCATCTGTTAAAATGTACCATCACATAAAAATTTTGTGCTGGAAAGCGATAAATTCTGCATGAATATATTCCATTATTATTATTATTTCATAGCTCAACTTATTATTATTAAACGATTTAAATTCCATTGTTGATAAATTCTGCATGAATATATTCCATTATTATTATTATTTCATAGCTAGAGTGTGGCCCATCTGTAAAAATGTACTATCACATAAAAATTTTGCGCTGGAAAGCGATAAATTCTGCATTAATATATTCCATTATTATTATTATTTCATAGCTCAACTTTTTATTATTGACAACTTGTTATAATTGACATTGGCAGATTAAAAAAATTTAGAAGTGCAGTGTGGCCCATCTGTTAAAATGTACCATCACATAAAAATTTTGTGTTGGAAAGCGATAAATTCTGCATGAATATATTCCATTATTATTATTATTTCATAGCTCAACTTGTTATTATTAAACGATGAAGTATTTTTGGAGGAAAAAATTGATGGTGTCAAGTTTCTACAATTGACATTGGCAGATTAAAAAAATTTAGAAGTGAAGTGTTGCCCATCTGTTGAAATGTACCATCATATAAAAATTTTGTGCTGGAAGGCGATAAATTCTGCATGAATATTCCATTATTATTTCATAGCTCAACTTATTATTAAACGATTTAAATTCCATTGTTGATAAATTCTGCATGAATATATTCCATTATTATTATTATTTCATAGCTCAACTTATTATTATTAAACGATTTAAATTCCATTGTTGATAAATTTCATGAATATATTCCATTATTATTATTATTTCATAGCTCAAGTGTGGCCCATCTGTTAAAATGTACCATCACATAAAAATTTTGCGCTGGAAAGCGATAAATTCTGCATGAATATATTCCATTATTATTATTATTTCATAGCTCAACTTGTTATTATTGACAACTTGTTACAATTGACATTGGCAGATTAAAAAAATTTAGAAGTGAAGTGTGGCCCATCTGTTAAAATGTACCATCACATAAAAATTTTGTGCTGGAAAGCGATAAATTCTGCATGAATATATTCCATTATTATTATTATTTCATAGCTCAACTTGTTATTATTAAACGATGAAGTATTTTTGGAGGAAAAAATTGATGGTGTCAAGTTTCTACAATTGACATTGGCAGATTAAAAAAATTTAGAAGTGAAGTGTGGCCCATCAGTTAAAATGTACCATCACATAAAATCTTTGTGCTGGAAAGCGATAAATTCTGCATGAATATATTCCATTATTATTATTATTTCATAGCTCAACTTGTTATTATTAAACGATTTAAATTCCATTGTTGATAAATTCTGCATGAATATATTCCATTATTATTATTATTTCATAGCTCAACTTGTTATTATTAAACGATTTAAATTCCATTGTTGATAAATTCTGCATGAATATATTCCATTATTATTATTATTTCATAGCTCAACTTGTTATTTTTAAACGATTTAAATTCCATTGTTCCGTTATTCTGATTTAAATTCCATTATTTCATAGCTCAACTTGTTATTAGTAAACGATGAAGTATTTTTGGAGGAAAAAATTGATGGTGTAAAGTATCTACATTTGACATTTGCAGATTAAAAAAATTTAGAAGTGAAGTGTGGCCCATCTGTTAAAATGTAAAATCACATAAAAATTTTGTGCTGGAAAGCGATAAATTCTGCATGAATATATTCCATTATTATTATTATTTCATAGCTCAACTTATTATTATTAAACGATTTAAATTCCATTGTTGATAAATTCTGCATCAATATATTCCATTATTATTATTATTTCATAGCTCAAGTGTGGCCCATCTGTTAAAATGTACCATCACATAAAAATTTTGCGCTGGAAAGCGATAAATTCTGCATTAATATATTCCATTATTATTATTATTTCATAGCTCAACTTTTTATTATTGACAACTTGTTATAATTGACATTGGCAGATTAAAAAAATTTAGAAGTGCAGTGTGGCCCATCTGTTAAAATGTACCATCACATAAAAATTTTGTGTTGGAAAGCGATAAATTCTGCATGAATATATTCCATTATTATTATTATTTCATAGCTCAACTTGTTATTATTAAACGATGAAGTATTCTTGGAGGAAAAAATTGATGGTGTCAAGTTTCTACAATTGATATTGGCAGATTAAAAAAATTTAGAAGTGAAGTGTGGCCCATCGGTTAAAATGTACCATCACATAAAAATTTTGTGCTGGAAAGCGATAAATTCTGCATGAATATATTCCATTATTATTATTATTTCATAGCTCAACTTGTTATTATTAAACGATGAAGTATTTTTGGCGGAAAAAATTGATGGTGTCAAGTTTCTACAATTGACATTGGCAGATTAAAAAAATTTAGAAGTGAAGTGTGGCCCATCAGTTAGAATGTACCATCACATAAACATTTTGTGATGGAAAGCGATAAATTCTGCATGAATATATTCTATTATTATTATTATTTCATAGCTCAACTTGTTATTATTAAACGATGAAGTATTTTTGGAGGAAAAAATTGATGGTGTCAAGTTTCTACAATTGACATTGGCAGATTAAAAAAATTTAGAAGTGAAGTGTGGCCCATCAGTTAAAATGTACCATCACATAAAAATTTTGTGCTGGAAAGCGATAAATTCTGCATGAATATATTCCATTATTATTATTATTTCATAGCTCAACTTGTTATTATTAAACGATGAAGTATTTTTGGAGGAAAAATTTGATGGTGTCAAGTTTCTACAATTGACATTGGCAGATTAAAAAAATTTAGAAGTGAAGTGTGGCCCATCTGTTAAAATGTACCATCACATAAAAATTTTGTGCTGGAAAGCGATAAATTCTGCATGAATATATTCCATTATTATTATTATTTCATAGCTCAACTTATTATTAAACGATGAAGTATTTTTGGAGGAAAAAATTTATGGTGTCAAGTTTCTACAATTGACATTGGCAGATTAAAAAAATTTAGAAGTGAAGTGTGGCCCATCTGTTAAAATGTACCATCACATAAAAATTTTGTGCTGGAAAGCAATAAATTCTGCATGAATATATTCCATTATTATTATTATTTCATAGCTCAACTTGTTATTATTAAACGATGAAGTATTTTTGGAGGAAAAAATTGATGGTGTCAAGTTTCTACAATCGACATTGGCAGATTAAAAAAATTCAGAAGTGAAGTGTGGCCCATCTGTTAAAATGTACCATCACATAAAAATTTTGTGCTGGAAAGCGATAAATTCTGCATGAATATATTCCATTATTATTATTATTTCATAGCTCAACTTGTTATTATTAAACGATGAAGTATTCTTGGAGGAAAAAATTGATGGTGTCAAGTTTCTACTATTGACATTGGCAGATAAAAAAAATTTAGAAGTGAAGTGTGGCCCATCTGTTAAAATGTACCATCACATAAAAATTTTGTGCTGGAAAGCGATAAATTCTGCATGAATATATTCCATTATTATTTCATAGCTCAACTTGTTATTATTAAACAATTTAAATTCCATTGTTGATAAATTCTGCATGAATATATTCCATTATTATTATTATTTCATAGCTCAACTTGTTATTTTTAAACTATTTAAATTCCATTGTTCCGTTATTCTGATTTAAATTCCATTATTTCATAGCTCAACTTGTTATTAGTAAACGATGAAGTATTTTTGGAGGAAAAAATTGATGGTGTAAAGTATCTACAATTGACATTGGCAGATTAAAAAAATTTAGAAGTGAAGTGTGGCCCATCAGTTAAAATGTACCATTACATAAAAATTTTGTGCTGAAAAGCGATAAATTCTGCATGAATATATTCCATTATTATTATTATTTCATAGCTCAACTTGTTATTATTAAACGATGAAGTATTTTTGGAGAAAAAAATTGATGGTGTCAAGTATCTACAATTGACATTGGCAGATTAAAAAAATTTAGAAATGAAGTGTGGCCCATCTGTTAAAATGTACCATCACATAAAAATTTTGTGCTGGAAAGCGATAAATTCTGCATGAATATATTCCATTATTATTATTATTTCATAGCTCAACTTATTATTATTAAACGATTTAAATTCCATTGTTGATAAATTCTGCATGAATATATTCCATTATTATTATTATTTCATAGCTAGAGTGTGGCCCATCTGTAAAAATGTACCATCACATAAAAATTTTGCGCTGGAAAGCGATAAATTCTGCATGAATATATTCCATTATTATTATTATTTCATAGCTCAACTTGTTTTTATTGACAACTTGTTACAATTGACATTTGCAGATTAAAAAAATTTAGAAGTGAAGTGTGGCCCATCTGTTAAAATGTACCATCACATAAAAATTTTGTGTTGGAAAGCGATAAATTCTGCATGAATATATTCCATTATTATTATTTCATAGCTCAACTTGTTATTATTAAACGATGAAGTATTTTTGGAGGAAAAAATTGATGGTGTCAAGTTTCTACAATTGACAATGGCAGATTAAAATATTTAGAAGTGAAATGTGGCCCATCTGTTAAAATGTACCAGCATATAAAAATTTTGTGCTGGAAAGCGATAAATTCTGCATGAATATATTCCATTATTATTATTATTTCATAGCTCAACTTGTTATTATTAAACGATGAAGTATTTTTGGAGGAAAAAATTGATGGTGTCAAGTTTCTACAATTGACATTGACAGATTAAAAAAATTTAGAAGTGAAGTGTGGCCCATCAGTTAAAATGTACCATCACATAAAAATTTTGTGCTGGAAAGCGATAAATTCTGCATGAATATATTCCATTATTATTATTATTTCATAGCTCAACTTGTTATTATTAAACGATGAGGTATTTTTGGAGGAAAAAATTGATGGTGTCAAGTTTCTACAATTGACATTGACAGATTAAAAAAATTTAGAAGTGAAGTGTGGCCCATCTGTTAAAATGTACCATCACATAAAAATTTTATGCTGGAAAGCGATAAATTCTGCATGAATATATTCCATTATTATTATTATTCCATAGCTCAACTTGTTATTATTAAACGATGAAGTATTTTTGGAGGAAAAAACTGATGGTGTCAAGTTTCTACAATTGACATTGGCAGATTAAAAAAATTTAGAAGTGAAGTGTGGCCCATCTGTTAAAATGTACCATCACATAAAAATTTTGTGCTGGAAAGCGATAAATTCTGCATGAATATATTCCATTATTATTATTATTTCATAGCTCAATTTGTTATTATTAAACGATTTAAATTCCATTCTTCTGTTATTCCGATTTAAATTCCATTATTTCATAGCTCAACTTGTTATTATTAAACGATGAAGTATTTTTGGAGAAAAAATTGATGGTGTCAAGTTTCTACAATTGACATTGGCAGATAAAAAAAATTTAGAAGTGAAGTGTGGCCCATCTGTTAAAATGTACCAGCATATAAAAATTTTGTGCTGGAAAGCGATAAATTCTGCATGAATATATTCCATTATTATTATTATTTCATAGCTCAACTTGTTATTATTAAACGATGAAGTATTTTTGGAGGAAAAAATTGATGGTGTCAAGTTTCTACAATTGACATTGGCAGATTAAAAAAATTTAGAAGTGAAATGTGGCCCATCTGTTAAAATGTACCATCACATAAAAATTTTGTGCTGGAAAGCGATAAATTCTGCATGAAAATATTTCATTATTATTATTATTTCATAGCTCAACTTGTTATTATTAAACGATGAAGTATTCTTGGAGGAAAAAATTGATGGTGTCAAGTTTCTACAATTGACATTGGCAGATAAAAAAAATTTAGAAGTGAAGTGTGGCCCATCTGTTAAAATGTACCATCATATAAAAATTTTGTGCTGAAAAGCGATAAATTCTGCATGAATATATTCCATTATTATTATTATTTCATAGCTCAACTTGTTATTATTAAACGATGAAGTATTTTTGGAGGAAAAAATTGATGGTGTCAAGTTTCTACAATTGACATTGGCAGATTAAAAAAATTTAGAAGTGAAGTGTGGCCCATCAGTTAAAATGTACCATCACATAAAAATTTTGTGCTGGAAAGCGATAAATTCTGCATGAATATATTCCATTATTATTATTATTTCATAGCTCAACTTGTTATTATTAAACGATGAAGTATTTTTGGAGGAAAAAATTGATGGTGTCAAGTTTCTACAATTGACATTGGCAGATAAAAAAAATTTAGAAGTGAAGTGTGGCCCATCTGTTAAAATGTACCAGCATATAAAAATTTTGTGCTGGAAAGCGATAAATTCTGCATGAATATATTCCATTATTATTATTATTTCATAGCTCAACTTGTTATTATTAAACGATGAAGTATTTTTGGAGGAAAAAATTGATGGTGTCAAGTTTCTACAATTGACATTGGCAGATTAAAAAAATTTAGAAGTGAAATGTGGCCCATCTGTTAAAATGTACCATCACATAAAAATTTTGTGCTGGAAAGCGATAAATTCTGCATGAAAATATTTCATTATTATTATTATTTCATAGCTCAACTTGTTATTATTAAACGATGAAGTATTCTTGGAGGAAAAAATTGATGGTGTCAAGTTTCTACAATTGACATTGGCAGATAAAAAAAATTTAGAAGTGAAGTGTGGCCCATCTGTTAAAATGTACCAGCATATAAAAATTTTGTGCTGGAAAGCGATAAATTCTGCATGAATATATTCCATTATTATTATTATTTCATAGCTCAACTTGTTATTATTAAACGATGAAATATTTTTGGAGGAAAAAATTGATGGTATCAAGTTTCTACAATTGACATTGGCAGATTAAAAAAATTTAGAAGTGAAGTGTGGCCCATCAGTTAAAATGTACCATCACATAAAAATTTTGTGCTGGAAAGCGATAAATTCTGCATGAATATATTCCATTATTATTATTATTTCATAGCTCAACTTGTTATTATTAAACGATGAAGTATTCTTGGAGGAAAAAATTGATGGTGTCAAGTTTCTACAATTGACATTGGCAGATAAAAAAAATTTAGAAGTGAAGTGTGGCCCATCTGTTAAAATGTACCAGCATATAAAAATTTTGTGCTGGAAAGCGATAAATTCTGCATGAATATATTCCATTATTATTATTATTTCATAGCTCAACTTGTTATTATTAAACGACGAAGTATTCTTGGAGGAAAAAATTGATGGTGTCAAGTTTCTACAATTGACATTGGCAGATAAAAAAAATTTAGAAGTGAAGTGTGGCCCATCTGTTAAAATGTACCATCATATAAAAATTTTGTGCTGAAAAGCGATAAATTCTGCATGAATATATTCCATTATTATTATTATTTCATAGCTCAACTTGTTATTATTAAACGATGAAGTATTTTTGGAGGAAAAAATTGATGGTGTCAAGTTTCTACAATTGACATTGGCAGATTAAAAAAATTTAGAAGTGAAATGTGGCCCATCTGTTAAAATGTACCATCACATAAAAATTTTGTGCTGGAAAGCGATAAATTCTGCATGAAAATATTTCATTATTATTATTATTTCATAGCTCAACTTGTTATTATTAAACGATGAAGTATTCTTGGAGGAAAAAATTGATGGTGTCAAGTTTCTACAATTGACATTGGCAGATAAAAAAAATTTAGAAGTGAAGTGTGGCCCATCTGTTAAAATGTACCATCATATAAAAATTTTGTGCTGAAAAGCGATAAATTCTGCATGAATATATTCCATTATTATTATTATTTCATAGCTCAACTTGTTATTATTAAACGATGAAGTATTTTTGGAGGAAAAAATTGATGGTGTCAAGTTTCTACAATTGACATTGGCAGATTAAAAAAATTTAGAAGTGAAGTGTGGCCCATCAGTTAAAATGTACCATCACATAAAAATTTTGTGCTGGAAAGCGATAAATTCTGCATGAATATATTCCATTATTATTATTATTTCATAGCTCAACTTGTTATTATTAAACGATGAAGTATTTTTGGAGGAAAAAATTGATGGTGTCAAGTTTCTACAATTGACATTGGCAGATTAAAAAAATTTAGAAGTGAAATGTGGCCCATCTGTTAAAATGTACCATCACATAAAAATTTTGCGCTGGAAAGCGATAAATTGTGCATGAATATATTCCAATATTATTATTATTTCATAGCTCAACTTGTTATTATTAAACGATGAAGTATTCTTGGAGGAAAAAATTGATGGTGTCAAGTTTCTACAATTGACATTGGCAGATAAAAAAAATTTAGAAGTGAAGTGTGGCCCATCTGTTAAAATGTACCAGCATATAAAAATTTTGTGCTGGAAAGCGATAAATTCTGCATGAATATATTCCATTATTATTATTATTTCATAGCTCAACTTGTTATTATTAAACGATGAAATATTTTTGGAGGAAAAAATTGATGGTATCAAGTTTCTACAATTGACATTGGCAGATTAAAAAAATTTAGAAGTGAAGTGTGGCCCATCAGTTAAAATGTACCATCACATAAAAATTTTGTGCTGGAAAGCGATAAATTCTGCATGAATATATTCCATTATTATTATTATTTCATAGCTCAACTTGTTATTATTAAACGATGAAGTATTCTTGGAGGAAAAAATTGATGGTGTCAAGTTTCTACAATTGACATTGGCAGATAAAAAAAATTTAGAAGTGAAGTGTGGCCCATCTGTTAAAATGTACCAGCATATAAAAATTTTGTGCTGGAAAGCGATAAATTCTGCATGAATATATTCCATTATTATTATTATTTCATAGCTCAACTTGTTATTATTAAACGATGAAGTATTCTTGGAGGAAAAAATTGATGGTGTCAAGTTTCTACAATTGACATTGGCAGATAAAAAAAATTTAGAAGTGAAGTGTGGCCCATCTGTTAAAATGTACCATCATATAAAAATTTTGTGCTGAAAAGCGATAAATTCTGCATGAATATATTCCATTATTATTATTATTTCATAGCTCAACTTGTTATTATTAAACGATGAAGTATTTTTGGAGGAAAAAATTGATGGTGTCAAGTTTCTACAATTGACATTGGCAGATTAAAAAAATTTAGAAGTGAAGTGTGGCCCATCTGTTAAAAACTACCATCATATAAAAATTTTGTGCTAGAAGGCGATAAATTCTGCATGAATATATTCCATTATTATTATTATTTCATAGCTCAACTTATTATTATTAAACGATTTAAATTCCATTGTTGATAAATTCTGCATGAATATATTCCATTATTATTATTATTTCATAGCTCAAGTGTGGCCCATCTGTAAAAATGTACCATCACATAAAAATTTTGCGCTGGAAAGCAATAAATTCTGCATGAATATATTCCATTATTATTATTATTATTTCATAGCTCAACTTGTTATTATTGACAACTTGTTACAATTGACATTTGCAGATTAAAAAAATTTAGAAGTGAAGTGTGGCCCATCTGTTAAAATGTACCATCACATAAAAATTTTGTGTTGGAAAGCGATAAATTCTGCATGAATATATTCCATTATTATTTCATAGCTCAACTTGTTATTATTAAACGATGAAGTATTTTTGGAGGAAAAAATTGATGGTGTCAAGTTTCTACAATTGACATTGGCAGATTAAAAAAATTTAGAAGTGAAATGTGGCCCATCTGTTAAAATGTACCATTACATAAAAATTTTGTGCTGGAAAGCGATAAATTCTGCATGAAAATATTTCATTATTATTATTATTTCATAGCTCAACTTGTTATTATTAAACGATGAAGTATTCTTGGAGGAAAAAATTGATGGTGTCAAGTTTCTACAATTGACATTGGCAGATAAAAAAAATTTAGAAGTGAAGTGTGGCCCATCTGTTAAAATGTACCATCATATAAAAATTTTGTGCTGAAAAGCGATAAATTCTGCATGAATATATTCCATTATTATTATTATTTCATAGCTCAACTTGTTATTATTAAACGATGAAGTATTTTTGGAGGAAAAAATTGATGGTGTCAAGTTTCTACAATTGACATTGGCAGATTAAAAAAATTTAGAAGTGAAGTTTGGCCCATCAGTTAAAATGTACCATCACATAAAAATTTTGTGCTGGAAAGCGATAAATTCTGCATGAATATATTCCATTATTATTATTATTTCATAGCTCAACTTGTTATTATTAAACGATGAAGTATTTTTGGAGGAAAAAATTGATGGTGTCAAGTTTCTACAATTGACATTGGCAGATTAAAAAAATTTAGAAGTGAAATGTGGCCCATCTGTTAAAATGTACCATCACATAAAAATTTTGCGCTGGAAAGCGATAAATTGTGCATGAATATATTCCAATATTATTATTATTTCATAGCTCAACTTGTTATTATTAAACGATGAAGTATTCTTGGAGGAAAAAATTGATGGTGTCAAGTTTCTACAATTGACATTGGCAGATAAAAAAAATTTAGAAGTGAAGTGTGGCCCATCTGTTAAAATGTACCATCACATAAAAATTTTGTGCCGGAAAGCAATAAATTCTGCATGAATATATTCCATTATTATTATTATTTCATAGCTCAACTTGTTGTTATTAAACGATTTAAATTCCATTATTCTGATTTAAATTTCATCATTTCATATCTCAACTTGTTATTATTAAACGATGAAGTATTTTTGGAGGAAAAAATTGGTGGTGTCAAGTTTCTACAATTGACATTGGCAGATTAAAAAAATTTAGAAGTGAAGTGTGGCCCATCTGTTAAAATGTACCATCACATAAAAATTTTGTGCTGGAAAGCGATAAATTCTGCATGAATATATTCCATTATTATTTCATAGCTCAACTTGTTATTATTAAACAATTTAAATTCCATTGTTGATAAATTCTGCATGAATATATTCCATTATTATTATTATTTCATAGCTCAACTTGTTATTTTTAAACTATTTAAATTCCATTGTTCCGTTATTCTGATTTAAATTCCATTATTTCATAGCTCAACTTGTTATTAGTAAACGATGAAGTATTTTTGGAGGAAAAAATTGATGGTGTAAAGTATCTACAATTGACATTGGCAGATTAAAAAAATTTAGAAGTGAAGTGTGGCCCATCAGTTAAAATGTACCATTACATAAAAATTTTGTGCTGAAAAGCGATAAATTCTGCATGAATATATTCCATTATTATTATTATTTCATAGCTCAACTTGTTATTATTAAACGATGAAGTATTTTTGGAGAAAAAAATTGATGGTGTCAAGTATCTACAATTGACATTGGCAGATTAAAAAAATTTAGAAATGAAGTGTGGCCCATCTGTTAAAATGTACCATCACATAAAAATTTTGTGCTGGAAAGCGATAAATTCTGCATGAATATATTCCATTATTATTATTATTTCATAGCTCAACTTATTATTATTAAACGATTTAAATTCCATTGTTGATAAATTCTGCATGAATATATTCCATTATTATTATTATTTCATAGCTAGAGTGTGGCCCATCTGTAAAAATGTACCATCACATAAAAATTTTGCGCTGGAAAGCGATAAATTCTGCATGAATATATTCCATTATTATTATTATTTCATAGCTCAACTTGTTTTTATTGACAACTTGTTACAATTGACATTTGCAGATTAAAAAAATTTAGAAGTGAAGTGTGGCCCATCTGTTAAAATGTACCATCACATAAAAATTTTGTGTTGGAAAGCGATAAATTCTGCATGAATATATTCCATTATTATTATTTCATAGCTCAACTTGTTATTATTAAACGATGAAGTATTTTTGGAGGAAAAAATTGATGGTGTCAAGTTTCTACAATTGACAATGGCAGATTAAAATATTTAGAAGTGAAATGTGGCCCATCTGTTAAAATGTACCAGCATATAAAAATTTTGTGCTGGAAAGCGATAAATTCTGCATGAATATATTCCATTATTATTATTATTTCATAGCTCAACTTGTTATTATTAAACGATGAAGTATTTTTGGAGGAAAAAATTGATGGTGTCAAGTTTCTACAATTGACATTGACAGATTAAAAAAATTTAGAAGTGAAGTGTGGCCCATCAGTTAAAATGTACCATCACATAAAAATTTTGTGCTGGAAAGCGATAAATTCTGCATGAATATATTCCATTATTATTATTATTTCATAGCTCAACTTGTTATTATTAAACGATGAGGTATTTTTGGAGGAAAAAATTGATGGTGTCAAGTTTCTACAATTGACATTGACAGATTAAAAAAATTTAGAAGTGAAGTGTGGCCCATCTGTTAAAATGTACCATCACATAAAAATTTTATGCTGGAAAGCGATAAATTCTGCATGAATATATTCCATTATTATTATTATTCCATAGCTCAACTTGTTATTATTAAACGATGAAGTATTTTTGGAGGAAAAAACTGATGGTGTCAAGTTTCTACAATTGACATTGGCAGATTAAAAAAATTTAGAAGTGAAGTGTGGCCCATCTGTTAAAATGTACCATCACATAAAAATTTTGTGCTGGAAAGCGATAAATTCTGCATGAATATATTCCATTATTATTATTATTTCATAGCTCAATTTGTTATTATTAAACGATTTAAATTCCATTCTTCTGTTATTCCGATTTAAATTCCATTATTTCATAGCTCAACTTGTTATTATTAAACGATGAAGTATTTTTGGAGAAAAAATTGATGGTGTCAAGTTTCTACAATTGACATTGGCAGATAAAAAAAATTTAGAAGTGAAGTGTGGCCCATCTGTTAAAATGTACCAGCATATAAAAATTTTGTGCTGGAAAGCGATAAATTCTGCATGAATATATTCCATTATTATTATTATTTCATAGCTCAACTTGTTATTATTAAACGATGAAGTATTTTTGGAGGAAAAAATTGATGGTGTCAAGTTTCTACAATTGACATTGGCAGATTAAAAAAATTTAGAAGTGAAATGTGGCCCATCTGTTAAAATGTACCATCACATAAAAATTTTGTGCTGGAAAGCGATAAATTCTGCATGAAAATATTTCATTATTATTATTATTTCATAGCTCAACTTGTTATTATTAAACGATGAAGTATTCTTGGAGGAAAAAATTGATGGTGTCAAGTTTCTACAATTGACATTGGCAGATAAAAAAAATTTAGAAGTGAAGTGTGGCCCATCTGTTAAAATGTACCATCATATAAAAATTTTGTGCTGAAAAGCGATAAATTCTGCATGAATATATTCCATTATTATTATTATTTCATAGCTCAACTTGTTATTATTAAACGATGAAGTATTTTTGGAGGAAAAAATTGATGGTGTCAAGTTTCTACAATTGACATTGGCAGATTAAAAAAATTTAGAAGTGAAGTGTGGCCCATCAGTTAAAATGTACCATCACATAAAAATTTTGTGCTGGAAAGCGATAAATTCTGCATGAATATATTCCATTATTATTATTATTTCATAGCTCAACTTGTTATTATTAAACGATGAAGTATTTTTGGAGGAAAAAATTGATGGTGTCAAGTTTCTACAATTGACATTGGCAGATAAAAAAAATTTAGAAGTGAAGTGTGGCCCATCTGTTAAAATGTACCAGCATATAAAAATTTTGTGCTGGAAAGCGATAAATTCTGCATGAATATATTCCATTATTATTATTATTTCATAGCTCAACTTGTTATTATTAAACGATGAAGTATTTTTGGAGGAAAAAATTGATGGTGTCAAGTTTCTACAATTGACATTGGCAGATTAAAAAAATTTAGAAGTGAAATGTGGCCCATCTGTTAAAATGTACCATCACATAAAAATTTTGTGCTGGAAAGCGATAAATTCTGCATGAAAATATTTCATTATTATTATTATTTCATAGCTCAACTTGTTATTATTAAACGATGAAGTATTCTTGGAGGAAAAAATTGATGGTGTCAAGTTTCTACAATTGACATTGGCAGATAAAAAAAATTTAGAAGTGAAGTGTGGCCCATCTGTTAAAATGTACCAGCATATAAAAATTTTGTGCTGGAAAGCGATAAATTCTGCATGAATATATTCCATTATTATTATTATTTCATAGCTCAACTTGTTATTATTAAACGATGAAATATTTTTGGAGGAAAAAATTGATGGTATCAAGTTTCTACAATTGACATTGGCAGATTAAAAAAATTTAGAAGTGAAGTGTGGCCCATCAGTTAAAATGTACCATCACATAAAAATTTTGTGCTGGAAAGCGATAAATTCTGCATGAATATATTCCATTATTATTATTATTTCATAGCTCAACTTGTTATTATTAAACGATGAAGTATTCTTGGAGGAAAA
The DNA here is from genome assembly GCA_963932465.1 of Maratus speciosus. Lineage (NCBI taxonomy): Eukaryota > Metazoa > Arthropoda > Arachnida > Araneae > Salticidae > Maratus > Maratus speciosus. Next base: position 568,620,093 of record OZ010787.1, read on the forward strand.
AATTGATGGTGTCAAGTTTCTACAATTGACATTGGCAGATAAAAAAAATTTAGAAGTGAAGTGTGGCCCATCTGTTAAAATGTACCAGCATATAAAAATTTTGTGCTGGAAAGCGATAAATTCTGCATGAATATATTCCATTATTATTATTATTTCATAGCTCAACTTGTTATTATTAAACGATGAAGTATTCTTGGAGGAAAAAATTGATGGTGTCAAGTTTCTACAATTGACATTGGCAGATAAAAAAAATTTAGAAGTGAAGTGTGGCCCATCTGTTAAAATGTACCATCATATAAAAATTTTGTGCTGAAAAGCGATAAATTCTGCATGAATATATTCCATTATTATTATTATTTCATAGCTCAACTTGTTATTATTAAACGATGAAGTATTTTTGGAGGAAAAAATTGATGGTGTCAAGTTTCTACAATTGACATTGGCAGATTAAAAAAATTTAGAAGTGAAATGTGGCCCATCTGTTAAAATGTACCATCACATAAAAATTTTGTGCTGGAAAGCGATAAATTCTGCATGAAAATATTTCATTATTATTATTATTTCATAGCTCAACTTGTTATTATTAAACGATGAAGTATTCTTGGAGGAAAAAATTGATGGTGTCAAGTTTCTACAATTGACATTGGCAGATAAAAAAAATTTAGAAGTGAAGTGTGGCCCATCTGTTAAAATGTACCATCATATAAAAATTTTGTGCTGAAAAGCGATAAATTCTGCATGAATATATTCCATTATTATTATTATTTCATAGCTCAACTTGTTATTATTAAACGATGAAGTATTTTTGGAGGAAAAAATTGATGGTGTCAAGTTTCTACAATTGACATTGGCAGATTAAAAAAATTTAGAAGTGAAGTGTGGCCCATCAGTTAAAATGTACCATCACATAAAAATTTTGTGCTGGAAAGCGATAAATTCTGCATGAATATATTCCATTATTATTATTATTTCATAGCTCAACTTGTTATTATTAAACGATGAAGTATTTTTGGAGGAAAAAATTGATGGTGTCAAGTTTCTACAATTGACATTGGCAGATTAAAAAAATTTAGAAGTGAAATGTGGCCCATCTGTTAAAATGTACCATCACATAAAAATTTTGCGCTGGAAAGCGATAAATTGTGCATGAATATATTCCAATATTATTATTATTTCATAGCTCAACTTGTTATTATTAAACGATGAAGTATTCTTGGAGGAAAAAATTGATGGTGTCAAGTTTCTACAATTGACATTGGCAGATAAAAAAAATTTAGAAGTGAAGTGTGGCCCATCTGTTAAAATGTACCAGCATATAAAAATTTTGTGCTGGAAAGCGATAAATTCTGCATGAATATATTCCATTATTATTATTATTTCATAGCTCAACTTGTTATTATTAAACGATGAAATATTTTTGGAGGAAAAAATTGATGGTATCAAGTTTCTACAATTGACATTGGCAGATTAAAAAAATTTAGAAGTGAAGTGTGGCCCATCAGTTAAAATGTACCATCACATAAAAATTTTGTGCTGGAAAGCGATAAATTCTGCATGAATATATTCCATTATTATTATTATTTCATAGCTCAACTTGTTATTATTAAACGATGAAGTATTCTTGGAGGAAAAAATTGATGGTGTCAAGTTTCTACAATTGACATTGGCAGATAAAAAAAATTTAGAAGTGAAGTGTGGCCCATCTGTTAAAATGTACCAGCATATAAAAATTTTGTGCTGGAAAGCGATAAATTCTGCATGAATATATTCCATTATTATTATTATTTCATAGCTCAACTTGTTATTATTAAACGATGAAGTTGTCTTGGAGGAAAAAATTGATGGTGTCAAGTTTCTACAATTGACATTGGCAGATAAAAAAAATTTAGAAGTGAAGTGTGGCCCATCTGTTAAAATGTACCATCATATAAAAATTTTGTGCTGAAAAGCGATAAATTCTGCATGAATATATTCCATTATTATTATTATTTCATAGCTCAACTTGTTATTATTAAACGATGAAGTATTTTTGGAGGAAAAAATTGATGGTGTCAAGTTTCTACAATTGACATTGGCAGATTAAAAAAATTTAGAAGTGAAGTGTGGCCCATCTGTTAAAAACTACCATCATATAAAAATTTTGTGCTAGAAGGCGATAAATTCTGCATGAATATATTCCATTATTATTATTATTTCATAGCTCAACTTATTATTATTAAACGATTTAAATTCCATTGTTGATAAATTCTGCATGAATATATTCCATTATTATTATTATTTCATAGCTCAAGTGTGGCCCATCTGTAAAAATGTACCATCACATAAAAATTTTGCGCTGGAAAGCAATAAATTCTGCATGAATATATTCCATTATTATTATTATTATTTCATAGCTCAACTTGTTATTATTGACAACTTGTTACAATTGACATTTGCAGATTAAAAAAATTTAGAAGTGAAGTGTGGCCCATCTGTTAAAATGTACCATCACATAAAAATTTTGTGTTGGAAAGCGATAAATTCTGCATGAATATATTCCATTATTATTTCATAGCTCAACTTGTTATTATTAAACGATGAAGTATTTTTGGAGGAAAAAATTGATGGTGTCAAGTTTCTACAATTGACATTGGCAGATTAAAAAAATTTAGAAGTGAAATGTGGCCCATCTGTTAAAATGTACCATTACATAAAAATTTTGTGCTGGAAAGCGATAAATTCTGCATGAAAATATTTCATTATTATTATTATTTCATAGCTCAACTTGTTATTATTAAACGATGAAGTATTCTTGGAGGAAAAAATTGATGGTGTCAAGTTTCTACAATTGACATTGGCAGATAAAAAAAATTTAGAAGTGAAGTGTGGCCCATCTGTTAAAATGTACCATCATATAAAAATTTTGTGCTGAAAAGCGATAAATTCTGCATGAATATATTCCATTATTATTATTATTTCATAGCTCAACTTGTTATTATTAAACGATGAAGTATTTTTGGAGGAAAAAATTGATGGTGTCAAGTTTCTACAATTGACATTGGCAGATTAAAAAAATTTAGAAGTGAAGTTTGGCCCATCAGTTAAAATGTACCATCACATAAAAATTTTGTGCTGGAAAGCGATAAATTCTGCATGAATATATTCCATTATTATTATTATTTCATAGCTCAACTTGTTATTATTAAACGATGAAGTATTTTTGGAGGAAAAAATTGATGGTGTCAAGTTTCTACAATTGACATTGGCAGATTAAAAAAATTTAGAAGTGAAATGTGGCCCATCTGTTAAAATGTACCATCACATAAAAATTTTGCGCTGGAAAGCGATAAATTGTGCATGAATATATTCCAATATTATTATTATTTCATAGCTCAACTTGTTATTATTAAACGATGAAGTATTCTTGGAGGAAAAAATTGATGGTGTCAAGTTTCTACAATTGACATTGGCAGATAAAAAAAATTTAGAAGTGAAGTGTGGCCCATCTGTTAAAATGTACCAGCATATAAAAATTTTGTGCTGGAAAGCGATAAATTCTGCATGAATATATTCCATTATTATTATTATTTCATAGCTCAACTTGTTATTATTAAACGATGAAGTATTCTTGGACGAAAAAATTGATGGTGTCAAGTTTCTACAATTGACATTGGCAGATAAAAAAAATTTAGAAGTGAAGTGTGGCCCATCTGTTAAAATGTACCAGCATATAAAAATTTTGTGCTGGAAAGCGATAAATTCTGCATGAATATATTCCATTATTATTATTATTTCATAGCTCAACTTGTTATTATTAAACGATGAAGTATTCTTGGAGGAAAAAATTGATGGTGTCAAGTTTCTACAATTGACATTGGCAGATAAATAAAATTTAGAAGTGAAGTGTGGCCCATCTGTTAAAATGTACCATCATATAAAAATTTTGTGCTGAAAAGCGATAAATTCTGCATGAATATATTCCATTATTATTATTATTTCATAGCTCAACTTATTATTAAACGAAGTATTTTTGGAGGAAAAAATTTATGGTGTCAAGTTTCTACAATTGACATTGGCAGATTAAAAAAATTTAGAAGTGAAGTGTGGCCCATCTGTTAAAATGTACCATCACATAAAAATTTTGTGCTGGAAAGCAATAAATTCTGCATGAATATATTCCATTATTATTATTATTTCATAGCTCAACTTGTTATTATTAAACGATGAAGTATTTTTGGTGGAAAAAATTGATGGTGTCAAGTTTCTACAATCGACATTGGCAGATTAAAAAAATTCAGAAGTGAAGTGTGGCCCATCTGTTAAAATGTACCATCACATAAAAATTTTGTGCTGGAAAGCGATAAATTCTGCATGAATATATTCCATTATTATTATTATTTCATAGCTCAACTTGTTGTTATTAAACGATTTAAATTCCATTATTCTGATTTAAATTTCATCATTTCATATCTCAACTTGTTATTATTAAACGATGAAGTATTTTTGGAGGAAAAAATTGGTGGTGTCAAGTTTCTACAATTGACATTGGCAGATTAAAAAAATTTAGAAGTGAAGTGTGGCCCATCTGTTAAAATGTACCATCACATAAAAATTTTGTGCTGGAAAGCGATAAATTCTGCATGAATATATTCCATTATTATTTCATAGCTCAACTTGTTATTATTAAACAATTTAAATTCCATTGTTGATAAATTCTGCATGAATATATTCCATTATTATTATTATTTCATAGCTCAACTTGTTATTTTTAAACGATTTAAATTCCATTGTTCCGTTATTCTGATTTAAATTCCATTATTTCATAGCTCAACTTGTTATTAGTAAACGATGAAGTAGTATTTTTGGAGGAAAAAATTGATGGTGTAAAGTATCTACAATTGACATTGGCAGATTAAAAAAATTTAGAAGTGAAGTGTGGCCCATGAGTTAAAATGTACCATTACATAAAAATTTTGTGCTGAAAAGCGATAAATTCTGCATGAATATATTCCATTATTATTATTATTTCATAGCTCAACTTGTTATTATTAAACGATGAAGTATTTTTGGAGGAAAAAATTGATGGTGTCAAGTATCTACAATTGACATTGGCAGATTAAAAAAATTTAGAAATGAAGTGTGGCCCATCTGTTAAAATGTACCATCACATAAAAATTTTGTGCTGGAAAGCGATAAATTCTGCATGAATATATTCCATTATTATTATTATTTCATAGCTCAAGTGTGGCCCATCTGTAAAAATGTACCATCACATAAAAATTTTGCGCTGGAAAGCAATAAATTCTGCATGAATATATTCCATTATTATTATTATTATTTCATAGCTCAACTTGTTATTATTGACAACTTGTTACAATTGACATTTTCAGATTAAAAAAATTTAGAAGTGAAGTGTGGCCCATCTGTTAAAATGTACCATCACATAAAAATTTTGTGTTGGAAAGCGATAAATTCTGCATGAATATATTCCATTATTATTTCATAGCTCAACTTGTTATTATTAAACGATGAAGTATTTTTGGAGGAAAAAATTGATGGTGTCAAGTTTCTACAATTGACATTGGCAGATTAAAAAAATTTAGAAGTGAAATGTGGCCCATCTGTTAAAATGTACCATCACATAAAAATTTTGTGCTGGAAAGCGATAAATTCTGCATGAAAATATTTCATTATTATTATTATTTCATAGCTCAACTTGTTATTATTAAACGATGAAGTATTCTTGGAGGAAAAAATTGATGGTGTCAAGTTTCTACAATTGACATTGGCAGATAAAAAAAATTTAGAAGTGAAGTGTGGCCCATCTGTTAAAATGTACCATCATATAAAAATTTTGTGCTGAAAAGCGATAAATTCTGCATGAATATATTCCATTATTATTATTATTTCATAGCTCAACTTGTTATTATTAAACGATGAAGTATTTTTGGAGGAAAAAATTGATGGTGTCAAGTTTCTACAATTGACATTGGCAGATTAAAAAAATTTAGAAGTGAAGTGTGGCCCATCAGTTAAAATGTACCATCACATAAAAATTTTGTGCTGGAAAGCGATAAATTCTGCATGAATATATTCCATTATTATTATTATTTCATAGCTCAACTTGTTATTATTAAACGATGAAGTATTTTTGGAGGAAAAAATTGATGGTGTCAAGTTTCTACAATTGACATTGGCAGATTAAAAAAATTTAGAAGTGAAATGTGGCCCATCTGTTAAAATGTACCATCACATAAAAATTTTGCGCTGGAAAGCGATAAATTGTGCATGAATATATTCCAATATTATTATTATTTCATAGCTCAACTTGTTATTATTAAACGATGAAGTATTCTTGGAGGAAAAAATTGATGGTGTCAAGTTTCTACAATTGACATTGGCAGATAAAAAAAATTTAGAAGTGAAGTGTGGCCCATCTGTTAAAATGTACCAGCATATAAAAATTTTGTGCTGGAAAGCGATAAATTCTGCATGAATATATTCCATTATTATTATTATTTCATAGCTCAACTTGTTATTATTAAACGATGAAATATTTTTGGAGGAAAAATTTGATGGTATCAAGTTTCTACAATTGACATTGGCAGATTAAAAAAATTTAGAAGTGAAGTGTGGCCCATCAGTTAAAATGTACCATCACATAAAAATTTTGTGCTGGAAAGCGATAAATTCTGCATGAATATATTCCATTATTATTATTATTTCATAGCTCAACTTGTTATTATTAAACGATGAAGTATTCTTGGAGGAAAAAATTGATGGTGTCAAGTTTCTACAATTGACATTGGCAGATAAAAAAAATTTAGAAGTGAAGTGTGGCCCATCTGTTAAAATGTACCATCATATAAAAATTTTGTGCTGAAAAGCGATAAATTCTGCATGAATATATTCCATTATTATTATTATTTCATAGCTCAACTTGTTATTATTAAACGATGAAGTATTTTTGGAGGAAAAAATTGATGGTGTCAAGTTTCTACAATTGACATTGGCAGATTAAAAAAATTTAGAAGTGAAATGTGGCCCATCTGTTAAAATGTACCATCACATAAAAATTTTGTGCTGGAAAGCGATAAATTCTGCATGAAAATATTTCATTATTATTATTATTTCATAGCTCAACTTGTTATTATTAAACGATGAAGTATTCTTGGAGGAAAAAATTGATGGTGTCAAGTTTCTACAATTGACATTGGCAGATAAAAAAAATTTAGAAGTGAAGTGTGGCCCATCTGTTAAAATGTACCATCATATAAAAATTTTGTGCTGAAAAGCGATAAATTCTGCATGAATATATTCCATTATTATTATTATTTCATAGCTCAACTTGTTATTATTAAACGATGAAGTATTTTTGGAGGAAAAAATTGATGGTGTCAAGTTTCTACAATTGACATTGGCAGATTAAAAAAATTTAGAAGTGAAATGTGGCCCATCTGTTAAAATGTACCATCACATAAAAATTTTGCGCTGGAAAGCGATAAATTGTGCATGAATATATTCCAATATTATTATTATTTCATAGCTCAACTTGTTATTATTAAACGATGAAGTATTCTTGGAGGAAAAAATTGATGGTGTCAAGTTTCTACAATTGACATTGGCAGATAAAAAAAATTTAGAAGTGAAGTGTGGCCCATCTGTTAAAATGTACCAGCATATAAAAATTTTGTGCTGGAAAGCGATAAATTCTGCATGAATATATTCCATTATTATTATTATTTCATAGCTCAACTTGTTATTATTAAACGATGAAATATTTTTGGAGGAAAAAATTGATGGTATCAAGTTTCTACAATTGACATTGGCAGATTAAAAAAATTTAGAAGTGAAGTGTGGCCCATCAGTTAAAATGTACCATCACATAAAAATTTTGTGCTGGAAAGCGATAAATTCTGCATGAATATATTCCATTATTATTATTATTTCATAGCTCAACTTATTATTAAACGATGAAGTATTCTTGGAGGAAAAAATTGATGGTGTCAAGTTTCTACAATTGACATTGGCAGATAAAAAAAATTTAGAAGTGAAGTGTGGCCCATCTGTTAAAATGTACCAGCATATAAAAATTTTGTGCTGGAAAGCGATAAATTCTGCATGAATATATTCCATTATTATTATTATTTCATAGCTCAACTTGTTATTATTAAACGATGAAGTATTCTTGGAGGAAAAAATTGATGGTGTCAAGTTTCTACAATTGACATTGGCAGATAAAAAAAATTTAGAAGTGAAGTGTGGCCCATCTGTTAAAATGTACCATCATATAAAAATTTTGTGCTGAAAAGCGATAAATTCTGCATGAATATATTCCATTATTATTATTATTTCATAGCTCAACTTGTTATTATTAAACGATGAAGTATTTTTGGAGGAAAAAATTGATGGTGTCAAGTTTCTACAATTGACATTGGCAGATTAAAAAAATTTAGAAGTGAAATGTGGCCCATCTGTTAAAATGTACCATCACATAAAAATTTTGTGCTGGAAAGCGATAAATTCTGCATGAAAATATTTCATTATTATTATTATTTCATAGCTCAACTTGTTATTATTAAACGATGAAGTATTCTTGGAGGAAAAAATTGATGGTGTCAAGTTTCTACAATTGACATTGGCAGATAAAAAAAATTTAGAAGTGAAGTGTGGCCCATCTGTTAAAATGTACCATCATATAAAAATTTTGTGCTGAAAAGCGATAAATTCTGCATGAATATATTCCATTATTATTATTATTTCATAGCTCAACTTGTTATTATTAAACGATGAAGTATTTTTGGAGGAAAAAATTGATGGTGTCAAGTTTCTACAATTGACATTGGCAGATTAAAAAAATTTAGAAGTGAAATGTGGCCCATCTGTTAAAATGTACCATCACATAAAAATTTTGCGCTGGAAAGCGATAAATTGTGCATGAATATATTCCAATATTATTATTATTTCATAGCCCAACTTGTTATTATTAAACGATGAAGTATTCTTGGAGGAAAAAATTGATGGTGTCAAGTTTCTACAATTGACATTGGCAGATAAAAAAAATTTAGAAGTGAAGTGTGGCCCATCTGTTAAAATGTACCAGCATATAAAAATTTTGTGCTGGAAAGCGATAAATTCTGCATGAATATATTCCATTATTATTATTATTTCATAGCTCAACTTGTTATTATTAAACGATGAAATATTTTTGGAGGAAAAAATTGATGGTATCAAGTTTCTACAATTGACATTGGCAGATTAAAAAAATTTAGAAGTGAAGTGTGGCCCATCAGTTAAAATGTACCATCACATAAAAATTTTGTGCTGGAAAGCGATAAATTCTGCATGAATATATTCCATTATTATTATTATTTCATAGCTCAACTTGTTATTATTAAACGATGAAGTATTCTTGGAGGAAAAAATTGATGGTGTCAAGTTTCTACAATTGACATTGGCAGATAAAAAAAATTTAGAAGTGAAGTGTGGCCCATCTGTTAAAATGTACCAGCATATAAAAATTTTGTGCTGGAAAGCGATAAATTCTGCATGAATATATTCCATTATTATTATTATTTCATAGCTCAACTTGTTATTATTAAACGATGAAGTATTCTTGGAGGAAAAAATTGATGGTGTCAAGTTTCTACAATTGACATTGGCAGATAAAAAAAATTTAGAAGTGAAGTGTGGCCCATCTGTTAAAATGTACCATCATATAAAAATTTTGTGCTGAAAAGCGATAAATTCTGCATGAATATATTCCATTATTATTATTATTTCATAGCTCAACTTGTTATTATTAAACGATGAAGTATTTTTGGAGGAAAAAATTGATGGTGTCAAGTTTCTACAATTGACATTGGCAGATTAAAAAAATTTAGAAGTGAAGTGTGGCCCATCAGTTAAAATGTACCATCACATAAAAATTTTGTGCTGGAAAGCGATAAATTCTGCATGAATATATTCCATTATTATTATTATTTCATAGCTCAACTTGTTATTATTAAACGATGAAGTATTTTTGGAGGAAAAAATTGATGGTGTCAAGTTTCTACAATTGACATTGGCAGATTAAAAAAATTTAGAAGTGAAATGTGGCCCATCTGTTAAAATGTACCATCACATAAAAATTTTGCGCTGGAAAGCGATAAATTGTGCATGAATATATTCCAATATTATTATTATTTCATAGCTCAACTTGTTATTATTAAACGATGAAGTATTTTTGGAGGAAAAAATTGATGGTGTCAAGTTTCTACAATTGACATTGGCAGATAAAAAAAATTTAGAAGTGAAGTGTGGCCCATCTGTTAAAATGTACCAGCATATAAAAATTTTGTGCTGGAAAGCGATAAATTCTGCATGAATATATTCCATTATTATTATTATTTCATAGCTCAACTTGTTATTATTAAACGATGAAGTATTTTTGGAGGAAAAAATTGATGGTGTCAAGTTTCTACAATTGACATTGGCAGATTAAAAAAATTTAGAAGTGAAATGTGGCCCATCTGTTAAAATGTACCATCACATAAAAATTTTGCGCTGGAAAGCGATAAATTGTGCATGAATATATTCCATTATTATTATTATTTCATAGCTCAACTTGTTATTATTAAACGATGAAGTATTCTTGGAGGAAAAAATTGATGGTGTCAAGTTTCTACAATTGACATTGGCAGATAAAAAAAATTTAGAAGTGAAGTGTGGCCCATCTGTTAAAATGTACCGTCATATAAAAATTTTGTGCTGAAAAGCGATAAATTCTGCATGAATATATTCCATTATTATTATTATTTCATAGCTCAACTTGTTATTATTAAACGATGAAGTATTTTTGGAGGAAAAAATTGATGGTGTCAAGTTTCTACAATTGACATTGGCAGATTAAAAAAATTTAGAAGTGAAGTGTGGCCCATCAGTTAAAATGTACCATCACATAAAAATTTTGTGCTGGAAAGCGATAAATTCTGCATGAATATATTCCATTATTATTATTATTTCATAGCTCAACTTGTTATTATTAAACGATGAAGTATTTTTGGAGGAAAAAATTGATGGTGTCAAGTTTCTACAATTGACATTGGCAGATTAAAAAAATTTAGAAGTGAAATGTGGCCCATCTGTTAAAATGTACCATCACATAAAAATTTTGCGCTGGAAAGCGATAAATTGTGCATGAATATATTCCAATATTATTATTATTTCATAGCTCAACTTGTTATTATTAAACGATGAAGTATTCTTGGAGGAAAAAATTGATGGTGTCAAGTTTCTACAATTGACATTGGCAGATAAAAAAAATTTAGAAGTGAAGTGTGGCCCATCTGTTAAAATGTACCAGCATATAAAAATTTTGTGCTGGAAAGCGATAAATTCTGCATCAATATATTCCATTATTATTATTATTTCATAGCTCAACTTGTTATTATTAAACGATGAAATATTTTTGGAGGAAAAAATTGATGGTGTCAAGTTTCTACAATTGACATTGGCAGATTAAAAAAATTTAGAAGTGAAGTGTGGCCCATCTGTTAAAATGTACCATCATATAAAAATTTTGTGCTGGAAGGCGATAAATTCTGCATGAATATATTCCATTATTATTATTTCATAGCTCAACTTGTTATTATTAAACGATTTAAATTCCATTGTTGATAAATTCTGCATGAATATATTCCATTATTATTATTATTTCATAGCTCAACTTGTTATTATTAAACGATTTAAATTCCATTGTTCCGTTATTCTGATTTAAATTCCATTATTTCATAGCTCAACTTGTTATTAGTAAACGATGAAGTATTTTTGGAGGAAAAAATTGATGGTGTCAAGTTTCTACAATTGACATTGGCAGATTAAAAAAATTTAGAAGTGAAGTGTGGCCCATCTGTTAAAATGTACCATCACATAAAAATTTTGTGCTGGAAAGCGATAAATTCTGCATGAATATATTCCATTATTATTATTATTTCATAGCTCAACTTGTTATTATTAAACGATTTAAATTCCATCGTTGATAAATTCTGCATGAATATATTCCATTATTATTATTATTTCATAGCTCAACTTGTTATTATTGTCAACTTTATTATATTGACAATTCTCCTACTTTAGGAATATTTTTTTCTTTTTTTTTTCACTCTGCTGTCTGCCATATATAATCGTTGTATATATTATAACTTAAATAATGTTTTAAGGCTGTTCTGTTCTCAACTGCTCTGCTCAACAAGCGCAAAATGTTTTGACACATTTACAAGATCATTTTTTAATGGAAAGATATAAAATTGGAAAGCCTGGCCATTGAAAGCAATTTGGAATCGAGCTGTTTTTCTCATTTTTTGATCAATCAATTGCCTATTGAGTTACAAGGAATTTTGATCATGTGACACGGCATTTTTCTCCCCCTTACTGACTGGATTTTCTTCTTTCGCTCGGAAGTTCAGTTCAAAATACCAACTTTGACAGTATTTTCTGAAAGATCTATTGCGTTTACAAGAAAACGGAAAAAACAGTTCTATTACATAGTTTCTGAATAACAACACCTTCTAGTTTCATGCGTTTCCGAACAAAAATGAATTAAAACTTATGTCAGAAAGTTGACTCTTCGGATTTGAGAACAGCTTTAACTGTAAAAAGGATTTTGTGAATGTGTCAGAAAGTTTTGCATTGCTGAAAAAAAAAGAAATTGTTGAGCAGTAAACAGAAATGATGATTAAAAGAAAAAAAACTGAAAGCAAAATCCTTCTTTTTCTTACTGTTAAAAAATAATTGTTATCTTCGTTATTAATTGCTCAATTTCATTCAAATTTTCAGCTAGTTGCAATAACAATAAATTAGGCCACATACCAAATTTCTATTAAAATATAATAAGTTATAAGAAAATCATAGGCTGCTAAAAACAGCCCAATATTAGACACACAATTTATTTAGCTCAGAGAACTTGGACACTGTGAGAATCAGATAAGCTTTCCACTGATAATGTTTTGCTATGCAGAAACAAACCCTGCACAGACTTTTTCAAAAAAAAAAAAAAAAAAAAAAAAAGAAAAGAAAAATAGAGAAAAGGAGTATTTATTTTAAACAAACAATTTTTTTTTAAATGATAATACTTCATATTTCATTAACATCTTCATTTAATGTCCATTTATATTGTAATGAAGGCATAATATTAAAGAGAGAAAGAAATTCAGATGAATTTCAAAAACACATGCCGTTCTGGGACAATTTTCAAATAGAAGATGCAATCTGACTTCTTAGACAATAAAATATTTTAGGCATATTAAAAAAGAAAAATGTGAAAAAACTAATTAATATATTATTATTTTATACTTACGATAGCCACACTTCTTGCAAGCAGGACGAATATTATCAGATGTCTGATTAGTCAGACGAGCCATTAAATCTGCCATGATAAAAAGAAAAAAAGTCAGAATTTTAAAATTCCTTTACAAATAAAAAGTTAATGTTTGTTTTTTATAAATGCAGCAAATTCTGGTTATTTGGAACAGCTGTATAATTGGTGAAAAATGTCAAAAATGAAATTGAAAAATATAATTGACTTTATGTCTGATAACTGAGGCAGTTGCTTTATCAGGACAAAGTTAATGGCACTGCTTCCCCAGGGCGCAATTTCGGAGGTATACTGATTAACAAAAAATATGTATGGAAAGCTGAGACCTTCTCTTTGACCATGCAACCAGTTTTCAAAAATACAAATTTCAATACTTTAAAGAAATTCACAACCACAGGTTACTTTGTGCCTTACAGAGATGATATGTTTTCTATGCTGAAAGTGACTAAACATCCGTGTTTTGACACAATTTTCTCAGAGCATCTTTGCAGATCAGATTTACATTACCTTAAAACATTTCAAAATGTTTGGATGAGTAGAACTATTTTTTACAAAATAAAACATTCGACCAAAAAACTGAAAAGCGGAGTGTTTCGATGCAGTTTTGCTCGCCTTCGGCTCACGCTTTTCCTACTAAATATATGCATATTTGTTCATGAAATTTTAAAGAGGGCTCTGATACAGTTATATTTATAATGTATTAAAATTTCAGAGAGTTTGGCGATAAGAACTATCTTTTTTTGTAGTTGTTGTTACGCTAACAGAATGAATGAGAAAACAAGAAAAAAAGCAAGAAGAAAACATATTTCTTTTCCATCTAGATATCAATAATTTTTTTCATGAATTTTTGTCATGAGATGCATAACAATCATATTTATAACCCCTGAAAATCTCAAAGTTCAGACAAGAAGAACTACTTCTTTTTAAGTACTGAAATAGACCACGTAAATAAAATTAAAAAAAAAAAAAAAAAAAAAAAAAATGTCTTCTTACAAGCCCTTTTACCATTAAATATCAATATTTTTTCTCTTAGTAAAGATGAAAATAAGCACTCGCCAGTCGCCACTCGGCGACTAAATGTGAAAAACTGGCGGCTAAAAATATGGAAAGTACCGGCCAAATGCAGAATTTTCCAAAGCGATTTCGTCAAAAAATCGCGGAAAAAAACCCACGAATTTTGTCAAAAGATCGCGAAAATACCCAAATATCATCAACAGATCGCGTAAAAAGCGAATTTCGAAAAAGAATCGTGAAAAAAAACGAGACTTTAATCGCGAAAATACCATACATTTCATCAAAGGATCGCAGAAAAACCCGAATTTCGTTAAAGGATCGCTCAGAAACCCAAATTTCGTCAAATGACCGCGAAAAAAACGCAGATATCGTGAATGGATCGCGAAAAAAACGCAAATATCGCCAATAGATCGCTAAAAACAAACGCGAATTTCGTCAAATGATCGCGAAAAAACGAACATTTCGTCAAAAGATTACGGAAAAACGTAAATTTCGTCGAAGGATCGCGAAAAAAAATATCGTGAATGGATCGCGGAAAAAACGCAAATATCGACAATAGATCGCGAAAAAACGCAAATATCGTCAATAGATCGCGAAAAAAACGCGAATTTTGCCAAGGAATCGCGAAGAAAACGAGAATTTTGTTAAAAGATCGCGAAAAAAACCGCACATTTCGTCAAAGAATCGCAGAAAAACCTGTATTTCGTCAAAGGATTGCTAAAAAAACCCGAATTTCGTCAAAGAATCGCGAAAAAAACGCAAAATATCGTCAATAAATCGTGGAAAAACGCAAAATATCGTCAATGGATCGCGGAAGAAACGCAAAATATCGTCAATGGATCGCGGAAGAAACGCAAAATATCGTCAATGGATCGCGGAAGAAACGCAAAATATCGTCAATGGATCGCGGAAGAAACGCAAAATATCGTCAATGGATCGCGGAAGAAACGCAAAATATCGTCAATGGATCGCGGAAGAAACGCAAAATATCGTCAATGGATCGCGGAAGAAACGCAAAATATCGTCAATGGATCGCGGAAGAAACGCAAAATATTGTCAATGGATCGCGAAAAAACGCAAAATATCGTCAATGGATCGCGAAAAAAACGCAAATTTTGTCAATAGATCGCAGAAAAAAACGAATTTTGTCAAAGAATCGCGTTAAATAGAGAATTTCGTCAAAGAATCGCGAAAACGAACGAGAAATTTCATCAAAAAGTCACTAAAAAAGTGCGAATTTTGTCAAAAGATCGTGTGCATAATTTGTTCCAGGAGAGAACCTTTATATTTCAGAAAATTTGCCTTAAACTTCAGATTTTTTTTTTTTAATTTTGAAAAGTACCTAAGTATAGTGGACTTATGTAGTTAGCTATATAAGCATGTTACATTTAACTCTGCTGTTAACTTTATTTAAAATAGATTGGAAATTAGTATCTCAAGTTTATTCAAAACAATATGAATTAAAATATTTTTATTTATTACATAAATTACTTATTTACTCTAAACTTACATATTTTTTAATTAAATATTCAGTAACATAAATGTACTTATTGGCGACTAAAGAAATTATTCTCACTAGCCAGTAACTGGCAACTAAATAAAATCAACTTACCGGCCAGTGGCCACTAAGTAAAATTCCTTATTTTCATCTTTATCTCTTAGGCTACGGAAACATTGCGTTTTTAATTCGTAAAAATTTTAAATCCCCTCCCCCTTTTTTTTTTGCATATTTTAAAATTATGCATCGACTGCAAAAGTCAAAATATGCAAAAAGGAAAATACAGTAGAAGATCTTTATAACGCAATTCCATATAACGCAATTCTCCATATAACGTACAACTTCTTCAGATGTAAACAATGAATTTTTCAATTCAGAAGCACCTATATTCCCATATTATAAAAAATTGTGACTTTCTACAAAACTAAATTTAATTTATTATTTCAACTTTATATCCTTAATTCAGGACTTTTTAATGAAAAATTTGCTATTATTACAATAAATAGTTTTGAAAATGAGTAGTAATATAATAAATGATTTGGTCCAGGTATACTTGGATCTTATAAAGTAAATTTAAGAATGTGTGGAATGATCTATATTATGCTAAAAATTATTATCTGGATAACATCTGGTAACAAGGAAAGCAGTATAAAGCTACTCTAATGTATTTTGATATGTTTCAGATATATTTGCCCATGTTTACAAAGTAAATTTAATGATATGTGAAATGTGATCCATATAACGCAAAATTCTATATAACGCACAACCTTGCGTTTTTAGGTTTGCGTTATAAAGATCTTCTACTGTACTAAACAGCATGTACTTTCAGATCTCTTTCCAACACCACAAACAATTTTAAAAAATCCTAAACTTCTGTGAAAAAAATTCCTTTCCCAAGTCCCTTTTTATTCTTTCCATGCATTTTCCCACAGGATTAACATAAAACACATTTTGATCAAAAATATACACTTAATTTTATACAAGCTCTGAGATTTTAATACTATGTATTAATCTTTCAGCTAATAATAGAATATCAATTTGGTTCAGGTACAATCAATTAGATTTAGGTGTGAAATAATTAATTTGAAAAAAAAAAAAAAATTCACTGAGGATTTCGATGTAAAAAAAAAAAAAAGTTATGCATAAAACCCTGATTTTTAACTTTAAGTTTCAATATTTTAACATGAAAACTACACACAGTAATTAGAAACATTAATATTTAAAACTTATAAAATTGGTTTAGAAATCATAACATATAGAGGGAAAACAATCAGTTCGTTCAAAAATTTTCCATACATTCCATCCATCTGGGGAAAAAAAGAAAAACATTGCTTTTTATAACTAAAAAACAATATTTTAGGACAAAATTATACACAGGGTTTAGACGACAAGAAATGTATTTTTTTTAATGTTGAATTCCCCATAGCCCATTGCTAGTGTTGACTTTAGGTCAATTTGGCAGGACACAGCACCCAGTGGCTCTTTTAAACTACTATGTGCACCTAGCAGCCCTTTTTCATTATTTTATGCGCCCGATGGCACTTACTGTTAATTTTACAGCACCCTTTCAATTCATTTCTTTTCCCACTCCAGGAGAAAAAAACTCATGATATATGCCCATTGTCACGACAAATAAATCATAAATTTCATCTCTTGGTCACAGGAAAGTGTCGTGAAATTTGTCAATCGGTCATGTGAAAAAAATAGAGAAATTTGCTGAAAAAAAAACATAAAATTCATCAGACAGTCACAGGAAAAAAAACTTGTTAATTTCGCCAGTAAGTCTTGGGGGAAAATTTGGAAATCGACCAACTGTTCACAGGAAAGAATAATGGAATTAGTGGATCAACAGAGAGAAAAAATCTGTGAAATTCGTTCTACAACCATATGAAAAACTCCTGCGAGTATAATCAACCAGTCACAAAAATAAAACAAAATTTGCCAATTGGCAGAAATGAAATATCTTGAAATTCTTCAATCGGCTGCAGCAAAGAAAGTTGTGAAAATCATCATTTTCAATTGTCAGAAAGAATTGCAAAAATCGCCAGTCATTCATTGAAAAAAAAAAATCATGAAATTCTTCAGCTGATCGCTTTAACATATTGTGAAATTAGTCAATCGATCGAAAGAAAAAATCATGAAATTCGTCAACTAATCTTGGGGGAAAAAAAAATCACGAAATTCTCCAGTCTATTGCAGAAAAAAATGTGAAATTCGTCAATTGATCATAGGAAAAACATGTAATTTTCACCAATCAATTGTGGGAAAAAATTGCGAAATTCGTTGGTCAGTCGTAGGTAAATATCACAAAATCCGTCAGTCAGTCATGGAAAAAAAAAAAAACTCAAAATTCTTCAGTGAAAAAATGTGAAATTCATCAATCGCTTGCGAAAAAAACAAAAAACAACAAAAAAAACACTGATTTTAATAAAGATGATAAAGAATACTTCTTAACTGCTATTTTCACTGTTATTTTGAAATGCATGCGGATTTTAGAGACTCTACTGTACATATTTTTTTTACCAATTTTTCACACAGTCAGCGGACACATATTTTATAACAATTAAAATCCTTTTATATCCCATCTGGACAATTGGCTGAATCCCAAAACAGCCGAGACACTTGAAATTGTTCAATTTGGCAAAGCGATAAATGAATTTTTGTTGTTACCAGTTCGTTTCATAAATTCTTTCCACGCCTACATCGGCTTAATGGGACTGGTTGATTTGTTGTGTATCGGATGGTTATGCCTACCTGACAACTTTTATTGACAATTAACTCAGCGGTGTTTTGACAACTCAACTCCGCATGTGTTGAACGTTTGCGAAGACCAACACATGCTTGGGAAGACATTTTGTAATTGTAAACTTTAAATGACGGCAATGCGAAAGTTTGTTATTGTTAATATTTGTTAATTTTTTTTGCTGTTTTTAGTTGTGAAATTTGAAAGTTAAAGTACCTATGTAATTTAGTTTGAAATTGCAAGTATTTGTTCATTTTTTTTTTTGCTGGAAAGTTAAATGAAGTTTACCGGACGACAGGAAATTTACGAAATTATGGCAATTCAACATTTTCTAGAGTTGGGTTTCAAGAAAGGAGATGTGTGTTAAGGTATGTTAATAATTTTATGGATTTTTTGTTACAGTTGTTTATATTAGCAGTTTATTGTATATTTCTCATGTATGCTGGCCTTACGAGTTTTGTATATTTTGGTATTGCTACACAGCGAGAACTGCGGAATTTTCAGATTGGTACATAGACAGCGAGAACTGCTGAATTTTGAGATTGCTACACAGCGAGAACTGCTGAATTTTGAGATTGCTACGCAGCGAGAAATGGTGAATGTTGAGATTGCTACACAGGGAGAACTGCTGAATCCAGTGATGTTTTTTTTTTCGGTTAATGAACACGTAGCATTCATACAATATTCACTGATTGCCGCTTTAACGAGTTTCCTGCGTTTTTCAGATTGCTGTAGAACTAGGTTGCTGTATTCAGTGATATATATTATTTTTTTTTATGAACGGGAAGCGTTCATACTTCTGTAAATTAGAAATGAATTGTTCAATGTTTACTCTGATATAGACACGTACTTCAAAATATTAAATGATGCCATGATTTTTTGTGAAAGTTGTTGAGAAATGAAAATTTTAATCATTAAATCGTTACTCTGATTTGGAAAGATGCTTTAAAAATTTCACATTTTTCAATAAATTTATGTTGAAATCATTTGTTTTATTTTGAATCTCATAAAAATCAGCCTTCCCGTGTTTTCTAATGTGTCGTTATTTATAAATGTTGTATTTCCCATGATTCCAGGATGATGACGTAGTAAAAAACAGTCTGGAAGCATTCAGGAAAGTGGACCAATCACGTTAGTTTTCAGGTTGCCGCATTTTAGGTTGGCGTATGCGGGGTGTTTGGCGCTTGTCAGAAAAGTCACCGAATGGGGTGTCTTGCCTGTTCTGGGATTCTGCCGGACAATTATAGGTTGCAGGGCTTGAATTTCAGTATGGGATGGCAGGATTCCCGCCCAAAATTTTGAAATCCTGCTCAAAAGAATATCGTGGGTAGGGATTGACCGAATACTGAATAGTTGATTCGGTATTTGGTGGTTCGGCATGTAAAGCAAATATTCGGCTTCGGCCGAATACTTTTAAGTATTCGGCCGAATAATTGCCGATAAGTATTTTCTTAGAAGTAGAAGAATTCGCTTTACTTAGCAGTAGAATAGGCTAAACAATGAGTTTCAATATCATGCGCATGAGTTCAGAGTTCAGCTGCACTGCAAGAAACAAGTCAAAGGCCCTTTTTTATTTTTTAAAAAAAACTACTTTTTCCTTCCTAAAATAGTCTACATAGGTGTGAAATCAAAACAACTGTCTACAACAGAGAAAAAAAAAGTAAGGAAGATGTTCATTTTTCCCTTATCATTTAATTTTATTTAATATGTATTTTCTTTAATATACAGATCAAATAAGTATATCAGAATTCACATCTGTATATCTAAGGTATATATTAAAGAAAATGTACACATCAAATAAGTATACCCCTATGCCTATCCTATAGCTTTTATAACCATTATATCAAAATCGCTCAAATTTCTTATCTTCACCACCACAATGTTAAAATATTAATCAAAATATAAATATTCTATCAATAATTTGACAGAAAATAGTTAAATGTACAAATTGATATAATACCTTTTGTATTTTGAGAAAATTCCTATTCAATATGTTTATAATTAGACTTAGACAATCAGTAAATCAGCTTAATGACAACATTGTTTCTTATTATTTTAATGAACTTTTGTTTATCTGACAATCCTTATCCTTAATAATACCCTGTATAGTTTAATATTTTCATAGGTTATTTTCGGGTATTGACTAGTGATAAAATAATAAAAAATAAGTGATGGGTTAATGAATTTGTGAGGGGAAAGAAGTCATTAAATTTTTTTTTGTAATTAGATTTTAGAATAAAAATGTAACTGAATTAAATTATTGAGAATTTAATTTCAATTAAAGTTCTTTGACCGAAGCTTCGGTATTCGGCAAAA
Organism: Maratus speciosus; assembly: GCA_963932465.1. Taxonomy (NCBI): domain Eukaryota; kingdom Metazoa; phylum Arthropoda; class Arachnida; order Araneae; family Salticidae; genus Maratus; species Maratus speciosus. Next base: position 568,641,000 of record OZ010787.1, read on the forward strand.
TTGCTGCTTCGGTCAATCCCTAATCGTGGACAGGATGCTGCTGTCCAAAAAATCTTACAATTTTCCTGAAATTTTTGCATTTTGAAATAATATGAACAACTCCTGCGAATGCCTTCTGAATTTCCCGATACTTTCGCACGACCGATTGACACATTTTACCGTGAAAGATCGTTGAAATTCACAAATTTTTCACGCGACCGATAGACAAATTTCGTTATTTTTTTCTTGAGATCGGTTGACAAGTGCCCATGACTAATTGGCGAACTCAGGAGTGATTCCGTTACGATTTTTCCAAAAATTTAAGACATTAGGTTTCGAAAATTATGAAAAATCGGTCAACAGTTTAACAGAAAAATATCGCGAATTTCAACAAATGATAGCCGAAAAAATCAATTTTGTCAATCGTTCGAGGAAAAAATCACCAATTTTGTCGCAAAGAATTGCGAATAAAATGTAAATTTTGTCAAAGGATCACAGAAAAACGTGAATTTCGTCAGATTGCAAAAAAAAAAAAAAAAAAAAAACTGGAAATTCATCAAAGGATTGCAAAAAAAAAACGCAAATTACATGAAAGGATAGCAAAAAAATCATAAATTTCGACAAAAGAACGCAGAAAAAACGCGAGTTTTGGCAAAGAATCGCAAAAAAAAGGGGAATTTCGTCAAAGGATCACGGAAAAATGGAAATTTCGTCAAAGGATCGCGGAATAAATGCAAATTTAGTCAAAGGGCCACTGAAAACAAAATGCAAATTTCATCAAAGAATCGTGAAAAAACTCGAACTTCGACAAAGGATCATGAAATAAACGCGCATTTTGTCATAGGATCGCAAAAAAAAAACTAATTTTATCAAAAGATCACGAAAAAAATACAAATTTCATGAAAGAATTGCGATTTTCATCAAAAGATCACGAAAAAAACACTAATTTTGTCAAAAGGTTGCGGGATAAAAAGTGAATTTTGTCAAAGGGTTGCAGAAAAAAAAAAAGCCTGATATCAAACTGAACCAAAAAAGATAAAACGTTTACTCGACCTGCAACAAAAAATAATTAGCACCTGGAGAGGATTTCCCAATCCCTTCCCATCATCCCCTGCTGTAACATTTCAGGAATTTTGCTGTGAATTTCCGATTTTTTTTTTTTTTTTAAACTCAGAAACACCCTGACAGTCTGTATTAATACTGACATGACAAAATAATTAATGTAAATCTTTAAATAACACGTAAAATAACAGTGGGTTTTAGATTTTTTTCTCCCTCCCAAATAGCTGAACTCCCCTCCATTTATAAATGTTGGTAGGGAGACTCCCCTTCTAGGAAAAATTGAATTTTAAGCCCTGGATTGTGATTTTTTTTTTTTTTTTGGTGAAAAATAACATTTTATTAATAATAATTTCTTTAAGTCTTCCTGCTAAAGTTTTCAATATTTTTTCGTAAGCTACAAAATCATTGTGCATTTATCACAGGGTCATAAAAAAGTCAGGGTTTAACCCTTAACCGGAAACGTGAAAATTCCGTGCTCAAAAGAACACATAATAATTTACCAAATAGTGAACTTAAACATTTAATCTTTAATAGTAATGCATTAACATGACCATTTTTTTAATATAACAGCATAAAAATACGTTTTGAATGTCGGATAGAGAAAATATTAATGGCAGATATGTAAACGCAACCGTCTCACAGACAGTTTCCAGTTAAGGGTTAAAAAAATAAAAAAAGTCCTTCCGGCCAGTGCCGGGAGGAAGAGGTAGCTTTCATATTCCTTATTTTAAAAAACCAACTTATATTATTCAAACACACGAAGCTCAATTTAGTGGAAACCGAATATAGGAGATTCAATACTAATTTTTATCAATATTAAATCATTATGAATGAGAATTTTGCAAAATTAGTCAGCTTTATCCAAGCTGCTTTTATTTAAAGTAACTTATATTTGGCTGCCAAATTCGGCGATTTCTTAAAGTGCCTGCCAATTTAAGACAACATGGTGGATGAGGATAACCAGTGAACTTCGTCGAGACCTTAGTAATTGCTGTGCACATGCTCACTCACATCGGAATCAGTTGATATATACGAGTGCTGTCGCAGGCAAAAAATCAGATTTTTCAAAATATCACCCACATTAGAAATTTAAACGGCTATATCTGAGCCATTTTTTAAGATAAAGACAAACAAAAAATGCTCCTGAATCCTTATATCAAGGTCAAAATACTTAAGAAAGAAACCTTTTTCAATTACTAATTTTTTTGCACCTCACTTTAAATATAATTTTTTTTTTATTTAATGGCCGCCATTTTGAAACAAGATGGCTGATGAAGCTGGCAAGCGAACTTGGTCGAGATATTGATGTATACTATCCACATGCCTTCTTCCATCGAAATAGGCGAATACGTGTGTTATCGCGTGACAAATACAAGATCGTTTCAAAGTTTTAGCCATGCTAGAAATTCAAAGTGCTATAATTCAACCATTTTTTAAGATATAAACAAAAGAACAAATTTTCAGAAACAAAAACTGCTCCAGAATCTTTGTATCAAGACCAAACACATAAAAAAAATCTTTTTCATTTTCCAATTTTTTAATACCTCATTTTATATTTTAAATTAATTTTTTTTAGAAATAGCAACCCTTTTGAAACAAGATGGCGAATGAAGCTGGCCAACGAACTCGGTTGAGACATTGGTGTGTACTATGTACAGACCAAGTTACATCCAAATCGGTTCATAAATACGCCTGTTATCGCGTGACAAAAAATCAGGTCATTTTAAAATGTCAGTCACAATAGAAATTCAAAATGCTATAACTCAGCCATTTTTTTTGATATAGACAAAACAAAACCTATTCCGGAATCTTTGTATTAAGGTCAAACACATACGAAAAAAATCTTTTTCATTTTTCCAATTTTTTGGTATCTCATTTTAAATTTTAATTTTTTTTAATTTTTTTAAATGGCCGCCATTTTGAAACAAGATGGCGGATGAAGCTGGCCAACGAACTCGGTTGAGATATTTGTAAGTACTATGTACACACCAAGGTACAACCAAATCGGTTCACAAATACGTCTGTTATCACGTGACAAAAATCAGGACGTTTCAAAATGTCAGCCACACTAGAAATTCAAAATGCTATAACTCAGCCATTTTTTAAGATATACACGAAACAAAAACTGCTTCCGTATCTTTTTATCAAGGTCAAACACATAAGAAAAAAATATTTTTTCAATTTTCAATTTTTTGGTACCACATTTCAAATTAAAATTTTTCTTAAAAATTTAAATGGCCGCCATTTTTAAACAAGATGGCGGATGAAGCTGGCCAACGAACTCGGTCGAGATATTGGTATGTACTATGTATAAACGAAGTTACATCCAAATCAGTTCATAGATACGCTTTTTATCGCGTGACAAAGTTCAGGACGTTTCAAAATGTCAGCCACGCTAGAAATTCAAAATGCTATAACTCAGCCATTTTGTAAGATATAGACGAAACAAAAACTGCTCCGGAGTCTTTGTATAAAGGTCAAATACATAAGAAAAAAATATTTTTCCATTTTCAATTTTTTGGTACCCCATTTCAAATTTTTAAAAAATTTTAAATGGCCGCCATTTTGAAACAAAATGGCGGATGAAGCTGGCCAACGAACTCGGTTGAGACATTAGTATGTACTATGTACACACCGAATTACATACAAATCGGTTCATAAATACGACAGTTACAGTGTGACATAGGTCAGATATATATATATATATATATATATATATCAATTTTGAACGGAGGGTGGTTTCGGGGTCTGGGGGTCATGATCGATGAAAATATACCAAAATTTTTTGAAATCGCTTTCCTCCGAACGGCTGCAATAGGTAGCTTTTTGTAATGAAAGCTACCTGAAAAGCAGCCCGAGCAGCTACCCACTACAACTTTAATGGTTGTAAAACACCCGTGTTTTTTAAAAAAACAGCCAGGGCAGGCTTCCTCTACAACCCTGATTTATAGCCAATAAAAATTTCAGAGTTCACACACCAAGAACTGTTTTTTTAACTATGAAATGACACAACAAAATGTGTTCTTATGAGCACTTTTACCACTAAAAATCAGTTTTTTTCATTTAAAAATATAAATTCAGACAAAATCGGGTTGTATATAAAATCATATACAAATCTGAGGTTCATTTAAGGTTATTATCATGGGCCCGGGCAGTGCCAGGCAAATCAGCTAGTAAAATATAGAAACACATTATAATACTGCACATTGAAAGAGACAATGAAAATTTTATAAAATTTCATTAAATAATTAAAAACAATAAGATACACACATTATTATTTAAAAATCAGAATAATGAGAGGCAGGATAGGGGGGATTTTTTTAGACCACTAGAATAACTGACTGTTTATGAATCTCAAAATGCAGTAATTCTTTAGAACTGATGTTAGAGATGATGTTTAGAACTGACTTTATGTTTGTTGTTTTTTATGTTGTTAAATTAAGCATAAAATGGTTATAAATGACCAATAAGGAAAGAAGATGGCGGACTCCGGGCGAATCCGCAAGTTGTTCCAAATTCCTTAATGAAGGCATCACTGTTTATAATTTAGGTCACAATTTAGGGGAAGAAGTGTGCAAAAAGAAGAGTGCAAAAAATGGTGGTAATGTGCAAAATCAAAACAAACTAGATGTAAAAAAAAAAAAATTCTGTTTTTTTAATAGATAAATCTAGTAATCAATTATATATATTATTAATCAAATATATATGACCTATTGTCCATTAATATACGTTTTGATAAACTGCAATATAATTCTTTCAATTTATCTCGAATTCGCGGAAATTTAATTTCAGGCATATTGAAAAGAAAAAAATTCTTAAAATGAATAATTAACAACATACATACCTTTAAGGTTACTTTCCATATTCGTTGTATTACTAGTAACGTAGGTTTTTCTGAGGTGAATAAACGTTTATTTTAGAGATGGCTATTATTTAATATATCAATTAATATTACTTGGAATAATACGAACCGTGTTCTTAAATCGCAAGTATCACGTAGAAAGAAGTAGAAAAGGATTCTAGGATTCTACTCGGGGATAGGTGGATTAGCTCAAAATGTCGTTGATGAACTAACTGCTAGAGGCGCAGCGATTAGTATAGATGTCAGATTTGCATTAACAAGTGGGTAAGTGTGATCACAGATCGCACAGAGGGTTTCGTTTAATATTCCTTTCAAAACACTTTATCCTTTTGAAAAATCTGTTACTTCCACATTTCGCAACCAGGGACAGACTCTATTCTAAACAAACCTCAATCCGAATGAAACACCATTTTACATACTATCCGTAGATATATTAGTCGAGGGGATTGGGCCCATAGCACCCGAGATAAGTAGGCGCCTCTGGTGGTAAAAAGTGGAACTAAAATATGTAAGGCTATGGTGCATAATATGAAAGAATGGTCACAGGGGTGTCGGCAAAAGTTGGAAAACTGCTCCCCGGGTGAAAAGGGCGGAGGTTAGAAAAATTGCTTAAAATACACAAGTTAGAGCCCGGAGAAGAAAATAATATAAGTCTTTTTGAAAATTTTATGATTTGTCATGTAGTCTGAGGTATTCAGTCGAGAAGTCTGAGGTCGTATGCAAAAATTCATGTCTCCAACTTAATTAAGGGCTCTCTTAGAAAGAATTCCTTAAAATACATAAATGGTAGCTCAAAGGGTTAAACGTAAGACTTTTTCAAAATTTTATGATTTGTCGCATGATGGTGTTCTGCTATAAGTATGCAAAAGGTCACGCCTCCAACCTAAATATGGTCTCACTTAGAAAGGATTGTTTAAAATACACATGTGGGAGCCCAAAAGGTTAAATGTACGACTTTTTCAAAATTTTATGATTTGTCGTTTGATGTGAGGTGCTCAGCTATAAGTATGCAAAATTTCACGCCTCCAACCTAATTAGGGGCTCACTTAGAAAGAATTGTTTAAAATATATATGTGGGAGCCCAAAGGGTTAAATGTACAACTTTTTGAACATTTTATGATTTGTCGTTTGTTGTGAGGTGTTCAGCTATAAGTATGCAAAATTTCACGCCTCCAACCTAATTAGGGGCTCACTTTCAAAGAATTGTTTAAAATACACATGGGGGAGCCCAAAGGGTTAAATGTATAACTTTTTCAATATTTCATGATTTGTCGTTTGATGTGAGGTGTTCAGCTATAAGTATGCAAAATTTCACGCCTCCAACCTAATTAGGAGCTCACTTAGAAAGGATTGTTTAAAATACACATGTGAGACCCCAAAGGGTTAAATTTACAACTTTTTCAAAATTTTATGATTTGTCGTTTGATGTGAGGTGTTCAGCTATAAGTATGCAAAATTTCATGCCTCCAACATAATTAGAGGCTCACTTAGAGAGAATTGTTTAAAATACACATGTGGGAAACCGAAGGGTTAAAGGCACGACTTTTTCAAAATTTTATGATTTGCCGTTTGGTCTGAGGTGTCCAGCTATAAGTACGCAAAATTTCACGCCTTCAACCTAATTAGGGGCTCGCTTAGAAAGAATTGTTTAAAATACACATTTGGGAGCCCAAAGGGTTAAATGTATGACTTTTTCAAAATTTTATGACTTGTCGTATGATGTGTGGTGTTCAGCTATAAGTATGCAAAATTTCAAGTCTCCAACATGTATAGTTTCTGAAAACGGGCTCTGTGACAGACAGACAGAGGAGCGAGACGAATAGGGTTTCGTCAGATGAACGGAACCCTGAAAAAATATGAGACATTACTAATTTTGGCTAAGATGTGTTATTATCCCACCCTCCGCGATGTTGAGTATTTGGCGATTTTTATCGCTCTGGCAACCCCGGCGTTTGGCGTCTAGTAACTTATTATGGCAACCCCCTTTTTTACGACGCGATGCTGACGGTTGCTTGACTCTTGTACCAGATACTCTTTGATATCGTGTTCTATGGCTGTCTTTTTTTTTTATGTTAAATTTATTGGATGTATTTCATTGACTATAGTTTCTGTAGTCCGTTTAAACGCTCTTGCTGAAGTAATTAAGAAATATGAGGAAATTTTGACATGAAAGGGAGGTTTGTTTATAGCGTGTCAATGCGTATTAAGCCTATTTTGGAAAATGACGGCGGTGTTATATTTTGTGCTGTAGGTTTCAAGAAAGCAGATGTCTGTTAAGGTATGTTGATAATTTTATGTAGATTTTGTTGCTTTAAGAGTTTTTTACATTTTGAGATTGCTACAAAACGAGAACTACTGAATTTTGAGAATGCTATATCGCGAAAAATGCTAAATTCGGCGATGTTTTTTTTTTCGGTAAATGAGCGCAAAGCGCTCATACAATTATTGCTGATTGCCACTTTAGCGAGTTTCGTTTTTTAGGTATATTTTGCTGCTTTGAGTTTTTTACATTTTGAGATTGCTACAAGACGAGAACTGCTGAATTTTGAGAATGCTATATCGCGAGAAATGCTGAATTCGGCGATGTTTTTTTTCCGTTAAATGTGCGCGAAGCGCTCATACAAGGATTACTGATTGCCAGTTTAGCGAATTTTGTTTATTATTTACATTTTATTTTCGTTGAGCCAAACATGCGTATAAACGGGTGCTTGGCGACATTTACTACTTGGCGAAAAGGGGGTTTTCTCGCCAAAAAAAATCCAAGATGGCGGAGGGTGGGATAATAACACATCTGTTCCCTAATTTTGTTAATTTTAATTAATTTCAACAGCTCACAATGGCTAGTAATTCTTTTAGCCTTGTTTGTGTTACAGGCTATCGGGCAGCCATTAATAGAAACAAAGCCTTACGAAAGAATCCAAGCTGGTTTTTATTCGCAAATTCGTGATTTATCCAAAAAAGAAATTTTATTTTCTTTCATTAAATTATTTTTGTGTATTAACGGTGATACGCGATCATTTTTTTTAAATTGATATTATTAACAGACATTTATAAATATCATAAATGTATTATTAAATAATTATAAATTATTATTAAATAACAATGATTACTTATTACTACATATTATCAAATATTAATTATTATTTGTATCAATTATTATTATTTTAATACAGAGAATAATTATTATTCATAAATATCAATGATTGTTAATTATTTATAATTCGTTTATGCATATTATGTAAATATTTTATTTTAAATAAATAATAATAATTTTTTATATTAATTTGAACAAATTATTTTCTATCAATAATATTCATAGTTATAAATTATATTTCTTCTTTTGCGCATTTCAAACAGCTACATTTTAAGATTTCGCATTTAATTTAAATTATACACACAAATTTCACATTAATTTAAAATTTTCAGTTTCAAAAATTTCACATTGTTTATAATTTAGGTCACAATTTAGGGGAAGAAGTGTGCAAAAAAAAGAGTGCAAAAAATGGCGGTAATGTGCCAAATCAAAACAAACTAGATGTAAAAAAAAAACTTCTGTTTTTTTAATAGAGTAATCTAGTAATCAATTATATATATTATTAATCGAATATAGGGTAGATGTGCCAGTAATGGACACCCTTAAGGAATTTCTTTAAAAATTATTTTTTTATTAATAATTATAATATTCCAGTTTTTTCAATATTATATTAATCTATCAACAATATTTAACCATTCTTATAGCCTCATTTTCCCATATGAATAGAAATTTAATTTTAAATAACAGAAATATATCAAAACACCCAAAAGCCCAGTAATGGACACCCTCTGGCCCACAGACTTCTAATATAAGTAGACTCCCAATCCCATTGTTCTCGCTAGAAGGTTTTGACTCCAACATGTTTTGCTTTCATCGCCAAAAGGGTGTCGTATTTTGGCGGTAATCCCTTTATTGGCAACTTTCGGATTTCATCCTCGCAATAAAATAAATGTAAACATAGAAACGAAACTACAAGCTGACACGAAAGTTGTCATTTTAAAAGCTAAAATAAAAAGTTCTTAAAAGAACTGTTAAAGGGTAAATTAAAAAGAAAAGCAAAAGTACGGTCAACTCAAGACAAACGCAGACAGACGATGTTTCGGCGGGAAACTGGAGATAGATTCCGAGGAGATTTTGGCGGGAGAAAAACCGGTTTGGCGCACTAAATCTGCCTTCCATCACGTGATGGAGGGCAGAGATGTAGGAGACAAGAAAAGGTTGCCGATTGGGAGTCTACTTATATTAGAAGTCTGTGCTCTGGCCCAGTAGTGGACACCCTCTGTTCCAGTAATGGACACCCCATAAAAAGTAATAAATATAATTGTTTATATGACTGTATTTAGAACCAGAATGTAATGAATACATACTAATGAAACAAAATAGTTATTTTAAAATAAATTTAACAATTAGGATACCAGTAATTAATAAAATATTTGTGATAATCATTTACTGTTTACATCAATTATTGTAATTATCAGAAGATCGATGTTTTAATTATTTTAGATGGATAGTTTAAAATACTAAATATCAGACAATTACAGCTATCAAATTATTGAAACAGTGGTGGATTTTAAAAGGTATATATATATATATAAAAAAAAGTTTTGGAATATTAATGTTTAGTTTTGTGTCACTATTTTAAACAATCTTCCAGAGATTACTTGATACATCATTTATAATAATTAATATTACAAATATGAAAGAAATGATATTGTGAGTTGAATATTTTAAATACTAAATAAAATAATTTCAAAATAAAACTGTAGAACTGATGTTTGAGGCCACTGATCTGCAGATTTACTAGTTTCATGAATATTAATCTATAACTTTCATTAATAGTATTACATTTTTTTTTTTTTTTAAATAAGGAAACATTTAAGACAGAAAATGGATTTTTAATAGCTTCTGTAACTTAATTGCTTTTATTTAAACAAAGAGGAAGCCCTATGAGCCCCTCTTTGACTGTGCTCTTAAACAGTATTTTCTGCTTCCTGGCTGGTTTGATTGCTAGATTGTAAAACATGTGAGGTTTATATATATACTACATTAAAAAAAATAATAAATAAAATAAAATATCGAAATTTTATTAATCACATAAAATAACTTAAAAGCAGCTATTTATAAAAGTTTTGGTGTTATTACATTTTGGTAAGTATAATTTAAAAATTAAATTTGATTATTTAGGTTTGCAGTTAAGCCAAAGTATTTTTGCACTATAAACATTACTAAAATTGCATTTTTAGCAATGTCTACATGTGGTGTCCATTACTGGAAAATGACTAATTAACCATCCCAGTAATGGACACCCCCTCTTAAAACCTTAAAAAGAAATGAAATTTTGTAAATAGCCATTAGTATATAAAATTCAAAGTTTTCTATTGCTACTCAAACAAAAACATTCGAATTTTGCAAGAAAATAAATAATATATAAATTAATTAAACAAAGCCAGCTCTTAACCTCTTCATTAAGATTTTCACAGAAAAACAGCAAAACTTTGAAACATTATTTTCTGCTTCCTGATTGGTTTGATTAAAAGTGTCAACAATAACATAGTTTTATAAAACATACAAGAGGGAATTATAAAAAAAATAATTAAAGCTAAATATCTATTAGTTATTTTTTTTATGAACCAAAAACATCAAGGGGTGTCCATTACTGGAAGGGTGTCCATTACTGGCACATCTACCCTATATGACCTATTGTCCATTAATATACGTTTTGATAAACTGCAATATAATTCTTTCAGTTTATCTCGAATTCGCGTAAATTTAATTTCAGGCATATTGAAAAAAAAAAAATTCTTAAAATGAATAATTAACAACATACATACCTTTAAGGTTACTTTCCATATTCGCTGTATTACTAGTAACGTAGGTTTTTCTGAGGTGAATAAACGTTTATTTTAGAGATGGCTATTATTTAATATATCAATTAATATTACTTGGATTTGGTTTGGTTTGGTTTGGTTTGAGTTTGGTGAGCTTTGGGATCTATAGCAGCAAGGCTTTTATCCCGAATGATCCAAAAATTCAGTCACAGATGAAAACTCTAGCACGAGCATTGGAGAAAATAAGCACATGAATCAAGAGAAAGCGGAACAGCACACCACCAGAACCGATCAATACTATGAAGAAAGTTCAGAGTAGAAGCACGAAACCCATGACAATCACAAAACTTTTTTATAAAACACACAAAAGACTTAAACTTAAAGCACTCGCTATTCAAAACAGCATTATCCCAGCATCGGCTGCGCTGAGACCGATACCTAGGGCAAAAAAAATAAAACGTGCTCCAAGGAGTCAGGCACACCACACGTACGGCAGCTACCGTCAGAAAGAAGCTTGAAACGAGCTAACATCTCAGGGTTATCAACATTCTACAGAGGAGCCGAGTAATCAAAACATCATCCCTCCTATTGGAAACTAAAACGGCCTATAGAGGCGCTGCTCGCAGCCTTCGGTACAGGAAAATGGACTCTATTCAGGTGACGTCAGACGCCAGAGCTGGCGGTATGATGATCTGTTATTCTAGTTACTGCACCGGCAAAATACCAGTATGCGCAGGCGCAAACACCGCTAGCAGACGACTTTAGCCTTGACCCAGGTTGAGTACATACATTTTAACTGAAAATTTGCAAACTTAGGGAATTTTCTCGCATACAGAACAACATTTTGAATTTAGATGACAATATATTAAGTATATGCTGCTGCATCAAAGAATTCTTTTGCGGTATTTTTAACAAACAAGCATTAATAACTCACACTCCATAGACTGCTATGCTAAACACCGCCAGTAAATACCGCCAGCAGACGAATTTTAGCCTTGATCTCAGGTCGCGTGCATAAGGTCCATTGTCCCTTTAATTTCCCTTTAACTAATGCTAAAGTGCCATTGAAATAATTCTTTATCGTAAATGTATTTGAAAGTTTTAGATATTCAAATTCCGATAATTTTTACTTTGCCTTATAAGACAGAACACAAATATCACGTGAAATCTGAAATTGTGCAAAAGAATAATCATTCTGAACAAATTAAAAATATATGTAATGTAATGTGCTTGCACGGCAGTATCCTGAAGCGAGAAGTTATATCTTTTCTCCACCAGAAGGCGTGTTCGAGCGCTTGAATCGCCAATTGCCGGCCCAACCATGAGTACGCTTAACATTAGGAATGTCCCCGTGCGACGAGAAATATTTACCAGACTCATACAGCTGACCAAACCGCTGCTTGACCTTCATCTTATAGGCATAGATTAAATCCTCCGGAGCGATCCAATCAATCAAAATGTCAGAATCACTTACACTTCTTGCAAGAAAGTCAGCCTTTTCATTAAGGGGGATCCCCCGGTGACCCGGAACCCAGTACAGATGAATAGAAGGAGAGAGAGACGACACCCTCATGATTTTATTATGCAGCCAGATGATGACCTTAGGAGACTTAAGAGAGATCGACTGAAGAGCAGAGAAGACAGACAAGCTATCCGAGAGAATCAAGACCGGACGAGACAAAGAGACTAACTCATCGATAGCCATGCCAACAGCAAGAGCCTCCGCAGTGAAAACCGAATTCACCTGGGAAACCCGGTACCCAAAATGACCAATAGCCGAACAGCCAGCTATCCCAGTGATCGAAGTTGTCTTAGATGCATCAGTGGCAATAATTTCCCAAGAGCCAGAGAAATCCTCGATAAATTCCGAAAACAAGGAAGCCAACATGGGAGCAGCCATATTCTTACTCTGAGAAGAAAGACCCGAAGTAACAATATGAATCGCATTCACATTCATAGGCAGAGGGATTTGAAAGCACAGGAGGTGATCTGGACGGCAATTCAACTCATTAAGAGTATCAGAAACACAAGAGATATTAGCAGTGATCGATGCCAGACTCGCATCCCGTGCCTCGAACAGAGGAGACCAACTACCCAAGGCCAGGTGCTTGATCCAGAAACCAAAAGCCAAAATACCAATCCTGTCGATAATAGGGAAAGCATCAGCGTGTTTTCTTAATACTAGGTTAGGGGTCCACTTCGGCAGGCCCAACGCCACCCTAAGGGCGCTCGTCTGAAGAACCTCCAGTTTTTGGAAAAATGAAGGACAGGCTAAATTAAGAACAGCAGCACCGTACTCCATGATACTACGAATGGATGCCGAAACCAAGGTGAGCAAGTGGAATGACCTTGCACCATACCTTTTCTGAGCCAAAGACTTTAAAATGTTTATTCTTGAGAACAGTTTCTTCCTGAGGTATTCCGCATGTTTACGGAAGCCGCCCCGTTGAGCCACATAGAACCCAAGAAACTTAATTTCTGAGCACCACTCGATGATTCCTCCATTGACACTGAAATGAGAATCACAATCCCCTAATCTTCTCGAGAGGTTGATAGCCTGACACTTATCCGGTCTTATAGATAACTTCCAGTAGTTACACCACTGCATGATCAGCCTTAAGGCTTCTTGCAATTTAGTCCAGCAGGACTCCAAAGAGGCACAATCACAGTAAACAAAGATGTCATCTGCATAGATTAAAAATTTGATGCCGAGGCCCTCCAAAATTTCAAAAAAGTCCGCCATAAAGATTGTAAACAGAGTAGGGCTTAACACCGCCCCTTGAGGAACCCCTCTACGAAGGATCCGGGTAGACGAAGTGACACCTCTCCAAGCTACTTTAATGGATCTGTCGGATAAAAAGCGGTGGAGCCAGCGAAGCATACGGCCAGATATGCCGATTTGAGTACACTTGTAAATTAACCCGTCGGTATAGACCGAATCGTATGCTGCCTGAAGGTCAAGGGCAACCCCCAAGATATACTTCTTCTCCCTCCTAGCCTGTTGAATATCTAGATGCAGCATCGTCAGCGCCGTATGGCTATCACGAAATGGTTGGAACCCCAGATGTCTACTATGAAGGATCTTATTTTCGAGGAGGAGACGAGTAATCCGCTTTGAGATCATCCTCTCGCAGATTTTGCACATGACCGAAGTCAAGGCAATAGGGCGATACGAGGAGGCATGTATTTTTGGTTTCCCAGGTTTAGGTATCGGCAGAATCACAGCTGAAGTCCAACTCGACGGAATGTCACCAGAAGTCCAACTTTCATTGAAGAGCTGCAGCAGACGATCAAGCGCGAGGTCATCTAAGCCTTTAAAAAGCGCAGCACTAATCTTGTCTTCCCCAGGGGTGGAGGTTTTTGTGCGATGGATGGCATCTTTCAATTCCGGTAACGTGAAAAGGCCGTTGAGAGAGGAGCTGCCTTCTTCCCCATATGTGAGAGGAATTGGCTCATGATCGCAGTCCGCACTGAAGTGGTCGGCCAAGATTTCAGCCTGAGATACCGCATCTGCACCAGACGAGTCACCCCCCCTGTAGGGGAAAATGGGAGCTAGCAGGGGAACTTGAGCGATTTTTAATTTTTTGAAAGACTTTATACAGGAGACGAGGGTCCCCTGCATCACTGCACATCTTATCCCAGAACCGCCGCTTAGACTCTTTGACAACCTGACGAAGCTTAGCCGACGTCCTCTTGTACTTAATCCAATAATCACTTGAGACCAGCAGACGGGCCCGCTTCAACAAAAACTTCTTCTGCTTGCTGAGGTTACTACACCTGGCAGACCACCAGACCGGGAGGGACTTCGACGGACCAGGGCGAACAAAGCTGAACTTAGACATAGCACTATGGACCATCGACTGGAAGGCATCATAATCAATTTCAGAAAGAGAGTGAAGGTTGTTATTGATTTCCCGGCAGATCAGCGACTAGTTATAAAGAGTGTAACAAGGAAGAGGCGGCGACCGAAGGTCAACCGAGATAGCAATCGGGAAATGATCACTATCATACAAATCCTCAACCACAGACAGCGTGGAACATGCATAAAGGTCCGGAGAACAGATCGACAAATCTATTAGAGACGAGGAGCCATTGGGGGCCATGTGCGTGTGCTCAGTAGTATTCATTAAACAAAATGGACTGTCCGAGATCCATTCAACAAAGTGCTCACTGGCCCGGGACGACACCGGGGAACCCCACATCGAATGGTGAAGATTAAAGTCACCCAAAGTGAAAGAACTACCAGAGAAGGAGCGACAGATTTCATCAAGGTCAGACACCACCAGACCCGACGAGGAATAAATATGAACAATATTGAGCAGCCCCGAGTTCAAGAAAACCTGAATACCCATCACTTCATTGGCCCAACTGTAGTTTGCGAGGTTCAGCTGCTGAGAAGACCACGCGGAGTTCACCGCAATGGCAAGACCACCACCCGGAAGGTCCACCCTATCCAAACGATACACAACTTTACCCGGGATAACCAGGGACTTGTCTGAAGATAAAAAAGTCTCTTGGAGAACCAAAATATCCGCAGAGGCGAACAGAGGACACTTGAGCCAGGGGTCTTTGTTCAATATACTCCTGCAATTCCACTGAACAATTTTAATACCCATAGGGCCACAAACCAAAAAACAGCTGTACTCTAAAGTACAACTACCAAGACCAAATAAGGCGACTGCCCCTAGCAAAAACTAACAGAAAAGTACACAATAAACCCCCAAAAACATTTTTTTTTTTTTCCCCAAATTGCAACTTGCAATCGCCAGCAACAAAACAAGAAAAGAAAATAGTCCAAAAGGCAAACGCTACCTCATCTGAGAGCCGCTGCCGTGATTGTGTTTATTTCGTCTTTCAGGTGAGAAATCGTTCCACTTTGCCATGCAATTTACGAGCATGTTGCTCATATCCGTGATAGCTCCGATCACTTTCTCTGATTGTTTGGTAAAAAGTTCAACTATAATTTTCAGCATGGCGTTGGTGCGGACTTCAATGATTTTTTGAAATTCATCCACCTTTGTTTTCTGGACACTAGCTATTTTGGCATAGGACTTAACTTCAGATTTAGGAGAGAATTGCCGCCGAGCATCTATGAAAGACAAGGAGTTCTGGCATTTAAATCGTAGAAGCTCGACTTCTTTAAGACGAACCGGACACTGATTAAAATCCGATCTCTGCTCCGCACCGCAGTTGGCACACGAAAGAGGGGCAGTGCATGGACCATCATGGTGAATACCACAGGTAGCACACAGTTGTTCTGAATTGCAACAAGTAGTATTATGGTTAAACTTAAAGCATTTTGAGCATTGGCGTGGCCGGTCAATGAATTGCCGTATGCGCTGGACGGAAAACCAGGTTTTAATTTCAGGTGGGAGGGAAATACCCAAAGTTGTAAAAAGCACCGGGGACGCTTCATTTTTGCTGTCCTTCTTCATAAAACGAAGCAGTTCTAAGATGTGTAAACTGTTTGACTCCTCTATCTCCCGAGCGATATCTGCTAGTGGAATATCGACTGGGATATTGAATAACAAGAATCTGTTTGAGATATTTTCCCATAGCACTCTGGAAGAAACCTGAACTCCAAGAAAAGAAGATATTTTAGAAATATTTCTGGCGCACGAAACGTCCTTGGTAGAAAAAATTAAACATCCAGCTCGAGTGAATTTCACATTGTCAATTTTCTCAGAATTCTGTACTTTAGACCGTATTTCGATTTGAACATCCCGAGGGTTACGTTTTGGGATTGCAGCTGACTCTGTGCTAGTTAAAAATATGTTAAAGTTCCTGCCTCCATTACCAGCCGCCTTTATCAACAATTCTTCAACAGCAGCAGAGGAACGAGCAAATAAAGGGATTTTTTCAACAAATTGAGAACCACCATCTACAGCTTCAGTCATATCCATATTCACACTCTCATTTCCGGAACCTGGCTCAGAAACATTATTTAATATAAAATTCTGCATTTCAGAGCTCGAGATAGCAACATCATTTATTACTGCATTAATAAATTCTGGCCCTGAGTCAGGAATCACTTTAACAATAGTATTACTCATAACTGTAGGTAGACCTGCTACACTACACAACACAAACAAACCGGGGGAGAACTCCAATTACAGCCCTAAATTCAAAACAAAAATATAACTAAATACGCTTACCCCAGTTGCAGACACAAATATAATAACTAAAATACACCAGCGGTATCACACCACTGTAAAAAGTAAAAAAGGAAAACACACAAGAATAGTACACCGGCCGCCACGTTGGTTTACGCTCGCCAGTTGAAAGCGCAGAGCTCACCCACACGTGCACGCACCAAAAAACCGACTTTTTCGAATATTACTTGGAATAATACGAACCGTGTTCTTAAATCGCAAGTATCACGTAGAAAGAAGTAGAAAAGGATTCTACTCGGGGATATGTGGATGTGGATTAGCTCAAAATGTCCTTGATGAATAAAACCGATAGAGGCGCAGCGATTAGTATAGATGTCGGATTTGCATTAACAAGTGGGTAAGTGTGATCACAGATCGCACAGAGGGTTTCATTTAATATTCCTTTCAAAACACTTTATCCTTTTGAAAAATCTGTTAGTTCCACATTTCGAAACCAGGGGCGCACTCTATTCTAAACAAACCTTTATCCGAACGAAACTCCGTTTTACATACTATCCGTAGATATATTAGTCGAGGGGATTGGGCCCATAGCACCCGAGATAAGTAGGCGCCTCTGGTGGTAAAAAGTGGAACTAAAATATGTAAGGCTATGGTGCATAATATGAAAGAATTGTCACAGGGGTGTCGGCAAAAGTTGGAAAACTGCTCCCCGGGTGAGAAGGGCAGAGGTTAGAAAAATTGCTTAAAATACACAAGTTAGAGCCCGGGGGAGTAAATAATATAAGTCTTTTTGAAAATTTTATGATTTGTCATGTAGTCTGAAGTATTCAGTCGAGAAGACTGAGGTCGTATGCAAAAATTCATGTCTCCAACCTAATTAAGGGCTCTCTTAGAAAGAATTCCTTAAAATACATAAATGGTAGCTCAAAGGGTTAAACGTAAGACTTTTTCAAAATTTTATGATTTGTCGCCTGGCATCAGGTGTTCTGCTATAAGTATGCAAAATTTCAAATCTCCAATTTAATAAGGGGCTCAGTTAGAAAGAATTGTTTAAAATACACATGTGGGAGCCCAAAGGGTTAAATGTCCGACTTTTTCAAAATTTTATAGTTTTTCGTTTGATGTGAGGTCTTCAGCTATAAGTATGTAAAATTTCATGCCTCCAACCTAATTAGGAGCTCACTTAGAAAGGATTGTTTAAAATACACATGTGAGACCCCAAAGGGTTAAATTTACAACTTTTTCAAAATTTTATGATTTGTCGTTTGATGCAGTGGCGTACCCAGGATTTTATTTCGGGGGGGGGGGGGGGGCTGACTTAAAATTCTATAATGTTCTAATTCTTACGAAACACGTTGAATTGTGTTATAAACATAAATCATTTTTGCCAATATGGCCGTAACCAGGGGGGGAAGGGGAGGGGTGACTTTGTTCCGAATTTTTCGAAAATTCGAAAAATTTTGTCCAGTCCAAAAATTCGGACTTAAAAACCGCGATTTTTTACATGGTCGTCGAAAAAAATCAATTTCATCAATCGTTCGCAGAAAAAATATCACCAATTTTTTTAAAGCATCCGAAAAGGAAAAAAACGAAATTTTGTCATAGGGCCACGGATAAAATGCGAAGTTTGTCAAAGGATTGCGAAAAAAAGTCAAATTTCGTCAAATGTTCGCGGAGGAAACGCTAATTTCGTCAAATGAGCACAGAAAAAAACCCGAATTTCGTTATAAGGCCGCAGAAAAAACGCGAATTTCATCAAAAGTTTGCGGGGAAAATACGAATTTCAAAAAAAGATCGCTAAAAACACGCATTCCGTCAAAGAGTTGCGAAAAAAAGGCTAATTTCGTAAAGGATCGCAAAAAAGCTAATTTCGTCAAAGGGACATGGAAAAACGTGAATTTCATCAAAAGGGCACAGAAAAGCGCAAATTTCATCAAAAAGAGGAGAAAAAACGCTTATTTTGTCAAAAAACGCAAATTTCGACGAAGGATTGCGAAAAAACGCGAATTTCGTCATACGGCAACCGAAAAAGCGCGAATTTTGTAAAATGACCATAGAAAATACGTGAATATCGTCAAAGGGCCACAGAAAAAAAGCAAATTTCGACAAAGGATCACTAAAAAAGCACGCATTCCGTCAAAGGGACGCGAAAAAAACGCAAATTTCGTCAAAAGGCCGCAGAAAAACGCAAATTTCGGCGAAGAATTGCCTAAAAAAAAGCAAATTTCGGCAAATGACCACAGAAAAAACGTGAATTTCGTCAAAGGGCCGCAGAAAAATAGCAAATTTCGTTGAAAACCCGTGGAAAAAGCAAATTTCGACAATGGATCTCGAAAAAACGCGAATATCGTCAAAAGGCCGCAGAAAAAACGCGAATTTCATTAAAAAGTCGCGGGAAAAACGCGAATTTCATTAAAAAGTCGCGGGAAAAACGCGAATTTCGAAATAAAGATCGCTTAAAACACGCATTCCGTCAAAGAGCTGCGACATAAAAAGCTAATTTCGTAAAGGATCGCAAAAAAACGCGAATTTCATCAAAAAGACGAGAAAAAAACGCGAATTTCGTCAAAAAATCCGAAGAAAAAACGAAGATTTCGACGAAGAATTGGGTTAAAAAAACGCGAATTTAGGCAAATGACCTCAGAAAAAACGCGATTTTCGTCAAAGGGCTGCTGAAAAAACGCAAATTTCGACAAAGGATCGCTAAAAAAACACGCATTCCTTCAAAAGAAAGTGAAAAAACGCGAATTGCGTCAAAAGCACACAGAAAAAACGTGAATTTCGTCAAAAGACCGCAGAAAAACGCAAATTTCATTAAAAAGACGAGAAAAAAGTGCAAATTTCATCAAAAAGCCGCGGACAAAACGCAAATTTCGACGAACGATTGCATAAAAAAAACGCGAATTTCGTCCAAGGGCCGCAGAAAAAACGCGGATTTCGACAAAGAAGGGCCACAGAAAAACGTGAATTTCGGTAAAAGACTGCTGAAAAAAGCGAATTTCGTCAAACAGCATCGAAAAAAAGCGAATTTCATCAAAAAGACGAGAAAAAGATCGAATTTCGTCAAAAAAGCCGCGGAAAAAAAGCAAATTTCGACGAAGGATTTCGTAAAAAAAAACGCGAATTTCGGCAAAAATCTGCGAAGAAAAACTTGAATTTCATCAATAACCTGCCGAAAAAACACGGAAAAAACACAAATTTCGACAGGATCACGAAAAAAAAAAAACGCAAATTTCGTCACTGATCCGCGGAAAAAACGCAAATTTCGATGAAGGACTGCGTAAAAAAACGTGAATTTTGGGCAAAAAGCCGCAGAAAAAGCGAATTTCTTCAAAAGACTGCGGAGAAAACGCAAATTTCGTCAAAAAACCGTGGAAAAAAACGCAAATTTTTGGCATGGAGATGCGACTGAAAAATGAAAGTTAATAAGCTACATTTACAGTCATCTCTTCCGCACCGGATTTCTGATTTACCCGAAATCGACTTGCGATTAACTGTAGTGTTACTGTGCATTAACATTCTTCCGCACTGACAATCTTGGCGTCTGCCGACTGTGAGCGAAATTAAAAAACTCCTTAAATTAAACTACTTTTAGATTTGTCGAATTTACTTGTAGGTCTCTTGAACTGACCATATATGTTTTCATTTATCCAATAAAACAGGCATGGAGCTATTTTTCAGACATTTGAAAATTGATTTTGTGGTTTCAAGTAAATTTGGTCGCAGGACTGAGGAGTATATTGAATTAACAAGAAAAACAAATTCGTGGCATGCCAGAAAATTAAACAAATTTATCTGAAAAAGAAGGAATATCAGACCTTTTTTTCTTTTCACTGCGATCTCTTCGGAGGTGGAATGGAGCTGTAACCCCCGTCGCCATAGACTTCTTTGGGTGTATGCTGGGGCATCACTAGTAAATGTGCACTAGTATATGGGACTAACCAGAATAGCTGCGTCGCAGAAAAAAAATTAAATTTTATCTCAAAAGAAATTAAAAAACAGGAGTTTTTTTTTCATTTTTGATTACTTCGAAAGGGCCCTATAACCCCATCAGCCCCTTCCCCTCATTGGGTATACTGTGGTGTAGTTGTGCGCTGATATGAGACTAGCCAGAAAGTCTAGTTCGTTGTATTGCAGAAAACAATTGCTTACAAATTTATCTCAAACAAAAAGAAAAAAAAATCAGCACTTTTTTCATTTCATTTTCAACTATTTTGGGAGAGGTCTGTAACCCCATCACCCCCTTTCTACTTCTTTGGGTATAATGTGGTGTCACTGTGCACTAATATGGAACTAAACAGAAGAGTGTGGGTAGTCTGTTGAATGATAGGAGAAAAAAAATGCAAATTTATCTCAAACAGAAAGAAAAAAAAGCAATATTTTTTTTCGACTATTTCGGCAAGAGGGGGCTGTAAGCCCATCAGCCGCCTCCCCTTCTTTCGGTATGCTGTGATGTCAATGTGGACTAATATGGATTTAACGAGAATGGCTATTTCGCTGTATGGCAGAAGAAAAATTATAAATTTATCTCAAACAAGAAGAAAAAAATCAGCTTTTTTTTCATTTCATTTTCGACTATTTAGGAAAGGGGCACCCCATTAGCCCCTTTCACCTCTTTGGGTATAATGTGGTGCCACTGTGTACTAGTATGAAACTAAAGAGAAGAGAGCGGCTAGTCTGTTGAATGATAGGGGAAAATACAAATCTATCTCAAACAAAAATAAAAACATCAGCACTTTTTCATTTCATATTAGACTTTTTGGGGAGAGGGCTGTAACCCCAATAGCCCCCTTCTACCTTTTTGGGTATAACGTGGTGTCACTGTACACTAATATGGAACTACAGCGAAGGGAGCGGCTACTCTGTTGAAGGATAGGGGAAAAAATGCAAATTTATCTTAAACAAGCAGAAAAAATTCAGCACTATTTTATCATTTCATTTTCGACCATTTCGAGAGGAGGAGGCAGAAATTCCATCAGCCCCCTCCCCATCTTTGGGTATGCTGTGATGTCAATGTGGACTAATATGGTGTTAACGAGAATGTCTATTTTGCTATATGACAGAAGAAAAAATTACAGATTTATCTTTAAAAAATGAGTAAAACTTACTTTTTTATTTAATTTTTTGACTATTTCGGGAGGAAGGGGTGGGCTATAGCCCCGTCTGCCCCCTTTCTCTTCTTTGTTGTCAATGTGGACTAATATGGGACTAATGAGAATGACTAGTCCGCTGTATGATTGAAAAAAATTAAAACATTTTCCAAAACAGAAAGACGAAAAAGCAGGACTTTTTCATATCACTTTCGAAAATTTCGGGGGGGCTGTAGCCCCATCAGCCCCCCCCCCCTTGGGTACGCCCATGGTTTGATGTGAGGTGTTCAGCTATAAGTATGCAAAATTTCATGCCTCCACCTAATTAGAGGCTCACTTAGATAGAATTGTTTAAAATACGCATGTGGGAGCCCGAAGTGTTAAATGTACGACTTTTTCAAAATTTTATGATTTGCCGTTTGGTCTGAGGTGTCCAGCTATAAGTACGAAAAATTTCACGCCTTCAACCTAATTAGGAGCTCGCTTAGAAAGAATTGTTTAAAATACACATTTGGGAGCCCAAAGGGTTAAATGTATGACTTTTTCAAAATTTTATGACTTGTCGTATGATGTGTGGTGTTCAGCTATAAGTATGCAAAATTTCAAGTCTCCAACATGTATAGTATCTGAAAACGGGCTCTGTGACAGACAGACAGACGGACGGGCAGACAGAGGAGCGAGACGAATAGGGTTTCGTCAGATGAACGGAACCCTAAAAAAATATGAGACATTACTAATTTTGTTAATTTTAATTAATTTCAACAGCTCACAATGGCTAGTAATTCTTTTAGCCTTGTTTGTGTTACAGGCTATCGGGCAGCCATTAATAGAAACAAAGCCTTACGAAAGAATCCAAGCTGGTTTTTATTCGCAAATTCGTGATTTATCCAAAAAAGAAATTTTATTTTCTTTCATTAAATTATTTTTGTGTATTAACGGTGATACGCGATCATTTTTTTTTAAATTGATATTATTAATAGACATTTATAAATATCATAAATGTATTATTAAATAATTATAAATTATTATTAAATAACAATGATTACTTATTACTATTATCAAATATTAATTATTATTTATTATTTATATCAATTATTATTATTTTAATACAAAGAATTATTATTATTCATAAATATCAATGATTGTTAATTATTTATAATTCGTTTATGCATATTATGTAAATATTTTATTTTAAATAAATAATAATAAATTTTTATGTTAATTTGAACAAATTATTTTCTATCAATAATATTCATAATATTATAAATTATATTTCTTCTTTTGCGCATTTCAAACAGCTACATTTTAAGATTTCGCATTTAATTCAAATTATACACACAAATTTCACATTAATTTAAAATTTTCAGTTTCAAAAATTTCACATCGATTTAAAGAATTGCCCCCCCCCCCCCCACACACACACACACACGCGCGCGCACAAAAAGTATAATAGTCAACGTTTCCCTCCCCAGGTCTATAGCAATAGCTGATCTTTTATCAAAAGGGGGGGGCGGGGTGCGGATGATTAAAAAAATCAAACCTATCACAATCAGTGCCTGATTTACGGCAGGGCATTCGGGGCACCTGCCCAGGGCCCCTGATTTTCAGGTTGGGGGGGGGGGGGGAGCTGCGTCCAAAATCTGATGTATTTTTTACGCCTAATGGAATTTAACATTTCATTCTACATTATATTGTGTTCGTACTATACTTTTATAACATCGTATATTTTGTCTGAAACATCCATGTTTAATTACTTTATTATAGTGAATATTTTCTTTTATCTTTAAAATAAAATATATTGTATTTTTAATTCTTATTTAATCCTGTTCTCGTTAGATTGTTTTGGGGGCGACGGGGTGGGGGGGGGGGGTGAGCATAGCTCATAGGCGGCAGAGGCCCCTAATATTTTAACGCTAGAACGCCCAGATGTTTTACTCAAGTTCCATAAAAATATTTGACACCAGAATTTTTATTTAAAGTTATTTGACTGATTTATTTAACGCAAATCTGCGTGGTTTAAATTTAACTTATTTTATGAAAGAATTTCTGGTTCCAGTTGACATTTAATCATATGGTCGGAGTCGGATCGACTGCTTCCGGGCATTCTAGTGTTAAATAATTGTAGCCTGTAGCAAACTTTACCATTCCAGATGTATAAACTTACATCGAAAAAGATAATCAGCATCACACCATTTATTATAAAACGTCTACTCATTTAAATTTCACAATTGGGAAATAATTATTTAAAAGTAAATTAATGATTATTAAATTTGATTTTTTTAATGGATATTTTTAAGTAATTATTAAAGTCAATAGTGTTTATTTTAGCAAGTATTTGAAAAAAAAAAATTTTTTTTTGCTTAATTCCCCTGCAAGCTTCGGTGCAAGGGGTGCCCCATAAGCATCTGTGCCCAAATTTGTAAATCGGTCCCTGCTCATAATGTACCAAACATTGATAAGACAAAAAAATAATAATAATAATAATAATAATAATCGTGTTATGATGAGTATGTCATCTATAAAACACAACATAAAGAAAAGCACGAACAGGGGGGAGGGGAGAATCAGCCTACAGATATTTGAAAGCTTTACTATTATTATTTTTTTTTTTACTTCCGGGATGAGAGTTTTTATAAAGCTGTAAAAGTTGTATGCTAAATATTACCAAGCGTTTTGTGTTTTCTTTACGTTGATTTTTGCCAGTCAAATATTCAGAAACAAAAAATACATGTATAAAGCAATAATTTTGTTGCGTTTACTTATAGCTATAATATTTTCATCAGGAATTTAAAAGACATTGTACATACAATATTTTAAAAATTGTGTCGCAATGAGCTTTATTCGGCGCTTGGTACAATAAATTTTGAGGTGCCGCGCCAAAGCTAGGTCATCCACCGCAGTCCGCACAATCCGTGCTGCAGAGTTACTGATTCTAACACACGTTAAACAAAAAATAAAAATTTTAAATACAGTAAAGCACCGTTTGTACGTTTCTCATTTATACGTCGTTTCAAGTCAGTTCCTATGTATCTTAATGTTGTAATGTTTCGTTTATATGACCTATAACGTCGGTTATACGTCGTTTCTTTCATGCCATAACCGATTTTCTCAGGATTTTTTCTCCCAGCATCGTTCTTTTTTTTTTTTTTTTTTTTTGCTAGCAATGTTTGAAGAAAGATGAAAGAGGAAGAACATATGTGACTGCTACAGCAGTAGTGTAGTCGTAAAAAAAACAGAGGGTATACGTTCTAAGCAGATGGTATATGCTCAAGGCAGAGGGTACACCCTAGTGTAACTATACCCTCTAACTATAGTTACTAGGGTATAGTTAACTAACTACCCTAGTGTGACGATACCCTAGTGTAACTATACCTATAGTGTAATACTATAACTTTCTTGAGAAACAGAGGGTATACGGTGTTCCTTAAAAAAGTCCAGAGTGTATACGACGTATACCCCCGTATACCCTCCACTGCACCCCTGTGCTACAGGGGTTGTTTTAAGTTCGTGGAACATGTGGAGGGGTAGTGACGAAAAGAATGGACAGTGGGTGGACTGCATTGACACTTACAATCTTAGACCCTTTTTTGTTTCTCACAATACTACTGAGAAAATATTCGAAGAACTTAATTCCATATAATAATGTTTAAATCTCAAAGTAAAGTGGCACGTCAGGCGACGATTAAAGATTAGTTTAACTAAGATCTTTTTGGCGGTACTGCCGATAATGGAATAAAAAGAGTGTAATTGTAGGTGTGGAACTGATATAATGTTTGTTAATTCTCACTTTTATTATTTTTTTAAAAATTCAATCATATTTTTTAATGTTTTAACTTTTTTTTTCACTATAGTGCATCTTAAATAAATGAAAATGGTACCAAAATTAAATTTGTATGATTGCCGCAATATTTTTCTAGAGTCAAATGTTTTTCTACCTTAGGCGACTACAATTTCAATTGTACGCCTTTCTCAGTTATACGTCGTTTTAAAACGGTCCCCAGAAAGACGTATAATCGATGGTTTTCTGTACTATATAATTAATTGCTCAGTATTATTGAACAAATTATTTTCTATTGATATTGTTCTTTTTTTTTTTTTAAACAATAGTTACTATTTTATTTATGTCAAACAAATATGCATTTCAAACTTCCCATGTTAACATGAAAAGTTTAAAATTTTTGTTTTTCGTAAAGAGAATTTTAATTTTCATAATATTTGGTTTTTGTAAAGAGAATTGCTAAACTTTTAGTAATTCTCTTTACGGAAAAAAAAAAAAAAATCCATGTTTGAATTGGATTGTTTTCCGACCTTTAAAACTTTATTTATGGGATAAAAACAGAATTAAGAGACATCAGTGGTAAAAGAAATATTAAAAAAATTGCCGTTATGAATTTTTTATAAGAAAAAACAATCTGAAGCACAAACTTTCCAGAAAATTTGAAGTCAAAAGATCATTCCTGAGTGAAATGTGTGCGAGAAAAGGGGGTGGGGGTTAGTAAAGCTGTAGAGTAGTTAGAAACTAAATTTATGTCAGTCGTTTGCGTTTTTCTTTACGTTGTTTTTCCATGTGAGGTATTCAGGGCAAAATATTTTTCAACACAATAAGCAATGATTATTTTTAGTATTTTTTATGGATAACAATGATTCAAAGTTCATAACTCTTCACAGAAAAAAAAGATCTAAACTGTGCTACTATATTTTATAACGATTATCTGTCAAATAATAATAATAAAAGAGAAAAAAAAAAACGTAAACTTAATGCTACTGCTAAACTGTAATTTATTTGCATCAGAAAACTAACATTATATACTAAAAATACAAGATTTCAGTTAAGGTGACATTAAATTTCTAAAGACAAAAGTAAATATATAAATGAAATAAATAAATAAATAATAAACACGGGGGATTTTTTTTAAAGCACGGAATACGGAATTTGAAAATATTTTTCATCAAGGTATAAGAGTATCCAGTTATAAATTCACGGGAAGGTTAGGTACCCCCCCCCCCCCCCCCCGCAGAAAGATTTTGGATATTATAATATCCAAAATCTTTCAAAAAAAAAGTATACTTTTTTTGATGGTTTAAAAGTGCAAAGTCCTCCTGGAACTGGGGTGGAAAGAAAAAAAAATATTATAAACATATTATCAATAATCCTTTGGAAAGTAAATAGTTTTGATTATAAATAATATTTTTTTAAAATATCAATAATATTATTTATATGTTAAAAAATATTTTATTAATATAATAATTATATTATTTTTTATTATATTAATTATTTATAATTATTATATTTATCAAAGCTATTAAAATAAAATATAGTATATACTATATTTTATTATATATCTATTTTACTTATATATAATTTTTATACGTATATGTCATTTTATATATATATAGATAGATATTATTTTAATAATATGATTTTAAATGATATTTAACATTTATAAAACAGATTTCATTCTTAAATTTAAAACAAAGAAAGAGAGAGATTTAGTTTGAGTAGAAAGCATCAGTTTCATCATCTAAATATGAAATATTAATCAACCCTTTCGGAACCATGGGTGCATGTATGCATCTTCAAAAAATGCCTACAGCACTTGTTTTAGATACCACTAAAAAAGAAAAGTAAAATTTTCCTTATTTAATTAAGACATTTTCTTGATTGATAAAATAATTTAATTATTTGTCAAAAAGGGGTGTCAACCGAATAAAATTCCTGTAAAAGACGCTGGTCCCAAACGGGTTAATTCAAATCAAACTTATATATTTAGCTTGAGAAAGGAAATAAAGTAAATATCTCATCTTTTGAAAGGAAAATAATTTTAGGTGATAAATATTATTTTTAAAGTCCTTCATTCTAAAAAGTTTCTTATTTATATATATATATATATATATAGCATATAACATATTTTACTAATTTTAAATAATTTTCAGTTGAGTTTTAAAATGTTACATTTTAAATATAATTAGTTAATGCATATATCGTTTAGTTAATAAATTAAAAAATCAGGAAATGTCTAAAAATATATATATATATCATATAAACTTAAAAAAGTAACTGCGTATTCACTGTTGTGGAAATAAAGGGAAACATAACGAAAATAATTTCTTCCTTTTTAAATTTCAGGAGAGTCTACAATATCAGTTTTTCTTTCCAAATTTCCATATTCATTTCAAAGCTTTCAAAATGTTTCGTTTTTGCTGTTTCATTTAGAGATATTATTTTAAAATTGTTCAACAGATGGCGCTGCATTCCAAGTGGATGCTGAAAGTGTATGTGATGTCGAAGCGGCTTTTTTCAGTTATATCTTGACAAGATCCTTATTCATGACATTCATGTTTCATTGTTGACATTAAAACGTTGCCAATTTTACCTTACAAAAATAATAGTTTCGGTTTCTTAAATTTGTTTTTCTAAAGTTTGTAAATAAATGTTTGTCTTTATTATTATTATTATGCAAACAGAAATTTCTTCTCGAGAATTACTTAAATTTGTTTTCCCCCGCAACATTCCCAACTTTCCCCGGATTTTTCACAACCTCTGTCCCCCCGCCGCAGCCTGCTCACATTTTCGTCGATCCCAACCGTTATAGAAATACATGGAGAAAAATATAATGATTTATCCCTTATAATAAATAAAAATACTTCTGCCGTCAATTATATTTTTTTTTTTACTCTGTTTAGTTATTTGAAATGACCAGCAAAAGATTTCTTTTTAAATAATTAAAAGTAATTTGATGAAAGCCTTAAGTCCAATGTAAAATTCTATTAATTTCAACAGAACGAATTGCATATTATTTATTTAATTGACTTCATGAATAAAATACACAACTTTATTTAATATTCTATTTTTATTTATTGTACAGTTTTCTAGGTCAATTATATTATTATCTTATTTTTACTGAGAAACGACAATGCTTTAAGAATAGCTTCATATGATATTCTTAAAATATTTAATACTAACGCTGTTAGAAAATTATTTATTGTTCAACAGGTAAAGATATATACATTTATACAAATGAGCTTATCAATGTGTAATTTAAACATATTAATAATAATAATATATATAACTGCAAATATATATTAATCCTTTCCACATAAATATTATTTTAAATCTTGTATGTTCTACTGCCAAAAGTAACTTTGCTTGAAAATAACATTTTTATTTTATTTTGATTTTACAAATTTTATGGTGCATTACTTTTTTTACATCCTATTTTACTTTAAATATTTTTTTTATTAACTATTAATTACATTTTTATTGAATATTATTACTATCGCCTTCTTTGTAAATATAACATTTAACACTAGAAAGACCGCAAGCAGTCATTTTGACTGCTACCAAATGAATATAGCTCGGTTCGAACCAGAAATGCAGGGCCGAAACTAGGGGGGGGGGGGCAGAGGGGGCACGTGCCCCGGGCGCCGCTTTAACAGAAGGTGAAGGGGCGCCAAAATGAAGATTTTGTTTTACGTTTGATACAAGAATGTATATATATACGAAATTTGTATAAAAATGTCTCGGAGACGGAAAATTTAAAAGAGAAACTGTACCAAACGTATTAAACTTTACAAATACTAGATAAAAAGATTCATCTGCAGTACAAAACTGCAAAAGAATAATAAAAAAAAAAAAGAACTGTTCTCTTAGGTTTTTTTCATTCTCCCATTCCAAAAGTATCATGTCTATGCTTTTGCCTACTATCTTTTAAATCACTTCCTGTGTAGGAGACCGTTTTTCAAGGTCAGTCTCTATTATAGGACACTGTCCACTATTTGTAACTACCCAGCGCGAAGCGACCCCTCAGTCTGACTTTTCTATTAGATAAAAAAAATTCCATGAAAGCTGTTTGTTTGTTTTCCGCTGAGCATCAGCTTCCTTTTTTTTTCTTTTCTGTCTTGCCATGGGCGATGACTGCCCGCGACAATAGAACAAACGGGAGGGGGGATGCACAATGTAAAATTCTTAGTAAAGCCTTTTTTTTAGATATCGACCTCATTTAGACTACACAAAAAAAAGTTTCAAATGATTAAAATGCAATTTAGTTCCTTTTTATTCCGTTTTCAAGGTTTTAATGAATCAATGTTTGACAAAGCTAATTACGTAGTTCAGTTTTATGTATTTTAAATTTAAAAAATAAGTTGTCTATTAGATACTTAGTAAAATTCTTTTTGTAAATTTACTTTGTTGTGGAAATAAGTTGTTTAAAAATAAGTTGTCTATTAGATACTTAGTAAAATACTTTTTGTAAATTTACTTTGTGGTGGAGAGGAAGGGGGGGGGGGGGCAAAAAACAAGTTTGCCCCGGGCGCCAGAAAGGTTGGTTTCGGCCCTGCAGAAATGTTTTTATAAAAATAGTTTAAAAGATACAAAGAAAAGAAAACTAGTTAAATGGATAAGTTAATAATTTAAAATAAAAATTCTGGTGTGAAATATTTTTCTAAAATTTGAGTAAAATTCTCGGTCTTTCTAGTGTTAAGGGACTACTTCAGTCACGCGAAAAGACCCGTTCGCTAATGCTAATCCCATGAAAGAAATTTATAAAGATATCTCGTTCGTATTTCAATATTTTCAAATGATTTTTTTTTAATTGGATATCTGAGGTCGATCTGTACGAAGGCCTTTTTTTACTTTTCCGATTTTGATTGCATATTTGTTTTATGAGGATGCTTTCACTTTCGAAACCGGTTCCAAAAATGAAAGTGTTCTCGTTAAAAATACCTCTAAACAAAATCAAAAAAGTAAAAAACGGCCTTTGTACAGATCGATCTCAGCTATCCAATGCCAACAAAAAAAAAAAAAAAAAAAAAAAAAAGGAAAAAAAAATAATTTAAAAATATTGAAATGCAAACGAGATATCGTTATAAATTTCTTCCATAGGATTAGCATTAGCGAGCGGGTCTTTTCGCGTGACTGAAGTAGCCTCTTAACATATTGGTGCTGTTTTTTTCTTTGCGTTATAAACAAAAGCTAATAACCAATTTTGTTTAAGGGTCAATCCATTTCAAGGGGTCCAGCACTGGTTGCTCGACCATTTTTAAAAAATCTGAAATTTTTTGTACAACAACCCTAACATGATGGAAGTTCAAAATGACTATTATTTTAATTTTATTAATTTTTGTTTGTGCATGGCGGCCATCTTTGTTTCATCGTCTGCAGCAATTTTCTCACAAGAAGGGTTTACGGAATTGTAAATAATTCATCGTTTATTTATCCAATTCAAATGCGGATTAAAGCAATTTGTACAGAATACATTGGGCTAAAAACCTGGTAATGGAGTAGTTTCCGAAACTAACTGCTTATTGGTAAAATTTAAGCATAAAGTTTTAGTTTTTTTCCAAAATTTGTCCGTTTACAAGAGGAAATTTTTCTAGCAAGGGATACTGTCAACATGACATAATTTTTTTTTACAAATAGGTCGAAAGTACTTGTACTCGCACGCCGAGTTCCAGATCTGGGACTTGCTTTCTCTTTGTGAAAAAAAATCCCAAAATTTTCAAAAATGACAAAAATCGCACTTTTCAGGCTTTGATATCTCTGGTGGGACACGAGATAAAAATCTGAATTTTTTTTTTTATAAGAGTACTGTATAGTAGTGTTATGCACAAGAAATTTCAAGATGGAGATTTGACTACAAGCTGAGATATGGCAAGGGCAACATGTCAAAACAATACTGCCAAACTATTGTTTTGTTGTAGTCACAGCTAAGCATTTATCTCAGAGTGTCATTTAAATTTATGTTTTTGATTATCTTTAAATAATAGTAACAGAAAATAAAGCCCTTTGCAAAGCTTAGCAATTAATAAAAAAATAATTATGCCTAAAGACATACATTTTGTATGGTTTCAGTAATTTTTGTTGTAAGTAATTTTAGTAACTAAAAGAAACCTCAGCACATTTACATAAAGAAAAAAAAATATTTTTATACAAGACCTGAGACAAAAACAACATAGGGAAAAAGAAAAGGTGTTAATGTTGTCATACTTATGGTGACATGATCAAACGTGTCAAAACACATTCTTGCTTGTCGGTTCAAAAACCACAATTTTGATCTTTCTCAAAATTTTATTTGTAGGAACCAAGTCTTGTCATCTCTTGATAACTTGATTGAAGATCTTGGCCCTGCTGGCTCATAGAATTATACTTTGAAATCACTATGTGCAAGTCTCAATTCATTATTAATTCCTAGCTTACTTCTTATGAAAAAATGTGATTTTTCTGCAGTATAAATTTTGAAAAGACTTTGGGTATCTTTACTTTCTGAAAATTACTTGAGGCTGATGCATGTTAACATGGCATAATGTTTCATTTACAGGATCATACTTATGGTAGGAACAAGTTTCAGGGACTGGCAAGCAACATTAAAATTGTGGTTTTTAAACCAACAAGCAGGAATGTGTTTTGACAAGTTTGATCATGTCTCAAGAAGTATGCCAACATTAACAGCTTTTCTCTTTCTCTATTCTGTTTTTGTCTCGGGTCTTGTGTATATATATATATATATATATATGTGTGTGTGTGTATATAAAAGTGCTGAGGTTTCTTTTAGTTACTAAAATTACAACAAAAATTACTGAAACCATATAAAATGTAAGCCTTAGGCATACTTATTTTTTAAATTAATTGCAAAAGATTTATTTTCTGTTACTATTATTTAAAAATAATCTAAAAAATAAATTTAAATAATATTCTGAGATAAATACTTAGCTGTGACTACAACAAAACAATAGCTTGGCAGTATTGTTTTGACATGTTGCCCTTACCATATCTCAGCTTGTAGTCAAATCTCCATCCTGAAATTTCTTGTGCATAACACTACCATACAATACTCTTAGAAAAAAAAAATTCAGATTTTTATCTCGTGCCCCACCAGAGATATCAAAGCCTGAAAAGTGCGATTTTTGTCATTTTTGAAAAATTTGGGATTTTTTTTAGCGAAGAGAAAGCAAGTCCCAGATCTGGAACTCGGCGTGTGAGTACAAGTACTTTCGTCCTATTTGTAAAAAAAATTATGTTATGTTGACAGTTTTCCTTTTCCTTGCTAGAAAAATTTCCTCTTGTAAACGGACGAATTTTGGAAAAAAACTAAAACTTTATTAGATGTAAATTTCCAACTGGGCGAAAAATGTCCGGACCAGGATTCGAACCCGGGATCTCCTGGCTGAAGCCGCCAGTGCTCTGCCATCTGAGCTATCCCGGACGATTCTGGTCGAACTTTTTCACCCAGCTAACCTTGAAGATTACAGCATCTGGTCTGAAACCTGGCTCAGCTCAACAGAATAAATCTCAGGTAATGGAACTCCAGAAATCGCTGGATGCGAAATTACACTAGATTATTTTAACACAATTATTGTAATTGGTAAACAAATCATATTAGATGTAAATTTCCAACTGGGCGAAAAATGTCCGGACCAGGATTCGAACCCGGGATCTCCTGGCTGAAGCCGCCAGTGCTCTGCCATCTGAGCTATCCCGGACGATTCTGGTCGAACTTTTTCACCCAGCTAACCTTGAAGATTACAGCATCTGGTCTGAAACCTGGTTCAGCTCAACAGAATAAATCTCAGGTAATGGAACTCCAGAAATCGCTGGATGCGAAATTACACTAGATTATTTTAACACAATTATTGTAATTGGTAAACAAATCAAAAGTTTTTCGCCCAGCTGGAAATTTACATCTAATATGATTTGTTTACCAATTACAATAATTGTGTTAAAATAATCTAGTGTAATTTCGCATACAGCGATTTCTGGAGTTCCATTACCTGAGATTTATTCTGTTGAGCTGAACCAGGTTTCAGACCAGATGCTGTAATCTTCAAGGTTAGCTGGGTGAAAAAGTTCGACCAGAATCGTCAGGGATAGCTCAGATGGCAGAGCACTGGCGGCTTCAGCCAGGAGATCCCGGGTTCGAATCCTGGTCCGGACATTTTTCGCCCAGTTGGAAATTTACATCTAATATGATTTGTTTACCAATTACAATAATTGTGTTAAAATAATCTAGTGTAAAACTTTATGCTTAAATTTTACCAATAAGCAATTAGTTTCGGAAACTACTCCATTACCACATTTTTAGCCCATTGTATTCTGTACAAATTGCTTTAATCCGCAGTTGAATTGGATAAATAAACGATGAATTATTTACAATTCCGTAAACCCTTCTTGTGAGAAAATTGCTGCAGACGATGAAACAAAGATGGCCGCCATGCACAAACAAAAATTAATAAAATTAAAACAATAGTCATTTTGAACTTCCATCATGTTAGGGCTGTTGAACAAAAAATTTCAGATTTTTTAAAAATGGTCGAGCAACGAATATGACATTTTCTGGACCACTTGAAATGGATTGACCCTTAAGTCATTGGGCATTAGATGGCAGCCATATATATAGTAAAAAGAACGTTATTTTACTATATCTATGATGGCAGCACAATAAAGATTTATCTTTCTCCCTTTCTTTTTCTTCATGTATGAATATTATATTTCAGTTTTGATCTTATTTAATTTAAAAATATAAAATATTAATTTAATTAATATAAATTTTTAATTTTGTATTTTTCTTATGTATTTATTTTGCTAGTTAACTCTCTCTAATTTATTTTTTGGTGATATTTTAACTAATAATAAGATGTCATTAGCTATTAATCATTAAAGCTGTATTTTTAGATATGTTTTTGCCACATTATGATTATGACGTATAAAAGTGAATAATAATAATATTATTAAAGGGTCAATCGATTTCAAGTGTTCCAGCACTGGTTGCTTGACCATTTTTAAAAGATCTGAAATTTTTTGTACAACAACCCTAACATGATGGAAGTTCAAAATGACTATTATTTTAACTTAATTATTTTTTGTTTGTTCATGGCGGCCATTTTTGTTTCATCGTCTGCAACATAGGCGTAACTTGGGTTCTAAAACTGGGAGAGGGGGGGATTCTCAAAGCTCTTTTCTACAAAAACATACCCTACACATTACCCATTACACACACTTAAATTAAATACTTAAAAACTTTAATATTTAAACATATTTTAAGTCTGTTCTCAACTGCTCTGTTCAACAAGCACAAAACGTTTTGACGCATTTACAAATTAATTTTTCAACGGAAAGATATAAAATTAGAAGGTCTGACTATGGAAGCGATTTGGAATCGAACTGTGTTTTCCATTTTTTGATAAATTACCTATTGAGTTATAAGCAATTTTGATCGCGTGACAAACACGTTTTTCACACTTTTTAGCTCACCGGCTATCAAAGCCTGAGAGCTAATGTGACCGCCGGGTCTGTATGTATGTACGTATGTACGTAACTCGATAACTCTTGATAGAAATATCCGATTTGCTTCAATTTTTTTTCTAGGTTCATTCTGATAAGGCGCTTCCCTGATTAGTTTTGGGGGTTCATTAGTTAAGTATAAAGGAGGCAACGGGGAGCTAATCCCCCCATAACTTAAATAAATGGGTTTTTCATGCAGAATTATCAGAATTTCTTCTAATTTGGCATACCGGTTAATTCTGATAAGGCGCTTCCCTGATTAGATTTGAAGGTTCATTGTTTAAGTATAAAGGGATGAACGGGGGGCTAATACCCCCTTAATTTAAAAAAATGGGTTTTTCTATCCGATTTGGTATACCTGTTTATTCTCATAAGACGCTTCCTTGATTAGATTTGAAAATTCATTGGTTAAATATAAAAGGGGGAACGGGGGACTAATAACCCTTAATTTAGATAAATGGGTTTTTCTATCCGATGTGCTTCAAATTTGGTATACCGGTTAATTTCGATAAGGCGTTTCCTTGGTGACATTTGCAGGCTTATTGGTTAAGTATAAAGAGGGGAAACGGGCGGGGCTAATCCCCACCCCTTAATTTATTTTTTGTGGGGCATTATTATTTGAAATAAGGGTATAATATACAATTAGTGTGAATGGCCTGTGAGCTCACTGCCATCAGTTAACTGGGCACTTTCCTTTTTATTTGAGTCGTTATTCTTCCTTCGCGGGGTAATTCGGTTCAAAACACTGAATTTGACACTATTTTCTGAAAGATCTATTGCGTTTGCAAAAAAAACGAAAAAAAAAAACAGTTCGGTTATACAGTTTCTGAACAACAACATCTGCTAGTTTCATGCATTTCCGAACAAAAATAAATTTAAACTTATGTAATAAAGTTGCCGTTTTGGATTTGAGAACAGCCTTAAAGGTTCAACGAAAACGTAGAGTAAGATCATAAATTATACATTTCATGTATTTAAAGGAATAAATGTTTTTAATTTAATTTTAAACTAACTAACTCGCCCGTGTCTGTAAAAATGAATAGCATAAAACGCGAGAAAACTCTAAGAATCACAAAAATTTTTAAAATCACGCCGTGAATTCCAAATAACGTTTATTAAAAAAAGAACAAAATGTACTGTACTGCTCTAAGAAGAATGAAACAGCATTAATCTTACTGGCTAAATAGCGAAAAAATGCTAAAATTCCGCGAAACGCGAAATATCTGTAAAAATAGCATAAAAAAAATCGTAAAAAATTCAAAAATATCTGTACTAATTCGGAACAAGCGTTATTGAAGAGAGAACAGAATTTCCTATTTTGGTCTAAAAAATTTAGATCTGGATTTCTTTTAGTAGTGTGTAAAAATCGTCTCGAATTGTAAAGAAAACTCCGAAAGAAAATCTCATAAAAATTCGCTTAAAATTCAAAAATCACAAAGAGCAAAGTTTACTACAGTAGGCTAAAACGTTGTAATTTGAATTCGTCACGAGTGCCAAAAAATCGTCGCGAAACACAAAAGAACACTGCAAAACGTATTAAAAATCATGTGAGGAGAAAATTTATTATATAAGATTAAAAGTTTGAAACCAAATTCCGTTTCCAAATGTCAAAAAAATGCCGCAAAACGCGAAAAAATGCTATAAATTGCATTAAAAATCACTAATTATTCAAAAAGCGCGAAGGAGAAAATTTTCTATATTAGTCTAAAAGCTTGAAACCCAATTATTTTTAAGAATGTCAAATATTGCTATGGACAGGGCCCGACTTATGCAGGGGCATGCGGGGCAGCTGCCCCGGGTCCCCCTTTTTAGTGGCCCCCCATGGAAGCAATCGGGATTTTCATTTCATATATTTTGTAACATTTAGGAAGGAAGTGCGGTCCCCCTTCCCCTCTCTGCTTCCAGTACCCACTCCACCTATGCAAAAAACAAACTATATTATTAGAAAACTAATGATTAAAATTTTATTACAACAACTTAGTATTTATTCTATTGTTTTCAAAAGAAATTCTTTATTAAAATTTTTCTCATAACATGGCAAGTTAAAACCATTCATTATGACCAATTTGGGGCATTTTCTTTTAGCCATATTTTAACATACGTAGATAAGCAAAGTAAAAGTTTGCAAAGAAATACTTCTGTCAACCAATCTATCATTTTTTCTACAATTATCTTACTAGTATGTATTTTTTAAGTTGTGACCCTATTTTATGATATACCCTGTATACAGATGTAAGCAGTAACGGATACAAAATTTATGCATTCATACAATATGTATGAAGTTTAGTATTAGCCACTTCCACATTATTCACAAAAAACTCTATAGCTAGAAAGAAGGGGGCCCTCCATAGCCTAAGTCGGGCCCTGGCTATGGAATTAAAAAAAAAGTTAAAAAATCAAAAATCGCACAGGACAAAATTGACTATATTAGGCTAAAAGTTTGGAACAGAATTCCTTTCACAAATTCTTAAAAATCACTGCGTGACGCGGAAAAACGCTAAAAATCGCACTGAAAATCGGAAAAATTCAACAATCGTGAATGACAATAAGTTACTTTATAAGTCTAAAAATTTAAAACCAAATTCCTTTTCCGAATGTCAACAGATCGCCGTGCGAACGTTAAAAATCGCATTAAAACAGCATTAAAAATCGCGGCGGATAATATTTATTATGTTAGGCTGGAAGTTAAAAAAGAATTTATTTTTCAAATGTCAAGCAATCGCCGTGGAAGGCGAACAAGTGCTAAAAATCGCATTGAAAATCACTAAAAACGCGGAGGATAAAACAAGGTTAATGTAACAAATAAGGTTAAAAGTTTAAAACTAAATTTTTTTCCGAAAGTCCAAAAAATCGCTTTATAACGCAAACAAACGCTAAAAAAAGCTAAAAATTGCATTGAAAACAGCATAAAAGATCACTAAAATCAAAAATCACGGAAGGTAAAATTTATTATATTAGGCTAGAAGTTTAAAACAGAAATCCTTTTTCAAGTGTCGAGAAATCGCATTGAAAATCTTGTTAAATAATAAACAGTCAAGTGCGAGTATTACTCTCGCACAGAGGGTTCCGTACAATAAATATATGAATTAGTAATTGCATTATTAAAAAAAGCCGTTGCTAAAAGAATACTAACACTTTGTAAAAAATTATGCAAAGTAGGGTTGGGTATAACAGTATA
The DNA here is from genome assembly GCA_963932465.1 of Maratus speciosus. Taxonomy (NCBI): domain Eukaryota; kingdom Metazoa; phylum Arthropoda; class Arachnida; order Araneae; family Salticidae; genus Maratus; species Maratus speciosus. Next base: position 568,679,422 of record OZ010787.1, read on the forward strand.
TACTAGAAAAATGTAAATGGATATGACCATGAAAGTTCAAAGAGATATGGAACCTAAAAAATATCAAATACAAGCTATTCTGTATAACTCATTTTTACTTTCTTCTATCTTTACAAGAAGAAAGTATTGGATTCGTGAAAATTTTCGAATTCTGGTTTTCGACGGATGTATACTTTTTAGGGTACAGAGGTATAATGAAAAACATGTTTTTACAAAATGTCTGTCTGTGAGTCTGTCTATCTGTGTATGACACAAATATTGTGGGCGCTCTGGCTTAAGAACTATTGAACGGAATTTAATAAAACTTTAGATTGATTTAGTCCCTGATATAAATTGGTGCTGATTACTTTTTGGTGTAAATCGCCCAACAGGTAGCGCTACTATGTTGCAATTTTCCCGATTTCCGCAATAGCTGTATCTCAAGAACTAATGCATGAATTTTCATCAAGCTTTAGATTCAGTTAGTCCCTGATATGAACTGATCCTGATAAGTTTTTGGTGTAAATTGCCCAAGAGGTGCCACTGTAACTCAGAACTTTTCACGATTTCCGTAATAGCTCTATCTCAAAAACTAATGCACGAATTTTCACCAAACGTCAAATTCAATTAGAAGTTCACGAAAGTTGTCCCTGATTAGATTTTGGTATAAATCGCCTAACCGGTGGCGCTGCAGTGCTGCATTTATCAGGAAGTATTGACATGTATGGTATAGAAGAAAGTTTGGGATTGACACATCCGACTAGTTTAATATTATTTTAATCTCTTTATAATGAACTTAATTCAGTATTGACAATAAAAAAAATGCATATTTAAACTTCATTTGTCATTTCATAAAACTTAATTCATCATAGTAATAACCTTTCTTTCTAAAGTGCAGCTAAAACAAAACATTCGTTCAAAGTTCACATTTGGCATTGTGCTAAGCGCGCTTCGAAAGGAGGTCACAAATATGCAACGCCGCCTTGGTCCTTGCCGCGTTTTCCAGATAGGTTTTTAATTAACTTTTAAAGCCACTCGAGGCGTATTGAAAGAGGCATTCAATGCAGATTGTCGCGAATCCCATAGTATTTATGTAATTCATTCTAATTAAGGGGTCTTTGGGATCTCAAAAATTGGAAAAAATGAAAAAAAAGAGACCATATTCAACATTTAATATCTTAAAATGTATATGATTTTAAAACACAATTTTTATTGAGATGAAATATATAAGTTTGTTCGTTCATTTTATGTATTTAAAAATTTGCAAGATGAAGAATTAGCATTTACAGGGTGCTCCAAACAGTCAGACGTTTGATAAGCAGAATATTGGTATAACAGCTTACGCGCACGATTAGAAAATAGATATTGTAAATACAATAAAAATTTTAGCGCCTACTTATACTTCAGATTATAATAATTACCCTGAACCTAAATAAATTTGTATTTAAAGCATTTTTATATTTTTAATACAAAGTTGTATTTAGCTAATAGAAAATTTTGAAAATTTGAACAATATAATTACTTAAAAACTATTTTTTTGAACAATAAAAAGGAAATTTTAGGTTCAGTTTATACAGATTAATATAAAATATATGTTTTGAAAATTTCATGAAAAAATATTCAAAAGTTTTTGAGATATCGTGCGCGTTATGCCAAAAAAATTCAATTGGAGAAAAATGACTTAAAAGTTTCGAAAAGGCCGCTTAAGCTATTGAGCGGGTATAATTCTAAAAGCCATAAATTCTGTTCTAATGAGAATTTGAAGGAAACAATTATATTAAAATGTTCAGAAAAGATGGAAGATTAACGTCTAAAAAAATTAAAATCAAAACATTTTTGAAGCTTTAAGAGTCCTGAGACCCCTTGAATCAGTCTGTTTTTAACAATTTGACGTTTATTGCTTTTATACTGTTACTGGACATTACATTACACACATATATCATTAAAAGTTGTTATCTAGGCTTTAAAAGCCAAAGTTACATAAAGTACGTCGCCCCTGTCATTATGTGTGTCCAAACCGTCCATATCTTTAAGGGTTTATACCTCGGCAAATTACTGACGATTTTTTTCGAAAATCACACAATACTTTTATACTTCTGCTACGATAGGTACCTCCAGCGCTGCTCAACAGTTTTGCTGAATGCCCGCAAATCGAAATTTGTGTGTAACGGAAAAATGCGATTTTCTTAAAATTATGTGACCTAGGGTAATCGCTATAATTTTCCTGCAAGGTTTAAATTAACGTCTACTCCCTCTAATTTTTTCATAATTTTAGCATCAGTAGATTCGAAATCAGATGGGGGGGGGGGGGGACATATTTTTGCGCTACATTTTCGACTATATCTTCGAAAATGTAATACCTAAAATTAAAAGAAATGTATTTTTGAATTCAGCGTTACGAAAGCTTTCACACGATACCCCACACGATATACAAAGTAAATATTTTTTTTTTTCAAGTAACTGAATTTGCCCCTATACATTTTTACTAAATATATTTATAAATGTTTAATAATCTGAAAATATGTGGGTCAACAGTCTTTATTACTTCCCCGAATTTGAACTTTCCACGTTCCATAGTTTACGAGTAAAATGGCTGTGACAGACAGACGGACAGACACAAGAGTGATCTTATAATGGTTCCGTTTTTACTTTTTAAGTACGGAACCCTAAAAATCACTAAAAATTCAAAAATGGGGACAAAAAGGGTTCGCTGGAGAGAAAAAGAACTATAGTGGGCCAGAATTCGCTCAATAATGTTAAAAAAAAAAAAAAAAATCACCACAGACGCAAAAAATCGCTAAAATTGAAAAACTGCAGAAGACAAAATTAACTGTATGTTAAAAGTTTGAAACCGAATTCCTTTTGCCAATGTAAAAAAAAAAAAAAAAAAACTCCGAGAAGTGCGAAAAACTCTAAAAATCGTAAAAAATCCGTGAAAAATTCAAAAGTCGCTGTACAAATTCAAAATTAAATTTATTGAACAGAGAACAAAATTTACTATATTGGCTAAAAGATTAAAACCGGATTCTTTTTATTAATGTTGAAATTTTGCTTCGAAAGTTAAAAAACGCGAAAAATAGCGTTGAAAATCACATTAAAAATCACTAACATTCAAAAATCGCAGAGGACAAAAATTGGTACATTATGATATAAGTTTGGAACTGAATTCCTTTCACCAATGTGAAATATTCGCCAAAAAAAAAAAAAAAAAAATCTCTAAAAATTAAATGTTATTAAACAGAGAAGAAATTGTTCTACATTGAGCTAAAATATTGAAACTGGTTTCTTTTCTTCAATGTAGAAACATCACCTCGAAACACTAAAAATCGCATAAAAAGCCAAATAAAAAAATAGCTAATATGGGGTAAAAGCACCAATAGTCCGCCGGGAACTCAAGGCCGTGACAGTAAATAAACATGGCGGACGTTCCCGTCCTATGAATGCATCACAAAAAAGCATGAATACATCTCTCCAAAAGAAAACAAAAAGTACTTTTGTACTAAATAGCTTATAATCGCCATATAATAATAAATATAGACCTTTAAATACATTCCTGTATAGTCATTTATGAATACTTTAATTAACATATATTAAATTATTTAGTTTTAATAATGGTTTATTATTGATACTTTTTACACACGGCTGTAATTCCTTACGTTAATAAAAATTTTTGCATTTATGTTTGAAAATAAAATGAATATATATATATATATATATATATATTAATTTTAGTTTCAAGAAAATAGCTGAGAAAAATTTTAGAATATTTATCAGGCTATTAGTACAGTCCATAAAACAATAGTAGTATATTCATATTTACATGTATGCTTTTAACATTTATTTATTTTCATTTTTCCAAAACATTTTCATATCAATAGTTTAAATTTTATAAAATAAATAAATAAATAAAACAATTTATTTTCCAAATATTAGTTGAGCAAGTAAAATTGTAATAATTAAATAATTTCATCTATGTTTTTAAAATTCATATATAATCCAAATTTTAAAGAAACAATTTCTTGTGATAATTGTGATAATGATGATTTTTAAATACAGATACTACAGATTTTTAAGCAATTTAAAAATATTTTATGCCATTGCTAACCTTAAGCAAGCAAAATATAAATTGAGAATTTTTTTTCCGGTAGTAATAAAGCTAGTGAAATTATAAGAATTAAATAATTTCATGTATGTTTTTGACATCCGTTTATATGCATTTTTATTCTTCAAAATTTTAAAGAAATAAATTCTAGTATTTATTCCTATAATGATGTTTTTATATACAAATAATAGATTTTTATATATACAAAATGATAAAAAAAAAGTATTTCCATACATGCTTTTTACATTAATTTCCAGAAAATTTGATAAGAAATTTGTAGAAATTGATTTTTTTTTTTAGTGTATTAATGAAGGAAATTAAATGATAATAATAAAATAATAATTCTCTGTGTGCTTTTTACTTTCATTCAGAGACTTTACCGAAATTTAAAAAAAAATAAATAAAATAATAATATTAGTTTTTTAAAGCAATCATTTTTTGTGTTTTATATCATTGTATTGGATCTTATGCAAAGTAAAAATTAAAGTTTTCTTTTTGCAAACATTAACATTAATAAAGTAAGTAAAATTATAACATAATAATAAACAATTCCATGCATGCTCTTTGCATTGATATATCAACATTTTTTTTTTTTTTTTCAAAATTTCAAAGAAATAAATTCTAGTGATTATTTTTATAATGATATTTTTATGTATAAATGTAACTATACAACATATTTTTTTAGGCATTGTTTTAATGTTTTATATCATTCCTTTGAGTATTAAACAAGCAAAGTAGAATTTGAAGAATTTTTGTAGATAGTAATGAATCAAGTAAATTGATAATAATAATGAAATAACAATTCCGTTTATACCTTATACATTGATATATATTTCAAAAATTTCAATGAAATACATTTAACTGATTACTTTTATAATGATGATTTTTAGTTAGAGATTTTTTCAACATTTTTTAGTGTTTTGTTAGTTATAAAGATTTTTAAATTTTATTTTATTATAAATAAACTATAATTATAAATATTAATAAAATGGACTTATATAAAATAATGATGATAATATTTGAAAATATATTGTTCAAGATTCACATGTTTATTTCCAATATTTGCAATAAAATTATGCAGATAGTTATATGTAGTAATTAATCATTCATATTTATATACTTTCCAAAATAAAATACAATAAAAAATATTCGGAAAATCTAGCAAAAACTTCACTTACCCTTTCTAAATATCCTGATTAATATGTTTATAAATATTTTCTAAAAATACATTTTAATAATTTACATTTTGAACTTTTTAATTTTGCGTTCATTAATATCATTTATTTTTTTATCACCTAACATTTTTGTGTAATTCTTTAAACAGGTATTTGAAAATGAATTTATAATTTTAAAAACGTTATCTTCCTACTGGACAGTGGACGGAAACATTGCCCCCCCCCCCACTGTCTTTTTGGGAGTGTCACGGCCTTGAGTTCCCGAGGGTTTCGCTTAAGCACTCTCTTTTAGTCTATAGCTCAAAGCAGAATTTTATAAAGCAATACAACATTTTTAACAGTGACAGATGTTAATGTATACTTTTATTTTACTGTTTCAGCAATTGTTTTTTAAAAAGCTGATTATAGTTTTTATTCATAAAAGGTTAAAGTTAAAAGTAGCAAAGTCGCTAGTAGTCGGCCACTCAATTCTAGTGTTCGGCCATCACTGGACCAGTTGTCGGCCAGTTAAATACTTTGTTATTGTAAATAACTTAAAGTATAATTTTCAACAACAGAACAACATTTTAACAATAAAATGTGTTAAAATATACTTTTCTTATAATGTTTCAGTAATAATTTAAAATATTATAATAGTTTTTAACACTTTCCAACATAATCTGAGAGTGTTTGGATTTTGGATTGTCTCCAGTCTGTCCGAGCTCTAACACTCGTAAATATACTCGAATCTCCCTGAACTTTTTGTATGTTATTGACGTTAACAATAGCACGATCGCTATTGAAAATAAAGTGTGTAAAATTTATAGTTCAACTACAGGGACAGTCAAAAGTATTCCGATACATTACGCTCAATGCGAAAAAAATTGCTTGAAGTTTATTTTAATGATGTTGGTCATTTCAAACACAATGAAATTGATATGCATTTATGCATTCTGGACAATATGGTGTCCAAAGTACTTATTATTATTTTATAGGGTCACGCAAAAGAATTCCTTTACATAATAGTGTCAGGGGAAAAACGGTTTGCAGCGTATTTTAGTTCTGTTACACAACACTATTTCAAATATAATGAAATTGATATACATTACTGAGGTTTACTACAATTTACTTGTTGTCTAACATGATATGCATAACATTTATCGTTCATTTACAGGGACACACAAAAAAATTCGGACACAGTACTGTATATTTCTATTAGCGATAATTGCTGGAAGAGTGATTTCGTTTATGGCATGCGTTTTTAAGTTTAATTAAATCTTTGCTTAGTATGCGGTGCGTAACTGATATAGATCATGTACAAGAGTACACAAAAGAGTTTGTAAGCTTTGCGGAGTATCAGCCTATCAGCGTGAATGGCTTAAAGGTGGATTTTAATTGAGTTATGCTCTTTCAAGCTGAACTATATTTAGTATACTAAGAAATATTTGTATAATATAAATAAAATCATATACAGGGCCACACAAAGAACTGAATACATGACTTCCTAGTGATAATAATGTGTGGAAGTGTGATTTCAGTAGTTTTAACCACGTTTTAGCCTGAATTAAATTTTAGCTTAATATGTGCGGCACATAAAAATCTGTTGGTAATATACAGGACTGTACAAAATAATTCAAGTATGTTTGACTGGACTTTTTATATAAGTGTCCTTAAAATACTGACTACCAAATTATGAAATAAAAATTTTGAAATCTTCCGCGCATGCGCAGTTAAAAATTATCTCAGAAAAAGGCCCATATCTCATCAAATATTTAATATATTCATGTTTTAATTGCAGTATATTGTTGCTACTATTCTTTGGCAAGTTTTCGAAAAGTTGTGTTAAATTTGGTTTGAATTTTTCAGAGACACAATAACATCTTCACGAATATGAGTGCTATGCTTACACAAATGCGCACAAACGTTGAACAGGACCCAAATAGTCATTTAACGCAGTGACAAGCCATTTCCAGCATTTTCTGTTGCATAGCTGATCGCAAATATTATTTTATTATTAAATTTATTATTAGCCCCCTAATTGTCGGGCCGACTAAATCTTCACCAAGAAATATGAAATCAAACATCTTCTTTTTATCCCAGAAGTTCAAGAACAATTCGCCAATAATTTTTGTAGATATTTGACAAAACGTGTGCAATCGAAAGCATCCAGTTCCTGTACCTTAACTTTTGGTGACCAGTGTACTTCTAGACACTGTAACAGAGTATCAGCAACTGCATTTTCGTTTTTGGCCCTATTGGAAATATTCACATTATACTCCGCTAACTTAAAACGCCCACGAACCATTCTAGACAAAAATCTTTATCATTCGACTAGTGTCTCGTAGCAGACATCATGTGACCGTACTTACATTCCTGCCCTTTTACATCTTTAAATATGCTTTGCTTAATTTAAAAAAAATATTTGATAATATTGCTCTGAAGTGGAACTTTAAATATTAATAATAATTAAATTTAAAAAATCAAAAAACCCGACTTAGTAAAAAGCGAACTAATTAATTATTTCTCATCAATGCAAAACTGTTTTTTATATTACTTACCTATTTTTTTATTTACTTCTATTGATGACTTTTAAGTTGTGTTTAATAATTAGTTTCTATCTATAAACACTGTTTTGATGAGTTCTATAGATGTCTATGAAGGTTAGAGTTGCTGACTGTAAAATAGTCAATGAAACATCCTCTTCATTTTGAAAGACCTATCAAATGATATGCCACTCAATATGGCGCGTAAATTTTTTTTTTTGTCTCTACCGCCCTTTTGTATTTTACGGCCATCCTTTTGAACATATAAAAACAAAACCTAGATTATAAGAATTCGGACAGTTAAGACGAATCGGTAGAGACCTCATTCATTAAAATCCATCCAGCCGTTGGGAAGTTTCGAGGGTATAAAGAAATCCACATACCCAGATACGCATGAAACACATAACCCTTGTTGCAGTCGGGTAAAAAGCGCTTTAATGTCAAATTTCAAGCAGATTTTCGTATTTAAATAAGTATTTTATTTTATTAATATAAATAAATATAATTGTTATTATTACCAAAATTAACTTTTATAAAAATATTTCATGCATGACATTTTAAAATCAAAAAGTAGAAAAAAAATTCTGAAATGGAATATTTAAGTAAGTATTTTATTTTTACAATAAAAATAAATCTTTAATTGTTACTAAACCAAAATTTTCATTCATTAAAAATTTCCATTTAGCATGAAAAAATGTAAATCTACCGTTAAAATATTTTTTAATAAAAAAGATGAAAATAAAACTGAAATAGAATATTTTAACTGATAAAACATTTTAAAATAAAGATCTAGAAGAAAAGTTGGGAATTAAAAAAAAGGCGTGGGATTCGAACTCATGCTATCTAGACTCAAACGTATCGCTCTAACCATTCAACCACTAAGCACATAGTCGTTCAGTAAGAAAACATTAAAATAAGTAGTCAGATCTGTGATCTGAAAGCAGAAATATAAGTATGGTACGATTGTCTGACGCGAGACACTAGTTACCATTCGTTAACTTCGTTAACGCTGAATGAGGTGACCGAGTGATTAAGACACCACCCCACGAATCGTTTGTTTGTTTGTTTTATTGAACACATACATCAGACTAGTGTGCTTGACACCAGGGCCCGCTTATAAGTCATCGTCTATATACAGGGACGAGATAGCACAACGAAATTTACAACACCAGAGAATTACATCCTGAGGGCTCCACAAAGAGCATGCAACGGAACCGGCGGGATTCGAACCCGCCCCTACCTACGCTCTCAAACGATTAGCGGCGTGGTGTCCAGTGTTGCCAGATTGGGGACTTTTTTAAATTCAGATTATTTGACTGTCACCACTTTTTTGAAATAGTATAATTCGCTTATTTTTCAGAATTTTTAATCTATTTTTAAATAGGTCGAATATTTCTATTTTAAAAAAGTGGTAACAGTCAACAATCTGGGGACAAAAAAGTCCCCAATCTGGCAACACTGGTGGTGTCTTATCCACTCAGCCTCCAGTAATCGCATGCGAACGCAGGAGAGGTGCCGGGTTCAACTCTCGATGACTCCGCTCTTTGAAGAGTTTCCGGATGTAATCTTCTGGTGTTGTCTATTTCCTAGTGTATATCGCGTCGTTATATAGACGACGGCTAATACCCTGTTCACACTGCGTTATCGGAACTATCTTAAACCTCCGAACTCTCTGAGGGAGTCCCACAAACTCTCTGAGAGAGTTTCAACTTTCTTTGGGCTAGAGACAGTCACGACCATTCACTCTCGCTGGCTGTAAAGTTTCACATTAACTGATTGGGTGTTGCAGGCGATTTTATGTTAAGCGCATGCGCAAACAACACAGTGACGTTCACTGAGTTATCTTAGGCGAGTTTTTCGATGTGAACAGGTTTCCCATCCCGGGAGGGTACCACCCCAAAATTAAGAGAGTTTGGTGGTTTAAGGCAGTTCCGTTATCCCAGTGTGAACATAGTATTATAAGCGGGCACTTGATGTCAAGCACACAAGTCGGATGTATGTGTTCAGTCGCGACCAATGAAATACAAGCCCAGTTCATGACGTTTAAAACGTCACACGGAGTGGATAATCTTTACACGGTGATTGGTAGAAAGCGGCGGGTGTAAAGATGATCCTCTCCCAGGGCCGTAGCGAGGTCTTCAGAGCCCCCCCCCCCCCAACTCTCCATGCGGCGTTTTAAACGTCATGAACTGGCTTGTATCTCGTTGGTCGCGGTTCAACAAACAAACAAACGCTGAATGAGATTGACAATATGGTATGATATCGGAATCATATACTAGTACAATTTCCCCTTTCCTTTTATTTGCCACCTTAATAAGTCCCTTTCATTTAATTTAACCTGTTTATTTTATTCAAAAACATGTAATTTTATCGCAAGGTACTTTTAAGGTTACTGATTTTCTTTTAAATACATCCCCTCTGTGTTGCCTTTTAATAAATATAGCCTTTCCTTTTTCAGCTGCATATTGTAATATATATATATATCCCAGATAGCATGAACATTAGCACCAAGTTTGATTTTTTCTGATATTATCTTGCCGAGACAAATTTTAATTGAGAAATTCGCAGCAAATCTCCCGCAAGGTATACCATCACCCACTTGCATGAGTAGTTTGTTGTGAAACTGATGGCAAGATTGTCTTTAATTCACGAAAGTGACGAAAGCAAAAAATCCCTCTGTTGAGAGAATAGACAATCAGCACATACGCAGAAATTTTATTCGGTAGACACCGCTTTTTCTAAACGCTATACTTATCAAATACCAAAAAAGGCTCGAATGGATGATATTTCACCTACGTCATGATCACGCGGTCAAGGAAAAAACTTCTAGCGTAAAGAAGGGAAGACGTGATGTAAATCCCCGCCAGCCAGGGAAACAGTTTGGGAAAGCAGTAGTAGCTTTCCTTCTTATCAGTTAGAAGTTCTTTGTGTAAATTACCGGTACCACGTGACCTTTTCCAGCCTCGAACCCAGATTTGGAATATAGTCTATTTCTAATGGAGAATATTCCATCTACGTTTTGATCACGTGGTCAATGAAAAAACTTCTAGCGTAAAGAAGGGCTCCGAGGCTCCGTAGACGTAATGAAAAACCCTCGCCAGCCAGCGAAACAGTTCATGCGGAAAGCAGTAGTAGCCTCCCTTCTTATCAGTTAGAAGTTCTTTGGGTAAATTACCGGTATCACGTGACTTTTTCAGCCTCAAACCCAAATTTCGAATAAAGTCCATTCTGAAACTTTTTTTGCGTTGTTTTAATTTTTGCCGATTGGTTTCCGTGAAATTGTAACATTTTGAAGATTATGTAGGAAGTGATTTATTTAATTTCTGTATTATCATACTGCGATTATTACTGTGATTAATATATACTATATATATGTACTTGTGCTTCCGATGGGATACGTATTTCAGTTATACGTTTAAACGATATACGTATGTACGTATAATACGTTTCTATGAAATACGAATACTTTAAAATATACGTTTAAACGTATCCGGATGCGTAAAAGGGTACATCGGTTAAACGTATATTTAAGCATACATAGATTTAAAGTAGACATATATTTCAAGTATCGTATTTACTTTTAATAAAAATGGACCTCATCAATCACTGAATGGAGAATAAGCTGGAAATCGGTGGCAATCTGCATATTATGTCTCATACTTAAGATCTTGTTATTTTCCTCTATAAATATTTTAATTAATTTATGTTTCTTCTAATTTCATCTTATGGTATTTTGAGATCAGATACCCCGTTATTTTTATATTTTGTATATAATGTATACAAATTGTATTCATTGTAAGTAATAGGCAAAATTAAACACTTTTTGAGCAAAGAATGAGAGTATAAATGTTCCAGATTTATTGTGAATTCTTATTAAGTATGTTTTTCTTTTTAATCTTTTACAAATTCTTTATTCGTGTGTGTTACACTCAAGATTGCACCCGGGCGCAAATGTTATTCTTTCCACGGAGCTAATGCTTTCTACTCTGTTAACCCTTTCAGGGGCAGAAGAATTCTGTTCGTAAAATGATGAAATAATTCATTGACACCAGAATATTCAAACGAATTTCTTAGAAAAAAAAAAAAAACCCGCTATTTTGCACTTTCATTACAAAAGCAAAATTTTATTAAAATATTCTTGGTGCCATTGTCAGTATCGGAATTAAAATTAGGTGGCTAGACCCTCTAGCCACCGCCCTTGAAAGGGTTAGTCGATAATGAAAATCCATATTTTTAATCATGACACTCTTGGTATTTTTATACAAAATGTTACGGGAATTACGTACGTTTAAGGTTTGTTAATATTGACAAATATCAATTTTTGTATTAAATACCTATAAATTTCGATTACTTATAGACTGCCTAATAATCGACTTGCAGGTTTTAAAACGCAATTACACATGCTTAAAATGACTTGCCTTCTCTTTTCTTTTTTAGAGTAAAACAGATTTTCAAAACATTTTAAATTTAGAAAACAATGTTCTTAAATACAATAAAAGTATGATTACAAAACTTCCCAGGAGTCGGATAGATCAATGTCACTATAAAATATAAAGTAAATTTAAGTCTGTTCTGTAGTCTCATGCAAAAATCCCGTTTCGCCCGAATCGCCCATGCCATAAATCAAAAGAAGCTAGGTGCTGTGCTACAGATCTGCCAAAGGTAGCTTTGAAGCTACCCAGTACCAATAGTAAAACATTTGATAATTAATAGCTTAGTTTTTAAGGAAAACAACCAAAATCTAAACTAAGGAAGAGTAGTCAGATTTTTTAAGTACCTGCACAACAACCAGAAGGTAGGTAAACCCTAGGCCTTCGTGGTCCTTTGAACAAAAAATTGCGATGGCAACGGTAAACTGCTAAAATGCAGGACTCTAGAGGATATTTCTCAATGTCTCTAATCCGCAGATAAGCATTAAAACATCTATTTTCCTGCTTTGAACGAAAAGTGTATAGATGTTTATACGTTTAACCGCTTGGGTAAGATCCGTATATACGATGTACCGTATATGCTGTTTTGCATAATACGTATAACCGCCGTAGCCATATTATACGTATCTGAAATCCGTATCTCGTAATAATGCGCATTTATATGTATACTCGTATAAACATTTAATAGGGAGAACTAATATGTACTGCAGTATGCTGATTCATGTTTCCCCCTAAAAGTTGTGACGAAGCTATTATTTTAATTTTGTTTTTGATTATTGTAAAAGGGCATTTATACTTGGCTAATTCCATGGGTTTTTGTAGTGTAAGTCATACAGCTGATAACTAGAGTTGCAAAAAACCCATAGTTTTTGAGGGACGGGAATAAACCCAGGAATTTTGGGGAATAAACCCGGAATTTTGGGGAATATTGGAAATTTTGAAGGAGTTTTGAAGATAAACAAAACCAGTTATTTTGCAATTTGAAATTTTTATTTTAAAGAAATTTCAGGTAAGAATGTTCCAAAAAGATAGATTTTACATTATGAATTCACAAAACTTATGATTTTACAGTCTAAGTCTGTATAAATTATTAGCTTTATAACAACGGCGGCTGTAAATAGGTGAGGATTTAAATGTTTCTCTAAAAAAATATTTTTTTTTGTTTCTGTTGGCTCTACATCTCGTTTTGAGGCATACTTTATATTAGTTTTCTAACGAGTTGCTTTGTATTTTTGCATTGATTTCTTTTACTTTTGTTCATTTTCTTTTTTGTTTACATTCGTTGATTCGAAGAACAGTTGTGAAGTTTATATTCATCCTAGGGAAGATGAATCCCTCATCTCCCTCTTTCACTTTTTACTTACCGACGATTAAAATGCCAATTTTTTTAATTAGGTAGATTTCGTATGAAATACTACCTATTGGGATCGTTCCTATGTTGGAATTTCTGAAAATTTTTTGCAGATCTACACCGATCATGACCCCTAGAACCCAAAACCACCCTCAGTAAAAAACTTTATATATCTATCTATCTATCTATCTATCTATCTATCTATCTATCTATCTATATATATATATCACTTTCTTCTGGACACGATAACTTTCGTAATTCTGCACCAATCTCTTCCAAACTGATACATAAAATCAATGGGCATAAAATCTCGGTCAAGTTCGTTAATGGGCAAAATCGGACCAAGGGGAGGGAAATAGGGAGGGGTTTTGTGAAAACAGAAAACCCCCCATAACTTCTTAATTTTTGTACATATCAAATCAGTTTAAAGTTTTTATTACTTCTAAAAATAGGGCCAAAAATTTATGTATCACAGATTTTTCATAAAGTTAAAAATGAGCTCAAGGGGCGCAAAAAATAGGGTTTTGGGGAGAAAAAAATTCATAACTTCGTCAATTCTCAAGATATAAAATTCAATTAATTTTATTATAAATCTCCTTAACATTATCTAAAACTTTTATATTCACAAGGTTTTGATAGGAGCAATTCGTACCGCAAAAAAAAAATTAAAAACGAAAACAAAAAGGGCGTTTGAAGAAGAAAAAAATCCATAACTTCGTCAATTCTCAAGATATCAAATCCAATTAATTTTATCATGAATCTCCTTAACATTATCTACAACTTTTATATTCACAAGGTTTTGATAGGACCAATTCGTACCGCAAAAAATATTAAAAACAAAAACAAAAAGGGGGTTTGAAGAAGAAAAAAATCCATAACTCCGTCAATTCAAAAGATATAAAATCCCCATGAATTTATCATATATCTTCTTAATATTGTCTACAACATCTATATAGACAAGTTTTGGATAGGACCAATTCTTAGAGCAAAAACAAATTAAAAATACATACCGGTTGAAGTAAAAAATGATCTTAGTAAGGGTGTATTCAAATCCAAACTGCTTATTTTCTGACTCATTTTACAATTCATTTTTGCTCTCAAAGGCTTCCAATTGGTACGTTTTCTTACTCAGAAACTATATAATGTACCGTAATGATCGATTTTCTGATAGGGGCAGAATATATTTTTTTAAATGCTGTTAAAAAGGGCATTTTGAACCGAATTTACCGAAGCGGATTGTGTTGGAAAAATGATTGTATTAAGGATGCGCTTAAATCCAAACTGCTTATTTTCTGACTGGTTTTTAAATTCATTTTTGCTCTCAAACGCATTTAATTGGTAGATTCGCTTATTCAGAAACTATATAATGTACCGTAATAATCGATTTTTAGATAGAGGCAGAATATATTTAAAAAAATGATGTTAAAGTGGGCATTTTGAACGGAATTTCCCGAAGCGATTGTGTTAGAAACGAAAAATATTGTCCTTCTGAGAAAATAATTGTTTATATAATCAAGTTTTAATTAATTGAACAAAAAATAAAAACACAGGTCGCTTATAAATCTCTTCAAAAATCACTTCAGCAAGTTTCATATTTTTTTTAAATTAAAAATGAATCTGGAATTATGCCAGAAAATTTCGAGTTGTTGAGCATGGAAAAGTATTTTTTTTTGAATACCGCCCTAACATGATTCTGATAAAACCAGCTATTATATGAAAATGAAATAAAAACTCGTCAAGAGCGGCCAGATAAAATTGTTAAAGTGGATTTATCTATAATCATGATTTAGTTTTTGTTTGTGAAATTAGTATATTTGACTTCGAAATCTACCTCTGCCTGTAGGCCGGGCCGGCAGGGATTTTTTATCTTAATATTTCTGCAGCTTCAGCCTATATTTCGTTAGTTTTCATATAAACTGTGGAATTTTTTTGTGTTATTAGTTTTGTTTACATTAACAAAAATTGGAAATCTTTAAAAATAACTGAAAATAATAAATAAAAAAAATTTCATGCTTAAAACTTTCTGAAAACTCCCGGAAATTTTTAAAATTTCCTTCCCAAAAAACCCGGTTTATTCCCGGAAATAAACCTGGTTTTTTCCACCTTTTGCAACTCTACTGATAACTGCTATGCTTGTTGGCCGCCGTTATTTTTGAAAAGTTTGCTTGACCTTATTCAATAAATGAGATATCTCCGATAAAATAAGTCACATTTTTCCATTCTAAAATAGTGGTAGCAATAAATCGTAGCATGTGACTTACACTACAAGCACTCATGGAAATAGCCACTTGTAATAATCTTACATATTTCTACAATAAAATCATACAATATAATGTTTTTGGACATAAAAAAAGCGAAATTATTTCGTTAAAAGTTCTAATTATTTTTAAAAAATAAGTTATCATTTATTTACATCTTCCTTGTTCTTTCATAATAACATACAATCAGTTATCTTTGTCGTGCTATTAAAATACAATTATAAGCATTTTCGGGACGTTTCAATAAGAAAACTCCACACAGAATATATCTCTTACCTTCATTTGAACTATTGAACCTAAGAAATAAATGGAATAAAATCTAACTTCTCAAAATATAGGGTGAATGAGAATTATCGTTACAGCTTTGACACCGAGTAAAATCTGAAAGAAATGCTCGCATCGTCGACAAAATAGAAAGAGAACACCCCATATATTTTAAACACCAAATTGTCTCAGGAAAAAATAAAAATAGCCATTCGTTTGGAAATTGTATCTTCTTTCAATTTATGTTAAAAAAATGTTTACTTAGGGGGTCGTCTTCATACTAAAATTGTAACAAACTCTGAAATTTTCAACACGCACATCCAATTTTGACAGCATATTTTGGTTTTTCGCTAGAGTTTATCTTTGAATACCAAACGGAGAGCTATTCGATCAAATAGTTTAGGAATTATGAAGGTGTAAAGCTTGGAATACCTAATGTTAAATTGCTTTTTAATAATCGTTGTAAAACAGATTGCAATGCGAGCGGTATTTAAAGAATAACTCAAAAACAACTTGGCGGAATGAGCTGTAATTTTGGATTCGCACATTTGAATCTTCTAGAAATTAATTTCTGCCAAAAAAATAATAATAAAAAAGATCATATTTAATATTTTTTTAGAAAATTAATTTCGAAAATATACGTATTTTGAAATTAATTTTCGAAAAATAAAATGAATTGTAACCTATAAATTTTTTAAAAGAAACAGATTTATAGCAGTTTCTGTTAAAAATTCTGTTATTAACATTTGTTCCACAATTTTAACTTTATCCAGTTAAGATATATTTGAGTGTACTGGGACTTTATTTTACACACGGATATAGTTCTCACGCAAAGTAACGTATAGTTCCCACGCGTTAAATTCCACGCAGAAAGGTATTTTAAACATTGCTTTTCTTACATTATACGGAAGAGGCTCAACTTGAAACAAAAGTTTTCTTGTAAATTAAGTTGTTTTCCCTAGTGGTTCTAAAGCTAATCAAATCAGAAATCTCTTTTGAGATATGGACATCTGAAAATGAGGTTGAATTTAAGAATTTGTTTTTAAGCTATTTCAAAGATGATTAAATTAATAAATATTTAAGTAGACAAGTAAATGACTTCAGCAGCTCTATGGTATGCTCATAGCTAATTTATTGGTAAATGGGCAAACTTTTAAAGTAACATGTTCTGTAGTTACAGCTTGTTAAAGTAAGGGTAAAATTTATCGCGACATACTCTATGGCCAGTTTGAGATCAAGTAATGATGAATGCCTTGATTGATGATCCTTAGTACTGCAATTATGTTTTTCAGTACAAACAGGGATGTAGTGGAGGGTATACGGGGTATACGCCGTATACCCTCTGGATTTTTTTAAAGGAACACCGTATACCCTCTGTTTCTCAAGAAAGCTATAACATATATGCACTAGGGTATACCCTCTGCCTTGAGCGTATACCCTCTGCTTAGAACGTATACCCTCTGTTATTTTTACGACTACACCACTGAGTACAAAAGTTGTACTATGATCACATATTTTCAATAAGTAAGATTTCTTGTATCATGAACAGTAGGATAACAAACTTAGTGATTTGATTATTTTTCCTGCGTGTATTCCCCAGTGATTCTAACGATATTCAAATCAGATGCGATGCTTTTGAGATATGGACTTCTGAAAATGAAGTTGAATTTAAGCGATTTCAAATAATAATAAATAAATAAATATTTATTATTATAAATTCTGATAAGTATTATGATAAATATTTATAATTATAAATTAATAAACATTTATCAACGTGAAACCTTTACAGAAGACCCCTGATGCCTCAAACGTATAGTAATTCTGACTCTGACAGTTTGCAGGTGCCCATTTAAAATTTATATGTATGTCCCGTAGCGATTACATCAAAATTGAAGGGGGTCGAGCAGGAGCACCTAAGCTAGTTGGCTAGTTGAGGAGGAATGATCGCGACCAACGACATATAAGGCCAGTTCATGACGTTTAGAACGTCACACGGGGTAGATCATCTTTACACGCTGATTGGTACTAAGCGGAGCGCCCATCGTTTTGTACCAGTCGCCACGTAAAGATGATCCACTCCCTGTGACACCTTAAAAGTCATTAACTGGCTTTGTATGTCGTTGGTCGCGGAATGACCCATTTAACATTTGGGATTCGAAATTTTAATCCTTCATAATTCCTCACTATTTGACCGAATGGCTTCCGTTTGTTATCCGGAGGTAAAATTTACCGCAAAAAACACAAAGAATCTGTAAAAATTTAAGCTCATTTTTTAAGCATATTATAAGCATATTTTTTAAGCATATTAAGCCTTTTAAGCTTATTTTTTAAGCATAAATTGAAAGAAGACATAATTTCCAGTCGAACATCCATTTCAGTGGTTATTTCTAAGAAAATTTGGTGATTAAAATGCATTTTCTTTTCAGTTGTTTACTTTTTTTTGGCCAGCTGTATATGTAAGAGCAACACATAACATTTTAATAATTATAAAAGTGTTTTTTAAGCAAACAAGGATTTGTAAATTTGTAGGAAAAAAAGAGAATTCACAGATCGATGGACCGCGGTCCAGTGTTGCCAGTGGGCAACCATTTTTAAATTCCGATTTTTTGATTGCCACCAGTTTTTTGAAATAGTAAAATTCACCTTGTTTAATGACATATTAAATAAGGCGGATTATGCAATTTCAAAAATGTGGTACCAATCAAAATATCTGAATTTAAAAGTAACCCACGGGTAACATTGCCGTGTTCCTATACCTTGGATAGTCGGATCACCAGATATCACGTTGTGTGATTTTTTCCCCCTCTAGGAATGCTTTTAAAACCAAATACACTATTCTCTGGTGTTATATATAATATAAACGATTTAAATACAACCACCACAACTGGAATTGAAAACATTTACGTAAAAATGATGGAGCGTTCTTGGGCGGAACTGGATTTCAAACAATGTGCTGCTGTGAAATGTACATAAGCAACATGCTTTGACTGTTATTTGCTTCAGATTTTATTGGAGTGTGGAAGCTGTAAAGATAATTCTCATTCTCCCTGTACATTTGTGACTTAAAATAATAGTAATAATAATAATAATAATAATAATAATAATAATAATAATAAAGTTTAGACTTCTTGAATGACAACTCGAATAGATCGTGTCAGTTTCTATGAAATTGTTCAATAATTTCACATTATAAATGTTTGGTAGTTAATGACATCAATACATTATGATACATGCAAAAGTGACAGTAATGAATGCTCATAGTTTTTTTTTCCTTTTTAGTCATTTTGATCCCAAATTGTGACCATTTCAATGGATTCACGCGCGCAATTCAATGATATTTGACATGTGGCACAAAGTATTTCCCGTGAACATCTTTTCAGTCACAAAACCTGCTGATAACTCAATTGAAAAGTTTTTGACTCCTTAAAGTTTCCATGCTAGGCGTACCATTAAATCAAAGTAAGCGTCTTCATCAATACTAGCACTGACACCTGTATAGTAGTCAATAAACTCTTCTTTCGTCACCTGAAAAAAAAAATAAAAAATAAATATGAGAACAAGTGCTAAAGAAAACACGGGAAAAATTTAATAGTGTTTGTACAGACCTTGAATTTGAGAACCAATTTTACCAAATAGTGATCTTTGCCTTATTTAATTGCAACATCAATCTGAGTACCACTATTTGTGAATATTAATCTTCGCCTTATTCTATTGCAGTATCGGTATGAGTACCATTACTTCCGAATAGTAATATTCGCCTTTTTTCGCCGCACGAAAATATTAGAAATTCTGCGATTAAAGAAGGAGCAGATTACTATTCGGAAATAGCGGTGCTCAAATTCAAAGACCGTACGAACCCTGACTAGTACAACACAAATTAGAGTAAACGAGTTTACGCTCTTTATCAAATATAATCTTTAATGCGTAAGTTCAAATTTATCATTTTCCCGTGCACAAAAAATTCGAATCTTCGTTAAATAATTACAAAATTTTAACTTTCCACACATACATTAAATTTTCATATGCCAAAGAATTTTTTTTTTTTACTTTCATGCTTCTTTAACGGGACCAAAAAGGTTTAAAATAACAAAAAAAAATGGGTTATTATTATTGTTTTTTATGTTTGAAACTTTAAAAATGTTTTACAGCTGGCGCGATAGGAAAAATCTTAAAATTACAATCGTAAGAGCCATAAACGTTGAGTTGCACAGACAGGCGATATCTGCGAAGGCAAAACTTTAAACTCAATTATCTCGAAACACATTTCATCAGCGATTAATATCAGACTTCAAAAAAAGAAGGAGGTTCTCAATTCGACGCGTATAATATATTTTGTATGTATGGTCACGGATTATTTCGAAACTACGAGATCGATTCATGTATTTTTTTTTTTTTTAATTATTATTATTAAAAGAGCATACTTTTGAAAGGGTTCCATTTAAATTTTTATCTAAAGTGGTTCCGTCCTTTTTTTTCGAAATTAAACTAAACAAAGCAAAGTAAAACAAAAATCTTTTAAACTATGTCATTTTCAGCGATTTTCATTAAGCGACGTAGGGTATTGGTATTGGTATCAGAAATCCTATGTGTGATAAAAAGAAGCAATAAATACATCTCTTATTCTACAGCCTAAGCCTTAATGACCGAAGTTTCTTTTTAACATTAACTTGTTCGGTTTTCACTAATGAATATTTCACTAACCACTCATTGTAAATCGATGAAAATTTCTTTATTTCCACCTTTTTTTTTTTTTTTTTTTTTTTTTTTTTTAACCTGTTAAATTTAAATATGTAATAAAGTTATGGTGTTGTATTGAAAAAATTAAAAATAATTCAATATTAATAAGATTATCTCTTACGATAAATAAACAAAATACATTTATAACGGACCTTTCACAAATCAAAACGGTACTTATATTTTATTTTTTATTTTTTTGCATTAATTAACCGTCTGTAACTCAGCAACTCCGATTTAAAAAATATTGACTTCTGAAATCGTTAGAATACATTATTTTAAACATGTAAAAAACAATCAAAAAATTTAAAACATAAAAATAAATAAATATTGGCTAAAAGGTTATTTTTGTTACATCGGTAATAAACAGAAAATTACACACTTCGCATAAATAGTGTCAATTTTATAATACAAATTTGCAAAGTAAACGAACCTACCTTTGTAAAAAATATTTTTTGGGGCATTTCCAGCTTTTTAATAAAAAAAATGACAAAGATAGGTTTAGCAATAACGACGAGAAACTTCTCAAATGATAAATAAAACTTTAGAAGGAAAAAATAACTCATTACCGCCGTCGGTTGAGAATTCTATGTGCAATTTATATTAACTACTGTATTTTTGAGATAGCAGCAATAAATAAAATCTTCTTTTAAAACACACTGTATAAGTAACATTGACTTTTGGGTATGTTGCAGATATGCAATACGGTGATACAAAGGGCTAAAACTAAGTTATAAGCTACATTCAACATTTTTTTCTGTATTGCGTAATGCTCGTAAAACGATGCCTTAATTTAGCATGATTCTTAAAGCAAAATAAAGCATGGCCAGCCAGCAAGAAGAAAAATATTGTACTTTTACTTTGTTCTCGCATGTTATCGACTTATTAGTGATGTTTAAAAATAAAATAAGATTTTGCAACAAGTTAATTAACTGTCTTTTATTGACTACTTGCAGGAGTTCGTATAGATAAAATTCGCTGTCTGCGTTTTGATGAACACTCAGACATAAGACAAATATTACAAAAACTGCCCTTGAATATTTTCTGAATATCCTTTATTTACAAATCTGTTAATCGTAGATATTATGTCTAATAGTAAAAACGATTAAAGCATTCTAGAGGTTTTCTTTATGTCAGCATTAAATCCAAATGCACATTATCATAAATTAAAAAAATAATTACTGAGTTACAGTATACAGTTACTGAGTAGTTAACGTTTCATTCGTCTAGAACTCGATTTTCAGGTCGTTATTCTGAATTTCCAGAATTCTAGATAATTTTCTTCGTTGGAAACATGATAAATTTCATTATTAGATTCTTCGTTCAAGAAACCCTTGGTCCACGGTAGAAGATCTCTCAAAAGAAACCTCTTAATAATTTAAACATTCAATTCATATATAAATAAATTGTGAAAAAATATACATATACATATGGAAGACAGATCATTGGCTAAGATTTTTAAGCAGGCAGACAAAAAGCTGTAATTATGCAAATAATGCCGAATTTAAGTAAAATTTCGACATAGATGTCTATGAATTTTCTTTATACTTTCATAGTTTTCATAAAACTGAAATGAAATTATCTTATTATTGGCTCAATATAGTGTTTTTTATGCTGAGATAAACTTTAAATATTTTAAAGCTTGACATTTCTATATATTTCTATGTGTCTCAGTAGGTACAAATTTGACGTCCGGGATCCTAATTATCAAGAAAACAAACCGCTTTTACCTTATGTCTATGCTACACTTTTTATTAATCGTAAATTCAAATATATTGGTAGTTAAAAACAAAGGACGATGCACAAATGACTGTGTTGCTTACAAGTAAAGTGTGATTGCTAGCCTAGCGGAAAAAATAGGTGTTGTCAGAATGTTTAACATTATGTGGAAAACGATATATTGTGTATCTAGTAGGAACAAAAAGTGTGAAAATCGGCAATTGGTCGAAAAAGTACATACACTTTATGGCCATTAATCACCGGACACATTCAATTTTAGAAATTTTTCGAATATTTAAAGATTTGTCAGATTTTTCTGGAACTTCAAGATTATGAAGAATATATTCGACTTCATATGCATCAACGGCGATTTGATCAGAAGGAATATTAGGGGGCCAACAAAAAATCAAAGAAAAATAATAATGTTTGGGGTCACCCTGTAAAATAAAATGCACGAAATGATCTATCGCTGTAGCTTGCGAATATATGGATATTGCACAATATATGTAGTCATTTGTGGAAGAATAGAACGTATATTAATGGAGATATATCGACTTTTTTTAAAGTTTTTTGTTTTTTGATTATATCATGCAGGGCTTTTTACCAAATTTAACGCCAGTTTCAGAAAATTTTACAAAATGTAGTAGAAATAATAGGGTGCAATTGGAATGTAAATAATTAAATATTTGAGGAAATCTGAGCAGTTGAATGAAATATTTTAATATGCGCATGCGCGCACGAAAAAATTTTTTTTTCATGATTTGATAGTCACCTCTATGGAGCAACTCATAAAAAAAGCCAGTCACATATCGTGAAAATTCAGAAAGATATCGCAATATAGTGAGCGAATTTTCAGTTGCTTTCTAAAAGCTGTTGAATAATAAGGGATTTTCTACAAATTGTCATTTTTTATTATCTGGCTTTCAGCAAAGGAGTTTGTACTTAACGAATGTCAACGAGTAGATTTAGAAGAAATGCTTAGATTTTGATACGTCTTTTTTTCTTGGAATAGGTTCGTTCTGGTGATTTTCCAAAAAAAAACTAAAGCATCCACAAAAAATGAAAATTAAAAAAAGTAAAAATAAAGAACGACAATTTATGGAAAACCTCTCATCATTTAGCTGCTTTTAGAGAACAACTAAAAACCAGCTCAGTCTATTGCCGATATCTTTCTGAATTTTCACGATATTTAACTGTTTTTTTTTTATGAATTGCACAATAGAGCTGACTATGAAATCATGAAAAAAAAATATTTTTTATCGTGCGCGCATACGCAGATAAAAAAATATTTCATTCAACTGCTCATATTTCATCAAATATTTAATATATTTATATTCCAATTACACCATGTTATTTCTACTGCATTTTATCAAATTTTCTGAAACTGGTGTTAAATTTGGTAAAAACCCTGCATGATATAAACAAAAACATGCAAAAATGTTTCGAACTTAAAAAAAAAAATCGATATATCTCCATGAATATACGTTCTATTCTTCCACAATTGAATACATGTATTGTACAATATCCATATATTTGTAAGCTGTAGCGCTGGATCATTTCGTCCATTTTATTTTACAGGGTGATCCCAAACATTATTCTTTTTCTTTGATTTTTTGTTGACCCCCTAATTGTCCTTCTGATCAAACCGCCATTGATACTATGAAGTAGAACATATATTCTTCACAATCCTGAAGTTCTAGAAAAATTTGACAAATATATCTTTAAATATTCGGCAAAATGTCTAAAACTGAAAGTTTCCTGTCATTAATGGCCATATAGTGTATTACTGCAAAGAGATAGCTGTAAAAAGAATGCAAATTGTCGATCTCAAACATACTCGAGACAGGTCAGTATAGCATATGATCACCGTGAAATGGGATATGTATGCTTCCATACTTTGCGTCGTGGCTTGTGAACAAAATGATCTAGAAGCTTGTTACCGCACAGATGTCTCACACTCTAAAACAAAACTGTTGATTTTGCAGAATAAACTGTCAGTCAGGACGTCAGTAAAAAAACTATTTATTTTACAGACACAATCAATATTTCTTACGTAAATACCGGCAAAATTTGTTAAAATAACAGAAAGTTTGTACCAAATACAAATTATTTTCTTAAAATAAACAGTTTTTTTACTGGCGTCCTGGCTGACAGCTTTTTTCTGTAAAATCAACAGATATTTTTACAATGCACTCCTCTTTCAGTGCACTGGTGGAAGTACCTTTGATTGTTGGAGGATATTGTCGAGCAGAAAAATGTCGTCTAAATCTATCCAAAACATTTAATACTGGGATTCAGGCCTGAGGGAACGGAATGGCCAGATGAGGCGTCGAATATCCTCGGTCCTTGCTGACAAGACAATCGTGCACAGGGGATGACAATGGCATAGTATATTTTATTTTCGTCCCTGATACAAAATGTATTGTCAAAAGCACTGCAGAAAATATAAATATGAGACAGCAAAACTTCATTCTATCGATCCCCGGTTATACACAAACACAAGCAGTAGAGTGCTGCGATTGTCCGTACCGTGACAAGCACTACAAGAATCATATTGATCACTTTCATGATTATTTTCTACACGATAAGCATTGGCATTCTCATTCGAGATCCTACAATCATTCTGGACGATAAGCATTGTCATTCACTCCAGATCAGAATCAGATGAAAGATTAAACCTACTCTCATATGATAACAGCACATATGCTCATTCGTTCTGAGTTTGATAACGATGCTAATGGCACCACTTCAAACGGTCGCTACGGTGAACTCTCGACAGTTTGGGACACACAACAGGTCTTTGGGCGTCTAATCTTTCATGTCGCAAATGCCTATAGTTTTACAGGATATGTATCTGTGACAGTGCGAAGTTGACTTGACTCTTGTTCAGCTGTAGTGTACTGGTTCCTTTCCGCTGTTTAAACGATGTACCTATCTTCATTGGCCATCGTACTGTAAGGACAACCTCTCCGTTTGCGCCGACTACACATTCCACCCGTTTGAAACGCTGAATGAAGCCTGGAAACAACACTGTGGGTGATGTTGAAATTTCTGGCAAGTGGCAACATCTGTCATTTGGCGCCTTTCTTTCAGGTTGCCGAAAATAAGTCCAAGTGTGAAATCATCTAAATGATGTCTGCAAAATACATTCATAATTTAAAAATTGCCGACTCCTTCCTGATCCTATTTCACTTCCAACAATTGCCTGATCGTGTTGAATATCTGAAATCTCTTATGGGCTCTATTAGGTAATCCAATAGAGCGAAAAAATAAATTTGCATACGTGCTATACTTCTGATAGCATTAAGCACTTCATTTATTCTAATTTCCGCATGCTGCTGCATCGATTTTGTAGCTGTCATCATTGAACCATGTGTATGTCGTTGTTTGGCCAAATAAAATCCGCTATTAGGTTTTGTCCACCAATGTATGTAGATAATCTTCACCATTATAAGTGGTCTCACTTTCTACCTAATGCGCATTCTTCATGTTGAAATAGCGCACCCCTTCCACATGACTGACTAAACATTTCCTTGTAGGCAGACACATTCTGCCTACAGTGCACGTTCATATGCACGTTATCTGTAGACGCAACCATGACGTTCTGGTTGGAAACTGGCTCCAAACAAACGGAACGGCTGCTATTTCTGTTTTGTTAGTATGTTATAACTATTTCTTATAGCTATATCTCCCAGCTAAGTGTGTTAATACTTTATATGCAACGGTAACATTTTTTACGATTTATATTTGAAATGAAACATAGTAACCGTTTGTTTGGAGTCAGTTTCCAACAGAAACATCATGACTGACGTCATACTGAAAGCATACGTTCGTATTATCTACTGTTTACTTACCAGAAAATAGATCCCTCACACGAAAATTTATCTTTTTACCGGTGAAAATGCAAATTAAAATTATTTGCCCTGAGGCTGAAACTTTGAAATATATTTCACTGCCTGATTTTTATTCCATACCTAAGAGTATATTTTAAAATATTAATTCCACGGGTAACAGGGTAAGGATTTTAATACATGACTACTTACGATGCCGTCTGGATTGCCTCCAACTTCAAAATTCGCCAAAAATCTCAAAAATAGCTCTTTTTCGCTTGATTGTCCATTCTGATAAAAAGGGTGATACTGCACATTGTAAACGTCTTTCAAATCGTGGTATGTGACGACGCCATCTCCACTTCTGTCGAGTTTAGCGAAAGCCTTTTCAACAATTCTTAGACGACAAGGTGACATTTTTGGCTGAAAAAAAATAATTTAGTAAAATAAAAGAATATAAAAGAAAAGCAATTTAACAAATTACAACGACCATTTGGAAAATGATTTTTTCAAAGACTAAGATTTAAGACATAAAAAATCGCACGGAGTTGATCATACATTATGTACGCCATGAATTAAACATTAATAGTGTTATTACACGTAAAAATAGCAAGCGACAAAAATCGCCTGCGACTCATCAGATTTCCTGAAACTTACGTATTATCCACCTGAAACTAACGTATTATCCAAGCATTTCATTAGCTGTTCGGGAAAAGGCTTTTCCATCGTCAGATTTCTTGGAAATCTGACGACCCATTTTAAATAAAATTTCATTCTTAAACTTCTAAACATCCCACAATATTACTTTTTATACACCGTCGTATAGAGAAAAAAATTTACTTTTAAATGCAATTTGTTTGAAAGCTGTATCTCAATTTGTTTCAGAGTTATTAATTTTTTTTTTGTAGTTTTTATTACTTTTTTGTCATAGTGGCAACAGGAGTATCCATCTCTGTTGAAAGTAAAGGGAAAGTACAGATTACTGTATAGACCAATCAGAAAACGAATAAAATGCGGATTCAACCAATAAAACTCTTCAGATATGGTTTTGATTTCCTACCCTGACAGAGAACAATAACCATTTTTCCA
Source organism: Maratus speciosus (assembly GCA_963932465.1). Taxonomy (NCBI): domain Eukaryota; kingdom Metazoa; phylum Arthropoda; class Arachnida; order Araneae; family Salticidae; genus Maratus; species Maratus speciosus. Next base: position 568,706,875 of record OZ010787.1, read on the forward strand.
AATGGTAAATAATAAAGTATAATAAATAATATAATAAAAAAATACAGTTTTTTTACATTTCAATTGTTTCCTATAATTTCTAAAGTAGCCTGTGAAATTTCCAGTATAATACAGGGTGTCCATAAAAGTATATGCCAGTTTCAATGGTATATTATAAGAGTTTAATTTAGACTATTTACAACAATTTATACACCAAATTGAAGGTAAACTAACCTAGTTTTTCTTACAAATGTTCAATAGGTGCACCTTTAATTTAACGGCACACATCCAACCTAAACTCCAATTCTTCCCACACTTCGGTTAACAAGTCTGGAGTAACGGAAGCAATAGCCTCTTCAATTCTGTGTCTCAACTCTGGCAAATCATTAGGTAGCGGCGGAAAGTAGACAAGATCTTTTATAAAGCCCCAAAGGAAAAAAAATCGCATGGCTCTAACGAAGGCATGTCTAACACGTGACCCGTGGGCCCCACTTGGCCCGCCGATAACTATCTGTTGCCCGCCAAGTGTTTAGCATTTCTCCTATGCTTATTTCAGTTCATGCTCGATGGAGAAAAAGTGCACTTGCACTATATAACCGAAGGTGCAGCGTTGCCATATTGGACAACTGTCTTGGAGTTTGCAACGAATGTACTCACAAATATCAAGAAAACTTAAGAAAGATAAAATGTTAGATTTGAAACAGGTATTTCATTTTAATATGTGCATTCATGATGACTATTAAATTTAATGTATATGCTTAAAAAGAAGACAGAAAGAAACTATTACATTCAATATATTAAAGTTGAAATCTTTAACGACGAAATAGAAGAAATAATATCTAGAGCAATAAAAGAAATTTGAAAACATTATATGCTAAACTATACAAGGCACTGCTGGAAAGATTTATGATATAGCCAGAAATTTCCGCAATAATATGAAATCTATATAATTTCAATATTTGTTGCCCATTACATTGCAATTTACGAAAATATAGGTGCACGAAATTCCTTCCAGTTTGCAGTTTTCATTCACAGACATGATGTCTAACTTAAAAATAAGTAAAGAGCGTCTGGAAATTATTCCTGTGCTCGGTACAGCCAACCACCATCTGATATTTTTACTCAATTATGAAAACTTTGACGGGATAAAGTTTGTTGTTTAAAAAATAAAGTTGCAAATAATAGTGCTCCCGCAACGATTGGTTTCATAAATCCCAGGTCTGTATTTAAACATCTTTTTAATTTTATCTAAACGCATTTTTACCTACACTGCTCAAAACAATTAGGTGAGCACATGGTTTTACCGAAATTACGCAAATATTCACACCGATAAGTAACGTAAAATAAAACATCCATAATTTAAAGTGTTGTAGAAAACAGATAAAGAAAACTTCACAGGTAAATTAAAGTTTATGACGTCAAAAACTAGAAAAAGGAGTTATGTGCAGAAATCGGGATTTTGCAGAAACGTCTGTTTCACTGCCTCAGTTGTAAAATTCAATTGCTCAGCTTGTGTTTTGAGAAAAGGTGGCTTGGAAATGTCACAACAACATCATTTACCGCAATCCATGGCTTGGCGTGTTATCGGGACAGTTGAATTTGGGGAAACACAACGAAGTGTAGTCGACGCTGTTGAAGTCGCAAGAAGTGTCCATGAAAGGCTGTGGAATCGATTCCAAGACACATGGAAGGGTAGTCATCGACAAGTGCAAGGTCGAAAATGTGCTAACACAGAAAATGATGACCGATATATCCTGTTAACAGCTCGTCGAGACGGAACGGGCAATGCTACTCAGCTGCAAACACAGTTGTTCTTGGCCCCAGAACGAAGGGCGTCCAGCCAAACAGTCCGAAATAGGCTTCATCAGGATGGTTTCTATGCACGTAAGCCCGTGGTCTGTATCCCGTTGACTTCAAGCCACTGTGCGGCCCAAAGAAGGTGGAAAACTGAACATCGAGTTTGGAGGCAACGTTGTTGGAGTCAAATTCTGTTTACAGACGAATCCCGATTCAGTCTGGATGTGACATCTGATGTGTTTAGGCATGGAGAGAAAGAGGCACTCAAAATAATCCCACATTCGTTTGTGAAAGATCACATTACAGACGAGGTGGATTGATGCTATTGGCTGGAATCAGCATAGGTGGACGTACGGGGCTGCATATCAATCGGAATGACACTTTGATGGTCCGAAGTTATACAGACGAGATACTGAGACCTCATGTCGTATTTTATGTTGCAGCAATTAGTGATTTCTTTTTTTCTATGCATGATAATGCCAGACTTCATACAGTTCGTCTTGTGGAAAACATGCTTAAAGCTAAAACAATACAGCATATGGAATGACCAGCATGCTCTCCTGACCTAAATCCGATCGAGCATGTTTGTGACATACTCAGACGACGCATTGCTGCGTGACCGAGGCCTCCTTTTACTGTCTGGGACTTGGAGATTGCAATTCTTGTGCAGTGGAACAGTATTCCCCTAACTCTTATCGCTAATCTCATCGCATCCATAGAAAACAGGTGTGCAACAGTCTTAGCTGTTCGAGGAGACCACACGCCATATTAAAAATCTTGCATCATTTCTAAACAATACTTTTTTGTATCATTTACATGGAACCAAATTGTTGCCCTAAACCATCTTTTCAAATAATAAAAGCTCCCGTACAATTTTGTTGCGTCTTTTTTTTTCTGTATTGCGCATTGATACACGTGTACCATCCATTTTATGCCCATAAATGTCTGCTTTGCACTGCTCTCTTCACTTTATTGCTTGCTCCCCTAATTTTTTTGAGCAGTGTATTTTCGGTAGCACACGTTTGTATATCCTCGCTATTTTTAAATTTACAGAATAGTGAAATTTAGAAAAAAATGATGTCCTTTATTTATTACATATTTCTTTTAAAATTTTCGGGTGCCTGATTTAATTTTTCCTGTAGGTGGGTTTGGAATTTTGCAAGTTTTGTTGTTGTTGTTGATGTTTTGTGTTTTAGTAAGCTTGTATTTTGCCACGTGCTTTGTAATCCCTGCTTAATTTGGCCCTCGGTAGTGAACGAGTTTGACATGCTTGCTCTAACGGCTTTTAAATCTTTAGCCCAGCAATAACGCTTTACGCTCAGGAGTCGCCATTTTGCGTATGTGGCACTGCAAGCGAGTCAATAACAAAGCAGTACTCGCGCAGGCACTTATCTCAAACTGTTTGAATCTTTTTACTCTTTATTTGTGACCTTGAACCAACACTCTACAACGCTTACAGTTGATACTATTAAAATTTATAACTGGGACATTCTTTCATGGACACCCTGTAACTTGACCAGTAAAGCCATTTATGTACAGGGTGTCGCACAAGGTACGCAGCGTCTGATATGTACAGATTCGGATAGAGCACGTCAATATGAGTATTTTGAATGGTAACATGTGGGCTCCCCGAATATAGCGTGATAGTCTAATTACAGGATGAACGTTATTGACGAATCGGATAGTGGGTATTCCAAATGACGATGTGTACGACGAATGCACAACATGAAAGATTCCCCAGATGACTATGCAAATTTGTGGCAACCAATAAGAGGAAAAGCGCGTCTGGCAGTGAATGCGCAATATCCCTCCGCGGCATACAGTAAAGCTAGAGAAGAGGTTTGAAGAGAATGAATTGGGCGTTTGTCGCTAGGAAATTAGGGTTGTATCGTTATTGTTTCGTTTTTGATTTGCTACCGTTTCGGTTCTGAAATGAGCAAATATTCCATTGAGCATCGTGTTTCCATGTTACTGACTTACCATGAATTGCAATCAGCAGCGGCTCTAATTACAAAATTCAAGAAAATATTCAGCAATCACCACAACATAAGCGGCATGACGATCAAACGAACGTACGACAAATTTAAGGAGACCGCCAGTGTGTTGGACGATGTGCTAGCGATGGGGACCAAAAAGATGAATGCACGAACCGAAGTTAATGTTAAGAAAGTGACAGAAGTGTGCGAAGAAAGTCCATCAGCTTCGATACGACAGGTGGCTCAAAAAGTCGATATGTCCAAAAGCACGGTGCATCGGATAATGAGGAGGAATGTGGCTTCCTTACAAAATACAAATCAATCAACCATTGACGGAATTGGATGGTTTAAGAAGTTTTTATTTTGCAAACACGATGATTAGTTAGGTTGCATATGATGAAATGGATTTTAATCGGATCTGGTTCAGTGACGATGCGCACTTTCACCTCCAAGGATATGTTAACAAACATAATTGGAGGGTCTGGGTTAACGAAAATCCCATCATGCAATAGTTCCGCCACTGCACCCTTGAGACTTGCAGTTTGGTGAGCGTTATCTGCCAAAGGCATCATTGGGCCAATTTTTTTCCCCGAAAATGTCACCGGTGACGCTTATTTTGACGTGTTGCATGACTGTGCCATCCCATTCTTGCATGGCATGGATAAGATAAACGATTATTGGTTTATGCTAGATGGTGCTAGAACTCATCGCACTCAGCGTAACTTCGACTTCTTAACGGAACATTTTCACTATAGAATCATCAGGTTGGACTTCATTATGAAAACAGGCCGCCGAGTGGTCGCCGTACTCACCGGATCATAATCCGTGTGACTTTTTTTATGGGCACATCTAAAAGACACAGTATATCGCACACAGCCCAAAACATTAGACGACTTGAGAGCAGCAACTGAAAACAAGATGAAGGAATTTGGAAGAGATCTATTGCAAAAAACAATTGCGAACTTCCATTCCGGACTTCAAAATACTATTTGTTCGAACGGCGGACATTTCGAAAATCTGTTTTATTGAAAGTGCTCAACAAACATTGATTTTCACTTGGTTTTTTTCTCATTTCTTGTGTTTTTCATACGACAAGCTTCACACCTTACTTACACTATCACGCTATATTCGGGGACCCCACATGCCACCATTCCAAATACCCATATTGACGTGCTCTATCCGAATCTGTACATATTAGACGCTGCGTACCTTGTGGGACACCCTGTACTATCCTGGAGGGGGGAACGTAAACACCCCTCCCTGATTCTCTAAAGTACATAAAAAGTATTACCGGTACCAACTAGGGAGCCTAGATATGAGAGGCATACGGCGTATAAAATTTGATACATTCAGAAGAGTCTGGACAAAAGAGAAAAGCCAAGCATCTCGGTGATTGCGTCAATATCGCTATGCTAATGCTTGTTATCTCGTCTCATTCATGTAATCGAACTCGTTCAGGCGAGTATCACCAAGTTCTGGAATAGAAAATGCTTAGGTCTGCCATAGTTTGGAAAATGCGTCTGTCTAAGCATAGTTTGAGCAAGGCAACACTAGATACCGGGCTTGTTCATTCATTATCATGACGTTACAAATGGTGGCTGGCCACTATCAACGACATACAGCGATAGGTTTAAAACGATGGACACACCGCTTTGTACCAATCGCTGTATGTCGTTGATAGCGGCCATCGACCATTTGTGACGTCATGATAATGAATAAGCAAGCCCGGTATCTAGGTTTGAGCATCGTATGTCGCCACTCTCATATAGAGATAAGCTAGTACCAACCGATTGGGAATAACGTCTACCAATATATGATATGCATCATGCATGAATTAAGATATGTACAAATTAAAAGGGGAATTAACTTTTGAATTTTCAATAGAAACACCGTATTTTAACAAAATATTTCTATTCTGCGTTTAAATTTATGCCCAGTTACCAAATTTCAAATCATTTGGTAATAGAAATTTGGAATAAAAAAAAATATTAAAAGTTTTGACCCTCTAAAGTTAAATTTCTTTCATTTATTTTTATTTTTATTTTCCTAAAATCATGTTGAAATCTAATATAGCTAACTAAAAACTCAAAACTAGAGTTATATATGTAACCGATTAAAATTTCAGAGAGTTCGGAGAATAATAACTTTTTTTTTATTTTGTTTAAAAGCCCGACGCAAAAACAAACGAAACAACAAATGAAAAGTGAGAAGAAAACATTTCTTTTACAATTACATATCAATATCTTTTCACGAAAGTTTTACACTGGCTGCAAAACTCTTATATTTATAAGTGATAAAAATTTCAAAGCGTTTGGACTATTAAAAACAAGTAAAAATTAAATTTAGAAAGTCCTTCCGGCCTTTGCCGGGAGGAAGAGGTAGCTTTCATATTCCTTATTTAAAAAGAAACCAACTTATATTATTCAAACACACGAAGCTCAATTAGTGGAAACCGAATATAGGAGATTCAATACTAATTTTTATCAATACTAAATGATTATGAATGAGAATTCCGCGAAATTAGTCAGCTTTATCCAAGCTGCTTTTATTTAAAGTAACTTATATTTGACTGCCAAATTCGGCGATTTCATAAAGTGCCTGCCATTTTAAGACAGCATGGTGGATGAGGCTAACAGTGATATTGGTCGAAAATTTAGTAATTGCTGTGCACCTGCTCACTCACATTGGAATCGGTTGATATATACGAGTGCTGTCGCAGTCAAAAAATCAGATTTTTCAAAATGTCACCCATATTAGAAATTGAAACTGCTATATCTGAGCCATTTTTTTAAGATAAAGACAAACAAATAATGCTCCTGAATCCTTATATCAAGGTCAAATACTTAAGAAAGAAATCTTTTTCAATTTCTAATTTTTTTGCACCTCACTTTAAATATAATTTTTTTTTAATTTAATGGCCGCCACTTTGAAACAAGATGGCGAATGAAGCTGGCCAACGAACTCGGTCCAGACATTGGTATGTACTATGTACAGACCAAATTACATCCAAATCGGTTCAAAAATACGCCTGTTATCGCGTGACAAAAATCAAGGTCGTTTTAAAATGTCAGCCACAATAGAAATTCAAAATGCTATAAGTCAGCCATTTTTTTAGATATAGACGACACTAAAACTGTTCCGGAATCTTTGTATTAAGGTCAAATACATAGGAAAAAAATCTTTTTCATTTTTCAATTTTTTGGTATCCCATTTTAAATTTGAAATTTAAAAATTTTTTTTAAATGGTCGCCATTTTGAAACAAAATGCGGATGAAGCTGGCCAACGAACTCGGTCGAGATATTTGTATGGACTATGTACAAACCAAGGTACATGCAAATCGGTTCATAAATACGCCTGTTATCACGTGACAAAAATCAGGACGTTTCAAAATGTCATCCACGCTAGAAATTCAAAATGCTATAACTCAGCCATTTTTTAAGATATAAACGAAACAAAAACTGCTCCGAATCTTTGTATCAAGGTCAAACACATAAGAAAAAAATATATTTTCAATTTTTAATTTTTTGGTACCACATTTCAAATTTAAATTTTTCTTAAAAATTTAAATGGACGACATTTTTAAACAAGAAGGAGGAGGAAGCTGGCCAACGAACTTGGTCGAGACATTGGTATGTACTATGTATAAACGAAGTTACATCCAAATCGATTCATAAACACGCCTTTTATCGCGTGACAAAATTCAGGACGTTTCAAAATGTCAGCCACGCTAGAAATTCAAAATGCTATAACTCAGGCATTTATTAGGATATAGACAAAACAAAAACTGCTCCAGAATCATTGTAAAAAGGTCAAATACATAAGTAAAAAATATTTTTACATTTTCAATTTTTTGGTGCCACATTTCAAATTTTAAATTTTTTTAAAAATTGTAAATGGCCGCCATTTTGAAACAAAATGGCGGATAAAGCTGGCCAACGAACTCGGTCGAGACATTGGTATGTACTATGTACAGACCAAATTACATCCAAATCGGTTCAAAAATACGCCTGTTTTCGCGTGACAAAAATCAGGTCGTTTTAAAATGTCAGCCACAATAGAAATTCAAAATGAATTTCTCAGCCATTTTTTTAGATATAGACGGTACTAAAACTGTTCCGGAATCTTTGTATTAAGGTCAAATACATTAATAAAAAATCTTTTTCATTTTTAAAATTTTTGGTATCTCATTTTAAATTTTAAATTTTTAAAATTTTTTTTAATGGCAGCCATTTTGAAACAAAATGGCGGACGAAGCTGGTCAACAAACGCGGTCGAGATATTTGTATGTACTATGTGCAGACCAAATTACATACAAATCGGTTCAAAAATACGCCTGTTATCGCGTGACAAATATCAGGTCGTTTTAAAATGCCAGCCACAATAGAAATTCAAAATGAATTTCTCAGCCATTTTTTTAGATATTGACGACACTAAAACTGTTCCGGAATCTTTGTATTAAGGTCAAATACATAGGAAGAAAATCTTTTTCATTTTCCAATTTTCTGGTATCTCATTTTAAATTTTAAATTTTTTAAATTTATTTAAATGGCAGCCATTTTGAAACAAAATGGCGGATGAAGCTGGCCAACGAACTCGGTCGAGATATTTGTATGTACTATGTACAAACCAAGGTACATGCAAATCGGTTCATAAATACGCCTGTTATAACGTGACAAAAATCAGGACGTTTCAAAATGTCAGCCACGCTAGAAATTCAAAATGCTATAACTCAGCCATTTTTTAAGATATAGACGAAACAAAAACTGCTCGCGAATCTTTGTATAAAGGTCAAATACATAAGTAAAAAAAAATTTTACATTTTCAATTTTTTGGTACCACATTTCAAATTTTATTTTTTTTTTTAATTTAAATGACCGCCATTTTGAAACAAAATGGCGGATAAAGCTGGCCAACGAACTCGGTCGAGACATTGGTATGTACTATGTACACACTGAATTACATCTAAATCAGTTCATAAATACGAGAGTTACAGTGTGACAAATGTGATATATATATATATATATATATATATAACCATTAATTAAACATAACCTACCACCATCAAAAACCGTAATATTATGAATTAAAGCTGTAAGTATAAAAAAAGTGCCAAATAATTTATTATAAGAATTATTATGGGAGAAAAAAGAAGAAAGTGGACACCGACAAATAATGGAAAAGCAATATTGATATTGAATTACGTTATCAAGGGCACATAAATCAATGATATAAGCAATATGGTGTTTTCTGTGAGAAAAATAAGATAAAGCTAAAAATTATTTTTCTCTGTGCCCGAACAACCATTATAATCAAGTGAATAGATTAAAAATGAAAACAGAATAGAAACAAATAATATGAAATAGAAAAATCAATAAAACCTGTTTAAATATTTATAGGATATAAAATAGAAATAATACACAACATACCGATTAATATTTCAGTATTTTTCAATATATCCACTCGCACATGGCTACCAGAATATCGTAAAGATTAAGGTGAATAAAACAGTTAAGAAATCACAGTAATTGATACCAAAGAATGCAGTTAATACATTTTGAAATACCATGATAAATACAATTAATATAATATAAAATAAAATAAATAGAAAGTAATTACATTATTTAAAATAACTAAAATGCACTATTAAATTAATTAATTACTATTTAACAATATCGTCAAAATTTAGCTAAAAAATCCACCTGGTGTATTAAATTATAACTGAATAGGAGCTGCAAAAAACAAAATTTATAACTTATCGTCAAAAGACAAATTTTGGTGCTGCCATCTAGTAGTACTTTTATTATTTAAATGTCACAAGATAAACAATTGAAAGCCATTGAATGTAAAATTTTTTTAAACAGCAAAACCAAACATATCCTTATATATAGATAATTATAAACCTAATCTAAACCACACTATATATATTTTTAAAAACTATTGTTAATAAAATTTTAAAAAAAAAGCATACAAAATATTCTATTATCTTACTCATTTAAACTACACTAAGAATTTAAATAATTCTATAACATTGATAATATATAGCATGTAGCTATATGCTATAAAGTAAAATAAATTCAATAATACTTAATATAAATATATATTAAAAATAATAAAAAATCTTTGATAAAAACTATTATATATAAGATAATTCTAAAATGAACAGGAAATAAAAAACATATGGAAGTATGTAGAAGATTATCAGATACTTAAATTCCCATTACCTAAAAATCTCAAATATAGTGTGTGGATTATTTTCATACAGCCATAAAAATCCTAAAAGTCCTTCCGGCCAGTGCCGGGAGGAAGAGGTAGCTTTCATATTCCTTATTTTAAAAAAGCCAACTTACATTATTCAAACACACGAAGCTCAATTAAGTGGAAGCCGAATATAGGAGATACAATACTAAATTTTATCAATACTAAATCATTATGAATGAGAATTTCGCGAAATTAGTCAGCTTTATCCAAGCTGTTTTATTTAAAGTAACTTATATTTGGCTGCCAAATTCGGCGATTTCTTAAACTGCCTGCCATTTTAAGACAACATGGTGGATGAGGCTAACCAGTGAACTTGGTCGAGATCTAATTGCTGTGCACATGCTCACTCACATCGGAATCGATTGATATATACGAGTCTTTCGCAGGCAAGAAATCAGATTTTTCAAAATGTCACCCACATTAGATATTGAAATTGCTATATCTGAGCCATTTTTTAAGATAAAGTCAAACAAAAAATGCTCCTGAATCCTTATATCAAGGTCAAATACTTAAGAAAGAAACCTTTATCAATTTCTAATTTTTTTGCACCTCACTTTAAATATAATTTTTTTTTTAATTTAATGGCCGCCATTTTGAAACAAGATGGCTGATGAAGCTGGCCAGCGAACTTGGTCTAGATATTGATGTATACTACCCACATGCCTTCTTGCATCGAAATAGGCGAATACGTGTGTTATCGCGTAACAAATACAAGATCGTTTCAAAATGTTAGCCATGCTAGATATTCAAAGTGCTATAATTCACCCATTTTTTAAGATATAAACAAAAGAACAAATTTTCAGAAACAAAAACTGCTCCGGAATCTTTGTATCAAGGCCAAACACATAAAAAAAAATCTTTTTCATTTTCAAATTTTTAAATACCTCATTTTACATTTTAAATTTATTTTTTTTTATATTTGGCAACCCTTTTGAAACAAGATGGCGAATGAAGCTGGCCAACGAACTCGGTCGAGACATTGGTATGTACTATGTACAGACAAAGTTACATCCAAATTGGTTCATAAATACGCCTGATATCGCATGACAAAAATCAGGTCGTTTTAAAATGTCAGCCACAATAGAAATTCAAAATGCTATAACTCAGCATTTTTTTAGATATAGACGAAACGAAAACTGTTCCGGAATCTTTGTATTAAGGTCAAACGCATAAGAAAAAAATCTTTTTCATTTTCTAATTTTTTGGTATCTCATTTTAAATTTAAAATTTTTTAAATGGCCGCCATTTTGAAACAAGATGGCGGATGAAGCTGGACAACAAACTCGGTCGAGATATTTGTATGTACTATGCACACACCAAGGTACATCCAAATCGGTTCATAAATACGCCCGTTATCACGTGACAAAAATCAGGACGTTTCAAAATATCAGCCACGCTAGAAATTCAAAATGCTATAACTCAGCCATTTTTTAAGATATAGACGAAACAAAAACTGCTCCCGAATCTTTTTATCAATGTCAAACACATAAGAAAAAATATATTTTCAATTTTCAATTTTTTGGTACCACATTTCAAATTTAAATTTTTCTTAAAATTTAAATGGCCGCCATTTTTAAACAAGATATCGGATGAAGCTGGCCAAAAAACTCGGCCGAGACAAGGGTATGTACTATGTATAAACGAAGTTACATCCAAATCGGTTCATAAATACGCCTTTTATCGCGTGACAAAATTCAGGACGTTTCAAAATGTCAGCCACGCTAGAAATTCAAAATGCTATAACTCTGCCATTTTAGGTAGCTTTCTTTACAAAAAGCTACCTATTGCAGCCGTTCGGAGGAAAGCGATTTCAAAAAATTTTGGTATATTTTCATCGATCATGACCCCCAGACCCCGAAACCACCCTCCGTTCAAAACTGATATATATATATATATATATATATATATATATCAATATATATATATATATATATATATATATATATATATATATATCAATATATATATATATATATATATATATATATATATATATCTGAACTATGTCACACTGTAACTCTCGTATTTATGAACCGATTTGGATGTAATTCGGTGTGTACATAGTACATACCAATGTCTCGACCGAGTTCGTTGGCCAGCTTCATCCGCCCTTTTGTTTCAAAATGGCGGCCATTTAACAATTTAAAAAAAATTTAAAATTTGAAATGTGGTACTAAAAAATTGAAAATGGAAAAATATTTTTTTTCTTATGTATTTGACCTTTATACAAAGACTCCGTAGCCGTTTTTGTTTCATCTATATCTTAAAAAATGGCTGAGTTATGGCATTTTGAATTTCTAGCGAAGCTGACATTTTGAAACGTCCTGAATTTTGTCACGCGATAAAACGCATATTTATGAACCGATTTGGATGTAACTTCGTTTATACATAGTGCAGAACAATGTCTCGACCGAGTTCGTTGGCCAGCTTCATCCGCCATTTTGTTTAAAAATGGCGGCCATTTAAAAGTTTAAGAAAAATTTAAATTTGAAATGTGGTACCAAAAAATTGAAAATTGAAAAAATATTTTTTTCTTATGTGTTTGACCTCGATAAAAAGATTCGGAAGCAGTTTTTGTTTCGTCTATACCTTAAAAAATGGCTGAGTTATAGCATTTTCAATTTCTAGTGTGGCTGACATTTTGAAACGCCCTGATTTTTGCCACGTGATAACAGACGTATTTATGAACCGATTTGGATGTACCTTGGTGTGTACATAGTACATACAAATAACTCAACCGAGTTCGTCGGCCAGCTTCATCCGTCATCTTGTTTCAAAATGGCGGCCATTTAAAAAAATTAAAAAAAAATTAAATTTAAAATGAGATACCAAAAAATTGGAAAATGAAAAAGAGTTTTTTCGTATGTATTTGAACTTGATACAAAGATCCCGGAACAGGTTTTGTTTCGTCTATATCTAAAAAAATGGCTGAGTTATAACATTTTGAATTTCTATTGTGGCTGACATTTTAAAACGACCTGATTTTTGTCACGCGATAACAGGCGTATTTATGAACCGATTTGAATGTAACTTGGTCTGTACATAGTACATACCAATGTCTCGACCGAGTTCGTTGGCCAGCTTCATTCGCCATCTTGTTCCAAAAGGGTTGCCATTTAAAAAAAATATATAATTTAAAATTTAAAATGAGGTATTAAAAAATTGGAAAATGAAAAAGATTTTTTTTATGTGTTTGGCCTTGATACAAAGATTCTGGAGCAGTTTTTGTTTCTGAAAATTTGTTCTTTTGTTTATATCTTAAAAAGTGGTTGAATTATAGCACTTTGAATTTCTATCATGGCTAACACTTTGAAACGATCTTGTATTTGTCTCGCGATACCACACGTATTCACCTATTTCGATGGAAGAAGGCATGTGGATAGTATACATCAATATCTCGACCAAGTTCGCTGGCCAGCTTCATCAGCCATCTTGTTTCAAAATGGTGGCCATTAAATTAAAAAATATATATATTTAAAGTGAGGTGCAAAAAAATTAGAAATTGAAAAGGGTTTCTTTCTTAAGTATTTGACCTTGATATAAGGATTCAGGAGCATTTTTTGTTTGTCTTTATCTTAAAAAATGGCTCAGATATAGCAGTTTCAATTTCTAACGTGGGTGACATTTTGAAAAATCTGATTTTTTGCCTGCGACAGCACTCGTATATATCAACCGATTTTGATGTGAGTGAGCATGTGCAGAACAATTACTAAGGTCTCGACCAAGTTCACTGGCTAGCCTCATCCACCATGTTGTCTTAAAATGGCAGGCACTTTAAGAAATCGCCGAATTTGGCAGCCAAATATAAGTTACTTTAAATAAAAGCAGCTTGGATAAAGCTGACTAATTTCGCGAAATTCTCATTCATAATGATTTAGTATTGATAAAAATTAGTATTGAATCTCCTACATTCGGTTTCCACTTAATTGAGCTTCGTGTGTTTGAATAATATAAGTTGGCTTTTTTAAAATAAGGAATATGAAAGCTACCTCTTCCTCCCGGCACTGGCCGGAAGGACTTTTTTAAGATATAGACGAAACAAAAACTGCTCCGGGATCTTTGTATAACGGTCAAATACATAAGAAAAAAAGATTTTTCAATTTTTAATTTTTTGGTACCACATTTCAAATTAAAAATTTTTTTTAAAAATTTAAATGGCCGCCATTTTGAAACAAAATGGCAGATGAAGCTGTCCAACGAACTCGGTCGAGACATTGGTATGTACTATGTACAGACCGAATTACATCCAAATCGGTTCATAAATACGAGAGTTACAGTGTGACAAAGGTCATATATATATATATATATATATATATATATATATATATATATATATATGTGTGTGTCAATTTTGAACGGAGGGTGGTTTCGGGGTCTGGAGGTCATGATCGAGGAAAATATACCAAAATTTTTTGAAATCGCTTTCCTCCGAACGGCTGCAATTGGTAGCTTTTTGTAATGAAAGCTACCTAAAAATAAAAAAACCCAACTGCGTAAAAAGCGAACTAATTAATTATTTCTCATCAATGTGAAACTATTTTTTAAATTACTTACCTATTTTTTTATTTACTTGTATCGATGATTTCTAAGTTGTGTTTAATTGTTAATTCCTATCTATAAATATTGTTTTGAGGAGGCCCTGTTTTGAGGAGGCCTATAAATGTCTATGAAGGTTAGGGTTGCAGTAAGGCTAGAGATCCTACCTTACACAACGTCCAGGTTGTGTAATATTTAAACGGAGCTTCTGACTGTAAAATAGTCAATGAAACATCGTCTTCATTTTACAGACCTGTCCAATGATATGCCACTCAATATGGTGCGTAAAAAATGTTTTTCGTCTCTACCGCCATTTTGTATTTTACGGTCGCCATTTAATTTATAAAAACGAAACCTAGCCTATAATCATCGGACGTTTAAGACGAATCGATAGAGACCTCATTCATTAAATTACATCCAGCTGTTGGGGTGTTTCGAAGGTATAAAGAAATCCACATACCCAGATACGCGTGAAACACATAACCCTTCTTGGCAGTCGGGTAAAAAAAAAAAAAAACTATGAAACGACCTTACTTGAAAAACCAAGAAAATGTTTTCTTACGAATACTTTTACTACTAAATATCAATATTTTATCGCGATTTGTTTATTAAAAAATATGAATTTCATACAAATTTGAGGTTTATTTAAGGTTACTATCACAGGCCCGGGCAACACCGTGCCGTCAACTAGTTTTCAATAAGTCTATACGATTTATTTTTACGCTGTAAAAATATGGAAATTATACTAGCGAAATATGGAAATATTTTTAAATTGTAAAAAACAAAACAAAACCTACAGACTTTGTGAAGATAACAATGTAACTAACTTTTTAGCATGGTTATTTGTCAATGATATTCTCATATAAATATTCACTACTTTATGAGACATTTAACTACTTTACTTTATGACGCCCATTAATCCTTTCGCGGCCGGTGTTTTTAAAAAAGGACACCTAATTTTTATTTTACTGGCACCGGGAATATTAATTAAAATTTTCTTTGTATAACGTATTTGAAAATAAGCAAGTTCGTAATTTCTAATAAATTTGTTTATAAATTCTGGTGTCAGACTATCATTTCATCAGCTTATAAACATAATTACTCCGCGCCGGAGAGGGTGAAAAATCGTGATTATTATTTTAAATAGTTAATTTTAATCATTCTCGCACATGAATTTTTGAATGTAATTTTACTTTTGTAATTTATGTGAATAAATAACTAAATTGCATTTGTTAATTTTCAATTGAAATTGTTAGTAAATTTTGTTGAGTTTTCAACATTACAGCAACAGAATTATTCATAGTTATATTACAGCAACAGAATTACGAGATCATTCTTATCGGAGAGATTTTTTTCCGTAAAAATATGGAAATTGTGAAACAGTTTTTTTCCTTACTCTTCCTCTCTCTGTCTTTTTTTTTTTTTTTTTAACCATTTGGAAAAATGGTTATTGTCCTCGTCAGAGTAGGATATCAAAAGCTTATCTGAAGCTTTTTATTGGTTGAATCCGCATTTTATTCGTTTTCTGATTGGTCTATACAGTAATCTGTATTTTCCCTTTACTTTCAACAGAGGTGGATACTTCTGTTGCCACTATGACAAAAAAGTAATAAAAACTACAAAAAAAATTAATAACTCAGAAACAAATTGAGATACAGCTTTCAAATAAATCGCATTTAAAAGTACATTTTTTTTCTCTATACGACGGTATAAAAATTAATATTGTGGGATGTTTAGAAGTTTAAGAATGAAATTTCATTTAAAATGGGTCGTCAGATTTCTTGGAAATCTAACGATGGAAAAGCCTTTTCCCGAACAGCCAATGAAATGCTTGGATAATACGCAAGTTTCAGGTGGATAATACGTAAGTTTCAGGAAATCTGACGAGTCGCAGGCGATTTTTATCGCTTGCAATTTTTACGTGTAATAACACTATTAATGTTTAATTCATGGCGTACGTAATGTATGATCAACTCCGGGCGATTTTTTATGTCTTAAATTTTAGTCTTCGAAAAAATTCATTTTCCAAATGGTCGTTGTAATTTGTTAAATTGCTTTTTTTTTTTTTTTTTTTTTTTTTTTTTAATTTTACTGTAAAAACTTACGAAGTATATTTATAACTGTATTTAAAATCTCAACTATATTTATAATCATTAGATATAAGACTATCATCAGATTGACAATTGAAATTGTTAGTACATTTTGGTGAGTTTTCAATATTACAGCAACAGAATTACTTTCCCTGAAGGGGTTAAGAGATCATTCTTACCGGAGATATTTTTTAAGTAAAAATGTGGAAATTGTGAAACATTTTTTTTTCTCTCTATCTCTCTTTTAATTTTTTTTTTTTTTTTTTTTTTTTTTTTTTACTGTAAAAACTTACGAAGTATATTTATAACTGTATTTAAAATCTCAACTATATTTATAATCATTAGATATAAGGCTATCAGAATGACAATTGAAATTGTTAGTACATTTTGGTGAGTTTTCAATATTACAGCAACAGAATTACTTTCCCTGAAGGGGTTAAGAGATCATTCTTACCGGAGATATTGTTTAAGTAAAAATGTGGAAATTGTGAAACATATTTTTTTCTCTCTATCTCTCTTTTAATTTTTTTTTTTTTTTTTACTGTAAAAACTTACGAAGTATACTTATAACTGTATTTAAAATCTCAACTATATTTATAATCATTAGATATAAGGCTATCAGAATGACAATTGAAATTGTTAGTACATTTTGGTGAGTTTTCAATATTACAGCAACAGAATTACTTTCCCTGAAGGGGTTAAGAGATCATTCTTACCGGAGATATTGTTTAAGTAAAAATGTGGAAATTGTGAAACATATTTTTTTCTCTCTATCTCTCTTTTAATTTTTTTTTTTTTTTTTTTACAGTGAAACTAACAAACTATATTTATAACTATATTTATAATCATTAGATAAAACTATCAGAATAACAAACTGTCCGCCTTTCTCCTAACATTTTCTGAAGAAAATTATCTTTGAATTTTAAGAATTTTTTTCTGTATCAATCGATAGTTTTAATAAAGTACGTACTTTGTAAAAAAAGATGAAATGCATTGAGCACCGACTGATTTCCCACTTATACTGTGTAACTGATTACTTATTTTCTTCAAATATTTGAAATAAAAAACAAAATAAATTGACAATATTGTAATATCTCAATTCTACATACAATAATTTTAAACTGCAAAACTTTTATAGCAAATGTTTTTATAAAAACATTTTTTAAATGAAATATATAAACTGTTTTGGAATCAATAAACGCAGATTCTGCTCTTCTTGAAACTAGCTATCATTTGCTGTAAAGTCGAACATTCAAAAACTGATTATACTTTAAGCTCTTGAGACACAAAGTTAAAATAATATTGCAAATACTCATTCATTGCTTTTGCACACATAAAATGGCACCATAGATGACAGACAAAAGTATGTTTCCGAAATTGCTACTTTAGAGGGCTAGTAATTTCAGTTCACAAATGAAGAGCTAAGTGGAAGAACATGTTAAGTAACAAAAATTACATTTGAAGAAATTTGATGTGAAATTTTTGTTGCCAATTTTAGTGATTTATTTTCTGTTTAAAATATTAACAAGTGCGGTACTGAACTCTATCAAAAAAACTTATTCATATTTAATTTTTAAATATTAAAAAAATATTAATATTGTTTACATTATTAAATAATAAAATAGTAAATATTAATGAATAATGCCTTAAATCTTAAAGGCTAAAATGAACTTTGGTATTTTAGTTTTACCATGTGATAGAATACCTGATAACGCCTTCGTACAAAAGATAAAATAATTTTTAAGAAAATGTAGCATAACATTTTCTTCCACTCAGCTCTTCAAATATGAATTTAAAATTATTAGACCCCCAAAATATCAATTTAATGATCAATAATCTCAATTCGCACATTTAAAAAAAGGGTCTCTAAATAAGTGAATAATCTACAAAACCTCAAATTTTTTTTTATTGAAAAGTGTTTACATTAAATATTTATGAAAATTACCTATTTTCTTGGCTGTGCTCTCTTGAAGGCATTTTGCAAACTCAGATGAAAATAACTTTTATTTTATGAGAAAATCAGCATTGGTGCTGCGATTTATTGGTTTCGTTTTAAAGCAAAAGCATTCCGCTATGTAGAAGTGAAGTTAAAATCTAAAAAAAACCAAACAATTTAGTTTTTATAAGGAAAAGAACCAAGGTACCCATTTGGGTACTCAGAACTGGAGAGGTAAAAGCACAAGAAACTGCTGTGAAAAATAGAACTGATCGTAACACGAGTTTTTTTTAAGGCTTTTGGAAACTTTTCTTTTTTATCACAGAAGGACTTACATAATTGAAGAAGATCGATTGGTCAAAGAATCGGTAGCAAACGTGCTTACTGCCAAGTCACTCATGCCTCTACAATATGCAAGTGTGCATCTTTTGCTGTATCCACTCTTCTTTCATTTGTACTAATGAAAGAACTGTTGTATATAAACAACTGTATACCAGATTTATTATAAATATTTTAAGTTTTTCCTTTGCATGTCAGATATTTTTTATAGCACAGATGTTTATTAATCCTTTATTATTTTTGTTATTATTGCTATTGTTGTATTTAACTTCTTGATTGCACAGCTTATACAATTTGTAATTAACCTCATCATATCTGTAAAGAAATTTAAGTTTAATCGATAAATACAAGCAAGGGTAGCACATTATATACTAAACTATAGCTAATAATAGCATTCTCTTATTATCACTCCCTCTGTTTTTTTTTGTTTTTTTGGGAGGGGGGGGGGGGGTGTCCGTACTTATAAAGTAAAAACGAAACCATTATAAGATCACTCCTGTGTCTGTCTGTCCCTCTGTCACAGCCATTTTACTCGTAAACTATGGAAAACGTGGAAAGCTCAAATTGGCTGAAGTAATAAAGGCTATTGACGCACATGATTATTAACCATTCACAAATATATTTAGGGAAAATATAGAGGGGCTAATTAAGTTACTTGATAAAAAAACAATATTTTCTTTGTATATATTGTGTGGAGTATCACGTGAAAGCTTTAGCAACGCCGCGCCGAACTAAAAAATACATTTATTTTAATTTTAGGTATTATGTTTTCCGAGATATTGTCGAAAATGTAATGCAAAAATCTATTCCCCACCCCCTATTTCCGAATCTACTGAAACTAAAATTCTGAAAAAAATTAGGGGTTAGTAGAAATTAATTTAAACCTTGCAAGAAAACTATAGCGATTACCCTAAGTCACATAGTTTTGGCGAAAATCGCATTTTTCCGTTACACATAAATTTCGATTTGTGGGCGTTCAGCAAAGGAGTTGAGGAGCGCTAGAGGTACTTATCGTCGCAGAAGTATAAAAGGATTGTTGACAATGATTTTAAAAAAAATTGTCGGTAATTAGACGAAATATTAACTTTTAATGACATGGGCGGTTTGGACATGCATAAAGACACGGGTGGCGTACCCTATGCGCCGTCCACTTTTAACCATTTCAGGGGCAAAGTGTTTGCTAAAATGTTGAAATGATTGATTTGCACCAGGATTTAGTAACAAATTTATTTAAAAATAAGTAAAAGCTTTTCCCCACGTACAATATAAATGCAAAAATTTATTTCAAAATTCTGGTGTGAATGTGACAGTTGGGAGTTAAAATTAGGTGGGATATATTATATCCCACAGCCCTTCAAGGGGTTAAAGCCTAGATAACAAAGTTTAATGATATATTTCTGTAATGCAATGCCAAGTTACTAATTCATATACCAAACCCTCTGTGCGCGAGTAATACTTACACTTGACCGGTTATTTTTTTTTATCTTTACGATTTTAGTGCTAGTTTGGAATATTTTTTTTTCTATTAAATGTACTGACGGAAGCAAAATAAAAAGAAATGCAAATAAAGTTTTGAAAGATGCGATTAAAAATTTTTACGTACTCGTACAGCTCGTAGAAATTCTTCGTAACTTATTGAACCAGAACCATCTCTATCAAACCTTTGAAATAATTCTTCATGATCATACGCGTCCAGACTTCTGTCAAAACCGGAGTCTTGAAGACCCTTTTTGAATTCTTCTAAGCTAAGATGACCATTACCGTTGTCGTCCATTCTACGAAAAACTCTGGAAATAGAACGATATGTATTAAGAATCTGCATTTTAATATTTCATTTCTTTGGCTGATTAATCAACATAATGCTCAATACTTAAGAAATGTAAAAACGTCCCTCTTTGTTATTTATTAGGTTAATGCATACGTTTGTAGAGTTTTATTTAGCGTGGCAACACTGCAGTGTCAGAAAATCATATTTATCATTTGTCATTCGTTATTTGGAGTTGGGCTTGTAAATGAATTTTTGAGTTAAAGATGATGGACTACAAGGTGGAGGAAAACGAACACGTCGAACAAACTCTACTTTTTATATGCATTCGTAATTATATAAATACACACCACCTATAGTCGTCCTCTGGACCGTCCGTCTGTTCACATATAACAGCGCAAAAACTTACCCAATCGAATAATTTGAAATTTAATATATATAATCGTTGCAGAATTTTGTCATTTCAAATTTTATGAAAATCGAATCAAAACTTGAAATGACATTAATAAAAGTTTTCTTCATTCTATTAAATTCTATCATACGTAATTAATTCAATTATATCCCGTGATAGATAATGATTCTAGGTTGCCATGATGATTACGTCTTATTTAAGATGGGGTCATATTAATTTCGTATTCTGAATTTAATACATATAATCGTAATAAATTTTGTATTCATACATTTATGCATAAGAGTTGCGCCAAGATCTGAATATTTATAAAACTAGTTTAGTACGAACGCACCTCATTTGCCACGTTTGACGTACAATTTCCGACTTGATGAGCTTAGTACAGGAGCAAAGTCAGCTGAGTTGGCTCAAAATATTTGTGCCGTCTACTGGAAGAAATCACACCAAGAACGTGCTCCTGTGGTGTCAATTTGATGTGATCGATTTACCAGGTTCAGGAAGAACATTGCACTGTGAGGAAAATCTTCTGAATTTTGTAATCGAGGCTGATTCACGTCAATCAACCCAATAGTGTTAGGAAGTGTGGGCAATCAACAATCAACTATCGTGTGAATTTGCATTCCATGGGAAAAGGGTGGAAATTCGGTGCTAAGCTACGAACTTTTGCATCAGTATGCGCTCACACGACAACAACAATAGAAAATAAAAATAAAAATTACAGAGATTTCGGGCCACTTTCCTTTGAAAAGGTTTCTCTAAAGCATTTATTTCCTTTATAGCGCACACAATATGGCCAAAATTAGATTATACGGACTTAGATTATAATATAGCTTCTTTTCCTTATTCGAATATCTTTGGTAATGAATTAACATTTTCATAGTGAAAAAAATATGTGCAAGAAATCAGAAATTACTTGCGGAATAATGTTATAAGTAAACATTGCCTTTCCGCGATCAAAACGGGCAATCTAGTGCCTTAGTGCTTTAGGTATGACCACATACCCGTTATCAAAAATGTTTGTTCCGTTGTGTTCTACTATTCACTACAGTTTGTCACATAATGAAACACCGTGTATAAATCAAAAAAATATTTTTTTATTCACTAATCTATTGGTCACATCCACTTTAAGCTGTTTTACACTAATGCAGCCATGATGAGCTTTTAAATATTAAACGATAGCTATTTCGTTGCTAAAATTTATGTTTCAAAAATTTATTGGTATTTGTAGTGGTAACAAGCCATAATTTTTCTTTAAAGAGTAATTGACGTATATTTAAAAAATTAAGCTTATTTATACTCTGCAGTTACTTTTCGTTAGGTTAAAATTTTTATCCCATTAATTTCTCATAAAGTTAATTGCTAATAGTGTTTAAATGACTGAAAGTTTTATCAGTGAATTAAACGATAAAGGGCACGCCCAAGTAATTTTTGATGTTGAAATGCATTATAAATTTAAGCCCATTAAGGATATGATATGTATAACAATAATACAAACTTTTATGGCAAATGCATCCTATAATTGAGGGAATCAATAGGTATAAACTTCCTTTAAATTTATGGCACAGGCAGATCTAAGATAATTTATTAATTATAAATTTTAAACGCGGGAATATGCACGCTCTAATTACTCTCGCCTCGAACGAGAGAACAATTTGCATTTCAGGAAATACGTGTACTGCATAAGAGGGTATTCTTAAATATAAAAAGTCATGAAAGAAATAAAAATTCCATGATTCTAAAAGTATAGACAGTAGCAAAATGTGGTTTTCATAAAAATATATAGAAAATCTCGGAATTTTCTTTTATAAATAACGAATATTTTATTGTCAGAATAATTACATTTTCCGACAACACGTGGCGTTTCATTTGTGCCAGCAGTTTAGACAGTGGCGCGGCACAGTTTGCAACTGGTATTACAAATGTTCAATTTGACGGATGCAATTAATGAGAATAGCTGTCAGACGTAACAAGATATCCTTCAGAGTTTCTAAAAGGATTTCTATTGTAATTCCTATCACATGAAGGCTTAAAGAGCGACCGAAAACAACTTTCAATCCGCTACAGTAGGGAGTATGGTGCGCATACTCATTGGGGGTACGCGAATTCGGGTGTAATTCGAAAAGCACAGACAGTATCAAGATGTGGTTTTCATAAAAATATACAGAAAAATTTGGGATTTTCTTTTAAATAACGAATATTTTATTGTCAGAATAATTACATTTTCCACCAACAAGTGGCGTTTCATTTGTGCCAGTAGTTTAGACAGAGGCGCGGCACAGTTTGAAGCGCAACTGGAATTGCAAATGTTCAATTTGGGAGATGCAATTAGTGAAAATAGGTCAGACGTAACATGATATTCTTCATAGTTTCGAAAAGGATTTCTACTGTAATTCCTAACACATGACGACTTAAATAGCTACCGAAAACAACTTTCAATCCGCTACAGCAGGGAGTATGGTGCGCTAACCCATAGGGGTACTCGAAGAGGTTCAAGGGGTACGCGATGAGTCTATGTCAACATCCAACACATGACGCGGTACAAGTAAATGAGTCAGTCAAAAGTATTTTTTATCTGATAGACTGACTAAAATATAAAAACACACTAGGACTAGATGTTAAAGATAACTTATGATCGTACCTCAGCAAATTAACACCGAAAATTCAACAAATATTAATAGGTAAACAAATGCAACCGTTACATTAAAAACTTGCTTCCTATAAAACCTTTCTATCTGATTACATGAAATGTAAACATACGTATTTTTATTTGTATCCATTCGTTGTTATTTTTGTTTCTATTTTCTATTCATGTCTCCTACGAGTAAACAAAAAATAAGGGATAGGCCAGGTACATGTAATTCTTCAAGGGGTACACATTAGACATTAAGGTTTTGGAAATAATTGCAACTCCGGGTGGAAATTGCACTTCTAAACCATAGTATGACATCCAAAATCTTCAGACGGTGAGGCATTGCAGTTTAAATATAACTCAGTCTTGCTAGCCTGTTTTTTCAAACAATCTCCTCGCAATAAATAATTAAAAGAAAAGCTCTGTACTGCGAGGTCTTCTGTGTCGTTATGGGATCGGATTTATGCAATAAAGGAGTTTGCTTAGTAAACCTTCGCTGGAATAGTTTCCTTTCTTTCCTTGCTGCGTTTCATATAAAAATCGCTGGCTTTAATTTCCTTAAAAATTAATTTAAAGAAAAAACTACTTCATACTTTTTGGATTTTTTAAAATCGATTTCAGAAAGTCTGCTTCGTACAAGGCTACAAAATATACGATTGCATCGATAAGGAATCCAGTAGGTATTGGTTGATAAAAAACAAACTTCTCTTTTTCGACGAAATTGGTACTTTGAAAAAAAAAATCTCAAAAAATTAAAAACAGCTGTACAAATTCGAAATAACCTTCATTGAAAAGAAGACAAAATTTTCTATATGGGGCTAAAAGATTGAATTCGGATTTCTTATGAGTGGCTCAAAATTGCTGGTGAATGGAAAATCGGGAAAATACGCGAATTTTCCCATTGAAGAAAGAAATACCAAAAATCTAATCAAAACATCCATAATCTGACCTTCGGGTGCATTCGAATTTGTCGTTGTCTATCAGGAATCAAATTTGCATACTTCTACATGCGATAGATTTCCCTTACAAACAAACAGACATACCACACGCATAGAGACAAACATCTTTCTTTCATTAATATAGATAACAACACAGTAAAAAAAAACGGACTAAAAAACGGAGATTCTACTGGCAATCTAAATGCAAGTACTAGTCCCGTTTTTTTTTACGGAAATTTTTTCCCGTAAATTACAGAAAATTTTCCGTTTTTAATCAGAAAAAAGGAAAATTTTCTGTAATTTATGGGGAAATTTTCCCTGAAAAATACGGAAATAGTACTGGCGTCTAGATTGCAAGTAGAATCTCCGTTTTTCAGTCCGTTTTTTTTTTTTTTTTTTTTTTTACAGTGAATCTCACACATTTACATTAAAAACTGTATTATTTCAAGCAACAAATGTAAAAAGCATTAGATGACTTTAACCCTATTTTCCTGTAGATAATCTAGTACTTTCCAAAACCGGAAAAAATATTTATACAAATTGGCAAATATCCAGGATGAGGGAAGGGTGTAGTCGGATGGCTAACGGACTAATGTTATATGTTACATCCGTAAAGAAAAAGGGAGAGGTGTCTGACACGTGATTACACAGTTTAGTCATTTATTCATGATCCTTTAACGACCCGAAACATGAATAAAACCGAAAAGGTACTTTAAAAAGCAGTACAAATTTCTCTTTGCGTAAAAATGACTGATTCTGATCGTAGTAAAAATGACTTGACGTCATTTTCTTTTGGCTTTGCAAAATCAATGCAGATTTTTATTTTCCCAACGCATACCGCAAGAAAGGTATCATAATCACCAGGCCCCGATCATGACTAATTGGGGCCCTGGCAAAGATAATTTGGGGGCCCCATTTGAATCGTTGCAACATTATTCAAATAGAACTGATGGTCAGTCATATGTGTAAATGCATAAACAGCATTTTCGCACCTTGGATTTTAAATAGAAGAAAATTCTTAGCTCTGTCAATTCTAAATTAAGTACCTTAGTTAATGAAAATACCCTTTTTTCATAGTACAGAACAAAACTCTTAAAAAAACTTTACCAACTTTTTATATTACTTTAAGATGAATTTAATAACTTCAACTTATGGAAGAGTGTCAAATTTCTAACATTTAAATATGAGTTAATCAAGATACTTTCTTTTACATCTTTTTAACTTGTATTACACACAACATAATATCAAATGTAATACATTCTACTTCAGAAATAGAAAGTGTTTTATCAATAAATCTAAAAAGATGGCAATTCTGGGTTTGTTTTTTATATTTATCTCAAAGTTAAAAGAAAAAATCTTTGAATACGGAAGAAAATTTACCTCATGATAATTAGAACTGATTATTTTCAACCACTAAAGTTTAGATATGATTTAAGTTCACTGCTAATACAATCTATTAAAATCAAAATATTATTTCTTTTTTAATAGTGGTTTAATAGTGGTTGAGGTTAGCTTTGCAAAAGCATTGAGCTGTGAATTCAAAATGAAATTTGTTTTTCAGAAAGTTTAGTAGAATCTTTTAAAGATGAAATTTGTATTTTGTACTTGAAATTTTTCAGCTTTGGAATTGGGAAACGAAAAGTAAATAGTTTATAAATTAATATATGGATTTGGGGGCCCCTTGAGACCCGGGTCCCTGGGCAAAGTCCCGATTTGCCCATGCGATAATAAGGACCTGATAACCATGATTGGTGAGTGTGTGAGAGAGTGGATACGATCGAATTGTATTTAAGGTTGAGCTTCCATTTGTCGAATATTTTACAAGCCACTATCGCAAGAACTGTATTAGATTTTTGTACAAATCAGCCGATGAATTAGGTATTGAATCCATTTTTAGGATTCCGTCCTTAAAAAGTAAAAACAGAACCATTATAGGACAGTGTTGAATTCAGACACTTTTCTCCGAGAGGGATTTCTGTGGCTCCGGGGGGGGGGGGGGCGGCATTATAGAGTTCCGAGGGGGAAATTGCACTTTTTGACCATTGGAAACACAAAATGCCAAATCTTCCGAGGGGGAACATCTCATTGCTCCGAGGGGAATGTCCCCCCCGGGCCATCCCCTGAATTCAACACTGTATTATAGGATCACTCGTTTTTCTGTCTGTCCGTCTATCATAGCCGTTTTTCTCGAAAACTGTGCAACGTGGAAAGTTCAAACTTGCCAGAGTTATAAAGGCTATTGACCTACATATTTATAGGTTATTAGCCGTTGACAAATATTTTTAGGAAAATTTTAGGGGCGGGGCTAATTATATCACCTGAAAAAAATATTGTTTTTATGTATCGTGTAGGATATCGTTCGAAAAAGTAGAGGTAAAGTCAGAGGTACATGAGTGGATCGTTTACTGCGTAGTCTCATAGTCAACAGTATCAGCTGAGCTGTGTGCTCCGAAACAATTCTACTTGGACTCGTATTGTATTGGGCTGTCATCTGAGCCAGTCTCTGGCGCCGATTTTGCTTTACTAAGCGGGAGAGTCTCCGACGACCTTTTTCCTTGATCACGCGTGGACGTCTAACGCCATAGCGTCTACTGGTGGTTTCATCGTCATTCATCCACTTTGCATAAGTACTAACAATAATATGTTGCGAACAACCCACGAGTCGTGCAGTTTCGAAGATATTTGTTCTGAGCCGTCGGGCCATTGAATTCTGCCCTCTATTAAAGTCGCTTGATGAGCAGCGCCTTTCCCATCACAGGCAGAAGTAAGCATAAAAATGATTCTCCATACTTTCTAGCAACAATTAAATACCATTCGCACCTGATTACATGCCCTCCATGTCATCCAGGCGAGTTCGTTGCAAAATGTGGGGAAGGTCATAATGTTTTGGCTGTTCGGTGTATGCATTTTTAATTTTTCTATTAACCCTTATAATAATAATGAAAAAAATAATATAAGCCGTTATTCTAATAGTACATATAAGATTACGAGATAAAAAAAAAAACCATACATTCAAAACTTAAAAAACAAATATTTTTAAAAATCATAATTTTTGTAAATTATTAGGATAAAGGAAAAAAAATAAATTAAAATAGTTAGTTTACTTTTATATACCGTATTCCGTATGTATCCATTTGGCTGATAAAAATAGGAGTGTATTTGTGTAGAAAATTGTATAAACGTAAATAAAAGGAAAATGTCGATTGAACAAATAAAAATGAGCATATTTTTGTTTTTATATTTTTTCGACGATATCTCTGAAAATATAATACCTAAAAATAAAATAAATATACTTTTCAGTTCGGTGTTACGAGATTTTTCGAATGATATCTTACACGATACACAAAAACAATATTTTTTTCATGAGACATGATTACACCCCCCCCCCCCCATCTTAAATTTCTAAAAATATTTGTCAGGGTTTATCCGTTCCAATTTTTCCGTTATCTCCATGTTCGATAAATTTCGTAACAAAAAATGTTTTAAACACATTTCGATGAAATTTTGTCAGAATGCTTTCCACATTACTCACTATGTTCTGAACTAGAATCTAAGCTCTATGTGATAATGTTATTATTTTATAGGTCCTCTAATTTAAATAAACGGTCAAGTGCGAGTATTAATCACGCTCAGAGGGTTCCGTACAATAAACCTATGAATTATTAACTACTATATTATTTATAAAAATCGTTGCTAAAAGAATAATAAGACTTTGTAAAAAACTATACTACGTAGGGTTGGGTATAGCTGTATATACTAGAAAAGTATGAATGGGTATAACATAAAAGTTCAAAGAGATATGAAGCCTAAATAATAACAAATATTTCTATCGTGTATAACTCTTTCTTTAATCTTAATCTCTTAATGAAGAACTTAATTCTGTACTGACGATAAAAGTAGCGCATATTTGAACTTCATTTGGTATTTCATAAAACTAAATTCAGCGCAGTAATAATCTTTTCTTTTTACAGTGTGGCTAAAACAAAACCCTTGTTCAAAGTTTAAACTTGACATAGTGCTAAGCGCGCTTCAAAAGGAGGTTGCAAAGTTGCAACGCCGCCTTGGTCCGTGCCGCGTTTTGCCAGATAGGTTTTTAATTAACTTTTAAAGACACGGGAAGCTTATTGAGAGATCTATTCAATGCAAACTAGTCGCGAATCCCATAGTATTTATGTGATTATTTCTAATTAAATTAGTCTGTTTTCAACAAATTGACGTTTATTGCTTTTCTACTGCTACTGGGCATTGCATTACACAAATATATCATTAAAAGTTGTTATTTGGGTTTTAAAAGCCGATTGTACATAGAGTACGCCGCCCCTGTCATTATGTATGTAAGAAAATTATAAAGATTGGACCTATTGATTAGTTTTTGTAATGAATCGTCCCTCAATTTGGATACGGGCCCAATGACTAATAATCACGGGTTTGGCGGGGTAGCCAACTAATCCATTTTATCGTTAAATTAATAGAAACACATGGCCCTTTTTAACTGGTAACCCTAGGAGATGAGCAATTTCAGAGATATACCTCTACGCCACTTGGTATCTGAAGTCTAAACTGTAAGCAGCTATGGAAATTGATTGCCACCTTTTTGATTATTTAAATAAAACTTAATAAAGTTAATTTCAGTGAATACTGTCATTTCGTTAAAATGTGACAGTATTATGAGTCGGCAGGATTATACTACCTGCTCAGCGGGAAAACATGAGAAGTAAAGAAAAGAAAAAAAAAAAAGAATTCTTGGTGATACACGATACGGATAAGCTCCGATTGAACATTCAAAGAGGCCCCAATTGGGTGCTGGGAAAGTGTTCACTCTGCCCCTTCAAGTAGTGTAAATACAAGAAGTTCGCCTCATCAAAGAATCTGTAAGCAGTGATATCAGTATTCGTATGAAATGTGCTTTTAACTCTTCAATTCCATTATAGAAAGTGTCTTCCCATTTCTTCTACTATATTTTGAAGAATATCATCTTAATTAAAATCGATCAAAATGTAGATCATTTTCAACATATTCTGCGTTTTAAAAGTCAAGTATTGCAGGAGTGATATTCGCATTTTGTTTCAACGGTGCAGTGAAAGTTTCACAACATGAAAACTGCAATCTCTAAGTGGAATTCATCTTCTTCAGTTGTGTTGATGATTTTATAGTGATTTTCTTCAGAGCATCTCTTGAAGTAAATTTCATGCAGTGAAAGATAGCATCGTTGCTGTCATTGCTTTTTATTTCATGATAAGTGTGCACTACAATTCTTTAAATACAGAGATATAAATTTTTTCCTTCTCCGTTTTTGCGGAATGTTTTTTTTTCTTTTATTTTGTGTGTGTGTATGAGCTCATGGGGTACCCTAGTGTTATTTATTTTTATATAATATTATTATCCATATTATTTTTTATTTTTATTCTGATTACATAATTTAAGGTAAGTGATTTAATAAGTAGTATATCTCCAGTGATGTTTTCATTTTTGGTATTTATGAAAACCATGTTTTTAAAGCATTGCAATCTTTTGAATTGAAAAAAAAAATGATTCATGTTTTCTATATTTATTTCTTTAATTATTTTTAACTATTTTATTCTTTTTATCAATTTTATGCACATGCTTATATTATGTTGAGAATGTTTAAACATTTTGACGGATATTAAGAGTGTTATAATATTTAGATTATTAAAAAGTTATCTTAAAATTAATTCAAAATGGAAAATATTAAGAAACAAAAATCTGTTCTCAAAGGAAAAATTACCCGTATAAAAAATATCATAAATCCCAAAATTGATGATCAGACGATAACTCTAGAAGAGTTAGATTTGTATCATGGTCAGGTGCAAGATATTAATACAGAATTAAGTAAAAATCAGGAAAACGCCGTTCTTGAGAGCGATACAACAGAAACGGAAGCTATAATTGAGGAATACAATGAGATTTCCCTTAAATTGGATACGTTAACTATCGCAATAAATACATCACGTAATAAATTAACTAAGAGTTTGAGCATTAACGAGGGTGGTTCAGAGAATAACAATAAAAATACAAGTAATGTTTTTGAAAAAGCAGTCAATCTTCCCAAATTTGAATTAAAACCCTTTTACGGAGAAGCTGATCAGTGGCTCTCTTTTAAGGAGATTTTTACCACAACTATAGATCGAAATCCAGATTTGGGAGCCGTTTCTAAATTGCAATATCTCTTAGCTAGTGTAAAGGGTCCTGCCCATAAATTGATTTCCGGATTTCCTCTTCTGGAGGTCAATTATAAAAATGCATGGGACACCCTTTGCGCTCGCTACGATAAGATTAGGGATTTGGCCATAGCACAAATAGGCAAGTTATACAATTTAAAAAATATGAAAAATTGTTCCACTTCCTCTAAAGCTATTTTCGATATAATAGATACCTGCAATGAATCACTTCGAATTCTAGATTCTTTAAAACTTACTCAAAATGCTTTAGTGGATAACATGATAATTTATACCATAGTTCAAAAATTAAGCGATAATCTCAAAGAGCGGTGGGAACTATCCCTTACCCATAATAATATGCCTAATCTCACGGAATTTCTAAAATTTTTAGACATTCAAGCTAAAAGCTTGTTAACTTTAGAGAACCCAACTAAAACAGATGTAAGAAATATAACTTATGTCAGAGATTCTTCCGATAGATCGAAAGGCCACAAAAATTTAGAAAATAGTAAATGCGGTGTTTGCTTTGATTCGCATGCCACCCACACTTGCAGAAAATTAATAACTATGCCTGTAGATAGCAGATGGAGAACCATCCAATTGAATAAGTTATGTGTAAATTGTTTGCGTAGTGGCCATTTTGCAAGTAAATGTGCATCCAAGATGAGTTGTAAAAATTGCCACCGAAAGCATCATACTTTACTACATAAATATGATGTTCAGGGAAATGCAGGAGCAACAATTTCCTCCAA
Source organism: Maratus speciosus (assembly GCA_963932465.1). Classification (NCBI taxonomy): domain Eukaryota; kingdom Metazoa; phylum Arthropoda; class Arachnida; order Araneae; family Salticidae; genus Maratus; species Maratus speciosus. Next base: position 568,738,459 of record OZ010787.1, read on the forward strand.
CTTAGCAACCCACAGTAATGAGACTCAACCCCAAAACGCCCATGGGTATTCCCCTGATCAAGGAATACACATGAATTCTTTATGACGGTTTATTGTGCCCGGGTACCTCAAATGTAAAAATTACGAAAACCGTAGAAACCCAAAAACTTGTCATAATGAGGTTCAAATACCCTTTTTATTGGATAGCGGAAGTACTCTGTCCCTCATTCCAGAAAATCTAGCTACAGCTTTGGATATGACGTCTATTCAAAGTTTCCACCCTCTTAATGTTAACCAAACCCAGGGACAGGTCCAGATTTCCGAAAAAGTTCAAGTACCCCTCCAAATAGGGAATATCAGGCAAAATAGCTCCTTATATCTAGTAAGGTCTTACTTGCCATATGCGATACTGGGAACCCCAGAATTACAAAAATTCCATATCTCGATGGATTTTTCCTCAAATACTCTGACTCAAGATGGAGTCATCATTATGAATGACCAAAACGTTTCCGGTCAAATTTCTCATGAAAGTTCATTCAACCACACCTTAACGTTAACAGGTGATATGAATTGCCAGAAGCCTCTTAGTTTTCCTTCCAAATCAAATCAAGCAAGTTTGTCTCAAGAGGGACATTGTTGCCTTGATACTCAAACTCTCTCGGATTATGATGATATAACTTTTAATCATTATACTACTGAAGAGAACCTACAATTGGAAGGGCTTCTGAGCGACTTCAAAGATATTTTTGCACGCAATCGGTACGACGTAGGTAGAGTCAGATGGGAACCCCAGCGAGTAACCCTCACCTCGGAACTCCCTATCTCGCTTAGGCCTTACCGTACATCACCTAAAGATAATGCAGAAATTCAAAAACAAGTACAGGAGTTGCTGGATGCTAAACTCATTAAGGAATCCTGTAGTCCCTATTCCTCTCCCGTAACAATGGCACATAAAAAAGGAGAAGGTAAAACGCGCCTCTGTATTGATTACAGAAAAATTAATGCCATTACGAAGACAGATTCAGAGCCTTTGCCGCGAATAGACTGGCTTTTAGACAGACTTGTCAATGCCAAATATTTTTCCACGCTAGATTTAGCCTCTGGCTACTGGCACGTCCCCCTCCATCCTTCAGACACAGAAAAACTTGCCTTTGTAACCAATCAGGGACTTTACGAGTGGTTGGTCCTCCCATTCGGATACAAAAATGCTCCGGCTCAATTCGCAAGAGCTCTCAGAAGGATCCTAAATAAACATAAGGTCAACTTCGTTACCAATTATTTCGATGACTTTATAGTGTATTCGGACTCCTATGCCGAGCATTTGGTTCACCTTAAAACTATATTCAATATTTGCCGTCAAGAAAATCTAAAACTAAAACTTTCCAAATGTAATTTTGCCAAATCTCAAATTGACTTCCTTGGCTATGAAATTAGTAATGGCCAAATAAAACCAGACAATGCTAATACCGAAACCATTAAAAATTTAATTCCTCCAAAAAATGTTAAAGAATTACAAAGATTCCTCGGATCCATAAACGTATACCATAAATTCATTGACAAGTATGCTAAAATTAGAGCCCCTCTAAATAAATTATTAAAGAAAGACACTCCGTGGGAATGGTCAGAAATCTGTCAGCAATCATTTGAACTACTTAAAAATGCATTAATTTCTAGACCTATTTTGAGATTATTTAATCCTAATCTCCCATGCCATGTTTTTACTGATGCCTCGAAGGAAGCTTTAGGTGCTGTATTGAAACAAATGGATGAAAATGGAGATTTACATCCCATTGCATTCCACTCAAGACAACTAAGGCCCTACGAGCGAAATTACGCCATCACAGAATTGGAGTGTCTAGCCATAATCGATGCTCTTGACAAATTCCATTATTATCTTCATGGAAAACCTTTCACAATACATACCGATCATGCTGCTTTAGTATGGCTTAAAAAGATAAAACATTTAACCGGTAGATTATTCAGATGGTCACTAAAATTAAGCATGTACGATTATACCGTAAAATACAATAAAGGGTCCACAAATTTTGAAGCCGACATGCTCTCAAGAAATCCCATTTTATCAAACGTAAATCCCCACATTCATTTATTAACCTTAAATGAAATTAAAGAACACCAAGAGTTAGATAATGTAACAGGACCTAAATTTCAAAAATTTAATGACATTTTGGTAATTCACAAAAAGGGTTTTCAAAAAATTGTCGTACCTTTCTCCTTAAGAGAAAAATTATTAATAACAACCCATAATCAATTTGGCCATCCAGGAATTCAAAAAATGCTAAGTTTAATTTCACCACAGTACTACTGGAGCAGCATGACACAAGATATTACGCAATTTGTCAAACATTGTGAAGTCTGCCAACTAAACAAGAAATCCCACCAACCTAAATTTGGCCTTCTTGAAGCCTTACCTCCTGCAGAACAACCCTTTGATATAATATCATTAGACACAGTAGGGGGCTTCAATTATTACAATTCAACAAAAAAATACATGCACTTAGCTATTGATCACGATACTCGTTATGTTTGGGGTTTTACCTCTAAAAATGTTACAACAGAAGTTTATATTAATATTCTAAAACAGATTTTTAGCATTCAACTTCCCAAGAAAATTTTAACGGACAGAAACCCTGCTTTTACAGCGTCTAAACTGCGTAAATGGGTACATAAACATAATGTAAAAAAATTACTTACTTCATCTCACAGGCCCCAGTGTAATGGGAAAAATGAACGCGTAAATCAGTCCATTTGCACTCGACTAAGACTTAAAATCAATGCTACACCTTCAAACATTCCATGGCCCAAAATTCTGGAGGAGGTGATTAACGAGTACAATAATACACCGCATTCAGTAACCAAATACCCCCCGGCATACTTAATGTTTGGCCAATTTCCTTATCCATCAGTATTAGGCAATGAAAACTATTACCCTACGGTTGAGGAAGCCAGGAAAGAGGCTTTCCAAAGAACTGGTGAGCACCATTTAAAAAACAAAGTCAGATATGACCTAAAATTTGTGGAAGCACCTTTCAAACCTGGTGATCTCGTAATTGCAGAAGAATTTCATTATCCGAACACCAGGAAGTTAAGCCCGCCTTTTTCTGGTCCATATCAAATTATTGAAAAGTTGTCTAATGTAAGTTTTAAAATAAATAAACCTAACTGGTTGACAAAGAAGGACTATGAAGTAATACATGCCTCCAAACTAAGGTACTTTTTGCCCAACGATCAATTTAAGTTAACACCATCTATGTAAAGTATCAGATATCATATGAACTGTTATTGGATGATATTTGATAGTTGAATTTACATCTTTATGAGTATAGTATAATTGTATTTTGAGAGTCTACACTCTACTGAATGAAGTCAAGACATTTTCATTCAAGTTTGTATTTTATATGTAATGTTGGACTTAGCAATTCTAGAATATATTTCCTATTTTGATTATTTTATTTGGCATATAATATTACCAGTGCCTTGCATTTATTAATATAACTGTTTTTATCATGTTCAATTGTTTATGGTATTGAAAATTTTAGTGGTATTATTCTTATTATTTGTATTATTTTTACTATTTTTACTATTTTATTATTGTTGCGATATCACATGTTAACTATACGAAAGAAATAACTCATCTCCAGGCAGCTCGATTAAAAGTAATTCACTTCCAAAATTTTAACATCCCTTTAATAAAGAATGCTTTATACTTTCCAGGCGACCCTCGTGTATGGAAGCCGGCCCATCCCCGGGGACTTGTCTGGAAAGGGGGGAAATTGTAAGAAAATTATAAAGATTGGACCTATTGATTAGTTTTTGTAATGAATCGTCCCTCAATTTGGATACGGGCCCAATGACTAATAATCACGGGTTTGGCGGGGTAGCCAACTAATCCATTTTATCGTTAAATTAATAGAAACACATGGCCCTTTTTAACTGGTAACCCTAGGAGATGAGCAATTTCAGAGATATACCTCTACGCCACTTGGTATCTGAAGTCTAAACTGTAAGCAGCTATGGAAATTGATTGCCACCTTTTTGATTATTTAAATAAAACTTAATAAAGTTAATTTCAGTGAATACTGTCATTTCGTTAAAATGTGACATGTATATCCAGACAGTCCCTGTCTTTAAGGGTTAATATTTCGGCTAATTACGGACGATTTTTTTCGAAAATCATTATTAGTAATGCTTTTATACTTCTGCTACAATCGGTACCTCCAGTGCTCCTCAATACCTTTGCTGAATGCCTGCAAATCGAAATTTGTGCGTAACGGAAAAATGCGCTTTTCTCAAAAACTATGTGACCTTGGGTAATTTCTATAGTTTTCCTGCAAGTTTTAAATTAACGTCTACTACCTCTAATTTTTTCATAATTTTAGTTTCAGAAGATTCGGAAACAGGAGGTGGGGATATATTCATAGGGACATATTTTGAAGTACATTTTCGACGATATCTCTAAAAATATAATACCTAAAATTAAAATAAATGTATTTTTAAGTTCAGCCTTACAAAAGCTTTCAAACGATGACTCACACGATATACAAAGAAAAGATTTTTTTTCAAGTAACTTGATTAACCCCTCTTCATTTTTCTTAAATATACTAGTGAATGTTTAATAATCTGTAAATATGTGGGTCAATAGTGTTTATTACTTCCCCCAATTTGAACTTTCCACGTTCCATAGCTTACAAGTAAAATGTCTGTGATAGACAGATAGACCCAGGAGTGATCTTATAATGGTTCCGTTTTTACTTTTTAAGTACGGAACCCTAAAAATGACATATTTTGAAATATTTCAGTTAATTTTGAAGATATTGTAATTCTCCTAGTTCAGTGCACAGGTAAGTGTAATAGTAGTGTGTGGTACAAAGGAAATTGGAATATATTTAGCTGAATTGAGTGTACACTGTATGGCGTAAGCATGGAATTTTGCTCAAAAATGGCAAAAGAAACCCAATTTTTTAAGAACTTAAAAAGATAGTGCTAGAATTTTACGTTTTTTCATCATTCTGCATTACAATTGAATTAACCCATTAAGCGCCAAGTCTCCCATTTTGGGAACCTTTGTTAAGATTTTTTTCCTCCACAAGTAATTAAGACACATACATTTTACATTACTTTTATTGAATATTGAAGTACTTAGCATGGTTGGAATTTTTTTCAAAAAGTTTGTAATTTAAATTCTATTTTTTAAAATTTTTCAAATTTAAGGAAAATTGACTATATTTACTTCATAAGAAAAAAAATCACTAAAAATAATTAATTCGACTGCGAAAGTTTCGAAACATTGAATATGAAAAAAAAAAATAGTTATTTTTTTAAATCATAACAAACATAGATCAAGAAAAATAATTTAAAAGGGTTTTACAGTTGTTTATTTAGAAAGGTCCCAAAATGGGAGACTTGGCCCTTTCTGACTAGCAAAATAAAGTCCTCACCCCTTTTCCATGAATACATCTGTTGACCTCTCTGCTGTTTATTCTTTACTGTTGAAGGTCAGGCTCTTTTGTTATTGAACATAGTAACCCCTCTTTTGTTGCTGAAGTCCAGGTGTTTTTATCAAAACAGTTGATTCTATTCATAACGTTCTGGAGAATGTTCTAGATAAACGTGTGATAAATTCTTGGTCAGCAGTCTAAGCTAGGCGGTCAGTAAGCAAGGTTCATTTTCAATAGAGAAATTTCTGTACTTTTATTTAAAGTGTAAAAATGGCGTCTAAGTTTTTAACTGTGCAGGAAGCCTTAGACTATATGGAAACATTAGATTCGGACGAATTCTCAGCAGATGAGTGTACAATCACTTGTTTGCCACCAAATCCTGATCAGATAACTGATGAGGAAAATTTTAATGAAAATTATTTAGATGAAGTAGAACCAGTGGATGTATGCGGAGAAGTCGAACTTAATTTAAAACGTCGTGAAACACTAGATATTTCAAAGAAGAAAGTAACATATAAAAAGAGGAAGAGGTGTCCAGAAGAAAATTATTTTTCAAGTGATGAAGATGACTGCAACAAAAGTCAAAACCAACAAACAGAGTCCAAAAAATTGACAAAACGGAAAAAAAGGTTAAAATAAATAAAGCTATTAGGACAAAGAAGGAGAAAGAGCCAAAAACGAAACCATATGTTTGGAAAAAAGTCGATAAATTAGATCCAATTAAGTCTGAAAAAACACCAATTTTAGAAGAGATCCATCCTGAGTTAGCAAGTAAAACTCCTTATGAATTATTCAAAATGTATTTTGATTCTGATATCATGAATCTTATTTTAGAAGAAACTTTAAGGTATGCTACGCAAAACAATAATTATACCTTTTCATTATCTGAAAAGTTATTGGAAGTATTTCTCGGAATTCTGTTGTTTAGCGGATATCATTCCTTGCCTCAAGAAGATTTATATTGGAGCAATTCAGAAGATTGTAATCTGCCTTTCATACAAAATGCCATGAGTAGACAGAGATTTAGAGATATAAAGAAGTATCTCCATTTATGTGATAATAATTCTATTGATGGCTCTGACAAGTTGGCCAAAGTTAGATGTTTTATAGAGTTGTTTGGAAAAAAACTGCAGCAATTCGGAACATTTTCTGAATCTTTAAGTATTGATGAGGAAATGATCCCTTATACAGGCAGACATTCTACCAAAATGTATATGCGTGGAAAACCAATAAAATTTGGTTACAAATTATGGATTCTTGCTTCTTCTCAAGGTTATCCATTCAATTTACAAGTTTATGTGGGAAAAGAAACAGCAGCCGAAGACAAAACTCCCCTTGGAACAAGAGTTGTCTTGGATCTAATAGAATGTGTAGAAAACTGTAGAAGACACAAAGTGTATGTTGACAATTTTTTCAACTCTCTGCCATTGCTTGAAGAAATGCGAAGAAGGGAATTCCGTCTAACTGGAGCGGTGAGAGAGAACCGACTGCAGAACTGTCCTTTACAAGATAGTAAAGTTTTGGTAAAAAAGGAAAGAGGGACATTTGACTACATTATAACAAAGGATTTAAGTGTAGTAAAATGGAAAGACAATAAAGTTGTATGCTTAGCATCGAATTTTGAATGTATGGAGCCTATGGGGCAAGCAAAGCGTTGGTGCCGAAAATCTAAAAAGAAGATTGATTTGCCTCAACCAGGAATAGTTGGATCTTACAATAAAAATATGGGCGGCGTAGATCTTCTTGATCGATTTTTGAGTAGTTACCGACCCAGAATAAAGGGTAAGAAATGGTGGTGGCCATTTTTCACCAACACACTGAACATGGCTGTGGTAGCGGCTTGGAGAATCCATCGTGAGATGAATGGACAAATATCTCAGTTAACATTTTTACGAGACATTGTGATGGGTTTGATGAAATCAGACAGACTGCAATCGTTGCCAATACCTCAACTTGGACCACACACACCAGTGAACTGTAACATACGCTTTGATGGTGTAAATCATTTTATCACACAGGCAGGAAAACAATCAAAATGTAAACTTTGTAAAAAGAATACTCGTCTGTGGTGCGAGAAATGTAAGGTAATGCTCCACAAAAATTGCCTAATACCGTTTCATACAAAAATGTAAAAGAAAAAAGATATTAAAAAGGAAAGAACATTTACGAGTTCTTCATTTTATGGCTTGAATATATTTAATATGCAATTAAGGTATTGATAATTAACTTTATTTACCATATACAAATAAATTTGGGGATTTATAACTCGATTTCGAAATATTTTAAAACTAAACATTCAACTCTAAACATTGTGGTGGAGGTTTCTATTTTATCCCCATTAGGCGCCAAGTCTCCCATTTTGGGACTATATCATATCTTCTAACCAAATAAAGATTTTTTAAAAATTTAAACTGCATATGATTAGAGACGTATATTAAACCTAAAAAAATATAAAAATTATAATTTTTGGGATGCGGTTCATATAGCGGCGTTTAATGGGTTAAAAATATGTTTATTTATTCAGTATTGTACATATTTTTTAAAAAGCGCTCCGAACCATAAGCATACTCCAAATTTTAACCCTTTATGTACTGAATTATGAATTCATGAAAATTTTGTCTTCTAAAGCATTTTTCGTGAATTTTTGAAACTGAATTAGAAGATTTACACAATCTTTTAATAAATTTTAGAAGGATTGAAGGATTTAGAAGGATTCATTAAATTTGAATTTATAGGGATTTTCTGCAATATTTATAACCTCACTCAAATCTTTTATTTTAAGTATTGTTTTTGGTATTTTGTAGAATTAGGAAATGTACAAATATAATGTTCTTACAATAGAAACATAGAAATATTTCCGAATTGAAAAAAATCCTCCCCCCCCCCCCCCACGCTAAGAAAGCTGAAAAAGATGCAAAGGCAAAGAAATCATCCCTTTAAAAATATTTTTGTTTTGTGTAACCAATAATGCTTTTGAAATAAGATAAAGTAATGTATCTATAACTCATTCTAAACTGTATTACTACTAATCGATGTATTAAATAAATTTTATTACAAGTTATTTTAATGGTACTTATAAGTAGCGTCACTAGGTAAAGTGTTAAAACGCTAAAAAGGCTCGCCATTCTTCACTGAATAAATGCCAATTGGAATCATTTCCTAAGATTGCTTAAGGGTTGAACAACAAAAGTTTTGAAGTCTGACAGAAAAGTTTTTCTCATCTAAAAAAGTAAAGTTGTGTAAGGTATATTTCTGGGATACTTTCCCTTACATTTTGAATGTAAGGATATAAATAAAATTATGTATTGCTTACAAACTAATCACAAAGCCAATATTATTGCTTATAACATTTGTACTTCTGTATGTCTCACATTTGCCCCGATTGAACCTACATTGGTGCGCAAAACTTAGGCAACAAACATAAAATGCTAATTTTCGAACACGTGAATTTCCATAAAATCAAAAATTCCCTGCCGGCAAGGCCTACAGGCGCAGGTAGATTTCGAAGTTAGGTACTAATTTCACTAACAAAAACAAAATCAAGATTAGAGATAAACCTACTTTAGCAATTTTATCTGGTTGCTTTTGACGAGTTTTTAACTTCATTTTTCTGTAAGAGCTTGTTTTATCAAAATCATGTTAATACGATAACTTTTTCTTCAACCCCTATTTTTGTTTAATTTGCTTTTGCTGTAAGAGTTGGTCCTATCAAAAACTTGTCAATGTAAAAGTTGTAGATAATATTAAGAAGATTTATAATAAATTTAAACGGATTCGATATCACGTGAACTGACAAAGTTATGAATTTTTTTCTTCTTCAACACCTCGTTTTTATTTTATTTTATTTTATTTTATTTTATTTTATTTTATTTTTATTTTTATTTATTTTTTTGCGGTATGAGTTGTTCCTACCAAAAACTTGTCAATATAAAAGTTGTAGATAGTATTAAAAATATTTGTAATAAGTTTAAGTGAATTTGGTATGTTGAGAATTGACGAAGTTAATATTTTTTTTCTCCCTAAAACATATTTTTTCGCCCCTTGAGCCCATTTTTAATTTTATCAAAAATCCGAGATGCATAAATTTTTGGCCCTTTTCCTAGAAATAATAATAACTTTAAACTGATTTGATATGTATCATAATTAAGAAGTTATGAGTTTTTTTCGGTTTTCATCAAACCCCTCCCTATTTCTACCCCATTCGTCCGATTTTGCGAACTTGACCGAGATTTTCTGCCCTTGATTTTATGTATCAGTTTGGAAAAGATTGTGCAGAATTATCGAAGTTACGTATCCATAAAAAAGAGTGATATAAATAGGTAGATAGATAGATAAAGTTTTGAACTGGGGGATGGTATTGGGTTCTAGGGGTCATGATCGGCGTAGATCGGAAAAAAATTTCAGGAATTCCAACATAGGGGAAAATGTAATAGGCAGTATTTCTTACGAAATCTACCCAAAAAAACATTGGTGATTCTTACAAGGTTTTATTATTTATTTATTTATTTGTGATTTATCGCCAGTTTTTCGGTACTGTTTCATCTGTATTTTACTGTTCAGATTTACTGCACCATGTTATCATGCTTTCCACATGTTCAAGGTAGCGTACTTTTTAATCTTCCTATTTTTAAATTTATTTTGATTTTTTATGTAATTTAGTTTTAGTTTTTCTTTTATTTATATTCCTTTTCTTTTATCTATTTATTTATTTTCTGTGCTTTGTTTACCTTACTTTATCTTATGGGTTCTCCACTTATTAATCGTTTCAAGCATTTTCGTTTGAAGCGAGCTAGATTTTTGTATAGACTTAATTCTCTTTTAAAGTATAAACATTCAAAGCTTATTCCGGAGTTCATTAATATCATTTACAAGCTTCCTTCTTCCATTTCTGTGTGTTCTTTTGATTTTAATGATGATTCTTACGAAGTTTTTTTTTTATTTATTTGTGATTTATTGCCAGTTTTTCAGTGCTGTTTCATCTCTATATTATATGATAGGTAAAAGATTAGCTGGAGATCAGTTTTAAACGCAAACTCAACTAGAGCATATTTGCTTAGAAAAAATAAAAATTTTAAATAATAACCATTTTAAATAATAACAATTAAATAATAAATATTAGATATTAAGGGGTGGTGCGGACGTTGCAGCGTTTCAGGCATCAAGTGTGATAAACGCTTCATCGCTGCGGCCAGTTATCACCGCCAATGCACCGGTGATCGGCAGAAATGTGAACAAAATATTTCGCGACCAGGTGCCGAATAGAATTGCTACTGCACTGTAATAAGAGAATAAAACCATACTGTATTATGGATATGTGATAAAGTAACATGAACCACACCTTCGGGTGTGGTTTGGCAGGGGAATTTCTCCAGTGTAATCTCGCACTTTTGACAAACTGAAGATACAATCTTCCCGGAGCTCAAAATTTGACACACCTACTTTTGTTTTGGGAAGCAAATTCAAAAAAAATTTCGTTTCGTTCAGTGTAATCTCGCACTTTTGATAAACTGAAGATACAATCTTTCCCGAGCTCAAAATTTGACACACCTACTTTTGTTTTGGAAAGCAAATTAAAAAAAAAAATTCGTTTCGTTTTGAGCAATTAAAATCGCTTATTTAATTGTTCATCTTGTTAAAATAATAATCTCATGCTGATTTTTTGTATGAGCATGTTACTCAAAAGACCAAACATAAATATCTTAGTTTTGAATTTTTATAATTTTATGATATGAAATATAAAATAAAATTCGATAAAATTATGAATAATATCTAATAAATTTTCCCCAGAAATCGTTTTCTACGTATTTCTAATATGTATATACAAAATTGCTGCCCATTTCGCCAAGCATTTTTTAAATTATACTTAAAATACACCCAGCATTACAATTTTTTGAGGGACCGCATATTCAAAGAAAATACGATTCATTTCATGTAAACTTAATAAATGTAATAGTGGACGCAATTATTTAATGGATGTATTTATTAACTTAATATTTTTTTCCTAACACTAATAACACTTCCTCTTGAAAAGCATTAATAAAATTTGCACTAAATCTTAACCCATTTATGCCTAGCATCTCATTTTTGGGAGTTTTGAATTTTAATATTTTTTTTAAAATTTCTTGTTCTTTACAGCATTAAAATTGTATGAAGTAATTGTCTATAAATGTCTTTATCTATTACCGAGAGATGACAGCATAAAATTGATATTTATTTGCTTAAATGAAGGCCTTTTTCGGTGTTTATACAGATTTTTCATTTTTCAAGCTAGCGAAATGTAAAAAGTAGGTTTATTTGCATTTTTTGTATCAAGGATCCAAATAAATAAATCATAATCTTAGCTTGTAGACTTCTTTGAAATACGTATTTTTTTTTTTTTTTTAATTGCGAAATTATATGTTCAAGCATATATGTTTTTTATGCATGTTTGTAACGTACAAAATATACGGCGCTAGGCGCAAATGGGTAATGTCTCCTAAATGGGGCCATTTAGGAGACAGTTATCGATGTAATGTCCTTTTCAAGATGATTTTGGAATAAGATGTATTTTAGCCTCAAATACGATTATTCTTAATTTAATTATTAATTATAGTTATAATGTTATTACTTTCTGTAAAGAAATATATATATAATATATATATTAATAGTTCATAAAAATATTAATTATAGTACATAATATACAATTTAAAAGCTTAATTTATATAAATTTAGACAAAACATATAATTATGCATTTTCTCACATATGGATATTTCCATATTTAGTACTTTTACATTTTATGAAATAAATACAAAAATATTTTGGTGTAATTTTTTTTTAGTATTTTTCCAGTTCATTTTGCAACATTTTAAAGTGATTTTGCCAACAAATTTGAGAAAACAAAAATTCAGGCACAAATGGGTTAAACTTATAATAACACATTTCACTTTTGAGACGGCCGCCCCCCCCCCCCCCCCCCCAAATGAGCTCAGTTTTAAATATTGAATATCATCATAACTAATCTTAGAAAATTTGTAATTAAATTAATTAAAAGGTGTACTTTTTTCCGTCAAATTTGGGAAATATTTTAGATAACTTCCTAAGAAAAATGTCAAAGTATCAGTAAAAATAACCGTTTCTCCTGAATGAATGACACCAGTTTCATTTCCCTATTGTTATTTGTGGTGAAATTACTATTTTTTTTTTTTTTTTTTCACCGGTTGTACACGAGGAAAAAAATCCGTTGATTGCCAGTACAATTTGCGCATTTTTAAGGCATTTTCTTTTCTCCCATGAAATGATTTAGTGATTATGATGTCAGAAAATAGCGAATACGGATTTAAAATTACCCTTGACAAGTAACAGTGTTAAAAGGCTAGTTAATTGGTCATTTTCGCAAAGGTTTATATATATATATATATAAACGTAAAGTTAAGTTTTCATTTTCAGGTTATTCAGCTTGTTCATACTGGTCCTCCAATATTTACAAACGTATATACATTAATATCATTATCAGTCAAATATTTCGTTTTTTTAGATTTTGTACAGATAAAAATCAGTTTAAAAAGGAATTATTTCATTTTAAATTAATCTATATTATAAAAACAGTATTCCTTTAAATTTTATAAAAAAAATATTCAGATTTTGCAGGTTTTCTTCATTACTGATCGATTGCTTCCCGACGTCAGTGAATGACTCATATTTCCTAAGGCCTGTTTAAGGACGGTTTTATGATGATGTGCTGTGTCGATTGGCAACAGACTTGGAATGAATTTGGATTGGTTGATTGAATGTTGTATTCTGCCTTGTTTAGTTTGTTTTATGTTTTATATTTTTGGTTGTGGCAACGTGGCTGTGTTGGTTAAGTGTGGTTTTTTTCAACGAACATATTTTTAGCATATTTTACTGTGTTCCAGGTGAGACATTCATTTAATAATGTGGTGTAGGGTCCTGTGGGGGAGAATGTGATAATAGCCATCGAATGTTTAACATTTGATTTTGCTACTCACTGTTCTGGCCGAAACCCACTGCCACTAATACATATTTTATATATATTTTGTGAATGCTCGGCTGCTTTTGAAATATAACCCACTGTCGATGAGGCCGCAGCCTATTTTTTTCTAGTTTTATTTTTTTACAAATAGTTATATTCTTCTTGTTCTGTGAGTGGGGGTGCGCTAGTTCAGGCTAAATATAATCTTTTACTAGGTTATATATATATATATATATATATATATATATATATGGGTGGGCAGATGTTAGAGTACGGAGGAGGGTGGTGTTGTCTGGATAATACGCAATGGTTAATTATTTATATTAAAAAAAAAGCGGGGCTGTTGTATTATTACTATATTTTTGTTATGTATTTTATGTGGATGTTGATTTGATATTTTATATGTAAATTGGAGATTTTCATTAATATTATAATTAGCTTAATTATTCATTAATCGAATTTACAATTATTTGTTATTAAATTTTAATTTACTAAGGACAATATCATATTGATTACTAATAGTATGCCACTCTTAGTTTAATGTTTTTGAATGTCCCACATTCATACTTTATGGATTTTTATGGATGTCTGAAAATAATCCACATTCTATATTTGTGCTTTTTAAGTAATGGGATTTTAAGTATTATTTAACCTTCTATATACTTCCACATGTTTTTTATTTCCTGTTCATTTTATAAATATCTTATATATAATTCATTAAAAAATAATTTTTAAATTATTTTTAATTATTTATATTAATTATTACTGAATTTATTTTGTTTTATAGCATATAGCTATATGCTATATATTATCAATGTTCTAGCATTATTTAAACTCTTAGTTTAGTTTAAATAAGTTAGCTAATAGAATATATTGTATGCTTTTAAATTTTATTAACAATAGTTTTAAATACATTGTGTGATTTATATTAGGTTTATAATTCTCTATATATAAGGATTTGTTTGGTTTTGCTGTTTAAACAGTTATTTACATTCAAAAGCTTACAAATTTTTATCTTGCGATAGATGTTTAATATAATTAATAATAGATGGCAGCACCAAATTTGTCTCATTCAGATTGCTCTAATTTTTAATTCTTCTAGCTCCATTTCAGTTATAATTTATACACCAGGGTGTATTTTTAGCTAAATTTTGACGATATTGTTAAACTGTTATCTATTAATTTAATAGTGCATTTTAAATAATGTAATTAATATCTATTTATTTTATATTAGATTAAATTTGTTTTACAAGGTATTTCAAATTTTATTTCAAAATGTATTAACTGCATCCTTTGGTATCATTTACTGCGATTTCTTAACTGTTTTATTCACCTTAATCTTTTTGATATACTGGTAGACATGTGCACATGGATTTTTGTAAAATACTGAAATATTAATCGGTATGGTGTTTAATATTTATATTTTATATCCTATAAATATTTAAATACGTTTTATTGATTCTTCCATTTCATATTATTTGTTTCTATTCTGCTTTCATTTTTAATCAATTCACTTGATTTTAGTGGTTGTTCGGGCACAGGGGAAAATTAATTTTAGCTTTAGCTTATTTTTCCCCACAGAAAACAACCATTTTGCTTATATCATTGAATTCTGTGCCCTTGATAACGTAATTCAATGTATAAGCTTTTCAATTTTTGTCGGTGTCCACTTTTTTCTTTTTTCTTCCATAATAATTCTTATAATATTCTTTTTTTTTTTTTTTTTTTTTTTTTTTTAATACTTACAGCTTTAATTCATAATAATTGACGGTGGTAGGTTATGTTTAATTAATGGTAATATATATATATATAAAACCATTAATTAAACATAACCTACCACCATCAAATATTATGAATAAAAGCTGTAAGTATAAAAAAAAAATAATTTATTATAAGAATTATTATGGAAGAAAAAGAAAAAAGTGGACACCGACAAAAAATGGAAAAGCTTATATATTGAATTACGTTGTCAAGGGCACAGAATTCAATGATATAGGCAAAATGGTTGTTTTCTGTGAGAAAAATAAGCTAAAGCTAAAAATTATTTTCCCCTGTGCCCAAACAACCATTAAAATCAAGTGAATTGATTAAAAATGAAAACAGAATAGAAACAAATAATATGAAATGGAAGAATCAATAAAACCTATTTAAATATTTATAGGATATAAAATATAAATAATAAACACCATACCGATTAATATTTCAGTATTTTACAAATAATCAAGCGCACATGGCTACCTGAATATCATAAAGATTAAGGTGAATAAAACAGTTAAGAAATCACAGTAATTGATACCAAAGGATGCAGTTAATACATTTTGAAATAAATTTTGAAATACCTTGTTAAATACATTTAATATAATATAAAATAAATAGATAGTAATTACATTATTTAAAATGCACTATTAAATTAATTAATAACTGTTTAACAATATCGTCAAAATTTAGCTAAAAATACCCCCTGGTGTAGTAAATTATAACTGAAATGGAGCTAGAAAAATTATAATTTAGAGCTATCTTCAAAAGACAAGATTTGGTGCTGCCATCTAGTATTACCCTATATATATATATACAGGGTGTCTCAAAAGGTCGTTTACAAACTTAACATGCTGGTCTGTCTTATCATGATAAAGAAGATTTAAATAGGAACTTGTGTTTGAAAATGCAAACTGCGACCACTAGAGGGCGATGAGCGCAGGCTTACGGGAGAGTGAAAAGCGTAATCATTTCAGGCAAGGACGTTGCAGGAGAAGGATGAATCCGTTTAGTAACGCAGAATTGGCCGATATGCACGTTTAAAATGCCGACATAAACGTTTGGGTTGAATATTATCGGTGACATGTTAATTGGCTCTTAGCTCGACGGGAATACCTATCACATTTTCTTAGAAAGAGTCTTGCCGGCTCTGATGAGTGACGTTCCAGCAGTTACACGCCAAAACATTTGGTTTCAGCATGATGGAGCGCCTGCCCATTTTAGCTACATTGTACGAGAATACCTCGATAGGACATATCCTAATATCTGGATTGGCAGAGGCAGGCCAGTCACATGGCCACCGTGATCCCTAGACCTGACTCATCTGGATTTCTGTCTG
Source organism: Maratus speciosus (assembly GCA_963932465.1). Classification (NCBI taxonomy): domain Eukaryota; kingdom Metazoa; phylum Arthropoda; class Arachnida; order Araneae; family Salticidae; genus Maratus; species Maratus speciosus. The sequence continues at coordinate 568,754,958 of OZ010787.1, forward strand.
TGGGGATAGATGAAGTCCATGGTGTACGAGACGCACTTAACAGCGGACATGGATCTCGTCGCCTGGATCGTGGAAACGGCAACCCCTGTCCGTGACAAACCTGCTCATTTTGAACGGGTCCGTGAATCCATGTGTCGACGTTGTGAAGCATGCATTGCGACGAATGGAAGGAATTTTGAACACCTTCTGTAAATTAAACCATGTTCTTTAATGAATGTAATATTAATACCTCTTTCGATATCTTTTCTTTCTTCCACTCCACACCTCCGCTCATCGTCCTCTAGCGGTCGCAGTTTGCATTTTCGAACACAAGTTCCTATGTAAATCTTGTTCCTCATGATATGACAGACTAGCATGTTAAGTTTGTAAACGACCTTTTGAGACACCCTGTATATATATATATATGTTACCGTTAAAGTGTAAAATTCAGTTATTTCATAAAATACCTAGTTATTTCATGAAATAACTAGTCAAGTCCGTTAAAGTGTGTAAAATTATTGGATTATATGGTTTAACTAGTTATTTTATGGAATAACGATTGCCTAACCGTTAAAGTGTAAAATAATCATTATGACATTAAAACAAATTCGTTGTTTTATGAATTAACTTATGATAAATAGTTAAAGTCACTCGAAAACTACATTTAAAATTATTAATAGAAGAATTGATAAGTAATATATAAAAACGGAATAGATAATATATTATTTTTATATTAGTAAAACAGTAATACAACATAACAGAATGCAGTGTGGCCATAGTTATTTTTAAATTTTTATAAATTATAATTACATAATTATGAGGTATTTTGCACTATTGGCAAAAACATTTACACTTTTTAAACCATACTACTAATAATTTTAAATATTATTAAAAAATGACATGCTGGCAGGAACAATTATGTTAATAGCAACACTTCATAAACTTTTTTAAAAATTAATAATGCAAGAGCATTTTAATTTAAAATTTATGAAATACCTTCATTTTATTTTCCATTATTTATAAGAACAAGGATCGTTGTGATTACACTTAGATTTGCATTGCATATTTTTTTTTATACAGGCACACTTTTTATTATCATTATCACAGAATGCTTACTTCTGCAATCGAATTTAATATTTTTTTCACGAGTAAGTATAGCACTGTTTTTCTTTGTTTCACGCTTTTTTAACAAGGATTTCTACCGCTCTTGCATTAAGTTTTTCTTATTTGCCGATTGATCTTCATACCTGTAGAACTCATCGTTTAAAAAAAAAAAAGATTGCAAAAATCTTTGAGAATAATACCAAATGAAAAACGCTAACATAAATACACCGCTTACAAAATTATGCAAGTTCAATACACATATCGACAAAACATGCAATCCGAAAGACATTTAGCAACGAAAAAGAGGTCTAAGAAATTCAGCATGACTGCGAAACAGCCATAACCGATTCAAAACTGACTTAAACCAGCTATAATCGGTTCAAACGGCTTTCGTGTGCCGTCTTTAGTACTTTAACGGTTAGACAATCGTTATTCTATAAAATAACTAGTTAAATCCTAAAATTCAGCAATTTTATACACTTTAACGGACCTAGTTAGTTATTTCATAAAATAACTAGGTATTTTATGAAATAACGGATTATACGCTTTAACGGTAACATATACATATAATATATATATATATATACATATTTACATTCTAAAAATAATTTTCATATTTTCCCAATACAATTCTCAGACTTTTACAGATTTTTCTTTCGTTTGCAGTATAATAATAATAATAATAATAAATCCCATAGCTACAGAGAAAATGAAATGTTACAGTTATCTGTCAGATATTATTCTCAAATCCATGACGAAATCACTTTCATCGAGGGGGGCAAAATCCGAAAAAATACAGAAATTATACTGGCAATCAAAAGATTTTTTTTTTAGTTTTACAGTGTATATTATGAATGGTTACAGTGGACTATTTTTTTAATCAAGAAATATATTCTCGTAAATTAAGGAATGACTTATTTTAAAAATATTGCTACCTACCTACCGAGACCTAATATACCACTGGAACCTCTTTGTAAGCATAGAAGACGTAATTTTTCAACTGGGTCAGTAGCTCTCACCAACCTTCTCGTTGCACTGGCCCGCATTAAATTCTCGTTTCTCGTTTGAGCGGACATCGGCCGATACATACTTGAAGTGAAGGAATTTTCACATCAGTCTTAGCATATCTGTTGAAAATAAAAAATGGTGTTACCAAAAAAATTACAATGTACTGAAATAACTGTAATAACAACGTAACATATAAAAAATATCAAACATCTGCGGGGAAATCTATTGATCAAATGCTTCGAAATCTAAACAGGGTATTCTTAAACTCCTTATGGACAGATTTGTAGCGACCTAATGACACAACTTCATCTATGAGTGCTACACTTCCGTGTTGTAGCTCTATGCAAAGCTAACTCCCGCGTTTATATCTTTAGCGTGCAAAAGACAATTTTGAGGGTGGAGCAGAAATTTGTTTCGTCGACCCCGCCCCCCTTTCTTCTTACTTTAAAAACAAGTGGGTAAGTGTGATCGAAGACCGCACAGAGGGTTCCTTTTAATATTCCCTTTAAAACACTTTATCTTTTAAGTAATAAATCTAAATTTTTAATTTATAATTATTAAATCTGTGATCTTTTTCAATAAGAACATATACAGCAGCACTATTAAATTTAATTTTAAAATTATTACAATTGGAAGATATTTTTCAGTCAAATTAAAATTGCCAAGAACCGCTTTTCAGACATTTGTATCAGCATATGTTTGTATAACTGAAAAGCATATTTAATTACACAATTTAATTCTAGCTAAAAAAAAAAAAAAAAAAAAAAAAAAAAAAAAAAAAAAAAAGAGAGAGACTAAAAAAAGGAACCCTTAAAATGACAAAAAAATACGAAAGTTTTATTAATTAAATCCATCGGACAATGAAATGTCAATTTAAAATTTTGCAATTTCTCAAAAAAAGAATTTAAAAAAAATGCAATTTAACAAATTACAACGACCATTTGGAAAATGATTTTTTCAAAGACTAAAATTTAAGACATAAAAAATCGCACGGAGTTGATCATACATTACTTACGCCATAAACATTAACACAGCAATTAACAACAGCGACAAAAATCGCCTGCGACTTGTCAAATTTCCGGAAACTTACGTATTATCCAAGCATTTCATTGGCTGTTCAGGAAAAGGCTTTTCCATCGTCAGATTTCTTGGAAATCTGACGACCAATTTAAAATGAAATTTCATTCTTAAACTTCTAAACATCCCACAATATTACTTTTTACACCGTCGTATAGAGAAAAAAATGTACTTTTAAATGCAATTTGATTGAAAGCTGTATCTCAATTTGTTTCTGAGTTATTAATTTTTTTTGTAGTCTTTATTACTTTTTTGTCATAGTGGCAACAGAAGTATCCATCTATGTTGAAAGTAAAGGTTAGTTTATAGACCAATCAGAAAACGAATAAAATGCGGATTAAACAAATAAAAAGCTGCAGATGTGCTTTAGATTTCCTACCCTGACAAGGACAATAACCATTTTTCCAAATGGTTAAATATATATATATATATATATATATATATTTGCAAAAATTTCGTAAAATTGAATCTGTTAGAAAATGAAATCTATTCCGGGGGGGGGGGGGCGGAATTCAAACTCCGACGCTGATCATCTAACCGGGAAGCTTTTGATTAGCAGGCGAATACGCTACCACGGAGCCACCTAGCTTGCACGAAAAAGTTTAAAATTAAAGTTCTGTTTCAAAATCTAAGTTGCAAAAATGGACGGTTGTTATTAAGTTAATCGTTTAATTAAAATAATATAAGACTTTTTCAAAATTTTAAGATTTGTCGTGTGATTGGAGGTATTCAGCTATAAGTATGCAAAATTTCAAGTCTCTAACTTATTCAGTTTCTGACAACGAACTCTGTGGCAGAAAGACAGAGGAGAGAGACGAATAGAGTTTCGTCGATGAACGGAACCGTAAAAAGAACCACCTCTATTGCTTTAGATTATATTTTAAATTTAGTTTATAAGATTATTTTTTTAATCTGTGATAGAGAAGTAATATTTTAAAATAATTTACGTCCTTAATGAAACAAATACTTCAAAAAATTGAAATATTTGAGAAAAAAGTAAAATATAAATTTTTTTAACAATGCTATGTGATGGTTACTTCAAATTAAATATACTAAATAAAACTTGTAAACTGTCGTAAGGCTAAATGTGTAATTTATTAAAAATTGCCCTCTGGTGGCGAAATTTTTAACTTTTTTTTTGTTTAAACAAATTCCCATCCCTTTATTATGTCTTTCACAAAATTTCACAACTTTATGAAAAGTTGTTTTGTTTGTAGACAACTTTAAAGTAGGGTCGTTTAATTATGGACACCCTGCATATATATATAGATTAAAGAAGTGCAAAGTTATGTGTATCTTGGACAGGAAATATCATCGGATAACAGTATCATGAATGAAATCAATAGAAGAATAAGAAATGGATGGTGTGCTTTTGGGAAGAACAATATTATTCTGAAGAGTAACACGCCTCTTCGTTTGAAAAGAAAGGCGTTTAATCAATGTGTTTTGCCTGCATTAACTTATGAAGCAGAAACATGGACGTGGAAGTATGAATTTCTATTTAGAGGCACATCAGTCTAAAAGTTTGGGAGCCACTGGTCTATAACATATTCACCAAATGGAAACTTAATTGGAAGTACCATTTCGAAGTTACTGTTTTCATTTACACACACTCATACAAATCATGATTACAATACTTTTCTTACACTAAGTGGTCGGAAAGTGAAAACTAAAGATAGGTGGCTAAAAAAATTATTTTGAATTTTGAAAAAAGTATTTTTAGTCTAAAAAAAATTATTTTGAATTTTTGAAGGTTTTACAATGGCATCTACGCCTTAACATATTCTTTCATGTCAAAAGTCATGCATGTCGTTTGAGTTTTCTTATTCGTATGAACAGTGGCGTAGCTACATATTCAGCGCCCTGGAGCAAGCAAAGTTTGTGCGCCCTCTTGTCTCTCAAAAAAGTTCTGCGTAATTTTGTTTGGAAGTTACATATGTACATATATATATATATATATATATGTAACTAGCTGACCCGCTCGGCGTTGCCCGGGCCCGTTATAATAACGTAAACAAAAATCAAGTTTGTATGATTTTATATATTCATAAGTAATTCAAATAAACATGGTTTTAGGGGTCGCCCACTGCCTTCGGCAGCGTCTAGTGTGTTCCCGACAAACCTCTTTCAGAACGAAACTGTGGCCTGGATCCCCGCTACTAAAGGCAGTGTATGTCAGGAGTATTGCGTACGCGACGGAAACAATCGAAAATTGAATGAATAAACCCCGTAGTAATCGAGCCCATAGAATCCGAGATAAGAATGCGAGTCCTGGCAGTGGAACTATAATCTTTAAAACAATCGTAAGCTAAGTTGAATGGACCAATTTCCGTTGAAATAGAGCCCATAACAGCTGAGAAAAGAATGTGCCGTTAATGTTCGAAAATGGTGGTAACAGAAGTCTAAGATAAACTTTCACAATGCAGAAAGTAGCTGAATAGTAAGCTAATCTTAATTATCCATTTACCGTTGAAATCGGACATATTGAACCCGAGAAAAAAATGCACCATTAATGTTCGAAAATGTCAGTAAATGAAGTCTAAGACAAATTTTCATAATACAGAGCTGAATCGTAAAATAGCTGAATCGTAATCTAGGTTGAATTAACCAATTCCCGTTGAAATCGGCCCCCTAGAATTCGAGGAAAGAATGCACCCCGAAGCAGTGGAAGGTGCTTGTTGACGAATTTAACGAATTACCTTTAACATTAACGTGGTATTTAATTTACGGAGGAAATCCCATCCCTCTACAGTTAACCACTTACCTTTAACAGTAGCGCGAATTTTAATTCACGGCTGTAGTGAGTAAACGTAAGTTGATGCCGTAAAAGAAGATTAATATTCGAAAAAGGTGGTAGCTGGAGTAAAAGAAATTTTTTAGTGGTTTCTAAAGTAGAAAGAGGACCATAGAACTATGCTAAAGAAAATTGCAAGACTATCGGATAATTTTTAATGAAACTGCACCAAGGACCCTAAGAAGGCGATTAATATTCAAAATTGGTGGTAGCTGAAGTGTGAGTAATTTTTTTGTTATTCATGTAGTAGCTGGAGGACCTAAGAAATAGTTAGGGAAAAAATCCTAGTGAATCGGACCATTTTTATAGGGGACCAAAAGGAGCTTATTGATAATTAAGATCAAGGCCTAAGATGAAAACACGATAAAAGGCCCTAGTACTTAGCGCTTTAGATTTTCAATTAGTCGAAATTAAGTATAGGGAATAAGTATTAATCATTGGAAAAAAATTTCAAAGAAATGCTTTAAAAAAGAGCTCTAGAATCCCAATAAAAATATGAAGGTGTTGGCTCGGGGAGAGAAGGCCAAGACTCAATTTTGAAGTTATGCAATGAGAATGTAACTGAATTAGTGGGTGAAAAATGCATGGCGCACAAAAAGTTACCCTAAGGGGCCGGTATCTGAACTGAAATGTAGAAATAAAAAAAAAGCCAAATGGAAAAAGAGCCCCAAAAACGAAGGACGGGTTAAAAGGGGCGATTTATTAACAGTTTAGGGCACAAAAACTTCAAGTGGCCTTGTACCAAGCCCCAGCGGTCCAGGATCTCAACTGGAATGTAGCTGGGCAAGGGCCCCAAGAAGGCGATTAATTTTCAAATTTGGTGGTAGCTGAAGTCTAGAAAATTTTTATGCTGTTCGTGTAGTAGCTGGATTTCCTATCATGTTGTTGCAAAAAAAGTTAGTGAATCAGACCATTTTTAAGGGAGATATAATAGGAGGTCCAAAAGGGGCCAACTAATAGTTGAGAGCAGGGCCCTAAGATGGAAACATGTTAAAAGGTTCTAGTACTTAGCGCTTTAGATCTCAATAAGTCGAAATTAAGCACAGGGTATTTATTATTCATTCGAATAAAATCTTAAAGAAGCGCGAAAAAAAAAATGGGGAAAATTCTTTAAAAAGGGCACTAAGTGCCCAATAAAAATATGAGGGTGCTGGCCCAGGGAGAGGAGTCCAAGTCTCAGTTTTAAAGTTATGCATTGAGAGGTTGACAATATTAGGGTGTGAAAAATGCATGGCGCATAAAAATTTCAAGGTGTCTAGTGTCTTAACTGGAATGTAGAAACGGAGAATAATTAAATGGGAAAAGACCACCAAAACGAAGAAGATCGGATAAAAAGGGGGAAAGTTCTGAGCAATCCAGGGCATACAAACTGAAAGGTGCTAATGGGCTAAGGGCGCCGGTCATAAAAAAATTTAAAATCTGAGCTCCAGGTGTATCAGGACCTGTCTTTGGACTACCCTCATCCAAATTTTCCGACTTCTACGTGCAATATATTTCACTAGCCACCAGACACACAGCGAAACTTCCTTTTATTAGTATAGACTAGCTGATCTACCCGGTGTTGCCCGGGCCCATGATAATATTCTTAAATGAACCTGAAATTTTTATGTTTTTATTTCTTAAGGCTCTTAAATCCAAAGGGGCAATTTTATGAGATGTATTTTAATTAATTTTTGCTCGAGAACTGGCATGTGTTGCTATTCAGAAACTTTGTAATCGAAAGACGTTTTCCGGATTTTTTGTAAACACAATAGATCTTACTGAAAACATTGTCAAAGATGGCGTTTTCAACGGAATTTCCCGACGAAAGCAGAAAAAATAGTCAACGAAGGGAAAAAAGGAGTCTTGTCATATATCTTTAACACGATTTTGTCTGAAATACGAGCTCGATAACTGTGTGAAAAATCGGTTTAAAAAAAAAAAAAAAAGCAATCCTGTTCTAACGTATATACAAAATAGCTGACCGTCGTTCTGATTATCACATTTATAGACAATATTGAAACTGTCCCGTTTTCATATTGAAATGTGATTTTTAACAAAAAAGAATGATTGAATTACATTTTCTTCGCCGAAAGTATTCTTTAAATACTTTTGCACATCAAGCGCAAAAATCAATATAATACACATATATATAGGGGAAATTACAATCACAGCATTGTACGAATACACGAAGCCTACACATTTCAAACAAATACTTCATAAATGATTTTACAAAAAACTAAATAAAATAAAATACGTATATGTATATTTAAAGAGAGGCCGCGCTGTTTGGTACCAGACAGGCTGAGAATTCATGGGGCAGACGATGTCGCTATTGGTCACAAAGAAAATTACAGAATATACACATTAGGTTTTAAAAGATTTAAATGGTCTCTGAAGCAAAGAAACTTTCAAGAAAAAAAATCAATTCTTCTGCCTTGCAAAGAGAAATAAAAATCATTAATAAAAAATGATTCAAAAAAGTTATTTTTTTAAAAATTATTAAATGATTTAAGACTTTTCATATGTAATGCGTATAGCAAATTTTAAAACTATTAGCTTCACCTAAGGGAGGGAGCAGCTTTACCTGGTTTAGGGCGCACAGACTGCAGGTCGGTTGCCCGGCGGGCCAGTCTGCCTTATTTAATCCTAAAATTATGCGATTAAATAAGGTTTAATGCGGAAAAATACTGTTACCAAAAAGTGGTGTAATTTTGCATAGGCTATAATCAGGCCCTAAGGAACACTGAATTGGGTACTTAACTTTTTCTCTCTTTTTGAAGCTTATCGATTCTGCATTTGACATTTGCAATATTTTCAAAATCTCAAAAACAATACTCACAAAATTTAGGTTGCTGCTTACCCTTACCCCCTCCCCCGCCCCGTCTAAATTTTGTCGCCGTGAGCTGATGTGGATTATGTTTAAATCCAGCTCTTATTATTATTTTGTAATCTGTATTAATGCATGTTTAGTTTCCACAAAACAAACAAACAAACAAACAAACAAAAAAAAAACCTTTCAAAATTTTCGTTTTCTTGGATTTCATCTGTAAAATGGTTAATAATTTTCTTCAACTTGTCAGGCTATTTTTTTTTTCAAATCGTAAAATAATTATCGTAAATTACTACTGTTACATCGTACATATGGGCTTCTCACCGGTGAATTCTTTGGCTACCATTATTTACGCACTGTAATCATCATGATAAATTTCTAAAACATTTTTAATAGAAATGTACCAGAAAGATTATTTTTTTGGAAATAGCGGTAACCAGTAAAGTGACCGATGAGAGCCCTGTTAAATAAGTTTTGATTACTTTAAAATCTGAAGATCTTCAACGGTCGTCTGCAGAAAAGTTACAGAAAATAAGCAGGCATGCTGAAACGCTGTTGGAGAAGTTACTTGAGGCTGCAATATGGTATGAATTAAAATTAAAACTTCCTAAATAGAAGTCATTTCTTTCAACTATGTATGAAAACATATTTTAAATCGAAATAGTTGAGGTTAAACACAAGGTAAAATATCATAGGAATACGCTGTTTGTAACAAGATTCATCTATAATGTCTGATTAATAATGAAAAAAAAAAAACAAATATTTTAAGAAATTTTTAATTCGCTTTTTCTAATTTTGCGCCCTTAGGATTCGTGCGCCTGGAGCAGTCTGCTCCAACTGCTCCACTGTAGCTACGCCCCTGCGTATGAACACTAAAGCTAGCCTATAATTATGAAAACTAAGCATTTCTGTCTTCGCGTGTGTTAATGTGGAATTATCGACTTTCGCCAGATAATGTTCATTTACAGCAAGGTTATATCGAATTAAGAGTATGAAATTAAAAAGGAGTAAAATACAGATTTTAAATGTGTGTTTCTACTCTTTAACGTCATATTTAAAAAAAAAAACATAATCAATGCTGAATGAGGGTAAACAAAAACTAGAAGTTTAGCGTGAAACAAACATATCGTGTTTGTTATTTTGCGCTAAGCTCAAATCATAAAACACACGAAAGCAATCATGATTTTTTTTAATCAATATCCGTCACGAAGTTAATTTAAATATACTTTAAGAATTTAAAACAGGTTTTTAATTTGAAATAAAAGAACATATTTTACATGCATAATGCCAGTGCGTTTCTTTCTAGGGTGACGCATAGTTGCCATATTTTACACTTTTCTGTTACCACTAAAATTTAATAGAAATATTTTCCATATTTAAACGCAGATTTTAGAGATTAAGTATGGCAAAATTTAATATTAAATTTTAGTGGTAAGAAAAGGCGTAAAAGTTGACAGCTATAGGAACGTAGGGGAACGCGTACTCCTAAACATTCTATAAAACTAACGTCAGGAAATTAAAACAAGTGAGACAAAAACTCGCAAATTATCTATACTAATTCTATTTTCCAGTGCTTAAAATAAAGTACATGCAATGAAAAATCCTATGAAAGCTCTGAAGAGTTAATAAATTATCATACTGTATTAACACATTGTTGTTTGGTCACAAAATATACACTTATTTCCATAACCAAATGTCATCGACTAAGGGAGGGTTCTGAATCTATAGTTCCACCAATTTATTTTTCTTGCATAAAATTTTAGTAAGTTTCATCAGAACAAAAATTAATATTTACCGTATGTTCAAGCGTATATAACACGCAGCTCAAACAAACATATTTCCACCCAGAAATTTTATTGGAGTAAATAAAGTGAAATAATTACGACGCAGTATTAAACCTAGCAGTAATACCCTATTTTTCCCTTGTCATATCACGCTCTAGACTTCTGAAGACAACTGATGATTCATCAATGACATTCATGAAAATTTCCATATTTTCCGTTCCATAATAAGAGGTATTATGGAAGAAGTATTATCCACAATCATCATAGGACTGTAAGGCCTATAAGTCGTTTAATTAACATCACAGGCCTCAAAGGCCTGCGTAAGTAACATTTCATTAAATAATTTTTCTGTATTTAAATATATTTATTTGTGCTGTGCATTATATGCCAAGAATATACGGTTATACCGTATAGTGTGAAACCGACAGTTATTGACACCCAACCAGTAGCTGAAAATTTCAACAAAAATCTAACCCAATTAAGCATTTTCTTGTAAAATTCTGCCAAGTAATGTCTTCTACCGCAGGGGTTCCCAAATTATGGTACGCATACCAGTACTGGTACGCGAAACGCTTTCTACTGGTAAGCGAAAGTTCAGTACTACTACGTGCAATTAAATATAGTATGTTATTATGAAATCAAAACTGCTTGAATTTTGTTCCGGTAATTTTGGAAAGTTTTTTTTAACGTGATTTAGAGATTGTAGAATATCTTTTTTTTTTTTTTTTTTTTTTTTTTTTTGTTGCAGCAAGACTTTATAGAATCTGCCCATTATGCTTAAAATACAATCAGTTTTTCAGAATTAAAAGTATATAATTAATAGATTTATACGAAAAAAAAAAATAAAATTTGTAAATTAAGACCTACTTTTAAAGTTAATCAATGAAACCCTTTTAAATGTTGGAAAAACTGTCTTAACATGTTTTGAATTGAAATATCTGAAGGTAAAATCTAGATGAGTGGAGGTTGGAGGAAAATCGAGCGAATTCCAGGAGTTAAAGTCAAAACATTTCTAAGTGTAATTTTGAACCTGTTTTTAATTAATGAGTAAGGAAAGAATAGTAATCATGATTTGTGTATGTGTGCATCTTGTGATAGATCACGATAAAAACAATGCAGGAATAAACTAAATATAGAATTTGACTTAAGGCTAAAGTAACTAATATTGAACCAGACATCACGAAACTGGGATTGATTATTCTTATTAACCATAAAACTGCGAATTAGTGCAATTAACCTACTACATGTGAATCATTGTATGCCAATATGTGATTAGATTTTTATTTTTCTAAAAACAGTGTATGTATTACGTACTGGTGATACTACTTTTTATTTAAATTATAATATAAAACAGTCAGTCTAAGTACAAATTTAGTAATGTAATAATGCATTTTTCAAAATAGTAGAACGTACTAAGACAAAAGTAGAAAAAAATAGAGAAATGTTCCGTTCTAGATAGGTTTTTATGTATTAGCTTTACGTTTGTTATCTGGTGGTACGTGGAGGTATGAACTTAGATTTAGTGGTAAGTCCAGCCTAAAAGTTTGGGAACTGATCTAGTAGTAACTACGACACTTACTTTTGTTTTGGAGTCAATTTATTCAACCTTAGTAGGCCAAGAACATATTCAACGAGGAAGAAACTTTTGAGAGTGTAAAGGAGTGAACTTTACGGATTTTAGCGTGTGTGTGTGTGTGGGGGGGGGGGGGGATCTTAATAATGAAAAAATCTGAACTATGTGCCACCCAGATGGAGGTATATTTGATCGAGAGGATGTTTTCTCACGTTTTGGACATTGTAAGTGGTGATTGATTGTGCAGTTGCAAAGGAAGCCACCCTCTTAGCAGATGAAAAAGGCCGCACAATTTCTCTGAGCTGACAAAGACTCATTTCAAAGGTAGTTCTCACGGGTAGCCAAGGAGCGACTTCATTTTTTTTAGTGAGCCAATAAAAAGGAACTTTGAGGGTGACATCACTTTTTAGTTCTCCCATAGATGGTGACCAAAAATCTCACGCCAATTAACTTTTTCTCCGGGAAGAAAAATTAATGAGAAGTTGGAGGCAGTCTGTGTAAAGGAGTCGAGTGAAGAGTGGCTCTCAAGGCCTAGGGGAGGATAATTTCTCCGTAGCCGATAGCACGAAAGGTGCCGCATGTTTGCGTTGAGCCAAGGGCTTGGGAGCGTCAACGTCGCCAAAACGAGATTACGATTTAGCTGCTAGAATTGTGAAAGACTCTACAGTCATTATCTGAGCAACAGCTTATGTTTTTAGAACAGGCTCTATCATTGCCACCTAGAGTAGCAAGCCTTCTGGCTGCAAGAGCAAATTCCAGTGACATCAAGCTTAGTAGGCGAGAAAAAATTTCTCAGCAGATAGGGGAACACACAGTGACTCTAGGCGGAAATGGCTCTGTGAGTTGTTTATAAGCGCTGTTTTCCACATTTTATGCATTTTAAAAAGGATTATTCAACAATTTAATATAAGGTAAGTGTTTTATTTTGATAAATCTTAATTTTGTGTATGCATTTACTTATTTATATTACTTCTAATACTTTTGCCTGCTTCTGATATACACTCATGTCCAAAATTAAGGTCACAAACATAAAATCTGTGAAAACTGATGAACTATTCACTTATTTGCCACGAAATTTGGTACAGAGGTATATTACAATGGGAGAAAGAATATAGCAATATAGCAATATGGAAAAGATTTTAATTGTAAACTAAGATACAGGGTATACCAAAAAGTGTTAAATAAGGAATCAGAGATAAAGCATTTATCTCGGGAAAAGACTGTCTAATATGGAGTGTAACCGCCTTGCACTGCTATACAAGCCTCAAAACGAGCTTTCATACTGTTTATGAGGGTGTCAATGAATGTTTGTGGCAACAAAGCCCATTCTTCCAAAAGCGCGGCTCTTAACTTTTGGCGGGCCCTGGGAGGCGGGGTTACATTGCGGAATGGCTTTTCCTAGACCATCCCAAGCATGTTCAATTGATGAGGCATGTTCAATTGATGGATTGAGGTCCGGAAACCTCGAGGTCTAATTCATACGGCAAATATCCTCTTCTTCATGAAACTCATCAACAATGTGAGCTCTGTGGGACTTCGCATTATCGTCCATAAACAAGAAGCCCGGGCCTACAGCACTCCGGAACAACCTCACATAGGCTTCAAGGACCTCTTCTCTATAATGATGTGCCTTGACAGTACCCTCATTGAAGACGTGCAGTGGTGTACGACTGCCCAACATTATGCCGCGCCAGACAAGGATTCCTTTGCCACCAAATCTGTCGATTTCTTTTACATAGGACGGATGATAGCGAGCTCCACGTTCTCTCCAGATGAAGATTCGACAAGAATCACTCGGCGTGGTGAATCTAGGCTCATCACTGAAAAGAACGCCCATTTTTGTTGTGTCCAAAATTGATGTCTTAGGCTTCACAACAACCGAGCTCTCCTGTCGGATCCAACGAAAGGGACACACACGACTGGACGCCGGGTATTAGGGATGAGGTCCTTGAAGGCTATGTGATGTTGTTCCGGTCTGCTATAGGACCGGGTTTCTTGTTTATGGACGCTAATGCGATGTCACATAGAGATCACATTGTTGATGATTTTCTTGAAGAAGAGGATATTCGAAGTATGAATTGGCCCTCGAAGTTTCTGGACCTCAATTGTATTGGACATGTTTGGAATGGTCTAGGAAGAGCCATTGCACAGCGTAACCCTCCTCTCAGGACCCGCCAGGAGTTAAAAGCCTCACTTTCGGAAGAATAGGCTTTGCTGCCACAAACATTTATTGAAACCTCATAAACGATAAGCGATCTCGTTGTGAGGCTTGTATAGCAGTGCACGGTGGTCACACTCCATCTTAGACAGACTTTTCCCGAGATAAAGGCTTTATCTTTGATTCATGATTTAGCACTTTTTTATATAGGGTAATTCCAGGATAGTCGCCGCATACGGGATAGATGCCGCACCCCTTGTATTTCTTGTAATTTTCAATAGATGGTCGTCAAACGCACAGTATAGGTGCGCAATAAGATTATTTTAACCAGTGTATAGCGTGAATCCCATTTCGATGTTTACTTGTAGAAGTACAATCCTTAATTTGACGTAAGTGCTTGATTTCATTGTCCAAACTTTTAAACACCTTATGTTTAAATCCTTTTCATACACTAATTACTAAATGCATGCATGATTTCGAAGTCAAAACTAAATGTAGCGTTTGTATAGAGTACTGTGTGTATGGTTAAGACATTCCCCTTAGCGATGTCAGGTAACTGTAATGGCCGACGTCTGCACCATGCAAAATGGGATATATGCCACACTGCTATTCCGGTATACATGCCGCAATTTCTTTTGTACGAGATGATTAAGTGTTATTAACTTTTCCTTTTCTTTTTGCACAGACTAACCATGTTAGGCATGTTATCAAGTTTACTAAAACCAAAGGAGAAAAAGTGGAAAATAAAAAGTAAAAAGGGCAAGAAAGAAGCAAGTCAAGATGATAATAATGAAAAATTGAATTACGCGTAACGCAGACGTTCTTTGCAAACTACTCCAAAAAAAGAAAGTGTAATTGGCTTCGTTGCATCATGTGTTTAAATGTAGTTACATGAACACTGTGCTTTTTCGACACTTTTTCTGTAGATTGTAGTCGAAAAAACAGGTCTCTTAACCCATTCGGTACCATAGTGCATATAAGCACAGTGTTGCCAGTGGGCTACTTTTTTTTTAATTCTGATTTCTTGATTGCCACCATATTTTTGAAACGGTAAAATTACCTTTGTTTTCGCTTTAATTAATATGTCATTAAATAAGGCCTATTTCACCATTTCAAAAAAGTGGTGCCAATCAAGAATCTGAATTTAAAAAAAGTAGCCCATCTGGCAACACTGTATAAGCACCTTCATAAAGAGCTTACAAAATTTGTTTCTGGCACCAATAAAAAAGAAAAGTAATATTTACTTTGTTTGACTAGAGCATTTTCATGATTATTTAATTAAAGGTAACTTCTTTTAAAAAAGTGGTGCCAACCGAATAAAATTTGAGTAAAAGCCACCAGTCCCGAAAGGGTTAACAAATAAATTATGTAAACACAATTTTACTTTTTTTTCTTTTCCCTTTCTAATACATTGTTGTTACGTTGTTGCTGAAATAATAATTAAAATTTAATGTAAAAAAATAAGTCGATAATTTTAATAGGGAAAGTAGGCAACAATTATTAATTTGAATCTACTAATACGTTTAATTCTACATATTTAGTTTCATTTTGTTATTACATCGTTAATTATAGTCCAGATATGAATATTTTTTTTAAATATTTTATTTATAATTTCATTCTGTTCTGATTACAAGTGCGGCATAAGTACCGCACAAGTGTGGCGTCTCAGCCTGAATGTACTGGTGACGCGCGGTAGTGTAATGTTTTAGAAAAAAATGGTTAAAAATATTAATATTTTGATTTGAATTTTTTTGTCGCACTACACGCGTTGTATACTTAACATTAAATAGCCCAGCATGTTTTTTTTTTTTTTTTTTTTTTATGTCCACCATGGGACTTTATACACAAATTTAAAAAAAAGTGCGGCATAAATCCCGGAATTACCCTATCCTTGGACTTGGACATGAGTGTACAATACTGATTATAAGATATAACTTACCACGTGCTTCGACGCGAGAATGCTGTGTAATATCTGTTTTTAATTGTTATATTTTTTTAAACCTAATTATTGCTTCGTATTTGGGATGCATTTGTGTTCTTTTAAATGATACATTTTACGGCAAATTTTTGCTTTAAATTATTATGCAGAATACATTTTTAAAATATTTTTTTAGTTTGATAGATAAATCTTACGTGCATTATATTTTTCTTTTAACACTTAAATTAAATTTTGGTACTACAATAAAGCTATGTAAATTTACTATTGTAATTCTTTTATTTTACTATTATAATTAATTTATTTTACCATTATAATTCATTTATTTTATTATTGTAACTCATTTATTTTACTATATTTTAAATTATACAGTTAAAAGTTTAACAAAATTTTTAAATATAAATAATAGTAGTAGTAAAGTCGTAAAATATTTGATGTAGTTTAAAGTTTAGTATGAAAATATTTTATTCTACTTTTAACAATGATTTGAAAATTAGTCAACAACATTTCATTTGGCATATTATTTTTATTGTTTAAATTTTAGAATAAACACTAATAATAGTCAGATATGAAATTTAGTGCGATTTGTTTAAAATAAAATTAAACGTCATTAAATAATGGATATTTTAGTATTATAATTTGTTTATTTTATACTTTTTAATTTTACTAAACGCTTCATTTTTAAACTGTTGGTATTTTAATTTACAAATTTTAGTTTTGGACATATTTTAAAATTTATCGAATGTAAATAAAATTTATTATTTTAGTATGTACATAAAATTAATTTTGAGTTTATTGCCAATTTATATGGATTAACTTCTACAGATTTCAGTTATATAAATTATTGAATAAATACTAATAAAAAGTTTTTAGTCAGTTAGGCAAATGTATTGTGCATTTTTTTCATTTTAATAATTAAAGTGAACTTTAAATAATGCATAATATTATTAAAATTTTAACTATTTAATAGTGCCTTATCTAATTTAACATTTTCTAGATCTATAATACTATTGTTAGAGCTTTTCAAAATTAAACAAAATTTAATATTTTAGTTTTGGATTGTAAAAAATGGTCTGTAGGATTAATAGTAATAATCATACCAATATTACTATTATATGCAACTAGATATGTTAAGATAATTTATGCTCAAAGTTATCAAAAGCAAGCAAAAATATTTGAAGAAAGTGATTAAATAAATACACAAAAAAGTTTAAGAATTTATCAAAATAAAAGACTAATCTTATAATAATAAATATCCTCCTACTTAATTGAAACAACACTTTGTTAGTTCAATAAATTTATTAATAAAGGAAGACAAGCTCAAAATATGAACGATTTTCGTAAAAAAAGAGAAAGAACAAAATGAGACTCTTTCAATAAAATATTTAAATATTACTTTTCAGAAATAAATAAAAAAAATTATATTTAAGGGGTCTCAGGACTGTTAAAGCTTTAAAATTTTCAAAATTTTTATTTTTTTTTAGATGTTAAACTCCTATATTTTCTGAACATTTTGATATATTTGTTTCCTTGAAATTCCTATTAGAACTGAAGTTATGGCTTTTCCATTTATACACGTTCAATAGTTGATGCGTCGTTTCGGAAACTTTGAAGCCATTTTTCTCCAAATGACGTTTTTGGCCATAACGCGCACGATATCTCAAAAACTTACGAATATTTTTTCATGAAATTTTCAAAACATATGTTTCATGTTAATCTGTATAAACTGAACCTAAAATTTCCTTTTTATTGTTCAAAACAATATTTTTTTAGGTGATTATACTGTTGAAATTTTCTTAATTTTGCATTAGCTAAATACAACTTTGTTTTAAAAATATAAAAAAGCTTTAAATACAAATTTATTTAGGTTCAGGTTAAATATTACAATCTGAAGTGTAAGTAGCCACCATAATTTTCATTCTAGTTGCAATACTTATTTTGTGATCGTGCGCGTAAGCTGCTATGCTGATTTTTTGCTCGTCAAATGTCTAACAGTTTGGAAGCACCTGTAAATGCTAATTCTGCATCTTATAATTTTTTAAATACATGACATGAAAGAAAATACGTATATATTTCATTCCAATTAACATTGTGTCAAATCATTGTTGCCAATCAAATACATTTTAAGATATTAAATGTTGAAAATGGCCTTTTTTCTCTTTTTTCCAATTTTAAGAGTCCTGAGACCCCTTAAACCTAAACAATCTTAAAATATTGAATAAATTGAAATTCTAATAATTTTGCAAGAGCATTTTTATTTTATTTTTTTTTTTACATGAAAATTATTTTCACAAAAAAGTTATTTTTGAAACTGTTTTTTTGTCTTTTGGTATAAAATTATTTTTAATAAATTTACAAATTGGCCTAATTATTTAATTAATTAAAGAATAACATTTCTTCGAAGATTTTGCAACATTTTCAACAAAAGAGAAAAAAAGAAAGAAAGAAAAGAATCCTATTTTCCCCCGAAAAATCGATTTTAAAATGAACAATCTAGTTCTTTCTTTTCTTTCTTTTTTTTTTTCCTAATGCATTATTTATAATAATTAAAGAACGTTTCACCCTATGAAAAATATAAATAGTTTTATTTGAAAGGGTGTTATTTATCAGAATTTCAGTAAAGCATTGCAAACATTAAAAAAAAAAAAAAAAAAAGAGATAAATATTTTTCTGTTAAAGCTATTCAGTAATGAAGTTGAAGTTATCACCACGATATACACATATATATATGTACATAATAACAGAAATAGTGCACCAAATCAACTTCATATTTTATAATTAGATATAGATAATATTTAAACCTTTCTTCAAAAATTAAACTGAATCTTCAAGCAAAAAAATCAAGAGGCAGAAAGAAAGAAAAATCTGTTTTTCAGAATATTTAAAAATTGATTTTAAAATGAAAAAACTGTTTTTTTTTCACATGCCTTATTTATAATAATTAAAGAATGACATTTCTTCAAAGGTTTTGCTGCCTTTTCAACAAAAGAGAAAAAAAAAAGAAAGTAATATTTACACATTTCTTCAAAAATTTTGCAACATTTTCATTCAAAAAAATCAAGAGAGAGAAAGAAAGAAAAGAAAAAAAAAATCCTGTTTTTCAGATTATCGAACTTTTTATTCTAAAATGAACAATGTAGTTAAAATATTTTTATTTAAAATATATTTTTGAAAATAGTAGTATTTATCACGATATCAAGAAAATTCAGCAAACATAAAAGTGATGATAAATGTGTTTCATGTTAGAATTTTTTAGTTATAAAGTTTAATTTATATGTCAGTAGCAATTTATTGATGTACAATCAAGCTTACAATTCTATTATTAGGTCATTTTAACGCTTAATGGTTTATATAGGAAAACAGAGCAATATTAAACTTTACTTTATCAATGTGATTACAGATTGTTCGCATCTTGCTCCTGACGTCACCAGCCAGCCAGAAGGCTTTGTATTCTAGGTGGCAATGGCTCTATACATCTGCGGCTGGTATATGTTAACGACCCATGAAATTTATATTTTTTGTTATTTTCTACTTAACCCAGATTTCAATAAATATTTGTTGTATAACTTCTGAAGTAGAAGAGAATGCTTTTCACATGCTACTGGTCAATTCATTGATCGAACAGCCTTTTTTTTTTTATAAGAGCATGAAAAGTACAATTTTGAGGCATCCATCTTATTTCTAAAATTAAGATAGTGCTTTTTTAAAATCCATTTGTAATGCAATCATCCAAATTTTTTTATTAATGTTATACTTCTAGCAGTTAGTAAAAGGATGCCTATGATACATTAGGACCACGATTTCTAGATTATAGTTATTTAATTGGTGAGGTACCTTTTTCGCAACTGAAAGGGAAGAAAATATGGGGAATCTTAGGGAAAATCTTTAAGATACTGATAACAAACTTTGAGAGGCACCCATTTTGATGCTATAGAGTAGAACTCTTTCCTGCTCCTTGAGATCGGTTATGGGTTTATCTGTAGTAGAGCGTGGAGCATTTTACAACACAACTAATTGGTATCTGAGATCAGTTTACGATAAGGATCTGAGGGGAGTGAAGGGGAAGTGATAGGCAGGGGAGCAATAGGGAGTGAAGTGGGGTTGAAATATAGCGATTAATGCTCATAATGTTTTTTTTTTTTTCATTTTTTCTTTTAAATCTTTTTACAAATTTAGGGTTTTTCTAACAGTTTTTCTATTTAGACGTTTTTTAATTAAACTTGTCGGGTGAGAGAAAGGTTTGTTTCTTTTGTTTAATAAAGTGTCAGAAAGTTTCGTGTTCTTGAGCGGAGAAAAATACATTTCTCAGGACAGCCTTAAAGGACTTTTCACCTTAAAACCTTATTTAGCTGTGAATAAATATATTTATTATGAAGGACTTTGCTAAAATTGTGTAAACAAGACAACTGGATATAACAATATAAGCTCAATTCCTTTTAAAAATTGAAATAAATAAATGAAAAAGTAATAACACATCTTACAATGCATGTTAAAAATGTACCAATCTAAACGTTAAATTGTGTTATTTTACAGGGGAGCGCCAATCCAGTGTTATAATATGTGCAGCGAACACAGGCGTCAGGATAGAGGTCTGAAGAGGTCGGAAATTCCGCGCCCGGGCCGGACTCGACTCAGTGAAAAAAGTTCAGTCCGGCCCAGTATAAAAGTTAAAAGTTGGGACGAACTTTTAACTGTTATAAGCCTAGACCGGTTTAAAAGGTTTTTTTAAAGCCCGGGCCAGTATAAAAGTTAAAAGTTGGGACGAACTTTTAACTGTTATAAGCCTAGACCGGTTTAAAAGGTTTTTTTAAAGCCCGACCCAGTATAAAAGTTAAAGACTCGACATGAGCCGAACCCGACAAATACAAAAAAATATTAATGGCACGGACTGATAAAAAAAGCTAAAAGTTCGGTAAGCCAATTACTTTGTGCGAGTTTTAAATATATAAGCTTTTATTTTCCTCTTTTTACAATGTTCAAACGCACAAAGACGTTTCAACGTTGTAAAAAAAAAAAAAAAATAAAATAAAAAAAAAAAAAAATAAAAAAAAAAAAAAAAAAATCTAGCTTATATCTAAAACTTCGGCCCGAATCCTGCCCGGCAGGAAAAACGTTAAAATCTCGGCCCGAACCCGGCCCGACTGAATTTCTACAACAAATCTGCATTTTTCCGTCCATATGGTTAAAAATTGTTTCGTACGATACTTTCACAACAAAAATATTTATTTTAGCTCGTTTAGTGTGATTTAAAAAAAGTAATTGATTTTTGCAAATTTTCCTTCAAAAATAGCATTTTCCCTTGAATAGATCATTTTTTCTTTTTAAAACCATTTAATAATATGTCAGTGAGATTTTATAAAATAAATTTTAAAAATGTTCAAAGAATATACAGTCCTTAAACGCTAATACTTGAAAAATTATACAATATTATGTCGAAATGAAACGGTGCTGGTCATTTAAAAGATGACAAAAATTATCCAAGATAAGAAATTAATTGTTTTTTATAGATTTGGAATAAATGGTGGATTTCCCTTATGATTTATTAATGTAAACTTTGTCACTATGATTTCTGTATGGGAAATAAGCCAATATTAATTCCTTTTCATAACCACCACCACATTTTGCTTCTTATTTTTTTTATACTCTTCAATTATATTTCTTAATACTAAGATATATTAATGTACTTATAAAGATTTAGATTTTGGCTTTAAAGGTGTTCCCAAATCCAAAAGGGCAACTTTCTGAGATAAGTTTTAATTTATTTTTGTTCAGAAATGCATGAAACTAGCTGGTGTTGTTGTTCAGAAACTGTGTAATTGAGGTATTTCCACCCTTTTTTTTTTTTTTTTCTTGTAAACGCAATAAATTTTTCAGAAAATAGTGTCAAGGTGGGCGTTTTGAACCGAATTTCCGCGTGAATGAAGAAAGAGCACTCAAGAGCGGGCGAACAACGTGTTTGTCACGTGATCAAAATTGCTTATAACTCAATAGGTAATTGATTGATCAAAAAATAAAAAAACTGTTCCATTCCAAATCGCTTCCATGGCCAGGCTTTCTAATTTTATACCTTTCCGTTAAAAAATGAGTTTGTAAATGTGTCAAAACGTTTTGCGCTTGTTGAGCAGAGCAGTTAAGAACAGCCTTAAGGAAAAATTTTGAAGCAAAAGAATGATTTGTGTTCTATGGTAAATAAGCGTGTTATTTGTTAAAACATAATGTATGAAAAATGAGATATCGTATTATTTTGAAAAAAAAAAACTTAATTTATTTAAATTTTACAAAAAATAATAATCTGATTTATTTTATGCTATCTCTAGCGTTTAAGACAAATCCATCCTAGATGATGCAATTGTCTTGGTGCCACTGTATGTTCAAATTCAAATTCGCATTTGCTGAGACCTATTCATGAAATTCTGAAGAACTTGCAACTCTAGTCTATGTTTATTAAAGTGTATGGAATACTCAGAGATTTAAAAAAAAAAAATCATTTTTTTTTTTGTAACTGGGCATAAAACAGCCAAGTTCAACGCATTATTAATAGACTCATAATGATACCAATGTAAATAAATGCATTTTAACTAAACTTTAAGATATTCATTCTTTATATATATGTTACTGTGAAAGACCGAAATTGGAGAATGTCGACTTTCGCCGGTGAATGTCAACGCAACGCATACCAAAAACGTTGGTGAAAGACCGAATATGTTATTATATTCTTGTATATTCGGACCATCACCGGTGAATGTCGACAAACACAGATATGTTCTGGAGGAGGTCGAAAAGAGAAGTGGTGTTTAAGAAATAGGCTACAGTCTGTCGTCAAATTCTTTGTTCTACTGCGAGTCACTTAGCTTTGTCAGTTTTATGCAAGGTTTGATGATGCGCTCAACGTTTTCTTAAATTTTATTTTTTTATTCGATACCCAAATTTATATTGAATGAATACTGCAGAAAATCGTGATTTTTTTTTTTTTTTTTTGAAAAATTAATTACATTAATTGAGAGGAAACGAGAAAACACTTGTTTTTTTTTTTTTTTCATGAACAGTACTCTAAGATACTTTCTGAAGTGTTTTCTGCTAAAACTAAGTGCAAGCACACATATTCACAATACCTACTCTTTTCAGATTCGACACTGGTATTTCTCACTATATTTTTCTGGTATGAAATGTTGAATAGTCTAAATCACTTTTGTTACTATTTTCGTATATTAATAAAAGTACTCTAATCCTAATCCTAATAATATTATAAACGTGGAAGTGTGAATATGTTTGGCTAAAGTCAAAATCAAAAACGTTAACTATGTTTTCATGTATTTATTATCCGTTATATTGATTTTTTTCCAATGTTTAAAATTTCCCTTAACTTACTAAAATTTAAATATTTTATTTGCTTGTAATACATAAAATAAAAGTTATAAAAATAAAACCTACTTTCAATCAAATGTAGGAATAGAATATTCTGTTGGGTTTGTAATATTGAGGCATTTCAAAGAAACAAATATGAAAATTGATTTGACATTAAAGTAATAATAGGTACAGCAATGTTAACCTTATTAAAAAATGCACCTGATGCTAAAATGCACTAGTGATTGTGTTTCTGGATTTTTTATAATCACTATTTCATTCCAATAGTAATATTCTCCTTACAAATTACGAGATTAAAGAATGCGACAAGTACTATTTGGAAATAGCGATTAAAAAAAAATTTAAAAACCCAATTTCCATGAAAACCAGTATTAGTTATGTTGGCTATATTGTGCTAATATTTTCATTCATCGCTATCAGTGTTTTCAATTTAGCGGAATTCTGAATTCGAAATCTCTACCAGTCATTTTACATAGTATTTTCTCTTTATATGACCGGCGAAAGTCTACCATTAAAAAAAAGCGAAAAGTACTATTAAAAATTTCTGATATATATTTTCAATACAAAAATACGTTTAATTTTAAACACTTATCCCTGTCACTGATACTTGAACTATAATATAAATATTGGCAAAATATTGGATTTACATTGGAAATATTTTTAATAAAATGACAATATGTTAAATTGTAACTATCTGCTGCTAAATGTCAATATTGTGAAAATATTTACTTTATGTTGGAACCAAAACATTTGTTGCCAATTTACAATTTGCATATATTTGAGCAATGTTGAAAAAATACATTTTGCAATTTTACTATTAATATTTCCTTTATAAAGTAAATATTTTTGCAGTTTGGTTGTAACTGTCATTTTCAAACAAATAAAATGAGTAAATTTTATTAAATTAAGTGAAAATTTTAGACATTGGAATAAAATTAATGTAAATGAACACAAAGGCATTTAATTATCCATTTTGACGCTGACTTCAGCCAAATATTTGCACACGTTTACATTTATAATATTAGAAAAACTGGGATACTATCATTATTACATAGAGATAATAACAAAACTAAGTGTTTCAAAATATTCAAAATTTCATACCAGAAAAATATACTGAGAAGTACCAGTGTCGAATCTGAACCGAGTAGGTTTATTGAATATGCATGCAGCACACCTTTGGATTATAGGCGATTGAAGCGTTTTATGATTTAAAAATTAATGATCGAACTTGAAACACGAAGAAGTAAATGCAAATTTCCGACATATTCAACATTCACCATTAGTGCATGGTGAATGTCGACATTTGCCGGTGTAAGTCAGAAATAAGGATATTTAACAAATATTTCGAACATACACCAAGCAACTATGTGAATGTTGACATTCACCAGTGAAAGTCGACGTTCTCCAGATTTCGGTCTTTCACGGTAACATATACATTTGACATTATACATCATTAGGCCTTCCTTAATGCGAACTTTCATAATTCGAAATGTTAGTTCATTTGAACTTGAGTTTATTCTTTTGAAAATTTATATAAAAAACAATATTAAAAACTCATGTAATTAGAAAGAAGGACAGGAAAATTTAAGAATGAAATAAATTAATTATTTTCTTATGTAAAAGCACACAAAATATATTTTTTAACCGTATAAAAGACTCTACTCTTTAACCCTTTCAGGGCAAAGTACGGCTGTTTCTAAAATGTTGAAATGATTGAATGACAGCAAGAAATTACGAAGAAATTTATTTGAAAATAAGTAAAAGCTTTCCTTCTCGTACATTATAAATGAAAAATTTTATTTAAAAATGCTTGTGCTATTTTGGCATTTGGGAATAGGCATAAAAATGCACCACCGCCCTTCAAGACAGACGTATATAGACTTATCATTTTTGAGATGGCTGAGATATAGAAAATGTTTCTGGAATCGCAAATAAAAGGGGAAAATTTCGTTTTAAACGGGTTTTTACCATAACAGGTAACGCATCTATCGTACAATGAAACCTGCTAAGATGGAATCGCATGAGACCGGGAACTGTCGTTTTAGGCAGGTTTTTATCTTAACAAGTATAATTCCATGATTACACCGCATTTTTTAAAACGGAATTTTGAAAATTATGTTCTAAAATGTATCTCAATAAATAGTAAATGAAATCGACGTAAACAATAAATTTAAAATTATTTAAGGCTGTTCTCAAATCCATATGGTCAACTTTCTGACATAAGTTTTAATAAATTTTTGTTCGGAAACGCATGAAACTAGAAGGTATTGTTATTCAGAAACTATGTCATCGAACTGTTTTTTCCGTTTTCTTGTAAACGCAATAGATCTTTCAGGAAATACTGTCAAAAGTGGCATTTTGAACCGAACTTCCAAATGAAAGAAGAAAATCTAGTCAGTAAGGGGAGCAAAATGCCGTGTCACGTGATCAAAATCGCTTCTAACCCAATAGGTAATGGGTTGATCAAAAAATGGAAAATACAGTTCGATTCCAAATCGCTTCCATGGTCAGGTTTTCCAATTTTCTATCTTTCCGTCAAAAAATGAATATGTAAATGTGTCAAAACGTTCTCACTATAAGCCTCCCTTCCCACACCTCATTCGCGGGCTTATTTTGGAGCATACGTGCATGGCATCTACAATACTTAGAGTATTGAACAGCGTTTTACATTTTCTCATAAATTGGATACATTTGGAATTGCAGTTCCATGTTGATGACTTTTCTGAGAATGCCACGTGCCAAAAATTTGGTTAAACTGCAATGAATGACAGAATTTTTTTTATTTATTTTTAATCGGAAATTGTGGTTGATAAGAAACTTTTTGTATATTGGGGATTCGGAATCACTCAATTAGATTTATATTGTATTTTAAATGCAAATAAAACTTATTTCTGATGAAAAAGTTACACAACCTTTTTAATATTTTGTAATGCTGTCGAAATAAAATACACATCACACTGCTGTAACGATCTAAGTAAGAAATCTATAACGTACCAAGTATTTAAGTAAATTTTTAAAAAAGGTTCAAGGCTTTGCAGTTCATATACTGACAAGAAATCTCAATCAATACATTAATTACCTTAAATCACAGAGTTTCAAGTGATAAATTAATGTTTTTTTTTTGTTTTTTTTTTTTGTTTTTTTTTTAATAATTAAAATTAATAATGCCTTTTTAGTCACCACATATCATATTTTACACAATAAAACGCGGTGCAAAGAGAGTCTGTGTATAACGGAAACTTGACTTAAATGGTAAATTTCGTGGTCTCTGCAAAATAACATAAATTACGTATAAAACGGAATATTTTCCAGCTTCCTTTTGAATTTCAACTTAGCCGGTTTCCTTATATTTCGCTAAACTTTTGTAATTAAAAATTTTAATGCTATTATTGCATAACAAATTTCGGAGGTGATGGCTGCAGCCCCATCAATCCACTCTCTGGATACGCCACTGTATCAAGACAAATACATTGTTTTCTTTTGTCTCGATATTATTAGTTTGAAATATGCGTTATATTTTCACGATTTTCTTTACAATGCAAGTTATCAATAATTCTGATTTTGGATAACTATAACATTTTACGCGACTCCATGGAATTCAAATTAAAATTTATTTTCTAAAGTTGTATGAAAAAATTAAACTTCACTTCAAAATATCTAGACAAATTAATTTATATTTTTCTTAATATTTCTTCATTTTCTTGTAATATCTTAAATTCAATCATAAATTTTATCTAAGACAGTAAATTGTGTAAAAAAATTTCATTGTAATTTGTTTTTACTTTAAAATCTGCTAAAACAATTATATAATTTCAGTTATGTCTCTGTCAAGCTTTCCCGCGCGTTCTCATTGATATGCTTCGACTGCAATGAATTTTGTATATTTTTTTTAAGATTTAGTATAATATAGTTTCAATTGAAAATAACTGAAATACACAAAAGAATTCGTATACATTACAATCAACGTTTGGTAATTGTTTGAAGCACATCTTTATTTTCCTTTTTTTACTTTTTTAGAGTACTACTGAAAATGGCATGCATCACATTTACAGTCCATTTGCAGGGACACAAGAAATGCAAAATGTTTGGATTATAAGCCATACAATTTTTGAATTTTTTTTAATTATTTTTTTCCACTATCAAGCAGGACGGTCATTCTGCCAAGCCAAGCTGAAAAAAAATGCTAACCCCGCCAAACAAACAAAAGCCAAGAATAAAACGGCAAGACACCGTAACTGCTTATTCTACTGAAGCCAACTTCTCCATGTTAAATCGACCAAACATGCCAGCGTAAAATTTCCCACATCAAAGGAACTAATCATCGCAGAAAAATAAAACCATAACCAAAAGGAGCTAATGAAAAAGATCTTCAATTTGAGACCAAATGCATCTTCGTAAATTAATTATAAACAGGGATATAGATTTTTTAAAATATCGTCGAGATACTGAAATTTACCGATTTTTTTTTCTTCGTCACACCTTATGTTTAAATAGAGGTAGAGACTTAAGCAATGGACAGAAAAAAATAAGGTTTGCATTTTTGGACAGATATTTACTCAATCTACGTGCTTTTATAAAATTCAGCTTTAAAAACACAAATTTTCTATTCTTAATTAGCGAAAAACTGTTAATTAATTCTAAAGTTTACAAATTATGCCAAACAGCGATAAACCCGCCAAAACATTTTAAAAATCTTATACTATTCTTTTATATTATCCTTTCCATTGATTTCATCGAAGAAAACTACGGCCGAGATCCAGATAGACTTTTCGCTGTTAGCGAAATGAGTTTGACCAATCAGAAGCCAGCATGTTTGAGAATTTTTGCTGTTTCTGGATCACCGCCCCCTGAATACTGGGCCTGAGCGCTGACACAAAAATGGCGGCTGCCGAAGGCGGATTTTTTTCAGCGTGTGTACGGTCCCTTAAATATTCCTACCAATAATTTTTTTAAGTTTTTTCCGCTTCATTTTTCTGAGAATAAACAAGGTAGAGAAATCTTTTATAAAATACTGGTGTCTACATTTAAGGGACCGTACCTACGTTAAAAAAAATCCGCCTTCGGCAGCCGCCATTTTTGTGTCCTTTTTGTGTGAGCGCTCAGGCCTAGTATTCAGGGGGCGGTGTCTGGATCCCAGCCTATGTCATAAAAATTTTGAGTCATTTTCTTAGTGCCATGGATGAAGTACAATGTTTGTAGAAATGTACGCTGGGATCCAGATAGATTTTTCGCTGTTAGCGAAACGAGATTCACCAATCAATAGCCTGCATTTCTAGAAACAGCGAAAAGTTCGCAAAAATGCAGGCTTCTGATTGATGAATCTCGTTTCGCTAACAGCGAAAAATCTATTTACATTGCGGCTATAGCGAATAGAATACATAGTGTGGAAATCAGCTATCTCTGTAATACTTAAAAAAGCGCTAAAATATTGTATCTTTTAAATATGCAACGATGCTGCTACAATATACATCTGCAGGATATTTTCTACAACTGCAAGGTATTGCTAGTCTATACAATGTAATACAGTAATACGAAAATCCCGCAGATGTCGCTGCGATCGACACTTGGAATTTTAGCAGTATTGTCGCACATTTAAGAGATAAAATTCTTTAGCACTGTTTGGATAGCATACTTCCACACTAGGTATTCTAGATGCTGTACCTTTGCTATACAGTTCAATATTAATGAAGTTGTTGTTTCCATAGTAACAGTACTTTTCTCTATTGCTCACTCTAAAGCACAAATATCGAAATTTAACCAACAGCGCTCAGACACAACAACATAACAGACAGCCTTTATACATAAGAGTGGTGATATATGCACAGGAGGCATGCTCATTTCAAGTTTTTCTAGAAAGTACGGCAATCCACTTTCTTGAATAGAGGATATTCTATCTACGTTATGAACACGTGGTCAAGGCAAGAACGTCTAGCGTAAAGAAGGGAAGGCTCCGTCTACGTAATGTAAATCCCCACTAGCCAATGCAACAGTTCATGGGAGAAAGCAGTAGTAGTTTCCTGTTTCCATTCTTATCAGTTGGAAGTTCTTTGGGAAAATTACCGGTCCACGTGACTTTTTCAGCATCGAACCCATATTTGGAATATCCTCCATTAGACGATATGCGCATGGACGATCTCTATTAGACTAGGGAAATAATTCAACATGCATTAGCCTGACGATAATGACACGCTCGCAAAGACCTTTAACGATTTGTTTTTATCACTTTTACCAATAAACTTTTATTGGCCGTATGCCGCTACTTCGTTATAGAGACATACTTGTTCCTAATTAGATCCCGGCTTTAATGTATCAAAATACGGAGTTTGCTTTCTGTACTATTTCTGAGCTCAGTTATAGTACAGCGTCTAGAATACCTAGTGTGGAAAAATGCTATCCAAAGAGTGCTAAAAAATTTTATCCCTTAAATGTGCGACGATACTGCTAAAATGCCAAGTGTTGATCGCAGCGACATCTGCGGGATTTTCTTATTACTAGTATTACATTGTATAGAGTAGCAATACCTTGCAGTTTTAGAAAACATCCTGCAGATGTCGCTGCGATCTGTATATTGCAGCAGCATCGTTGCATATTTAAGGGATACAATATTTTATCACTTTTTTAAGTATTACAGAGATAGCTGATTTCCGCACTATGTATGCTAGTCGCTATAGTTATAGTGTCAAGAAATATAGGCCGGGATCCAGGTACATTTTTGCAAACAGGGAAAAGTTAGAAAAAATTCTGGCTTACTGATTAGTCAATCTCGTTACGATAACAGAGGAAAATCTACCTAGATCACGGTCATAGTGCGGAAACCGGCTATTCCAGTTATGCTTTAAAAAGTGCTAAAAATTGAATCCCATAAATATTGAAAAATACTGAATGACAAATATCGATTGCAGCAACATTTTCTAGATCTTCTCTGAGCGAAACGTTTTCTAAATTGATTTCTTTTGAAATAGTTACATTGCAATTATCATATGTCGCTGCAATCGACATTCGTCGTTCAGCCTCGTTCAACATTTATGGGATACAATTTTTTAGCACCTTTTAATAAGCCGATTTTTAAACTATATCTTCTAGAAACTATAGCTCCATTATAGCATCTAGATTATATGTTGTAGAAACCGACTATCCCAGCAATACTTAAAAAAGCGCGGAAATATTGAATCACTTAAATGTACAACGATGTTGAATTCCAAACAGCTATTTGCATCGACATCAGCAGGATATTTTTTAAAGAAGAAAGAGACACGTGTAATGCACCGCTACAGCGTCTAGAATACATAATGTGGAAATTTGTTATCCAAGAACCACTAAAAAGATGTATCCCTTAAATGTGCACTGACGCTGAAATCCAGGGAGCTGATCGCAGCGACATCTGCGATATATTTTGAAATTTCAAAGTAAACATCGTATTATTACAGTGGGTTTGACGCCAAGCACACAGGTCAGATGTATGTCAATAAAATGTAAAAAAAAAAATGTTACAGCGTCTAGACCAAATCGTCTTGGAGTTTTGGGAAATATCATGCAGATATCGCTGTGATCGACTCATTGGATTTCGGCATCGTTTGAAATTTAAGAGATCCAATATTTTAGCACTTTTTTAAGTATTACTGGGATAGCCGATTTCCACACTATATATTCTAGATGCTATAGCACCGCAGTATAGCGACTAGAATACATAGTATGGAAATCAGCTATATCTGTATCTCTTAAAGCGCTAAAATATTGTATCCCTTAAATGTGCAACGATGCTGCTGCAATATACAGATCGCAGCGACATCTGCAGGATATTTTCTACAACTGCAAGGTATTGCTAGCCTATACAATGAAATACTAGTAATACGAAAATCCCGCAGATGTCGCTGCGATCTACACTTGGAATTTTAGCAGTATCATCGCACATTTAAGGGATAAAATTTTTTAGCACTGTTTGGATAGCATATTTCCACACTAGGTATTCTAGACGCTGTAACCGCAGTAGCCTGTCTTTTTCGTTTGCCTCGGAGTAGATACGACGCTAACAAGAAAGACAGGCTACCGCGGTGGGTCCGATTCTTCGTTTTTTACAGACCGCTGGAGTCACGTGATGCTCTTTTCTCACACCTTCATTGGTGCATTCGAGAATCACGTCACTCCAGCGGCCTGTAAAAAATGAAGAATCGGATCCACCGCGGTAGCCTGCCTTTTTCGTTAGCCTCCGAGTAGATATAGATGATGTCATTTGAAGCTGTTCCTAAACTGTGGACAGCTCATCACGTCACACGAAGTTGATTATCAGTACACGGCAATGAACACAAAAAAATCGGCGCGCCGCTTTGTACTAATCATCGTGTAAAGATGATCCAACTCCGTGTGACTTTTAAACGTCATGAACTGGCCTATAATGTCATTGGTCACGCTAACACCCTCCCTCCTGCATTCGCCATATATAGCGGCATCTTGCACTGGAGACTGCAAAATGGGCTGCTATCGGTCAAAATCAAGAGAGAAAAGGGCAGAAGAGCGGGAAAGAACTCGTTTTTTTGGTATCTAGTTTTTCACACGGGAAGATTGACATGTCTGCACCTCTCCTTTCATGGCTTCATGGTGGTGAAATAAGCCAACGCCCCCTAGACATTTGAGAATGTCTAGACGCGCGTCACAAAAACATCATACAAAGCAGGCAAAGCAAAGAAACAAAATCATTCATTGGCTCGTGGATATGAAGGAGCCAATGAATGATTTTCTTCTTTGTTTTGCCTGCTTTGTGTGACGTTTTCCTGACGCGTGTCAAGGCTTTCTCGAATATTTAAAGGGCGTTGAATAGGCCGGGATCAGATAGATTTTTCGCTATTAGCGAGATGAGATTGATCAACCAGAAGCCTGCATTTTTGCGAACTTTTTGAGGTTTGCAGTAAACACCGAAAAGCCTGCAAGGATGGAGGCTACTGATTGGTCAATCTAATTTTACTAACAGAGAAAAATTTATCTGGATCCCGGACATTAACTTTGGTTGGTTAAGACGATTTTGAATAAAATAGCCAATGTTTGTTAACTTTTCTGGTTAGTTTAATCGAAATCTTCCACGTCTATTACTGAAAACTGAGTTACTGTACTTTGTACAAAAACTTGAATATGAGTTCACGACTTGTGCATATGTCACCATTCGTACATATAAATGTTCTCTGTTATGAGCATGATTCTAAGCTCAACTGGTTAAATTTGAGTATCTGATTATTAGAGAAAGCAATAGTGGCCCACCGTGGCTGAGTGGATAAGACACCACGCCGCTAATCGCTTGAGAGCGTAGGTGGGGGCGGGTTCGAATCCCGCCGTGATCCCCACGTGATCTGATATATGTGTTCAATAAAACAAACAAGCAATAGTGAAAGGTACAGTTGCCATGGAAACAACGACTTCCTTAATTCGTATAGAAAATTAATGAATAGTTGTAAATGACTCAAGTTTAAAATGTAGGCAACTGCTCTGGAAATATCAATGGCTCCCATCTAGTATTTTACAAAAGTAATTTAATAGATTCACATGATGTATAAGTTGATGCAACTCTTAGCTAATGAAAATTCTGCAACAAGACTTATGTAGGTAGATCTTTTCAATGATTAATTCAGAATTCTAAGAACAAAACGAAGTTCTTAAGCGCTCTCCCCCCCCCCCCCCACCCACACACACACTCAAAAAAGGAAATACGATAGAAAGATATAAGTATTTGGATAACTTCAGTGTGTCTGTGATCTTTTGTCAGAGTTTAGAAAAGGTGTCTGGCTATTAAAAAAAAAAATAAAACATAAAACAAATTTGACGAACGATAAGACTATAGATTTGAGGCAATTTTTAACTAGAAAAAATTTAATTATAATGTATATACGGCTTTAATAATAGACTATTAAAGATAATCCATTTAGGGGAATTTTTATACGAAATTATATTTTCACATTTATGCAAATAAGTATGGATAAACAGACTTGAGTAAAATTACATATTTATTGTTTCTTCTCTATAACACGATCTAAATGAAGATGAAGTTGTATGTACAGTTTATATCTTTAAATTTTTAGATTTTTTTTTATCAAAAATGTTTCATAATCATGTCTAGAATTGCTAGATTTACAGATCTTGGAATAGATCTTCGATTCTTTAGATGCCTACGGGGTTTAATTCTCGGATTATCCGTAGGTATTTGTAAAGGTAAATTTATTTTACAAAACCGTCAGTAAGAAAAAGTTAGAACAAACAATTAACTGACAGACTAACTGTATATATATATATTATTTCGACTCTATCTGTTTTTTACTAAATTTTCATCCTTCATAGAAAATTTTAAGGAGATATAAATTGAGAAAGACTGATACTTTGAAAGAAGAAATTGACTTTCCTTACTTTTAAATTATTAAATACTCTGAAAAATGAATGATAAGTAAACAAAATGTATACTATTGTGTTTGTTCCCTGCTTATAAAGGCTATACAAGGACTAATTTTAGCGAGTAGAATTATTTTAATTATATATAATCTGTTTTAAAAAAAAGAACTGATATCTACTAAAAAACAACTTTTCAAAAGTAAAAAAAAAAAAAAAAGAAAAAAAAGAAAGAAAAGAAAAGAAAAGAAAAAAGGTGAAAGTTGTGGCTAAAAAATAGTGTGATATCTAATTTCCAAGCTTATATTATGGTACTTATTTAACATTTTTTATTTAAAATTTACCATATGTAAGTCGAGTACCTAAGTATGCGTTGATAGAAAGCCTTTTCTCCTTTACTAAATACATCATAACGTGTTTCTGAAAATTAAATTTTTTTAAATTATGCATGATGGGCTTGGCGGCCATCTTTCCATATTTTACACAAATATCTAAGCAGACAAGCTCGTAATATGTTTGCATTATTAAGAATTTTGAACTTCTAGTTTTAGCTACAGACAGATAAATTAAGAAAGTCTTTTATATTGAAAAAACAAATTGATTTTTACTGCTTTAACTAATTAACCCCTCCGAAAAAAAGAATCATAAGATGAAACCTGAAGTTACTTCAGCTTTATTTTAAGACACAAATGTCGGCAACAGAAATAATTAGCGTGTATAAATTTGAGAAAATGTTGAATAATAATAATAAACAAAAATCTAAAAGTATGTTTCAACTCAAAGAACGGCTTGTAATTTTTTTGTAATTAAATCTTTGTAAATTTACCACCAATATTTAAAATTTGCATGCGTAAAATTGTAAGGAAAATATTTCACATAAATTTCTTTGAATGTCATTTCTGCAATTTCAATCTCATAGAGCAGTTGGAATAACAGTAAATGTCCGACAAGTGCCGAAACTAGCCTTTTTTCTCCCGGGGGCAAACTTAGAATTCGCCCCCCCCCCCCCCCCCCCACGGCCTCCGCAAAGTAATTTTACAAAGAGAATTTCACTAAGTTTCTTATAACCGACTTTTTTTAAATTTTAAAGTATGTAATAAAAAAATACGTAATACTGAATTTCGCAATCAACTTTGTCAAATAGTGATTCATTAAAACACTGAAAACGAAATCCAAAGGAACCGGAAAAAAAATCCGCTTTATACAGGTTTCTGTCTTAGCAGGTATAATTGATGGTATTCTTTCTGTTGGGAACGCGCAATTTTTCCATCTAAGACAGGATTCTGTTATATAGATTTCACAGATTTTACGGTAGTTGTAAAATTACAAAAGAGGCGGTTAAAGTGACAGTGACACATTGATAGATAGCCACATTGTCTTAAAAGACTACACTAGTAAGGTGAAGAAACTCGCTAGCTAGTTAAACCTATGTGAGCGTCCTTTCCAAATTTCTATTTCTCGCTTGCATTTTAATATTTTCAAATGATTTTTTCTGTTTGGGATAGCTGAGGTATATCTCTAATCGGGTAATCTTTACTTTTCCAAATTTTGTTGCAGCTTTTTTTTTATATATATATATAAAGTTACTTTCCCTTTGGAACCGGTTTCGAAATTAAAAGTAGCCTCATTAAAAAAAAAAAAAAAAAAAAAAAAAAATGCAACCAAAATCGAAAACGTATAACGTATACAAACTAACAACTTTAAAAATCAACCTCATCTATCATAAGAAGAAAAATAAATAAAAATATTAAAATGCATGCGAGAAATTTGAAAAGGACGCTTCAGTACATTTAATATTAGGCTAGTGTTGGTTCTTAAGAACTCAAAAACCAATCTTCATTTGGCGCCCCGTATGTTTTTCGTTCTGGCGCCCGGGGCACATGCTCCCTCTGCCCCCTCTAGTTTCGACCCTGCTACAAATTTTTTCAACATTAATATTGTTATAATTGAGAAGAAAAAGAGATAACAGCTTGTCTTTTTTTATTTTGACTGACATGCTGGGAAGTATACGTAAATGCCTATAAAAATGCATAGTTTCCTCATGAGATATAAATTTCCAAAAACTAACATTTTGACTAATGTTTAACTATACTAATGTACTCAATTTCGAAAGAATGCAGATAAATCCCCGACAATTACTTGATATAATGAAAATAAATGCGTAAATTTGTGATATTTTTATTTAATCTGTGTGTGTAAAAAATGTGTAAGATTTTATGAACCTTTGAGCTTTGTATAAACATACAAAATCGCAGCTCTGGGAGGGGTTTTAATCCCAAACTCTTCCCCCCATCCTTCGCTGCACCAGTGTGGTTTGAAACACATTTGTAAATTTACTTTTAGCTTCAATCTGAATTAGAAACCTTTCATGTATTGAAGATACATTTTTTAAAGTTTGAAAATAAAAACAGACAATCCTAATTACATTGTTTTATTGAACTCAACTTGATTTGTGTATGTGATTCAAAATTTTAATAGTTTTTTAAATCATATCCAAATATACTAGAATTAAAAAAAAAAAAAAAAAAAAAAAAAAAAAATGTACAAAGGTGTGCTTCCGATGGCAGTTCAATGTTATAATTTTTTAATGACGTAATTTTTTTTGCATATAATGTTATTCTCACATTAAAATATAATTATTCTAAAGTAGTCTTTCTGTTTCAATACTCGTGTGTAAATATCTTTGTTTATGGAAAGGAAATATTATTATTAGTGCTTTTTAAATTTACGGAAAAATTGGTAACTAAATTACTTTTTTGAATTATGAAGTAAAATGAATTAAGAGAGTGCAATTTTAAAATAAAATTGAAAATATAAACTTAAAAAATGCGCCTGAAAAAGGTTAAAATGCTAGTTTTTAATACTACAAAACTTTTTAATCGAACTATATTACCTTTTTCAACATTAAAGAGCATTTCTTCGCATTAAAATTTGTTTGCTTCAGCCCTGTAAAACACGCATTTCATTTCTTGAAAGAGGTTCGAAATGATTAATTACACTTTTGACATCTGCAGAAGTTCCAGTTCAACAATCAACCGACCGCCTGTTACCCCCAACAGCGCAACCGCGGGGACGTAGATATGGGATAAGTGGTTTCCTTGTTCGATGGTTTTAGAGATAAATTCGAAGATAAATTTCAGCAAAGATGGAGTATTTTGGGGTTTGGCTTTTCAAATCATCCGTAGCCGGAGATTGGAAGAAGGGATTTTGTTGCGTTAGGACACCCAAACCATTTAATTTAGCTTAATGGGGGGTGCCAGTTATTGGTTCCAGTAATTTCATTTCACCAGTCTCCGACAGAGGTGTTAATTAGTGGTAATATTAACCCTTAAATGCGCGATTTTTTATTTTGTTTCGAAAAAAATTACATATGATTCTCTGAAAGGTTTATTACACAGGAAAAATAATGAAAAAAATCAGAGATACATTTTTCATATAATACGTCAGTGTTTTCTTCTCTTGCACATCTGCAATACAAGTAAAAAATACTGTTGTGTGGCAGTTTTACGCTAAAATATTGCAAATTAGTAAATATTTTAATGTTTCCAAATACCTTATTTTATATAATTATTTATTTTATAAAACTTAACATCTAACCCTTTAATTCCCATGATAGAATACGTTCTAGAAATCAGGTAGTTCAGAGAATCTGACTTTACACCAGAAAGTTTCAATGGTTAATTTAGCTTTATTTAAACATGGATGTTATTAATTAAAGCAAATATTGCTGTTTTAATTTTCTGGTGCGCATTAAGTACATACGAATAAAAAAAAAATCTATTAAATTCAACACACTCTTGTTTGCATATATGCAAAGCTGCGCACTAAAGCGTTAAAGAAAGTTGTATATATATATGTATATTATATGGACTATTTAAAAAACATAATAATAAATTAAATTTGTTTTGTAGTCAACACCATTAAAATTTAAAGTTGTTCTACTAGGGCCTGACACGATTTGTCAGTTACTGGTTCATAAATGTCTCCTATTGGATATCTGCATTGCTAATAAATTTCAAACATGAAAAAAGGGGTACATGCATCTGTAGCATATCATACATATAAAAACAAGGTTTAAGTATTTTTTTTTTTTTTAGAAAAAAGATTAAAGTATTTTTAAAGCATAAATTCCTTGAAATATAAAATGACATTATTTATTTATTTTTTTTTTTTTAAATCTTTGCAAGTAAAGTTTCAGACACTGGTTCACTTTATGTCAGTTATTGGTTTTTCAAAATGACGTTGATGTCAGCTATTGGAGTTATTTACCATATTTATGAAAAAAAATAATTTTTAATAATACAATGTATAATTTGAGAGAATTTTGTCAACAATAATTTTTTAATATATTTCTGCTATCTATTAAAAAAGAAAAATAATTATCAAGTGGGTTTAAAATTTGTGCTAGGGATGTGAACAAGAAAGAAGGTGATGTATCAGTCCTTAAGGTTTCAGTTACTGAGGGTTTCACCCTAATTGAGAATATTTTGTTAGACTGTGAGAAATATTATACAGGGTGTCTATAAATTAGTTGGGCTAAAAGAATGATTTATTGGATGGAATTGACAGGGAAAAAATTAAAGTACATATTGTTGCAAGCCAGAAAAATAGTTCAAGTTTACTATTATCACCAATATTCGATGTGACTTCCTTTCGTGACTTTGCAAATGCCCCAATCGGTAAATCATTTCTTGCCACAGATTTGTCAGCATGTTTCCGTCGATCAAATTAATGGCAGTGCAGATTCTTGATTTTAGTTCAGGAATGGATGCAGGAAGTGGCGGCTTGCACACTTGATCCTTTGCAAAAACCCATACACCGAAATCAAGCGGTGAAAGATCTTGTCATCGTGGTGGCCATTGAATAACACCTCCACTCGCTAAGCTATAGCGTCAGTTATGACACCTAACGCCATCTATGAATAAACTTCGGCAATATTACTACTAGTCTGACTTTCAACTAGTTAATTTCATTTAATATTTGGGAAGTTCTTAACTTACGAAATTTCCCAACTACTTTGTAGACATCCTGTATTAAAACAATAGATTGAAAGATATTTAATTATGCTTAACCTTTTCAGACATGAGGTACGTGAATGTGGACCTCTTTTCTTTTCTCGTAAAAACTAAACTGTTTGATTTTCAAAAAATGAAAGTTAAACTTCTAGTGCTATATTCACCTTGAGTTAAATAATTAAAATACATATAAAAGCACAAATAATTGTACAAAAATTATTTTCAGGTGCATAAATATAATATAAAGATATTTAAAATACAAATTAAAAATATTTTAAAATACATCAGAAAAACCTAGAACGTTTTCAACCATTACAAGGCCGTCATTGGTATGATTTAAATATGGTTATTATTTTCTTTGCGCTTATTCAAGAATTTTCCAGAAGAACGCATTGTAATTTAAATGCTGTACGTCAGATGAGAAGCCAGATAAAGTTATTCGAATTTTCAACAAAACGAGCTTTCATCTATTATGCAGCAAATATCTCCATAGTCCATGGATATCGTATGATAGTGCATCGTTACAAGCTGCATCTTTATTAGCAATAACGTATTATGAATGTATTATGAAAGCTCGTTTTGTTGAAAATTTTAATAACTTTATCTGGCATCTCATCTGACGTGCAACGTTTAAATTACGATGTTTCCTTCTGGACAATTCTCGAATAAGCGCAAAAATAATAATAACCATATTTAAGTCTTACTGATGACGGCCTTGTAATAATTGAAAACGTTCTAGGTTTTTCCGATGTATTTTAAGATATTTTTAATTTGTATTTTAAATATCTTTATATTATATATATGCAGCTGAAAGTAATTTTTGTACAATTATTTGTGCTTTTATATGTATTTTAATTGTTTGATTTTCTTACATTTTTACGTTACTTACACAGCTAAGTGAATTTTTTTTTTTTTTAGAAGAAAACCAATAAATGGCACCATGGGTGCTTATTTTCTCATAAAATAAATGTTATTTTCATCTGATTTTTTAAAATGCCTTCAAGACAATGTGGCTAAGAAAATAAGAAATTTTCATAATTATTTAACTTAAAACCTTTCCTTCGCTCATTTGCAATAAATAAATTTGAGATCTTGCTGATCATTCAATTGTTTAACCCTTTATCTACTGACGGTACTTATAAGTACCATTAAAATAACTTGTTATAAAATTCATTTAATGCATCGATTAGTTGTAATACAGTTTAGAGTGAGTTACAGATACATTACTTTATTTTGTTCCAAAAGCATTATTGGTTACACAAAACAAAAACATTTTTAAAAGGATGATTTTTTTTGTCTTTGTATCTTTTCAGCTTTCTTGGCGTTGTTGTTGTTGGTGGGGGGTGGTGGGATTACTTTCAATTCGGAAATATTTCTATATTTCTATTGTAAGGACATTATATTTGTACATTTCCTAATTCTACAAAATACAAAGAAAAATATTTAAAATAAAAGATTTGAGTGGGGTTATAAATATTGCACAAAATCCCTATAAATTCAATTTTAATGAATCCTTCTAAATCCTTCAGTCCTTCTAAAATTTATTAAAGGATTATGTAAATCTTCTAATGTAGTTTAAACAATTCACGAAAAATGCTTTAGAAGATAAAACTTTCATGAATTCATAGTTCAGTACATAAAGGGATAAAGCCCTTTGATTTGTTACTGCATGAATTTAGTTTATTGATAATTAAATTGATATTTTAAGGGGGCTAGCAATTTTAGATTCATATTTGTGAACCTAGATGACCAGTCCCGTATCAATTTCAAACAAGAATGTAAAATCATGCGTCCAACATAGAAAATGAAACACTTTCCAACACATTCAGAATACTATGATAAAACTTTGCAGTTTAATAAATTGAAAAATGATATTTAAATGACCATTTTGTGGAATGTATAACATATGTGAAAACACAATTTCAGCAATTACCGTCAATAGTCCGAACAATATCTGAATTTTTTGTGCTGCCCTGTATATGATCTATTGATTTATCATATAATACATAGTATGCTAAATTTTAGTTCAGTTAGGAAACGCATGCAACAATTGAAAATGCCCCTTCATTAATTTCCATCATAAAACGGAAATGTACTTTAGATGTTTTGTGCAGCCCTGTATATGATCTGTATAATTTATACACGATAATTAATATAAAAAACCGTTAAATTTAAAAACACATACCGCAACGGAAAACGCACTTCCAACAATTATTGCTCATAGATAGTATTTTAGCCGAATTATTTTGTGTGTCCCCGTTTATGAACGATGAATGCTATGAACACTATGTTCTATAATAAGCATCTTGTACCGTACCTCAGAGATATATATCAATTTCAATATGTTTAAA
Source organism: Maratus speciosus (assembly GCA_963932465.1). Lineage (NCBI taxonomy): Eukaryota > Metazoa > Arthropoda > Arachnida > Araneae > Salticidae > Maratus > Maratus speciosus. Next base: position 568,796,279 of record OZ010787.1, read on the forward strand.
ATTGTGTAACATGAATAAAATACACCACAAACGATTTTTCCCCATAGACCGTAATGTAACGGAATTTTTTTTGAGTGTAAATGAACTATGAAGGTTATTACCACCATTTTCTATAGTAAGCAACTTGTAGTGCATTTCAGAGATGTATATATAAATTTCAATATGTTTGAAACGGTGAAACATCATTAAAAAAAACACCGCAAATGATTTTTCCCTATAGGCTATAATGTAATGGTATTCTTTTGAATGTCCCTGTAAACGAATCATAAAAGCTACACACTTCATTTTCCATACCGAACATACCATAGTAATTTTAATGACATATATCCATTTCACGGCAATCGGGCTATATTTACGCGAGTTAGAGCACGGACGGACAGACAAACCGAATTCATACACTGTACAACTTTGTTGAAAGTGTTAAAAGGGGCTCTTTATGTCATCTATGATGTAATTTTGTTTGTGAAAAAGCAATGCATGTGTATTTGTAGTGTTGTTTTAACTTCAGGTCTCAAGAGGATAAATTTAAAACATCCTATTAAGACAATTAAGCATCGTTTACAGCGTACACTCGAAGCCCGTTTCAATCCGCTTCGGTACCATCCTTATATTTCCGACACTGTTTCAAACTACGACCCGGTTTGGGGGGAAATCCAGCTTAGGTCATTTTTTTCGCGAAATCACACCTGCTAGCTCCTAGGTCAGTAATCCATCTTTTACCCATGATTCCTTTCGGGTAAACAAACTATCAGCGCTACTTCACTGAAGTTACTGCTCGTTAACATGTTATTTATCCTATGATTATTTTCTCTAAGCTGCTTTTATTTTTGTGCTATTTATTTGTTATTATTCTTTTTTTTACACCTTTATTTTAAGTTCTTTTTTGTTTTCATGAAAAATTACGTCAATTCTTCGCTATTTTTTTGCGTTGATTCGCTTTTCGCGCCGATTTTTTTTTATTTTCGAAAACAAATTTCAATGTTTTAGCTTCTCACTGTAGTAAATTTTGTCCTCTGTGATTTTTAAAGGTTTTTTTTTTTTTTCGTTTCTCGGCGATTTTTCGACATTAGTAAAAGGAATTCTATTTCAATCTTTAAGCTTAATATAAAAAAATTTTGTTTTCTTTTCCATAAAGTTTGTTCGAAATTATGTACCGGGGGTTTTGGAATTTTCCCCCCTTTTCGCAGCGATTTTTTTTTTTTTTTTTTTTTTTTTTTTTTCGTTAGTAAAAGTAATTTGGCTTCAAATTTTTAGCCTAATATTGTGAATTTTGCCCGCTGCGATTTCAAAAATTTTTAGTGATTTTTAGCGTTTTTTCACGTTCTGATACGATTAGAGGACCAAAGACATTGCTGGTGCTTCAAATGTTTCAAAATCTAATTAACCCTTTGATTCATAGGCGCTGACTTGACGGAGGCAACTCAGGCAAACTTCCAACACTAATTTTAAAATGTTATTTTTGCCTTGATTAATCACAATGATTAAATAGAACAAAAAACTTTTTTTAAATTAGTGGTAGAAATATGCTTGATTGCCGGTTTTGCAGCTTTAAAGTCGGCACCTATGCTTTGACTACGGCTATGTACGATGCGTAAACGAAGTTGAAAATATCTTTTTGATGACTATTTTGATGAACTGTATGTTATTTTCTATTGTGTGGAAATGTACTAAAATTTATATTTGAATTTAATGATTAAATATGTATATGTTGATTTAATTTAAATTTTTATACCCAACAGAGGCCGCTAGGGATTTTATTCTTCTTTTAATTAATTGATTACTGTAACTCAGTGTTAAATTCGAAAAAATGCAGTACTAGCTTTATATTCATTTTAGCTCTTGTAACTTAAGTAGCAGTGTTTCTGAATAGTAATAGTTGACTGTTTCAGAAATTTTGTGATTAAATAGGACGAAGATTGCTATTGAAAAATACTGGTTTTGAAACGCAAAATCATTTTGAACTAACCTTGCTACCGGGTGCGGGGGATGACGTAGTTAACGAATTAAACTGCCAGTCAACGGCGTATTAAAATAAAATTTACAGTAATTCGAAGTTGCTAAACTGTTAACAGAGTCCTTTGGCTTTTTTTAAACTAAATAATTTGAAACAAATAAACGGAACACACACAATAAAGCAAATATCAAATGAATAAAGAAAGAGAATAACAGTAAGTGTATTAGCAAAGGTAAAATCATGAATATACCATAATTAACTAATGCGTGATGTACTTCTAAAATAGATTATTGATACTAGGATAAAAAGAAGCATTATGGCCTTCCGTGATAACTTTTATTAAACTTTACTTTTTGTGCTACAACTAGTTACATAATGAAAGCTTTAACTGAATGATTTCGATACTACCTATTAGTAGTTCCAAATTGCTAAACTGCTAACAGGGTTTTTTAGAAGTCATTTAAAGAAAATAAATTAAACAAAAAGTAAAGCAAATGAATATATAGAATGACAGTAAGTGTATATAAGTAAAGGTAAAATAATGAATGTACCATAATTAACTAATGCATTATATACTTCAAAAATAGATTATTGATGCTTGATAAAAAAGAAACATATGGTTTTCCATGATCGCTTTTATTAAACTCCCCTTTTTTTAAATCTTTGGTGTTACATTTAGTTACATAATGAAAGCTTTTATAACTGAATGATTTCAATACTACAGTAGTTGCATGTAACTAAACTGCTGAGAGAGTGTTTTTTTTTTATATATGAATAATTTGAAAAAAGTAAACGGAATTAAAAATAAAACAAATGAATAAATAAAAGAATAAAACTGAGTACGAGGTGCTATCGGAAAGTTCCCGGACAGCTATTACAGCGACTGTCTCTATAAAAGCGGAGGCAAAAGTAGGTCAAGGTCATATTCCACAAACCCTTCTCTACTCATTTCACTGCTTGACTTCAAGGTGTGAGCACGCAATTTGTTTCTACAATTTTTTTTCGACTTTGTGTTTTGGACTGTTTGCGATTTAGCAATGGGCAGCAGCAGCAGCTTGTGTGTATCAAATTTTGTGTGAATCTCATTAAATATGCAACCGAAACTCTTAAACTGCTTCGTACGGCCTTTAGTGATGAAGCATTAAATCGGGCAACGGTCTTAGAATAGCACTCGCGTTTCAAGGCGTGTCATCATCAGCAAAACAGATGAAAATGTGGAACAAATTGGAAACTCAATACGAGAATATCGTTGCCTAGGGACGTGCAGACAATGTTGGAATCGGTTATGGAGTTTGCCAAGCCAAGAAATTTTGATGCAGAATTTGAACATGCGGCGCTTTGCTGCAAAGTTTGTTTCAAGACTCCTGACAAACGATTCCTAAAGATAACACAGTTTTTAGCTCATAATAACGTGGTTGCTGTTCCTCACCCACTCTATTCATAGGATCTAGCTCTCTGTGGTTTTGCGTTATTCCTAAAACTCAAAATGAAACTGAAAGGAAGACGTTTTGTAACTGTGTCCGACATTCAAGGGTCTTGACATCTTTCGAGAGAATGACTTCAGGAGTGCTTTCGAGAAGTGGAAAACGCGATGGGATCGACGTATACGTTCACAAGATGACTATTTTGAAGGACATGGCAGCCAAAATTAGATAAGTTCACACAAAACTTGTTTTTCCATCAAGTCCGTGAACTTTACGATAGCACCTCGTATATTAATTAGGGTAAAATCATTAATATACCTAGTTAAGTAATGCGTGATGCTGCACTTTCAAAACAGTGTTGCCAGTGGGCTACTTTTTTTAAATTCAGATTTCTTGATTGGCACCACTTTTTTGAAACGGTAAAATTCCTTTTGTTTTCGCCTTAATTAATATGTCATTAAATAAGACGCATTTTACCATTTCAAAAAAGTGGTGCCAATCAAGAATCTGATTTACAAAAAAGTAGCCCATCTGGCAACACTGTTTGAAAACAGATTATTGATTCTAGATAAAAAGAAACATGATGGGTTTCCATGATAACTTTTATTAAACTTTTAAACTTATTATTTATTTACTTATTTATTTATCACAAGTAGTTATATGATGAAAGTTTCTATAACTTAATAACTTGGATTCCATTTACCTGGCAAAATAACAAGTTTTTTACAGAAATAAAAAAGGGAATTCTTTAATAATGTTCATGACAATGGTTGCTCTAACTGTAGTGCAAGAACCAAAAACGGTAATGGGAGGATGGGAACGTTACTTTCATTTGACAGAATAAATGCAAAATTAATACACAAACTTGTATAAAATATACAGGGAGTATCTATTCTTACCGTTGATCAATCGTTGATTCCCAACCGATAATGTTAGCGATATCTTCCAATTTCAAAAACGTTTCACATTTTTTCTCCATAAAAATAATTATTATTTCAGTCAAAATAGTTATTCTTGTAAAAGTTGTAAAATTTACTGTCCCTGGATCAGAAAAACAATCTCTATGCTGAAAAAAGTAAAACTGAAAAGGTTTCCTTTCTGTGCGACTAAAGCATACCAAGAATACTTTGAGTTTTATAAATGTTCATCATTTTCCGACATTAAAAACTGAAAGGCGCACTTTCAGTACCGGAAAAGGCTTAAAATTCATAAAATTCAAAGTATCATAACTCGGTAAATTCTGCTCGTAAAATAATGGAATTTTTACTGTTTTACTTGTCAAAGCATGGACAGTGTTTTTCTTATATGAACAAGTCTGAAATTATACGTCAAACGTGGCAAATGAAGTGCGTTCGTACTATAATTAGTTTTATAAATATTCAGATCTTTGTGCAATAGCTGTTGCACTCTTATGCAAAAATACATAAATACAAAATTTATTACGATTATATATATTAAATTCAGTAATACGGAAATAATAGGACTCCATCTTAAATAGGACATAATCACCATAGCAACCTAGAATCATTACCTATCATGAGCTATCACTGAATTAATTACGTATGACAGGATTTAATAGAATGAAGTAAAATTTTATTAATATAGTTTTTAATTTTGATTCGATTTTCATAACATTTGAAAACTCGACAAAATTTTGCAACGATATTAAATTTCAAACCATTCGGTTGGGTAGTTTTTGCGCTGTTATATGCGGACAGACGAATGGACCAGACGACGACTATACACTGTAAAAAAATGTGTAGTTCTACAGATGTAAAGTTACATGCTTACTAAACTTTCATCTGTCTGTAACTGTACAAAAAATGCTGTAAATCTACAAAACTAGTTTTTATAAAGCTACAGAAATCTGTAGCTTTACAAATGAATCTGCTAAAATTATAGAAAACTTACTAACTTACTTTAAATTTTATCTGTAACCCTAGTTGCAGTTACATGAAAAGTTCTAGGCATCCCAATTTTCTAAAAAAATCTTAGTAACCTTACAGATTTTTTGATTTTCGGGGCAAAAGTGTATCTGTTACATGAATTTTTGTTGTTGCCGTTCCATAAAAAGTTCTTGGAATCCCAGTTTCCTAGGAAAACTTTAGTAACTTTAATTTTTTTTTTTTTTTTTTTTTTTTTTTTTTTTTTTTTTACAGTGTAGGTGCTACGTATTTAGTATTTATAGAATTACGAACGCACGTAATAATATTGTTCAAAGACCATATAAAAATTTAAATTTTGCAACTTTTTCAAAAATTACATTATCGATGTAAATGGTTTTTAATGCGGTTCTAAAGAAATATTTTTCTCAGCTCAATAACGCGAATTTTTCTGACATATTGTCTGGCTCGTTCTTAAACATAAGCGCATGAAACTTGCAGGCATGATTATTGAAGTGCTTTTGTAATCAAAGATATTTTCATTTTTCAATACATGAATTATAATCTTGAGGTATAAACGATTGCTGTATCATAGCGGCAGTTTTTTCCCCTTCCCGTACTGTCGCGTTCGGAAATTCTGTTCATAGCGCCCATTTTGACAAGGTTTTTTGAGAGATATGCACGCTGTAAAAAAATCTGTAATGTTACTAAAGTTTTTCAGGAAACTGGGATTCCTAGAACGTTTTATGTAGCGGCAACAACAAAAATTCATGTAACAGACACACTTTTGCGCCGAAAATCAAAAAATCTGTAAGGTTATTAAGAATTTTTTAGCAAACTGGGATGCCTAGAACTTTTCATATTACTGCAACCAGGGTTACAGATAAAATTTTAGTAAGATTACTGTAATTTTAGCAGATTCATTTGTAAAGTTATAGATTTCTGTAGCTTTACAAAAACTAGTTTTGTAGATTTGCAGCTTTTTTTGGTACAGTTACAGATGAAAGTTTAGTAAGCATGTAACTTTACATCTGTAGAACTACAGATTTTTTTTTTTTTTCTACAGTGCATTTACCGAAAAAGTGGAGAAAAACTTTTCGATTAAATAGTTTCTGAAAAAGAGCGCCTTCTAATTTCATGTGTTTCAGAACAAATATGAATTAAAAAATGCGCCAGAAAATAGCCAGTTTGGATTTCAAAACAGTCTTAGTATGATGAACAGCATTTAAAACGTTTTTTGCAATTAGAAGTATGCCTCTAAAACAAAATGTTTGACAATTAGATATTGGTTAATAAAAAGAATTAGCCACCCTGTATGTTGCACCCTTATTCGTAAAACTGACACAGCAAAAAAGGTTTCCGGAAAAACATTGCATGAAAGCAAATTATTTGTTTATTTAATTTGGATCTGGAATTAATTCAAAACTTTAGTAATTTGAGTCTAAAGCATGTTTTCTAAAACCAGTGTTTCGCGGCACACTGGTACGCCGAGAGAAGATACCATGCAAAAAGGTTTTCAAGCATTTTTTTAATTTTATATGGATCTAGAATTAATTTAAAACTTTAATATCTAGAATCTAAAACAGTGTTTCATAACCGGTGTGTTGCGGCACACTGTGCCGTGAGAAGATTTTGGGCAAAAATCTTTTCACACTTTCCAGTGAAGATTCTGTCGCGGGTGCATTTAATATACGTACCACAAATTGTGTGTTGTATATGTATATATTTATATATGTGAGCGTCTAATGCATATAGGGTGGATGTGCCAGTAATGGACACACTTCCAGTAATAGACACCCTTCGCAGTTTTTTTTTTTTAATAACCAATAAAAATATAGCTTTTGGTATTTTCTTCATAACTCCCCCTTGCATTTTTTTATAATCTAGGTCCTTTTTGACACTTTTAATCAAACCAATCAGGAAGCAGAAAATAATGTTTTACGGATCCACTGTTTTGCATTGAAAATCTTAATGAACATGTTAAGAGCTGGCTTTATTTGATTTATTTATATCTTTTTTATTTTCTTGCAAAAATTGCATGTTTTAGTTTTGATAGTTAATTAAAAAAATTGAATTTTATATACTAATTTACAAAATTGCAATTTACAAAATTTCATTTATTTTTAAGGTTTTAGGATCAGTGTCCATTACTGGAATGCTTAATTATTCACTTTCCAGTAATGGACACCACATATGAACATTCCTAACATTGCAATTTCAGTAATGTTCATAGCGCATAAAATCTTTCGATTTAATTGAAAAGCTCAGTAATCAAATTTGATTTTTAAATTGCACTTACAAGAATGTAATATTATTTTTTTAATTAATTTCATGTAATTAATAGAATTTTTAATATCGTAATCAAATTATTTTATTTTAAACCGTGCCTTGCATATTTTATAATCTAGTAATCAATCAAACCAATCAGGAAGCAGAGAATAATGTTTAAAGGCATAAAGAAAGGAGGGGCTCAAGCCTTCCCCCATTTAAATAAAAACAATGTTATAAGTCACACAAGTTGTTAAAAATCTACCATTTTCTGCCTTAAATGTTTGATTATTCATCTCTAACAAAATAACTCTGTACATTAAAAAAAAAAAAAAAAAAAAAAAAAAAAAAAAAAACTGTAATATTAAGTAAATTTATATAGTGGTAATGAAGCTAGCAAACCTGCAGATGAAAGACATCAAATGTCAATTCTGAAGCTTTATTTTGAAATCCTTTTATTTAGTATTTCAAACATTCAACCAGCAGTTTCATTTATTTCATATTTGTAATACTAATTACTACAAGTAATATATCAAGTAGTTTCAAGAAATTTAACAGTTAAGAATAGGGAAATAAGATTCCATGTACTATTGTAAATTATGTATATTCTAAGATTTTTTTTTTTTTTTTTGCTAATCCCTCTAAAACCTACATTGTCTTAGTAATTTGATAAATATGATAGATAAAATTTAATATTTTAAATCTTCCATCTAGAATAATTAAAATATTGATTAGTGATAATGAGAGTAATTAATTTCAACAATGAATTATTCTCATAAATATTATATAAATTATGGATATCCTAATTGTTAAATTTATTTCAAAATAACTATTTTTAATTATTAGTATGCTTTCATTGAATTCTGGTTCTAAATACAATCATAAAAACAATTATCTATTACTTTTTGTAGGGTGTCCATTACTGGAGCAAAGGGGTATCCATTACTGGCATTTGGAGTGTTTTGACTTATTTCTATTATTTACAATAAAGCTTATAAATTTAAAAAATCAAAAAACCCGACTGCGTAAAGAGCGAACTAATTAATTATTTCTCATCAATGTGAAACTATTTTTTATATTACTTACCTATTTTTTTATTTACTTGCATTGATGACTTTTAAGTTGTATTTAATTGTTAGTTCCTATCTATAAACACTGTTTTGATGAGACTTATAGATGTCTATGAAGGTTAGAGTTGCAGTAAAGCTAGAGACTCTACTTACAAAACTTCCAGGTTGTATAATATTTAAACGGAGCTTCTAACTGTAAAATAATCAATGAAACATCGTCTTCATTTTGAAAGACCTATCCAATGATATGCCACTCAATAGGGTGCGTGAAAATTTTTTTCGTCTCTACCGTCATTTTGTATTTTACGGCCGCGATTTTGAATCTATAAAAACAAAACCTAGCCTATAACCATCGGACGGCTAAGACGAATCGATAGAGACCCCATTCATTGAAATCAATCCAGCCGTTTGTTTGTTCCGAGGGTATAAAGAAATCCACATACCCAGATACGCGTGAAACACATAACCCTGCTTGTCAGTCGAGTGATAAAATTTTGATTCACACTGGAAAATGTGACTACGAGAATGGTTAAATATTGTCCATAGATTAATCAATACTTAAAAAAACTGGTATATAATAATTATAACCATTAATAAAAAAATATTTTTAAAGAAATTCATTAAGGGTGTCCATTACTGGCACATCTACCCTATAAACAATATTTTTGCTCATTCTGTATCACCTGGAGGACAAGAGATTTTGACAAAATGTCATTTTTTGTATCGTAAATCGAAGGACAGATAGACTGAATTACATTAAAATTAAAGACACACACTGACGTATAAATCAAGCACATTACATAACATAAATTAAATTAAACTGCATTTTATATAAATTTCATATAAACTGCAGTAAATGAAATTTATATTGTTTTAACTGCAATTGTAGAAAATCCCGTACCACCCAGCTACTTTTAAAAGGAAACTGAAATGCAGTTCACTATATATAGCCAATATTTTTCTGAATATTTATGATACGAACTGAAATTTTTATTTACCTTATCCACTATAGTTAGCTATTAAAAAAACACGCATACGCATATACGCAATTAAAAAGCGGTTCGTTACAAATACTCATATCTCATTGAATTGTCATTGAATCCACTTTAAGCTTTGATATAGTATTACACCTATAGGTAGTCGAGTTTTTTGTAAGTTTTGTGAAAATCGGTTGATAACTTTGCATGTTATCAGTAAAAAACGTTCCTAATGATTGTGATTTAAAAAGGAACAGTTACATATTTGTGAATAAGCGCGCCATTCTTACGAACTTGCACAGAATCATCGCACATAGCAAATCAAATCCCACTTTTAAAACTTAAGTTGTCGAGCTTTGTGTAAGTTTTGCGAAAATTGGTTGGAAACTCTGATATAGACAAAAAAGGAGTGAAGAAATTGGAATTAAAAAAACCCCAGTTATATCTTTGTGAATATACGTGGGAGATTCTCAAAAGGTGGGATCATTAAACGTTAACTATATGTATTTTTTTAAATTTTCAAACTTAAGGCTAATTTTTTTTAATAGTATAGTATTTTGTCTATAAATATAATATATAAATATTTTTAATAGTATGTCTACAAAATTATACACAAACATTAAAAGACAGCAACTATTCTGGAAAATTAATTATTAAAGCTTTTAATTAGCAGTTGTGCACGTTACAAATTTTGGACATTTTTTCGCACGTACGTTACAGATTTTGGACGTTGCTCTTAGTATTTAAAAAATTCTTAAGACTAAGACTGTAGTAAATGTGTCCTATAATTGTATGTGTATACATATATATATGTATAATTAACTTTTTGTTATCCAGTAATAATAATAATAAAATCAAATGCTTTGTTACGTACGTACTTTCGGACATAACAAAATACAGAAAAATTCTTTATAGAAGAGTCCTTCTATCTTCAAAAAAGCAATAAATCAGCCTGCCATCTCTTAACGAAATTATCAAAAAATCACCCGTTTCCTTTATGCATTCGTTGTTTGCCATTAGAACGACATGGAAAAAAGTTAAAACTCTTTTTCTTGGTGGTACATTGGAGCAGTTAACGTTATGAATGTCCGACATTGGCCTCTTTAGCAATAAAATAATAAAATTTTAAGATATTTATACAAAGCTTTTACAATAAATTATGTCATTTTCTGTCTCTGAATAGAATTAAAAACTCAGTGTAAAAAAAATAAATAAATAAATAAAGTCAATGATAATTAAAGTTATGTTTGAAAAGCTTAAAGTTATGACGTGTGTCCAGTACCCACCTTTTGAGAATCGCCTACGTACCATTCTTACAAACTTGCATAGAACATTGCACACAGCAAATCAAATCATTTCTAAAACTTCAGTTATCGAGTTTTCTGTAAGTGTTGCGAAATTGGTTGAAAACTTTGCATTTAAAAAAATACCTGAAAGGAATTGGAATTTAAAAGAATAGTTATATCCCTGTGAATATAAGCGCTGTTCTTATACAAAATTGCATAGCGATATTGCGCATAGCCAATAAAATCATTTCCAAAAGTTATAGATCATTTCGAACTTTTATATTACACGGGTGATGACAAATGCATTTTTAATTTATTGAATTTCTTGATGATATTCTGAATGCACTCCTCACTGAGTCTTCACTGGAAAGAGTGAGATCAAACATGTTTTTTACACGATCGAAGTTAGCAACAATCAGTCTAGTATTTGTTTAGAAATTCAAAAAATGTCTAAAATCAAAAGTATGAAGTGATTTTGGGATGCATAGTTTGATTGCATATAAACTTCATTAAAATTGATTATCTGAAGAATTGTAGACAGCACAGTTGTTTAAGGTGTTTCACTAAAAGGAAGCTCCGGAGAATGTTCTTTTTAGAAAACAGTACAGAAGGATGTAAAACAAAACAATTACATGTCATTCATAAAGACCATGCATCATCCCCTGAATACGAGGCCTACACGCAGATACAAAAATGGCGACTATCGTATGTGGATTTTTTTCAGCATCTGCATGGTCCCTCTAATTTAAATACCAGTATTTTCTAAAAATATTCTTCGTCTTAACCGTCTACGAGAGCCGCCGTTTTTCTGTCAGCGCTTCAGGAGGCAGTGGACCATCTATAAATTACATCACACTCCAAGAGGGGAGGAAGCAGGTTGTGATACGCATCTAAAATATGAAATAAGCCGGCAGATGTTATTTCAAATCAGTACAATAAAGTTAATTTTAAAAATATATTATTTTTTATTCAGGAATATTTTTCATTGAATTGCAGCAGCTTAAAGTAAACGCACACAAGATCTTAACAGTTTTATAATTAAGTAGTTATTAGATCGTCTATAACTTTTTTTTTGCATAAAATTAGCTCTAAATTAATAACTGCAAAAAACGTGACATCACAACAAAAAGGAAGGTATCGCTTCAGTGTCACAAAGAGGGATCGAATAAGTAGCATAAAAAGTGCTAACTATTGAAAGCGCAAAAAACTAGATGTCAAGCAAAAACTATATTTTAGTCACATAAGTGATTTATCGATGCAAGACACTAAAACAGATGGCAAAATATACAGTAAATCTGTTTTGAGATAAATTTAATTATCGATCCGCTAAAGGGGCTGTCAATGAAGTCTGATTGATGTCCTTACTATTTTTGGAACAAACTTATTGTAAGAACGTCAATAAAACCAAATTTTATTTCCGCGAATAAATTTAAAAAATAAATAAATAACAAAATAATCAATGGAAATTGGGTGAGCGGAGAGATAAAATTACTGGGTGGGGTCGTGCCCCACGGGCCGATATATGTTGGCGCCACTGTAGCAGAGAGTTTTCTTCTGGACTATTATAGAGGCGATCCTCCAGGTTGGATCAGATAGTTCAAAGATGATACAGATAGACAAACTGTCTTCTAATACTTTATAGAGAAAACTTCTCTATTCTATTCGACCAGTATCTCAAACTGACGTGATATCGGAGACCATCCTGGACTATTATAGAGGCGACACTCCCCATTGGAGAATATAGTTCAAAGATGATGCAGATAGAAAAGTGTCTTCTAATACTTTATAGAGAAAACTTCTCTATTCTATTCGACCAGTATCTCAAACTGACATGAGATCGGAGACCATCTTGGACTATTATAGAGGCGACCTTCCCAGTTGGATCAGATAGTTCAAAGATGGTACAGATAGACAAACTGTCTTCTAATCAATGGCGGATCCAAGGGGGGGGGGGGTCACGGGGGTCATGACCCCCCCCCCCGCCTCTGAACATCAACAAAAATATTCTAAAGATCATTTTTAAAATGAAATATACAGTACAGTTCCGATTATTCGAGTCCGCTTAACCGAGCTTCCGCTTTAACCGAGTTAATTTTCTTCTGATGGACTGGTGGCTTCCATTATTATGAAACAGCCATTATAAATGGAGTGTTAGGTGAAGATGAAAGAACAGTCGTAAAAGTTAAAACTCTGATTTTCTGGTCAGAATGGAAGAAAATGGCCATAAGCCATCAGTACATCAGAAGAAAATGATCCATTCCAGAGGGCAGAAGTATAGGTTCGATTGAAAAAACTATTTAATACTTTGAGCAGAAAGAAGAGGCTACACCTGCAATTTTCATCACACTAATAGAGAATCACATAGCTGCGAATGTGTACGGTTTAGTTACCTCTAAAATTTAATACAAATTTTTTTCATATTGAATCGTTGACAATTGTTAGACTTTTTAAACTGAATTTCCGGCAGTGACAGCCAATTGTTCGCTTGTGACGACATTTCTGTGGCTGCCAACTCGTAAAACTTGACTAAAAATGCTAACTTTGACAACATTTTCTGAATGAATCTTTGCCTTTATAAGAAAATGGGAAACCCTTTAATTTATTGGTATCTGAACAAAATCGGTAAATTTTATATTTTTACAAATATCAATTCAAATTTTTTTTGTATTTACGAATGAAAATGACTTCGCGAAAGTATCAGAAAAGTAGTTAATTGGATTTCAGAATAGCTGTCAATATGAAAAATTCTCATAACGAGATGTGATCCCCTCCCACCCCAAAAAAGTAAATCCATGACCCCCCTCTAAATGGTGAGCTGGATCGGATTCGCCCTTGCTTCTAATATTTTATAGAGAAAACTTCTCTATTCTATTCGACCAGTATCTCAAACTGACGTGAGATCGGAGACCATCCTGGACTATTATAGAGGCGACCCTCCCCGTTGGATCAGATAGTTCAAAGATGGTACAGATAGACAAACTGTCTTCTAATACTTTATAGAGAAAACTTCTCTATTATATTTGACCAGTATCTCAAACTGACGTGAAATCGGAGACCATCCTGGACTATTATAGAGGCGACCCTCCCCGTTGGATCAGATAGTTCAAAGATAGTACAGATAGACAAACTGTCTTCTAATATTTTATAGAGAAAACTTCTCTGTTCTATTCGACCAGTATCTCAAACTGACGTGAGATCGGAGACCATCACCACTTGTTAAAATGCCTTCTCACTCTGTTCTCTAACCGTTTTACATATTCTGATGTTTGCGTAGCTGCGCGTCGTTAAATAAAGTATCTGTCCAAAAACTATTTCGCCATCTTACTTTTGTATGTTTAAGATATGATGTGATCGTAGAAGGTGTTAGAAATGTCCTCCATGATCTGCCAAATACATTTGAAATATATATTACTGTATTTTTTTTTTTTTTTTTTTTTTTTTTTTTTTTGAAAAACCAATTTCCTGGACAGCCTTCTAAATGGGACACTTTGTAAAACTAAAAATGCGAAAAATGACAAAACCGCTCAATCTCGGTCATTTTTAAAGACATTTAAAAATTCTTTTGATGAACGATTGAAAGATTTAAGAGTGCGATATGTATTATCTTTTGATTTAAAGTATTTAGAGGAGATATTTCAGAAACATGATTTTCATCATTTCTTTTATGTTCAGTAAAACTCAGGAGACGACGAAAAGAAATTAAGTCAATACTGATAATAATAACCAAACCTGGAATTGCATTTGCATAACTATATTTACAAAATGCAATTGGCCTGAAACCTGAAACATCTGTTATACCTCGGAGAAGCATTAGGGGCAGGGGGGGGGGTAGAATTTATCTTTGTATCTTTGCGAATAATGTACACTGTTTCAGAAAATATCACTACTAACTACACATGTTTGCATATAGGCAATAAATATTTTCAGATATAAAAATATATTATCTCATTAAAAAAAAAAAATGCTTCAGTGTATTTAAAATGAGACTTTTGTGAAAGCGTATATGCCAATATTTCAAGAGAACATTTCAAATTGTAATATTTTTCCTCACAAGATTGTACTGAATAAAAATAAATAAAAGGTTTAAAAACTATTTTGCTTCAAATCAAAATGTTGAAGAAAACTACATTTACATTAATGTCGTGGATAAATTTAGAATGTGTTTATTACTTTTATGAATAAACTCTCATACAAATAACATGTTTTCACAAAATCTTATTAACTAAACTTTTTATAACTCAAATATAAGTTAAAATTAATATTATACATTTTAATACGTTATTTTGTATTATTTCATAAAATTAAATATCACTAATTTTAACTCTTCTTGGAACATTCTGATGGAATTTCTTTTTCACATTTTTTTTTCTTTAACTTATGCGTGGCGTTGCTAGGTGACCCGGTTTACGCGAAACATCAGTTCTAATATCTGTCCCATGAAACCACAATGCTGGACTCAAATGTCCCAATTTTTCACAATTCACAAATTCTTTTAAATTTTCACGAATGGTTATCATAAAAAAAAAAACTTTCCTGAAAAAGAAAAAGAGTATTTTATTTTTTCATTTATAAAGTGTATTTCCCTGGTTAATTTTAAAGATAGACCATTGATTATTATAAAGACAAAGTATAATTTGTGCCTAACTAAAACTGAAAAAACTTAGAACCCATTTCATTGTTTACAGTTGATAATAAAATTATATAATTTCATTTATTATAATGCTAATTTAAAAAGAAGATTTCTGAGATTTAAGCAGAAAAATTGAGATTTTCTTATAGTACCAGAATGATACGTCCGTAAAGGTTCTATTGTTTAAGTGTTAAATATCAGTCGTCTTAAAACTTAAAATTCTAAAGACCAGCAATGTAAAATGACCTTCACGCTGTGTTTCTTCTGACTTGTTAAATTCTCACAAATTTAATACATTGAAAGAAAACTGTTTGTATTCTTAAATCCAGAATAAGAAGCGACTATTTTATTGTAGTCATGTCCCGTTATTCACAACTTCTGACTTGACAATTCTATTTATACATATAAAATATCTCTTTAAGATAGTTAGAACATTTCATGAGTTTTATAGTTGGGAAATAAGAATGCCGTATTACATAAAGCATGCATAAGCAAACATTTAGATAATATACTCACTAATGGAGGACATAAATTTCGAATAATCCTTATGTCTAACGTTTTCTGCATAAATGTATCGGAAGATAAGGGAATTGCTCTGATGAAATTGTAGACTGCTTTCACTTGCATGTTCAACTCTCGGTTGTAATCAAAGAACAGTTACATGACTAATTTTTCCAAAAGTAGACGTTAAAAGACACTCGATGTGAATAAATAATATTTTGCTGTAATACGAGCTTGACATACAAAATAAGTCTAGAATAGATGTAAAAGAAAAAACAATTCGTTTTTTACGAAGCTTTTTTCTTTTTTATGAGTTTTCATTTGGTACCATATTCAGCAGATGCAGATGTTTTTCTCTCGCAGTAAGAATCACTGCGTTTTAATTATAAGGGTACTTAGTATTTATCCTAATCTTTTACGTTGGGTGGGGTCAAAAACCTTTAATAAGGACAAAATATTAAATTCGAAGCACGTTTAGGTTTCTGAAGAAGATGAAATTTTCCGTTTCTTCCGCATCGTGCGCACATTTTCTTTCGGACACGCAGTCCAGTCTGACGTCCAGCAGTTTTTTAAACGGTCATTTCATTTCTCCAGTATACTCACAAGGTGTGGTCAGTTCCGGATTATTTTGTATGCACTCCAACTCCACTAGTTTGTATGATTCAGAAAAGGACTTCCTCATTATTTTTTCCGACTTCACTAGACGCATTTTCATATAAATATTAAATCAAATCAAAGCAGATGAAGCATTGGTGAAACAAAATGTATAGATACTGCAACTGAGAAAGTAAATTTTGTTTAAATGTATACTTTTTTGTTATTTAAGAGTATTCTCGAGTATTTTTTTATTTCCCTGCTCAACATCACGAGACTTTCTGACACACCTATAAAGGGATTTTCATTCTTACATATTTCAAAATAATCAGGTATTTCCACATTCACATGCGATAAATAAATAAAATTCCAAGTCCAGTAATTTGTATGACTCAGAAAAAGACTTCCTCATTATTTTTCCGACTTCACTAGACGCATTTTTATATAAATATTATATCAAATCAAAGGAGATGAAGCATTGGTGAAACAAAATGTACAGATACTGCAACTCAAAAAGTAAATTTGGTTTAAATGTATAATTTTTTGTTATTTAAGAGTATTCTCAAGTAATTTTTTTTTCCCCGCTCAACATCACGAGCCTTTCTGATATACCTATAAAGTGATTTTCATTCTTACGTATGCGAAAATATCAGGTATTTCCATTCACGTGCGATAAATAAATAAAATAAAATAAAATAATTGAAAATAGAACTTTTTTTTAAAGTTAGAAGAATTGTATTCCATTTTTTATTATAATCGATTACAAAAATTATTAAATAGAAATCTATTTTGAACTCTATGCAGAAAGCAGTGATAGTAAAGATATTATAGCATCAAACTGCGATTAAAAAATATATATAACCTGGTATTTTACAAGCATTCTTATCAAAATACTGTAAAGTCCTCGGACGGTGAAAGGGTAAGATTTCAAGGGTCCTGAACCTGACTGACTTTGTTTTCGAGACCCTTTACACGTGAACCTATATTTACCTTTTGATTTTTCTATAAGTATTCAGTTGTGGAAATGTATTGGGTGATTTCAAAAGTTCGTGCCCTATTTCCGATGCATCGAGTTTCGAAGTGTACCCAAGTTGTTATAAATGGAGAAATGCAGTCGAATGGTCAACATTTAGTCTCTCAGCAATCTCTTCAGTAGTAATCCGTGGAGTATTATTCACTAAATCACGAATTAAGTAATTATAAATGCCAGAAGGTCGCCCAGAGGTAATTTTATCGTTTAGATGGAAATCATCATTTTGAATGCTAAGGCAATATTGTGTCTGTCTTTCTGTTTGGGCACGGAATAAGATTCCCTTTGTACAATCTATAAGTGTCAATCACCGATGACTAACGCGGCCTAAACGGAAAGTTCAGTGTCATTCACATGTGACTGACGTGGCACTCAACGTGTTAACTGTCCTAAGAGCGGGAGCACGATCCAAATAAACGTCTTGAATATTTTTTGTAGCACGTCTAACACTCACTCTTTTTTTTAACTCATATAATATAAAATGACGAAAACATAACTCTTCATTTTCCATTTTGAATATTAACCTTACATACAAATTAATTTGAAAAACTTTTTTTTAACGTTATGTTCACTCGCGAGACAAGTAGATGACTGTCCGTGAATCTTATAATATAATACGAGCAAAAAGTGTGTGTATGTAAATTTTATCTTAAAAACGGCTCTAACGATTTTAACTAAATTTTGCATCTTACCTTTTTAGGGCACTAAAAGACCATTGGGCTGGGTCACATGCTATGCTCAAAAAATGCTCAAAATATTTTGACCAAATTTTGTATTATACCGTTTCTGGGCATGAGAAGTGAATTGGGCTAAGTCACATGTTCGAGAAAATTCGATTACTGGGTCATTTTGGGTCATTATGGGTCAGAGTCAAATTAATTATATCTAAAAAACGGCTCAATTGATTTTGACTAAATTTTGTATCCAACAGTTTTCGGGTACGAGAAGACTATTGGGCTACGTCACATGTTCGAGAAATTTCACTTAGTGGGTCATTTTTGGGTCACTGCGGATCAAGCTAATTTTATCTAAAAAACGGCTCTAACGTTTTTCACTAAACTCTATATTCTACAGTTTTGGATTACGAGAAGACCATTGGGCTAAGTCACATGTTCGAGAAAATTCGACTAGTGGGTCATTTTTGGGTCACTGTGGGTCAAGCTAATTTTACCTAGCAAACGGTTCAATCAATTTTGACTTAATTTTGTATCCAACCATTTTCGGGTACGAGAAGACTGTTGGGCTAGGTCACATGCTCGAGAAATTTCAATTAGTGGGTTATTTTGGGGTAACTGCGGCTCAAGCTAATTTTATCTAAAAAACGGCTCTAACGATTTTCACTAAACTCTATATTCTATAGTTTTGGATTACGAGAAGACCATTGGGCTAAGTCACATGTTCGAGAAAATTTGATTAGTGGGTCATTTTTGGGTCACTATGGATCAAGCTAATTTTATCTAGAAAACGGTTCAATCGATTTTGACTGAATTTTGTACCCAACTGATTTCAGGTACAAGGAAACTATTGGGCTTGGTCACATGCTCGAGAAATTTCAATTAGTGGGTAATCTTTTGGGTCACTGCGGGTCAAGCAAATTTTATCTAAAAAATAACTCTAACGATTTCCACTAAACCCTATATTCTACGGTTTTGGATTACGAGAAGACCATTGGGCTAAGTCACATGTTCGAGAAAATTCGATGAGTCATTTTTGGGTCATTGTGGGTCAAGCTAATTTTATCTAGAAAACGGTTCCAACTATTTTGACTAAATTTTGTATTCTATCGTTTTCGTGCTCTAGAAGACCATTGGGCTAGGTGGCGTTCAAGAAAACTCGATTAGTGGGTAATTTTGGGTCACAATGAGTCATGGTCAAGCTAATTGTAGCTAAAGAACGGTTCAAAACATTTTGACAAAATTTTGTATTATACCGTTTCCAGGCATAACACCATTGGGCTATGTTGCAGGCTAAAGAAAATTCAAACAGTGAGTCATTTTGGGTCGTAATGGATCAGGATCAAGCTAACTGTATCTAAAAAACGGCGCAAACTATTTTGACAAAACTTTGTATTATACCGTTTCTGGGCACGAGAAAACAATTGGGCTAGGTCGCATGCTCCAGAAAATTTTATTAGTGGGTCATTATGGGGTCATAATGGTCAGGGTCACTCTAAATGTATCTCAAAAAGGTTCAAACGATTTTGACATTTTTTTTATTATACCGTTTCCCAGGACGTGAGGACCATTGGAATATTTCACATGTTCGAACAATTTCGATTAGTGGGTCATGTTTGGATCAACGTAGGTCAAGCTAATTTTATCTCGAAAATGACTAACTAAATTTTGTATTCCATCATTTTCAGGCTCATTACGTTAGGTCACATGTTCGAAAATTTTCAATTAGTGGGTCATTTTGGGGTCACTATGGCTCAGGGTCAAGCTAATTGTATTTAAAACAGTATGATTCAGTGGGAATAATATATCGAGATAAACACAAAGCTAATTTTGGCCGAGCTTAGCTCGGTCATTCCTGCTAGTAATATTGTAATAAAAGAAACATCAGCACAGTCAAAATTGCAAGTTTCTGCCATCTATGAAATAGGGCACGAACTTTTGCAATCACCGAATATGTTCATAGCTGCTAATTCCCCTCGTTTTCTGGGACCGTTCATCTAAACCGTAAAACATGAAAGTGCTTTTAATTTTGGTTTGGATTGTCTATGAGAATCTGGAGTAATGCACACAATAAATGACATGATAACGATTTAGCAATGATGTTTGAATATTTTGAAAAGGATCTATGTTAAAGGGCCTTTATTACTTGGAAGATTTTACAACTTTAAACAAAATAATAATCCAAATCTTGTTATTCAAGTTAATTATAAATGGCTGACATACAATGCTCAAAATATTTCAAAACTTTTCCATTTGCACAATACTAATCCCATTGAGAAATTGTCAGACTACACCAATTGATAAATAAAATAATAAAACACCAAAACATTCTTCATAGTAGCTCTGTTAGAGGAGTGAAAGAAAATATCTTCTTTTATTACTTAAAATTTTGGGAACTACATGGCATTAACATGAAAATGTAGTGACATAATGTGGCAACCGTAAAACATGAAAGTGCTTTTAATTTTGGTTTGGATTGTCTATGAGAATCTGGAGTAATGCACACAATAAATGACATGATAACGATTTAGCAATGATGTTTGAATATTTTGAAAAGGATCCATGTTAAAGGGCCTTTATTACTTGGGAGATTTTACAACTTTAAACAAAATAATAATCCAAATCTTGTTATTCAAGTTAATTATAAATGGCTTCCATACAATGCTCAAAATATTTCAAAACTTTTCCATTTGCACAATACTAATCCCATTGAGAAATTGTGAGACTTCACCAATTGATAAATAAAATAATAAAACACCAAAACATTCTTCATAGTAGCTCTGTTAGAGGAGTGAAAGAAAATATCTTCTTTTATTACTTAAAATTTTGGTAACTACATGGCATTAACATGAAAATGTAGTGACATTATGTGGCAACCGTAAACATGAAAGTGCTTTTATTTTTGGTTTGGATTGTCTATGAGAATCTGGAGTTAATACACACAATAAATGACATGATAACGATTTAGCACTGATGTTTGAATATTTTGAAAAGGATCTATGTTAAAGGGCCTTTATTACTTGGGAGATTTTACAACTTTAAACAAAATAATAATCCAAATCTTGTTATTCGAGTTAATTATAAATGGCTTCCATACAATGCTCAAAATATTTCAAAACTTTTCCATTTGCACAATACTAATCCCATTGAGAAATTGTGAGACTTCACCAATTGATAAATAAAATAATAAAACACCAAAACATTCTTCATAGTAGTTCTGTTAGAGGAGTGAAAGAAAATATCTTCTTTTATTACTTAAAATTTTGGGAACTACATGGCATTAACATGAAAATGTAGTGACATAATGTGGCAACCGTAAACATGAAAGTGCTTTTATTTTTGGTTTGGATTGTCTATGAGAATCTGGAGTAATACACACAATAAATGACATGATAACGATTTAGCACTGATGTTTGAATATTTTGAAAAGGATCTATGTTAAAGGGCCTTTATTACTTGGGAGATTTTACAACTTTAAACAAAATAATAATCCAAATCTTGTTATTCAAGTTAATTATAAATGGCTTCCATACAATGCTCAAAATATTTCAAAACTTTTCCATTTGCACAATACTAATCCCATTGAGAAATTGTGAGACTTCACCAATTGATAAATAAAATAATAAAACACCAAAACATTCTTCATAGTAGCTCTGTTAGAGGAGTGAAAGAAAATATCTTCTTTTATTACTTAAAATTTTGGGAACTACATGGCATTAACATGAAAATGTAGTGACATAATGTGGCAACCGTAAACATGAAAGTGCTTTTATTTTTGGTTTGGATTGTCTATGAGAATCTGGAGTAATACACACAATAAATGACATGATAACGATTTAGCACTGATGTTTGAATATTTTGAAAAGGATCTATGTTAAAGGGCCTTTATTACTTGGGAGATTTTACAACTTTAAACGAAATAATAATCCAAATCTTGTTATTCAAGTTAATTATAAATGGCTGACATACAATGCTCAAAATATTTCAAAACTTTTCCATTTGCACAATACTAATCCCATTGAGAAATTGTCAGACTACACCAATTGATAAATAAAATAATAAAACACCAAAACATTCTTCATAGTAGCTCTGTTAGAGGAGTGAAAGAAAATATCTTCTTTTATTACTTAAAATTTTGGGAACTACATGGCATTAACATGAAAATGTAGTGGCATAATGTGGCAACCGTAAAACATGAAAGTGCTTTTAATTTTGGTTTGGATTGTCTATGAGAATCTGGAGTAATGCACACAATAAATGACATGATAACGATTTAGCAATGATGTTTGAATATTTTGAAAAGGATCTATGTTAAAGGGCCTTTATTACTTGGGAGATTTTACAACTTTAAACAAAATAATAATCCAAATCTTGTTATTCAAGTTAATTATAAATGGCTTCCATACAATGCTCAAAATATTTCAAAACTTTTCCATTTGCACAATACTAATCCCATTGAGAAATTGTGAGACTTCACCAATTGATAAATAAAATAATAAAACACCAAAACATTCTTCATAGTAGCTCTGTTAGAGGAGTGAAAGAAAATATCTTCTTTTATTACTTAAAATTTTGGGAACTACATGGCATTAACAGGAAAATGTAGTGACATAATGTGGCAACCGTAAAAATTACTAATTTTTAGTTTTTGCGAATCAAATTTCTAAAATTATACCACTTTCCCCTAATTTATTTTTGTTTACGTATTTACTTTTGAAATATACGATAAACTTGACAAACTACAAACTTGATAGGATTGCAGGCAAATTTTATAGTAATAACTATAGATATTGGTTGAGTAAGAATCAAGAAATATGAATGTCTACAACTCCGCTAAACAAAATCTGTCAGAATTTTTAATTTTAAAAAGCATAATTTGAAAATCTTCCAATGTAAGCAAATACATAAACCAATCGGTATATCAATTTTTTTTTTTTTTTGTTTATCTACCGGAATTTGCTTCTACTCAATACGAACAAATACTTTTTTGAGAAAAGTATCCAAATATGCCATTTGTTTTAGAAAAGAACGTCGCGGGTATAGAGAGTACGGTGTAATGTGATAATTAACAACAGGAAAAGGCTATTATAAATTTTTACTCAAATAATTTTGTTAAAATGTGCGAAAGAAATAGCTGTACCCGATAAAATTACTTCAACTAATGCCAACATATCGATAAAGTACTAAAAATAACTGTGGGCCATCACTGCTGCGATCATGAAAAAGCGGCACCAGTAATGGTTCATCCCACTAGCTTGTTTAATAAGCTTATTTTGATGTACTAAATATGCCTATATATATTGAAAAAAAAAAAAAAATTATTTTAGTTTCCACCAAAAGACGTATTTTTTCACTTTTTTGTTAATCCCAGAGGAGATGGGGGTGTGGATCCAAGGACCAACCCCCCCCCCCCCCTCCCCATTTCCGATTTTTGACTACACCACGGTGACAACCCATGAACGGATATTAGAGAGTTGGCAACATAACTTGTTTGTCGTGACTTCCCGTGTGGCAGGTATTGTTAAGGGTATTAAAGCGATAGCTGATTGATATTTTAAGAATGTTTTCATAGCCCCCGAACTCGGATCGTGATTGAGTGCTACTATGTTGCACGCAACTGGAGAGTGTGGTAAATCGATGACCTATTTATCGTGCTGTTGTGTTCATTTTTCTGAAATATATAGAAAAGTCTCATTTTCTTAGTGTGAAGGACAGAAAACAAATAGAAAAGGGAAAATATGTTTCCATGCGCTTTTGACTGAACTTGTAGATGCCGATCTTTTACACAATTATTCATGAATATCTAGATTAATGGTAATTTCATTTAGTCGTTAAGTAGTTTTAACATAATCAACTAATTGGTAAATAATTCATGCACTATTTTTTCTATCGGGGCGAAAATTTGTCCAGATTGGGGTTCGAACCCGGAAACCTAGACTCATTTTTGCTTAGATGGAAAAATTGCTACTCGTATGACTCGTATGAGTTATTTACCATATTTATCAATCAGTTGATGGTGTTAAAAATAATTAAAGTATAATTACTCATCCATAGTTTATTAGACTTTTTTTATGTGCGGTTTATTCTGCCGAGCTGTTTCAAATAATAGGCTAGATATCATTGCCAAAAGGTTACCTGACCGAATATTGTGTTGGCTGGGATGTCGTCTAGATAGCTCATTTGGGTGAGCATTGGTAATTTAAGCCAAAGATTCTGGGTTCGAGGCCCAGCTTGCACACATTTTCGCTCTCATGGAAAAATTACTAGTATGAATTAAATTTGATATTTTAATTTTCTGCTTGTCTGTTTATTTATTAACTGCAGTGAGATAACACGGGGTTCCATCTTCCGGTCCCAGGCCCTTGCAGGCCCATATGTCTACGCATGGAAAGACCCCCGTTCCACACCCCGCGGCGCGTCCCGAAGGTCGCCACCAGGAGTGGCCCGTCAGAGCCGATCCACACGCACACTCCGGACAAGCCGGTGCACTGCCCAGCGCACGTCACACCGGTTATTCCCAAGAGGACGAATGGTCGCATGCGACAGATCCCGCCAACACCTATGAAGGAGTCGGGCCCACGAACCAATTCGAGGTTACCGAGCCGGAGTTGATGTACGGAGGCCCCTCAAGATCAAATACCATTATCCGGCAAAGACATTTATGAGGGACAACCGATTAAAGGGGGAAGGTGCCGCTCGCGAGCCCAGGAGATTCGCGGAAAGTTTCTCCTTGAGCGCATAGACACGCCCTAGCTAGGGGTGCTGCAGTGAGATAAATTACTCGGGGAAAGATAATTTATTTTACAAACACAGTCGGACTTGTTTATAACGAGAATAAAACGACTTCAACATTTGCTAGTTGTAACAGAGTTCTTAGATGAGTGTTTCTTGGTATGGGGGACATTCATATACCAACTAAATAACCAGTATGCAATCTTAACTTAATTAATTTTTAGAATCTTTTCAATTCTTATCGTATAACAGGGAAAATATTTTCGAAATAAATCGAAAAAAAATTGCATTTGCGATCTATTTATAAATTAAAGCAGGTTCTAAAAAGAAGTTATTATTTTCCTTAACACTAGAACGGTCGGCAATTTTCTCAAGTTTTATAAAACGTATTTCACACCAGAATTTTTATTTTAAACTATTTAACTTATTTAATTAGCCTATTTTTGTGCCGCATGCATTTAACATATCTTACGAAGAAATTTCTAGTTCGAATCGACTATTATCAATTTGGCAGGGGTCAAAATGACCCCTTGTGGCGATTCTAGTGTTAAATTTCCTTTTTTAATCATGCATAAATCAATGAACTAAAAAATATAGATTACATGCTTGTTCTGTTCAAAAATAATTCAGGCAATAGAAACAAACGGCTGCACAAAGAATAATATCTTCGAGATATTTTGCAAAAGTTAATCAACTATTTTTTATACCTATTCCTGTCCCTAATCAAAAATTTTTATAAATCTATTTTAAATCTAGTAATTGTATTTTATATTTATTCGAAAATAGCTAGACCGTTAATCTATTCCTTAGCAGTGCAAAATATAGAATTAATTGTTAGTAGCTTTGTTTTATCATGGCAAGATACACAGTTAAAGATTTGTAGCATACTCTCCAGTCATTCGACCGTTATTATTGAAAACGATTACATAGCCGTAATTTAACTCTATTCTGACCATAATATGGGCAACAATATGGTCAGAATAGCGGTAAATTACGGTAATGTATGACTGATCAGTTTTCTGCAAAGTTTTAACAGTGCATAGGTGACAAAACAAGAATTTGTAAACTCGGTGACATAGGAGACAAAACATGGAATAGACCTTAGTGTAAATGAATGAAGCGAAAAATGGTCTTAAAAACAAAAATAGTGTACATCTGGTCAGCGTATCTAAAACTTCATTTATTAATCTAGTAAATATTCCAAATAAAATTTTGAATTATACAGGGTGTCCCAGGTAATATGTTACAAACTTCGAGGGGAGGTACGGTACGCTTAGACGACTCGGAATCACATAGGAATGCCGGGTCGGAAATGCCTGCCTGACCCAGTAAGGGCATTGACAGTCTTGCCAGTGGGCTACTTTTTTTAAATTCAAATTTCTTGTTTGGCACCACTTTTCTGATATGGTAAAATTCCCTTCTTTTCACCCTAATTAATATGTCACTGAATAAGGCGAATTTTACTATTTCGAAAAAACTGGTGCCAATCAAGAAATCTGAATTTTTAAAAAGTAGCTCACTGGCAACACTTGGCCATTGAAAAGGCTGGATCACACAAATCTGATCTTTGGACCTGGCAGAGTTGATAGTGGGCTACCTTTTTCTAATTGAGATTTCTTGGTTGGCACCACTATTTTGGAATGATAAAATTCCCCTTGTTTAATGACATATTGATTAATTTCAAAAGAAAGGGAATTTTACCGTTTCAAAAAAATAATGCCAATCAAGAAATCGGAAATAAAAAAAGTAGCCCACTAATTCAATGTCCTCTACCGCGTCAGGGAGGCGTTTCGGGCCCGCATTTCTATGTGATTCCGAGTCGTCTAGATGTACCCTACCTTCCCATCAAAGTTTGTAACATCTTAGCTGGGACACCCTGTATATATCGATTATTATTGCACGTGCAAGGATAAAATCATACATATTTTGTGGAATCTATGATAATTTGTGCTTGTTAATTATACCATGATGGTTCCATAATTATTTCATTTTTCTTTTATGGGTATTTTATGGACATTTTTCACAACTGGCTTGTGTTTCATCATTCCTTTTTAGATTTTGACCTTTTCTCATTTGTGTTTTGTGAATTCTATGTGCTCTTTATACAGGGTGGTTATAATTAAACTTCCCCTATAAACAGCATCTTACAGCGCAAACGGGTGAACAGAATGCGATGAAATTTGGTATATAGACTATACACGAGATGCGCTCACGGGATTTTGAAAAAAAAATTTAGTTCCAAAATGTCCACCAGAGGACGTCTTTTCAGGAAAAGATATTAAATTTAACATAATAAACGACCAAAATGGAATACAGAAACAATATTAACAATCCAGAACAAGAATTATGAGTAATAAAATGTAAAACCGGCTGTTTTGGCCATTTATTGTGTTAAATTTAATCCTTTTCCGGGAAAGGCGCCCTCTGGTGGACATTTTGGAACTAATTTTTTTTCCTCCCGAAATTTCGTGAGCGCATCTCGTGTATAGTCTATATACCAAATTTCGTTGCATTCCGTTCACCCGTTGGCGCTCGGTCTCAACGGTGTCCAATGGCTAATTCCTAAACCGTTAGTCATAGACATATAGTTTCAATTACAAAAATGGTTTAATTCAGTTAAAGAAATATTTTAAAAGCGATTTGGGTCAATAAAAACATTTCTTAAAAAATTACGAAATTAAAATTTTTATACGGTCCCCCGGTCCTATAACTTATATTTAGTAAAATTTTCCTATTACACTGACATGTAAGACCAAAAAAAGAAGACATTCATATAACACTAAAATTGAGCGAGTTATGAAACTTTAAAAATGCATGACTTATGCCACTTTTCTGCTCTGAAAACAAATGAGCTCGGCTTGGCTTTGAGGGGTCACATACCAAGTGCTTAAAGTATTCGAAGATCTTATTTCATGTGTATTTGCGTTTTGAAAAAATTGTACAAGTATTACGATTAAATTAATATTTATTAAGTTTCAGATTGGCTAAAATAACATATGTTTTATTTTGTCAGGATTTGAGACTGTTTCTTTTATGACTTCTTTTAACAAAAATTAAGTTTTTATGTTACTTCAACGATCGTATGTGTGTTTTACCAGTTCAAAATTTGTACTCGAACTTTAGCTCACTTTCAAATATCCCATCGAGATTACATTTTACATACTGGCGCAAATCCGATAACAATCTAATATTATTATGATTTTCGGTGGTTACCATTTACACTTATTTTACAGGATACCAAAAAAATTTCGGATAAATTACCGCCAAGGAGTTTAAGAAAAAGTTTTAGATTAGATAATACAAGACTGCGATTGTTGGGTTTTTTAACTTTTATGTATTTTTTAGCACTGAATCCAAAAGTTACCTTAATATTTAACCATCATATCAGGATATTTCGCAAATCATAAATTGTCAAAGTTAAAGAATAACAAAAATCGGATATTATAAAGCAGCGGAGATGGTTGTGCTTTTTTAACTTCTGATAACTGATTTTTACGTACTTTTTAGCATTAAATCTCAAAATGACCTTCATTTTTAACCATCACGTTAGAATTTTTTTGCAAATCGTAAATGTGTAAGTTAAAATATAGCGAAAATCTCATACTATAAAACATATGTAAAACTTTTTTATTTTATTTTATTTTATTTTATTTTATTCAAAAATTTATTCGATATTTTTGCTTATCCTGGGATTCTTACAGCCAAACAGCTGAGTAGTCCGATGAGATGGGAAAGAGATTCAATTTTAACTTTGAAATTTGCAATTTGCAAAAAAATCCTGATGTGATGGTTAAAAATGGAGGCCAATTTCGTCTTCAGCGGTACAGAATACAAGAGAGTGATATATCAAAAGCTAAAAAACATGACATAACCCAACTTTTGCAAGTTAGTGCAATCTAATAATATTTTAAAATACGTATCATTTTGTAAAGAATTGAGGCTGTTAATTTTGCATGATTTTATTTAACAAAAATTCTGTTTTTTCTTTCTTCTTAAATGTTTATTGCAAATTGTATATTTTGCATTAATATGTCAGAATGAGCAAAGAGTTCAAATTTATATTGCAATGTTAATTTTACTCTCAACCATTTTTTTAATATATCTGACGAAATTATATTTCTACTAAATTTGTGAATGACCCCCAATTTGCAGCAAAAAATATGCTCCAACTTTAAACAGCTATTACTCGGTCAATTTTAATCGTAGAATAATGGGACTTTTTTCTAGTACTTGTCAGTGTAAACGGAAAATTTTACTAAATATAACTTATAGAAACGGGGACCGTATAAAAATTTAAATTTCGTAACTTTTTAAGAAATGTTTTTATTGACCCAAATCGCTTTTAAAATATTTCTTTACCTGATCTAAAACATTTGTGTAAGTGGAGCTATATGTCTATGACTAATGGTTTAGGAATTATCCATTGGACACCGTTGAGACCGGACGCACTGTATATATATATATATATATATAATTAAAATGAAATTACATGTGGTGAAAATACAAACATAAAAACTAGAATGTGTTAAGAGTCTTCAGAGGAGCTTAATAAGCACAGTTCATAGTAACGATATCTTTTTTTTTTCATCGAATATTGTCGGCATAAGGCCTTAAAATTACAATATAAAGCTCCTTATAATGCATCTAAAAAACGGATAATGATTTAAATATAATAAGAAATGAATGAAATTCAATACTAATATACAAAAAACTTTAAAAAAACTGAAACAACTCACTAAGCGATTAGTTCATTGATCCTTAAACACGAAGTGATACACTTTGCTTAGAACGAAAAATTTAGTAGCGAAAAATAATGAAAATATTTGTGAGTTTTCAAAATTTTGCTCATCATATTCGAGTGTCATACGTTAGAATCGAGTTTTTATGATGTGTTTTCATATCATTCTAATAATTTATTTTCTCCTTGATAAAACTAAGTTCTCATAAATCCGAGCTTCCTTGAAACAAATAAGACTGGACTTATTGTGGATTTCAGTTTAATATAAAATGATTTTTTTATTTTTCGTGCAGTAATACATTTTCAGTGTTTATTTCCTTGATTTTTTTTTTATAAAAAAACTGTCGAATGTTACAATATCAAACATATAAACCAGATATTGATTCATTATAGCTCTTAATGTTTATACTCGGAAATAATTAATTTAATAGAACTACTAATTTGCTTTTATTATTGAGACAATTTGTCTTCAACAATTTTGACAATAGTTTTATGTGGAGATATTTTTAAAGGCGTTTACCGTTAAACACATTGATTAAATTTCTTTGTTAGTGCAGTCTTCTACACTGCAAATAGAAGCGTCTTAAATTTAGACACATATGTGACTGAAAAAGAATTTTAGACACTTAAGTGTCTTAATCTGAAAATTCAGACATTATAGATGTCTTAATTTAAGATACATAAGTGTCTTACTATGACCATGGTGTAAACGAACTGAGAATAATGTCTAAAATATCCGCAAACGTCCTATTTTAAGACACTTCATTGCTTTAAACGTGTCTTAATTTAAGACGTTTTGATTCTTCCGACGCAATAACCACCAGGGGGCACTCGCACTCCCAGTTGCGCATGCGTTTTAGATGTCTTCGTTCGAAGTGGTATACGTTGTAATTCAAACAAAGTTTATTTTTATGTACGCGTGTATTTTAATTCGTTTTTTGCGAAATGTGAAGTACTGTGATTTTAATTCGTATTAACTTGGATTATTTATTTATTGAATACATACATCTGACGTGTGTGCTCGACATCAAATGTCTCTTAGAAGCTGTCGTCGATATAAGGGCGGGATAGACACAGAACAGAAGTAGACGACGATTGAAGATTACACCCGGAAATTCTACAAAGCGTGTGCAATGGGCTTAGTGTTAACTCGTATTAATTTATATCAATAATACTGTGTTATTCATCTTCGTCCTATCGAAGCTGGCAAAAAAAAAAAAAAAGAAACTTTTGTCTGGCGGGTCCTGTTTTGAGGATGAAACATCTCATTCTTTAAATATGGCTAGTCGGATGTATTATGGGATTACCTTTTAAACTGATGCAAGTCTTTCTCCCTCATTGTGGTTGTGGTAGTTTTTAAAATTTCAAATCGAGGAATTTTTCTTACCTCTTGCAAACGTGGCCGCCCCTCCAGGTGGTTCCGACCCGACCCCTTGAGTGGGGGAGGTGACCGGAAGCTCGGCAGAGTTCGTTGTGTACGAATGCGAGGGGGCCGGATGGGGACGATTCGCCACCTCCTCGAGAGGCTCATCTCCGACAGTCGTTGAGCACGGTGGCCACGGTTAACGGACGTTGTGCATGGGGTGCGGGGGCCTTCGGGCTCGACCTACACGCATCCCCCGGCAGCCGGGTTCTCTGGCCAAGCCGGATAGCGACGCTCCATAGGTCGATCCCGGTGCCGGTCTAAGGGCCGGACGGTGTCGCCGGGCAAAGATAAGCTAAGGCGATAGGACCCCATCCACCATTTGACTAAGAGGGAGCCTGAAGTATGAGTGAGGGCTTTGTAGTGGAAAGTCCTCGGTGCTCGCTAGTGACGACGGGGCTCGCGGAAACGCCATGCAGGGACTCCCGGAGCAACCGAAGGGCGAGGGTTACGGACAGCGCCCAGGTTACTTTATGACTTGGGTGGCTCATCCCTCCGAGGACCTCAGCTGGAGCAGTTGTGAGCCGACCCTAAGGGTGGTAGGGTTTGGCGGTGCCCCCGTTGACCAAGGAGCGGTCGCGTGGGGAGGCCAGTATGGCTCTGGTTGCTCCATGTCGTGCCGTGACCCATGGGAGGGGGTCGGCCGGCAGGTCCACCATCGAACGCTATTCCCGCAGGGAAACGGGCCGGAGGCTCGCCGGTAACGCGGCGGCTCATCGTGCCTCAGGTGAACTCTTGGTCCGATCCAGGTCCTCCGTGTCTATGCGGTACCGGAGTTTTCCTCGCCTGGTGATGAGGACCTAGAGGTGTCTCCACCTAACTTTCGAACGCACTAACAAAGGTAGCGGTCGGTCACTGCACGGGGTCAGGGGCCTTTGGGCCTGGGTACCCTCGACGGCCGTGAGGTAAGGTAGTGGCGGGCGGGCTTCTGTCGGCCTCCACTGGCTTCTCTGTCCTAGGATGGGGTCGAGTTGGTGGGGGCTGGCGGGACTCCGTTCCGTCCAACCCCCTAGCGAGGCGGAGTCTATTCCGTCTAGGTGGAGCTTTCCGTGCCCGCCTGGGGTCGCTAACGGCATCTAGTCTGGGCCAACTGGTTCCCGGCGTGATCCGCGAGGGGTTCCGTCGGTTGAGCCGGGTGGTTTGGGCGAAAAGCCAGGAGCTGGATCGCTTTACGGCCGGAGGGACTTTCCCCGTCCTCCCTAGTTTTCAAGTTAGGGGCGCTTCAATAACTTTCCTATCGGCTTCCTCCTAACTTCCCTCTGGCCCACAAAAATGTCTCTGCCGGAAAATGGTATCTGATCTTGGGGGCTTTCCGTAAATTAAATTCGGGTCGGGAAGCCTCGGTTCAGTCCGTGGGCCCAGCGTCTTTATAGGCGTCTGGTTCCTGCGATGGCTTGCGGGGTCTACCGGCTCGAGTGACCAAGTTTAGGGACCACTTGGTTTTTCTAGCTGGGTGGTGAGGACTGTCGTAGCGGCCGTTCGTCTCTTCTTGGGAATAGCCGTCGCCGTGTGCGCTGGGCAGCGGCGTCGGTTTGGCCGGAGTTTGCGTGGGGTTCCGCTCTGTTGGAGCTTGTCTGGCGGCGACCTTCGGGACGCACCGCGGGGCTTGCTTCACGGGTGGTTCCTTCCGTCGACAAATGGGCCTGAAAAGGTCGTGCGACCGGAAGATGGACCCCCATCTTACCTCTTGCAAACAGCGATTGAAGTAAGTGTTATAATTTCTTTATAGTACTAAAATTAGTGTCTTTTATGATTTTATTTATTGTACTAAACAAAATCTTGCATAAAATTTAATTAGTTTTGAATCTTTTTGCAAAAAAACCTACTTATTCTAGAAGTATATATTTTTAAATTTATGACGTTGTCTTTTATTACAAATTATGTATTTATTCTCATCTTTTTTCTCAAATTTAAAGTAATAACATCACTAAAAAACAGACATATTTAAAAGTTAAGTTCATTCTCTTGTTTTGTTTTGTTTTCAATATGGCGGTTCTTAGTTTCAGTGGCTAATGCTTATCTCATACTAAACGACCACAAGGAAATAGAAGAAAAAAAAAACTTTGAAAGATCTCCTAAAGCTTTCTTACTTCCTAGCTAGGGATTACAATCCCAGATTGAGATCCCGGGATCCCGCTTTAATTTTAATCCCGAAAATCCCGGTATTTTTACTGGAAAATTCCGGGATTTTCTGGATTGCCTTTTTTTTTCAATTGAACAATATTCAGCTGAAATTAAAAAATATATTTAAAAACTTTCGCTTTTGGAAAAAAAATCAATTGATTTTTATGAAATTTATATATAATTGAAAATGAATATTTATCTCAAGTATTTCTTAGATATATTTCTAAAGCTATTAAATCTTTTAATGTGAAAACTTTTGACTTGGAAACATAGAAGTAACCCAGTCAGGAAAAAGGAAATCATTTGTTTATTTCGATTTCGCTGCGTGTGTGGAAAATATATTTCACTTCGAAGGTCATTTTCCAATTAGACTTTACTGATAAGCATCGCAAGTGTGTATCATAGTGATATCATGTGCTAACTTCTTTTTTTTCGGCTTTATTTTGCTTTAAAGATGTCTTGTTTAGTAGCTCATAGGAATGGTAACAATAAGTCCATGTGGCAATATAAATTTTTAAAAAATCTAATTTTTAAATGATAAGGATTTTTATTTTTTTTCGGGGAGGGGGGGGGGATTTTTGTATGAAATTTTCGTAAAGCTGATACCTTAAATCTTGCACTGATTATAATGAAAGTTTTGAACTTTTAGAGTAGGACAAGATTAAAAAACACAAAATATAAATAAACAAAATACCGAAGTAATTTTTTTCTCAACATTAACCCTTTGCACTCGAGAGCTCCGGAGCGGAGCCATTTAAAATTTGTCTTCAAACTCGAGGTCTCCGCTACGGAGACAATGCAAATAATTTTGTGATACCATGTAATCTTGGCTTTTCTAGACAGGTATCACAAAATTATTTGCATTGTCTCCGTAGCGGAGCCCTCGACTTTGAAAACAAATTTTAAATGGCTCCGCTCCGGAGCCCTCGAGTGCAAAGGGATAAAGTAGAATATTTATTTATTTATTCATAGTTAAATAGTTGTTGTGATTATCATCTGATATATATGTAAAATTGCCTATGTGGCAATATAAATTTTTAAAAAATCTATTTTTAAATTATATGAAGTAGAGTAGGACACGATTATAAGAAATATATATATTTATCCATCTACTTTAAAAGCCCTCAATAGCCCTTGCCGTTGAATTTGTCCGATAATTGGAGATGTCTGCTTTTGTGAGGTAAAAATATACAAATATGTATGCCATGCGGATTAAAAAAGTATTCGCTAAATAGATGTTTCAGAATAGCTATTCGGGAATGTCCATTAACCTCCACAACGGATACTCCCGAATACCGGACATCTCAATTTAGATAACAATAATGCAGGGTTGCATTTTTTGCAAAAGAACTTCTTGATTAAAGAATGGGCATACTGGGCCGTGCCCCGCCCCCCTACGATTTTAGTGCCCACAAATTTGATGTGCAATATTTGTAAAGCTTATATTTTAAATCGGTTTCGAAATTGTACTGATTATAATCAATATTTTGAAC
Organism: Maratus speciosus; assembly: GCA_963932465.1. NCBI lineage: Eukaryota > Metazoa > Arthropoda > Arachnida > Araneae > Salticidae > Maratus > Maratus speciosus. The sequence goes on from OZ010787.1 coordinate 568,831,080, forward strand.
TTTTAAAGTAAAATAAGATTAAAAATAAAACAAATTTTTAAAATCTAATATTTAGATAAATATTTTTTGTTTTAATCTTGTTCTACTCCTGATGTTCAAAATATTGATTATAATCAGTAAAATGTCGTAAAAGATTTAAATTATCAGCTTAACAAAAATTGCGTGCCAAAATTGGGAGCACCAAAAAATCAGGTTGTAGGAGGGGGGGGGGGTGTGCAGGATCCCTGCCAAATATTTTTCCAGGATCCAACGTGGTCAAACATGGCTACGTATGATGCTTAAAAAAAATGGATGCTATAAAAAGACGTTTGAAGTGTCTGAAATTCAGACACAAAAAGTGTCTGAAAAAATTCAGACATTTTAAAATGTCTGAAAACTGAACACTCCGTTTCAGACACTTAAGTGTCTGAATTTCAGACATTTTAATTTACAGTGTACGAAGATTTATATCTTATATATACAGTAAATGCCGCTTAATATTATCACCATCGGGACCACGAGAGTTTGATAACAATAACAATATCTCACTGTTAACAATCATCGATTTAGGAAAATATTTGATAACAACATTCAGTATTAGTAAGAAAGTTATAACTTATCGTTGGATGAAATAATAACTTTTTTTTTATTTTTTTTATAAAGGTAGGAAATATTTATTGGAAGAATTCTGTCATTCGTATTTGTTTGTAATTCTCCCTTATAATCAATAATAAATTATTCATAATCATATTTTCTGCGGTGCGAGCGTCGTTATGTACCCCATTTTAAAAAATTTAACGCATTTTCTTATTTCCGCATTCATTTGCTCTTGTCGTCTTCTTTATCATCATCATTACCTTGCACTTTTTCAAATTTGCTTTTGAATTTTCATAGTCTCTGTAAGCTTCGCAACTACAAAAATGTGGTTGTCGATCACCAATGCAGCCTTATGTAGACCCAAAATGTATACAATATATCTATCTTGAAAATCATGCTTTGAACCGGTTTTATGACGGAACTTCGATTTCAACTGCACACTTTTCAGAAACTGATCTGCTGAAAAAGTTGTAACATTAAATGAAAGACTGATCACACAAAGTGATTGATTTTAGTGTGAAACTGAATATAGGTGAACGGTTCCGGCTGATTTCGATAAAATTAAGTAATTGATAGCAATAACCGTGATCCCATTAAGCGGCATCTACTGTATAAAGCATTATAGCGTTACGGTTATTTATAAAAAGGCGTGGTCTATACCATTATACAGATGTTTTTGAATACAGATATACTAGCAGGAATGACCGAGCTAAGCTCGGTCAAAATTAGCTTCGCGTTTTTCTCGATATACTATTCCCACTGAATCATTCTGACTCTTTTAGATGCAATTAGCTTGACCCTGATCCATAGTGACCCAAGATGAACCACTAATCGAATTTTTTCGAACATGCGACCTAACACAATGCTCTTCTCGAGCCTGAAAACGATGGAATACAAAATTTAGTGAAAATCGTTAGTCGTTTTCTAGATAAAATGAGCTTGACCCACGTTATAAAAAAATGACCCACTAGCCGAAATTTATCGAACATGTGACCTATTCCAATGGTCTTTTTGTACAGTGAAACGGTATAATAAAAATTTTTGTCAAAATCGTTTGAACCTTTTTGAGATGCAGTTAGCTTGACCCCGACACATTATCACCAAAATGACCCACTAACAGAATTTTCTTGAGCATGCGACCCAGCCCAATGGTTTTACCTTGTCCAGAAACTATGTAATACAAAGTTTTGTCAAAATCGTTTGAGCCATTTTTAGATACAGTTAGCTTGATCCCGATCCATTAGGACGCAAAATGACCCATTGATTGAATTTTCTTGAACATGTGAACCTGCCTAATGGTCTTATCATGCCCGGAAACGGTATTATACAAAATTTTGTCTAAATGTTTTGTACCGCTTTTTAGATACAATTAGCTTGACCCTGACCCATTGTGCCAAAAATGACCCGCTAATCGAATTTTCTTGAACATGCGACCTAGTCCAATGGTCTTCTCGAGCCCGAAAACGATAGAATACAAAGTTTAGTGAAAATCGTTTAAGCCGTTTTTTAGATACAATTAGCTTGAACCTGACACATTGTGACCTAAAATGACCCACTAATCGAATTTTCTCGAACATGTGACTTAGCCCAATTCACTTCTCATTCCCAGAAACGGTATAATACAAAATTTGGTCAAAATATTTTGAGCATTTGTTAAATCCAATTAGCATGACCCTGACTCATCGTGACACAAAATGACCCACTAATAGAATTTTCTCGAACATGGGACTTAGCCCAATGGTCATCTCATGCCCAGAAACTGTATATTATAAAATTTTGTGAAAATCTCTTGAGCCGTTTTTTAGATTCAATTAGCTTGACCCTGACCCATTGTGACCCACAATGACCCACTAATCGAATTTCTCGAACATGTGACTTAGTACAATGGTCATCTCATGCCCAGAAACGGTATATTACAAAATTTTGTGAAAATGTCTTGAGCCGTTTTTTAGATATAATTAGCTTGACCCTGACCCATAATGACCCACTAATCGAATTTTCTAGAACACGTGGCCCATCCCAATGGTCTTTTCGTGCCCGAAAACGATAAATTACAAAATTTCGTCAAAATCGTTAGAGCCGTTATCTAGATAAACTTAGCTTGACCCACGTGGACCCAAAAATGACCCACTAATCGAATTTTCTCGAACATGCGACCTAGCCCAATGGTCTTCTTGAGCCCGAAAACGATAGAATACAAACTTTAGTCAAAATCGTTTAAGCCGTTTTTTAGATACAATTAGCTTGACCCTGACCCATTGTGACCCAAAATGACCCACTAATCGAATTTTCTCGAACATGTGACTTAGCCCAATGGTCATCTCATGCCCAGAAACGGTATATTACAAAATTGTGTGAAAATGTCTTGAGCCGTTTTTTAGATATAATTAGCTTGACCCACTAATCGAATTTTCTCGAACACGTGATCCATCTCAATGGTCTTTTTGAGCCCGAAAACGATAGATTACAAAATTTCGTCAAAATCGTTAGAGCCGCTATCTAGATAAACTTAGCTTGACCCATGGTGACCCAAAAATGACCCACTAATCGAATTTTCTCGAACATATGACTTAGCCCAATGTTCTTCCCGTAATTCAAAACTGTAGAATATAGAGTTCAATGAAAATCGTTAGAGCCGTTTTTTAGATAAAAATAGATTGACCCACAGTGACCCAAAAATGACCCACAAATCGAAATTTCTCGAACATGTGATCTAGCCCAATAGTCTTCTCGTACCGGAAAATGGTTGGATACAAAATTTAGTCAAATCGATTGAGCCGTTCTTTAGATATAATTAGCTTGACCCTGACCCATTACGAACCAAAATGACTCTCTAATCAAATTGCTCGAACACGTGACCCATCCCAATGGTCTTTTCGCACCCGAAAACGGTAGGGTGCAAAATTTAATCAAAATCGTTAGAGCCGTTTTCAAGATAAAATTTACATACACACACACAATTTTTGCTCGCATTATAGTATAAGACTAGCGGGCACGACCGAGCTAAGTTCGGTCTAAATTTGCCTTGTGTTCAATTCGATATTTCATTCCCTTATATAAATTTTGCTGTTTAGATAAAATTGGCATGTTCCTAAGCCATATAGGGACCCACTAATGGAAATCTTTCGAACACACGACCTAACCATGGCTCTTCTCGAACCCGAAAACGATTGAATACAAAATTTAGTCAAAATCGCTAAAGTCATTTTGTAGATAAAATTAGCTTGACCCACTGTAACCCAAAAAGGACCTACTAATCTAAATTTATCAAACATATGATCTATCACAATAGCCTTCTCGTGCTAGGAAACGGTGTAATAAGAAATTTTTTCAAAATAGTTTGGGCCATTTTTTAGATAAAATTAGCTAAACCTTAACCCATAGTGACCCAAAATGACTGGTTAATCCAATTTTCTTGAGCATGCGACCTAGACGAATGATCTTCTGGAACCCGAAAACGATAGAAAACAAAATTTAATCAAAATCGTTAAAGAAGTTTTCTAGATAAAATTAACTTGACCCACAGTGACACAAAAATGACCCATTAATCAAATTTTCTCAAACATGTGACCTAACCCAATGATCTTCTAGTGTCCGGAAACAGTATAATACAAAATTTTGTCAAAATCGTTTGAGCCTTTTTTAAAAATACAATTAGCTTGGCCCACAGTGACCCAAAAATGACCGACTAATCGAATTTTCCCGAACATGTGACTTAGTCCAATGGTCATCTCATGGCCGGAAACGGTATATTACAGAATTCTGTCAAAAAGGTTTTGGGCCTTTTTTTAGATTCCATTAGCTTGACCAGAACCCATTGAGACCCAAAATGACCCACTAATAAAATTTTCTTGAACATGCGACCAAGCCCAATCGTATTCTCGCGCTCGAAAACGATAAAATGCAAAATTTCGTCAAAATCGTTAGACCCGTTTTCTAGATAAACTTTGCTTGACCCACAGTGACACAAAAAATGACCCACTAATCGAATTTTCTCTAATATGTGACTTAGCCCATTGGTCTTCTCGTAATCCAAAACGACAAAATACAAAATTTAGTCAAAATCGTTAGAGCCATTTTTTAGATAAAAATGGCTTGACCCATAGGGACCCAAAAATGACCCACTAATCGAAATTTCTCGATCATGTGACCTAGCCCAATAGTTTTCTTCTACCAAAAAACGGTTGGATATAAACTTTAGTCAAAATCGATTGAGCCGTTTTCTAGATATAATTAGCTTGACCTTGACCCATTTGACCCAAAATGACCCACTAATCCATTTTTCTCGTACATGTGACTTAGTCCAATGGTCGTCTCATGCCCGGAAACGGTATATTACAAAATTTTGTCGAAAGGTTTTGGGCCTTTTTTGGATTCAATTAAATTCACCCTGGCCCATTGTGACCCAAAATGCCCCGCTAATCGAATTTTCTTGGACATGCGATCAAGCCCAATGGTATTCTCGTGCCCGAAAACGATAGAATACAAAATTTCGTCAAAATCGTTAGAGCCGTTTTCTAGATAAACTTTAACCCACAATGACCCAAACATCACCCCCTAATCGAATTTTCTCTAATATGTGACCTATCCCATTGGTCTTTTCGTAATAGAAAACGACAAAATACAAAATTTAGTCAAAATCGTTAGAGCCGATTTTCAGATAAAATTGACTTGACTCGTAGTGACCCAAAAATGACCCACTAACCGGCATTTCTCGAACAAATGGCCTAGCCAATAGTTTTCTCGTGCCGAAGAACGGTTGGATGTAAAATTTTGTCAAAATCAATTGAGCCGTTTTTGAGATATAATTACCTTTACCTTGACCCATTATGACCCAAAATGACCCACTAATCAAATTTTCTCGATTACGTGACCTAGCCCAATGGTATTCTCGTGCCCGAAACTGGTAAAATACAAAATTTCGTCAAAATCGTTTGAGCCGTTTTCTAGATAAGCTTTACTTGACCCACAGTGACCCCAAAATGACCCACTAATCGAATTTTCTCTAATATGTGACTTAGCCTATTAGTCTTTTCGTAATCCAAAACGACAGAATACAAAATTTAGTCAAAATCGTTAGAGCCGTATTTTAGATAAAATTGGCTTGACCCATAGTGACCGCAAAATGACCCACTAATCCTAATTTCTCGAACATGTGACCTATCCCAATAGTTTCCTCGTGCCGAAAAACGGTTGGATATAAAATTTAGTCAAAAGGGATTGAGCCGTTTTTTAGATATAATTAGCTTGACCTGGACCCATTACGACCCAAAATGACCCACTAATCGAATTTTCTCGAACACGTGACCTAGCCCAATGGTCTTATCATGCCCGAAAATGGTAAAATACAAAATTTCGTCAAAATCGTTAGAGCCGTTTTTAAGATAAAATTTACATACACGCACACACATACACACACACATACACACACACATACACACACACATACACACACACATACATACACACACAATTTTTTCTTGCATTATAGTATAAGATATATATATATATATATATATATAAGCTAAACGCAACAAAATACCTCTTTGAGATATAATTACCTTTACCTTGACCCATTATGACCCAAAATGACCCACTAATCGAATTTTCTCGATTACGTGACCTAGCCCAATGGTATTCTCGTGCCCGAAACTGGTAAAATACAAAATTTCGTCAAAATCGTTTGAGCAGTTTTCTAGATAAACTTTGCTTGACGCACAGTGACCCCAAAATGACCCACTAATCGAATTTTCTCTAATATGTGACTTAGCCTATTAGTCTTCTCGTAATCCAAAACGACAGAATACAAAATTTAGTCAAAATCGTTAGAGCCGCATTTTAGATAAAATTGGCTTGACCCATAGTGACCCCAAAATGACCCACTAATCGAAATTTCTCGAACATGTGATCTATCCCAATAGTTTCCTCGTGCCGAAAAACGGTTGCATATAAAATTTAGTCAAAATCGATTGAGCCGTTTTTTAGATATAATTAGCTTGACCTGGACCCATTACGACCCAAAATGACCCACTAATCGAATTTTCTCGAACACGTGACCTAGCCCAATAGTCTTATCATGCCCGGAAATGGTAAAAAATACAAAATTTCGTCAAAATCGTTAGAGCCGTTTTTAAGATAAAATTTACATACACACACACACATACACGCACACATACATACACACACAATTTTTGCTTGCATTATAGTATAAGATATATATATATATATATATATATATATATATAAGCTAAACGCAACAAAATACCTCTTTTTTTTTCAGAAACGTTTCCATAAATCTCGGAAACCCATGGCTTTCTGAGGTTTATAATTCTTTAATAAAATTAGAAAAAAGGTTTCGGTTAGACTTTTTGAAATGGAAACAAAATTTAGTAATTAAGTTCAGTGCCATCTGCTAAATGTTTTATACAAATTTAAGAACACTCTTTTTTAAGACTGTAGAATCTCTCTTCAAACACTTCTATAAAGATGAAGTTCCATTTATAATTTAAAAAACTTACCAAAACACAAAATACATTTCTGTGCGAAAATTTAAACTATATTATTATTCAGATATTTATCTCTCCAAGCTATGGTACTCGGATTAGCAATATTAATGGTACATACAAATAGATATGCAATAAAAAATTCAATGCAGCTTTAAAAATATCATAGTCTTAAAACCAGGGGTGAGAATCTTACGTGTTTCGGCGGGTTTCCGCTTTTTTTTTTAAACCTAAAGTCCACACCACCTCGAAAATTTTCTACCGCTCTCCTTTGCCTCCCCCAACACACAAAGCATAATATTAGGTAGCTTTCATAACAAAAAGCTACCTATTGCAGCCGTTCGGAGGAAAGCGATTTCAAAAAATTTTGGTATATTTTCATCGATCATGACCCCCAGACCCCGAAACCACCCTCCGTTCAAAATTGATATATATATATATATATATATATATATAACCATTAATTAAACATAACCTACCACCATCAAAAACCGTAATATTATGAATTAAAGATCTGACCTATGTCACACTGTAACTCTCGTAATTATAAACCGATTTCGATGTAATTCGGTGTGTACATAGTACATACCAATGTCTCGACCGAGTTCGTTGGCCAGCTTCATCCGCCGTTTTGTTTCAAAATGGCGGCCATTTAAAAATTTTTAAAAATTTTAAAATTTGAAATGTGGTACCAAAAAATTAAAAATGGAAAAATATTTTTTTCGTATGTATTTGAACTTTATACAAAGATTCCGGAGCAGTTTTTGTTTCGTCTATATCTTAAAAAATGGCTGAGTTATAGCATTTTGAATTTCTAGCGTGGCTGACATTTTGAAACGTCCTAAATTTTGTCCCGCGATAAAAGACGTATTTATGAACCGATTTCGATGCAATTCGGTGTGTACATAGTACATACCAATGTCTCGACCGAGTTCGTTGGCCAGCTTCATCCGCCATTTTGTTTCAAAATGGCGGCCATTTAAATTATTTTAAAAATTTAAAATTTGAAATGTGGTACCAAAAAATTGAAAATGGAAATATATTTTTTTCTTATGTATTTGACCTTTATACAAAGATTTAGGAGCAGTTTTTGTTTCGTCTATATCTTAAAAAATGCCTGAGTTGCAGCATTTTGAATTTCTAGCGTGGCTGACATTTTGAAGCGTCCTGCATTTTGTCACGCGATAAAAGGCGTATTTATGAACCGATTTGGATGTAACTTCGTTTATACATAGTACATACCAATGTCTCGACCGGGTTCGTTGGCCAGCTTCATCCGTATCTTGTTTAAAAATGGCGGCCATTTAAATTGTTAAGAAAAATTTAAATTTGAAATGTGGTACCAAAAAATTAAAAATTGAAAAAATATTTTATTCTTATGTGTTTGACCTTGATAAAAAGATTCGGGAGCAGCTTTTTTTTCGTCTATATCTTAAGAAATGGCTGAGTTATAGCATTTTGAATTTCTAGCGTGGCTGACATTTTGAAACGTCCTGATTTTTGTCACGTAATAACAGGCGTATTTATGAACCAATTTGGATGTACCTTGGTGTGTACATAGTACATACAAATATCTCGACCGAGTTCGTTGGCCAGCTTCATTCGCCATCTTGTTTCAAAATGGCGGCCATTTAAAAAATTTAAAAAATTAAAAAATTAAAATGAGGTACCAAAAAATCGGAATATGAAAAAGATTTTTTTCGTATGTGTTTGACCTTAATACAAAGATTCCGGAACAGTTTTTGTTTCGTCTATATCTAAAAAAATGGCTGAGTAATAGCCTTTTGAATTTCTATTGTGGCTGACATTTTAAAACGACCTGATTTTTGTCACGCGATAACAGGCGTATTTATGAACCGATTTGGATGTAACTTGGTCTGTACATAGTACATACCAATGCCTCGACCGAGTTCGTTGGCCAGCTTCATTCGCCATCTTGTTTCAAAAGGGTTGCCATTAAAAAAATTAAATTTAAATTTTAAAATGAGATATTAAAAAATTGGAAAATGAAAAATATTTTTTATGTGTTTCGCCTTGATACAAATATTCCGGAGCAGTTTTTGTTTCTGAAAATTTGTTCTTTTGTTTATATCTTAAAAAATGGTTGAATTATAGCACTTTGAATTTCTAGCATGGCTAACATTTTGAAACGATCTTGTATTTGTCACGCGATAACACACGTATTCGCTTATTTCGATGTAAGAAGGCATGTGGATAGTATACATCAATACTTCGACCAAGTTCGCTGGCCAGATTCATCAGCCATCTTGTTTCAAAATGGCGGCCATTAAATTAAAAAAAATATATATATATATATATATATATTTAAAGTGAGGTGCAAAAAAATTAGAAATTTGAAAAGGTTTCTTTCTTAAGTATTTGACCGTGATATAAGGATTCAGGAGCATTTTTTGTTTGTCTTTGCCTTAAAAAAATGGCTCAGATATAGCAGTTTGGATTGCTAATGTGGTTGACATTTTGAAAAATCTGATTTTTTGCATGTGACAGCACTCTTATATATCAACCGATTCCGATGTGAGTGAGCATGTGCACAGCAAATACTAAGGTCTCGACCAAGTTCACTGGTTAGCCTCATCCACCATTTGTCTTAAAATGGCAGGCACTTTAAGAAATCGCCGAATTTGGCAGCCAAATATAAGTTACTTTAAAGAAAAGCAGCTTGGATAAAGCTGACTAATTTCGCGAAATTCTCATTCATTATATTGATAAAAATTAGTATTGAATCTCTTATATTAGGTTTCCACTAAATTGAGCTTCGTGTGTTTGAATGATATAAGTTTGCTTTATTAAAATAAGGAATATGAAAGCTACCTCTTCCTCCCGGCACTGGCCGGAAGGACTTTTTTTCAAACCATTTAACTTTGTTAACTTTATCTGCTCTGTTTGTCATTTTAGAGTAACAATAATTAAAGAATCACACATCCCCCTCCCCATACTGGAAATGAACGCTTCCCTTTTGCCGACACTCATACCGGGCACGCAAACTCAAAAGTCTTTCAAAACACTTTCATTTTTAAGTTGTTTCTGCCTATTTGTTACTGAGTAGTTACAATATATGAATAGTCATTTAAATTACCCCTTCATACCAAAATTTCTGCTTCTTCCACTTCCCATCCTTCAACAAGTTAACAAGCTTTAAACACATTACTTTTATTAAAACTTTCGGCTGATTTATTTTTAAACATTTTTTAACAATAAATAAATAATCATATAAATCCCCCTCCGAAATTTCCGCTTCTCTGGTTGCTTCTCCCACCCCCAGGCAACAAAGCTTAAGATCTTTAAGATTCATTTTTTGGGGTTATGATTTCTTTAGAAATTGAGTTATTGTAATCACTTCATTTATAAATCTACCTATATGTAATGTAAAATTTATTAATAAAAATGTCCGAAATAAATGAATCAATTCGAATCTAAATTAGACAGTATATTGATCTTGTAAGTATCTCGGATGAGTTCGTTAATGAAGTATGTAGCTCTTACAGTTTTTTTTACCGGGGCACATAAAATCAAATGAATTTGTCACCATGATGATGAAATAAACCCATTCTTCCGACTGAGCCGGAAGAACTTGTTTTCATTTTCTGCTTTATTTTTTACTTACTACCAACAATAAATAACTACTCATCTAAATCTTCTCAGTTCCAACTATTTATTAACTATTTTTAACATTCGCCTGACTCGGTCTACCGAAAAATGACGGAGATAAAAAATTGCACAGAAATGACGACTTCCATCGCTGGGAGTCATCATTTCTGTGTCACAGCGTCAAAATTAATCTGAAAATCAGAAAAAACGCATTTTTGAAAACAAACATACATACGGCCAAGTGACGCCATCTATGATCGAAATATAAAACTAATTATTTTCATTCACTTCAAGAAAACTTTTCATCCTGCCAAGCATTTTAGCCCAAGTCGCACTCTTGTACGACAATTATTTGATTTTATATTGAATTTTAAAATGTGTCCAGGAATCTTCGGATACACTGTATAATGTAACATTTTCCGAGTTACCCACGATTCCGAAAAGCGCTCTTTATTTTCAGAAATTAAGAAACCATTTCAGAGATTTGAAGAAGTACTTCTGAAACAAAATCTGTTCTTAATTTTCAGAAACGCTACGAAGTTGTTTTCACAGAGTATTAAGGGGTCTATCCTCAAAAGAGATTTTGCGAACTCGGTCTTCTACATATTTAATTCAAGCTATGGCCAGTAGGACAGGGCGGTATATCGGAGGAAATTTGCATCAAATCAGAGTGAAAAAAGTTTGCTTGACTGTCCATTTTTAGTGATATATTAAGGTAAAGGCATGGTTTTTCAACACCTGACACAGTAAAATATCAAGTAGATGTAGGTTCTTTTCTCTTCTTTTTTCACCGCAAAACATATGAGGACCCCAGAAGCCAAGAAGTATAAGCGACAAAATTAAAAAAAACTGAGCTAACTGCAGAGGCTATCTAGAAATAACGCTGTTTGTTTGGAGATAAAGAGATATAAGTATTATGTGCTGCATTTTAGCGGTCAACTACTTAAGCTCTTTACACTACTTAACCTCTTTAATCTCTACTTAAATTATAAAAAAATATTGTACTCCACTTTTCTTTAACAGTTATTGAAATAAGAATTCAAAGACCACTATGAAATAAACAACGGTTTCATATTTTGATTCAGTGAATTGGAATTGCTATTGATGTTCAACTTTGAACACATATTACTCCTTATCTAAATTTTGTCACTAGTATCCCTTGGCTTCTGGGATCCTCATATGTCACGTGCACAAAAGACTGATTAAGTAAACCCACAAGGACCAGATCCTGCTGATATTTCAGATTTCAATCTTCCCGGTTCAAGACAATACTCAAAGTTTTCAAATACAAACTAGCTTCTTTCTAACATTTTAGTCCAGGCAATAGGGAATTTTACCTAGCGAAATTAATGGTAGTACTGAAAATCGGCTTTCGAGATGTTTTTTGGGTCGCTGAATCCGAATTTGTAACTTCCCACCAAAATTTCCCCCGTCAACCTCCCCAAATTTTGGTAAAAAGCCCCCCCCCCCAAAAAAGGTTTTTATTAAATAAATCAATTTTTTTATTGTTTTAGAGAAAAAGTATCTAGAAATTCAGAAAGTAGACAAAATTTCCAGCAAATTAGATATATGACATTATGACTTAGGATGAAGGGGAAGGGAATATCTGCCTCGGAACATGCGCGCGGTGCTGCGTAAACTAAGTTGCGCAATTCCACTTAACCACTCACACATTTACATTCGCCCTCCCATCTCCCCTCCGAACTTTCTCTATAAGGTTTACTTTAAGATTTTTGGGTCGCTGAATTCGAATTTTTAACTTTCCCCAAAAAATTCCCCCCACCGAACCCCCCCCCCCCAAATAGTTGTTTTTAACTTAAATTTCTTATTGTTTTAGGGGAAAAGCATTACGAAATTCAGAAACTAGACAAAATTTGCAACAAATAGGATATATGACATTATGAATTAGGATGAACGGGGAGGGTGAGGGCTGCCTCGGAACATGCACTGCGGCGCTACGTGCACTAAATGATGAAGCCCAGGCAATAGGGGATTTTATCTGGCAAAATTAATGGTAGTACTGGAAATCGGCTTTCTAGATGTTTTTTGGGTCGCTGAATCCGAATTTGTAACTTCCCACCAAAATTTTACGCGGCAACCCCCCAAAAAATTGATTTTTTGAAAAAATTTGGTTTTTGAGAAAAGCGCGCGGGGAATGTTCCGAGGCAGCCCCCTCTCTCCCCGTTTATCCTACGTCATAATGTCATCTATCCAATTTGTTTCAAATTTTGTCTAGTTTCTGAATTTTGTAATGCTTTTCCCCTAAAACAATAAGAAATTTAAGTGAAAAACAACTATTTGGGGGAAGGGGTTCGGTGGGGGGGGGGGGGAATTTTGGGGGTAAGTTAAAAATTCGGATTCAGCGACCCAAAAAACTTAAAGTAAACCTTATAGAGAAAGTTCGGAGGGAAGATGGGAGGGCTAATGTAAACGTGTGAGTGGTTAAGTGGAATTGCGCAACTTAGTCCACGCAGCACTGCGGCGCATGTTCCGAGGCAGATCCCCCCTTCCCCTTCATCCTAAGTCATAATGTCATACATCTAATTTATTGCAAATTTTGTATACTTTCTGAATTTCTAGATACTTTCCCCCTAAAACAATAAAAAATGGAATTTTTTAATAAAAACTTTTTTGGGGGGTCTTTTTACCAAAATTTGGGGGGGGGGGGGTTGCCGGGGGAAATTTTGGTGGGAAGTTACAAATTCGGATTCAGCGACCCAAAAAACATCTAGAAAGCCGATTTCCAGTACTACCATTAATTTTGCTAGGTAGAGTCCCTATACGGTCTCTATTGCTTGGACTATATTTTGTATTTTTTTTTCTCGCAAACCTATCAAATTGGAGGATGTTCTTATTAACCTTTAACTGATGTCACAAAAAATGTCACATAACTAGTGTCAAGCGGTCTGTGAGACCGCTCCATCGAAAGATGAATAAAAGACGCGATTAACTCATAGGTTTCTGTTTTTGTACTAAACTTTTAGGTAGATTTCGTATGAAATACTACCTATTGGGATCGTTCCTATGTTGGAATTTCTGAAAAATTTTTGCAGATCTACACCGATCATGACCCCTAGAACCCAAAACCACCCTCAGTAAAAAACTTTATATATCTATCTATCTATATATATTTTTTAATTTTAATTCATAATATTTGACGGTGGCAGGTTATGTTTAATTAATGGTTATATATTAGCATTCAAATTACTATGATGCATTTGCGCAAGTAATTATGAATGTATGTTTTTTACGATATTTTTAAATATCTTTTCATTTTGAATGTCAACAATTCATTTTGATGTATTTTTTCCTTATGGTATCTTATATATATTTATATATATTCCCAGGTCGCTAAATTATTTAGCAATCTTTTAAATATTATACGCTTAGATCATTGCTGCAATTAGCGCACTATCTATGTGTATTATCAATCTACTAAAAAACAACTTTTCAAAAGTAAAAAAAAAAAGCCAAGCAAAAAAAAGAAAAGAGAAAAGGGGAAAGTTGTGGCTAAAAAATAGTGTGATATCAAATTTCCAAGCTTACATTATGGTACTTATTTAACATTTTTTATTAAAAATTTACCATATGTAAGTCGAGTACCTAAGTATGCGTTGATAGAAAGCCTTTTCTCCTTTACTAAATACATCATAACGTGTTTCTGAAAATTAATTTTTTTAAATTATGCATGATGGGCTTGGCGGCCATCTTTCCATATTTTACACAGTTTTCTAAGCACACAAGTACATTGTTAAGATCGGAAATTCGAAATTGTTGCTAAAGCAAACATTTTAAACTTTTAATTTATGGAAATGAGTGCCTAGAAATTTGTGTCTTAAAATAAAGTTGAAGTAACCACAGGTTTCATCTTATGATTCTCTTTTTTCGGATGGGGTTAATTAATTAGTTAAAGCAGTAAAAATCAATTTGTTTTTTTTTTTCTTCAAAATAAAAGACTTTCTTAATTTATCTGTCTGTAGCCAAAACTAGAAGTTAAAAATTCTTAATAATGCAAACATATTACGAGCTTGTCTGCTTAGAAATTTGAGTAAAATATGGAAAGATGGCCGCCAAGCCCATCATGCATAATTTAAAAAAAATAATTTTCAGAAACACGTTATGATGTATTTAGTAAAGGAGAAAAGGCTTTCTATCAACGCATACTTAGGTACTCGACTTACATATGGTAAATTTTTAATAAAAAATGTTAAATAAGTACCATAATGTAAGCTTGGAAATTTGATATCACACTATTTTTTAGCCACAACTTTCCCCTTTTTTCTTTTCTTTTTTTTGCTTGGCTTTTTTTTTTTTACTTTTGAAAAGTTGTTTTTTAGTAGATATCAGTCCTTTTTTTTAAACAGATTATATATAATTGAAATAATTCTACTCGCTAAAATTAGTTCTTGTATAGCCTTTATAAGCAGGGAACAAACACAATAGTATACACTTTGTTTACATATCTTTCATTTTTAGAGTAATTAATAATTTAAAAGTAACGAAAGTCAATTTCTTCTTTCAAAGTATCAGTTTTTCTGAATTTATATCGCCTTAAAATTTTCTATGAAGGATGAAAATTTAGTAAAAATCAAATAGAGTCAAAATTAAATATATATTTACAGTTAGTCTGTCAGTTAATTGTTTGTTCTAACTTTTTTTGCTGACGGTTTTGCAAAATAAATTTATCTTTAATAATACCTACGGAAAATCCGAGAATGAAGCCCCGCAGGCATCTAAAGAAACGAAGATCTGTCTAAAGAAGTAAATCTAGCAATTCTAGATATGATGATGAAACATTTTTGATAAAAAAAATCTAAAAATTTAAAGATATAAACTGTACAAATAACTTCATCTTCATTTAGATCGTGTTATAGAGAAGAAAGAATAAATATGTAATTTTACTCAAGTCTGTTTATCCATACCTATTTGCATAAATGTGAGAATATAATTTCGTATAAAAATTCCCGTAAATTGATTATATTTAATAGTCTATTATTAAAGCCGCATAAACATTAGAATAAAATTTTTTTGCAGTTAAAAATTGCCTGAAATCTATAGTCTTATCGTTCGTCAAATTTGTTATATGTTTTTTTTTAATACCCAGACACCTTTTCTAAACTCTGACAAAAGATCACAGAAATACTTAAATTATCCAAATACTTATACCTTTCTATCGTATTTCTTTTTTTTGAGTGGGGGAGGGGTGAGGAAGGGCGCTTAAGAACTTCGTTTTGTTCTTAGAATTCTGAATTAATCATTGAAAAGATCTACCTACATAAGTCTTGTTGCAGAATTTTCATTAGGTAAAAGTTGCATCAAATTACATCATGTGAAAATATTAAATTACTTTTGTAAAATACTAGATGGGAGCCATTGATATTTTCAGAGCATTTGCCTACATTTTAAACTTAAATCATTTACAACTATTCATTAATTTTCTATACGAATTAAAGAATTCGTTGATTCCATGGCAACTGTACCTTTCACTATTGCTTGTTTGTTTGTTTGTTTTATTGAACACATATATATCAGATCACGTGGGGATCACGGCGGGATTCGAACCCGTCCCCACCTACGTTCTCAAGCGATTAGCGGCGTGGTGTCTTATCCACTCAGCCACGGTGGGCCACTATTGCTTTATCTAATACCCAGATACTCAAATTTAACCAGCTGCGCTTAGAATCATGCTCATAACAGAGTAAATTTATATGTAAGAGTGGTGACACATATGCACAAGTCGTGTACTCATATTCAAGTTTTTGTCCAAAGTACAGTAACTCAGTTTTCATTAATAGACGTGGAAGATTTCGATTAAACTAACCAAAAAAGTTTAAAAACATTGGCTTTCTGATTTGATTTTATTCAAAATCGTCTTAACCAACCAAAGTTAATGTCCGGGATCAAGAGTGTTTACTGCAAACATAAAAAAGTTTTCAAAAATGCAGGCCTCTGATTGATCAATCTCATCGCGCTAATAGCGTAAAATCTATCTTGATCCCGGCCTATTCAACGTCCTTTAAATATTCGAGAAAGCCTTGACAAGTCAGGAAAATATCACACAAAGCAGGCAAAACAAAGAAGAAAAATCATTCATTGGCTCGTTCATATCCACGAGCCAATGAATGATTTTGTTCCTTTGCTTTGCCTGCTTTGTGTGATGTTTTTGTGACGCGTGTCAAGACTTTCTCAAATATTTAGGGGGCGTTTGTTTATTTCACCACCATGAAGCTATGAAAGGAGAGGAGCAGATATGTCAATCTTCCCGTGTGAAAAACTACATAAAAAAACGAGTTCTTTCCCCCTCTTCTGCCCTTTTCACTCTTGATTTTGACCGATAGCAGCCCATTTAGCAGTCTCCAGTGCAAGATGCAGCTATATATGGCGGACGCAAGGGGGAGGGTGTTAGCGTGACCAATGACATAATAGGCCAGTTCATGACGTTTAAAAATCACACGGAGTTGGATCATCTTTACACGATGATTAGTACAAAGCGGTGCGCCGATTTTTTTTTGTGTCCATTGCCGTGTACAGATAATCAACTCCGTGTGACGTGATGAGCTGGCCACACTTAGGAACAGCTTCAAATGACGTCATCTACTTCGAGGAAAAGGACAGGCTACCGCGGCGTTACAGCGTCTAGAATATATAGTGTGGAAATCCAATCAGTCGATCACAGCGATATCTGCAGGATATTTCCCAAAACTCCAAGACAATTTGGTCTAGACGCTGTAACATTTTTTTTAAACGTTTTATTAACTTACATTTGACCTGTGCGCTTGGCGTCAAACCCGCTGTAATAATACGATGTTTACTTTGAAATTTGAAAATATATAGCAGATGTCGCTCCGATAATCTCCCTGGATTTCAGCGTCAGTGCACATTTAAGGGATACACTTTTTAGCGGTTCTTGGATAGCAAATTTCCACATTATGTATTCTAGACGCTGTAGCGGTGCATTACACATGTCTCTTTCTTCATTAAAAAATATCCTGCAGATGTCGATGCAAATGACTGTTTGGAATTCGACATCGTTGTACATTTAAGGGATTCAATACTTCCGCGCTTTTTTAAGTATTGCTGGGATAGTCGATTTCCACAACATATAATCTAGACGCTATAACGAAGTTATAGTTTCTAGAAGATATAGTTTAAAAATCGGCTTATTAATAAAGTGCTAAAAATTGTATCCCATAAATGTTAAACGAGGCTGAACGACGAATGTCGATTACAGCGACATATGGTAATTCCAACATAACTATTTCAAAAGAAAACGTTTCACTTAGAGAAGATCTAGAAAATGTTGCTCCTATCGACATTTGTCATTCAGTATTTTTCAATATTTATGGGATTCAATTTTTAGCACTTTTTAAAGAATTACTGGAATAGCCGGTTTCCACACTATGACCGTGATCTAGGTAGATTTTTCTGTGTTATCGTAACGAGATTGACCAATCAGAAGCCAGAATTTTTGCTAACTTTTCACTGTTTACAAAATTGTACCTGGATCCCGGCCTATATTTCTAGACGCTATAACTGAGCTCAGGAATAGTACAGAAAGCAAACTCCGTATTTTGATACATTAAGGCCGGGATCTAATTAGGAATAAGTGTGTCTCTATAACGAAGTAGCGACATACGGCCAATAAATGTTTATTGGTAAAAGTGATAAAAACAAATCGTTAAAGTTCTTTGCGAGCATGCCATTATCGTCAGGTTAATGCATGCTGAATTATTTCCCTAGTCTAATAGAGATTGTCCATGCGCGTATCTTCTAATGGAGGATATTCCAAATATGGGTTCGAGGCTGAAAAAGTCACGTGGTACCGGTAATTTACCCAAAGAATTTCTAACTGATAAGAAGGAAAACAGGAAACTACACTGTTAAAAATATCGTGAAAAATTACCTCGGTTCTTGCAGGTTCTCTATTTTTTGACCAATGAGAACGCTACATAAACGCCTATGAAGAGTTCTCATTGGTCAGAATACAGATAGCCTTTAAAAACAGAGGTAATTTTTCACGATATTTTTAACAGTGTACTACTGCTTTCTCCCATGAACTGTTTCACTGGCTAGCGTGGGTTTACATTACATAGACGGAGCCTTCCCTTCTTTACGCTAGACTTTCTTGCCTTGACCATGTGATCATAACGTAGATTGAATATCCTCTATTCAAGAAAGCGGATTGCCGTACTTTCGACAAAAGCTTGAAATGAGCATGCCTCCTGTGCATATATCACCACTCTTATGTATAAAGGCTCTCTGTTATGGTGTTGTTTTTGATACAGCCCCTAGAATACCTAGTGTGGAAATATGCTATCCAAACAGTTCTAAAAATTTGTATCCCTTAAATGTGCGACGATACTGCTAAAATTTCAAGTGTCGATCGCAGCGACATCTGTGGGATTTTTGTATAACTATTATTACATTGTATAGACTAGCAATTTCTTGCAGTTGTAGAAAATATCCTGCAGATGTTGCTGCGATCTGCATATTACAGCAGTATCATTGCACATTTAAGGGATACAATATTTTAGCGCTTTTTTAAGTATTACAGGGTTAGCCGATTTCAACACTATATATTCTAGGCACTATAGTTTCTGAGCGCTGTTGGTTAAATTTCGATATTCGTGTTTTAGAGTGAGCAATAGAGAAAAGTACTAAAACTATTGAAACAACAACTTCTTTAATATTGAAATGTATAGCAAAGGACTTCAGAATCAATGCCTTAAATAGTTTCGAATACGCACTGTTGTTATGACATCAATACCCTTCCTGGATGTGGAAATGCAAAATTGTGTTCAACATAATTGGCCGCAATCTAGATAGATTTTTCGCTGTTAGCGAAACGAGATTCATTAATCAGAAGCTTGCACTTTTGCGAACTTTTCGCTGTTTGCAGCAATGCAGGCTATTGATTGGTGAATCTGGTTTCGCTAACTGCGAAAAATCCATCTGGATCCCAGCCTAAAATTCTGTAAACATTGCACTTCATCCATGGCACTAAGAAAATGACTCAAAACTTTTATGACATAGGCCGGGATCCAGAAGCAGCAAAAATTCTGAAACATTCTGGCTTCTGATTGGTCAAACTCATTTCACTAACAGCGAAATATCTATCTGGATCTCGGCCATAGTTTTCTTCGATGAAATCAATGCAAAAGGATAATATAAAAAAATTTAAAAGACTTCTAAAATGATTTGGCGGGTTTATCGCTGTTTGGCATAATTTATAAACTTTAGAATTAATTAACAGTTTTTCGCTAATTAAGAATAGAAAATTTGTGTTTTTAAAGCTGAATTTTACAAAAGCACGTAGATTGAGTAAATATCTGTCCAAAAATGCAATCCTTACTTTTTTATGTCCATTATTTAAGTCTCTACCTTGATTGAACCATAAATTGTGACGAAGAAAATAAATCGGTCATTTTCAGTATCTCGACGTTATTTTAAAAAATCTATATCTCTGTTTATAATTAATTTATGAGGATGCATTTGGTCTCAAATTGAAGATCTTTTCCATTAGGTCCTTCTGGTTTTAGTTTTATTTTTCTGCGATGATTGGTTCTTTGGATATGGGAAATTTTACGCTGGCATGTTTGATTGATTTAACATGGAGAAGTTGTCATCAGTATAATAAGCAGTTACGGTGTCTTGCGTTTTATTCTTGGCGTTTGTTTGTTTGGCGAGGTTAGCATTTTTTTTTCAGCTTGGCTTGGCAGAACGACCGTCCTGCTTGATATGATTTCTACCATGTAGTTATCTAATACCTATTTTAGGATTCCATTAATTTTTTCATTCCTATCATTGCAACGATTTATTTAATGTTTTTTAATTTTAATTCATAATATTTGACGGTGGCAGGTTATGTTTAATTAATGGTTATATATTAGCATTCAAATTACTATGATGCATTTGCGCAAGTAATTATGAATGTATGTTTTTTACGATATTTTTAAATATCTTTTCATTTTGAATGTCAACAATTCATTTTGATGTATTTTTTCCTTATGGTATCTTATATATATTTATATATATTCCCAGGTCGCTAAATTATTTAGCAATCTTTTAAATATTATACGCTTAGATCATTGCTGCAATTAGCGCACTATCTATGTGTATTATCAATATGATTTCTACCATGTAGTTATCTGATACCTATTTTAGGATTCCATTAATTTTTTCATTCCTATCATTGCAACGATTTATTTAATGTTTTTTAATTTTAATTCATAATATTTGACGGTGGCAGGTTATGTTTAATTAATGGTTATATATTAGCATTCAAATTACTATGATGCATTTGCGCAAGTAATTATGAATGTATGTTTTTTACGATATTTTTAAATATCTTTTCATTTTGAATGTCAACAATTCATTTTGATGTATTTTTTCCTTATGGTATCTTATATATATTTATATATATTCCCAGGTCGCTAAATTATTTAGCAATCTTTTAAATATTATACGCTTAGATCATTGCTGCAATTAGCGCACTATCTATGTGTATTATCAATATGATTTCTACCATGTAGTTATCTGATACCTAT
The DNA here is from genome assembly GCA_963932465.1 of Maratus speciosus. Taxonomy (NCBI): domain Eukaryota; kingdom Metazoa; phylum Arthropoda; class Arachnida; order Araneae; family Salticidae; genus Maratus; species Maratus speciosus. The sequence continues at coordinate 568,852,315 of OZ010787.1, forward strand.
TTTAGGATTCCATTAATTTTTTCATTCCTATCATTGCAACGATTTATTTAATGTTTTTTTAATTTTAATTCATAATATTTGACGGTGGCAGGTTATGTTTAATTAATGGTTATGTATATATATATATATATATATATATATATATCACTTTCTTCTGGACACGATAACTTTCGTAATTCTGCACCAATCTCTTCCAAACTGATACATAAAATCAATGGGCATAAAATCTCGGTCAAGTTCATTAATGGGCAAAGTCGGACCAAGGGGAGGGAAATAGGGAGGGGTTTTGTGAAAACAGAAAACCCCCCATAACTTCTTAATTTTTGTACATATCAAATCAGTTTAAAGTTTTTATTACTTCTAAAAATAGGGCCAAAAATTTATGTATCACAGATTTTTGATAAAGTTAAAAATGGGCTCAAGGGGCGCAAAAAATAGGGTTTTTGGGAGAAAAAAAATCATAACTTTGTCAATTCTCAATATATCAAATTCAATTAATTTTATTATAAATCGCCTTAACATTATCTAAAACTTTTATATTCACAAGTTTTTGATAGGAGCAATTCGTACCGCAAAAAAAAAATTAAAAAGTCCTTCCGGCCAGTGCCGGGAGGAAGAGGTAGCTTTCATATTCCTTATTTTAAAAAAGCCAACTTATATTATTCAAACACACGAAGCTCAATTAAGTGGAAACCGAATGTAGGAGATTCAATACTAATTTTTATCAATACTAAATCATTATGAATGAGAATTTCGCAAAATTAGTCAGCTTTATCCAAGCTGCTTTTATTTAAAGTAACTTATATTTCGCTGCCAAATTCGGCGATTTCTTAAAGTGCCTGCCCTTTTAAGACAACATGGTGGATGAGGCTAACCAGTGGACTTGGTCGAGACCTTAGTAATTGCTGTGCACATGCTCACTCACATCGGAATCGGTTGATACATACGAGTGCTGTCGCAGGCAAAAAATCAGATTTTTCAAAATGTCACCCACGTTAGAAATTGAAACTGCTATATCTGAGCCATTTTTTAAGATAAAGACAAACAAAAAATGCTCCTGAATTCTTATATCAAGGTCAAATACTTAAGAAAGAAACCTTTTTCAGTTTCTAATTTTTTTGCACCTCACTTTATATATATATTTTTTTTAATTTAATGGCCGCCATTTTGAAACAAGATGGCTGATGAAGCTGGACAGCGAACTTGGTCGAGATATTGACGTATACTATCCACATGCCTTCTTCCATCGAAATAGGCGAATACGTGTGGTATCGCGAGACAAATACAAGATCGTTTCAAAGTGTTAGCCATGATAGAAATTCAAAGTGCTATAATTCAACCACTTTTTAAGATATAAACAAAAGAACAAATTTTCAGAAACAAAAACTGCACCAGAATCTTTGTATCAAGGCCAAACACATAAAAAAAATCTTTTTCATTTTCCAATTTTTTAATACCTCATTTTAAATTTTAAATTACATTTTTTTTTTAAAATGGCAAACCTTTTGAAACAAGATGGCGAATGAAGCTGGCCAACAAACTCGGTCGAAACATTGGTATGTACTATGTACAGACCAAGTTACATTCAAATCGATTCATAAATACGCCTGTTATCGCGTGACAAAAATCAGGGCGTTTCAAAATGTCAGCCACGCTAGAATTTCAAAATGCTATAACTCAGCCATTTTTTAAGATATAGACGAAACAAAAACTGCTCCCGAATCTTTTTATCGAGGTCAAACACATAAGAAAAAAATATTTTTTCAATTTTTAATTTTTTGGTACCACATTTCAAATTTAAATTTTTCTTAAAATTTTAAATGGACGCCATTTTTAAACGAAATGGTGGATGAAGCTGGCCAACGAACTCGGTCGAGACATTGGTCTGTACTATGTATAAACGAAGTTACATCCAAATCGGTTCATAAATACGCCTTTTATCGCGTGACAAAATTCAGGACGTTTCAAAATGTCAGCTTCGCTAGAAATTCAAAATGCTATAACTCAGCCATTTTTTAAGATATAGACGAAACAAAAACTGCCACGGAGTCTTTGTATAAAGGTCAAACACATAAAAAAAAATAATTTTCAATTTTCAATTTTTTGGTACCACATTTTAAATTTAAAAATTTTTTTAAATTTTTAAATGGCCGCCATTTTGAAACAAAATGGCGGATGCAGCTGGCCAACGAACTCGGTCGAGACATTGGTATGTACTATGTACACATCGAATTACATCCAAATCGGTTCATAAATACGAGAGTTACAGTGTGACATAGGTCAGATATATATATATATATATATATATATATATATATCAATTTTGAACGGAGGGTGGTTTCGGTGTCTGGGGGTCATGATCGATGAAAATATACCAAAATTTTTTGAAATCGCTTTCCTCCGAACGGCTGCAATAGGTAGCTTTTTTAAAGAAAGCTACCTAAAACGAAAACAAAAAGGGCGTTTGAAGAAGAAAAAAATCCATAACTCCGTCAATTCAAAAGATATAAAATCCCCATGAATTTATCATATATCTTCTTAATATTGTCTACAACATCTATATAGACAAGTTTTGGATAGGACCAATTCTTAGAGCAAAAACAAATTAAAAATACATACCGGTTGAAGTAAAAAATGATCTTAGTAAGGGTGTATTCAAATCCAAACTGCTTATTTTCTTACTCATTTTACAATTCATTTTTGCTCTCAAAGGCTTCCAATTGGTACGTTTTCTTACTCAGAAACTATATAATGTACCGTAATGGTCGATTTTCTGATAGGGGCAGAATATATTTCTTTAAATGCTGTTAAAAAGGGCATTTTGAACCGAATTTACCGAGGCGGATTGTGTTGGAAAAATCATTGTATTAAGGATGCGCTTAAATCCAAACTACTTATTTTCTGACTGGTTTTTAAATTCATTTTTGCTCTCAAACGCATTTAATTGGTAGATTCGCTTATTCAGAAACTATATAATGTACCGTAATAATCGATTTTTAGATAGAAGCAGAATATATTTCAAAAAATGATGTCAAAGTGGGCATTTTGAACGGAATTTCCGGAAGCGATTGTGTTAGAAACGAAAAATATTGTCCTTCTGAGAAAATAATTGTTTATATATCAAGTTTTAATTAATTGAACAAAAAATAAAAACACAGGTCGCTTATAAATCTCTTCAAAAATCACGTCAGCAAGTTTCATATTTTTTTTTAATTAAAAATGAATCTGGAATTATGCCAGAAAATTTCGAGTTGTTGAGCATGGAAAAGTATTTTTTTGAATACCGCCCTAACATGATTCTGATAAAACCAGCTATTATATGAAAATGAAATAAAAACTCGTCAAGAGCGGCCAGATAAAATTGTTAAAGTGGATTTATCTATAATCATGATTTAGTTTTTGTTTGTGAAATTAGTATATTTGACTTCGAAATCTACCTCTGCCTGTAGGCCGGGCCGGCAGGGATTTTTTTGTACAGGAGTGTTATAATTAAAATTCACCTATTCAAAAGAGTCTGGTGATAGTACTAAAATTCCAAACGAAGCAAAATTTCAGTAGTATTTGTAGATAAACTGAAATTTCCAAGTTAAACCTATGAAAATTGAAAAAAGCACCGGTCTGTGAGACCGGTAACATCAGTTAAAGGTTAAGAAACTATGTAATTGAACTGCTTATTTAGTTTTTCTGTAAAGGCAGAAGAATTTTAGAAAATACTGTTAAACTATTAGAGTTTTTAACCGGATTTCCGGACGCAACAATGCACGAAAGTCGAAAAGCTGGTGTCCTGAAACAATAATCGCTGAAAACACAAAATGTAATTCCATTATCAAATTCATATATCAGTTTTTTCAATCCGGTACCAATACGAAATGTCGGTTTTTCGGATGCTATCAAATCTCAAGTAAACATGTTCATTTTTAATAAACCAAACATGCTAAATTAACAGCGTATAATGGACATTATTTTGTTACTGTGTTATTCGTTACTCTATTTCTTATTATTTGTTACTCTTTTAATAGCACTCATGTATAAATTCAATTACGAAGATGCAAATGTTTACTTGAGATTTGAAAGCATTCGAATAACCGATATTTCATGTTGATATCGAATTGAGATTTGAAAATACTGATTAATACACTGCAAAAACTACTCCGTAACGTTTCCTAAACTTTCAACAAACGAACATTCTAAATTAACAGCATATAATGAGCATTATTATGTTACTCTATTATTCGTTACTCTATTTATTAAAATTTGTTACTCTATTATTACTCATGTATAAATACAATTACGCAGATGCAAATGTTTACTTGAGATTTAATAGTATGCGAATAACCGATATTTCGTGTTGATATCGAATTGAGATTTGAAAAACTGAATAATACACTTCAAAAACTACACCGTAACGTTTCCTAAACTTTCAACAAACAAATATGCTAAAATTTAACAACGTATAATGGACATTATTATGTTACTCTATTATATTTCGTTACTCTATTATTACTGATGTATAAATTCAATTACGCAGATGCAAGTGTTTACTTGAGATTTGATAGTATCCGAATAACAGATATTTCGTGTTGATATCGAATTGAGATTTAAAAAACTGATTAATACACTACAAAAACTACTCCGTAACGTTTCCTAAACTTTCAACATACGAGGGTGGTTCAATAATTATTGTCCCTAGTGTATATAAAATATTTGTACTGCGATGATTGTTGTGGAATATCGAAGCCTATAGAGTCTTAGATGCCTATATGCTCAAATTCAGAACCGTAGCTGCTATATTCACATAGTTTTGGAGAGAGGGGGTGAAAGGGTGATTTTTAGCTTATGGGGCTAGATTTGTGACAGTGGATGAGACGTAACTACTGTCGTTTGGACTTGGGATCATAGTGGTGTAGCCACATCTCATCCACTGTCCAAATGCAGCTTCATAAGATCCAGACCAGCATTTCACCCTCACCCCCTTCTTAAAAACTCCCCCAAAAATAGGTATTTAAAACTTCATCCCTCCCTCCAAAACTATGTTAATATAGCAGCTACGGTTCTGAAATTGAGCATATAAGCATTTAAGAGGCTTTGATATTCCACATCAACCACCGCAGTACAAATATTTTATATACATTAGGGACAATAATTATTGAACCACCCACGTACAAACATGCTAACTTAACAGCATATAATGGACATTATTATGTTACTATTATTCGTTACTCTATTTCTTATTATTTGTTACTCTATTAATATTACTCATGTATAAATTCAATTACACAGATGCAAATGTGTACCTGAGATTTGATAGTATCCGAATAACCGATATTTCGTGTTGATATCGAATTGAGATTTGAAAAAATTGATTAATGCACTATACAAAAACCACCCCGTGACCTAAATTTACGGGCAGTTTTTGTTTCAGAAATGCTTCTTTAACCGTTTATGCTCCGACGGGACTTTTAACCCTTTAGTGCGCAGCTTTGCATATATGCAAACAACGGTGTTTTGAATTTAACAGATTTTTTTATTCGTATATTCCGAATTCACACCAGAAAATTAAAATAGCAATATTTGCTTTAATTAGTAACAGACATTCCTTTTTTAAATAAAGTGAAATAAACCATTGAAACTTTCTGGTGTAAAGTCAGATTCTCTGAATTACGTAATTTCTAGAACGTATTCTATCATGGGAATTAAAGGGTTAAATGTTAAGGTTTATAAAATAAATAATAATATAAAATAAGGTATTTGGGTAAATGCATATTAAAATATTTACTAATTTGCATTATTTTAGCGTAAAACAGCTACACGACAGTAGTTTTTAATTGTATTGCAGATGTGCAACAGAAGAAAAGACTGACGTATTATATGAAAAATGTATCTCTGATTTTTTTTTTTTTCATTATTTTTCCTGTGTAATAAACCTTTTAGAGAATCATATATAATTTTTTCGAAACAAAATAAAAAATCGCGCATTTAAGGGTTAAGTCCCATTAAAGAAAATGCAATATAAAACTTATTTAATTCGTATACTAATAAAAGTTATATGGTATTTTTCATGCAAAATACTTTGCTGGATTACATTCAGTAAACACAGTAAAACAATCGAAGCTAAATATTTTTTTAATGTGGTTATTTTCTCAACCATTTACGTGGATTTAGCTTTTCTCCTATTAAAAAATGTTTTACGAAAAATTTGCAACTACAAAACACTTCTCACTTACAGATAGGATTACAGTACATTTATTTACCTTGTTCTTGTAAGAATTGTGAGGTTTTCATTAACAGTATTTCTTTTAATTAATCTAATTATTCTTGTAAATATTTTACAAAAAAAAAAAAAAAAAACACTTCCGATTTATTAAATCAGTTTTATTTAAAAAACTATCTAAAAATCAAATTGTTATTATATAAGTTGTTTTGGACATTTTCGGACATTAACGAAGATTATTATTGAAGAGGAGCAAATTTTTGATTTATAATTTGGGACATAAAGGGTTAAATCTCGGAAATCTAGTGGTTTCTGAAGATAAGGGAACTCTTTTAGGGATCGTGAGTAACTCAGAAGAGGCTGCATTATATCTTCATAAACCTCCTTGATAGATAAAAAAAACATTTCTCTTCTTATTACAGTGTACGTCTTTCTAGGTAATATAAGAAAGTCTTTAAAACGAATTTTTTTAGTCGATTAAAAAAATGCTTCATGAAATGTTAATTTTATAAGACTGCTATTTAATTGTCATTCCGTTCTCACAAAAGGAATTTCTAAATATTTTACATTATTTAGGAATTAAAACTAATAAAGAAAAACAATATTCTGGTGTAAAGTTTTGAAAAACACAATAAAATACGTAAGTGATAAAAATAGCCACACCACGTTCCACGAACACCTACTAACTGTTATTGATTATATTCGGATGTCATTATTCTTATACTATTTTCGGTTACTTATTATGGAAGCACTGAGTTTTAGAGAACAATGTAAAAGTAATGTTTTCTTTCCTAAGCAGTAAATTGTGTAGCAATGCCCCATTTCTATACACCAAATTAAGTGCGGAAGGTTAAAAAAATATATACGCAGAGTTTCTTATACATTATTAATATCGCTACTAATTATTAAAACGCTAGTTTTAGAAGTTTATTTTTAATTACAAAATTTTTTTTCAAAAGTTGTTATTTTTGTAAAATTTAGAAAATTAAAATTAGTTTACGGTCCATCGGTTAAATAAGTAATATTTATAAAAAGATTTCCAGACAGTAACAAGTGAAACAAAAAATACCATTTTGTTACGACCAACATACTTTGAATATTATGAATTTTCAACGTTTTTTGGCATTAACAGCGCAAATTTTCGTTAACCTTTAACTGGTGTGGCAGAAATTGTCATTTAACTGCCGTGAAGCGGTCTGTGAGACCGCTCCATCGAAAGATGAATAAAAGGCCCGATTAACTCATAGGATAGTGTTTTTGTACTAAACCTTTTGTACACGACTGTTACAATTAAAATGCACCTGTTCAAAAGTCTCTGGTAAAAGTACTAACGTTCCAAATGAAACAAAATTTCGGTAGTGTTTGTAGTTAAACTGAAAGTTACAAGTTAAACTATAAAAATCGAAAAAAGCAGCGGTCTGTGAGACCGGTAATATTAGTTGAAGGTTAAATCTATAATAATAAGGAAAAAAGTTTGTGTTTGTGTGTCTCTCTCTCTGTGAATGTGCGTTCTGCGTTCTGGAGAGACCGCAGCACGAAAAGATAAAAGATTTGGCAGGAAGGTACCTCTGTATCTGTAATTATGCACCTCGAAGCCCAATTTTGGATTTTGTGATAAGATTTTTTATGCGATTTTTGGCGTTTTTTCACGTTTCGTGGCGATTTTTCACATTACCAAAATAATCCGGTTTCAATCTTTTAGCCCAATAAAGTTATTTTTGTCCTTTTATCAATAGAATTTATTCATAATTCGTATAGCAATTTTTGAATTTTTGCGAATTTTTTAATGCGATTTTAAGAGTTTTCTCTCTTTGCGCGGAAATTTTTCGGCATTGATAAAAATATTCGGTTCCAAACTTTTAGCCTAACGTAGTAAATTTTGACTTCCATTTTTAAAGATTTTCCGTTTTTCCGAGACGTGTTTTTTCCCCCCAATCGTGAAAGAATTTCGGTTACATTGTCTTAGCCTACTATAGTAAATTTTATTCTGTAACATTTTCGAAATTTTAGCGATTTTTAATGCAATTTTTAGCGTTGTTTCACGAATTTTTGATATCCGTGAAATAATTCCGGCTGCAATGTTTAACCCCACTAAAGTAAATTTTGTTCTCTGCGGTTTTTTAATTTTAGAGATTTTTAATTCGATTGTCAATGCGATTTTTAAGAGTTTTTTTTTTTTTTTGTATTTCACGGCGATTTTTCGATATTCAGAAAAGGAATTCCGGTTCAAACTTTTAGCCTAATACAGTAAATTTTGTCCCCGGCAATTTTTCAATTGTTTGCTATTTTTAATGTGATTTTTAGCGATTTTTCCAATTTTGCGGCGATTTTTTGACATCCGTGAAATAATTCCGACCCAGTACAGTAAATTTTGTTCTCTGCTGTTTTTGAATGCTTATAAATATATAATGCGACTTTTATCGTTTTTTCGCATTTTGCTGCGTTTTTATTTACATTCGTGAAACAACTCCAGTTAGAATGTTTTAACCCACTTTATTAAATATTTTTCTTTGCTATTTTTGGCGTTTTCTCGCGTTCCGTGGCGATTGTTTGACATTCATAAAAAGAATTCAGTTTCAAACTTTTAGCCTCCGCGATTTTTTAAGTTTTTGTGATTTTAAATGCGATTTTCAGCGTTTTTGACATTCATGAAAGAATGTCATTCCGTTTACTATGCTTTAGCCCACTGGAGTACATTTTTTCCCCTGCGATTTCTACATTTTTAGCGATTTTTTGCGGGGTTTTCTTTTTCTTAATTTTATCTTAGGCCTTTTTTCTTTTTTTTTCTTTTTGTTGCAATGATTTTTCCAGATTAGTAAAAGGAATCCGATTTAATCTTTCAGCCCAATAGAGTAAATTTTGTCTTCTTTTTATTCGGAATTTGTGCAGTGTTTTTTGAAATTTTCGCGAATTTTTAATGCGATTTTTGGAGTTTTTTCGCGTTCCGCATCGATTTTTTTCAAAATTTGTAAAAGGATTCATGTTTTAATCTTTTAGCCTAATATATTCAATTTTGTCCTCTGTAATTTTTCAATTTTAGCGATTGTTTATGCGACTTTTAGCCTTTTTGCGCGATTCGCTGCAATTTTCTCACGTTAGTAAAATGAATCCGGTTTTAATCTTTTGTCCAAATATTGTAAATTTTGTTCTCGATTCAATAAAGTTTATTCGGAATTCATACAGCAATTTTTATTGTAACTTTTGAAGTTCTTTCGCATTTCGTGCGATTTTTTGACGAGCTCGGTCAACACGCCGGGCGAGGGGTCAGCTAGTAGTGAAATAAAGAAACTTAAGAAAATAGAAAAATAACTTTTTCATGTTTTGTTGAATTGTGATACTTTTGTATTTGAAAATGACTTTCAGTAGTATGGAGCAGTGTTTCTCAACCGTTGTGTTGCAAAACAAAAGTTTGTCGTGAGAGCGCTGTATAGGTAGAGCTGCAGAAAAAGAGCGGGCCCCACTAGGGTTTCGAACGCAAACCCCTAAGTATAAGTACTTGGAAATACACTAGTTATATTACTGACTTTTAAAATATAATTCACACTTGCTTAAAATTTAACCTCTTCTTGGTCGGCGTCTCTTGTCATACTTTCAGCTTTTTTGTGCCCGTACGGTCGGCGTCGCACGTCATACGTTCGGCTGTTTTTGTGCCCATACGGTCGGCCGGTCGGTGCACAGTGGGGTATTTGTCCCGAAATCCTGGCCAAAAATATTTTTTCTATGTAAATATAGCCCGATTGCCTTGAAATGGTTAGATGTTATTGGGTATCACTATGGCATGTTTAGTATTGTAAATGAAGGCTATAGCATTTACGGTTCATTTACAGAGACACCCCAAAGAATTTCCTTACATTATGATCTATGGGGAAAAATCGTCTTCTCTGTATTTTAATAATACCACGCTATTTTAAACGTACTGAAATTTATATACACCACAGAGGTGTACTAAGGCAACTATTGTAGAATATGGCGTGCATAGAATATATCGTTCATTTACAGGGACACACAAAAGAATTTGGCTGAAGAATAAATTTAACTATTGAAGTCTATGACCAATAATTGCTGGAAGTGCATTTTTAGTTGTGATATGCGTTTTTAAATTGAACTTTTTTTTTTTTTACTTGGTGTGGATACATTCTATAGATCATATACAGGGCTACACAAAAGTTCTCAAGTACATTTCCGTTTATTCACTGAAATGGCTGAATGGAAATGTTTAACTGTGCTATGCGTTTCACTGAACTAACTTTTAGCATACTATGTAATGTAGTATACATACAAATCCATAGCTTAGTTTAATATTTTATATCTTAAAAGCTGACGAAGTGTAAATAAGATTTTAACCCTTCACATAATAATAAGTATACATTTTATAAATATTTTTACAACTAAGAAAAAAAAAGAGATATCATTTAAGAAGAGCACAAAGAAAAAATACGTTAAAATATTAATTTACTAAGTAGGTATTTTAAAAATACGAATACATCGCATGCCCATAGACTTAACATTATCGAATGGAGATTGGAAGTTGAGTGACTAGCAGCCTTAAATGTTTACTGTTTATAAGAGAAAAGTAATTGTCGATAGATTTTTTTATTTACTAGTAATGTTTAATTAAATGTATTTAAATGTACTTAAAATTTATTATTTACATTTAATTTACTTTAATAATAATTATTACATTTAATTTACATTTAATAAAGATTATTTACATTTGATAAATTTTCATTTAATAAATCATTTAATAAAGTGGTGTCTCTACAGTATAGAGATGCTGGTGTTTCAGTGTATTTAATAGATTACCAGTTTCAATCTGATTCTTCACAACTCTGCTTTTCATCTTCTTCATCACATTCTTCTTGGCTTTATCAGGACTACCATCAGACCTAGCTGGAAAAAGAAGTTGTAGGGTCTCGCTACTCTATGGATTGCTATTTTCTGTTTGTCTTTGTCTAGAGCAGTTTATAAAAGGATCACTGCTTAAAAGAAGCCAATTTGGAACATCTCTATTGCAAACTTCTCTATTGCGAACTTCTCTATTGCACTTTCTTGAATACTTTGTACGGCACTGTCTAAAGTGTTCGTTTCTGGCCTCGGAAGCTTCTTCTGACCGCTGGCCAATCGGTACGACTGCTTTATTAATTCCAGTGCCACCATGAATCAAAACCTTGTGCATTGTTGGAATCATGGGGTACCAATTGTAAAGGTTCACATACAGTTTTGCTGTTTCATCAGCAGATGTTTGGAACATTGTTTCGTCAATGCGATGCCCACTTGTTATGACTTCCAATATTACTTACAACCTTTTAATCATTTCTGCGTCTGCTCCAGACTTCTTTAATTCCCTCCTTTCTCCCCCTATTTTCTACCTATGAGGCCCTAAAACTAATTGAAGAAACTTTTTTCAGTAAATAAGTATTTACAATTTGAAACCGATCTGATATTTCTATCAAGATGTATCGAGTTGCGTATGTACGTACTTACATATTCACATACATGCATACATATAGAATCTGTAAGGGCAAAAGCTCTCTAGTAATCTCCTGTAAGCTAAAAACCTGCAATACGAGAGTAAAAATATGTAGTTTTTATCTCCTCAATTCGGTTGCCGCAAAAAATGGGATTTAAGTCGTCCCCCGAAAAAAAATTATATAAAAAAATGGCAACAATATGCGGAAGATTTTTTTTGCAGAAATTGGCACTCAAGACTATACATAATACGATTATAATTCAAACATGGTCCGGCAAAGTCCGGCACATATTTAAAAAGCTTTCGATATGTTTAAATTAGAGCCAAAAACGCTTTAAAAATAACCTTTTTACACAATTAATGTTTTTTTATTACAATAAAAATTAAACTATTTAAATTAACACATAGTTTAACACTAAGCTCTGAACTTTGTTAAACACGTATTCATTGAGCCACAAAAAAAATTATATTTAAACATAACAACAATGCCAGAAAACAACAAAAAACCACGTCTTCTCACAAAGAAACTTCCTCTTCAACTGAGCCCAGGAACCACCGGATATAACTCAGGTTCCTAAAATAGACATAGATCAACGCACGAATTAGTTAGCTGTTAAAAAATATAATTTTTACAATTGTTGACGAAATTTTAATTTTTGCATTTTTTGGCAGGTTTTTGGGTTAAATACTCCACTGTACGGCGTCGTGTATCATGAGACGAAGAGAAAAAAAAAAAAATCGTTGAAATTGAATTCTTCGATACTTACAACGCCGCGTTAAATTCTGAGGTTGTATTTTGTATTCCTTTTTTAATTATTTCTGAATGTTGCTATGCGATGGCGCAACTATAGTTCTACGATTTTATTTTTAAGTCCTACTATTTTTGTATGTCTTTTCTGTAATGTCGGCTTTCGTTAGTTATTGTTACATGTCAAAATGGCTTTTAAAATGGATTCAGAGAGTGAGTCTTTCGACAGTGAATGCAATAAATAATTTCAATGTTTGTTTGTTTGTTTGTTTATTTACTTTTATCTCTGATGACCAAGAAAGATTGCAAAGCTGTTTTCATGGCAAGGTTATAAATCCATTTTTTCAAAATATTTTGTACGTATTTTTAAACATTCTTTTATACAGATATTTATTTTAAATACCTCAAAGCAATAGCTTCTATAAATGTATCATAGCATCAGACTAATTTTTTTATTTAAAACTTGGGTGCATTGCAGGAAAAACTAGATATCAGTGAATGAGATATTACTGTACCAGTATTGACCACTAGTGGGTCAAGCAAAAAATTGCTTATTAGCAAAAATATTTTGCATTTTCGAAAACAGGATAGAACATATATTAATTTTCAACAATAAAAAAATGCGTTGTTTGAATCGGAAATCTGAAAATAATCCTACCAAGAAGGGTTCACCACATAAACAAATATAGAAATAATAATATATACAAGAAATAACAATATATACAAAAAAAGTAACAATATATATATATATATATAAGATAAGTAATCCAAAACCTCGCAGAGGTATGCCATTTCTTGGCTACCACTGATCACGAGGCTTTGAGAAATTGGGGTCCGCTGGCATTTCGCCAGCTGACCTACAGCTAATCTATTAGTTGCACTGCTGCTGCTGTTAATTAGTGCATGGATTATGATTTTTTATTTTTTATAATTGGCGTTTTATCGACTGTTTAATAATATTAACACTCATGTACAATTTTTGCTACTCAAATTCTGGGTTTTAAGTTTGTTTACTTTATTGGTTATTTTAATTTGAAAATTTTACGAAAAAATGATGCTCGACTCTATTTCTGTGCTATTTTTATTTTAAAAACCGACGATCATAAGCGGACGCTTTTAGATTACCCTGAGCCGCATCCCTTTGTGCAGGACTGGCCATGCGTATGTCGGGATTAAAGTTGCGAAATATTAAGCTGTTTAACACGAACTGCGTTTAATAAAATTTCATTTATATTTCATTTCTTTTATTACTATTTTTTAAACTGTAAACAATTTATTATTATTGTCATAACAATGGACAAAAAAATGCATTAAAAAAGTCTCATTTATATTTGATTCACCCTTATTATATGCACGACATTTACGACCAAATTCTGACATTTCTCACCCCTTACTTGTTAATAATATTGGCGCACCTACGGGGAGAGCTAAGGGGCTGAAGCCTTTCCCAGACATCTAGACTAGACTAGTTATTTAAAGTTTTCTAAAAATTATGAAAGTATATCATTATTATTTTTAATAGATCTTTTTAAAAATCAGAAGTCCAAAAATATATTGATTTTGTCCCACAACTTTATATTAGCATGCTTAATATTTGCTAATTAAAAAATTAGGTTTTTTAAACATGTTACCGTGCGAAAAAGACTAGACTTATAGATAAGCTAGACGCTAGAGGAAGAACAGACTGTATATTTTTTAACAATGAAATCACATTTTGTGAAAAGCATTGTAGGGGGTTGTTTCTCCATCTGTAAAAAATTTATGATGCAATCAGTTCTCAATTAAACATTTTCGTGCATGGTTGAATTAATTACGTAACAAAATAATATTGATTTTAATATTAATATTGTTGCTGTTGAACATGAAAATGTTTACTTGAGAATTGACAGCAATCTAAACAACGCAACGGTTGAAAAAAATTATTAACACACTAGAAAAATTACTCGTTAACATTTCCGAAAACCATTGGTAGCAAAAGAATCTTTGTTTTTATAAATGCTTTTTGAAATCTCGAAAATGTATTCGTTTCTGAGATTTCTTACAGATGGAGAATGCTTTTCGGAATCGTGGGTAACTTGGAAGATATTATTCTATACTTTCATTCATGATTATATGATATTTTCCTAAATTAAGAGACAGTTGTCTTTTCTTTATAGGTAGTAATTTTTGTATTAGAAACGGAATTTTTACACATGTCCTTACCTTCTCGAAACACAAACCTGAAATTTCTACAAATTCTCTGATCAAAACACAGAAATTCTTCAAACAACAGAAAATCTCTTTGAATCACAGGAGTGTTTTCTCAACTTATTGCCTGTACTTTTTATGTTTTTTTTACGAAATTTTCTCGAGAGCGTACTTTACTTATGAACTGAAATTTTTACACATAGAGCTTCGTATGCTGTAGTAGTTCTCAAAGACCAGGGCCGTAACCAGATAGAGGCAGATTGGACTGAGTCCCCGTACAACCTCTTGCGCCCCATTCACATTATTCACCCCAACATTCCCAATATTTTAGTAATAAAACTTTTAATCGTTTGATTGCAAACATAATTTAAAATTATACAAATACAGAAATCGCAGAAACTAAGATACATTTTACAGTATTTCATTATCAAACATGTTAAGGCTGTTCTCAAATCCAAAAGGGCAACTTCCTGACATAAGTTTTAATTTATTTTTGTTCGAAAATGCACGAAACTAGCTGGTGTTGTTGTTCAGAAACTATGTCATCGAGCTGTTTTTATCGTTTTTTTTTTTTTTTTTTTTGCAAACGCAATAAATCTTTCAGAAAAGAGTGTCAAAGTAGACGTTTTGAACTGAATTTCCGCGCGAAAGCAGAAAAATCACTCAAGAGCGGGCGAAAAATTGGTTTGTCACGTGATCGAAATCGCTTATAACTCAATGGGCAATTGACTGATCAAAAAAATGGAAAAAAACAGTTCAATTCCAAATCGCTTCCATGGCCAGGATTTCCAATTTTAAACTTTTCCGTTAAAAAATGAATTTGTAAATGTGTCAGAACGTTTTGAGCTTGTTGAGCAGAGCAGTTAAGAACAGCCTTAAAAGCATTTAGAATTAGCTCCACCAATAATTTTCAAAGCTCCCTCTGGCTGGTTACGGCTCTGCTCAAGTCAGGAGAAAAAAATGTAAGTCAGTACTCGACACGACCCGTCCCATCGAGTTAAATGGAAGAAAATTGGACCGAGCTTGGCTGCGGGCCGGATCTGGGCACATGTAGGCCTCTCAAATATGCTAGCCCCCTCCAAAGCGAAATCCTGGGTTTTATTTTAACCTCTCTCAATGTTTTGTCTATTCTTTTAATATTTTATTTGAAAACGAGGACCTAAGACGGATCCTTTAAGGAAGTTGGGCCCTGGTGATTTGCACTGGTTTTACCTCCCTCTCCGTGGCCCTGAAAAAAACTCAAAGTCAGAATACAGCAGCCAATTTAAAAAACTAACACACTAGTCGGATGTGCTGATCCCAAAATTTTCTTCTATCTCCAATTAATACTTCAAAATTCGCTATAACAGTGCCAAAATTAAATGACAATATATGCCCACATCATGAGAATTCTAAAGATATGAAATTCCGTGCATTAGTTCTTGAGATAGGACTATCGCTGTACAATTGTGTAAATCCTGAAAAATGCAGCATAGCAACGCCACCTGTTGTGTGTTTACACCAAAACCTAATCAACAACAACTTATGTCAACGTGTAACTTAATCAAACATTGGATGAAAATTCGTGCATTCATTTTTGATATAGAGCTATTGAGGAAATCGTGAAAAATTCTGTATTTCTGCATAGCAGCGCGAAATGTTGGGTGTATTACTGTATTACACCAAAAACAAAACAGCACCAATTTATGTCAGGGACTAACAGAATCTGAAGTTTGATGAAAATTCTTGCATTAGATCTTAAGATGGAGCTATTTCAGGAATCGGGTAAAATTCGGCATAGCAGCGCCACCTGTTGGGCAATTTACACCAAAACGTAATCAGCACCAAACTATATCAGGGACTAAATGAATAAGAAGTTTGATGAAAATCTGTGCATCGATTCTTGAGATATAGCTGTTACTGAAATCATGAATAATGCAGCATAGCAACGCCGCCTGTTGGGCGATTTTCACCAAACAGTAATCAGCATCAAGTTATATCAGGGACTAACTGGATCTAAACTTTTATAAAATTCCGTGCAATAGTTCTTGAGATAGAGTTTCTAAAAAATTTGTGCCACATACATACAGACAGAATCACAGACAAACATTTTCTAAAATATCCAAATCGTGTTCAGGACCTTCTGAAACGTATAAATCCGTCGAAAACCGGAAGTCGAAATTTTCACGAATCCAATACTTTCTTCTTAAGATAGAAGAAAGTAACAAGATATTCTAAGATTCTAACGACATATTATTCAAACACTAACGACTCAAACGTAGAGGACCTCTTAAAACCCAGGATACATGTTTTTGATACTTACCATAAATTTTTTTTTAAAAAGTTAACATATGTGGCTCATAAATAATATTAATACAATCAAATGTAAAAATAATAACCAATCACTAAAAAAAAAAAAAAAATCAAAATTAGGCACATGCGATAACATTTTTCTAATTTGTATGCGTTTATTTATTTATTTTCACTTTTTTGGATGAATGGATAAATTCAGTTCTTGAAATAACGAAGTGATCGAGAGTAGAAAGATACGCATAGAAAGATATCTATTAGGATGCTATCAACTTTCTATTAAACATTTTCAACTGGATAATTGAATTTATACATACAGGAGTAACAAACTAATATTAATTTTAATTTTAATTTATCATGTATATCAGTAAAACATGTTACTTGAACATGAAAATGTTAACTTGAAAATTGATTGTATCCGGAAACTCTGTATTCTGGGTTGAGAAAACTGATTAATACGCTATAAAATTTACTCGGAAACGTTTCCGAAAATGGGTGACAGCAAAAGAAACATTGTTTTTATAAATGCTCTTTTAAATCTCAAAAATATATTGGTTTCTTAAGTTTCTAAAGATAAAGAAAGCTCTTCGGAATCGTGAGGAACTCGGAAGAGGTTATCATACAGACGTGGGAAAAATGTATACAACCTCTACTAACTCTGCAACTAATTATAATAGAAGAAAGTTACTGATACAAAACAATTGTAAATAAAGTCTACTTTTAAATAATGTATAATCTGAAAATCAAAACCAGAACAAAATTTGTTATTTTTAATGGCAACACCCAATTTTGACAATGTATTTTAAACCTTCGGTTCAGACTATGCCTAGAAACGAAATTTCAAGTCATTTGGATTAATTTTTGGATTAATTAATTTGGATAAGTTTTTGAATTATAAATATTCAAAATTTAGATCTCCTAAAGTTAAATTACATTTTTATATTTTTACTAATATCTCTTGAAATTATAATCCTAATGTGATAATTTTTTGTGTGGTTATAATACTAAAAAAACGAAACATGAATACATTTAATTTGTAATTTTGAAAATTTTATAATATGAATTATGAATTTAATATCCGAAAAAATATTAATTGAAACATACAATTTTTTGATAGATTTATATTTATTATGTTCTGCTTTAGCGAATTCTCAATTTGAAATATTTTTCTAAGTAGTTAACGAATTACGCTTGAAAAACGTCAAAACGACGATTTAAAGGTCCGTATATGATGTGCAGAGAAGCATAATTTCAAAAATATATATATTTTACTCATTTTATTCAAACATTTGGATCAACACATAGTCGAAACATATTAAGCGAGTGAAATGGTCATATTGGCAAGAAATAATACATTAATAGAACTGACATTGTCATTCTGTAGCATTTCAGCAGTCGAGTACCAACATCAATTCGGATACAGAACCTAAAATATACACATTTTAAACTAATTTGAAACTAATCGTACGAATTTCATGAAAATTTGTTGTAGAATTTGTTTATGGTGTCATACTTGGGTATTGCTATCGAAAAAAGCAAAGTTTGGGTTCATTTTGATATGCAGATGGCTCCCTAAGCAAATTTTATATACATAATTTAAAAGTAGACTTTATTTCCAATCGTTTCGTATACCAGTAACTTTCTTCTACAATAATTTGTTGTAGAGTTAATAGGGGTGTTCACTTTTTTTTCCCTCAACCGTACATTTTCGTTCGTGGTTATATTATATTTTCGAAAAAGTTGCCTTTTTTTGCAGTGTATACGTATGTATAACATACTGCTTTGTATAAAAGACTTTTCTTTGTTATCTTCTTACGTTTTAAATTAATATTTGTTCTTAAAATATTCGAATACATATGGGGCATTCTCACAATCTTTTGACTTTCATGTCCCTGAATAATAATTTTTATTTTAATACACTTTTTTGTGTTTTTTTTTTTTATTTCATATAATGGGGAACATCCCATTGCATGATTTCATAACAATATTAAAGAGATAAATAAGTTTTGGACGATGTTGGGGGTCCAAATACCTGGAAAACTCCTATACCGTCCCGTGTCCCTGATGCAGATTTTTAAGTTTGGAGCTGTCTGTATGAAATTGTTTCAATAAAAATAATTCGATGTAATTTTTTTCCGAAATTGGAACTATTGTTTTATATAAATATGTAGCAAAAAATTAACCTGCACACATTTTTAGGGTTGTTATTATTTTTTAAACTCTGTCCCTGGGTTTTAGATTCCTTACCGTCCCTCTTCTAAAATTATACAGAAAATCACTCCAGCCACAGAATTTTTTTCAAGTTTTTTTCTCATACAGAAATATGCTAGAGAAAGAATGTCTAAAATTCTTTGACAGGAAATTTACTGCAGAATTTAAATCAGCATTTAAATATCAATTTCAAGCATCGTGGCTTTATTGGTAGTCTTACCGTCCCCAAGGTTCATTCCTGCACTTTTCGAGGTAAATTAAAAAAAAATAATTTAATCCAATGTTAACAACTGTTTCTAAAAATCATTGAACATTGTGGCTATCACTTAGTCTTACCATGATTTTCCTAAAAATAGGTGGTAATTTTCCTTACCGTTCCATCCTTACCGTCCCTTTTTTTACCATTTCGTCCCTTTTTTCTTATACCATCCCCTTTTTTTACCTTACCGCCCCTTCTTTAACACCTCTTTAAGACAATGTTATACAAAAATTCTGTTTTAAAAGAACTACATTTTTATTATTTCTTATTTGAATTTCCTGTGGGTACTATGCAAATTCATTATAAGTAAAAATTTAGAAGAAAATAAAAAGTTATAGGGTAAAATGGTAAGGAAAATTAAACTCGCAAGTTAACTTAAACCTCAGTTAAGTAAAAAAAATTTTCGCTTCTGACCATTTTAGGTAGCTTTCTTTACAAAAAGCTACCTACTGCAGCCGTTCCGAGGAAAGCGATTTCAAAAAATTTTGGTATATTTTCATCGATCATGACCCCCAGACCCCGAAACCACCCTCCGTTCAAAATTGATATATATATATATATATGACCTATGTCACACTGTAACTCTCGTATTTATGAACCGATTTGGATGTAATTCGGTGTGTACATAGTACATACCAATGTCTCGACCGAGTTCTTTGGCCAGCTTCATCCGCCATTTTGTTTCAAAATGGCGGCCATTTAAAAAATTTAAAAAAATTTTTAATTTGAAATGTGGTGCCAAAAAATTGAAAATGGAAAAATATTTTTTTCTTATGTATTTGACCTTTATACAAAGACTCCGTAGCAGTTTTTGTTTCGTCTATATCTTAAAAAATGGCTGAGTTATAGCATTTTGAATTTCTAGCGAAGCTGACATTTTGAAACGTCCTGAATTTTGTCACGCGATAAAAGGCGTATTTATAAACGAATTTGGATGTAACTTCGTTTATACATAGTACAGACCAATATCTCGACCGAGTTCGTTGGCCAGCTTCATCCGCCATTTTGTTTAAAAATGGCGGCCATTTAAAATTTTAAGAAAAAATTTAAATTTGAAATGTGGTACCAAAAAATTGAAAGTTGAAAAAATATTTTTTTCTTATGTGTTTGACCTCGATAAAAAGATTCGGGAGCAGTTTTAGGTAGCTTTCTTTACAAAAAAGCTACCTATTGCAGCCGTTCGGAGGAAAGCAATTTCAAAAAATTTTGGTATATTTTCATCGATCATGACCCCCAGACCCCGAAACCGCCCTCCGTTCAAAATTGATATATATCTGACCTATGTCACACTGTAACTCCCGTATTTATGAACCGATTTGGATGTAATTCGGTGTGTACATAGTACATACCAATCTCTCGACCGAGTTCGTTGGCCAGCTTCATCCGCCATTTTGTTTCAAAATGGTGGCCATTTAAAATTTTTTTTAAAATTTAAAATTTGAAATGTGGTACCAAAAAATTGAAAATAGAAAAATATTTTTTTCTTATGTATTTGACCTTTATACAAAGATTTCGGAGCAGTTTTTGTTTCGTCTATATCTTAAAAAATGGCTGAGTTATAGCATTTTGAATTTCTAGCGTGGCTGACATTTTGAAACGTCCTGAATTTTGTCACGCGATAAAAGGGTTATTTATGAACCGATTTGGATGTAACTTCGTTTATACATAGTACATACCAATGTCTCGACCGGGTTCGTTGGCCAGCTTCACCCGCCATCTTGTTTAAAAATGGCGGCCATTTAAATTTTTAAGAAAAATTTAAATTTGAAATGTGGTACCAAAAATTGAAAATGGAACAATATTTTTTTCTTATGTGTTTGACCTTGATAAAAAGATTCGGGAGCAGTTTTTGTTTCATCTATATCTTAAGAAATGGCTGAGTTATAGCATTTTGAATTTCTAGCGTGGCTGACATTTTGAAACGTCCTGATTTTTCTCACGTAATAACAGGCGTATTTATGAACCGATTTGGATGCAATTCGGTGTGTACATAGTACATACCAATCTCTCGACCGAGTTCTCTGGCCAGCTTCATCCGCCATCTTGTTTCAAAATGGCGGCCATTTAAAAAAATTAAAAAATAAAAAAAATTAAATGAGATACCAAAAATTTGGAAAATGAAAAAGATTTTTTTTTTGTATGTGTTTGACCTTAATACAAAGATTCCGGAACAGTTTTTCTTTCGTGTATATCTAAAAAAATTGGCTGAGTAATAGCATTTTGAATTTCTCTTGTGGCTGACATTTTAAAACGAACTGATTTTTGTCACGCGATAACAGGCGTATTTATGAACCTATTTGGATGTAACTTGGTCTGTACATAGTACATACCAATGTCTCGACCGAGTTCGTTGGCCAGCTTCATTCGCCATCTTGTTTCAAAAGGGTTGCCATTTAAAAAAAATTAAATTTAAATTTCAAAATGAGGTATTAAAAAATTGGAAAATGAAAAAGATTTTTTTTATGTGTTTGGCCTTGATACAAAGATTCCGGAGCAGTTTTTGTTTCTGAAAATTTGTTCTTTTGTTGATATCTTAAAAAATGGTTGATTTATAGCACTTTGAATTTCTAGCATGGCTAACATTTTGAAACGATCTTGTATTTGTCACGCGATAACACACGTATTCGCCTATTTCGATGTAAGAAGGCATGTGGATAGTATACATCAACACCTCGACCAAGTTCGCTGGCCAGATTCATCAGCCATCTTGTTTCAAAATGGCGGCCATTAAATTAAAAAAATATATATATATTTAAAGTGAGGTGCAAAAAAATTAGAAATTGAAAAAGGTTTCTTTCTTAAGTATTTGATCTTGATATAAGGATTCAGGAGCATTTTTTGTTTGTCTTTACCTTAAAAAATGGCTCAGATATAGCAGTTTCAATTTCTATTGTGGGTGACATTTTGAAAAATCTGATTTTTTGCATGCGACAGCACTCCTATATATTAACCGATTCCGATGTGAGTGAGCATGTGCACAGCAATTACTAAGGTCTCGACCAAGTTGACTGCTTAGCCTCATCCACCATGTTGTCTTAAAATGACAGGCACTTTAAGAAATTGCCGAATTTGGCAGCCAAATATAAGTTACTTTAAAGAAAAGCAGCTTGGATAAAGCTGACTAATTTCGCGAAATTCTCATTCATTATATTGATAAAAATTAGTATTGAATCTCCTATATTCGGTGTCCACTAAATTGAGCTTCGTGTGTTTGCATGATATAAGTTGGCTTTTTTAAAATAAGGATTATGAAAGCTACCTCTTCCTCCCGGCACTGGCCGGAAGGACTTTTTTTTTTTCGTCTATATCTTAAAAAATGGCTGAGTTATAGCATTTTGAATTTCTAGTGTGGCTGACATTTCGAAACGCCCTGATTTTTGCCACGTGATAACAGACGTATTTATGAACCGATTTGGATGTATCTTGGTGTGTACATAGTACATACAAATAACTCGACCGAGTTCGTAGGCCAGCTTCATCCGCCATCTTGTTTCAAAATAGCGGCCATTTAAAAAAATAAAAAAATAAATAAATTTAAAATGAGATACCAAAACATTGGAAAATGAAAAAGTCCTTCCGGCCAGTGCCGGGAGGAAGAGGTAGCTTTCATATTGCTTATTTTTAAAAAGCCAACTTATATTATTCAAACACGCGATGCTCAATTTAGTGGAAACCGAATATAGGAGATTCAATACTAATTTTTATCAATACTAAATCATTATGACATTAAATCATTATTTGAAACAAGATGGCGGATGAAGCTGGCCAACGAACTCGGTCGAAATATTTGTATGTACTATGTACGCACCAAGGTACATCCAAATCGGTTCATAAATACGCCTGTTATCACGTGACAAAAATCAGGACGTTTCAAAATGTCAGCCACGCTAGAAAGTCAAAATGCTATAACTCAGCCATTTCTTAAGATATAGACGAAACAAAAACTGCTCCCGAATCTTTTTATCAAGGTCAAACAAATAAGAAAAAAAAAGTATTTTTTCAATTTTCAATTTTTTGGTACCACATTTCAAATTTAAATTTTTCTTAAAAATTTAAATGGCCGCCATTTTTAAACAAGATGGCGGATGAAGCTGGCCAACGAACTCGGTCGAGACATTGGTATGTACTATGTATAAACGAAGTTACATCCAAATCGGTTCATAAATACGCCTTTTATCGCGTGACAAATTTCAGGGCGTTTGAAAATGTCAGCCACGCTAGAAATTCAAAATGCTATAACTCAGCCATTTTTTAAGATATAGACGAAACAAAAACTGCTCCGGAATCTTTGTATAATGGTCAAATACATAAGAAAAAAATATTTTTTCAATTTTCAATTTTTTGGTACCACATTTCAAATTTCAATTTTTCTTAAAAATTTAAATGGCCGCCATTTTTAAACAAGATGGCGGATGAAGCTGGCCAACGAACTCGGTCGAGACATTGGTATGTACTATGTATAAACGAAGTTACATCCAAATCGGTTCATAAATACGCCTTTTATAGCGTGACAAAATTCAGGACGTTTGAAAATGTCAGCCACGCTAGAAATTCAAAATGCTATAACTCAGCCATTTTTTAAGATATAGACGAAACAAAAACTGCTCCGAAATCTTTGAATAAAGGTCAAATACATAAGAAAAAAATATTTTTCCATTTTCAATTTTTTGGTACCACTTTTCAAATTTAAATTTTTTTTAAAAATTTTAAATGGCCGCCACTTTGAAACAAAATGGCGGATGAAGCTGGCCAACGAACTCGGTCGAGACATTGGTATGTACTATGTACACACCGAATTACATCCAAATCGGTTCATAAATACGAGAGTTACAGTGTGACAAAAGTCAGATATATATATATATATATATATATATATGGATATATATATATATATATATATATATATATATATATATATATATATATATCAATTTTGAACGGAGGGTAGTTTCGGGGTCTGGGGGTCATGATCGATGAAAATATACCAAAATTTTTTGAAATCGCTTTCCTCCGAACGGCTGCAATAGGTAGCTTTTTGTAATGAAAGCTACCTAAGTTTTTTCGTATGTGTTTGACCTTAATACAAAGATTCCGGAACAAGATTTGTTTCGTCTATATCTAAAAAAATGGCTGCGTTATAACATTTTGAATTTCTATTGTGGCTGACATTTTAAAACGACCTGATTTTTGTCACGCGATAACAGGCGTATTTATGAACCGATTTGAATGTAACTTGGTCTGTACATAGTACATACCAATGTCTCGACCGAGTTCGTTGGCCAGCTTCATTCGCCATCTTGTTTCAAAAGGGTTGCCATTTAAAAAAATGTAATTTAAAATTTAAAATAAGGTATTAAAAAATTGGAAAATGAAAAATATTTTTTTTTATGTGTTTGGTCTTGATACAAAGATTCTGGAGCAGTTTTTGTTTCTGAAAATTTGTTCTTTTGTTTATATCTTAAAAAATGGTTGAATTATAGCACTTTGAATTTCTATCATGGCTAACACTTTGAAACGATCTTGTATTTGTCTCGCGATAACACACGTATTCGCCTATTTCGATGGAAGAAGGCATGTGGATAGTATACATCAGTATCTCGACCAAGTTCGCTGGCCAGCTTCATCAGCCATCTTGTTTCAAAATGGGGGCCATTAAATTAAAAATATATATGTATTTAAAGTGAGGTGCAAAAAAATTAGAAATTGAAAAAGTCCTTCCGGCCAGTGCCGGGAGGAAGAGGTAACTTTCATAATGCTTATATTAAAAAAGCCAACTTATATCATGCAAACACCCGAAGCTCAATTTAGTGGAAACCGAATATAGGAGATTCAATACTAATTTTTATCAATATAATGAATGAGAATTTCGCGAAGTTAGTCAGCTTTATCCAAGCTGCTTTTGTTTAAAGTAACTTATATTTGGCTGCCAAATTCGGCAATTTCTTAAAGTGCCTGTCATTTTAAGACAACATGGTGGATGAGGCTAAGCAGTGAACTTGGTCGAGACCTTAGTAATTGCTGTGCACATGCTCACTCACATCGGAATCGGTTTATATATAGGAGTGCTGTCGCATGCAAAAAATCAGATTTTTCAAAATGTCACCCACAATAGAAATTGAAACTGCTATATCTGAGCCATTTTTTAAGATAAAGACAAACAAAAAATGCTCCTGAATCCTTATATCAAGATCAAATACTTAAGAAAGAAACCTTTTTCAATTTCTAATTTTTTTGGACCTCACTTTAAATATATATATTTTTTTTAATTTAATGGCCGCCATTTTGAAACAAGATGGCTGATGAATCTGGCCAGCGAACTTGGTCGAGGTGTTGATGTATACTATCCACATGCCTTCTTACATCGAAATAGGCGAATACGTGTGTTATCGCGTGACAAATACAAGATCGTTTCAAAATGTTAGCCATGCTAGAAATTCAAAGTGCTATAAATCAACCATTTTTTAAGATATCAACAAAAGAACAAATTTTCAGAAACAAAAACTGCTCCGGAATCTTTGTATCAAGGCCAAACACATAAAAAAAATCTTTTTCATTTTCCAATTTTTTAATACCTCATTTTGAATTTTAAATTTAATTTTCTTTAAATGGCAACCCTTTTGAAACAAGATGGCGAATGAAGCTGGCCAACGAACTCGGTCGAGACATTGGTATGTACTATGTACAGACCAAGTTACATCCAAATAGGTTCATAAATACGCCTGTTATCGCGTGACAAAAATCAGGTCGTTTTAAAATGTCAGCCACAAGAGAAATTCAAAATGCTATTATTCAGCCATTTTTTTTTTAGATATAGACGAAAGAAAAACTGTTCCGGAATCTTTGTATTAAGGTCAAACACATGCAAAAAAATCTTTTTCATTTTCCAATTTTTTGGTATCTCATTTAATTTTTTTTTTTTAAATGGCCGCCATTTTGAAAGAAGATGGCGGATGAAGCTGGCCAACGAACTCGGTCGAGATATTTGTATGTACTATGTACACACCAAGGTACATCCAAGTCGGTTCATAAATACGCCTGTTATTACGTGAGAAAAATCAGGACGTTTCAAAATGTCAGCCACGCTAGAAATTCAAAATGCTATAACTCAGCCATTTCTTAAGATATAGACGAAAGAAAAACTGCTCCCGAATCTTTTTATCAAGGTCAAACACATAAGAAGAAAATATTTTTTCAATTTTCAATTTTTGGTACCACATTTAAAATTTAAATTTTTCTTAAAAATTTAAATGGCCGCCATTTTTAAACAAGATGGCGGGTGAAGCTGGCCAACAAACCCGGTCGAGACATTGGTATGTACTATGTATAAACGAAGTTACATCCAAATCGGTTTATAAATACGCCTTTTATCTCGTGACAAAATTCAGGACGTTTCGAAATGTCAGCCACGCTAGAAATTCAAAATGCTATAACTCAGCCATTTTTTAAGATATAGACGAAACAAAAACTGCTCCGAAATCTTTGTATAAAGGTCAAATACATAAGAAAAAAATATTTTTCCATTTTCAATTTTTTGGTACCACATTTCAAATTTTAAATTTTTAAAAAAATTTTAAATGGCCGCCATTTTGAAACAAAATGGCGGATGAAGCTGGCCAACGAACCCGGTCGAGAGATTGGTATGTACTATGTACACACCGAATTACATCCAAATCGGTTCATAAATACGCCTTTTAACGCGTGACAAAATTCAGGACGTTTCAAAATGTCAGCCACGGGTCATTCCATGTCAATTCAGGCAGGCATGTAACCCACCATCACAGATTTTGATGAAACTGCGTGTGTTTGTTCCTTTTATTAAGATATGATTCCCAGTATTTTTTTTTACTCCTTGGTCAAATAGTTTCTGAGAAAAAAATTGTCAAAATTTTGAAAAACTGCCGTCAGTTGGCATTCTTGACGGCTCGATTTTCAAATGTAGCATGACATAAATATGATCATATTTCAATATCTATTCTACAAATCATCTTCAAACAATTTATGCATAATATATAGGGTACGCAGTTTATGAAAAAAAAAAATACTGTTACGCTTATAACATTTTAAGTGTGTCTAAAAAATGTTTAATCTTTGAAGTCGTGATTTTTTTTATGAAAAATAATGCATTAACTAAAATAGCAGTATCAACAAAAGGCGGTATTTTTATTAAATTTATTTTTTGTGAGGGATATACTTAAAGGTGTCTCTTACCAGATTCTGAAATAAAAATAGTGGGATTTTGGGTGTTTTTAGTAGTATTTCCTATTTAAAAATATTTTGAGGCGTATTTCAAATCAAATTAAGCAGAGTCATTCCATGTCAGTTCGCCTAAGACATTTAATTCACTGTCACAAATTTCAATAAAACTGGGTATGTTTATAGCTCATTTTAAGACAGGATCAAGGGAATTAAAGGTGATTACAAGTAAAATATTTTTTAAGATAAAAAAAATATCTAAATTTTGAAATTTTTTTAAAAATGTTTTTAATTACAGATCTATATTGAAAGACTGCATAAAAAAAAATGTCATTTCAATATAAAATCACTAAATAAGTTTCAAATAATGTATATGTGACAAATAATGTAGGCAGATTATTATTTATTGCTGTTTGTCATGTTTAAATGCTAAGAGTGTGTTTAATCTTGTGAATTCTCAAAATCAAGAATTTTGTGAAAAGTAATGTGTTAATCAAAAATTTATTATTAACCGAAGGCAGGCTGTTATTACTTTTTTTAATTGTACGTAAAAATATCTTTTCAATAGTTATAAAATAAAAATAGTGAAAATATGAGCAATTTTAACAAAATTTTCATAAAATGTGAATGTTTAATGATAAATATTGAAGCTTTTCATGCTAAGATGTACTATAATGACTACGATATCGTGTATTGCTACTCTTGCTTAAATATAATACATACAATAATAAAATAACAAATATTATTTACAGCAATAAAAATTAAATTAAATAGTACAAGTTCCTTTACCAACACTACATTGCTCAACAGCCGACTTAAAATCAACAGCCCACTCTTATTGAAAAATACTTTCAACTGTTCAAATAATAAATAAACTGCATTTAAAAATCTTAATATC
The DNA here is from genome assembly GCA_963932465.1 of Maratus speciosus. Taxonomy (NCBI): domain Eukaryota; kingdom Metazoa; phylum Arthropoda; class Arachnida; order Araneae; family Salticidae; genus Maratus; species Maratus speciosus. Next base: position 568,880,781 of record OZ010787.1, read on the forward strand.
AACTTATTATCTTAAGACTATAATAATAACTAAACAATATAATGAATTTATAAATCAGATTTTAATTGAAAATTCATGAAATGGTCCCTTTAAATGTTGTTGTTCATCAAGTCAATCAAAACAAATTATAAAAAAAAAATAGTGAACCTAACATGCTGACTGCAATGACACTTCTAACAAAACTAATTAATTCATTACCATCTGAAATCAAACCCGAAAGATGAAAAAGAAAAAAAAAATCATCCGTAGTGTGAATGTGACATACTCAGTGGTTGTTGAGATAGGAATATCTTTGTGACATTTTCACCTGTACTTCAATAAAATATAAACATGTAAACTTTTTTCATTCATCCAAATTAAGTAAAACAATTATAAAATTTTCTTGTCATTACACCAGATGTTAAATTTTTCGTTACATACTATTAGATAAGTTCTTTACTTTTAGACATTATTGACATAATATCATAAAATTTACTATACGTATTTTCTATAAGTGTATAAACAATGTATATTTGCTTTATTAAACATAAATGAATAATTTTTAAATAATTTGTTTGAGAACAGGAATATATATATACACACATATATATGTTGAAAATCCATTTTTCAGCAATATTGTGATGAAATAAATCAAATATAGCCCGCGGATCAAACAATCGTGTTTCGACACAGAAATTTTTAAAAATAAAATGTAACTTTTTAGATCACAGTAAATATTGGTCTTCAAATACTGAATAAAATTTCTGGGTCCAAACTGAATTGTTTGATCTGCGGGCTATTCACCCGAAATTACGGTACATATCATTAGAAACTGAATAAAGTTACAAAAGTGCAACTCATTAAGTTTTAAATAATTTTTTAGATATAGTTATTTGAAAGATATAAATATAATGGATTATGCATTTTTTGCATATATTTAAAGCGCAATTCGTCAAAATTTTCTTCAAAAGAGTGAAATTTGGTATTTTTTTCAATATTAGCAGTTCAATGCTAAATTTTCAATATTAACAGCCAAATATGAGTTTAAAGATTAGGACTGTCATTTTGAAAATTTCTATTGGGCGGTGAGGAGCTAGTGATTTTTCTCTTTTTTGGAAAGAGATAATTGCTCTTCGTCCTAGAAGTTTTACTAAAAAAAATATTGTTTATTTTTTTCCTTAAGAAACGAACATAAAAGATAATTTGAAAAATAAAATAAATGTTTAAATAAAAATATTTCCAGGGATGATACATTGGATACATTTTACATCTGAAAATATTGATAATTTTAAATATGATTTAAATACTACTAAAACCAACCAAAATCCCACTATTTTTATTTCAGATCCAGTTATAATGTAGTATTATGCACAATTTAAAATTAAAAAATTAGTCATAGAAACTCCGCCTCTGATTGATAAAGATTTTTTTATAATTTCCTTATTTTTTGTAAAATATTTTTGATTTCAAAGATTATACAATTTTTTAGACACATTTAAATATTTTTTAACATTACAGCAATATTTTTTTCATAATCTACATACTTTATTTACCTTAATTAAATTATTCGAAGAAGATTTCTTCATTAGTTATTGAAATATGATTTTATATATAAAATGAGGCCTTTGAAAATTGAACAATCATTAATGGCAACTCGTGGCATTTTTCCAAAACTTTGATAATTTTTTCTCATATTTTCACTATTTTTATTTTATAACTATATTTAAGATATTTTTACGCACAATTAAAAAAAGCAATAACATCCTGCCTTCGGTTAATAATAAATTTTTGATTAACACATTATTTTTGACAAAATTCTTGATTTTAAAAATTCACAAGATAAAAGACACTCTTAGTGTTTAAACATGATAAAAAACAAGAAATAATAATCTGCCTACATTATTTGTCACATATACATTATTTGAAACCTATTCAGTGATTTTATATTGAAATGACTTTTTTTTTTTTTTTTTAATGCAGTCTTTGAATATCGAACTGTAATTAAAAAAATTTAAAATTTTTTTTCAAAATTTTTATATTTTTTATCTTAAAAAATATTTTACTTGGGATCAAGAAAATTAAAGGTGATTACGTCTTAAAATAAGCTATAAACAAACCCAATTTCATAGGAATTTGTGACAGTGATTAAATGGCTTAGGGGAACTGACATGGAATGACTCTGCTTGATTTGATTTGAAATGCACCTCAAAATATTTTTAAATAGGAAATACTACCAAAAACACCCAAAATCCCACTATTTTTATTTCAGAATCAGGTAAAGGACACCTTTAAGTATATCTCCCACAAAAAATAAATTTAATAAAAATACCGCCTTTTGTTGCTAATGCTTTTTTTGTTAATGCATTTTTTTTCATAAAAAATTCACGACTTCAAAGTTTAAATATTTTTTTAGACACACTTAAAATGTTAGCGTAACTAAATATAAGCGTAACAATATATTTTTTTCATAAGCTGCGTACCCTAAATATTATGCATAAATTATTTGAAGATGATTTGTAGAGTAGATATTGAAATATGATTATATATATGACATGCTATATTTGAAAACCGAGCTGTCAAGAATGCCAACTGACGGCAGTTTTTCGAAATTTTGACAATTTTTTTCTCAGAAACTATTTCACCAAGGAGCAAAAAAAATTACTGGTGATCATATCTTAATAGTAAGAATAAACATACGTAGTTTCATTAAAATCTGTGATGGTGGGTTACATATTGATATTTTACTGCCTGATTTGATGTGGAATGCCCCCCACGCTAGAAATTCAAAATGCTATAACTCAGCCATTTTTTAAGATATAGACGAAACAAAAACTGCTCCGGAATCTTTGTATAAAGGTCAAATGCATAAGAAAAAAATATTTTTCCATTTTTAATTTTTTGGTACAACATTTCAAGTTTTAAATTTTTTTAAAAATTTTAAATGGCCGCCATTTTGAAATAAAACGGCGGATGAAGCTGGCCAACGAACTCGGTCGAGACATTGGTATGTACTATGTACACACCGAATTACATCGAAATCGGTTCATAATTACGGGAGTTACAGTGTGACATAGGTCAGATATATATATATATATATATATATATATATATATATATATATATATATATTGATATATATATATATATATATATATATATATATATATATTGATATATATATATATATATATATATATCAATTTTGAACGGAGGGTGGTTTCGGGGTCTGGGGGTCATGATCGATGAAAATATACCAAAATTTTTTGAAATCGCTTTCCTCCGAACGGCTGCAATAGGTAGCATTTTTGTAAAGAAAGCTACCTAAAAGGTTTCTTTCTTAAGTATTTGACCTTGATATAAGGATTCAGGAGCATTTTTTGTTTGTCTTTATCTTAAAAAATGGCTCAGATATAGCAGTTTCAATTTCTAACGTGGGTGACATTTTGAAAAATCTGATTTTTTGCCTGCGACAGCACTCGTATAAATCAACCGATTCCGATGTGAGTGAGCATGTGCACAGCAATTACTAAGGTCTCGACCAAGTTCACTAGTTAGCCTCATCTACCATGTTGTCTTAAAATGGCAGGCACTTTAAGAAATCGCCGAATTTGGCAGCCAAATATAAGTGACTTTAAATAAAAGCAGCTTGGATAAAGCTGACTAATTTCGCGAATTTCTCATTCATAATGATTTAGTATTGATAAAAATTAGTATTGAATCTCCTACATTCGGTTTCACTTAATTGAGCTTCGTGTGTTTGAATAATATAAGTTGGCTTTTTTAAAATAAGGAATATGAAAGCTACCTCTTCCTCCCGGCACTGGCCGGAAGGACTTTTTTCTTTAGTTTGAATCCTTAGGGCATTCGTCTATCAGATTAAAATGTTGTTTTAGCAAGTTTAATTTCGCCAGATTTTTTTCCCCAAAAGTCAAAAGATTGTGAGAATGCCCCATATACATTCAGAGCTGAATGTGTGTCAGAGATTAGTTCCGGTACAGCGTTATTTTCAGTGAATATTTAAATACTAGCAGGAGCTCAGCCCACCAGAGCTTATAAATACTGCGCATCATAGAAGACCACCGCTTTATGTCGTATTTTGCTGGATGATTAAAGAAAAAACTCCTTGGCAAAAGTAAGATTCTGAAAATTCCAATTATACATGATTTTGCTATCTGGTTATTCGTTAGATTTATGTGTATGTTATATATACAAGGGTATAAACCCGTGCTTCCCAGGTTACAGTATATGGATGAAAACCATCATATATATTATTTTTGATGTTAACATCCTTTTTTTCTCTTCGCATACTCAGGGCACAGCGATGAATATGAATGAGGTATTTTCGAAAGGTTCTGCAAGTGGCTTTTGACATAATATACTTATATATCGTTAAAACACATTATTTGATAAAAAGAATTTCAGTTAATAAAAAATTAATGAAAAAAAAAAGCGTATCAGCAAATAATCTCAAAAATGCGGTGAGAAAACCTTGCTGTTTTTTCTACTATTTTCTATTGTTCCTACTGGTCTACTGTTTTTTTTTTTTTTTTTTTTTTTTTTTTTTTAAATAACTCTAATAGATTTTTTACTTTAATATATTTTTGAAATACCCACTAACAATGCTAAAAATCATATTTATATGAAAGATAACAATAATGCGTTCAAATAGTTTTGAAACGTATTAAAAGCGGTATTTTTATATTGGCCTCACGTCAAAATTAACAGCCGAAGAAATCTTTAAAAATCGCTATTTACAATCAACCTTTTTGATTCTGTTCATTTCGGTGGAGTGAAAAGCGAAATTCGATTGCATGTTTTGAATTTGTGTTTTATTTATATTTTATTGTTTAATTTATTGATTGTTGAATGTTTTAATTTCGGTATGGAATATAAACTGGAATCAAATGATGAGCTATTTATATTGATTTAGGTGCAAACGGATTTATCTTTCGTAATCGTCTGCAGGCGATAGAGATAGATTTGAAATAATTTATGCCTGAAAATTAATTCAACATAACTGCCAAATTTTACGCTTTTTCCTTACCACTAAAATTTAATAGAAAGTTTTGCCTTATTTAAATTGCAGATTTCGATGTTTAAGGGGGTCCGGGACACAAAAATCTTCAATTTTTCAAATTTTTTTTTAATTATTAGATTAAAAATTTATCTGCCGTTTTCTGCTTAAAATAATGTTTAAATCATGTTTCTATCTTAATTAGAACAGGAAATATTAATTTTTTCGTTTTGGTTTGTTTTCAAAATCTGTCTTTCAAGCTATGGTTGTCAAGGAAACGAGTTCTTGTGAGATTGCATTTTTCTTCATGATAGGTTTTTTCACCATTTCTCATATTTAAATTCTTATAACTCGAGAACCGTTAAAGATACAGGGTTGAAACTCAGAACATATCTTTTTCAATTATTTTACTTTACTTTTGAGTCAGCATATTTGAAAAAAATATTTATTTTTGAAAATATGATTTTTTTTTTAAAGTTGCACCACTTTTTTGTAATTTTTTTCGTTAAATATTTTTAATTTTTTTAAAAATTAATATTTTTTAAAATGCTGGCTCTAAATAAAAATTTGTATATTTCTGTTTATTTAAATGAAAAAAAAAAATGAAATTCTATAAATAATATTTCGAGTTATAACGATTTTAAACTACCCCACTTTTTTAACAAAATTAAAAATTTAATTTTTTTTTAATTAGGAGAAGTTTTATCATGCGATTTTGTTTATAAATGATATGGTTAACCATCACAAAAAATTTCAAAATTTTAACTCAATAAATAACAATTTTTTGAAAATGTGTCCCGGACCCACTTAAATAAACCAAAATTTTCTATTAAATTTTAGTGGTAGGAAAAAAGCGTAAAAGTTGGCAGCTATGATTTAAAAACAATAAAAATTGAGTAAATGGCAACACAGTTTTCAAACAAATTGCGATATAGTTTTCAAACAAATTGCATTTGGAAGTACATTGTTTTCCCTATTCGACAGTGTAAAAATTGAAAATGTTGGGTATTTATAAGTTTAAAAAATTGCAATAAGAGTTAAATTTAATTGTCTGCTGTTGCCACCGTCAAAATGACGTCAGCGTTACGCACGGACACGTTTGTCTTTTATAATATGCATATGCATAGCTGTCAAGTGTTCCGTGTTTCGGTAAACAACAGGAAAAAAGGAATTGTTAGCACTTAGCAGCTATGTATCTGAACTGTGTATCTGTATCAATTTTTGTATCAATTATTGTAACCTGACTTTATGTGCGTGAGTACGTCCAGACGGCAGAGAGACAGACGGAGAAACCGAATTCATAAACGCTTTCAATTCTGTTGAAAACATCAAAATTGTCTAATAATTTCTTTTAAATGGCGTGTGAAATAATCTTTATGGAAACTGCTTATATATATTTTTTTCAAAAATTATGACTTATTTAAGGTAAGTCAAATGTATCTTATCAAAATGTTTTTATTTATAGTTAGATTCGGATGCAAAATTATTTTTTAAAAAATCATATTTTATGGAAATTTAAAGAAATTGTCAATTAATGGGGGGAAAAATGCGAAGAATTTGTTGCTTTGCCAAACTATGTACACAGTTAATTCTAAAAAACACAATAAAAAATGAAAACACTCAGCTTAACTTATAAATTATTATAGTCTGTAGACTTTGTAGAATCTGTAGACATTGTACAGATAAGTAGGATAGACGAATATTGAAAATTTTCATAAAAAAACTAAAAGTTTTAACAGAAATTTTATCACAAACCAAAGTTAGTAAATAAAGAGCTCTTTAAAGATTTTACTTTAAAAAGAAAAAAAAAATCCCTGCCGGTTTGGCCTACAGGCGGAGGTACGTTTCGAAGAATACTGCAGCTATGTATCTGTAGATATATTTAAAATATATTAAAAATTTTATTTTGCTAAAGAAAAAAGACTTTCAATTTAGCATATAATGTATGAAATAAAAAGATGCAGATTAAGGAGGAGGGGGGGGGGATATGTTACGGCTGTTAATAGCTTAGAATATTAGGGATCCAGTACATTTTATGCCAGAAGTTAAAGTCTGTATATGCATTCATTGCATATTTACCGGGTGTCCCAAAAATGACTGATGGATTTTAAAATTCAATAACGTGCAAACGGTGACAGATATTTAAAAAATTCTTGCAGGAGGGTTATGTACGATATCAGGAGTTTTTTTACTGTGATTCTTGATTTTAGTTCGAATTTCAAACAATAGATGGCTCTGCGAGAAGTAGCTGCTCATTCCAGACCCTTTTTTTGGAACTTCGGGATCCATTCAAAACATTTGAATCTCCTTTTTTCGCATGAGAGAAGAAAGAGGCCGAAAAATCGTTTCTGGATTTAGCGCCTATTGCTTTCGGCGCCATCTATCGCTGCTATTTTTAACTAAAACTGGGAATCGCAGCATAAAAACTCCTGACATCTTACATAACTCTCCTGCAATTTTTTTTTAAATATCTGTCACCGTTTACAAATTATCGAATTTTAAAATCCATCAGTTATTTTTGGGACACCTGGTACCCACATTTCTATTTTAATATGTTGAAAACATGCGGTATTTAGAAGTTATAAAAATTGAAATAAATGTTAATAAAAGTTAAATTTAATCGTCTGTTGTTGCCACCGTCAAAATGACGTCAGCATTACGGCCGGACACGTAATTCTGACGCTGGTGCACGTTACGCACCATTTATATTTTAATTACATTAGTATACAGAAGACAATTTCATTCGTTAAATAAATTATTTTCATGTTTAATGGCTTTTCATAGTCACGATAAATACTGGAACAAGCCTTTTCAAGCATAATAATAATGTGCGTCTTTTTTTTTTCTTCTTTTTCAATTCCTACTATTAGTTCACACTCTCCCTATATTTATTTATTTATATATTTATTTATTTATATATTTATTTATTTATATATTTATATATTTATATATCTTGTTCAAATTTTCAATCGTTAGTAAAATACTCATTATTCATCCTATCAAGTTGAAATAAATTTCTTTAAACTTGTACTGGATGACAATTGATGTTAATACAGTTTTTTCAAATATTAATTAATTAATTAAAATTTAATTAATTAATTAATTAAAATTTAATTAATTAATTTTAGTTTTGCATGGGAAACAAAATGGCGGCCATTGGTTATTGAAGATCAATGAAAGTATTTTCAATAAGGGGTTACCATAGGGGGGGACCCTGTTCTGTCGCCAAATACCGCCAAGTTCGTCTCCAACTTGGCGGCCAAAAGTGACGCCAACTTGGCGATATCTCTAATATTTCGCCAAATTCCCATAGAGTCCCATTGTAAACTTACTTGCTTATAGAAAATCAACAAATTCAGATATTTTAATGCAACAAAAACTAATATTAGCTTAAGGGATTATATTAAATTTTTCTTTGATGACCTAAGTAGGATTTGACTTTAAAAACAAAATTTTTATATTACTTGTTTTTTGAGTCAAAAAGAAACAGAACGCATATAGTATTAAAAATATGAATAAATAAATATTAAATAACGGAAGAAGAAAGAAATAATTATATAAGAAGTTAAATAATTAAATATTTTTTCTTAATTTGCAGATTTTAACTATGCGCCAAAACTGGTTTTTCTTTTTTTTTTTAAGGTTTGACACCAATTTTTTCAAATGAAGAAAAAAGTGTGCATCATACTGTTTATTTCAAATACGTTAATATATAAAAGACAATTTCCTTTGTTAAATAAATTATTTTATTTAAGGTGTATCGTGTGACACCCCTTTAAAAAAAACAAAAATTAGTATAATACTGATTGTAGTATATGAAAAGACAATTTCATTTGTTAAATAAATTATATTATTTAAGGTGTATCGTGTGACACCCCTTTAAAAAAAACAAAAATTAGTATAATACTGATTGTAGTATATGAAAAGACAATTTCATTTGTTAAATAAATTATTTTGATGATTATTTTATTTTAAGGTGTCCCCACTACGCTTGACATCCATTTTTTTTTTAATAAAGCAAAAATATGTATAATACTGATTGCAGTATATGAAAAGACAATTTCATTTGTTAAATAAATTATTTTTATAAAGATCATTTTATTTTAAGGTTTACATCTATTACACCACATTTTACATCCATTTTTTTAATAAAACAAAAATGAGTACATTACTGATTGTAGTATATGAAAAACAACTTTATATATTAGACTATTTTGATGATTATTTTATTGTAAGATATCCCACTAAATTTGACACCCATTAAAAAAAAAAATGAGTGTATCTACTGAGTGTCTCAAATAAATTAGTATATAAAATGACAATTTCATTTGTTAAATAAATTATTTTGATGTTTATTTTATTACATAGTATTCCACTACATTTGACACCCATATTTTTTAAATAAAGATAAATGAGTATAATACTGATTGTTTCAAATACATTTAGTACATAAAATGACATTTTATTTGTTAAATAAATCATTTAGAATTTTTTTTTTCTTTTTTAGGAAACAATTAAACAAAACATATATTTCAATACTTGATACTTGCCAAAAAGTCATCAAGACTAAAATAATATTAGTTTACTAATTTTTTTTCAATAAATATACAATTTGGATTGCTACAAGTGTAATAAACTTATTATCTAATAAATACTAAAGAAAACTTGCAGAGATCTACCCATTCAAATTATCTCTTTGGTGATTTTTAGGATTCCGTACTTAAAAAGTAATAACGGAACCATTATAAGATCACTCCTGTGTCTGTCTGTCCGTCTGTCACAGCCGTTTCACTCGTAAAGTATAGAACGTGGAAAGTTCAAATTGGGGGAAGTAATAAAGACTACAGACCGACATATTTACAGATTATTAAGTATTCGCAAATATATTTAGGAGAAATGTAGAGGGGCTAATTAAGTTACTTGAAAAAACAAATATTTTCTTCGTATATCGTGTGGGGGTATTGTGTGAAAGCTTTCGTAACGCCGAACTCAAAAATACATTTCTTTTAATTTTAAGTATTATATTTTCAGAGATATAGTCAAAAATGTAGTGCAAAAATATGTCCTCCCCCCATCTATTTCCGAATCCACTGAAAATAAAATTATCATAAAATTAAATGTAGTAGACATTAAGTTAAACCTTGCAGGAAAATTTTAGCGATTACCCTGTGTCACATAGTTTTTGAGAAAAATGCATTTTTCCGTTGCATGCAAATTTTGATTTGCAGGCATTCAGCAAAGGTGTTGAGGATCGCTTGAGGTACCTATTGTAGCAGAAGTATAAAAGCATTGTTGATAATGATTTCCGAAAAAAATCGTCAATAATTAGTCGAGATATTAACCTTTAAAGACACGGACGGTTTGGACATACATAATGACAGGGGCGGTGTACGCTATGTACCATTGGCTTTTAAAGCCCAGGTAGCAACTTTTAATTATATATATGCGTAATGTAATGCCCAGTAGCAGTATAAAAGCAATAAATGTCAAATTGTTAAAAACAGACTAATTTAATTAGAATTAATCATATAAATACTACGGGATTTGCGGCTAGTTATCATTGAGTGGATCTCTAAATACGCCTTCCGTGGCTTTAAAATTTAATTAAAAACCTATATGGAAGAACGCGGCACGAATCAAGACGGCGTTGCAACTTTGCGACCTCCTTTCGAAGCGCGCTTAGCACAATGCCAAGCTTAAACGCTGAACAAGTGTTTTGGTTTAGCTACACATTAAAAAGAAAAGATTATTACTACGCTGAATTTAGTTTTATGAAATGCCAAAGGAAGTTTAACCTCTTGCGCTCTATGACGTACGCAACGTACATCATGCTATTTTGGCCATTTACGACAATGATATACGGCTGATTTTTTAATTAGACATTCCAGATTCTCACCAGAATGTTTTAACTCTTATTTTTGCTTTATAGTCCGGGTGCAACGGTTGAGAAAACTGCAAATCGTGATAAGAATATAACGATTGGTGAGTATCTATTTTAAATTAATATAATGCATTTCAGAGGGGGAGGCATCGCGTAAAGTCGTGGGAATTCTTCAGCGTAGCGTACCTTTCTCTCTACAGTGTAGCTAAAACAAAACCTTTGCTCAAAGTTAAAATTTCGCATTGTGATAAGCGCGCTTCGAAAGGGGGTCGCAAAGTTGCAACGCCGCTTTGGTCCGTTGCCGCGTTTTTCCAGATAAGCTTCTAATTAACTTTTAAAGTCACTGGAGGCGTATTGGGAGGCGTATTGGAGGCGTCCACTCAATGCAAACTAGTCGCAAATACTATAGTATTTATGTGATTAATTCTAATTAAATTAGTCTGTTTTTAAAAATTTGGCATTTATTGCTTTTATATTGCTACTGGGCATTGCATTACACACATATATATATATAATTAAAAGTTGTTAACTAGACTTTATGGTACATAGAGTACGCCGCCCCTGTCATTATGTATGTCTAAACCGTCCGTATCTTTAAAGGTTAATATCTCGGCTAATTACTGACGATTCTTTTCGAAAATCATTATCAACAATGCTTTTATACTTCTGCTACGATAGGTACCTCCAGCGCTGCTCACCACTTTTTCGTAATGCTCGTAAATCGGAATTCGTGTGTAACGGAAAAATGCGATTTTCTCAAAAACTATGTGACCTAGGGTAATCGCGATAATTTTCCTGCAAGGTTTAAATTAACGTCTACTACCTCTAATTTTTTTCATAATTTTAGCGTCAGTAGATTCGGAATTAGATGGGGGGGGGGGGACATATTTTTGAGCTACATTTTCGACGATACCTTTGAAAATATAATACCTAAAATTAAAAGAAGTGTATTTTTGAGTTCCGCGTTACGAAAGCTTTCACACGATATACAAAGAAAAGAGTTTTTTTTTATCTTCAAGTTACTTAATTAGCCCCTATACATTTTACTAAATATATTTATGAATGTTTAATAATCTGAAAATATGCGGGTCAATAGTCTTTCTTACTTTCCCCAATTTGAACTTTCCACGTTCCATAGTTTACGAATAAAACGGCTGTGACAGACAGACACAGGACTCATTTTATAATGGTTCCGTTTTTACTTTTTAAGTACGGAACCATAAAAAAAAATGTTTCTTAATCTCGGAAAATATAATATAACCACGTACGAAAATATACAGGGTATTCATAAAAGAATATCCCAATTTCAATGGCATATTATAATAGTTTAATTTAGACTATTTACAACAAATCATGTATCAAATCGAATGTAAACAACCTTAGTTTTTCTTACAAATGTTCAATAGGTGCACCTTAGTTGTACGGCACACATCCAACCTAAAGTCCTATTCTTCTCACACCTCGGTGGTTAACAAGTCCGGAGTCATAGAAGCAATAGCCTCTTCAAGTATGTGTCTCAAGTATGGCAAATTATTAGATAGTGGCGGAACACAGACACAATCTTTTATAAAGCCCCAAAGGGAAAAATCGCAGACATCTAACGGCTTTTAAATCTTCAGCCCCGAAATAACGCTTTATGCTCAGAAAGTCAGAAGTTTCCATTTTGCATATGTGGCACTGCAAGCGAGTAAACAAAGTAGTACCTGCGCATGAGCTTATCTAAAAAATAAATGCACCCACACACAAGTGACAAAAATAAATAGTAATTTTACTCGGATTACAAAATTTGTAAGTGTTTACATTCACAGACGATGACCCATTGTATGGACAACAATAACAATAACTCACAGTATGAAAACAATGCAGAATCTCACATTTGATGGGGGTTTTACGTCGGACTCACTTAACGGATTGCACGTATATTAAATACCCCAAGAGACAAAAACCGATTGAGGCGTATTCGTGTAACCCTTCCATTCACGGAAACGCGAAATGGCGGTAGATGGCATTGTTACCAAATTGTTCTTGAAGCACAGGTGGAGCACCGTGGTTTTCCATCGTGAAGATCATTATGCGATGGAAAAAAAGTGGGTGTTGCCATTTAAAATGTTCAAAATTTTGCCACTGTAACCTTAACTGTGAAAGATTGATTTTTGTTCTTAATTATTGACCCCATACCATAAAATAACGATATACCAAATGACATCTCGTTTCCTCGAACGGTATGGTCGCACAAGGGGATCATATTGTCGCCTCAGAGCAACAGTAAGATATCTAAAAAAACTCGAAAATGAATTTTATTGGTATGAGAAACTGTTTATGCATCTAGTGGAATGCTAGGACTTTTTTTTATGTCGTCACATATGTTTTATAGAAAGCATAACTTAGTATTTCTAGACGTTCAAAAAGTCATCTTCGTTTTTGCTACCCTAGGTTAAATCGGATATCTTACTGTGTGTCCTACTGTTACTCTAACATATCACACTGTTCCAAGACCTTGACGCTGTACTGCCTGCTCGCTTTCACTTGTCTGGAGCCTGAACTTGATCACCCTGTGTCTGTGTTAGATGTGATTGAAAAGTTAATGCAAATATTCTATTACAAGTGTTTTCTGTCTAACTCTTTGGGGACGAGCGTCTTTTACATAATTTTTAATCTTTAATCACCGGTTTTTTAAAACAGAAATTTTTGCCTAATTGAATCGGGAAAATGCTCGGATTAAATAAGGCAAAATTTACTATAAAAATTTACTGGTGAGAATAATCTCCGGTTCTGCGTACCTTACGCAGCACGAATACCGGTCGCTCGTCCACAAGGGGTTAATAGATGATCGTTATTACATTGAAATATGAATGAAACAAATGCGCAGCGTGTGAAGCCATTAACGGGAGGTGAAAAAATTAGTTCAATTGGCAAATAAAAATTCTGGGTCTGGTTCAAAACACAAAGGAAAGAGGTAAGATTTTATGTTACTCTACTATAGCTGCCAAAATCTTACGATTTTTTGTACCACAAAAATTTAATAGTAAATTTCATTTTCTTTAATCGCCGTAATCTGCCGATTAAATAAGGCAAATATTTCTATTAAATTTTCCTGGTACAAAAAAGCGTAAGAGTTGGCAGCTATGCTCTACCAATCCAAAACACACGAGGCTATTTTGCAGCCACATTTAAAGGGTGCAATTTGTCAAAATTTAATTTTCTTTATTTATAGGTAAATTTTAATACATTTTTTTCTGCAATGTATGTTTCTATAAAGATTACTTATGATATAAATGATTTTTAAAATCTTGAAATACTTAAAAAAAAAATTTTTAATTTAAAAATTTGCACTTAATTAATTTTTTATGTTACTCATGAACCACTTGTCCGATTTCATTACTTTTTTCGCTATTGTGTTTTAAAAAGGTTTCTTATTATTCTGTCTTCGGGATTTCTAAAAATCTTATTTACAAAATTTATAATAAATTTAAAAATTAAAAAAGAGCAATTTTAAGAGTGATTTTTACTTCGATTAGTATATTTAAAATTTTTTCTCATGAATTGAAAAATCCTGAAAACAGTTTATTAAGAACATAACATAAAAACTCTGTACAAAATTTCATACTTGGATCAAAGAAGAAAGTTTAAATATATTATTTTAAGCATGAAAAATAATGAGAAAATCCATTCTGAGATAAATGGATTTTAGAGTTTCAGTTAAAGACAGGGCAGAACTGTTAAAACAACAGAAAAATTGTAATATCAGCTGATGCAATTTCATAGAAATACGCGGTTCGCTTTATTTAATTGAATTAGCTTTGTAGTATTTTATTAGCAAAAAATGTAAAATGCATATTTTTGAGAATTTTGATACCCAGGCTTTTTTAACCCAACAGTGACACCCTCATTGTGAATTTTGTAGCACTTTCACTAAATATTTACTAAATTATTCTTAATCTCCATATAGAAATATTACTCTAAAACTTTTTTTTACTATTTGTAACATTGAATATTGTTGATGAATTGGAAGCAGGACGAAACTGCACTACACTTCTTAATGATGTCCTTTATAAATAGCTGATTTTCTCAGTTAAACATTAAGATTTGTTGCCGATCCGGTTCGATATCCTAGATATTATCAGAAATTTTAAGAGCAACAATATGACAAGGGAATTTAATTCTTCTTATATGATGGCAATTAATTTTTTACAAACGCCACCTGAAATATAACCAAAAGCTTGGGTAGTTACCAAGATTTTTTTTTAATCCATGAGCTACTGCCTAAAACATTTAGCATTGAAAAAACGGCAAATTTTAAAATCGAATTTACTCAAAACTCAATTTTTAATCATATCCTACTGTTGCTCTGAGGCGACGATATATACATAAAGTTTTTAATAATCACCCTGTATGTGTACAGTCGTGGGAAAAAAGTAAACACCCCTAATAACTCTGCAGAAAATTATCGTAGAAAAACGTTACTGGTATCAAACGATTGGGAAAAAAGTCTACTTTTAAACGATGTATATAAAATTTGCTTAGGGGTCATCTACATGTCAAAACAAACCCAATTTTTTTTTCAATAGCAATACCCAAGTTTGACACCATAAATAAATTCTACACCCTTCACAATTAGCCTAAATAGAAATTTTCACAAAATTCGTACGATTAGTTTCAGAGAAATTAATTATTTTAAAATGAGCCTATTTTAGGGGCTGTATCGAAATTGAAGTTCGGTTCTCGATTGTTGAAATGCTACAGAATGAATAAGTCACTTCTGTTAATGTTTATTTCTTGCCAATATGACCATTTCACTCATTTAATATGTTTCGAGTATTGCCAGCCCAAATGTTGCAATAAAATTAGTAGAATATATATATATATTTTTTAATTATGCTTTTCGGCAGATCATAGATCCCTTGAACTATCATTTTCACGTTTTTTAAGCATAGTTTGAAAACTACTTGGATGAAAAATTTGGATTCACATGAAGCAGGGCATAATAAATATAAATCTATCAAAAAAGTGTAGGTTGCAATTCATATTTTTTTAGAATATTAATTTTATAATTCATACTATAAAATTTTTAAAATTACAAATTTAATGTGTTTAGGTCTGGTTTTTAATATTATAACCAACCAAAAAAATGACCACATTAGGATTATAATTTCAGGAGATATTAATAAAAATATGAAAATGTAATTTAACATTAGAAACTCTAAATTTTGAATGTTTATAATTCAAAAACTTATCACTCAAACTTATTTTACAAATGACTTGAAATTTCGTTTCTGGGCAGAGTTTCAACCGAATATTTAAAATATATTGTTAAAATTGAGTGTTGCTATTGAAAAAAACAAAGTTTCGTCTGGTTTGGATTTATAAATGGCCCCCTAAGCAAATTTTATGTACATCATTTAAAAGTAGACTTTATTTCCAATCGTTTGGTACCAGTAACTTTCTTCTACTATAATTTGTTGCAGAGTTAGTAGGGGGTGTTCACTTTTTTTTCCCACGACTATACATAATATATTACAATTTTTGAGGGTGGTCGGTAATGTTTATTTAATCGTTATATATATATATATATATAACCATTAATTAAACATTACCGACCACCATCAAAATCGCGATAGTATGAATGAAATGACAATAATACAGTTTCCCCCATCACACTTAATATGGATACCAAAATCATATAATATACAAGCTGCTGTGTATAAAATAAAGTGCCTTGTACTATTTTACAAGAATATATATATATATGTGCGTGTGTGTGTGTGATGTGTGTGGGGGGGTAATGTAATAAGCATACGAAAAACAACAATTAAGCAACATATCAGAAATAAACAAAGATAAACTTATATGAGACTAAGAACCATATCATATAACAAAGTCAAGAGTATTATAATATACGATATTATAATGAAATCTATCAACAAGAGGAAAGTCAAAAGAACGAATCACAGGGAGAAAAAAGGTATATATTCTGGCTGGTGTTATCAACAAAAGGTAATCAGAGATGTATTGCAAAATGGCCAAAAAATTACATATGCTTTACTACCTTCTGGGTATGACAGTTGTAATCCAAAGGAAAGAAAAAAACTATTAAGTAGGAGAATTATGAGAATAAATTATAATTTTCTTGTAAGGAAAAGATGAACGAAGCTGAAATACAAAATATCAAAAATTCAAGTAAAAGCCTAGAAAACGCCATCTATATAATATGATCAGATAAAAAACAAAATTTGAAAAAGAACATAAAACAACTATAAAATTTTTTGTTAAATTTAAACCAGGTGTCAACTGCTTTTGCAAAGTATTTTTACATAAAAAACCTTACCTGTAGTACATGATATAAAGAAATAATTGTATTATAATAATTCAATTTGTAGAATAACACATATTTGAATTGCACACATAAATATATATAGATAATAAATTGTGTTATTCTATAAATTTTGTTGACATTTGTTGAAATGATTTCTTGTCATCAGGTAATATAGATAAAATTTTAAGTAAAGCATTTTTGCTATAGCAGCTGCATGTCTTAAATTATAATAAAAAATAAAATAAAAATGGGGATTTTTAAAAGAAAACTTTTTAGGTTGTTTATTTAATGAGCTTCTAAGAAAATGTATCAAGATATATTCGAAATACTTTGTTTGTTTTTTTCACTTCAAAATAAATGAAAAATGACATTACCTGATTTTTTTTTTAAATGGTCGTCATGTCATTCATATATTCTACCGGCACTCTTCAAAAATGAATCGTTGCTGCACCTAATACAGAAAATTCACGCATCTTTATTGTGCGACGGCTAACTTACGATTGCGTCAGACTGGTCACGAAATCTAGGGGGCAGCACAACTTTCAGTATTTCATCCGCCTAGTGGCTATACTGGCCTCATAAAATATAATGAGAAAAAAATTAAGAGTGATGCTAACTTTGGTTGAATAACCCGCAATGTGGAACACGCACTATTTTAAAAATAAATAATAAAAAGGTGTCGTCCAGTCGTAGCATTTTCGTAAATCCAATGTTCTATTAAATTTTTTGGTAAGGTTATAAATGACATTATTTCCAACAGAGTTAAAAATGTTTGGTTTCGTTTTGTCGGTTGTTCTGTTTCGTTATCTTTATTATTATTATTATTTTATATGATGTTTTGATAAACTCCAGTTGCTCTTCTTAGAAAGTCACCATAGAAACCAAAACGTATAAGCACAAAAACAAAATATAGAAAACCTGTGAAAATAGAACCTGCCTCTAAAGGGATCCTGTCTTAATCGGAAATTTTTCAATTCTGTTTTAAACGGAAGTTCTTTCGTTCCCAAAAAATTCCATTTCACAATTTTTAATGTTGGAAAATTCAATTTTTTTATATTTTTTGTAAACACACACTATTTAAAAAATAAATAATAAAGAGGTTGGTTGGTTGGTTGTGTTTATGAAGGCCAATTATCAACACGAGGAATATGGGCCCTAAGGGGGGGGGGATGCCCTTCGTGGGGATCTTTCTAAGGGAACCTAACCCGTATTAACGCTTGGAAATCCAAGGTTCGAAGAAAACCACGAAAACTCCGAACGATTAGGCCGACGCGCGCGATTGGGTTCGAACACAGCACCTCCAGTCTACCAGCTTCGAGAGCAGAACCTCTCGGCCGCTGGTGGGGCCAATATAATAAAAAGGTGTCGCCCAGTTGTAGCATATTCGTAAATCCAATGTTCTCTTAAATTTTTTCGTAAGGTTATAAATAGCATTATTTCCAACAGAGTTTAAAATGTTTGGTTTCGTTTGGTCAGTTGTTCTGTTTCGTTGTCTTTATTATTATTATTATTATTATATGGTGTTTTGATAAACTCCAGTTGCTCTTCTTAGAAAGTCACCATAGGAACCAAAACGTAGGCACAGAAACAAAATATAGTAAAACCTCTGAAAATAGAACCTGTCTCTAAAGGGATCCTGTCTTAAACGGAAAATTTTCAATTCTGTTTTAAACGGAAGTTCTTTCGTTCCCTAAAAATTCCATTTCACAATTTTTAATGTTGGGAAATTCAATTTTTTTGTAAGATTATAAACTATATTTTTTATAAACACGCACTATTTTAAAAATAAATAATAAAAAGGTGTCGCCCAGTTGTAGCATATTCGTAAATCCAATGTTCTCTTAATTTTTTTCGTAAGGTTATAAATAGCATTATTTCCAACAGAGTTAAAAATGTTTGGTTCTGTTTGGTCAGTTGTTCTGTTTCGTTGTCTTTATTATTAATATTTTTTATTTTATATGGCGTTTTGATAAACTCCAGTTGCTCTTCTTAGAAAATCCCATTAGAAACCAAAATGTAGGCATAGAAACAAAATATAGTAAAACCTGTGAAAATAGAACTTGTCTCTAAAGGGATCCTGTCTTAAACGGAAAATTTTCATTTCTGTTTTAAACGGAAATTCTTTTGTTCCCAAAAAAATCCATTTCACAATTTTATTGTTCGAAAATTCAATTTTTTTGTGAGATTATAAACTATAATTTCTTCTAACACCGTTAAAAATATTTGGTTTTATTTAATCAGGTTTTCTGTTTCTTTATTACTTACCCACCATACGTAGTATAGGGTAAGTCTTGTAATCGTTTTAAAAATCGAAAAAAAAATTACGGATTTACACGTTTCAGACACTGAAGATTCCGAAAAACTTATTTTTAGAAAAAAAAAATTGTCGTCCGTCTGTCTGTGTGTGTGTGCCTGTAAACGCTCTATCTCCCGATTTAATTGAGATAGAGACTTGAAATTCGGTGTGTACTTAGTATGTAAGAATGAGAAGAAGCCTGTTGAATTTA
This sequence comes from Maratus speciosus, assembly GCA_963932465.1. Classification (NCBI taxonomy): domain Eukaryota; kingdom Metazoa; phylum Arthropoda; class Arachnida; order Araneae; family Salticidae; genus Maratus; species Maratus speciosus. The sequence continues at coordinate 568,900,475 of OZ010787.1, forward strand.
ATTAATCTCGATCATCCGGAACTATTTTTTCGTGCTCTCGAAATATTCGTTCTGATAAAAGGTATATAACATTTTTAGAAATTGTTTATTTTAAGGAGTGAATATAAAAGACAATAAAAAAAACATAAATTTTGCATAATGAATGATGTCGATCGGATAATTAGTTGCCGAGATATTTGTAATCCTATTTTCCACACTCTTCGATTTTTCATGACACTGTATTTCATTCAAATTTCAATTCAAAGATATATTTTAATTGGAAATGAGACGCTTAATCGGACGCAGTAAACTGTTACATTATATGATTATCATTTTTGGAGTTATGAGGATGTTTCTTTTACTCAACTAAGTAATAGAGCATTAACGTTTATGACGTCATCAAGCCACGACATTAAACACTCTATTTACCGAACAAATTGAGATAGAGGCTTGAAATTTGGTATATATTTAGAATGCAGTGCTGAATAGTCGGTGGGAAAAAGGGCCGACTCCGACTCCGCTCTTTCGCTCAAAAATGGGCCGACTCCGACTCCGACACTTTCGCTCAAAAATGGGTCCGACTCCGACTCCGACTCCGTAGCCCTGTTAGAATGTAATAGTTCGACAAAGCCTATTAAATTTCAGTAACCTTAGTTATCCCTGAATATACATTTTATAAATAGTTTACACATGTTTTATTTTCATAATTTATATTATACATATCCATGACGGGTAAGTATTACGGTAGCCCCCAACGACTAGTTATTATTGTTATTATTTTGATATGTCGTTCTGATAAACTAAAATTGTTCTTTTCAAAGAGTTGCCACGGAAACTTAAGCATAAACAAAATGTTCTGTTTGAAAATTAAATTTTTCCATACTATTATAAATGGATTCATTTCCAGCACAGTTTGAAATGCTTTATCATTTTTGTCAATTACTTTTGCCCTGTCAATTAGGGGGTTCACTTACTCCAGTGGTTAGCTATGCTGGCCACAAAATAAGGAGCTTAGGCCGCAGTTTGCGGATTCGATAGCAGCATGACTGTGACAAGTTTTCATTGTACGAGAACGGCAATTCAGGTCAATTTCCCTTCAAAGACCCTCCCTGAGGGCATTCTTCCAATCAGGGCTGCGGAGTCGGTGGGAAAAAAAGGGACGACACCGACTCCGGGAATTTTAACAGATCCGACTCCGACTCCTACTCTTTCGCTCAAAAATGGGAATGACTCCGCCTCCGACAACTGAGCGCTGCTTGTAAAATGGACCACTCCGACTCCGGGAATTTTGACAGATCCGACTCCGACTCTTTCGTTCAAAAATGGGCCTGACTCCAACTCCGACTCCGCAGCCCTGCTTCCAATAGCAAATTTGTCAATACAGGCTGAAACTTCACAAAATCCTTCCCTCTGTTTTACCATTTCTACTGTTTCCTTACCACTATTAATATTCATTATTTTTAATTCGATATATCGTCCTGATTACATTTTATTTAACATAGTTCAACAGGTTTAGTTTCGCCTCTTTCTTTATTATTATTAGTATTTATTACTTTGATTTGTCGTTCTGATAAACTCTAGTTGCTCTTTTTAAGAAACCAAAGCGTAAGCACAGAAGCAAAATATATTCCATTCGAAAAATAATAATTTTTTTCGTAAAGTTATAAATTACATATTTCTTAACTATATATTTTTCTCTTTAAAAACATATTGCTATTATTATTATTGTTATTATTATTATTATTATTGTTATTATTATTATTGTTGTTGTTATTATTATTATTATTATTGTTATTATTATTATTGTTGTTGTTATTATTATTATTATTATTATTATTATAAAATGTTGAAAAACTGCTGTGAAACTCAAATAAAAGCAAAAAAAAAAAAAAAAATTCTTAATAACACCATGAAAATAAGAAACACGCAAGGCCTTTCGAAAGGACTTTGTCTTTCTTCATCAAGCGCAACGAAGACGTGTTACCACTTTGAACGCTAGTGCAAAACGTGCTATAACACCAAATGATAACACTGTGAAAGCAGGAGAATGACGTGTTTTACTCCAGCTTTCAAAGTAGTAATCCCGTCTTTTTTGTGCCTGGGGAAAAAAGACAAAACCTTTTTCGAAGAGTTTTGCGTATTAATTATTTTCATGGTGCAAGAAGTTTTTTGCTTTTATTATTATTTGTTTTATTATTATTAATAATGGATATTATTAATAATAATTATTATTATTACTATTATTAACATCATCATCCTCTTTAAAGTTACTTATTAATATTATCATCATTATTATTATTTCTATTATTAGTCTCACTGACGTATTCAGCGAGTGGGCTGATGGGGCTGCAAGCCCCCTCCGAAATTTGTAGAAAATATCAAGCTTAATTACGAAAGTTTAGCAAAATGTAATGAAATCTGCTAAGATGAAATTAAAAAAGAACCAGAAATGTGTTCCGTTTTAGACAGGTTTTCATCTCAGAAAGTGTGTTATTTTGCAGAGACCCCGAAATAACCATTTCAACCAAGTTTTCGTTATACACAGGCTCTCTTTACTCGCTTATATTGTCTAAAACAAGACATGTGGTGATTAAAAGTGCATTATTAATTTTAATTAGTTTAAAAAACATTAATAAAAGGCTTACACTTGCTATTTATCAGTTGAAAATCTGTGATTTAATATAATGCATAGATTGAGACATCTCCTCAGTATGAACTGCAAAGCCTCGAAACTTTTTTTAAAAATTTACTTAAATGCTTTTGGTACATTATAGGCTTGTTATTCAGCTCATTGCAGCACTGTAGAAAATATCATTAGCATGTTCCGTTATTTTATTTCCATAGCATTACAAAAGATTGACAAAGAAGATTGTTCTATGGTTCTGATGGTAACTTTTTGATTAGAAATGAGCTTTATTTACATTTAAAATACATCATAAATCTAATTCAGTGATTCTGAATCTGGAATACAGAAAAAGCTTCCAATCAACCACAATTTATTATAAAAAATAATTCAGAAAATACTATCAAATTTGGCAATTTAAGCTGATTTTCAGGACGTGGCAGTCTCGGAAAAGTCATTATTAGGGAGCTATTCCAAATGTATGAGAAAATTAAAAAATCCTTGCCGGCTCGGCCTACAGGCGCAGGTAGATTTCGAAGTTAAGTACTAATTTCAACAGCAAAAACTAAATCATGATTACAGATAAACCCATTTTAACAATTTTATCTGGCCGCTTTTGACGAGTTTTTAATTTTTATTTGTATATAAGAGCTGGTTTTATCAGAATCATGCTAAGGCGGTATTAAAAAAAAAATACTTTTCCAAGCTCAACGACTCGAAATTTTTGGACACATTTTCAGATTCATTAAAAAAAAAAAAAAAAAAAAAAAAAAAAAAGAAAGAAAGAAAGAAAAAGAAAACTTGCTGACGTGATTTTTGAAGAAATTTATAAGCGACCTGTGTTTTTATTTTTCGTTCAATTAATTAGAACTTGATTTATAAATAATTATTTTCTCAGTAGGAGCATATTTTTCGTTTCCTACAAAATCGCTTCGGGAAATTCGGTTCAAAATGCCCACTTTGACATCATTTTTTGAAACATATTCTGCCTCTAAGAATAAATCGATCATTACGGTACATTATATAGTCTGAATAAGAGAACCTACCAATTTCATGCGTTTGAGAGCAAAAAAGAATTTAAAAATGAGTGAGAAAAGCGGTTTGGATTTGAGTACACCCTAAATACGATGATTTTTTCCCTTCAACCACTGTGTATTTTTAATTAGTTTTTGCTGTAAGAATTGGTCCTATCAAAAACTTGTCAGTATAAAAGTTGTAGATAATATTAAGAAGATATTTAATAAATTCACGCGGATTTTACATCTTGTGAATTGACGAAGTTATGGATTTTTTTCTTCTTCAACCCCCCTTTTTGTTTTCATTTTTAATTTTTTTGCGGTACGAATTGGTCCTATCAAAAACTTGTCAATATAAAAGTTGTGGATAATATTAAGAAGATTTATAATAAATTTAATTTGTTTTGATATCTTGAGAAGTGACGAAGTTATGAATTTTTTTCTCCCCAAAACCTTATTTTTTCGCCCCTTCAAACCATTTTTCATTTTATCAAAAGTCTGTCATACTTAAATTTTTGGCGCTTTTTTTAGAAGTAATAATAACTTTAAACTGATTCGATATGTAAGGTTAGTTGGGGTAACTGGACCCACGAGGTAACTGGGACATAGGCTATTTTATAAAAAACTGTTGGTGTTTTTTAAGTTTTAGCTTTTGTGAACAATGCCCCTTAATCTCTACTTCCTAAAACAACGTGTATCAATTCAATCATAACTCTCACTTTGTTGCAATAGGTTGTCAAAAAATTACGTTTCTTTTTTTAAAAACAACGTCAATATGGTTGAACTTCCTCGGCTTTTTATTAAAATACTGTAAGTACTTTTATTAAACAATCTTTTTTTTAAAAGATTAGACATATTAACTACATTATTATTATTATTAGGTATCTATACATATTTACTTCATGTTTCAAATGTAAGCCCGGTGTCCCAGTTACCCCATAAAATTTTCAAGAATGGGGTAACTGGGACATGTATCCGGGGTAACTGGACCATGCTGGATCCAGTTACCCTGATAGTTATAAATAATTTTTTTGTGTTTATCTTACTACGGGAAGTAAATTTCTCCATTGTTTTTTGCTCACAGTAAAGAAAATGATAGAATACCTTATTAAAATTACGTAATGAAATTTAAAAAAAAGCATATTGAGTGGTATCAAACCAAATTTCTTGACCCCTTGAGAGGAGGTGATGCCGTTATGGCATCACTTAATTTTAATTTCTAATTGCCACATTGACACCTGAATTTTATAATGAAAATTTCACCTTTATTAAGTACGCGAAAATATACTTTTACTTGTTTTCAAATAGATTCTCTTGTAAATATTGGTGTCAGCAAATTATTTCAACATTTTACGAATGCAAGTACCTTGCCCCTGAAAGTGAGATAGCTAGATCTTGAAATTGTACTATAACCAGGGGTCGCATTCTATAGGGAAACTTTTATCGTTTCTACCACTATTTTGAAAATAATATCTTCATCGCACCTTTCTTTAAGGGTTCTGGTAGGAACAATAAAATTTTCCCTATATAATGCGACTCCTGGATAAAGTACTTACGTAGCCGTTTGTTCATAGATTTACCTTGCTATTTTTTTCCTTAAAATCCCATGTGACTTTTATACTTATTATCTATACTAAAGTACATAAGTACTTACTTAAGTTTTATGTTTTTGGTATAAATAAATGTAATATTTTCACTTTTAGTGCTTTTTTTAGACATATTGACAGCAAAGGTTTCCCTTACAACGCTGTTTATTGACATATAATTTACGTTATCTGCCTGGTTTAAATTTTTTCAAGTTGTTTACACTTTTTCAAACAGGACCCTATATGCGATATGAAAAAATATAAACGCGTGTGGAAAATAGACCCCCCCTGGTCCAGTTACCCTATTTTGGGGGGCAACTGGACCCATGAGGGAAGAAAGATGAAATATGCATATTTTTATATTTTGAAATATTAAAATGTAATTTTGAGCATTTCTGTCTGATAGAGGGAACCTAACTGAACACATTTACAGAAGTTCAGACTTTAATTCAAATGAACATTAGCTTTTTGAAGCTAAATTGTCAGAAGCTCCAGAGTCACATTGTAAAATCATGGCCCAGTTACCCCAACTAACCTTACTATAATTAAGAAGTTATGGAGTTTTTTCGGTTTTCACAAAACCCCTACCTATTTCCACCCCTTGTTCCGATTTTGTCCATTAACGAACTTGACCGAGAATTTATGCCCCTTGATTTTATGTATCAGTTTGGAAGAGATTTCTGCAGAATTATGGAAGTTATCGTGTCCATAAAAAGTGATATATATATATATATATATATATATATATATATATATATATATATAATCATCATCATCATCAACCGTTTTCAATTCACTGCTGGATGTAGGTCTCACTCAGATTTTTCCGATGTTTCCTGTCTTAGTGCTTTAGTCATCCAATTAACACCGTCTACCTTTCTGATTTCATCACTCCATCTTACTTGAGGTCGTCTTCTTGGCCGTTTTACATCTCTAGGACACCACTGTAGGGTGTTTGTGCTCCATATATTGTCTTGTCTCCTAGCAATGGGCCCAGTCCATTTCCATTTTAGCCATTTAATTCTTTCAATGATGTCAAAAAATTTCGTCTGACTTCTTACCCAGGTTATTCTTTTTCTGTCTCTTCTAGTTATACCTAGCATACATCTTTCCATACTTCTCTGTGTTGTTTGTAATCTTTGTACCATCCGTTTTGTTAGCGTCCATGTTTCTGCTCCATAAGTTAGCACAGGCAAAACACATTGTTTAAACACCTTTCTTTTCAAACAAAGAGGCATGTTACTCTTCAGAATAATATTGTTCTTCCCAAAAGCACTCCATCCATTTCTTATTCTGCTATTGATTTCATTCATGATGCTATTATCCGATGATATTTCCTGCCCCAAGTACACATAACTTTGCACTTCTTTAATTTCAGTGTTGCTGTAGACGATTTTCTTTTTTGATGCAAATGAATTGAGCATCACCTTAGTCTTTTCCAACTTTATTTTTAATCCCACATTAATGCTAGCTTCTGCCTTATATATATATATATATATATATATATATATATATATAATAATTTTAAATCTGCTGTTTACTCCGGTTTTATTAACCCTAGAACTACCGGAAATTTTACTCAAGTTTTATAAAAACATTCTACACCAGAATTTTTACTTAAAACTATTTAATTTGTTTATTTAACTTATTATTGTCTGATTTATACATTTAGTTTGTTTTGAAGAAATTTCTGGTTTGAATAAATATTTTGAATGTACATGTCGGGTCCATTGGACCCTTCTGGTAGACAGAGGGTTAATTAATTATTGACATACCTTTCAGTAGATAATTTTGAGTATTCCGTTTTAAAAAATGTGGTATAAACATGGAATTATACTTGTTAACACGAAAACGAAATTTTCCCCAGTCCCATGCGATGCCATTGTATAATAGATGCGTTACCTGCTATGATAAAAACCTGTTTAAAGCGGAATTTGTTCCGTTTCTTGTTAATCCCTCTTAGAAAATTTTACTATATTTCAGCCCCTCCGAAATGATAAGTCTAGATACGCCGCTGATTAGTCTGTTTACTCTTTCTGATAAATTCCAATTATTCTTTATAGAAAGTGTCTACGGAAGCCAAATCGTAAGCACAGAAATAAAATGTGTTCTGTTCAAAAATTCCATTTTTTCATAAGAATATAAACTACACTTATTCCAACTTGGTTAAAAATGTATGGTTTCGTTTTGTCAGCATTTCTGTTTAGTTATTATTATTATTATTTATTACTTTGTTATGTCGTTCTGATTAACTCTGGTTGCTCTCTTTAGAAAGTGAGTACGGAAACCAAAGCTTAAGGACATAAATGAAATATGTTCAGCTCAAAATTTAAAAATTTTCGTACGATTATAAATTGCAGTATTTCCGACATAATTAAAAATGTTTGGTTTCGTTTTGCCATTTTCATATTTCATAACTTATTTATTTATTTACTCTCATTATTATTTGGCATGTCCTTCTGATAAACTCCATTTTTTCTACATATAGTGATCATGAAGACTAAAGCATAAGCATAAAACCAAATGGGTTCTGTTCGAAATTCAATTTTTTGAAAGATTATAAATTACACTAGCTGATCAACTCGGACTGGGTCCATAAAAAAATAGCACAAAACGCGAAAATACTCTAAAAATCGCAATAAAAATTCCGAATAAAGTTTGTTGTTTGTTGAAAACCGAACAAAATTTACTACACTGGACTAGAAGATTGAAACCGGATTCCTTTTACTATTGTGAAAAATTATTATAAAATTGAAGTAAATTGCGAAAAAACACAAAAAGTCGAGAAAATTTGTTTCAAAAATCGTAGAGGACATAACTTACTATAAGACCATTGTGCCTAAATGTGATGACCCTTAACTGTGACAATGTACTTGTACTTAAAATCTTACGACAAGAATCGTATATAAATGCTATACAGTGAGACATCCGAACTTCAGGAACAAAACACGAAATATTTATCTACATTTAAAACGTTTTCTATTAAAAAAAAAATTCCCATTCCAATGGACGTCGTTCATTTTAAAGTGTCCCCATGTTTCCTAAATGCGATGAAAAATCACGCAAATTGGTTCAAGTTTTTTTCTCTGTCAACTTTGAAAATCAAACAAAATTACGGACGTCAATGGCTGCAATGTGTGTTTCATTTACCAGCAAAGTTAGCTCGGGAAAACGCGAAAAGTTTTCAGATTTGAGTTCTAAAGTTTTCTTACGCATTTAGGTAACTTCTTTTCTGCAGTGGCCTGTTAGCGACAAAGACAATGTCCTAAATGCGGAAAGACTTTTAGGATATTAACTAAGGTAAATTTATATGGTATTTTCATAAATTTCATTAAAATTATGTTTAAAGCAGAAATTGTGTTTAAATAAGCTGTATTGAGTCAATAAATTAAGAATTTCAAGATGACCTTCCACTAGTGTTTCCTTTTACTGCGTACTTAAACATGTATTTGAAATGATTAAAATAGAAAAATACTCATCTTTAATTTTTAATAAAAAAAAATGGCATTTTCCAATTCAGTCAGTGCACCGTAAAAAAAATGGTAACGTTCCGCGTACATTCCGTTTTCCCTTTTCATAAGTTTTTATAACAAGAAGTTATAATTTTCTTTTCTGAAATATTCCTACTAGCTCGCTAGCAAGCGCTTTCGCCACCAATGTATCTGTTCATTTCAAAGGAAGTTTACATATTGTTCAGTAGAACGTTCCAGTATAAGAAAATTTTAAGTTAGTTTAAAAACATTTCTAGCGTTTTTTTTTTTTTTTTTAATAAAGACATACAGCGCAACGCAAATGCACCCCCCAGTAAACACAATTCGCGTTGCAGAACGCGTTGCAAAATGAGGCTTCACTGAAAGCCGGTGTGCTTTTTTCACCTGGTACCAGCATACGGTTAGCGACACAGGAGAAATATATATATGAACAATGCTTTTAGTGCAAACTGGTGGCAAAATTATTACATCGTAAACAAATTCAAAATTGTTAAACATTTTAAATTTCATAAAACGAATCTGTATTTTGTAAATCAGGGGTGGCGAACCCGTTGCCGGTGGACAAACTGCTATCACTATTTCTGAAGAGCAATTTATTTAATGACAGATATTATGGAACTAATGTTTTAAAAAGAAAAAAAAAACAGAATATTTAAGAAATGCTGCAATTCTTATAATAAAGCTTCAAAAGAACAAACGTCTTTGGAATATACGTGGAACTTTATCAGTTGTTTTTGAGTCTAACGGTTAAAATGTTTATCTGCTTTCAAATATGCTTACGATGTAATGTTTTGCGATGTGAGGATCTGCTTATGTAAAACTTAATCGCCACCAGTTTCCACTAAAAGCAAAGTAGAAATATAAATTTAGTTTACATGTTCAAGTTCACACTTGCTATGTTCTGGTGTGTTACTTGAACGCAAACGGTACCTTCCCCAGCAGTGGTTTGCTATTGTGTCTAAAAATGTATGCGATGTTGCGTTGTTATTGCCAGACATTCGTTTGATTGGACCCGTGGGAATGCAAATATCCATTATTTTCATGGGACGTTCCTGCATTTTCGTACTTTGCGGAAGTTAATCTATCTTCTGCGTTTGAAAGCCGTTTGTTAAAAAGAGTATCGCAAACAGTTCAAAATCCTACGAAAAAGCGAAAAGCCGTAGAGTCAAATTTGATGCATGTTTAAAAACTGTAGAATATATGGAAAAGCAAAATAGGACAATGAAAAAGCAAAAGCAGCATCAATATTTGAAGTATAATAAAATTGATATGCGTTTCTGAGGTGCACTAAAACGTGTTTTCTGCTGAATACGGAATACAAAGCATTTATACTTCCTTTACAGAGTCACAAAAAAGAATTTGGTTACAGTATTGTCTATGAGCAATAAATGCTGGAAATGCGTCTTCGTTTTGGTATGCGTTTTAAGTTTAAATACTTTTTTGCGTACTACTTGGTGTCTATAAATTCCAGAAATCATATACAGGGCTACACAAAAGAATTCGTTAGCATTACTGTGTATGATTGCCATTTATGGAGGGTTATTTCTGAATGTACGTTGTCAGTTGGTATGTGTTTTTTTAAATTGTTTACTTAAGATATCTTCTTTCATCTTATTAAACGATGTCGCTTCGTTACAGTATTCTGAAGGTATTGGAAAGTGTTTCATAATCTATGCTTGAAGCATTATTTTTTTTCTTGTTTAATTGGAGGGTTTTTTTTTTCTATATACGATAAAATTTTCGGATAGGTATACACTTAAATCATTTTCCAAGGATAATTTCTACTAGATTTTGCAAGAGGGGTTCAAAGGAGTTTTTTTAAATATCAATAGAAATCTACCACACTTGTTGTTATGGCAATCATGATAAGTTGTTTATGGTTCGAAAATTCGTTTATTAACGTTTGATTCTTCATATGTGCATTTTTTTAGTCTCTAGAGTTATGAGGGAACTCAAAATATCCAGTAGAGATCGACCGCAAATTCGATTTCGTTTTCGGCTCAAAATCCCAATTTCGCCGAAAATTCGTTTTCGGCGAAAATGCTACCAAAAATTCGGCCGGATCGAAAACTGGCCGACCGAAACTACTTGTGTTTCAAAAATCTCGTTTCTTCCTTCGAAAATTTTCAACATTTCTCATTGATTTGATCTGTATCGGCTCAAATGAGACACATTTTATTAATTGCTATGAACTTCTCCGTTTATAATAATAAGTCATGACTGACTCAAGACGTGAGTGCAAATTATAAAGCAAGTATTGCATATGTGACTAAAGTTTGAAGACGCTTTTCACGCGTTTATTAAAAGTTGCAGACTTAACAGTAAGAGAAAATTTTTAGTTTGAAACCGCATAAGTGTTTAGAATACTCTTTGACAAAGTTCTAGTATAAAAGATGATCATCTACTAAATTCCTTATAAAAGGTAAATCGAGGTATGTAATACCTAAAACAATTTATAATTAGAAAAATATCCTGCGTCGTACGTGAATTAATGACATTTTCTCTCTATTCTAATAAGAAGTAACTTACGCTGTCATCGCCGCCACCGGTTTTGAATTTTTTGTGACCGAAGGTCTTTCTCCGTTAATATTAAGAAAAATATTGCATACAAAAATATGAAAATCGGCGGTATTATAGAGAAATGTTTGATAAACACGCTGATGCAGACAGTTTTCAAATCGAAGAATTATTTTAAGAGATATTTAATGCTAAAGTTGGACAAAATCGTTCCATTAAAAAAGTTTTATAGGAGCAAAAACTGTGTATGGGAATTATTTCATTTTTAATTCATTTTATACGTTAGAATTTCTCGGTGTGCAGACTTCATTTATTTTTTTAATTTGACTCATTTTTTTTGAGGTTTTATTTCTATTTTAAATTCAAATTTTCAGCATTTCGGGAGATATTTTTTACTTATTTTAGAAAATGGTATTAATTTAAACTGTTGCCAACTGTATAAACAGCACAAACAATAATGTTTGCTTCAAATTAAAAATTTATTTACGCGTGACTATTATAAACAGAAAAAAAACTTTCAAATTAGAATTAAATAATTACGTGTAAAAAGCAGGAACTTATTGGAAATTATTTCATAAAAACTATATTTACACGTGAATTTTAAAAGAGAAAGGATATTGTAAAATAATAAATTCATTAACATGCGTTAGAAGTCTTAAATAGGAGAAATTACGTCACATTACACTTATTACGTAAAATGAACAAAAAATAATATTGCAAAACAGTTTAAATTTAAAAATTGAGCGCAAATAATATTTCATTTCTAACAAAAGTAGTTTCACGTGAATATTAAAAAGAGAAAGAAAACTTTGGTGAAAATTATGCTAGATTAAAAATTTAAATGTCATATTTAAAAGAGCTTTGTTTTCGCTTTGTTAAAAAATACCGGGAGACAAAGACTCTGTTTACATAATTCATTTTATATTAGCTTATTTTGAAATGTTCAACTGATTTTATTTAATCAAAGACGAAAACAGCCATTGTATCTTTTAACAGCAGCTGATTTTTCCTTAAAATTCACCAATCAAAGAGAAATGAATAGAAACCCGTTTATAGGGAGATCGCCACTGTTTTTTAAATTATAATTCAATCTTCCAAAATCTTTTTAAAGCCGATCAAATTAGCGTGCTTTTAGAGACTGCGGTGTCTGAACGGGGGTTGGCGAGCATAGCTCGTAGGGGGCCGAGCTCCCTAGTATTTTATATGAAAATAAAAAGTTTTGGACAGAGGCACAGAGCCAACTTGGGACAGACGTATAATTAATTAATAATTATGTATACTTATGTATGTATTAATTTCGTTAAAAAAAATTTTGGACATTTTCATTTTAGTTTTCGGTCGAAAATAGGAAGATTACCGAAATTCTGTTTAGGTCTTAAAAACCTGTTTCGGTCATCCTTAGTAACTAGTACTGTTACACGAAGTATAATCAGTGATGAATTCACGGGCTGGTCCAATTGGGACCCCCCCCCCTACACACACACACGGAGTTTGCAAATGTCTCCCCCGTAAGTTTGAGGTTTTATGCTTTTTAATGGCCAAAAAGTACAATTTCCTCCACCAGAACTCCATAATGTCGGGGGAGAATCATCCGCCTTCGTGAAGAAGTTTTCCTATCATGAAATAGCAGCTCGTGTGCAGCGTAACAGCAGCAGAATGATCCGAGTTTGGAAGCAGTGGGCCGACGATGATCGGACTACTCGGAAATATGGATTGGACCCCGAACGGTGACGTCAACGCGCGATCATAGACAAATGGTTCGTATGGCGCTGACGAACCGTACAGCTTCATCTAGACAGTTGGCAACACATTGGTCAACTGCTACAGGTGTATCAGTGTCTGCTTCGTCAATTCGTCGACGTCTGTTGCACCGTGGACTGCGTGAAAGAAGTGCTTTAAACAGGATCCCCCTCACTTAAAACCAACAACGCCCGCGGCTGCAGTGCTCATGAACATAGAGACTGGCGTGCAGGTTGGCAACAAGTGGTCTTTTCTGACGAATCCCGCTTTAATGTGTGATACTACTATGGTGGCCGCATTCGTGTTAGACGTTAAGCTGGTGAACGCCACCTTCCGGAGTACATTATCGAACATCATGGAGGACGAACACCCGGAGTTGTAGTCTGGGGCGCGATTGCATATCATGAACGATCCCAGCTGCTTCGAATTTTGAATATTCTAAACAAAAACAGGTGCATCAGTGAAGTGCTGGAGCCCGAAGTCGTTCCTTTCGTTCAATCCATTCCTGGAGCTATCTTTCAACAGGATAATGCAAGCCCACATGTTGCAAGGAATGTTCAAGACTTCTTGTCATCAGAAAACATATAGCTTCTACCGTAGCCTGCATGTTCGCCAGATATGTCGCCTATTGAAAATGTGTGGGATTTCGTTGATCGGCGTCTTGCACGTGCCTACAGCTTCTACGGATGAACTTTGGGTACGCATACAAAAATAAAAAAGAAAAGTGCCCAGCTAAACTGATGGCATTGAGCTCACAGGCTATTCACACTAATTGTATATCATACTCTTATTTTAAAGAATAATGCCCCTCAAAAAAATAAGTGAAGGGGAATTAGCCCCCGTTTCCCCTTTTATACTTACCAGTGAACCTCCAAATCTAATCAGGGAAGCTCCTTATCATAATAAACCGGTATACCAAATTTGGAGCAAATTGAATAATCCTGCAAAAAAACCATTTATCTAAATTAAGGGGGTGGACTAGCCCCCCCTTTATCCTTAACCAATGAATCCCCAAAACGAATCAGGAAAGCTCCTTAACATAATAAACCGGTATACCAAATTTGGAGCAAAGCAAATAATTCTGCATGAAAAACCCGTTTATATAAATTAAGGGGGTGGACTAGCCCCCCTTCCCCCTTTATCCTTAACCAATGAACCCCCAAAACTAATCAGGGAAGTTCCTTAACATAATAAACCGGTATACCAACTTCGGAGCAAATCGAATCATTCTGCATGAAAAACCCATTTATCTAATTTAAGAGGGGCGGGCTAACCTCCCTTTTCCCCCTTTATCCTTAACCAATGAGCCCCCAAAACTAATCAGGGAAGTTCCTTAACATAATAAACCGGTATACCAAATTCGGAGCAAATCGAATCATTCTGCATGAAAAACCCATTTATCTGAATTAAGGGGGTGGACTAGCCCCGGTATACCAAATACGGAGCAAATCGAATCATTCTGCATGAAAAACCCATTTATCTGAATTAAGGGGATGGACTAAGCCCCCTTTTCCCTCTTTATCCTTAACCAATGAACCCCCAAAACTAATCAGGGAAGTTCCTTAACATAATAAAACGGTATACCAAATTCGGAGCAAATCGAATGATTCTGCATGAAAAACCTATTTATCTGAATTAAGGGGTTGGACTAACCCCGTTTTTCCCCCTTTATCCTTAACCAATGAACTCCCAAAACTAATCAGGGAAGCGCCTTATCACAATGAACCTAGAAAAAAAATTTGAAGCAAATCGGATGTTTCTATCAAGAGTTATCGCGTTACGTACATACATACATACATACATACATACGTACATACATACGTACAGAACGGGCGGGCACATTAGCTCTCAGGCTTTGATAGCCTGTGAGCTAAAAAGGAATGTTCTTCCCCAGGTAGACATTCAAAATCTGTTCAAGTCCATGCCACGTCGTATAGCAGCCCTTAATGCAGCGCAGGTGGCTACACCAAATGCTGATTTCGGACACTTAATATTGTTTTTTTGCTTTGAAGATGTAATCATTTGTTTGTACCAATATCAGTCGTTTGTGTATTAAATTTCCTTTAAGTCTGATGAGTCCTTCATGGTTTTGCAATTTTTACAAATATGAGTGTATTAAATGTATACAATGTATCGCTTGAAAAATAATATAAAAAAAAATCTCTTTTAAAGTTGATTTATCCTCGTATATTGTAACTCTTTCCCATCAGGAAGCACAATTTTTCTCTTAAAGAATTAAATTTATCTGATGATGTGAGACCATTTTCATGATTTCATCCCATACGCTGACAAAGAGCGTACAAAAAGATAAATAAACTTCCAAAGAATGCAACATTATGACGCTAAACCTCGCGTCAAAGAAAATTGTATAATATGAAATGTATTCATTGTATCACTTGAAAAATAATGCAAACTTATGACACTGTAATATCTTGTACATAGTTCCTTTATTAATTACGACTAATTGGAACCTTAAAAAAACGTATAATGGCTCATAACCCCTACTCCTCCTGCAAGATTACAAAGAGAAAAGTTCTCCAGATGTATCTCACATAAACTTTTCAAGAGGTCATCTATTTTCGGTTAATGGTCCTTTCTGACATTACAGTAATTATAATTCTCAAAGGAATCTCAAGAAGTGACAGTATACTGACGCTAATTAAGTAATAACTTTCAAATAATTAAAAACCGTTTCCAAGCCACTACAAGACCACTTGTCATAGACGTAACTAGAACTATTTTGTAGGGTGGGCACAGGCCCCCCCCAATCTCGTAAGTCATTTAGGTGCATTTAAGGCCGGTTTATTTGCTTTTATTTGGTCTACTCCAGGCGCGGATCCACGGGGAAGAGATCGCCCCCCCCCCCCCCCCAAAAAAAAAAAAATTTTTTTTTCGTCAATCGTTCGCAGATCAAAGGATCCCAAATGAAACGCGAATTTCGTCAAAGGATTGCGCAAAAAACGCCAATTTCGTCGAAGGATCGCGAAAAAACGCGAATTTCGCCAAAGGATTGCGAAAAACGCGAATTTCGTCAACAGACCTCTGAAAAAATGAGATTTTTTTTAAAGAATCGCGAAAAAAAATACGCGGAATTTCGCCAAAGAATCGCTGAAAAAATGCGAATTTCGTCAAAGGGCCGCGGAAAAAAACGCACAATTAGCACCGGCAGAAGATTAATCTAGGTGCGTATCTACTGGGGGGGGGGGGGTGTCGATCGAGGCAAAGAAGGGAAGAACAAATTTACCAAGTTGGTTTTTGAGAAATTAACACACCATACGCATTTTAGCTTTTAACTGACTAGGATTAGGACATAAAGACATAATCCTTTTTTTTCATTCATCAAATACCCTTTGAAATTTACCAATGTGGGTGGCAATAACAGTACATTTTTTACACATTAGTGGTTTTCTTCAGAAAACATTAAGATGCTTGAATTTTTCAAAGGACCTTTCTTTTTCTTGTTTCTTTCTTTCTTTGGAAATTGCTATGAATCCCATTCTTTTCTCAAACAATAAAGCACTCCTCAAAAATATCGTTATCCAGAAATTAGAATTGCAGCTTCTTTGAAAGAACGAAAACTTTTACACACTTTAAAGGGATCCGCATAACGTTGTCAATTTCTGTTGTAGAGATTCAACGAAAGGTACACGAAGTGGCATCGTCCCCCACCTCAACCCATTAGTGTAAAAAATTATGGAGCCATATGCCTTCTGACAGGACATAATCCTATTTTGTTCACTAATTGCCGAAACGTCAGTGAGGTTTACCATTGACACCCGAAAAGTGTTTGGTTTTCGTTTACTTGTTTGTCTGTTCGGCGAAAACTGCCGTTAAAAGCGTTGGATTTAGATCTTGGGGGGGGGGGGGGTGACCGCCCCGATCGATCCCCCCGTGGGTGCGCGCCTAGGGGAATCTCCTCCTGGTGCTAATTGTGCGTATTTTTCGCGATTCTTTGACGAAATTTGCATTTTTTCCGAGATCTGCTGACAAAATTCGCATTTTTTGTGTGATTCTTTCGCGAAATTAGCGTTTTTTCCGCAATTGTTTGGCGAAATTTGCTTTTTTCTGCGATCCTTTGGCGAAATTCGCGTTTTTTTCTGCAATCCTTTGACGAAATTCGCGCTTTTTCTGCGATCCTTTGACGAAATTCGGGTTTTTTTCTGCGATCCTTTGACAAAATTCGCGCTTGTTTTTCGTGGTCCTTAGACGAAATTCGCGTTTTTTTTTCGTGGTCCTTTGGCGAAATGCCCAATTTTTTGGCGAAATTCACGTTTTTTTCGCGCTTCTTTGACGAAATTTACGTTTTTGCGCGATCTTTTGACGAAATTCGCGTTTTTTGCGATCCTTTGACCTGCGAACGATTGACGAAATTGATTTTTTTCGGTGACCATTTGTCGAAATTCCCGATAATCGGTGGATTTATATTCTTTGATCCAAAGAGGGTGGGGGGGGGCATCGGGGTGAACTCCCCCCTTCTTTGGATCTGCGCTTGTGAAGAGGTATACACACCACTTAGATGACACATTTTGACTTTCAAGGATGTTAAGTCTGTTCTCAACTGCTCTGCTCAACAAGCGCAAAACGTTTTGGCACATTTACAATTTCATTTTTTATCGGAAAGACATAAAATTGGAAAGCCTGACCATGGAAACGATTTAGAATCGAACTGTGTTTTCCATTTTTGGATCAATCAATTACCTATTGAGTTATAAGTGATTTTGATTACGTGAGACGGCATTTTTCACCCCTTATTGACTGGATTTTCTTATTTCGTTCGGAAGTTCGTTTCAAAATGCCAACTTTGTCAGTATTTTCTGTAAGATCTATTGCGCATAGGCGTAACTAGAACTATTTTGTGGGGTGGGCACAGGCCCCCCAATCTTGTAAGTCATTTATGTGCATTTAAGGCCGGTTTATTTGCTTTTATTTGGTCTACTCCAGGCGCGGATCCAAGGGGGGAGGGGGATGTCGCCCCTCCCCCCAAAAAAATAATTTTCGTCAATCGTTCGCAGATCAAAGGATCGCAAATGAAACGTGAATTTCGTCAAAGGATTGCGCAAAAAACGCCAATTTCGTCGAAGGATCGCCAAAAAACGCGAATTTCGCCAAAGAATCGCTGAAAAAATGCTAATTTCGTCAAAGGGCCGCGAAAAAAACGCACAATTAGCACCGGCAAGAAGATTCCCTTAGGCTCGCATCTACTGGGGGGAGGGGGGTCGTTATCGGGGCAAAGAAGGGAAGAACAAATGTACCAAGTTGGTTTTTGAGAAATTAACATACCATACGCATTTTAGCTTTTAACTGACTAGGATTAGGACATAAAGACATAATCATTTTTTTCATTCATCAAATACCCCTTGAAATTTACCAATGTGGGTGGCAATAACAGTACATTTTTTACACATTAGTGGTTTTCTTCAGAAAACATTAAGATGCTTGAATTTTTCAAAGGACCTTTCTTTTTCTTGTTTCTTTCTTTCTTTGGAAATTGCTATGAATCCCATTCTTTTCTCAAACAATAAAGCACTCCTAAAAAATATCGTTATACAGAAATTAGAATTGCAGCTTCTTTGAAAGAACGAAAAAGTTTACACACTTTAAAGGGATCCGCATAACGTTGTCAATTTCTGTTGTAGAGATTCAACGAAAGGTACACGAAGTGGCATCGTCCCCCACCTCAACCCATTAGTGTAAAAAATTATGGCGCCATATGCCTTCTGACAGGACATAATCCTATTTTGTTCACTAATTGCCGAAACGTCAGCGAGGTTTACCATTGACACCCGAAAAGTGTTTGGTTTTCGTTTACTTGTTTGTCTGTTCCGCGAAAACTGCCGTTAAAAGCGTTTGATTTATATCTTGCGGGCGTGGAAACCCATACAGCCCGCTATTCCCCCTCAAAGGTCAAGATGGGTGGTGTCGGGCTGTCAAGTGAAGGA
Organism: Maratus speciosus; assembly: GCA_963932465.1. Taxonomy (NCBI): domain Eukaryota; kingdom Metazoa; phylum Arthropoda; class Arachnida; order Araneae; family Salticidae; genus Maratus; species Maratus speciosus. Next base: position 568,919,366 of record OZ010787.1, read on the forward strand.
ACGGGGAGCTTTCCTCTTTGGATTAACGCATTCGATTAATCTGCAGGGATATAGGGGCATCCATTTTGTAGCCTGGTAAAGTATAGAATTTTAAAAAAGGTTTTTTTTTTTCTCTTTTTTGTTGAGAACTTTTATCAAATACTACATTTCTTTAAAAGACTATATTATAATGGAATACAATAATTTAAAAAAGTTCTTGAAGTAAAAAAACTGTGTCTGTAATGTTTCGCTCTTTTTTAAACATATATTAGCCTTTTATTTCGTTTCATTAAAATTCTGCCACAATGTTTTTACAGAAAATTCAGTTATAAGGGAATATAAAAATTATAAAATACGATTTTAATTAAAATATTGTTCTAAACCATCTGTGCTGATGTACATTTTTTTTGGATGAAAAGGCATTTTTTCTTTTGGGAATTTATGTCATTTTCACCAACAGAATTGTCTATGCGTTTAAGATTAGTGCAACATTTCCATCAATTATTTTTAAATGTTTCAGATTTTAGTTTTATTGGTTAATTTTGATTTCAAGGGATAGAAGAAAAGAAATTTAGAAATAAACTAATAAATTTTAGGAACTTTAAATGCAAGCTAAAGTTTATTGAATATGACATTATACTGACGCAATCACACTAACTTGTTCCATATATGAAAATGATCTTTTCTTTTGAAAATGGTGTCAGTTTCATCATCCGAACTAATCTCAAATCTAAGATTATGTCACCTTTTAAGGGCTTTATCAAAGAAATATGTCCCTCTGACAACACGGAGCTTTTAAATATTTACGGACACATTTTTAAATGCAAAAGCATGACGTTTGCAGGCATGACTACTGAAGCGATTTGGCATCGAACAGTGTTTACCAATCGTTGATCAATGAGTTATATTTATAAGCGAATTTTTCCGAGTGACGACAGGTCTTGCTTTGACAGTATTTTATGAATGATCTTTTACTTTTATTAAAAAATGAACACTCGATCGCATAGTATCTGCATGAAAACACCTGCCAATTTCATATGTTACAATATTCCTTTAAATATAACTACATTTTCATTTGTGGAATATCATTCAATCTACTATAATCAGATTTTATTTTTTGAAACAACTCAAATTACCATGTTTAACAATCCGGCGAGGTTTGGACAGGGTTTTGAGGGCTTAGCTCGTAACGGGCACAGCCTGTGGTACATAAAAAAAAAAATAATAATAATAATAAAATAAAAAAAATACTTTGAATTATTATTTAAGAGAAAAACTTTCTTAAAACTTGCTCAGTTAATAAAACTTTAAATTTTGTATTTTTCTCGGTGAATTAAAATAAATAAAGAAAATTTTCTTTTATTCTAAAAAAAAAAAAAAAAATATTTTTTTTAAATCTAAGGCAACTTTTATTTTTCTAAAACCATCATTGAATTTTAAGAATTCCTTTTTAGCTTTCCAAGGAGCTTATTAGAATTGGCTGGAAGGAATTACAGTTAACATTTGACAATTATTTAGTTATTTATTAGGAAGGGACCGAACCGATAGATACACACATGTTCAAATAATAACAATTGAAAAAGATATATATATATATATATATATATATATATATTACATTTTACTCCTGTCGGTTTTTAGAGCTCTGCACGGGCTGGAATTTCCAGGCCCGGCCCGAACTAAAGCTATCGTGGCCCGGCCCGGTATAAAAATTGGAAGATTGGCCCGACTCAGTTTCTACAAAAATGTCCGTTTTTTCTCTACAAAAATGGCCGTTTTTTCTCGACATACAATTAAGATTCTTTTAATGAACATACATATTTATGGGAACATTTTACAGTATATTTTAGATTACTATGTGTTCGCAAAACATAAAATACATAACAGTAAACATTAACGATTACTTACAGTGTTTTAGTCATCGTCTCTACTGACATTTCAAAATTCAAATAAGGATTCATTAAAATATTAATGTAGTTCAGAATAAAGGATTAAAAACATGATAATTTTTGAAGCTGTATAATAAAAAGTAGATTTGTGAAAATATTTCTCTCATTTTTAAGGCTTTTCTCAAATCCAAAGGAGCTACATTTCGACACATTTATGAATTCATTTCTTTTTGGAAACGCGTAAGATTGGCATGTATTCTTATTCGGAAACTATGTAAATGTCGTTTTTTTCTTAAATTAAAGCAATATAACTTTCTGAAAATACTACCAAAGTTAGCGTTTTGAATCGAATTTCCGCAAGCGATAGCACAGGAAAAGAGAAAAACGTGGCAGTCACGTGACAAGAATCTCTGTTATCTCTATAAGTGATTTATCAAATATGGAGAAAGCTATTCGTTTCCAAATGCCTTCAATAGTCAGGCTTGTCAATTTTATGCCTTTATAGTTAAAAATGGGTCAGAAAATGTGTCTAAAAGTTTCGCATTGTTGAGCGGTGAATATGAGAACCACCTTAAGGTACATTTCCAAATATACTGTTAAGGCTGTTCTTAACTCCTCTGCTCAACAAGCGCAAAACGTTTTGACATATTTACAATTTCATTTTTTAACGGAAAGATATAAAATTGGAAAGCCTGACCATGGAAGCGATTTGGAATTGAACTGTTTTTGCCACTTTTTGATCAATCAATTACCTATTGAGTTATAAGCGAATTCGATCACGTGACAAACACGTTTTTCGCCCGCTGTTGAGTGCTCCTTTTCCCTTCGCGCGGAAATTCGGCTCAAAACGCTCACTTTGATACTCTTTTATCAAAGATCTATTGCGTTTGCAAAAAAAATGGAAAAAAACAGCTCAATTACATATTTTCTGAACAACAACACCAGCTTGTTTCATGCATTTTCGAGCAAAAATAATTTAAAACTTATGTCAGAAAGTTGCCCTTTTGGATTTAAGAACACCCTTAACAGAAGTTCATTATCACTAATAATGATCTTACAAAACATAATGCCTATCCTACACATCCTGAGATCGATTAAGACCAGTTTGGTCCCGGCACGAGTGTGCTGAGAAAAAATAAACCCGGAGTCAGACATCTAGTAACTGTACGATGCCGATCTCTACGATGGACATGTTCCATTTCTGTATTGATGTGTCTAAACTCGCATCGGGTCGTGATGCAGATTTATACTTCTCGAGAAAATCATATTCATTGTAAATGGCTCGTATTTTATCTGTATCACTTGAATTCTTATATCGAGCCGATAGGCCCGATTAATTCTTTTATCGACCCGGCCCGACCCTTGCAGGCCCGTTCAATTTTTTTGCCGGCCTGGCCTGACCCGTTTATTTTGTCTGTCGGCCCGGCCTATTGAAAAAATTGTCCTAATTCTGCCGGCCCGGCCCGTTTGAAAATTCGCCTTCATTCCGCCGGTCCGGGTACGGGCCTCGGGCCAAGCCCGGGCAGAACTCTAGTCGGTTTATAAAAAACGGTTTTAAAATGCTCAGGCAAGCAATATCTATATTTTGCTTTTATTTTTAAGAATCAAGGTGTTTTTAAACTAATGGTTTTCCGGCACATTCACAGACTTTATTTTAACGTAAAAACGTGAAACTGGGCAGGAATGCAAGTGGTTTGGAATCGAATTTTATTTTTCATTTTTCAAAAAATATACTTAATCGAGTTACAGGTGTTTACTCTCTTATAACAACTTTTTTGGTAACTTCCGTTCAAATCGCCAACTTTGACACCCTTTTCTGCCACTTTGTTTGCCTTTATAAGAAAATAAGAAACGCTGTTAGATTTCGTTTTTTTTTTTTTTTAACGCGCTTGCCACTTTTGTGCTGTTAATAATAAAAACGTATTTATGACTGTCTCAGCAAGTATCCAGTTTGAATTTTATACATATTAGTTGAAATTAAGGATTGACCGAAACGAGTTTTTAAGACCGAAAGAGAAACTGAAACCGAACTTTGGTAATCTTACTATTTTCGGCCTAAAAAGAAAATGTTCTATTTTTTTAAAGTAATTAATACATAGATAATTATTGATTAATTATATGTGTAATTAAATAAATTGAAGGATTATTATGTTTTGAAATTAACAGCACAAATATAATTAAAAAGATTTACTAAAAGACGTATAATACACTTAAAAGTTAACACTTTCAAAACATTAAATATAATTCTAAAAGTCTAAAACCTACAAGTTTCACAAGTTTCAAAAGTAAACTTTTGAATTTTATAAACTAATAAGTATTTTTCTCTTTTTAACTGAAGTAAGACCCTTGATGATGGCCACAGGGTGGCTGAAACTTGTAAGTTTTAGACTTTTAGAATTTTATTTATTGTTTTGAAAGTGTTAACTTTTAAGTGTATTATACGTGTAATTATTATACGTGTGGCCCTAGTTGGCTCTCTGTGCTTCTGGCCAAAACTTTTTATTTTCATATAAAATAAAATATAATTAAGTCAGTGTCTAATTATATGAATTTCATCTAATTAAAAAATGTTTTATGTACCTCGATTTACCTTTTATAAAGATTTTTGTAAATGATAATCTGTTATACCAATGTATACATTCTAATATTATTCCGTTATACTATTATCAACGGGTATTCGAAGCACTTCTGCGGTTTCAAATCTATTACTGTTAAGTCTGCAATTTTTAATGAGCTTGTGAAAAGCGTCTTCAAAGTTTAGTCATGCATGTATTACTTGATTTATAATTTATTTCACATGTTGAGTCAGTTATGACTGATAATTATAAACAGTGAAATACACAGCAATAAATAAAGAGTGTGTCATTTGAGCCAATGCAGCTCAAATCAATGAGTTATATTGAAAATTTCCAAAGGAAGAAACGAGATATTTGGAATAAAAATAATTTCGGACGAGTTTCGGTGAGGCCGAATTTTTGGCAACATTTTCGCCGAAAACGAAACTCCGATTTTGAGCCAAAAACGAGAACGAAAACGAATTTTCGGTCGATCTCTAGTTGAAATGTTTGGTTTACACACTGAATTGTTGATTTGATCTATGAGTTTTTGCTTTTCAAAATTTTAAGTTCTAAATTGAGTTTGAAAAAAAGGCTTCGTTTTCACTTTTATCAGTTTTCGCGTGTGGTCTTAATTATTTTCATAATAATTATTTAGTATATAATGCTAAGCACTGTATTATTATGAAGATAATAAAACTTTAGCGTTATAGTTTATGCTATATTTATATGATACAGAATATTTCAGCATTACAGTTTATGATATATTTATATGATACAGAATATTCAATTAAACTATATTCGACTAAAACGTGCTTAATCAATATATCTGTTTTATTATCGCATGCTTAACAGAAGATTGCATCTGCATTGCAAAAAAAAAAAAAAAAAAAAAAAAAAAAAAAAAAAAAATCGCATATTTTTAGTTTTTTAAAGACGTACTTACGGTGACTAAAAAATACGTGACAAATGAATGTTGTTAATGTAGAAGAATACATGATTTATACAGATTTGTACGTGTGTAAATTTATGTATAGATAAATAAATCAAAAATCAACTGAATCATTTTTTTTTTAATTTAAAAAATATTCCATGTATATAGAGAGAAAATTAACTTCGTTTCACACTTCATTATTATATTTGGCAATTCATGCCACATTACTGTTTTGAAGTACATTTTAAAGAAATGTATTGCTTTTTTAATTAGCCTCTTTTTTTTTCTTTTTTTTTTCCTTGGGGTATTTAGGTTATAGATTTAAGAATTTACAGCCGGAAGTGAAATTTTTTTTTTTTTTTTTTTTTTTTTTTTGCTATATTCTCCAAGTAAAGCATTTGAAACCCTTTGTGAGCATATAAGTCGCTATTTATTAATCGCGTGTCAATAAACTAACGACAACAATATTTGCCACATTGAGAGGTTGTCTGAACAATCCGATGAATGACATGAAGTTGACATTTGCTTAAAAGTTCTTCCAGATTATTCCACTTTCAACTGAAATGCATTTTGGAAAAGAGCAAAAAGCCTTTAACTTTTAAAAGCTTAAATAGTAACAAATAATTGACTATTGTATGATTAAAGATCTGACACCAATGAAGTCGGTGTTGTTTAAAGAATCGGAACTAAAAGTCGGTGCCGTTTAAATTCTTTCAATCCTTTGCTGTGGGTTAATGTATTTTTGTGCCGATTCCGAAAAAAAAAAGAAAAAGAAAAAGAAAGAAAGAAAGAAAAGAAAACCCATTCTCATATTTTACTCATACGAGTGTTGTGATTTTGTTTACCTCAAGCAATCAGTTAAAAATTATGGAGCAACGACAGTAGTAGGCAGGGGGATCTGGCGAATACAATAGAAGGGGCGTGTCCACCTGTCAATCAAAAGGGGGCGTGTCCGAACACGTCTTATAAGAGGGGGGTGAATTTTTTTCCGTGGGACCTCTGGCGAATACAATGGAAGGGGGCGTGTCCACCTGTCAATCAAAAGGGGGGCGTGTCCAAACATGAGTTATAAGATGAGGGGTCATTTTTTTCGCCTGGTGAAGGCACGGGTGATTTTTTAGGAGGGGGGAGGAAGTGGGGGATGACAATAGTGACAGGCTAGAGGAGAGGGGTGGAATTAAGTTTCGGTTTCTGGACGGAATCGGTGGATTTCAATTTAATGTCGTAAGGGGGCGTGTCCGATCACGTGCTATAAGAGAGGGGGGTCGATTTTTTTTTCGCCTCGTGAAGACATGGGTGTTTTTTTAGGAGGGGGGAGGAAGTGGGGGATGACAATAGGCTAGAGGAGAGGGGGCGGATTTAAGTTTTCGGTTTCTGGACGGAATCAGTGGATTTCAATTTAATTTTATGGAATTTATTGAAATGAACTTAATTTTAATTGAACTAATTATAAAGGAGTTTATTTTAATTTAAACTTTTAAGGGATGATGAGTTTAGAATTTTAAATTGGTTTCAAAACTATTTTTATTTTTTCAGTTTTAATTAGAATCTTATGCTGAATGTCTTATTCTCATGGTGACGTAATCGGTTATTTCAATTTATTTAATTGAATGAATGAACTAAAATTAAAGTTTGAAACTGATTATTTTTAAATTTATTTTAAGCTTTTTGAACTCAATTATAAACTTAACTAAAGTTTTTTTTTTTTTAATTAGAACCCTTTAATGAATTTATTATTTTTTAGAATTACGAAAATGTACAAAAGCTTAACAAGGGATTCGAACCCGCATACTCTTGGTTACTAGATGAACGCGTTTCCTAACCAAGCTGCGCTTACCTTTGCTTTGTTGTGAGTTATAATCTATACGAAACACCTGGCTGTGGGGAAAACGGAATGGAATGCCCAGGATTTTTGAATAATACTTCAGTGATAGTTTTTAGAATAAATATTTTTACAAAGGTTATTTGCGCTGTTTGGATACTTTTCCAGGCGAATGACTTTATTTTATTTACCAGTTAAAGGGAATTTGAGCGCAAACGTAACTTTAACTGGGACTGAATTTGAGCATTGTGACTTTTATCGGCACTTAGATTTTTCTTAGGAATAATTTGTTCCACCTTTAATATCCACTTTCTTGCTTTAAAACAGACTTTTTTTCAACCCTTTTTTAAAAGTTTGATCTTTGGCAAAATATCTTTAAATCCATATTGCTTTATTCTGAAAATCAAAACATACTTTGAAATTTTTAAACGTACTAACGTATTACTAAACGTATAATATATATATATATATATATATATATATATATATATATATATATATATATTCATTTTGCTGAACATAGAAATACTTTTTCCTGACATGATGACATACTTTGAAAGTTTACTGAACATAGAACTATTTCTTGCACACTAATTCTATAAATATTTTAATTTCCTGACGATGTCTTTTTTCACTTTACTGTGGAAATACTTTTTTCCTTATTTTTTCATCCAATTAATAATTTTATTTCCTGAACATTTAAAATATCAGTTGCATTTTCTTTTACTCTGATCTTGCATTTTCTTTTACTTTGATTGCAATTGTATTTTTTTATTTTACTGAACATAGAAATACTTTTTCCTGACATAATTTGAAAGTTTACTGAACAAAGAACTGTTTTTTAATCACCTGAAGATATCTTTTTCATTTTATTGAGCCTATTAATAATTTTCTTTAGTTTTCTGTATTTAAAAATATTTTATAACCTAAAAACAGCATTTTTACCCCCGAATCATGAAAATATTTACTTTAATTTTACTGATCACAGAATTATTCTGATCATATGCATACTTTTCATTTCTTTAACATAAAAATATCTTTTTCTTCCTTTTAAAAAAAGTATATTTGCACTTGTCTTGATTAAAAATAAAAGAAAAAAAGTCAAAATTTAATATTTTGTTACTCGTAAAAAAAACTTATAAGACCTAAAAATTTGACTAAAGATTTTTTTTTTTAACTGGATCTTTTTTTTCCAAACATACAAATTTTCTTATTGAACATTTTTTCTTTTTTTACCAAACACAACTTTCTTTTTTCCAAACTCAACTTTTTTTTTCCAAACACTAAACTTTTTTTCCAAACACAACTTTTTTTCCAAATACAACTTTTTTTCCGAACACTAAGCTTTTTTTTCCAAACACTAAACTTTTTTTCCAAACACTAAACTTTTTTTTTCAAACACTAAGCTTTTTTTCCAAACACAACTTTTTTTCCAAACACAACCTTTTTTTCCAAACACTAAACTTTTTTTCCAAACACAACTTTTTCCATACACTAAACTTTTTTTTTTCCAAACACTAAACTTTTTATTCGAAACACGAAACTTTTTTGCCAAACACAACTTTCTTTTTTCCAAACTCAACTTTTTTTCCAAACACTAAACTTTTTTTTCCAAACACAACTTTTTTTTCCAAATACAACTTTTTTTCCCAAACACAACTTTTTTCCATACACTAAATTTTTTTTTTAAACACTAAACTTTTTATTCGAAACACTAAACTTTTTATTCGAAACACGAAACTTTTTTGCGAAACCCAACTTTCTTTTTTCCAAGCTCAATTTTTTTTTCAAACACTAAACTTTTTTTCCAAACACAACTTTTTATTCGAAACACGTAACTTTTTTCCAAAACACAACTTTTTTTTTCCAAACACTAAACTTTTTTCCAAACACAACTTTTTCCATACACTAAACTTTTTTTTTCCAAACACTAAACTTTTTATTCGAAACACGAAACTTTTTTGCAGAACACAACTTTCTTTTTTCCAAACTCAACTTTTTTTTCCAAACACTAAACTTTTTTTTTCCAAACATAACTTTTTTTCCAAATACAACTTTTTTTCCGAACACTAAACTTTTTTTTTCCAAACACTAAACTTTTTTTCCAAACACTAAACTTTTTTTTTTCCAAACGCAACTTTTTTCCAAACACAACTTTTTTTCCAAACACAACTTTTTTTCCAATCACTAAACTTTTTTTTCCAAATACTAAACTTTTTTTTCCAAACACTAAACTTTTTTCTTCCAAATACTAAACTTTTTTTTTCCAAACACTAAACTTTTTTCCCATGTGATCCCTTTAATATTTTTACTGAACATAAACCTTTTTCCAATGCTTATATTTTATGAAACTGATTTTTTACAATACATTACTTTTTTCCAAACCATTTAGCTTTTTTCCAAAATATAAATCTTTTTTTCCAAAACATAAAGCTTTTTTTTTTCCAATGCATAACTTTTTTTCTGAACTGAATTTTTTACTGAACTTAAAACTTTTTCCAGTGCATATATTTTATCAAACATTTTTTTTTTTTTTTACTTTCTTATTGTATATAAAACAATTTTTTTCCTAAACACAAAAATAATTTTCCTAAATATCAAATTTTTCCTAAACACAAAAATAATTTTCCTAAACATAAATCTTTTTTTACTGTACTTCATACTTTTTTTCAAAACACAAAACTTGTGTTCCAAACATGAAACTTTTTTTTTCCCTAAACATAAACATTTTTCCAATCACAAACATTTTCTTTTCCTAAACATAAATCTTTTTAACTGTACTTCATACTTCTTTACTAAAACATAAACATTTTTTTTTTCTGAACATGTAAATTTAAAATTTTTTACTGAATATAAAAATAGCTTTGTGCTTTTTTAATTAAAAACAAAGACTATTTAAAAAATAAATATATTTTATTTTACTACATATTTCTTTACATCGTTTTTAAAACCGTATGGCACAGTAGAATAATCTTCTTTTAGAACTCGCTTATCGTAGACTACTTTGTACAATTTCTTTTCATATCTATTTACTATTTTCTTTCTTTTACCATCACGTGTTATCTTGCTCGGATTCTCAATAGCAATTGTAATTCCTGGATCCATGCTACTAACTAATTGTTTTATTGAGTCAAAGTTTAAACGTCGCGTATTTCTGTAGTTAAGAGTGAAACCTCTCCCTTTACAACATGTTTTTCCTTTATTCGTTATATAGGCATAATTCTTTGCCCCATACCTAAATAAATGAGTAAAAATAAATTGAATTGATAATTTCTTAATTTCTTTTCTTTCTTTTACGTTAAAAAAAAATAAATAAATAAATTACCTGGTTATTGTCTCTCCATCTAACTCATCAGTGAATTCTCCCAAGTAGTTTCCTTATAGGGGGGTCATTTGCGCCGTTCGATGCATATATTATAGAATCAGTGTCGCTGTGTAACCATTATTTTTTATTACATAACAGATAATTTATACAGTACTTTAAGATTAATTGTATTCATTTTAGTTGCTATAATTAAAATGAAATGAACTTTTTCATAGAAAAATCTCTGTTTATTCGTAATTTTTGAACTAAAAGAAATAATGGTACATGCAGCACATACACACAATTTACATTCTTTTGCTTTATACTTTAACCCCTAATTTCAAAATATACTAAGTTGACTATACTATATCTAACGGAAAATAATTAAATCTACGAATACACCCTTTTAAAAGTTACATTACTTTAAAATACTAGTACTTCTTAGACCTGTTATCTGTATAACACATGAAATCGAAACTAAATTTAAAATACCCCCAATGTACATAAACCATATAATTTCTGCTTAGATATCCAAATTTTTAAAATAAATTTATACGTGCCTTAACACAATATACTCTGATAAGAAGAAAAAACACAAAATATCAATTGAATCAAGAATCAAATAGAAATTTTATACCAAGTAAAAATTCTTGCAAAAAAAATCTTTTACAGAATTAATAGATGAAAAGTAAATGAAAAATCTTTAACGTTACATGAAAAAATACATATTCTAAAAAATTTCAAAAAGGAAAAATGTTTGACAAAAAGAGAAAAAAATATATTTCATATAAAAATATGTTTTACAGGAAAAAATCTTACAGAAAGAAACTAAGATAAAAAAATATGTTTTACAAAAAAAATATTTTACAAAAAAAGAAAAATTCTTTTATAAAAAAATATTTTCTTTATGGTAAAAGGTATTTTTCTTTTTTTGTAAAATATTTTTTTTTGTAAGAGATACTTTTTTATGTAAGTTTCTTTCTGAAAGATTTTTTTGTAAAATATTTTAGTACGTTTTATGAAAGTTTTTGTGTATTGTTCCTTGTAATGTTATAGATTTTTCATTTTTTTCATTTATTAATTTAAAAGATCTTTTTGCGAGAATTATTACTTGGTATAAAATTTCTATTTGATTCTTGATTCAATTGATATTTTGTGTTTTTTCTTCTTATCAGAGTATATTGTGTTAAGACACGTATAAATTTATTTTAAAAATTTGGATATCTAAGCAGAAATTATATGGTTTATGTACATTGGGGGTATTTTAAATTTAGTTTCGATTTCATGTGTTATACAGATAACAGGTCTAAGAAGTACTAGTATTTTAAAGTAATGTAACTTTTAAAAGGGTGTATTCGTAGATTTAATTATTTTCCGTTAGATATAGTATAGTCAACTTAGTATGTTTTGAAATTAGGGGTTAAAGTATAAAGCAAAAGAATGTAAATTGTGTGTATGTGCTGCATGTACCATTATTTCTTTTAGTTCAAAAATTACGAATAAACAGAGATTTTTCTATGAAAAAGTTCATTTCATTTTAATTATAGCAACTAAAATGAATACAATTAATCTTAAAGTACTGTATAAATTATCTGTTATGTAATAAAAAATAATGGTTACACAGCGACACTGATTCTATAATATATGCATCGAACGGCGCAAATGACCCCCCTATAAGGAAACTACTTGGGAGAATTCACTGATGAGTTAGATGGAGAGACAATAACCAGGTAATTTATTTATTTTTTTTTTTAACGTAAAAGAAAGAAAAGAAATTAAGAAATTATCAATTCAATTTATTTTTACTCATTTATTTAGGTGGGGCAAAGAATTATGCCTATATAACGAATAAAGGAAAAACATGTTGTAAAGGGAGAGGTTTCACTCTTAACTACAGAAATACGCGACGTTTAAACTTTGACTCAATAAAACAATTAGTTAGTAGCATGGATCCAGGAATTACAATTGCTATTGAGAATCCGAGCAAGATAACACGTGATGGTAAAAGAAAGAAAATAGTAAATAGATATGAAAAGAAATTGTACAAAGTAGTCTACGATAAGCGAGTTCTAAAAGAAGATTATTCTACTGTGCCATACGGTTTTAAAAACGATGTAAAGAAATATGTAGTAAAATAAAATATATTTATTTTTTAAATAGTCTTTGTTTTTAATTAAAAAAGCACAAAGCTATTTTTATATTCAGTAAAAAATTTTAAATTTACATGTTCAGAAAAAAAATGTTTATGTTTTAGTAAAGAAGTATGAAGTACAGTTAAAAAGATTTATGTTTAGGAAAAAAAAAAATGTTTGTGATTGGAAAAATGTTTATGTTTAGGGAAAAAAAAAGTTTCATGTTTGGAACACAAGTTTTGTGTTTTGAAAAAAAGTATGAAGTACAGTAAAAAAAGATTTATGTTTAGGAAAATTATTTTTGTGTTTAGGAAAAATTTGATATTTAGGAAAATTATTTTTGTGTTTAGGAAAAAAATTGTTTTATATACAATAAGAAAGTAAAAAAAAAAAAAATGTTTGATAAAATATATGCACTGGAAAAAGTTTTAAGTTCAGTAAAAAATTCAGTTCAGAAAAAAAGTTATGCATTGGAAAAAAAAAAAGCTTTATGTTTTGGAAAAAAAGATTTATATTTTGGAAAAAAGCTAAATGGTTTGGAAAAAAGTAATGTATTGTAAAAAATCAGTTTCATAAAATATAAGCATTGGAAAAAGGTTTATGTTCAGTAAAAATATTAAAGGGATCACATGGGAAAAAAGTTTAGTGTTTGGAAAAAAAATGTTTAGTATTTGGAAGAAAAAAGTTTAGTGTTTGGAAAAAAAAGTTTAGTATTTGGAAAAAAAAGTTTAATGATTGGAAAAAAAGTTGTGTTTGGAAAAAAGTTGCGTTTGGAAAAAAAAAGTTTAGTGTTTGGAAAAAAAGTTTAGTGTTTGGAAAAAAAAAGTTTAGTGTTCGGAAAAAAAGTTGTATTTGGAAAAAAAGTTATGTTTGGAAAAAAAAAGTTTAGTGTTTGGAAAAAAAAAGTTGAGTTTGGAAAAAAGAAAGTTGTGTTTGGCAAAAAAGTTTCGTGTTTCGAATAAAAAGTTTAGTGTTTGGAAAAAAAAAGTTTAGTGTATGGAAAAAGTTGTGTTTGGAAAAAAGTTTAGTGTTTGGAAAAAAAAGTTGTGTTTTGGAAAAAAGTTACGTGTTTCGAATAAAAAGTTGTGTTTGGAAAAAAAGTTTAGTGTTTGAAAATAAAGTTTAGTGTATGGAAAAAAGTTGTGTTTGGGAAAAAAAGTTGTATTTGGAAAAAAAAGTTGTGTTTGGAAAAAAAAGTTTAGTGTTTGGAAAAAAAGTTGAGTTTGGAAAAAAGAAAGTTGTGTTTGGCAAAAAAGTTTCGTGTTTCGAATAAAAAGTTTAGTGTTTGGAAAAAAAAAGTTTAGTGTATGGAAAAAGTTGTGTTTGGAAAAAAAGTTTAGTGTTTGGAAAAAAAGGTTGTGTTTGGAAAAAAAGTTGTGTTTGGAAAAAAAGCTTAGTGTTTGAAAAAAAAAGTTTAGTGTTTGGAAAAAAGTTTAGTGTTTGGAAAAAAAAGTTTAGTGTTCGGAAAAAAAGTTGTATTTGGAAAAAAAGTTGTGTTTGGAAAAAAAAGTTTAGTGTTTGGAAAAAAAAAGTTGAGTTTGGAAAAAAGAAAGTTGTGTTTGGTAAAAAAAGAAAAAATGTTCAATAAGAAAATTTGTATGTTTGGAAAAAAAAGATCCAGTTAAAAAAAAAATCTTTAGTCAAATTTTTAGGTCTTATAAGTTTTTTTTACGAGTAACAAAATATTAAATTTTGACTTTTTTTCTTTTATTTTTAATCAAGACAAGTGCAAATATACTTTTTTTAAAAGGAAGAAAAAGAGATTTTTATGTTAAAGAAATGAAAAGTATGCATATGATCAGAATAATTCTGCGATCAGTAAAATTAAAGTAAATATTTTCATGATTCGGGGGTAAAAATGCTGTTTTTAGGTTATAAAATATTTTTAAATACAGAAAACTAAAGAAAATTATTAATAGGCTCAATAAAATGAAAAAGATATCTTCAGGTGATTAAAAAACAGTTCTTTGTTCAGTAAACTTTCAAATTATGTCAGGAAAAAGTATTTCTATGTTCAGTAAAATAAAAAAATACAATTGCAATCAAAGTAAAAGAAAATGCAAGATCAGAGTAAAAGAAAATGCAACTGATATTTTAAATGTTCAGGAAATAAAATTATTAATTGGATGAAAAAATAAGGAAAAAAGTATTTCCACAGTAAAGTGAAAAAAGACATCGTCAGGAAATTAAAATATTTATAGAATTAGTGTGCAAGAAATAGTTCTATGTTCAGTAAACTTTCAAAGTATGTCATCATGTCAGGAAAAAGTATTTCTATGTTCAGCAAAATGAAAAAATATATATATATATATTATACGTTTAGTAATACGTTAGTACGTGTAAAAATTTCAAAGTATGTTTTGATTTTCAGAATAAAGCAATATGGATTTAAAGATATTTTGCCAAAGATCAAACTTTTAAAAAAGGGTTGAAAAAAAGTCTGTTTTAAAGCAAGAAAGTGGATATTAAAGGTGGAACAAATTATTCCTAAGAAAAATCTAAGTGCCGATAAAAGTCACAATGTTCAAATTCAGTCCCAGTTAAAGTTACGTTTGCGCTCAAATTCCCTTTAACTGGTAAATAAAATAAAGTCATTCGCCTGGAAAAGTATCCAAACAGCGCAAATAACCTTTGTAAAAATATTTATTCTAAAAACTATCACTGAAGTATTATTCAAAAAGCCTGGGCATTCCATTCCGTTTTCCCTCACAGCCAGGTGTTTCGTATAGATTATAACTCACAACAAAGCAAAGGTAAGCGCAGCTTGGTTAGGAAACGCGTTCATCTAGTGACCAAGAGTATGCGGGTTCGAATCCCTTGTTAAGCTTTTGTACATTTTCGTAATTCTAAAAAATAATAAATTCATTAAAGGGTTCTAATTAAAAAAAAACTTTAGTTAAGTTTATAATTCAGTTCAAAAAGCTTAAAATCAATTTAAAAATAATCAGTTTCAAACTTTAATTTTAGTTCATTCATTCAATTAAATAAATTGAAATAACCGATTACGTCACCATGAGAATAAGACATTCAGCATAAGATTCTAATTAAAACTGAAAAAATAAAAATAGTTTTGAAACCAATTTAAAATTCTAAACTCATCATCCCTTAAAAGTTTAAATTAAAATAAACTCCTTTATAATTAGTTCAATTAAAATTAAGTTCATTTCAATAAATTCCATAAAATTAAATTGAAATCCACTGATTCCGTCCAGAAACCGAAAACTTAAATCCGCCCCCTCTCCTCTAGCCTGTCACTATTGTCATCCCCCACTTCCTCCCCCCTCCTAAAAAAACACCCATGTCTTCACCAGGCGAAAAAAAAATCGACCCCCCTCTCTTATAGCACGTGATCGGACACGCCCCCTTACGACATTAAATTGAAATCCACCGATTCCGTCCAGAAACCGAAACTTAATTCCACCCCTCTCCTCTACCCTGTCACTATTGTCACCCCCACTTCCTTCCCCCTCCTAAAAAATCACCCGTGCCTTCACCAGGCGAAAAAAAAATGACCCCTCATCTTATAACTCATGTCTGGACACACCCCCTTTTGATTGACAGGTGGACACGCCCCCTTCCATTGTATTCGCAGAGGTCCCACGGAAAAAAATTCACCCCCCTCTTATAAGACGTGTTCGGACACGCCCCCTTTTGATTGACAGGTGGACACGCCCCTTCCATTGTATTCGCCAGATCCCCCTGCCTACTACTAACGACGAATATTTGAGGGAAAGAATGGTGCAAAATACTTTGTACATGAAGAGCATTTATATAAGTTAAAATGCAACAGGAAATTGTCTAAATATTTTTTATGCAATTTTCAAAATTGCAAAAGATCCATATTAGTTAGTGAAAGTAATGACGTTATCCGAAAACGTAGTGACCATTTACATGAACCCGAATCCGTGAAAGTTTCGGCCGTTATGTGTATCGCACAGATGAAGAACAGAGCTATATCAGAACCAAATGTTCCGCTTCTTCAAATTTACAGGTAAGATTCTCGAGTTTCTATATTTATACCAAACATGTAAAAGTTTAACCTTTCAAAATTTCTGAAACTAATTTTAATTTTTTTCCCCTTTTAAACCTTAAAAAATATATGGCATTTTGCTTAACTGCATTTAAATAGTAAAATAATTGTTAAAGTTTGTGCATAGTATATAAAATTTTACGCTTCAAATAAACTATCATGAATGCATTGCAGTTATTTACAGTATATCTTGAAATAAAATTTTGAAAATATTTTTCTTTTCATTTGTACATTATTTATATACATTTAAATATAACCATTAATAAAGCATAATCATCCATAAAATTACAGTTGTTGCTTGTATTAAATCATGTTATACAATGTATAATATATTGTTGTGCATATAATATTAGATTAAATGCAAGAAAATAAAATGAAAAATATTTTTTTCGGAAGAAATTAAGACTTGTAATCTAAGTTCTTTGATTAAAAAAAAAAAAAAAAAAAAAAAAAAAAAAAATCGATTTATAAATGCTTCAAGTATGTGAATTATAAAATCACGGCTTATTCTGAAAAATACTTCTAGAGCTATGCTTAAAGAACTAACCGCATTGCAATCTGCGTTGTAATGATTAAAATATATTTAACATTTAGAGTTCAAAATTTTAAATATCTATAAACTGTACACTACTGGCACGATTGACTTTCAGTTTGCTACCCTAAGTTGAAATTTAACGAGAAAACTAAATAGTGTCAAAATAAGGTGCTCGTATTGAAAATTTCAGAGTTTGAAATTTGAAACAATTTCAGTATGAAGAAGACCCCAAAGCATTTTTTTAGTATATATATATAGTCAAACCTCGTTAACACGAACACGCTTAACGCGAATTACTTTTAGTACGAACTGTTTCCGATTGCCCCGTCCTGTTGCATATGATGTATTTAAGTTCGGATATCACGAACTACTTTTAACACGAATAAAAAAAGTTTGACTTTGAGTGTTCGCGTTAACGAGGTTCAACTGTTTATATATATACAACATACATTGAAGAAGGACATATTTGCCTATTTCAAAAAAAAAAAAAAAAAAAAAAAAAACATAACTGCCTTTTTTTTTTTTTTTTTTTTGTACAATGGGGTGATTAAAATGTATCTCTTTCCTTCTTTCTTTCTTTTGTTCGACTGCACCAGATTTACTTGATAGTGTACCATTTATTTATGAAATTTGTCACCATATGGAAATAGATAGCACTTAGTTAACGCATATAGTATTTACAAAAAGAAAAAAGTATCAGAAAAGAAAAAAAAAATTCCCTCAGAAAGATTACAGAATGAGTCCCTTTTATTAGAGAAGCCTACGTAGTACTAACACATTAGCTGAATTGGCACCTATTTCTTGAACATGTGCGGTGCCCGTAAGTGTACCTGATACATAAATTAAAAAACCCAATTCCACTCCATCCAGGCAACAAAATGGATGCTTACATGGATCATCCCAAGGCAAATCCACCATTTCAAAGAAAGGATTAGTTTTTCTCCCGATACGAGGTGGGGTAGAATGATGAATGGCTTTCTTATTGTTTGATTTGAACCGGGCTCTTTGGGCCGGAATCCTTGCGGGGGGGGGGGGGAGGACCGCCCCGATCAATCCCGCGTGGGTGCGCGCCTAGAGGAATCTCCTCCTGGTGCTAATTGTGCGTTTTTCCGCGACGCTTTGACGAAATTCGCGTATTTTTTCGCGATTCATTGACGAAATTCGCATTTTTTCCGAGATCTGCTGATGAAATTCGTATTTTTTGTGAGATTCTTTCGCGAAATTTGCGTTTTTTCTGCGATCCTTTGGCGAAATTTGCTTTTTTTTCTGCGATCCTTTGGCAAAATTCGCGTTTTTTCTGCAATCCTTTGACGAAATTCGCGTTTTATCTGCGATACTTTGACGAAATTCGCGTTTTTTTTCGTGATCCTTTGGCGAAATTCACGTTTTTTTCGCGCTTCTTTGACGGAATTTACGTTTTTGCGCGATCTTGTGACGAAATTCGCGTTTTTTTGCGATCTTTTGACCTGCGAACGATTGACGAAATTGATTTTTTTCGATGACCATGTGTCGAAATTCCCGATAATCGGTGGATTTATATTTTTTGATCCAAAGAGGGGGGGGGGGGGGGCATCGGGGCGATCTCCCCCTTCCCTGGATCCGCGCTTGTGAAGAGGTATACATACCACTTAGATGACTCATTTTGACTTTCAAGGATGTTAAGTCTGTTCTCAACTGCTCTGCTCAACAAGCGCAAAACGTTTTGACACTTTTACAATTTCATTTTTTAACGGAAAGATATCAAATTGGAAAGCCTGACCATGGAAACGATTTAGAATCGAACTGTGTTTTCCAGTTTTGGATCAATCAATTACCTATTGAGTTATAAGCGATTTTGATTACGTGAGACGGCATTTTTCTCCCCTTATTGACTGGATTTTCTTATTTCGTTCGGAAGTTCGGTTCAAAATGCCAACTTTGTCAGTATTTTCTGTAAGATCTATTGCGACTTGTATCTAGATATGTATAAATGCAAGCCTCAAGGGCATAAAGAAGGTAATGGTTTTGCGTCGTATGAGAGTAGCGTGGATGGAACTGTCTCTGGGTTTTACGACAAGTAGCAAACCCTGGGCTGTCCGGACACAAACACTGTGAGACTCTAAGATCTTCTGTATACTTGTTGCTTACTGTAAATCCGTGTGCTGTGCTGTAGTATTGCTTAAATAAATTAATGTTGTGAGTTACACAAAAGACTTTTAATTTTAAGAGCGGTGTAACACTAAATATCGTGTCAAATTAAGCGATATAATATGAAATGTAAACAATGTATCGTTCGAAAAATAATAATTTAAAAAAAAACTTTTTATATTTGATTCATCTTCATATACTATAACTCTTTACCGAAACATAATTTTTCTATAAAATAATTAAATTTAT
Source organism: Maratus speciosus (assembly GCA_963932465.1). Lineage (NCBI taxonomy): Eukaryota > Metazoa > Arthropoda > Arachnida > Araneae > Salticidae > Maratus > Maratus speciosus. Next base: position 568,938,922 of record OZ010787.1, read on the forward strand.
CTGAAGATCTGAGATCATTTTCATGATTTCATCGCATATGCTTAAAAAGAGTATACAAAAAGATAAACTTCCAAATAATGTAACTTTATCACACTAAACCTCGTGTGAAAGTAAATTATATAATATGCAATGTATTCATTGGTATCGCTTGGAAAATAATATATTAAAAGAATCTCTTTTATATTTGATTCATCCTAATATATTGTAACTCTTTCCCGTCAGGAAGTATAATTTTTCTATGAAAAAATTAAATTTATCCGAAGATGTGAGGCATTTTGCATGATTTCATCGCATACGTTTAAAAAGAGCATACAAAAAGATAAATAAATAAACTTTCAAATAACGTAACTTTATGACACTAAACCTCATTTCAAAGTAAATTGTATAACATGAAATGTTGACTGTTACAGAATCGATATGCCTGTTCTTAATGTTTTGATACAAACTGAGTTGAAATTTCCGTGACGCACCCGGGGTCTTCCCACAGCACACCGGTTGAAATCCTATGCCTTACACATTAGGGGAGACTTGGGAGACTTGATCCCTTTTTCAGTTTTTAATTTTTATTTTGGAGAAAACAAAAATTTTTTAAAATGTTTCCAGTTATTATTAAAAGCTCATGTGTCTTTCTTATTGTAGTATTTTTTTTTTTTTTTTTTTTTTTGAAAAACCATTTTTAAAATAAAAATAAATTGTTTTCCAAAAAGAAAAAAAAAAAAAAAAAAAAAAAAGAGGATCAAGTCTCCCTAGTTGAGGGGAGACTTGATCCCTTGCAAAGGGAGACTTGATCTTGGAAACAGATGCATTGAAATGATTGAAATTAAGTAGTAGAAATCAAATTTATTGTTGACTAACATGTAAAATGGGAGGAAAACACAATTAATGATCCAAAAACATTTTCAAAGTTTGAAAAATCAAATGTAAATATTAAAATTATTGCAGTTTGAAAAATTCCACTAAGCATGGTTGGTTTTGGTACTTTTTTGACAATGTCATCACTGTCCACAACACTATTATCGACATTTTCTGGATAAAAAAATTGGTCGGAATTAAGTCCTCGTTTTCTTAGAAAATTTATGTCACATTCAGATGATAAAATCTTCTTTTAAATTTTTCTTACGAAATGACTAATTTTCTTCTTTCCCAGAAATTGCACAAAGACATTTTCGTCAATCGACAAATTTTTTGGATCTTCAATGATTTCATCAGAATGTTCATCAAGTGGATCTGGGTCAGTTGAATCATAAACACTAACTGCTTTTATAACTTTCTGAAGATCCGGGTGCTTGCTAACCATCATATGCAGCCACATATTAACTTTCTATCTTTGTCAACCATCTAAAATCAAGGCAACCATATTCTAGCTAATGCAGATTATATCTAAATGTCACAATCAGAAGTAGGGGATTAATAAAATTTAACATTAATTTAGCTTAACTTTGGTTTGGGGACACTCGATCCCCAGGATCAAGTCTCCCCATACAACAGGGATCAAGTGTCCCTAACCCTAATGTGCATGTTTGTGGTGAAAAAATGCTAAATCAAAAATAAAGAAACTGTATTAGATTTAAATAACAACATTTAAGCAGTACAGAATGTTAGTATATTATATCAGTGAAATTAAGTAATTTAATTATATTTAGCAAAAAATATGAAACTCAAACTACCTACTCAAAAAGAAGTTTGATTGTAAGAAAACAGAGATTCCTTTCTTACAACAAAAATAAAAATGACTGAATGAAATTATGTTACTAGATATGTTGATAAGGAATCACTTTATTAATGTTTCCAGTTTCAAAGACTTAATTGCATTTTTTCTCTGGTTTTAGACCTAGGGATCAAGTCTCCCTAGGGATCAACTCTCCCAAGTCTCCCCTACTTTATTTTCTAACTGCTTTTATATTTTTAGGTTTTCCTTTTTAGCTCACAGTCTATCAAAGCCTAGCTAATTGTGCCCACATGTTCTGTATGTACACGCATATGTATATACGTAACGCGATAACTCTTGATAGAAATATCCGATGCACCACCAGTGGCTGAGAGTTTTTACTCTCGAAGCTGGTAGATGGGAGGTGCTGGGTTCGAAGCCAATCGCGCCCGTCGGCCTAGACGTTCGGAGTTTCCCGTGGTTTTCTTCGAACCTTGGGAAACCTTGCGTAAATACGGGTGAGGTTTCCTTAGAAAGACCCCCACGGAGGGCACTCCCCTAGAGCCTATATCCCTTGTGCAGATAATCGGCCATAATAAATAACACCAAAAATATCCGATTTGCTTCAAATTTTGGATATAGGTTCATTCTGATAAGGCGTTTCCCTGATTAGTTTTGGGGGCTCATTGGTTAAGTATAAAGAAGGGGGAATGGAGGGCTATCCCCCCTTAATTTAGATAAATGTGTTTTTCATGCAGAATTATCCGATTTGCTTCAAATTTGGTATACCGGTTTATTGTGATGAGGCGCTTCCCTGATTAGATTTGGATGTTCATTGGTTAAGTATAAGGGAGGGGGAACGTGGGAGGTAATCCCCCTTAATTTAGATAAATGGGTTTTTCATGCAGAATTATCCGATTTTCTTCAAATGTGGTATACCGCTTTATTCTGATAAGGCGCTTCCCTAATTAAATTAGGAGGCTCATTGGTTAAGTATAAAGGGGGGGGGGATGGGGAGCTAATCCCCCCTCTTAATTTAGCTAATTTTTTTTTTTTTCAATTTTTTAATTTTTCGAGCGGCATTATTCTTTGAAATAAGAGTATAATATATGTGAGCTCAATGCCATCAGTTTAACTGCGCACTTTCCTTTTTATTCAATGAAATTTTATTGTTACTGAAAGAGTATTCTAAGTTTATGAACACATTACAGTGCGTGTAAAAACTTTAAGGACAGCAAAAAATTGTAAAATTTTTGATAAATTGAAAAGACAAGTGAAATGATAATATAATGTTGATCATGAAGTGGAAATACTAATATAAAAGTCAATAGAATGTATCTGTGTCCTTTTTATTGCGAAAAAATCATAATTATGCAAAATAACTTTAAGGACACCAGTATTTTTTATAGAAATGTTACATATAATTATTATTAAGGATTGACCGAAACAGGTTTTTAAGGCCGAAACAGGCCCGTAGCTAAGTGGGGGTTAGGTCAGGCATGGCCCGACCTGGAAAAATATTTGCCCGACCTAGCACAATTGACTGGACACAATGATTGACACATTAAATTTCCAAACTTTTTTTGCCACATTTAAAAAAAAAAAAAAATTTTTTTAGAATAGACCATAACATAACAGACACCCATCCCCAAAACTTCTCAATTCAAACAAAACAATTTAAACAAAAAATTTCATTTGTAAAGACAATTTTTTTCTTTCATTTCAAAAGCTGTAGGACATTTTTCGTTTTGTTGCTTTGTAGAAATTTACCTTACCGCCTCCCCAAAGAGTTAAACTGCAAACTTTAGAGAATAATAGGGTTTAGAGATTATCCTCTTAACTCTTTTACTCAAACTGATTCTGATGTCCGTGAAAATTGTTTTCTTTGTACAACTGTCATACATGAAATTGATTGAAATCAAGTAAGGTTGAAACCAAAGGTGCTAGATTTTCAGTTGCAGTTGGCTACCTATTTTATGGCTTAACAGGAAAGGGTCTCCAAAACAGGCAAATATCATGTGGTTTTGTCATTGTTAACTTTAGTATGTTTCTTTTGGGGGCTTTTCATCAAAAGTGGAAAATGTTCTTTGACAGCTTTCTTGACACAGTTGCAAATCATACAAGTTTGCAAAATCATTATCACACAGAATTACAATATCTAGAAAGGGTTTTTCAGTGTAAAGGGCTTTATAATTACATTGCAAATGTCATCTATGGCTATTTGAATATAATATTTTATATTAATTAAATGATATAAATGTAATTTAGAAATGAAAATATTACAGAAATTAATTATCCTTTTTATGAGTACAAAAACTGTTTGTTTTTTTCTGGTGCTTCCCCTCCCCCATTTATTTTTAACAAAGATATCCCTTTATTTATTCTACTTTTTAGTTGTTTTGCTCCTTTCATCCTATATATGCGATATAAATATCCAAATGTCACATAGTTTCTGCATATAAAAGGGGATATAAATGTAAGATTGTGAAGCGGAAATATAAATTGAAAAACTAACAAAAATACTAAATGAGAATTAATATTTTTAAGCTATGAAATATACTCATTTTTATTTTGGTATTTTCCTTAATTTATACTACAGTTTATAAACAATAATCACTTACGGCTGTTTGTAAAAAATTTTTTTGATCACTCGACTTTGCGAAACTTTGTAATGCCGTTCGCATACTTATTTTTAAATGTTGAGACATGACATTCGCTGGCAAGATTATTGAAGTTGTTTAGAATTGAATAGTATTTGTCATTTTTTGAAAATTGCTTCTAATCTTGAGCTTTAAACGATAGTGTCTCAGATGACCTTTCCTAGTCTCAAAAATTGTCTTATAACACCTATTTTGCATTTTTTACTGAAATAGCCTTTGTCTTTATAGAAAACCGAAAACTCTATTTGCTATTGTGGGGTCAGAATAAAAATAATTGCAACTTTATGGCATTTAAGCATAACAATGTTTTCGTGACTATGTTATAGAATAGAGAGTTCGAATGGAGATCATACTAGTGAGTTATATTGACATACATTTTCATGATATTTTTTATTTGTGTGATACTTGCTGACCAACCCGGCGTTGCCCATGATGTCATAATATTAACCCTTAATTTGTAGTAGTTTATATCTTTAATCAATTTTTTTTTAAATTTATACTTTTAAACAAAAATATTTCCAAATGAACCTCGTATCGAAGGCCCCGGAATATATATACCGAATGCAACATTTTAACGTAAAATGTCTTTTTAAAGGATATTATATATTTTCCCGTATTTCAACAAAAAATAGTGGATTCGGAATATGAAAAGGCGCAAATTTTAGGTAGATTTCATAAGAAATACTACCTGTTACCTGGAGAAATACTCCCCTATGTTGAAATTTCTGAAAAATGTTTGCAGATCTTCGCTGATCATGGCCCTAGAACCAACAACTACCCCCAGCTCAAAACTTTATCTACCTATCTATCCTATATATATATATATCACTTTTTTTTGGACACGATAACTTCTATAATTCTGCACAAATCTCTTCCAAACTGATACATAAAATCAAAGGACAAAAAATCTCAATCAAGTTCGTTAACGGGCAAAATCGGACCAAGGAGGTGGAAATAGCGAGGGGTTTTGATAAGTTTAAAGTTATTATTACTTCTAGGAAAAGGGCCAAAAAATTATGCATTACAGATTTTGATATAATTAAAAATGTGCTCAAGGGGCGCAAAAATAGGGTTTTAAGAAGAAAAAGAATCACAACTTCTCTATTCACAAGATATCAAATCCACTTAAATTTATTATAATTATCTACAACTTTTATATTGACAAGATTTTGATAGAATCAACTCTTACAGCAATAAAAAATTAAAAAAAAAAGAAAAAAAAGGGAGGGTGAAGAATTTAAAACGAAATGACATTGGCATATTTTTGTTTCAGAAATGTTTTTACAAAAATATTTAAACTATTGCTATTATTTAAACAATCCTATTAGCACTCTTTTTAGAAAATAAATAATGAAAAACCCCCAGAGATCTAGCTGCAAGGATAAACGAAGTAAACATTGCAGATTTGCAAACAATTTAACATAAATTTAGCACATTTAAGATTCCTTTAACCCTTTTAGGGGCAAAGCATTTTCAATGCTTAAGTGTTCAATAAATGAATGGCACCGGAATTTACCAACAAATTTAATTAGAAATAAGAAAACATAAATTTTTAAAAATCAAAAAACCTGACTGCATAAAAAGCGAACTAATTAATTATTTCTCATCAATGTGAAACTATTTTTTATATTACTTACCTATTTTTTTTATTTACTTATATTGATGACTTTTAAGTTGTGTTTAATTGTTAGTTCCTATCTATAAACACTGTTTTGATGAGGCCTATAGACGTCTATGATGGTTAGAGTTGCAGTAAAGCTAGAGATCCTATCTATACATTACCAGGTTGTGTAATATTCAAACTGAGCTTCTGACTGTAAAATAGTCAATGAAACATCGTCATCATTTTGAAAGACCTATCCAATGATATGACACTCAATATGGTGCGTATTTTTTTTTCATCTCTACCGCCATTTTTATTTTACAGCCACCATTTTGAATTTATAAAATAAAAGCTAGCCTATAACCATCAGAGGGTATAAAGAAATCCACATACCCAGATACGCGTGAAACACATAACCCTTCTTCGCAGTCGGGTAAAAAGGGATATATTTCACTTTCATCGTAAATGGAAAATATTTTACCAAAATGCTGGTGCAAATGTGGCATTTGGGAAATAAAATTAAGTGGTTTCATAAACATACCACCACCCCGGAAAAGGTTAAACGAAAAACTAATAACTCTATCATTTTAATAAGTAAAATCAGGTAGATTTAATGTTTTTTCAATTTGCCCTTCATCAATTATAGAAGCATTTTCTCTTTCAGGCCATTTAAACTTTTTTCCCTCTACATGACGAGCAAAGTGAACTAACCATCTATCATCGCACTGCTTTTCTATGTAACCTACATAATGCCTATGAATAGTCTCTTTGTTCTTCCTTACCAATTTCAGTAGCTCTTGCTGTAAAAGAATGATGAATATTATAGTCCTAAATTAGTTTAAAAGTTTAAAAAAACTATTAAATTTCAAATATACAAGTGTATCATTTCTCCCCAGCACTAATGTATCATTTCTCCCTATCATGCCTTATTAGATTTTCAATCACTTTGTATAAATGCAGTTGCAAAATGCCAATCTGCTTTTGTGTAAAACTCACCCTAACAATGTGCTTTACAAATAAAAAATAATTACAAGATATTATCTTCACTGTAATAAGAGTTATGAAAGAAAATCAGTATTTAAAAAAATTTACATTGACACTCAAAAAATCTTCAAAATTAAAAGAAAAAAAAAAGCTGTCAATTCTTCACTGCTAAGTCCAGCTAATGATGGCCTCTGCTAATAAAAGAAGCCTTTACATCTGTTGCAATGGCTGTTAATGCCGTTTGTTGAAAAAAATTGACCCTCCCTATGTATCAAACCTCCCCTACTTATTACTTCATTCTATTAGATTGATCACAGGTAAACCAGGATTGAGTGTACAACACAAACATCTTTATGAAAAGACTATTTTTATTTTGTTGTATTTCAATGCAGTTATTTATCAGAAATAAAACCTATCAACCACTTCTTTAGTTGTGACACGTGAATCTGACTTGTAATGCATTAATCATTATCAACTTGCATCAGCTGCTTATTTCTTCAAATTTAATATTTCCATGATGCATGTGTAAAACTAATGCTCAGTTTAATATTCATTAGGAACATCTAGATATAATGAACAATCTTTCAGGTTTCGCATGACAAAAATGCATGACATGGTGAATATACGACATCTTATAATACAATAATTAACCAATTTACCAATAAAATACAAACTAAATAGTAGTTTAAGAGAATGGATAACAAAAGAAATATACAGCAATTAAAAGAAATTACAATCTTAAAATTGATTTAGTGTGCATGTATGAAATTGAATTTTGTCACATAAAAATCCCACATTCTTCCCAATCAACCTAATTCTCCAGATATTTTAATTCAGCTATTTAAGTCAAGTATGCATGCTAAAACTTAAAAAAACAAAACAGTTATTTCAAATTTTATCTTAATTTTGTGTCCAATGCACAAACTTAACACATATATTACAATTATCAGTTTCTTCTTTTTCTTTTATAACACAGTTAAGTAGCTTTTCTACACAATTAGAACTTCAATACACCAACTTTTTAATCATGAGCCATAGTTGAAAAAACAGTATTTTAAGATACTTAAAATTTTAGAGCCTTACACCTTTTAACTAAAGACCTTTTAGAAACCTTTTAACTAAATGTTAAAAGGTTTTTCATTAGCATTCTCTCTGCACTATTAGAGTTCTAAATTTTAACATTCTCATTTTCAGCTAAACTTATGTGTACAGGTGTGAAATTTCCACGGACAGTATACCCAGATTTCGCTCCTATTGAGAACGTTTGGGACAAGAAGACTAGGTTGATGATTATGACTGCAACTACTAAGCTGTGACACTTGAATGTCATGTGATCAAGGTAGGCTGAAAAGCAGTCGGAGAATTGATGGAAACAAGCCTATGTTAATGATGTAAAAGCTGAGATGGGTGGAAGACTGTGACCTGTCTCTTTTAATGGCTCTGACAATAACCTGTTTTGACAGTGGATGTGATAGTCCAGCAACCGTATAAAAATAATATTAATATTTTGAACATGGCACATAAAATATAAATAAACATAGACAAAAACCTAGTTCAAATTAGAAAGTGATTCACAAGCCTTTTTTTACACAATATATTTTATTTTAATGCAAAACATTTACATTTTTTAATAAATGTGGTATCACTTAAATAATATAACACTAAATAATAATAGTCCATATCACAAAAAGTAAAAGCAAAATATAATGGAAATTCAGAAGAGAAAAAACTATGATAGATTTTTTGGAATGGAACAAATGTAGCTATGGTCATGTAAATCACAATGCTTATTAATCCAATGGCCTGAAGCACGGACAAGAACACAACGATGTTTCATTTCTCCATTAACTGGCAAACGTGGAAATCCTTTTTTCCAGTTCTGATATGGAACATCATGTAGTTCTTTATAATTCCATTCATTTGTTTCAAGTGAAGCATGTAAACCTAGTAAAGGAAAAAAAAAATAATAAGCTGCTAAGTTTAATAGGATAAATTTAAGCAAATAATTTTATAGTTAATACAACAAAATAAAATATTATCACTGCCTTTAATAAAAAGGAGTTTTAAAAACAAATGACATAAGATTACATAACTCAGTGAATATGCAAATTATAAAAATAAATTGCTTTGAATATTAAGAGTATAATATGACTCCATCTATACTTTAATTTTAAATATTTGTCTGTATGTCTGTTGGATAGGAAAATCTATCATTCAAATCACATGTCTATATACTTAGTAACCTTGTACAGCCTTGTAAACTTAGTTCCAGATAGACAAACATAGCTCCCAATGCAACTGAGAAGACATACACTTGATTTCTTTATTATTTTTCTGTTATTTTATATTGAAGGTATAATTCTGCTGATTTTCCAGTTTACTAGCGACTTTGAGCCAGTCATAAAAGTAATCCAAATTCAATCTTTTAGCCCAATATAGTAAATTGTCCTCTTTTCAAACAAGTTTATTTGAAATTCATATCAGATTTTTGATTTTTTCACAATTTTTTAAGTCACTTTTCTGGCAAAAATGGGGACTTTGTTTTTTGTTGAATGATTTTCATTAAAACTCTTTGCCCTCCATGTATGGACAAAACATCCAGGACACTTAATAAAAAAAATTCCAAAAACATGAAATAATTTTCTACACAAATTTTTAAATAAATCAATAGAAATTAGTTTTTGATACCCATTTTGTCCCTGCAGCAAAGAAAGAAAAAAAAGTTCTCTCAGAATGCAAAAGAAAAAAAATAAGGAGGAATGATCAAGAGCTATGTTATTTAATCTGTGGAAAGTGTGTGCTGCCTTGGAAATTAGAGCAGGCAAGTATAATTATTTTACACTTTTGGTATAGTACATAGGATTATAATGGCAATAATGAGCTCATTTTTAATAATTAATGAGATATCTTCTGAACTTGCATTCACAAATTGTTTTATGTCAGCACTTCAGTAACACAGAGATATATAATTAGTGGAATTAATCTATGAGAGTATTCATTTTCTAAAATTAAATATGATTAATCCTATACAAATTTCTTTAGTCAATGTAACTGAATATATTTATCTTTTTTATTATTTTTAAATAAAGTACTAACAAAATCATAATATACATCATACAAACATGAGAAATACCAAAAGGAGTATATAAAAAAAAATAAATAAATAAAATAAACCTTTACTGCAAAAGATGTATGCCATTTTTAAGGTGCAGTTTAAGGGTAAAAAATTGTCTTATAAAACAGAAACAGCATTTATATTACCAGTATATGATAAAGATTATCTAATTCTATTTCTTTTGTAATACATGCTGTGTAAATAACATTATTCATTCAATGATTTATACTGAAAAGGGCAGAGTCAGATTTATACACTTAACATAAACAACTAAAAAGTTCAAAACAGAGCAGCTATAAATACAGTGAGTATTTTCACAATTTATTGACTGGTAATTTAATATGCAATTACTTTTATAATGCTTTTTTGTAACCACTATAATTTAAAATAATATAATTGCAGATTTTTGGCAATAGTTTGAAGATTTATTTTACACATTTTTTGGTAACAGGAAAAAAAAAAAACATATAAAAGTTGGCAGTTTTGAAAAGACTAATAAAATTATCACTTGTGTAAGTGCTTTACCAATCCATTTTCAAAACATTTTCCTAAATGACAAGAAACACAAGAGATCATATCATATGCTATTTTTCAGAAACATCAATATGCATTATACATAACAAAATTTACAGGATTGATATCAAACAGTACATAGGAATAATTTAAACTGCAGTCAAAGGTGTGCAGTTTAAATAGCTATGAATATCAGGTTGAGTCTAAAGTTTTGACCCTTGTATTTTATTTCGATTTTGACACTAAATATTAACAAAAACACAAAACATTAGTGAGGATAGTAATCACCATTCAGCTCGACGAACTTCTGCCAATGTTTTGACAGTTCTTTAGTGCCTTCCTTGAAAAACTCTGGGCTATGTGTGTTGAGAAAGAGGTCAACCTCATTTTTTACCTCTTCTGGGTAATTGAAGATTGCACTGCTAAGGTGCAGCTTCAGATGCAAAAACGGATAGTGCCATGTCCAGGCTATATGGAGGATATGGTATTAGGTTCCATTGCAGCTTGCACGAGTTCCAGTTTGTCCATGCACTGACATGTGGCCTCATATTATCTTGGTCAAACAGAACCACCTTGCATCTGAACTCTTTGCTTCGCTTTTGCCTAATAGCTGCAGCAACTTTATGTAGTATCTTGCTGTATGACTCGCTGTTGATGGTCTGGCCACTTTTTAAGCACTCCTGGTACATGATACTGCAACTGTCCCAGAAAACAACACAGAGAAGGATTTTTTTCATAGGTCAAAATTTGACTACAGTCCTAACCTGCACACCTGGTTCAGACCATCTTCCATTTTGACTAGTGTTATAATAATAGACCCATTTCTCATCAGATGTAACAATCCAGTTTTTAAAAAAATCACCCTTTTGGTGATATTCAAGCAAGTTTACACATGTCCATTTTCATTTGTCATTTTGTCAGATCATGTGGGACCCATCGGTTGAACTTGAATGCTTTTTAATGCCCAAATTATTGTTGTTTGACAAACATTGAAGTGTGATGCAAGCTCCCGTGATGTAACATTTTTATCTTCATCGATGAATTTCCCCACTTCAGTCACATCAATCACAGTAGGTCGACCAGCGTGTGGTTAACCTTCAATGTCAAAATTCCTTTTTTGAAATTTTAATACCATCATTTAACTATACTAAGTGATACGATATCATCATCTAAACGTGCAAATATGTTATGGTGACATCTTGTCACCCTGGTTTTGCTGCAGAACTCATAGTAGATGATAGTTTGAAGCTGGATATGTGATAGTTCCATTTAAGAGGCTGCAGATGATAATTTTTCAAAACAATAAATACACAGTGCTGTAGCTCACATTTCTTCTTTCAAAAGCAGAAAACTGTCTGTAAAAAGGTAAAAAAACTCGTGGGCATCAGCTGTTTTAGTAGCGCCACCTACAACAGAGTCAAAACTTTAGACTCAACGTAATATATACACTTTAAGCAGAAGAGACGAATCCCAAGATCAAAAATTAAAATTTGCTATGCAGATTTATGTAAAAAGCCATATCAATCCTTTTTTCCCCTCTTTTCTATATCTTTATTACATGTCAAGCTTAAAATTTAAGTGTAACTAACTGATCTTAATTATAAAAGTAGGAACTTTTTTCTTCTTAACAAACTTCCAAGTTTTTTCAAAGTCAAATAAACATGTTTTAAAACAGAAAATTTATTTAATAAAATGTGTTTTGCTTCTATGTGGCACTTATTTAATTTCATTTATTAAGTAAAATGTCTGGTTCAAAATATGTTTACTTGACTTGAAAAAGAAAATTAGTAGCTGGCAGCTACATCGTGGCTCAAATTAAAGTTTGATTGTAAACTGTTAAAAATACTTCTGTTTGCATGTTTTTTAATCTATAATTTTGGAAGATGATATAAAATTACACATATCATTTAAGTTACTTTTGTAAAATAATTGAGGAGCAAACATTCAAACCGTGTTTTCTCAAAAAAAAAAAAAAAAAAAAAAAAACTATTATTAGTTTTATGAACTGTGTTAAATGGCACAAGAATAAACATTATTTTCAACCAAAATAAAAAAATTTCCAATTGTAAACCAAGTAAAAAATTGATGTTTCAATCAAAGAGAGTTTCCCCCAAAGCCTGCATTCAGTCAAACAGTGATTTCTCTTGTCCACCAATCAGAGTTGTCCTCACTAGTCATGGGACCTTTTGTTGTCATCAGCTGTTCAGTTTGCTAATGTTCATTTTGTTTACAAAACAATGTGTTTAATTTCATTTTATTTGGTGAAATAATCTGTAATTTTAATATAGAAGAAGGTTTGGAGAAGTATAGAAGAGTAGTCAAAAGAATCAGCAGGCAAAGGCAGCATTCAAATTTCATCTGCTTTACATGGTCACTTAAGCAAAATGGCCCTTGAAGGTTAAAAAAAAAAAAAAACTTTGAGGCTCTTTAGTGATTGATGGCTGTATTGCCCAAAATTAAAATAACATAAATATTCAAATGCTTTTGCATTTTTTGTGCATATTGAATTCAAGCATTGAAAAAATACTATTCTACTTCCTAGTTTGAAGACAGTTTCCTCCCTACAGATCGTGTATTTGGTCGTGTTGAGAAGATCATCAAGAAAATTTTTACAATCATATCAAAGGAACAATATTATGAAATGTACAAAATTGTGGGTGATGTGAAAATTTTGGGAACTGATTGGGAACTTTTGACTAAATAGCTTAATGTGTACTTTCGAAACCTATCAAACGTATCACAATTGAAACGGAATGTTTTAGAGAAAAGCAAGGGAACTGTTAAGGTTAAGGCTTCCAGAATTATAGGTTTTAGATCTAAGTGAAGAATCTGGAGTAAAACTTCTTAAAAAGGGAGTTACTGTTGCCAATGTTAAAAGGTTTTTTTTTAATCTCTTCCTCTTAGCCACACCTTATTAATTAAGAAAAAAAAATGTGAACAAACTTTTGAAGGTAATGTATGGGGAAAAGTAGCAATATCAACCCGATGATGTCTTCAAATGGTACAGCCACATTATCCATGATTTAACAGCCTGCAATGAAGAAAAGGAGGAAGTATGTGACTGTCTAGATTAAGATATTGGTTTTAAAATTTGAAGTGGATATTTCGTAAACGAGTTTTTACTTTGTAAATATTTAATAAATACTACTAGGTACCATAATACATCATTTTTTAAAATCAATAATCAACTTAGGTTCAGCATTTGCTCAAATAAAATAATGATTTTGTATTATTTGTGAGTTATAACTTATTTCATTCAAAAAGTGTTTTATCCACTTGTCAAACAATCAAAACATGGTTCCTCTCCTGAATTCGGTCAAAACCTGGTTTCTCCAAATATTAAATGCATTTTTCTAATTTGTTTTAGGTTTAATATCTTATGTATACTTGCAATTCTTTCTAATAACCAGCAATAAAGTACACAAATAAGAATTAGAATTAAATACAAGTTATTTTTTAAATTTATCCGTTTTTGCGTTTCCTGAATATTTGTATCTGAAGGGAAAAGCATGGTTTGAATGTTTGCTCCACAATTTTTCAAGATTAGGTCACAAATGGTAATAAAATATAATTAATTTAAAATTTTATTAATAAGTATTAATAATTTTGGTTAATTTTGAAAAAAGGCTGTGTTCCTACATCAAGGAAGGTGTTATAGTCTTATTTAATTTTTGAAGCAGAGATTTCTTATGTCACAGCAAAGAGTCAGAAAAATTTAACAAAAAAATAAAAACTGACACTAGTGAAACACTAAGGGAAGAAGCAACATGAAAAGTAAGGGAGAAAGAATAATCATGAATTGAAGACACAGAAATGACATTAAAGCTTTTCAGGTTTGAAAACATAAGATGAAAGCTAAAGCTCTTTACAAAAAATTGCAAGATGCTATTTCAGTAAATCTTCAATCTAATAAATAAGCTTATATGTTAACTACTTGTTTAATATGACAGTAACAATAAACATTTATAACTAATATATAAACAACTCAAGAAGCTTACAGTATTTTGAAACAAATAAATTTTAAAAATTTATTTTTCATAATTTGTTTGTTTGTATCTCAAAAATATAAGAGAAAAAACAATTGTTGCTTATTTATGTAATTAATGCCTAAAATTTGCTATTAATTAGGCATTCAAATTTTTAATCAATATACATATTTTTGGCCTTTGATAAATAAATAGTCTTTTAGATAGAATCCAAATTAACAAAGTGAATCCAACCAACATACCAGTCCAAAATGATTTTCCTCTAGTCAAATTAAGCAGCCAGTTATTATGATCTAAGGATTCTATGACAACTAATTCTCCTGAAGGATAGCTTTCACATATGTTTTCTGCATCACTCCAAGTAGATTGCTGTTTATGCCATTTATAACATTTCCCAGAGTATTCTTGCCATCCTAGAATTAATAACCATAAGATCTTAAATTTAAGTAAAACTAAAATTTATGTATTACACTGGATTTTACAAATGAATCAAAAAATATTTTAGAATATTGATTTAAGTACTTACCTTTAAGACAATGGTCCACATCAGGTATTTCAGATGATGATGCTTCAGTTTCTTTAGGAAGTAGAGCTTCAGTACTAGTACTTATAATTTCATTAGATTTATCTAGATTTCCAGTATCTTCAATGTTAGGTGTAGAGAAATTTTCTAAGTCTACAGTATTACTAGAACTATTTGGAAACCATGGTATCCATTTTTTACCATTACATTGAAATAAAGTCTTTGTAGACTGTAGGAAGTGCAGAAGTCCATAAATGTTTTGAGTGCATGCCTAAAAGAGTAAATTGAAAAGTTGTGTACTTCATTTGCACAGTTATCATACTTAAAACCATGTAAATTGGGCAACACTATTTAACAGTCAAAATATTTTTGATGAGGCAATAAATAAAGTAATACATTCAGAGACTTTCACAGTCTGTATTTATATATATATGATATAAAAATAAACAAAGTCATGGCTGATGAATGACAGATCAATATTTTGCAGTAAACCACATTTTAGGAATTTAAATTATTTCATATCTACATTAGGAAGACATGTTGATTTTTTTAGACAAATACAATATTTTAATGTTAAAACACTAGGAAAAGGCGAAATCACCAACACCCAAGAGAGAAAGACAGAGTTAAGTAAAGAGCCAACATTTCAGTATTCTTCCTGAGTCTGACACTAGCCAAACATGTTTTGAACTATGAAATGAATTATAGAAACGTGTCTTGTTTCTGTGCAGCACTTACTGGATTTCATTTAAAAATTTCTGGTTATGTAAAATTTCTGGTCCAAAATACATTTGAATTAACTCTAGAAGAATACCAAGATGTTGGTATCAATGGCCAAGTGTATTTTGGCTATAATAGTGGTCATCAGAAATATGACTGTGGACTAAGCTTGGAAGGCACAGGAAAACTTGCAAATTTTGCATTTTCTTCAGCACATTGCTAGGAACATATGGTCATGAAGGAATTTTTGATACTGTCTTTTACTAGTCTGGATTTCAACTCTAAATATGACAGTACTGAAAAGCGTTAATTTCTGAATTATCATATTTGCAGTATTGAAGCCACATGGAGTTCAGCCTAATTGGAACTTAAAATTGAGATGTAGTGTAAGAGGGAAAATATAACAAACAATTAAGTATAGGAACAATGGGAAAATGTACTAATTAAATAGTTTCAGTAAAAGACATTAAGATAGAACAGAAGCATTTAAAAATAGATAAGAAGTTAAATACAGTTTGTATTAATTTAGTATAGCATTTCAGCAATATTATGACTTGTGTGTGTATGTTTAATTTAATTATTAAGATTTAAGTTGAATTTTTAAAAGATCTTATAAGGAAAGGCTCTTTTACATGAAACTTTCTAATCTAAATTATTTGAAAATATTGCAGAAGCTAGTTTAAACTTAAAATTCATAGTTAAAAATTTAGTAGATGAATGGCAATAGAAAACAATGCATAGAATATTCATGTTAAATTGAAAGAATATTTCTTTATCTTATATAGAGAAAAAATAAATGAATACAATTTTCTCCATGTTATAAAGGGGGAAATTTTAAAAATAGGAATGCAATTTCTGTGTTATAAACTGCAGCCTGCTGTGTTACGTACATGGAAGCTTGATTAATTGGAATGGATTTATTTTGGTAGAAGATCAGTTTTTTTTTTTTTTTTTTTTTTTTTTTTTAACAGTGTATAGTGTAGGAAAATTCCTAATATTAATATTCACAAGATTTAGTTGTTTTGATAAAAGAAGGAAAATAACTGCAAATTTCAAAAAATATATTCAAAATATTCAAAACAGGCATTAGAAACAGAACGAATCAAACTGAATATTGAAGCACTCTTCAAAGCAAACTTTGGGATAAGTAATATTTACTACATTCTCCTAACAAAACTATTTTGATTGTTTCATTTTTCTTTTAACTATTAAATTTCCTTAATATATGAATTGTTATTAAAAAAATTAAGAATTAGTAATGGATTAAAAGTTATTACTGAAATGGTTTTAAAATAATGCAGAAATCCATACTGATAAAGAGAAAAAATTTTACTATAATTAAATGGGAAAATAAGTTAGCATACATAATTATGTTGCATTTGAACTAAATGTGTAAGTATTACATTATTTACATTTGTAAATTTGAAGAAAAGAAATTCTGCAGCCCTATAATATTTTTCAACATGGTACTTAGAATAATTTTTAAATTATTGTACTATATTTAAAGTTATTTGCTTTAATTTGATAAAGAGCTACGTGCACAATGCATTAAATAAAGAGAAAAAATTAGTGAAAATATACAATTGTGAGATAGAAGTCTTCAGCTATTGTTTCAAATACTTTGGAACATATCGGAAGTCGTTTTATTGTTTATAAATTAATTTATGTAGACAACACTTATAAAACAATTAGTATAGTTTCTTGAGACACCAGAAATCATTCAAATAAACATAAAACCCTTCTTTTAAGAAGAACACACTTCAAATGATTAAAGACAATATTTAATATATATAGACAGATATACAGAATATACCCAATAAAACATTAGTGAGAATTTAAATAATCCACATACTAGTAAAACAAGCAAACTGCTTGGTGTAACACTGGAGTATGTTATGCGAGTGGCTAAACTGGTGTGGCCAAAGGGGTTCAGAAAAGTGTTGAGAAATGTGCATTTGTGAGAATATGAACACGCTGTTTTCCCAAGAGGAGTGTTGTTACATCATCAAACTTTGTTTTTTCAGCAAAATATCATTCAAAAAAGAGAGAAGACTTTTGTAAGAAAATTCTGGTAAACATCATGTACTATCCAACTCAACAAATAACCAAATAATAATGCAGCTATTCATAATGATCATACAATAACCTGATATGATGAAACAAGTCTTTGTGAACAATTTTTTATGCTGTCTTAAACATGACGACACATGTGGGACAATTCAAATAAAAATATTTCTAAATACAGTCGTCTCTCTGTTTAACGACGACCTCTGTTTAAGGGTGATATTTTGCGGTCCAGGCTCTTTTAAGTAAAAAAATCTATTTAAAGATGAAATTGTTTCTATTTAACGACAATTTTCACATAGTTTTTTTTCACTAACGCCTTATACATGTTAAACGAAGGAACTTCCTCTGATAGAAAAACAAGTTTTCTTGCAATTCAGATGAGTACAGATAAAGGAGAAGGGCGCAATGGACTTTATCCATGTGACAAAGACGTTTTAACAACCGATTTCAGAAATTTAGATCAAATTTATGAAGACATCGCAAATGAAAATGCAACCTCTGGTGCAGAAGATGGTGATGAAGCTGATAATACAGAAAGCAAGATACCACCTCCTTCTTACTCAGATGCGAATTCGGCCCTGGATATTCTTCGCCAGTACATTGTTTCATCAAATATGGAAGATGACTCATTCAGCATTCTTGAGGTGCTTGAAACAAGGTCACTAAAAACTCGACCACCAGTGAAACAATCTACACTGTTTGATTTTTTATAAACTTAATTTGTTTTATTTTAATGCATTATAAATATTTTTACAGTACTGTAAGTAACATTGTTCAATTAAATGTATTATAAATTGTGATGATGTTCTTGTATGCAGCATAATTACATTTCTACACATGCCAATATATTGAAAAATGTATTGACAGTTCTAAGCCTGTAAACTGTGAAGGGAAATGTTTTTCAAATTATATTTTTCCACTAATTCTGTTTAAGAATGATCTCTATTTAAGGACGATTTTTTGAGGTTTCTTGAAAGTCATTAAACAGAGAGCGAACTGCAATGAATATGAATGTTGAATGCCATTAGTATATATATATTTTTAAATGGTCTTTTTTTAGTAAACAGGTGTATTTATTGTATGACAAATGTAATGATAGAAAGCAGGATGACATGTGTGGGACAATTCAAATAAAAAAATTTCTAAATAATGAATACGAATGTCGAATGCCATTAGTATATATATTTTTTAAATGGTCCTTTTTTAGTAAACAGGCGTATTTATTGTGTGACAAATGTAGTGATAGAAAGTGAGTTACAATTCCTAGTGATTCAAATATAAGGGAAATTATAGATGGCAAAACTCAACTGCATACCCAAAAAATTGCAAACTAGAGTTGAATATGAAATAATAATTGCAACTATCACTTAAATGATGACAATGATTATGTAAATATTAAAAGAATCTGATATATGAAATTTGAAAAGGATAAAATAGAGAAGCACATAAAACAATTTTCAAATTGACTTTATTCTGATAGATACTCAAAGGAAAATGACATTCTAAAGTACAAAGTGCATTGTGGTCATGAACAAATGCATCTTTGTTCACTGCTGCAACTTAATAACTATCAGACATATTCCATGATAACTATCAGACATCAGATCCCATATATTCAAATACCACAAATGAAGACAAATATACTATTTTTTCTTTTAACTAATTTCTTTATTAATAAAAGCTTCTCTTAGACAAGAATCATCCACAGAAAGAAATTATATGGAGTGATAGACCATCCTCTAAGTTTAAAAATAAATGCATGAAAAACTGTTTTTCGGAGAAAAGTATGGAGGAAAAATATTCACATGGAAAAAAAGGTAATTGATGTGATGGATGGTAATTTAAAAACACTTGTATAGCAAAAGATAATGAGTAAAAGAAAAATGCACGCAGTTTAATCTGCCAAAGATTTTGGTGACTTAGCAGGCAAGCTTTGACAGAGCATGAAGATAGTCTACATTTCAAAATAGGCCATTGAAAAAAGAATGCATATGGAAAATCCCTCGAGAAATGTAGAAATATATTATCAAAGAAATATCAAGCTTCCATACCACTGAACACAAGGGGAGAAACAGTGAGACAACCACTGCCAGTCGAAAGAAACTTTTATATTCAAATGTGAAAACAATTTCACAATCTTAATTTCTAATAAAGATCTAAAATTTGAAAAAATAGATTATTGTAAATTATAAGGGGAAGCTTTACCAAGAAAAATTACTAATAAAACAATGATACATTCTTTGAAAATGTAATAGAAAAGTAAAAAAGCTGAGATTATTTCAAATGGTCCAACATTGAGATACAATTTCGTACAAACACAAAGAAATAGTAAAAACTATTTCTGTGCCAATTCTTGCTAATAGTAAAAAAGGCTCTTATAAATTTGAAAATATCTAGGAATGTGTATTCAAACTTGTAATACAAAACAATAAAAATCCTTTTGTCATTAGTACTTTGCTTTTACTATTTTGTTTATTATTATTTTTTTCATACAATTTCTATTCATCAAAATTTGGTTTAAAATAATACATTTATTAAATTTTATAGCTGTTTCTTCACATTAAGGTGGTGATTTTGTTAAATGAATGTTAAATTAATAAGGAACTGATTACATTTTTCTTAAAATTAAGAATTCACTTTCTCACACATGTGGCAAGAATGTACTGCACGTCACATCTACTAGAAAAATTACAATTTGGACTAAACTTTTCTTTTTCAAGCAAACAACATAATGCATAGTTAGTAAGGAATCAGAATATACATGAAAAAAATCTACAGCTGTTTAAACAAAGTGGATTCAGAGGATTTCTTGTTAGGAGCAAAAAATTTTTAAAGTCCTTCTTTCAATAATATTGTGTCCTGCTCATGACAGCTCTAATATAAATAAAAAAAATTTCCTTTAAAAAATGAATATATTTTTTGTTTTTTATTTATACCACAAAAATAGAGTACTTATGCTGGGTCAGCAATTTAAAAATTTTTAACTTTAAATGAGTTTCATAATTGCAAAAGTTTTCATGAAAATGTATCCCACACATGACAGTGGAATCGCGCAAATATGCATTATTTAAAGTATAATATAATTCTATTGATTTAATGCATTTTTAATACATTGAACAATGATTAATAATCTTAAGGATTACATTCATATTTGTAATTAAGTTTTTTTTTTACATAATGTTGAAGAAATCATCTTTTTTGCAGAATTTAAATCAAATTACAGAGAAAACAACATTAAAATTGGCTAATCAGAGTAAGCCTCCTGCTTCAGCAGAGTCCATTTTGAGATGATGTAACAAAATAGAAGTGAATGAGGGATGGCAAATGATTGTCATCGTAATATACAACAACAAAAGTCAGAAGTAAAAAATAGGGACCTTCAAAGCCAGTGAGGGAGTGCATAGAAATTTTATCTAACAGAAAGTGGCAGCATTTTTGAGTGGTGCCTGAAAAAATAAGAAATTAGTCCAAATATTGTTATTTCTCTGTCAGAAAAAACATACTTAAAAACTGTACATTTTGACAGAATAAGAAAGTTTAACCCGTTCGGGACGAGCGACCGGTATTTGTGCCGGCCTCGTTTGCACTTTCATCCCGCGCGATGGGTATACGTGCCGGCGGTTTTGGCACTCACATCCCGAGCGACCGGTATTCGTGCCACACAGTTGGAACGTTTTACTCCAGAAAGTTTAACTCAGAAAAAAAAAATCGTAATGAAATTTGAATATACATTTGGGAAGAACATATGTCCTTCTATCTAGGAAAGCAAATGGAATCAATTAATATATTTTAATCCAAGACAATTTAATTTTCTTCCAAAAATGACTGCAATGAAAAGAAAAAAAGTGTGTTTATTTCACATGCATCTATTTATGCTTCTGAAACGTGATTTTCTTTCTATCATATATCTATGTGTCAAATGAAACTTTATTTTTGGTTTATCAGAAAATTTTTTACGACACTTGGGAAAAGGAATGGTTGAGTCAGCTGATCAACTCTAAGCTTATGACGTAATCTTCATGTACGCATATGGCTAGGCTTCCAGTTGATTAATTTTCAATTACTTTTTTTCTTTTTTTATTGCGATTGGAAAGAGTTTATTTGTACGTCGTGGTGATTAATAGTTTTGGATTTTCGTTCATTGAGGAGGAAAGCGGGAGGCCTATTTATATTTTTTATTTTGTTTCAACAAATGCTGCTATGCAGTTTAAATATTTGCGGATGCTTGTTCAAAATATTTTCGGTACCGTCAAGTCAAGAAAACTTTTGTGCGCTCTTTTTTTTTTTTTTTTTTTTTTTTAGTTTTTCTTTAATAGTTATTCATACCGTTTCAAAAAATTTTGTCTTAAACTATCTATATTTATGTATCTTATTTTACAAACTCATTAAAATGTCTAAAAACGCAGGTATTTTACTGACAATGGAATAGCTGGGATAGGGAAAAATATTTAGTAAAAAAAAAAGAAAATGCATGAAATTAATGTATTTTCAGAAAGTAAAATTTAAGAGAGTGGTGTGATTCTAACACAGTCATTGAACTCTGAGATTTTGAGAAATGTTCGCAGGTTTTAAAGTTAATAGTTTCAATTAATAGTCAGTTTGCCCCTTATAATTGAATACATTTATATGATTTCGTTAATATTTCCATTTTATAAAGTACTTTTAACATTAACGGCATTTTTTATCAGTATATTACAAATTATTATTCAGTTTTATTTATTATTAAAAAATATTATTCAATACTTTGAACCTCATAAATTTATTTATATGTTTAAATATATATTAGTAAAAGATGTTTATAAAGGTATTTTAACATAAACAATTTTTTGGAAGGATGTATTTTAAGTTATTCATGTTTACTTATTCTTATTAAATATTCTTTAATTGATATTTCGTTTTATTATATGTTACAATATGTATTATTTCTTTTATTTTCAAAAATATTTTTAACAACAACAACTTTTTAGAAAGGTTTATTTTAAGGTTTAATTCTATTTTACTTATTATTATTTATTATTATTCAATATTTTTTATTTGATAGATATTTTATGATTGATTATATATTTACATGTAAATTTTGAATTTTCACAAATATTTTGAATTGAATTAAAAATTTTCAAACTATTTTTTATGTCTGCATAATAAGCATTAAAAAGCTGCATGCAGAAGTTGCTTGCAAGTTTTATTTAATTATTTTTATTAGTGAATAAATATGCTTTTTAAAAATACTTGTCTTATTTACGGAAAGTGTTAACAATTATTTAGAAACAAAACTTTTATTTTTTTTAAACAAAATTATCCTTTATTTGAGCAAAGCATTTCATATGTGTCTATATTAAAGGAACATAAGTGTTTTGTAATCATATAATATTTTTTAACTGAAAAACGTGATTAAAACATGCATTATATTTGTTTAAAAAGTCATTTTTACATTAAAATATCCGAGAAAATATTTCAATTTTTTGCGTAAATATATATAATAACAACATATTTCATGTATGTGCATTTCAAAAGGTTACATGGAAAAATGAATCTTTTATAATTTTTTGAAAAACTCTTTACAAGAGTTAGGCTTAGTTTCGCAAAATCCTTCGGCCCAGAAGATGAAATCAAATTCTCCCGCTCCATCCTCAGATGCGCACTTCTGAATGCGCACGCCGTCGCGAACAGGTTAATACTGAATTGTAATAAAGGGGGGCAGGAACTTTGTGAAAACTGATTTAAATGAATATTCAACTTATTTGACTTCAACTTATCAAGAATTCACTGTATGTATGTGTGTATATATATTAGGGTGGTCCTTAAAAAATTAACTTTTAAAATTTCTATGGTGCACCCTCCTATTTTGTTCTATGTATAAAATAAAGGCTTCTACCAAAATTTTAAAACACTTTTTAAGGGTCGCTACCGAGGTTTGAATATTAAAAAATATATATAAATTGACATATTTTGTAATCTATTAAAATATTATTAATACAAATCCATAGTCATTGCCAAATGGAATCATGGTATGATATTAGGCTGTAGAGACTGTCATTTGTTTCAAGTTTCAATATATTTACGCAGTCTATTGGCCAAACACAGACAGGAGTATTTCATGTCTACACTCTATTTCACCTCAAATTGGCAGCATTATGAAAGATATAGAATCTAACATTCTGCCTTGAAAAATAGTTCTCCGTTATTTTTTTATCTTAAATAGCTAAAAGGCATAAAAATATATAAGATTATGTTTATAAATTATAGAATTTGATTTTTTAATATTCGTAAAATGTCGTACTAAATGGGCATATCCGTATCAGAAGCTGAACAAGCAGAGCTCAAAACTTTAAAAAAATGTTTTCGGCATGCTTTCTTTTGACTGTTCACTGGGATTGCAAAATTTTAGAAGACATTTCAGGATCTGAAACTGACAAATTACCCATTATCGTTTTAGGTAAAGGTATTGAGCAGTTACTTGTTGTTCCAAAACTTCAATCAGAAACAGGGGAGGCAATAGCTTCTGCTGTTAATGAAATATTGAAGTTGTAGGGAGTACCGAGCAAGTAAAACGTATGAGTTTTGATATAACCTTTGTTAGTACCGGATTATCAAGAGAAACTTGTGCTCTTCTGGAACAGAATAAGAACAAAGAAATGATTTGGATTGACATCATCACATTGTTGAAATACTGTTTTTGTTCTTTATCTTTTGTATGAAGTTTATTGTATTCTCCATGAGTCTACCAGACTTTCGGCTACATCATTAACAACTTTGACTTTAAGTCGCTAGTGCCTTACATATCTTGTAGGATTCATTTTCATTCCAATTAGTCACATCTGTTTCAAAAACGT
Source organism: Maratus speciosus (assembly GCA_963932465.1). Classification (NCBI taxonomy): domain Eukaryota; kingdom Metazoa; phylum Arthropoda; class Arachnida; order Araneae; family Salticidae; genus Maratus; species Maratus speciosus. Next base: position 568,963,574 of record OZ010787.1, read on the forward strand.
CTGAAGGTAAATCCATATAATTTAAAAAACATCTCTGAGTGCTACTTGTTAGAAAATCTTGCAAGTCATTTTGGAGAATGACATCAGGATCAGCACGTGTGCGTTTAAAGGGTTCATAATTTTCTTCACTTTTCAAAGAATGCACCATTTTTCTTTTACTTTCAAAAAAGACATTATCATCGAAAAATGCAACAGCAAGTAGCTTTTCTGTGAAGTACAGATATGTCCTAGGAACTTCTTCAAAGCACACAAAGAAATGATTTCATTTACATTTTCGTTTTTTTTTCAAGTCCTTCAGGAGCAATAAATCACTGGGCCTGATACCAGCTGTGAATGTAGATTTTCACCACAAATAAGCAAACTTGAGGAACTCCAGATTCTTCCTGCTTAGAGAGTTTAAACTGATCTCTAAATAAATAAATCGTGAGCGAGTATATGGCCTTCACAATCCATGGAACCTGATGCAATCCACCTGGGGCTCTAATATAAACAACTCTTTCAGGTACTCCTCCTAAGAAAATGAAGTCAAGCTCTATCAGTTCCTTGTAATCGTCCCTTGGTTGAAAAATCATTCAGATGATTTTGAGCAAATTTTGTAATTTCTGGCAAATTATGTGTTATTTTTTTCATTGATTAAATTGTCAGTTATAGGAGTTTGAAATATGCCATAATCGAAAGTCATCGACGAAATTATAAATCGTTTGAATAACAGTATGTCTCAGGCCCGTAGCCAGGTGGGGGCCAGGTCGGGCAAAGCCCGACCTGGTGCATTCCGATAAAAACATTAAATTTCCAGTTTTCTCCCACTTCTTGTCCAACCTAGAATGAAGCTCGACATTCTGATCATTTTTTCACTCATTACTTCCCTTTAAAAAAATTATGTAATACAACAGCAAATTTTCATTTTTCCATGCCAGATCTTGCCCTCTAACCCTAAATTTCCTTTCTAGACTAGAAACAAAAATAGCAAAATTTCATCTATAAAGCTTTGTTTCTTTCCCTCTTTAACAGACCTGTCGAAAATTGCTCCATTGTGCGTGCCCCGCTTTTTCGCTTTGTAGAAATTATCCCATACCGCTTCAACAACAAATCGGGTTTACCTTAAATCCCTAAAGCTTGCTTTCTTTGTCACCATACGTAATTTATCATTAGGAGGCGGGGTTGAAACCAAAGGCTTCTGAAACTAATCTTGAAGTAGCCCACAATACTGTTTCCTTAATTTTAATTTGCTGTACATGACAGTTAAATGCTTCTTTCAAGGAAACTTGGTCCGGTTACAACAAACTCCAAAGGACACTTCCCCCCCCCCCCCATGTGAAAATACAAAATAGATAATGGAAGGTCTGTCCCTTCATCTCTTCGACTGTCTCCTATTCCACTGAAATTTTTAAAAAAATGTCGCTTCTAAAATAAACCAATCATTAGTTCAAATTTAAACAATACAATATGTGAGGTTACTTACGATTTTACAAATCCAAATTTATTACTTACTGACACATTCATAAAGCCATTTTTATTCTTAAATTAAAAAATGTTACAGATGCTTTTATTAAGAAACGAAGAAACTGAATGCATTGTTTAATGAAACTGCTCTGCACTTTTTCTTAAAAGCAAATCAGTTTCCAAAGTGGTCGTCAAAGTTGCTAATATAAGCCATTTTTGCAAGGCGACAGCTTGATACAGACCATCATGAGATAGAAATCAATTACAACTCAAAGTGTAATGCATTTATTGAAAAGTGAAAAACGGTATTCAATTCCAATTCCTAATTAAAAGAAATACATTTTATTTACGTTATGCCCAGGGCCGTAGGAAGGTCTTTTGAGGCCACCCACAAACTTTTTTTTCAGGTCCCCCCCCCCCCCTCCCTCTAAGATTTTAGAGAAATATCTATATTTAATTTTGCTATCCGAGTTCTATTTTATAACAACACCAGCGGAGCTTCACTAGTTGATTTTTTCAAAACGAAACTCAAATTAAACGAATTTAGAGTTGGATTGAACTTCTTTCGGCAATGTGCGTACTCTCATTGGGGCTATGCCGGCTCAGATCTCGAACCAAACAAACCTTGAATTATTGTAAATTTTTATTTCGACACGGATTAAATTAAAATTTTCAACATTTTGTTCATGGTGTTACAGGAACAGATTTGATAGTCTTACAACATGAATTTAATCAAAGCACTAGCAAAATTTAACTGAGAATTCCCCCCATTTAGAAAAAAAAATGTAAAAAAATCACCGCAAAATGCGAAAGGCTGCCAAAAATTGATAAAGATATTTCGAAGTTCATAGGGAGCAAAATTTACTATATTGTGCTAAAAGATTGAAACTGAATTTTTTATTTACGAATGTTAAAAAAATTACCAGAAACACAGCTAAAAATTCTCGAAAAATTCAAAAATAGCAGAGAACAAAATTTGGCAAAAAAAAAAAAGTTTCAAACTGAATTTTCTTTTCAAATGAACCGCCACAACTCCCCCCCCCCCCCCCCCCAAATATTGTACATATATAAAAAAAATATGGAAGTCTTTTCGTATTCTCTGTTTTTTATTTTCAGTTTGACAATGCCATCCGCATGGCTCAAAGAGATTTTTTTAAGCAGAAAATACTCACTTATAATAACTTTTTTTTCTGCTTTGAACGGTGACTTTTATTAAAAAAATATATATATTTAGAGATTTACTAATTCCAAAAAAATTACCTCTGGGATGCCGTTTTCATATTTTTCAGTTTTCTCCAATTTAAAATTGTCACCCAAGTGTTCCGGATAGAAATTGAAAAAGAAAGGCTTCGGATAGACAGTACCTTTTTCTGTGGGCAATGAAGATGGGTTTCTAACACTAGATAATAACATACAGACATACAGAGTCTCTCTGTCCATTTTTTTTTCTCTTTCTTTTTTGGTCTGACCAGATGTTTTCTGTTCATGACAAGATTTGACAGGAAGGATACCTGTATGCTTTAAATTATGCACATCGAAATAGGTTTTTTTTTAAATTAAATTTTTAAATTTAATTATGCTATTTTTAGTGTTTTTTCGAGTTTTGTGCTTTTTCCCCATACATTCATAAAAGGAATCCATTTTTAATCTATCTTTCCATTTTAGCCGAATATAGTAAAGTAGTCTTCTGCGATTTTTGAATATATCACGAAGTCTTTTATGTAATTTTTAACTTTCTTTCGCGTTCCGAAGGAATTTTTTTACATTAGTAAAAGGAGTCAGGTTTCGATCTTTTAGCCACAAGTACAAAATTTTGTCCTCTGCAATTTTTTAATTTTTTGCAAACTTTTTATGCGATTTTAAACGCTTTTCCCGTTTTTAAGCTCCTGTGATTAGAAGAGATTTTTCTCATATTTGAAGAAATTTTGATCTTCGATTCGTGACTTTTTCGTGTTATGAAGGAAAAAATATTAATGCCTAAGTTCAGTTTCTAATTATGAAAAGTACAGTCGTGGAAAAAAAAGTAAACACCCCCTACTAACTCCTCAACAAATTATCGTAGACGAAAGTTACTGGTACCGAACGATTGCAAATAAAGTCTACTTTTAAATGACGTATATAAAATTTTCTTAGGGGGCCATCTACATATTAAAACGAATTCAAACTTCATTTTTTTCAATGGCAATACCCAATTTTAACGAGATATTTCAAATCTTCGGTTCAAACTATGCCTAGACACCAAATTTCAAGTCATTTGAATGATAAGTTTTTGAATTATAAACATTCAAAATTTAGTGCTTCTAATGTTAAATTACAATTTCATATTTTTATTTATATCTCCCGAAATTATGCTCCTAATGTGCTAATTTTTTTTGTAGTAATAATACTAATTAATATACCCAAATATAAATAAGCTGAATTTGTAATTTTTATAATTTTATGATATGAATTATGAAATTAATATTCGAAAAAATTATGAATTGCAACCTACAATTTTTTTGATGGATTTAGATTTATTAAGACCTGCTTTATGGAAATTCAAAAATTTCACATTTTCTTCCAAGTAGTTTTCAAATTATGCTTAAAAAACGGCAAAATGATGGTTTAAGGGGCCGTCTATGATGGAAGTGAGTAGACATTTTGAAATTTATTCTGCCGTACTGAAATCTAACACGCTTCATTGACTCCTTGAGTGGCGCTTAAGGTCAAGGAAGGGGCTCTCTCGGTTAACAATCCAGTACGGAACTTCAATTTGGATACAGCCCTTAAAATACGCTCGTTTTAAAATAATTAATTTCTCGGAAACTTATGGTACGAATTGCATAAAAATTCGTTATTAGGCTAATTGAAGGGTGTCGAGTTCATTTATGCTGTCAGAATTGGGTACTGCTATTGACAAAAACAAAGTTATGGTTCGTTTTAATATGTACATGGATCCCTAAGAAAATTTTATATACATCATTTAAAAGTAGACTTTATTTCCAATCGTTCATTACCAGTAACTTTCTTCTACGATAATTTGTTGAGGAGTTAGTAGGGGGTGTTTACTTTATTTTTTCCACGACTGTACAATGCAACACAGTTGACGGAACACTATTGGGATTTGATTTGATGAAACTGCATCTTTATGTTGAAGGATGTTGGGTAATTTTTACGTTAGATTGTTGGCTTTCTATATTTTTGCGAAAAATGGGCAAATCAAAGCATTTTTTTTTGTGTGTGCATGTGTGTGTTTGAACGGAAAAAAACCTCCAGTCCACTGATTTATTTATTTATTTTAATTTATTTTAGAGAATGTAAAAGGAATCCGGTTTCAATCTTTTATCCTTATATAGTAAATTTTGCCCTGTGCGGCGTTTTATCCGCTTTCCGCGGTGTTTTTTTTTTTTTTTTTTTTTTTTTGTACATTTCTAAAAGGAATCAAGTTTAAGTCCTTTAGTTCAATATAGAAAGTTTATCGTTTGCAATTTCTGATTTTTTTACAAGCCTTTTATGTGATTTTTAGAGTATTTTTTTTAGATTCCACATTCAATCTTTTGGCTCGATATAGTCAAATTTTGCTCTCTGCGATTTTTTAATTTTGTCCAATTTTTTATGCGATTTATACCCTTTTTTTCGCGTTTTGCAAAGACCTTTTGGGAAGTTTTTCTGAACCGAGAATTATCCAGTAGATTTTGCTGCTGTCATGATTAAGATGAAGGTGGGAAAATAACAAATTGGCTCCTGTAGCAAGATGAACGACGATGCTGGAAAATTTAACTTTTATCTGGAGACTATCATTTTATGGAAAGAAAAATTACAATAATTCAAGAATTAGATTGGTATGTTCCGAACGTGTTTATGCTGTTGAAGGCAGTGGAGCCCCTAAGGGTGACCCCCCCCCCCCCCCAAACAGTTTCTTTTTTTGAAAAACCAACCGGCAAAGCAAGCGAAGCTCAGCTAGCAGATTTAAATAATTACAGAATATAATTTATGTATAATTAACATTAATAATTTATCGAGAGAAGAGAGATGAAACGTTAAAAAAGAAACAGGTTGAACGTAAGGGTATAGGTGGCAAAGGCATGGCACACAAATGCCTGCTTATTGGGACCCCAACGAGATTAAAAAGCACATTTTTTTTAAACATTTGAATAAAAAAATTGGCCTAAATGTTTTGAATCTTGGGTTCCAACTTTTCCTAACTTTTATAGAAGGCCCTGAAAAAGACAATTCAAAAAGAATTTAGAGCCTACAAAATTTCTTTCATCTGGGCACCTTTAAAAAGAACGGTGGCTGTAGAAAATCTGTTTTGGTTGAAGGAAGTAATAGTATTAATGAAGTTTTGAACTTTTGGTTTAATCTTTTTCTCCCATTTATAGGACCCTCCGCCCCACCAAAAAAAAGAGACTAAAATACCATTATATTTTTAAAATAGAATTTAAGCTTTCAAAAGCTCTTCTATCTGGGCACCTTTATAAAGAATAGTGGATACAGAGGAAAGCGCATATCTGTTTTCTAAATCTGACCAAGATCTTTGACAAAAAATGAATTTGGATAAAACAAATTAAATGTTATTAAAAATACATTAAAAATAACTATAAAGTTAAAAAACATTATTCGACTCAAAGGTACAATAACTTACTACTGGGCCCCTGACTTTGCTCAGCCCCCCTCCCAAATGGGGGGTGGTATGGGAGACGATTCCTACAGCCCTGGTTATGCCAAGTATCTTATTTAACTTTAATACATTTTTATTATGTCTCTGAAGAAACTTAAAAATTCCGTACTGACTTTAGAAATATCTTATATTTTAAATGAAAAAAAAAATTCCCTAAAATTGCAATGCATGTTTTTGAAGAACTACGAATAAGAGACAGAAAAAAAATGAAGAAATAATCTGCCCCCCCCCCCTGGAAAAATCTTTGCCCTACCTGGAAGTATGGTCTAGCTACGGGCCTGGTATGTCTGGTCCGCTTGAAACTCTGAGAGACTTAACAGCAACTTCCTTAAGCATAATTTCAAGGATGTGATGATGGCAAGCCAAATTATTTCTTTGTTCACATTCTAATCAAGAAGAGCACAAGCTTCTCCTGATAATCGGGTATTAACAAAGATTATATCAAATGTCATACATTTTACTAGCTGGTAATCCCCACAACTACAGTGTTTCGTTAACAGCAGAAGCTATTGCCTCACCTGTTCCTGATTGAAGTTTTGGAACAGCCTGCAGAGGTGCCAACTTTTAACCGAAGCCATCAGTAATCAGCCGTACCCACCCATGGACCGTCTTACACCCTTACCAAGATCTTAACATACAAACATAACGTAATCAAAACTGAAACAATTAAATTATAGATAATTATTAGTCTAATAATTAAAAATAATAAAGCAATTAATGAATTAAACATATTTGAAATTTATGAAACAATAATTGAAACTGAGAAAAACTCTTTCACTCACCTAATCAAATTCCTCAACATATCACAAAAATTCTTAACTTACCATAAAAATACTGACTTGTACATGAATTCTTTTTAATAAAATAAAACATGGTATATGACAATAAAAATGAATTTCTTTCCAAAATATTTTTATTAAGACTAACTTCCACTACCCATAAGGGCTAACTTAGTAGCTTTTTTAGCTGAATAATAGAAGGCTGCACTTTCAGAAGGAAGGCAATAACACCCTTATACTGACCTGTCATCGTGTGTCATCTAACGAAAATGATAAACCATATCCATGGGATTTGTTTCTTGCTCAGTTCCTCATTTAAAATATTAAAAATGCCTTTCCCAGTGTTAATACTCGTCTGGAACAAGGACAATAATACGGTATCGATTTTACCGGCAGATTCGTCGAAATACAATACTACGATAGGATATAGTTTATTATCATCATTGTCATTACTGCCATCGGTAGCAATGGAATAGGGGGCGATTTTTCAAATCGTTCACAATTTCGGATTGCGTTGATTTCACCATGTCTTGAATGATTGCAGATGTTTTAGCCTGTGCACAGTCGTACTTTTTCGCGATCTTAGAATCCGGAAATTCCGCCAGCATGGTCGATACTAGCAATCTGCATGTTATGTTCAATCATAAAACGTGTAAACAGCATTTCTGCTTTTATGATGGCATTTTTGTCACTCTGTTCAGCAAAAAATTTAGTAACAGGCGTATATTTTTTTTAGAGTCCATTTTTCTCATGTTTCTTTGATTCAATCACTGGGGCAATCCGTGCAAAACACATAATGTTCAGATTCTTCTGATTTTGGGATACACAGCCACTCCTTAGTATATTCAACATGGTATCGTTGCAAAATCTTCATTTTCTTTGGCTCCGGCTCCATCAATGAAATTCTACGATCAGTCGCAAAACTTTAACAAAATGCAACGTGCACGTGCAACAACTATCATAATAGGCGATGCGCGTGCGAAATGTGAAGCTGTTGCCAATTTAGAAAAGCAAATTTTGAACTGGCTTGAATCAGCGTTGCCCATGGATTGTACCTACCCTTTGCTTGCTTTGCTTTCTTCCGTCAGATAAGCAGCGCCATAAGCCATGCCTTCTGCAGTTAGCTCTGCCCAATAAGCTGTTAGCTCAGTGACTGCGCCAAATACAGGAAGAAATGAGCTTGTTTATGTTCTGCACTTTCATTTTCTGCTTTCTACGTAGCTAATTCGGCTTGTGAACACGTCACTTACAGCTTGAATTTGATTTTCTGCTTTAATATGCTATCGAAATATGGATAAACAGCTGTTTCAGTAGTTAAAATTATCACATAATCTCCAATAATCACAAAACTTTAATTTCCGGATTTTTTTATTATTTCCGTAATTTTTGTAGAGACGTCCGTAATCCCGTAATCTAAAGTTAAAATGCGGAATAATTCCGCAGAATCCGTAATGGTTGGCAGCTCTGAACAGCTAGTTAAATGGTCAGTACCTTTACCTGAAACAATAATGGGTAATCTGTCTACAGTTTCAGATCTTGAAATGTCTTCTAAAGTTTTGCAATCCTAATGAGCAGTCAAAGGAACGCTTTCAGAAAACTCTTTTTTTAAGTTTTGTGCTCTGCTATTGATATGAACATGGCCATTTAGAACGACATTTTACGAATATTAAACAATCAAATCCTATAATTTATAAACATTATGTTATAAATTCCTATGCATTTTAGCTATTTAAGATTAAAAAATAACGGAGAACTATTTTTCAAGGCAGAATGTTAGATTCTCTCCCTTTTAGTCCAGGCAATAGGGAATTTTACCTAGCAAAATTAATGGTATCACTGGAAATCGGCTTTCTAGATGTTTTTTGGGTCGCTGAATCTGAATTTGTAACTTCCCACCAAAATTTCCCCTGGCAACCCCCCCCAAATTTTGGTAAAAGCCCCCCAAAAAAGGTTTTTATTAAAAAATTCCCTTTTTTTATTGTTTTAGGAGAAAAGTATCTAGAAATTCAGAAAATAGACAAAATTTCCAACAAATTAGATATATGACATTATGACTTAGGATGAAGGGGAAGGGGGGATCTGCCTCGGAACATGCACGCGGTGCTGCGTAAACTAAGTTGCGCAATTCCACTTAACCACTCACACGTTTACATTCGCCCTCCCATCTCCCCTCCAAACTTTCTCTATAAGGTTTACTTTAAGATTTTTGGGTCGCTGAATCCGAATTCTTAACTTTCCCCCAAAAATTTCTCCCTCGAAACACCCCCCAAATAGTGTTTTTAACTTAATTTTTTTATCGTTTTACGGGAAAAGCAGTACGAAATTCAGAAACTAGACAAAATTTGCAACAAATAAGATATATGACATTATGAATTAGGATGAACGGGGAGGGTGAGGGCTGCCTCGGAACATGCACTGCGGCGCTACGTGCACTAAATGATGAAGTCCAGGCAATAGGGGATTTTATCTGGCAAAATTAATGGTAGTACTGGAAATCGGCTTTCTAGATGTTTTTTGGGTCGCTGAATCCGAATTTGTAACTTCCCACCAAAATTTCTTCCGGCAACCCCCCAAAAAATTGATTTTTTGAAAAAATTTGGTTTTTGAGAAAAGCACGCGGGGAATGTTCCGAGGCAGCCCCCTCTGTCCCCGTTTATCCTACGTCATAATGTCATACATCCTATTTGTTGCAAATTTTGTCTAGTTTCTGAATTTCGTAATGCTTTTCCCCTAAAACAATAAGAAATTTAAGTTAAAAACAACTATTTGGGGGTGGGTGGGTTCAGGGGGGGGGGGGAATTTTGGGGGTAAGTTAAAAATTCGGATTCAGCGACCCAATAAACTTAAAGTAAACCTTATAGAGAAAGTTCAGAGGGAAGATGGGAGGGCTAATGTAAACGTGTGAGTGGTTAAGTGGAATTGTGCAACTTAGTCCACGCAGCACTGCGGCGCATGTTCCGAGGCAGATTCCCCCTTCCCCCACATCCTAAGTCATAATGTCATATATCTAATTTGTTGCAAATTTTGTCCACTTTCTGAATTTCTAACTACTTTCCCCCTAAAACAATAAAAAATGGAATTTTTCAATAAAAACCTTTTTTGGAGGGCTTTTTACCAAAATTTGGGGGGGGGGGGGGGGTTGCCATGGGAAATTTTGGTGGGAAGTTACAAATTCGGATTCAGCAACCCAAAAAACATCTAGAAAGCCGATTTCCAGTACTACCATTAATTTTGCTAGGTAGAGTCCCTATACGGTCTCTACTGCCTGGACTATTTCATGATGCTGCCAATTTGAGGTGAAATAGAGTGTAGACATGAAATAATTCTGCCTGTGTTTGGACAATAGACTGTGTAAATATATTGAAACTTTAAACAAATGACTTTTTTTACAGTCTAATATCATAGAATGACTCAATTTGGCAATGACTATATGGATTTGTATTATTAATTTATTATTAGATTACAAAATATGTCAATTTTTAATTTTTTTTTTTTTTTTTTTTTTTAATATTCAAACCTTGGTAGCGACCCTTAAAACATGTTTTAAAATTTTGAAATTTTTGTGAAAGTGTTTATTTTATACATAGAACAAAATAGTAGGGTGCCCCATAAAAATTTTAAAAGTTAATTTTTGAAGGACCACCCTAATATATATATATTATAAAGTAGACTTTTGAGCCATGGCTGGTGTGATTCTTTAAAAAACACACACACAGTTCATGTATTGATCTACCGTAAGGAGAAAAACCCTGAGAGGGGTTGCTTCTTCAGAAGATACCAACTGGGAGAGGTGTGTTAGAATCGGAGGAGGTTACAGTCTTGGCGCGATTAGCATTCCTTTGATGTTCTCCTTATTTTTCTATTTTCTCTTTTTGACAATGCGAATATATCGAATTTAATAATACTAGGGGATCGTACCCGGGTTCTCAGAGTTACAGAGTATAGGAGAAAACCTTTTTCTCTAATAAGTCTAATACTTTTTTTACATGTATTATATTTTTAAGTTTGCCCACTAACACCGAAATGCATTTTTATCCGAGGAATGATATTATGCAATCAAATAAAGTTCCGAAAATTATTAAAAGCTTTTGTATTAGTCGCATGCCTGGAATTATTAGCCGAAGATTGTGCTACGCACGACAGTCTTTTTGATTCTGATCTTTTCAGTGCTTTAAGCGAGTAGTTCAATTACATGTCTGTTAAATTTGTATTTTATTTATATTAACAATCTAGCTACTTTCTGACACATTGCTAAATTAGTGTTTATTCGTAAACGCATAACACTGCCAAATTTTCTTTTTAAGAAGCTATGGAATCAAACAGTGTTTTCGAATTTCTGACAAAATTTTAATGATACTCATATCTTAAGAACTTAATGCACATAATTTCCTCAAATTTCATATTCTGTTGACGTAAGTTTGTTCTGATTAGGCTACGCCAATTTATTATTAAGGGTGTTCTCAAATCCAAAAGGGAAACTTTATGACATAAGTTTTAATTCATTTTTGTTGGAAAATGCATGAAAAAATGCATAGCAGTTGTTGTTCAGAAACTATGTAATCGAGCTGTTTTTTCAAACGTAATAGATCTTTCAGAAAATAGTGTCAAAATGAATGTTTTAAACCGAATTTCTGCGCGAAAGTAGAATAACACTCACGAAAGGTCGAAAAACGTGTTTGTCACGTGATCGAAATCGCTTATAACTCAATAGCTAATTTATTGATCAAAAAATGGAAAACAGTTCAATTCCAAATCGCTTCCATGGCCAAGCTTTCCAATTTTATATCTTTCCGTTAAAAAACGAATTTGTAAATGTATCAAAACGTTTTGCGCTTGTTGAGCAGAGCAGTTAAGAACAGCCGTGCTGTATTAACATGTATGAGATAGAAAAAAGTTTTGGAATTGCACATCCGACTAGTTACTTTGTATTATAGGATTTAATTTTCTACCGAATAAAGCACGGTTTTCCCTAGATCCAAACGACAGTAAAGGTGCCATTTTTTTACTTAGGGGCAAGAAGGGCATATTTTTGGGAGAGGTGCAAATGGGGATATTTCTTAAACCAAAATGGCAATTAGGGTGCCTTAAACTGCTTAGGGGAAACTCAGAAAAAAAAAATGAATGCCTTCTTAACAATGCAAAAAAAATCATAAATCGCGTATATGTTTTATAGAATAAATATGCTATGGATGTAAAATTACAGAAGGAATTATGTGTGTTGGTGTAATTCTTTTTTTCATATTTTATATTTTATCAATATAAAAGTCCTGGATGATTTGTCTTATAGCAAATTTATTGAAATCATCAATAATACAGTTCCGAATTTCCGGTCTTTTCCTGGAGTAGACAAAATATTATCATCACTCTGCTCCAATTTACTCACTTCACGTTTAATTTTTTCACAGTAGATTCGGACACTCCTGTTGCTTCAGCTGCTCTTTTAGTAGCTTGGGAAATCGGTATTTTCAAAGATTTCGCAGCAGCCTCTGCTTTCAAGAAACTATTCACGTTACTGACTATTTCACGTGCTTGGGAATGCAGTGTTTTCCCTTTCTTAAAAGTGGATGTTATTTTAACGATAGGGAATCTGACAATGGTATACAGGCGTATATGTTTTATAGAATAAATATGCTATGGATGTAAAATTACAGAAGGAATTATGTGTGTTGGTGTAATTCTTTTTTTCATATTTTATATTTTATCAATATAAAAGTCCTGGATGATTTGTCTTATAGCAAATTTATTGAAATCATCAATAATACAGTTCCAAATTTCCGGTCTTTTCCTGGAGTAGACAAAATATTATCATCACTCTGCTCCAATTTACTCACTTCACGTTTAATTTTTTCACAGTAGATTCGGACACTCCTGTTGCTTCAGCTGCTCTTTTAGTAGCTTGGGAAATCGGTATTTTCAAAGATTTCGCAGCAGCCTCTGCTTTCAAGAAACTATTCACGTTACTGACTATTTCACGTGCTTGGGAATGCAGTGTTTTCCCTTTCTTAAAAGTGGATGTTATTTTAACGATAGGGAATCTGACAATGGTATACAGACGTATATGTTTTATAGAATAAATATGCTATGGATGTAAAATTACAGAAGGAATTATGTGTGTTGGTGTAATTCTTTTTTTCATATTTTATATTTTATCAATATAAAAGTCCTGGATGATTTGTCTTATAGCAAATTTATTGAAATCATCAATAATACAGTTCCGAATTTCCAGTCTTTTCCTGGAGTAGACAAAATATTATCATCACTCTGCTCCAATTTACTCACTTCACGTTTAATTTTTTCACAGTAGATTCGGACACTCCTGTTGCTTCAGCTGCTCTTTTAGTAGCTTGGGAAATCGGTATTTTCAAAGATTTCGCAGCAGCCTCTGCTTTCAAGAAACTATTCACGTTACTGACTATTTCACGTGCTTGGGAATGCAGTGTTTTCCCTTTCTTAAAAGTGGATGTTATTTTAACGATAGGGAATCTGACAATGGTATACAGTCTCAGATAGCAATGATTAAAAGTTAAATCTGTGGGAAAATATAAAATTAAATGCGCAATAATGAAGAGAGAAGAATATAACCATCTGGCGATGGCAAGAACACAAAGCATACTGCGTTTTTCTCCCCTTGTTTTCGCGCCTAGTATATACAAAAGAAGCCAACAATACTACGGTCACCTGAAAATGAAGTGGACGAGTCCGTTTCTATAGTGACCACAGGGAGGAAGATATTTCTCAGGGTCTTTCTCGTTACGGGTAAACAGTACACATTACTTTATTGGAACTGAATCAATTCCCAGTAGTCCTAACACCATGGCTACTAGTAGGAGACTGACTGAAATCTAAGTGTTTTTTTCTATCAAGTACTTATTTTGACATTTATGAGAATTTATCCACTAACATAATTTGATCTATATGCTCTAAATCTCATAACTGTCAAACATAAGGAAACTTAATTAAAATTTATAACTTGAATATAAACTGTTAACTTGAATTAATCAACTGAATCCAACAACTGTCATACTTGAAAAAGTAAATTACTATTTATGGCCTTGGAGACTCATTTAATGTTTATTTTATCTGAAGTTTAATTTCATGAGCCAATAGTTGTCATAATGGTAGTTTATTGAGATTTATGGTTTTAAGTATTTATTTCAAAATAAACATATCAATCAACTTCTAATTTAATACAATCCTTAGAATCGTATTTATTTTACATTTTTTTTTATCTTTAATATTTATTAAAATGTTTCTCATGGGTGTGGTTCTAATGATTTGAAGTGTTATTTGGGGCAGATATACAATTTGATTTAGCAACTGAGGGGGAAAATATATTATTTGAAAAAGTTTATAAAGTATCAATTTCAGAACATATTTATATATATATATTAAATCCAACGTACCACAGGAAATCCATAATTATTACTTTCGTAATCATCTTTATCTTCATCTGCTTCCTGTTATAAAGTAAAATAAATATATAGTAGATTCCTAGCAATATAAAAATGCGACAATTAACAAATAATTTTAGTAAAGCAAATATATATGTAGCTTTTAAAGATTGAATAATAAGCATTACAGTGTAATTAAGTAATGAGTACCCTAAGAAGACAATACTTATTATTGATATTCCATATACCATAAAGTACACAATCACAAAATTTAAAATTCATACCCCTATTAAACGGAACTGCATCTGTTGTTACAAGTATCTGTTCACTGTTTTTCAATTGGTTAAAATCTTTAAACATATTTATGTAAATTTTAGTATTTTAATATTTTTATCATCTTTAAACCATGTAAAAGGCACGAGAAATCCCCCTCCCCTTTTTTTCTTCTACTATAGCATTATATAACATGTAAGACATTTAAGGATTGGATTTACACCATATCAAAAATTTACCGTATTTTCGGGTATATAGCCCGCGGGTTATACAAGAAAAAAACATTTGGAACAACCGCTGTGGCTTATACATGGTGCGGATTATACAAAGATTTTTTTTTTCTTTAAAGAAACGTAAAATCGTGATTTTTCTATAATTTTTAAACCCGAAAAAATTTCAAAAATCGTCGAAATTTGTGAATTTTTTTCGCTATGATGCGAAATTTAAAGAATTTTCCTGTGTTTGTAATGTTTTTTTACTGTTTAAATGCTATTATTATTTATTTCTGTTTTTGGAAATAGAGATATTATTGGTTTGTTTATGACGGACTCGGAAACTTCCGATTTTGAAGGATTTTCTGATTCCAGTGATTAAAATAAATATTTTTGAGCGAATTACTGTGTGCCTTTTTATACAGTAGTTTTATATTACTTATAGTAATTATTGTTTAAAAAAATAATAACATATTTTCTAGGTGATAAAATGCCATTAATGGCTCCAGTTGTATATTACATCCAGTTCTCTCAAAGTTACTGTTGTGATAATTTACCTATTATCTGCTGCTGCAATTCAAAAAATTAAACTGAGATAAATGGTATTTAAAGTTTGCCAGAAATGTATGCAATTAGCACAATAATTACATTTACTTTTTGACATGAAAAAAAAATATTGTGGAAAAATTTGTGTATTGTGTTGCTTATGATAGCTAATTATCTACGAAATGGGCCCGGAGAGGCGGGGATGCCCTCCGTGGGGGTCTTTCTAACGGAACCTAACCCGTATTTACGCACAAAAATCCAAGTTTAGAAGAAAACTCCTAACGATTAGGCCGACGGGCACGATTGGGTTAGAATCCAGGACCTCCGGTCTACCAGCTTTTGAGAGCAGAACCTCTCGGCCACTGGTGGGGTGTAGAAAAACGAAAATATTTCTTGAATTACCTCTGACAATAATTTTATTTTTAAAGGGAAAAAAAAGTGACTTTTTTTTCCAGATTAAAAATAATGATAATAATAAATAAGTTAAAATCTGGTTTTATTATTATGGAATTATTAAAAAAAAAGATTTTAGTACCGTAATTTACGGAAGAAACGCCGCGGCGTTTACGTGTTTTAAATTGAAATTTCAAGCGATGCGGCGTTTACGCGCAATTAAATTTTTTTTTTTTCACTCCCAAAAATTCAGATACCAAAGATGAGAAATTTCATATTAATGAGATTTTAAAATAATGTGGGTGAGCCAAAATTTTCAGACCCAGGCGATCGAAATATATTGGCCCTGCCTGGGCTAAACTTGAACCATTTATGCTAAATTTTGGCCCATCCAGCCAAGAAAAATCAATTAAATCAAGTCCGGGATCCTATAAATAAAATTATTTAAGATATATTTTTTACATACTCATGCAAACATTTTGCAGCTTAAACTAGTATGTCCACAATCTATGAAATATGGAATGGCAACATTATTGATTACTTAGAGAAATTCATTTAAATGATAACTCATTAGAAAAAATAATGTAGTTTAAAATGGAAGAAAAATATTTAA
Source organism: Maratus speciosus (assembly GCA_963932465.1). Taxonomy (NCBI): domain Eukaryota; kingdom Metazoa; phylum Arthropoda; class Arachnida; order Araneae; family Salticidae; genus Maratus; species Maratus speciosus. Next base: position 568,979,884 of record OZ010787.1, read on the forward strand.
GAAAAAATAATTTTCAAGTTCTATAAAGATTTTTAAAAATATATTTCTCTACAATTTAATAAAATGAAATAAATTTCTAAAGATTTCGTCGAACAAAGGAAAAATTTCACTGTTATTTTCGCAAAAACCTGCCGGTTTAACATGGCCCCGAAAAAAAAAAAAAAAAGTAGCTCTCCAGTCCCGGCCTGGAGCGGCCGCAGATAAAAATTAAGCTCGATCGCGGTCTGGCCTGAGTCTAATAAAAAGAGATTAACCAGGTCTATGCACATCTCTAATGTGTACGTTTTAAGTGAAAATCCTATAAAGATGATTTAAAACAATATTCATAGGATACATAAAACAAATTAGTGGATATAATTTTTTTAAATGCTTAATATTCCTTATTTTCTAAGAAAATATAACTACATGAAAATAATCTATTTGTAAAAAAATGTATTTTTCTAGAAAAAATACATTTTTCCCATCTATCCATAACAAAACAATAGCAGGTAAAATCAGATTACAAGATCAAATGTTGGACTCTACACTGAACCTGAACTGCAAGGTCCGAATTGTATCCTATCCGAATCTGAAAATTCTACTTAAAGTCAACTCAGGACTCGAGAAGAACAAATTTTGTCAACCGAAATATTAAAACCAGAAACTAAAATGAAGGAAAATTAATCCATATTTTAATGCATTTACGGAAAAGTAGTCTATAATTATGTTTTTCTAGTATCAAATTATTTCGGCTTTTACCATTTTTAACAAATATTCAGCAGCATCTTTTGGAAAAAAAAAGTTAACTCGAACGAATCAAATTCCAACCCGACCCACGTCAAAAGAAAGAAGAAAAAAATCCCGCCAACCTGACCCGAACTTTAGTCGGGTTCGGGTACTATCCGATTACCCAATGCAATGCAGGATTCAATTCTGTACCAAGTGATTGAAATAAATATAAAATATAACTTTTAATGTTCATGCAAGAAGTATTTTTAAAACATCTACAATAACGCCAAATATTCTCAAAAACGACCATAAAATAAATCGGATTAAATTGCATTGTTAAATCATCTTGTATTTAAGAAACAGCACAGTGATGGTAAGTATTGTTTTTTTTTTTTTTTTTTTTTTTTTCTTGGTAATCATTTTGTGTATAAATGCTTTTAAAGCAAAATCTTCTAATTGAAATCTATATTTATTTCTTCGAGATTCTGACAGCTAAAAAGTTCCAAACAGAGCAATAGAAGAAGGGGGGGAAAAAAAGAAAATAGCTTTAGGATCGCACGTGATATCTTTTCGTAGTGGTTAGCATGAATCATATAATGTTTATAATCCTTATCGCTCCACGTGCAAAGAAATGATAAAAGTAGGTCATGAAATTTCTTGCAGATTGATTGGAATTAAATAAAAAGTTTTGTTTTGTTCCTGATAACTTTATTATAAAACACGCATACACACATAAATAACGGCTGCATTCACTATAAGTCATTTTTAATTATAAATGTATAAAACTATTGCCTCATTTATTAATACTTAATGAAATCGAACAGCGTTTTTCAGTTTTTGATAAGGAGGAAAACATTTAGAAAATGCTGAAAGTTGATTTTTTAACTGAATTTCCAGATGAGACAGCTCAGGAAAGGTCATCCTCAAATAGCAATCGCTTATAACTTAAGATATAATACATTTATCGAAAATGGAAAAACGCATTCGATTTAAAATCACTTTGATAGATATGCCAGAAGATTCCATGCCTTTCCGTTTAAAAATGAGTTTAAAATTCTCGATGAATTATTGTGCAAGGTTTCTTTTTATCCCCCCCCCCCCCTCTTAAAAAAATCAAAAACATCTGCATTCTCGATCTACAGATTTTTTTAGAAATGATTAAAATGAGAATTTTTATATCTTATTCAACTGACGAAATGGGATGTGAAAACATTATTTTATTTGTACACAGCGCTAAATATTAAAATTAATACGTTTATTATCTATTTGTAAATAATTTTAATATATGGCACTGTGAAAATAAATGTTTAATGTCGTTCGAGGACGCTATTTAAGATACTTGAGTTAAAGTTCAGATTGCTAACGCCCAATCGTTCTCATGAGGCTCTTTAGTGTATAAAAAAGTTTACTCAATTTTAACGGGATTTTTTCTTTTAAATATTATTTATAATGAATTATTAATTTTGAATATCGTAATATTATTTATATCAAATTAATAATTTCATATTTCCAGAGCTCCCACTCAACTTGTGTAGTGAAAAAGGGGACCAAAAGGGAGCACATATTTTGTAAAAAAAGAGATCAAAAGGAAACTATTTTCGCAAATCGTAAAATAAAATAAACAAGGAAACCCCCCTTTCCTTCAATTGTCACTAATTAATAAATGTTCAAAGTATAATTTGTTATAAAGAAAACGCTTGCTCCGATTCAAATTCTGAAATTCATTATCTTAAAGCCATTGTTATTGGTAGAGGTTACAAACCTTTTAAGACAGATTGAATTTCACGAATATTTAAAGAAATTTGCATGTTTTTAGGGATCCTTTGATGAAATTTATATGTTTTTCACTATCTCTTGACAAAATTAAAGTTTTTAAAATCTTTGACGAAATTAGTTTTTTTTTTTTCGATTTTTTGACGAAATTCGTGTTTCTTTCCACAATTTTTTGACCTTTTTTTTCGCAATATTTTGATGAAATTCATCTTCTTTTCACAATCTTTTGACGAAATTCATGTTTTTTCGCGATCCTTTGACGAAATTCACATGTTTTGTCGATTTTTTGGCAAAATTTGTGCTTTATTGAGAGACCTTTTGACGAAAATCACGTTTACCGCGATTCTTTGAAAAAACTTGCGTTTTATTGAGAAATCTTTTGATGAATTTCGCGTTTTTTTGCGATCTTTTTAAAAAATTCTCGTTTTTTTTCGTGATCCTTTGCCGAAATTTGCGTGTTTTTCGCGATCCTTTGTTGTAATTTGCGACCTTTTGACGAAAAACGCATTTTTGGCTATTCTTTGACAAAACTTGGGGTTTTTTTTTTCGCAATCTCTTGAAGAAATTAGTCTTTTTTGCGATCTTTTGACTGCTTTTTTTCTTTCTATCTTTTGACCGTGTTTTTTTTTTTGATCTTTTAACGAAATTCATGATCTTCTGAAGAAATTTGCGCATTTTCGCAATCCTTTGACAAAATTGGCGATTCTTTTCGTGATCAATTAACAAAATTTAATGGTATTTTTTGGAACATATTTGCAAAAAGCGCGATTTTTCCGCGATTCTCGGCTAAATGTCAAACATCGGTAAAATTTTAAATAAAAGTCGGTTGAAAGTGTCAAAAAACGGACTTTACGGACCTAATAATGAAAAAACGGACCAATACGGACTTAAAGCAAAAAAACGGATCTAGTGGGAGCCCTGTCATTTTGATGCTTGTGGTTTTTAAAATTTCAGTTTAATTAATTTTTTTGTTGCAAAATCATTCGCGATATACCAAGGTAATAATGCAATTTATCATCCACGCCATATGCTGGAGTTTAAGCTGCAAATTTCACGCAATTTTAGTGTAGTTTTTCATATTTATATTATTTAAATTATATTAATAATTTCGAATTTTGCATTTAAATTATTTATTTTTAATTAATAATTTCATTTTTATGATTTCTTAATTCTTCTTATTAATGTGTTTCTGTTTAGCACGCCATTCGCGATTACCGCGGAAATTTCACATGCGGCGTAAACCCTGGTCGAAATATACATTCGTAGATGGTGTATAGCCCGCGTGCTATACAACGATGCACCGCCGCGGCTTATACACGAACTTTTTTATGGTACTGCTCGATTTAGGGGTGCGGGCTATACACTGGATGCGGGCTATACACCCGAAAATATGGTATCTAAAAAAGTAAATAAATAATAATATAAGATTATTTGTCATCTTTTTGTATGCAGTCGTAGTTTGGATTATTTTTCTGGGAAACAAGAAAGACAACTAATGAAATCTAATCCTTAACCCTCTGACATCTGTGGGCTTTCCTGCATTTTCATAAAAATGCTTATAAAACCAAGATTAAATTCAATTTTCTTTCACAATTTTGTGCAGAAATTCCTTTCATGTTGCTTCATCTTATATCCTACATTTCTTGTAATGCACATTATGTCCATATAAGGACCTTGTACCATTAAATTCTATCCATTCCATCCATCTGTCTTATATATAAACATAAAAAAAAAAAAAAATTATAAAAAAACATATAGAAAAAGCTCATAGAAAAAACATTTGTAAGTATTTTTGATCAATTTGAATTGTAAATTTAGCAGCATTAAGTTTTTGAGAATTGTTGAGTCATCAGAGAATTTTCAGCATCATAAGACTTTATAGTCTAAAATTTCAAGAATATGGTTTACTGATTGAACTGCAATTTAAAATCAAGTGATTTTTAACATTCTTCAGTTAAGAAGAAAAAAAAATTAATTGACTATACTGTTGCTGTTTATAGTGAAGTAGGCACTGAGAATAGAATTTATAATATAATTATACTTGGAGAACGAGGAACTTGATAGTATTGAATATACTGTGATCGTTATACTTCCGCGACAAGAAGTAGTGCGTTGACTATTTTAATAAAATCTCACTCGATATCTGTCTTTTTTCCAAAACTTTAATGCAAAAACTGTTCATTGACTAAATGAAAGTAATTTAGGTTAAAATTTGTCATTATTTTGATATGTATATATTAAATTTATATAAAAATGTATTTATTTGCTTTTGCAAAATTTTGGTGCTAATGAACATGTGTTGTACTGAAATTGCAAACCTATTTGAGATAACGTCTCCCGCATCTCGCCAATTTCCAGTGAGTTAAGAGATAATTACTTGAAGTTTGCGGTTTTTAATCTGTAATACATATTTTTTATTTTTGAAACTTTTTAAAATACAGAAACAATTTTTGTGGATTTGAATTTATCGAAAAATTTTACCTCAAATGGATACCAAGCATGACAATAAAATATTTGAAACAATAAAAAATGCAAAACAAAAGGAATGGAAAGATGTTTATTTATAATGCTGAGGTTGTAAATAAAAAAGTTGAAGAAAGGGAATCTTTCTACCAACAAATTTGAGTCATTTTTAACTGAAACATAAGCATATGCAGGAGGGGGAGGGCTCTAAATCTCTGAAAAAAGTAAAAACTGGTAAAAGCATTACTGTTTAATACTTTTTTGTTTTATTTTTTCTCTTCTCTCTTTAAATCCCGATAGAAATTTATTTCTGAATATTAAATATTATTAAATTGTTAAATTTCTAAGTTAGTTTTTATTTTCATATGTTTCAAAAATTGTCTTGCACAGGAATTTTTATGGTTATAGGCAATATTAGAAAAAAGTTGCATAATCATGCTAATGTAGTACAGAAGTTTTAGCATCAATGGGCAATTTCACAGAAAATCATCATTTTTGTTTTTGGAAAGGGGGGGGGGGGATCAAATTTATAACATGTTTAATTTAAGGATATGATTAGAAAACTTGATATTTTTATATTCTATAGAAAAATCCTAATAAAAAGGCATTGAAAATTACTGTTTACAAACTAAATTACATACCGTTATTGTCTTTGTAAAGTCATAATGTTACGTCAGTTACGCAATAAAAGTTACGTCAGTTACACGTGTAAATGCCATTCTTTTCTTTTTTATTATTCAGAAATTAATTAAACAAGTTACTGTTACAATTTGGCATTACTTAGTGTTATTGAGAACATTAAATCACTTTTTTAAACAGGATAGTTTGATAATTTTTACACTTCAATGAAGGCAGAAAAAATGTTTGTATATTTTATGTTATGTCAGTTATAGAATTTTGAATTGCAATTTTTGGGACTCAAAGAGAGATTGAAATAATCCGCAGGTATTTGGGTATAAAGACCTTAGTAAGAAATATTTTAAATTGTAAAAATTTGTTCTAGCTTTATTAGTAAATTTTCTACATAGATTTGAAAACAAAATTCGATGATAAAATGTTACATCAGTTACAATGGAATTGCCCCAATATGAGATTGAATTACAAATAAAGGGGAAATATTGATAATAAAAATAAGCTTAAAAGTTTATTTTACATATTTTTATAGTGTATACTCGTACATGTAATAATTTGTTTCCCTTTAGATGTTTTCCTTCTTGCATTCAATATTTTAAAATATATCTTAAACGGAGTTTCAGGAGGGTTCCCTCTCTAGCGAAAATGAAATTACTGTTCAATTGTCCTTTTTGCTTTCTCTCTTACTTTTTATTTTTCTCTATTTCTTTCTTTATTTTCTTTCTTTCTTTTTTTTTTTCTTTTGAGTGGCAGTAGATATTTATTTTTGAATGTTTAAAATTTTTATTTGTTAAATTTTTAAGTTGCTCATTATATTGATATGTTTTTAAAATTATCTTGCGCAGATGTTTTGATTAAATAAAACTATTAGTTTAGCTTAGTCGTCTCCATTTTTAAAGAATGTGGTCAAGGCTGCAGATCACAGTCATATACGTTCTAAAATCTTTCCTCTCTCTGGATTTAGTGCTGCCGGCACTCATTCAACGAATTGCTATTCATAGTCACAGGCAATATTAGAAAAAAATTGCATAATTATGCTAATATAGTACAGAAGTTTTAGCATAGATAACTTTTTATCGCAATGTGGATAATTAAGATATTCCAGTGATTTTCATTTTTGGCTGATTAAAGCTAAAAGTTTTAAAAATTTTTGTTTTAATAGTTTGTTCTCATCTTAATTTAAAATGTGAAAAGACTTTATATAAAATACAAATGTGAATTCATGTGGTTATTCAAAATTGAATTAAGCAATGCTAGATACCTGTTACATGTTACATACATATCACTTTAAACCTGATTAGAAACACATTTGCATTAGTTTTAAAAACATCATCTACGAAAAAATTATGGCTCCCTTACAAAAATAATAAAATAATAGATGATAAATAAATTATAGGTGATGTTAAACTGCAACAGTATGTTAATTTTTTTTTCCTTTCAATTTATTTTAATTCTCAAGATTATTTTCAAAGGTGAAATGTTCATGGGAAATAATGTATGTTATTAATTTAAAAAACGTGCCTTGGTGTTAAATCGCAAATAACCAATTGTATTTAATCTTTCAAAGAATGATGAAAAAAACCCCTTTGAAATAAGGTTTTTGCAAATGCAATTCAAAATTAATTTTATGTTGCCGAAATGAATGGCTACATTGCCCGATGTTGCAACCTTTTTAAGCCAGGGGATGTACATAGGCAGTATCAGGCTTTCACCTACTATCTTCTTATTCCTTCCCCAAGTATAGAGGTAAATTTTCAGCATATTATGAAGAAAATAATGCTGAAACACTAATTTAATTTAGTTGGGTTTGGAGACCAGTCATTTCCCAAACAATGAATAAAACTTAAAAGTAATAATTTCAATGTCTTTATTCAAACCTCTCAAGCATTGCAAGTCTAAAGGCGGGATAGGCAAAAATTTCTCCTTCTTAAGTGCATAAAATTTCAAAAAGTTATGCAGAAAAGCATGAAGTAATTACTTCGGGAGAACAAAGGGCCAAGGCTAAAGGTTATGCAAGAAACTAACTGCTAGATTTAAAAGAAAATGGCAGGATTAAATGAGCTATTAAAGGATTTAATATTCTTCATTTATGTATGGCAATAATGAATGAACTAAAAAACTAAGAATGTTGAAAACTGTAAACTCATTTCTTATATTCAGAGGCCAAGATTAAATAATAACTTCAATTCCACAATATTCTTTAAAAAAAAGGCTAAAAAGATTTTTTTTTCTCTCAGACAGATACTACTGTTGTGATACATACAAATTCTAAAATAAAAAATCAACAGAAGCTACTAGTATGAGAGTTAATTTGCTCTCATAGCCCTATCTAAGGGAACGTTCCTAAAATATAGGAAGTATAGAAATATAATCATTCTCATGTGTACAGTTTTCTAATAGTTGTGCTAGATATAAAAACAAAGATATATTTTGATATTGCACAATGTGCAACAAACATAAAGGAATGGAAATTTTATTAGATGCAGAAGTAGAAAGCATTTAAAACTTGATTTCATTGTAGTCCTTGGCAAAGAATTATGGCTATAGCTTTTATGTGAAGCATATTCTAAATTTCTGTGAAATAACATTTCAAAATCTATATGTAGTTACAAGAGTATTATGTTTCAACTATATTAACTATAGAGAACATGGAATGGAGATCAACTCAAAACTTTTTAAATCTTCAACTCAGTGAAAAATACAGTGTTCAAACCTAGAAAATATAGTTGATATACAATAACTTTAGTTTACTATACAATAACACATAGTATTTCATAGGCAATAGAGTTTCATAACTTGTGAGACATCATCTGTAGAGCTGTGGATTTCAGGATAGATGATAATGCTAACTCATTATATGAGTGAAGTGGTGGTCAGCATTGTCCAGTATAGCTCAATTGATAAAGCAGGGGTCAATGCAGGTTTTTATTCTTGAGGCCCATTTTGTGAAAAGAAAAAGTTATTTTTGTGAATTTTCTAATATTTTTGTGAAAAATAACATTTTGTAACAAAAGTTGAAATCCAGTTACTCAAATTCAAACCAAAAATTTATTAAGAAAAACTTCTTTAAAATCCCTTGCTAAAGTTTTTGTTTTTCATGACCTGGTTTTATTTACAAATTACATATTTTAAGAGCTTTTATGAAAAAGAACGTTATGAAAGGGGCCTAATTTTAAAAGGAATTTTGTGAAGCGGCCTGTTTTATTAAGTTCATTTTTGTGAAGGGGCCAATTTTATTAAATAGATTTTTGTGAAAGGGCCCTAAATAAATCCCACACTTTGCCTGGATCGACCCCTGTAAAGCGTTAGAAAGTTAAGCCAAAGGTCCTAGGTTGATTACCTGAGCTAAACATTCTTTTCCACACAGAGAAAAAAAATCTTTCAATCTCTACTAGAAGTTCTCTATAATATATATGACTGAAACATAATTATTCCACAATTACATATAGTATTGTATGGGTAATAGAGCTCCACGGCATGAAATTTCATCTGTAGAGCTGTGGATCACCAAGTAGATGATAATGTTAACTGGTTATATGAGTAAACTGCATCAGTCTGAGTTGTTCAGCATAGCTCAGCTGGTAGAGTGTTCACATGTTAAGGTTCTAGGTTCGACTCCTGGACTGGACTTTTCACTCAGTTACAGATTAAAAAGAAATTAACATTTACTTCCAATTTTCTATATTATTAAACCTTTTATATTTCGCAACATTTGTAAGTAATGTATGCAGTTTTTGCTGATGAATATCTCAATTTTTTTAAAGAAAAACACAAAAACTCAAAGGATAATCACTTGTGATACATTAGTTTAGTTACTATTCAAATAGCTAAAAACTGTACTTCTAAATATATAGCAAATTAACACCTTGTAATAACATACTAATTTCAAATGCTAAAAGGTGTAAATTAAAACTTTAAAAAACAGTAAAAATACATTTATTTCGCCTGTTTACGCATTTCGACTCTAGCCGAGTCATTTTCAAAACAAATAATTAAAAATATTCTAAAAATGCACGGTTTATGAAATGGCATCATTCAGTTTTCCACATATTCTTTCCTATTATGTATGTTATCTTTTATTTTACTTGGATGTATATTTCATTTTTATTTTCATAACCATTGAGTACCTCAAGCCATAATTTTGGTGAGTTAAATTATGCTGCATCATTACATATTGAATTTTTGCGCATTATAATCTCTATGGTTTCACTTATAATGGATGAATAGTATGGACTGGACGGACAAATTATTTTACTTTCACTGAAATTTATTTGGATGGTTTCTTCTTGATAAAATCTTGCTAGGGCTGTGGTTTTTCTATTATATTTAATATCAGCTATATGCTCCTTTTTTTATACTTAAATTTTCTGAATTCAAAGAATTACTATATTAGTATGACTAGCACTCTGGTCACAAGAGTAACAAAATTTTGATTTAATATATAGACAAGTAAAATGCTTTCTGTTACAAATCAGATATATGTTACGTGAGTGGAACACAATGGTATTTAGAAGGTTATATCAATTTTTATCTTAATTATGTTTTTAGAGTGATGTATGAAAAAATGCTCTAAAGGTCACAACAGTAACAAATGGATGTTCCCATATGTATTTTTCTCAGTTTAAATGAGGACGTGAGTTTCAAAACTCACCTTATCCAGAAAATCAAATTTTGGGAAATCGCGAAAAGCCTTTAACAGTTTCCATTGGTTTTCATTATAAACCAAGATTTTTCAATGCCAGAAATACAGGATAAGACTAGTTTTTTTTTGCAGATTGTAGTGTTTTTTCAGTGCAGGTTTACCAATAGAATAGATTGATAGAGATCACATGATATTTTTAATTTTGGATAAGGCAAGTTTTGTATCTCATGTCCTCAAATATTTTTAATAATAGGAGTCTATCTGAGAAATAATGATGTGTTAAAGCATTTTTAATGGTTTCTAAGAGCACAAGAACCTTCTAAGAAATGGATTTTGGAAACTTTTAGAATTTTTTAAAGTGATTTAAATAATAATGCACATATATGAAACAGCACAACTAAATTTAGATTTATAATAACACTAAGGTTTTGAATTTAAAGAATTTATAAATACATTATCAGAAACAATTATTTTACTTCTTACATCACTGTCATAATTTATATTGATATTCTTAGCAAGCCCATCCAGATCAACATTAGATTTCTGTGGATCGCCAACAGGAATTTGCGAGCATGCACCTATAAGAATTTATTATTAGAGTTTGATTTTTTAAATAAATATATTTTTAATATGTTTGAAAAAGAATGGTCATAAGAAATATTATAAAAGATACAAGCAGAATAAAATGTTCTTTTAACCATTTTTGTTTTAAAAGGTTCTATTCTGTTAGTCAGGCACCAGTGATAATTTGCCAAGTATTGTTTCATTTGGCATTATTTAAATTGTAACTCATCTCTGTCTGTCATTTCACATGGATTTCCTGATGTACAGTTCACGTTTGGGCACCATGATTGAAATGTTGTGTCTCTGCATTTTGTTTTGTAATGATGAAAACAGAGAAAGTAGCTCTAAATTATTTTCGAGAGAAAAGTATTTTGCATGATAAGATGTTTTGTAAGAGTGGACACAAAAGAAGTTGTATTTTCTTGATAGTACTTGATGGAGATGCAACTTTCATACTCTTTGAACTGAAAAGTGCATTCATGAAGGTACGTGGTTTCAATCAAGTCGACTGAGTTTTTTAAACTGTTTATAGTTGAAGTGAAGAGATGATGGATTTGGGGGTCTTCAATAGCGTGAGTTACTGCTTGATACTTTCATTATGAAATAAATTCTTTGTAGTTTATGTCAAATTTTATTTAAATATTTCTGTTAATATATTTTGGGATCTTCAGTAATGTAAGTTACTGCTTCATACTTTCATTATAAAATAAATTCTTTGTAGTTTGTTGTGTTTTATTTAAATAATTATGTTAATATATTTTAGATATTTTTAAATGCTTTAAGATATTATAATACAGCAATGAAATAGTGGGTATATAAAATTGGGATACTTTTATGTTATTGTGGCAGATATTGAAATACATTATAGATATATTATATTGATCTTGGTTTTAATGAATTTCATTCATTTTGGAGGCTGCTGCAAAATGAATTTTATGCATCCAGAGATTTTTTTTCTTTTTTTGGTTTAATGGGTCGTAGCACTCATATCAGTTAGTGATTAGGGGGAGGGGGGTTAACAAAATTCATACATTTTAGAGATTGCTGCACAATGAATTTCATGCATCCAGTGATTTTTTTGGGGAGTTTAATGGGCATACAGCGCTCATACATCAGTTTGTGATTGGGGTTTTAATGAATTTCATAAATTTTAGAGACTGATGCACAACAAATTTCATGCATCCAGTGATTTTTTTTTCAGTTTAATGGGCACATAACACTCATATGTTGGTTAATGGTTGGGGTTTTAATGAATTTCATACATTTTAAAGACTACTACACAAGAATTTGGTGAGAAAAATTGGTTGGTATGATTTTCTCAATCAGTGGTGCCTGGCTAACAGAAAAGTACCATTTTAAATTGTCCATTAAGGTTTACTCTGTTTATGAATTCAGTTTTTAATAATTAACAATGTTATGCAATGTTAGATCTGAAAAATTACAGTGAAATTTTGCTATTTTGGTCATACATGGTATAGTAAAAGCATGGTAATCCTCTAGTCTACAGACACTGAAACTGGTTTGCATACTATATTTTGTTATTTGAAACAAGATAAGTTTTCTCAACATTGCTACAAACAAATCCTTACATTTCATCACTGTCTGACATTTAAGTAGACCCCCATACAAGAATTCAAATATAGAAAACAAGAGATACAAAAATTTGTAATATTCATACATTCAGATAATTTTGTATTAAATTTGTAAAGTAATAATAAATAACTGGTCCAAAGGAAGACTTTCTTATTTATTGAAGAAATGATATGAAGGTGAAACATGTTTTTGTGCAAAAACTGCAGCTAATGGCTTGTGCTCATTTTCTAAAATATCTACTCATCATGATATTTGTATGAAAAAAAATTAAAAATCTGCAATTATTTAAGGTATAGACATGCCTTTGAAACATTTAAAAAAAATTAATTCAAGTTTAAAAATGCAAATTATTATTTAAAATGTCATAAAAATGAACAACATATGAATAAGTAAATTAATTTTTTTTAATTTATTTTAAAAATAGCATAAAATTAGCCAAAAAAAAAAGTTATTTTCTTAAAACTATTTAAAAGTATTAAATATAAATACATTTTATGAATTCAATAATAAATACAATAACTAGTGGATTATACAGGAACTAGACTATTTTTATGACAATAACATGAATATTTTAAAACTTATAGGTATAAAAAAGACAATGCTGAAAATTCTTGAAAAACATTAAGAATTCAGAATTCGTGTAACTCATAAACTTTTCACTAAATCAGCATAAGAATAGGCTACTTCATTTGAATATATATTTAAAACATAATTTAAAAAGATTGTGGTAACTGAACAATCATTTATTTATTTATGACAATTTTTTCAACAAATTTTACAAAAAAGTTTTTTGCTTTTTCTCAAAAGTGATAACTTTTAACTTAGTTTTTTAAAGTTTATATGAAAAATATGTTTAAGAAGCTACAGGATCATAAAACTCACCATCTCTTTTTTTTTCTAAAACAGTGTTTTGAATTGAAATTTTGATCAAAGTTGATGTTTTAAAGATACCTTAAAAGTAATGGACTATTTTCTAATCAATTTTTAACTTAAAATTAACTTAAAAACATTTAAAATCTTAAATAAATCAAAAGTTTTTAGACAATTTATTAAAAATTTTAAAGAGGGGGAAAAATTAAAAATGAGCAATAGCAGGAAAAGTTTATTTCTTCAGGTATAGATAAAACTATGCATTATCATTTGCAAATACAGATAGTAACAGAATGAAACATCACTGATGCTAAATATAAATTAAAGAAAAATACCACAAAAAAGTTTAAATTACTTTATTTATCCTGTATATGTATGTATATGTGTGTATATATACAGTGCAATGCAAAAAAAAAACCTTTAGAATTTGACAATTCTGAAAAATACATTGACTTTTGTCAAAAGAGAAAGACATTAGCAGACCTGCCAACTGCTATGAAAAAAACGTAGTTGCTACGATTTGGACCTATAAACTACGATGTTACGAAAATCGGTCTTAAACTATGATTTTTTTTGCAAAAAACACAAACGCATTTTTTGTTTCTAGTTGTGATTTTTATCCCATGCAGCATACTTTTCAGGAGTGATTCTGTTCCGAAAAATTCCAAAATTTCAAAGTATTCATTTCCGAAAGTTTTAAAAAATTTGCCATTAGTCCGAAAATTCAGACATTAGAAAATGCTCATAGAAAAAAAATCTGGGCTGCAAAACAAACTTCTTAACATAAAACACTCTTTACATATATTAACCACGAGTGAATCATGTTTCTGTAAATATTTATACAGGAATTTCCTTCCTTAGAAACAAGGGTGCCATTTTAAGAATTTCTGGAGGGGGGGGGGGGGGTGCAAGGTTTGAAATAGTGTGCAAAATCGCACGATTTGAGATAAACTATCGTGCATTTCGACAAATGACCGAGTAAAAAAAATCAATTTCGTCAATTAGTCGCAGAAGAAAATAAATTGTCAAAGGATCGTGGTAAAAATGTGAATATTGTCAAAATATCACAGAAAGAAAACGCGAATTTTGTCAAAGATCAGTAAGAAAATACAAATTTCATCAAAAGTTCAGTAGGAAAATACAAATTTCATCAAAAGTTCAGTAACAAAACGCAATTTTCACCAAAAGATCACAGAAAGAAAACACTAATTTTGTCAAATGATCGTGGTAAAAAATGCAAAATTCGTCAAAGGATCACGGTAAAAAATGTGAAATTATTCAAAAGTTCATGGTAAAAAGTGCGGATTTCAACAAAGAATCGTGATAGAAAAATGTGAATTACGATTGTGGGAAACAAATTGTGAATATCCTGAAATGATCGTGGGGAAAAATCGCGAATTTCGTCAAAATTTACTGCACTGGGCTAAAAAAATTGGAACCAGGCTCCTTTTACAAATAAAATGCTGCAAAACGAAAAGAAACTCTAAAAATTTTCAGAGGAAAAAATTTACTATATTGAGTTGAAAGACTGAAACTTTATTCATTTTATGAATGTCAAAAGATAGCTGCAAAACACTAAAAATCAACCAACCAACCTCCATATTAATTTAAATTTTGTGTGCTATGATTTTTCCTTTTCAAAAGTTGGCAGGTCTGCATTAGATGCATATAAGTGGAAATTGAAACAATATAAAAGGGGAAAAATGCATATTTAATTAATAGCATAAGAAAAAAAAAAAGAAAATGTGATTTCTTGCCAATGCAAAAGTAATGAAACTTTCTGATTTTGAACAAGGCCAAATCGCAGCATTTAGAGCCTATAGTAGGGGGTATAATAAGTAAGTATATTGCAAAATAATTAAAATGTTTTGTAGGTGCAATCCAAAACTATGGACCTAAAAATCGAACAGGACATCCTCAGAAACTTTCAAAATGTGAAGAACAGCAAATTGTTAGGGCTGTATCAAATGAAATGACAAGTGCAAAGGAAGTGAAGGCAGAATTACAGCACAACATTTCACGGGATACCGTTCTTCGAACAATTAAATGTAATTCAAATCTTGTTTTTGCAAAATTAAAACCAGCTCCACATCTGAAATCTAGACACAAAGAAGCATGATTGCAATTTTGTTGTAATAACATGGCCACACACTGGAAAGACACAAGTTCCATCTTTTTTTCTTCATGAATTAAGGATTTAAAAAAAAAAATACAAATGAATCTTTTATGCTTGATTATTTTTAGTGATGAAAAGAAATTCAATCTTGACGGACCTGATGGTTTCAAATATTACTGGTGAGATTTAACAAAGGAACGGAGGTACTTTTCTAAAACAAACTTTACAGGAGGTAGCTTAATGATATGGGGAGCATTCACTGCTCGTTGTAAGCTTCAGCTGGCTTTCACAATATCAAAAATGGATAGTATTGAGTACCAACAGATATTGCAAGACCACCTTATCCCATATCTCCAGTGACTAAGGAGAAGAAAGTTCACTTTTCAGCACGACAATGTCTCAGTACATAGCAGTCGCAGCACATGTGATTGGTTGAAAACAACAAAAAGTTAATGTTTTGAATTGCCCACCTTGTTCCCCAGATTGCAATCCTATGGGTGATTGCAATCCTGTGGGGAATTTTAGTTTTCAAAATATATGTCCACAACAAACAATATGAAATCAAAGATGAGCTCTGTGAATCACTATTAAAAGCATGGGAAGAAATTGACAAACCTACATTGATAAATCCCATTGAAAGCACGCCATCCCGGATTTATAACATCATCTGACATCATGGACATCCTTTTAATTATTAGTTTCTTTTGCAACCACAAAAACAAACAATGTCTTTCTTTATGTTGGGTATGAATACTTTTGCATTGGCAAGAAACCACATTTTCTGTATTTTTTCCTAAGCTATTAATTAAATATGCATTTTTTTTCCTTTTGTATTGTTTAAATTACTACTTACATTCATCTAATGTCTTTCTCTTTTCACAAAAGTCAACATATTTTTTAGAACTGTCAAATTCTAAGGGATATGCATATCTTTGCATAGCAATATGTATAAATAAATAAATAAATAAATAAATATATATATATATATGTATGGGCTGTTTAATAGCCTCTGCTTATTAACCAGGAGAAGACCATTTAATTGCCTTCGAGGAGGACTTAAAGGAATCGACTGGGAGCGGAGACTTAATGTCCAATCCGCACCTTCCACCAGTACAGCCTGTTAGTACCCTTGCCTAGTGCATGGGGAACGAACGCGGATGGGCTTCCTCCAACCCGCTTGGCCAGCGTGGAGGAATTTGGCCACCTACCCCCCTTATTTTACCATGAATTCACAAAATAAATCACGGTCCTTAATTCCCGGCGGTCTGAATGTTCCTGGTTATGGCAGCGATCAGAAAGACATGAAGACAGAGGGTGCTAAGAATAACCGGCTCGGCTAGGCTGCCATAAGTTGATGACCTTGGCCACGTATAATGGACGATCCCTATCTTCGGAAAATCATTTTCAGGAACTTGAAGAAGAATTAGAAAGAATCAACTGGGACATCCTAGGATTATGTGAAGTAAGAAGAAAAGGAGAAGAGAAGATAGATCTTGCCAGCGGACATGTATTATACTACAGATATACTACAGAGGCACAGAAGATGGAAGAACAAGCGGTGTAGGATTTCTGATTAATAAAAGGTGGAAGAATCACATCGTAGAATATGATAGTGCATCAGATAGAGTTGCAAGGTTAGTAATACAAGTGTCCAGAAGATACAAGCTGCAAATTACCCAAGTTTATGCACCAACAGTAAGCTATACTGATGAAGAAGTTGAGGATTTCTATGAAGAAGTAGCTTCAATGCATCAAAAAGGGAAAATGCTACATAAAATTAATAATGGGAGACTGGAATGCTAGAATTGGGGAAAAAGAGAAAGGTGAGTTATCAGTAGGAAATCATGGATATGGGGTGCGAAATGAAAGAGGAAACAGATTGATTGAGTTTGCAGAATGTGAACAGTTGTATATCATGAATTCATTTTTCAAGAAAAAGCCACAAAGAAAATGGACATGGCGTTGTGCAAATGGCTCAACAAGTGAAATCGACTACATCTTAACAAACAAAAAGCATCTTATTCAGGATTGCAGCGTTCTCAATAACTTCAATACAGGAAGTGATCACAGGTTGGTTAGATGCAAACTGCTGTTAAATACTAAAGTGGAAAGAATGAAGCTTTTGCAAAACTCAAAGAAATCAATCGATATAATAAATCTCCAGAAACATAAAGAAGAATTCCATTTGGAACTTAAAAACCGTTTCCAAGTACTTCAATCAGCTTTAGAAGAAGAGCAAGATGTTACAGTAGTGAACAAGAAACTAACCAGTACTCTACAAGATATTGCAAAGAAGATAGCCGGCGATGCACAAGTAAAGCAGACAAAGAAAGTAACAGAAGAAACAAGAAGATTGATGAAGAAACGCAGAGAATTTAAAATGAAGAAAAACGATCCTAAATCAAGAGTTGAATATGCTGAATTATGTAAAACGGTAAGAAAATGTGTTACAGAAGATATCAGAAAATTTAACTCTGATCTTGTCAAGAAAATTCTAGAAGATAACAAAAGTTTAAAATCAGCTAGGCGAAAACTTTGTGTTGGAAGAAAAGGTATTTTTGCACTAAAGAGGGCAGATTGAACAATCACCAAAATCAATAAAGAATTAGTACATATTGTCGAAAAATTCTATAACGATTTATATAAATGTGAAGATCAGAGGGAAATCAACTTATGTGATCCACGAGAAAACTTAACAGAAACCGATGCCATAATCCCAGTGACAACAGACTAAGTTTTACAAGCCATTAAATTTATGAAAAAAGGTAAATGCCCCGGAGAAGATGGAATTACAATCGACCTTATCAAAGAAGCAGGAGAAGAATTTGCAAAAATGCTATCCTTACTGTTTTCCAAATGTCTCCAGAAGTCAGATGTACCAGAAGATTGGAATAATGCTGTGATGGTGCTACTTTACAAGAAAGGAGAGAAGGAAAACATTAAAAACTACCGTCCAATCAGTTTACTGTCAGTGATTTATAAAATTTTCACCAAAGTTTTAACGACAAGACTTGAATCAGCTCTGGACTCAGCTCGACCTAGAGAACAAGCAGGATTCTGAAGTGGATTCGGCACAATGGATCATATCCAAACGGTAAGGGAACTCATAGTAAAACATAAGGAATATAATTTACCTCTTTGCCTTGCCTTTATTGATTATGAAAAAGCATTTGATTCGGTCTACACATCAGCAGTAGTAGAATCTCTGGAGGACATTGGTATAGACAAACCTTACATCAATATTATAAAGAAGATTTACAAGAAAGCAACAGCAACCATCCGCTTGGACAAAGGAAAAGCAAAGATCAAGCTTGGGAGAGGGGTAAGACAAGGAGTCACCATTTCGCCTAAGCTTTTTACTGCTGTCTTAGAAAATATTTTCAAGAAGCTGGATTGGAAAAACAAAGGGATTAGAATAAATAGGGAATATTTAAGTCATCTCCAATTCGCTGACGACATTTTAATTTTCAGTAACAGTCCTGAAGAATTGGAAAATATGCTAAAAGATTTGGCAGAAGCTAGCATTAATGTGGGATTAAAAATGAACTTGGAAAAGACTAAGGTGATGTTCAATTCATTTGCATCAAAAAAGAAAATCGTCTACAACAACACTGAAATTAAAGAAGTGCAAAGTTATGTGTACCTCGGGCAAGAAATATCATCTGATAATAGTATCATGAATGAAATCAATAGAAGAATAAGAAATGGATGGAGTGCTTTTGGGAAGAACAATATTATTCTGAAGAGTAGCATGCCCCTGTGTTTGAAAAGAAAGGTATTTAACCAATGTGTTTTGCCTGTCCTAACTTATGGAGCAGAAACATGGACGCTAACAAAACGGATGGTACAAAGATTACAAACAACACAGAGAAGTATGGAAAGATGTATGCTAGGTATAACTAGAAGAGACAGAAAAAGAATAACCTAGATAAGAAGTCAGACGAAAGTTTTTGACATCATTGAAAGAATTAAACGGCTAAAATGGAAATGGGCTGGGCACATCGCAAGAAGACAAGACAATAGATGGAGCACAAACACCCTACAGTGGTATCCCAGAGATGTAAAACGGCCAGGAAGACGACCTCAAGTAAGATGGAGTGATAAAATCAGAAAAGTAGCTGGTGTAAATTGGATGACTAAAGCACTAGACAGGAAACATTGGAAAAATCTGGGGGAGACCTACATCCAGCAGTGGATTGAAAACGGTTGATGATGATGATGATATATATATATATATATATATATATATATATGTATATATATATATAAACATGCAACCAAATTTGTCAACAATTGAATTAAATGGTTTAAATATTTTAGAGGTATGAAAATTTGTTTCACTTTATGAAAAGTTAATCTCGAGTAAAATAGCAAAAAATTACCATCATAATAAATAACAGAAGGCTTTATAATAATATAATGCAACAATTTCAAAACTAGAACATTTGTAAATAGTTTCCATTAACAGTTGTACAAGTTAAACATTGCTTTTGGTTCTTTAATCTCTCCGCAATGAGTGTCTTTTATAGAAATTTTAATATTTTATCACCTTTTTTTCAAAACAGAAATTTCTGCCTAATTGAATCAGGAAAATTTCTAGATTAAATAAGGCAAAATTTACAATAAAAAATAATTGGTGGGAATAATCAAGGATTCTGAACAACTTATGTATCAACTAACACATATTACTTAAAAGGAACTTAACTTTATAAAATAAAGGATAATATAGTAAATACATAAAAAATGTATAGATTGTGTACATATATATATATCATAAACCTATATTTAATATATGTATTACAAAAAAATATATGTCCCTGTGTACCTTTCATGTTACGGATAAAGCTTCTATCTTTTAGAACCGGTTTATACCAGCAGTTTAAGGAAGAAAATGCAGAAAATTAATCAAATACCATATTTATTAGCATATTTTATGGAACCCTCCTTTTAAAAAAAGTAAGATTCAAGTAATTTTTGCATGAAACAATTTTAGTTTATGCATTGGGATTCCATTTTAATCTAATTTCATACAGTATGACAATTTCACGAACAGTTTTAAAACTATGTTGTGTGGAGACTGATATTGAAGAATAGCCTCAATGTAACCCATGCATGTCATAAGAGGTGACTAAAATGGGTTGGATATAAAAGGCTGGCAACCTTTTGCCATAAAAAAACCCTGTTGAAAAACTCTTAAATACAAATGTTACATGGACTGATTTTATGGTAAAATGGACTGGAATTGGAAAACGGCGTTTGAATTTTAGAATTAGAACTTTGAATATTTTAAGCTTATATCAAAATGGTTCAGTTGCAGATGCAGATTGATAATTATAGACTGGATTCATTGGCCTTAGAGTAAGTTAGATTGATGGACGATGAGATAAGAGATATTGTTAATTTTACAATTATTAATAATACAAGCACAGGAAAAACACATATGTTACTGAATTCATGATAAGAAAATGCCTTAGAAAAAATATTACTGATTTTCAGAATATGAATGAAAGAATAGGTATTGTGAGACTGAGAGCGAAGTTTTTTAACATTTCAATAGTAAGTGTCCATGCACCATCAGAAGATGTCGAGGATGAACAAAAAGATACCTTTCATGGAAAAATGCAGATTGAATTTGATATAATACCAAGACATTATGTTAAAATTATGATAGGTGATTTTAATGCTGAACTAAGAAAAGAAAACACCTTTATACCAACAATTGGAAAATTTAGTTTGCATAATTTGTATAGTGAAAATGAAATAAGAGCTGTGGATTTCACTACTTCTAACAACCTAATCATAAGTAGTACTTGTTTAAAATATAATTATATACATAAAAATATTTGGATTTCTTGATGGAGAGACAAAAAACTATAATAATCAACAAAAAACATGCTAGCGATGTTATAGATGTGCAAAGTTATGGATGTGCTGATTTGGATTCTGATCATTTCTATGTTATTACATAATACAGGCAAAGAGTAACAAGATTTCGAGATGTTAAAGGGACCAAACAAATAAAACCAAAAGTAAAAAATTTACTAAACAGGCATAAAAGAATGGTTTATGAAAGTTAATTAACAGAAAGAATAGTTAGTGAATATGCTGAATTTAATGAGGAAGATATAAACAATAGTAAATGGAATGAATGTAAAAATATTAAAAACTAGTGAAGAAGTTGTTGTAAAGGAAGATGAGAGGAAAAACAATGAATGGTTTCATAAAGAGGGCTGGCAACTGACTGAGAAAATGAATAAGGCAAGAGATAAAATGCTGAAACACAGAACAAGACAGATTAAAAATCACTATAAAACAATTGGAAGAAGTGCAAAAAAACATGTTATGTATAAAAAGACGAGCTATGAAGTAGAGTAAAATTCAGGAAGTTGAAGACCTATCAGCGATAAGAGATATCAGCCTAATGTATTCAAAGCTTAAAGGAATCAAAAAGAGCTACCAACCACATACCCTTTTTTGTAAAGACAGCAAAGATAATCTTATTGAAGGATATGCAAGTATGATACATCTATGAGCAGAATATTTTGAAGAATTGTCAAATGGATAGACAAGTGATGAAAGAGAAACACTGTTTAACAATTATGAATGTGATGTGAACAAAGAAAACTGTGAAACACCAATTGTAGATGAAATAATGCAGCTATTGTAAAATTAAGAAATGGAAGAGCACCTGGTTAAGATTTGTTAAGTGCTTTTTGATATTGAAGAGAGAGGTTGAAACAAATGTTCCATGGTTTAATAGTAGAGATTTGACATAATAAAAATATGCTAAATGAAGAGAATAGTGCTATAATTATTATACCAATACATAAAAAGGAAAATAGCTGAAAATGCCAGAATTTTTGAGACATAGCCTTATTAAATGTTACATATAAAGTGTTGACAAAGATAACTGCCAAGTGACTGCATCTGTATGCTGATATGTTAATATGTGACTATGAGTATGGTTTTAAAAGAGAACAATCATCAGTAGATCTAAATTTTAGTATAAAGAACATCCTTGAAAAATTCTAATGTACACTAGTTATTTTAAACAGACCTATGACAGTATAAGCAGAAATAAGTTGTTTAAAATATTAACAGAAATTAAGATACTTGATGAAATTATTAAACTTGTTAACTTGTCACTGGAAAATACAAATGCTAAAGCACAGGGAAGACTTTCAAGAGAATTTACAGCGGAATCAGGATTAAAACAAGGTGATGTTCTCTCAGCAATACTTTTTAACTTATGAATGGAGAAAATAATTAGAAGCATCCTGAACAACAGAGGAGGTACTATTATGAAACACTATTTACGAATTCTTGTATTTGCTGATGATGTTAACATAATTCTCAGAAATGAGGAGATCTTGATTGAAACATACAATAAACTGGAAATAGAATAGAAAAAACTAGGCTTTGAGGTTAATAGAGAAACAACAAAATACATGAAAATGAACAAAAAAATTCATAGAAAACAGCAATATTATTCATAAATAATGAATTACAATTTAAAGAAGTATCAAAGTTTAAATATTTAGGATCTATGATCACTTGTAATGGAAACAGAGATTAAAGCTCAACTTACAGCAGGAAACAGATGTTATTTTTCTCTTTGAATTATTCTGAAATCATCTTTAATTTCCTTAGCAACTAAACATAAAATTTATAAAAGTCTTAAAAAATCTAGTAATTTATGGAATTGAAACCTGGACCACTACAGAAAAAGTTGAAAGTTTACTCATTACTTGTGAAAGGAGATCTTAAGACTAATTTTCGGACCAGTTAAGAAGGACAATACATGGTGAATCAGATCAAATATGGAGATTGAACAATTATAAAATGAAAAGGACATCATAAATACCATTAAATTAAGAATACAATGGCTAGATTACTTAATAAGAATGAAGGAAGACAAAAGCATAAAGAAGACACATAATGAAAAATTAATAGGCAAAAGAAGTGTTGATAGACCTAGGGGCAGAGAAAAACCAAATTATAAATTTAAAACCAAAAATTTTAAAGTCTGACAAGATCAAAATTAAAGGAGGCCAAAATTATTTAGAAACTGTAGAGTTATCCTGCATGCATTTGTGTATGTTTTAAAACTAAACTTCAGTTTGTTTTCATGTGTTGAAAGAAAAGTTTGCTATTTTGTTTTTCCACAACATTTTTCTCTCTGCCTGCTCCCACAGCATGGATGTTAAAAAAAAAAAAAAAAAAAAAAAAAAAAAAAAAAAACAATAGTGTTTGATCACCAAACATGTGACATATTAGAGCATTCAGCTGAAAATTAATCAATATCAGTTAATATAATCATCATTCACATCAGTTAAAGCATTTTCTGGATAATACTTAAAATTGCTCATGAGCTAAATTTATGTTTATAAAAATCTAGGAAATATCTTCAAATAGAGATAGACCTTACAAGGAAAAGAAGTTAGAAAATTTTTAAATGTATTGTACTATATCATCTGGTGTTAAAATCAGAAGCATGCAAAATAAGTCATTATCGGATCATTTTATAATTAATAATAAATATTTCATACAATAATATATTCATTTTAAAAACATTTATTTAGTTTCTCCAAGTTTTCTCCTAGAAAACTTAATATCAATAAAAACTTAAAGAAAAATAATTTGCATATTTTTAACATCCCTTATTTTTGGCAATAAAGAAATGGTATAAAAGATGAGTTAAATGCACGAGTAAATATGGCAAATAAAATCAGACAAATTTTTAAAATACATTTTAAATACAATACTATAAGCCATAGTTAAAACTTGTAAAAACAATCATAAATTTAAAACTGTCTAATTTTGGTTAGAATAAAATATGCATAGTAGTAATATCAATCTTTTAAAGCTTCACAGCAGATGTTTGAGCAATATTTTTCTATGAATCATTTATTTTAAAAAATAGAGTACAACTATTTGCTTATGAAATAGAATAAATGTACAACTGTGCAGTTTCATTGACTAATGAATTTCAGATTGATTAAAGGATTGATAGTTTAAAATATAAACTGTACATGGTCTAAATATGAAAAATTAATAAACTATAAATATATTTTATAAGAGGGTGTTAGCTAATTGAAAAATAAATGGGCTATATATTTACAATTCAATTAGTTATTTAATTTAAAAAAAAAACATAATTACCTCTATCTAAGTCATATATGCTGACAATAGTCCGGTTTTGATCAATAAGACAATTTTCAGGATCAGATAAAATGACTTGTAATTGCTCAATGGGAGCTTCTTCTAAATTATCTTGAACAATCATTACTTTCCACACAGTACTTGTAATACCTAAATTAAATTAATTTTTAAAAATAGATCATTTTTCTTTAATTCATTAATCTGCAACTTATTTTGATTTGATATTAACACATTTAATTGCCTATATTAAACTTTTAAATTATTTAACTTTTAGTTCTTAAAAAAGTATTCTAATACATTGATTTTTCGTTAATTTCTCATGAAAATTTGCAACATGCTTAGTAACTTATTTTTAATTCTTAGTAAAAACATATTTACTTTAATGTGAGATTGAATGAATTTGACCAACAGAATTGATAATTTAAATGAATACAATTTTAAAATGGAATTGAATGCAGAATAAAATAATGAGTAAACTATGTTATTTTTTTTTCTTTATAACAAAAGTATTATTATTTGTTTCTGAATTATCAATATTATTTGCTGCATGTGTTTAAAACAAGAGGGTAAGTGTGATCGCAGATCACACAGAGTGTTTTGTTTTACCTCTTTTAAAACACTTTAACCTTAAATTAATAAATCCTTACATAAATGGCAGCACCATTATGTTTAATTTTAAAATAATTAGAAAAATATTTTTAAATAAAATTAAAAATATTCAAGAAAAATTATTTAAATAAAGTTTAAAAATTTGAATATTTTTAAATTCAGCAATTAAAAAAATTTACCGCAGGTATAAATAAAATATGAAATTTTTATAAGCAAAAAATTGTTTAAAACATATTTAAAATGCTCAAATAATTCAGTAAAAATCCATATTAATTGTTTGACTTTCCAAACACTCATTAGATGGCGTCAAAAACAGGAATCTGAGATGAGAATCATTTAAAAAATTTAAAAGCATGTTTAAAAAAAAAATCCTAAACTAAATATTTGGATAATGAAACAAAATTACAATAATATATTATAGATTTATATCATTTCTCTGCAAAAAATCAGAATTTATTCATGTAAATAACTGTAAATAATTTTAAATAGAAGCAAAAAATTCTGCTCTATACAAATACAAATTGCCTCCTTTTTTCTTTTCATTAAAAGTTTAAATGTAAAATTTCATAGTTAAAACTACTTATATGCACAAAAACATATTTAATTTGTTTTTGAATTTCAGTTATTATACTTTATTTTCAACTGTGGTTCAACAATAATTGAATATATTTACTGCAAAAAATAGGATTTGACCAAGATTCGAACTGAAACGGAAAAAAATCAGAAATCCAGGGCGCTACCAGCTATACTGTTGGGCCGCTTGCCAAGGGAAGTAATTTATCAGATTATAAATTATAATGCAAACTTTGAGGCTTATTTTCTTAAAACCTCCTGGCTATTGCATTTTATGACTTTCATATATTTATCTATTAACTATGCTGTAACAATACAGAAACATTCACCCTGGTAAGTTTAGTCATTCTCAAGTAGAATGCCATGTACTATTCAATAACTTTAAGCACAAAAAAAAAAAAAAAGGATATGCATATATCTATTTTATATATCTCATAATTCATTCAAAAAACTAGGTACATGAATGTCTATACTTTCATGCATGCACACCTAGACTGCATAAAAATTTGTCTAAAAGAATATTATAAATAGCTAATGTGTATTATTATTATTTAATTACTTTATTATATGAGAATTTTAACAACATAAATTATTTCAGGCAATTGTGCTACAAGCATTATTTTGCTTCAGAAATAGAATTTTTATGTTATATACCTTTTCCCCTCAAATCGCAGAAACTTCACAAATCTGAGCTCAAAATATTTTGAAATCTTCCAGTCAAAAGATAGAAGTTTTGTCAAATAACCTTCTTCAAATCACAAGGGTGTACCAACAACTATAGTGCTGGTACTTTTTATGTTTTTTTCATTAAATATTTTTAGAGTGTAGATAACACACTCAGAATTGTTGTGGAAAATCAAATGTTAATGTTACTAGTATGTTTTGTAGCTACTCAGGCTTGTATAGTAGATTTAAAGAATCCACTGATTTTCATTACTCATAGAGAGAGGCTAACTTTATATTAAAAAGACCTTTTCTCCTTTATTCATAGTTGCAATATATATGTATCAAAGCAGATAATACAACTTTATAATGGTGTACAAGCATGTTTTTTCCTACGTTATATCCAAATGCAACCCTCATGTGCTATGAGAAATCATAATTTTTTGGTGATAGTGTGTTTCTTTACTAGCATTCTATATTGCCTTTAACGCCTTCAGTGACAAGTAATCATGTTTCTGTAATGTTGAATTCGTATCAGAATTTTCGATAAATTTTATAACTTTTTTTCCCACCAAAGTTATAAAAGTAAAATTTAATTAAAAGTTTTTGGTGCAAATCTTGATTAAAATTAGGTGATCCCACTGCCCCTAAAGGGGTACCTTAGAAGCAACAGCAATAGTTAAGAGGAGACAGACTGCATTGGACCCATAGGTACATAAAACACAAATCTGGCCCTGTATATGATGTTCTTTTCATCTATTATTAATGCTGTAATTTTTTTTCAATGATGATAGCATTGATGATGGATTCAAATGGTATTTTAGATTCTGCATTTTCTGAGACATTTAAAATTGGATATTTGCGATAAATTTCATCACAGTTGTAATAAAATTTTTAACATTATTAAAATTTCACAACAATAATAAATAATAATATAAATGTAGCAGTAGCATCTAGGCAGTCTTTCTATAACAAACATATGAAACTTTTCCTTTATTCTTTCTTTCCTTTTTATAAATAATAATAATAAAACTATAAGTTGAATGTCAATAACTCAAATTTTCAATCAATTTTACATTCCCTGTGCAAAAAAAAAAAAAAAAAAAAAAAAAAAAAAAAGAATATTTCTTGTCAGATAACTAGAAAAGTTCAGTACCTTTTCAACTATGCAAATGCATTAATGTCCATAGAGCAACCTTAATATTATAAACTATAGTTTAAACTATAATTTTCAGACATCATGTTCACCTTGATTATTAAATGAAAATATACAAATTGAAACTTCCGATTTATTTTACTAAAAAGGTGCTAAAATACATAAGGTTTTTAGAACATAAAAAAACATCAAATGATGTTAAAACCCAAGCGCTTTCAACTGTTATAAAACAGTCATCATGAGGGGGAATTTCAGCTGTGTGAAAGTACAGAAAACTAGAGCTACCTTAAGGCTCCGCTGCACTGAAATTCGCCGATCGTGAAATCTCATGTTACCCTATGGGATAACTTTGAAGCGTGATGACTCATTACCTAATATAATTATTAAAATACCATTTTCATTATCAGGAAGTAGACGTTAAATGCCGATGATATGCACTTTTAAAAAATATCTCTGTAAATTTTAAGTACATAAAAAATTCCTGTAAACTTTGAAATTTCCATTAGATTAAATCTTATCATCTTCTTAAAAATACTTAAAATTCATGTAGATAATTTTTAAAAATGCACATCATTGGCATCTGATGTCTACTTTCTGATGGTGAAAATGGTATTTTAATAATTATATTAGGTAATGAGTAATCGTGCTTCAAAAATTTCCCATAGGTTAACATGGGATTTCGCAATCAGGGAGTTTTAGTGCAGCAGCCCTTTAAGTACAGAATAATTTATTTCAATGTCTAGTATTATGAGAAATTAATTTAAAACAAATTTATTGAGCATGATAAAATGGATAATGAAAAATAACTGGAATGTGTTCTATATTATGAATCTTCTGCATGATTCAAAGTTAAAATTTCTATGTGCTAATATTTTTAATAATCAGAGGATTGAACTATTTATAGTTTTACATTTCAATAACTTTAGGTATTGTTAAAATGTCTCACAATGTAATTTGGATTAATGTAATAGCTTGATTAATGAAATAATTTATCTTGTTAGAGTATCTATAGTTTATAAGTACGTTCAACTGTACTTAATATAAAATAATTTATCACTAATGATTAGGGTGTCAACGATTTAAATCAGTTGATTTAAATCAACGATTTAAATCATGATTTTAATCAAGTGATTTTTTTTTAAAAATCATTGATTAAAATAAAAAAATTTCTAAATGTTTAAAATGACATAAAAAAGTATTCAAATCTAAGATGAACATAATTTGGAAAGTTTCTACAGGTATTGTGACTTATGAAAACACAAAACAAAGCTTTAAATAATTGTTTCTAAGCGTAATTCCTGAGTATTGGGAAAAATTTTAAGTACAGTAAGTTTGTAAAAAGCATGGTTTTTATCTAACAACCATAAAAAGCATTTAATTTAAAAATGATATTTAAATCTAATATAACTTGCAATGTCATAATTTCTTTTAATAATCAAGTTATTCATTCTTTTATATACAATAAACACAGCAACAGAGTGTTAATGATTTTAATCAATTGATTTAAATCAGATGATAAAATCACATATTTTCTGATTTTTTTAAAATGGTGTGAAAAGCATTATAATCAATAATGAAAACGATCACTAAATCACTTGTAAAAAATGTAATATTTGTTATTGTTAATTATAACAATATTAAACTGTGTAAAAAGATGTATTATACATTTAAAAAACATCTAACTAAATGTTAAATAACTTCAAAACATTATAATATTTAGTAGCTATTCAAATATTTTAATGTTGTGGGGAAAAAATATGATTTAAATTTCAAAAATACAATTTTTGTAATCTATTTATAAATTATGTGTGAGTTTGCTGTATACATTGCTACAATTTTTGATCAATTTGATATACATATGCTTTAGAACCTGTGTAAAATTACTGTCTGCTTTATGAATTTATTAACTATTATTTATCACCTTTTTTCAACCATTTTTTCAAAAATGTAGATTGTGTTCTTAATTAAACAGTTAATTGTTTAATAATTACAAAATTTAATCTGTATCATCAATTTAAAATTAAATGCAGTTTATCAATAACTTTAAAATATAAGCAGTATTTAATATTGGTTTACATAATTATTACAAAATATTAATGCACATAATGTTGTATGTTACCAAAGAAATTTTTTATTTGCAGTTTTTTGTAATAAACATAAATTATGTTAGTAATTGGAGGGTTATTCATTTTTGAAATGCTTAATTCTTGGTAGATGTTTAATATTTTAGCACAGGGAAAAAAATAAAAAAAATCCGATTTAAATAAAAAAAATCTGATTTTTTTTATTTTTTAAAAAAAATCATGATTTTTTTACACCCTACTAATGATTACCCTAATAATAGAAATTCCTATCTCAGACATTTTCTTAACAGGTGTAAGTTGCATCTTATCAGATTTTATTGTACATAATATCATACAATCAAGTAAAGAATTGATTGATACCACTGATTAAAAATACAAATATCTATATTAAATTTATTATAATGGACAATAATCCTTTTTAATAATCATTTTTAATAGAAAAATGACAATTTCTGCATCATAATCCCCTTTTAACGAACACTATGAAAGCTTAATTTTAATATATAATATTTTATTAGGCCAAAACAATATATGTGATATAAATGCAACCAATTAAAAAAATAAATAAATATACTAAATACCTGGATCAAACTGAATTTTATTAATTCTTCTTGACACAAAATCTAGGCTTTCTTTAGCAGTCTGCTCAACAGATCTAACAGTTACATAAGATGAAATGTTAACATTTCCTCTTCTATGAATTTCAATATTTAAAACTACTGAATCTTCACAGACTGAATACTCTGGAACAGGAAAGAAAACAACAGCCCACTGGAAATTTATTCTAGATTTTAAAAAAATAATAAATAAAAAGAAAACAATTACTTTATTACTTCAAAACTAAGATAAATTTCATTATAATTTTTTTTAAGTTGCATTACAATAAATGAAAAGAAGACTTCATGAAATCTAATTAATATTAAAGTAAGAAATATGATAGCGATAACATAAAATTGTAAAAAAATATAATGGAAGTTTTGAACCAAAATGACAAAGAAAGAACTGTGAAAATTTCAGTTGAAAACATAAATTGGCTTTATTTTCCTTTTACGATCCCTTTCTAAAGTTGCTGTTTTTATTTTATTTTTCCCTCTTTAATATTTACACTTTTTTTTTTTTTTTTTTTTTTTTTTTTAATAGTAACTATTTATTTTTTAATTTTTCATTTATTGTACAGTTTGAACCAATGATTAAAAATACTAAAATCTAAATTAAATTTATTGTAATGAATAATAATAATTTTTCATAAGAAAAATGATAATTACTCCATTATAATCTCCCTTTAATGAACACTACAAAAGTTTATTTTCTCATTATTGTTAAGTTCTGCTCTGTGGTTTGAAAAACTATATTTTTTGTAGCAAACTACAATAACAACTACTTTGTTGAAAATGTAGTCAACTAGAACTACTTTGTTGAAAATGTAGTCAATTAGAACTACTTTATTGAAAATGTAATCAACTACAACTACTTGTTTTAAAAAATAATGACTGCAAACTACTTTCAAAAGTAGTCACTATTTCGCTGCTTTCAGATTTCATCAAAAGATTCAATCTGCATTCCAAATTAAGAACAATGATTAGATGAATACTAAAATCTAAATTAAATTTATTGTAATGAATAATAATAATTTTTCATAAGAAAAATGATAATTACTCCATTATAATCTCCCTTTAATGAACACTACAAAAGTTTAATTTCTGATTATTGTTAAGTTCTGCTCTGTGGTTTGAAAAACTATATTTTTTGTAGCAAACTACAATAACAAGTACTTTGTTGAAAATGTAGTCAACTACAACTACTTTATTGAAAATGTAATCAACTACAACTACTTTTTTTTAAAAGTAGTGACTGCAAACTACTTTTCAAAAGTAGTCACTATTTCACTGCTTTCAGATTTTGTCAAAAGATTCAATCTGCATTCCAAATTAAGAAGATTAAGCTCCTCATTATATTGCATCTGCTGAGATACAATCAAATAAGTATCATATAACTGAGAGAAATATAAAATTAAGAAAGATAACATAAAGAAAATGTTTAATTCTGTAAATTTATATGCATATTACAGTTTTTACTTTCAAAATTTGTATTAATTATATAAAAACAGTTACATTGCAGTTATTATTTTTTCTTCTTTTTTGGCAGACATGAAAATAGAGCTATATATGATACCTTAATGAGCAATATAATGAGGGGCTATTATTATATATAACATTTTACCAACAAGTATGAATGGAAAAATCTATGACATCATAAAATATGTTACTAAATATTACAGGCAAGATTTCTTGCTGGCATTTGCAAATTTTTTTGCAAAAAACATTTTGAACAAAAAAAGCAGGTTACAAACACAGAATTTGAAGAATGACACAATTTTTCCCCCTTAAATAGTATTAGTATTTGTAACAAACTAATGATTTTTTGTATTGTGCTTCTCACTACATTACATTTTTCAAAATGCAGATCATTACACTAGAAAATATTAGAAAAAGTAGTGAATACTGTATTGTGCTATTTCCGACTGCTGGTTCTGTTTATGCATCTAAAGATTTTTTTTGTTTCAGTAGTAAAAGCTGAAAAATTTTAAGAAGCCTGTAACACACAGTTGTCTAAACATACAGACATATAGCTAGATATACACTATATGGCCATTAATCACCAGGCACTTTCAATTTTAGAAACTTTGTCGAATATTTAAAGATATATTTGTTGGATTTTTCTGGAACTTCAGGATTATGAAGAATATGTTCGACATCATATTTATGAATGGCAATTTGATCAGAAGGACAATTAGGGGCCCAACAAAAAAACAAAGAAAAATAATAATGTTTGGGATCATCCTGTAAAATAAAATGCACAAAATGATCTATTGCTATAGCTTACAAATATACGGATATTGTACAATATATCTATTCATTTGTGGAAGAATAGAACATATCACTCACATGCAAGAAAAGTGACACATCTCACAAAAATTCATTTTGCTGTTTATTCCACTAATAGGTCTGTCATAGGTGCATCTTACTACACAAACAGTTTCATAAGTGTAGTTATACGGAAAATCACTTTATTACGCTATATGTCCATTTGTGACCAAAGAAGAGGAGTGGATTGTGTGTGGAGGTAAAATCACCCAACCCTCCAAACCTCATCCTACGACTTCATTCTTAAGGATTTTATGCTATTATGCACGCTTTTATTTCTGCATGCAGAGCTAAGTGACATAATTTCATGTTACAGTAAAATTATGCACTTTTTTTTTTTTTTTTTTGCTGCTCCTGTGAAAGTTACTCTTGTCGAGATGAGTCACTTTTCTTGCAGGTGAGCGATTTATATTCATAGAAATAAATCAATTTTTTTTTAAAAGTTCAAAATATTTTTGCATATTTTTTGTTTATATCATGCAAGAGTTTTTACCAAATTTAATGGCAGTTTCAGAAAATTTGACAAACTGTAGTAGAAATAATATAGTGCAATTGGAATGTAAATATATTATATATTTGATGAAATATGAGCAGTTGTATAAAATATATTTTATTGTGCATGCATGCACAGTCAAAAATAATTTCTTTTCATGATTTGATAGTCAACTCTATGGAGCAACTCATAAAAAAAGCCTGTCAAGTATCGTAAAAATTTAGAAAGATATTGGCAATATAGCGAGCGAATTTTTAGTTGCTCTCTAAAAGCTGCTGAATGATAAGGGATTTTCCACAAATTGTCATTTTTTATTATCTAGCTTTCAGCAAAGGAGTTTGTACTTAATGAATGTCAACGAGTAGATTTAGAAGAAATGCTTAAATTTTGATACTTTTTTTCCTCCCTTAGAATAGGCTCGTTCTGGTGGTTTTCCAAAAAGAACTAAAGCATCAATAAAAAATGAAAATTTAAAAAACTAAAAATGACAATTTATGAAAAAGCCCTTATCATTTAGGTCGTTTTAGAGAACAACTAAATATCAGCTCACTCTATCGCTGATATCTTTCTGAATTTTGATGATATTTGACAAGCTCTTTTTTTTATGAGTTGCTCCATAGACTTGACTATCAAATCATGAAAAAAAAATTCCATACTACTGCTCATATTTCATCAAATATATGATATATTTACATTCCAATCACACCATATTATTTGTACTATATTTTGTCAAATTTTTCTGAAACTGGCATTAAATTTGGTAAAAAACCCGGCATGATATAAACAAAAAAACATGCAAAAATTTTTGAACTTAAAAAAATCTATATATCTCCATGAATATAGGTTCTATT
Organism: Maratus speciosus; assembly: GCA_963932465.1. Taxonomy (NCBI): domain Eukaryota; kingdom Metazoa; phylum Arthropoda; class Arachnida; order Araneae; family Salticidae; genus Maratus; species Maratus speciosus. The sequence goes on from OZ010787.1 coordinate 569,013,761, forward strand.
CTTCCACAAATTAATACATATATTGTGCAATATCCATACATCCGGAAGCTATAGTGATAGATCATTTCATGTATTTTATTTTACAGGATGATCCCAAATATTATTATTTTTAGTTGATTTTTTGTTGGCCCTCTAATTGTCCTTCTGATGAAATTGCCGTTGATAAATGTGAAGTCAAACATATTCTTCATATCCCTAAGTTACAGAAAAATCCAATAAATATATCTTTAAATATTCGGCAAAATATCTAAAATTGAAAGTATCTGGTGATTAATGGCCATATAGTGTATGTGTATGTCTATTTATCTATATAAATACAGAATATAGTATAAATTCAAGATGCAAACAAAAAAATCATTTACAAAAGATATCAATATTCTAGCATAAATAGTCTAGGAAAGTCGTTTTTTATTATTTTTGCTGTATGTTCTTTAATTATACTGCAACGGCACATAAACTAATGTAATATATAACATGATGTGAAGAAATGACAGGTTTCTGTACAATGAAATACACTGATTGCATACATTCCAAAGATATTTAAGCTAAGTTTATTTTACAAAATAGATTATTCCATAAGATAAATTCTATATAATATTTTTAGTCATCTATGAATTGTCTTTAATTTATTTGAATTAAATAATTAGAGAGTCGTTATAAAATATTTTCATAAAAAATGAAAATACCAAATTGTTTGCTATTTACTTTTTAAATCAATACTTTTCAAATTATATTACTATTATTATTTATAAATATTCTATATTCTACCTTTGATTTTATCAGTTATTAAGTGCCTTATTTATAACTTAAACATAAATAAAGCAACACTAAAAGAAATACCAAAGAATAGTAAAAACATGAAAAATGAAAGAAATACAGACAAAAAGATTAATTCTTGATAGCAAATAAATTTACAAACAAAAATCAAGCTAAAACAGACTTTCTGATAATTCATTAAGGATGTTCACAGCAGGGACATTTATTTCTCTGAGAATTTTAAAAAGAGAAAATCCATTTAGCACTGATAGTATTTCTTAAATGTGGTTTAACTTTTAAAAATTAAAAAAAAAGTCATTTTATTGGTAACAACTATTACAAGAATTAGATTAAGAACTTGGAAAAAACTATTTATTGTTGGTCTTTTTATACATTATTCTTAAAAGAAATAACAATTAATTAATCAATAAGCATACCGGTATTCCTTTTTGAAGATTGTTTTATTGACAGCAACTTGAAATGTGAAATAATCCTGGATATTTGAGCTATGTTTTAATAAGACAACAATGAATTGCTCATCTACATCTTCTTGGGTAAAAACACGGACAACTTTTTGCTCCTTCAAATGAAAAATGTATCCATGTTCTAAGTATTTTGCAACATGAAATTTAATATTGCTGGACAAAGAATTAGAAAACACAGCTTTCAAATTATAACTATGAATCATAAAACCCATTTGCTGATTCCAAACTTTTTCTATATCAGTAGGAGAGTTTATGAGCACATTTGGTTCTAAGACTGAAGAAGTAGCATTCACAAATATGCTAAACCTATAAAAATAAAAAAATAAAACTGTAAAATATTCTTATAATAAAAATCCATTACTAATAGAATTGGTTGCCTAAGGGTAACTGCTCAGACGTGGAAACCACGTCTGTAGAGCATATTACTAATAAAATAAAAATATACTGCTATTACACTAAATAAAAGAAAATTTAAAAAATTTAAAAAGCAGCATAAGGGAAGGAAAATGCGCCTCTACATGCCTATAATTAATTTTTGAATCATTAATTAAAATGATGGATATTTTCAATTATCTTAACTAATGGCAAACAAAAAAAGAAAACTTTGTCACCAACAAAAGATTATATCAGTAATTTATCGTAATTGACAACAAAGAAAAACACCATGGGCAGAATAAAACTAGCATATGAACAAACTTCAAAACATAAAACAATATACTTCATGTAAAAAGAGGTATGAATAAGCGTGTTTTATGTGACACTAAAAGGTATTATTAACTTAATTTTAGAATAATTAATTTTTAATACTATATAATAATTAATTTCATGTAACAGAATTAAAAATATGGCACAATATCTGTAAAATTGTTTTCTGAAAGTACTAGCGTCTAATCGAATGCAAACAACTAAACTTTACTTGTAGAGGAATATGACTCTAAAGGATGCCCAAAGCCAGTTTTGATGATATAAAAGAAAAACTGTACTTGGCACTGAAATGAACATACAAGATTTTCTGTATAATTTATTTCATACCTTCTTTAAATAATTCATTACTTTTTAAGCATCAGCAGAGCCTAAATAGTGAATACTCATTTGTGTCTGAAAAGAAGTTACTTCCAGTAGTTGAATAATTCATGCCATATTCAAAATTTTAGAGAACTGGAAACACTGAGATTCCAGTTGATCTTTTTTTTTTTTTTTACTGTCGATAATGACTAATTTCCTTTCACAAAGGATTGATTGTGTGAAGATGTTCCTTTTCCCTAAAGTAGCAATATTAAAAAAGCAGATATTCACTTTTTAAAAAAGCATCATACAAAACAATATCTATCCACTGACACAAATACTAATCCAAAGGTATTGCAATTACATATATTTTGAAGGATGTTCCAAAAAAAGTTTCACACAAGGAGATGAAAAAGGGATTAGAATGGGCCAAAGATAAAGGATGCATATTAACATATATTCTTGAAAGCATGACAGGAGATAAATAGTGGCTGATCAAGTCCATGCCAAAATTATACTAATGTGAGGCCTTGGAACAAAAGAGAGACTTTTTATAAGGAAAGAGGCTTTCATATATTCATAAAATATTACAATGCTTTTAATGATTAATTTTAAAGCCCTTTTAGCCTGACAACCTGGGAAAGTATCCGTTTTGACCTTGAGGTAATATGACTAGGGGTGAGCTCATACTCAGTCAAGTTTGAAACAATTTGAAAGTGAGGTATGTGCTAGAAATGACACAATAGATCAGTGCTGTCATATTGTTCTTTATGGATGATAATGCAAAATTCTACACAGGATAGTGAACTGATGAGCATATACATCAGCTGTTTTTTTTTCTTGTAAATTAAACAATATTGTTCTTGCTTCATTTCTGTTTGACCTGATCTCTGCTTCACAGAGGCAATGTCAATCATTTGTTGATGTATTGCAAAGGTCACATAATCTATCAAGAACATTACAAAATAACAGAATGCAGAATTTCACTGGGAAGGTTTCTTTTAAGTTATAGCTATAAAGCTACTATAAACATGAATGCTGGAGCTGAAAACTAGCCAAAACATTGTATGGTGTTCTGATGTTATATGTAGCTGTTTGTAAGAAATCTTACCTCTGAAAATCTGAGGCAAAACTTAATTTTGGAACATCCTTCATATATTTCCTAATAAGTGTGTTTTTATTTATATGTTTTAGCTTCTTTCTAAAAGAGTAAGTATGAAAATATAATTTATATTTACGAGTCTACTTGTGAATATCACCATTTTAATAAACAAAGAAGCACATATTGACACATTTTTAAATAAATTAAATGATTAAACTAAAGCAAAAGATCAATAATGGAATAATAGATGGATCTCAATCTAAGTAGCCATATGTGTTTGAACTATTTAAAAAATGGATTGACTATTTAGCTGAAGTTAAAAGATTTAGATTCATTATACATTAATTTTAAATACCATATATCTAAACTGATCTCATGCACAACATATGAACTTATATCCTTTTAAGATTGAGACCATTTTCATTTTGAACCCGTTACAAAATAACTAAAACTATATCATAGAGGCAATTACATAATAACTGAATATAAATTATATTTTCATACTTTTTGGCTTTGGTTTGTCTGTCTGTGCTCTAACTTGCATAAATATACTTTGATTACCATGAGCTTGGTATCTGATTGAGGTTTACAATAGAACAGCGGTTCTAAAATTATGGTTCAAGGAGGTCTGTAAGGGGTTCAAGGGGGGTTCTCAAAGGACTCTTGCTGAAAGGGCATTTTCATTTTAACCCCTTGCGGTGTGGTGGTATATCTATGAAACCACTTAATTTTAATTCCCAAAACCCTTACTGGCACCAGAATTTTGGTAAGAAAAAATTTGGTTGGTTAGTTGCATGAAATGTAGCTTTTTGGTATTTTAAAAAAAGTTCATTTTCAAATTCTGGTGTCAGTCATTTATTTCAGCACTTATGGAATGGAAATGCTCTGCGCCGCTAAGGGTTAAAGCTTAATCAAATTAGTACATTATATGGTGTGTATAAATTCTATAGGTCATAGACAGGAATGTGCAAAAAAATTTCTAAGCAAGGGCGTGAATTGCTTAGAGGTTTCTTTAATTGTGTTATGCATTATACAGAGCAATGCAAAAAACTGAATACAGTCATTGCTTTAAGCGATCATATCATTGCTTTATGTGAGATTTTAGCTGTGTTATGTGTTTCCTAATTGGATTAAATTTTAGCTTAACTTGCAATGTGCATAAAAATCTGTAGATCACATTGCTGGAAAAAAAATTGAAATTTGTTTCGTGTTTTATTGCTGAATTAATTTTAGCAAAGCATGTAGAGTGTAACAAATCGATAGATCAAATTCATGGCTACTTAAAAGAAATTTAATATCTTATCAAGTGTGGGTGTTAATTGCTGAAATTAGGTGTTCAACTATGTTATGTGTTTGCTAAATGGTTTGTTTATTTAGATATCTGGGCAGGGCTTGTTGAGATCAAGCCATTTGCAAGCCTCATTGCCCTGTCAGAATCTGTTTATTTAGATACCTTATTAAATAGTGAAGTTCTGTTATAGTATTCTGAAAATGTTAAAAAGTGTTTTATAAGCTGTACTTGATTTTTCATTCAGTAAAATTTTGTGAATGTTAACAAGATGATTGTACAAGCTTGAGCTTGAAGTGAAAGATAGACTAGAAACATTCAATGCCAAACACTTGCCAATATTATTTTGTCTGCAGTAAGTTCTCCTGATGAATTACTGTAGATGATTGCTAGTTGTCTTCTTATTTTCTATTGCTTTAAGTGAGATTTTAATTGTGTTATATGTTTCTTACTGAATTAAACTTTAGCCTAATATGTGATGTGTATAAAATTTTGTAGGTCATATTGCTGAAAAAAAATTTCAGCAAACTATTTGGAGTGTAACAAATTTATAGATCATGTACATGGCTACTCAAAAGAATTTGAATATCTCATTGGCGTATCTTATTAGTAAGTAAGAAAGGAGTTTTTCACTAAATTCTTATAGTACTAATTTTCACACATAAATACAACCATATTCTATACTATCAAGTGTTAACTGTGATTTCCATTGTTTACATCTCAAAGTGAATGGCAAATTTTAGAGAATAGCAAATTATACAGTAGTGGATTTCAAAGAGCTGGCTGTAATTTCTATTAATAAATTTTAGTTTTGAATTTTTAAAGTAGTTACAGACTAACTGGTTACTAGAATGGAAATAATGATTCATGCAAGAATTTTCTTAAAATTAAAAAATAACAATGTATTCACAAAATATGTCACAATAAGAAATATTTTAAATGATAATATAGAAACCAATATGCATTTTAGATTTTAACAATCAGAACTTGACTAAATATATTTCTTATTAATACTATACAGATTCTGGAAATAATAACGAAAAATGTTGTCATTCAATATGTAAGAGGATTGTAAAGAAACAATGTAGCTCAAATAATAATGCTTATATTTAAGAATGACAAATAATAAATACTATTGAAAATTGTTTTTAATTTTCACATTACTTGCATTTTAAGAAAGTTCAACATTATTCACATATATAGGAACACAATCTAAGAAATATTTCTTTCTCTTTCATTATATATATAGATACTTCAGTGTATTCAAAATCCTAGAGAAGGTAAAGAATGGAATGTATATTATTAGAAAATAAACAATTTGCAATATGTGTTTTAGGTAAATTTCTGACCTCCTAGAGTTATAATTGCTACACTTGTAAAATATTTTTTGGAGAATCAACCTATGCACCCCTCTTTGAAATAGATGAATTCAAATTTAAATAGTTCACTCAATAATTATAGCTAAAATTATCTTCACAGTTATGACATACTCTTAATAAATAACAAAAATGGGTTAATTGAATTATTAAAATGAAAGAAAGAACAATTTAATAGCAACAATCTTAAACAGTGAGACATATTTTTTCCAGTTATGCAATAACTTTAAGGAATGCAAAATCAGTAAGGATGATTTTAAGAAATTAAATATTAGAAGTTTTAACATTCGAAAGCAAGACATTTTTAATATAATTCATACAGATAACTATTTAAAATAACAATGAAAGAGAAATATTTTATGTACTTAAAAATTAAGTTATGAATCACATTTTTAGAAACTTAAACTTTAATGCCTACATAATTGGCTCCAGCATGTGCACACCATTAAACAGATAACCTTCTTCCATGTTGTTAGTCACTTGAAAATAAAATTCATCACTGAAAGATGCATTCTGCAACGGGATATAAGTAATTAAACCTTTATCAATATCTTCTTGAGAAAAAATGTTTAGATTAGATTTTTTTCCATCAGAAGTAATAGAACCATATTTTGTTGGTTCTGTAATAATGTAATTAATTTTACCACCAGTTGTAAAAGGCTGATAAGAGAATAAGTGCTGTGAAGTAATCACAAAAGTCTTTGTATCAAATGGGTTGACATGCAGAGGCAATATGACTTCTAATGTAGGAACTTTATTTACAATGCCAATAATTGTAATGTTGAAAGTGATATTTTTGTGAATGACTCCATTGGTGGCAATTAAATCAAAACTATCACTTGTAACTTTTGCAAATTCATTATGCTTATAAGATATGAGATTGTTTGATAAGTCAAAAATAGTAAAATTCAAAACAGAAAATGATTCATTATTGTGAAAAATAAGACGTCCATAAACTGGGTGCTTAATGATTTTAAACATAATGTCTTCAATTTTGTTACTGTTATCAGAAGCATATAATACACTTGAATTTATATTAACACTACCACCATGTGTGACATGAACACCTAGATTAGTAATATTAAAACTGGTTTTTCCAGAATCAACAAGTTTAATGATGAAAACTTCAGCAGGCGATTTATGCACACCATCCGAAAGGATAAAATGAAAATTATCTTCATAAATAGATGGAAGTTCTGAAATATGTCTGTATCTAAAAAAATAAACAAAAAAAATTATCATTTAAAAGTTGTCGATTACATAAACAAAACATATAAAAATGTAAAACAAAAATTATGAACAAACAATAGATCAACATCTGAATAGCCAGTTGAACTGATAAAAATAATCTATTTTGTTTTTTACATAAACAATAGAAAATGTTTTAGCTATAAAATTTTAAGGAAAAAATAAGTAGAGGCAAAACTAATGTTTTAGAAACTACTTAACAGGGGCGTCGCCATGGGGAGGTATGGGGGGGGAGCCTCCCCCCCCCAATATATGTGAAGTTGGGAAATTTGAGCTTAGAGTTAGGAAATTCTAGATTTTTGAGACATTTTCTTTTTTAAAAGTAATAGTAAAAAAATTACGAAATTTTTATTGTTTTGTTGATTATTTTGAGTACTGCAACAGTAAACAAGTTAAATTATCAAAAGAAATACAAAAAGAAATCAGCCACACTCAATCTATCATTATATTTTTCAGTTCTACAAAAATATTGTACATCTACCAAACCTAAATTTCTCTACTCCTGTCCATCAATAACTGACTAACCAGTTCCTTTATTTCCTCCAAAACCTTGTTCCTTTCTCAGAAATTTCACCCTACCTCCCCTTCTCCTCTCAAAAGAGAATCCAGCTATTTTAATCCAAAGGGATTGCAGCTTCTTTTGAAAATTAGAGATCACTTGTAGCACAACAGAAAGGAATGTAGTAACCTACTTGAAACAGAGCTATGGGCAAGAAGATTTTGATGAGTTTTCACAACTTTTTTGACTAATTTTGTGATTTTTGGACAATATTTTACTCATTCTCGTGATTTTTTTGCCGCAAAAATTAGTTAACCCTTTGCTGTCAAGTAAAAAGTGTTATATGAGTAAATGCGGATATAAGAAGTCGTTAGTTTAGATAAATTTGTTACATTTTACTTTTATTTGTCTGCAGAAATATATATCGGTCTTGTTCGTTTATATTTATATGTGTTTATAAAATTTTAAACCAAGAATCCAACGTTCTGTGTTTAAAGCTGTTCTAAAAAGTTACTATAAATCTCAGGACGAAGAAACCCTTCATAATACGAAAAGAGTTTTCGTGCAAGATTTTGGAGCATCTAAAAATCCATTCGAGGATGAAAAAAGTAAAAAATGGACGATTTTAATTTGGAACAGAAATATGACCATGAAAGCTATTATGTATTATGTGGAAGTCCCATACATCTGATTTTAAATTAGCCGGGTCGTACAGGATGAGTACATACATTTTGTGCAAGAACCCATTTTATTGGGTTCCAATCCCAACAAATTAACTGCAAATAGATTTTAAAGGTTAAGATGTAATTTTTATTGAACTTCGTGAACAAAATAAATTGATGGGGTGGTCCATTAGACAAGCATGTGTCTTTACAGACTCAGAGTATCAGGTTGAAATTATACACTTACATATCAATTGCACGCCAACATCCACTGGAATACCAAGCCAATATGAGAGTTTAAACAAACGCCAAAATTATTCGTTGCATAGAAAAGCAATGGGAGCGAATTTAAATTATTGGCGAATAAAAAGATAAAGACAAAATCGTGAAATACTCAAGCAACTCTACCGAAACATTTACAATACGTTAAAATCTATATATATTACATATGACATATATATTTTATGATTAAATTTATTGCATGAGTTATAATGCAAAAAATGGATAAAATCCCCTTGCTAATAAAAATGATCGCTTTCTTTTATAAACAAAGTAATAAAATTACCCACATAAATCACGTAAATAAAAATAGATTAGTATAAAATTAATATCGAAATGACAGGAATGCAATTATCATAAATCTTTACATATAATTTGTTGAATTGCAGATATAGATTAGCGAAAAAAAAAATGATAATTTAATGTATATTATATAATACTTTACTTCCGCATGAAAGAAAAGAGAAAAGAAACACGAAAATATATTTCACCATGAGATTACATTTTAACGAATCCAGTTATGACTGATTGAATAAAAGGAAAAAAAGTGTAAACATTAATTTAAAAATAGAATAAAAAGGACAATATATGATGTATCATCATAAAAACAGTCCATCAACTGAAGAAAAAATCGACATGCACTGTAACACTGACACGTTGCACTTGAATAAAATTTTGAAGAAATAAAGATTTCCTTACAGACAAGCTCACAAACAATTACGAATATTAGGATGTGACTGGAGAAGCTGAGTTCCGAAAGCACCATAGGAAAATGGTTTCACCAAAGGCAATAGATAAAAATAATAGCTCAGCAATGGACATTGATACAATTAAGTTTTACAGTAAAGAATTATAAGAAATACAAGAAAATTTTGGGAATTTAGTAAATGACAATGTTCCCTATATTAAGAGAATATTGCAGCAATGAATTCCATATTTAAATTACAATTGTGCAAGGGAAAAGTTAATAATGTTTCCACCTGGATATGAGAAACCGGATGTACATGACTTGCAGAGTCAAATAGAAATAAACCAAATCCCAACTCACTTAATAAACTTTTTACTCATGCCATGAAATTCAAAGACTATTTGGGTCACGCCGTCAAACTATATACTTGTACCTTAACATTCACAGCAGCTTATCTTTATGGTGTTGCATCTAATGAAAGAAACTTTAGTCAAATAAAAATTAAAAAAATATATATTGCAAGCTACAATGAGGGATGACAGACTTGACAGCCTAATGCTTTTAAAATATGACAGTGAAATAGGGAATTTTATTAAACTAAGTGATGTTATTAACAGGTGGGATTCTTTGAAGACCACAAGAATTAATATTAAGTGAAAATTAGTCAGATGTGCCAATCCCAAAATTTTCTTCTACTCCATACATGTTAATGCCTCAAAATTTGCAATCACAGTGCCAAAATTAAATGACAATTCTTTGCCTATAATAACAAACTCTAAAGGTATAGATTTGTTGAATTGTGTGCATTTAAAAAGGAGATATAAGCATAGCATTTTTCAAACAAATCATTGAATTTTGGCACCCAGCCTCTTAGATGCCTGCGACCAAAATTCCTTACTAAAAGTGCACAAAAGCGATAGCTTTGGACAGTATAGACCCAAGCCTAATAATGATCTATTTATGTGGAAGTGCTACTTATGTGAAATATGAAGTTTGACTAAATTCCGTGCATTAGTTTTTGAGATACAGCTATCGCAAAATCATGAAAAATGCTGCATAGCAGCGCCACCTGCTATATGATATACATAAAAAGCTAATCTGCATCAAATTATGTCAAGGTTTAACAGAATATGACGTTTGATCAAATTCCACGCAATAGTTTTTTAGATATAATTATTGCTAAAATCATGTAAATCATGAAAAATGCCGCATAGCAGTGCCACCTGTTGGACAATTTACACCAAAAAAAAAAAAAATCAGCACTAATTTTTATCAAGGTACAGTCAAACCTCGTTAACACGAACTGTTTCCGATTGCCTCGTCCAGTTGTATGTAATGTAGTTAAGTTCCTATAACACGAACTACTTTTAATACGAACAAAAAAGTTTCCCCTTGAGTGTTCACGTTAACGAGGTTCGACTGTATAAGCGAATCTCTAAAGTTTTGTTAAATTTCGTGCATTAGTTCTTGTGTTAGAGCGCCCACAAAATTTGTATCGCATATAGACAGACAGATATTTTCTAAAAACAGTCGAATCGTGTTCAGGACTTACTAAAACGTATAAATCAGTCTAAAACTGGAAGTCGAATTTTTTCATGAATCCAATACTTTCTTCTTGTAAAGATAGAAGAAAGTAAAAAGCGTATTTATTTTTTTAGTAAACAAACCCATAATGAGAATTTTTATGTTTTGAGTTTCAGAGTTTTTCTTTGGAAAGGAATTTTTTATGCAAAAGTATCATTATAATTATTACACACGTTGTGCATATCATTTTAGTCGAAAATTGGAGCACTTTGTTTCAAGTTGGGAAATTTTCGAATTCTCCCCCCTGAAAAAATATCTGTGGCTACGCCCCTGCTACTTAATTTCATTAAAGAATCATATATTATCTATGAAAAGTGAAAACTATACAGGGTGTTCAATGGCTAATTCCTAAATCATTAGTCATAGACATATGCAGTAAAGCCTCGATTATCTGCGGTGCGGTTTATCCGTGAAGCGAATTTTTTAATTCAAGCCAATAGCAAGGAAAATACAATAAGCCTTACTGATAGATATAAACAGAAAAATTCATGTGTTCGAAAATAATAGAAGAATATTTCTAGATTTGGTTGCGATGTTTGAAATATCAGATATAAAGTCTTTATGTCTTTTCTTGATTTTATTAAACAAACGTAAACACATCAATTAAAATATTTAACAATAATATAAGATTATTATGATAAATTCCAGGAGAGCACATCAACAATAACTTAATTTTTGAGATAAAAATTATTCCATACTAAAAGAAAAACAATAGTTTACAATTTAGAATAAAGGAAAGATATTTCCAAAGCAAGAAGCAAAAACAAGTGACGGATTTTTTTTAAAGGTGTAACTTGGCTTTTTTTGTACAGTATGTATGGCATTTTTTCTTGTTTACTGTTCTTTATTTTAGTGATTTAGATGTAAAGCAATTGTTTCTGATGTACTGTGCATATATATGTATTTCAAACATTTTATTATGTTTTTTGTACACTAAAACATACTTTTTATGTTGAATTTTCTTTTTTTTTCGTTTTTGCACCACCCCCCATTTTCAGTCTTTTTGGGGTTATCCGCGGTGCCCTTGCCACCCAGTTCCGTGGATAATCGAGGCTATACTGTAGTTCTAATTACAAAAATATTTTAAATTAAGTAAAGAAGTATTTTAAAAGCAATTTGAGTCAATAAAAACATTTCTTAAAATTTTTTTAATTTATTTTTTTTTATATAGACCTATATTTAGTAAAAGTATACTATTATACTAAGACAAGAAAAGAAAGCCTCTTCTGGTATGATTAAAACTGAACTGGCTGAGTAATAACTGTTTAAAGTTGAACTGTATACTTTTAAAGTTGCACTGTCATGAATTAACAGATATCTATCAATGATGATATATTTCCTTCAATGACCATTTTAACCAAGGAGGCACTGAAAGAAACAATGTCACTTTTTAGATGGAAAGTCTTGTTGTTGAAAGGAGCACTTCAGATCACATGGAATAAAAATGTTGCATCTATCCATGAGGCTCCAACACAAGTTTTCTAGCATTCTGAATGAAGTAAGCTGTCAGAACATACACATGCTTGCCAGTTCATGCTATCAGAATATGCTGATACATGTCAGTTCATGGTAGCAGTACAAAAATGAACCAAACATGTATCAATTCCAGATAAGATTACTTTGATGGTATTCAGGGCAAATAAACAGAAATAGCATGCACAATATTTTGATAATTATTTCACCTATTTCAAAGCTTCCTGGATAAAGACTCTTTTAAGTATATTTTTACAATACTTTCTAAGATGGTTTCATCCTAAAATTTCTATTTTTAAAGCTGTCTATAAGCATATTTACATAAATATACTACATGAAAATAAAAAAAAAATAAATATATCTTATACACATATGTAACTGACAAAAGTCGAAATCAGTCAAAACTCATTTGATTAGTTAAAACTAGTTTTAACTAAACTTCTCAGTGATGACAACTTTTAACTGAAGTGTTTAGTCTAAACTAGTTTTGACTAATACCCACTTAGTGAAAACTAGTTTTAACTAGGCAAAACAACTAATACCTAACATATTTTGTTTAAAACTAAAATTAACAAAGAATGATCAAATTTGTGTTTTAATAAAAAATTTCACATGATAGATTTTTAAATTATTAGTGTCCCTGTAGTCAAATGCATAATTAAGCAATTTAAACTCACTTCCCGCAAACAAATTTTGATCAAATCTTCATAATAAGCACCCGCCATTGCCAAATTTATGTTTTGATAAACATTTTCACAGTAAGTTTTCTTAAAATAGTAGCACTTTCAGTAGAAAATTACATAAATATGCAAATTAAACTCAATTCCCATGAACAATTTTCATTCAAATCTTTATGGTTTGATTAAAGTTTTCACATTACCGTGGAGAGAATTTGCACAACTATGCAAATTAAACTCATTTCCAACACACAAATTTCTCTCAATTCTTCAGAACAAGCTTCTACCAATGAGCAAATTTAGATTTTCAAAATATTTTTCATATGATAGGCTTTTTATACTAGTAACATGCCTAGTAGGAAATCGCAAAACAATGCAATTTAAACTCACTTCTCATGAGTGAATTTTGCTCAAAGACGAAGTTCCTGCCATGGTCAAATTTAAGTTTTGATAAAATTTTCACATGATAAATTTTTGTGTGAGTAGCACTTTAAGTGAAAAATTGAATAAACAGACAATTTAAACTCACAAAAAATATTTCACTCAAATCTTTAGTATAATCTACCACTATGGACAATTTTATGTTTTGATAAAATTTTTTGTGCAAGAGGATTTTCATAGTAGTGTGCCCCTGGTGAGAAATTGCAAATCTATGCAATTTAAACTCATTTCTCATGGATGAATGAAGAATTTTTTTTAGTGTTTAACTACTTCAGTACTGACATTAACCACATTGATGTAGCAAAATATAGTTTATACCAATCCACATTAGACATGCTTACAGAGAATTGAATTCAAATTAAATATATATGTGTATATAATAATATAAAATCTATATTAGTATCAATTTCACTTAATCATTTTAAGTATATTTTTTCACTTTTCTAATTTTTGCATACGAAGTCTGCTTTTAACCGCTTCTATTTGTGACTCAGCTGCAACTCAACTCTTAGAATGTTAAAAATTATAATCAGTTTTAGGAAATATTTAAAACCAATATAACATTTTAACAAAAGTTTTCAAACCAAGTGTTCTACCAATGTTTCAGAAATTTATAGTTCAACTCATTACTAAGTGCAAATACATTTAAAAAATGATTTTAGATTATTACTGCATACAATAAATAAATACATATACATATGAATATATAAAATAACATGTAAAATGATAACCTTATGAGATTCAAATCAATGTCCTTTTGTGAAAACTCTCTAGGTTCTAATATAGTCCATACATTGTTGGTATTTTTCCTTTCAAGCACACCAAGAGTAACAGGATTCACAATTTTATAAAATAATTCTTCTGAAGATGAATCATCATCTTTCGATAATAATACAGCACTAGACATGATAAAACTTCCATGTAATTCAACATTCTCAGCAGGCAAATTTTTCAACAATTTGGGTGCCTCATCGTTTATAGGTGTAATATTTATGTAACAAGTTTTGGAGACTTCATGTAAGCCATCATTTAAAGAAAGAGTAAATGAATCTACAAAATTTTCTGATCCATCATGTTTATATACCATGCTTTCAAAATTTTCATTGGAGAGTTGAGTAAAAGGGATTTCAAGAAAAGGACCATTGTTAACAGCTTGAACAAAATATGTGAGAGTTCCATGCTTGGGTTTTTCTTTAACACTTATCACTAAAATATCTCCAGGAAAATCTTCATCATTTGCACTGATAGATTCATTATCAAAAACATATTTACCACCTTCATTCACAGTAATATTTGGCAAAAGAAATATTGGTATTTCATCATTCAAAAGTATAATGCTAATGTACACTAACACAGATGTAGAATTGTGTATTCCATCTGTTACAAATACATCAAAACCATCAGACTCAGGTTCAATTTTGCTGAAAATATAAAGCAAAATATCAGATAAATATCTAAAAAAAAAAAAAAAAAAAAAAAAAAAAAACTATTAATTATATATATACAGATATTGGTAACATTAGTAAGAATAATATTTTTTAAAATTATTATTATTACATATTTATATAATTTATTTTTATGACTATTTTTTAAGTTTTAAAATAACAAAAGTAAAAAGGTTAAAATCCAGATGTAACCTACAATTATTCAAAATATATTATATACCTGTGTTCATACTGTACAAAAGAAATGAATCCATCTTTTACATCTTGAAGGGGAAAAGCATTAATTTTCTTCCCAGCAGGAGTCTTTTCATATCCAGGAGTTGGTCTTAAATTTTCTAAATAACCATGCTCTGGTTGCCTCGATATAACAAGAAGTAATTCAGCAGGGAAAGTATCATCATCTGTAGCAGACAAGTTATCTTCAGAAATGGTTATTGACTGTCCTTCTTCAACTAAAATAGCTCGTTTAAAATATAATCTAGGTGGCTTAGTATTCACAGGTAATATAGTGACCAAGATTTTGTGGCTATCATGTGGCATCAACCTTGGAAATGGCTTATCAGTTACTATAAATGTCAAAGAATCTTCTTTTGGACTTGGTCCAATTTCTTGTCCATTGTGTACATATTCAACCTAAAGCAATATACATTCTTCATTGAGAAATAAATACAAAAGAGAATGAATAAAAAATTTAAAAAGAGAAGATGTCAAAAAGACATTTTTATTTAAAAAAATAAGTAGTACAATTTTTATTTTTACTATAAGAAAAAAGATACAAGATTATACAAAATGCAGTGTTGAATTCAGACATTTTTTTTCTGTGGCTCTGGAGGGGATATTTTACAGTTCTGATGGGGGAGGGGATCGCATTTTTCTCCATTAACACACATAAAATTATAAACCTTCTGGAAGGGACATTTCAATATTCCGGGAGGGGGTGTCCTCCCCAGGTCACTCCCTGAATTCAACACTGACAATAAGTATAATATTTACTAAAATAACTACAAAACAAATAAAACAATGTAACTTTATATCATGTATATACAGTGACAACAAATTATGTACAAGAAAAGTTTATAAATAAAACATTTTTTTAACATATAAAACGAAGATAAAGTTTTGTTTCAATAGCAGTAAAGAAACATTGTTAAACACTCATCAATTAATTCATAACTCTTTGTTGTGCATAAAGTTTAAAATAGTAAATTTTGATGAAAAAACTCATTCAAGATGTTTAACTATTTAAGTTATGTAAGGAAACTAAATAAATTTTTAAATAAACTGTCAATACAATATACATATAAATGAAATGCATAGTAAAAGTTATAAAGAGTGTATAATATAAAAAGAAAAAGCAACTATACAAGAAAAAGAAAACAGTTTAATATTCACACAGTACATATAATTTTTAAAAAAATTAAATACTAAATAAGACTTATTAAATTTAAAGATTGGCAATTTTGTTTATATGCATTCATGTGATAGTATAGTAAAAACTGGAATATAAAAAATCATTTTTTGGACTACAAACTCCAAATAAACACTGCTAAATGATACTACAGTTTCAAAAGCAATCACCTTCTTCAGATGAAACAAGACACATGCACAGAATGTCAGAATCAAGACTGCTTTTAGTGGTTGATTCTACTCCTGTGGTGTATAAGTGTTCTACTCCAACTAACGAAAGAAGCTGATAATTAATTGCTCTCCAAACTATAGTCCTGTTCAATGATATTTATTTGGAGACCAAAGATGGATTTTTACTTGAAGAAGCACACACCTACATTTTATGGAATTATTTACTACTTAATTTATTATTTTTCCAAGGAAGTTAGATTAATTACTCAAGAAAAAACTTTTTTTAAATATTAAAATATCAAAATGTTTGTTGCAATAGTTTTTTATTATCTTAGTTTGCAAAAAGATTTTTCTTTTCCTTGAGAGGAGAGAAAGAAGTATGTGGTTAAGACAAGCAAGAGAAAAAGGAACTATCAATAAGACAAAGCTCTCCAATTAAATAATAAAAAATTGAATGGTTATAAAGAAAAAAAACTAATTATTATTTTGTAAAAACAGTCTTTGCTACAGGGAGTTTAGTTTCCATAGGTCATATGTAAAAGAAAACCTGACTTCAAAACTACATACTTCTAAAAGATGTATCTTTGAAAAGAAAAAAAAAAAAATGAAATAACATTGTTATATATGGAAAGAAAAAATTGCTGGGCTACTTTTATTTCAATATACTTTGAAATTCCTACCACCAAAATAAAATTATTTCACGATGAATTTAAATTTAATAAGCACATTTTTTTAGCAAAATAAATAAATAAAATAAAATTGAGAAAATGGATGTCTTCCAGGGCAACATTATGGGAGAAAGCTATTTTCACTTTATTTTTTTAGTGAAAATAACAGGGACGCTAGAGAACATTTACAAAACTTGGAAAAAATAAGTTAAATGTTATTGGGATCAAACAAGATTTTAAGTAAATGGAGATACTTTTAACCAGGAAGCAAAGAAAATTTGCTGATGCTCTATTTTTTTCTACTAACACAAAAGAGTATGGAGGAACAGAACAAAAAGTGAAAGGGTTAAAAAGGCATTTTTTATATTAAAAAATATTAATTTTTATTTAAGATTTATTTTACTTTAGGAAAAAAAAGGATACAAGATTGTAGAAAACATAATACTTAGAGAAATAGCAATAAAATAAATTAAAAATACTGTTTTTTTTTTATCATGTTTGTAAACAGATGAATATTATATACAACAAAATTTGTACAAATAAAGTATTTTTAACATGTAAAAAAATATCACAATTTGTTCTATTAGAAGTAAAAAATTTGTTAAATACTCATAAATTAATTAATAAACTCTTAGTTTTGCACAAAATTAAGAATGGTATAATTTTAATGATAAAATTATTCAAGATGTTAACCCATATTTTAATTGTCCTTTATGCAGAGCATCTCAAATTTATCGAATTTTCACATGTAATATCACATTTTTTTAATTTATGTTTCCCTATTAAAATAGATTTTTAATTTGATAGATTATAATCATTTTGAGTTCAATTTTAATTATTTTTATTTAAACATTTGAACTTGGCTCTAATTTTTACTACTTTATCTGATATTTTTATTTTTAACCCATAACTTACACCATCAATTTTTTATGCATTGTGGAACATATTGCTATAAAATTCCTCAAAAAACAATATAATTAATTTCCAACAATAAAAACAATAGGAAAGATTCAACAACGATTGACTAATGATTGCACTGCTGTAGATGGATGAAACTGCCAACTTCCTTGGTGACTTTGGTCACCAAAGACTTATTTGATAGTTTCAAAAACTTTAAGCCATAAGGTAAAAATAGAGGAAATACAGAGAACCTTCTTTTTTTTTTTTTCTTCCCCTGAAGCCAGAAATGCATAATCAGTTCGTGTTTAGTCAATATCATCAAGAGAGATTATATAAATAAGACAGCTCTCTAGAGTCAGTTTAACCACTTCAACGTTTGTCCCGAGATATGTCGGGAGTAAAAGCACTGTTTCCCTATACCCGTTGCCGGTGAAGTGGTTAATTTTCAATCGCAGGTGTTTTCTGTTGGAAAGCATCATATGTTTACATTTATTTGTGCTTTCCTTAATTCATGACACTATTTATTTGATATATGCAATACCAATTGAAGAATTTATATTGCATTTCTGCAATATTTATCTAGAACCTACCTTTTTACTTATCAGTCTACTTTCATTACACAGAAAGCTACAGATTTTATAGCACTGGGCACCCAACATTATAGCAGTTTGACTGAATGCCTATTACTAGAGTCATAGAAGATCAACTTAAAGCAATTATGAAGGCCATCACATCTATGAAAACTGATATGGCTGCTGGAATGAAAGAAATGAGAAAAAAAAAATGAAACTTGATATAGCTGCCAATAGGGAAGAAATGAAATAAATTGATTCAGGACTGGCAGAAGACAGAAGGTGGACAGCAGAAAATGAAAATGAAGGTATGGATTATGGAAGATATTGAAGAATAGATAGAAACAAAGATGGAAGGTGTTGAACAACATATTCAAGATGTAAAAGAAGATGTACCAGAGAAAATAGGAGAAGTGAAAAAAGGTATTGAAAGGTAAATTAAAGAAATAAAAAATGAAGTTCAAGGTCTAGAAAAGAGATAAAAATTTAAAGATTAGACCTAATGAACTTCTTTTAACAACCAAATCTACTATTGTTCGCCTACATATGAAACTTTTAATATCTGACAAACAGCCATGCTATTTTCAGAATTCATTTTGATGTAGTTAATGCCACAAATGAATGGAGCAAACAACACTAAAGGAACTCTTATTTGCACCTGGTGTGAAGCAAATTTTCCTTTTCTTCTAGTGAACGGTACATTAGTAGCAATGACAAATAGCGATGCTGAGACATGTATGTGGCCGGTGTTTGGGCTCCACTTGCACCATACTTGCTGTGGCTTTGGGAACAGTACAATGAAAGCAAGCCAACTAACGGCTGCTCATCACAGATATTCTTTAAGGAAATCAATAAAATAAATTAATTGACTTGAGCAGCATAGAAAAAAGTCTTGTAATCTAGCCATTTAATTCATTTTCAACTCAGCTGAGTTTAAGAATAAAAGAGAAAAACTAGATGAAAGTCATCACGTTTTGAGGTGAATATTGAGACTTGTAAATTTGGCTTATTCACATTATCCCCTCAATGTCCATGAAAATCTAGGAGCCCAGTATTTTACTGGCACATATAAAGATAAATATACACAATACTTGGCATTTTTACTGGACTTGAAGAAAAACTTTAAGAACACAGCAGCATACAACATGAAATACAAAGTGGCCCAGTAAATTTTCAGACCACTGAGAAATATAAGAACAGATGAAGCTGAATACCAAGAGTCACCTTTAGAGAACAGCACACAATTTTTAACCCTTTGTGACTCAACAACGCCAATTTGAGAAATATTTACTCAGATGTTAGGATACATCATTTTAAGCATGTAAAAAAATGTTCACTAAGGTACTTTTTTCAACATCTGCAATAAACAAAAAATTACAAACTTGTCATAAATACTTTTAATTTTCTAATAAAATATTGTAACATATACAAGCTTATCTTTGTAAAAAAAAAATCTATTTTGGACATCTCCAGCCTTTTTAATTCTACAAAAATTAAGAATTTCATTTTAGCAATAACAAAGCAAAACTGCTCAAATGATAAATAAAACTTTGCCATGAAAAAATAACCCAGAATTGCTGCCTGTTCAGAATTCTATGAACAATTTATATTAACTTCTGTGTTGGGAGATAACAGCAATAAATTAAATCATATGTTAAAGCCCATTGTATAAATAACATTGATTTTTGGTATGTTGCAGATATGCAATGTAGTGACACAAAAGGTTAGTAAATAAACAAGATGGTGTTTTGAAGAATACCACATGCACCCCACCAATATAATCCACCATAATGTTAGAATTGTGAATTAGAAATATCATCAAAGTGGAGATTTGCAAATAGAATGGCTAATGTCTAAAAAGGAACAGGAGCAAAAAGAGCCTTTTTAAATGATTTGAAGATTTCATTACTCAGAGGAAAGGAACATATACAGCACATTGATGGCTATTTCAGCAGCATTCCATGTTTGGTATTAGTGGACACAGGAGCAAACCATCACACTTCTAAGAACAGATTTAGAAAAAGATATCAAAGAAAAGTTTATCTACCCAGTTATTTCTATTATGGAAGATAGGACAACAATACATGATAAATTAGATGGAGTTAGGAAATTTGGTTTTAGAACATTTGAACATAAAATTTATATTGCAGACATAAATGATTACTACATTTAACAACATAGTTGTCCCTGGGACCCACAGACAGCAGTTACAGATTAAATACAAATAATTAAATATTAAAAAAATTACTGAAATTCTTTTCAATTTTATCATAACCTAACAAGTCATATATTATTCTTGAGTAAAAGTGAGTAATGCTGAGCAATTGAAAAACAAATGTACACAATTTATAACAGTGGATTGCACCATTGTCTTATAAATAGAATAATAACATTTAAGTTTCTTATTTTATATTTTAGTTTGTTGTCTCATTAGTATGAAAAAGCAATTTTTGGAAAAACATTGTTTTCTTTTATATCTGGTAAAATATGGGTTAAACTATATGAGTCATGTAAGCAAACTAAAGAAATTTTAAAATAAAAAAGAGTACAATACACAAAGAAGAGATTAGGAATGAATGGGACATTTTTCATCTTTTACTGTCTTATTAAAAAAGCATTAAGTCTAGAAATACAAACATTAACTATTATAATAGAATATTCACTTACCAAAACATTAAAGGCAATGTCATTTTTCCAGCTGTAATAATTTCGAAAAAAAAAAAAAAAAATTTCGAAACCTTTACACATGTCTCCATTCAACCGCAGTCTGGGGTTGAATGAGAATTTATGAGGCAGTGTTTTTCAACTGGTGTTGTGAGAGATCATCTAGTGTGTCGTGAAAATTTTCAGTAAAATTATATCAAGATTCTATGAACTAACAAATATACTAAAAAATGCAGCATTCCAAGTTCTGCAGTTTACTAAGTACTGAGGTTTAGTGTCATAAATTTGCATTGCCTTCCAAATTTGTTTCAGAGTTTGAAAATTCTTAATAAGAAAAGTCAGAAAACTGTAATGAAAAGAATTAAATAATGTATCATAATCTATTGTTTTTTCCTCAACTGGAAATTTACAATTATTACAACAAATATCATCTGCTATCAACATTATATTTATGAGAAATAAGGGTTTTAACAGCAAATAATGTTCAAATGAAAAATTTTTCTTGACTAGATTCTTGGAAGAAGATTTAATAGTATGCTTATTCGAAAATGCTAACTAGTAAAGAAGATATTTAAAAAACGAACCTTTCATACAAATAATAACAAAATATTTTACATTGTTTATTTAAGATGGAACATTAAATAAATTAAAAAAGACATTAAATAACTATTCCTTTCATAGATTTGCAATCATCATAAGTTTAGTGTGACGCAGAAGTTTAACTATGGGTTCAAATATGTCATGTGGTAAAAAAAAAAAAAAAAAAAAAAAAAAAAAAAAAAAAAAAGTTGAAAAATATTGGTATAGGGAATAAATGGGACACACACAATAAACAATTTCATTCTAGTTCATCTTTTTATATAAAATCAATATTTAAACACTTTAATATTAATTGCCAAGTAACACTAAATAGTTTTACAAAATAATGTGCATCTACTTATAATTTTTTCAGATTTAGATAAGATTTGAAATTTAATTTCTTTTTCATATACTTCACTTTGATTGATAGTTATATAAGCTTACTTTTCATTTGGAGTTAACTATTTTACACAATAGTTTTTGAATTAAAATTCAAATTTGTGACAGTATTGGAGTTCCATCAACCATTCTTGGGTTCAGTAGTTTTCTATCATTCTTCCAAATCAACATAATAAATCTCCAGAATTTTCTGTGCTATAAAACAATTGTGTATTTTTCTTCTTTGGGAAATATTATTGGATTTTACACCCTTCTACTTGAGTTTATACAAGCCTGGTAATATAATAATAATTAAAAAATATTCTCTGGTAACTGAATAAGTGTAAATTTATTTTCCTGTTCTTAATGGAAAATTTGTCTAATATTTATTAATCTGAAGGAGATTTTAGTTAAAATTTCATCAACTACATCAATTTTATATTCTTTGTCTCTGAAATCTTTTTCATCATCTGTAATAACCTGCCATTTCTTGCTTGGCACTAAAGATTTAGAATTTTTTTTTTCTTTAGCTGCCATTCCACATAAGCAACCTCAATGTCTTTCTTTTCTGGACTATTAGTAATTTACCAACTTAATAATGCATTAAAATATATACAGAATTATCAATCTTCTTTTCACAGTTTTAATACTATGTGACTGAAAGTAAATGTCTTTGTTTCCATACTATTAAATAATTACCTTCATTATACATTTGTTAAATTGTTTAAATCTCAAAGTTTTATACATAAATTGCTATATCAATATCTATATATATATATTTCTCTTGCATGGTGCTAAAATATGGCTGAATTTGTAGCTTGCCATTTGGCAACAAGCGCAGTAACACAATTAATTTGCATTATTACATTCCTCCAATCAGTGATTTCACCACTTAAACTTGCATCATATTTAAAAGAAAATTTCAATGATTTTCATAAAATGTAAACATATTAAAATGATTCAGTTTAATTAAGCACTAATCGTGTAAGAGCAGAACACAGATTATTTATTGAGAAATAATATTAAGTAATCTGTGTAAATAAAATGACAGTGAATAATCTTTCATAGTAAGCAATATGGAAAACAAAATGTTTCTGATGAAGATAATGATGTCATTCGGAAAACAAAAGATGCATTTTCATTCCATGAATTAAAATATTTTACTATAACTCTGTCGATGTCATATTCTTGATCCTTATTCCTGCACATACATAGACTGGACTCTTGCTATTTTTTTTAAAGATCGTTGGTATACACAAGGTAAAATATTTCTGAAAATTACACAATTTCCAATTGATTAAAATGAATAATTAATGAAACTCGGGAATTTTAAAACAATTGCTTAAATGATGCTTTAATCTCGGAAGGGATAAATGGTTCTGATAATGAAAATGATGTTATAGTATTTGAAAGAAAGGATTCATTCTCATATGGACTCCAAAAATATCATGGCACACGGTAGAATTATTTCAAACAAACAACCGATTTCTGGGAAAGTTTTCCATAGTGTGAAGGAGTTACCTCGCAGAAAAAAACAGAAAATGCACAGGAATGGTTTGTTAGGGACTGCCAATGACGTCATGAGTTTTAGAGCCCATATACAACTGAAATATTTTAGTATGATTTTGTCAATATGACATCATATTCGCTTGCCTTTACATCTCGATCTTTTGGCAGATGTAAATATAGCAATGGCCATTGGTTTGTTTTATGGTCATTGGTCATGCGATGCATTCAGAAAATCAGCTTTTTTATCAAAAGTTTCTTTTAGACACATCAGAAAATGTGTTGTTAACTTGCCAAGTGTCTGAAGGATATTGTATTTTTCATGCCGAACAAACTTTAGATAGTGTTTGTTGATTTATATTAAACCATCTTTGTATCAGGTAGTGTTTTTCCAAGTTTTTCTAAATAAATTTAAGCCGTTCTGTACAATATTATGCACAATAAGTTTTAAATTAATTGTGTTCCAAGTTAATTTTTTTCAGTTAATTATTTTACATTTCAAAAATAGGTAAATTTCATAATGTTTAAATGATTTAAGCCTATTGGTAGCACAAACTAAATGCATTTTTAATTGTGATTTCAATGAAGCTTTCAATTACTGTTAGACTGGACCTTAAATTTTTTTGAAAATTTCATAAGTTAAAAGGATTTATGATAATACTCATTATGGCTAGAGTTGCTGCAAAAAGTGTTGAGCAAGCGAGTGAGTTGGGGATGTGTAGCAGTCCCAATATGAATTGTGTTGTAATTCACGGGGGTTGGCGAGTATGGTAAAAATAATCTAATAAATTTGATTTAACATGTATATTTTGTAACATATAATCAATGAAAAAATGTTAAAAAAATTATTTTGAACTTGTCAAAACACAAATGTTTTAATAACTCAGAATCAGAATAAACAACAAATTTGAAGGCATGAATTGGAAGGTAGTGACAACTTATCTGCAAAAGTATAAGCTATATACACATTTTAGTTAGTGAGAAACAGGCACTGCTTTATTCCTCCCTACACTCCCCTACATGCCAAGTATAATGTAAAAATGATAAACAGGTTATAATATAAAAGAAAAAAGTAACTACAAAACAAATGGTCAATATTAATTACATCATGTTTAAGATATTAAGAAAATATTAACAATGTTTTGAATAAAATTTATTATTCAATTTTTAAAATGGTAAAATTGTTTGTAGTATGTACCCATGTGAAAATGTAATAAAAACTGGTCAAAACTCTTCTATCAGATTAAATGAAATTGAGTGGATACAAAGAAAAACAACTCATAAAATAACTAATCAAAATTTTTCTCCTGTAGAATCATTTATTGTCACAGGGAGTTTAGTTTTGATAGCTATTAAACTTATTAGTTATAACTTATTAGTTATAAGCTATTAGTATCTGACTTTGAAAACACACACTCATAAATAATATATCTTTGAAGGGAGGAGGATAGAAGTAACATTTTTCACTTCGAAAATTCATATTTTCAAAATAAAATTATTTCAGGATAAACATCAATTTAACCCGTGTGCACATGAGCCTACTTTTGTGACATTAGCACACACATGGGATACAAACTCACCCCATTTTATTTCCCATTATATTTTTGGCTAAATATATTTTCAGAACTAACCTATTGTTCTGTATTGCAAATTGCATCACTACTCCTTCTTTTTAGGAAAAAAATCATGTTTTTCATATTTATTTTCAGATTTTGTAGCAATTTCTGTAAAAATCACGTTTTTTCCTAGAAAACATGCAAACAATTTGTTTTATACCTTAAAACATGAATTATTTCACAAAATTGATATTAATTACCTTTAATAACCTTTCATCAATAAATACAAGTGGCTTTTATCTTATTTTTTCACTAAAATTATTTTAGACCTTGAAAGGTACAAGGCAAGTCAGAAGTGTCCTAAAAAAATGTAGCCTTTTTTTCAAAGGAAAAATGTGACTGGGATGAGATTTACCTCAGCGCGTGTGCTTATGGGTTTATAAGTACTTTTATAAGAATTAAAATTGAGAGGATTTAATTTGGGAAAATGGATGTGAATAGCCTGTATATACATATAGATATGAGTTGTTTAATAGCCTCTTCTAGTTAACTAGGGGAAGCCTTTTTAATTGCCTCTGAGAAGGACTGACTGGGAGCTTGATGTCTAATCCACATCTTCTACAAGTGCAGCTTGTGATTATATCCTGCGCATGGCGAACAAATATGGATGGGTTTCCTTCAACCCACTTGGTTTTCACAGAGGAATTTGACACCTACCCCCTACTTTACCATGAATTCAAAAATCAAATCATGGTCCTCAATCCTATGCAGTCTGAGTGATCATAAAGATATGAAGGCAGAAAGTGTTAAGAATCATTGAGTTTGGCTTGGCTACTATAAATTCATAATCTTGGTTACATATAACAGACGATCCATATTTTTTGAAAATCATTTTGAGAAACTAGAATTAAAAAGAATCAGCTAGGACATCCTAGGATTATGTGAAGCAAGAAGAAAATGTAAAAAACAAAGATTGATCTTGTCAGTAAATATGTACTATACTACAGAGACACAGAAGACTGTAAAACAAGTAGTGTGGGATTTCTGATTCATATAAAGTGAACGAATCATGTTGTAGAATATGACAGTGCATAAGACAGATTTGCAAAATTACTTATACAAGTGTCAAGAAGATACAAGATGCAAATTATCCAAGTTCATGCACCAACAAATATGATGAAGTGAAAGATAACTGTGAAGATGCAACTTCAATGAATCAGGAAGGAAAATGCTAGACCAAATTAATAATGAGAGACTGGAATGCAAGAATTAGAAAAAAAGGAGAGATCTCAAAAGGAAATCATGGATATGAGATGCAAAATGAAAGAGAAAACTTATTGATTGAGTTTGCAAAATGTGAGCAACTGTATATCATGAACTAATTTTCAAGAAGAAGCATGGACAGTACAAATGAAACAACAAGCAAAATCTACCACATCATTACAAACAGAAAGTCTCTTATTCAGGTTTGCAGCATTATCAATAACTTCATTACAGGAAGCAATCACAGGTTGGTTAGGTGCAAAATGCTGTTAGTAAACTAAAGTAGAAAAAATTAAGCTTCTAAAAACTCCACGAAATCAGTCAATATCCTAAGTTTCCAGAAACATATAAAATTTCATTTGAAATTTAAAAACCATTTTGAAGTACCGCAGTTAATTTTGGAAAAAATAAGATGTTAAAGTAGTGAACAAGAAAGAAAATAAAACTCTACAAGAAATTGTAAAGGAGATGGTGAAATACAAGTAAAGGAGATGGTGAAATACAAGTAAAGGAGATGGTGAAACACAAGTAAAGGAGATGGTGAAACACAAGTAAAGGAGACAAAGAAAATAACAGAAGAAGTGAGAAGGCTAATCAAGAAATGCAGCAAATTTAAAATTAAGAAAAAGAACTAATTCAAGAGTTTAACATGCAGTATTATGTAAAATGGTAAGGAAGTACATTACAGAAGATATGAAGAAATTTAGCTGTGATCTAGTCAAGAAAGTTCTAGATGATAAGAGAGGATAAAATTAATTAAGTATTGCAAGAAAAGGTAATAATTGTACTAACGAAGGTATATGAAGCAATCACCGCAAACAATAATGAAATTGTATGTACTGTTGAAAAATTCAATAATGATCTATATAAATATGAAGATCAAAGAGAAAGCATTTTAGCTGATCAGAGAAAAACATAACAGAAACTTAAGGACTAACCCTATGATGAAGCTTTACAAACCATTGGATGTATAAAAAAAAGACAAATGCTATGGCAAATATGGAATCACTATTAACCTAATCAAAGAAGCAAAAGAATTTGCAAAAATTCTAGTCATACTGTTTTCCAAATGTCTAAAGCAGTCAGATGTACCAGAAGACTGGAATAATAATGAAGTGGTGCTATTTTACAAGAAAGGGGAGAAACAAAATATTAAAAACTACCATCTGATCAGCTTACTATCAGTGATTTAGAAAATGTTCATCAAAGTTTTAATGATGAGACTTGAATCAGTTCTAGGCTCAGATCAAGATAGAGAACAAGCAGGATTCCAAAGTGCATTTAGCATAATGAATAACATTCAAACAGTAAGGGAACTCATAGAGAAACATAAATATAATTTACCTATCTGGTTTACCTTTATTGATTATGAAAAATATTTGATTCTGTCTAAACACCAGAAGTAGTATCTCTGGAGGACATTGCTATATACAAATCTTACATCAATATTACAATGAAGATACAGCAACTATGTGTTTAGAAAGAGGAAAAACAAAGATCAAGCTTGAAAGAGGAGTTAGACAAGGAGACACCATTTCAGCTAAACCTTTTACAGCTGTTTTAGAAAATGTTTTCAAGAAACTGGATTGGGAAGATAAAGGGATTAGAATAAATGAGGAACACCTAAATAATATCAAGTTTGCTGACAACATTTTAATTTTAGTAACAAATGTTAAAAGATTTGGTGGAAGCCATTGTAGGATTAAAAATAAATTTGGAAAAGACAAAGATGATGTTCAATTCATTTGCACCAAAAGAGGAAATAATCTACAACAACACCAAGATTATTATATGTACCTTGGGCAGGAAGTGATATCAGATAACAGCATCATAAATGAAATCAACAGAAGAATAAAAAATGGATGGAGTACTTTTAGGAAAACAATATTATTAATTTGAAGAGTAACATGCCTATTTGCTGACAAAGAAAAGTATTTTGCCTGTACTAATTTATAGAGTGAAAACATGGATGCTAACAAAATAAATGGTACAAAGATTATAAGCATAGTGAAGTATGGAAATATGCATACTAGGCATAGCTAGAAGAGACAGCAAAAGATTAACCTGGATAAGAAGTGAGATGAAAGTTTTGGAAATAAATGGTTAAAATGAAAATGGGCAAGACACACTGCAAGAAGACAAGACAATAGTTGGAGTACAAATACCCTACAGTGGTATCCAGATATGTAAAATGACTGGGAAGATGTTGCAATGAAATCAGCAAATTGGCTGGAGTTAATTAGATGACCAAAGCACTAGACAGAAAACAATAGAAAAATCTGGGAAGACCTACATCAAGTAGCAAATTCAAAATAGATGATGATGATGATACATTATATATATGTATATTATTCCCTTTCTTTTAGCACTGAAAATTACAGGGTCAATAGAGAACATTTACAAAATTTATAAAACAAAATGAAACAGATTAACTTTTATTAGATCAAAAAAGATTTTAAGTGAATGGAGATATGCAGAACTAGGAAGTAAAGAAAATTAGTTACTGCTATACTTTTTCTAACTGCATGAAAATGTATTTTTTTAATATATTCTGTGATTTTTAAATTAAAGTTACTTTATTACCTTTCCAGAAAGAATGTCTTTTTGGGTAAATCTATTAACTTTAAGCTCATCAAGCATTATTGTTCCATAGTTGGGAGCTTCTGTCAGTATGAAATATAAAGATGAATCTTCAGTATCAACATCTGTTGCAGCTAGAACCTGGAGAATAATATATGATAATGAAATAATTGACAATATTATAAGCATACTGCATTAAACTCAATTGCTTAGCATCATAGTATTTTAAACCCAGCTGTGGATAATTAATAATCACAGCAGAATTCTGATCAATCTTTTAATTTATCATTTACACTTTCATCTGAATTATGAGGACTAATGTGAATTTCAATGAAGAAAATCTGACTTTTATATGGATTTGGATAAACATTAGTTTTAACTATTATATATATATATTTACAGTTGGAAAATCTAATTTGAATAGTGGGTGGAGCATGCAGAATAACTATTTTACTCATTCAGCATGAGTAATTTTTAGCACATATAAAAGTTATACACAATATCAAAAAGTATTAAGTGCTATAAAAACTACATTGCATCTAAAAGAATTATTTTTAAATCTTTCAAAGATTTTTTTATGAGTATTACAATGCAATGTTCTATTTGCTTCTGATAAGGCATTAATTAATCAGAAAATAATTTAAGATATTTAAAAGCCAATCATAATACTGCAAAAATACTTGACTGCCAACTTCCCATTTTTTAAAAATTAAACAAACATACTTTTAACCAGAAATTTTAATTACAAAATGAAATCAAATAAGTACCACAGAGAAATAAGACACATCATTAAATAAGTTCATAAAAAAATTTTCTGATTTTATATATGATTCTCCTGGGAAAAGAACAAGGTAATTTGTTTATAAAAAATAATAACTAATAAAAACTTACTTCTGTAATAAATGTTCCTTTACAAGATGAGACATCAATGTCAATTCCAATGGAAACTGGAAGAAAAAAGAACATTTATTACAGAAGTAATCAAAGTGTACAAAAATCAGATACAGAAAAACTAGTGAAGAGACCTCCCTAATAGCATTAACATTTAAGAAGCTATACAATAAATTATTAGAACTACTAAAGCATAAACCACCACTCTGAATTCATTAAGTCTTATTTTGAAAAAATAAATAACTAAAAAATTTTGAAACATATATTTCATACTGAAAATAAAATGACATAAATGATACAAACAGCAAATGCACACACAATAAGAGAAAGTGTCAACTTACTAATTCCCCAATTTTAATAAGTAAGTGGCAAAGTTAAATTAAATTATACTTAGGTACACATCTTTGGGTAACAAATTATTTCCAGAATTTTTTTTATGTTCTTGAACTTTATCAAAGGATTTATTTTGTAACTCAATCTATTTTGGTTTTGAGTTTTCTTTTATTAGAGATCAGATATGGATCCATTAGGTATATCCAGACCCACTTCTTAGTTCCTAAATTTACAGATAATTTCTAAAACTACTAGACAGTACTTACACATGTAAGTTATTTTGCAGAATTTTTTTTAAAGATAGAGATATAGGGTGTATTCCAATCCAAAATCTGCAGAAAACAGTCCCAAATCTGAAAATAATTTCTAAATATGGAAGTTATTTTGCAGAAATTTTAAAGAGGGGCCTTATTTAGCAATTTGAATATAAGAAAATTGCAAAGTGCAATTGATGAATGATATAGAAAAATCCTTGTTAGCATTAAGCTCATGATAAAATCTATATAGACATACACTTCATGGCCAAAAGTCACTGGACACTTTTGATATTAGATTGTTTATTGACTATCTAAAGAAATACTTGACAAACCATTTTTGAACTTTGGAGATATAATGAACATGTATCATATTTTTTAATGAAGTTTTAGTCGAGAGGAATTAGGAGACCAACAATAAATTTAAGGAAGAACATTATTTGTGATCAGCCTATAATATAAAATGCTTGAAATAATCTGCTGCTGTAGCAAATGACTATGTAAGCCCTGTACAAAATTTCTATGCATTTTTGCATAAATATTCATGGAGATATAAAGGTTTCATTAAAAATTCAAAAATTTCCCACATGTTTTTTGTTTAGATTATGTGGTCTTTTTAACCAAGTTTACAGCAACTTTTAGAAATTTTGACAAAGAATAGTAGAATCAATTTACTGCAATTAGAAAATTGTTTAATATTTGATGAGGTATGAGCATTTGTAAGAAACAATTTTTAATTGCATTTGCACAAATGATTTTTTTTCATTCTAATTTGGTAGTCAAGAATATAGAGTAATTTATATAAAATAGTCAAACAAATATCATCAAAATTCAGAAAGATATGATACAATGAGATGAATTTCAGTTGCTTTCGAAAGATAGCAAGATAAGGGATTTTCACAAATTATCATTTTTTTAACCGACTTCCAGAAAAGAATGTATTATTTAATGTATGTCCATGCTTAACTTTTGAATATAGCTTTGATTATGACAGTTCTTTTTTTGTTGGAATGGAGTCATTCTGAAGATGTAAAAAATAAATAATAAATAAAGATGTAAAATTAATGTAATTTCCAGCATAAAATCCACAATGGCATATAATCTGCAGCCACAATTTTTAGCACTTATAAAAAAATTTCAGCAGATAATTCCCATCAGCGCATAATCTGCAGATTATATGCCGGACTATACGACGATTACTCATTGTTTTCAACATTTCAAAGTACTACTAATAAACCACATCGCTATTTATTTAGTTGCTCTATTTAAATGATAACTGTAATAAAATAATTGAAAAAATAATAATAAAATAATTACAAGTTAAAAAATATAAATAATTTTTTTAACTGAATCTTATATCTTAAACATAGAATGTCTTGTGAATACAGATAATTCTATAATAATTGCTGTTTCTAAATCATCTTCCACTTTTTTAATAACATTCATTTTAAATTTTGCAGTGCTAAATAACACGTTTTCTCTTAGACATTATCATAACTTTTACGTGATAACGATACACTTTCATAAATGATTGAGATTGCAATTTTTGAAAGAGATGAGCTGAGAAACGCTTTGTTCTTCATAGAAACATGTTGCCAAAAGACTAAAACAAATAACATAAAAATTGGATGCTACTCCCACTAGCACTTCACGTCATATGTGAACCAATCAGGAGCAACTCCGCGAATGGTCGATAGCAAACAATCGTGTGATAATAGTCCAAGAGCCGACAGCACAGAAACCTATGTTATCAAGCACAAGAAAAAAAACCTTTATTTTATGGAAGAGTAGAGGTAGGAGAATCTAATGATCCATGTCTGCCAGAAGTGAATTGGTGCATAAGCCAAAAATTAATACCGATAGTGGTTGACTCGTAGGTTTATCATTGTGTTTGTCCTACAAACAAAGATATGAAAACATGGAGGACTGGGAGCAGGAAAACACAATGATAAACCTACGAGTCAACCACTGGTGGTATTAATTTTTGGCTTATGCACCACTTCAGTTCCGGCAGACATGGATCGTTAGATTCCCCTACTTCTACTCTCCCATAAAATAAAGGTTTTTTTTCTTGTGCTTGATAACATAGGTTTTTGTGCTGCCAGATCTTGGACTATAACTGTTTACATTTTTATTTTATGACTGCCAGTAGAAACTGGATGTCTGACGTGAACTCCTGCTTAAAAAAAATTTCAGCAGACAATCCGCACCGGTAGATAATCTGCACTTAAAAATTTTGAGGTTTTTTAACAGATAATCCATAGATTATAGGCTGGACATTACAGTAATCATGTTTTTGTTTGCAATATTGAATATCTACCTTGAGTCCTAAATAATTATTCCTCTTCAAAGCCTACTTGTGAAAAGCATTCATACTGACAGTTTTTATGAATGAGAGTAAAGAAAAAAAATATTTAGAACACTATGTATTTTTTAAAATTCTATAGAAACTAAATATTTTACATTTAAAAACTTTCTTTATAATCCCTTCTAATTATACAATAATGTATTTGTTGAACAATACACCATCATGTTTTGATAAGTTTACAACATTAACTACTTTTTTTTTTTTTATCATAGAAACATTTCTATGCAAAGTCCATTCATTCCTCATTTTTTACTTTTCAGTTTTAAGCAAACTCAGCAAATATAATATCAGCACAAAATTATGATCTGCTTATTTAATCCAAACATATTTGGCAGATTTTCACATAGTTCAGAAGCTAAGAGGTAAAAAAGCTTTAAATTTAT
Organism: Maratus speciosus; assembly: GCA_963932465.1. Lineage (NCBI taxonomy): Eukaryota > Metazoa > Arthropoda > Arachnida > Araneae > Salticidae > Maratus > Maratus speciosus. Next base: position 569,047,242 of record OZ010787.1, read on the forward strand.
TACCCACAGTTGATGAAAAGATGATTATTTCATTACTTACTACTATTATCCTTATTGGAAGGGCTATTTTAATGCATATTTAATAATACATAAAGACAGTGTATTTAATACTTAAAACATAACAAATTTTAATGTATGTGTATGTAATCTGTATTTTCTACTTACAGAATATTTCTTTTTTCTTTTGTTTAATATAATCTTCATATTAGATCTAGATATACAAATAATGAATTATTTTATAACCTTTAAAAATTTTAATCCTTTTAACATAATTATTTTACTTTATTAACTAAAACATGCTAGAAGTAATTTTTTTACGATAGAAAATTCATTGTAAAGTCTTAGTTTTACTATTTTGTCAAAATTTTGCCTTTTCATTTATTTAAACATCATAATTTATGACTTTAAACTTTAAAGCTATGCCGATTTCAAATAAACTTCTACTTAAAAATATTTTTTGTGTGAAATATAGATAATACCTAACATTTTTAATTGACTTAAGATTAAAAAAATAACAATAACTGGATAAATACCCTTTTCGACTCTAAAATACACACCCACCAATACTTAATCTTCCTGCATCATTACACATGTGCACATATGTACATGTGTATACTTCTTAGCTGGCACACATATAAAAGAGAATTCTAAACAATTTAAAAACACAATAAAATATTAAATAATTTCTTCTGGCTTAACATCAATAAAGTTTTAACTAAGCATAAAGAAAACATATACCTGTGATGTAAGAGCAACACTTTCACCTTCATTAACCAGAATTCTAGGCAAAAGATCTTTAACCCAGAGAGGTTTTTCATCATCTACAGGTTCAACAGAAACTCTCACAATACCAGAGACAAAGTGAAGGCCATCATTAACACCAACTTTGAAGCCATCTTTGAATGATTCTGAGCCATCATGAACATACCTGAAATTTATCTTTACCTTCCTCAAAATTGTTAACTAATTACAGATAAAAATACATGATAATCATGATAAAAAAGAAAAAATATTTGTTCAAAAAAAATAACACAATGTTATTATTTTCCTATAAAACTTTCAGAAAAAAAACCAAATTCCTTTAAATTTTTGTTATGTTTTCTATATTATTTATGCTTAATAACTGATCACTTCCCATAAAAAATAATAAATTCTAGTCTAATTGTTAAAGTAAAATAACTATTTTATTAACGATAAAATGATGACAAAACACTTTTTAAACATCATAACAGTAAATCTGCATCAAAATTATTTTCATCCTACTTGTTATTATACAATCAAACCAAAATGTCATGGTACAGCGATAAAACCTGGCTAGATTTCTGTCAATGTTGCACAATCTAAAACATTAATCTAAATAATTTTCTTAACATAAATCATTATTATAATTTAGGAAAAATTATATTCCATTTGTTTATTGAAATAACTCTTTGTATTAAATATATCTTTCATCTGTTTATTGTAATATCAAGAACATTTCAAGGTTACTTCCTCATTGAGACTGAACTTCATTGCAGCTGCCCTAGAGGAGATCAGATGCAAATGAGACTTTCTACTAAACGCACGCACCCACAATAGCATTTTGTATTGCTGACTGCACTAGGGTATCAACCCTTTTAACATTTAAGTTTAATTACTACGCATTCATATGTACATTCAGGATATTGTAAATATGTTAATATAGAATTTTTATATTCGTTCTGGTGCTCATTACTTGTTACTCACATACAGTAATAATGAATCTCATCTTCACTGTAGGGATTTTCAAAATCAGTGGGAACTTTATATATATATATTTTTTTTTAAATTCATATTCTGTGGTTGCGCCACTGCTTTGTGAAAGAAAATTCCAGACCTTGTTGTTATATATGTCATAGGCCAGGGATGGCGAACCTTTTTGAGTATGCGTGCCAAAAATTTCAAAATTATTATGTACCAACATTCTACCAGAAACATTTTATTGTAGATAAAATCAATAATTAAAATTTATAGAATTTTTACTTAAATATTTTTACACTTATACTAAATTCGATTCCTAACTTATTTATTATGCTGTATTTACTCAACAATATAACCATGTCCTATCGAATTTTGTATTAATAATCTATAAATGAGATATTCTTTTATTGTAATCTTCCAAATCAGATCATTTTTAGTTCTTCAGGTAGAAGCAAGTTCAATAGATACATAATTATGATATTTACACAGACAATTAAAATTCAATTTTCAAAATTAAAACCAAATTATAATAAAACAGAAAATAACTTAAAGCCCTAAACCTAAATAAAATAAAACCTAATCTAAAGTAGAAAGCATGTCAATTTGTATATTAATATGCAAACTATCCCTTAATATTCAATTTTCACAAATAAAACCTCTGAAATTTGCTAACAAGCAAAATGATTTGTAAAACTCTGTATGTTGAAATGTTTGGCGAGAAAATGACACTACAGGGCTCTTTCATTGAAATGTATGATACCTTAGAAAGTCATATACCTGTTACACAAAACTATGCTTTTTTGTAAAAATAAATAAATAAATAAATAAATAAAAACATAAAATGGATTGTTCTCCATAAACTGAATATAATCTATAACTTTTTTGCGTGCCAGAGAAGTTTTCTTAGGTGCCAAGCTCGGCACGCATGCCATAGGTTCGCCATCCCTATCATAGGCTAATTCAGAAATCAGGCTCTTTGCAAAGAGCCAGGCTAATTGGAGAATCATCTCTCTTTTTCCCAATCAACATGATATTTTTTAGGCTCATTACAAAGAGCTATGCATTGCCAAGTTTAACATTTTTTAGATAGTGTTAGGCTAATTGAAAAATGACCACTTGTTTCTCAATTAGCCTGGTTTTTTCAGTCTTATTGCAATGAGTGTATGCAGTTTTAGGCTAATTAGAAAATGACCAATGAGTCTGTGCAGTTTTAAGCTAATTAGAAAATGACCAAACCCGAACCTGAAAAATCCATTTCAAAAATTTCACAAACACAATTGAAATTCTTTAAGATAATATTGGATACACGTTAAAGCAAACCTTTTAAAGCACAGCATTGTTCAGATTATAATGTTCATAGTATGGAGAGTTACAATATTAATGATCTCATAAGAGATAATTACATTCAAAGAAAGTTAAACTCATTAAAATTAACTAGCTAAGAAGGAAAGAAAAGGATGATAAATTAAAAAAAAGCTATAATTTTGAAACTCTGAGAAAAAAAAATCGATTTAAAAAAATATTTCTCTTTAATTTATTAAGCAAAACTTATTTCTAAAGATTCCATTCAGAAATATGTAGTCATCTAAAATAGAAAAAAAAGAGAGAGAGAACATCCATAAATTTTATCTTCAAATTGTTGCAGAGAGATACGAGAGAGACCTTTTGACTCGAAATTTTCTCTACTTTTTGAATAAGAATATATATTTTATAATAAAGTTCATTTACATTTTTAAAATTGTGCTACTTTTAAATAGTAACACCCACTTTTGACATGATATTTTAGATCCTTGAATCAAAGCAGCCCAGGAAAAAGTATTGTTTATTTACTTTTATCTTTTAAGTTAAAAAAGAAAATGTGCAAGGGATTTATCCATTTTAGAAAAAATAAAAATAATACCTTACAAGGAAATGTGATGGAAATATTAAATTAGTTACCAGAAAAAATTATACAGAATTTTTTTGGTGTAAAACAAATTCACTTTATATGTAAGAAAATTCCATATTTTTTCCAGTTACTAAATATTTTCTTTTTTTTTTTTTTTTTTTTTTGTGGATGCTTTGATACAGGAGACAATCTCTTTATGTCTCAAAAAATAAAATTTATCTATATCTCGAAAACTAATTATTGAAATGAGCTGTACACTTATATACCCATGATTTATTGCAATTGTGGCTTGTTTTGTGTAAAAATTAATGTAGATCATAATTCATAATTTTTTTAAATAATTTTTACAAATCAAAATTTGTTTTTGAATTGAATAAAATGTTTGAATTAACTCTGGATTTATGCATAATATCTCATTAAAAAGGTTCAATTGCATGATTTTTTGGGAAGGTATAAATAAAAGTTTGTCACATGAATTAACATTAGCATCCTCAAACTTTGATCTCATCTAACCCTACGAAGATTTAAGAAAAAGTATACAATTGATGACTACTTTTTCCGGGCCAAGTTACCTTGATCAGAGGAATTAAAAAATTGTGCCAAAAGTGAGGGTTCTTATTGGAAAAATCAAAGCAGATACAATTTTAAATATGTCAATGGTTCCTATTTCAAGCTTTATTTTCAAATTCGAAAAGTAAGCACAATTGTCAGTAGAACTGCCCTTTTTGATCTCTCTGCGATAATTTGGCGATTAAAAAGTATAAGTATGTTCTCCCCCTCTCTCCCCGCTAATGACTGTACAATATTGGTGCCTTACCCAACCAAAAAAGAAAAGAAAAGAAATGTCACTCCGACATGCCATGGCAAGGTCAAAATCTGCAGAAAAAAGAATAGCCCCTTTCCAGTAAAAGTATTTTGAAAGGAAATTGACTTGAGTCTCTATAAACCTCTACTAGAATGTACTACTCTCCCAACCCTCCCCCCCCCCCCCCCAAAAAAAGAACGTAATTTTGGGTGTGTCACTGTGTATGTCATGCAAGCTATTTCAAAAAGTGATTGCGCTATGGGAAGTAGTGTTGCCAATTTTGCGGATTTTTTTATTCACAGTATATACCAGAATTTTCAAATAGTTGCCTTCACTTTGTTTAATCACAGAATGTCTGTCCTTAAATAAAGCAAAAATAACTTTTTGAAATTTCTGGTAGATGAAAAATAAAATCAGCTAAATTGTCCAGGTTGATCAGAATGGGAGGGGATTAACTAATTTGGAAGGGAGAGGCCTATCAAAAGTTCTTGCAACCAACCTTGCTTTCTCAAAGGACAGCTCTGTGTATAAGAGAAACATTTAAAAAAAAACTTTTTTCTAAATTTATTTTTTACAGTTATTCTAATTATTTTACTCCAGAGCTGTAATGTGTGTGCAATTTTGGATAACATTTGAAAATTTGTACAGTAAAATTTTCATCCTTTAAAGAATTTTAAAATATTGTGAAGTATAGGAAAAGATATTTATGTGAAATAAAACATATCGATACTAATGCACTAAAAAAAGAAAATCTGAATTAATGTAAATTTTAGAAATAATGTACAGAAGTTGTAAGACAACATTTTTTAAGCATTTATTTTATTTAATGCTTATATGTTTTGTATTTTTTCTAACATTTAATGTATATTAGGAATTTTTGTTTTTAATAGATATTGTATAGTATCAAATGTATATAAATTTAAAGAAACAGAATGATTTCTCATTTAGACGACTCTCACAATCATACAAGTTTTTTCTGCAGTCGCCTATGAGTCGTATGTGAGAAGTCATTGCACACAGGAAAGTCTTCACTATCATATCTTCAGTTTTTTACAAATAAAAATATGTTAATTAATAATGTATTGATGTAAAAGTCATACAAGATGTAAAATATTTAGAATTAATGTTGAAGATTATACATTTAATTACTAGCATGAATATCTCCTTTGACAGGAATTAAGTTTTAAAATACAAAAATAGTAAAGTAAAATGAAATTTTTTCATATATAAAATGTGGAATTCCAGTTTTTATACTGTTTTAACACATAATGAAATGTGAAACACCATTATAAGATATAGGTTTAGAAGGTAGCTCAATGAAAAGTTGGGGGGGAGGGGGGGGGAGAGTATGAAAGAATAATTTTGTTGAAATGTAATGGACACAAAATTAGACTATGTGTTGATTTTTATGAGCCAAATTTGACTTATCATTATAAAAACTGTAAGAATTTTTAAACAAAATTCATTTATCAGTGAAAACAGATCAACTGAGAGTGATTGCTGTATGTTGCCTCTGTCTGTATGTCTTATTCTTTTGCCTCTGAGTATTCTGCAGTACTGTAGCTAGGTCCCTATGTAGCACTGTAACTAAAGACTGAGAACAAGGGTCGGTACAGAAAAGGATAGATTTCAAAAATGCAATTCAGAAATGTTATTGGTACAGACTGTTTTATTTTAGGGACATAGAATCAAATGGTTGCCCTCTGTGCTAGTGATCTTTGCTCAGATGTTGGATTTTCTATGTCAGGCATTAATTAATAAGATAATTTCAATAATGCACTAATGTGCCAATAAATTTCAGTGCTGCAATCGTACTACTTATTATATTACATTAAATATTGTTCATCCATAATGCCTGCTACCCAGAAATTTCTATTTTCACAATAGCATTAGTCATTATCATTAAACTATTTAAAATCTGCTGCTGGGGTTTGAACTAGAGAACAGGATCACACAATTCATACAATATTTTTAAGAATCCCACATAAAATAACTTCACTTTTTGAACTTTAATCTACAATTACATCTCTAATACACATAATCTACAATTATATCTCTAATACCAATTTTATCTTTTATACAGAAAAATGAACATATCTATTTTCTTTAATATTAAAATATAAAACCTCTGAATAGCAGACAGCTCAGGATCATTGAAATAGAATCCTGCATCAAGTTGGGTTTTGCATAATTTTCTTATTTTGGGTCACCGTGACATATATTTTTTCTACAGGTTGGGTTCACCCTAGAATAATTCTTGTGGGTCAGATTTAGGTTTTTTGAAAGTCGGGCTATTGGGATTTCCACAAAAAATTTGAGCAGAATTATGTTCTAGATGAAAATAAATATGTAATTGAATATGAATGAGCATATATTCAGTTTACTGCTTGAGAAATAAAATGCATATAAGAATTACAATCACAGATTATTCTTTTTTTTTACGGTAAACTTAAGAACCATTTTTTCTTCTCTTGGAATATGAAAAATATTACCAAAATTTCATTTTTGATACACACAAAAACAAATATAATGTATGTGATAATTTATGCCCACATCCACATATTACGTGTGTGTAGATTGTGAGGTGTCTACTATTCAGAGATAAAAGCATACAAATATATCAGCATGTTACAAATTGAAAAGTGTTCGCTAAATAGAGGTGCCCGTTTTCTGGGAGTGTCAGTTAAGGAGGACTTATTGTACATAGATTTTTAATGTGAAATAATAATTTGTACATTCTTTTGTAAAATCAGATCAACACAAACCCGACAGTCAAATTTGACCCAAATTTGATAAAATGGAAGTCAACATGACCCGAACCCGACCTGCAGCAGAAAAATATAGCGCCAACTCAACCCAAAGTAGGACTCTATTCTGAAGTAAAAAGATACCTAAGGCAAGTACATTATTTTTAAGGTTTCTGATATTGCACAATCTTCAGTCTGATGCAGTTTTGTCTGAAAAACTGTCCAAGATTAAACTGAAGAAACAATCTTTAAAAGTCTTCAGTAGAAATATGAATGAATTTATACATGAATACCGATATTTGTATCATAAAGATGACTTAAATATGAGAGTTTGATATGAATATTTAAAAAATACTATAATGCAAAAGTTTAGAAATAAATGGTCAAGTGCGAGTATTACTCTTGCACATAGGGTTCTGTACAATAAATTTATTAACTAGTAACTGTAATATTACAAAAAATGATTGCTAAAAGAATAATAAGATTTTATAAAAACTATACAACTTCAGGTTGGGTATAGCTATATATACTAGAAAAGTATATTTTGAGATGTACCATGAAAGTTTAGAGAAATATGAAGCCTAAACTGTAAACAGTATCAAATATTGCTATTCTTTATCACTTTTTTACAGCTTATCAAAATCTTTTTATGACTAAATAAAAATAGTGCATATTTAAATCTCATTTGTCATTTCATGAAACCAAATTCAGCATAGTAATACTCTTTTCTTTTTACAGTGTACCTAAAACAAAGACCTTGTTTAAAGTTTAAACTTGACATTGTGCTAAGTGTGCTTTGAAAGGAGCTTGCAAAGTTGCAATGCCACCTTGGTCTATGCCTTTTTCCAGATAGGTTTTCAATTAACCTTTAAAGACATGAGTGGTGTATTGACAGCATCACTCAATGCAAACTAGTCACGGATCTCAAAGTAATTACGTGATTAATTCTAATTAAATTAGTCTGTTTTTAACAATTTGATGTTTAATGCTTTTATGCTACTGCTGGGCACTGCATTACAAAAATATATCATTAACAGTTGTTATCTAGGCTTTAAAAGCTGATGGCACATGGAGTATGCCACCCGTGCCTTTATATATATCCAAACTGTCCGTATCTTTAAAGGTTAATATCTTGGCTAATTACTGATAATTTTTTTTTTAAATCATTATCAACAATCCTTTTATACTTCCACAATGATTGGCACTTTCAGTGCCCCTCAACTCCCTTGCTGACTGCCCACAAAGTAAAATTTGTGTGTAATGGAAAAATGTGATTTTCTCAAAAACTATGTGACCTAGGATAATTGCTATAGTCCGAAAAGGTTTAAATAAACTTTTACTACCGCTAATTTTATCACAGTTTTAGTTTCAGTAGATTTGGAAATAGAGAAGGGGAGACATATTTTTGTATTACATTTTCAATGATACCTCAGAAAGTATAATAACTAAAATTAAAATAAATGTATTTTTTAGTTTGGCATTCTGGCAGCTTTCACACGATACCCCCACACAACATAAAAAAAACGATTTTTATTTTCAAGTAACTTAATTAGCCCCCCCCCCCCCTACATTTTTCCTAAATATATTTGTTAATGGTTAATAATCTATAAATATGTGGGTCAATAGCCTTAATTACTTCTGCCAGATTTGAACTTTCCACCTTCCATAGTTTACGAGAAAAATAGATGTGCAGATGGACAGAGACACATGAGTGATTTTATAATAGCTTAATTTTTTTTCTTTTTTAAGTAAAAAACCTTAAAAATGTTTTTTTTTTTTTTAGGTCATCTTTTCTTTCATTGTTATCTATGTATGAATTTAAAAACAAAAATAATAATAAGTCATAGAAAATATTTCATATGTTGAAAACAAAAACTAGTAATTTAGAATATTTTACATTATTATCTTACACAATGTTTCACAAGTTTATGATATCAATGTATGCATTTAAAGTCTACATATATAAATATACTTCTTAAAATCAGAATCATGCTAAAAAATAATCATCACACAATAAATCAAACTTACTCTAATCTGAGTGTAAGAATATCATCAAGGGACATCAGATCACCAACTCTTAGTGGTTGTTCACTTCTACGAAGTGAGCCATGTAGGGGAATAGTAAATAAACTCATCTGTAAATCTGATGTTAATGTATCTGGATCGTAAACTGAAAGTTCATTTGTAGATAATAATGTTGATGAACCTTCTTCAACGAGTAATTCACCAGTATGAAGTTGTGGAATCTAAATGATTAGGGAGACATATTAGTGGAATATTTGCTATTAATTTTTTTTTTAGCGATATGTATATGAACATAACTACCTCTCATCATGCTATAATTTTGAAATTACTGGACAAAACAAAATTTAAAAATACTTGTATCTACTTAGTCATACTGTTCTAAAGATCATTTTGCAAGAAAATAGAATATTGCATATTACAGACATGTTACAGTTCCACAGCAAATAAAATCTTCACTATGGCATAAAAAGTGCACAAAACTTCAAAATATGCATATTTAATAAACTAAGTTAGCTTGGATAGTTTCAAAAATATATGAAGAATATATGTAGTTGCACAACAATACTTATTTCTTTTGAGTTTAATCAGAGTTCATTCTAGGATCAAGGACGGACAGGGTGCACTTCGCCATAAAAGGGCACTTCAAAGAAAAAAAAAGGGCACACTCATGAATTATAAAAAAATAGTCTAGTTTGTGTGTGCGTACATATATATGTAAAATACATTTACAAACTTTGATTTTATTGATATACTGAATTTACTATGGACATAGTTTAACCCTTTATTCTCTCATGTTTAGTGGACTTGGACGAACTGATGACCACTTCTTGTACAGGGATCTCAGTGGTTACCTTTTTAGCTACCACTATTTCTAAACAATAATCTTCATGGTAATTTACATTGCAAATATTGCGGAAATTTACCACAGATTATTGTTTAGAAATTGTAGTAGCCAAAAAAGGTGACCACTAAATTCGCTGTACAGGCCATTACCATGCAAAGTCACACTCAACAAATAAGTGCAAAAGGTTAAGGGTCCTGTCCTTGCCAGCGAAGACACTCACGAACTAATGCTAATCCTATGGTGAGGGATTTTTCTAATATCTCGTTTGCATTTCAACATTTTTAAATAATTTTTTTTTTGCATTGGATAGCCGAGGTCCGTCTCTACAGCGCCCCTTTTTCACTTTTTCGATTTTGGTTGCAGATATTTTTTAGAATGACACTTTCATTTTCAGAACCAGTTTTGAAAGTGAAAGTAACTTTATTAGAAATATCTGTGACCAAAATCAAAAAAGCAAAAAAGGTGTGCTGTAGAGACGGACCTCGGCTATCCAATGCAAAAAAAATTATTTAAAAATGTCAAAATGAAAACGAGATATTAGAAAAATCTCTCCCCATAGGATTAGCATTAGCTCATCAGTGACTTCACCGGCAGGGGCAGGACCCTTAAATAGTAGAATTTACAACATATTTGACACGCCTTTTATCATTAGCATAAAGTTTTTATTCTTAAATCAAATCAGATGATTAGTCATTAATCTATAATACTGGGTCCGTACAAATTTCTTTAAATAAAAATCAAAGAAGTTTATGGACCTACGAATTGAATAAACTATTTAATATGCATTTTTCATTGAACGGTTTAATTTTTGTAAATATAAGTTTTAAATTTTCAAATGACAAAGGGTGTGGGGATTTTGGCAAGTGGCTGTAGTCAGAAAGCTAGCTGTAGTCAGAAAGTTAGAAGACTATTACTACATATAGCAGACATTTTACCAGCTCTAGGGGTGATTCTGTATATATAAAAAAAAAACAAATTCACAGCAAATTTTCTGAAAGGTTACAGCAGAGAGGAGTGAATCCACTTCCGGCACTAATTACTTGTTTTTTTTTTTTTCATGCCCCCTTTGACAAAATTTGCGTTTTTTTCGCGATCCTTTGACGAAATTTGCTGTTTTTTCGTAATCTTTTGAGGAAATGTGCTGTTTTTTCATGATCTTTTGACAAAATTTGTCGTTTTTTGCAATCTTTTGATGAAATTTGCTGTTTTTTGCAATCTTTTGATGAAATTTGCTGTTTTTTCGCGACCTTCTGACGAAATTTGCGTTTTTTTCTGCGATTCTTTGACAAAATTAGCTTTTTTGTGATCCCTGGATAAAATTCACAATCCTTTAATGAAATTCGTGTTCTTTTCGCGATCCTCTGACAAATTTCATGTTTTTCTCGCGATCATTTGTTGAAATTTGTGATACATTTTATGTCCGAATATTTTCAGATTTATGACCGATTTTTTTTTTTTTTTTTTTCGGAAATGACTGTCAATTTTTCAGAAAATTCAGAACAAACTCACTCCCTGTGGAATCCTTTGACGAAATCTGCTATTTTTTCGCAACCCTGTTACAAAAGTCGTGTCTTTCCGCAATATTATAATGAAAGGTACTGCTTTTTTTCGAGATTTTTTTTACGACATTCGGCCTTTTTCCACAATTTTTTGATGAAATTCGCTATTTTTTCACTATCTTTTGATGAAATTTGCAGTTGTTTTTCTGCGATAGTTTGCCTCAATTTGTGCTTTTTTCACGATCCTTTTACGAAATTCGCTATGGTTTCGTATTTTTTTTGCCGAAATCCGCTATTTTTTCATGACTCTGTAACGAAAATAGAGTTTTTCTGCGATATTGTGACGGAATGTGTCGCTTTTTTCATGATAATTTGACGAAATTCAGCTTTTTTCTGAGATTTTTTTTTTGACAAAATTCGCTATTTTTTCGCAATCCTTTGACGAAATCCGCTGTTTTTTCGCGACCCTGTTACGAAAATCGTGTTTTTTCATGATATTGTGATGAAATGTGCCGCTTGTTTCGAGATCCTTTGGCAAAACTCGGCTTTTTTCTGTGATTTTTTAACGAAATTACGTGTCTCATGGGGCGATTAAGAGCTATTTTTTTGCATGACATCTCTGATTTTTCACACAATTTACGCACTATAGCGCATCCAGGACATTGTTGATGTTTACAAATAGTTGATAGTTTTCTGGGATGAAATTTATTTAAAGGGGTTTTTTTTGGCCGATTTTTCGAGTGATAAGGCTCACAGGGTGGGGCTTTAGGGCAGTGGGGGTATCGGGGCAGGCAGTGTGGCCTGCCTCGTGAAAGACGCCTAGAATGAACTCTGTATACATATATATATACTCTTCATATATTTTTTCAATATAGCTAAGCCAATTTAATCTAATGTAACAAGCCCAACCAGTGGCTGAGAGGTTCTGCTCTCGAAGCTAGTAGATGGGAGGTGCTGAGTTCGATCCCAATCGTGCCTGCCGGCCTAATCATTCGAAGTTTTCTTCAAACCTTGTATTTCCAAGTATAAATACGCGTTAGGTTCCCTTAGAAAGACCCCCATAGAAGGCACTCCCCCTACCTGGGCCCATATCCCTCGTGCTGATAATTGGCTGTCATAAACACAACCAACCAACTAATGTAACACATTGTATGTAATATGCTGCATTATTCCAAGCAAATTTTTAAACTGAGTTTTATCACAGGTGTAATTCATACACAGCTTTGTTTTATATATCTATATATATGAATGCTGCAGAAAGAGATTGCATAGCTATATGAATTAAAACTTTAGGAGTACAGATTCAGATGAGTTCAGTGATGAATTTAATCAAACATTTTACATGATTTTGGGATTTTTCTTTACTGAGTAACAAAATTTGTAGATTTTTGTGACCAATGAATGAAAACTGGGATTCTTTCATGACTGATCAATAAGAATCTCAGTTTTTTTCATGGCCAATTGACGAAAATCACAAATTTTAATGACAGATTAAAGATAATCGTGACATTTGTGATAGTTATGCATCTGTAAAAAGTATGTTTACTCAAACCTCCATACCATGTTTGCACGATTTTTAATACAAATTTGCAGAGATCTCAGAAATTGTCAAAATTAAGGTAAAAAATGCAGAAATCGATATTGCATGAAAAGTAGCATGCCTGACATTAATAAATAACTAGTTAAAACTAACTTTCTTAAAAACCCTTCAGCAATTATTCCTAACTAACTTGGAACAAATTATTTTTGTACAACATTAATAATTTTAATAAAATATTTATGTAACATATATTTCTATTGCCTTATGTAAATAAAAATTCATGTAACAAATGTAATAAATGTGCAATGTAATTATATAACTTAAAAGGTAAAACTTGTAATTACTATCATTTAAACACTGTTTTATCAATATCCTTTGGTAATTTATGTTCCCTCAGGACAAATAACAATTTTGTTCATGACATCTCTTCAAGAATGCTATATTACAAATCATAGAAAAAAGTAATGTGAAAGAAAAGGTAAAAATGCACAAAAATCTGAAACAAAGTAGCAAATTTATAAGTATGCAGTAAAGCATTTTTAAAATGGATAAATATAATAGGGGCCGATACAGGGTTTTTTCCATGGGAGTCATTTTGTGAAAAGTAAAAGTTATTTTTATGAAATTTATTATGTTTTTAATGAAAAATAACATTTTAGAATGAAAGACTAAATCCAGTTACTCAAGTTTTTAAATCCTTCTGTTTAAGTTTTCCTTTCTGGTGAACTTATTTTGTTTGCAAATTACACATTTTAAAACCTAACAAAATAAAATGAATAAAAAAACAGTATGTTTTTATAGAATGGAATTTTGTGAACAGACCTATTTTATCCAGAGGAATTTTATAAAGGGGTTTGTTTTAATAAAAGGATTTTTGCAAAAGGACATTGGCTTTAAATTTTGCCTGCATAAGGACTATTCCATAAAATGTTGATCGCAAATGATTTATTTGTATGTGCTGAACTGGGCCTTTCCAGGGGATTACATTTGTAACTGGAAAGTAAATTTGCAATATAATTATATTCAATAAAAATCAGAAAACACAAAGGGAAGACAATTATTGCTGCCAATGAAAAGGTGGAAGAATAGTCAATATAGCTTATAACAGACAATTTTGTTAATATTGTTTAAATGAAAAATAGAGTTCCTTATGAAAATGCTTAGAAAAATAAGAGATTCTATGCACCCATACTTAATACTTAGTGTAAAGAGCTAAAAAAGTAGGGGATACTGTTTAAATTTAATAAGTGTAATTTTTAAAAAAATGCCTTGTATCAGTTTTTCATTATAAAATTTTTAAGAGTGACATATAGTAAAGATTTTTTGATACATTTTCCAATCAAGGTATTTCCATCTTAAACAGATGGCCTACCATCATTGGCTTCATTTTCTTGAGCAGACAAGATTTAAATTCTGCTTGAATTAAAATATTTACATTGTTTGATACTCATTTAGGTAAGTCTAACAATTTACACTAAATGAACAAGATATGACAGTAACAGTTCATGAACCATTTCATAAAAAAATAATTATATAAATAAATAAATACAACTTGGAATTTACCTTCTGGAAATTAATAAGTGATTTCTTAACAAATTATTTACATTTGTTTAAATTTTCTAGCCTATTTTTTTTCATATATATTTTTGAATTATTCTTTTACTGTTTAGTTTTTAACAGCTGACAGTCAATATCATTGACATTGTGGTCATAAAGAGGTTCATGAGCTTAAGTAAAAATGTAAATAATTAATTAAACACCAATTGAATTAGTTTTCCATTATTTTAAGATTTTAAATCTACCATTATTACTAAAGATCATTTTTAAATTCTATAAGCTAAATATTTAAGAGATTTCTATATTTCAAACACATTGTTGTATTTATTTTATTATGGTATTTCAACAAGGCGAAATGTTAATATTTAAAAAAAAAATCATGCCTTTTATTAAATAGCTATTATCACTCAAAATTTATTACAACTACCAGTCATTTAGAAGGATATCACATTTTGACTACTGGATTTTGACATGGGGATCATTTGTGGAATCCATGTGTGGTTTCCTAAAAAGTATGTATGAAGAAGGAGGACTAAAAAATAATAGATATATATATATAAAAGTACATATAAAAAATTATTAAAAAAGAGTTATGTAATTTTTATTATCTAATATGCTTACCTGATTATTGACAGGGAGTATTGTTAAATTAAATATTTGTCCAGGAACAACATTATTGTCTTTATCTTTAACCATAAAAATGAACTGCAGATACAAAGGATTGGGTCCTATTTCATCAATAGGTGGTACATATGCAATCTTATGATGATTTAATTGTTCTTGAGTGAAGTTTTTGACAGATGTGAAGTTAGAATTTTTTTTAAGTAAAACTTCATCAGATAGAAGGACAATTTTTCCAGGATCTATTAAAAACAAATAAAATGTTATAATATATGTATAACTAACCAATATAAAAACAAACATAGTATATAACCTAATATAAAAATCAATTAACTCTCTTTAATTTACAAAAAAAAAAAAAAAAAAACCATCAAGAATCTACTTGGTGATTTTTGAGCTACAACAACATGAAAGGTAAAAATAGCTTTTATTATTTGTGACATTTTAATAGAATTTTGAAAACTATTAAATCAAGGTTAAACTCTAAAATATGTAATATATTCGGGTGTCCTCCCCTTACATCATCATGCTATATTAATAGAAAGTTGTAGTTGTGAAGCAATGATAAGACAAAGACATATTTAGAATCTGACTTTTATTACATCTTCAATTACAAGGTATGATCATTTTCAGTCCATCCCGTTACCTGAAAGGTCCCTGACAATCTACACCCTTTTAACCAAAAAAAGCTAGAATTTGATGGGTAAAAGAAATAAAAATAAAAAAGTATTTTATGGGAATTGCGGTTTCAAATTATACTTCATTTATCTTAGCACATATGCCTTCTACATTTTACATACATTCATTAAAGATTTCACAATCACATTTAAGTGCAATTTGTTGTTAATGTAAACAAAACCAGACTTCATGCCGCTCTTATTCATGAAATATGTAGGGTTGCTTTACATCCTGTGGGTGTGCTGAAAGGGGGGGGCTGCCACATTATTATTCTGCGAAACCTGCCGCCAATGCTTTATCTCTGCAATTTTGGCATAAATAACTTTGTAAATTGGCGATAATGTAATATGCCAAGTCATGTGATTCAGTACACAAAAAAAGTATAGTTAGCTCCCGACCTCTGTGCTGTAAGGTCCGAGATAGGGCCACTGTTATTTTTTCTTCTGTTGACGTTACAGAGCACTTTGCCATAGATAATTATATTTCTACATATCTTCTTATCTGATGTTCTTTTTACAAACTGTCTGTTTTCATTTGAAAATTAATAAACATTGATTGCACTTTCTTTCACCTATAATGTTGGAGTTTTTTTATTTCACCATATCATCGAACCCGTGAACCACCGCTGCATGGAGAATCAAACGACTCCCCTTACATCATCATGCTATATTAATAGAAAGTTGTAGTTGCGAAGCAATGATAAGACAAAGACATATTTAGAATCTGACTTTTATTACATCTTTAATTACAAGATATAATCATTTTCAGTCCATCCCATTACCTGAAAGGTCCCAGACAATCTACATCCTTTTAACCAGAAAAAGCTCTTTTACACTCAGGTAAACCATTTTTATTAAAGTACTGCTAATTATTTTCCCAGTAGGAGGCTTGTATAGGGACTAAACATAACATTATTAATGATTGGATTAGGATATTTTGATTGATATCTGAGCCAGTCTGTGCAGAATTTCCAGGAATAGCCCTTGCAGATCTAACCACAGAAGAAAAAAAAAGAGTTGTGTTTACCTCATCAATTTTTTCTTTTAAAGTTAGTTAAAATTTGAAGTCTGGTGATAACAAATGGTGAGGATGAATAAAAACTTACCAGGGGCAAATTAAATTTTGAGCACTAGATTTTAAAGTTAGAAAAATTTAGAAAAAAAAATTTGACACTTTAACCACTTTGCAACGAGAACCTTTTACAAATCTTTTAATTTTTAGGCACCAGATTTTCTGAATAGAATGTTTTCCTTTATTGAATCTCTGAAAATCTGCAATTAGGTAAGGCAAAAAATTCCTGTTCAAATTGAAATATTTTGCACATCCTAAACAGCACTGCTTGTTCTGAAAGGGCTAACTTAAATTTTGAATTTTAAAAGTTTTTTCTTTTATTATCCTTTCATATATATATACACACAAACATTCTTTAGAAGTGTAGAACTTTCGCAGTTATTCTTTTTTGTATGCTTTATGGTTATTATTTATGATAGTAATGCACACACCGTTAACTCTTTTAACAAAAATACCATTCACAGTTTTATTTATTTTATACTTTAAAATTTTTCTCAACATGTGTTGTAAAATAGCCTCTACATATTTACAAATGGCTGTTGTATACAAAAATATACGTTAAAGTCAATCCGGTTAGATGTGGGAAAAAAACATTTTACTGGGTGTTGTCCAATTTGGTTTCCTTATCACCTCTAGACAGTATAGCATTACTGTCTTGAGAAGATAAGTTTTAGTTAATTCTAAAAGAAGAATAATTATTTGTATTTTTGTGCAAGGAAAACCCCGAATTGGAAAACAGAATCGAACATGTAATCTTATTTTTTTATTCTGTCTCCTTATAAATGTGTTTAGCATGATAAGCATTAAACTTAGTGGGTCCTAACTCAAATGATTTGAATATTTTCTTTAAATAACACTGGGTACGGAATTAAGACATCAGCTACCAAGGGGAATGTTTTTCAGAACATTCAGTGGATATGGTAAATGACACAAAAATATCCTTATAAAATAATATGAACTAATGTAAAATTTTATTAAAAATTGTATACGTAAATTATGATAAGTTAGAAATGTGTGGCTAATTAGAAAGTGTGAATGAAAAATAAACTGGAAAAAAAAAATCTGTTAACTACTTGCAATGTTTAAACTATACATTAATATTCAATTATTAGAAATAAGCTTGCTTTTTCAAATCATACAGTTAGTTTTCTTCTTATTTATTAATTACAATTTCTTGGCTGATGACCTTGAAAGAGTTTGCAATGCTACAAGGGGAAAAAGTTGCTTATAGACACAAATGGTGCAGGAAATGCATTCTTTAATTAAAACTAGATTCTGATATTTGCTAGTAAGGATTGTCACCTTAATTAAAAAATAAAGTCATCTAAATTTTTGTTACTTATGAGGCAAATTATCACAGGAGTACTATGGTTGCAATTTTAAAGTATGCTATCATGCTAAAATCAAGTGTATTTTCCTCTATCATCCCTTAAGTTTACATTATAGTAGATTTTTAAACATAACCACACAACAATAAGAAATAATCTAGCAATTACTGTCCATAGTCAGAAACCTAGTCTAATTATTTCATGTAGCCCTGTGCATGATCTATAGATGTGCACATATACTCATACTACATAGCATGCTAAAATTTGTTCAGTTAGAAAACACATGACATAAAAGAAATCCATTTTTAGCAATATTCACAAATAGATTGAAATGCATTAAAAAACTTTTATTCAAGCCCTATGTATTATCTAGAGGTTTTTATGCACACTAGGGATGCACTGAATAGTGATTTTGGCTAAATGCTGAATATCTGGCCCACAGGTGAGCCAAATACCGAATATTCAGCTAGCCGAACATTGACTATCAGGCCGAATGAGTGTTATGACAGAGAATAAAAAACCTCATTTACATGCATTTGTCTTGCACTGCTAAATGACAAAAAATCAAGTCATTAATTGTTTTCAAAAGAAAAAACTATCCCATAAGGAAATTTTCCTAACGATATTCTCACCCAAACAAACACAAAAAGATGGATGTGTGTGGATGTAATGTTAGAGTGGCTGAAAGAAGTGTGCTGTTCCGTACCTTTGTAACTCTGTCTTTGACAACAGAGCACTACCCCCACATCAATGCCAATTGGCAACCTTTTCATTGTGTAACCCTGCTACCAAGACTAATATGTCAGATGAGTAACAAACTCAGTGGCAACAAGCCACCTGCTAATTACAATCTTCAACAAATTACTTTGTGATACAGTCTAGTATTTTTTATCTATCATACCTCCATACATTTTGGTCCTAGTGACGTGGAGGTAAGGACTAGCACAAACTGTTTAAACTATTTTTTCAACAATGAAAAAATGATGGACTTAGAAATTATAGCTCTCAATCACAGGTGAGGTAATACTAAGGCACAAATTACTAGAATTTTGAATGCCACAGAGGATAAGACATTCAATGTGGTTGATTGGAAACCCATCTACAGCTTTTGTCAAAGGTCAAAGAAAAATTCAAAAGTACTAAACAGGAATACTACAATTTAATTGATGAAGATAAACTTGAAGAAACAGAACAACAGCTTTCCCAACTAGACAAGGATATTCAGCAGCTACAGGTAAGCTTAAATATTAACAAATATTATGAAGATGTAAATAAATCTGTTAGTACTAACTTTGAATCAAAATTACATGCTAATAATAAGGATCATGCTAAAGGGGTTAGCATAAAGCTCCTTAAAGTTCCACTACCAGTCTCATTGCAAACTTGAAGAGTGATCCACATTTAAAACCATC
Organism: Maratus speciosus; assembly: GCA_963932465.1. Lineage (NCBI taxonomy): Eukaryota > Metazoa > Arthropoda > Arachnida > Araneae > Salticidae > Maratus > Maratus speciosus. Next base: position 569,066,976 of record OZ010787.1, read on the forward strand.
TTCAATGCATTAATCAATAGCAATCCTGATTTAAATGACAATGAGAAACAGTTTTATCTCCGAGAAGCAGTGACGGGTGAACCCAAAAGTTTAGAAACTTCAGATGATACCTTTACTTCACTCTTCAATGTACCAGAACAGAGATACGGAAACAAGAAAATTGTTGTAGACTGTCATACACTATATGGCCAAAGGCGACCAGTCACTTGCAATTTTAGATGTTTTGTTAAATATCTAGAAAAATACACGAGGAATTAACCTGAAACTGCAGGTGTATAAACAGTATAGTATAGGTTATATATTTCTGCGAAGATTTTTTCCCAAAACCCCATAGGGGACCGTCAACAAATAAAAAAAGAATGAATATTTTTTGGATAACCCTGTAAAAACTAATGTAGCAAAAACGTTCAAACTCGAGATTATTAATAAGTGGCTTATTGTAATTTACTGTGTTCACTTTTATGAGGATAGCATATATAAGAAATATTTTGAACATGTACGCAATCAAACATGAATCCACTAAGGATCTCCGGAATTTATTGGATAATGTAAAGAAAAATTTAAGGTCTCTAAAAGTTCTAAATTTTGATAGGGACACATTCTCTAATGCAATTTTGCTAAATATCATCATAGATAAATTAAACCATGAACACGCAAACAATACGAATTAACATTAAAATACAACAAAGTATACCTAATTTTGATGAATTTCTATAATTTCAATAAGAAAAACTTGGACTTACGCTGTCAAAATTTAATAATTAAAAATCTTATGATACTCATCAGCATACATGTAAATAAAAAACTATATTAAAAATACATTACAAATTATTAACAACGTTTCGTGCTCTTTCTAACGAGCCATTTTCAGGGGAAAGAGTCCTTGACCTCCTCGGAGCGAAGTCTCCAACTGCACTTTCATGGCATCACAACTAAAAACATTATGGTAAACGGAGTTACCGTAATGTTTTTAGTTGTGATGCTGTGAAAGTGCAGTTGGAGACTTCGCTCCACGGAGTTACCGTAATGTTTTTAGTTGTGATGCTGTGAAAGTGCAGTTGGAGACTTCGCTCCGAGGAGGTCAAGGACTCTTTCCCCTGAAGATGGCTCGTTAGAAAGAGCACGAAACGTTGGGAATAATTTGTAATGTATTTTTAATATAGTTTTTATTTACATGTACGCTGATGAGTATCGTAAGATTTTTAATTATTCTATAATTTCTTAAGCGTAGATGTCAAATCTTAAATAGCATCAGTTTCAACATTTCTTCCAAAACTAGTTCAAAATCTTTATTCGTGAAAGCAAACAGACCACAAAATAAAATGTGTGTCATATGTAAAAAAGAAGATAAGTATAAAGGCATGAAGTTAGTTGATAGAATGAACATTGTTAAGAAAAACATATTATGTAATAACTGCCTTAATAATTCCCATGTAATTCAAAGAGTACTTGTTTTGTGTGCAGGTCTAATAATCATCATAGAAGTCTTTATAAATAATCAATGAGGAATGTTTTTCTGGCTGATTCATGGCTTTTTATTCCAAATAAGATTGATGTTCTATTGGATGCAAAATTGTTTTTTGACTTTATAAAGCCAGACAAATTGAAATTAGCCAATAATTTATTTTTGCAATTAAGCATCTTTGAGTATCTTGCATCCGGATGTATTTTTGATAACATAATAAACAATACTGAAATATACTGTTTCTTATCAAAAAATTTAGAAACACTTGACAATACATTGAAATCTTTCTGGGAGATTGAAGAGGTGGGAAATTTAAAAGCCTGTAATAGTGAAGAATGAGAATATTGTAATCAACACTTCGATAAAACACATTAAAAGTAGTTCAACAGAGGCATAATTTTGAATAATTTTTATTTTAATACTTTTTGTCTAAATAATCTGAAAATTGTAGTTTGGGTTTAATTTAAACTGCAGATTTAAAATATTTTGTTAAAAATAAGTTTTAGTTTTGAAATTTTTAAAGTTAGTATGAATTTTAATATGAAGATATGTAGTTGTATAGTAATATAATAGTAGATGTTATTCACAAATAATTGGTACCAATATCTTCTTTATATGACAATTCCTGACAGAATTAATATCAGGTGATCACTTCCTTTTTTTCAAGACTGTAGCATGGGTTTATGTTTCTCAGAACTATTGGTCTTATACATATGCTTCTAGATGTAAAAATGTTTAAGGTAGGTAAATATTCAAGCTATAGATAGCACCAAATTGTTTTTTATAAAAATTAGAAAATCTAAGTTTTTAAAAGAATCTCCAGCTTCTATAAATATAGTTAATAAAAGTCAGAGTAATGTACAAACAAAACAACTTTCATCACCTTATAACAAATTCATTGAAATATTTAATATTAAAATTCATTGCTAACTAAAACTGAAATATCAATTTCAAACGGGTCTCAGAATTGAGTGATGAGCATTCATATGCAGACTCTTTTGAAAAGTTTTTATCAATAAAACTACTTCATTATAAAGATTCTTTTTTGCAACAGAATTCAAATTTAATGCATCAGAAGAGTTCTGGGACTGGAGTAAAGACTGGGAGTTCCTTAAAACTTTGAAAATTCATTAAAAGAGAACAAATGAGGATGTGAGTTTCAAAACTCGTCTTATTCAGAAAATCAAATTTTGGGAAATCGCAAAAAGCCTCTGACTGCATCCATTGGTTTTCATTGAAAATCAAGAGTTTAGAATGCCAGAAATGAACGAAAAAACTTTTTTTTTTTTGCAGGTTGTAGTGTTTTTTCGATGCATGTTCACCAATAGAATAGATTGATAGAAAAACTATTTTTTAAATTTTGGATAAGGTGAGTTTTGAAACTTACATCCTCAAATGATAAAAAACAATGACACTATAATATACTTCATAATATACTATATATTTTACAATTTGCATAAATAGGATCAAAAGGAAGATTGATTTTTTTTTTTTTTTTTTAACGGGAGATTTGCCGATAGAAGGCTGGAAATAGGGTGTTTTTAGCATTTTCTTTTCTGGAATAGGAATGAAGATTTTAACTCTGGTACTTTTGCATGTTATTTATTATCATTTGAAGAACATTAAAAAATTTTTTAATAAAAAATTGATGATGTGGCATGGCTCAAGTTGCGTGGGTGGACGTCCTAGCACCCTTCCAATCGGGCGAGATCCGATAAATCACCAGAGTCATCTGGAATCAATTTTTTATTAAGGATTATGAGAGTAGATAAGATTGTCTGGAGCTTCAAGCAGTCTGAAGTCAAAAATCAACAAAGTGATGGAAAAAAAAAAGTTTATTTTTGACTATTTTTGAACTTTGGTGTGCTTCTAAAAATGTTTATTTATTTATTTTTTTTATATAAAAATGGCTGAAAGTGATCTAAGCTCCAATAAATTATGTTTCTTTCAATTGTAAAAAACATAGCAGATCGGTTTAATAGTTTTTGAGTTCTGATCTCGCCCAGTTTGAAAAAAGTCATTTTGCGTAAAATGCATTTATGGTTTTATGTCATCTGTATCATGGTTTTAAAACAAATTCATTGTATGGTACCCATAGTGGCCCCTATCTATGTAACACCGGGATAAAATTTCATTTATGGGTCAAAAGTTACAATCTAAAAGTAGAAAGATAAGATCTCCCAAGTGCACAGGTGGTCGAAAATGGGGAGGGGGGGGGGGATAAATAACTACAAAAGGACTTAAGAGTTCAGGCAAATCATTTTACAGGCACTACAGGAATAGGGAAAAGAAAAATACAAAAAGAAAAAAACAATTTTTTCTGCTGTAAAAAGCAAATCTCCCCCCCCCCCCCTTAATTAAAAAAATTGTAGTTTCAAAAAGCAACAATACAGGACACTAAAACACAATACGTGAAGCAGGCAAATAAAGCCATCAATAAAACACTTAGACACATTATCATCATTACTGATAATTCTATAAATTAAACTAAACATTCATTGCTTGTAAGGAGTGGAGAATTATATAAATCTACTTGCCAATGGCGAGTGTATTTTCTGACAAGATGGGTGAATTTTTAGCCAGTTTATTAAATACTAAAAAGAATATATAAAAAAATTTTATACAATTTTTGTTAGCCACATTTTGCATTTTTCCAAATTGCTGCGATGTAAACACAATACTAAGTTTTATCCTACGCTAAATTTTTCTGTGTTGCATATCATTCTTAATTCTATACAAATGTTAATACAAAAATGCATTGTAGTGATGAGTTATGTTTTTAATTATGTTTGTAATAGTGTAAGTTATCAACTGTATATTGCATCTTACTTGCTGGTAAAAAAAATCTTAATATAGTAATTCCTCACTCTTGCTTAACCCCTTGCCGGTAGAGTATATTTGAGAAAAACGTGCCAAAAATGAAAAAAAAAAAAAAATCTCTTTAATTTTGTTTGTAACTGCAAAATTACAAAAATCCAACAAATGACGCGAAACTGATGAACTTTTCACGGGAAAGTGAAAAGTTCTTTCACTTTCCCGTGAAAAGTGTTGCCATCTATTGGGGGAAATGGCAAATTACATATCATGCATTAAATGAACTGAATTCAGGCTTCACAGAACTGAAACACTGATTTTTCACTTGCCCAAACTCAGGTCGGGTGTTCCAAAATTGGCGTATTTGCAATGCCCGAACTGAGTCACAGGCAAGGGGGTAACAATTAGTGAAAATTAAACTTGTTCCAAGCATAACAAACTAATACAAAAATATAATTATTCCTCACACTTCTTGCCTATTGATCAATGAAAAAACGTATTAAAAATAAAATACTATAAAAAATTTCTCTACCTGCATGAGCAAAAGACCCAATAAATCGAGGCAAAGTAGTGATAGAATATAATATTTCACTGTCTTTGGAATCAACATCCATGAAACGCAAATGATGACTACCGAGGATTCCAATATCAACCTCTCGAACTTCAAGACTAAATAAACTAGCTGGGTCTCTTTTTGGAGGATCATCACCTACAGGAATAACTCGGACAGATACATTATAAGGTGGGGATATATTTGGCACTGTGTTAATATCTAGGAGTTTAATTTCAAAACTGTCAGCAAAAACCTAAAACAAAAAAGTTACTTTACTTAAACAAGCAAATAAGATATGTAAACAGGGTCTAGTTATAACAGGGTATAGTCAAAATTACAACGTTTTCTTTATTTTAAAACATTAGATAATTAATGCAGAAACTTCAAAATACCTTCACTAAAATTAAACATTTTTCATTTGACTACACACTAAGAAAACAGGAAGAAAGATGACCAATTTTGAAAACTGATAACCAATTACCACAATCAATGACTTTAGTTCTATGAGATCAAAGCTCAGTTTCTACATAAGACTTATGAATGATTGAAAAAAGTTTTTTTTGTTTTGTAACTGATACTATACCTTGAACATTAACATCTCAAATTGAAAATTAATTTGAAGATGGTCAGAGCCCTCAAATTGGGCGACCCCAAATACCCCTAATTTTGTAAAAAATCAGTTTTTAAGAATGCTTTAAATCTTGGCTCTGATGTGATAGAGAAAATTTTTGCACAATGTAGTTAGACATTTTCATACAAAGTGAATTTAAGGTTAATATTTTTTTAAGGTCCCCAGAACCATTCGGTATGGGAGCCCAAACACGGACCTGAATGCTAATTTATGTAATTTCAAAGCATTGGTGTAGCTGGCTCTGACCTCCTAAATGAAAACTTTTTGCATAGAGTTGTAGCATCAACATAGTAGTTTCACATTATGAAAAAATATTTTTTGACGGTACCACCATTTTCAAGAAAAATCCATTGAAGTACACAGGTTTTGGTGGGGTAATTATGAGTTTGAAGCTCTTTAAAATATATATATATATAACTATCAAGTATTAGCTTAGTATTAAAAAAAGTACTTTTAAATGCAATTTGTTTGAAAACTACAATTTATTTTTGAGCAACAAAAAGATATAGCAATCTACTATATTCCCTTTACTTTCTACAGAAATGGAGTACATCAGTTGCCAGCATTACAGAAATGGCATTCAAAACTACAAAAAAATTAATATCTCAAAAATAAATTGATGTAGTTTTTAAACAAATTGCATTTAAAAGTATAATTTTCTTTACAGACTGGTGAAAAAGCATATGTAGTTGCTGATATTGAACTTATATTATCAGTTGCCAGCATTACAGAAATGGCGTTAAAACTACAAAAAAATTAATTTCTCAAAAATAAATTGTAGTTTTCAAACAAATTGCATTTAAAAGTACTTTTTTAATACTAAGCTAATACTTGATAGTTATATATATATATATATTTATTTATTTATTTTTTTTTTTTTAAGAGCTTTAAACACATAATTACCCCACCAAAACCTGTGTACGTCATTGGATTTTTCTTGAAAATGGTGGTACCTTCAAAATATATTTTTTCATAATATGAAACTACTATGTTGAGGCTACCACTCCATGCAAAAAGTTTACATGTAGGAGGCCAGAGCCAGCTACACCAATGCTTTGAAATTACATAAATTAGCATTCAGGTCCGTGTTTGGGCCCCCATACCGAATAGCTCTGGGGACCTTAAAAAAATATTAACCTTAAATTCACTTTGTATGAAAATGTCTAACTACATTGTGCAAAAATTTTCTCTGTATCACATCAGAGCCAAGATTTAAAGCATTCTTAAAAACTGATTTTTTACGAAATTAGGGGTATTTGGGAGCACCCTATTTGGAGGCTCTGACCATCTTCAAATGAATTTTCAATTTGAGATGTTAATGTTCAAAGTATAGTATCAGTTAGAAAACAAAAAATCTCTGAAGCACATCAGAGCCAGTCACAGTTAAGAGAATAAAGTGGCAAAAATGACACAAAAATTTTCTATGCCCCTCGTCTAGGGAACTTTGACACCCCCTAACTCCAAAACTAAAAGCGATATAACAAAAATGTTTGAGATTTGTTCTTTCCTTGGGCAAGGCAACACAAGAAATAAAAATAAAGAAATTCTGAGATGGTGATGGAAACCTTCTGCCTGATATGCTCGTGCAATGACTCTTAACAGTTATCAATAAACAGAATTAAAACATTTGTTTGTAGTCAGTAAAATTGTGATTTAAAGATTTGCAATACAACATATAGAAACAATGCATATCAGTATTAAATTATAATGTACTAAACAACTATATAAAACAAATATATCTGCAGTAAAGTTTAATATGTACATTTGTCATATAGCAACTCCAGAGCCAATATATACTAACTTGTTTACAAAATTCATATATAAAATTATAAAATGCTTTATAGTGTTAAATCTTATTTTTTAACAAAATATCAAGTTAGTTTAGTTAGTTCAAGCAAGTTTATCAAGCTAGTATTAAAAAAGAAAGGTTATATAGAAATAAAAGCTATGTATTAAACCATTCAATATAATGTACATTATTATATGATGTAGTTTACAGGAGCATCAATAAAAGGTAAAATAAATATATAATAATAATCAAAAATTTCCATAAGTTAAAAATATTAAATGCAAAATAACAAGCAAATAAAGAAAATGTCGATGACATTACCATATAAAAACAAGAAAAACAAAATTTTAAATTCTAACAAAATAATTTCAAAATTAAATTATACAATTTTTTTTATAACAGTGGTCAGCAACCTTTTACAACATAGGTACTGGGATCCTATGACTACTGAGTCATATCTATCAACATAGTTAATAATTATAAAGAATAATAAAATTAATTTATACTTATTTATCATAAATAATTTGATGACAATATTATTAATGTATAACACTTGGTTTTCTTAGCCAATTTATAAACTCTTAATATCAGTATAGTGGAGAAAACCATACTTAAATGAGCAACACAAGCATAGCAGAAAAGTGAGCTAAAAATTAACATATGAACATACAATGTAAGTGGCATTACAAAAACATGCCAGCTGCCCTGGAATTGTGAAACTGAATTAAATAAAAAATAGCTAACACTTCCAAGAAAATCACTAAGCATCTGCTAGCATAAAAAATAAATACCTGATACCATGCAAGTGAATTGCTAAAACAAAAAATTATGTACACCTGTAGAAGAAAAATCTTAAAATTCTTAATGCGGCTTAATTCCATAATTTACAGAATAACACTAAAAATTTTATTTTTAAGAAAATTCACTGAAGTCAACGCAAAAGAAGTGGAGAAACAAATTGAATTAAAATTTAACCAAAGGATTGCTTAGTTAAATTTTTACTGACAATACAACCTTACGTCAAACTAATACTCTGGAAAATCATACAGCTTTCTGTAAGCTTTAGAATAAATAGAAGTACACAAACAGAAATCAATAACATATATGGAAGGGATGAAGAGTTCTTTAATGAAGAATAACAGACTACTGCCTATGATATTCTTTCATTAGATTTCCTTATAAATATTCTTTTAGAGTAATAAAAGTTCAATTATCCCACATATTTAAAACGAATTTTAGGCCCCAAAAGAATTTTTTTTAAATGTATCAAAAAATGCAAGGAACCAGCATAATAGGGTATGCGGTTTAGTTGTGACCCTTTTTTTTTTTTATAAATGTAGTAACGATTTTTACCCTTATGGAGGCTGTTAGAAAATCAGAGTTTTTTGATGGGATGCCTGGTTTTAGATCCTGTCTGTGAGCTTTGCCGGTTTCCATATCTGCCTACATCTCTGCAGGCATCATGGCTACTCTCCTTCAAAAACGGGATCAGGAACTTTGTAGATAGTTATGATCCACTATGCTAACAAGCAGATGACATCATACCTTAGAAGGATCAGATCATGTTGGAGAGCACACAAGCAAAATTAAAATGTGGATGAAAAAAAAAAAAAACATTAAAGGGGATGATAAAACTCCCTTCAATCTTCATTGATTTGGACTTCCTAACATCATTTGCTGTGGTGCAACATCTCTGATCCATAACTGATCACTGTTTTCATCCTCAGTGAGATTTAAATATGAAAAAGCATATGGTCCCTAGACCACCTAAGAAGTGTTTGCTAAGGAAACAACATCCTGCCATAAATAAATGTGCTGTAGTTATTGTTCCATGACTTAACCAGTGGACTCCAAACATCAATTTAGCATCCTCACACTCACACTGGTGCAATTTGGAATTCCATAGCTCCAATTGTATGTAACTTTGTTGCCAATGTAGTGATAAGAAAGAACACACAATTCTCATACAAAATTTAATGAGAAATCTAACCAATATTTATTTATGTCAAAAATTTTATTTTGTTAATGAAAAATACAAATTAATGAAAGCATGTTTTCAAAAAACACTAATATTTAAAATTTTGGCCAGTGCGAATGTGCACTAGACTAGTGTGGAGTTCTCTAGTTAAAGTGCCAACGATGCATCCCCATAGACAATGGATAGCCTACGTAATTAAAAATTTCTGGTCTATAATAAATAAATGAAAATAAAACCTGAAGTATTAAAACTATTAAAAATTAAATATGATTTCTGCAAATTACATTAAACATACATTTAGAAAATACCAAATATTATATTAAAATTTTAGAATTTAAGCAAGTTAGAAATATTAAATTAAAACTGATAATATGATTGTGTTTAGTATAATAAAGATTAAAAGATTATATACATGCATTATTTCTACATGGTTTACTTTTTTAGAAAGTAGTTTGACGTTGTTGCTTTTTTTTTGAGGGGGGGGGGGCATTATGTACTAAATTAGAATGTTTACTGGCTTCAAGATGTCTTTTAAAAACCTTTACTACTTTCTTATTTTATTAAATTTTAATTTTAACACATCACCACACCATATTATGAAATGACTGAGGAATATGGTTAGTTTTTGATCTTATTAACTATCAATATGAGATCCAACACTTATTTTAACTACTTGTCTCTAACATTAATGTTAAGCTGATAATTCAAAAAAGCTTTTTTCTGTAGAATATCAAGATATAGTTCTAGATAACTGAAACATTTTTTAAAAAGAAAAAATAGATCTTTGGGCCATATTTATATAATATTTTTCTAAAGCCAGCCATACTCAACCTTTTACTCTCGTGGGCCACAAACAATGTTTCCTATGTTTGGTGGGTCATAACGTACTGTACTTAGATAATAATCTATAAACAAGTAATAAAAAAAAATTCGATAACAAAGAAATGCAGCAAAATTTATATAATCAAGACTAGCTATATAATAAGTATATAATGTAATATGCATAATTTCTATATAAGTAATATAATGTAATATGCATAATTCAGGGTTGCTACTCATGTAGGAAAATGAAATTCCCTTACTTTTCCAGGTGCATTTTATGAAAATTTCAGTCTAGCAGTGTAATGTAAACTGGACAAGATGACAGTAAAATATTGTACCATGTGATAACATAAAAATTTTCAACTATATATCACAATTATAATTTTCACATACGCACTCCCCCCCCCCCCCCCCCCCTCACACACAAAAACAAAATGCTCTCAGGATTGCAATAGAAATTGGGGGTTCAGAAGCAAACATTTCAGGGTGGAGGTTAAGCAGATTTGAAATGATTTATTAGTTACATTAAATGTCAATAAAAAATATTGCAGAAAAATTTAAAAAAATTATATTGCATTAAATGTCAATAAAAAATATTGCAGAAAATTTTTAAAAAATATTAAACAGTTAAAAATTTTAAAGTATGTGTGGAGATGACAGTTGGAAAAAAAGAAAGAGGAAATTTTAAGAGGCTATTAAATAAAACTTCTAAAAATTGGAATTTGCAAAAACATGGAAGATTTTTCTCATTTGCCATGGGACAAAGGTCATACTTATTTGGCGACCACCATGAAATTTTATTAAATTCCCTGACTTTTCCAGGATTTTGGATAAAATATAGAAATTTCCTGACATTTCCCTGACTTATTAGACAAATTTCTGAATTCCCTGACTTTTCCAGGTTTTCCAGGTAGCGTAGCAACCCTGATAATTTCTATATAATAAGTAATATAATGTAATAATGCATAATTTCTAAGTTCTAAAAATAAAAAATTAAATTTTAGTCAATGTAATTTTTCTTTCTTTTAAAAATGTAAAAAAGATAGAGTGCAAATGGAATTAATTTTGAATAATGTTTAAATAGTACTTAAAATTAAAAAATATATACATCACTGCAATGTCAAGACGATTACATGTAAAAAGAACTTTTGAGTAAGCAAATGACATTTAGGATGTTTTAACATAATTTCAAATTAACTATAAGTAACAGGACTAATTTACTCTTTCTATAAAGCTATAGCAAACAACAGTGAAAGTTTTAAATAAAGTTTATGCACTTCTCAGACTTTTATAAATAGGGTGATTGTGTGTCTAAGGCTTCACATAAAGGATCAGTAGGCTACAGATTGAGTATTGCTGTTCTAAGGGAAAGTGAGCAAGGCAGGTTTTATTCATGGTCATGAATTTCTGTCTCCTTATTTACAATTGAATAGGTCTTACATTGCTATAGATTCATGAAACACTTTAATGCAAAAGTATTTTTTTCCCTCTTCTTTTTAAGCTTTAGGCTAAACTATGATATACATTTTCTTTCTTTTCATTATAATCATCATAAGATAGTACATGGGACTATACTTTTTAAATAATATCTGGTTAATGTGGTGTTTGTGTTTTCATATTATTGGTCATTTTCATTATCTTTCAATGGTATTACTGTACAGAAAGTTTAATATATATATATATTATATACCATTATATAATTACAAATCATCATCTATATATAAATATGTTATAAAATTGATAAGATGCTTTATAAACTTTTTTTAATTAGTACGGTAATTCTAGGATAGATGGTCATAGAGGAGAGATGGCCAGTCTAAATATCTCCAAAACGTGACCGTAGATTACAATATAAACATTGTTCGTATGAAATAGTTTAACTAGTTTATTTATTACCACGTGCAGTTGTCTTTTTCGATTATAAAAAGTAAGTGTAACTTTAATGTAAATTAAATAGGTAGTTGAATATTTTTTTTGATTTAGGTATCTGAATGTTTTGCAGTACATACGTTATGTATACTTTTTACTATGTAGACTTTTAAGGCACATATATAATCTAATCTTTATTTCTAAGACTAAAACAAAGATGTACAATGTCTATTGATGCTTTAAATTGGGCGACCACCAGTCCTTCAATTTCAAGAGAGATGGCTACCTTTAATCAATATTTCAAAATTATACTTAGTGATGATTTTAACTAAATATAATTAAATAATAAATATATAACGTTTACGTTTATAAATATATTAATTGATATAATTATTTAAATTTTAACTAATATAATTATGTTAATAATAATAATAATATAATAAGACCTAACGATTTATTTGTTTCAGAAAATACTGAAAAACGTCGGAAACTTTCATAACAGAAACTGATAAAGTTGATAAATAAACTAAATTAATGTAATAAACCTACAATTAATGTGAGAAAAAAAACCCATGACAATTCCAGTAGCGAAGAAAACGAAACACATTTAAATTATCTGATTCTACAGATTCCGAGTAAATAGAATTGGATTAGGATCACTGTGTTGGTTGTGCAAAACAATATAATATCACATCCAAAAAGAATGTCTGGATAAAATGCATAAGGTACTTGAAGTGGTTCCATGAAACTTATACAAATTATCAAGACATTTGCCAAGCATGTGGTAAGATTTTACGAAAAGTGAAGTATTGAAATTATACTTCAAATTTTTTTTATTCAGGTTTTCTTCACTCATTTTCCATCATATAACTGCATCTTTACAAATTGCTATATGTTTTTCATGATTAACTATATGAAATGTGTTATTTTTTTGCTATTTAAATTAATTTTTTTCTTTCTTGTATTGGATAGCCATCTCTCCTCGACTTTAAGGAGAGATGGCCATCTGCCATTTAAATTTCAGTTTTGTTTAACACTTTTTGTTTTCAATATTTAATTAGTTTTTGCATAAAATATTATGAGTATATGTATAAGGATTTTAAATATGCATCAATATTTCTTGTATTTGCATTCTAAGAATTTTTATTTCAATCTTTAAAAACTATGACCATCTATCCTAGGGTTACCCTATATTATTCTCCTCGGTTGCTAAATCAAATTCTATATCTGCTCCAAATAGCACTTCAAATCATTAGAGCCCCACCCATCAGAAACATCTTAATGAGTATTAAAGATTCTAAAAGCAAAGTACTAAATTAGAAGTTGATTGACATGTTTATTTTGAAATAAGTACTTAAAATTATAACTCATAATAAACTTCAGTTAAAATAAACATTAGATGATTACTTAAGACATAAATTTAATTAGGTTTCCTCATATTTGACAGTTATGAGATGAGAACTACTGGGAAATGATTTTTCTCCAATAAAGCAATGTGTACACGAACTGGATTTTTTTTTTTTTTTTTTTTTTTTAAGAATGACACCAGCCACGACTCAAAAACCTACTTTATAATATATATATATATATATATATATATATATACATTTATTTAATAAACAATATAATAATGTAATTACATTTCCAACTCATTTATTTTATGAAAATTTTGCAGCAAAATACTACACAAAATAGATTGTAGCACTATAATCAACATTTGCTTTGCAGATTTATCAAATCATAATTAATATACAATTGCCACTTTTAATTAAATGATTATCTTTAAAAAATATTTTTATTATTTCATCTAATTTTGACCAATTCCATTAAGCATCCTGAATTTTTTATAAAAAAGAGGGCAAAATGACAGCTCTGAGCAATGATTTAATAAATTCTAGCCTAAGTTTAAAATACATCTAAATAAAAAATATTAGGTTGAGCAAAAAGTTCTGGGGAATTTTTAACATAATTTTCATACAACGCAACTTTCACAAATTTCCCAGAACTTTTTACTCAACCTAGTACTAACAAGAAATATTACAAAAGTAACTATCATAGAAAACTAGCTTCAAACTACATAGTATCAGCTTATAAGCATTGTGATGCTGAATACAGGACTTTTAACACCATCTGTACTTATTTTTATTAATGTCTTTTTTAATGAAAAAGTTTTTAAAGGTTTCTTTTTTTTTGAAGCATATATGTGTGTGAAAAAAAATTCTTGATGTGTTAAAAGCTTATTTGTGTGTGTGTTTGTTTTTAACTAATAAATAAAATAACGAAAAACAAAAAGTCCAAATCTTAAAACATAGTCACTTGTCCTTTAATGTTAAATAGTATTTAAAAAAATCCAAAAACAGTAATTTAAATTCAATTAATTTTCCACAGCACAAACAATTCTAAATACAAAAGATGAATTCATTCATTTATTTATTTTTATTCCTTATCATGAAATACTTTTTTTTTTTTAAATATTTATTTAATATTTTATATCATAAACTACAAAAAGTAATTTAAGTCTAAATAGATTTAAACCAATTTACACTAATAAAATACATCTGTACAAAAAAATTTGTACACTTGTATTTTTTTAATATGAAATTGAAGAAATTCTTCTACATACAAAATTTCACATACCTTTTTTAAAAAAATAACATATTTAAATAATAGGGATACATTCCATTAATGTTGAAAATTTTTGTTTACAGGTATTTCTACAGTAAACATGCTGTTTTGAGAATGTAACAAATGGTGTTTTAAAACAAACTGCTGTTAAATTTTAATACTGTTGCAGTTTCCATTTCCCAAAAGCAATTTAAATTGATTGTAGACAACATTTTTAACAGAATTATATTTTAAGATGCATGCCAAATAAAGGTGCATGAAGAACATTTTGGAAACAAACAGGGAAAGGAAATTTAAATTAACATTACTTTTATAAGCATTTTTATGAAAATGCAGGAATTATGCTTACATAATTATGATTATGCTTTCCAAAGTGAAACTTTTATTTGATTATTAATAAAAAGGTATGAAAAGCATGGTTTTAATATTTCTACATGTAAAATAAGTGACATAATTAAATGAAAAGGAAAGACAGTTTAAACACACTTGGAAAAGGATAAAAAAAAAAAAAAGCATATCCAACAAAAGCTATGTTCATCACTTATTATATATTATATCTAAAGTCACACCTCATGTTTTAAAAGAAAATCTAACCCCCAAAGGAACTATTGCAAAATCTTTAAATATCTCTATAGGAACTGTAAACAAAATTATAAAATCCGATTTAAAGATAATCAAAACAAAATCATTATGTTCACCATGTGTACCTCAAAATCTACTGCTATATTTTTAGAAAAAAAAAAAAAAAGAGAAATGAAACTGAAATTGGGGCAATCCCCATTTAAATGCATCCCATCCAAGTGCCATGAAGTGTCTCCTACAAATTTGGACTTTTAAAACAAGCTCTGTATAAGCAGCATCTCAAAAAATTGGATGGACTTTGGAATAGTGTGGTGGGGAAGTAGAACAAAATTACTTAGATATTTTAAGAAGAGCTCTTATTTTGGAGATCAAGACGCAATATGATAGTTCAACAAAAGGACTATGTGACTGAACATAATAGAAAATAAAATTCTTATCTTTATTTATATATTTATTTTTCTAAATTCAGTATAAAAATGTCCCTCTCTGTATATTCCAAAATTTGTGAACAAGTAAAATATTAAAAAAAAAATGTATTTAATAAAAAATTGCTGATTTTTAAATGATTAACAGAAATAAATATATAATTACACTGGTGTGCAAAACTTAAGCAACAATCATAAAATGCTAATTTTCAAGCATGCGAGTACGCAAATAAAAAAAAGATAATTTAAATAGGAACTATCCTTACATTGCAGCCAGTCCATGTGGCATCTCCATCAAATTACACAAGGTCATAAATGTCAGTCACTAAGGTGAAACAAAATATGGGATCGTTCATTTGTTTCATTATTAATCTCAGATGATCACTGTATGGTGACTCCATTGAAAAGTCACTGTGACTGTGTGATGAGCCACGAGGTGACATTACAATGAAGTCACCTTGTGACTCTCATGTGACTGTCATTTGAAGACTCAATTCTTAAGTCATCGTGAGCATTACATTATGATGAGTCACCAAATAATGGTACAATGAAGTCACATGGTGAGTTTCAAATGGCCGAGACACTACTGTGAAGTCACTGTTGCGTTCCTTTGTGAAAAGTCATCAGATGATTTCATTTTCTGTCACTTAGGAATTCGTCAAAAAACAACTATCATAATGACTTTACAATGGAGTCTCCAAAAGATGGTCACATGAGAGTCACAAGGTAACTTCATTGTAATGTCATCTGGTGACTCGTCAAAAAGCAGCAATCATAGTGTCATGTCAGCGCAGTGACCAAATCAGAGTAAGAATGAGACGAATGAAAGATATCATATTTCAGTTCATTGTACTGACTACGACACTTGTGACTTCAAGGACAGTCCACATCGACTGGCTATGTTCTTATGGTAGTACCTAATTTCTACATTTTATGTTCACAGAATTTTCTTTTGAGTACTCACATATTCAGAAATGAGCATTTTGTGATTGTTGCTTCAGTTTTGCACACTAGTGTATATTATACATGATCTAAAATATAAATCTAAGTAAAAATATATTTTTTACAATAAGGCAAAACCTTAAAATTTTTACCTCATTTCCATTATGATGATAATATATAAGTCCTTTGTTGATATCACGTTGAGTAAAATTTGTCAATTCTTGTCCAATCTTTTCCCAAGCATATTTTTTTAGTATATTGCCTGATACAGGCAGTTTTGATATAAAGAATACAACATATTCATCAGATGTATCATAGTCAACAGCTCTTAATGTTGAAGAAGTAATTTGAACAATACCCCCTTCACTTACTTTAAGGCCAACATTAGCAACTAAGGTTGGAGGATTATCATCTTTAGGAATAATGGTGATGGGAACTTTAGTATGAGTAGAATGGGACCCATCAAAAATGCGAAGATGTATACTGTCTCTTGTAGAATCACTATCATCATGAAAATATATTACAGATTCGGATATAATATCATTCTGCATAAAGGAAACAGCAGGCTTTTTATGAACTTCAAGACGTCCATGATGCAATCCACCAGTAACAAAAATTTTTACTTCATTTATGTTATCGCTATCAACTATTTCTAAATTATTTATTCTTAAAGGTCTTGACTGACCTTCCAACAAAACTATGCCAACATTCATTGAAACTCGAGGAGCAGTGGTAATTGCAGGTCGAATGGCAATATGCATAGTAAATGGATCGCTGTAAGCAAAATCAGGATCAGATATAACAAATCCTATTTCAAACATCTGTCGGTCTTTGAAAGATCTTGCAGGAGGCTTATAGGCAATATCAAAATTATTTAAATCTCTTTGTCTGAATGAGGTAATTGATCTTGTATGGTCAGAAAGATGAACAATACTTCCTTGATGTGGCAATAAAGGTTTTGAGATATTGAATATTAATTGATCAGATGGTGTTTCACTATCAGTTGCAGACAATACAGCAGGTGTAATAGCAGTAATAATAAATTGGTCAACATCCATCAAATACATACCAGAAAATGAAGCTTTAGGAGATAAATTTGGAAAACCTGGTTCTATTAGTACAGGAATATGATACCATTCAGAAATTAAATCTCCACTATTAAGATAAGGATCAGTAACTTCAACAATAATTAGAATAAAATCAATATTTGGAGATGGTGGTGATAAATGTTCATAACGTAAACCTAGCTGAAGAAAATCATCACATCTTCTTTTAATAACATCAATAGACCTTTTTTCTTTACCAAGTATAACTTTGCCATGAGCAGGTTTGTGCAAAATATGACGTGACATTCGAACTTTACAAATAGCTCCTTCTTTGCGACTGTAATTAAAATTCAGAACTGATGCATCTATTGGATCTGTTACTCCTAGGAATTCCTTCACAATCAAGGGTTGTAATGGTTGAATTACATCATATGAAGAATTTTCAATAAGAATGAGTAAATCGAAATACTCAGACATTGTATCTTCTTTCAGAAATTTATATGCTCTAAATTTTACAGTGTCATTCAAAAGTAAGGGAGATCCATGATGAACATATTTAACAACACCATAGTTGAAAAAACAATCAAAAACCTAAAAATAAAATAAGAATTATTATCAGTAGCTATTAAAACAAGTTAACATCTAATAACAATTCATAGTTTGACACTTATATAAAAAATATTTTTATTAAATACAAACCTGTGGTTCAAACAGTCCCACTTGCTGTGTCATAGGCTCATTACTGACAACTTCAACTTTACAAACTGAATCATCAGATGAATTTATAAATTGGAGGTTAGACGAGCTTATATATACTTCTCTACCAATCAACACTCTAACGTTTTCTTTTTTTAACAGTATTTGACAAATCACTTCAGAAAACAGGGGGAACAGAATATATATAAATAATTTCATTTCATGACATTTCATTTCTGAAAAAGAAAAAAATTAAATTAAATAAATATTCCTATGAAGGAAAAATAATTATTCAGTCAGACACTAACAAGGGTTTGGGCTTTCTAGTTATGAAATAAAATTTTTGTCTTCCTCATTGCTTATATAAAAATTTTGCCCTATTTTGGGAAAATACACAATCAAGAAATAAAAATCTCCATGTATAGTTTTGCCTGTGGTACCTAAATAATTACTCTGGTTGTTATGAGTCGTGTAATTTATTATTATTTAATAAGTGTTTCTTTTTTTATTATTTGCAAAGTAAAGTTTATTCTTTGATTTTTCCTAGTAATAAAAAGAAAAAATACATATTCTCTATGAGTGCAATATTTTTTCTTCATTAAATTTAGTGTATAGTCCCACTGATTTACTTATATGATTATAAAGCAATTTTTAAAATTTAAACAATGCCTTAATTTTGTTCTCAAATAATGTAATTGAAAACAAAAAATATTTTATAGATATAGAATAAGAAAATGAAAGAATCACTCCCCACTCCTCTCCATTTTCATTATTTATTTATTTATTTTTAATATTTTAGTTACAGTAGACTTGCAATTTAACGACCTACACTTGACCTCTGCAAATGGGACGTTAAATCGAATGGTCATTAAATCAAAAATACCCAACATTCTAATAAAGAAATATTGATTTATACAAGTTTTTAAAAAATATTCATAGTAATTTGTCTAAATTTTAGAATTTAGAAAAAGAAGTTATTGCATTACATGTCTCAAAATTTTGCAGCTATCCAGCTGAGCTTTGAATTTTTCATTAACATTCAACTTTTTGGCTTGAGCTTTCAGCCTTTAACACATTGCCATCGATCGACATATTCTTTGACCACATATTTTTCATCCACTCAAACAAGAGTACTCTCCAATAGAGATTATTTACCATCTTTGTTATACATTTGGTTTGCGATATAGATTCTTTTGCTTTCATTATGGCATACTGATTTTTTATTCTTGCGAAAGAGTGCTTTTTGGAATGTTAAACATTTTAGAAATTTTGCTTCATATTTGTTGTTTGTCCACACTTTTAAGAATTTTCATCTTCATATCGATGGATATACACGATTCTTTGTTACAATGGGAGATAGTTGCTGGACAGATAATTACACCTGTTTATTTTTTATTAAATATATTCAAAATTGTTAATTGGTCCAAATCATCCAAGCAACCTCATAGCAAATTGGTATATAGTTTTATATACCTTAGATAAATTTAAATAATATAAGTGATCGTATTTACCTACATTCTAGTAGAAGAGCAACGCGAAGCATTAATAAAATTAAATTATAATTCGCGTCAAAAAGTAATTATTAAATTTGAATAATTACGAATAAAATTAAGAGTTTGCGTTGTGAATTATTTAGACGAACTCTTCCACTTATGAATTAAACTAAAATTTAAGCTGTAAAAAAAAGAATTGACACACTTTAAATATTATTAATTAAATAATTACAGAAACTTTTTAAAACTTGATTAAATATTTTATTTACATTGAACATATCTATATACAGAAAAACATAATATTAATTCAAAAAAAAGAAAGCAACACTTTTGTTTGCTTCTCATTATTTTAAGTATGTTTAATCTTTTAAAAAAAAAAACAATATTTTCACGTACTCTAATTATTATAATTGTTTCTTTTTGCTAAAAGAAATACTCTCTTTCATTTTTAAAATTACCTTAATCTTATTTAATTATTGGTTTGGTCGGATCTCAGATAACTCTCTACCATAAAATATCAGAAAAGTATTTTTTTAAGATTTTTCATATGATCTTAAGTGGTAAAAGAAAATGTTTAAAATAGTACCTTCTTTTAATATACGGGATGGTGGCCTTTATTTCTCAAATTCCGAGTTGTTGCGTTGCTTAGGATCATGGCAATGTGTCATCAGGAACGCATCCTCAATTTGGCTTGATTAGGATCACTCCGATCTGTACATCAGGAAGACATCCTCAATTTGGCTTGTTTAGGCTCACTCCGATAGGTACCTCAGGAAGACAACCTCAATTAGGCTTGATTAGGCTGGATTAGGCTCGCTCCGATAGGTCCATCTCGCCTGGGCTTTACTAGGGCTTACGGGACTCATTGCACGGGCTTTCAGGAGAGCTCTTGCATCCTCTACATCTTTTTTCAGACTATCCTTTTTCAAAACTTATTCTTCTTGCACACCAGCTCCTGCAGTGGGAGGAACTATTTTTGTCTAGTCCACTGTTATTGGATGTGAGAAGATTTTTTATTATACTTCGATAGGCCTATTAGCTAGCAGTCTACAAATGGCCCCTAACATATACTTTAATATTATTATCTGCCTTAAAGTTTGGGTGGTCTGGAAAGTCATAAATTTATCCCAACACTTTTATTGAGGCCATAAATTGATTCCAACGTTTTTATGATTTTACGATTTCTAATTATACACCACTTTCCATTGGCTTGTCATAAAACGACACCATGGCGTCTGCGTATTGTTGTTGTCTGAGATCCGAACTCCATTCAACGTTATACATTCATTTTACAATACAACAATTTTTTAAAAATATATATTTAATCTTTAAAATCAACTTAATAATTTTTGTATGAACTTACACTCTTATTTTACTTAAATATATAAACATTATAATTTTACACTCATAATTATATTTTATAAAAAATATATATACAAACAGAAATAACAAATTACGCAATTTTACTTTGATTTAACCAACATGGTGCGGGAACATATCATAGTTATATGTTGCCCAGCATCTCTCCCGGTATCGGAAGAAAAAAAAATAAAAACTGATTGCTGGTTTTATTTTTTTTGTAAAGCTTGAAGGAATGTACGTGTCCATATGACTGTGTATCTACACAGTTTTTGAGCGAAGACTGTAAAGTTCAATTATCAATGGTTCTGGTATATTTTATAAGAAGTTCTTCTATTGTTTCATAACAGAAAGTTCAACACATGATAGCATAGTTGTCTGTTGACATTCACATTTATAGAAGACCTCTGTACTGACAATCAGACGTCTTTCTCGAAGCCTTTTTCCTTTACCACACACATGTTTACTAATTTTGTAACTTTACAGTTTAAGTGCCCAAAATACATTCAAAGCTATAATTTTGTCTGAAATTAATATGCCGAAATAAACCTCATTATAAGAAAAATAATGGCATACGCATTTGACATATTATTTCATCACATACAACCTTATGACACAGTGTTTTATCTAAAACACATTTTATACTGAATAAAAGTAAATACAATGCTTGTAATATGACATGTTATATTTTCACATAATTAATCTGATGTATTCAAATTATAATCAGAAAAAAATATTGTATACAAACTTGTTACATTATTTTATTTATTTGTTACTTCAAACATGTATGATCTGTCAAAATGTACAAGCTAATTCATCTCCTTTAATATATCATTACGCAATGCTTTCCAACTTTACCCGATACGAGAAAGAGAGAAAAAAAAAAAAAAGAAGAAGGAGGATTGAATAAAACCAGTTTTGAACGTCCCCGATTCTTTCGAAACGAGGGGTTGGTCAAGCTACTAATCGCTTTCTGTGAGGTGAATTGTGCTGTGACAAAATTTTACGACTTCAAAAAGTAAGTATTTAAAACCATTTCATGCTTGTAATTACCTTATTAATTAGTATAATTTCTTGATATACTTTCTTCTTAACTCACTGTGCATGCCTGTATGTAATTTTAAACATAATCTATGCATAAACAGTGTATGTATTTGTATCGTATCTAATGTAAACCTTCTGCTTTTTTTTTTATTATTTTGCAGGGGAAAAAATGGCGATTCTAGCATCTGCATTCTCCTGCCTTATACTGGAACTGAAGCGAGGGTGGCTTTTTATGCATACAGGTTTAAATCTAAACCAAATTGCCTTTCAGGATTAAAAAAAAATGCATATAATTTTCTTTAACTGATTACATTGTATATTTTTAGACCTTTTTAACAAACACAAATTTTGATTCATGATATTGTTTACTATTAAAATGTAAACAACACGGAAAAATGACTTCTACGGCCTCTCCAAAATGCAAAATATGCATTACGTTGACCTTAAAAATGCACCTTCATTTAATACTATTAAATAGTGTTGTCAGAAAATGCCATTGACGGAGAAGAGAACAATTTTTTTGTCTTAAATTATTATTTATTTAGCCAACAATTCTATCTTAAAAGATTGTTAAATTTTCATATTTATTTATTTTTTTACTGAATGAAATAAAAATTTATTTATTCAAAATTTTATTTATCATTAACATTCCGTATGTGAATTCTACTGTCTAAAATTTAATGATATGTTTAAAAATAAAAGATAATAAATTATTATTATTAATCCAACATTAATAATTATTATTTAATTATAATAAAAAAAAAATGTACTTAATACACTTGTATAATTAAAAAAAAAACAAAAGTAAATGATAATTACTACGTAACATCGTATGCAGCCATCTATGAGTACCCGGCCGGACCAAAGAACTTCTGCCAGCAGAAAAAATCTTTGTATACTCACAAACAACCACATCCAATTTTTTTTATAGATCAAGTTTTTAAAATAATTACTGTACGTACTATAAAAAAAATTAAGTAAATAAATTTATTAAGCCATACTACATATTTTAATAAAATTAAGGCCAATATATATAAATATATTTATTTATTTATTTTGCTTTCTTATGTTAAATTGGCCAAATTATATAAAAAAAAATTTTATGAACTCACACACTCAAATTTATCAATACTATGTATATTTATATGTGTTAAATTTAGAATTGCATTTAATTCTAAGGGAAAGTACTTAAATTCTAAACTAACATAAATTTATAAAATATTTTATTTAAAAAAAAAAAAATCTAATTTCTAGCTGATTTCAGCAAGATGTCATTTAATATTTATATTAAATAATTTTGCTAATACATTTTATTAATTGTTAAATTTGCATATTTTTATATATACAATAAAAATATAATAGTCTTACATAAAATTTTACACTACAACAATGTTATTAATTAATTTAACTTGAATTTAAGCCTACTTTAATTCTAATTGAATACCGTTAATAAAAGTAAATTAGCTTATCAAGTTAAATATAATATAAACTATGTTTGTCTAATGTTAATTTTGCTGAAAATTCCATAAATTTTAACTGTAAATGCTAATTGCTATACCTTTTGTTATTTATTTTGAAAACAACACGAACTTATATTTTATTTATTATTTTTTTTTTTATTAAATCTAGGAACTATACACTGAGCTAGACACTCCATAAATGTGTAAAACCTAAAAATCAAAAATTTTCCTAAAGAAAACTCAAAATGCTGCTTTTTACAATATAATATTACTAATTTTATTGTTTCTGAGCATAACATCTAGTAATTATACCATACTTAATTTTTTCTTCGATTCCTTTTTCAGCCAAGAATCCTGAAATTTATGCCTAGGTGATAACTATATATTGATGTATCTGTGAATAATTTTTCTACAAATATTTTGTTGGTGTTGGTGCATACCCAGCCGTAGGCCAAAATTGTACCCTATACAGAAAGCCTTTGGTGAGAAAATTTTAATTTTACTTCAATTATTTATTTGTGTATTTTTTTTTACTATTATTTTTGTGTGCAATCATGTTGAAATAACTTGCCTTGTCCATTGTTATACATATATATGTTTTTTTAAAAACCAATGTGCTACACCAAAATCCTTTTTTTAAATTTTTTTTATAACACTTTTGTTCATAAAACTTATCCCTGCTGTCTAATTCTAGACTTTAGCATATAAGTTGTACTTGAACTACCGGAGTAAATCTTAGCACTTTTTGTATATTTTATTATGTTTAGGCTTATAGCTGACCGCTATCCTAATATAGAGTGCACTAATAATTTATTCCTTGTCAACCATATATTTATATAAGAAAAAAATATATATATGAGTATGCTATAAAGCTGTTCTAACTACCCTGAACCTATAGCTTACACCTACTCATTTTAAAGAGTAATTCTGAAATTTTGTCATCTAAATTGTAAGGCTATTAGCAAAGGCTACCCTTATAGAAGACAGAAAAAATTCTCTTTTTTTTTTTTTTTTTTTTTTTTGAAAATTACTCCAAGATTATTTACTATGAAATTAATTAAGTTTTAATGTTATTTGGCTTTGTTAAGATTTTATATTTTCTAATTCATATTCGAAAAGAAAAAAAATATATAACTTTTGCCTGGAGCGAAATATTTCACTGCTCCATTGAAGTTTTGTGAAGCACATTACATAATTTTATAAGTATGTTTTCGGGTGCGCCCTGCACATTTGCTCAATATTGTAACCCTGAGACAAATTGGCATTCCCATGTTCCTATCCTTTCTTATTATTATTTTGAATTTTAAAAGGCAAGTTATTAATTTTGTTTCAATTTTTTTTTTACCTAAAAGAAAAAAAATTTATTTTTAAATTTTGAAAATTTTGAAATTTTGAAATTCGATTAATTATGCATTTTGATTTATTTTTAATACCAATTCATATCCCTTACTTGTCCCTTTGATCATCAGTTTTACCCTTATTTTTATACTTTTTTGGATACTTTTGAGCATTGTCTTTTAAATTCTCATTTTTATCCTCATTTGGATAATAACTGGCATGACTCTGAGGTTGACTATTTCTATATGGCACATGCTGAGGGAAGTAATTTGGTGGGGGTGGGGGATATGGAGCATATCCATAGTAACCACCTGTGGGTGCATAAGATTGAAAATGCCACTGCTGGTTTGGGTTAACAAATCTAGGATTAAAATTCGCTCTCGGTTGATACTGTCTATTATAAGAGTACCTTTTATTAAAATGCCGACCTGCGAAATCTCTGCTATCCTTATATGTATTTTTATTATCATTTTTGTACCAGCACGTTTCTAAAGTATGCGAATTTTTTTTACATAATTCGCACCATCTGCTTGATGCAGTGTCTTTTGTTTTAATTTTCAAATTGTTTATTTCGGAAGTCAAAATTTTAATTTGCTCCGCGCTTTCCATATTTAATTTTAACAATTTGTCCAAATTTTCCTCAGTGGAGGTTTTTGTAATCGAATTAATTTCCTTTGATGCAACTTGATTGTATGCATCTTCCATTTGTTTCGCAAATTTACATGCGTCGTTGAAATTTTTCGGCGCCATTCTTCGAATGTCCAAACTTAAATCTGCCCTAACTGATTCTAAAAATCTTGTGAATTTTATCATTTCAAATAAACTACCATTACCGTTGTCAATATTTTGGCCACTTTTATCTAGGTAAAGTTTTGCAGCCGCATTGAATTCACTGATAAAATCAGCGATAGCCTGCGCAGGTTTTTGCCTAAGAGAAAAAAAATTGCTTTGAGCCGCAGAAAAACTTGTTTTAGTAGAAAAAGTATCGATTAATTTTTCTTTAAATTTACCGTAGTCTTTTTCTGTATTAAGATTTTCTTCATTAGCTAATTTATCTCTAGCACTACCGACTAATTTAGTTTTTAAGAGCGCAAGTTTCGAAACATTCTCTAATTCCGTTTGTTTAATTAGATTATCGAATTCGTTCACGAAAAATTTAATATTAGACTCTTTCTTTCCGTCAAAGACGGGGATACAATTCAACAGCGTATCAACACTAGGTTGAGTCATTGTATTCTTTTTAGTTTTTTGTAGCGAATAATTTAGAGAAATAATTTTATTTTTCTGTCCTCTGGTTTTAACTCCAGAAGTATTTAAATCTACACTTCTCCTTTTAAATTTTCGCTTATTGTTGGGCATAACCTTATAACAGAATGTTTCTGTTTATCATACTTTTTTTTTTTTTTTTTATATTACCACATATGTATGAAAATATTCTAAATTGCATAAATACATAAAAACAACAACACTAAAATTTAAAAAAAATTTCTTAGGAGATGAAGTTGTTTTGTATATTATTCTTTTACACACATAAATACCCCTAAAATATTTATAATACACGTATATATAAAAAACAACATAATTTCATTTAACAGAAAAATATCTGTCTTTTTCTACAGAAAAAACAATCTTATTATTTTTTTTTTTTTGTAAATATTGTACTACTACTTCGTAGTACGACTCATAAATTTTCTTTTGTATCAAGGTGATACAATTTCAAAAATCGTGATCTATTGACATTTCAATCATTTTTATATCAGACATATTATAAAATTTTACTCATTATTCTTATTATTATTATTATTTATACATTATATAAAAAAAAATTATTTTTACAAATGTGTCATCTGTGATGTGAATGCCATTATTTTTCAATGGTAACTGAGATCCAACCACAAGAGAAAAGAGAGAAAAAAAAAAACAAAATTGTAATTCCTAAATTTACCTATTATAAATCCCAGAATTATTTTTTTCATTTCCTTTTTGTTTTTTACTAACATATATTATTCATTTTTATTTATATAAAATTATTATATGTGTGTCATTATTGTTACAATAATAAATTTAATTTTAATAAAATTTTAATCAATTAAACTTACATACCTACAATATCTTTAAAATTGTGACATTAAAATAATACTTAAATTTATTTTCCTTTATTATTATTATTATTATTATTATTATTATTTCTAATGACCTCAGATGAACGTTCCTGAGTCATAGCACCATTTTACTATCTAATGACCTCAGATGATCGTTCCTGAGTCAGAGCACCATTTTACTTTCTAATGACCTCAGATGATCGTTCCTGAGTCAGAGCACCATTTTTACTTAATGAAGGGGGGATGCTGGACAGATAATTACACCTGTTTATTTTTTATTAAATATATTCAAAATTGTTAATTGGTCCAAATCATCCAAGCAACCTCATAGCAAATTGGTATATAGTTTTATATACCTTAGATAAATTTAAATAATATAAGTGATCGTATTTACCTACATTCTAGTAGAAGAGCAACGCGAAGCATTAAAAAAATTAAATTATAATTCACGTCAAAAAGTAATTATTAAATTTGAATAATTACGAATAAAATTAAGAGTTTGCATTGTGAATTATTTAGACGAACTCTTCCACTTATGAATTAAACTAAAATTTAAGCTGTAAAAAAAAGAATTGACACACTTTAAATATTATTAATTAAATAATTACAGAAACTTTTTAAAACTTGATTAAATATTTTATTTACATTGAACATATCTATATACAGAAAAACATAATATTAATTCAAAAAAAAGAAAGCGACACTTTTGTTTGCTTCTCATTATTTTAAGTATGTTTAATCTTTTAAAAAAAAAAACAATATTTTCACGTACTCTAATTATTATAATTGTTTCTTTTTGCTAAAAGAAATACTCTCTTTCATTTTTAAAATTACCTTAATCTTATTTAATTATTGGTTTGGTCGGATCTCAGATAACTCTCTACCATAAAATATCAGAAAAGTATTTTTTTAAGATTTTTCATATGATCTTAAGTGGTAAAAGAAAATGTTTAAAATAGTACCTTCTTTTAATATACGGGATGGTGGCCTTTATTTCTCAAATTCCGAGTTGTTGCGTTGCTTAGGATCATGGCAATGTGTCATCAGGAACGCATCCTCAATTTGGCTTGATTAGGATCACTCCGATCTGTACATCAGGAAGACATCCTCAATTTGGCTTGTTTAGGCTCACTCCGATAGGTACCTCAGGAAGACAACCTCAATTAGGCTTGATTAGGCTGGATTAGGCTCGCTCCGATAGGTCCATCTCGCCTGGGCTTTACTAGGGCTTACGGGACTCATTGCACGGGCTTTCAGGAGAGCTCTTGCATCCTCTACATCTTTTTTCAGACTATCCTTTTTCAAAACTTATTCTTCTTGCACACCAGCTCCTGCAGTGGGAGGAACTATTTTTGTCTAGTCCACTGTTATTGGATGTGAGAAGATTTTTTATTATACTTCGATAGGCCTATTAGCTAGCAGTCTACAAATGGCCCCTAACATATACTTTAATATTATTATCTGCCTTAAAGTTTGGGTGGTCTGGAAAGTCATAAATTTATCCCAACACTTTTATTGAGGCCATAAATTGATTCCAACGTTTTTATGATTTTACGATTTCTAATTATACACCACTTTCCATTGGCTTGTCATAAAACGACACCATGGCGTCTGCGTATTGTTGTTGTCTGAGATCCGAACTCCATTCAACGTTATACATTCATTTTACAATACAACAATTTTTTAAAAATATATATTTAATCTTTAAAATCAACTTAATAATTTTTGTATGAACTTACACTCTTATTTTACTTAAATATATAAACATTATAATTTTACACTCATAATTATATTTTATAAAAAATATATATACAAACAGAAATAACAAATTACGCAATTTTACTTTGATTTAACCAACATGGTGCGGGAACATATCATAGTTATATGTTGCCCAGCAATAGTAAAAAAAAGTTTGTAATAAAATCAGTACACACCATGCAAATGGTTTAGCATTGACGAAATGGCTCCGAAAATTTTGCACATCGACAGATTATCCCGCCACTTTTGTGATGATCACTAGCCAGTCAAATGCAATCAAAGAGCCAGTGAGTGTGTTCTGCAAAACTACAGGCAAAGGGACAGAGAAATGTCCCAGAAATTTAAGAAAACCTGTTAGGTACATTGTCAGCAAGGAGGGGGGGGGGGGGGGGAGGGAGGCTGTACACGATGTGTGAAATGTTTAGAAGAAGGAAATGTTCAGTTAGTTGTTTTTTGTTCAGGCTTACTTCTTTTCTTAGTACAAAGTTCAGTTATTTCATGTTTTCAGAAAGGTCGCTAAATCAAGATATGGATTATTTATGAGTCGATAAAATGAACGAGAAATAACATTGTGAGTATTGAGTATTGGAAAACGGTTGGGACTTCATCCAATAATCGCTAAATCACAGGAGGCAGCTAAATCGGTGGTCGCAAAATTGCGCGTCTACTCTATTTGATTAAAAAAAATATTCAAAATCCTACATTGATTTTTAAAAAATAATTCTAAATGTGTTTTTTATACATTTAAATACATTTTAGCAAGTCTAAGTTATATGTCAAAATGTCATAAAATAATGGCAGTGTTAGAAAAGGTATGTACACTAAGTTTTTCCCAAATCCCTGTCAGTGAGTTTCAAGGTCTGGTTGAATTGACATGACCATCTGCATATATAATTTAAAAACAAAAATCTTTTGAAAGGACTCTGAATTGCTAAAAATAGTTATTACATGGACAAGCATTCTAGCTGCAAAATCAAGATAAAAAAAAAAATAAAAAAAAAAAATCATATTCAAAATTTTAAATATGATTTACATGAAGCAATTAAAAAAAAAAATTCAAATTATTAAAACATTTGGGTAATGGAAAAAATAATTAAAATAGAATATCTTGGTTTTTAATTCAAGTCAGAATGAAAAATATGAGTTTAACATGTAAATAATTATAAATGGTTTTTTAAAACAGCAAAATTTTCTGGTCTATAGACCAAAATACAAATTTCATGCTTCTTTTAAAAGAACTTTTCATCAAAAGAATATTGATGTAAAATTTCATGTATAATAATAATATAAGAGAAAGAACTGATGGACTGATTGACTCATCAACTCAGAGCTGAAACGACTAAAGTCAGGATCTTGAAATTTGGACATTGACATAGGCAAGCAATACGAAAGGATTTTTGAAAATTCATCTCTTAAGGGAGTTAAAATGGGAGGTCGAACATTTCAGGTCCTTTTTCCATATCTCAGGAGCAGTTTTAGGTAGGAGCGTAAAATTCAGCATAACAAAGTGACAAAAAAAAAAAAAGTTACATAGATGCCATTATGAAATATTTTTGCTAAATGCTATGTCATTTTATTGATTTAGTTTTTGATATTGCCAGGGAAATCATATATTTTTCTCTTACATGCACCAAAGAAAATGTACATTCTCATTAATAAAACCAAGGGTTTTTTCCTACGTTGAGTCAAAGTAACTTCATTTTTTCCTGATTGTCTTTTAACGATTTATGTGTGGGAATGTACAGAGCTCTGTTAATGTGATTGCCATATTTATTGCATTTTTATATATTTTACCTGTAAGGCCCTCATGGTTAACATGAACAAAATCAGGTGGTTCTGGTAAGAATAGTTAAAACTATATGTGCAGAAACATTTATTTTATCTAATTTTTTTATAAATTTAAATAATTATGTATGTGAAAATAATTGAATGTTTTTGCTGTGAAAAAGACATGTTTGTTTAGGAATCAAATTAAGAACCAACAGACAGAAAGACAGTATGCTACCAATTTTGCTGTCCAGTCACTTGTGAATGAATGTAATTTAGCTAATTATAAACTGTAATGTTAATGTTGGGCCTTGTTTTCTCAACATTCCATGGGTATTGTGTTTTATAACTTTTATATATTTAATGTATATTGAATATTGATACACAAAGGCTCACTGTATTCTCTGTTTCTGACCTCATATATCCACCTTATAAGAAAGAAAAAAAAATAGTTGATTTTTGGACCTAATACAACATGAGCAAATTTTCTTAACTTACCAGAAAACAATTGAAATTTTCTCTCTCTGCATAATTTTCCAACAAAGTAATGATCGAAAGAATCTGCTGATTTTTTTTTTTCTATTAATTCTTCAGCCAATCTCGATATATTCTGTGATCATATGCCAGAAAGCGATCAATGGTAAATCTATTGGTAAAAAGAAAAAAAAATCGATTACAATCATAAAAAAATTCAGCAAAAAAGCTATATTTATTAACAAATCAATAATTAAAATTTCTTCATAAGAGCTACAAGTCATTTAAGGCCAGAGTTTTTAATCCTCTCACATATAGGGGAGACTTGGGAGACTTGATCCCTAGGTCTAAAACCAGAGAAAAAATGCAATTAAGTCTTTGAAACTGAAAACATTAATAAAGTGATTCCTTATCAACAGATCTAGCAACATAATTTCATTCATTCATTTTTAATTTTTTTTAAGAAAGCAATCTCTGTTTTTTTACACAGGGTGTCTACAGAAATTCTAAAAAAAAGTTCCCTGATTTTTCCATGATTTCCCTGACTATTTTTATCAGACTTCCCCGATTTCCATTATTAGCAATACACATACGGTATTTTTCATGTATGCTGATTCCTCATATAACACACTTATCCAGCTTGCTAATATCTCATTTGGGAGAAAAAACAAGAGAAAAACATAAAAATTGCCTAATATTCATTAAGTATTGGTTGACAGTTTTATAAATCCGAACTCAGCTAACTTCATAACGTCCAACATCATGTAGAAGCCAATGGATATAGGGTGACCAGAAAGTTTCCCCATTTTCTGAAAAATATTCAATTCTAAGACTTATCTAAATCTGACGGGATAACTAACTGGATTAAGCTGGGCACCTGGTCAGGTTATGCTAATGTATCATTTAAAATTTTTAAAAATGTGTAAATTACCTTCAATATAAGTGCTATGTACAGAAAATCAAGACATCTGATCACCTTAATTTACATTAAATTTCAAAAACTCATACCATGCGCATCTTTTAAAAAATATTGGGAAAGATTAATCAGCATGTGAAAAAATATGGTACATAAAATAGACGAATCAGTCTCGTTGATTTTCCAGTATTTTTAGAAAGTTCCCTGACATTTCCCTGATTTTTCCAGAGTGATAAACCTCCCTGATTTTTCCATGATTCCCTGATTTCCAGATTCTGTAGACACCCTGTTACAATCAAACTTCTTTTTGAGTAGGTAGTTTGAGTTTCATATTTTTTGCTAAATAAAACTAAATTACTTAATTTCATTGATATAATATACTAAGATTCCTCACTGCTTAAATGTTGTTATTTAAATCCAACACAGTTTCTTTATTTTTGATTTAGCATTTTTTCCCCACAAACATGCACATTAAAGACACTTGATCCCTGTTGTATGGGGAGACTTGATCCTGGGGATCAAATGTCCCCAAACCAAAGTTAAGCTAAATTAATGTTAAATTTTATTAATCCCCTGCTTCTCATTGTGACATTTAGATATTATCTGTATTAGTTAGAATATGGTTACCTTAATTTCAGATGGCTGACAAAGATACAAAGTTAATATGTGGCTGCTTATGATGGTTATCAAACACATGTTAGATGAATGCACATGTGAGACATACGTCTAACTTGGCAAAATTTTTACAGCACTTCGTAAAGAATGTAAGATATTATAATCAAAACAGTAAAGTGTTAATCATATAAAATAATCATGCTGACTATATAAGCATTGAGAGGTTGAATTATGCCAAAGAAAATGTAATAATTTTGTTAAAAATATCACCACACACTTCTCACAAATTGCAGCCTCCAGATCATGCTGTATATGGACCACTTAAAAGATATTTTAATGTGGCTGCTCAAGACTGGATGACTAATCATCCAGCTCAAAGACAACAATTTATCAAATTGCTGAACTGAACGGGATTAAATCCTAAAGCCATGGTGACAACTAACACAATACATGGGTTTAAAATCACTGGAATATATCCCTTAAACAGGAATTTCTGAAGATGATTTTTTATCTTCATCCGTCTCAAATCAACCATTAACTCCAACTAGCAGTAAAAAAAATTACAGTTAAACCAAACATAGTGACACCAGAAGACATACAAGCCTTCCCTAAAGTTTCATTACCAAAAATGGAAAAATCTAAAGAAATGAAAAAAGGTTCTTCAAAAATTTTGACAAGCACACCAGCTAAAAGACAGAATGAAGAAGAAATACAAGATTGTCACCTGAATAAAAAACAAACATCGGGAAAAACTCATTTCATCTGAAGAAAAAAGTAAAAACACTAAAAATGAAAGACCCGAATCTCCAGAAAGTTATAAAAACAGTTATAGTGTTTATGATTCAACCTACCCAGATCCACTTGATGAACATTGTGATGAAATCATTGAAGATCCAAAAAATTTGTCGATTGATGAAAATGACTTTGTCATAGTACGATTTCTGGGAAAGAAGAAAATTAGTCATTTTGTAGGTAAAATTTAAAAGAAGATTTTATAATCTGAATGTGAAATCAATTTTCTAAGAAAACCAGTACTTAATTTCGACCAATTTATTTATCCAGAAAATGTTGATAATAGTGTTATGGACAATGATGACATTGTCCAAAAAGTACCAAAACCAACCACGCTTGGTGGAATTCTTCGAACTGCAATAATTTTAATATTTACATTTGATTTTTCAAACTTTGAAAATGTTTTTGGATCATTAATTGTGTTTTTCTCCCTTTTTACATGTTAGTCAACAATAAATTTGATTTCTACTACTTAATTTGAATGATTTCAATGCATCTATTTCAAGGATCAAGTCTCCCTTGGCAAGGGATCAAGTCTCCCTGCAACTGGGGACACTTGATCCTTTTTTTATTTTTTGGAAATCAATTTATTTTTATTTTAAAAATGGTTTTTCAAAAATAAAAAAAATACTACAAGAAAGACATATGAGCCTTTAAAAATAACTGGAAACATTTTTTAAAAATTTTGTTTTTTTCCAAAATAAAAATTAAAAAATGAAAAGGGGATCAAGTCTCCCAAGTCTCCCCTACAGATTCAGCCATTTTTATGGTTTTTAATAAACAATTGCAAAATCGTGATAAGTGATTACTGCAAATTATTGAAAATCCCAACCCTTTTTACTCAAAAAGGAGTGTCAGAGTGGTATCTCTGTCTTAAAACTGTAGGTATCTCTGTGTGAGATTCTTAACTTAAATTATAAACAAGAAAGAAAAATCATACATCAAGCATAGATTATGAAACACCTTCCAATACTTCCAGAATACTTTAACAAAACTTTTTGTTTAAGGGGAGACCACCTACAGTAGCTCCATATTGCTTGATTTTAACACAATATTTAGAAAAACTTTGGAGCTGTAAATATTTCTACAAATTAAACAATTTTTTTAGAATAAATTGTACAAATCTTTGTTTATGTATTCCTTTAAATAATTTTAATGATACATATTTAGAATTTAGTTTAATTAAGACAGACTAATTAAGTATTTTCAATGACATACATGTGTTGTGCGCAAAAGATTTCATGACAAGTTTCCCTAACCAAGCTACTAGCTTGGTTAGGGTAACTGCATTTAATAGAGAGACTGTGGCAAAGATATTTAATAACTATTTATAGTTTACAAATAGCTCATTTGAACCTAGTGACATTTGTAATTGCAACGAGACTGGGATAAGCACAGTTCGTGTTCCTCATAAAATCATAGACACCAAAGGAAAAAAAACAAGTTGGAGGAATGATGTCTGCCGAAAGGGGAACAACTATCACTGTGATTGCTGCTGTTAGTGCATCCAGAAACAGCATTTCCCTTTTGTTTGGTTTTCACAAAGTCAACTTTAAACAATTTATGCTTCGTGGAACGCCTCCAGGATCAATCGGAGCTGCAAACCCATCAGGCTGTTCAAATGAGACCATATTCCAACATTTTCTGAAAAATGTTAGACCTAGTATTGAAAGGCCAGTATTGTTATTATTTGATAACCATGAATTTCATATTAGCATACCAGTAATTGATTTGGTCAAGGCTAGTGGTGTGCAATAATGATGTTTCATCCATACACTTGCCATAACATGCATTGCTGGTTGGTTATGGTCCTGTTAAAGTCTTTTACAATGAAGCTGTAAATAATTGGATGGTTTATCCTGGAAATGTTGGGAATACTCTCACAATCTACAATATTGCTGAACTTGTGGGCATTGCATATTCTTAAGGCGTATTTCCAAACACTATTAGGAAAAGTTTTAGGGTCACAGGGTTAGTGCCTTTCAATGAGAACGTTTTCTCTGATGACGAATTTTTTGCAGCTACTGTAACAGACAGACTGATGCTGCAAGAAATTGATTTTGATGAACCATCAACGAGTGGTGCAGCTCAAACTGACCATATCATTCCTCAATGTAGCAGTTCGAATCTATTGCCACTTATCATTACACCTGAAGATTTGAGGCCTCATCCAAAACTGCAGGCAAGGAAAATGTGAAATAGGAGTCGGCCTAAAGGGAAATCTCGTATCCTGACTGATAATACTCCTGGAAAGCTAATTATTGAAGCTGAAAAAAAACGCAACAATCTAAGTGCAAGATACGACATACAAAGTTCTTCTTAAAAATGGTAAACAAAAAGAAATTTCTCCCTAAGGACAGTTCAGAATCTGGTAGTGACACCAAAATTTCTTCGAGCCTAAATGAATTTGATCTGTCAGATGAATGTTGTTAGATAGCGGACCAGCAACAATTTGGGAAAGATAGATTTGGAAGAGAGAAATTTTATTCTTGATAAAATTGCATGTAAAAAAACCTATTTTGTCGCAGAGATCTGTGATATTAAATATCCAGTATTTCATATCCAATATTTGAAAAAACAAACTTTAAGTGGGAAGTTTATATGAGAAGATGAAAAGCTGTATATTTATATTGAAGACATTGTGACTAAACTTCCAGGTCCTACTACTGCCAGTGGATCTGCTCGATAGTTAGAATGCTTGTCATTTGGAGTGGTCTTTTCATCATATAAAGTGGAACAAGCAAACATAAAATACAAATGTTTATTGTGCTTATATAATAAACATTTAACTCATAACTCCTCATCCACAAGCATAATCTTTTATAAATAACTTCCTCATTGATATCTAGTGAAAAAACATAAATAATCAGGAGCTATAATTTAGAAAAGAAAATTTATTTACTGAGATAACTGTTTGTGTTGAAAATACGTTTAATCTAAATAATTGTTGTAATTTAGGATTTTTCATGTTTATTGAAAAAACTGAAATTGAAACATTATGGTTCTTTTGTTTGTGAAATAACTCTCTTTATTAAATATATCTGTCATCTATTGAGTGTAATATCAAGAACATTTTATCAAGGCCACTTCCTGGTTCAGAGTAATCTCCAGTGCAGCTACACTAGAGGAGGGAGATGCCAGAGTTCATTCTAGGTGTTTTTTGCGAGGCGGGGTGCCCTGCCTGCCCTTCTTTACAAAATTTGCCACCCTGATGCCCCCACTGCCCTAAAGCCCCGCTCCATGAGTCCTATCACTCGAAAAATTGGCCGAAAAAAACCCCCCTTTAAATAAATTTCATTCCAGCAAACTGTCAACTATTTGTAAACATCAATGATGTCCCGGACACGCTATAGCGCGTAAATTACGCGAAAAATCGGAGACGGCACGCAAAAAAAAGGCTCTTGCTCGGCCCGTGAGACGCATAATTTTGTTAAAAAATAGCGGATAAAAGCCGAATTTTGCCAAAGGATCTCGAAAAAAGGCGGCACATTTCATCATAATATCACGAAAAAACACGATTTTCGTAACAGGGTGGCGAAAAAAAAGTGGATTTCGCCAAAAAGTTGCGAAAAAATAGCGAATTTCGTCAAAAAATCGCAGAAAAAAGCCGAATTTTGTCGAAGGATCACGAAAAAAAGAGACACATTTCTTAACAATATCACAGAAAAAATACTATTTTCGTAACATGGTTGCAAAAAAATAGCTGATTTCGTCAAAGAATTGCGAAAACATAGCGAATTTCGTCAAAAAACTGCGGAAAAAAGCCGAATTTCATCAAATGATTTTTTCGTGCAAAAAAAGCACAAATCTCGGCAAAGTATCGCAAAAAAAAAAAAAAAACGCAATTTTCATAACAGGGCCATGGATATCGTCAAAGAATCGCGAAGAAATAAGGAATTTCGTCAAAAGATCACAAAAAAATAGCGAATTTCGTCAAAAGATCTCAAAAAAGCTGAATTTCGTCCAGGGATCACGAATAAAAAAGCTAATTTCGTCGAAGAATCGTGGAAAAAACGCAAATTTCGTAAAGGATCACGAAAAAAATGCAATTTTTGTCAAAGGACCGCAAAAAAGGCAAATTTCGTCTAAAGATCACGAAAAAACAGCAAATTTCGCCAAAAACATCGCAAAAAAATGGCACATTTCGTGAAAAAAGGCAAATTTCGTCTAAAGATCGCGAAAAAACACAAATTTTGTCAAAGGTGGTGCAAAAAAAACCACATAATTAGTGCCGGGAGTGTATCCCCTTCCTCTCTGCTGTAACCTTTCAGAAAATTAACTGTAAATTTCAGAATTTTTTTTATACACAGAATAACCCCTAGAGCCGGTAGAATGTCTGCTATATGTAGTAATAGTCTTCTAACTTTCTACTGGCACTTGCCAAAATCCAAACACCCCTTGTCATTTGAAAATTTAAAGCTTGTATTTACACCGTTCAATGAAAAATGCATATTAAATAGTTTATTCAATTTATAGGTCCTTAAACTTCTTTGATTTTTATTTAAAGAAATGGGTATGGACCCTGTATTATAGATTAATAACGAATCATCTGATTTAAGAATAAAATCTTTATGCTAATGATAAAAGGTGTGTCAAATATGTTGTAAATTTTACTATTTAACATAGAGGTCTGCACGGGCCGACATTTCCAGGCCCGGGCCTGGCCCGACTCATAGAAAAAAAAATTCGGCCTGGCCCAGCCCGTACAAAAAAAAAATCAGTCCCGGCCCGGTCAAAAAGTTAAATGTTCGGCCCGAGCCCGGCCCAGCCCATAGGAAAAGATTTATTGGCCCGGCCCAGTATAACAGCTAAAAGTTTGGCCCGAGCCCGAAAAAGAGTTAAAATCTCGTCCCGAGTGAATTTCTACAAAACATTGATTTCTACGTCGATTTGATTAAAAATTTCTCGCCTACCAGGAGTTCAGGCCAAAAATATTTATCTTAACTTTTTTTTTCATGTTTATAATCTTCATTTTTATAGAGTGCCGCAGGGTGCAATATTTATTTTTTTTAATGAATCTCTATTTCTTGTATGTAAATGTTTCAGTTATCATTAATATTGTTAATCCATATTATTATAAATTATTGTCCATCCATCCATTGTTAATCCATATTCTACATGCATTGAAGTGTTAAAAATGTGAAAAATGCTATACAATAAAATCTAAGACGGAATTGTATAGAAAAGATAAAAATGCGTTTTAGACAAGTTCCCATTTTAGCAAGTGTAAATGTATTATATATTCTTTTCTTACGTATTAGTATATTAATTTTGAATGGAGCAACACGTTTTTCAGTTTAAAATAAGATTCCGTCATAGGCAGGTTCTTTTTCAAAAGTTTTACTATATTTTAAGAGGCTTAGAAATCCATTCTTTAAAAAGAATGAATTGTAATGTTTAATTGTAGAATAATAGCAATTTAAAAATATACGCATTTTTTGAAAAAATTTTTGGGCCAAGCCGAGACAATGATTTTCATATGGGCTGGGTCAAAACTAGGACAGAAAATTTGGGCCATGAAGACTAGGAATGAAACCAGTCCTGGCTCTGTACAGAAAAAAAAAGTTCGGCCAGGCCCAGCCCGAACCTTCTGGTAAAAAGTAAGGCCCCGGCCCGTAAAGAGTAGTGACTAAGCCCGGCCCGAGCCTTATGAAAAAAGTACGGCCCGGCCTGAGTGCCGTGAATGAAATTAGGCCTGAGCCTGGCCCGTGCAGATCTCTAATTTAACCTTTTGCACTTGTTTGTTGAGTGTGACTTTCATGGTAATGGCCCATAGAGTGAATTTAATGACTACTACAATTTCTAAACAATAATCTCTGAGGTAAATTTCCACAACATTTTCAATGTAAATTACCATGAAGATTATTGCTTAGAAATAGTGGTAGCTAAAAAGGCGACCACTGAGATCCCTGTGCAAAAAATGGTCATCAGTTTGTCCAAGTCCACTAAACATAAGAGAGTAAAGGGTTAAACTATGTCTATAGTAAATTCAATATATCAATATAAAATCAAAGTTTGTAAATGCATTTTACATGTACACACACTCAAACACTAAACTATTTTTTTTTATAATTCATGAACGTGCCCCTTTTTTTTTCTTTCAAGTGTCCTTTTATGGCGAAGTGCACCCTGCCTGTCCTTGATCCTAGAATGAACTCTGGAGATGCAGTTCAATGTCTGACCTGAACACACACAACAGTGCATTGCTTGGCTGTAACATTTTAACTTCGCACCCGGGTATCCAAACCAGGGTTGTAATTTTAACCGGTCAAAATTGATTTTGACCAGGACACTGGACAAAAGTGGTTTTAACCGTCCAAAAGTGGTCAGAAATGGTCAAAACTGCTAAAAATGGTCTTAATTTTAATAATTTTTTCTTTCCAATTAAAAGTAACTTAATAAGTAATAAAAGTAACAGGCAGTTAAAAAAATAATACACTGATAAGTTAAGGAGGCTCATTAGTAAAATATGCTTATGCAATACAATAAGAAAGCTAGATCCATAATTGCCCTTTCATTGTTAATTGCGTATCAACAGGGAAAAAGTCATTCTTCCTTTCAGCTGTTGATACAATGGTATCTAAAAAAACTGCCCAGTATTGTTTAAAACTAGCAGCTGATGCTAAAGAAGAGGTAGAAAACAAGTTTGTAAAGTAAGAAGTTTTGTAAGTGACAATGAAAACAAGATTAAACGCATGAGAGATGATTTTAAAAATGCATATACAGACGAACTGTTTATTTCTTATGGATGTGCTGCACATTATTTGAATCTTATGGCACAAGATATTACAAACACAAACAAAGTTAGTTCAATAATGAAGATGTTATTGAAATTAAAAATTGCAGATGAGCATGAAGAATGATATTGATGCTAACATTGTTAAAATCATTAACAATGTAGGCATATACAAAGAAGTAAAATATTTACAAAATCAATTTATTTCCCTTGCTATAGATAAATTTGAAAAAGAAGATGCTACTATATCTGATGCATGTGACGAATGGTTAAGATTGCTAAAAGAGAAAGATCTTGAAACTTATTCTAAAATGATAGTCTCAATTTAATGAAAATGTTACCCCAGTTCATTTTCTGGCTTATTATGCTTAATCCTGCCGACATGGGTCATGGGTAAAAGTATTTATGAAGAGCAGCAAGAAATAGCAAGGCAATGGTTACACAATAATATTGATCCTACCTTTTTGCATCTTGTGATTGCATTTCAAGCAGAACCCTTACCATATCCAAAATCCTGTTTTTCTGAAAGTGTAAAAGATACAATTGGGCCTGATATCTGGTGCATAGCAATGGAGAAGGTTAAAGGAATTGATATAAAATTTGTTGAATTCACATTACATCTAATGAATTGTTGTGCCAGATCGTCATCAATTGAAAGATTGTTTTCTAAATTTGGAATAATCCAAAATAAATTACGAAACCATCTAAGTTTAGAGACAATCGCAAAATTTGTTACTTGTAATCATTTTTTAAATTCAATACAAATTACATAAAAACGTAAAAAAGCTTGTGTAAAAAAATAATTAAAACATTTGTGATGCATGAGTATCTTGGTGTTATGTTATTTATGTTATGACTTTTTAAATTTGGTATTTGCTGATGTTATGTTACTTATATTATGACATTTTTAACAAATGTTAACTTAGTTTTTAACATATGCTAGTAAAACATATTTGATTAGTAGTAAATAAATTGAATAGTCAATTTCAGTGGTCAAAATGGTCAAAATTGATTTTGACCAGGACGGTTAAAACCGGTTTAAACCACTGGTTAAAACCACCATGGTTAAACTTAGACAACCCTGATCCAAACCCTGGTTACTGTTAACTAACAAGCATGCATTCCTGTGCACATGCAGGAAATTATACATGATTCAATATATAATTTTATTTTCATCTCCTGTTAATTTACTGTATTTCGACCCGCAACACACACAGTCTATTTACATTTAGTGTAGGCACTGGAGAGATGTATCTTGGATAATCTTCAAAGCTGTATTTACTAAACTAATTTAGATATAGTGAAGCGTACCACAACATTTGAGCGCAGCTTGCAACACCGCATCTTACCACAGTTTTTTAATAAAGTTTTCACCCTTCTTATTTGGGATTACAACGTTCGGCGGAGCACCTCGCATCACATTTATCACAGATAAGTACATTTTATCTTATTATTATCGGTTTGGCTTTTTTTTTTTATGCTATTTATCTCATTCGTGAAAGAAACTAATTCCATAAGAATTACCTTATAAATTATAGAAAAAAAAAATATTATAGAAAATTTAAGTACAAATATATTTATTCGCCGCACATATCTATTCATTTTTAATGACACTAACCAACTATTATTATTTTCTTTCTCTCCCCCCCCCCCCCCTTGCCAAGTGCAGATGACATATTTCTTCTGAGTATAAGAGACTTTTTCCTTTGCCATTTACGCAATTATAAAATTCTATCGGCATTATACTTCAGAAGTGACAAAGAAAAAAAAAATTATAAATCTGTTTTAATACCAAATTAATAATGCTTTTAAAAATCTTTATCTTTATGATTAGATTAGATGCCTAAGTAGAACGAATTGTCTGTGTAAAAAATTCTGCAATCAAGATCGAAAATGTAAAAAACAGCCTTTGTACAGATTAATCTCAGCTATCCAATGCAAAAAAAAATCATTTAAAAATACTGAAATGCAATCAAGATATCTTTATAAATTTCCTCTATAGGATTAGCATTAGTGAATGGGTCTTTTCGCTTGACTAAAGTAGCCTCTCCATAACAACTTCTGCAATCAAGATCGAAAATGTTTTTTATCCTGCAAGTTGCATCCAGAAAATAGCCACAGGCAAAATTTCACACCATAGGAAGACTTTCTCATACTCCCCGGTGAGTAAATCGATGTTGTTTGTACCCCCCCCCCCCCTTTTTTAAGAGGGTGGTTCTTAGCTAAGGCGTGGTTTTCAGTCTTTATGACTGTTTTAAAGAAAAGTGTTTCAATTTTTTTTTAAATGCTGCATAGATTACAAATTTTTTTAAAGCAAAATAAAAAGCAAGTTTGGAAAGCGAAATAATCAAACTATGCATGCCACTTTACCGAATTTTAAAATTTCAAACCGATTTTACGCAGTAAGACACTAAAGACGAACCTTTAAAGAACTTAAAATAATGCATCTAGAACGCCTTAAAATTAAAAAAAATAATAAAATTTTAAAGTGACGTGCATAGTTTAAGAGTACAGCTTTTGAAAGTTACAAAAAGTACCAAATTCGGGCAAAATGCAAAAAAATAAAAGTTATAAATTTCTCCCATTGAAATAACATTAGCCGCTCTATCTCGGAACGTTACTGAAGTAGCCTCTTAAGAGAGAAAGCTAAGTAACTTATAATGACTTTTGAATACATTAATAAAGTCTATTATAAAAAAAGTATCCAGCACCTGTAAATATTAAGATGACATTAAATAAATACATAGTCAAATCCTGACACACAAAAGTGTGGTACTGGAAGAGAGGAGAAAGGTATTTACAACTAAGTATTTTGAAGATTAAGTTAATACTGAAAAGGTATGTAAATGCGAAAACTAATTTGCTTTTTTTTACTGTTTATTTAATCATTTGTACTAGGGATGCAACGGATATCCGGCATATCCGGCTGATTTTTCAATATCCGAAATACCGTCGGATATCCGAATCACAATCACCAGATATCCGACTTCTCTGCCGGATATCCGGCAATACGTAGCAAAGCAAATATATAAGGATAAGAGAAGCGTTTGATCCAAACAATGCCGAACAACTTTTGTTTATAATGCAAAATATGAAAGTAAGTCCACTATTCATGAGTAAAAGGTAATTCTCAAAAGTTTAAGGAATTGCCAGCTTTCCTAACATTGGTATTAGAACTCTTTATAATAAATTTAAGAATTTATGCTTACATCTTTTAAAAAATTGTACCTTTACTTTCAGAATGTGAAACAAAATCTGAAATTGTTTATTAAAGTATGACTTTATTAATTTTCTTTCTCTCTTTTAAGTTTAACAATTAAACAGGCCTATTTTTACTTTTTTCTATCTTCAATAGAAGAAAGTATTGTAACTGAGATTT
This sequence comes from Maratus speciosus, assembly GCA_963932465.1. NCBI lineage: Eukaryota > Metazoa > Arthropoda > Arachnida > Araneae > Salticidae > Maratus > Maratus speciosus. Next base: position 569,110,446 of record OZ010787.1, read on the forward strand.
TTTCAATTTCTGGTTTTCGTTGGGCTTAGACGTTTTAGGGCTCAGAGATCCCAAAACATGTTTATACAAAATGTCTGTCATCATACCATTAGGGATGCCGCGGACGCGCTATAGCGCATAAAGTACACAAAAAATCGGAGATGGGATGCAAAAAAATAGCTCTTACGCGTCCCGTGGGACGCATAATTTCGTCAAAAAATCGCGGAAAACAGCCGATTTTCGTCAAAGAATCGCGAAAAAAAGCGCAAATCTCATGAAAATATCGTGTAAAAGCAGCAATTTTCGTAAAAGGGCTGCGAAAAAATAGCGTATTTCGTCAAAGCATCGCGAAAAAAAAGCGAATTTTGTCAAAAAATCGCAGAAATAAGCGCAAATTTCAAGAAAATATCGCTGAAATAAGCACAAATTTCATCAAAATATTGCGAAAAACGCGATTTTCGTAAAAGGGCCGCGACAAATTAGCGCATTTCGTTAAAAGATCGCGAAAAAATAGCAAATTTTGACAAAAAATTGCGGAAAAAAGCCGAATTTTGTCAAAGGATCGCGAAAAAAGTGCAAATTTCATCAAAATATCGCGGAAAAAAGCCAATTTTCGTCAAAGGATCGCGAAAAAATGGCGTTTTTCGTCAAAGGATCCCCCAAAAATAGCAAATTTCGTCAAAAAATAATGTAAAAAAACGATTTTTGTCAAAGGATCGCTAAAAAAGCTCAAATTTCATGAAAATATTGCGGAAAAAACGCTATTTTCGTAAAAGGGCTGAGACAAAATAGTGTATTTCGCAAAAGATCGCGGAATAAAGCAGAATTTTGTCAAAGTATCGTGGAAAAAACACGATTTTCATGACAGACTCGTGAAAAAATAGCGAATTTCAACAAAAGTATCGCGGAAAAACGCGAATTTCGTCAAAGTAACGCGGTAAAAACGTGAATTTAGTCAAAGCACCAAAAAAGATGTGCAAACTAAACTTATCGGTAGAAAATTCATAAAATGGGATTTAATTTTTTTTTTATTTTTATATGAGATTCTTAAAAATACAGCATGATTTCATTGTACTTTGATAATATATTCAGTAGGTGGACCAGTGAAAAATCCCCCCCCCCCCCTGTTCTTACTGCATTGAAATGTCTCCCGCCTTCAGAACATTTAAGATTTGATGCTTATTAGTGATTTAGATGTAAATTTCCTTTCCAAGGAAAATGTCTGATTCCAACACAGATCTATGCTGACAAATAATTCAATAGGAAGTATAATGAAAACACCCATTCATTCAACAAAAGTACTCCTTTACTTAAGTATTCTTTTTTTCAGCAAAAATATCTTTTTCAATAAACCCGTCTTGCCCCTTTTTAAAAGAATGCGAACATTAGTGATACTTGTTAGTGGAACTTGGTATCTTCTACTCTCAAATAAACATTATTTTACAATTAAAATTGTGTCTTGCATTTTTACTTTTAAAAAAGTAAAGAAAATTTCTCTTAATATTTTTTTTTTTAAATATCTTATTTGAGTGCAAATAATACTGGTTTTAATTCATTATTTAATTATTGTTAAAACAATAATTAATGCATTTCATTTATCTTTACCAAATAAACAAGTTTAATTTATTTCTTTAAAAAATAAATTATTATTGATGGGAACCCGCTTTTGTAAAAAAGGGACCCAGATTTTTGGAAATCCTGGGTCCCGGGGACCCAGGTTTTTTCAAGTACAGCGGCATCACTGTACCATCAAAAAGTGTATGAAGTTATTAATAGAATTGAACCAAATTTTTTGTGAATGTTTTTAGCTATAGCCAGCTGGCCCTCTTCCAATATTGGAACATTCCACTGGAAGGAGGCGCTGTAATCGTGATTTTTGTGTCATTTTCATTATTGCACCATCAAAAAGTGTATGAAGTTATGCATAGAATTGAACCAAATTTTTTGTGCATGTTTTTGGCTGTGGCCAGCAGGTCCTTCTTCAATATGGAAGCATTCTGCTTGAAGGGAGTGCTGTAATTGCGATTTTTGTGCCATTTTCATTATTGTACTATCGAAAAGTGCATGTTAAATATGTAATGATAAGTTATCCATATAATTGAACAAAATTTTTTGTGTATGTTTTTGGCTATGTCCAGCAGGTTCTCCTTTAAATTGGAAATATTCTGCCAGAAGGGTGCGCTGTAATAGTGATTTTTGTGCCATTTTCATTCTTGTATCATCGAAAAGTGTATGAAGTTATGTATAGAATTGAACCAATTTTTGGGGGTATGTTTTTGGCTATGGCCAACTGGTCCTCCTTCAATTTGAAAATATTCTGCTGGAAGGGGGCGCTATAATAGTGATTTTTGTGTTATTTCCATTATTTTATCATCAAAAAGTGTATGAAGCTAAGCATAGAATTGAACCAATTTTTTGTGTATATTTTTGGCTATGGCCGGCAGTTTTTTCTTGAATTTGGAAATATTCTGCCAGAAGGTGGCACTGTGACAGCATTTTTTGTAAAATTTTCTCAATTTTTCGCAGTTTTTGTACTGTATATTGGTGGCTCGTGAAGCCATGGGAACTTCGCATCCTGCTAAACTGGCTATTCACAATCAGCTGATGTACAACAGAATAACGAAATAAATTATTGATTTTAATAAATATCATGATCGAGATTAACTTATTCTTATTTTGATTAATTGACGAGCAGAAATTTTAGATCAAAATCAAAGTTGGTATAATATTGAACTAATAACATCGAAGTATTAATAATTGGAACTACTTTTTGAAATATTAAGATGTATGAGATAGAAAAAAGTTTTGGGATTGGCACATCCAATTAGTTATATTTGTAACTTCATTATAAATAAAATAATTAAAATTAAAAGTAATTTTCTTTTTACTTATAAATATCACAGTAATTTAACTTGAAATAAAACTAAATGTCACTCAAAGCAAAACAGTATTAAATAATTAAAACAGAAAAAAGGCATCAACTAAACCTATATTTGGAGAAAATAACCCTTTAATCATGTGTATATTAGAACACATTTAATGTTTAAATTATAAAAAGAAGGTATGTATTTCTTTGTGAAAATACTTTACAATTATAAGCCTATTAATTGGTTAAAATTTGTTACACAAATTATCAGCATTTCATTGTACAAATTAATTATTAGCAATTATCAATATAGTCAATCCCATATCCAAATCCAGTAACAATTATCAGCATTTCATTGTACAAATAAATATTTTAATGTTTAAATTACATTTTTTATACAACATTATTAATATACATTACACGGCTTGAATGGCAGATACATGTCTTGCATTTCGAGATGGGATGGCAGGATTCGTGCCCTAAAGAATATTGGGGGAGGGCGGCTCCGGTTTCCAAAAAATCATTTTCCGAAAATGATTCTTTGTAAAATGACGATGAAGTGTCGGGATCGACTGACAAATTTCATGATATTTTCCACTATCGATTTTCGTATTTCACAGTTTCTTCTTACAACAAATTGACAAAATTAGTGTTTGTTTTTCTGCATCTGACCAAAAAAGTTTGCAATTTTTCTCCTTGACCGACTGACGAATTTCTTGATTTTTTTCTGGAGACCGATTGATGAATTTCTAATTTTTTTTTTTCGCAATCAATTGACAAATTTAGAAATTTTATTCTGTGACCGATTGGAAAATTTCCCTGTTTGTTCTTGTGACATACTGATGAAAGTAACGATTGTTTTTCCGCATCCGATTGGAAATTTTCGCTTTTTTTTCTCTGCGACTGGCTGAGGAATTTCACGGTATTTGCTCGTGACGGACTGGCAAATTTCACGATACTTTTTCATGATCGATTGACGAATTTCGTGATATTGTCCCACTTTCGATTTCCCATGAACTTCAGTTTTTTTCTCGTAACCAATCGACAAATTATTTTATTTATTTTAACCATGATTGACGAAATCAGCAATGTTTTCTCTATGACCGTTTTACGTATTTTGCTATGTTTTTCCAGTGTGCCCAAAATTGGAAATAACTAAAAGGGCAGAAACGGCCACCGGAGACTAAGCTCTACTAAATTAGACAATAGTCAGCACTAAACAAAATGAGATTACTCTTGTGGTGCACATGAAAAAAAAAAAACTTTGATGAACTTCAAAAAAATATTTAGAAACAACAAACTAGTTGTTTCTCGCAATTAACAGAAATTAGGAGATGGCTTTTTGAAATCAACCTTTTCTCGTGTAATAGAAGAAATCAATTGACTATTCCCTTTTCAAACTTTGGATGTGGATTTAAAATTCCAATGCATAGAACATAGTTCAATTAACAAAAATACCAGGGATTACAGTTTTGAATATAATTCCATTAAAGATATAATAAAACAAATTTGTTCAGAAGTGGCATACCATCACCGATATGCATTATTCATGTAAGTTAAAAATTAATACAAATCAGATTTTGCAAAGTTTTCTAAAACTTTTTAAGAGAGCATAACCATGTGTTTCCGATAATTTCTAAAGTTATAAAAGTCGCTCTGTGCTGTTTGTCAAAAGTGTAACTTGTGAAAGAGGCTAAAGTAGGTACGCAAAATGGAATAAAATCTAAATTAAGAAATTCATTTAGCAACCTGATTGTTAATTGCCCATAACATTAGGTGAAAGTTGAAAAATAGACATGGTATATATAAAGCTTGATTCTGTTCCTTTGTTGTAATAAAATAAAAATTTTGAATAATTATCTTGAGTTGTTAATTTAAATTGTTTCAATCGTATTTTGTCATGTCTGTATAAATGTAATTCTTTAAGTAGCACATAAAAAATAACGGTGTTTAAGGATTTTTTTTCCCTTTCTAACAATTCAACTACCCTGCATTTATAAATTTTGGGTATGAAACTCCTCTCCTGGGAGAACTTGAATTACAAGCCCTGATATTCAAAGAGATATAGTTTCTGTAAATTATATTTCAATGCATTTAAAATGTTTTAATGATGTGTGAGACATGTTTGTAATTTATTATTCTGAGATGACATTATATAGAGAAATAATTCACTATATAACTAAAAACATATCTAGTACCGGATATCCGAATCCGGCAGGCAAAGGAGCTTCGGATATCCGGTATCCAGCAAAATCAATATCCGGTGCATCCCTAATTTGTACTATACTTGTATTTATGTTTCAGACATTGTAAATGCCCGTGAATTTTTATTTGGGTCATTCCCCAAAAAAATGTAAAAACTATAAGACGTTTTATTTAAATAGTAATATGCTTTTGAAAAATAGTTGTGATTATTTCTTAATCTTCATCTTATTGCTCTTAGTTGAAAATATTTTGCAAATGAATTACAAAATTTACAAAAAATAATTTTTATAAACTTGGCAGAGAAAACAAGCTGTCCCAGGTTCAAATTTAGAACATCTGAACATGTTTGTAATGAACTGGTTGTGAGTTATAATAATAAGTTATATGATATATATTGGAACACCTAATTAAAAAAATTACTAACAAAACACATTTTTATTTTTAGGGATACATGACTGTGTCCCAAATTTGATTAAACTCCATTAAGTCCATGCTGTTACATGAAATTTTAAACATAAAAAATGAAAATATATCAACCACTTCACCGGCTTCCCTGAGATAAGTCGGGGGTAAAAGCACTGTTTCCCCATTCCTGTCACCGGTGAAGTGGTTAAAGTGGGCAACAGTACCAAGGATCTGTTTAAGAAGAAATTGGGTCCTTTAAAGGACTCTTCACTAAATTGTTCATGTCAAAACAGGACCCTTCACAAAATTATTCATCTCAAAACAGGACCCTTCACAAAATTATTCATCTCAAAACAGGACCCTTCACAAAACTTTTTACCTAGAAACAGGACCCTTCACAAAATTATTTGTCTTAAAAATAGGCCTTTCACAATTTTTTTCCATCCCTAAACTGAACATTTCACAATCTTAATCATTTAAAAGTAAGATCTGACTTCTCACTTTTACATATACAGTAGACTCTCTCAAATCCGCAACCCTAAAATCTGCAACTCTCTAAAATCCACACATAATTTACAGATGTAAACAATGAAACTTTCAGTTCAGATGTAGGGACAAAATTTGACTTTTTTAGATTTATGTCAATTCTATATATATTTTAATCTGTATTTTTTGTTAATATTACTCAATTTGTGCTTTTTCATGAAGGAAGAATAAATTTTTTTCTGAAAAAAATCAAGATATTGCTGGCATCACTGGTAATCACAATCTTTTTACCAAATGTATTTAATCATTAATCAAGCTGTTTTGATTATTAAGTCTGGGCAAACCTGAATTAAAACTTCCTTATTTTATTATTTTGATTTGAATTAGTAGTTTAACTTTATGAGGAAAGTTTCATTGAATAATTTAGGGAAAATGCATCTCATCTTTATAATGAATATTTAATTAGACATTGATTATTTACTTGACCTTTGCTTTTAATCATTTAAAAAAATTATCTAATTTTTTATTATTTTAGTTTATTACTTAATTATTTTAATATTTTACTATACTGTAAGCATTCATTATAATTTCGATTGCATTATTAATCACATTCAAATTACTGTTTAAAAAATGTAAACAAAGCAATGACCAGAAATCCACAAAATTCTAAAATCCGCACAACCTCTGGTCCCAAGCTGTGCGGATTTGAGGAAGTGTACTGTATAAAGAAAATGTATGTATTTTACATACATATATTCTTAAAAAATGTATAAACAAGAACTTGGACATAACGATCATTTCAAATTCACAAAATGATGATTTTTCACAAATGTAAAAACTCTTCATAATTTCACAAAAACAGAAGCCTGAAAGTAATGTCTGGACAGACCCCTGAGTACTGAACTCTCTAAAGGGCGTGTGTTCACTTTGTCAGGCATAACAGATTAAATCTTCATAAACAAAAAGTGAGGTGGCTTTTATGCCTATGAATTAACAAAATGTAAATAGTAAATGTCCACACTGTTACATCTTTCTTTTAAATCTAATAAATACTTTTTAATGAACTAAACCATTAAAAAGAATATCACTATTATCAGCTATTAAATACTAATTACTTTTTTTTATTGTGCATGAAATTTTAAGCTACAATTCTACTTTTTGGGTTAGTTGTCTACTCTGTTACACATACAGTGTAACAGAGTGGACCAGTATTGTAACAAAGTGGACAGACATGCTAATTTCTTTTACTAAAAAAATATTTTACTATTATTAGTTATACTTATTTTTAAGAGTATTATATACATTTAATCTAACACTCAGATATCAAATATAACTTTTTAGATAATGCCAAAAGAGACTAATACAGAATGTCAATGTCATTAAATGGCAACACCAACAAATTAGATGCTCAGAGAGAGTAAGAAAATTAGAAAAATGACAGAAAAGCTATTGGAAATACAAAAACAATCCACAATGTAAAACATTTTTTTTTTTTTTTTTAAAGAGAGATGACATCAGCAGGGCAACAGCTAGGAGAAATGAACATGGGCGTAACTAGAGAATTTTTCTGGGGGGGGGGGGGGGGGGGGGGGGGCACGGCCCGATCTATTTGATAATTTCCAAACAATAATAGTAAACACTTTTTTTAAGCCATAAATAATCAACATAAAGCTCATCTATTGATACATTCCTAGAAACGTATAGTCGATCATAAAAACTAGGATGAAACTTTCTTCTATCTCATACAGTTTTTTTTTAAATTACACATCACGTTATGTCAATAAATGTTTCAAAACAGTGGGTGAGGGCAGAAAAAATTTCGTATTGAAATCTAATCAATGGGTAATGTACCAAAAAATGTGAAAAATTTTGGCTTATTACAAATGCGAAAATTAAACACGGATAGGACAATTAGATGATTCAGTATGTTTGATATTTTTTTTTTAATAGTTTCTGCGCCCGTCACGGAAATTGAACAAAATTCGCTATTAAGCTCCATTTTCTGGCCGTTTTTCTCCAAAATTTTATACAATACTTATTACATTACATCTAAATGTATACCTGTTACATTACATCTAAATATTAAATTTAGTCAAAAATATTCATAAATTCTTTACTTGGCATATAGTCAACCTGGCATCTATAGTCAAAAACGTATATAGGAAGTTTGGTTCGATTCTATCCATAATTTCAAGCACTTTCCGATGATACAAAAGAAAAATTGCTGCCACAGTGCCCTTCTGGGGGAATATTCCGAATTTCAATCAGGACTTGACGATCATAGTCAAAAACATACGTATAAAGTTTGATTGAATTTAATGCATAAATTGATTCATTTTCCGATGACACAATAAGAAAAATGGCGAAAAAAATCACTATCAGAGCACCTCCTTCAGGCAGAACTTTCCAATTTCTCTTAGGATCGGCTGGTTAAAGACCAAAACATATATATAAAATGTAGTTCAATTCTGTGCATAAATTCATACACTTTACGTTTATACAAAGAAGATACTCGGAGATAAATCATTTTGTAAAAACGTGTTTTTCAGGATCTCTGACACCCTGTAAATCCATTGAATCCATTGTATTTGCCTTAAAAATATTAAACATCCACTTTTCTATTCATACACTATAGGATTTCGTGCAATATGGATAACTCGTGCCACCGCATTTAAAATGTGTGTCAAGCTGCGATAAGAGGATCGCTGCTGCTGAAGAAAGATAAAGGTAAGAAATTACCTATATTATTATTATATTTAATGGCCAGAAACAAAATAATATTTATTTATTTATCTAAGTATTAGCGCGTGTAACTTACTGTACAGAGCAGAGGCGGCTTTTTTGCCATCATGAACTAATAGTAGGAATCAAACAATAAGCTTCAAGATCTCCCGTCTACAAACTCTCTGGTCTTCAAATGGGATTTCCGAAAAAAAAAAAAGCAACCTTAAAGCTGAAAAGCCATTCAAAATTCGACGATTAAACATACACAAGATCGAAACATTTATCGCCCAAAAAGTGTGCCAAATCTTGCAGCACAGGATACAGGACCTCTCCCCAGAGGGGACTGCAACATCATTAAAAAACATAAGATTTAAGAATTTTTTTTATATGTTTAAGAAAGTAGGCATACAGTACTTGCAAAGATATAAAGTCAAAAAGCTTAAATTGCACTGAATAGTAAGTTACACAGGAAAACGAAGTTTATTCATGTAACAGAGTGGAAAAAATCTTTCATTTCTCATCACAAAACATTATAAATAATATAATTTTTTTTAACAAAGTTAAAATTTATAGCATGATAAAGTTCAGAGTCTTGGCTGTCACTGAAGCATTAAGCGGGAGTAGTCCCATAACCTGTGCCGGAAGATTTGGCGGTTTTTTTTGGCACGCTTTTTTAGCAATAATTTTTTTGATATGGTTGCCGTTTGTTCGTCGACTTTGAAAGATTTTGAACGGCATTAGGGTTGCTTTTTTTTCGGAAAGTCCATTTGATGACGTTAAAGTATGAAGAGTGCTGATCTTGAAGCTTATTGGTTCACTAATATCACGGGAACTGTTAGTCAGCAAATTTTGAATTCAGTTAGATAAGAATTTGCTCTCGCGGCCACGCCATACTCACATTCGGATTACCCTGTGTGCCGGTCAATGTAAGTAAAGTCTTGTTAATTTTTCCTAGATTGCGGAAAAACATCATTTTTAAATATTTATATTATTTATAAATCAATGATTTTACACCATTTTTAAAAAGAGGAAATGATGTAAAAACATGGATTTATAAATCACATAAAGATTTAAAAACGAAGTTTTTGCTCCACTTCAAAAATTTCTTCCGATACAATTGCACAGATTTTAGCAGCATTCTAAATAAATCTAAACATGTGCTTTTTCAGATGAATAGTTGGTACCCTGTTTCAGACCCTAACTGGGATCCTTTTTATAAACATTAAATTCTCGCTGATTGTTTTTTTTTTTGTTGTTGTTGTGTGTAAACATTTTAAAATTATTTTTATATATTTTTCCTATGATTTAATACTTTTTTTCTTTTTGACAATTGTGAGCGGGATTTTACTTGCATTAAAAATAATAGTTTTTGAAATATTGTTGAAATTTATAAAAAGTTTCAGGCCAGTTTTTTTCTCTTTTTTATTATCGAAAATGTTTTAAGAACGGGGGGTTCAGGGGGGCGGAGCCCCCCCCCCCCCACCACCACCCTGACAATAACAAGTATTCATCTCAAAAAGAACATTTATTTAGAATGCTGCTAAAATTTGTGTATTGTACTGGAAGAAAATTTCCAAGATGGCGCAAAAACTGTTTTTAAATCTTTGTGTAATTTAAAAATCCATGTTGTTATATCATTTTCTATTTTTAAAAATGGTGCAAAATCATTGATTTATAAATAATATAAAGATTTAACAATGATGTTTTTCTGCAATCTTGGAAAAAATTTCATGTCGCCAAAACAGCATTTTGGCAAAAATCTTCCGGCACAGGATATGGAACTTTTCCCCATTAAGCTATTGTGGAAATATAATTAAAAAAAAAAAAATTCAAAAGATCAAATTTACATTTTTTCTTGGGGGGGGGGGGGGGTGGTGGGATGACCTATTTATTGTAACTCTCGAAATTCCTCTGTAGAAACGAATGTTTTAAAACATATAGAGAATAGATTAAATAGGCTACAATTAAGCATAAGAAAATGCGAAAAAACATGCCCAAACTAACTTACAAATATCATGTTATAAAATATATAATGTGCAGTTTGAATTGACAGGATGTAAGATATTAATAATTACAATCATCATCAGCACATTAAGTTTTAAAAATGCAAATAAGAATGGAAAGGAAAAATACTGAAAGAACACAGAATATTTAAACTCACGTAGCAAAGAAATTCTTTATCTTATCTAAAATTAGGAAGAATGGCTTACTGAGTAAAAGAGCGCGATGATCGCACTAAAGAAAATATTTCGTGGAGTAGCCGCATGAAAATTAAACAAATGTAAACAAAAAACGCAATTCTCTAAAACGGAACGTAGATTCTATGAGCACAAATTCATACTCCACTGCTCAACACCAAAAACTGTTCCAGTCTATTCATAATACGCCGGCAGATGGCGGGAAGAGCAAACTACATTTTGGGGGTTAAATGGACGACAGACTCCATCTAAAGGAGGAATTGTATATTAGAAGCTTATGTGCTAGATGACTCACAAGAAGGTTTAGGGTTAGGTTTTAGCACAGACTTCTCAATTTCTCTAGGCAAGGTTAGGTTTATTCCTATTGCTCCTCTGATAAATAGCGGTACTCTACTTTTCACTTTCGGAGACTGACAAAAAAAACTTCGCATTTTTTTTTATCTTGTTATTTTTGGATAAATCTACCCTAAGGATGAGTTTCTTGAAATTTTTCGCTTTATTAACCATCATAACCTGCTAACTTCACAGACTTCTCATAAAATCTTTTGTGGTTTACTCGTTTCTCCTTTTCTTAACTCTTTTTCTTTTCTGACATTCTTTTTCTGTGTATGGCAACATTTGTTGATTACCGTTAACCGTTAGCGGTTTTCTTATATTTCCGTAGAATCGTTGTATTCCTTGGTTGTATTTGTTATCAAAAAATTTGTTCCGTTGTCCGCTTATTAAAGGTTCTTGAAATTTCCGACATAATCATCTAGCATTATTAGCTAGATCTAGTGGTTGCTGTCGTTTTACCAGTAGAGTTTGCTGCTCAAACTACTTTCTCCAAGGCACAATGAGTGACTACAACAATGTAAGACATTTTTCTTATAAATTTATTATTTTCTATTTTATTAATTATTATTTTTGTTGTTTTTTGTGATGTATGTGTCAGAGTTGTTCGGTTATCGTAAGGAAGTTAATTTAAACTTATTTTCCATTTCCGCGCTCTTTCAAATCTGTTCTTATGGTTCAATTGGTTTCCGCGAACAGATTATAGTGTTAATCAGAGAACGAAATGGTCATTCCATGTCAAATCACCCAGAGCGTGGCACCCACCATCACCAATTTTTATAAAAATCAGTGAATTTGTAGAGTTTTTAATGCTGATTCCAAAAATATCAATCATATTGATCAAATGGTTTGTGAGTTATGAGCTTTTAAATATCTTCCAAGATGGCCGATTTGCCACCATTTTGAATAGCACATGTGACAACATAAAAGTCTATAACTCCTTTCAGGTTTAAGCTAGAACTTTCAAATTTTTTTTTGTTTTGTTCAGAATAAAGTTTCATTTAAACAGATTTTTGTGCAGCTGATTCCATTAAAATGCTGTCAGAAAATGACTTTTTGTCATTTTTTTTTTATAAAAAAAAAGGTGCAACTTCAATGGTTGATTTCCCCCATTGTTCCCCCTTCAATTTTCATCTAATTGCATAAATAGGCAGCTCAAAGTGTGTTTTGATGCCTGATAAAAAAATTTTAATGGGCAGTTTACAGGTATTTTGTTTAAAGAATTTCAATTTTACCGACCTTCCAAAAGTAACTGAAAACACAAGATAATGTTGATATTTCTTTTATTGCCAGAAGTATCATACATTTTTACATCTAAAAGTTTGATAAGGTTTTATCTTACTTAAATATATATATTTTTTGTTAATGTAGCTGAAAAGAGGAATCCCACAGGAATAAATATGAATGCTAATAAGGAATTCCTGCAAGACATAGACGTATTTTCATGACAAATTGAAATCTATTGCATCTCATACATGTTAATACTTCCTGATATATGCAGCATAGCAGCGCCACCGGTTAGATGATTTACGCCAAAATCTAATTAGCAACAAATTATGTCAACTTCTAACTGAATCTGAAGTTTCGTGAAAATCCGTGTATCAGTTTTTGAGTAGAGCTATAGGGCTGGCTATTTGCCGGCAAAAAAGGGTTTCTGCCGTGCCAGTGGCAGAAAGTGGTTATAACCGGTTTTAACTGGCAGAAACTGGCATAAACACTTTTCGTGACATAATCTGAGGCTTTTTTACTAGTATTAAATTCCTTAAGTACATTTTATTCCATTTAAATAACAAATGAAATATTGTGGGTAGTTTTAATTAAAAAATAAATAGATTTGTATTAGAAAAAATGAGAAATGTAACAGATAAAATTTCAGTTTAAAAATCAAATACAAAACTATATCCAATACTTATTTTAAATGAAGCAATGAAAAGAAAAGAAAAATATTCAATACTTGCTCAAAATGCTTTTCTGTAATTTAACGTAATAATTTAATAATAACACTATAAATTATTTCTCATAGAAATGTTATAGTTATATGTGGATCTTGTAATTCTATGCACTTAAAAACATTTCATTTAAATACAGTATTCAAAGGAACAAATCTGACTTTTCTTTTTTTTTTAATTTAAGACTTATAAGCATAGATCAATCTTTGTGCAAATTTTAATAGAAAAGCTAAAATCTTTAACAAAGATTTTACGCACAAATAACGTACAGACATGACAAAAAACGATCATATGGGATTTTTTTGTCGTGTCTGTATGTTATTTGTGCGTAAAATCGTTGTTAATGATTTTAGCTTTTTTATTAAGACTGTTAGTTGAAAATGTTCCAACCACATTTTGCACTTACAAAACAAACAACTACAAATGTTCAAAGCAGATTTAATACAGTAATAACCGACTACCATATGCTAGCTTATTTACTTCATCCTAAGTATATGGGATCAAAATTGACATATGAGCATAAAGAAAAGGCAACGAAATTGCTTTCTGATATTAATCCCAATTTTGTGCCATATATAATATCCATTGAAGCAAAATCGACTCCTATCCCAGAAATATATTTCTCCAAGGAAGCCCTAGAAAATGTTTTGCCCTTGCCTGTGTGGTGGTCGTCTTTAAAAACGAATACTTGTGAAAATGAGGATTTTTCAAATTTTGCATCCTCAAAAATGACATTGCCAGCAAGTAATGATAGTCTTGAAAGAATATTTTCAAACTTTTCTTTCATTCAAAACAAATTAAGAAACAGTGTGTTCAGGAAGATTAGCAAAATTTTGTCCTATGCTATGGAATGTTCTGTGGAAAAAGTAATAATAGTATATTTGAGTGGCAATTTTGTTCTTTCAATATTGTAAAATAATTGTACAAGATATTTCATTAATTTTTTTTCTGTTATTTATTGTGTTTCAATTATTTACTTATATATTTTCACAAGAATCATAATCTTTAAGTTATTGCATTGCATTATTTATTTAAAAATACTCAAAATACATTTGTTAAAATATCACAGATTTTTTTGTAAAAGTAAAAAAAAGAAATTTAAAATTTCTTTTTTTACTTTTAAATAAAAATTCAACTCTAAACAACAATATAAAATAGTTAAACTTGTACAGCATCAGGCTACCATTGAAAATTTCTGTTTTTCAAGTGAAAGAAAATTAGTACCTATTATTATATAAACAAAGTATATTTATATGATCATTTTGAAACTTTTTTACAACTTTGAATAACATTCATAATTTTTAATTTTTAACTTGTTTACATATCAAATACATGTGTGAATTATGAATCTTTGTACATTAAAGTTCTTATTAATATTATTTCTTAGTTTCTGCCAGTTTTTGCCACTTACTGGCAGAAACTAGTTTCTGCCATGCCGGTTTTAACCGGTTATAACCGCTGGTTTTAACCACTCTGGCAGAAACTTGCCAACCCTGTGGCGAGCATCGTAAAAAAATCTGTTGGCCTATATATACAGTAGACTCCCTTAAATCCGCGAACGCCTAAAATCCGCGTATATTTTTCAGATGTAAACAATGAAATTTACAGTTAAGTTGCAGGAACAAAATTCAAGATGGCGTCGAAATCAGCGACTATCGCAATGTTTTTTTTTACTAAATTTTTTGTTAATCATTCTCTTTTGGTTATTACAGTTGATTTATTACTAAATAAATTTACATTACTTTTGATTTTGATATAAATTAACATATCTATATGATGACATATCGATCTTACGATCGCTTTACCGATAGATGGCAGCATAGGACTTTAGAAATCGAATTGAGTCGATTTCGTCAGTAGTAATTTAATATTTTTCTAATTATTTTAATAATTACGTTTAAACTAATAAATTATTTTAATATTTGACTTATTTTAATGTTTCACTTTATTGTAAGCATTCATTATAATTTCCCTTGCTTAACTACCAATCAAATTAATGTTTGAAAAATGTAAACAAATCAATGACCAGAAATCCGCACAACCTCTGGTCCCAAACCGTGCAGATTTGAGGAAGTCTACTGTATACCAAAATCTAATAAGCAACAACTTAAGTCAACTTGGTAACTGAATCTGAAGTTTGATTAAAATCCGTGCATTACTTATTGAGATAAAACTATTGTGGGGGATCAGGAAATATGAAGCATAGCAGCACCATCAATTGGGCAATGTACACCAAAAGGTAGTCAGCGCCAACTCATATCAAGGACTAATTGAATCTGAAGTTTGATGAAATTCCACGCATGAGTTCTTGATATAGAGCCATTGCGAAAATCGTACAGAATGCTGTATATCAGTGTCACCTGTTGGGTGATGTACATCAAAATGTTGTAAACACCTACTCATATCAAGGACTAACTGAGTCTGAAGTTTCATAAAAATCTGTGCATTAGTTCTTGAGATGAGCCATTGCAGAAATCGTAGAAAATGCAGCATAGCTGCGTAACCTGTTGAGCAATTTGCACCAAAAACTAATCAGCACCAAGTTATATCAGAGACTAAAGGAATATAAATTTTTATTAAATTCCGTACATTAGTTCTTGAAATAGAGCGGCCACAAAATTTGTGTCACACACAGACAGACATTTTGTAAAAACATGCTTTTCGGGATATTTGATCCCTAAAACGTGTAAATCCGTCAAAAACCAGAATTCGAAAATTTTCACGAATCCAATATTTTCTTGTAAAGATAGAAGAAAGTAAAAAGAAATGATGGAAAAAATTCTACAAATAGTCCCATTTTGTAGGAAAGTCATACTTGTATATTATACAAAATAATAAAATTACAATTTTTAAATAAGAAATACAGTAAGCAAAAGTTATTGTACTTTAAAATTATACAAAATAACATTTAGCACATACACAATAAAAATATATGTACATTGAATATATCTACATAAAAATAAATATAATTAGTTTCAAAAATTCAGTCTAATACTTAGGAATTTAAGAACCAGATTAAAAATCGGATATCTAATTTTTTTTCTTAAGTATAGTATTTTGTCAGCCATTAGTATTTTTTAATTATCAAAAGGTTTTATATGACTTTGCTACTTTTGTTTTATGTAACGAGTCTTAAAAATGTGTAAATATTTAAGTCTTTGGTACTAATTAATAATTATTTATCTGATGAAACTAGTCTGTTACAGATAAAAAGTTATATTGAAAAAACTCTCTGTTATGCCTTGTTAGGAAACTAGAATTTTTCTCCCCTCCCTCTTACACTCTAAGAAAGGGACAAAAAGTTACATTCTTTACTTTCAGTAAGTAGCCTGTAGCCTTTTATCTTGTTTGCCATTGTATCAATTTTCTACCTATTATTATATCGAAAGATTTTTTTTTTTTTTTCAAATTTTTCATTTGTGCAAACTAAAATTCAAAATAAACTGTCAACAAATACTCTTTCTAAACTAGTTTATTGTTATGCTATGCTAAAACAGCAAAAATTAGATTATGATGGAGATATCGCCGAATTATTTGAAATTAATAGTGTTCTGCTTTAAATATAATTTTATATTAAAAAATTAAATTTAGAGTATAATTGTTTATTTGAATTTCTAACACATATAAACATAAATGCTTTACTCATTTAGAGCCTCCACAGTTTTATTATGTGAATATAATCATTAATAATTGTATCAGGGTTGGGTTTTTGACGTCAAACACTGGTTTAAACTGTCGAAAACTGGTTTAAACCGTCGAAAACTGCCAAATACATGTAACACGCTAAAACATTTTAACAATAGATAAACATTAAATAAGTCAATGGTTTATGTGATCTTTTATTGAAATTTAATAATTTAAAAAATATAATTTTTGCAATAAAATATTTTTTGGGGGATTTTTCAACCAGAAGAAAATAATTTTGAACAATTAAATAATCCGGATCAATTTTACCCCGCAGCATGCTGCAGCACACCACGTGTTTAGCACATTTATTTACACCGAAAAGATTTTTGAGTTTAGAGTGTATGAAGCGTTAGAAAACAGTCTGTCTCTTAATTGATGCTGAGCTAGTAGGACTTGATAGCAAAAGCATTGCTAGATGAGCAAGTTTTGAAGCAGGCTCAAAAAGCTGTTGCATTTAGTGATACCTTTCCACCAAACAATGGAGTCTTCCCTATAGCACTAAAATAGGAAGACTGGAAAGGGGATTCTTTAGCTTCATACACAATCAGTATGGGTAAGCATCCATAAACTCTCTCTGTAGTTCAAGTGCGAGCTGAATCAACTGATACAGCAGTCAACCCTTGCCCCTGATGGTTGGGATGCAAAGTATAAGCCAAACAATGGTATGGTTTCATGATTTGATCCCTTCTGTTATGCACTTTTTCAATATGGGCTTACAGGAATTTTCTTTTAGATGACCGAGCCAATTTTGTTCAGTTTTAAAATCGAAAACATTTTTATATATTGAAAGAAAGCTTGTTTTAAAAAGATTTTGACTTTAAGCTTTTTTTTTTTTTTTTTTTTTAATTCTGTTATTTTGTAAATGTTTGAAATTAATAATACAATTTCAATTTTGAATGGAATGGAATGGTTATTGCCTAGACTAGAATAACATTGATGCACATTATCTTGTTATATATACAAAAAAAATCTACACTTTTCTAAGTTTTTTTCCCCATAAAAAAAGCTAGCTAATGCTTTAAGCTCTCAAAAGTAAGCGAAATTAAAACGATTTTAAGTAAGAGAAAAAATGTACAGCTCAGGTGAGCTTAATGTCTACTTTTTAGAAAAACACAATTTTACAAAAAAAAATAATTAATTAAAATTTTACCCTGTTAAAAAGTTGTACTTAACAATAATACTTTACTATGTACTAATTACTGATATACAGTAAGAGTGAATTTAAAATATTGCATGAAATGTTGTCATGTGTGACATTTAATTTGAATTTTTACAGATCAATTTTGTATTTGAGGTTTTTGACATGATGGTTTAAACTATGGTTTAAACCCGACATAAACTGACACATCTCAAAAACCTGCCAACCCTGTAATTATTACTAATACTATATACTAATTATACAATTACAGTAATAGTGAATTTTAAATATTACATCTAATGTGTGACATTTAATGTGAAATTTTACAGATCACTGTAAGTATTTGAGGTTTTTGACATGACGGTTTAAACCGCAGTTTAAACTGTCAAAAACTGACATGCGTCAAAAACCTGCCAACCCTGAATTGTATAAACATGAATAAATAATCAAGTTTTCCGTTTATTTATATAAAATTAGTATTTTTTTTTTCATTTATAATTTTGTTATAAAAGTTAGTATTCTTTCATAAAATGCATAATTATACTTATTTAACTTAAGAATTCAAAAATAAATTTAGAGTATTGATTTTTTATATAAGTATTAAGTTTTTTTTTTTCTTTCATGAAATTTTTTTTCTCTTTTTCTGAGAAAAAAATTAAATGGACAGCCTATTTTTGCCACCACCCCCAAAGCAGAATATGCTTAAAAGTGCGACGTACGTCGCAGAACAATGAGATGTGCTGCAGAACATTTCAAGACAAATGTTACTTTTTTTTTTTTTTTTTTTTTGTATTAAAAAAAAAAAAGTGCATATTGACGTGAAAGCAAAAATAATTCGAGGGGGGTGGGGGGGTTACTACTTTCGTTGTGTTCGAATCTATTTAGGAAGAAATAAGAATGTTGCACGGCAATCAATCTTTCTCCCTCCCTCCTATTTCACCTACTTTCTGAATAACTAGCGATTTCTTTCCGAACGGGAGTTTTCTTCTGCCCATGTGCAAAGAACGAAGCTAGGAAAGTTTTTCACTAAAGCTTAAAAGCTGGGAATCGCGAAAAAAACGTGAATTTCGCTTAAGGACCACGTAAAAAACTCGAATTATGTCAAAACATCACGGAAAAAAAGCAAATTTCGTGAAAAGATTGCTGAGGAAACGCAACTTTCATGACAGGATCGTCAAAAAATCGCAAAAAAACCTGCAAAATTCATGAAAAGATCGCGGAAAAAACACAATTCGTGAAAAGATCGCAGAAAAAAATGCAAATTTCGTCAAAAGATAGTGGATAAAATGCAAATTTCGAGAAAAGATCACAGATAAAATGCAAATTTCGAGAAAAGATCACAGATAAAACGCAAAATTCGCGAAAAGATTGCAGAAAAACGCAAATTTCGACAAAGAATCGCGAAAAAGAATTACCAAATTCTTCAAAGTATCGCGGAAAACACAAATTTCATGAAAAGATCGTGGATAAAACGCAAAATTCATGAAAAGATCACGGGAAAAAAACGAATTTCGAGAGAAATTCGTGGAAAAAACGCAAATTTCGTCAAAAGATCGTGGAGAAAAAGCAAATTTTGTGACAAAATCGCGGAAAAAATGCAAATTTCGTCAAAAGATCGCGGAAAAACACAAATTTTGAAAAAAAATCGTGGAGAAAACGCAAATTTCGTCAAAAGATCGTGGAAAAACTGCAAATTTCGTCAAAAGATCGTGGAAAAACTGCAAATTTCGTCAAAAGATCGTGGAAAAACTGCAAATTTCGTCAAAAGATCGTGGAAAAACTGCAAATTTCGTCAAAAGATCGCAGAAAAATGCAACTTTCGTCAAAAGATCGTGAAAAAACGCAAATTTCACGAAAAATGTGCGGAAAAAACACAAATTTCATCAAAAGATCGTGGAAAAAACCTATATAAACATCCCCCCACCTTTTTTTTTCCCATTGCGCTTGCAGAACATTTTTGATCATCTGAAATTCCATTGCAGAACATTGCAAAGTATTCTGCTTTGGGGCCCACCACTTTGGCAAAAACCTATTTTTGCCGGGACAGTTTTAACCAGGTTTTTTCCGCCTATGGCAAAAACTTACCAACCCTGAATTTCATTATTAAAGATTTAAAAAATCTCGCTCACATTTTGTTACTTTTAAATATTTTGTTTTTCATGGGATACCCGAGATAAATATCTAATGTTGTGCTTTTTTTTTTTTTTTCCAAATATTCGGACACTTTCATTTTTGGAAAACTGTTTGGAACTCGTTCTGAAATTTAAAGTAATCCTATTTGAGCTTTAAAGCAATAATTAGATAATCTTAAAGTTTTATATATTTTTGCATGCTGAAATGATATAATCTCTTGTTATATTTATTGATATAAGTGGGGAAAAAAATTGACAATATTTTTTTAAACTAATCTTTTAAATATTTTTATGAAATTAGTGATCTCAAATATTTTGACAGAATTTTTAAATTTTATAAGATATAAATGCATAACATTAGTTAGTGAAATAATCTGTTATCATTTTTATTATAGCTATTTTATAAGGTAAAAGTATTTCTTACAAAAAATATATTTATTTTTTGAGTCCCCCTTTTATATGGAACTACAATCCAATGTTTGCTATCTTTAAAACATTAAAACATATGTTATCAATAACTGGTAAATAAAATATACCATTGTAGTGTGGAATACAATGTTTTTCACAAATTTTCATACCTATCCCATTGATACCTGGAAAAATATGTATGCATTATAAAATAATTAAAAGTATAAAATTATTAAAATTAAACAAGAATTCTTTTTTAATTGAAACTATCGAGCCAATAAGTTACTAAATATTGAAGTTACAATTGTATACACTTAGTTACTGTCTAAATATGAAAATTGTCTCATTCATCTACACTCTGCCCTACTTTTAAAATTATATAAATTTATTGAATATAAAATGTCTGTTGAGATGAAAATAAAGACGTGAGTGTGCAAATAGATAATTTACTGCTACCAATTTTTAGAAGTCGACATACACGATAAAATCTGCGGGGAACATTTGAATATTCAGGCCAAAACTACATTTTTCAGGGTTTCTAAGAAAATTGAAAAAAATTGTCCTATTTTTTAAATAGTGTACTGCATTTGTTATTGAGTGTATAAAAAAGTTCTAAATATGAAAGTTGTAGAGAATTTTATCCTCTTTAATATACTAATTGACAAATAATGTGCTACGACGACGGGTCTCAAGATACTTCAAACAAATTCAAAAAGGCCCCTAAATTTTGTTGTTTTTTGGTCACAGAAAATTTAGCCTTAAAAATTTTTGTTAGAAAATTTCGCTTATCCTTGTTGGCATCATTATAAATAATTCAGAAAGGGGGGAAAAAAAATCTTCTACCCAACCTTTTGCAAGATAAAATGTACATTTCCCCTGGACTAGAACCTAAACAAGCATTTTCGTCATAGAATGTGTAGCTGGAAATGGCACGTTTAAGCGCTAGCAGAATGTTCTGTGTCAGTCTGCAGCATACTAAAATTTATCTGTGACATAACAGTGCTAGACTAAGCCTACTAAAACAATATCCCATAATAAGAAAAATTTGCCTTTATAAAGAAAATATAATAAAATTATGAAGCAAATAACATAAATCTAGACACTTAAAGTAGATTTCAGTTTTTTTTTTTTAAGCCCAGCCTTTCTTTTTAAGCTGGTGAATTAATCTGCAAGGTTTAAAATAATCTGCAGCACCCGCTGCCGTGCTGGACAGTTTCTGCTACTGGGTGGTGGCTAAACTGTAGTTTACATAATTTCATTGTTCTAATCATAAAAAATCAAAGGATAATACTTTTTGATTAACAAAATGCATAAGACATCTTCTTTTAAGTCAGAAAAATATATTTTTTAATATTGTTTTGAAGATTTATCATTCACATTCCGTCATTTTTGACGGGGGGTTATATACTAGTTTCATTGTAATACTGAATCATTTTGGACTTCTCTTTCGGTCCTGTGATGGTTTTATCATGATACATAGTAGACATTAGAATGAAAAGTTGTCCATGGTGATGTTTCGTCCAGAATCCTTGAATGGGGCAGCCAAATCTTTCACAACTCTTTCACCTTGGTTTATATCATTGTCTGTACCTGTTTTTCTAGAGCAAAGTTGGCTGTTGGCAGGATAATAATTTTTTGCTTTACATACCCACCATATTTTGATCCCATATTTAGCCGGTTTACATGGAAAATATTGTATGAACTTTGTTCTTCCTCGATATATACGGAAGTAACTGCTCGTCAATTGTTGAGTTTTCCATCGGTTTATATTTTTCAATAGGTTTTGTTTTAGCATAGTTCATGAATTGCTGAGCTTTATTATTTTGAAGACATTCCACTCTTGTATTCCGGTTGTCAAACCGAATAAATCTAAGAATATTCTAGAATCGGTTTACACTCATACTTGCTCGACATAATGGATATAAGTTTTCCACTTTTCTAATGTGTTATCTTTCTTTGAATTCTTGACCCCTGAAGTAATTTATATTCCTAAAAATGCACCAAATTTCTCTTCTTCAAAAGTGGGGCAGTTATATTCTATGAATAATGTGTGTTTTATGGCTCATGAATGTTAAAATCGCAGCATGTACTCGGGTACCCTGGCCATTGGAGACAAGGGCAAAATTTGGTCATTGACATAAGGGATATAGAATGTATACCAATCTATAGATCAAATACAGAGCTGCACGGAGTATATATTCAGCTATGGACAGTAATTGCTGAAATCAGTTTTTCAAATGCAGAATGCATTTTCTAAAATGTTTACTTGGGCATCTTTACCTTATTTATTTAGACAGTGAAGTTTTATTAAAGTATTCTAGAAGTGTTGGAAAGTGTTTCATAATCTATGTGATTTTTTTTTGTGTGTGTGTGTCACACCCTGTACATAATATGATAATTCTATCTTTAAAAAGAAACTTCTTACGTTTAGCTATTTTAGTTTTAAATAAATGGATATTTTTCTAAAGCATGATTGTTTTAATTTTTAGATTAACGGAACTGGAGAGAACACAATCCAATCATCTTGTGAAAAAAGTGATGAAGTGAGCCTTTCACCAAAAACTTTGGCTAAAGATGAATCTCCTAAAGCTGATGATCAAAAATCACCTAAAAAATCTCCTCATAAGGAAGAATGTCCTAAAGTTTTAGTGAAAGAGTCCCATGGAAGTCCCAAAGTCTCAGTAGAAGACACTCCAGAGAAAGACAAAGATACAGATGAGCTGAAATGTTTCAAAAGCACTCCTGATAAAGATAAAACTGGAGAAAAGTCCCTAAAAGGTTTTTCTGATATTGTGGACAAATTTGATCCTGATTTAGATTCATCAGAATCCTTTCCTGAAGAAACATCCTCCGAAATCTTGGGAGAAGATACTCCTGAAAAATACAAATCTTCTGAGTCCTTTGCTAAGGATACACTCGATAAAGATGAAAGTGAGAAGAATATTTCTGAGTTATCTGGCGGAGATGTTTTTCAAGATAATAAAAATCTATTGTCTCCAAAACCTCATCTTATTAGTAAAAGTACTACAGTTCCTGCTGAGAATGAGGCTACTGTAGAGAAACTCCTAGAATCCCCAGAGAAAAGTGTTACAGTTCCTGCCGAGGATAAGGCTACTGAAGATAAACTCCTAGAATCCCCAGAGAAAAGTGTTACAGTTCCTGCCGAGGATAAGGCTACTGAAGATAAACTCCTAGAATCTCCAGAGAAAAGGAAATTCCGAATAAATAGACGTGGCTTTCGTCAACAGAGTGCTTCTTGTGGTGATTCGGATGCGGTTAAGTAAGTTTGATTTTTATGTCTATAGTGAGAAATGCATTGAAATAATATATATATTTGGGTTATTCTCTACAATAGTGCAAAAAGTGTTTCCCAGTCATATAAATGCTCTTAATTTCATTAAATTTTTATTAGAAGATCTAAACATAGTTTATTAGGGACAGAAAGTAAAATTTAAAAATAAATAAATTTAGTATTTAAAAATGTAATATATATCATGCAAACATCATTCCCTCACCTGTACTACCATATTTTATTGCCAATTTCTTTCCATCCAGAAATAAAAATAATTAAAAATACCCTAAGCAAAATAAAGTTCTTATTTTGTACATTACAAAAAATAATAAAGATATTATTTTTTACTATTATTATATAGTCTACTCAATCAATTATGTTTCCCCATGTTAGACCATCCTTCCCTCACACATTGATATTATCTCAAATATCTACCACTAAAGAGCAGTAGCAGTCTAGCATCCTTCACAGAGAAGAAGCTGTTTTGAGCACTTGTCAGTCCAGCAACATAAATTGGTGGTGTAAGATTTTGTTAATTTTTCAAAAAAAAATTCCACTCAATATATCTGGAAGCGTTTTTATTAGCAGTCATTCCCTCACACAGAATACTCATTTTTTTTACAAATATCAAAAATTTTAATTTTATCATACATTATATATTAAGTGTTGCTCTTAAAGGAAACAGTTTGGATTTCTTCATAATTTTGCATTTTTTCCCTACAACTAATAAAAATGTCTTATTTCATCATTCCTTCACATTTTTTATTTTATTTTTTCCACAAATTATTTTATTTTTTTTGTTAAGTCAAATTTTTAAAATGATTTCTGAAACTATTAAAATCTTCAATAATTGACTAATTTCTTACCATTTATTTAATTTTTATGAAAATTTACACATGTATCATTCAAGTCAGACTGCTTGGCCAAATTTGCAAGTATTGTAGAGAACAACCCATTTATTTCAAATTCATTACAACAGTTTTAAAATTTCGCAAATGTTTTTTCTATAAAGCACAAAGATTTTTTTATTATCATTAAATTCAATTAAAATAAATAAGTTTAACTTTCAAAGTAAAATAAATAATCTTCTTGATTTTAACGCTAGCCACACAGATTTATTAGTCCTAAGGTTAAAACCCAGATTCGTCTTATTTCAGTTCATATTTTATGCATTATTTTGTTAAAAATTAATTTTCAAGTTCTGTAATTAAGTACTCTAAGGGAGAAGGGGGCTAGTATGGACAATTTTTATAAATTTTGCAAAAAAATTGTACTGAATACCATTTTTCACACCAAGTATTTTTTTTTTACAAGAATTTGCAATTTTATCTTTATTTGGTTGATATATTAAATTATTTGGCAATACAGTTATTTATTATTCAACTTCCATGTCCAAAAGTCTGTTTCCACTGTCTTCTCATGTGCTTCCACTATCTTCAGAACTGAATGGCAAGTCTTCCTTTGACTTTTAAGTTTTTAGTTTATTCCTTTTGAGCTTGGTTTTACTTCCTTATAAATGAAGAATTTGTTTTTTTTCTTTATCTTTTTTCTTCTTCTATGTGTTTCAAACTTCATTTTCTTGGACACCAACATTTTTTCCCTACTATTTACAAGACTTTGTTTCATTTTTAGTAATACCGGGGCATTCACGGTCAATACTATAGCTTAAAAAAAAAAAAAAAAAATATCATTTCCAAATGCTAATCAATTTAATGGGCTAATGCCAGGTTTTTGCAAATCTTGATATAGAGATGGGACGAATATTCGGTATTCGGACCTTTTGCCAAATATTCAGTTGGCCTAATATTGAAGGCTTGTTGACCGAATGCTTTGGCCAAATACCTGTAGCCGAATATTTAGCGATATCTCGATGAATATTGCTAAAATCTTGCTGAATAGTGAAAGGTACCTTGCCAAATAAATTCAGCATTTAAAAAAAATTTTGTTTCTTACAATTTTATTTTCTCTAATCCAAATTGGCTACTTTCTGGTACATTCATGAAGTCATTCTCATTCTTACTAGCACAAAATGCACAATTATTCATGTACTAAAAAATATACAGCCTTTCTTTATTTTCTATAAAAGTTAGTGATTTTTTAGAAAATGCTTCCTAAATTGGAGATTCAATTGTCCGGAAAATGTCTTCATGAGAGAATAATAGATTGCAACTCAAGATGTAAAAACTCTTATAGAAAAAAAAAGAAAAACACTGCCTCATTCTAAAACACTTGAATATTCATTAATGTCTGCAAATTCCATGCACATATAAAATGGCTCTTATGAAATTCATGAAAACTTACTTTCTATTTTCTATAAAGTAAGAAATGTAAAAATTTATGCATTAGGTGCATTAGCTAAGATTCATTTTCAAGATGGAATATCAAACACCACTATTCCAAGTCAGGGCTTGAAATTCAGTTTCTCTCAGGAGGGGAGTCTCCCTCACAACATTTGTAAATGGAGGGGAGTTGAGCTGTTTGGGAGGGAGGAAAAAAATCTTTAAAACCCACTGTTATTTTACTTGTCATTTAAAGAATTACGAATATTAATACAGAAATGACAAAATAGCATCGAAGCGATTTTAATCAACATCTCCCACTGCTAGTTATTTTTGTTGCAGGTCGAATTAACTCTGTTTTTGGTTCGTGTCAATTTCAGGCTGAGTGTAGATTCATGGAAGTTGGGTTCTGGTTACACCCAATTTTTCAAAAGCTAGTTCTGTATATTATTTCAGATTAAAAACTAACCTATAATAATAAACTTAGATATTTGTGTGTGTGTGTGCTGTTTTCTAAAGAGACCGCTGTGTTTTTTCCGTGACCCTTTGACGAAATTCGTATTTTTCTGTGATCCTTTGATGAAATTCGTTTTTCTCCCGAGATCCTTGATGAAATTCGCATTATTTTTTGCGATCCTTGCTTAAAAATCGCGTTTTTTCAGTGCCTCTTTGACTAAATTTGTGTTTATTCCTCGATCCTTTGACTAAATTCTAATTTTTTTGTGATGCTTTGACGAAATGAGTGTTTTATTCACGATACTTTGACAGAATTCGCATTTTATGTCCGATCCTTTGACAAGATTCGCGCTTTTTTTTTGCGATCCTTTGACGGGATTCGTGTTTTGTACTGATTAAGTATTATATAGCAGAGTGTAATTGCTTTAAAAATTAATGAATTTTAACTGTCTTTAATTTCTTAACACAATACCTGGTAACTCCCATCTTCTTAGTAGAAAATAAAAATGTCTACTTACAAATGTGAAGAGGCTTGTAGAATAAATGGGGGTAGATGACTACATACTTGAAATGAAAACTTCATTGAATAAAAACTAACAGCTTTTTATTATTATGTAAATCCAGAGGCATATTCAATTTTACAACATCAACACTAAAACAAGAACCAGATGACATGAATGAGAAACTCTCTCATTTTATAATGGTTTGCAACCAATCACAACTAGCCAGCACATGCTGGAACTCTTTTGGGTCATTCCACATGAATTCAACCAATGGGTGTTGCACCATACTCGCAGATTTTTTTAAAATTTTTATCATAGACAGACATAGTAGTGAAACCCACAAATCTGAAATTTAAAAATAATTTTCGTAATATTGGCTGAGATGTAGCCATTTGAAAATTGGTCATGTTTACCAAATGGCGGCCATCTTGGAATCTTATCAATGTCTATAAATGGCCATAACTTGACAATTAATGGCTCAAATTCTACATTTCTAGTACCAATTTGAAGCTATTTGTACAAAGAATGCATATTTCACATCAAAACAATAGTAAATTTTCATTTCTGTACTTTTTATTATGTGCAAACTGAAAATATCACCCAAAAAAAGGGCTGACTATAATGGCCCATAAAAAAAATGAATCATTATGAATTTTTCTAAAACTTGGTAGAAACATTGCTTCATCTGCGTGCTTCAAATTAAAAAAAAATTGGAGAGGTAAAATCTGTTGTTTTTAAAATTAATGCTTTTTTACGCATAGGGTGTCATTAACCAAATAATGATCATTTTAGAATCTGTAAGTATTCCTAATTTAAGAAATAAAGGTTAAAATAAAATTTTCTAACATCTGAATTAATGTAAAAGTATATTGAAAACCTCATTTGTACTAATTTCGTAGGAATCCCCTCCCCCACCCCAACAGAAAATGTATACAATTAAAAAAATTTTACACTGAAAAAGATAAGAAAATAATTTAAGGAATATAATGTATAATTAATTATAAAAAACAGATAAATGCAATACATATAAATGAGGATTTACTTTACATATAGGGGAGAGTGGGGTCAAATGGAATAGTAGGTTTTTCTCTTTAGGTATCATTCTAAATATTTCATCAATCACAGATTAGGTGAAGCAATGGTAGCCCAATCTTCAGTTGAAAAAAGTAGCTGATCTACGTTAGCTGGCAGTTGTATAAAGAAAAAGATTATTTCAAGAATCAGAAGTAAATTTGCTTCATATACTTTTTTATGCTTTCTGTATACTAATGATTTGTTTATGCATAGGTGTAATAATTTCCCTATTTATGGAACGTTATACTGCATATTATCCATAATTTAAACTATGCCTAAAAGCAGTATTTCTGTTTATACAAGAAGTTTAATATAAAAGAAGGTAGAGAGAGGAATGGGACATGCCAGCAAAGGGGGGAATGAGGCTATACTTTTTAATAAGATGAGCGTAAATTGCTAATATGCAAATATTTTTAAAGGATAGTATATTAATTATAACATCGAAAATATATTCATTTACTTCAAAATATAAATAAATTGAATAGATGATTTCTTAATATCATTTCTGATTAACAATCCTGAATTATCCTTCCAGTGATGAAGACACTGGAATTTGATATTGTAGCACAGGCATTATCAACCTACAATCTTTGTTATATTGTAAATATACCTGACACTAGACTATTTGCTTCTTATAATACATTGTTTTATAGTTGTCCCATACCTCCCTGTTAGTGGTGGTGGTGGGGGGGGGGGGGGGGGGATATGGGACACATTTTGAAATTTACAATTTCTTTTATTATAAAATTGTTTCTGAAAATTATGTTTTTATATTGTTCAAGGACATTAGAAAGTGTTCCATTTTGTATTCTAAAAATCGAAATTTTTATTTTTGTGTCAAACAAAAATGATTTTCTCACTTTTGTAAAAAGTGTCCCATTCCTCCCCACTCTTCTCTATATGTAGAACCTATTTAAGACCTTTTCCCACTAAATTTATATGGGCAAATTTTTACTCCTCACTTTACAGATTTTCTACTTATAAAGTTTACAGGGTTCGCTTAGACTCCTTGGAAACTCCTTAGAAATGAAAACATTCCCAAGTAGTACTTAGAACTACTTAGATAAGCAAACCACTGCTTAGAAACTCCTTATATTCTATTGCAGCTTCGGACGCAAGCGATATTGCTGCCGAGGAAAAAAAATCGTGATTGAAAAACGCACGGTAAATCCTTATGCACGTCATTCATCTGAAGCATAACATTGATTGGGTAGGGTAATCTTAATAGCAGGGCTCCGACTAGGTCCGTAAAGACCGTTTTTCGACACTGTTAGCCGATCTTTATTTTAAATTTTATCGATGTTTGGCATTTAGCGAAGAATCTCAGAAAAATCGCGCTTTTCGCACATATGTTCCAAAAAAAAAAAAAGAATACCGTCAAATTTCATCAATCGATCGCGGAAAAAAATCATAAATTTTGTCAAAGGATCGTGAAAAAACGCGAATTTCTCCAACAGATTGCGGGAAAACTCGGATTTCTTTAAAAGACGATAATTTCTTAAAAGACAGCTAAAAACACGAATTTACTCAAAGGATCACGAAAAAATGCGAATTTCGTTACAGATAAAAAAAAAGCAGATTTCCTCAAAAGATCGCATAAAACGCGAATTTCCTAAAAAAATCGCGAGAAAATGCGAGTTTCCTCAAAAAATCGCGAAAAACACGCGAATTTCCTCAAAAAATCGCGAAAAACACGCGAATTTCCTCAAAAAATCGCGAAAAACACGCGAATTTCCTCAAAAAATCGCGAAAAACACGCGAATTTCCTCAAAAAATCGCGAAAAACACGCGAATTTCCTCAAAAAATCGCGAAAAACACGCGAATTTCCTCAAAAGATAGCGAAATAAACGTTAGTTTCATCAAACGATCGAAATAAAATGCGAATTTCCCCAGAAGATCGCGAAAAACACGTGAATTTCCTCAAAAGATCGCGAAAAACACGTGAATTTCCTCAAAAGATCGCGAAAAACACGTGAATTTCCTCAAAAGATCGCGAACAACACGCGAATTTCCTCAAATGGTCGCGAAAAACACGTGAATTTTGCCAAAGGATCGCAAAAAACACCCAAATTTCGTCAAAGGATCTCGAAAAACACCCAAATTTCATCAAAGGATCTCGAAAAACACCCAAATTTCATCAAAGGATCATGATAAACACCCGATTTTCATCAAAAGATTGCGAAAGAAACTCATATTCGTTAAACAATCGAAATAGAACACGAATTACCCAGAAGGGCGCGAAAAAAAACGTGAATTTCTCCCAGAAGATCGCGAATTTCCCCAGAAGATCGCGAAAAATATGCGAGTTTCATCATAAGGTCGCGAAAACAATGCGAATTCGTCAAAATTTCACCTGAAAAGAAAGCGATTACCACTGTTCTAATAGAA
Organism: Maratus speciosus; assembly: GCA_963932465.1. Taxonomy (NCBI): domain Eukaryota; kingdom Metazoa; phylum Arthropoda; class Arachnida; order Araneae; family Salticidae; genus Maratus; species Maratus speciosus. The sequence goes on from OZ010787.1 coordinate 569,140,949, forward strand.
TAATTTCAAAACTTGTTATATTTTTTCTTGTATGTTGCATTAAGCATTCTTTTTTTTTTTTTTTTTTTTTTTTTTGCCTTTTAAAATTTTCTTTAAGATGTATCATGTATGTGATATACATAATAAGTGTTTGGGGTTTGCCATCTCTATTTATATGACCTAGGGGTGATTCTAGTCCGAATATTCTGAAAATGTAAGGCATTCATTTCCGAAAATTTTAAAAAATCGGCCACCAATCCGAAAATTCGGACATATGGTCGGCGAAAAAAATAAATTTTGTCAATCGTTTGCAGAAAAATCGGCAATTTCGTCAAAGGATCACGGGAAAAACGGAAATTCCGCCAAAGAATCGCGAAAAAATGCAAATTTCGTCAAAGAAACGCTAAAACCCCCACAAATTTTGTCAAAAGATCGCGAAAAACACCACAAATTTCGTCAAAAGATCACGGAAAAAACCCACAAGTCTCGTCGAAAGATCGCGAAAACCCAAAAATTCCGTCAAAAGATCGCGAGTAAACGGCAATTTTCGTCAAAAGATCGCGAGTATTCGGAAAATTCGTCAAAAGATCACGAAAAAAACAGCAAATTTCGTCAAAAGATCGCGAAAAAACTCACAAATTTCGTCAAAAGATCGCGTAAAAACCCACAAATTTCGTCAAAAGATCGCGTAAAAACCCACAAATTTCGTTAAAAGATCGTGTAAAAACCCACAAATTTCGTCAAAAGATCGTGAAAAAACTCACTTCGTCAAAAGATCGCGTAAAAACCCACAAGTCTCGTTGAAAGATCGCGAAAACCCAAAAATTCCGTCAAAAGATCGCAAGTAAACGGCAAATTTCGTCAAAAGATCGTGAGTAAACGGAAAATTCGTCAAAAGATCGCGAAAAAACTCACAAATTTCGTCAAAAGATCGCATAAAAACCCACAAATTTCGTCAAAAGATCACATAAAAACCCACAAATTTCGTCAAAAAATCGCGTAAAAACCCACAAATTTCGTCAAAAGATCGCGTAAAAACCCACAAATTTCGTCAGAAGATCGCGTAAAAACCCACAAATTTCGTCAAAAGATCGCGTAAAAACCCACAAATTTCGTCAAAAGATCGCGTAAAAACCCACAAATTTCGTCAAAAGATCGCGTAAAAACCCACAAATTTCGTCAAAAGATCGCGTAAAAACCCACAAATTTCGTCAAAAGATCGCGTAAAAACCCACAAATTTGATATACAAAATCCTCTTTTCTCATCACTGTCCACTTATTTCCCTACTTTCACTTTCATTTTTATTTCTTTATTTACGTTAGTAAAGTACTTTATTTAGTTAAATATCTACTTACCTTTTTACTTTATTCAGTTTCTTTTACTTTACTTAAATCCATCTTTGTTTATTTCAATATGTTGAAATATGTTTGTTTTCTGTTTTAAGATATCTTTTTATGTTTCTATCTTCTTAAATCCCCATTCATTTCTTTATTAAAGTTTCGTTCAATATCTCTTAAATTCAGCTTCCGACATCGTTTGTTTCACTTTCCATCTCGGCAGAAACAGCTTCGAGTTTCTCGCTGTTTTGCCGTTGTTTTCTACTAGATGGCGTTGTGTGTCCGGAGTGTTAGCGGTCGTCGTCATAGTTACCGACTTCACGTGGTTCTTCTTAGAAGCCGGTTGGAGGTTGGAGTGACATGCGTGGTTGCCGTATTTCGGTATACCCGTTTGGAATAAATCGCGATGCTTTCCTGCCATCTTTGCCAGTTGTAGTTGTTCTCTGTACCGGGAAGGTGAATAGATGGTTTTGTTCGTTCTTCATTATGGATTCACTTGTTGTTAATAATTGTTCATATGTTTCTGAATTCATGCAGCCTTATCGTGATAATTTATGACAGATGGCCGTTTAGGTAGTTATGAATGCTTACCCGTGAGACTGTTACTATCTTTTAAAGTTATGATTGTTTCGGATGAGACTTCATATCCATGTGACTGTGTTTCCGGAAGTGAGCCTTCTGTTCTATCGTGCTACCATCTTGCGTAAAGTTATTTTCCATTTGTCGTATCAGCCGGTAGTAATGCTTAGGTATACAGGTGAAGTATTGTCAACATCTTCAAAGACGAACTTGATATTTTTGGGTGGTTTCTTCTTTGGTGAATAGAGACATTTTCCTATCAAGTGAAATTGACTTTATTTCTTTGAGAGTTTAAGACTTGCTTTCGCTTCGAGCCCTACAGCACTACTGGAGTTGTTCATGGATGTAATAACTGAAATGACTTCATTACTTTGTCATATTTGAAGGTAATCGGTTTTTAAACTTGCTGTCATGATGATATAAAGCTGTTATAAAGATACTGAGATATCAGATAAGTTGTTTTACTATTATACATTTGTTATTTGAATACAGGCTGATAGTTGAGAGATATTGTATTTTTTACTTTTATGTTTTTATGTGTCTTTTAAGTTTAAATAAATTTAATTACGTTTTTAATACAGTTGTCTTTATTTTTCCACCACTTATTAAAGTTAGTTTACTTTCCAGATGTTTAGAGATTATGAAGTTTAGTTTTAATATCATAATTAATAGATCATTTTTCTTTCGGGGTTTTAACTCAGCTTTATACGTTTCTACTGCTCACTAATGCACTCTGCTACCCAATTTAACCCCTAAGCACTATATATTTTTATAGTGCTTAACAAAAAGGTTATGGGCACTTGTTTTAGTTTTAATATAGTAAAGAAATATAAATTTTTATCTTGTCTAAAATTTTAACTTTTGCAGAGTTGGCAGAGAACGTGCTGAGATGGTTCAAAATTTAATTCAGAGTTATAAATTTTATAGTTTAAAGTTATAATAAGTAAATTTAATGTAATATAAATTAGAAATTTTTAAAGATAAAACTTAAATATTTTCTTGTGGTGGAATTTTTTTTTTGGTTCTACCCGATATTTTCGTCGGGGGGGCCGATGTTTTGATAATGCTTATTTAGTTTGAAAATATTATATTATGTCTTATCTGTAATGGCTTAAGTTTTTAATCATGATTAACGATGTAAGTTGAACTATAATGAATTGTTTAAGTTCAATATTTATGGCATTTGAGTAATTTTTCAATGCATTTTTGAACTTTAAAATTTTTTTTAATCTGAAGCTTTCTTAGTTGAGTGTTTGAAGAAGTTCTTTTTGAAGTAAAGTCAGCTAAATATGTAAATTTTGTGATCTATAATGAAGTTTAATGATATCACAGTCAGCAATTTACTGCAAAGTCGTTGGAAAGTTATGAATGGCATAAGTTATATGCAGTATAAGCCTGTGTACCCATGTTTTTGATGATTTTTCGGAGTTGTTGTGGGAGCAGTGCTGGTGCCCTCCTTTTTGCGGTGAGGGAAATTTTATTTACTGTAGACTTTCTGAGTTTTTATTGACTTTTGAGTATAGAATGCTGACTTGTACAAATTTTTTTTAAGGATGAAACTATCTCTTTAGTCTAAGGACGCTTTCCCGGACATTTTATTTTACAAAGTTATCGTCCAGTTATCGTTTTTTTTTAGTTGTGCTACTATATGTATTTTTAAAATTTTTGATCATTACCCATCTTTGGAAAATTTCCTGTATATCTATTTCCTATATCTGTTATATTTACATATGTTTAATAATTGAAATTTTCATGTGATATTTTGAATATGTTTAATGTGCTTAAGTGTTTTAATAAATGAAGGGCTGCGGAGTATTTATCTGAGGACCTGTTTCGGGCTTATATGACTGGATTCAGAGGAGTGTGTTTACTCAGTTTAAACTATTTAAATAGGTTAAAACGATTTGAATTTTATTAAATTACTGAGTTTAAATTTTTTTTGGTAATGTTAAAAAAATTTATTAATGAATTTAAATAAAAATATTAATGTTGAAAATATTAATGAATTTTTCCAGGTTTTTTTTTAATCAATATTTTAAACCTTGATATTTTTGAGTTGGAGCTGGGGGATTCATTTTTGAAATGGTAATCTTATTTAGAGTTTTAAATGAAAATGGTTTTTAAGTGTAAATTTTAAACTGGTTTTTATGATGTAACTTAAAGTTTAAATGGCTGGGTCTTAAGGAAATTGGTATGTAAATTTTTATTGATATTTTTCTTTACCGCTATATTTCGGGGGTTTGGGAAAAAGAATTTCTTTTTGTGACCGGCTCAATTTCCCGAAATATTGTTGGTTTTTTTTTTTAAATGATTTCTGCTCTGAATTTAATCATGCTTATAGCTGTTAACTTATTTCGGATGTACGGGGGTTTCTGGTGCTTTCTACCTCAGTTTACCTGGAATTGCTAATAGCTCCTAATGATTTTAATTTATTTAATTACTTTATGCTTCTTGGTATCTAGAATATCACCCTTTCTCTGTGTGTGGATGTTCTGCAAGGTGTGTGTGTGGTCCTTTTATTCATCCTAGTGGTGAATACGTTTCGAATGACTTTGTCTATAAGGGCCGTTGTGCTGTCATTTGATTCTAGATGCCGGGAATTAAAATTCTTTTCAGTTACAGGAAGCTAATAGTTTTGAAAAGTTAAAATTTTCTTTTGACCAGTAAATTATAAATTTTAATATCTGGTTTGCCTTTATAAAAATTAATTATTTAATAGTTTTATTTCTTTTAACTGGTTCATTCATTTAAGTAATTGATTTTTGACATAATTGTGTTCGATCATTGTCTAATTTGTAAGAGGTATCTGTGAACAGTATCCAGATACTATATTAGTGGGTTGTTTTAAACGACCAGGTGGTCGAATTCATTGTGTAATTTCAAGTCTGTTAGAATTTAGCACAGTTTATCTAATGAATCTCACCAATTGCTTCAGCATGCATATTTGTGTTAATTTGTATAAGTGAATCTGTTTTTAAATATGCTTAGATTATTTTCTAGTTATTGATATGGCCAAACAGTTTCCTTTGTGCAAGTTATATATCATTATTTTAAAATTACCTGTTTTTTAAAGAACTTTTTTTTGTTTATTCTGAGGAGTTCAATTTTTGGATAATTGTTTTAATGCTTTGGGATCAGTAATAGCGTCAATTTTTAATGAATTTAAGATGCGTTACTTGCCTGGCTGCAATTGTTTTTCCTTTTTGATGAACTCTGAGGATTTAAACATTATATTTATGATTTATTTGAAAATAAAATAAAAAAGGGTTTATCTGTATTGCTCATCATGCTTTGGTGCTTTTCAATAAGGTTTAAGCTAGCTTAAGTGTTCTTGGGTTTTTCTCATGTTTAAAAGTTTCTCTCATAATTAGCTATGCATTTGTATAGTTGTTCACTTTAAGTGTTTTGAGGAGAGGAAACTTGATCTGGCAACCCATTTTTGAAATGTTTTACAGTTTTATGATCTTAAGTGAGAGTTTTGATCTTTATTACTGTTGGTTAACTAAAGTTTATATATGTAAAAATCCTTTATTTCTATCTATTGGAGCATTATCTTATGATATACTATATAAAAAGTTACATTTTTGTTTTTGCATTTATTATGTATTTAAATATTGTATGTTTTTATATGTTCAATATGTAAAAATTTGGTCATTGATAATACATGAAGTTTGGACAGGTGTTTTTGTATATTTGCTCCGCAGTTTTTTTTTTTAAAGTTGAGTTTTTAAGGAAGGAATCTTAAAGTTGTTGAATTAAGATGTCTGGCACATTTGCTTTTAAAAATTAATTTAAGGTTTTAATGATGTCTTTCTAGTTAAGAGGTTGAGGTATTGAGATGGAACAGCAGTGTTTAACTAAAGGTTTGAATGGCTGTTGGGTTTAATGGTTGGTTAAATTTTCAGAAGATTTGGAGTCATACTTAACCAGAATTTTTAACGGTTAAGTTAAAGTTGACTACTTGTTAGAATCCAGCATGGAATCTTTGCTTGGTAAAAGATGTCCGACCTTTTTGAACCGTATGGCCTTCGAAGTTTAAATATACCTTGGTAGAAATGCATAGAAAATCTATTTGTATATTGCTTTTTCCTGAAATGGGGTATATGAACTGAAGATGATGATTCATAGAGGTGTCTATTTCTTGTAAGCTGTTTCTTTCTCAAATTGAATTTATCTCCCTGGATTAGATATCTGATTATATAGTTTGGTGAATGTTTGGCAAACATTGATGGTTTCTGTTGAAGGAGTATGAGAAAGGAGTTTGTGTATATATCCAGTTTTAAATTTTTGGATATAAAATCTTTAAGAAATCAGGTTTCAAGAAGGATAAGGGCCCGTCCGTCATTGAAACTTGTTTGATACCCTCTGAACCTAGATAATTGTCTTCATGTCTGTTTATAGGTATTAAAATGTTTTTGACTTTTAGTGGCAATTTCCTTTGGCTAGTGTAGAGAATTGTTTTTGTTCCCTAGTTGATTATGGAATGGTTCAAGAATCATTTATGTATGCTGCCTACATCTACGTATATGTTTATTGTGAGAGAATGGTGTGAAAGACTTCAGTATGTTTTAATGCTAAGTGGAATGCCGGTATCCCTGGATTGACAGTTTGCATGGCGGAAGTTGCTCTTGATCCGGGGATTTCAGTATTTGTATGAGTGTGATGTTCCAATAATACATCCTCTTTTTATTTGCTTTTCCTCAAGTGTTGGGAAATTAAACTTATTTTGGTGTTGTCCCGCTTGTCAGGATTCTTAGATGTTGTCGCAGCAGGGATAAAATTGATAAAGGGAAAGTGTTTTCTTTTCCAGTAATGTAACCTTTATCCGGGGGACTAGGCACGTGTTCTCTTGGTCATTCGTGGATTACTTAATGGTGTAAACTTATGCTGTTTTTACTTTGTTTGAAGGGGGGGGAACTTTGATCATGGAATACCATCAATTGTAACTGTCATGTTTTTCAATTCTCTTGATCAGATATTACTGAATTTGACTGTAACATGTAGATTGAATTATCGAATTAAAATCTTTTAATTTTTAATGTTGTACATCTATTGCTGTAATATGATAATGTGAGATTTGATAATTTGAAATAGATCTAATGTTTTTAGGTTATCAACGTAATGTTTTTTTTTACTGTTTGAATTATTATGTATATTTTTATATTTAATGCTTGATCATATTTTGTTATGGTATTTGCCAATTAAACTACACTTAATTTGAATTTTTGTATATTTAATAGTGAATTTATAACTGGAAATGTAATCTCTTAGGATGGGTGAATTTTTATGATTAAATCTGAATTTACATCTGCATTTGCCTTTGAATTCTGAATCTGTATCTGACATTAAATTTGAGTCTTTATAAGAATTTGGATTTTTAAGGATGAGAGTACTTGTTTTTTTTTTAGTAGCGCAACATGTTATGCATAATCTTTTAAGGGTATCAAATGGATACTTGTGGATTTGTAGGGATTCAATGTAATACAGGACGAATTGGATGATATACTTGTGTGTTGTATATTTATTACTATGTTTTTAAATTTTTAATTTTTGTTTAATCCTTTAGTGTTTTGGGGCTCATTACATCTGTTTCGTTTCTTTAATCTTTTAGTTTCTTTTACTTTTTAATTTCTTGTGATTGTGGGTAGGAACTTTTGTATTTTAGGTATTTGATTCCAGATTTTATGGAGGTGTTTGTTGGTCCTTGGAAATTAGACTTTCAGTGTCTATGTGCGGCCTTTTTGGAGCTGCTGATTTTCTTTGGGCATCACCCTTCGTGTCCAGTTGATGAGAGGGGGGGCATTTGATATACAAAATCCTCTTTTCTCATCACTGTCCACTTATTTCCCTACTTTCACTTTCATTTTTATTTCTTTATTTACGTTAGTAAAGTACTTTATTTAGTTAAATATCTACTTACCTTTTTACTTTATTCAGTTTCTTTTACTTTACTTAAATCCATCTTTGTTTATTTCAATATGTTGAAATATGTTTGTTTTCTGTTTTAAGATATCTTTTTATGTTTCTATCTTCTTAAATCCCCATTCATTTCTTTATTAAAGTTTCGTTCAATATCTCTTAAATTCAGCTTCCGACATCGTTTGTTTCACTTTCCATCTCGGCAGAAACAGCTTCGAGTTTCTCGCTGTTTTGCCGTTGTTTTCTACTAGATGGCGTTGTGTGTCCGGAGTGTTAGCGGTCGTCGTCATAGTTACCGACTTCACGTGGTTCTTCTTAGAAGCCGGTTGGAGGTTGGAGTGACATGCGTGGTTGCCGTATTTCGGTATACCCGTTTGGAATAAATCGCGATGCTTTCCTGCCATCTTTGCCAGTTGTAGTTGTTCTCTGTACCGGGAAGGTGAATAGATGGTTTTGTTCGTTCTTCATTATGGATTCACTTGTTGTTAATAATTGTTCATATGTTTCTGAATTCATGCAGCCTTATCGTGATAATTTATGACAGATGGCCGTTTAGGTAGTTATGAATGCTTACCCGTGAGACTGTTACTATCTTTTAAAGTTATGATTGTTTCGGATGAGACTTCATATCCATGTGACTGTGTTTCCGGAAGTGAGCCTTCTGTTCTATCGTGCTACCATCTTGCGTAAAGTTATTTTCCATTTGTCGTATCAGCCGGTAGTAATGCTTAGGTATACAGGTGAAGTATTGTCAACATCTTCAAAGACGAACTTGATATTTTTGGGTGGTTTCTTCTTTGGTGAATAGAGACATTTTCCTATCAAGTGAAATTGACTTTGTTATTTCTTTGAGAGTTTAAGACTTGCTTTCGCTTCGAGCCCTACAGCACTACTGGAGTTGTTCATGGATGTAATAACTGAAATGACTTCATTACTTTGTCATATTTGAAGGTAATCGGTTTTTAAACTTGCTGTCATGATGATATAAAGCTGTTATAAAGATACTGAGATATCAGATAAGTTGTTTTACTATTATACATTTGTTATTTGAATACAGGCTGATAGTTGAGAGATATTGTATTTTTTACTTTTATGTTTTTATGTGTCTTTTAAGTTTAAATAAATTTAATTACGTTTTTAATACAGTTGTCTTTATTTTTCCACCACTTATTAAAGTTAGTTTACTTTCCAGATGTTTAGAGATTATGAAGTTTAGTTTTAATATCATAATTAATAGATCATTTTTCTTTCGGGGTTTTAACTCAGCTTTATACGTTTCTACTGCTCACTAATGCACTCTGCTACCCAATTTAACCCCTAAGCACTATATATTTTTATAGTGCTTAACAAAATTTCGTCAAAAGATCGCGTAAAAACCCACAAATTTCGTCAAAAGATCGCGTAAAAACCCACAAATTTCGTCAAAAGATCGCGTAAAAACCCACAAATTTCGTCAAAAGATCGCGTAAAAACCCACAAATTTCGTCAAAAGATCGTGAATAAAAACCCACAAATTTCGTCAAAAGATCGTGAAAAAAAACCTGCAAATTTCGTCAAAAGCTCGCGAAAAAACCTGCAAATTTCGTTTAAAGATCGCGAAAAAACACGAATTTCGTCAAAGAGCCACGGTGAAAACGCATAGCTAGTGTCGGGAGTGGATTTCCCCCTCCCCCCCTCTCTGGTGTAATTTTTCAGATTTCCTGTGAATTTCAGAATTTTTTTATCACTCAAAATCACCCCTGTGACATGACCATTGGTCACTGCATAAAAAAGTAGATTGTCAATTTTTTATTTAAACTTATGAAATCAATAAGCAATATATTGTGAGTACTGTGCAATTTCAGCATTAACAATTAGATTCTAATAGAGTAAAATTTGTTTTTGAAATGTTCTTTTGTGCAAATTGGGCATTAAAAATTGGAGTGTGCATACCACATAACGGTGCAAGAAATAAAAATATCGACAACAAAATAAAATGGCAAATCCTTAAAATTTTTTGGACTCCTTGGATTTTTTCTTCCCAACTCTGTATGAACCCTGGTTTAATATTAGTGTGTAATCCTTTACAGTAGAAAACTTCTACTGTGTATGTGTGTGTATATATATACAGGCAAAGTTCTTTAATCCGCACAAGTTGGGACCAAAGGTTGTGCAGATTATGGAATATTGCGGATTATGGAGTATTATGGATTATGTGCCATTTTATGATTTCTGGACAGCATTTTAATTCCGTATTCAGTATGACATAAAAAGATAGCATATTAAATTATTAGATTTCACATTCACCTCAAAAAGTGCATTTTTAAATTTATTTTATTCAAAAATTGATTCACATATTTAAATAATAATAATTATATTGATAATTTAATGTATAAGAATTATTATTACTTTTTTAGGAATATTTTTAGCAAGAAAGTAGTGTAACAAAAATGAGAAAAAATTACTATGTACAAAAATAACCAATACTAAAATAAAATAAATACAGAAAATTATTAATAGGAAAATATAAATTAATTTCATTACAGATGAAAGAATGATTATAGCTGCAAATGAAAAAAAAAAAGAAAGAGAAGAAAAAACTTAGTAAACTATGATGAAATGCTACGAATATTATAGTTTATAAAGTGCTTTGTGTATCAAAAATGGAATCAAGTGTTGTTTGTTTTAAATTTTTAAATTTAAATTTTGAAAGTCTGTCCTGCATTCTGTGTACAGTCATCAACTCTTGCTGAGAAATACAACTTTGTTGTTCTAAGAAGTTTAAATATTGCTTCCCCAAAGCCAGTCCTTGTTCAATTGAAATTTTTTCGCTGATTTCACATTCTGAATCAGTTTCAGAATCAGCAGCATCAGTAGGACTCAGGACACTTGAAATTATTTCTTCATCAGTCACATGTTCCGTGATTGAAGCGTTATCATCTGAATTCAGCAAATTCACGATGAAGTTTTCATTTATTGATTCAAAGACATTAGCATTTGCAACATTTTTTGCATATTGCAAAAGTTCTGTAGTTTTTGTTTTCAAGTACGAGGGCTTAAACCCATGAAATTCTTCATTGTCACTTGAAATATCAACGAACAAAGATGCAGGCCATATGTTATGCCATGCATTTACCAGTGTTTCTTGTGAAACAGAATTCCATGCTTCAGAGATCATGTACATTGCATCCTTTATAGTAAAATTTTTTCTAAATGTCTCAATAACATTTGTAGATGTATCAGTTTGTAAAAGTTTCCTAAGGTATGCCCTTTTATACTGATATTTAACACTGTTAATAATCCCTTGGTCCATTGGCTGGATAAGAGATGTTGTATTCGGTGGTAGGAAAATTGTAGATATATTCTTTGCACTTAAAATTTTGGTATCTGGAGGATGTGCACGACAGTTATCCAGAAAGAGTACAATTTTACAGTTTTCAGACAATCCAACTTTTGTGCAATGATCTCGGGCCTCTTTTACAAAGTAATTTTTGAACCAGTCTATAGTCAGATCTGTATTCATCCAGGCCTTTTTGGAGCTTCTGTATGTCACAGGTAATACTTTAATTCCCTTAAATGAACGGGGATGTGCACTTTTTCCAACCACAAACAGCTTACACTTATGTGTACCTGCGGCATTTGCACATGTGAGCAATGTAATTCTCTGCTTGTCTTCTTTGGTGCCAGACGGTTGACTTTCCTCAGGAGCAACAAAAGTGTTTCTGGGTAAACAACGCCAGAAAAGCGCCGTTTCATCGGCGTTATATATCTGATCAGGAGTCAAGCCTTCTTTTTTTATAAACTTTGAAAAAAAGTCTATAAATTCTTCAGCTGCTTCGGTATCAGCTCCTACTTTTTCGCCGCATGCTTTAAGATATCTAATGCCGTGCCTGTTTTTGAATTTGGTTAACCATCCTTGAGAATAATCACATGATTCTGTTAGTTTTAATTCCTTGTGTAGTTCTTTCGCTTTTTCACGTAACAAAGGGCCGGTTATAGGAATATTTTCACTATGTCTCTGTTTGAACCATTCAAACAGAATGACATCCAAATCGGCATTTTTTGCTGGGCGAACAGATTTACGATTCGCAATTCCTTTGTCAGAATCACTGTTTGTATAAAAATTCAGTATTTTCTCTTTATTTTTTCGGATGTCATAAACGGTTCGGCAGCTAATTCCAAAATCTTTTGAAAGACATCGCGGCGGCGTTCCTTCATCAAGTTTTTTCAGAATATCAACTTTCTGTAGAATTGTCAGCGATACGTGGGGTCTTTTAGCTTCTGAAGAACTTGAAGTAACATTACTTCGTTTTCCGCTATTCATTTTCCAGCTTGCAGGTATATTTGAGCAAAAGTAAAAAAAATATTAAACGACACGTGAAACCTATATCCATAAACATTAACTGTGCTTGTTGCCAAATTAAGAACCTAAATAGAACGAAGAGAAGGGCTCCCGTCTAGAGCTTAGTAGCTGGGAAGCTCGGATCTTGAAAAACCAATCAGAGTCCGCTAATGGTTAAAGATTCCGGTTTTCCTTTCGTTACGTAGGCGAAACCTCTGCGCTCGATCCCTATGATTGGTTACTTTGAGCCGACCTTCCCAGCTCTTAACATCTAGTTCTCCGGTGAAATTGCGTTGCTGCTAGAATGTGCGACAAGCACACAAAATGATGCGTTTTCATTGGTTATTTACTCTCCTGATCTTACTCATTGAATAGCGATGAATGAAACGCAGTAAAACTTCTGCAACTTGCGTTCGGAATGTCCAGTTAGTCTTGGTGCGTTCCGTAATGCAATTTGTTTTTTACTGTTAATAAAATATAAAAAGTATATATATATTTAAAAAATAGATGTTTTATTATGATTTTTATTATTTTTTTTAATTTCTTTTAAAAAATCATTTTTTGATCAAGAATTTGTAAATCTGCTTAACTGTTTATTTCACTGTTTACATTCGTAAAGTAACGCGAATTATAGAAAATTGCGGATTATGGGTGCGCGGATTATCGATCCTCGACTGTATATATATACACACATTTAAATCATTCAGAATGCATTAAATGTTCAGATGTAAATATGTCAGTTTATGTAATTTTTATTTCAGTATATTAGTATAACTGAACTTACTTATAAAACTGATTAAAAACCTTGGTAGTTTAAATCTGAAGAAAAAACTAGGTATTATATTATAAAGTTATATGCATGTAAGTAAATATTTTGTTCTTATTTTGTCTAGATTTGTTCCATGTGTGAGTTTAAACTTAGGCTTATTTCTCACAGGGTTGCAAAAAAGCCGGCTAAAATTAAAAAAAGCCAGGCCGATGGCTTTTATTGGTTTTAACCGGCTTTTTTTGGCCAAAATTGTCTTTTATACAATAAAGCATTGTATTTATAAACTACACATTTTAAAGTGTTTTTAATTAGTTTTAATGACATTTAATTGATTTACAGTTTAATAAGTAACCCAATTTCTCAATAATGAGGACATAGTACTGGAATAAAACTTAGATGATTTTGCTAGTGATTTGTATTCAGAATTGCAAATATGTCTGCTAAATTTTAAAAGGGCTGTACCAACTGCCAATTTTTTTATTTTTACTGCTTTATAAAATTAAAGAGGACAATGGTTACGTAGTTATGTTTTATTACTTAATTTTAAGAGCTATTAATATACAAGTCTTATTTTATTTCTAGCAAACATTTAAAATTATACATAGTCATTAATAAACACCACCATTTCTCACTATTAAAAACATTATGAATAGCATATGCATGAATATGCGTAAGCAACAAGCTTTTCAAAATTTTATTTTGATAATTTTTTTTTTTTGTTTAAATGCTCTATTTTTTATACACTTATGTACCACTCTCCTCAAATAAAACATCTTTTCTAATTTCTCATTTCCATTTTGATATGTTATATTTTGTCATTAAGGCTGTTAAATCCAAAATGGCAACTTTCTGACCTAAGTTTTAATTTATTTTTGTTCAGAAATGCATGAAACTAGCAGATGTTGTTCAGAAACTATGTAATTGCACTGTTTTCTGGTTTTTTTTTTTTTTTTTTTTTTTGCAAACGCAATAGAATTTTCAGAAAATAGTGTCAAAGTGAGCGTTTTGAACTGAATTTCCACATGAAAGAAGAAAACACTCAGAAGAGGGTGAAAAAACGTGTTTCTGACGTGATCAAAATCTCTTTATAGCTCAATAGGTAATTGATGGATCAAAAAATGGAAAACACAGTTCGATTCCAAATCGCTTTCATGTTTCATGGTCAGGCTTTCGAATTTTACATCTTTCCGTTAAAAAATGAATTTGTAAATGTGTCAAAACATTTTGCGCTTGTTGAGCAGAGCAGTTAAGAACAGTTTTAATTAAATATAATCTTTAAAATGTGTAGTATATGTGGAGCTATATAATATAGAATTTCAAAACAACTGTTTGGAGCCTAACATATATCCTTTTCAATGTTTATATATATATATATTTTTTTTTTTCAGAGATAATGCATTCACAATTGTCTTCTAGAAGTTATAGACTTATTTATTTGATAAAATTTAATAGAAGTCTATTATTTTTTTTAGTAGAAAATATTTATAAATGTATTAAAAATTAATTGATCCAAATTTAAAACAAATTTACTGTAAACCAACTTTAAAAAATAAAAACTGGCTTCTTTCAATAAAAGCCGGCTTTTTTTAAGTGGTTAACTGGCTAAAAGCCAGCAACCCTGATTTCTCATCACATGTTTTGCCCTTGATTTGTATTATATTAATTTTTTTTTTTGTTTCACTGTATCTAGATTTTTGTTATTTGAACTCAGTGTGAACTAAAATCATCAAATGTGAACTCAATTAACTCATTTATATATTTTTTATTTTATTTAAATTACACAATTGAATAAATTCAACTGTAATTTACAGCTAGTATTTCTCCAACATTTCAGGGGAAAATATTATGTGGCTTTTTTAATGTAGTCCATTATTGTAAGGGATTTAATATTTGTGTAAATATTTTTTGAGAATTATCATATTTTAAATGAAATAAAAAGTACTGTAGAAATGAAAATTTACTAGTATTTTAATACAATATATGAATATTTAGTATAAATAGCTGCAAATTGATATTTCTTTATTTAATTATATAATATACACACAGCACATTAATTCAGATGTTAGAAAATTTTATTTTAACCATTATTTCTGAAATTAGGAATACTTACAGATTCTAAAATGATCATTATTTGGTTAAGACACCCTATGTGTAAAAAACTATTTATTTTAAAACAACAAATTTTACCTCTCCAATTTTTTTTTTTATTTAAAGCAGACAGATGGAGCAATGTTTCTACCAAGTTTCAGAAAAATTCATGATGATTCATTTTTTTAAGGGGCCATTATAGTCAGCCCTTTTTTGAGGTGATATTTTCAGTTTGCACATAATAAAAAGTAAAGAAATAAAAGTTTACTATTATTTTGATGTGAAATATGCATTCTTTGTACAAATAGCTTCAAATTGGTATCAGAAACATAGAATTTGAGCCGTTAGTTGTCAAGTTATGGCCATTTACAGACATTGATAAGATTCCAAGATGGCCGCCATTTGGTAAAAATGACCAATTTTCAAATGGCTGTATCTCAACCAATATTGCGAAAATTATTTTTAAATTTCAGGTTTGAGGGTTTCATTACTGTGTCTGTCTATGATAAAAATTTAAAAAAAAATTGTGACTATGGTGCAACACTTTTTCTTTAAATTGGTTGATTTCACGTGGAATGACCCTTTTGCATAAACAGAAAGTTGAGTAACACTGTGCAACCTGAAAAACATGTCAACAACAATGCTTCTTGTTTAACTGATACCTTGTTTACCAACCATTCAATCAATTAACTATGAATTTAACTGAAAACCATAAAAACAAAATGTAAACAATATGGATGCCAGCATGCTGTTGAAGTTAAGTGTTAGGGTTAGTTTTGTTAGTAGTTTTTATCATTGAAATATAGTAAAAGGTACCTTTTTAAATAAAACACTTAATACAAGAAATGAAGTTGAAAAATGATGGAAAAAAACTTAATAAAAAGTGTGGTTCTTCCACAAAATGCCCCCCTTTTCCAGCATTTTTCATATACTAAACACTTTCAAAAATAAATGTAAATATATTATGAAAAATACACATGTACAATACACAATTAAAAAATATTTAAATATTTACTTTCAAAAAAAAGTTCATCTGTTCATGATTTTAAGTTCATAAAAGTTTTTCTTTTCAGCATAAGTAAGCAGATCTAAGTTTCATAAATAAGTCCTTGCACAGAGACTTTGTAAGGAGATCAGCTAAATTGTCTTTAGACTTAACGTGAATAAAGTCAAACACATTCTGTAGATATAAGTCTCTTACGAACATGTATTTTAAATCTATGTATCTATTCCTGATATTCTCAGCTCGGTTCTTAATGAACTGTATAGCTGCAGCATTGTCACACTTCAATATTGGTTTTTGGTTACCAATAATATTTGAATCAAGGTTAAAAGTAGAATATAGTTGCTCTAAGGTCGAATTCAAGTACTTAAGTTCTTTAGCAGCTTCTGAGGCTGCAATAAATTCAGATTCCATCGGAGACATAGCTACACAGGTCTGTTTCACCACACGCAATGTTATCGGGACGCCGTTTAAGAAAATAGAGTAGCCAGTCCAGGATCGGCGGTCACTCGGGTCACTAGCCCAGCTAGCATCAACATAGGCAGAGAGTTGAATGGGAGGGTCTTGAGGGTGCATTTGGATTCCTAATTCCTTCATAGTTCCAAGGTAGCACAGGATTTGTTGAAGGCATTTCCAATGGGCAGGTCCAAGATTTTCAACGAATTGCGAAAGAGCTGCTACTCCATAGCTAATATCAGGTCTGCAACGTCTGGAAATGTAGAGCAGGCATCCCAATAAATTTCTGTATGGAACATCTTCAGACCTGCCAACCTTTGAAAATGAGAAATCGTAGCACACAAAATTTAAATTAATCTAGTGGTTGCTTGGTTGTTTTTTTGTGTTTCACAGCCATCTTTTGACATTCGTAAAAGGAATAAGGTTTCAGTCTTTCGACTCAATATAGTAATTTTTTTCCTCTGAAAATTTTTATACGATTTTTAGAGTTTATTTTTGTTTCGCGTTTTTTTTTTTTTTTTTTTTTTTTTTTTTTTTTTTTTTTTTTTTTTTTACATTTGTAAAAGGAGCCTGGTTCCAATTTTTTAGCCCAGTGCAGTCAATTTTGACGGAGTTCGCAATTTTTTTCCTGCCATCATTTCAGGATATTCACAATTTTTTCCCACAATCGTGATTCACATTTTCCTATCACAATTCTTTGTTGAAATATGAACTTTTGACGAATTTTGCATTTTTTTACCATGATCCTTTGACTAAATTAGTGTTTCCTTTCTGCGATCTTTCTGTGAAATTTGCATTTTCTTACTTACTAATCTTTCGATGAAGTTTGCAATATCTTACTGATCTTTTGATGAAATTCGTATTTTCTTTCTGCGATATTTTGACAAAATTCACGTTTTTACCACGATCTTTTAATGAAATTTACTTCTTCTGCGACCAATTTACGAAATTGATTTTCTTTTCATGGTCATTTGTCGAAATTTGCGATAGTTTATCGCAAATCGTGCGATTTTGCACACTGTTTCACACCTTGCCTCTCAAGGAACCCCCTCCAGAATTTTTAAAATGGCATCCTTGTTTCTAAGGAAGGGAATTCCTGTATAAATATTTACAAAAACACGATTAGAGTGCTTTATGTTAAGGTTTTTTTGCAGCCCAGAATTTTTTTTTTCTCATGAGCATTTTTTAATGTCCGAATTTTCAGACTAACGGCCAATTTTTTAAAACTTTCGGAAATGAATACTTGGAAATTTTGGAACAGAATCACTCATGAAAAATATGCTGTGCGGGATAAACATTGCAACTAGAAACAAAAAATCGTTTTGTGTTTTTTGCAAAAAATCGTAGTTTAAGACCGATTTTCGTAGCATTGTAGTTTATAGGTCCAAATCGTAGCAACTACGATTTTTTCGTAGCAGTTGGCAAGTCTGCATCTTCCATCTGGTTGTCATCAGCCGGCATATCTTTCCTAGAAGGAACAACCCCAGGTTGGAGGTGAAGAAAGATTTTAGTAAAGTTTTTAAAATTAAATTTTTCAAGACATGTCTCAATGTACTCTTTAGAATGAATTTTCATGGAGTCTCCTGTCATATCAAATTCAAATCCCAAAAGTTTAGAAATGGGTCCCATATTCTCTACTTCATATAAACTTTTTATAAGAGAAACTACTTTTTTTAAAATTATTTCATTTTCAGCAAATATCGGCAGGTTGTCCACATATACTAGTACCACTGCTTTTCTTTTATAAGAATACACACAACACAAGTCCTGGTATTTCATTAAAACCATTACTTGTGAGTTTGTTGTGCAATTCTTCATACCAACACCTCCCCGACTGATGAAGGCCGTATAATGCTTTATGTAATTTTGAGACATGGTTTTCCTTTCCAAGTGTTACGTAATCTGCAGGTTGTCGTATGTATATATCTTTATCTATGGCTCCATATAAATATGCACATCGTACATCTAGAAGACAATGCTTCCACCCCAAGATACATATGAATAAAGCTATAAAGAATCTGATTAATAGAAAGTTTACCACTGGACTGAATGTTTCTTCATAATCCAGTCCTTCTCTGGTTATTCCCCAAGGCTACTAATCTTGCTTTAACCCATTAAGCGCCGCTATATTAAGCGCGTTAACTAAATAAAGTTTATATATGTTTTTTATATACATAAGATGCCAATATGATAAAGCAGTTGAAATTTTTTTAATAACTGTAACCGTTTAGAATATATAACATGTTCCCGTAGCGGGAGCGTTGGCGTGTAATGGGGGTTGAACCTCTCTCCGAATCGTAAGGAGCCGCACGTTATTTTCTCCTGCCCCAATGCAATTGCGGTTAGAAAAAATTAATAAAACATCATTTTTTGGCAATCTGCAAACAATTTTATACAAACATATAAATAATTACTAAAAATACATATATTAAAAATTTAATATTAATATCTGAAAAACACTTTTATTAAAATTTTTTGAACGAGTAGTCAAAGTATCAGAAATATAAAGCCACTCTTACTTTTTTTTTTAATTATTTTCCGATACGTTTTCTACAGACCTTCAAGGAAAACTCTGATGTAACATTATATTGCATTATACACTACATAGACACACACACACGCACGCACAAACACACACACACACACACATATATATATATATAGAGAGAGAGAGAGAGAGAGATATGTTTTACATTTAGGTTTACTCTATGTACTTATATTGAAATAGTTTATTACATCGACTCGTTGTCTGTTAATTATAATTATATATTATTTCTAAATGATGTATTAAATTTTCTCTTTTATTTGTTTCAAATAAAGCAATTGTTTTAGAAATGGAAATTAAGACATCTTTCATTTAAAAAAAAAAAAAAAAAAAATGCTTTTACGCTACTATTACTGCACTATGCTATTCAAATTATTTAATAAAATACATTATTTTTATTACTTATGTAATAAGAGGAATGCGGGTATTGAAAAATTTATCTACAAAATTATTGCCGTTAGTAAAATTAATATAAAATGAAACAATTCGGAATTTTTCTTTTTGTATTTGGTATATGAATCTACCTGTGGAAGCCTATTTCAAAAGTAGCTGCTATGTTCTACTTTATTATACCTTTATTTATGCTCAAATTTCTTGTTACATGAAATTGGAAAAAATTCTTTTTTTAATGTTTTAGTAATAATTTACAATCACTCATAACGCAATCCTGTATTTTTTTCTCTTTTTTATTTTACATCTTTTTTCTTTCTTTCTTTCTTTCTTTTTTTTTTTTTTTTTTTTTCTAAAACGGATAAACATTATAAATATAACTTTTATTGTTTTAAGGTGTTAGTGATGCTTTTTATTAAATCTAATCTGATTCAAAGGGGCTCTATTTTTTTTTTCATATAATATTAAACGCCCATATTCAAGCAAACTGAAATATATTGCTGTTCATAAGAATGAATACAAAAAGCCCTTGAACACAATTTATAATTACTATACCTAATAGTCATATGGTCTATAAATCACCTTTTTTTCTTCGAACAGTTAACAGATTTCTTTTCACTTACTGCCTAGAAACACATTCTTTCTTTATGGAAGCCCGCTTGCAGATAAAGGGGGAGGTGTAAGCACAAGCCGCCAAAGCTCCCTTTGTGGGAACATTCCAAAGAAACCTGTCTAATATAACTTTAAATAGGTATATTTACTTTGGGTTAGGAATGGATTATTAGTTGAAATGTTGACTTTAAATATTCACTGCACTTGTAAAAAATCAAGAATTTTTTTATTTCTTTTCACTGCTTTTACTTGAGATAGTCGAAAACCTAAAAATTCTCTTTTTTAAAAAATCTGCAAAAAATTAAAAATATATATATATCATCCTGAAAAAAAAATATATTAGACTCCTTACTATTAACTTTTAAATACAAAATGTATTTTTTAAATAGTTTAAAAATATTTTGAGAAAAAAATTACTAAAAAGTTGTTCCCGCAACGGGAGCGTTGGCGTTTAACGGGTTAAAGTTTCCATACCCATCGCTGGCTTTACTTTTAAGAGTATATACCCACTTAGTACCTAAAATTTTACAGTTTTCTGGTTGTGGAACTAATTTCCAGACATTTCGGCCAATCATAGTTTTAATTTCTGCACCCATTGCCTCTTTCCAAAACTTAGCTTCAGGGAGCGTGTTTGCTTGATTTGGAGATCTTGGTATTATGATTTCTGCGCAGCAGGTTTCTTCACTGTCTGGTTCATTAGTGTTACTTTCAGTTTTTAAGATAATAGGACCCTCATATTCATCTTTATATGAAAAACTTATTAGATCTTTGTCATAAATTATTTTTCTGACAATACTCTCTTTGGCTTCTTAAAGTCTTCCCGTCAGGTGTAAAAATATAAATATCAATTTTTCCCTTTGAGGCCCCTTTATTTCTTATTGTTCTTATCCTATGAAATTTAACTGTATTCGATTCTGGTTCAGGACTTGGGGTGAGTGATCGAGGTGGTTCTTTTAATTCAATCGCTTTTTCTAACTCATCTTCGGTTGGTTGGGATAAAGGCACTGATTTTGGATCAACTTGTAATTCGGGGCTTGAAACACTGTTTCTTATGTTGCCTCCCAAATCATCATCATCGTCAAATTCCAAGGAAATATTATGACCCTCTTTTGCTTTTCCTAGCATTGCTTCGTCAAAAGTCACATGTTTACTTTTTACAATGGTATTTTCATCAGGGATCCATATTCTATAACCACTCGTCCCATACCCATATCCTACAAAAATGCCTTTCTTGGCACGAGGCTGAAATTTATTTCTTTTCCGTGGGGGTTGATGAACATAGGCTGTACAGCCATATCTCTTAAGATGATTTATTGATGGCTTTTTATTATACCACTGCCTGAAGGAATGTCATTTATGGTAGTGTGAAATGTTCTATTTCTTATGTAAATAACCAGGGATGAGAATTTTCAGTCTTTTGGCGGATTTCCGCTTTTTTGTTATTTCAAGGAATTTCCGCTTTTTTTTTCTCGAAATTCCGCCTTTTTTTCCGAGGATTCCGTATTTTTTCTCCTGCAAAATTTTGTTATTTTCCAAAATTTTCACTTTCCTATCGATTCAGTTTTTCTTCAGATTTCGAAAGAACATTCAAAGGTGATGAAAAAACGGCAAATTTTGTCAAAAGATCGCGAAAAAGTGGCAAATTTTGTCAAAAGATCGCGAAAAAGTGGCAAATTTTGTCAAAAGATCGCGAAAAAGTGGCAAATTTTGTCAAAAAATCGCGAAAAAGTGGCAAATTTTGTCAAAAAATCGCGAAAAAGTGGCAAATTTTGTCAAAAAATCACGAAAAAGCGGCAAATTTTGTCAAAAGATCGCGAAAAAGCGGTAAATGTCACCAAAAGATCACAAAAAACTACAAATATCGTCAGAAGATCGCAAATAAACGGCAAATTTCTTCTGAAGATCGCGATAAAATGGCAAATTTCGTCAAAAGATCGCGAAAAAGCAGCGAAATTTGTCAAAATATAGCGAAAAAAACTAATATCATCAGAAGATCGCGAAAAAACGGTAGATTTCGTCAATAGATCGCGAAAAAGCGGCACATTTCGACAAAAGATCGCGAAAAAGCTGCAAATTTTGTCAAAAGATCGCGAAAAAGCGGCAAATTTCGTCAAAATGGCGCGAAAAATACGTGTATTTAGTGCTTTTAGTGTATCCTCCCCTTCCCCCCTGTAACCTTTCAGAAAATTTGTTGTGAATTAATTTTTTTTTTTTTTTTACTCAGAATCGCTCCTGATTCAGAATTCACATTAAGCTGGCTGTAGGTCCTGGTCCAATTAGCCCGTGTGACCAAAAATAACTAACCATTGTGATTTTCACTAAGTTTTTCATATTTTTTGCTAAAAAAAATTATTAAAATTATGACACACAAAAACTTTATTCTTAATTATTTCATTTTCAGGAGCGGTCATGATTCTGATAAGTCGAGCATTTCATATGACCTACACTCAATGTTTTAAGAGCTGTGTGTAATTTGGCTACTTTCACTCCTGTAATGTAGTATACAGGTTTGTGCGCTTGTCTCCATTTGTCCAGAAATCGGACCCTGGTTTTATTTCTTAAAGTATCTTTCACGGATAAAATGTGGTACAATTTTTTGTTTGCGCGTGGTTTCAGTCTTTTTGCTTTTTTGCAATTCTCATCCCTGAAATAACTGCCATCATGACTTCTAGCCAAAAATCATCTGTTAAATTAGCTGAATGGATTAATGTTCTCATTCCATCAAAACAGCACACGATTGTATCGCTCTGCACAGCCGTTCATTTGTGGCGAGTAAATCGTGATGTGTTCATGTCTGATTCCAAGATTTTTTAAAAAAAATTTCTAATGGTCAGTTGCAGTATTCTAACCCATTATCTGTTCTGACAGTTTTAACTTTCTTTCCAGTTTGCCTTTCTACCATAGCTATAAAATCTTTAAATTTACTATAAACTTCATCCTTATTTCGTAGTAGGTAACAGAAAGCCCTGCGGCTATAATCATCAATAAATGTTAAAACATATCTATAGCCTTGTTTTGTTGTAACTGGAGCCGGACCCCACACATCGCTGTGTACGAGTTCCAATAGCTCTCTAGATCTAATTTGTGGTAATTTTGGGTGGACAGCTCTTGTACTTTTACCTATTACACATGATTCACACCGTGTTTCATCACCTTTAAACTTTCCAGGATTCTGTATTAAATTTTTATTAAACATATCTTTCAAAGTGCTTAAGTTTACATGTGCCAGTCGCTCATGCCAGAACATGATGTTATTCCTGTCTAAAGCATACGAACTATTATAATTGTTCTCTTTACTTAAGTTTACTTTATGTTGTGTCTTAAGTGTTTCATTTTTCCCTTTAAATTGAAAGTTTTCTTTAGTAGGCCAGCCTTTTATAGGTGTAAAAATTACCTTTTAATTTAGCACTCCATAAGTATATCCATCTAGGTGAAAAAATTTGAAACCCTTTATTTAGTCGGGTATGCATTTTTGCCTTATCCATTTTAGACATACTAATTAAATTTCTATGAATAGAAGGAACGCATAAAATATCATGCAAATTTACAGTTGAGCTATTCCATCTCAATTCAGGCAGGCAGTACTGATATGCATCAGTTCACCATCATAGATTTTTTTTCAAAAAATTACAGTAGTTACAACTAAGCAATACATAAAATTTCCCAATAGGATTTTTCCCACAAAATTTTTTTTCTGTGGTTACAGCACTTTAAATTTTAAGATAAAATTGACAATTTTTGGAAAAACAGAAAAACGCTTCATTTTGAAATGAACACAGTATCAAAAATATTTAACGTATCCAGTCAATTTATTTTTTACAAATAGTTATTAAGCTGAATTTTACTTTAGCATAGTTTTAAAAAATATAGTGACATTTTAAATTAATTTTAAAAAATTGTTTCTAAGTACAAAAAATCGAATTATTACTAATTTTAAGATTTTTTTTTTTTTCAGAATGAAAAAAAATATTTTAAAGCTAAACATTGATGGTAATCCAAAGACCTTTAAAGGGGAGTTTCACAGTAAATTTTATTTTAAGCGTAAGATGCATGCAACTTTGGCAATTCAATTTCAAATTATGCAAAATTTCGTAAAATCGCTACTTTTGAGATGCAATTTCTCAAAAACACCATTTTTTTAAAAAAAATCTGATAATATGCTCAATTGATACCTTATTAGTTTCTAATAAATACCTTATAAGCAAATCGTGTGTTTTTGCTTAGAAAATTTTATACGATTTTTTGAAAATAACATGTTGTGTATATTTTTCAAAAGACCAGAAAGTCAAGCTTTTTCTTATTTCACTTAATTTATAATTGATTATGAAAGTAATTGGTGTATAGGACAAATCAGTAGCATATCATGAGAACTAAATGACATTACAGTATCATTCATGTACTCCCATGGTCCAGCAAAAGCATTCCAGTGGCCAGAAGAATTGGGAAAGAAATCTGGAATCGATGCCAGGGAGGAAAGAGCATCGATATATCTTTCAACCATCATGTTTGGCGAGTGGTGCCCATTAAATTTGGCGAGTGAGGACAATAAAGTTAATCGCCATGTTTTAAGTGTTACTCGATGCATTCATCTTTTCTCTTTCCAGAATGCTTTTTCTGGACCATGGGGTATATGAATGATGCTGTAATGCCCCTCAGTTCTCGTCGTATGCTATTGATTTGTCCTATCCACCTATTTTTTTCATAAATGCACCCAATGCAATCACCAATTTATAAATCGTACATTGAATGTTGTTTTGTCATCTGACTGGAGGTTTCAACTTTTGTCAATGCATTTTTAATTGTTCGTCCCATATAATCTTCATTATCATCCAATAATGTTTAAATCGTATACCAACAATACATTTTACATTAGCTTATTCTTTCTCATTATTAGCTCTATTGGCTTGAATAATGTTTCTGTCTAGATGGAGTAGGATTCTTTTTTAACAGAGAGGATAGTTCAGCAACAAATGAGACAATCTCGGATGGCTCTTATTGGCTCATTTTGGAGATTAAATTTCGTTACATAATGCTTACATAATCCCCCTACAGCATCACATGTACTTTTTTCATGGTCAATAGCTGAAAAAGTCCACTTCTTTAGTACAACTTCATTATTTTTGTGCAATCCATAAAAATAATACTTATTTTTAAAATGTGCTCTATCTCCATCTGATATATACACAATCGATTCCAGTGTTTGTAATTGGTACAACTTAGATAATTCTTTTTTTATATTTTCTATAGCTCAAACAGCATGAGCTGTATCATGAGTTATATCATCAGAAACTACAATAAAACTCTTTATTTCTTCTCTAAAATATGCTGTACAGGTAAATAATGATATTTGAGTATTTTGCCAGTGAAAACTTTGTACTTCATCTCTCAGTATTACCGACCAGTTTTTAGCAAAGTCAGAATGTATCACGAGCACAGATATATATTTTTTTTTTTTTTTTTTTAGATAACTTTACCTCAGCAATTCTTTGTCTCTGATTTTTCCTTGAGTGATAATGAGGAATTGCTTTTCTCACCCAGTGTCTTACATCAATTTTTTTAATCCATACCAACTTTTTTATTAAGTTACCACATTTCCATATAACATATTCAACCTCTTCCTCTTCCATTCAAATCAAAAGCTTCGACTGTAAGAATTTCGGTACCCCAGGGTACTCACCACACTCTTCGAGCCAACAATTTTCATTGCTTATTTTTCTATATAAGCATTTCATCATCAGATCTTCTCTAATTTGAATGCCTGTTAGATTTTTAAGAGCTACACATATTAATTTCTAATTACTGCAGTAAACAGAACAGTGTACTACTTGTATTGGCTGAATTTAGATAAATTTTGGACACAATGAATAAAATTTTGAGTCTTATTTTCATAGAGCAGCAGTGGCCAACTGTGGCATGCTCGACACCACTAAAACTTTATAGTAATCATTTCCTTATCTAATCATCGAACATTTCCTTATCTAATCATTAAAAAATTAATCATATTATAAATTCAGTGAAATAAGAAAAAGCTTGACTTTGTGGTCTTTGGAAAAATGTACATAACGTGTTATTTTCAAAAAATCATATAAAATTTTCTAAGCAAAAACACACGATTTGCTTATAAGGTATTTATTAGAAACTAATAAGGTATCAATTGAGCATATTATCAGATTTTTAAAAAATGGTGTTTTTGAGAAATTGCATCTCAAAAGTAGCGATTTTACGAAATTTTGCATAATTTAAAATTGAATTGCAAAAGTTGCATGCATCTTAGGCTTAAAATAAAATAAACTGTGAAACTTCCCTTTAAAGGTCTTTGGATTATCATCAATGTTTAGCTTTAAAATATTTTTTTTCATTCTGAAAAAAAAAAAAAATCTTAATCAGTAATAATTCCATTTTTTGTACTTAGAAACAATTTTTTAAAATTAATTTAAAATGTCACTATATTTTTTAAAACTATGCTAAAGTAAAATTCAGC
Organism: Maratus speciosus; assembly: GCA_963932465.1. Lineage (NCBI taxonomy): Eukaryota > Metazoa > Arthropoda > Arachnida > Araneae > Salticidae > Maratus > Maratus speciosus. The sequence continues at coordinate 569,167,429 of OZ010787.1, forward strand.
TTAATAACTATTTGTAAAAAATAAATTGATTGTATACATTAAATATTTTTGATACTGTGTTCATTTCAAAATGGGGCGTTTTTCTGTTTTTCCGAAAATTGTCAATTTTATCGTAAACTTTAAAGTGCTGTAACCACAGAAAAAAATTTTTGGGAGAAAAATCCTATTGGGAAATTTTATGTATTACTTAGTTGTAACTACTGTAATTTTTTGAAAAAAAATCTATGATGGTGAATTGACATGTCCTGCCTGAGCTGAAATGGAATTGCTCAGTCATTATTTTATTTCGGTCTTTAATATTAAATTCAACTTCACCAATACCCTGTACTGTGTGGGGAGTGGTTCCCATACGTACTACTGCACCTGCTGGAGGCTTCCTTAATTCTGTAAAAAATTCTTTATTTTGACATACATGCAGACCTGCCAACTGCTACGAAAAAATCGTAGTTTCTACGATTTGGAGCTAAAAACTACGATGCTACGAAAATCGGTCTAAAACTACGATTTTTTTTCAAAAAACACACACGCCGAAAAAAAATCAATTTCGTCAATCGTTCGCAAAACATGCCAATTCGTCAAAAGAACGCAGAAAAATGCAAATTTCGTCAGAAGATACCAAAAAAACGAAAATTTCGTGAAGGAATTGCGAAAAAAAGCAAATTTCTTGAACGGGTTGCGAAAAAATGCAAAATTTGTCAAAGGCTGGCAGAAAAATACGCGAATCTCGTCAAAAAATCGCTAAAAATGCGAATTCCGTCAAAGCATCGCGGAAAAAACGCGAATTTTGTGAAAGGGCCACTGAAAAAATGCATAATTAGTGCATAACCGCCTCCCCACTGCTGTAACCTTTCAGCAAATTTTCTGACAATTTTTGAATTTTTTTTTTTTATTCAGAATCACCCCAGCTGTGTGCTTTCTTTATAGGAAACATCATACACGGACAAAAATCTTTATTCTTTATGTTTATTGTTATGATACATATAGTTTTTAATCTGAAAGAATATAAAGAACTAACTTTTGAAAAATTGAGTTAATCCAACCTGCATGAATCTAAATTTGGTCCGAACCGAAAGTAATCAGTGTTCACCCGATATGCAGCTTAAAAAACAGCACCCAACCAACCAATCTCCAGATTCATTTGAATTTTGGGTGCTACGATTTCGCATTTTCAAAGGTTGGCAGGTCTGTACATGTGCCGATGATGCACTATCTAAAGTCCATTCTCCATTTGCATAACACTTATCTACCATAAATTCAGAGATGAAAGAACTGACTCTAGGTTAAGTTTTGTTTTTACAAAATTTAGCAAAATGATCACTTTTACCACATAAAAAACAAATTAACTTTTTCCTTATGCCTGGCTTAATTGTAATTGGTTTACTAGGATTTAATTTATCTTTACTTTCAACAGTTAATAAACATTCTTGTTTTTCAAGATCACGGAAATTTCATCGATTATATTCCTTTAAAATTTCTGTCTTTAAATTGTCAAACTTAAATTTAGACTCGACACAATTTTCAAATTCCCTTGTAAGGTAATCATATTCCTCTGGCAGGCACTGTAACAATTGATAACACCTATGAACTTCAGTAATAGATTCCCCAGAATCCCTTAACAGGGTTCCCAGTGTCATGGAAAGTCATGGAATTTCAAAATAGTCAGGGAAATTTCCAAATATATAGGAAAAGTCAGGGAATTCACAAATATTTTCTAAAAAGTCATGGAAAAAGTCTGGGAGAAAAAAGGAAAAAGACACAAAATTCATCAAAAAACTGAACAATGACACAAAATTCATCAAAAAACTGAACAATGACACAAAATTCATCAAAAAACTGAACGACACAAAATTCATCAAAAAACTGAACGACGACACAAAATTCATCAAAAAACTGAACGACGACACAAAATTCATCAAAAAACTGAACGACGACACAAAATTCATCAAAAAACTGAACGACGACACAAAATTCATCAAAAAACTGAACGACGACACAAAATTCATCAAATAGCCCCGGGAAAAAAAATTGCTAATTTGGGCAAAGGATTGCAAAAATAAGTAGCAAATTTCGTTATATGCCCGTTTAGTCAGGGAAAGTCATGGAATTTTTTTAGATTTGATCATGGAAAGTCAGGGAATTTGCCAGTCATGTTTTGCTGGGAACCCTGCTTAACTTTCTATAACAATCCTCAAACCTAGCTATAAATGTAGGTAACTCTTCATCAGGAAGAATTCTTAAATTTCTAAACTCTGCTAGCCTATATGCTTTTAAGGACCTACACTCAATTTCTAAATTTGTTTTAAGTGTATCCCATATAACTGAAGGATCACTTAAATGATTTATCTGAAGATCAACTTCTCTACTACAGTATGTTTTCAATAGACCAGCGGCCTTGCTTTTACTTTGATTTAATTTAAATTTATCAATTTCACTTAAGTCATCTACTTTTGGCCATTTACTCTTATCTATCCAAATTATTAAACCCTCTGATTCTAGAATCCTCTTTATATTTGTTACCCAAGAATGGTAATTATGTCTTGTTAATAGTAATTGAGGGTTAGGGCTAGCAGCCATGTTTGTTTACAAACACTGAAATATTTCTAAGTTAAAACTCATCAAATTCTGACTTTAAAATGGTACAGTACTGGGTTCCATAACCCTTTGTACTGATTATTATATAGCAGAGTGTAATTGCTTTAAAAATTAATGAATTTTAACTGTCTTTAATTTCTTAACACAATACCTGGTAACTCCCATCTTCTTAGTAGAAAATAAAAATGTCTACTTACAAATGTGAAGAGGCTTGTAGAATAAATGGGGGTAGATGACTACATACTTGAAATGAAAACTTCATTGAATAAAAACTAACAGCTTTTTATTATTATGTAAATCTGGAGGCATATTCAATTTTACAACATCAACACTAAAGCAAGAACCAAATGACATGAATAACTCTCTCATTTTATAATGGTTTGCAACCAATCACAACTAGCCAGCACATGCTGGAACTCTTTTGCATAAACAGAAAGTTGAGTAACACTGTGCAACCTGAAAAACATGTCAACAAACAATGCTTCTTGTTTAACTGATACCTTGTTGGTAACCAACCAACCATTCAATCAATTAACTATGAATTTAACTGAAAACCATAAAAACAAAATGTAAACAATATGGATGCCAGCATGCTGTTGAAGTTAAGTGTTAGGGTTAGTTTTGTTAGTAAGTTAGTAGTTTTTATCATTGAAATATAGTAAAAGGTACCTTTTTAAATAAAACACTTAATACAAGAAATGAAGTTGAAAAGTGATGGAAAAAAAATGTGGTTCTTCCACACGTTTCTTCCTCGATTCCTTGACGAAATTCACGATTTTTCCACAATTCCTAGACGAAATTTACATTTTTCCACGATCCTTTGACGAAATTCACATTTTTTTTTTTTTTTTTTTTTTTCGTAATCCTTTAACGAAATTAGCATTTTTACATGATCCTTTGACGGAATTTACATTTTATCCACGATTCTTTGACAGAATTCACTTTTTTTCAATCCTTTGATGAAATTCGCATTTTTCCCACGACCTTTTGTAGAAATTTGTGTTTTTTCCGCCATCCTTTGACAAAATTTGCATTTTTTCGTCATTCCTTAATGAAATTTGCAGTTTTTTCGCGATCTTTTGAGGAAATGTGTGGGGGTTTTTTTCGCCATCCTTAGACAAAATTCGCGTTTCATCTGCGATCGTTTGACAAAATTGATGATTTCTTTTGCGAACGATTGACGAAATTGATTTTCTCAGTGCTCATTTGTCGAAATTCACAATATTTTCCATTATATATTTTCCTTTCCGAACTTATGACCATTTTTCGTAACTTTTGGAATCGAATGCCTTAAATTTTTGGGGATTTTGGAACAGAATCACCCTTGATTCGCTAATCGGCTGCAGTAAATAACGCAAAAAAGCTTGTCAGTTGAACACGTGAAAAAAATTCGTTGATTGGTTGCAGGAAAAAATCGTTAATTTCAACGATCTTTCGTTTTAAAAACTCGTGAAATGTGTCAAACGGTCACGCGAAAATATCCGAAATTTGCAGAGCAGACGCGGAAGTTGATTTTAGTTCAAAATACAAAATTTTCCAGAAAATGGTGAAGTCTCTTGGAAGGGAGTCTCCCGCCCACGATATTTTTTTGGGGCGGGATTTCAAAATTTTGGGCACGAATCCTGCCATCCCGCCCTGCAAGTACATCTGAAAACAGAACTGGTGTCAAACTAGACGGCACAACTTGCTTTATGAAGATGGTTTTATAAATATTTAAATATAAATTCTAAATATATTAACAAAATAATTTTTAATTCTATAGTTTTCACTTTTAATTAATTATTTGCATTGATTAATCACTTTAATATGTAACATTATTATGTATATATTTTTCAATTCACATCTTTCTTCATTCATTTTGTTATCAGTTTCTACTTGTGCTTTTATTACCATAAAATCCCGTTAATCCACCCTTCCTGATCAAGCGCCCCCCTCCCACTTTGTAAACAAATTGGAAAATTCAAGAAATCCTGATAAAGCACCCTCCCTGCACAAAAAAAATTTCGGCACGCGCGTCAAGATGAATACCGAAAATTTTATCTTGCGAGTGATTTGTTTTTTTCCGACGCATCAGAAAGGCGTGACGATTCTTTAATATATTGCAAACGTAAATAGTAACATACAACTTAAACTGTTGCCAACCTGGAAAAGCAATTTAACCAAACATTAGTTTTGCTGTAGATTGTTTCCATGGCGATATGAAGGTAATTGTTAGCCCTATTTTTCCTTGACATTTATACTTTAAAAGTTACTTACTTTATTTCAATCCTTTCTTTACTATTTCTTTTCAACTAAGTCTATTATTCTACTTACCTTTGATTTCATTTATTTCTTTCAGTTTATTCAAATCTTGTTTCAGCCTTTTTGCACTTACCTTTCCTTTTAGGTAGATTTCGTATGAAATACTACCTATTGGCGTCGTTCCTATGTTGGAATTTCTGAAAAATTTTTGCAGATCTACACCGATCATGACCCCTAGAGCCCAAAACCACCCTCAGTAAAAAACTTTATATATATATATATATATATATGTATGTATGTATCTATCTATATATATCCCTTTCTTCTGGACACGATAACTTCCACAATTCTGCACCAATCTCTTCCAAACTGATACATAAAATCAAGGGGCATAAAATCTCGGTTGAGTTCGTCAATGGGCAAAATCAGACCAAGGGGATGGAAATAAGGAGGGATTTTGTGAAAACCGAAAAACCCCTATAACTTCTTAAATTTTGTACATATCGAATCAGTTTAAAGTTTTTATTACTTCTAAAAATATGGCCAAAAATTTATGTATCACAGATTTTTGATAAAGTTAAAAATGGGCTCAAGGGGCACAAAAAATAGGGTTTTTGGGAGAAAAAAATTCATAACTTCGTCAATTCTCAAGATGTCAAATCCAATTAATTTTATCATGAATCTCCTTAACATTATCTACAACTTTTATATTTACAAGTTTTTGACAGGACCAATTCGTACCGCAAAAAAAAATTAAAAACGAAAACAAAAAGGGCGTTTGAAGAAGAAAAAATCCATAACTCCGTCAATTCAAAAGATATAAAATCCCCATGAATTTATCATATATCTTCTTAATATTGTCTACAACATCTATATAGACAAGTTTTGGATAGGACCAATTCTTACAGCAAAAACAAATTAAAAATACATAGCGGTTGAAGAAAAAAATCATCTTAATAAGGGTCTATTCAAATACAAACTGCTTATTTTCTGACTCATTTTACAATTCATTTTTGCTCTCAAACGCATTTCATTGGTAGATTCGCTTATTCAGAAATTATATAATGTACCGTAATGATCGATTTTTTGATAGAGGAAGAATATATTTCAAAAAATGATGTCAAAGTGGGCATTTTGAACAGAATTTTCCGAAGCGATTGTGTTAGAAACAAAAAATATTGTCTTACTGAGAAAACAATTGTTGATGTATCAAGTTTTAATTAATTAAACGGAAATTAAAAACACAGGTTGCTTATAAATCTCTTCAAAAATCACATCAACAAGTTTCATGTTTTTCCTATTAAAAATGAATCTGGAGTTATGCCAGAAAATTTCGAGTTGTTGAGCATGGAAAAGTATTTTTTTGAATACCGCCCTAACATGATTCTGATAAAACCAGTTATTATATAAAAATGAAATAAAAACTCGTCAAAAGAGGCCAGATAAAATTGTTAAAGTGGATTTATCTCTAATCATGATTTGTTTTTTGTTTGTGAAATTAGTATACTTAACTTCGAAATCTACCTCTGCCTGTAGGCTGGGCCGGCAGGGATTTTTTTTCATATCGAATGCAGTTCAGTTATTCGTTTTATGATTCGATTAAGAATATATTCACGTCATCGAATTTTTCACTACTGATCGGTTCTTCCATTCTGTAGATCTATGTAACATCATATTTATACATATAATTAATATTTTTCATAATACTATTAGCCTTGTATATTATTATTACTAAATATATAAAATAATAGTAATAATTTACGGCCTTTTTTTAAGTAACTTTCGGAATTTTATATCGTGTTGGTTTTCTTTCTTCTAAGTTATGGTAGATGTTGCCAAAATAACGCGAAATCGTATTTATTGGTGTTATTTATTTTATTATTATTAAGTATTGAATTGGTGATTTAATTTGATATTTGAAGGTGATATACATAATATTTACTTTATATATCAATATTTAAAATGAGTTAATGTAGTGAACGTTATTTTTTTAAATTAATTCTATATCCGTCTGATTTAAATTTCACATTATAATACATTTCTTTAAAAAAAAAAAAAAAAAAAAAAAAAAAAAGAAATTAGTTTCATTTGCAGTATTTTTCATGTTATTATTGCGATTTGTATTATTTATTTAGCCTTTATAGATAAGAAATGATGATTTTTAAAAAAATACGGTTATTTAATCTCCCTAATTCACAACAGATGGCGACACCGCATAAAATGTTACTAGTTTTAGAAAGAATTTTAGGACATTTTCAAATGCAATTTCTTAATGTTTTTTAATTATTTTAAATTATTAAGTTCCTTTTATTTTTCTGTTACCATATTAATGACAAATATTAGTGTTGTTATTTATCTTATAACAGGTTTTAGTGTTATTATTTATCTAAATGCATTCCAGTTTCAAAGCTTTTGCAGGGTTCCCAGCATCAGGGAAAATCTGGAAAGTCACAATTTCAAAGTAGTCAGGGAATTTACAAATATTTTCTAAAAAGTCATGGAAAAGATTGATGAAAAATGACGCGAAATTCATCAAATAGTCTCGGAAAAAAAATTGCTAATTTTGACAAAGGATTGCAAAAATAAGTAGCAAATTTCATTAAATGCCTGTTTTGTCAGGTTAAGTCAGGGAATTTTTTCAGATTTGGTCATGGAAAGTATAGGTGAAAACTGGGAGAGTTAGGAGCCAGTGGCCGGTATACTCAGTTTCATTAGTGGCCACTTTTTAAAGTTAGTGGCTAAGTCAGAGTCTTATACCAGCCATCAATTCATGATAAGAATAGGGAAGCAGTCCAAATTCAAGAAAATTACTTTAAAACCACAGAATCTGTTACATTAATTTTTTTTTTTTCGAATATATTTTTAGATTATTTGTATATGTTCATAAACACTATACTATTACTTTCTCTATATAAAAAATAACTAAATCAAAATTCTAACAGTTAGGTGTATAGAATATAAAATAAAATAAAATAAAGCACAATAAAATGTTATTTGGATTTTATTTAATAAGTAAATGTGTTATTAACATACTGCACACATTACATACAGTTGAAATCCAAGCTGGCGAGTGTATTCTGCAGGATTAAACAGTATCTCTTGAAGAAAAATAATCTAACTGGTGAGCATGTGGCAGGAGTCGAAATATTGAAAATACTGCAATGTCCTTAAAATCCACTTGCATCCAGTGAAAAAAAAAAAAAAGGAATAAATTATTTGAAATGCATGTGGAATCAAAGCTGAATATTTTGCAGAATAAAACTATATTTCTTGAAAAAATAATCCAACTGAAGAACAATGGCGAAAAGCTGAAATATTGAAAATACAGCTAAATTGTTGTGATCTGCTTGCACCCGGTAAGAAAAAGAATTAACCAGTTTGCTAATTAGATGTAACTAAAGTAGAGATGAATATTTCTATGAAAAAGCCATATTTCACTTGGCGATCGATAACAGATTTTTTATCGCCACTTGGCGAGTGGCGACTAGGGTGGCAGTCGATAGCCGATTTTTTAATCGCCACTTTTACAACTTTAATCGCCACGTGGTGACCGCCAATTTTCACGTATAATGGAAAGTCAGGGAATTTGCCCGTCACGATTTGCTGGGAACACTGTTTTGAAATCCATGATTTTCTGTAATTTGAAATCGCCGTTAATTGTGAAGTTATAACATAATGTATTTTACTTTATCCATACCTTCTGCTTTAATGTAATTTGTAATTTAAGGCTTGGAAACTGATTTCAGAACAGACTCATTCTTACAAGTTTTTTTATTGTTAGGGACACAAACTCTCAAAGATAAAATTTACTTGATTAAAGGTTATTTCAGAAAATATCTCCAATTATGTATAATCAAAAGTTATTTTCTTTATTGGAAAAAAAATGTTGGTATTCGGCCTAAAATTTGGTCGAATATTTGGTATTCGGCCAAACCACTATTCGTCCCATCCCTACGTGATATATTACTTAGTGTAAATTATTTATAAATATGCTTTTGCTGCTAAGGAAGGAATATCAGACTAATACTGTTTTGCTGGGATGATTTAACATCCAGTCATTAAATGCAACTTTACACGTCCCTTTGAATGCACCATAAATTGCAAAATCTAGGGGTTGAAGTTTATGGGAACAATGTGATGGGAAAAGACAGTAATACAATATAATTTAACCCAATACTACAATGTATAGTTTTTTAAGAAATCTTATTATTCTTTTAGGAGCTATGTTTTTAATAATATAGTTAATAATTCATATTTATTGTACGGAACCCTCTGAGTGCGAGTAACTCTCGCACTTGGCTGTTTATATTAAAAATTAACTTGTGATCCGTTACTCTTTTCAGGTCTGAAAAAGCTGATAAGAGTGGCATTGTGAATTTAGATTCTAAGAAGAAGATGATATCCCTTTCTTCAGTGAAAAGTACATCATATAATATGCCTGTGGATAAAGTAGACAAAAAGAAAATTATCCTGAAGCGCAAGCTGTCATTGAGCAGTGAAGAGGAAGAAAAAAATGAGCCTACTAAGGTGAGGCTAATTTTGAAAATTATTAAATGTAGGATCGCTAACTGAAAAAAACAATAACTTTATGCTTATAATGGAATACTCTATTTCTTACAAAATAGTTTTATTTTTCTTAATCTGATCCTTTTTGTTAGCATTTTTTAAACGGTAATTTGAATATACTTAAGCATTGGAAATTATAATGAATGCTTACAATAAAGTAAAATATTAAAATAATTTAATAATTACATAACATAATTATGTAAAACAATAAAACTTGAAATAAAGTTTAAAATATTAAAAAAAAGTTTTTCTCTGCTAATATCAGCATTGCTGTCATTGTTCATTTAATTTTTTTTTTCTTTTCTTTTAGGTAGCTTTCATTACAAAAAGCTACCTATTGCAGCCATTCAGAGGAAAGCGATTTCAAAAAATTTTGGTATATTTTCATCGATCATGACCCCCAGACCCCGAAACCACCCTCCGTTCAAAATTGACATATATATATATATATCTGACCTTTGTCACACTGTAACTCTCGTATTTATGAACAGATTTGGATGTAATTCGGTGTGTACATAGTACATACCAATGTCTCGACAGAGTTCGTTGGCCAGCTTCATCTGCCATTTTGTTTCAAAATGGTGGCCATTTAAAAATTTAAAATTTGAAATGTGGTACCAAAAAATTGAAAATGGAAAAATATTTTTTTCTTATGTATTTAACCTTTATACAAAGATTCCGGAGCAGTTTTTTTTTTTTTTTTTTCGTCTATATCTTAAAAAATGGCTGAGTTATAGCATTTTGAATTTCTAGCATGGCTGACATTTTGAAACGTCCTGAAATTTGTCACGCGATAAAAGGCGTATTTATGAACCGATTTGGATGTAACTTCGTTTATACATAGTACATACTAATGTCTCAACAGAGTTCGTTGGCCAGCTTCATCCACCATCTTGTTTAAAAATGGCGGCCATTTAAATTTTTAAGAAAAATTTAAATTTGGAATGTGGTACCAAAAAATTGAAAATTGAAAAAATATTTTTTTCTTATGTGTTTGATCTTGATAAAAAGATTCGGGAGCAGTTTTTGTTTCGTCTATATCTTAAAAAATGGCTGAGTTATAGCATTTTGAATTTCTAGCGTGGCTGACATTTTGAAACGTCCTGATATTTGTCACGTGATAATGGGCGTATTTATGAACCGATTTGGATGTACCTTGGTGTGTACATAGTACATACGAATATCTCGACCGAGTTCGTTGTCCAGCTTCATCCGCCATGCAAAACAATGCTTTTCACAAATTTAACTGTTTTTAATTTTTTACAATACTCAGGAATTAAGCTTAGAAACAATTATTTAAAGCTCTTTTTTATTTCTTTATTCATAAGTCAAAATACCTGTAGAAACTTCCCAATTATGTTCATCTTAGATTTTAATTTTTTTACATTTTAAACATTTAGAAAATTTTTGATTTTAATCAATGATTTTTTTTTTTTTTTAAATCGGTTGATTAAAATCGTTGACACCCTATTCCCGAGTGAATTTTTCTTAGATTTTAAAAGGGAAAGGAAGTTTACATAAGGTTCTTCTTGAAATAGAATATTTTATTCCATTTATACAACTTTTTAGGTTAGTTTCAGTGATGTATTTCTGGAGCAACGATAACTTTGATGTGCATATATTTAGCATGGAGAATTTTTCTTCCCTTTGGAGAGAGAGAGAGAAAGAAAATCTTAAGCTCTCATAAATTCATCAGATATATCTTTTGATTTATACTTTTAGTAATTTGCCTTCCATTCTCCTCTTTTTGATTCAATGAACCTATATAATTTTGTTAGTTTATTTATTAAGTAATTTCTAAGTTACAAAAAGAAAATAACAATCATATGTACAATTATATTTCATTTTATTGTATAAATTCCTGTTAAAATATATCTAAATTACAAAAATTTGCTACCTTTGTATAGATGGAAAAAAATTTCCACCTTTTTTTTCCATTTCCCACTTTCATGCCTGAATAAACAAACAGTAAGTTTATGTTATTAATATTGATATTTTATTTTAAGTATAGTAAAAATTATGGAAACTTTACATTTTTAAGGGATTTTAGTTTCTTTTGATGCACACTTTATAAATAGTTGCTAGGCAACAAGCAAGTGAAGGGGAAAAAAATAAAACAGTACAATTAACTTTTAATTAACTGCAAATTTTAATCAAACCTGTTTTAACGAAATGTGAGTTTACTATGTCAGAAGCCGGTTCAAAACTTTTCGAATGATACTTCATTCATAGCTCTGCATTTTGTATATCCGTAGATGTTGTCAACAGAAATAATGTTATATTATACATTTTGTTAGTTTGTTAAAATGGTTGTCTTTACTGTACCAGATTCCCCTCTTTATTAAAAATAAGACTATTTTCACATGAAAATTTAAAGATCGGCAATATTTTTATTTAGATATAATGTTTTAATATTTTTATTGAAATTATGTGCATTTTTGCCTATTTTGGGTGGAAGTTCTTTTGTAAAGCTCGAAGAAGATTGAGAAAAATTAAGTATATATTTTAGAAATATTTTGTCAACTGAAAAGGAAAGAGACCCTTTCAGAAGAGCACACACACAAAAAAAGTTTACATTTTCTTTTTTTTTTTTTTTTTTCCTTTTTTTTCTTATGAGATATTTGGGGCTGTGCATATATAACGTTATCATTTTAGAGGGGAGGGGGGGGGGTCTGGCACATGATATCATACGATATCGATAGGGGGAGGGAGGATTTGTCTTTTGATATCAATGTCATTTTTCACCCAACCAAAATTTACTTTTTCTATTTATAGCTTGGTCTTTACATCAAAATTGTATGTTATCTTTTTTTAGTTATCTATTTTATGAGAATACAAAGTTATTATTAAAATCTTTAAATGATTATAAAATTATTTAATTCCAAAATAGTCAATACTGCAACGTTTTGGTTATTCCTATTTTTCGGTCCTATATGTATGCATATATAATCTGCTGTCCGAGAAACCATATAGGAAGTACGTTTGAAATGAAACTTTCTGTTTACTAGTAAATAAAAGATAAAGAATTTTGTCCGTCTGCTTTATTGATAAGAAGTTCTGTTTCCCCGCCCCTGCGGAGTCAAGAGCAAGAAGACATTATTATTGTTGAAAGCATTATGTACAAAAATATCTATTATTAAATTCTTAAATAGCAACTATTTCTTTTAAGTGTTATTTAATTTGATACAAAGTTATTTCATATATAAAATGGTATTTTATTGACTTCTCTTCATTGTGAATCAATAAATTATGCGAAAAAATTAATGTAACCATATTTGTATATCACTCCAAAAATCAAAAGTATTTTTTGACATTGATAACGATATCATTGCCCGGGGGGGGGGGGGGGTCCAAAATTACCAAAGAGTTGATAATGTTATATAAGTACAGCCCCTTTTATAAATACGAATGCATTCCACAGCCATTGGTTGAACATGGGTGTCTCATTTTGGGAAATCTCTAATCTCACTCATGAAGGGCCTTAAATGATCAAAAGTATTTGTTTATATATTCTTCTTTCCCATTCTCTTTTGATTCTTGGTTGTTCACATTTCATCATTGATAATATGCAATTTGTGTTGCTTTAGCTTTCTCATATATAAGTAGACTGAATTTCAGTAGAATTATATTATAATGGAATAATCTGATACAGTAGAGTCTCAAAAATCTGCACAACTTGGGACCAAAGGCTGTGTAGATTTTAGAATTTTGTGGATTTTAGAGTATTGTAGATTCTGGATTAAATGATTTGCTTTTTCAACATACCTTTTTTATTTCCAAGAAGAGCATGTAATAATTCAATTTAAGCAAATCAAAACTTGAATATCTTTTTTATTACATTATCATTTTAATAACCAAAATATTTTTTGTTACAATTTTTAAACATTTATTATAGTCCTTTGATTGAGAACTTCCATTTCCTCTTGTTGAAGTTTCTTTTGAATTCTGTAAATAGTCATTATTTTCTGTTGGTCTATACAACTCTGATGCCCAAAGAACTTCAAAATCTTCACCTAAAACCAAACCTTCTTCAAAAATTAGCATTTGGTATTTTCTTTTGGCTTTAGTTTGTGTAAGGTTAAGTGAAAAATCTTTATCTTCATCCTCATTTTGGATAAATACAGAGCCAGGCCATATTTTATGTCATGATAACCTTCCATAGAATATAAAATAAATTAATTCGCTATTTTCTTTAGCAGTCGATAGATGGTGCCACTACTTAAACTTTTCTGCACTTGTTTATATCTCTCATCGATTTCTATTATTTTACATTTTCTTGTATGTAAGTTTCTGTGAAATAAAAGCATTTTATTTGTGTAATATCCTTTTCATTACCATTTTCCCATGAATTTGCATTAAAAATTATTTTACTTTCACAGATTGCGGATTTTTGAGACTATACTGTATTAGCAAATAATTTCACAGGCTGCAAGTTTGATTTTACATTTTTTTGTGTTTAGAAATTTTTCATAATGTTTTTAAAATGTCTATTAATTATTTGTTATGCAGCAAAACTTTTATGGAACCTGTGTCAGAAACAAAATTTTCTGTGTCAGTCTGCAGCAAACTAAAATTTATCTGTGGCCTAACAAGGTTAGACTAAGCTTACTATCATAAGAAATAACAGAAACCTATAAAATAAGCAAAATTTGCATTTATAAAGAAAATATAATAAAAGGATAAAAGTATCATAAATCTAGAGACTTGAAGGAAATTTCAGCTATTTTTTAAGCCCAGCATTTATTTTGAAGCTGTTGGATTAATCTGCAAGCTTTAAAGTAATCTGCGGCGCCCACTACCGTGCTGCATTGTTTCTGCTAGTGGGGAACCCGTCTACAATAAAATACTGTCTTAAACAGAAACATTTCATTATTTTGTTTAAAATATTTCAGTTCAATCGCAGTAAATGGTGTACTTACTAAGGCAGAAACCTATCTGTTTTTATTATTATTATTATTTATTTTCCTTGTCATTGCCATTCTGTTGTAGCAGGTTTTACTATATGCTTATTTATGACTAAAATTGAGTGGTACTCTTTAATTCCTTTGTTTTTCATAATGTTTTGTATAAAATATTTTTTCTATCTCTTAAATGCTAATGAATCGTATGTTTATTAAAATTTAATATTGATATTAATAAATGACATTTAAATGTATATTTATTCTTTTGCAGGGAGCTGATGATCCTCCGAAGAAGAAGAAACACAAGCCTATCACATGGCCATAAAACAATTTTTTGTCAAGCGCTGTCATGTCATTCTGGTCATCAAATTTCATTTATGTCAAGTATTTTAAAGGATTCATATTTTGATTTTTTAGTTATTACTTAGCACAGTGTGCTCAAGTTTTCATTCATCTTTTAATTCTCATTTGTTTAACTCTGAATGATGTTTTTATATTTGTTGCATTTAAATGCATACATTTATTCATAATTCACAAGCTCATAATTCATTTCATAAATTCAGTTGTTATGGTGTATTGTAGAAATTTGTTATACATCACATATTCAAGAATTTTATACTTGGTAACTAATTTCAAATGAATTTTTAATTATGGGGATATTTAAAAGGATTTTTGAGATGATTACAATGTAATTTTGAATGTTTTGTTTTTTCACATATTCAAGAATTTTATACTTGGTAACTAATTTCAAATGAATTTTTAATTATGAGGATATTTAAAAGGATTTTTGAGATAATTACAATGTAATTTTGAATGTTTTTGTTTTTTCACATATTCAAGAATTTTATACTTGGTAACTAATTTCAAATGAATTTTTAATTATGAGGATATTTAAAAGGATTTTTGAGATGATTACAATGTAATTTTGAATGTTTTGTTTTTTAACTTTGCCTGATAATCAAAAGAAAGGAATTTGTATTAGCTAAGCACTTTGTAGAATTGTGCTACTGTTGATTGTGGATCTCTTAATAATGACTCAAGACTTACCACATTTGACAAACTTTTAAATCTATTATCATTCAGCTACTTTCTGTAATTTTGATATGAACTACGAAGTAATTCATTAAAAAAATAGAATTGATATTTTATTACTAAACATTCAAGTACATATATAAAAACATATAATTCAACAATAAACTCATTCAGCCATTCAGAAGGTTTGTCTAATTCTTGATGCATTATAGTTAGAAAATGAAATGAGATGTATTTGTCCTTTTGAAATTTTGGTTTAATTTGTTTACACTGAATTGTTTGGCTGTTCTGGTATAAGATATTCCATAGTTAACTCAGTACTGTCAAGAACATTTGTCTGTTGTTTCTTTGACTTAGGGTTTTCTATGTTGAATATAACCTTTTTTTATTTGTTAATTATGAATTTCAAACCAAAGATATCTAAATACATATTATTGGTATTTTTTATCTTTAAAATGTTTTTAGTGAAGCTAGCTCTACAGAAGCTCGCTAGAGCCTAATGATTTTCTTTCTTAGCTTTAAAAAAGTGTAAACAAATATATATTAAAAATGTACTTCAGTTGTGCAAAATTAAAAAGTGGATGGTAATTTTCCTTTTACTGTTTCTCCACATCATATTTGTAATCATCTTATATTTTCCATGGGCTCTTTTACAGCCCTGAATAATTGCAATATTTATTTATCTAGTCTGCTTTACTTAGGGGAGAGTGGGGGGGGGGTACCTTTGAACTGGGAACAGAACAACTGGGTTAAACGTTCAAAGGTGCCCCCCCCCTCTCCCCTACTGCCTTAGTGCCTTAGGATCTGTTATTGGTCCTTTGAATTACATCATTCATGTGTTATTAAAAAATTATTCTTGTATTTTTGTGTTATTATATAGATGAGCATTTTCTTCAAATATAATATTCCTGCCAGTTTGATATTAGAATTGGCTTTTATTAATGTATTTTTTTTTTATATATATATATTTTCAGCTGTATTTAGTGGAATGATACAGCTGCAAATAGGATTGATGACCATGAATTATTTTTTAATTTTCATATATTAGTAAAAAGTATTTTACTGTTCATCTATACATAGAGGTTTATAATTTTTCCTTTTGTGATTTTCTAATGCTTGATGACATTTTTTCTTTTGCCTTTTATTAGTTCTTTGTAATACAGTACTTTTTTAACTAAAAAATGGTTGTAATAATTTTGTTATTCCAAAGCATAAATGAGTATTTTCTCCAGCATGATAATTTAATATTTTTGATAATTTGATGTCTGAGTTTGTTTTTATTAATGCTTTTAAAAAACATATTTACATCTATATTTAGTTTAAGGATATTTTACCATATTTTTTTTCATATTTTATATTGTATTTCAGATTCATGCAGTTAATAGTAACGGTATCTTGCTGTTCATCTGCATTTATACTTATTTTTTCTTATCTGATATTCGAATGTATAACATTTTGCCTTTCCTTTTCTTTTTTATTAGTATTTTGTAATATGTCATTTATTTGTTTCTTGCATTAAGTGTGTTATTCAAATTATAGATGAGCCTTTTCCACTAACTGATAATGTTATGCAATATTTTGCAAGGCGTATTTTCAGCTGTATTTATAGTAATGTTACAGCTGCAAATTGGATTGATGACCATGATTTTTTTTTTTTTTTTTCATATGTTAGTAAAAGTATTTTACTAACATATGAAACTGCTCATCTATACATAGAGATTTAACTAAAAAATGGTTATTATAATTTTGTTATTCAAAGTATAGATGAGCATTTTTTGCTGCATGATAATTTAATATTTTTGATAGTTTGATATATGAATTTGTTTTTATTGATGCTTTTAAAAAAACATATTTACAACTGTATTTAGTTTAAGGGATTTTTTTACCATGAATTTGACTTTCATACTTTGTAATGTATTCCAAACTTCGTTTTAGCAATATTTTGAAATGTTTATAATAATAAAACTGCCAGGTCATGATTTAAGTTAATAGTAACAGTATCTTGCTGCTCATCTATAATCTTATTATTTTTTCTTTTCTGATTTTGTAATGCATAACATTTTTATCCTTTGTCTTTCTTATGTAATTTGTTTCTTGCAGATGTTGTATTTTATTCAAAGTATAGATGAGCCTTTTCCAGTAAATGCTAATGTGATGTAATATATTTGAATTTGTTGTTACATGTACCTTTTAAAAAACATATTTACAGCTATATTTGGTTTTATGATATTTTACCACAGGGGTTTTTTTTTTTGTTTTTTTGTATTTCATGTATTTAACTTAATAGAAAGACATTTCAAATTTCATCTCCATAATATTTTAGAATGCTTAATTAAAAAAAAAACTTACTGAATAAACTAGCTTCATCTATACTGTTATTCAAAGTATTGATGAGCATTTTCTGCAAAATTATTATAATCTAAAAGTGTTTAAAATATTATTTCTGCAAAATATGCTTGAATCTGCAACACCGTGTTAAATAAATAATTTTAATAAATTTTAAAAGTATCTTGTTGCTCATCTATACTGTTATGCTTATGTTGGTTTTTTGTTATAAATAAAGATGAAATTTCTGGATGTTAGTTTAAGATTTTTCCATCTTACACTACATGCTTTTCATCTGATGAAAAGTGAAAATTAAATTTGGTTAACGTTTTGTTTTATATTTTAGATTATATGTAATTTTTAAAGTTAATAAGTAAAAAAGTGTTTTACAATGCATTAAAAATTATTTGTAATTGATTTAATTAAAAAATAATGAATAAAACAACCATAAATCTAAATCTTTTAAAAGTAGTCATTTGACATCAGTAGAAATAGCCTTATAGTACCTGCAAAATTGAGGTTTAGCAATTTTTATAAAGCTTTTTCATGATAAATTTGATTCTATATTAACCAATGTCACAGCACAACATCATCTATAGAATTTCTTTAACCTTTCTCATGTTTGAATTAAACTTTGAACAGCCAACATCGGTTAATCTTATGGGAAAATGATAACTTCGATGTATACTTTTTGTTGGGAACTACTGAAGCAATTTGAATATATATATATATATATATTCTAATTAGCTAGAGTTTGATATTGGTTTGATTTTATCTATTTATTCCTCTTTTTTTGCTAAGCAATAAATTTATAGCCAAAACCTTTTTTTTTCTTTTTTTATTAATTGAATCTGCATCAGTTGTCTCCCCCCCCCCCCCCCCCCAAAAAAAACAAAGAAGATACAGTTATAGGACCCATTATCCGAAATCCAGAAGAAAAAAATTGTAAATTTTTACTAAAATTTTGGAATTTCTGAAAATTTTCGAAAATTTTATTCCTATTTTTTTTCAATCCATTGTGTTTCAATGTGTAACCACTAAAATATGTTATTTCCGTGGTGGGGGAACACGGAGCCCTTCCCCCCCTCCTTCCTCGAAATTAGAAAAAATCATTTATCTGTCAAATTTTAGTACAAAATTAATTTATATTGCGATTCATTAAAAAACAAATCATCGGATATTTCACCAGCGATGATTCTGTTCCGAATTTTCAAAATATTTTAATAAATTGGTCTTTAATTAAAATAATAAAACTTTGTAAAAAATCACCATAAAATAAAAACAATACATAGGACGCGTTTCAAGCTAAAAATATAACAGCTCGTCATCAGCTACAGTAAACACGTGTCTGTAAGCGGACAAGGCTCATTTTTGACCGTGTCCGCTTATAGACACGTGTTTACTGTAGCTGATGACGAGCTGTTATATTTTTAGCTCGAAACGTGTCCTATGTATTGTTTTTATTTTATGGTGATTTTTTACAAAATTTTATTATTTTAATTGCTTCATATCACCAGTTTTCAGTGCTGTTTTGCTAAATTGGTCTTTAGTCTGAAAATTCGGGCATAAGTAATATCATGAATTTGGACAAATGTCCATTGGAAAAATCAATTACATCAATCGTTTGTGGAAAAAATAGCCAATTTCATCAAAGGATTGTGGAAAACACTAATTTTGTCAAAGGATCACGAAAGAAATGCAATTCCATTAAAGGATTGTGAAAAAATGCTAATTTCGTCAAAGGATCGTTGAAAAAATGCTAATTTCATCAAAGGATCGTGAAAAATGCTAATTTTGTCAAAGAGTCGCAGAAAACACAAATTTCCTCAAAGAATCGCAGAAAAAACACAAATTTCCTCAAAGAATCGCAGAAAAAACACAAATTTCCTCAAAGAATCGCGGAAAAAACACAAATTTCTTTCAAAGAATCGCGGAAAAAGCACAAATTTCTTTCAAAGAATCGCGGAAAAAGCACAAATTTCTTTCAAAGAATCGCGGAAAAAGCACAAATTTCTTTCAAAGAATCGCGGAAAAAGTACAAATTTCTTTCAAAGAATCGCGGAAAAAGTACAAATTTCTTTCAAAGAATCGTGGAAAAAAGCACAAATTTCTTTCAAAGAATCGTGGAAAATGCAAATTTCTTCAGAGGATTGTGAAAAATGCAAATTTCATCAAAGAATCGCAGAAAAACTTTAATTTCACAAAAAAGCGCAAACTTTGTCAATGAATCGCTGGGAAAAACATGAATTTCGTCAAATGATCATGAAAAGTGCTAATTTTGTCAAAGGATAGCGGAAAAAACGCAAACTTCTGGAGGACCTGAAATCCGGAAAGCCTTCTGTCCCGATGATTCCGGGTAGGCCCTGTACTGTATTTCAATATCTTTTTTTTTCCATAGTATTTTGCAAGTGTTGTTGCCTTTTTAATTTGACAAATACAGATAAACTAATAGAATTAAAAATTGGATAAATTATTGATGTTAAACACAGGTTATTGACCTGTTTTTGAGTACCTGTTTTTATCTATCCTGAGATGTTACTATGAAGTGCCAATCTGTTTATGCTATCAAAATTTATATATTCCACTGCAATTCTTTTTTGGTATCTTTAAAGTGTTACTAGAATTTTTTTAATTACCATTTGCTGATAATATGTGAATGAAATGATTGTTGGCATTTTGAAAATTTTGCTATTCTTGCTTTTAAAAAAGAAGAGTTAGTATATCTTGAATAAAAAGAGCTTCATTGCTGATTTTAAAAGGAAGTGCATAATGTGATGCAAAATTTAATTAGATTTTTAATTGCAACTAAAGATTGACTGATTCAAGTTTGTATTATTCATATACTAAGGATTAATTTAATTTTAATCATTCTCTTTGATTAATGATTAAATCAATTCTTAATCTAAAACTGATTGGGAAATTAAATAATTTTATCTTTCTGCTTGTCATTTTTACTTTAGTAATTTACTCAATCAATAAATAGAATTTTGTGCTAAGAAAGATCTGTTATCCCGTTCAGGAAAATCTTACTTCGGGAATTTTTTCACTTTTTTCTTTCATACGTGTCAAATATCATTAAAGAATTTAACTCATCACACAGTTTTTTTCCTCAATTCTTTATTATAAAATTGAAAAAATATCGTTACGAATATTTTCTCATGCTTTTTTTTTATTATTTCTATAAGTTATGGAATTTTCAATTAATATGTACAGTGGTAGTACTTGTTCTGAAATTCCTAAATGTCCTGAAATATGGTAACATGTCCTGAAATTTCGCGAGTTTTGCACTAACAGTCATAATATTTCTGTGAATATATACATATATATTTTGACACAAATCCTTTATTTTTGAAAAAATCCACAAAATCCGTATTTTGGAATTCATAGGTTCATAGAAGAACCAGAAAATAGTGTAATATTTTATCACCTGATGATGAAAAACTCAAATTTCGTCAAGTGGTAGGGAAAAAAAAATCGGGAATTTGTCAATCAGACAGGAAGGAAAATTGCGAATTTCAGTAATCAATCGTCGAAAAAAAAATTGCGATAGTCTTCAATCTATCTCTAAAGAAATAGGGAATGTAGTCAATCATACGCTGAAACTCACAGGGATGCCACTTTTCCATTTTTTGATGGATTTGCACTTTTTTTGCTTTTTTAAGTCATTCAGCAGTTTCTACTGAATCGTGAAAAAAAAAAAAAAAAAAAAAAAAAAAAAAAAAAAAGTTGCATTGATGTGTGCTGCAAAAAGACTGAGAATTTCGTCAAACGGTCCAGTAAACGATTGTGGAAAAAAAATCATGAATTTCGGTAAACAATCTGAGAAAAGGAACACTAATTTCAAAAAAATCTTGAATTTCAGAAAAACAAACACGGGAAAAAAAAAAATCATGAATTTCAGCAACTGATAGAAGAAAAAAACACTAATTTCTGTAAACAATCTTGGGGGGAAAACGCAAATTTCGACAAAAAATCAAGGGGAGAATTACAAATTTTGACGAACGATTGCGGAAAAAAGTAGTATGCCGGATAAATGTGTCCTGAAATTGTCCTGAGTTATCACCTAGGACCAGTACTACCCCTGTATGTAACATGTGAAATTTTCCTTCAATATTTATTTTACCAAACAGTGGAATAAAATTCTCCTTTTCTTAATTTATAATTGATTATAACCACACTGCATGGGTTAAGCTTACTATTACCAATTGACATCTGATCTTTTGAATAGCACGTCTAAGTTGGGCTCGTCATCATTTAAGTTTCTCTCTCTATTTTCTCCTCTCCCCTGTTAGGAATTTTTTCACCATACCATTCAGAAACAGCCTTGTATGTGAAAGCTGTCCTCACTTTTTTCTTTCTGCTCAGAAAAATCTTGCTTGTGTACTCTCATTTAGAGATCTTAATGCATGGGCCAGCCCTCGAGCCGATTTTCGTTCATGGCACTCGAGCCGGGCCCAGGGCATAGTTTTTTCTGAAGACTCGGGCCGCGCTGGGCCTAACTTATTTTTCTGTACAGAGCCAGGACTGATTTCATTTCTAATCTTCACTTCCCAAAATTTTCAGGCCTAGTTTTGACCCAGCCTGTATGAAAATCTTTGTCTCAGCGTAGCCTAGTCCATTCAAAGGTCAGTAAAATTAGGCCTGGCCAAAATTTTTTGTCCTAGTTTTGACCCAGCCATATGAAAATCATTGTCTCAGCATGGCCTAGCCCATTCAAAGGTCAGTAAAATTAGGTCTGGCCCAAAAATTTTTGTAAAAAATATGTACATTTTTAAATTGCTAATATTCTACACTTAAACATTAAAATTTTTTTCTTTTTAAAGAATAGTAGATTTCTACGCTTATTAAAATATAGTGAAACGTGTGAAAAAGAACCTGCTTATGACGGAACCTTGTTTTAAACTGAGAAACATGTTGATCTATGCAAAATTAATATACTTATACGTAGGAAAAGAAACTATAATACATTTACACTTGCTAAGAAGGGGACTTGTCTATAATGCATTTTTTTTTTTTTTTTTTTCCTATACAATTCCGTCTTAGAAGATTTTACTGTATAGCATTTTTCAGATTTTTAACACTTCAATACATGGAATATGGATTAACAATATTAATGATAACTGAAACATTTACATACAAGAAATAGAGATTGATTAAATAAATAAATATTGCAGCTCGCAACACTTCTATAAAAATGAAGGTTATAAACATGAAAAAAAAAAAAAAGTTAAATATTTTTGGTCAGAACTCCTCGTACGAGACAAATCTTTAACTAAATCAATGTTTTGTATAAATTCACTCAGGTAGAGTCAAGATTTTAACTTTTTTCTGGGCCAGGCTCGGGCCAAACTCCTATT
The DNA here is from genome assembly GCA_963932465.1 of Maratus speciosus. Lineage (NCBI taxonomy): Eukaryota > Metazoa > Arthropoda > Arachnida > Araneae > Salticidae > Maratus > Maratus speciosus. Next base: position 569,190,443 of record OZ010787.1, read on the forward strand.
TTTTTACCAGGCCAGGCCGATTTTTTTTTTTCCCGGGCCCATGCAGGCCTCTACTCTCCCTATTTATCAGCAATGCCTTGCATCTGAAGGTTTTTAGGATTTTCCTATCTTGCCTCTGGTGTATTTGTTTATTCAGAGTCTTTGCATTTTCTTATCTTGTATCATACTGTTTCAGTGATCAAATTGCACCAAGCTGCTACCAGTTACAGTGTGTGGACGGGTTAGTAGCACAGTAGCAATGCTGCCAGAAACACATCAATTGCGAAATAACTAAAATCATTCTATTGCAATTATAATAAATAAAATTTTAAAAGCCTTGATTATGATATGTAATAAAGATTTAGGGTATGTCTCAACTTCTACAGTAATAAAAAAAATAAATAATTAAATGAACACTGGTGATAAGAAAGAAGCCTCAACGAGGTATAGTCTCTATAAGTGCTGTGTACTATAGTGCTGTGTACTATTTTTAAAATAGTATTTATTTGAGTGTAAAGTGAAAAATCGCATTTAAAACGCAATAAACAGTTGATCTGAAGAAAAAAAAAAAGAGAAAACTGTCCACCCCACCCCACCCCCACCACCAAAAATCGACTCATTTAAATTTATAAAATCTAAATTAGGGGCCTAAATTAGGACAAGTAACTATTTAAGACAAGGATGGTGCCAGAATTTGCCCAACGGGGGAGAGGTGGCACAGTATCCCCAACAGAAGGGACGAATTCATAATATAAGAGGTCTCATTAAGTTGGGCCAGGGCCAAAACTTCAGGCCTGTCCCGGTATAAAAGTTAAAAGTTCGGCCTTAGCCCAGGCCAGCACGGAAAAAAAGTGATAATCCCGGCCGTGTTCGACTGAATTTCTACAGAATATGAATTTTTGCATCAAATATGGTTATAAATTGTTTTGTACAGGGAGTTCTGATCAAAAATAATTATTTTAGCCTTTTTTTCATGTTTACATTCTTCATTTTTAAAGAAGTGCCCTAGGCTGCAATATTTTTTTTTTTATGAATCTCTATTTGAATGTAAATGTTTCAGTTATCAATAATATTGTAATCCATATTCCATGTACTGGAGATGTAAAAATCTGAAAAATGCTAATCGGTGAAATTTTCTTTCATTAAACTTGACCAGGGCTTAATTTTATCTGTCTATTCTATAAATTTTACTTTTTTAAAGTTTGACAGGGCCTAAACTTTAGGATTTGCAAAACTGGACCGGGATGTTATTTTATTCTTTCCCGGTCTGTGTCAGATGAGAATTTGTTTTTTCCCCATGTGTGATGTCGTGGTAACGTCTCACCTTTATTAGTGGAAAATTAAATGATAAAACATTGGTTTTTTTTGTTTTTTTTCTAAATAAAGGGTGGTATATATTGGTGAAAGATTCGTTAACAGAGCACTGAATATTGCTCCGATGTCTATTATAAAAAAAAAGTTTGAGACAACGCATCAAAATCAGGACATCCTAAGCACTACAGTAAAACTTGCATTTTAATTTTTAAATTGACACAGGGGAAAAAGAAACAGAAATAGCCATTCAACTAGCAATTATGGCGTACTTCAATTTATATTTTAAAAAATAAACTTAGAGGGTCACTGTCATAATGAAATTGTACTCTGAAACTTTCAATATGAACACCTAATTTTGACATCTTATTTGATTTTTTCGATGACTTTTATCTTAAGATACAAAATGGAAAATCATTCGGTCGAGTAGTTAAAAATTTATGAAGGTTAAATGTTTGAACTCTTAATGATAAATTCATTTGTAATCGTAACAGATTGCAATGCGGGTGCTTTCTTAAGCCTAACTTAAAGGAATGATCTGTAATCTTAGATAAAATAATGTTAATATAATACTTTAAAATGAACAATTTAGTCTTAAATAGAATTCGTTCCAAGTTCAATGCTCATATTTAAAAGAATGTTTTAGAAACTTTCTATAAAATGCAAATTGCAACATAACAGAGAAAGAGAACAGGTGCACTTTTATCAAAGTTAATATGATAATTTTTAGTTGCTAAAGCAAAGAGAACATGTGGTAACTATTATTAACACCCTTTGACTAAGTGACTATCACTGGCACAAAAGTAAAGAGTTCTAAATCTGTTTAATATTTCCAGCAACCATGTGGTTAATGAGGTAGTTGACGTACCCATTCGTGCTCCTGATTGATATACCCATGAATCGTACTCCCCTACAAGCAAACCTGGAGCTAATGACAAGTTGTCTCTCTCGTCAACCAATATCAGATGGGAGTAGTTTATTTGGGGTTCCTAATTAGTATGAAGTTATGAAAAAAAATCTTTCATGGATAAATTTTTACAAAGCTATGAATTATAAAATGCTTCCGTTTTTCACATTCCGAAATTGTAAGTAATATCTTAATCAAACAGCAACAAAAATTTAGTCAATGGCGATTATTTATTATGATCTCAAATATCATGTACAAAGAACTTCTTTCAGGCAATTTAAAAAAAAAAAATTCAAATTATCTTTCTTTAAAAAAAAAATGTTTTTATCTAGTCAGGTTGAAAACAATATTTCAATTTACAAATATACATTTTATTGCAATATTTGGTTGGCAGAAACAGGATTTCATTGAACAATAAAAGTGACTTCACATTATGAGTTTCAACTGTATTCAGTGTTTTTGTTTTGTGTGAACATGTAACACATGAAGTTGACATTTTCGATACTGCATGGTGTCTTGGCAGTCTACATAACAATTAAAGTTTTCTCTTTTGGGGGGGAGGGGAGAAATAAAATTTTTAACTACTTTTAAGAAATTTCAATAATTATGGATTCTAAATATTCATTAGTTTTCAACAAATTATTACTGATATTCAGCAATTAATTACTAAAAGTCACAGGTCTTAGTATTTAAAAAAAAGGCTAAGTATTTAAGTAAAATAAGTCATTCAGATGGCTTTCATATTTCAAATAATAAAACTGCAGAAAATTTTTACAAGATATGCATATTTTGCAAGCTATTTTTTCGAATGATTCTGAAATTGTAAATAATATCATTATCAAACAGCAACAAGAATAAAAAATTTAGTCGTTGATTATTTATTATGATCTCAAATATCATGTGCAAAAAGAAAAATTCAAAAATATGCGAATAAGAAATCAGTGAAAATAACTTCTTTCGGGCAATTAAAAAAAAAAATTAAAATTGTCTTTCCTTTAAAAAAAAAGTTTTTTACTAGTCAGGTTGAAAACAATATTTCATGTTAATTTACAAATATATATTTTATTGCAATCTTTGGTTGGTAGGAACAGGATTTAATTGAACATTAAAGTTGGCTTCACATTATGAGTTTCAACTATATTCAATGTTTTTGTTTTGCGTAAACATGTAGGACTTGAAGTTGTCATTTTCGATACTGCATGGCTTGACTTGGCAGCCTACATAACAATTAAAAAGATTTTTAGGAGAAATAGAAATTTTAACTACTATTAAGAAATTTCAATAATTATGGATTCTAAATATTCGTTATAGTTTTCAATAAATTATTACTGCTATTCAGCGATTAATTACTAAAAATCACAGGTCTTAGTATTAAAAAAGACTAAGTATTGTAAGTAAAATAAGTCATTCATATTGCTTTTATATTTCAAATAATGAAACTGCAGAAAAACTACAAAATATGTATATTTTGCAAGCTACTTTTTAGAAAGATTTGGATGGAAACAAACATCTTGAAATGTTTTATATTTTGTTTTAAAAAAAAAAACGATTTGATAGGTTGGTTGAATCTATGTGGAGTACTGTATAATGGATTAATTAAAAGAGATATTGATTTACAGAATAACTAAATGCTAAGATACATGCTGTATCATAGCAATCGACCAATTTGAGTATTTTCCATTTTAGGTAGATTTCGTATGAAATACTACCTATTGGGATCGTTCCTATGTTGGAATTTCTGAAATTTTTTTGCAGATCTACACCGATCATGACCCCTAGAACCCAAAACCACCCTCAGTAAAAAACTTTATATATATATATATATATAATCACTTTCTTCTGGACACAATAACTTGCACAAATCTCTTCCAAACTGATACATAAAATCAATGGGCATAAAATCTTGGTCAAGTTCGTTAATGGGCAAAATCGGGCCAAGGGGATGGAAATAGGGAGGGGTTTTGTGAAAACCGAAAAAACCCCATAACTCCTTAATTTTTATACATATCAAATCAGTTTAAAGTATTTATAACTTCTAAAAATAGGGCCGAAAATTTATGCATTACAGAATTTTCATAAAATTAAAAATGGGCTCAAGGGGCGCAAAAAATAGGGTTTTTGGGAGAAAAAAATTCATAACTTCGTCAATTCTCAAGATATCAATTCCAATTAATTTTATTATAAATCTCCTTAATATTATCTACAACTTTTATATTCACAAGTTTTTGATAGGACCAATTCATACCGTTAAAAACAAAAACAAAAAGAGGGGTTGAAGAAGAAAAAAATCCATAACTCCGTCAATTCACAAGATATAAAATCTTCATGAATTTATCATATATCTTCTTAATATTGTCTATAACATTTATACAGACAAGTTTTAATAGGACCCATTCTTACAGCAAAAATAAATTAAAAATACATAGCGGTTGAAGAAAAAAAATCATCTTATTAAGGGTGTATTCAAATCCAAACTGCTTATTTTCTGACTCATTTTTAAATTCATCTTTGCTCTCAAACGCATCCAATTGGTAGAATCTCCTATTCAAAAACTATATAATGTACCTTAATGATCGACTTTTTGATAGAGGTAGAATATATTTCAAAAAATGACGTCAAAGTGGGCATTTTGAACGGAATTTCCCAAAGGATTGGGTTAGAAACGAAAAATATTGTCCAAACTGCTTATTTTCTGACTCATTTTTAAATTCATTTTTGCTCTCAAACGCATCCAATTGGTAGATTCTCTTATTCAGAAACTATATAATGTACCGTAATGATAGATTTTTAGATAGAGGCAGAATATATTTCAAAAAACGATGTCAAAGTGGACATTTTGAACAGAATTTACCGAAGCGATTGTGTTAGAAACCAAAAATACTGTTCTACTGAGAAAATAATTGTTTATAAATCAAGTTTTAATTAATTGAACGAAAAATAAAAACACAGGTCGCATATAAATCTCTTCCAAAAATCACGTCAGCGAGTTTCATATTTTTCTATTAAAAAAGAAAATTTCAAGTTGTTCAGCATGGAAATGTATTTTTTTTAATACCGCCTTAACATGATTCTGATAAAACCAGCTATTATATAAAAATGAAATAAAAACTTGTCAAAAGCGGTAAGATAAAATTATTAAAGTGGGTTTATCTCTAATCATGATTTAGTTTTTGTTGGTGAAAGTAGTATTCTTAACTTCGAAATCTACCTCTGCCTGTAGGCCGGGTCGGCAGGGATTTTTAATTCTTACGAGTCTGAACTTGAAATTTTTTTCAAGCTTAAAATTTTGCTTTTAATTTGGTTGAATGTAATAAAATTATTCCTTAATCAGACTTAGAAGAGTAAGTCTTGGATTTGAGTTAAATGCTCACATTAAAAAAAAAATCCTTATTTCTTGTGAATTTCTATTTATAGAAATGTAATTAATTCACAGAAAAAAAAAATATTTTTAAGAAATATGCAAACTATTTTTTATTTGATAAGGTGTTTTCTTTCTGAGGTTTTCATATTTCTTTGACACTTTTTAGGTAATATTCTTTACCAATTTTTATTTTTGTAAAATGACTTTTTAAAATCTGTTAACTTTGATATCTGGAGAATTTTTTATTATAATTTACATTTCTACGAACTATTGACATTTCAATTCTCAAATTTTTAATTCTAAAACAGCAACATTTTCTTACACATTCGAAAATTTATTTTTGCACATAAATGCATTAAATTTGTGGAGCTTACTGTTTAATTTACTTAAAGTTTATAGCATTTTTTCGCCTGAAGGCAGTTCTCAAATCTCCTGCTGACCCCTGCAAAACTTTGGCATAATTTCTGACTCATTTTTTGAAAATAATTTTTATTTTGTATACATAAAGGCATAAAATTGACAGGCTTGACTATTGAATCAATTTGGAATGGAAATGAGTTTTCCATTTTTTGATAAAGTATCTATTGAGTTATAAGCCATTTTGGTCATGTGATGACTGGTTTTTCTCCTGTCTTGCACTGTTGTGCTCATAAATTCAGTTCATACCACCCACTTTGACAATATTTTCTGAAAGATCTTTTGCGTTTACTAAAGAATGGAAAATGTCTTTTGATTACATTGTTTCTGAATAACACCCTCCTATTTCATGCGTTTCCGAACAAAAGATAATTTAAAAATGTGTTATAAAGTACCCTTTGGATTTGAGGACAGCATTAAATAGGTCATAATCAATTGCTCCCAAATTATGACTTTTCTTGCACCGTTGGATCCCAAAAATCAGCTTAAAATGATAAATTTGAAATATTAAAAATGTTTTCAATTCTATAGGCGAAACAGATAGCACTATTCAATTTGTTTTTATCTGAATTTTAAAAACTGCAAATTTTATGTATACTCTTGATCTAGCACTGCCATTAGTGGAGATCCTAACTTAAAAACTGTGAAAGGGAATGGCAAAATAGTCAGTTATATAAATGAAGAAATTCTATTTAATGTAAAATGATGTCTTACTTGTAAAAATAAGTTTATTGGATGTCTAAAATGTAAGATTTTCTCTATCCAATTGCCAGCTTAAATATCTCACTAATCGCATTCAGAAACAAGATATTCAAAGAATTGAAAATTGAGTTGTAAAAGAATATTTCATATATACATTTCAAATTCATATTACATGATAAAAAGAAATGCCTATAATGGTGAAAAATAAAGATTTCTTTGAAACATTCCTTAGTATGATGGTTAGAGATTACTTTATGTATACAGTAAACTCTGTCTAAGGCGGAATCGATCGGGACTGAGAAAATTTTCAGTGGTAGACAATATTCCGGCTTATGCAAAAATGCTCCTCCCCCCCCCCCAAAAAAAAAAAATCCCTCGAATTTGATGATTTTTTATTAATTTTCCTGACTCGAAAATCGGTTGAAAACTGAATTTCGGAAAGATCTTTTGTCTTTACAGATAAATGAGAAACGCTATTCAGCTTCTTAGTACTGCTGTAATACATGCGAATTGGAAGTTTATACACATACAGAAAAAAAAAAAAAAACCTAACCCCCCTCCCCAATAAACTTCGAGAATGAGACAGAACACTATAAACTTAGACTTTGAGTACATCCTTAAAGTACAATATATTGCACTTTCGAAAATATATATTTTGATAAATGTTCATTCTACTAGAAATATTAACTTTTAAATACAATTTTGCATATGAAAAAATTCACAAGCTTATATTCCTTAAAATGTAAACAGTTTCTGTCATTTTGAATTAACTTTTTCAAAGTGTTACGGCGGTTAACTAACATGCACGATATTGAGTATTTGCCTTATCAGTTTTAAAGTTTAATAAACAAAATTTCTTTCATTTTTAAATTACCCTTTTTTCCGCCTTATGTAAAATTTTGGTTTCGGTGGGACCTTAAAATGCTTTCCGTTTCCGCGTTAGACAGATTCTGCCTTATGCCGAATGAATTAATATAATTTTCTATGGGTTCGCCGGGACTTGAAAAATTTTCCGAGGTAGACAGATTTCCGGCTTATACAGAGTCCGCCTTAGACAGAATTTACTGTAATTACTAAAGGAATCTAGTGATTTTGGGAGAAATATGCTCAACAGTGTTTCATGCGAATTTAATATGTGCCTTTGCCTTTAAGCCTTCTGTATTTAAAAAGTTGTCTTAGATCAAGAATACCAGAAAAACTTTGAACTTGCACAAACAAGTGTTTGTGCAATCTATAATTTTACTAAATGGCCATTATAAAGCAGATGCATATTTGTTAATAAAATTAAAACATGTAATCACAGTGCAATTTGTTTTAATGAAAAAAAATTAAGCCAAAATACTCAATGTGTCCACCATTTGCCGCAATGAACCAATGCAGTTGTTTTTGAAGTGCTTACAAGCAGGGCCGTAGCAAGGTCTTCAGAGCCCCCCCCCCCCACCAACATATCCCCCCCCCCCTCTCTCAGATTTGAGAGAAATATCTGTATTTAATTTTCCAACCAAGTTCCATTTTATAACAACACCAGCGGAGTTTCGCTGGTCGGATTTTCCAAAACGAACTTCAAATTGAACGAATTTGTAGTTGGGCTGCACTGATTTCGACAACGTACACCCATAGGGGCTATGTCCGCTCCGATCTCGAATCATATGAACCTTGAATTATTGGTTTTTTTTTTTTTTTCGATATAGATTAAATTCAAATTTACAACATTTCGTTCACGTTGCTACAGAAACAGATTTGATATTCTTTACGACGTGAATTTAATCAAAGGACTTGCAAAATTTAGCTGAGAATTCTTCCATTTAGGGGGAAAATGTCAAAAAAATCGCCGAAGAACGCTAAAGAACGCCAAAAATTGCATTAAAAAATTCGAAGTTCATAGAGATCAAACTTTACTTATATTGGGCTAAAAGATTGAAACCGGGTTTTTTTTTTACGAATATTAAAAAAACTACCAGAAAAGTGAAAAAAAAAGCTAAAAATCACATAAAAATTCTCGAAAATTTAAAAAACAGCGGAGGACAAAATTTGGCAAAAAAGTTTGAAACTGAATTCCTTTTACAAATGTTATGAACCCCTAAGTATTGCTCATAAACAAAATAAATAAATAAAAAATATGGAAAGCGTTTTCGTATTTTCAATTTTCTATTAAGTTTGACAATGCCATCCGCGTGGCCCAGACTTATAACAATTTTTTTCCTGCTCTGATTGGTGCCTTTTATTAAATACATATATATGTACAGATTTACTAATAAAAAAAAACTACTTTTGGGATGTCGTTTTCATACATTCCAGTTTTCTCCAGTTTAAAATTGTCACCCAAAAAAATACCTTCGGATAGAAGGTAACTTTCTGTGATGGGCAACGAAGACTGGTTTTCCAGTAGATAATAATAAGGACAGATGTTTGTCTGTCCAGGGTTTTTCTTTGTCTGACCAGATGTTTTTCTGTTCAGGAGAAAATTTGACAGGAAGGTTACCTGTATGCCTGAAGTTATGCACCTCGAAACAGGTTTTTAAATTTTTTGATTCGAATTTTTTTCATTTAATTTTTTACGCTATTTTTTTGTATTTTCTCGAGTTTCGTGCTTATCTCCCCACATTCATAAAAAGAATCTATTTTTAATCCATCTGTCCATTTTAGCCGAATATAGTAAAGCAGTCTTCTTCGATTTTTGAATATTTCGCAAATTTTTTATGTGATTTATAACTTTTTTCGCGTTCCGAAGTGATTTTATGACATTAGTAAAAGGAATCAGGTTTCAGTCTTTTAGCCCGATGTACTAAATTTCGTCCTTTGAGATTTTTGAATTTTTCACGCACGGTTATTTTTTTTTTTTTTTCATTTTTTAAGACCCCTGTGATTAGAAGAGATTTTATTTCCCAAGAAATTTTCATCTGTAGAAAGGAAAATTTCTAGAAATTTTTATCTTTGATTTGCGACTTCTTTGTGTTATGAAGGAAAAAAGTCATGCCTAAAAGTTCAGTTTCTAATAGGGAAAAGTACAATGCAGCAAAGTTGGTGGAACACTCCTGTGATTTGATTTGACAAAAATGCATCTTTATATTTATTAAGGATGTTAGGTAATTTTTACGTTAGATTGGTGAGTTTTCTATATTTTCGCGGAAAACGATCAAATCAAAGCTTTTTGTGTGTGTGTGTTTGAGCGAAAGAAAAAGTTACGGAAAAAATCCTTCAATTCACTGACTTTTTTTTTTGAGAGAGAGAGAGTGTAAAAGGATTAACAAAGAATTTAGAGCGTGCAAAATTTCTTTCATCTGGACACCTTTAAAGAAACTACTGGCTATAGAAAGAAAGCGCACATGTATTTTAGGCCAAAAAAAGAAATAGTATTAAGGAAGCTTTGTACCTTATTGGGGCCCCCAACGAGATTAAAAAGCATATTTTTAAAACATTTGAATAAAAAGATGTGGCCTAAAAGTTTTGAATCTTAGGCTTCAACTTTTCCTCGCGTTTATAGAGGGCCCTAAAAAAGGCAATTCAAAAGAATTTAGAGCCTGACATTTCTTTCATCTGGGATCTCTTAAAGAGAATGCCGGCTATAGAAAGAAAGCACCTTTGTTTGAAGGAACTAATAGTATTAAGGAAGTTTTGAAACTTATTGGGGCTCCCAACGAGTTTAAAAAGCATGTTTTTTAAACATTTGAATAAAAAAATTAGGCCTAAAAGTTTTTAATCTTGAGCTCCAACCTTTCCTCATATGTAATCAAAAAGAATTTAGAGCCTGCAAAATTTCTTTCTTATAGAAACCTTTAAAGAGAATATTGGCTATAGAAAGAAAGCGCATATCTGTTTTGGTCAAAAGAAGTAATAGTGTTAAGGAAGCTTTGAACCTTGTTGGGGCCTCCAATGAGATTAAAAAGCATATTTTTAAAACATTTGAGTAATGAAAATGGGGCCTGAAAGTTTTGAATCTTGAGTTGCAACTTTTCCTCACTTTTATCGGGGGGGGGGGGGGCCCAAAAAGACAATTTAAAAAGTATTAAGAGCGTGCAAAATTTCTTTCATCTGGGCACCTTTAAAAAGAATAATGACTATAGAAAGGAAGCACATTTGGTTGAAGGAAGTAATAGAATAATGAAGTTTTGAAACGTATAGGGTCCCTCAGTGAGATTAAAAAGCATATTTTTTAAAAATGTGAAGAAAAAAATTGGCTTACAAGTTTTTAATCTTGGGCTCCGACTTTTCCGTAATTTTATAGGGGGCCCAAAAAAAGACAATTCAAAAAGAATTTAGAGCCTGCAAAATATCTTTCATGGGCCCCTTTGAAAAGAATGGTTGCTGTAGAAAAAAAGCGCATATCCTTTTTGGTTGAAGGAAGTAATAAAGAAGTTTTGAACCTTTGGTTTCACCTTTGTCGCCCATTGATAGGCGCACCCCAAAAATACTAAAATGCCATTTTATTTTTTAAGTAGAACTTACAGCCTTCAAAAACTTTTATAAAGAATGGTGTATATAGAAGAAAAGCACATATCTGTTTTATATTTCTAAATCGGATCAAGATCTTCAACCAAAAAAAAAAAAAGAATTTCGATAAAACAAAATAAAATTTTATTAAAATACATTAAAATAATTTTAAAAGTAAAAAAAAAAAAAAAAAAAAACATTCGGCTGAAAAGTACAATAGCTCACTACTGGGCCCCTGACTTTGCTCAGCCCCCCCCCCCCCCCCCCCCAAATGGGGGGCGGTCGCTACGGCCCTGCCTACAAGAGTCGCAATGCTCTTGTTCACCTTCGATCGACAGTGATCAATCGGTTTTTCTTGATGCATAGAAGATGTTACGGCGGCTTACTCGTGGCGAAGAAGCATTGTCGATTCCCATGTTATCCTATGGCAAAAATACTTACCCTGATTGTTCATTCAAATTTCAAAATTTCCAAAAACATTTTTTTTCAGCATATAAGTACGGATGCTCTTCACTACATTATAAGCTTAAAATATTTTTAAAACAGTTTTGAGTATTTTAAAATTCGTGCTAAGGTTTCGAAAAGTCCCAAAAAGTATAATGTGTAGTCTTTATTTGTTTATAACTATAGATTGGAGAAAGATATAAAAATTTGGAGCTTATGCAAGCAAAATTTGATTTTTCTTTTACGTAATTAGGCAACTATTAAAATTTATTCTAATCAAAGCACTGTAATTTTGAATTAAAAATTAGCTATACCTAAAATTCTCTACAGACCTGTCAAGTTGTCAACCTCACATAATTGATTACTTGAGCTCTACGGATATAAGCGGGTCACTATAGGGGTTCAAGGGTTGACATAGAATGCGAAGATGCAAAATTCTCGTAAAAGAATAATATTGGGTTTCAGTCTTGGAACAGTAATTTTCAATAGACATAGTAAAGGAATATACTCATAGAAAGAAGTCGAAAAAAGCAGCGAAAATTTTTCTCTTTTGCTAAAAAGTTCTCTTTCCTCCGAATCTTAGTATAGCTCAGATGGCCCGACACATTAAAACGGCTATAACCAGCTGCATTGTAATTGCTTTAGCCTCATCAAATTTTCTATGGGTATACATAAGCATTTTGAGGGCGTGCACAGTCGGTTTTTCGTCGTCGCTCCCTCCAATTTTAGTATAAACTAAATATAAGCCCTGATACATTAAAACGATTTTAATGCAGGCTGTAATTAACGTGACCCGTTAACATTTTATACGGGTATATATAAATGTTATAATAGAAGGTGAATTAGTTTTTTTAATCGAACCCCTATAGATTTTAGTGTAAAAAAAAAAATTTAAGTCACGGCGCATTCAAATGACCTTAACTCGGATAATTGATCTACCTTCGCCAATTATTGTACAGGCATGTTTGTAAACAATATAAAAAAACTATTTTAAGCTATTATTGAAACCTCCCAAATTTTAGTACAACATAAATATAAGACTGCGACAGATTAAACAATTATAGCTCGGCTCGCTAGTTGATGCAACCCGTCCATATTTTGTACGAATATAAATAAATATTAAAAGTCAAGAGTTTGTCATTTTTTTTATTGAAGCGCCTCCCCCACCACAAACAAATTTAGTATAAAAATATGCAAGTCCATAAACATTCAAACTACTATAACTTGGGCCCTAATTCATGCAACCCTGCTATTTTCTATACAGATAAACATAATTATAAAGAAGGATTTTGTATCTAAGCCCCTCTTAAATTTTAGTGTAATTGCCATACAAGGACACGACACATTAAAACGGCTAGAACATAGGATTTATTTAACACAAGTAACCCAAATTTTACATAATTATACAAAAGAACTTTCTCGGTTTATCGAAGCTCCAAACATTTTTTAGCAGAAATTAAATCTAAGGTTCGGCACATTCCAACGGTTGCAATATGGGGCCAAATTGATGTAGCCTCGCCAATGTTTGCGTGGGTAAACATAATAATTTTAAAGAAAGGTTTTTAAAGGATTTTTCATTGAAGCACCGTCCCAAAATTTTTGCATAAATTAAGTATAAGGCCCAACACATTAAAACTGCGATAATTTTGGTCTCTAATTGACAAAACATGTACAAATTGCATACAAAAATACATAATTATTATAAGGGGACTTTGTCATTAAGCCACCCCAAATTTTAGCATAAAATAAATATGAGGACCGATACATACAAACAACTATAACTTGGAGTGATGTAGCCTGTTCATTTACTGTACGGGTAAAAATAATTATTATGAGAAAGGATTTTGTTTAGTTAAGCCCTCCAAATTTTAGTGTAATTAGAATATAAGGTCCCGACATATTAAAATGGCTATAACTTGATGTTTCATTAGCATAACCAGCCCAAATTTTATACGCGTATACTTGTATACATAATCATTATAAGAGGGAACTTTCTTGGTTTTCATCAAAGACCCCTCAAAAATTTTAGTATATGTTTTTTTTACGTATAATTTTTTTGTAAGTCCCCTTTTGCATTTGCTCAAAGACACCATTTCGCTATTTAGACCTATTGATTACAAAAGATTATCCATAACGTTTACACTTTGGTGCTAAAGTAAAATCTGACAATGAAATGACAAATATATATATTAAAAAATTCATTATTGATTAGTTAATTTAATACTTGTTGATCAAAATTTAATATGTTTGTATCATGTCTTGATACTCAATTTATAAATTTTATTTGATATTGATGATGGATTGAAATATTTTATAATGGTTATATATATGTATACTTAATTCGTTTCCTTTTTTTTTCTTTTAAATATATATTTAAGGTTGCCATTATAGGGTTTTATGCATGCCTTACACATTTAAACATCTTTTAATCTTTTTCTAATAATTTTTTTTTTCCTTTTTCGGGGGAGGGGAGTGGTATTTTTAAAAGCATAAATTGTTAGATTTGATTTCAAACTAGCATTAACTAACTTATTTAAAATGATGCTATAATATTACATCCCTTTGGTAAATGTTTTAGTAAATATTTTTATTGCTGCTAAGTTTTTAAAATTTGGTAATGTTTTATTAATATTTATTATTCAAAGGGAAAAAATTAAATACTAGACATTCGTGTTTAGTCTTCTTTTACAGTAATCAAATAAAAATTATTTTATATATATTAAATAATTAAATAAACAATTAACATTCCATTCTTCTACGATCAAAATACATGGAGTTGTGATGCTTTAAAGTTTAGGAAATTTGTAAGGTTTCCAGCATTAGAAAGTAGTCTTGAGGAAAATCTCCGAAATTTCATAAACTTTGGAGTATCATAACAGTATACGTTTCTGTTGTAGAATAATAAACTGTTTTCAGTTTTACTTGTCAGAACGTAGAAATAATGCCTCTAAATATAATTTATTGGACTTATAGGACTAAATATTAAAAGTCTGAAACTTCACGTCGTTAAAATAGTTATTCTATTCAGAATAATGAAGTAAAATTATACCAATCTTTCGAATATATCTATCAAAATATGAAATAAAATATAATCGTGACTCTACGTTTTTAAATTAAATAATTGAAAAAACATGAATTAAAATTGTAGAGTCTTACGAAGTACAAAAGAATTTTGCTATAAATTTATAAAAAAAAATCAGAAGAGGTATGACAGAGTTGCAGAGAATTATTTTTTATTGACAAATTAAAATATTTTAGTTAATGCTATTTAATATTTTAACATTAACAAAAATATTTCTTTTAGACATTAATAAGTGAAAAATAAATTGGGCAAATTATGAGATTTTGTTACACATGTCACTTTTCACAAGCAAACTCCACATTTCTCGGATCTAATTAAGCATTAATAACTCCCATTTCATAGCCCCCCCCCCCCCCTCATATCAAAATTAAATAATATTAGGGACAAAAAAGTGTTGTTGTTTTGTTCATAATAACCACCAAATCAACTGATGTCTCCACTTCACGCATTTATATTTCAGTCTCTCCTTCTACAAAGAAACCCTCTCTTAGTGCTCCCCCACCCCCCTCCTTCCCAAAAAAAAAGAAAGAGAGGGAGTAGAACGATTGAAACTTCAGCTAGGGATATCTCAATTGCATCAATATGGCCTTGGGTGAACTGACCATGAGATAAGAGAAACTGTGTATAGAACAGATAGTGTTTTCACAGGGGTGAACAAGAAAATCATAGCTGGGGAGTACTTACCGTATTTTATGGAAGAAACGCCGCGGCGTTTACTTTTTTTTTTTTTCGTGCGTAAAATATTGGGGTAAAATAAAAGCTCAACAACTTTCTGATTTCGCCGATAATGAAAACTATGACATTTCCGATGATGTTAAAAAACATACAGCATGGACTAAAAAAATTTACAACTCTTCTATTTAGATATTGGCGACTCATATTTTGAGGACTTCGAATAGAAACTAATGAAGGCATAAAGTAATTGGGACCCACTCATAAAAAGCGGGCCAAGTTTGGAAGCCTACTTAAAAAAACATGGAACGCCTAAGGAAAGGGATTCCCGCCCCGTGCTCTGGATGGTTTTAAATACTAACTGATGTCTCCTTAATTTAAAAGTTACATTAAAATATTAAAAATTTGTTTAAATATTTAAAATAAAATTTTAGACATCTTAAAATATTGAAAATGAGGCATCCTATACTGCTCAGAAAACTTTGATTAAAGTTGGGTCGATCTGACACTGTCAACAAAAGTAGCGTTCCCACAGGTGCGGCGATTACGATATTTTAAAGCTTATTCAGGACAATATAGAGGAGTGCGGCGTTTCTTCCATAAAATACGGTACTTGAAATTTTCAAGCAAAATTTTTATTTTTACTTTTTCAAAAAAGAAATTCACTGATTGATAAAATGGAATATACAAGAATATAGAATCAAAAAAGTAAAAATGTTTTTAGATTCGGAATTATAAAGCATTTATACAAATATATACGTGGTATTGCATATGAAGAGATGCCATGTAAAATTGAATTTAAATAGCAATTTGTCGTTTTTTTGTCAAAAAAAATTAACCTACAATCATGGAAAGAGTCAGAGTTTAGAAACAAAAAAAGTGCTTTAGAATTCATTAAAGAGTAAAACATCAGAACACCTATCATGAAGGGTTAGAAAAATATTTCTATATATGCAACCCAAATTCAATTTTTTTTAAATTCTTATTACTACTATTCATACAATGTAAATTTAATTCAAGATATCATTAAAATATACAGTAAATTCTGTCTAAGGCGGACTCTGTGCAAGCCGGAAATTTGTCTACCGCGGAAATTTTTTCAAGTCCCAGCGAACTCATAGAAAATAACATTAATTCTTGTTGCACAAGCCGGAATCTGTCTAACACGGAAACAATTTTAAGGTCCCACCAAAACCAAAATTTTGCATAAGGCGGAAAAAAAAAGATATTTTAAAAATGAAAAGCATTTCGTTCATGAAAATTTTATACATACGTCATATATTCAATGCCGATAATTTTAATTAAATTCCTTAATAGTTTAAAAAAGTTAATTTAAGGAACTAAAAACTGTTTAAATTTTAAGGCATTCTTGCATTTAAAAAAGGAAATAATCATTTTTTCCTGTATAAATTTGCATGTAAAAGTTATTATTACTAGAAGGATTGACCTTTATGAAAATATGTATTTTCTAAAGTTATATTATGCTTTAATGTTGTACTCAAATTCAAAGTGATATCTTACTGTCTCATTCCCAAAGTTTTTTTTTTTTTTTTTGTATGTGTGTGTGTACGCGTGTAAACTTCAAATTTGCAGGTATTACAGCAGTACTAAGAAATTGAACAGCATTTCTCATTTATCTGTAAAGAGTTTTAAAATTTCAGTTTTCAACCGATTTTCGAGTCAGGACAATTAGTGAAAGATCGTCATCAGCAAGCAGTTTATTACAACTCAAGATACAACCTTTTTATCAAAAACATAAAACGCTATTCGATTGACGTATGCTTCATTCCAATGAATCATGTGTTTAGAAAACTCAACGGACAGGTTATTTGTTCTTCATCGTTTTATCTTGTCTAAGGATATTAGTACGTGCATCGTAAAAATGGCTTCAAAAATCTAAACTAAATACTCCATTCCTGCAGGATAAAGTCAATGTTACCAAATTAAAAGAAAAATAATTATTCTGTAGAAGATCATTGTATTAAGTTTAATTATGATGAAACTCAAATTTATGACGCTATAAAAAGAAAGAGTTGAAAATATCTAATAGAAAGAGGAAACGTGCTGTGAAAAATGAAGACATTGGTGCATTAACTTTTGAACGTTTCTCGATTACTAGGGTGAAAATTTTGCTCACACGTGGACTTTATTGCGAAAAAATAGGTAAAATGCATTTTAAAGCTTCCAGTGAATGGTTAATGAGTTTCCCTAATCTACACAACACTGCCATGAAGCATGCTTGCTGACACCCGAAAAATGTCCCATAGAATGAAATTCGGGAATGGAAAGGAAAATTTCATCTACCGATTGAAAGATATCAAGAAAAGTGCATATATAATTGCAATGAGACTGGACTATTTTATCTTGTGTGCCAAGTAAGTCACTTATAAAAAGAGGAATCTAATGCCGCTGAGGTAAAACCTCCAACGAACGTGTCACTGTTTAGTTTTTTGCAAATTTGGAGGGCAGTTTATAAAAAAAAAGTTTGTGATTGGGAAAGCAAAAACTTCGTTGTGTTTCAAGAATGAAAATATTGTTAAACTGCCTGTGACTTGGAGGTCTCAGAAAAAATACTGGATGTCGATTGTCTTAATGGAGGGATGGCTGAAGGGGTTCAACAAACGAATGATTGAAGAAAAAAAAAAGTGTTCCTCGATGAACATACATTGTCATGCCGACGCCAAACTGTCGAATATAAATTTACAATTTCTTCCAGCAGATACTACTGCAGCGACAAAACCAATGGTTCAATGAGTTATTAAAAAACTACAAAAGGTATCTGTTGTGGTCAATTATTACGCCTGTTGACTGTTCTTCAGCCACCGATCTAACAAAAAACACCAGTGTTTTCGATGCTGTTAATTGGATTGCCAAACTTTGCTCAGAAATGTCGCCTGAAAAAACTGATCATTGTCTTAGGAAAGCAAATGTCGATGACCATACGCTTCTGAGAACTTTGAAGACAGAGGTGGAATTCAAACATATCAGGACGGCTTGAGAAGAATTAGGTGCCTCAAAATTATTTTTCTTGTTCAGAGAAATGAAAAAAAAAAAAAATACCAAGAATAATACACTTACGCGTTAGTGCAGAATGCATGGTAAACCGAAAGAGAAAATAAGCATATATAAAAGATTATTTTTTTATTCTTTGAACTACTATGTGAAATATGAAGTATGTAATTTTATTGGTTAAATTAAATGATTTTTATTAAATTTCAGAATTTGACCAATTTTGTATTGGTAATATTTATTTTTGTGTTCAAATAATGTCCTTCGAAATTATTAAAAACAGTAAGTTTAATAACAATCCAATTTCATTAAAAATTTCATTTTAAAGTACAGTACTAAAAGTTACGAATGTAAAAAAATTTAAGATTTAAGCTTTTTGGGGGGGGGGGGGGGGGGGGAGCTCTTTTGCATAAGCCGGAATATTGTCTACCACGGAAAATTTTCTCAGTCCCGACCGATTACGCCTTAGACAGAGTTTACTGTATATCAGGGTTCGCAAAGCTGGGCCCAGTTCGAAAAAACCCGGTGGGTTTTTTCAGAATGGGCCCACTTGAAAAAGCCCACTGAAAAACCCATAAAGTGGGTTTTTTCAATTTTCAGATATAATTTAAAAATTTAAACAACATATACATTTAATGAATGTAAGTCATTTCAGTTAATTTTGAAAAAATATTAATATATAAAAGCCATTACATGCACATCTGAAGTAAAATAAAAATGTATTTCAGCACTTTGAAATACTTTACTAACATAGAACCACGTAGGCAACATACATAGTACATAATTATAGGTATGTCTTTATATAAAAAATTCAAATCAACTATATTCATGGAAATAAAAAATATGTATTTTTACTTTCTTATATCTTTACAAGAAGAAAGTATTGGATTCGTGAAAAATTTCAACTTCCAGTTGATGATGGATTTATACGTTTTAAAAAGGTCCTGAAGACAATTTGATAGTTTTTAGAAAATGACTGTCTGTATGTGAAAAAAATTTTGTGGGTGCTCTATCTCAAGAACTAATGCACAGAATTTCACAAAACTTTAGATTGAATTAGACCTTGATGTAAACTGGTGCTGATTAGTTTTTGGTGTATACTGCCCAACAGGTAGCGCTGCTATGCTGCATTTATCTCAATTTTTGCAATAGCTTTATCTCAAGAACTAATGCACGTATTTTCATAAAACTTCAGATTCAGTTACAAGTTAAGTTGTTGCTTATTGAATTTTGGTGCATATCGCCCAACAGGTAGTGCTGCTATGCTGCATTTTTCGTGATTTCAGCAATAACTCTTATCTCAAGAACTAATGTACGGACTTGAATAAAAATTTAGATTCACTTAAACCTTGATATAAACTGATGCTGTTTTTGGTGTATGTCGCCCAAGCGGCGCTGTTATGCTGCATTTATTTCACCTTTTGCAATAGCTTTAACTCAAGAACTAATAATGCATGGATTTTCATCAAACTTCAGATTCAGTGAGATGTTGACGTAAATTGTTACTGATCAGGTTTTGTTGTAAATTGCAGAACAGCTGATACTTATATCTCCTTGTTAAATGCATCCAATTCAACAAGTCTATGTTTTACAATCCTCGTGACGGGCATAAATTGTCATTTAATTTTGGCACTGTGATAGTGAATTTTGAATTATTAACATGTATGAGATAGAAGAAACTTTTAAAATTGGCAAATCCAACTAGTTTACCCCTTTATTTCTTCCTACTTATATATTTTAAATTTTAATATTCTATTCATTATTTGATTTAAAGAAAATTAACAATTTTATATCTTCTATTACATTTCAAACTTATTTGTGAGAAACACTGACATTTAGTTAATTTAAATTAATATAATTTATACAATTTATAACTTGTAAAATAGCATTACAATTATATTGTATATAAAGGAACAATGTATTTTTTTTATGTATAGTGTATATAATATATAGAAAATATAGTATAGGGGAGGGTGTTGTACCTTGGAACATTGACAATTTCTAATAAACTATTGGCGACAGTTATCTTTTGTGTATTTCTAATAGTGACCTATAACCAACAGATCTCATCATAATAACAGACAACATCAGAAGCATCAAATTTTAACAGCTAGGTGAAAAAAATAAATTTCATTAGTCCAAAGTAAATATTTCCTCCATTCTAACTTCATTTTTTTCCCTGTGTATTTCTACAACAAGTCAACTGCAATTTATTTTTTTACAAAAGAGAAGATTTTTAAATGTTTTGGGTATGATAAAATAATGATAGTTCTTCTAGATTTACTGCCATTTTGATTTTATTTAAACCGTGTGGTGATTGTACCTCGGGACAGTAAAATATGTTGTACCTTGGGACATGTCCAATGGTACAAGAAATACGTGGTTCGTAATAATTTGGATAAATAAAAGTATTTTTATTACTTATTTTACAGAAAATTTCACAAATCATGTGAAATGCAATAAATAAAACAACTCAACTTTATTTTGGATCTTGAACTTGAGTTTCATTCTCTATTTCCTTGAAAAAAAAAAAGGTTTTGTTTGTTGGCATAAAATTAATTATTGTTATTGTACAAAATATTGTATTAGTTATTGTATAAAATTATTGATGAGTTATATGCCTATTCCCTGAATTATGCAGTATGTCCCAAGGTACAACAGGATGTTGTACCTTGGGACAGTTTGCCTTCCCTACTTTAAATGAATGGCATTTTTTTATTTTCAAACTGTCTGAATTTCTAAAATTATATTATAGAAAAATATGTTGGTGTATTGAAATGTTGCTTTTAAATTTGATTATAATCATCGAAGTAAAAAATTAAAATGTGAAAATTGTCCCAAGGTACAACACTCTCCCCTACAATAATGTAATTACGCATGTATTATACTTTTGAAAAAACCCGATTTTCCCCGGGGAAAATTGGGTTTTTCATGAAAAAACCCATGTGGGTTGGGTTTTTTCAGAAAAACCCGGGTTTTTGCGAACCCTGCTGTATATGCTTATGCATTATGCGTATATTAAAGATGTTAAGCCAATCACTTTATGGTATCTCTTGGCTAATGCTTAAACGCCCTTAAATATAGATAATATTAAAAAAATTCCCTCAGATTTATATAGTTTTCATTTTTATGGTATACCAATGTCATTATATCATTAACTTTCTTTTTCTTTGCGAGAAAACTATTTCACTCATTCTGCAATAAAATGAAAAAAAAAACTAGTTGGATGTGCCAATCCCAAAACTTTTTTCTATCTCATATATTTTAATATTTCAAAATGTTGTTACAGATGTCAATATTTCATTTTTATTTGTTCAGTATTATATCAACTTTGACTTTCATCTTAAATTTCTGCTTCAGTCAATTAATCGGAGTAAAAACGAGTTAATCTCGATGATGATATTTATTAAAATCACGAATAGTCAGTGTATCAGGATTGGAAGTTCCCGTCGATTCACGAGCCACTGGTGTACAATAGGACTACTAAAAATTAAGAAGATTACACAAAAGTCGCTATTACAGCGCCCCCTTCTGGCAGGATTTTTCCATATTCAGGAAGGACCTTCTTGCCATGGCCAAAACAAACACAAAAAATTTGGTTCAATTCTATGCATAATTTCATACACTTTTTGATGGTACAATATTGAAAATGGCACAGAAATCACTCTTACAGTGCCCCCTTCCGGCTGATTTTTTTTCAAATTAAGGAACGGCCTGCTTATCATAGCCAAAAACTTCAAAAAAAATTTGGCTCAATTCTATGCATAACTTCATACATTTTTTGATGGTACAATGACGACAGACAGACATTTTCTATAAACATGTTTTTGGGGATCTCTGACCCCTAAAACATGTAAATCCGTCGAAAATCGGAAGTCGAAAAAAATTTCGAAGGTAGAAGAAATTAAAAATAAAGATTTTTTGAGCATTAAAAGAATCTAATTGAAATTGAGCACATCAAAAATCTTTCTATACATATAATGTGCGACAAAAATGTTTTGTATTTCTGTTCATATTCATATATAGTGCAGAGTATTGATAGAAACTGCAGTAATACAACTGAATGTTGTAACACAGAAAAGTAGGACTGGAAAAAAAAAAAAGATTAGTTTTGTTAAATTTATTAAATTTTTTGAAAAACAAAATAAAAATTTTCAAAGAAAGATCAGAACCAGTTAATTAAATTCAAATCCCACTGCTAAAATTTTCTTTTCTGGTGAGCTCGTTTTGTTTTCGAAATTTCAAATAAAATCTAAATATGAACTAGTCAGAAAGTGCCAATCCTAAAACTTTCTTCTATCTCATGCATTTTAATACTTCAAAATTCCCTAGCAAAATGCCAAAATTAAATGGACACGAAAGTACATGAAAAGTACACACATTTACAATATAAACCTGTGACCATAATGAGAATTCTAAAGATATGAAATTCCATGCATTAGTTCTTGAGATATGGCTATAGATAAAATCGTGTAAATCCTGCAAAATACAACATAGCTGCACCACCTATTGGTCAATTTACACCAAAACCTAATCGGCAATAACTTGTGCCAACGTCACACCTAATCTGAAGTTTGATGAAAATCTGTGCAATAGTTTTTGAGATAGAGCTATTGCAAAAATCGTGAACAACCCAGCACAGAAGTGCCACCTATTGGGTGATTAACACTAACACGTAATCAGTAAAAACTTGTTTCAACGTCTAACTGAATCTGAAGTTAGATGAAAATTCGTACCTTAGTTCTTGAGATAGAGCTATTGCGGAAATCGGGAAAAATGCAACATAGCAGCACAACCTGTTGGGCGATTTACACCAAAAACCAGCACCAGTTTATATCAAGGTCTAACTGAAACTAAAGTTTTGTGAAATTCCTTGCATTAGTTTTTGGGATAGAGTGCCTCAAAATTTTTGTCACATACAGACAGACAGACTCACAGACAGACTTACAGAATGACAGACAGACTCACAGACAGACATTTTCTAAAAACCATCAAATCGTGCTCAAGACCTTCTAAATGTATAAATCCATGAAAACCGAAAGTTGAAAATTTTCACCAATCCAGTACTTTCTTCTTGTAAAGATAGAAGAAAGTAGAAATTAATAAGAATTGGCTTTTATGGACTGGAATTTTGTGAAGAGCTCACAATCTTTTTTGTGAAATGAAACTTTATAAAAGAGCCGCTTTTTATTGAATGAAATTTTGTGAAGTTGGCCCCTTTTATTAAATGAAAATTTGTGAAAGGAGCGCAATGAGGATCGACTCCTGCTGCTGCATATTTTAAGCATAGAAATAATCACGCAAAATACATCAGTTGTAGAACACTTTCTATTTTTATCCGTATAATTTACTACTCACATTTTCAAACATTCATTTCACCAGTTTTGATATAGAAAGCTGGTATTAAATACTAATATTTGTGGCGCAGTTAGGAACTGTGTCTAGAAGATGTTTTGAATCATTATTACTCTTGAATAATTTCGTTGTGTAAAATGTCCAGATTTTTTTTTTTTTTTTCTAGTAACTTCAAGGTGTAAAAATAAACGTGAAAACCACAACTAGGCAAAATAAATTAAACTCATGTGTTCCAGTTCGTGTTTCCCAGGCAGTTTTTTTCCTTTTCCGCGCTGTTGCTTCTGGTAATTCAGTTCATATCACCAAGTTTGACAGAATTAACGGTTTTATCCTCCATTATTGAAAAATGGAAAAAACTGTTCGATTACCTAGTTTCTGAATAGGAGCAAACATTATTAATAATTCTTTACAAACAGAATAACAAATAAAATGAAACATATTATAATATTCTACTAATTTACAATATAAAGAAATGCGACTTTTAAGTTACAGCTATACAACACTGAATACAATACAACGGAATGTTCACTTAAATTTTGCTGGTTGAGAATGCATTTCAAAATCTAAAATGTGTAATAAATATTAAAAGAAGAATATTATTTTCAGTATCGTATTACCTATTTTCAGCATCAGTATAATATTTTCAAAACAACCCTCAGAAGGTAAATGATAAATGTTAATGAATATATATATGGATTTCTTGATAATTTTCTTCCAATTTTAGTAATTATTTCCTATTGCTAGTTTGACTTCCTGATGCAATTTACACCTCGCATAGAATTTTCTGAAAAGGTAATTTTTTCAAACTTTATTAATAATTGTGTAAAAACAGTAAAAAAAAATAAAATTACTCATTATAATATTCTACTAATTTACAATTTTAAGAATTGAGATTTTAAAACTACATAAGTACAGTATATTGGGATTTTTACCTAAATTTTATTGATTGGCAACGCATTTCGAAACGCGAAAATAAAATATAAAAAACAAACACAATACACTTTTTATAATTGGTTAGATGATCCGTCTATTTACAATTCTTCAGAAACTTCATTTTTGTTATCTCTTTTTTTTTTTTTTTTTTTTTTTTTGCCTTTCTGTTTTTTCTTTTCCTGTGCATTTAAAATGCCTACAGGATTCAGTATTTAGTGAGAAGTGATGAAATGGGGGATAATCTAAGCGATAAAGTGCCAAAAATGTCATATGTGTCGCGGTCAGTTAAATGTTTAATCATTCCGCTTGGTGTGGGGGATATTCTCCAAAGTCATAAATTATCCCCGCCTACAAAGTGTTTACCTTGTATAGAGGCAGGTGGCGTTCACTTCAGATTTGACTTTCAATGTCTTGAATAAGGCCCCTTAAGCATACAGTGGAATTTCAAATTCCTGAGCATTGAGATGGTCGAAGCAAGCCAGGGTAAGGGGGGAAAAGAAAAGACTCCAGAGCCATACATTATTTTTATGTATATATATAAATAAAATATCGTATTTTCCTGCATATAATCTGCACTGGCGTCTAATCCCCGGATGCAAATTTTAGTCTTAAAAAAAAATTCAGTAGATAATCTGCACCGCCATATAATCCGCAGATTAAACGCTATTTACTCATTGTTTTCAACATTCCAAAATACTACTATTAAATTAAGTTTCTATTTATTTAGTAGCTCTATTTAAATGATAATTGTAATAAAATAATTGCAAATAAAATAAAAAATAATTATAGGATAATTACAAGTGTAGATAAAGATGAAACATTCTTAAATATCATTAGCGTCCAGGTACTATGGCATAAGATGAAAAAGCTTAACTATTACTTTAAGAGAGATCTTTCAATAACATCACTAATTAGTTTCAAAACTGAGAAGAATATATTTACCATAAGAAATTCATAATGATATTAAGTATTCCTGAAAAGATATTACTACTTTAATTAAAAACATTTGAGGAAAGCATTGGACACTTTCCCCATTTCATGAGAGGTTCGGGTTTAAGCCCTTTAAAACAAGCAAAGACTGAATGAAACATCTAGCTATTTATACTATCAACAATCGTACATGTGCTACAACAGCGCCCTCATTCTAGAACAATCAAGAATAGTCCATTACAGGAAAAGGGTAACAAAAACAGCATGATCGCGATGCTATCTATGAGCGTATTGGCGTACTATGTCATAATAGAAAAAATATTTACAGAGATAGGATCATTTTAGAAGACTATTGTAAACGGTAGTTAGATATTTAAGTTACAGAACAGATGAAACCAAGTTTAAATAAAAACTGAACCTGATTAAAAAGGTAAGTTTTACTTTAAGAGATATATGAATAAAGTATGATTTAATGCAGGGCTGGGGTTTTGGATGCCCAAAACTAGTTTTGGACAGGACATGTGGGTTTTACTGTCCAAAACTGCACTAAAGTGTCCAAAACCTTAAAAAAAGCAACATTCCACATGTAACCACTGCACACTTATTAAACATATGAATAAATATAAATATCTCACAATATATTTTACTAACTTTCCATTTAATTCTTTGGTAAATGAAAAAAAGTTCAAATCTTTCTAATATCTGTGTTACATAAAAAGTTCTGTTTCTGTTAAAATTGAGTTATAATAATAAGAAATTCTTTATAATACCACACATGTAGTATAGGGAGGGGAGATTTGCTTAACACTAGTGCTTTTGTTTCAATTTTTGTGCAGGAAAATGTTACAAAGAAATTTCTTTTAAATAATGTTTCATTGTGAATTATCTTTTTTAGATTATAGGATAATGAAAGTAAACACAAATATTTAATTTAAAATCTAGAAGTTATTTTTTAAAATATGTATTTTTATTATAAATTTAATCTAATTCTAGTGAACATTCTATTTCTTAAGAGTTAAATAGTGCTGTTATAATAATAGTCATATAATATAGTGTTATAATAATTGTCTATATCTAAATATCTCATAATCAAACAAAATCAATTATTTTTATTTATACTATCTCTTAATATACACATATACACCGTTGCCAGCAGTAAGCTGGTTTAATCAGTATGCTGAACCTGAACTCCATTTATCAATTATTTCCAGTAACAACTCTCGGGACTTTCAGTAACAGAATCGGAATGTATTCTTCATAAAAATCGTTAGTTCTTCTATTAACTACTATTATTTAAATGAATAACATTATAATTATGATACATAATTAAATTTAATACCTTTTTAATGTAATTACTTTGTTATGTAGAGCAATTAGGTTGTTACTACTAAATTGTTAGGTAGTATAATGTAGGGTAATTAGGTTGTTAATACTAAATTGGTATTTTTGTATTGTAATCTTTTTGCCAATTTTTTAAACTTTTAGCATTGTCCTGATAAATACAATTTTACTACAAAATATAGTTTTGGACAGTTTTAGACAGAAGGGTTGTGGACAGTATGGTTTAAACCATGGATTTTACCGTGGTTTTTACCATTGTGTCCAAAACCTTGCCAACCCTGATTTAATGATTAAATAAAAGTAAAACAACAGATATTAGAAGATATATTGTAGGACTTTAATGAGGCAATGAGACAAAAAAAATGGGTTTAAAGCTTGTTTAAACAACAAAGCCCCCCCCCCCCCTCCCTCTCGTTTTCTCATGTCAAAGACCATCAAAGAAAAACGTCAAAGAACGTTTTTAGGTATGACAAACGCAAAAGTGATAAATAATCCACAGAAGCCTACCATATCTAAACCTTAAACTACTAAAACTTTTAAAACTGAAATCCCGTAATTTAGATTCAATAATTCAACTTTAATACTAATTCAAATTTTAAAGATAAAAAAAAAAAAAACCTACATTCAAAAGAAATTAAACAGCTGGATTTCTTTTTATATAAAAGTTACATTAAAAGAAATTAATTGCTAAGTACAATTAATCTAAATAGTTATCTAATTGATAACCAAACAAAACTTAACCCAACCTCTCAACATCCCTAACGACAATGCAATTAAACTCTGTAACATTCCCAGAGAATGCAAGCAATTTTAATCAACATTAAAACTTGAATAAATTTAAATATCATTAGTAATTTAACAATTAAATGCTTGATAAAGTTAAAGCAGAACTTTAAACTTTAACCTATCAAGCCAAAAAGAACGGGTCATTGTTAAACCCATACAAAAAAAAAAAAAAAAAAATTAAGAAAAATCCATAGTTACTGGACTTACATAAATTCAATATATGAACAAGCATATTTAAATACAATGAATATAACAATAAATACGTACCATTACAAGAATATTAGAACCTTCAATTTGAAGGACTAATGCAGCTTACACTTTAAACCAACTTGACCTCTAAAGTTCATTATAATTAGCAAAAATTTAAACTTTAATTACAATATTTCGTCATAAAAATACAATAACAAGATTTTATTTTTCTTTCTCTTTATCAGTCTTATTCATTGCTCAATCCAACTAAATGAAAAATCTGCTCTAATGAAAAATGACATCTGAATTTAGAAAGTATCACAAAAAAGCTCAATTTCTCAAACTTGCAGCATGTTGATCATACGACCTTTTTCTCCTCCCAGTGCTAGGATTCATGTCAATACACACATTTAAGAATTTCAGATGCCTGTTAAATAAATAAATATTAATACAATGCAAAACAAGAATAAACTAAATGCAAATTGTAACTCCAGGAATCGATCTGATCTTTAAGTGAACTAGTTTCTAGCAAACAAAAATTTCTTTCAAAATCGATTAAACTAGAAACATTTTAAACAAGTCATCTTAAAAGTTATAGCTATCCTCGATAATCCACGCATATGTCACTTATTCCCATTAAAAATTGCTCAAGGCCTTGAGTCTTTTGTATCTGCACTCTCATACTTACGAGAGGTCTAATGATATAATACTGGTGAAAGCAACATGCAATAATTAATTTCAAAGATGCTATATTAATCAGTGATGAGATTTCCGCTTTTTTGCACAACAGTATATTCTTAGAGAAAATGTTCTGTTAAATCGCAAAAATGTTCCGATTGAATAATATAAGATTTTCTCTAACAAAATACTGGTGTGCAAAAAAGCAGAAATCTCATGCCTAATTAATATGTTAACTTTAAAGAAATGAGGTCAAGCGGTATAAAGCTGGTAAAACCAACATGCAAGGATTAACATCAAAAACACCATATTAACATGTTAACCTTTTAAAATATCAAGAAAAAGATTGGTATGCATATTATGTATAAACACTTTACAAACAGTTTAAGAATCTGTATTAAAAATACTATTAAGAAACTTTAATAAATCAGCTTTGGTTAAAGGTTTGGTAAACGCGTCCGCGAGATTACAGTACCGAACCATTTATCCAGAATGCTTGGGGTCAGATATATTCTGGATAACTGGTTTTTCCGGTTAACTGGTTGTGCATTAAAGCAGCATCCATTTGATAAGTTTTGTGGAATATGTACGTTGTGGCATTATGTCTGATTTTAAATTATTAGATTACTTGGATTAAACATCAATGCAAGTAAGATCAAAAGTTAACCAGAGTTTAAAAGAAGGTAATTTATGGGAATCCCAATAGGAACAAAAATTCTTCTGTTTCCTCTGCATAAAAATTAAAACATCTAAAATACAACTAAATGTGATGACAAAAAATACTAGATATTGTCATCAAATTATACAACTGTTTCAAGCAAAGCCTATGTCAAACTGGCAGTGTATGACACCTTTTTCTGCAAAGATTCTGAAATCAGTCTATCAGAAATATCATTCCGGATAACTGGTTTTCCGGTTAACTGGTTCCATACTGTATATCTGCTACGCACAAAATTTAACTGAAAAGCTTCCCGATATATCAAATCTCTTATGAAAAGAAACTCATTGCCAAATATGTTTACTACGATAATTCTCAATTAAAGATTTTACAAAATCTATAGCCATTTGGTTATCTACGTTAAGTATCGAACTAATACCAACATCATGAGAGATCTGCTTGCTCCAGCATTCCTGCACGCACTGTAAAACATTTGGTGTAACGTTACTCCATAAAACTATAGGCAGCATTGCTGCCTCCAATCTTACGGTGGTATTTAACTGATATAACTGGTGTAACATTACACATCTCTTGTGTAAGGTTTCACCATAATATTGTAAAACCTTTCACAAGTTTCTGTGTAAAGTTACACCAGAATTGCCTGCAAGCTTTCACAGTAATTGTGTGTAAGGTTCCACATCATTCGGAGTAAGATTTCACCTAGAGTAAGCTTTCACCTAACTTTCCTGGAAGGTTACCCATTATTAGGTGTAAGTTTTCACCACATTTGTCTGTAATCTTACACCCAGAGGCAGAAACACGGCGACATAGTCGCGGACACAAAAAATCTTTTGCGGACAATTATTGTCTGCACTAATGAAGTCAATTTAAAAAATTGTCCGCAAAGTTGCGGACAATTTTTCCCGCGTAAAAAGCGCGAATTTTGGCAAAAGATCGCGCGAATTTCGGAAAAAAGATCGTGTAAAAAGCGTGAATTTCGGCAAAAGATCGCGTAAAAAGCGCAAATTTCGGCAAACGATCGTGTTAATGGCGTGATTTTCAGCAAAAGATAGCGTTAAAAGCTTTAATTTAGGCAAAAGATCGGGTAAAAAACGTGAATTTTGGTAAAAGATCGGGTAAAAAACGTGAATTTTGGCAAAAGATCGTGTAAAAAGCGCGAATCTCGGTAAAAGATTGCGTAAAAAGCTCAAATTTCGGCAAAATATCGTGTTAATGGCGTGAATTTCGGCAAAAGATCGCGTAAAAAGTGTGAATTTCAGCAAAAAATTGCATTAAAAGCTTTAATTTCGGCAAAAGATAGGGTGAAAGGCGTGAATTTTGGCAAAAGATCGGGTAAAAAACGCGAATTTCGGCAAAAGATTGCATAAAAAGCGCGAATTTATGCAAAAAAATCGCATAAAAAGCGCGAATTTCGGTAAAAGATTGCGTAAAAAGTGTGAATTTCGGCAAAAGATCGCGTTAAAAGCGTTAATTTCGGTAAAAGATCGGGTAAAAGTGTTAATTTTGGCAAAAGATCGCGTAAAAAGCACGAATTTCGGCAAAAGATCGCGTAAAAAGCGTGAATCTCGACAAAAGATCGCGTAAAAAGCGTAAATCTTGACAAAAGATCGTATTAATGGCGTGAATTTCGGCAAAAGATTGCGTAAAAAGTGTGAATTTCAGCAAAAGATCGCGTTAAAAGCGTTAATTTCGGTAAAAGATCGGGTAAAAGCGTTAATTTTGGCAAAAGATAGCGTAAAAAGCGCGAATTTCGGAAAAAGATCGCGTAAAAAGCGCGAATTTCGGCAAAAGATCGCGTAAAAAGCGCGAATTTCGGCAAAAGATCGCGTAAAAAGCGTGAATCTCGACAAAAGATCGCGTAAAAAGCACAAATCTCGACAAAAGATCGTGTTAATGGCGTGAATTTCGGCAAAAGATTGCGTAAAAAGTGTGAATTTCAGCAAAAGATCGCGTTAAAAGCTTTAATTTCGGCAAAAGATTGGGTGAAAGGCGTGAATTTTGGCAAAACATCCGGTAAAAAACGTGAATTTTGGCAAAGGATCGCGTAAAAAGCGCGAATTTCGGCAAAAGATTGCGTAAAAAGCGCGAATTTCGTTAAAGGAGCGTGAAATAGACGCAAATTTCGTCAAAGGATCGTGAAACAAACGCGAACTTTGTCAAAGGATCGCGAACAAAATGGAAATTTCGTCAAAGGATCACGGACACAATCCAAATTTCATCAAAAGATCGCGGAAAATGCGAATTATGTCAGAGGATCATGAAAAAATGCAAATTTCATCAAAGGATCGCGGAACAAATGCAAATATTGTCAAAAAGCCATGGAGAAAATGTGAATTTCACCGAGGAATTAATGAGAATGCATACCATGCTTACCATGTTTTAAATAGAATGATAAAAAATTCCTAGTTTAATTTATTATTTATTCATTAAAATGACATGCAAAATTTGCAGACAGATTATGAAATTTTAAAAGCTTGTCGCAGACAGATTATGAAATTTTAAAAGCTTGTCGCAGACAGCTACAAAACTTTCTGCCACTGGGATCTTACACAGTAATTGTGTGTTTGGTTACACATCAGTAGGAGTAAGCTTTGATGGAATGGCTAAATTTTTTCTGCACCTATTAATAATCATCTGGTATTAAAATATTATTTACCTAAAATAATTTTTTACAAAATAGTAACAGCTTTTAAATGCAAAAAATTTATTAAAAACACATTTCACTAAAAATTAGCATATATTAATAGATAAGCCTTTAAAAGCAGACTTTTTATTTATTTTGCTGCAATAAATATTTTTTTTTTTCAAATTTAACCTTACACAGTAATTGTGTGTAAGGTTACACGTCAGTAGGGGTAAGCTTTCTTGGAAATTTACACATTGCATGTACGTTTTCAACATCCATTATTCATTTGTCAACACTGCCTAAAAACTGGGTTAAATTTACGGTTTTACAATGTTTCTTTCTATAAATTTTCTTAGTAAAAAAATACTAAATTGTTATTTCAAAATTTGAAAAAAAATATATATTTATTGAAGCAAAATAAATAGAAAGCGTGCTTTTAAAGGCTTGTTTATTAATATATACTAATTTTTAGCAAAATGTATTCTTAATTTTTTTTTTTTTTTTTTTTTTTGCTTTTAAAAGCTGCTACTATTTTGCAAGAAGAAAAATTATTTTAGGTAAATAATATTTTAATACCAGATGATCATTAATAGGTGCAGGAAACATTTAGCCATCAAAATGAGAAATATGTACTAAAGTACATTTATAAACATCTGGAATTAAAATCTTCCACAGAAAATCTCCCCCTACACCCCCTGCCCCAACCATCTCTTTATTTCTTTTTTTTTATTATTATTCCTGAAGAGTTTTTGTGTTTCTGAATAAGCATTTTAATATAGTTTTTGCATCAATCTGATGAAAGAATAAAATGGGACAGAATTTCACAAAAATTACATCTCCACCCCCCACCCCCTTCTCCTCAACCTTTTTTTTTAAAAATCATTATCAAAAGTGGATGAATGCCACTGATCGTACAAATTATAAACTCACAAAGTACAATACGATAAGAAAACATATTATTAATTATTTAAAGTATTTTATATATTCACTTTAATTAAAAGTATTACATGTTTCCTTTTTTATACTTATTTTGTTATGTTTACAAAAAGATAAAATTTTAAAAGCTTAAACACTTATATTGCTATCTCAATTAATAAGAAATAATTTAAAAAGCTTACTTAGTTATCAATATTAATAAGTATAAAATCTTAAATACTAATACACTAATAATGAAAATAAATACTGTATCCTTTCTTTATTCAGAAATAAAAGTATGCTATATTTTTTACAGAATATTCTACAACAATATATAATTACCATGCATATTATATATATTATTATTTCTTACTTTACATTTTCTGTGTAAATATGAATTTTATAAAAGTTTATTTAATTTACCATACTAAAACAAATGTATTCTTAAAAAAATGATTTTTCAAAATAAGCTTCATTTAACTTGTAATGAAATGTTGTAATAAAAAGGAATGACTAAAACACTCGACTATATAATATTAACAAAAAATTCTGCAACATATACTATTATAAAGTATAATTCACATAATTTTCTTATACCTTACATATTCTTTGTAAACATAGATTTTATAAAGGGTTATGTACTATTACTCTACTAAAATAAAATGTGTTTTCAAAAGAGAAAAAACAGCAACATTCTTTAAATGTTACTTCATTTAAACCGTAATGAAATAAAGCGATTAAAATGAAAAATTGAATATATAACACTTAAAATAATAAGAAATAATAATTAAAATAGTTACACCTAGTTATTAAAATATTTACGTATTAAATAATAGTAATTAATTTATCCTTTTTCTTGTTCAAATAAAAATATACAGTATTTTCTACAGAATAATCTACAACAGTAAATATAACTCACACACAGTGTTATATATACATTATTTTTCAAACTTTACATATTCTGTGTAAATATGGATTTTATAAAAAAAAAAAAAAAATACTTAGTATGCTGAAACATAACGTTTTTTATATTTAATTTTTAAAGAAATAATGCGATAAAACTAATAAATGAAAAAGTTGAATATATATAATACTTTGAAAAATAAATAACAATGTTTTCTTACCGTATTGTACTTTTGTGAGTTTATAATTATTGTAGTGGATGATGATAGCCATTTTTTGCAATGATTATGTGAGACGTAAAACAATACGCCTTGTGTTTCCATCCATTCTTGTTATTACAACGGCATCTAAATATTATACAAAATGGTGGCACATGTGTACTTTTGATAATTTTTTTAATAAGAAAAATAACTTTAATATCACAAAAGACACGTGCTATTCTTGCTCCAACATGTGGCTGAACTCCAGATCACAACGTACAAGGGAGAATGGGAAATCCCCTTCAGTGTTCAATGGATCTCTTGTGACATAGGTGACAAAGTTGAAACCAGTTTTCACCCTGCAGATGTCGAGTGTTACGCCTGAGATAAGAGGTTACACAACCTCTGTGAAAGAATTCTCCAATATTGTGAGTTTTTAAAATATCAGAATGGCTTCCTCCAGAATCTGTGTAACGTTACACAGAGAATCTAGAGTAAACTTACACAAGTGTTTTACAGTGCGATCCGGTCAAACCAAACCAGATTTTTGGCGGCCTCAGTCATAGCGACGAACTCAGATTCCATCGTTGACAGGCTAACGCACTTTTCCTTGAAAGTACACCAGTCAACGGGAGAGTTGTCTAACATGACTATTTGGCTGCCAACCGGCCAAAGAGTCGTGGAGAGGGAATGTTCTGTCATCGCGGTTTGCAGCAAAATCTGCATCAGAGTAAGCGACCAAGGTCCCCTGGTTACAACGTAACTAGAGATGGTAATGCCGAGTTAACATAACCAAGCAGCCTAAGCAAACCATTCCAATGAGAAAGACCGGGGTTTGACTGGAACTGGCTGAATATATTAACAGCATAGCAGATATCAGAATGACCTATTAGCGAGAAAAGACAAACGACCGAGAACATTACGATAGGGAAACTTTGACATGCAGGGACCGATTTACAAATTTGGGGGTCCTGGGCGCAGATGCTTACAGGGGGCCCCTTGAACCGATGCTTGCAAGGGGCTTGAATATATATATATATATATTGAAAACGGTACCTACTACGATAACCACTATTGACTTTAATAATTACTTTAAAATATCTATTAAAAATTTTAATTGGATAAACATTAATTTATTTTTAAATAATTATTTTATAATTATGAAATTTAAATGAGACTTTTTATAATAAATTGTGTGATGCTGATTATCTTTTCCTATACAAGTCCATGTATCTGGAATGATAAAGTATACAGCAACCAATAATAAATTTCCCGCAGTGCAAGTTACAATTATTTAAAATAGTAGGAGGCTCTGCCGCCTACTGACTATTCCCCAAACAATCTGACAGGAACCAGATTTAATAAGAAATAAAAATAAAACAATATTTTTAAAGTGATAAAAATAAAAGAAATTATTCATTATAATAAAGTAATTAAATATGGATGTTTCAGACTAAATATAGGATTTTATAAAAATACAATACGAACGCAATTGAATATAGAATGAAATGTAAAACTACATCAGATTTTGGACAATAATTGAAAAACCTTCAGCAGCATTTGGGGGGGGGGGGGGGGCTTGTGCCCCGAATGCCCTGCCATAAATCAGGCACTGTCGACATGTGACTAATATCTTCATCTGAAGCAGGGCAATCCACTTTGGAAAATACCCCACCTTTACTAATGGGGAGAGATGAAAAAGGAATATAAAACTTTTTAAAACATTCACAAACTTCGTCAATATAACTAGACTGATGAATTTCCAGTGAACCATCCTCTTCAACAAACTCAACCCCTAAAAGTTCCCTTGTCTTTCCAAGAATTTTTAAATCAAAATGACTGCCCAACAAATTAAAAACCCTATCAATATTACATTTACGTTTGCCAAAGATAACAATATCGTCGACATACAAAAGTAATACAACTTCAGAATTAAAAACATAGACGCAATTGCAAGCCTCCAACTTTACGAATCCACTTTTTAGCAAGATCTTATTTATTTCGAAAAACCATACTCTACCGCTCTGGTGAAGGCTGTACAGCATGCTATCCAGCTTACAGAAAAGATGATTTTTACCAGGGACTTCGAACCCGGGAGGTTAGATCATATAAACGTCTTCCCTCAGTGGAGCGTACAGGTAGGCGCTTGTGACATCGCATTGAATATGGTGCCACTTGCAATACGAAACCAAGAGAGAGAAAAATAGTCGGACACCCCAATGTTGACCACAGGGCTAAAGGTCTCGTCATAAGACTCGCCTTTCACCTATTTAAAGCCCTGGGCAACAAGCCGAGATTTGTATCGGGCAATCCTCCCAAACTCATCTCTCTTGATCGTATAAACCCACCGACACCCCTCTGGGGTTACATTAGCGGGCAATTTTGCTAAATGCCCCCGTTCGGACATTACCTGTAATTCTTTATTCATCGCATCAAGCCACATCTCGCGCTGTCGTGACCTGCACGCCTGCCTATATATCCTCGGAATTTCCAGACCGTCTAGTCATGCATGCGGCTGTAAATGACAAGATCCAGGATCATCTGAATCATTATCTGAAACTACATTCTATGGAACTATACCTGAAAATAGATTAGATGATTTAAAGTTAAAAAGATTAGGGTCGTAACGAATATTCTTTCTTTTACAGTACCTCTCTACATCCGGCAACGATCCTAAACGACTGGGTTTACCCTCTTCATAATAATAAATATCTGTTTTATTCCCAGTTTTCCTTTTAACAGGACGACGCTCCCACCTAACATCCCGTGGAGATAGGCTGAGAGCTATCGCTATCGGGCGCGGACTCAACATCTCCTCCACTGACCTGGGCATATTGGAGGGACTTGGATTTATTCCTGAGTCTACCTCAACAATTTCATCATCTTGACTAACACCAGGATCAGAGGGGAAAAGTATGGTGTCATCCGGGCCAGGGGTGATTCTCTTCCGAATTTTCGAAAAATTAAGGCAGTCATTTCCGAAAATTAAAAAAAATCGGTCATAAATCCGAAAATTTGGACATAAACTATATCGCGAATTTCGACAAATGGTCGCCAAAAATAACCAATTTCGTCCAAAAGATCGCGAAAAACGGCAAATTTTGTCAAAAGATCGCGAAAAACGGCAAATTTCGTCAAAAGATCGCGAAAAAACGGCAAATGTCGTCAAAAGATCGCGAAAAAACCGCAAATGTCGTCAAAAGATCGCGAAAAAACGGCAAAACATCTCGAAAATTTCGTCAAAACATCGCCGATGTATTTCCGAAAATGTGATGTGAATTTCCGAAATTTTTTTCACTCAGAATCACCCCTAATCCGGGCCCAACATCGCTCCTCTGCGCTCAAAATCCCTGTCAGAATTTTCATCAAAAGAAACATTTATGGATTCCACAATTTTATCCGATTCAGGCAGCCAGACGCGATAACCTTTAGTCTTGAAGGCATAGCCCACGAGAACTCTTTTCTTAGCCGTAGCGTCCAATTTGGAGAATCTTTTCTGCCTAGGTACTCCTACGTACCCGGTGGCAGAAAGTTTTGTAGCTGTCTGCGACAAGCTTTTAAAATTTCATAATCTGTCTGCAAATTTTGCATGTCATTTTAATGAATAAATAATAAATTAAACTAGGAATTTTTTATCTTCTAAAGTGTGAAGGATAAGCAGAACCACACATAGGCAATAACGATGCTTTTAAAAACCATCGTAAGCTTCAGAGGCTTCAAGCGCGAAAAGCGCTGAGTTTTTTCTAAAACCCTTGAATGAAATCTGCGGCCTTTTGAGGAAATTTTTTTTTTTAATTTTTTGTTGAAATTCACGTTTTTTTCCCATGGCTTTTTGACGAATTTATCGTTTTTTCCGCAATTTTTCGACGAAATTTGCGTTTTTTTTTTCGTGATCCCTTGACAAAATTCAAATTTTTCTTTTCTGCGTCCTTTTGAGGAAATTATTTTTTTTGTAATTCTTCGGTGAAATTCACGTTTCCTCCATGGTTTTTTGACAAATTTCGCGTTTTTCCCGCAATTTTTGGACGAAATTTTAGGGGTTTTTTGCGATCTTTTGACAATA
This sequence comes from Maratus speciosus, assembly GCA_963932465.1. Lineage (NCBI taxonomy): Eukaryota > Metazoa > Arthropoda > Arachnida > Araneae > Salticidae > Maratus > Maratus speciosus. The sequence continues at coordinate 569,228,356 of OZ010787.1, forward strand.
TTCGCTTTTTTTCCACAATCCTATGACGAAATTCGCGTTTGTTCCGCGATCCTTTGATGAAATTTGTACTTTCCCGTGATCCTTTGATGAAATTTGCGTTTTCTCATGATCCTCGGATGTAATTCGCATTTTCCGCGATCTTTTGATGAAATTTGCGTTGTGCCCGCGATCCTTTGACGAAATTTGCATTTTGTTCGCGATACTTTGACAAAATTCGCTTTTGTTTCACGATCCTTAGCCGAAATTTGGGCTTTTTACGCGACCTTTTTCCGAAATTCGCGCATCTTATGCGATCTTTTGCCCAAATTCGCACTTTTTACGCGATCTGTTGCCGAAATTCGCGCTTTTTGCCAAAATCCACGTTTGTTACCCAATTTTTTGCAAAAATTCGCATTTTTTGCCCGATCTTTTGCCAAAATTCACGCCTTTTACCCGATTTTTTGTCGGAATTAAAGCTTTTAACGCGATCTTTTGCCGAAATTTGCGCTTTTTACCCGATCTTTTGCCGAAATTCACGCCATTATCACGATCTTTTGCCGAAATTCGTGCTTTTTACGCGATCTTTTACCAAAATTTACGATTTTTACCTGATCTTTTTTCCAAAATTCACGCTTTTACCCGATCTTTTGCCGAAATTATCTCTTTTTACGTGATCTTTTGCCGAAATTCACACTTTTTACGCGACTTTTTGCCGAAATTCCCTTTTTTTACGCGGGAAAAAAATGTTCGAAAGTTTCGGACAATTTTTTAAATTGATGTTATTAGTGCAGCAAAAGATTTTTTTTTGTCCGCGACTATGTCGCCGTGTTTCTGCCACTGGGCCTACGTAGACTACAGCTCCAAAAGTATAGAGCCTAGAATATATAGTGTGGAAATCGGCTATCCCTGTAATACTTAAAAAAGCGCTAAAATCCCTTAAATGTTCAATGATACTGCTGCAATATGCAGGTCGCAGCGACATCTGCGGGATATTTTCTACAACTGCAAGAAATTGCTAGTCTATACAATGTAATGGACCTTATGCACGCGACCTGAGGTCGAGGCTAAAATTCGTCTGCTGGCGGTATTTACTGGCGGTGTTTAGCATAGCAGTCTATGGAGTGGTTGTGGAGTGCCGTTTTTCGCGATCTTTTGACAAAATTTGCCGTTTTTCGCGATCTTTTGGTTAAGCGAGTTATTAATGCTTGATCCTTAAAAATGCCGCAAAAAAATTCTTTGATGCAGCAGTATATACTTAATATATTATAATCTAAATTCAAAATGTTGTTCTGTATGCGAGAAAATTCCCTACGTTTGCAAATTTTCAGTTAAAATATATGCACTCGACCTGGGTCAAGGCTAAAGTCGTCTGCTAGCGGTGTTTGCGCCTGCGTATAGTAGTATTCTGCCGGTGCAGTAACTAGAATAACAGATCACCATACCGCCAGCTCTGGCGTCTGACGTCACCTGAATATGTCGCTGCCTCGTTTTTTCGCGATCTTTTGACAAAATTTGCCGTTTTTCGCGATCTTTTGGTTAAGCGAGTTATTAATGCTTGATCCTTAAAAATGCCGCAAAAAAATTCTTTGATGCAGCAGTATATACTTAATATATTATAATCTAAATTCAAAATGTTGTTCTGTATGCGAGAAAATTCCCTACGTTTGCAAATTTTCAGTTAAAATATATGCACTCGACCTGGGTCAAGGCTAAAGTCGTCTGCTAGCGGTGTTTGCGCCTGCGTATAGTAGTATTCTGCCGGTGCAGTAACTAGAATAACAGATCATCATACCGCCAGCTCTGGCGTCTGACGTCACCTGAATAGGGTCCATACTAGTAATACGAAAATCCCGCAGATGTCGCTGCGATCGACACTTGAAATTTTAGCAGTATCGTCGCACATTTAAGGGATATAAATTTTTAGCACTGTTTGGATAGCATATTTCCACACTAGGTATTCTAGGCGCTATAATAAAAGCGTCTAGACCAAATCGTCTTGGTGATTTATAAAATATCCTGCAGATGTCGCTGCGATCGACTCTTTGTATTTCAGCATCGTTTGACATTTAAGGCATACAATAAGGAAAGGGCAGCTGACGTCACTGTTGGTTGAATTACTGCTGGTACAGCACCTAGAAGATACAGTGTGGAAAACGGCTACAAAATAGTGCTAAAAAATTGAATCCCATAAACGTACAGTACACCGATGCTGAATAACAAGATGTCGATCGTAGCGCCATCGTAGTGATTTAAAAACGATAGTCATTCTAAAAGAGACTCTTTAACCTATTTCACGTCATTCCTTAACTAAATTAGCTTATAACAGACCAAAATAACTTATATTTATAGTTTCCGATATTTAACATTCTATAATTTTTGAAAACACAGTGTTTATATTGAAAAGAGTTACGAGATGGCGCTCGTATCAGCATATTGCCGCTGAGCATTGTTGGAGATTTATGGGATACAAGTTTTTAGCACTTTTTAAAGCATTATAGGAATAGCCGTTTTCCACACTGTATCTTCTAGGCGCTGTACTGCTGGTCAGCAAGAAACATAGATTAAGAACCAAGATGGGACATTTACGGCAAAATCTGTAATGGCAACAGCACTAGCGTCACTACCGACAAGGGGGAAGAATTAACAAGCCTCCGAAATTTAATTATGTTGAAGAAATATGTTTACCCTCTATGCTTTGAATATCTAATCTTCCCTAAAACGAAGCAGGTGTCAGACTATATTCTATTCATGCTTGCTTTATTTATTTAGCTGCTTTTTTTTTACCGTACTTGTATTAGCCACCTTTAACTTTAGAAAATGATAATTAGAGTAATAATATAAAAGAAAAACCCTAGAAAATTCTGTTAATAACGTAAATATGTAAGTTTATGAGATTAAATTGTAAAAAATCAAATTCAGGTATTGTGTTAATTTATTCATATCGAATAAAACATTATTGAATGTAATGTCAGTACCTCTATTTTTTTTAACTGTTAGATTTATATAATTCTAAAAAATTTTCGAAATGAATTTTTCCCCATCTGTAATTTTATTATTATTTCTTATATGTTAATATTATAAATATTATTGAATTGATTGTACGTTATTTACATTAAAAGCAATATTTTCATTTTATCTATAAGAAAGTGAAAATGCGTAAATTTTAAAAGATTATTGTAACGATTGTTTAATACGTTAAACTTCATAAATTAATAAAACATCGGCTATAAAAATTTTCCTACCGAATGGGAATATTTATGATATTTTCTGGGATTTGTAGAGTGCAATACTTCGTATATTTTTATATTACACCATTACTTTATGTAGCTTTAAATCCAATTATATCATATTTACTTCATATATAGCATTCAAGACGAAATTTTTCCCCTGTCTTTCGTTGTGCTTATATCGTTCACTCATCATGTAAAAAAAAAAAAAAAAAAGCATATATCCGTACATGAACATAGAACAGATAATAAATATATAAAATAGAACATCTATTCTATGTTCCTGTATCGCTGTAAGATTCTATTGAAAACGTAAACATGAAACATTAAAAAAAAGAAAGATCACAATAAGGTAAATGCTCAATGATAAAAATTTTACAAGGATGGGGAGTTTCTTCCCCATTGTCACTAAAGGCGCTACAATCGCATTACCATTACGCTCTATGGAAAAGTCCCATCTTGTATGTTAATCTATGGCAAGAAAAACCTGTTCATTCATTATTACTTCTACTATACACATGAACTCCGGGAATTTGATTGGTCTTTAACAGATCTATGATATGATTGGCCTACGTCGCCAAGTGTGATTCCTGCAATGATCGCTAAGATAAAAATGTAGTAGTAGATTGGTTGACAAAAAGTGTTTGTTTGTAAACATGCCCTTTCCTTATATTTTAGCACTTTTTTAAGTACTACTGGGATAGACAATTTCCACACTATATATTCTAGACGCTTTACCATAAGTACAGCGTCTAGAATATATAGTCTGGAAATTTGCTATCCAAACAGCACTAAAAAGTTGTATCCCTTAAATGTGCAATGATGCTGAAATGCAGGGAGCCAATATCTGCGATATATTTTCAAATTTCAGAGTAAACATCGTATTATTACAGCGTCTAGACCAAATCGTCTTCGAGTTTTAGAAAATATCCTGTAGATGTCAATGTGATCGACTCATTGGATTTCAGCATCGTTTGACATTTAAGGGATTCAATATTTTAGCACTTTTTTAAGTATTACTGGGATAGCCGATTTCCACACGAAATATATTCTAGGCGCTATGCCATAAGTAAATATAATCCCTGTAAAATAAAATGTAAGCGTATAGCTATAGCGCCTAGAATAGATAGTGCGGAAATTGGCTATCCCTTTAACACTTAAAAAAGCACTAAAATATTGTATCCCTTAAATGTGCAACGATGCTGCAGAAACATAAAGATCGCAGCGACATCTGCTGGATATTTTCTACAACTGCAAGATTTTGCTAGTCTATACAATGTAATACGAAAATCCGGTAGATGTCGCTGCGATCGGCACTTGGGATTTTAGCAGTATCGTCGCATATTTAATCGATACAAATTTTTAGCATTGTTTGGATAGCATATTTCCACACTAGCGCCCGTATTCACCAAAACTGGTTTAAACCTCGGATCACGGAACTCCCGGGTCAGAGTTAACCCGGCGTTAACTCTGGGTTAAAAAATTTCGTATTCACCAACCCGGATTAGCCGACCTGAGTGTTAACCATAGACTTCTCATATAACTGGACTCAGAAATAGCAACCCTTTCTTGACGCCGGGATCGCTACCCACCGTCACGTGATGGTGGGCAGAGAAAACGCGCCAAACCGGTTTTTCTCCCCTGGTTCCCGCTGAAACTTTCTTGCATCGGCGTTTCTCTCGCATAAATCAAATCCGACAGTTGCCAATAAGGCGATCAACGCCATAAAAGACAACCTTTTGGCGATGAAAGCGGGAAACATGTGTGCCTCAAGTTCTGACCGAAATAACAATGGGATTCGGCCTCTACTTCTTATCTTTACTCTGAGGTGTTAACCCAACGAATTTGTAACAAGCGTTCTGATTGGTCGAAAAGAGGGTATGTAGTGCATGAACATAGAATAGAGATTCTATGTTCATGACGCATGCGCTAACCGACGTTCACAGGCAATCCGAGAGTTAACTCTCCGATTTCGGAGGATTAAAAACATGGGGTTAAAACCAGTGTTAACTCGCGAATTTAGCTTGGTGAATACCGATTTTGAGATAACCCAGCATTTAACACTAACTCGGGAGTTAACCCGCGTTGGTGAATACGGGCGTAGGTATTCTAGACGCTGTAGCCATAGATTCCCTTCACCCAAACCCAAACATGAATAATGTCCATAAAATGGACAGTTGGGTGGACGAATATTCATAAGACGTCACAGTGGGAATCACGATCACGTGGTGTGAAAATAGCGGCTAGCCAGGGCTGTGCTAGCGCATTTGTTTACCTTTTATAAAATACTGTAGATTTATTTTGTACGAATCATTTTCGATAAATACTTATACACTTATTAATTAAAATCCATATATAATTATTATTAAGGGCTGTTCCATATGACATTAGGAATCGACATTGGAGGTCAAACAACCGTTAAACGGCGGCTGTGATTGGTAGCTGAGAGGATTATGGGCGCGGCTGGAGGTCAACCAGGCAGTTTTGATTGGCAGATCAAAAGTTAATCAGCTGATTGCAACATGCAAATTCCCTAAGAAATAGATACAATAATTCATGTAGAACTCATACCTGTCCCTGAAAGGTTTAAAATTCTATTAAACAAAATGTTTTGGTACTTGCTTCAGTATGAAGTTATTCCAAAGCAGACAAATTTTTGTTGGATAGTATTCTCATGACGTCACAGTGGGAATCACCGAGGCTAACGAAATAGACAGGCTACCGCGGTGGGTCCGATTCTTCTTTTTTTACAGACCACTGGAGTCACGTGATGCTCGAATGCACCAATGAAGGTGTGCGAAAAGAGCATCACGTGACTCCAGCGGTCTGTAAAAAAAGAAGAATCTGACCCACCGCGGTAGCCTATCTTTCTCGTTAGCCTCGCGGAATCACCGAGGCTAATACCCTGTTCACACCAAAGACGTTTAAGCTACACAGACCGGCAAAAGCATTCCAGACCCATTCAAAAGCATACGAAATCATGGCAGCCATCTGAAGTAAATTAAAACACCAGAACCGCGAGGTTTGTACGTCAGCTGTGAGTTATTTATCATTAAGAATGAGCTTTAAGAATGAATTTTTATCAATATATATGAAGTTTAATGCATATTGTTTTTATATGAAGCTATTTTTTATATCTAAATATGCGTTATAAATATTGAATTTTCAGAAATAATGTTAAATAAGGCGATTTATTAATAATTTTACGGATGTATGTTTGAAAAAGAATATCTTATTTTAACGTGCTTTATGAACGAAATAAAGGTGAAATTTATATGGAAACAGATTGTTAAAGATTATAATTCCACCTTCTTTAAACTTTGACTTACAAAAGTAACTGGTAGGGAAGTTTCGATTAAAGGTAGCAACTGAAACATAATTTAGTAATTTACAAAATTTTAATCTTGTAAAGAAATCTACGTTTTTTAAACTATTTTTTATGCAAAAAGGTAATTTAAAAAATGCATATTAACGAAAGTAACACTATATTTTTATCCTTGGAGGAGGTTTATTTAAATATTTACTTGCTATACGAAAAAACAAAAAAATTGATGAATAATAAAGTATTTTTTAAAAAAAAGGCCTAAATGAAATAGGGTAGACAAATACTTAATGATCCACAATAAAAAATACGCTGACAAAAGCATTTTCGTAAGTAAATTAAAATATAAAACATATATACTGCCGTACAACTGCTGCGATCAAAAATCCTCAGTTAAACTGACAGTTTGCCGGTCTATGTATCTTAAAAGTCTTTGGTTCACACTAGAAACTTAGGGCGCGTTCACGGGCCGCACCTGGGTTCCCCAGGTTTCCCCGTGGGGAACCCGAAGCGTTCAGAGCATCACGTGACTTTTTCCGAGTTTCCCGCAGCGTTCAGAACCGGAGATTAAAGAGATTTCGGGGAACCCACATTACCTGAAAAATTTTGTTGGGTAAAGTGATCACGTGGTTGGGAAATCTGATTTTTTTACCATTTTATAGCTTAACTGTGACTGTTAATCGGAATCACTGTTTTGATCAGTTTTATCGCACATTGTTTCTGTTTTTTCATATTACAAAAATAATAATTTGACATATAATAATTTTAACACATAATAATTTGAACGTACCATATTTTCCATCGAATGAATGAATCTCCGATTCAGCCTAAAATGGCTAGCAAAACCTGTGATACATATTTGTTGCGATAGTATTCCACATAAAAATTAACTTTTGGAACAGTTTCTCATCTAAAAAAAGTGATAATTGAATCTATTTGCACTGTCGAAAGTGCAGCTGCCGCCATGTTTGTAAATGTAAATAAAAAAATCCCGCAATTTTACCCGAAAGCGTTCAGAGCCGTTTTTACCCAACCTTACACCGAAAAACCAGTATGACGTCATTCCCCAATTTTCCGAGTTACCCGTGTTTCGGTCTCTGAACGCGCTCCTAAGATATAGCGACTAGAATACACAGTGTGAAAATCTACTATCCCTGTAATACTTTAAAAAACGCTAAAATATTGTATCCCTTAAATGTGCAATGATGCTGCTGCAATATGCAGATCGCCGGGACATCTGCAGGATATTTTCTACAACTGCAAGAAATGGAGGATATTCCATCTACATTTTGATCACGTGGTCAAGGTAAAAACTTCTATCGTAAAGAAGGGAAGACTCCGTAGACGTGTAATGTAAATCCCCGTTAGCCAATGAAACGGTTCATGTGGCAAAGTAGTAGTACCTTTCCTTCTTATCAGTTAGAAGTTCCTTGGGTAAATTACCGGTATCACGTGACTTTTTTCAGCCTCGAACCCATATTTGGAATATCCTCCATTGCTAGTCTATACAATGTAATACTAGTAATACGAAAATCCCGCAGATGTCGCTGTGATCGACACCTATCGTCGCACATTTAAGGGATACAAATTTTTAGCACTGTTTGGATAGCATATCTACTACACTAGGTATTCTAGACGCAGTACTTAAGATATCTTAGACCGCCAGTTTTGAAGTGGTACCCTGCCGGAATTGAATGCCTGTTCACATGGAAAAACTTACCTAAGATATTTCAGTAGCGTCACCTGTGTCTGTGATCTGAACAAAAGTAAAGTATGCGCATGCGCTTAAAATAAAAGCGGCCGCAACAGCCAATTAGTAAAAGCGAAGCTTCATAGCCAACGAGAGTGAGTGGTCGTTCCTGTATCTAGCCGAAGTAAGTGGAAACTCACCGAGAAAGTTTCTGGAACTCTCTCAGAGAGTTCGGCGGCCTAAGATATTTTAAGTATTGTAGTGTGAACATAGTATAACGAAAAAGACAGGCTACCATGGCGCATTCCACGTATCTTTTTTTACAGACCGCTGGAGTCACGTGATGCTCGAATGCACCAATGCAGGTGTACGAAAAGAGCAACACGTCACTCTAGCGGTGTGTAAAAAAGACAGTTGGAATGCACCGCGGTTGCCTGTCTTTTTCATTAGCGTCGGGGAATCACCTGGTGTAAAAATAGTGGCTGGCGCGTTTGTTTACCTTATGGATCTGATGCAGATGACGTCAAACGCCAGAGCTGGTGGTATGTTGATCGTGCTATCCATTACACGCCAGAATGCCAGTATGCGCAGGCGCAAACACCGCGAACAGACGACCTAAATCCAGGCTGAGTGCATACATTTTAAATGAAATTTTGAAAACTTTTTAAGGGATTTTGCATGCAGAGCAACAATTTGAATTTATATTACAATATGTTAAAGTATATGCTGCTACAATAACAACAACAAAAAAATTGCGGTATTTTTAACAAGCAAGCATTAATAAGGCTGGGATTACGGTGCCTCACTTAAGATCAACTTAGAGACTTACGACATAAACAAAACGTAAACGGCATTACGGTGCCTCGCGATCTTACGACAGCTTGGAAGCAGCCGTAAGATAAGACGCAAGTGGATGCGCGCGAAACCACAACAAATGTAACTGTGGCCTCTGATTGGCTGACTGCAGGTGGACTTACGCCAAAGCACGAGGACTTACGCTGAGGCACCGTAATACCAAGTTACGATCGATTGCAGGAACGACCATCCTACGATCGAGCGTAAGATTTAAGATAGCGAGGCACCGTAATTCCAGCCTAACTCTCACTCCATAGACTGCTATGCTGAACACCGCCAGCAGACGAATTTTAGCCTCGACCTCAGGTCGAGGCTAAAATTCGTCTGCTGGCGGTATTTACTGGCGGTGTTTAGCATAGCAGTCTATGGAGTGTGAGTTATTAATGCTTGTTTGTTAAAAATACCACAAAAAAATTCTTTGATGCAGCAGCATATACTTAATATATTGTAATCTAAATTCAAAATGTTGTTCTGTATGCGAGAAAATTCTCTAAGTTTGCAAATTTTCAGTGGACCTTATGCACGCGACCTGAGGTCGAGGCTAAAATTCGTCTGCTGGCGGTATTTACTGGCGGTGTTTAGCATAGCAGTCTATGGAGTGTGAGTTATTAATGCTTGTTTGTTAAAAATACCGCAAAAAAATTCTTTGATGCAGCAGCATATACTTAATATATTGTAATCTAAATTCAAAATGTTGTTCTGTATGCGAGAAAATTCTCTAAGTTTGCAAATTTTCAGTGGACCTTATGCACGCGACCTGAGGTCGAGGCTAAAATTCGTCTGCTGGCGGTATTTACTGGCGGTGTTTAGCATAGCAGTCTAAGGAGTGTGAGTTATTAATGCTTGTTTGTTAAAAATACCGCAAAAAAATTCTTTGATGCAGCAGCATATACTTAATATATTGTAATCTAAATTCAAAATGTTGTTCTGTATGCGAGAAAATTCTCTAAGTTTGCAAATTTTCAGTTAAAATGTATGCACTCAACCTGGGTCAAGGCTAAAGTCGTCTGCTATCGGTGTTTGCGCCTGCGCATACTGGTATTCTGCCGGTGCAGTAACTAGAATAACAGATCATCATACCGCCAGCTCTGGCGTCTGACGTCACCTGAATAGAGTCCGTTAAAATGTATGCACTCAACCTGGGTCAAGGCTAAAGTCGTCTGCTATCGGTGTTTGCGCCTGCGCATACTGGTATTCTGCCGGTGCAGTAACTAGAATAACAGATCATCATACCGCCAGCTCTGGCGTCTGACGTCACCTGAATAGAGTCCATTGCGTCATTTGATGCAACAGAAATACAGGCAAATGCATGCGTAAAATACTGCAGATTTATTTTGTACGAATTATTTTCGATCAATACTTAAATATATATTAATTAAAATCCATATATACGTATTAACTAAGGACAGTATTCTCGTGACGTCACAGTGGGAATCACGTGGTGTAAAAATAGCGGCTTGCGCGTTTGTTTACCTTATTGCGTCATTTGATGCAGCAGAAATACGGGTAAATGCATGCGTAAAATACTGCAGACTTATTTTGTACGAATTATTTCTGATCAATACTTATATACATATTAATTAAAATACATATATACGTATCAGCTAAAATTTAAAATTTTTATTTTATAAATAAAATAAAAAATATGCACGCCATTACTTTAAAATAGAGAAAAGAATTCATGTGTAACCCGTACCTGCCCATGAAAAGGTCTGAAACTCCGTATGAAATAAAATATAAGCATAAATTTTCTAAACACAATGCTTTTCCAGGGGCGCCATTTGAGGGGGGCTGGGGGGCAGTAGCCCCCCCCCCCCAAGGAATTTGATATTTCAGAAAATTTATCAACCATCAAATGTAGGGATGCACCGAATAGTGATTTTGGCTGAATACAGAATGCCGAATATTTGGCCTGCAGGTAAACCGAATACCGAATATTCGGCCAGCCGAATAGTAACTGTTAAGCTGAATACCGAATATTAGGCCAGCCGAATAGTATCTATTCGGCCGAATACCGAATATTCGGCTGGCGAAATACTTTTATATCTCAGTGTTTAATGTTAAAAAGTTAAATTTTAAACAATTTTTTAATATTTAGCACAGATACTTTCATTTTGACTAACAAGACTATTTTTATAAGAAAATTTTCTACTAAAAAAAGTATGTTTTGAGTTATTATTTAAGAAGAGGATATTTAAAAAAATTTTTAATAACAAATTTAAATTCCATGACTTCAGTTAATTCAAACAAATGAAAAGAATTCTCTCATATTGAACAAGAAGCAACAAATCATTCCACTTCTTTCGTCAAAAATGAAAGGTGTACAAGCCGTAGCAGAATTTTCGTTTATAACTGTATAAAAATGATGATATTTTAGCGAAATTTGCATCAAATTAATTTGCTTATAGAGAATGTGCTGATTTCCTTGGAAGAGACTGGATTTTGTCCAGTGGTACTAGCTGCATTTTTAATAAAATAATGTCTAGCTCAGCGCTGTTTAGATATGAATGGTTGTTATTTCCAGCACTTCTCGTCATGTTATCATATTTCACGGAAATTAAAGTAACTCTTGACAATATAGTTACAATACCTTTATTATTGTTAAAGTAACAAAAGAAAATTAAATTTTGACTTGGGGATACACTGTATTTTTGACTGAATAAGTGAATTGCGATCCTGATTTACTGGACAAAAAAATTATTGTTTTGATGCTTATTATTACACCTGAAATTTTCTTTCATTTTGTTTAGAAACACTCTGTTTGCGAAAAAGCAAGATTATTTACCAGACAATGCTCAGTAACTTGCACTTCCACATTTATTAATTCCCATGAACAAATGACATGCCATTAATGGTTAATTTTTTTGTAAGTGACATTTTTAAAACAACAAATAAATAATATAAAATCATTCTCTTTTATTTAAATATTCTAATTATTCTGAATATCTTTATTAATTGACAGTTAAAAGTAGAAGTTGTGTAACGTTTTAAAAATATTTTTAAGAGGTTTTTTAAGTATTCGGCAAACCGAATAGTTTGATATTCGGCCTAACCGAATATTCGGTATTATTACCGAATATTCGGTGCATCCCTAATCAAATGTCAGACTCAAACAAATATTAGAAAATATCTCACTCTAAAATAACTTATCAGATTTTATTGCAATAAAATAAATAAATGCTTATGCATAGACATTAATAATTATCAAAAAAAGCCTTATTTTTCGAACAAGGTGAGGCATATATCTTTAATGATTACTTTGGTTAATTCTAAAAATACATATGAGAATTTTTTTATCAGTTGCTTCTCGGCTGTGTGCAAATTGATCATGGGAAAACTCGTCAAAATCATTGACACAACAATCACAATGATTTTCTTCTAGCCAATTCTCGAATAAGCACGAAGAAAATAATAACATTTAAATCCCACTGATGACGGTCTTGTGATGACTGAAAACGTTCTGGGGTTTTCTAATGTATTTTAAATAATTTTAAATTATATGTATGCACATGAAAGTAATTCTTATGCATTTATTGGTGCTTTTTATATGAATATTAATTATAAATTTTACCTTTTCTGTAGAAAAATGAAGGTATATACATAGTATTCATTAATATTCAAATATGTAGTTTTATTTTAATCTGAAAAATATTCAGAATTTCTTTGAAAAATCGGATTAACATGAAACCATCTCATAATAGTGAAAACACAATCCGAAAAAATTAACGCTTTACCTTCATTTGCAGAAAATCACTAACGAAAATTTTCTTACACTTACAGATCACAAAATTTGCAAATTTCGTGACCTATTCATGACGTTCGTTGGCTGATTATCTCATGACTGATTGAATTTCATGAATTTTTTTCGCGATCATCTGCCGAAATTTGCGATTTTTTCCGTGATCGATTCACGGAATTCACGATTTTTTTCTGAAAGCGTTATACGAAATGGATTTTTTTCGCGCAAGCACTTGCCGAAATTAACAATATTTTTCCCGGACCAACTGACGAAATTCGATATTTGTTTTCGTGATTTTTTTGACAAAATTCACGATTCCTTACCACTATCATTTATTGATATTCGTGATTTTGTTTCTGCCACCGACTAATAATATTTGTGATTTTTTTGCGTGAGAGTTAGACAAAATTTTGGACCTTATTACGCGATCGTTTGACGAATTTCTCCTCGATTTTATTGCGCGATTGTTCGACTAAATTTCCGTAATTTTTTGCGCAATCTTTTGACGAAATTTGCGGTTTTTTTCGCTATCCTTTTACGAAATTCGCGATTTTTTTCGCAATCCTTTTACGAAATTCGAGATTTCTGTTTGTGCGATCATTTGACGAAATCTGTATTTCTTTTCGCGATCTCTGATGAAATTAGCGATAATTTCCACGGTCGTTTGAAGAAATTAGCGATTTTTTAAGCGACCATTTTGAGACTTTTTTTTTCAAAATTTCCAAGATTCGCGATTTTTTTTGCGGCCCATTGACGAATTGATTTTGCGGATTTTGAAAGAAAGAAAAATCGCGGACTTTCACGAAAATTAAAAAAAAAATATGGAATAATCACATGCTTGTAAAAGAAGTTATGGAGACAAAATCACGTAGAGCATGTTTTATTGTGGGGGATTTTTTTTTCTGTGTGATTTGTGCAATTCTGCAAGTTGTGCAATTTTCCACGTTCCCTGTTCCTCAAAGAAAAATTTTCCTTGTCCTTCGTCAGGACCTTTCGCCCCCTTTCAGTAAAACTTCGAGAGGGAGTATAAAAAAGCTCCATTTAAGCAGCATTTCCGTCTTAGCAACTATAATTGTATGATGGTTTTCAACGAAATTTGACGTTTTCGCTTTCTGTAAAGAAATCTGTTATAGACAGGTTTCGTTTTCACAAGTTTTACTCTAATACATCTCTTTTCAGAGCTATACTATAGAGCAGATGGTTTAACAGTCAGTGAGGATGCCTGTAAAAATGAAACCTGTCTATAATAGAATCCTGTCTAAAAAGAAAAAAAAAATCATGTCCAATATATTAAAATTTTATCTTCTAAGACGGAAACGTGTCTAAAACGAAATAATTCATCGGTTCTGAGTTTCCGTATTCGAAGTTTTTACTGTTATTGTAAGCATAAGTCAGTAAACGTTTCTCATACGGGGGGAGGGGGGGGCTAGACCCCCTGGATCCTACCCTCAGCTATATAGCGTTCCTCAAAAAATGTTTCCCCCCCCCCCCAAAAAAAGTTCTGAAATGGCCCCCCTGTTCTTTTCAATGGCACAGTTATGAATGTTATTCCTAAGCATACGAATTTTTGTAGCCTCGAACCCAAGGGGAGCATATGGTCCATTTCATAAATAAAATGAAAAAATATTCATGCTGTTTCTTTAAAATAGAGAAAAGAATTCATCTATAACCCATACCTGTTCCAGAAAAGGTTTAAAACTCCATATAAAATAAAATATAAACATAAAATTTCTAAACACAAATTAGAATGTTATTCCCAAGCAGACGAATTTTTCTAACCTCGAACCCAAGTGGAGAATATGGTCCATTTTGAAAACGAAACCAAAAGCTACTTTAGATAACTTCCAAATATTTAATGACTGAGCGGTTCATTCCGGTTAAAACAGTCGATTTTAATGTTGTGTCGTTTATATTGATGAATTTTTATTTCCATGATTTGATTATGTTTACATTTGTATTATGGTAGTAATATAAATATACTACAAAATAAACACCACTATGTTTCACTGTGGATTTACATTTAATATTTCAGATGTCAGCAGTTTTCCATAATATCAAAATTAATTTCTGAAATCCATCATAATTGTAGGTTTGTTATTTTCATAAATTTAATAAATAAATAATAATATGGGATTACTTTTTTCGAGGGACAATGCTAGAATCGTGGAACCTGACCCTACATCGAGTAATGTTTATCGGTATCCTCCGAAACAGGGTTTGTATCTTTTCTTTTGTCATAATTTAAGATAATGAAAACGAAAGTAATTTTTCCTGCCTCATTTTTTGGTGCTGAAAAAATAAAGTTGAAGCTCTTTTTTCTCTCTCTTATCTCCTGTTATTTCTCAGATACATTTTTAATTGTGTGAGGATAGCAAAAGATTCTACACTTGTATGAATAAAAATTGTTAAAATTTTGTATACATTTTAAAATTATTTATGTTGATTCATATTTAAATGACAGAAGTTTTTGAAATATATTTAACCATATATTTAACACTATACAATACATAAAATAAGCTTTTGCATGTGTGAAGAAATTCAAAGTAGGTACAAACATATTCATAAGCATTGATTCTTATTAAAAGAAAAAAAAATGTTTTAATATATACTTGAACTTGGTGAAATATCCTTTAGTATTAACCTTTCAGTTTGACAACACTTTTTTCCCCCTTCATTGTGTGTGTGTCATATTTTTTACACAGAGTAGATAGTAAGTACACTAGAGCAATTCCATCGTAACAGACCCCAGTAGCAGAAATTTCTCCAAGTGTTTGTGACACGCACTTCAGGGTCAAAAATAATCTGCAGGGTTGAATCCGTATCAATTCAGGCAGGAGGCAGTGATAGAAATTGGAAGATGAAAGTAAGGCGTCAAATGACGCCTACTATAAACATCTTAGGCGTCAAATTAAAATTTCTAGTCGTCATTTCTAAAATTTATTTTTAACATAACTAACATTATACGCTACTTTATAAACACTAATATATATATATATATTAAATCATTGAAGTTTTAATCTCTAAGATTATAAAAATTGAAGCATTTGTAAAACTCATATAAAGCTTTTTTAATTATTACTATTTTTAGAAATTGAAAGAAAAATGTAAAGCAAAATTAGCTTTCCTCCAAATCCAAACATGTGTCTCAATATCAACTTGTTATTGAACAAAAAGCATTACCCTTTTTTTTTTCTTTTTTTTTTTTTAAAGAAAAAACCAAAAATGCTTAGTTTGTTATTAAATATTTTTTAACTTATTAAATTTTAAAAAGATGAAAATACTCAAATTTAAATTAATGAAAATTAATAACTATATTTACTATTCATTGCACTCCCTATTTTCTTACCAAAAATGTACAAGATACATTCAAGTTGATATGGTAATCAAAATAACAGTTATGAAATTTTAAATTATGGCTTAGAATTTTTTTTCATTAATTTCAAGACAATACAAATAAAGCTGTTTATGACTGTCATTTTTATCTATTTTCAGATTTTGAAAAATAAAATTATGCTAAAAAACTGCATTAGAAAATGATTTAAATTTTTTAAACTATAAACAAAACAATATATAGAGGTATTTCTGAGATTGTGTTTTTGTTTGGCCCCAGATTCAGCCACATTTAATTCCTTTTAGCCACAAAAATTTTAATATTTACTTTTACTTTGGTTAATTAGCTAAAATAAAACCATAAGAAATGTTAAAAAATTCTAAGTAATCATATTAACGATCTAACTATCACTCTAAAATATTAAAAAAATAATTTAAATAAAACCTGTATTTTTTTTTAATCAATATTTTTTATAGTTAAAAGTTCATAAGAAAAATATGGGACAAATATATTTATTTCTTTGAGGTAAATATTTAACGGGTAACTTCCACATGAAAAATTGAAAATTAAAGATTTTTTTTTTGTTGTTGTTCATCCAGCTTTTGCCAAAAAATATATAAATAATAAAAAAAAAAAAAGAAAAGAAAAAGAAAGAATCTGCACTCTTTTTTTTTTTTCTTTTTCGCGAATGGGAAAAGTGGAGATGAGAAACGCGACCACTGCATAAATGTTCGTATATTATTTCAGGCCACATGTTCTGCATCCGTATACTCATTACAATGCATCTCTGTTATTAACTGAAAATACTATAGCTCATTTCAAAGTATTTTTTTTCTTTTAATGACATTTATAAGAAAGTTTAAAACTGCTTTACATATATTTTTACACAATATTTTTCAAAATATCTCGTGCTTCCCGAACAAAAGAATAAATAAATACTCTTTCAGTTTGCTGCGGCTGCTTGCTAACATCTGCGTTTTCTTTTGGATCAAAGGTCAGCTTTGAAAGAGAACTGTTTAGTTCAGAGATTGTTTATAAGAACTTCTAATGCTTTAGAAGTTGTTTATTTTATAGTTATTACAGTTATTTATTCCGGCTGTAAGAGCTATTATTCAGATTTCAATCCAAATATATATTTATTATCCTTTTAAAAATAAAAGAAGTTGGAAATGATTTTTTTTTTTTTTTTTCTGTGCGTATGTGTGTGTGTGTGGGGGGGGGGGGGGGGGGATAGATTTATGCGGTTTGATGATCTATTTGATGAAAATGCAGGAAGCTAATTTGAAATAAATACTTAATGATTATTTCCGCATTATCGGCGATAAAGCAAGCAAAATAACTGCTCGTTTTGCTACATAATATTTTCAAATAATTATGTTTTTGTAGAAAATCTGTTTAATTTTAATTTAATAGAAGTGAGAAATGAATAAAAATATTGATTTTATAATTCCAAAAAATCAACCCAAAAGACAGGTATATTTTCTTTTTTTTTTTTTTTTTTTTTTTTAAACTTAAGTAAATAAAAATAAATTAGTAAGAAAAGAAATAAGATCATTGTCAGAAAAAAAATTACTTATTGTCTCATATCGTAGAGCTGGACATCCATTCACGAAGTTGGTATCTTCAGTTTTAGCAAACTCTTTGCACAGAGTGCATACCATCAAATTTTGCTCTTGTATGAGCCAGGGATTTTCTTTTTGCCATTTCAAAAAAGTTGCACTATTTACAATTTTTCGAGCAGATTTACAATTTTTTTCTTTATTGTTTTCATCATTCGCTTCTTTAACTTCTTTTTCTTCATTATCATTGAGTTTTAAACGTTTTGTATTAGATGAACATGCGATCGTAAAAAAGGAAGATATATTCCATTTCGCCATTATGCACGTGTTCGCCTTACACTTTAAGAAAATGACACTCCACTTATTCGAAATTTTAACACAGCTACCAAACTTTTGAACATGTGAGGTGCAAGAATTTTTGGGGTGTAACCTCCAAGATCAGTTTTATCAGTAATTGGTCACTGCTTGGAACCACCTTACTGTGACTGACAAGTGTAAGGGGATTACCACAGACAATAGAACCTTCTATGAAAAGTCTGGACTATAGAATAGTCTTGGTGGGGATTACTATTAAAGAAATACTTACCACGTGTCACGTATCCCCACCCCCTTCTCTCTCTTTTCAAAAGCAGGTGCTCGATTTTGGAAGTACCATCGGCGGCAGAAAAAAATTGTACGAACCGGGAGCTTTCAAAGTTAAATTAAAAAAAGCTAGGCGCCAAATTTGATGACCAGAAATAATTTTGTAGTCGTCAAATACAATAATTTAGTCGTATTTGACGACTAACGACCGTTAATTTCGAACACTGGCAGGAGGGTTACTTTCATAGTCTCAGAAGTTTTTGAATTGAACATATATTAAAATTTAAGAAAAAGTAAGATACCTGTATACTTTTGTTTTGTCCAAAAAAATTCCCGGCCTGAGGATCAGGCCGCCAAAGATTGCATCCCGGGCACCATTTCACATTCGCAATTTTCGATAAAAATTTTAAAGTGTTCTATCTCTAGAACGGTGCAATTTATTTTGTTGCAGTTTTTTTTATTTTAAAGATAATATTCTTCTGTTTAAAATGATATACACAATTTTGAAATATGTATTCAACTTTTCTTGTGGCATGGCAACCTTTTGAAATTTTTTTTTTTTTTTTTTTCAAAAATGCCAGTCCCAAAAATTTTGATTTTTTTGCTGTTGATCAATACCATTGGGAATTACCTTCTCTGTAAAGGAGAAGGTAATTCCACTTTTGAGTTTAACAAGTTTTAGAAACATTTAAAAAATTCAGAGAATTTTACAGGAACTGTATCTATATTATATATAGTTCCAGTAAGAGTCACTGAATTGGATGAATCCCAAAACAGCCGGGACATTTGGCATCATTCAATTTGGTGAGACGATAAAAGGATTTTTCTTGTAACCAGTTCGTTTCGTAAATTCTTTCCTCGCCTACAGTGGTCTGATCTTGAATTGGGATTGGTTGATTTGTTGTGTGTTGGATGGTTATGCCTACCTGAAAACTTTTATTCACAGTTAGCTCAGCAGTGTTTTGACAACTCAACTCCTCATTTGTAAAAATAGAATGTCGACATGTGGAAAGTTTGTTATTGTGAAATTTTTTTTTTTTTTTTTTTTTGCTGTTTTTAGTTGTAAAATTTGAAAGTTAAAGCACCTGCATAATTTAATTTGAAATTGTGAGTATTTGTTCATTTTTTTTGCTGGAAAGTTAAATGAAGTTTGACTGGAAATTTACGAAATTATGGCAATTGAACATTTTTTAGAGTTGGTTTTCAAGAAAGGTGATGTTTGTTAAGGTATGTTAATAATTTTATGCATTTTGTTGTAGCGTTTTATATTAGCCGTTTATTGTATATTTCTCATGTATGTTGCCCTTACGAGTTTTGTACATTTTGAGATTGCTACAGAGCGAGAATTGCTGTATTTTGAGACTGCTGGATCCAGTGATGTTTTTTTCGGTTAATGAACACGTAAGCATTCATACAAGATTATTAATTGCTGCTTTAATGAGTTTTGTACATTTTGAGATTGCTACAGAGCAAGAACTGCTGAATCCAGTGATTCTTTTTTCAGTTAATGAACGCGTAAGCGTTATGCATTTATACGCGATTACTGATTGCTGCTTTAACGAGTTTTGTACATTTTGAGATTGCTACAGAGCGAGAGCTGCTGTATTCAGTGATATATATTATTTTTTTATGAACACAAAGTGTTCAAAGCTCTGTAAATTAGAAATGATTTGTTCAATGTTTACTCTGATTCTGATATAGGCACGTAATTTAAAATATTAAATGATGCCATGATTTTTTCTGAAAGTTGTTGAGAAATGAAAATTTTAATCATTAAATCGTTACTCTGATTTGAAAGGTACTTTAAAAATTTCACATTTTTTCAACAAATTATGTTTAAATCGTTTATTTTGAATCTCATAAAAATCAGCTTTCTTGTGTTTTCTAATACGTCGTTATTTATAAATGTTGTATTTCCCATGATTCCAGACGTAGTAAAAAACAGTCTGGAAGCATTCAAGAAAGTGGACCAATCACGTTATCATACGAATTGAATATTTCCAACTGAGCGAAAAAATGCCCAGGCTGGGAATCGAACCCAGATCCTTGGCTTACAAGGCCAATGCTTTTCCGTTTAAGCTAACTGGGCCGACAACCAGCCAGCATATTTCGCCCAGATAACCTTATTGGTAGTAACATCTGGTCTGTCATGTAGACAGCTCAACAGAATAAACCGCAGGTAAAGGAACTCCATATAAACGATGGATACGTAGATCAACTATTATTTAAACACAATCAAACTGATTGGTGAAGTTATCATACGAATGATAACATCATACGATTTTCGTATATTATCGTATTTCGTATATTTTCGTAGTTATCATACGATTTTCGTATGATAACTTCACCAATCAGTTTGATTGTGTTTAAATAATAGTTGATCTACGTATCCATCGTTTATATGGAGTTCCTTTACCTGCGGTTTATTCTGTTGAGCTGTCTACATGACAGACTAGATGTTACTACCAATAAGGTTATCTGGGCGAAATATGCTGGCTGGTTGTCGGCCCAGTTAGCTTAAACGGAAAAGCATTGGCCTTGTAAGCCAAGGATCTGGGTTCGATTCCCAGCCTGGGCATTTTTTCGCTCAGTTGGAAATATTCAATTCGTATGATAACTTCACCAATCAGTTTGATTGTGTTTAAATAATAGTCAATCACGTTAGTTTTCAGGTTGCCGCATTTTAGATTGGCGTATGTGGGGTATTTGGCGCTTGTCAGAAAATTCGCCAAATGGAATGTCTCGGCTGTTCTGGGAATCTGCCACTGAATTTTTGCTTATTTGTAAGGGTAAGCCTACTATATACCCTAAGCGAGTAGGAAATTGCAATATCAAATGTGGCAAATGAGGTGCGTTTGTACTATAACTAGTTTTAATAAATATTCAGATCTTGGTGCAATAAGTGTTACACTCTTGAGCAAAAAGGCATGAATACAAAATTTATTATGATTCTATATATTAAATTCAGTAATACGGAAGTAATATGAACCCATCTTAAAAAGGACTTGATCACCATGGCAATCTAGAATCATTATCTATCATGGTATATTATTGAATCAATTATGTATTATAGGATTTTTAAATAGAATGAAGAAAACTTTTATCAATATCTTTTTAAATTTTAATTCAATTTTCATAACATTTGAAGTAATACATACTTTATTTTCCTTACCGAACATTGCATAGTAAAACAATCTCAATAACATATATCAATTACACAGCAAAACAACCATATTAATGTAAGTTAGAGTTCAGACAGACGGGCAGACAAACCAGATCCATAAAGACTTTCAACTATGTTGGAAAGTGTTAAAAACACATAAATAGGTTGGAATTTAACTTTTAGAAATTTATATCAATAGACAAAGCATACTTGAATACTTTCATACAGCCCTGTACTTTACCTTCTATCTTTATGTATGCCACTATTTAGCTAATATTTAATTAAGACTAAAACACATTTAAAACTAGTGAAATCACACTTCCAGAGTTTATCATCCATAGTCGGCCATATATCTAATTCTTTGCGTGGACCTGTATATCATTTATCAATATTCTACAAACATATCGGCTGAATCCCAAAACAGCCGAAACACTTGGCATCATTCAATTTGTCGAGGCGATAAATGGATTTTTGTTGTTACCAGTTCGTTTCATAAATTCTTTCCACGCCTTCAGTTGTGTGATCTTGAATTTCAGGGATGTAGTGGAGGGTATACGGGGGTATACGCCGTATACCCTCTGGATTTTTTTAAGGAACACCATATACCCTCTGTTTCTCAAGAAAGCTATAGTATATATGGACTAGGATATACTCTCTGCTTTGAGCGTATACCCTCTGCTTAGAACGTATACCCTCTGCTTTTTTTATGACTACATCACTGTTGAATTTGGATTGGTTGATTTCTTGTGTATTGGATGGCTACGCCTACCTTTGACAACTCAACTCCGCATGTTTTGTAATTTGTGTACAACGAGGTGTGAGACGAGGTGTAGAAGAAAGACGTTTTGTAATTGTAAAATTAAATGACGGTAAGGCTAGAGTTTGTTATTGTTAATATATTTTGCTGTTTTTAGTTGTTAAAGTACCTGTGTAATTTAGTTTGAAATTGTGAGTATTTGTTCATTTTTTTTGCTGGAAAGTTAAATGGAGTTTATCGACGACTAGAAATTTATGAAATTATGGCAATTCAACATTTTATAGAGTTAGTTTTCAAGAAAGGAGATGTTTGTTAAGATATGTTAATAATTTTATGTATTTTTTATTATAGTGTTTTATATTAGCCGTTTATTGTATATTTCTGATGTATGCTGACCTTACGAGTTTTGTATATTTTGATATTGCTACGCAACGCGAACTGCTGAATTTTGATATTGCTACGCATTGAGAACTGCTGAATTTTGATATTCCTATGCAGCGAGAACTGCTGAATTTTGAGATTGCTAGGTAGCGAGAACTGCTAAATTTTGAGATTGCTACACACCGAGAACTGCTGGTGACAGTGATGTTTTTTTTCGGTTAATGAACGCAAAGTGTTCATACATGTACGCTGATTGCCGCTTTAACGAGTTTCCTGCGTTTTTCAGATTGCTGCAGAACTAGGTTGCTGTATTCAGTGATATATATAATTTTTTTATGAACGCGAAGCATTCATCTTCTTTAAATTAGAAATGAATTGTTCAATGTTTACTATAATATAGGCATGTACTTACAATATTAAATGACCCCATGATTTTTTCTGAAAGTTGTTGAGAAATGAAAATTTTAATCATTATATCGTTACTCTGATTTGAAAAGGTACCTTAAAAATTTCACATTTTCAATAAACTTATGTTGAAATCGTTTGTTTTATTTTGAATCTCATAAAAATCAGCTTTCCTGTGTTTTCTAATACGTCGTTATTTATAAATGTTGTATTTCCCATGATTCCAGAGTGATGACGTAGTAAAAAACAGTCTGGAAGCATTCAGGAAAGTGGACCGATCACGTTAGTTTACAGGTGACGCATTTTAGATTGGCGTATGTGGGGTATTTGACGCTTGTCAGAAAAGTCGCCAAATGGGTTGTCTCGGCTGCTTTGAGAATCTGCCAACATATCTTAGTATACTAAATGGAGTCCAGCGTAAAAATGCATAACTCATTTAAAAATCACCTTTAAACCACTTTCGTTCATACTCAGTAACCCTTATGATTTCTTTTATGTAGCCTGTATATGATCTACTACATTTATACACACAACATAATATGGAAAAATTTAGTTAAACTTAAAAACTCATATCACAACTAAAAAAGCACTTCTAGCAATCATCGCTAATATACAGTATTTTGTATGCAGTAAAGTATCTGAAATCTTTTGTGTGTCTCTGTAAATACTATCCACTTTTTATTGCACAGGAAGTAACTTGTTATAAATCTCAGCAACATATATCAATTTCATTACATGTGAAAGAGTTTAGCGTAATTAAAATATGCCGCAAACAATATTCCCCTTATATCATTATCCAACGGAATTCTTTTGTGTGGATCTGTAAATGAATAATTAATATTATTTGCACCATATATTTTACAGAATGTATATTTTAGTACACTTCACTTAAGCACATAGTTAAGATGTTTTGTTTCCATGTTTTGTTTTATTTGTTTTATGCTTCCACTCACTGAACTTTTTAGACACACCTTGTATAACTTGTCAAAATCAAAAGTGGAAGTTCTCCTTTACAGGGAAGGTAGTACTCAATGGTATTGATCAACAGCAAAAAAATCAAAATTTTTGAGATTGGCATTTTTGAAAGAAAAAAATATTTTTGATAAAAAGAAAAAAAAATCAAAAGGCTGCCACAAGAAAAGTTAAATACATATTTCAAAATTGATTATATCATTTTAAACAGAAAAATATTATCTTTAAAATAAAAAAAAACCACAACAAAATATCTTGCACCGTTCTACAGATAGAGCACTTTAAAATTTTTATCGAAAATCGCGAATGGGAAATGGATGCCATCTTTGGTGGCCTGTATTTCCGGTCAGGAATTTTTTTGGACAAAACAAAAATATACAGTTATCTTATCTTTTCCTGAATTTTAACATATGTTCAATTCAAAAACTTCTGAGACTATGAAGGTAAGATTTTTTCTTTGGCTGCTTGAAGTGACATGGACTATACCGCTGGTAAAATATTTTTACAACTGAAGTGTTAATTAATCAAACAATCACTTACCTGTAGCGTTTTTAGGCATTTTATAAATTTTTATTAATAATAATCTTAACTTTTCGTATTGTATTAAGTAATAAGAGCTAAACATAATATGAAGCAAAATAAAGTTTCGATGAAAAAGAATCTGTAAAAGAGAAAAGAAAATCTGCGACTCCCGTCTTGAACTTTCTGCTACCGGGTAACAGACTAACAGTTATAGAGGAGGAAAAAAGGTCCTTACTTTATTTAAAAAATGATGATTATGTAGGGTCACCCGGGGTAATTCCTGGTCAGCAAGTTTCTGGGGTAATTCCTGGTCACAGTCTTTTTTATGTTTTAAAAACACTTTATCAAAATGAAAAAAAATCATAGAGGTACTCTGAACTATCTTCATTGGAATTTATTACTTAATTATGAGTTTATTATTTATTTATTTTGAAAAAAAAAAAATCTTTTTGAAATGGCTTGTTAAATTTCTGTATAATAACATTGGCCTTAGTTATGATACATTTTTACAAAGATGTTTGTCACAACTCAAATTTTAAATATTTTTCTTTTCTTTCTTTTTGCTTCAATTACCAACTACTTTAGCTATTAAAAAACAGTTTTGAAAATTTTTATACTATTTTAAATAATTTACAGAAGTTGGTCAAATATTGTCCCATGTATCCAGGGTAAATCTTGGTCACTGGGGTAATTCCTGGTCAATGTTTTTTATCATCATTTAATTCCCTTTTATTGTCATATTTAGTGATTTTAATTTTCGCAAAACCTTTGAGAATTAACTGCAACCACACTGTTCACCACATTTTAGTTAATTGTAGTTCTGAATATAGTAGAGTCACCCATGGTAATTCCTGGTCACTGAGTTTCTGAGATAATTCTTGATCATTTTCGCTTTTGTTATAAAAATAACAATTTATAAAACTGTAAAAAATCTCAAAGATACTTTGAATCCTTTGCCTTGAAATATATGCCTTAATTATTCATTTAGTTGAAATTAAATATTAAAAAAAAAAATTAGATTCAAAACTGCTACTCAAATTTCTGCAAAACATCGATCTTGAATTTTTACACGTTTCACAACAGATCAGTCATTTTTGAGGTTTTAATTATTGTATTTCAACTAATGACATATTACAGTCTTTAAAAAAGGTTATAAAATTTTCCTCTACTATATTAAACACTTTTAAAAGAAGAAAACAGTAAGTGCTCAGAGAATAAGACCCACTCCACGACTGAACAATTTAAGTAGAAATACTATCTCATTGCAAAATGCCAAACTGGTGCATAAAAATATACTTAATGCAATAGAGGAACCTAATTATTATGCTGTGTATTATATTAAAGGTCTGAATCGAAAATTTCTTGAAAAGGTAACCGAAAACTTCAGTTGGCCTAAGCAAAATAAAATTGGTAACAAACATTCAGTTATATTTTTTATGGACCAATAAATTTGCAATTTATTAATAAATCCATTCACAGTGGATATTAACGAAGTAATAAATACTGCTTATAAATGTTGTAAAAATGCATAAAAATTCTTTGGTTAATTAATGATTTGTAAAATGTACAAGAGTCTTATGTACGTCAAATAACTTTGTATTTATGCCCAAAACAAAGTCTATGCTTTATTATTCCACAATTATGAGATGAACAAAACTTTTAGAAGATTGATTCTACCTATTTTATTACTCAGTCATAAAAAAATTAACTGTACTACTTTATTTACATGAAAAAGGATGCTGACCAATAATTACCCCAGAAGTGACCAAGAATTACCCCATTTCCAGGGTAATTCTTGGTCATTTAAGAATTATAATTATTTTAATTATAAGTGCATATATATTTAGGTAAGCATTTTATAATATAGCCATCAGAGGGGGCTTATTCCACAAAAAAATTGGGAACAATACCTTTAATAGTTTTTATAATAATTAGATGTTGATGCTTTTTGACCAGGAATTACCCCGGGTGACCCTAAGTCAAGATGGATACAATTAGCATATGATATTAGAAGATAAATTAATACAGTTATTATGAATAAATTATTTAATTTAAATAATTATGATTAGAAAAATGTTATTGTAAGAGACAAACAGGAATTACCATGCTTTTCAGATACCTTAAGGTTTATCTATATTACTTATAAAATAACGTACAATTTATTTTAACAAAAGTGTATTTTCATTCAGAGAGAGTTCAGAAACATACACTTTTCCCAAAATTGGACTCTTGCCATAGTATAGTTATGAAAAACATGTAATCTTACCTGTAACAGACCAACATCAAGTATGTAACAGACAAACAAATAAACACATAAAAGGAAACTAATGCTCATTATAATGGATTTTTTTACTTTGAATATTCAAAATATTATAAAATGCATTGCAAGAATTAAAATTATAGGTTTTATAGTATCAGAAAAAATACATATATTGCCTTTTGATGTAAAATTAAAATATTAAAAATGGTAACCAGACTTGTATAAAACCAAAAACTTTCTGTGCACATAAATGTTGGGTCAAAAACTTTCTGCAAATTAATTTAATGTTTAATAAAATAATGTTTTACATTACTTTGGCGGTATGAATTTTATACAGTAGTTTTAAAATAATTACCATTTAATTTAAAAATTAATTAATATTAATTACAGAATAATTATGTTCGCTAAAAAAATAATAAAGCTAAAAATCCATGATAAGAAGTGGTGATTTGTTATCAGTTATTTTGTCAATGCATTTAGAAACTGCCCAATCCTTAATATTGTGACCTCTTCTCACAAATGCAATAATGGACATTGCTTCTGAAACAACTGAATCACATTTTGTAAGGAGAGGTCCATTCATAGGTATCATCATTAAAGAGACCAATGAGTTTTTATTGTGGCCCTTTAACAAAATTCTTGTTTTTTCCGCGATCATTTGGCTAAATTTCTGTTGTTCTGTGATTTTTTGATGACATTTGTGTTTTTTTTGCAATTCTTTGACAAAATGCACTTTTTCTCCTATCTTTTGACAAAATTTGGATTTTTTCGCGATCTTTTGATGAAATTCATGCTTTTTTCGTGGCATTTTGACGAAATTCGCGTTTTTTTCGCGATCCTTTGATGAAATTTGCATTTTTTTTTTCCACGATCTTTTGATAAAATTTGTGCTTTTCCGCTATGCTTTTACGAAATTCATTTTTTCTTGCGCTTTTTTGACGAAATTTGATTTTTCTGCAATTATTTGATGAAATTCGCTTGTTTTCGCGATCCTTTGATGATATTCGCGTTTTTTCTCTGGCCTTTTGAGGAAATTCGTGTTTTTTTCACGAACCTTTGACGAAATGAGCACTTTTCTGCGGCCCTTTTACGAAATTTGTGTTTCTTTCGCGATCCTTTAACGAAATTAGTTTTTCTCCATGATTCTTTTACGAAATTTGCAGGTTTTTTCTCGATCCTTTGACAAAATTCGCGCTTTTTCCGCTATACTTTTACAAAATGCGTTTTTTTCTTGTGCTTCTTTGACGCAATTTGTGTTTTTTCTGTGATTCTTTGACAATTTTTTTTCCACGATTCTTTAAAGAAATTCATGTCTTTTCCACGATGCTTTAACAAAATTGGGTATTTTTTCTGTGACCGATTGACGGAATTGGTTTATTTTCAACGACCATTTGTTGAAATCCTGCTCCCAGCCCTCCACGTTTTCATATCTTTGTTTGTATGACAAACACAATGATAAACCTACGAGTCAACCACTATTGGTATTAATTTTTAGCTTATGCACCACTTCACTTCCTGCAGTCATGTATCATTAGATTCCCCTACTTCTACTCTTCCATAAAATAAAGGTTTTTTTCTTGTACTTGATAACATAGGTTTTTGTGGTGTCGGCTCTTGGACTATTACCATGTCTCTGGAATTATAGTATTAAAAGCATAGCTCTGCTACATTTCTACAAATTTTATTTAATATTAGACCAGTCCCAGTAACTGGACCGGACAAAAATCATGCGATAGTTCTTGAGATAAAGCTATAGCAGAAATTGTGAAAAATGCCATATAACAGATAACAGAGGCACTTATTGAGCTATTAACACCAAACCCTAATCTGTAAAACTTATGTCAACGTCTAACTGGATCTGAAGTTTGATTAAAATCCTTGCATTAGTTCTTGCGATAGAGCTATTGCGGAAATCATGAAAACTCAGCATAGCAGTGCCACCTGTTGGGCAATTTCTACCAAAAATTAATCAGCTTCAATTTACAAGGTATAACTGAATCTGAAATTTGATGAAAATCCGTGCATTAGCTCTTGAGATAGAGCTATTGCAGAAATCGTTAAAAAGGCAGCATAGCAGCATTAACTGTTGGGCAATTTACACCAATTTATATGAAGGTATAGCCAGACTTGTATAATATAGACGCACGTCGTACATGGAAAATTTTCCACAAAATTAGGAACTTTGTGGGAAAAATTTTAGAAAAGAAAAACATATTTTTTGTTTTTTTAACTTTTTTTTTTTAATACTAAAAAATATTCCCCAACTTTACGTACAATTTATTTACTGCTCATGCATGGTTAAAAGCAGGGGTGATTCTATTTCAAATTTTCTGAAAATTTTAGGCATTTGGTTCTGAAAATTAAAAAAATTCGTCAATCCGTAAATTTGAACACAAAAAAATTGCGAATTTTGACAAATGGTTGCTGTAAAAAATCAATTTCGTCCAACGTTCGCAGAAAAAAAAATTCCAATTTTGTCAAAAGATCGCGAAAAAAAGATGGACTTGGTCAAAGGGCTGCAGAAAAAGTGTGACTTTTGTCAAAGGGCCGCAAAGTAAAACTAATTTTGTCAAAAGAAACATGAATTTCATCAAATTGTAGCATAAAAAATGCACATTTCATCAAATTATAACGTAAAAACTGCAAATTTCATCAAAGGATCACAAAGAAAACGTGGATTTGGTCAAAAGATCGTGGGTAAAATGCGAATTTGGGTCAATGGGCTGCAGAAAAAACGCAAATATTGTCAAAGAGCCATGGAAAAAAAGCGAATTTCCTCAAAGGATCACTAAAAAAATGCAAATTTCGTCAAAGGAATGTGGTAAATACAGGAATTTCGTAAAAGGGCCATGAACTAAAACTCTAATGTCATCAGAGATTCGCGGAAAAAAGCAAATTTTGTCAAAAGATTGCAAAAGAACACGAATTTCAACAAAGGATCGCATAAAAAACGAGAATTTCGGGAAATGATCGCAGAAAAACTGTGATTTTAGTTACAGGATCGCAAAAAAACCATGTATTTAGTCACAGGATTGCCCTCCCCTCCCCCATCTGCTATAACCTTTCAAAAAATTTGCTTTGAATTTCATAATTTTTTTAAAAACTTTGTATCACCCCTGCCTTCCTATCTTGCATTTTTAGCTTTATTATTTTTTTAACCAAAATAATTATTCCTTAATTATTAGTATTAATTAATTTTTAATTTAAATGGTAATTACTTTAAACTACTGTTTTTAATTCATATCGTAAAAATAATATAACATGTAATTTTATTAAGCATTAATTTGCAGAAAGTTTTTGACCCAATATTTATGTGCGCAGAAAGTTTTTGGTTTTATATAAGTCTGGGTATAGCTGAATTTAAAGTTTTATTAAATTCTGTGCATTACTTCTTGAGATAGTGTGCCTACAAAATTTGTGTCACATACAGACAGTCAGACATTTTCTAAAAATAATCAAATCGTGTTTAGGGCTTAAAACATTTAAATCTGTCAAAACCTGGAAGTCAATTTTTTTTACGAATCCAATACTTTCTTCTTGTAAAGATAAAAGAAAGTAAAAGAACAAAAAATTTTCATTGAGAGAAGGGGAAAAATAATAATTTGGCTAAAGTAAATTTTTGAATTGTTTATGTTTTATAATTGTTAAATTTTTATATTGCTGTTGTGCTGTTATGTTTAAAATTGTCTTATGCGTCTGTATCTCCGATAAAAAATTCTTAGTTTATTTTATTTCTTTTTGATATTCTCCATTAAAAAAGAAGAAATAAAAAAAATAAAATTCTGCCTATGTTGCGGACCACAATCAAACGTGTTTCAAAATTTATCTTATCATTGATTTTTCGTCTGACACCCATGTATGCTGTATACATGAATAAGGATTTTAATGAGTCACTTTCCCTTTCAACTAATTTATTGCTTTTATATTTAAAAAATCCGTGAATGTGCCAGAAATTTTTGTGTGATATAATACTTTTTTTGAGAACAGCTTTAAGAATTTAATTAAAAAAAATTCAAAATTAAAAAATGTTTTTTTCCTGACTCTTATTTCTTATGCTTGTGCTGCCAGGGAACTTGGATGAGCATCTCCTGCATTTCAACCAATGTCTGCTTAACAAACGACAAAAAAAAAATCTAACACCCCCCCCCCCCCCCAACACACACATACGCACAAAAAACTTTGCATCTCTCTTTTGATTGTCAGCACACAAACTTTAACTGCTTAATTATTATTTTGAATTCTAGTGACATTAAATAAATAAACATTTAAATACTCTCTCCCACTCGCCACAAACAAATGATGACACAGGCAGTAAAATATCAAATGCTCACATATATTACAGGAATGTCGATTTTAAAAAGAAACTGTGAGTAGAAAAAAACGTGCTTCAGAGAAGTAAAAATATCTACATTTTAAAAAAAGATGCTAGAATAGACATTAATAAATACTGCTGTGTAAGTATTATTTCATTTGTCCAATTAAATCCACTGTTGCAAATAAAATGTAATATTTCATTTCTTTATCACCCTGATTCACACATTGCTCAATAACAAAGGGAAAATATTCATCAACACCGCTGAAATCTAAATACCAGAATAAAAACCACATGTATGATATTTATCGCCCGTCATATAAACACCAAAACAGTCACACTTTCCCCTTTTCAAAAACCGTTTAAGCTGGGCTTTGAGAAATCACAGCGTTAGTATCATGATAATTGAAACTGAGGAGTCTGTATTTATTATCACGGTTTAGTCTGGGAGAAAGCACTTTGTTAGTATCATGATAATCGAAACCGAGGAGTCGGTATTTAATGTCATGGTGGAGGCTGGGAGAATCTTGAGTACTTGAAGTTGAAGAAGCTCTGTTTAATATTGTGGGTTAATGAAGAAGTATGATAATTGCGGTTTACATCAGAATTATGATATGCACGATATACTGTTGCATAGGGTTTTTTTATATCGTTACCGTGATTTATATTTTATATCAATTTTATCAATATATTGCCCAGCCCTACTGGAGAGGGCATGGTGCACACTGTCATTTTACCAAACATATCTTAGGGAAATTGAACATTTTGGTAGTCTGGAAATTCTTCATTATGTTGGACAGCTGAGTGCCACTGCATATCTTCAATCTGGGTAGTGTGGCTGTATAGTGGTATAAAGATGAGCTCTTTGAATCTTATATGAATTTTTTTAGGACAGCTGTAGGTTCAACTTAACTTTATGGATGATAATGTGAGACCACACATAACACAACTTGTCTGTGTTCTTGAGAGTGAAGGTATTAATCATACAGATTCACCCATAAGGTCATTGGATCTTAATCTCATTGAGCAGTATTCGAATGCTCTAGGAAAAGCTGTGGCATGATGTCAACCATCTCTCAGGACCCACACCACTTAAAATCTATACTTTTAGACTGCCACAAGTTGTCAAAAACAACCTCATTAATAGTGTGAGGGCTCATTCTACAACCTGTATAACTGTGTAATTATGTCTTTTAACTATTGATACAGACTTTTAATAAATATGCAAATTAGTGCATATTAGGGTTGAACAAAAAAAATAATTATTTTTTTATCAAAATCGAGTAGGTGCCAAACATTGCCTTATACTAGTACATCAACTGCATGCAAATTTTACCTCTGAAAAAAAATGGCTCAAGTCTGCGTTTTTGGTCCAAAATTCAAAATTTTGGGTAAAATTTGACATATTTTCAAAAAGATTAAAAATTCCTATAGAGATGGTTATTATTTAAAAGTGTTATTTAAACTTTTATTATTAATGGCTTAACATATTTAAACGGTAAAACGATATCTTTATTCTGTATAACTGGAGCAAAACTGACAACTTTAGGTAAAAATGGGCATTGCCACTTTGTTGTGTCATTCAACTAATTTTTGTTTAGAATACAGCTGTTACCTAGTTGCTTTCAAAACTACCCAGGACATCTAGTTCGATCACGCTACCATCTGAACACAATGGTTTATTTATACATTGAATTGTGATTTTTTTTTATCAAAGACTGGCATAAGTTTTCTATGTATCAACCTAGTCTATCTCTTCTTTGTATGCACAGACTTTGGATGCTGCTGCTGTGATCTCCTTCACACAGCGAAGGCAAGCAATGAGAGGAAGCGAGGACAAGAGAAGGCAAACAATGTAATGCAGTGGGGATGATATTCACGTAATCTATTATCTTCAGCAAGACTGCACTCGATTAATGCATATTGATTAGGGTTTCTGTTACCACAACAATTTTCCAATTAATTAGATTTATATAATTATCCTTTTCAAAGTTGATTGTCCTTATTTCAGATTTGCGTATGCCATCATTTACTCTCATCTTTCAACTATTATGTGATGCCGAGCATCAGAGAGCATTGAAATCAGAATTTCCTCTGCATATGCAAAGCAACCATTTGAGTCAGGTGGGGGAAAATGGGTCTAAAATCAAGCATTTTTCAAAAAATGCTTATAAATCAACCTTTTATAATTTTCTTAATGAAACTTTTGACGCATATTATATAGATTACACGGCTTATATAGATTACAAATATAACATTATTTTTCACTATAATTTAAATGTTACTTTTCAGTACTTTATTTAATAAGGCAAGTATTCATAAGCCCATTTTCCCCCATGGTGTGGGAAAATGGGCCTAGTATTAAATTAAGTGAATATTTGAATAAAAAGAGGGTAATACAATGTTTAATCTACAGAACACTCATTTTATTGTATTAAGTACATCTTTAAATAGTAACATATTATTGAAAAATGTTTTTTTTTTAATATTCAATTAAAGAAATAGTGTCCACGGTTGTCAAATTTTGGTTCCTTTAATATGCAGCAAATCTGTCTGAGCTCTACATCATCTTCATCATCAATATAAAAAAAATGTAACATTTCCCTAATTTAGATTTACACTATGCGATAAATTTCATAAAATAAAACTTTTATTTTATGCAATAAAATTCATTGATTTCTTTCACTTGGCCTATAAGCGTTTGACTTTATTTCTTAAGTCATTCCAGTATTTAACTTCTATCCAAGAACCTTGCTTTATTTCTGAGAGTAGTGCTGCTACTTATAAATTAGGACCAATTTTACTTTCAAGTTCACCAGCTTTTTTTTTTCAAAATATATGATGAAAATAAATGGAAAATAGTTTTTATAGGTAAAAAATTGTAAACTAGATTAATAAAACAAGAACTAATGATGAAATAATTGTTATTTATTTTATTTTTTAATACTTCAAAAGTAAACATAGTTAGAATTTGTTGCATCATACAGCTTTTAGCTAAGCCTAACTATAGACCCATTTTACCCCACCCCAGAAAAAAAAATTATAAAAAATTAAAATGATAGAGTTATTCTTCTTTTTATACAATTACGTTCCTAAAAAGGTCCTCTAATAGTCTGTATCAAAATGAAACAGTATTTTCACTATCTAAAGAAGAAGTAAGAAAGTTTTTCACAACAAATTGCAATTAGACAATTCAGTGAATGTAAACAACAAAATTTAAGTATCTATAAATTTGTTTCCAGGTCCTAAAATTTGATTAGAAATACTTGGCATAATCTCAGGGAATGCTTCTTCAGAAAAAAAAATTCTAAAACTAGTAAATTTATGTGGTGAAAAGGACCCTTTTTGGCATAGATGCCGTATGTTCCCTCAGCTGTTGTTGTTTTGAATTGTTTGGTGATTTTTTGTTGGTGTGTTGGCGGTGTTTACGGATATAACAAACTCGATATGGAAACCCCGTGTGACGTATGTGTTGTAACGTGTCGTGTTCTGGCAACCCCTGAGAAGCTTAGATTTTGTGGATGTATCGATGTATTTTGATTTTGATATCGTGTTCTATGGTTGTCTTTTTATTTTTATGTTAAATTTATTGGATGTATTTCATTGACTATAGTTTCTGTAGTCCGTTTAAACACTCTTGCTGAAGTAATTAAGAAATATGAGGAAATTTTGACAAGAAAGGGAGGTTTGTTTATAGCGTGTCAATGCGTATTAAGCCTATTTTGGAAAATGACGGCGGTGTTATATTTTGTGCTGTAGGTTTCAAGAAAGCAGATGTCTGTTAAGGTATGTTGATAATTTTATGTATATTTTGTTGCTTAAAGAGTTTTTTACATTTTGAGATTGCTACAAAATGAGAACTACTGAATTTTGAGAATGCTATACCGCGAAAAATGCTGAATTCGGCGATGTTTTTTTTCGGTAAATGAGCGCGAAGTGCTCATACAACTATTGCTGATTGCCACTTTAGCGAGTTTCGTTTTTTAGGTATATTTTGCTGCTTTAAGAGTTTTTTACATTTTGAGATTGCTACAAGACGAGAGCTGCTGAATTTTGAGAATACTATATCGCGAGAAATGCTGAATTAGGCGATGTTTTTTTTCCAGTAAATGTGCGCGAAGCGCTCATACAAGGATTACTGATTGCCAGTTTAGCGAATTTTGTTTATTATTTACATTTTATTTTCGTTAAGCCAAACATGCGTATAAACCGGTGCTTGGCGACATTTACTACTTGGCGGAAAAGGGGTTTTCATGCCAAGAATTCCAAGATGGCGGCCGGGGGGAACTTATGACATCTGTTCCCCATTTTTTAATATAGACCCATTTTCCCCCACCTGACCCTATCCTAAATAACTTTTTTAGTATTTGTTTTATTCCATTTTATGTGTTGCTTAGTAGCTGAATAATTTCCAATGAGTTTTTAGATCCCTTCTTTAGATGTGGATTACATTTGATGGTAAACCATCCTGAGGCCAAACCTGGATTACATAGTACTTTTTGAGGGAACATAGAGACTCTGATGGACAGTGAGTGCTCATTTAAAGGCAGAAAATTCTGTTCACTGTTGCCATCCATTCTGTGTGGGACATGTTTAGAATGAACCATTACAGTGGATCATATGCCACCTCCAAGTCCAGTGAATTTCTTCTGCATCATTTATTAGACAAGATCGTTGGCAAAAATTAGATTCTAATGCACAGGGATTTGTCAGACCAATAGGAAAATCTTTGTCCATGTGCCATTCCTTTCTTATTTCAATTTTTGAAGCCATAGAGAATAATTTTGAAACATTATTTCCTGAAATCAAGAAAAGGGTACTCTGCACAGACCAGAAATACCTGCTAGACATTTGCAAAGTTATTTCATCAAGATATTGCTCAGAAGAACTAGCAAATAGGAACACAAGAAACTTGTCCTACGCAAGATGGCTCACAAAGGCAAATAAAATTTTTCGCCTTTATATAAGCACTGATTGACCATCAGAGTCTGTAGGTTCACTCACAATGTATGCAATCCAAGTTTATGGCACAGGATGGTTTACACCAAATGTAATCCACTTCTAAAAAATGTATCTAAAAACTTATGGGAAATTACTCAGCTACTAAACATCACAGAAAATGGCATAAAACAAATACTAAAAATATTTATTTAAAACAATGGTTGCTTTGCACATCGGGAGCAAATTCTTATTGCAATGTTCTCTGATGATCGTCATCACATTAAACAGCAAGCTTCTCAGCATATAAAAAATGCAAGAGATAGAGTAAATGATGGCATACTCAAAGATGAAACACCTAAATGTTGTAGTAACAGAACTCCCAATCACTATGCATTAACTGGATGCAATTTTGGTGAAGATAATAGACAGCTGAATAGATTCCATTAATTCCACTGCATTACTCTGCTTGCCTTATCATATTCAAGCAGTAGAAATATACATGTAGGAGTGTCACAGCAGCATCATCCAACGTCTGTGGATACAAAGAGATGGACTAGGTTGATACATAAAAAACTTATGCCAGTCTTTGATAAAAAATCACAATTCAATGTATAAATAAAACATTGTGCTCAGATGGTAGGGTGGTCGAGCTATGCACTGTTGTGATGAAAGCAACTAGGTAAGAGCTGTATTCTAAACAATAATTAGTTGTATGATACAACAGAGTGACAACGCCTTTGTTTAACAAAAGTTGTCAGCTTTGCTCCAGTTAACATATTTAAACGATATCTTTATTCTGTTTAAGTCATTAATAATAAAGGTTTAAATAATAACCATCTCTATAGAAATTTTTTTTATATGTTTAAAAAACAGCTGGCGCGATGGACTGTTGCAGGCTATGATGCAACATGCAGCTATTCAGTGCTACCAAGCTATAGAATAGATAGTTCTTTACACTATATTTTTATTTTATAACATTCACTGTCATACACAGAGATTTGTTTTACGCCGAATCAGTCACTGAGATAATTTGAGAATGCTAACAGTAAACTTCCTAAAATAGTAGTAAAAAATTTTTCAACTGTTTATGGGAAGAAAAAAATAAAGGAGCTCTCCGAATTTTTCTGGTTATTTGAGCTTTCCGGTTACTTGAATGCCGGATAACGGAACTTTTACTGTACTTTCATAATCTAATAGAAAATGAAAATAGATTGCAAGATGTTTTTTGCGTTTTGTACATTTTGGCTCTGATTTTGATTAATGAAAGTATTTGCAACTGCTGATTTCAAAGTATTGGCTTTAAAACTATTGTTATAAGTAATTCACTAATAAATGTCTAATGTACAGTCGTGGGGGGAAAAAAGTAAACAACCCTACTAACAATGCAACAAATTATCATAGAAGAAAATTACTGGTACCAAACAATTGGAAAAAAAATCTACTTTTAAATGATGTATATATAATTTGCTTAGGGGGCCATCTACATATCAAAACAACCCAAACTTTGTTTTTATCTCTAGCAATACCCAGGTTTGACACCATAAATAAATTCTACACCCTTCAATTAGCCTAAATACAAATTTTCATGAAATTCGTACGATTAGTTTCAAAGAAATTTATTATTTCAAAATGAGTATATTTTAAAGGGCTGTATCCAAATTGAAGTTCAGTACTCGATTGAAAGGCCACAGAATGACTAAGTCACTTATATTAATCTATTATTTCTTGCCAGTATGACCATTTTACTCGCTTAATATGTTTTGGTTATTGCCAGCCCAATAAAATGAGTAAAATACTTTTTTTTTCAAGCTATGCTTTTTTTCACAACGTAGATGGCCCCTCAAACCAGCATTTTGACGTGTTCTAAGCATAATTTGAAAACTACTTGGAAGAAAAAATTGACATTTTGGATTTGCATAATGCAGGACATAACAAATATAAATCCATCAAAAAAAAAAAAAAAAAAAATTGTAGGTTGCAATTCATATTTTTCTTTTGAATATTAATTTCATAATTCATGTTATAAAATTACAAAAATTACAAACTCAATGTATTTATGTTTGAGTTTTTTAGTATTGTAACCACACAAAAGATTAGAACATTAGGATTATAATTCCAGGAGATATTAATAAAAATACGAAAATGTAATTTAACATTAGAAGCTCTAAATTTTGAATGTCTATAATTCAAAAACTTATCATCCAAATGATTTCAAATTTCGTATCTAGGCATAGTTTGAACCGAAAATTTAAAATATATTGTCAAAATTGGGTGTTGCCATTGAAAAAAACAATATTTGAGCTTCTTTTGATTTGTAGATGACCCATTAAGCAAATTTTATATACATCATTTAAAAGTAGAGTTTATTTCCAATAATTTGGTATCAGTAACTTTTTTCTACTATAATTTGTTGCAGAGTTAGTAGGGGGTGTTTATTTTTTTTTCCATGACTGTTCAAGTCTATCACCATAATACTGGTACTTTAAATCAGTTATGCTGAATGAAATAAGTACCAGTATTATGTTGGTAGACTTGTAAGTTAGAGATTTATTAATGATTTTAAATGATTAATGTCATTAATCTTGATTTCTAATGATCATGTATTAATGGTTGTTTTCTAATGCTTTTAAAATGCTCAAATTGTTTAATTTTTTCTTATAAAATTGAAATGTACAGTAGCACAAAGATATTCAATATTTAAATTATTGTGTATTAGTAAGCGAGTAATTATTGTAAAAACATGTTTATTAATTATTTATTATTTTAGGTATTAAATACAGATGTATTAGTGTTTGTGATAAATAATTTACCATGCATCATATCGTATTTTATCAAATTTTGATATTGAAATGCTCATCGGAAAAAACTCCTTGAAACTTCCATACAATTTTATTTTCTAGATGTATCATTGATATCTGCAAAACCTATGTAAATTGGTTTGTTAGTGCATAAAGTTCACCTGTGTGGCCCTACTGCAATGCAGTATTTACTTTGGAATACTTGTATAATCCTATGGAAGTAGGAATAGTAACTCCAAGGAAAACAAGGCTGTTTTCCACTAGAAGTATGGAAAGCCTCATTACCGGATTTCTTTTGACGACCCTTTCCCTTGAGGAACGGCAATAGTTAGTAATTTGCATATGATATATATTAATCATATGGGGTTCTGTCCCCATATTAATCATACAGGGTTCTGCTTTTCTTTGAGAAGAGCAGGTGCCCAACATCCTAAATGGGGTGAGGTCAGAGGCCTTTCTGCCCAAATGGATTAAGAGGACAGCACCTTATATGAGAGACATGTAATTAAAAAAAATTCATTGATTTAGCAGTTTGTTCTCTTGCTCCACGCTGTCCTATTTCGAGGACTTTGCAAAGTCCAGAAGACAATTTGTATGCAGCTAAATCTATCAAAATAAGGCATAACTGGCAGGAGAAGGGAGGTGGAGGGGGCCCCAACTTACAAGCAGATAGAATACAAAAATATTAAATTCCAACCCTTGAGAGGGACAACACTTGCAAGCAAATTAAAACAATTAATTGAAATCACAACTGCCAAATTTTCAGTTATCCCTAAGCATGATATTTTTAATTAACATTTTTTTTTTTTTTTTGTCTCTTATAAAAAATATTATCGCGCTTTGTATTATTTTAAATTTGCTATTATTACCTATCTA
This sequence comes from Maratus speciosus, assembly GCA_963932465.1. Classification (NCBI taxonomy): domain Eukaryota; kingdom Metazoa; phylum Arthropoda; class Arachnida; order Araneae; family Salticidae; genus Maratus; species Maratus speciosus. The sequence continues at coordinate 569,268,027 of OZ010787.1, forward strand.
AAGCAATTTTCATTCCATGGATTAAAGAATATTGATATACTCTTCTAATTTCAGGAAACCTGTATTTTGCATCACATTTTGTCATAGGGGGTGAACGCTTTGAAACTACAGAACCAGAAGCATACCTATTTTCAGAAAACAATGATTTAAACTTTTTGGGAGGTCGACCAACACCAGTAAGTTAAAGCCTTGATTTTTCAATCTATATATATATATATATATTACTAATCCATACAGCTTGGTTCTAAGCTTTTTACGGATTTGAGAATTTTAACAGATTACAGATCATGCATATTTTATCTTTGTTTACACTTTTTTATTCATATTTTAGACAAAGTTAGATTGTTAATGCTTAAACATAAACTTCATTATGAATTAAGAAGAATTATATATATAAAAAATAGATTTATATGTATTTTTAAATACATCATCAATAGTTACATTAAAACATATGGTTTATGTTTCTATATTGTAGTATTCTATAAAAAGAGCCATAACTGATTGGTAAAAACCCATAAAATTTTGTTTTTAGAGATTTAAATATCCTTAATCGAATATTGTAAATACATGTGTAAGTATTAAATATGAATCAATTGATATTTATATTTATTAACATTGGTTTAAGGAATTAATTGCTTGGTTTATGTATAAATTGTTTTATCACCAATTCTATAAATTGTGATAATTTCTAGATAAAATATTAACAATATTGTCTTAGTAACCCATCTCTTTCATTAATACAAATGCTTTTTTAAAAGGAAATATATATTTTTTTTTTATTTACTGTATGAATGATTAAGTAAATAAAATATTTTTATGTGTACTATTATTTTAAATTGTAAAAAAAATAAATTTAATTGATATATGATACATATGTAACATACATATGTGTATAAGATTAAAATTGGGGAGGAAACTAAAAATTTGTTGCCATTGAGAAATTATTTTTTAAGAATTAAAATTCTTTATTTACATTCATTTATATAATGTGGATTACTGGTGTTTGTAAATTATGGGTGTGCGGATTAGCGGTTCTCTATTGTATATATATGTTATGGTATAAGCTCTGGGTAATCATTTGTGGAGGATTTACAGCTCTCAGGTTGTCATAACAGCTTCTTCTCTCTGGATTTATTAACAAAGCTGCAACTCAATACTATCATACCATTCCATTAAGTAGAAGTTCTCGCTAGTGAAAAGTCATTATAGCATATTATTGTAAAACTTTCTAGCTGCCACTATTACATTTGGCACAGGATCAAAAGATTGTGGTGTTTCCCCCATAAAATGACTAAGAGACCTACCTTTATTCGTCATGGAAACATATTTATTAGCTCACTCAAACATCGTACATAATTAGAGTATCCATCGCATCTAAAAATCTATCTCATTGAATAAGAATAATTACCGCTTTCCACTTTTTCAGCTTTAGTTAACCTTCACCATACTTTACATTATTAAATGGTATTAATTAAGCTCTTCCTTGTTATTTAGATGATCTACTTCCTGGTGACTTATGTAAATTTTTAAGCAACTCAAAAAAACAAAAGTCTTGGCTCCAGATCTCATGTCTGTCAAAAAATACTAGCCAGCAGAGGGATTTTTATGGCATTGCAGATAGACCAACAAACCAATAATATCATGTAAAAGTGTGGTCTCTTATTTCCTAATCACAGAAGAAAAATGGAGTAAATTATCTTTTATCAAAAGTATGCGAAAGGGGCTTTTAGAATAATAAAAAAAGAAAATGCTAAAAAATGAGAATTGCAGAACAAATAATTTTAATAGAATTTATATCGGTATTTAAGATTGAAATTAAATGAAAAGACCTTGAAGCAAAAATAATAATATGAAGTGTTTTTTAAAAATATTTTGAAAGAGAAATAAAATATTAATGTATGTATTTAGATAGAAATTACTTTGCGTAAAATGAATGATTGTAATATTTTTTAAGACAGGAAAGAATTAGATAAGCTAGGGTTATAAAATTATGTTAGATAGGAAAAATTTATAGAATATTTTTAATACAGCATGGAAATTTAATTTTTATAATACAGTACAACCTCGATTATCCAACGTAACTGGGAGTGAACCTACATCAGGTAATCGAGAATTTATCAATAATCATCTAGTTTAATATGTAATATCATCATCGAACTGCTATTATGATCATTTAAATTGCTAAATAAATATCTAAATTCTAATTATACATGAAAATAAATTTATTTTGCAACAAAAAACTCACAATCATTTAAATGGAAGCTTCATCTGGCGTAAATTGGTCACAATTTGCCATGCAGCTCTGTCACGAAGTTTTCTTAAAAAAATTACTTCAGAGGAATCACACTGTTCTTGTTGTTCCAACTGAGCAAGGCCTTTTGATAAACATTCAAAAGCATTATTGTTACCAATCTTTACTTGGGAATCATTCTCGTCTTCATCATCATCTTCTTCGTCTTCTTTTGGAGAATGTCCAACTTCTGGGATAATTTCCGCATCATTAAGCAACTGGGAGCCTGCATCTTCCACGTCACAATTCAAACAATCTGTGATTTCTTTGATCCCATAGTTTTCAAAACCTGGCATCATGCTAAAAAGGTTTGAAAACTCAGTAGCACCATCTATCTCAATGTTTGTAGCATTTTCATCTCTGCGAGTTGAAAAATTTGGTGAAAGTTTTTGCCAAGTTTGTCTTAGTGTACGTGGCATAGATTCCCATGCTTCACTGATCATATAAATGCAGTCTTTAATGTTAACAGTTTTTCCAAAACTCAAGTATTGAAACTGCACCAGGTGCAGAATCTACTTCAAAAAGTTATTTTCTGATTAATTGCCTTTCAGTAACGCCGTTTTAAAGCCCCCAAAACACCCTAATCCATAGGTTGCAGCAGAGACATTGTATTAGGGGCCAAAAATAAGCACCAGATGTTTCTAGATTTTAGAAAGTCAGCATTCGGATGAGCCGGGCAGTTGTCAATTAATAAAAGCGCTCCATATAAAATTTGCTTTTTCTTACCAAGATTTCACTGAAGGCACAAAAATATCAAAAAATCACTTTGGAATCAAATGCCAGTCGTAAACGAACAGTAAGTGAGTGCATGGTGAAAATACGACATTGATTTCTCCTCCCCCTTTTGAAACTCTGCGTCTGTGAAAATTTCTGTTCGTGACACGATGACAAAAGGTGTTTTGTTCCCTGCGCTTGCTTACATTCAGAGGTTACAATAACATTCGAATGTTCTGGCACTCAGCAGTACGGCCTTCTAAATTTTGAAATGGGGAGTTTTTTTTAGTACAGGGATGTGTACACAGGGGGGGGAGGGTACACTTATACTGGGATCGAAGCTTGCAGAAGTTCAAGCTAATTTCAAAGGAATTCTGAGAAAGGGGAAAAGATATTTATCTGTACTCATAGTTTGGAAAGGATCGCTTGCATACACAAAGAATGTGAAAGTTGAAATTAAAAGCTCATGAAACCAACGTCGATTTGTGGAGAGTTCCGGTTAAACAAGGGTCGTATAATCAACTATTATATATATGTTATATATCTATATATATTTTTTCTTTTTGTAATGTAAGAAAATTGTTTTATGTAGTAATCTGCATATATTTGTAAGGTGAATTGTTAGATCTATTTTAAAGTGATATATGGAAAAATAATATCCCTGGTATAAAACTATTGATGAACTAAATGATAGCTGTATTTTAGTAAATTTCTAGTTTTATTTAAATTAGGTATGTAACGAATAGTGATTTGTGATGAAACAGCACTGAAAAAACTGGCGATAAATCACAGTTAAATAATAAAACTTTGTATGAATTACCATAAAACAAAAGAACACACAGGATGCGTTTTGGGCTGGAAATTTTAACAGCCTGTCATCAGCCAATGTAAACATGTGTTCATAAGGGAACAAGGTCACAAATGAACAGTAAGGGTAGAGAGGAAAGCTTATAAAGAATGCAACAGGTGGCTGTAGCTGAAAGGTAAACACTAATCACAGAGGAGCACATGCAGAAGAGAAAGTATTGCCACAATGATAGAAAAATTAACAGAAAAGAAAAGATTAAAGGAAATAAAAAGAATTAAACAAATTAAAATCATCATAAAGGAAAGGAAAAGAATTGTTCTCTTCGACTTTGAACAATTCTCTTCTTTTCTTTGATGTCTTGGTTTCGAAACACCCAGATCATTTTTCTATCTCTGTTTATAGAAAACCTTTCACTGTATCTCTACCTTCTCATGCTCTTTGAAACCATCCTTCTCAACAAAAAATGGCATTGTTTTACACTTTTGTTTTTTGAGCGTTACATATTTGTTCTGCCTCTTCTGCTCTGAATAATGAAATTAAATATCTCAAATAGCTCTTGCATGTGGTTATAATCCCTCTTTGATTGATAAAGCTCTGAATAAATTAATAATCCTAAACGTCCTCTTTCTGACTCAAATAATCCTCCTTATTTGAACTGAATCACTGTGCCATTTTATTCTCCTCTCTGTTTGAAAATTTCCCAAATCCTTTTTCATTTCAATTTTAAAGTTATCTTCAAACCTATTAGTAAAATAAAATGATATTCTCTGAAAGATCCTATTCCTACTGAGAACCGGTGGGGCGTTTATTTTATTCCTTATACTTGTAATTTAGGTGGTTATATTGGTCAAACTAAGAGAGCATTAAAGTTTAGATTAAGCGAGTATCAGATGTATATATCAAATCAAGAAATTTCAAAATCTTCAATTGTTTCTCACTGTTGGACTTCAAGTCACTGTTTCAATTTCTCCATGGCTAGAATTATTTCTTCCTCTGTCTCTCCCACTCGCTTGGATTTCCATGAAGCATTTTCTATTTTTAAAAATTCCGATAAACTTGTCAATGAATTCTTTCTTCTATTTTCTTGTCTCTTTTCATTTTATTATAAAAAAATGAAATTAAAAAAAAAAATTATTTCCTATGTTCTTACATTTTCTCTTTTAGATTTATTTTTTAATTTACATATTTTATTTTATTTATTTTTTATTTTAAGTGAATTCTTTTTATTTCTTTTTCTCTTTTCTTTTTTGTTAATTTTTTCTATCATTCTGGCAACACTTTCTCTTCTACATGTGCTCCTCTGTGGTAAGTGTTTACCTTTCAGCTAGCAGCACCTGCCGCATTCTTTGTAAGCTCTCTTCTCTGCCCTTACTGTTCATTTATGAACTTGTCCCCTGTATTTACATTGGCCAATGTAAATACATGTGTCATATATTTACATTGGTTGATGACAGGCTGTTAAAATTTCCAACCCGAAACGCATCCTGTGCGTTCTTTTGTTTTATGGTGATTCATACAAAGTTTTATTAATTGAATAGTGATTTGGTCGAATACTAACTCAAAAAAAAAAAGTAATGATTATATAGTTTTTTTAAATGTTAAATTGGAAATAAAGTAAAATAAAAATTGATCTTATCTTATTTTTATGCTTAAAATATTTTGATAACTTAAAGTATTTTTTGTAATATTAGAATCATCTTTATGCTAATTAATAAAACAAGACTTTTACAAAATCTAAATTACTAATAGCATTATTTTATTTGTCAATACATGTAATAATTCATATACATTTTAGCTAAAGTAGGAACTGATATTATCACTTTTAAATGTACTTTTTATTTTATTTTACTCTGTTTTTTGTATTTTAAAAAACTTATTCCATACAAAAATTTAAGAATTTGTATTATATCCTTTTATACTCGGACATATCAAATGATTTTCTGTAAGTTCAAAATGGTATGTAATTTCCATTAAAATATAAAAAAATATTCTTCATTTCGCCTCTGTTTTGCAATAAGGATGTAAGGCACATATTTTTTCAAAATTGTGTTAAGTGCATATGTGGAGTCAGGAAGCAACATTTTATAATATGTAATAAAGGCGTATTTGTATCTCTATTAATGAGAGAGTTAAGTACCCAAGCAGCAAATAATCCCTGGCCAAACTTCTGCCGAATAGCCTAATCTGACTACTTTTTGACCGGGTGACCTCAGTCCCGGAGATTGGCAGTAAAGGCTTTTTGGCTGCTTGGAAAACGGTCTGAGGATCGTAGGATCCTCAAATGTTGTGTATAGGTTTTGAACGTATTGCCCACCTCTTTTTGACTACTGAATCCAGCCAGTATTTTTTTTTTTTTTGTTGTTATTTTTTTATCCCCACTACCAACATCAAGTTTGTTTCCCTCTTGTTCTTGTGGTTTACTAGCTGTGAAAACCCTACACTTTAAAAGTTCACTTTGTATTAAAAGCAATTTATAAAAAAATACATTTCTCTTCATGTGGAAAATTAATCTATGACTTTAAAATTATTATTTTAAAAATAAAATATACATGTAAAAGTGATTTTTTGGTGAATATAAATTGTTTAGAAAATTTTCTATACAAATTAGTAAATCCTCATCTAAAAAAAAAATTAAAAAAAAAAAAATGATAGCCCGACAAATGTTGCAAAAGAAGCCTTGATATTAGAAGTTTTATGTGTTGATTTGTAGGAATTATGAATAGTCATTCATACTTAAGAAAAATATTTTGATAAATAAAACATAATGATGTAAAATACACTGTTGTACTCTTACTTTAAATAATTGAGTATAAAGACTAGATTATTTTGGTCGATTTTGATAAATAAATTGAAATTAAAGTATGTTAGATAATAGCTGAAATTTTGAATATTAAAACAATTATTTGTGCCAAATTCATTTTTAAGTAAGATTATATAGTTGATGAGTTAAAATAATAAATATAGCATCACACTTTTCAGAAACATGTCAAAAGAATTTTTTTCTTTAATTGTCAAAATAGTTTATAACATTAAGACTTTAGTCAGGTGTAAAATAATAAAATACTCTTATAAACTGAAATATTTAATGTTTTCTGCAATGCAAAAAATTTATAAAAGAAAGCAATCTCTATTTTGATTTCCTAAATTGCAACCAAATTTGTTTATAATAAGTTTCCATAAATCACAAAAAAAAAATAAATAAATAAATAAAATAAAATAAAATAAAATAAAGATTAAATTCACATATTCTAGGTTTTTCTTATTTCCCCCATCCCTCCTTTCTTACAGTTTTGCAAGGTAAAAGGTATTCAGTATTTGTATCATACCCAATCATTCAAGGAGGCTATTCCTTACGGCAATATTTCCAATTTTTTTCATGTTTTCCCATATTCTAATGTAAAGAAAAGAAATAAAAAGATGAAAACTCATTGTTCTTTAATGTTTTGATTTTAGTATAGTCTTTATTTTTAATTTATTCATTTAAATCACAAAAACAATCTTATCTTTGCATGAAGAATATAATTTTTTTTTTTTTTTTTTTTTTTTTTTTTTAAATTAAAGCAAATTTTAAATATGAATAACTATTCGTAAGTACATAAAATAGTGTACAAATTCCTTCTAATTTCTAAGTATGTATAAATCGAGCAATCGTTTATTTTTAATAGATGAAAAATTACTAATTTCTGAAGAAAATGCTAAGAAATTTATGCTCACTTATTTGCTTTACATGCTGGTGTTGCTTTCTCTAAATGGTTAAAAAATGACCTTGCTTGCAACATAAAAAAAAAGAACTTGGAGGAGTTGGATAAGTTGGGAGACAAAAGACCTTGAAAGGAAGTGGAAAATCACATAATTCATAAATTGACTGAAACTGCAAGGGATATTTGTGGGGGACACATCCTGTCACGTATTAGTCGCCCCATAAAATCAGCCGATATTATTTCTGGAGCAAAAATCATCAAGTCAAATCGATCAATTATTGCAATTTCCAGCCAATACCAGCATTCAACTATTTTAAAAGAGTATCATCTATTGACATCATAATAATGTCAGTGGGCGATTACTGATATCCTGCATGTAATTCAGATAAATGGCCGAATTGATTTTGACATTTTTGGCTTAAGGCACTACGTCTGGGTAGGGCTTAAGGCACAGGTACATCTATAGGTGTTGTGCATTAAGGGCTTAAGGAGCCACTTGAGCCCTTATTACCAATCACATAATTTTTCGCAGGAAAAAACTGGATGTGAAATATACCTAAAAAAATTTAAACTTTACTCCCAAGGGTGCTTACACAGTAAGAAATCACAGGGTGAAGAATTCTTTGTTTTCACTCTCCTGAAAAATTAATCTTTTGTGCCTTACGCCTTTATTGCAAAACACACGCAATTTCTATTTCTATTATTCAGTCATATGTTTATCCTTTCTTACATTCAATTTTAATGGAGGCCTCTTAATGCTTATTCTTCCGTATAATCAATGAGATACCTCCTGAAATAGCCTTGGTGAAACAAATTTTGATGTAAGAAGTTTGGGTGTAAAAAATTCACTTGCGATTTAAAACATGAAATGTAGTTTATATATTATGCATTTTATTAATTAAAGTTCTAAAGTTTCTTTAAATGCACAGTACAACCATGCAGAAGAAAAATATTTTATTTATATTTAAGCATCATTACTTGCACTTGTTTCAAGCTTATACAACCTATATCCTGTCTTAACTTTTTTTCTTCCTGAAAATCCAGACTCTGGTCTGTATTAACCAGCATTTTCATGTGTCTTGTCATGTTAAGTTAACCCTAATCATAACCTAACCCTAACTAGTTTCCTTTTTACATTTCTTACTTACACTTATGTACAATTAAAAATTGAATTAATTTTAAGAGATTTTTTACTATACTGAATTATTATTCTGCAATATTTTGAATAATTACATTTAAAACTGTTTGTAATGGATTGTTGCAGATACAATGATAATTACTACTCAAATTTTAGTCCACCATTCATAAAAATGAAAATAACCCCTCTTTACTTGATATGCTGCCACTATTAGTATAAGTACATCAAGTACATTATATAAGTACATTATATATAAGTACATACATGATACCAGACACAATGTGAGAAGGTTGGTAATTAATCACTAGGTTTCTTCAAATAATATTAATGGATGATTTATTTACAAACTAGTGTAAATAACCCCTCTTTACTTGATATGCTGCCACTATTAGTATAAGTACATCAAGTACATTAGTATAAGTACATACATGATACCAGACACAATGTGAGAAGGTTGGTAATTAATCACTAGGTTTCTTCAAATAATATTAATGGATGATTTATTTACAAACTAGTGTAAATGCCCGTCCTAGGACGGTGTGTAAAAATTGTGTTTTTCATTTAAAATTTTTAAAAAAAGAGGAAAATAATTGTCAATATGGAAGTGCTTAGATGAGCAAATTTCGACTTATTTATGTTCTAATAAACACATTATTAGCATTAACAATACTTTTGTGTAGACCAAGTTTTCTGGCTAATATAACATAAGAAAATTAAGAATTCTTAGAACAAAAGTTTAAGAAACGTGCAATAAAACCCCATAATTAACAAATTCTGCTGCAACTATTAAAATTTTTTGATGATTTGTTTGGTATAAATCTTGGTAAGTGTGTTGTATTTTTTGCAAAAAGCAAAAAAAAAAAAAAAAAAAAAAAGATTTAGCAAAACTTTTAATGGCTGAATAAGCATGTGCACAACTTTTTGAGTTTAACTTACTGAACATATAAATATTAAAAGTACGCACAGAAACTGGAGATCAGCAGTAAGAACATAGAATTTTCTTCAAAATGTTATTGCATCTAACAGCGATGTATAAGACAACCACCAAGTAAGAGTTTAGATGAGCAAGTTTGGTTTTTTATGTTCTAATAAACACACTTTTACGCATTTACAATACTTTTTTTGTAAAATTACAAAAAAGTGATAAAATATCTTTACTCAGATTGACGATCGTTTCATCGCACAAACGGCAACATTTTCAAAATTTTGAATAAAAAGTGATAAAATATCTTTATTAAGATTGACGATCATTTCGTCGCACAAACGGCGACATTTTCAAAATTTTGACAAAAAAGTGATAAAATATCCTTATTAAGATTGACGATCATTTCATCGCACAAACGGCGACATTTACAAAATGTCTCCGTTTGTGCAATGAAATGATTGTCAATCTTAATAAAGATATTTTATCACTTTTTATAGCATTATTTAGCTTAATCTGGAAATGTAATGTTTTCCTGTGATCCTTTAAAGAAAATCTCACTTTTTTTTTCACGATCCTTTAACGTTGTGTTTTTTCCGCGACCCTTTGAATTTTTTTTTTTTCCGATCCTTAAAAAAACTTGCGTTTTTCCCACAATCCTTTGAAGAAATTTGCTTAATTTGGCACAGTTGGCACTCGCGTTTTTCTTGTATTTCTTCCGTTATCCCCCTCCCCAATCCCCCCATAAAAATGTCCACAAATTTTAATGCATATTTGCCTAGATCCACAGGATAATAAAATTCAGGGCCAAAAAAGCGCAATTCCGCGGAAAAGTAACTTGTCAGTAAAATGGATTTTGCAGGTTCAAGTCAGGTTCTCTGTATTATATAGTTCTGCATTAATGGAATGAAAAAAAAAAGAAAAAAAAAATGGAACAGAATATTCAGCAAACAGGAATCGTGTAAATGCATGAATTTTGTCTATGATCACTGTGGATTATAAATGTATGTAGAGAAATTTCTAAATCGCTCTTGTGAAGGAAAAAAAATCGAAAAACTCACCAATCGGTTCAGGGAATTCTTCAGTTGGTCATGCCAAAAAAAAAAAAAAAAAAAAATCAAATCGCAAAAATTGTCAATCTATCGCTTAAAAAAATCACAAAATTTATCAATCAGTCACAGAGGAAAAAGAAAATCAACAATTGGTTGTGAGGGAAAAATGAAATTTGTCATATAAAAAAACCCACAAAAATTACCCAATTGGTAGAGTAAAAAGAAAAGTACTGCAAAATTCATCAATTGTGGGGAAAAAGTTGCAACATTCTTCCTTCATTCTTCAGAAAAAATCGTGAAGATTGCCAGTTGATCATGAGAAAAAACTCAAAATCCTTTAATCGGTTGCTTTAAAATATTGTGAAGTTCATATGTAAACTGTCGGAAATTCCTCAAACAGTCGTTGGAAAAAAACTCGAAGAAATTCAGAAAATTTTGCAAAATCACGCAAAAGAATAAAAATCCCTTTCTCGGGGGGAAAAAAATCAGTAAGAGTCACATGTCTGTAGAAAAATTTAATGAGGCAGAACACACAGCATTTTTTATTATGCAGCATTTTCCTATTTTGGGAAAGATCCATGAAATCCTGCATGGGATTGCAAATTTTGCCCTCAACGAAATTGTGCTCTCCTCACCCCCCCCCCCCCCCCCAAAAAAATCATGGCATGTTGGACAGCGTTAATAAAATACATTAAATGTTTTCCCACCAACCGAAACATTGATAATTTTATTGTCAGTGTTATGTGAATGAATTTCTACCTTTTTGGAAAAAGCTTTTTAAAATAGGATTACACATATTATGTGTTTTGAAATTTATTCACTCTGACTTATTGGGAATTAATCATGAACTTTTCTTTTGATTTAGTAATCTTAATGGTCTTCAGATTTTCAAGTGGAAATTGTTTAGAAATCTATTGGTATATATCATATGATAGGGCATAGAGAATGTTATTTTGGTGGTTTTTAACACAAATCGCAATCGTTTGTCAACAAACATTGGAAAAACGGTGATAACTTATTTTCAAATATTTTTTGAGTTATGGGGATCCCACAATAAACAATTTAATTAATTTGTAACTCTAACATTGAATTTTAAATTTACTTTAATGTAAGCATTGAAAAATCCATTTATTTGTCAACAGAAACATTCTAGCTAAATAGTTTTAAGTTTTTTTATCCTTTTTCGCGAAAAATCAATCACCTTAAAATGAATTGAAAACTTCCTTTTGTTTAAATTTGTTAATATTTAAAGTTATTTTAGTTAAAACATTGTGATTAAACATTCATTGTATGATATCTGCTTTAAAAATTAATATTTGTCTCAGCCTTTCCAAGTATTAAGTTTTTCATGCTTAATTTAACATATAATTTTTTAAGAGAAATTTTAATGTATGAAGCTATAAGGTACACTGTCAAAATAATTACTGCTAGATTGGATATTAAAATATTTCTATCGTAATCGAAATGTAAACAAAACAAAAGTACAGAAAATTTATTTCTGTTGATCTTTTCAGAAGGTATTCAGAAATTTTCAACTATGAAGCCATAAGGTACTATAAAAATAATTACTGATGCTGGATATTAAAACATTAAGAGATATTTCAAGAGAAATTGAATGGTTCGTAATATCTACATAACAATAGGGTTAAAGTTTCCACTTGTTAGGTTAAATAGGCGGAAAATACAAAGAACACATTAAATCTAAGTAAATCAAAAGAAAAGTTAAAAATGGAATCCCAACAAATCAGATTTAAAAAACAAACAATAAATTAACAAAATACCTAATAATGTGTAATCCAAAAAAATTGTAAACAGAAGACAGCAAAATCTCAGTATTGCTTTAGATCAATGAATACGCGTCGCGTGACGATATCTGTATACAGACAGGAATAATACGGAACTCCCATTGGAGATCAGTCTTAGCACATGCGCTGTTTATCCGAAGTGGGAAGCTTCCTGGCTGAAAGATGATCACCGTACTTGATTTGCGCCATAGTTCCATGGTTTATATTTCAATTCAATGAATCAAGGGAATGACTCGCTATCGCTTGTTTACATTTTACGATAATGTATGTTTTTAACTCGTTTTCTGAAATTCCTTTTCAACTGCGCAAATCATTGAACGGTCATCAGTTTTGAATCTTTTAAAGAAAATTATGTTGAGCAGAAGGGATTTCAGGTAGAAAAGATTTGTATTTAAGCAGATAAGTTTTCTCTTACACATTTCAAATCGTAATTAAGCCTAACGTGGCTTCAGCTTATCGGAGAATGGTAAGATAGATGGGTACAACCCCAGACGCGTTACAATGTGAATTATAATATAGAGATTATTTACATTAAAAGACACTGTTTATATTTATAGGGTCGGATATAGCAGATCCAGCCCAACATTAAGTTTCATGTTATGATATTATCTACGTACTGGTTTATATAATTAAATTACACTCTTCCTTTCTCAATTTATCGTACTCAGCTAAGCTTCTCCTACAGGATAACCATCCACACTCTCGTACATACACTACTCCACACAGGAGTGAATACTTTTCAAAAATCTACATTTTACCTCCAATGCAAGGCTCTAAACCAACCCTCTCTCTCGCACTGTCTCTCACCTATAAAGTAAAGTACAGACAATCCATGTACCTTCATGCAACTCACATGTTAATGGACCAGCCATCTCAGGAGATTATCTTTTGTTCATCCTTCTTTCTTCTCATTATCTGGCTCTCTATTGTTATTCACATCCCAACCTAAATTCCCTATTCTGTTATTTCCTTTTATACAGTAGAGCTTTTCATATGATACAGATATGACTACAATAGTACTCATTCCAATCTCAAAGATAAGAAAAAATGTTTCCCTAACCCAAGTATGTAGATAGTGATATACAGATACTTACAATAAATAAATGAAATAAAATAATTTAATTGTAATTTTTATTAGGCATACGTTCATTAAAGCCAGAGACCTGACACTGTGCTTGAAAAAATTAATAATACTGCTGAACAGTGAATTTTCTAGGCACATTAAAAAAGTCATTTTAGATGTACATGAAATTACCGAACATTAATATTTAAATGGTTTAGAATTAAATAGTGTCTTTCATTTTACTATAACTATATTGTATCTATAATCAATTGTTCTTCAATAGTTGTGTTTTTGAAATTTACCTAAATCTCCATGGTCTCAGAAAAAAAATTCAATTGTCAAATGGTCGCAAAGAAAATTGTAGAAGAAAATTGTGAAAAGAAATCGTGAAACGATCACAAAAAAAAAAAATCGCTAATTTCATCAAATAGTCGCGGAAAAAATTGTTCGTACTTGGGTGCAGTCTGGCACGATTTCATTGAAAAATGGTCAATTTGTGTGTCTCTGCTTGACCCTCTTTTTTTTTTAATCATTTCTGTCCATCAACTGTGAAACTCCTATTTTTTAATATATCAACTAAACAAAAATACATTTTTCTACTGTACTTCATGCATAATGAATTAGTGTAAATAGATTTTTATAAACACTTCACTGTTTTAAAAAATAATTCCTGAAAAAGCTTTAACCCTCTTTACTCCTCTATCGAGTGTGACCCAACAATACTACTTGTTGCTACTGCTACTAAAGAATTAAACATTGATTTCCACTAATTAAAAATAAATAAGTAAACAATAATCTTTACAGTATATTTCTACAACATTTGCACTAGGATTCTACCACAAATATTATAGTATAGAATTAGTGATAGCAAAATGGTGATTGCTATTTTGGAACAATAATTTTCAAAGATTGAAAAACGTCAAAGTAATGTTACCCCTTATATTCATAGGTTTTATAAATATAGAAGCCGTATGGGGCATTCTCACAATCTTTTGACTTTTATGTTGCTGAATAATAATTTTTATTTTATTACATATTCTGGTGGGTTTTTTTATTTCATATACTGGGGAACATCCCACTGCATGATTGCATAACAATATTAACGAGATAAATAAGTTCTGGGCAATGTTGGGGATCCAAATACCAGGAAATCTCCTATTCCGTCCCGTGTCCCTGATGCTGATTTTTAAGTTTGGAGCTGTCTGTATAAAATTGTTTCAATAAAAGTAATTCGATGTAATTTTTTTCTGAAACTGGGACATTTGTTTTATATAAATATGTAGCAAAAAAATAACCTGCACACATTTTTACACTTTACGGTTGATATTATTTTTTGAACTCTATCCCTGGGTTTTGATTCCTTACCACCCCTCCTGCTAAACTTATACAGAAAATAACTTCAGATGCAGCCACAGAATTTTTTTTCAAGTTTTTTCTCATTCAGAAGTATGCTAGAGAAAGAATGTCTAAAATTCTTTGTCAGGAAATTTACTGCAGAATTTAAATCAGCATTTAAATATCAATTTCAAGCATCATGTCTTTATTGGTAGTCTTACCATCCTCAAGGTTTATTCCTGCACTTTTAGAGGTAAATAATTTTTTTTTTATTTAATCCAATGTAAATAACTGTTTCTAAAAATCAATGAACATTGTGGCTATCACTTAGTCTTAACATGATTTACCTAAAAATAGTGCTAATTTTCCTTACCGTCCCATCCTTACCATCCCTTTTTTTCCATTACCATCCCTTTTTTCCTATATCATCCCCTTTTTTCCCTTTCCGTCCCTTCTTTAACACCCCTTTGAGACAATGTTATACCAAAATTTTGTACTAAAAATACTACATTATTATTATTTATTATTTGAATGTCCTGTGGGTACTATGCAAATTCATTGTAAGTAAAAATTTAGAAAAAAATAGAAAGTTATAGTGGTAAAATGGTAAGGAAAATTAAACTCGCAAGTTTAACTTAAACCTCAGTTAAATAAAAAAATTTTCGCTGCTGACCATTTTTTCTTTATTTTGAATCATTAAGGCATTTGTCTATCAGATTAAAATGTTATTTTAGCAAGTTTAATTTCACCAGGTTTTTAATCCTTAAAGTCAAAAGATTATGAGAATGCCCCGTATATTCATACACAGCCACATGCATTTGAAAAATGCATCTTTTTGGATGCATTTGCTTCAGTGTTGAATTCAGGAGGTGGCCCAGGGAGGGGGCATTCCTCCCAGAGCATTGAGATGTCACCCCTGGAAGATTTGAGATTTTGTTTTCAATGGTCAAAAAGTACAATCCCCCCCTCCCCCCAGAACTCTATAATGTCCCCCCCCCCCCCCCCCCCGGAGCTACAGAAATCCCTCCTGGAAAAAATTGTCTGAATCACTGGTTTGCTTAGATTTAATATCAAAATTCAATTTAAAAAATTTAATATTAGAAAATCAGTCAGCATTACATTTTTCCCAATTCTGATTGATAAGTTTGCATAGTTAATACAAGTGTATGATTTTCTGAAAACTTCAGATAATCATTAAAGGTAGCCACACAACAAAACATTATTAATACTTTCTGGACTTGAGAAGAAATTTAGTTTTGCATTTATTTCTCTACATTGTGTTTTATTATTCATCTTTATTTGTAGTTTGTGTTTAAAGTTTTATTAGGGTCTGATGTTGTAATCTGGGTATGAAAAGTCTTTTTTGATTTTTAAATCCGTTTTTTTTCCCTTTAAAAAAAAGGAAAATATTTTTATTAATAAATATTTTATACAATACATTCCTTTATGTTAGTATCCCATCAATATTTTTTTTAAATATAATGAATTAAATGTTTTATAGTGTCAGTATTATAATGCTGTTTTGTTATCCACATTACTCAGGCATGAGGTAAAGTGGGTAGTTGAACTTATGTATTGGACATTAAAATAAAAATTTATGCATAATACAAATAAATTTATTTTGTTATTATTCAATTATTACAAAATCTACCCAAACTTTGGTAGGAAAAATAGACATTTAATAGAGAAAAAAAATATACATTAACAGAATAATGGCTTTGATTATCAATTGTAGGCTCTTGAAGTATTCTGACAAAGTTGTAAAAGGCAGGTGTATCTCAACATCCTTTTCACAGCAATACCCAATTTTTGACTTAAAAGGCTATAAATGTTTCTTTTCACCTGTTCTTATAACTTCGACAATGAACTGAAGCATTGCTCTTTTGATTGAGCATATCCAAGACTTGCTGGATTTTATTTACATTTATTAGTTCACTTAAATCAGCATATTGCTGACATGATTTTTGTCTTATGATAAATCTGTTGCCTTTGCTTTTACTAGGTTTTTGGTTTTTCAGTTCTTATTGGTCTTGAAATAAGTTTGTATTAAATTTAAGACATCATTTATGTCAAATGGGTAACCATATCTTTCCAAAAATTATAAACCCTCAGATTTCTTCTTCAAAAATAAGATAAGTTTTTCAACCTTCTCATAAATGTGTTGGATTTTTCACAAACCATTTTCTTTAAGTTTCATATAGAATAGTTAATTCTTTAGATGTTGTATAAACTAATTTTTCTTTTTCAACTTTTCTCAAAGCTAATTCCAAAGTTGCATCTGAGTAGCTTTTTGTAGTATGGTTCACATATGTCCTAGGCACGTTTACCTAAATATGTAAAAAAAAAAAGAGCCCAAATAAATTAACATATCACAACTTACTTTAAGTACAAGCATATTATACACTTTATTCATTTTCTTTATGTTAATATTCACTATTTTAAAATATATATAGATATTGATTGCATTTTTTAGTATACTTACAACTGGAGTGTAAAAAAATCATGATTAAAAAAAAAAAAAGAAAAAAAAATCTGATTTTTCTAATTTAAATTGGATGATTCTATGATTTTTTTCCTGCATTAAAATACGAAATAGCTATCAATACTTTTATATTTCCAAAACAATTAAACCTCTAATTGTTACCCTAGTCCAGGGACGGCGAACCTATGGCACACGGGAGATTATTTTCGGCATGTTATAGACTCATGTTCTAAATTAAAATATTAAAGGGCTTGCATGTAAAACAAGGTTATTAACAAAATGCAATTTTTGATGCATTCAATTTTCAAGTTTTGTAAAGAAAAATTCAAACAGAACTATTATGATTGTTTCCTGCAAAACAGCTGAGTTGATACTTCTGTTAACTTATCTGCAACATTTTTTGCCTGATAGATTTTATTTTATTGGACTCATGAGCAAATAGTTTTCATTTTGTAAATTCCTTGAGTACAATTTCTGTACTTCTAAAAAGTTGACCAAGCAGTTAAACAATTTTACAGAAAAACAAAACACTCCAGCCTTTCATAATAGGCAAAACACACAAATTGCACTATTTTGAATTTAGACTTGATGAGTTTTTCTAAATTAGGTATTAGGTTGGTTGTTGCTGTCATACAGATTTAATAAACTGAAATACAACTTTATAAATCCCAATGTAGCTCAATATTGGCTCAAAAAATTTTGAGAATAAGAGATAATTAGGAAATTATTGGAAAGTAACGATCATAATCAAAAATACCGATGGTGAAATTATGATAACTTGGAATTTCAAATTCAATTCCATACAAGAACTTTTTTAACAAAACCATTTTGATATTTTTTTCTGATAGTTATTTATTTATTTATTTTTTTTTTTCAGAAATGGAAAGTAAGTCGAAATCTGTTGTCAGGTGGTTCCAATTCAGCTTGTACTTTCTTAAAGAAAAATTGAAATACGAAACTTACCTGAATTATTTGGCATCTAAGACAGTTCCATCAAAACATGTCTGGCAATTTCCCTGAATTTTGATAACTAAATCTCAAAAAATTCCATGACCAAACAAGCATACAATGAAACTTGCTATTTATTTCCGCAATTCTTTGTCAAAATTACCTATTTTTTTGCAGTCGTTCGATAAAGTTTGCAATTTTTTCTAGAGACCACTCGACAAATTTCTTGTCATTTTTCATTCTTCTTCCCAGATTTTCCATAACTTTTTAGAAAATATTTGTAAATTTCATGAATTTTTCTATATATTTTTAAAATTCCCTGACTTTCCCTGATTACTTTGAAATTCCCTGACTTTCCATGTCACTGGGAACCCTGTAAGACACAAAAAGAGAAATAAGATTTTTTAAATACTACGTTACAAAATGCTACCCATATATCTTAAAATCAATATTTTTATTAATTTTGCTACTTTGATCCCATTAAATTGGTTGTCACGTCATGATCATGTAAAATATTTTTTGGAAAAGATTGGCATGCGGATGTGAAAAGGTTCGCCAACTCTTCCCTAGTCTATGTTTTTCAGCTTTACTTAATTATGATTATTAGTTAGCAATTACAGTAATTATAAAAACTGCATTAATTTTCATTAGTTAGTAGTATAAAATAATGTTATATACATTAATATTTTGTAATAATTATGTAGAATCATATTAAATACTACTGATATTTATATTTATTAAAATTATTAAAAACTGCATTTAATATGTTTAAAATATTAACACTGCTTAAAATTAATAATTATTAAAGAATTATATAATGAAGAAAATAATGTATATTTTTATGCTTTAATTACTATGATAAAATAATTTAGTATTCATTATAAAAAGAAAAAGGGACAAGGTACTAGTTCCCCAAAAAAGCACTAGTTTAGAAAAAAGGGCTTTATTTCATGAGGCAATGTATTAATAAATATGTTTAGCATTGAAATAAGGAAAAAAGTGTATAATTTTTTAATATGATATATAAAGTAGCATTAATTTTTAATGATTTTATGAATTACAAATTGAAAAAGACAATTAAATATGACATGATTTAATAATATCCCGCTTCGCCTAAAGAAATAAAAAGTTCTATAATTTTTACAAAGTCTTGAGCACATGGATTTAGAAATAGTGTGGTATGGAAATTTCTTTACAAGAAATCTCTGGGTACAAATAAAGGTGAATATAAGTATTATTTTATAACAAAAATCAGGATGCATTTGGCAATTTTAAAAGGAGCAGGATGCTATGACCTTAAAAAATGACCTAAAGGGAACAGTAAGTAATTACAGAATTAATAAAATCTGCAAATAAGTATAATTTCATTAGTTAGTAGCACAAATAACAAAGCAAACAAATATCATTTGTGGCTTGTTTTGCATTTGCACTTACAAAAATTACTGTTAATTGCCTAAATGTAAACTTACATGTACTCGTATGATATTTTTTGGTAGAAAAAAAATTATGAAAATGAATTACACCCATTCATACACGCATACAGAGTAAATATAAGAATAGCCAGTTATATCTGAAATCCTCAAAATATGAAATAGCAGCATTATTACCACTCAGTACGGTTTAATAGCATTCAGTGTTCAAATAAATAAATAAATATATATATATATATAAAGAAAGTTTTACTACTTTTTCAGTCCCTGACTAATTTATTTATTTGGTGTATATGAGTTCAAAAGTAAAAAAATAAAAATAAAAACATTTATTGAACTTCTATCAAAGAAAATTTTTCTGTTCTGAACAGTTATATACCAATTAGTTCTTTTTCTCTTATACCGTAATTTAGGGAAGAAATGGCGTGGCGTTTAAGAGTTAAAATTCCCAAAATGCAGCATTTACACCAGGGCGGCGTTTTGTGGAAAATATTCAGTGTTTCAAAAAAAAAAAAAAATTGCTTTTTTTTCTTTTCTTTTTCTCCGTGATTGTGATGTTGCCGACCATAAATCAATGAAGGCAATACATCATGAGTCGTCCTTTTCCAAGCAATATGCAGTAAGCAGGGAGGGACAATAGAAGCTTTCTTTTACTGCACTGCACTAACATAGAACTGGAAAGCCGGTTTTTCTGAATTTTGCAGTTGAAATTTCTCTTTTGTTGGTACATTTGAGTTCAGTTACAATTCACTATTATATTTATCAGAAAGGAAATATTTTGTTAATGTCATTGATTGTTTTAACTTTTATTATAACGATCTCTCATTAGAGGAGGATTTTGAAATTCACTTTCTGATGATGACCTGATAACACAGATTTTTAAAAATCTTTTTGATTATATATTAAATAATAATTTTGGAAGTTTATTTTTAAACGAATTTTAAATTCTCTCTTATAACGATCCCCCATTAGTGCAGAATTTTGAAACTGCCATTCTTTCGATGAAATTATATCCAAGAAATTGTTTAATATTTTGGATTATTCAATGATAATTTTAGAAGCTTATTTTTTAAGTGAATTTTAAAAACTTCCTTATTAGCATGGAATATTGAAACTCCTATTCTTACGACGACCCAATACAGCACACTTTAAATTTTTTTTTAAAGTTTAGTTTTTAAATGAATTTTAAAAAGTCTCTGTTATAACGATCCTCCATTAGTGCTGGATTTTGAGACTCCCATTCTTACGATGACCTGATAGCCAAGAAATTGTTTTATATTTTATTCAATAATAATTTTGGAAGTTTATTTTTTTATGAAGTTTATTTTTTTAAGTGAATTTTAAAAGCTCTGTTATCGATCTTCCGTTAGTGTGGAATTTTGAAACTTCTGTTCTTACGACAATCCGATAGCGCAGTTTGTTTTTCTTTTTGATTATTTATTAGTACAGTCGAACCCCGTTATAACGAACTTCAAGGAACCGAAGGTTTTGTTCGCTATATCCGGTGGTTCGCAATATCCGAACCGTCAAGAAAAATGTTAGAGTTCACAAAATGTATAACTCATTAGTTGCTATGTGTATATTTAATAATGATGTATTAAAAAAAGGTAAAATCTATTAAATATAGCCATTAAAGAATTAAATTGACTAAATTCGATTACATTAAACTAACACAATACTAATTAAATTAACTAACAATGAAGACAAACATAAATAAATTAAACAAAAACATAATTTGAAGAACAAATTAAAAAAAAAACAAAATTTATTTCCTACATTGTTTAAGCCCAAGAAGGGACAGATATTAAGTTATTTCATTCAATTAGTTCTACATTTAATGTTAAATTTTTGTAACAAATTAGTTAAGCCAATGGAAGATTAAAAAATAAACATAAAATTCATACAGTATGATACTTAAAACACCCTAAAAAATTAGATTCCGTTCAAATGAAATCGAAAAAAATCTTAAACTTCTTCCATTTTTAATTGAAAATATTTGTATTGCAGATTTTGTATTATGTTTATGACAATTGTGCATAAAATGATAAGAATTTGTTCTTCAAATTATGTTTTTGTTTAATATGTCAAGTTTTTTAATAACTACTGCACTCAGACGAATGCATTTCAAAATTTATAGAGAGTATCATCATCATCAGGCTTTGATGTATGCGGTATTGCATCACAATGTGTGGTGCAGTTTACCAATGTATAATTCAAAATGTTTCACCACTGTAGTAATGCAGGTTGCGGTAGTTTGGACAAAAACTTCTAATCTGAACGTAAAAAATCTATAATCAAAACATAAAAAATAATTCCACTTAAATTTATATACCCTATTTCCCACTCAGGAATGCTATAAATGCAAAAATAAATTGTGTTGAATTCTTACTGCTAATATTTTAACAATATTATAGCTGTGATACAATAAAAAATAAAAGTTTTACTTAAATTTTTAAACCTTATTCTCTCCCAAGGGGTGATGTAAACACATCAGAAAATTATTACCTAAGTTTAGCTTGGGGTATAAATATTTATCATCTCGGAAAAAAGAATACATTTTAAAACTTAAGTTATGTAATTCCCCACTAAGTTCGCTACCTGCGTAAAATTAGCTATCCATTAGAAACTTTTTACTAAAATCTAAACTTGACCAAAGCAAAAACTTATTCTGAAAATATCCTTTTTATTTCCACTATGACACCATGTTCATCTTTTTAATTTTTGAAAAAAAAAAAAAAAAAACTAGCTCAATTTAATATTTTACATGAAAATCTTTCAACTAAAAAAATTAATTATTATTACGGCTTTTGACATTTTTGCAACAATGAAGTAAAAATGTCACATTTTCTATGAAAAATGTCCATTGATTTTCAATGAAAAAAGCAAAAATTGGAATTATTAAGAAAAATATTTGAATAATGTAAAAAAAGAAATTGGTCCATGTTTCTCTCTGGGTTATAATTCACCCGTACAAAAAGGCATTTTACCATTCGTTTTGACCCCGACGTCAGACAAACGTTTTTACACTTTAAATTTATAATATCTTTAGAATTAGTAAAGAAAAAAAATGAGTGGCATCAGGGATAAAAAGGTGGGAAGAAAAAATGAAAAAGTTAAGGCTTTCCCATGTTAAATTAACATTGAGAAGTGACACTGGAAATAAATAAGTATTGCGCTGCCGCGCAATACTTAAATTAATTTTACCTTTAATTGTTGCTCACTGTTTTGATACAGAAATAATCGGTAATTTTCTACTGACGATGCCGATTTCAAAAACATATTATGAATTTCTTTGTCTAGTACATCAAATGACTCCAACACTCTTTCTTCTACTGTTTGTGTTTGTGTAGACAAAAACTTATTAATTACACGCATCGCTTCTGTAGCATCTGAGATTGTGGGGATTTCGTCATTTATGTGGTCCTCTTCATCACCATCATATGCAGAATCTTAGATTTCAGAAGGATTTATTTTAACTTCTTCCACAATCTCTTCATCTGTCGGATCTTCACATGTAATAACTTCATTGCATGTTTCAAACAATTGCATATCACAAACTGAGAAAACAGCTGTGATCAGGAATAAGGGAAAATGACTGACGGGTGGGCGAGATCACACCTGCAGAGTGGCTTTCGTAAAAGCGAAAGAATGCAGTTGTTTCTCCATTTTTTTTAAGACTTATCGCTGATTTGCCCCATGTTTCACTAGCTGGCATACATTTTCTTATGAAATTGGAGTCGAAGTGTCCTGTTCTCACAACTTTGGAAAAAAAAAAAAAAACATGGTCGACTGGACAAAAAAGTTCGTTATAACCGATTCTTAAGATTTCGGTGGTTCGCTATAAAAGGATAAATTAGCATTAAATAAAATAGGAAAACGACGGGACCAAAATTTTCGTTCGTTACATCCGGGAGTTCGTTATATACCGGGTTCGCTATAACGAGGTTCGACTGTAATAGTTTAGGAAGTTTAGTTTTTAAACAAATTTTAAAGTGTCTGTTATAACAATTCCCCTGTAGCTTGCGATTTTGAAATTTCTGTTTTTACAATGACCTAGTAGTGCAGTTTAAGTCTTTTTAATAATTTATTCAATAATAATTTTGAAGTTTATTTTAAATGGATTTTAATGTTGTTGTTCGATCCCCTGTTAGTGCGGTGTTTTGAAATTCCTGCTCTTATTTCTGTTTGCGTGGCTGTTAGGTGTAGTTTTTGGAATACCCTGTTATTTGCTACAATTTTTTGCTTTATTTTGAAGTTTTATGTATCCTATCAAATAGTTGTTCTTTTGGTGGTTTCTTGATGTTTTTTAAAATAGGATGAACATTACCTGTTGGTAAATCTTTGATAAATTGAACCGGGATGAATTATTTAATTTTAATTGTACATTTTAAAAATAAATGCAGTTAAAATTATTGTTCAAATAAATGTGGTTAAATTGATTTAAAAATGAACATTTTTCCCCTAAAGTTTCCATATGCTGCCCCATTACCAAATGAACCAACAAGAACACTGAGGGCTCTGCTTAATGTCAGAAAAGAATCCTTGAAATTTGTAAAGTATGTATAACTCTTTTCATATTTTCTTTTGTATTTTTTTAATGGTTTGGAGGGGTTTTTTTTTTGTTCACATATTGTATTTTTACTCTCTCTGGGAAAATTTTTTTTAAATGAAAGTTATTTTTTTAGTGCAATGTGATGGGTATGCTTAATAGTATTTTAAAACCCTGACTGTGACATTATTTACTCAGCCATATCTTACATTCTTTGAGTATTTTTGTTAGCTAATCTAGTTGAAACTTTTGATATTGAGCTTTATGCCACCGTGATTCATTATTTTATAGTTAGTGTAGAGTATGTTTCTTTCATGCATTTTGAGACATGAATTTTATGATGTATGTTCTGTTTGAAATCAAATCAAATGCCAATCATGTTAAATATTTGTTAATTAGAGCAAATTCTTAAATAAAAACTAGCTGTATTATTAAAAAATTATTGACTGCATTAGAAGATAAACATTTCGTAATGATATTAAAGTCATGATGGAAAGTGCCCTATAATTTGTATGTGGTGCATGATTTTCCTTTTTCACTTCATTTTATACTGAAAAAAAATTTAAGAAAAAAAGGTTTGATACTGTTGTATGCTAAATTTGTTCTTCCTGTTTATGCTTTAAACACTCAAATGCTCAGGAGTAGTCGATTTAACTCTGACCAAATGATTAAATTTGATTCAAACCAAAAATTTCTTCATAAAAATAAATGAAATGTAAACAACACAGAAATAAGTTAAAATTATATTTAAATAAAAATTATGGTGTAAAATATCTTTATAGAGCATTAGCAAAATTTCTGGCAGTTCTAATGTTAAAAGGCTGTGTAATCACTAAGCCTATTTTTAAGCACACATAAACCAAAATTTTTTTTTAGTTTGAAACCTCTTTCAGATGAATATCCTGGAATTATAATGAATCGTGTTGCAAAGAACTTTCCCAGAGCCCTCCTTAGTAAAAGTGAGGCCCAGTGCAAACATTTTCCTGAGACCCTTTCCTTCCAAATTAGTTACTGCCCCCCTCCCCCCCACATACATTATAAATAATCATTGATATGATGGTTTCTGTTTATCTAAAGTCAAGCACTTGCTTCTTAACCCCTTTGCTATGAGCATCCTTTACAGAATTTTTAATATTTTATCACCAGTTTAAAAAGTGAGAATTTTTGCCTAATTGAATAGGGCAAATATTAAGTAAAAATAGATTTTGAATTAAGAATTACTACGGTAGGAAAATCACAGATCCTGAGAACTTTATGAGCCACATATATGTGACACTTATTACAAAGAGCAGTTTATAAACTTCAAAATAACAAATGATTAACAAGTGTGTACCATTGGCTATATCCAGCAATCTCAGCCATGTAACTGGAGCTTACTTTGATACCTCATTAGTTTATCTTAAAAGTCTGCATGGGTCCATGCCTAGCCTGAAACCCATGCCCTGCCCAAAATCAGGCTTACATTTTCTGCAGACTCTGATTGCGCCGAACCAGGACTTCATAGTTTCCAGGTCAGCCCAAGCCAGTCTCACATTTTTCTGCAGACTCGTACCAGGCTTGGCATAGACTTAATTTTATCTGGGCTGAGTTGGGCCTTGACTTTATTTTATGTGAAACAAGTATGTTCTGTGCTTTATTCTTTCCAGGAAAGAAAACTGGCCCAACACCATGTCGATTTTTTTAAAAAAAGTAAAAGCGCTAGTCAGTTTTTGTTTAACAAAATCTTTAGAAATTTAATTTGGTTTAACATATTACTACAAAATACGTTAAAAAAAATTTTTTTTTCCTTATAGAGCTTCAAAATTATGATTTTCCTTCACCGTCTCTTACTTTCATTCTAAACAACATTAATTTTGTTTTAAATAAGTGTTCTGGTACAGCCGTAGAAAATAAATGCACCAGGCCATATATTTTATTATCAAATAATCGCAGAAATATTTCACAGATGCCAATCACTAAGAATTTTGCCTACTTTTTGAATATGAATGCAATTTTTGAAATAAGTATCATCTATATATTCAAAATTGTGCCAACATTAATTTTCATATGTTAACATCCACTTTAGACATTCTATTTGATTTCGTTAAATAAAAGCAGCTCCGAAAAAGGTTTTGCTTACATACTTTTTCTTAAATCTTCGCTGAGTTTGAAGTAATCAAAGTTTGAGGATGCTAATTTTAAATACACATGTCAAACATTAATTGATATCTTTTGAACAAATCATCTAATTCAAATGTTTCTCTTTTAGTAAGATACAGTGAGCTGACCCAAATTTATCCAGGTATTTTTTCGATTTGGAAACATGTTTTTAATCATGAAAACTATTAATAAATGTGAATTTTAGGTTCTTAATAATTAGACCAATTTTACAAATAAGTTATGTTTAATAAATATTCTAAGCTGCAAAATTTAACAATATTTACAGTAAAAGTATGTACAGGGGGATTCTGACCATAGAGCTCTGCTTGAGGCTGTCTGCCTCTGCCAAAAGTACAGCTTGCTCTGACCGAGAAGACTCTGGATTTTCCCCACATGTTAACTATTTTAATTAGTATAGGCATATGGTTTTCATCAACCTTGATCACTTCACCAGATTGGTTTTCTATAACTGTAACTTTTTACATCATTCATTAGCAAGAGCTGGCCTGTTGCTATGATGTTGTTGCTAGGCAATGTGCTAAAACTGTCGAGAACCCAAACATGACATACATTTATATTAAACTGTTATGAATTGTTATGAACTGATTTACATTATTTTTTTCATAAAAAGAATCACACTTACATGTTTTTTGAAAACATGGCTATGTGCTTTTAAAACTTCTTCCTATTATTAATTCTTGAGTTATGGAAAAATTTTATTGTTCAACGGCCTGTGGTAAACACTGGCATCCACAGAAAAGAAAATCTTAGAAAGTAATTGGGAAAAAAATTGTGAAACTTTCTGCTAACTACTTACTAAAGTGAGTTTATTTTATATTCATAATTTCTAAATATTTTTCTAGTAACTAATTGAATGATCCTAGTACTTTTTCCTTGTAAGATCTTAATTTTATTTTTCGAAATTTATGGAAAAAACCCTAATACATTTTCTTTCAAACTATGAATATTTTAGAAAAAGTATATAAACTATATCTTTTCCTGGGTTGTCTTTATCGAAGGAGCTCATATAAAATATATCAAAAGTGAGTGTTACTTTTAAAAAAATCAAAGTTGGAACAATTTGTATATGTAGATGACCACTATTTAGGAAAATCCATTCAGAAAAGTCTTTCTCCCTGCAATCTTTGAGATTATTTGCTCATATATATTTTTTGATTAATTTTTGATTAACTGCAATTTTTTTATCAAACGTGTTTTAATGATATATAAGTATACTATGCCAAAAACTGCTTGCGTAAGCTTTAGAAAAATATATCATTCATTGCTCTGCCTTTTAAAATGTGTAGAGGAAAAAGGATTTTTAAATCAGAAGTAATATACATGATGTTTTAAACCTATATTCGGTATCCCGGGAAGCCTGGGCTTATCCCCTTTTATTTTAAGACTTTTAATTTTAAGATAATGTTTAAGAAATAGCTATATGTTTTGTATCTGTATTCATAATATCTAATGCCCAATTTCATTGATTTTTTACATGGGCAGGGCCAATAAGGTTTATGCACGAGTCAGGCTGGGCTAGGTGTGGCCATTTTGGCCCATGTAGACACATGGCTTTTTTTGTTCAGTAGCATAAACAACTTCAATTTCATTCCTTAAAAATCTACATTTGCAACTTCTTGCATTTTAAATATCGTATGCTGAGAAAAGGCAAGAATCAGCTTTCCTTTTCAGTGTCAAGTTTAGATTTTAAAACACATAATATAAATACACTTGATAAAAGTAAAAATGTTATACGAAATAAAGTGAATTGCTCAATGAATGCCTATTATTCTAACATTTATTAAGCAATTTTTAAATGTTTAAAACTTTTTATTAAATTTAAAAAAAAGTATTTTTTTCCGGCATGAGGCCTCCACAGGCGTAAGGCCCTGTGTAGTCATACCTGTCTCACACCAGGACAGCTCTGCACTTTCCCTCTAGGCAATAACATTTGTTAAAAAGAATGAAATCTAATTTGATAAAATGTTCTTATCCCCACCCTCTCCTTTAATTTAGAAATTAAAAATGTTAGATTTTTTTTTCATTACAAATAGTTGTAGGGTTGGTAAGCCCATTCAGTAATAAATCAGCTTTATTATTCATTGGTTTACCCATCAGTGTTTTGTCTTTTATGTGATAATTGTGAACAGGTATACATATTTTATGCACTGCAGATGAATAGTTTCACATTTAGAAAATATTATTTAGACACTTTAAATATGGCTGTTTATGATTAACATTTTTTTTTTTTTTTTTTTTTTTTAATGATTTAGACCTCCAGAAACAACTGATCGTGGAGGAGAACGAACTTCTGAAGGGAATTCAGTTTCTAACTGTTCTTATAATATTGAATTCTCTTTCGACTCTGATGTTAGGTGTTCTATTACCATTAAGTATTTCTGTACAGAGGAAGTAACTCCAAATGGAACTACGTATGTTGTTTTCTTTGGTGTTTTAAAATCTAATTTATGAGTTTGGAGTTTGGTAAATGCTTTTATGTATTGTTATATAGAAAATGCATTCAAATTTTGTGAATGTTTTTATGTATTGTTATATTGAAAATGCATTCTGATTCCTAGAAACAATTTCTTTCTTTATTTGAGATTACTTTCTTTTCCTAACAGATAAGTACTGCATAAATGTAAAAAGTTATTATGTTATCAGTATGGGTACTTATTATGAAAAGGTATTTTGATTTTTGTGAATTTTTTAAGCTAATAATTGATTTATTTTGAGCTAATGTATTTGCAACTTATTATATTACTGATCAGGAAAACAAATTACAGTAATATGCTGAATCAATTCATACTTAAGCCTGTGTGATCTTTTTTGATTGAATATTTAAAATTTAGGAAACTGTTTAACCCTCTGGCTGCCCACAAAAAGGCAAAAATGTAATGTTGCTTTCTCTGTAATTTTTAAAAAATGCTAAAAAAGATGATTTTTCAAACACAATATAAGAAAATTAAGTATATTAACATAATCCTTGGGAGTATTAATCATAACTCAATAATTTAAAACTGTATTATATCTGTAGAATTCTATTAATTGAAATAATGATCCTATTGCAATAAAATCTATAACTTATTGAACAGATATATTTGTTCACGGTGCTAAGAAGGTTAATATTAAACAATTTTCCTTTTGTATGATTTCATTTGTGTTTATCACTAGATTAGATAATATCACAAAGATGAGAGAAGCACAAGGTATTACATGTTTGCAAAATTAATACAGTATGGAACCATTTATCTGGAAACCAGTTAACCGGAAAACCTGTTATCCAGAACCATATTTCTAATAGACTTATTTCAGAATCTTTGCAGAAAAAGTGCCATACACTGCCAATTTGATATATGCATTGCTTGAAACAATTTAAGAAGCATGATATAACTTGATGCCAGCATCTAGGATTTGAAATGGAAACACATTTAGTTATATTTTTGATGTTTTAATTTTTATGCAGAGGAAATAGAAGAATTTTTGTTTCCAAGGGATTCCCATAAATTACCTTCTTTCAAACTCTGATTAACTTTTGATCTTACTTGCATCTGATTCTAATCCGAGTAATCTAATAATTAATTTGAAATCAGAAATAATGTCGCAGCCACATATATTCCACAAAACTTATCAAATGGATGTTGCTTTAATGGCCAACCAGTTAGCCAGAAAAACCAGTTATCCAGAATACACTTGGCCCCAACCATTCTGGATAAAATGGTTCTGTACTGTATATGTTTTTGATAACCTCTTGTCTCCTCAATTTTTTCATTTTAATATTTTGGTTCAGAAATTGAGAGAAGAAATGAACACAAACAATTTTTTTTCTCTTTTGTTGATATTTATCACTTACTTTTCAAAAAGAAAAGTTGCAATTAAGTCAGGTTAATCTGCATATTAAAAGATCTCTAAATGAACTTAGAATCACAAAGATGGGAGAAGTACAAGGTATTACATGTTTGCAAAATTAATACAGTATGGAACTGGTTATCTGGAAACCAGTTAACCAGAAAACCTGTTATCCGGAATCATATTTCTAATAAACTTATTTCAGAATCTTTGCAGAAAAAAGTGCCATACACTGCCAATTCGATATATGCATTACTTGAAACAATTTAAGAAGCATAGTATAACTTGATGCCAGCATCTAAGATTTGAAATGGAAACACATTTAGTTATATTTTAGATGTTTTAATTTTTAGGCAGAGGAAATAGAAAAATTTTTGTTTCCAAGGGATTCCCATAAATTACGTTCTTTCAAACTCTGATTAACTTTTGATCTTACTTGCATCTGATTCTTAATCCGAGTAATCTAATAATTAATTTGAAATCAGAAATAATGTTGCAACCCCATATATTCCACAAAACTTATCAAATGGATGTTGCTTTAATGGCCAATCAGTCAACCAGAAAAACAGTTATCCAGAATACACCTGGCCCCAACCATTCTGGAAAAAATAGTTCTGTAATGTACATGTTTTTGATACCCTCTTGTCTCCTCAATTTTTTTTATTTTAATATTTTGGTTCAGATGAACACTAGCAGATTTTTTTCTCTTTTGTTGATATTTATCACTTACTTAAAAAAAAAAAAAAAAAAAAAAAAAAAAAAAAAAAAAAAAAAACAGTTTGCAATTAAGTCAGGTTAGTTCTACATATTAAAAGATCTCTAAATGAACTTAGAATCCAGCCCTTCCTCCTATGAAAGCCATTAAAAAAATATGATAATGCAGCATCATGTGAAGAATGACAAAATATGTAGCAGAAACACACAGAAACAAATCACTGCAGACCAATGGCTCATATAAAATTTCTACCCCTGAAACTTCCAATTTAGGCAGTCTAAAATGTATTGTAGATAATTTACTCAAAACTAATGAAACTTAAAGAAATTATTCTTTTCTCACTTTTATATTTGCAAATGCATTTATCACTTCATTGAGATTGGTTATGCTGTCTGATTCTATGGCCAGCCATACAAAATTGAATAGTCATGATTGAATCTGTGCTATCTGCAAATATTCTAATCAGTTTTAAAACTGAAATTATTTTCCTGCAGAACAAATTTTTACTGGAGCACACTCTCCACATTTGAGTAGATATCTTTTTTTTCCTTTGAAGCCAATATCCTGCAGAGAAATAAAAAGGAGGATAACTTGTCACTATCATAAAAAAAACATATGGTTTTTAAAATAGGTGCATCATTTACCAAAGTTGCTCTCCATTTCAGAATAAAGTTTTTATGAATGCTGTGTCAAAACTATTTATCTTTCTGAGAAGAGCCACTGCTTCATGTCTAACTTTTTTTTTCATTTTCTGAAATTATTTTTAAGGAATATAACACTGCTTTTGAATCTGCATGCAGTCTATTACAAGCATCCTCACATCATTGAGTTATTGACAATGATTTTAATGTCATACATGCAGTATTAAAAAATGTTTCCAGCGTGTCCTGTCTCCTTGTAGAATCCTCATGTACCAACCAAATTAAACAAGGGGTCTGAACATTGAAGGGAGAAAATACCTGTCTTATCTGGTAGTTTTGAATGTAAACCTGAATATATCAATCATATGATTAACCTCTGTAGTTGTAGAGTTTCATTTAATGTAGAATAAATTCTAAAGAATTCAAAGCTGCTACAGAAGTATTTTCAACAGGCTTTCATTTTTTAATAAAACAACAAAATCGTTTTGTTTTCTGAAAATTTGTTGTTTTCAACTGAGAGTCATCTTCAGTTAAATAATTACACTTAACTTCAGAAATGATAGAGCAGTTTTATTGTAGTTTAAAAATTTCTTTAAATGATTCTACGGTAGGTAAATACAGTATGGAACCATTTATCCGGAAACCAGTTAACCGGAAAACCAGTTATTCAGAATGATATTTCCAATTGACTTATTTTGCAAAAATGAGCCATTCAGTCCCAGTTTGATATTTAAACATTACAATATGCATGATGTAACTTGATTCCAACAACTGAGATTTGAAATGGAAGCATATTTAGATACATTAGAGATTTTCATTTTTAAGCAGAGGAAACAAGGGAGTTTTTGTTTCCAAATTATTTCTATAAATTGCCTTCTTTTAAACTGATTAATGTCTGATCTTGTTTGGACCTGCTTCTTTCTGAATAGTCTAATAATTAATTTGAGATCAAAACAGTGTCATAGCCACATATATTCTACAAATCTGACCAAACAGATGTTGGTTTAATGCCCAACCAGTTATCCAGAATACATCTAACCCCAATGATTCCGGATAATTGGTTCCATACTGTATATATTTTTTCCCAGTCTTTCTCTTTCCTTGTTTATCAAATAACTATGAAATGGAAGAATGCCTAAATCTGCATAATCTGTCTAGCAATATATCCTCTTTTGTACTATATAATTCATGCCCTTATTTCTTAAGAATTCACTACTAGATTTCTCCCTATGGAAAAGTCTGTCATTGGGTTGATAATAGAGAGCTCATAGCTTTGACATTTATTTTGATATCTCTGTATTCAATTTTGTACTTTGAGGGCTTTAATTTATTGCAATCATTAGGCATGTTTCAATTATTGAAGTGTTACTAAATTATAAATTATAGTATTTAATAACTTATATTTTTAATTGGCTGTTAGAAAAACTGGCAATGGTTTAATAAATTTATCTATAATTGTAGGTTTTTGTTTTATAACTATGTTGATAGATATCAAATCATATATACTTTTTAGATATACACCAAAAGATCCATCAATGAATAGCGAGACACTCCATTTTAAAAAAGGTGTCAACCAGATTTTTACCCAAGTTTCTCACGTGTTTGATCCTAGTAAATATAGTGAAGATATGGTGAGGTTAATTTTTATTTTTATATGTTTTTAAATGTTTTTTATATCATAGTTGCAACAGTGTCACCATTGAAAATGCAATTGATTATATTAGATTTATCTGGAAAGTTCTGATAATTTTTTTTGTATGTAGAAATTTCAGCTGTATACGGATCTTTTTATCTTTTAGGAATAAAAGGTCTTGAATTCAGAAAAGTTCATTTTGACAGGTTGAAACAAACTCGGTATTGAAAATGCTGCTATATATCGAAAACAGGGTTGTTTGTTATAAGTCAGCCTTATTTAAATCACAATTTAAACCATGATTTAAATCAAATGATTTTTTTTTAAATTCTACCCAACCCCCATTCCTCCAGAAAAAAAATGACATTATATGTAAAATAAAACAAGCATTTTTATATTTAAAACGTAAACATCTCATCACTTTTGCACCACTATGACATCATTTTCACTGACTTTTCACTTTCGACCATGCTAAGCCTACAAGCTGTAGATATAAATATATCTTCCATATCTTATTGATATTTTGCATAGAGTAACTTTCACTTTTCTGTGTTTATTGGAAAAAAAAAAATACTGAAAAACTGCTGAGCAAGGCTCGGTCTACCAGGTACTTTTGCATAATGCTAGCAGCTAAATAAATGAACGCATGAAGTATTAAATGATGCTAAAAGATTTTTTAGACTGTAATTGACTTATCATCAGTGCCATGATAACAAGTATAAAAAATTTCTATTGATATTAAAAAAATATTCTTTATATTTCATCCAACTTCATATGAAAGCTTTGTATTAGGTGAATAAACAGTTTGGTGGTGGTTTCTAAGGATTAAAATCTGAAATTCTAATATACAACATGAGGTTTGATGTGTCCAAGCAGTTACAGAAGATAAAGATGATGACAAGAATAAAATTCGAAATTGATTTCTTAAAAATTAGTAGATTTTATGAATGTGCCAATATTTTGTAAAACTGGAACATGTGTTTCAGAATGATGCTTGGGTACTACACAATTTTCTAAAAGAAAAAGTACATGAATTAACACAAAAAAGACATATGAAACAACATAAAGTAGACATATATATATATAAAAGAACTATGGATATAAAAATTGTATTATATAAAACATTGTTTTACAAACGAGAATGTGAAATAATCTCTCAGATTCACCTACATAAGCGACAATGCCACATATATATATTTTTATATATACATTTTATAGACGTATGTTAAGAAATTATGTTTTGTGCCTGATAAAATTATAGTTATTTTTAATTATGGTCTATTTTTTATTATATTAATTTGATATCTACTGCTCATACCTAGAGAAACTAGAACAAAATGCGAGCCATGTTCATTGAGAATATAAAAGTAGAATAGTAATATTTGACTGCAAGTGTGAAGCTTCACCTGTCTTTTATTACCCGAAAAAAATTACATGAGGTGTACTGGAGTGCTTTAACTCATCCAACATTTTTACCCAACATTGCTCTGTGTGTCTTTAATTTGTTTTGCTCTCTTCAGAATTCTTTAGGTGGCAAATGATTTGCTGATGAACATGCTCTTAAATGCCACTTTGCTAAAGCTCAGTTCTACATTGACAAAATTTTAAAACAGCCTAGAAATGTGACAAAGTTGGTATATATATATATATCATCATCATCATCATCATCAACCGTTTTCAATCCACTGCTGGATGTAGGTCTCCCCCAGATTTTTCCAATGTTTCCTGTCTAGTGCTTTAGTCATCCAATTTACACCGGCTACTTTTCTGATTTCATCACTCCGTCTTACTTGAGGTCGTCTTCTTGGCCGTTTTACATCTCTGGGATACCACTGTAGGGTGTTTGTGCTCCATCTATTGTCTTGTCTTCTTGCGATGTGCCCAGCCCATTTCCATTTTAGCCGTTTAATTCTTTCAATGATGTCAAAAACTTTCGTCTGACTTCTTATCCAGGTTATTCTTTTTCTGTCTCTTCTAGTTATACCTAGCATACATCTTTTCATACTTCTCTGTGTTGTTTGTAATCTTTGTACCATCCGTTTTGTTAGTGTCCATGTTTCCGCTCCATAAGTTAGGACAGGCAAAACACATTGGTTAAATACCTTTCTTTTCAAACACAGGGGCATGCTACTCTTCAGAATAATATTGTTCTTCCCAAAAGCATTCCATCCATTTCTTATTCTTCTATTGATTTCATTCATGATACTATTATCAGATGATATTTCTTGCCCAAGGTACACATAACTTTGCACTTCTTTAATTTCAGTGTTGTTGTTGACGATTTTCTTTTTTGATGCAAATGAATTGAACATCACCTTAGTCTTTTCCAAGTTTATTTTTAATCCCACATTAATGCTAGCTTCTGCCAAATCTTTTAGCATATTTTCCAATTCTTCAGGACTGTTACTGAAAATTAAAATGTCGTCAGCGAATCGGAGATGACTTAAATATTCCCCATTTATTCTAATCCCTTTGTTTTCCCAATCCAGCTTTTTGAAAATATTTTCTAAGACAGCAGTAAAAAGCTTAGGCGAAATGGTGTCTCCTTGTCTTACCCCTCTTCCAAGCTTGATCTTTGCTTTTCCTTTGTCCAAGCGGATGGTTGCTGTTGCTTTCTTGTAAATCTTCTTTATAATATTGATGTAAGGTTTGTCTATACCAATGTCCTCCAGAGATTCTACTACTGCTGATGTGTAGGCCGAATCAAATGCTTTTTCATAATCAATAAAGGCAAGGCAAAGAGGTAAATTATATTCCTTATGTTTTTCTATGAGTTCCCTTACCGTTTGGATATGATCCATTGTGCTGAATCCACTTTGGAATCCTGCTTGTTCTCTAGGTTGAGCTGAGTCCAGAGCTGATTCAAGTCTTGTCGTTAAAACTTTGGTGAAAATTTTATAAATCACTGACAGTAAGCTGATTGGACGGTAGTTTTTAATGTTTTCCTTCTCTCCTTTCTTGTAAAGTAGCACCATCACAGCATTATTCCAATCTTCTGGTACATCTGACTTCTGGAGACATTTGGAAAACAGTAAGGATAGCATTTTTGCAAATTCTTCTCCTGCTTCTTTGATAAGGTCGATTGTAATTCCATCTTCTCCGGGGCATTTACCTTTTTTCATAAATTTAATGGCTTGTAAAACTTCGTCTGTCGTCACTGGGATTATGGCATCGGTTTCTGTTAAGTTTTCTCGTGGATCACATAAGTTGATTTCCCTCTGATCTTCACATTTATATAAATCGTTATAGAATTTTTCGACAATGTGTACTATTTCTTTATTGATTTTGGTGATTGTTCCATCTGCCCTCTTTAGTGCAAAAATACCTTTTCTTCCAACACAAAGTTTTCGCCTTGCTGATTTTAAACTTTTGTTATCTTCTAGAATTTTCTTGATAAGATCAGAGTTAAATTTTCTGATATCTTCTGTAACACATTTTCTTACCGTTTTACATAATTCAGCATATTCAACTCTTGATTTAGGATCATTTTTCTTCATTTTAAATTCTCTGCGTTTCTTCATCAATCTTCTTGTTTCTTCTGTTATTTTTTTGTCTGCTTTACTTGTGCATCGCTGGCTATCTTCTTTGCAATATCTTGTAGAGTACTGGTTAGTTTCTTGTTCACTACTGTAACATCTTGCTCTTCTTCTAAAACTGATTGAAGTACTTGGAAACGGTTTTTAAGTTCCAAATGGAATTCTTCTTTATGTTTCTGGAGATTTATTATATCGATTGATTTCTTTGAGTGTTGCAAAAGCTTCATTCTTTCCACTCTAGTATTTAACAGCAGTTTGCATCTAACCAACCTGTGATCACTTCCTGTATTGAAGTTATTGAGAACGCTGCAATCCTGAATAAGATGCTTTTTGTTTGTTAAGATGTAGTCGATTTCACTTGTTGAGCCATTTGCACAACGCCATGTCCATTTTCTTTGTGGCTTTTTCTTGAAAAATGAATTCATAATATACAACTGTTCACATTCTGCCAACTCAATCAATCTGTTTCCTCTTTCATTTCGCACCCCATATCCATGATTTCCTACTGATAACTCACCTTTCTCTTTTTCCCCAATTCTAGCATTCCAGTCTCCCATTATTAATTTTATGTAGCATTTTCCCTTTCGATGCATAGAAGCTACTTCTTTATAGAAATCCTCAACTTCTTCACCAGTATAGCTTACTGTTGGTGCATAAACTTGGGTAATTTGCAGCTTGTATCTTCTGGACACTTGTATTACTAACCTTGCAACTCTATCTGATGCACTATCATATTCTACGATGTGATTCTTCCACCTTTTATGAATCAGAAATCCTACACCGCTTGTTCTTCCATCTTCTGTGCCTCTGTAGTATAATACATGTCTGCTGGCAAGATCTATCTTCTCTTCTCCTTTTCTTCTTACTTCACATAATCCTAGGATGTCCCAGTTGATTCTTTCTAATTCTTCTTCAAGTTCCTGTAAACGATTTTCCGAAGATAGGGATCGTCCATTATACGTAGCCAAGGTCATCAACTTATGGCAGCCTAGCCGAGCCCGGTTATTCTTAGCACCCTCTGTCTTCATGTCTTTCTGGTCGCTGCCGTAACCAGGAATATTCAGACTGCCGGGAATTAAGGGCCGTGATTTATTTTGTGAATTCATGGTAAAATAAGGGGGGTAGGTGGCCGAATTCCTCCACGCTGGCCAAGCGGGTTGGAGGAAGCCCATCTGTGTTCGTTCCCCATGCACTAGGCAAGGGTACTAACAGGCTGTACCGGTGGAAGGTGTGGATTGGACATTAAGTCTCCGCTCCCAGTCGATTCCTTTAAGTCCTCCTCGAAGGCAATTAAAGGGTCTCCTGTTTAATAAGCAGAGGCTATTAAACAGCCCATATATATATATATAGCACAAAATTCCATGGAAAAATGCTCAGAGCTTTCCAGAAAACACATTAAATTAAGCATTAATAATATTTATTATTGCAGGAATTGCTAATCAGCAAAGTGACAATACAGGCTCATGCTCCTACTTAAAATTGTCAAATAAAGCATCATCTTTCCCAGAAAATTCTAATTTAACACTACTTGGTGTTATTTTGTGTGGTGTAAACTGCACATTTTTTGAATTCCCTCAATTTTTGAAAAATTGACTATATTTTTAATAATTAATCTATACATATTTATATATCCAAAGTGCTGGATATATAAATATATCCAGCATTGAGCAATACTTATACCTATCATTGACCAATACTTATTTCTTAAACTGTCAGTTTTAGAGGTATAGTTTCAGTTGCAAAATTGTTTTAAATGTTTATCATATATGCAGTCCATACATTATTCCCTGAAATTGTCAATCATCATCTCAATCAATACACAAAATTTTTATCATATGAAAATCGATTTATGTCAACAGAGTTGGGCAAATTTGTAATCTCAATTATCCGTAGTGAAATTACAAGTTAATTGCATGTAATTGATTATAGTTATAAACATGCAAAAGCAGAAATTTTGTCAAATAATGGGATGGGAGCGGTTCTGACTACAGTGCTGCGAGAATTTTTTATGGCATGTATCTTTAACTATAATTAATCACATGCAATTAAATTGTAATTACATTACAGATAATTGCAATTACAAATTTGCCCAACTGTGTACATCAAAATAGCTATGCGGGCTGGGCTCGGGCCAATTTTCATTCCTGAGGCTCAGGCCAGGCCTAGTCTTCACTCTTTCCGGGATGGGCCTTGACTTTACTTTAGGCTGAAGTCTCAGGCCGGGCCCAGGCTTTACTTTAGTCTGATGGCTCAGGCCAAGCTTGGCCTGGTCTTCACTACTTCCGACCTAGACCTTTCTTTATTCTGCATGTTCAGGCCAGGCTGGTCCTAGTCTTTCCTTTTTTTGAGACGGGCCTAGTCTTCTCTCTTTCCGGGTCTTACTTTTTTCTGCAGACTCAATTCGGGTTAGGTTAGATTTCTTTTTTCTGGCCCGAATGGTCCTAGATCTCCTTCTTCCTAGAAGTCTGCAAGGACCAAAATTTCCAGTCCTGACCTAACCTGTATGAAAATCATTATTGGCCCGGTCCATGCAGAAATCAGTAAAATGTGGCCCTCTGCAACAATATTTGCAAAAAATACAGATAGTTCCAAATGTAGAATGATGGCAATTTGAAACTTATTTTAAAGAATTGTACACACATTTACAGACAAAAAAAAAAAAAAAAAAAAAAAATACAGTAAATTCTGTGAGAATGAACCTGTCTATCACAGAATCATCTCTTTAATAGAAAAATGTCTTGAGCCATGTTCGCCTAAAGTCACCTAAGAAGGAGAGGGTCCGAGGTTGGTGTCACT
The DNA here is from genome assembly GCA_963932465.1 of Maratus speciosus. Taxonomy (NCBI): domain Eukaryota; kingdom Metazoa; phylum Arthropoda; class Arachnida; order Araneae; family Salticidae; genus Maratus; species Maratus speciosus. Next base: position 569,307,573 of record OZ010787.1, read on the forward strand.
GAATGTGATGAATATTTGTGTATCGGTAGAGTATAGTTAGTATATAAATATATGACCACCATAAAGCACAACCCCCAGGGGCTCTTGAAAAAATAAGTTGCAAAGTTTAAGCTACAGTTTATAACTGGATAAATTTCCTCCTTTGGCAAGCGGTTCAGTAGCATGGTTAACAGGATGCTGGATTTGAGATTTTTCTACCCTAGTTCTAATCCCGCTTAGACTTGTTTTTCAGAAAGAAATTTTTTATCAATCATTTTCGAACCGCAATTGAAAAAATATGTATAATAATTTGAAATTTACGAAAAATATGAATTAAATGTATTTTTTGTAGCATATAAGTGCTTTTTTAACTATGAAATTTTGCCTGTTAAAATATATAATAAAAAGTTAAAAAAAAAAAAAATTGTATGTCTGTAGGCCAGAATTGTTTTGTTGTTATTTTAAATTATTTACAGTTATTCCATTCCAATGAATATTTACAATTTTTAACAGAGAAATAAAATATGTGAACAAATATATTATTTTCATTTTGTTTCCTCATTCAAATACTTCAACTATTTCATGGTTTATTAAAAATATGCTTTTATATTTTTAATATGAGTTTTTAAAGTCTGGGATTCTTGATTTTTAATTAGAATAAGTGTCTACATAGTAATTTCTTTCGGAATTCATTTTTTTTTCTTGTTAAATATTTTATATGATGCAGTTTAATTATATAAATGCAATTTTAACTGCGAATCTTTGCATGTTTATATATTTAATAAAGAGTTAAGATAAAATAAATAAATAATAATAATAACAAAGTAAAAAAAAGTCAATTAGAACTTTTATAGACCATAAAATTAAGCTAATTTTAAAATTATTTACTGTTATTTACATAAATAAGCTACTGTTTTTCATAGTGCAATAAATGTATCGCTTTTTAACAACTAGCTTTTTAACTTTTTCATTTTTTAAATCTTGGATTCTTATGATTATAGTTAGAATAACTGTATATGTGCTTAAGAATAAGTTCTAAAAAAAAAAAAAAAGAATTGCTGAAAATAGTCATAGCATGGACAATAATTACAAAACCAAAAATTTGAAATAAAAAAATGTCATATTAAGAATTAAAAAAAGTGTATTAAAAAAAATCATCATATATTCGAAATATTTTTATACAGAAACAAAATTAAACTAATATAATTATTCATGCATTTATATCACATGTTTGAATTTATTTCTCTGTGAAAAATAGTAGATTATTCATTGAAATAACTGTAAATAATTTTAAATAACAGCAAAAAAATTCTGGTCTATAGACATATAAATATGCTTTTTTATTTTTCATTATATATTTAAACAAGCAAAATTTCGTATTTAAAAAACACTTATATTCTACAAAAAATGCATTTAATTCATATTTTTTGTAAATTTCTATTATTATACACATTTTATCAATTGCAGTTCAAAAATGATTGATAAAATTTTTCGTTCCAAAAAACAAGTCCGAGTGGGATTAGAACCAGGGTAGAAATATCTCAAATCAGCATCCTGCCGACCATGCTATTGAACCATTTACCAAATAAGGAAATTTATCCGGTTATAAACTGTAGCTTAAACTTTGCGACTTATTTTCTCAAGACCCCCCTGGGGGTTGCCCTGGGGGATTATATATTTGCATACTAACTATACTCTATCAATACACAAATGTTCATCACATTCGGTGACACCAACCTTGGACCCTCTCCTTGTAAGTCTTGATGGTCTTTAACACACATTTTATAATTGTAAAATACACAAAAGCTCAATGGTTAAAGTTTAATATAACTTGTAAAATGAATATAATACATTTACAACAGACAATGTACCTGCTAAGATGGTAACCTGTCTATAACATATTTGTTTTCTCTCCTATGTGAGTCCTTCTTATAATATTTAACTGTATAGCCAATATCTTAGATTTTATACTGTATTATATTTATTTATTTTTTTGTATGGGCTGGGCTCGGGCTGAACTTTTAACTTTTACACCAGGTCAAACTTTTAGCTTTTATACCGTGCTGGGCTCATGCCAAACTCTGGGCTGGGCCTGGAAATTCTGGCCTGTGCAGACCTCTGCCCTGGATCCTGTAAGTTATATTTTGAAAAACTTCATCTGTGCTCTAACTTGTGAAACAGTAAAAATGAAATTGTTTTACAACCAAAACTTACTGAGTTACAATACTTTGATTTTTATGTGTTTTCTGGCACTAAAAACATTACTGAATTTTTAGTTCAAATGCTGCATTTCAGACTTTGATTTCATACCTGATATTCTAAAAAAGAAAAAAAAACTTCTAAAAAATATGAAACAAAAACAGCTATATATAACATGCTTAGTTATGTATTTAAAAAAAAAGAAGTGAATGATTATTTTAAGAAATATGATATTATGAATTAATTTAACTTCTAAGTGCAAAATTTATAAGTAATAAACTGATTTATCCTTGTAGCTCAAAATTTAATGTTATTTTGCATTTATTTCATTTTGATTTAAAAAATTGTAACCACTGTTGAACAATACTTTTTTAATATTTTCAAAGTATGTAATTTCAAAACTGCTCCTGAACCAAATTTTATATTTTTATCTTATGATGAACAAAATATCTAATTGATTGAAACTTTTTACCTCTCTTAATAATTCTTGCTTGAATAACAAAAATTCTTTTTTTATATCCCAAAAGAACTCTTTTGCATTAAACTTCTACTGTTTAAATGTTTTATTTTGAATGTATGACACACTTTCATTAAAAAGTTGACTTTGTCTTTTTGCAATAATTTTTTTGTAAATTTTATTCTTGTTCATACATCAGCAAATAATCAATATATCCTGTTTTGTATTGAAATATTTATGGGATGCAATTCACTTACCTAAGTCTTAATTGTCTTTTACACACACTCTATAATTGTAAAATACGCAACAGCTCAATGGCTAAAGTTTAAAATAACATCTGTCAAAAACCCACTCCTAATCCATACTTCTACACAAAAATGTGTGTACAATGTTAGCTCAATAAGGAAATAACTCAAACTGACATAATGACATTTGTATTCTTTTTTTTTTTATGTCGCATTTTGTTGTTTAATTGTGTTTTTTTTTTTTTTTACAACAACAGCGAAACATAAAAAAAAAGCAATAAAATAATTTATAATCAGGAGGATTATTCATCTTGATATGCAAGTGTTCAAACATGATTCTTAATTATTTCAGTGCAAACTCTGAGCTTGTTTCATAGAGCTGAGTTTTTTTTAAAATCAGGCTTAAGGAAGCAACAACTGTTATGAAATCTTATGAAAAACAGCTGATATTAAAGTATTTTTTCCCGGATCTATTGAAGTTCAATAGATCCGTTCATATATTGAAGTTCAATCATTATATTTCAATAATGTTTTTGGATAGTTTTGGCCAAAGCTAAATTATAAATTGATAATTTGGAAAGGAATAAAAATTAAAAATATACATGCGATTCTTCAAACAGAAAAGCTAGCTTTTTTAAAAAATGAAATGAAATTAATGTTACAGAAAAGGAATTTATTTTCCAGAAAAACAAAATGAATGAAATGAAATAGCAAATTTTAATATATATATATGTACAGGGTGAATTTTTTATGATGCAACAGTGACTTTACTCACATCACGCTCGCAAAATGCAAATGAGAGAATTTTCAACTGCTGGACAAGTAACAATGGACTATACACATGTGTAATGAGTGTCGTTCTTCTCGGCTCTTGTTCTATGTGTGACATAATGCATTGAGGTTCTTGTTAGTATCCATGGTTTTTGCATACTTATACTGTGACTTTGTTGCTCAGCATATTTTGCATCTCACTCATACCGAGACGTGCAAAATATATTTTCTAATGCATTTCCAGACGTACAGATAACTGATAAGAGCACTATTAAACAAACTGCCAACCATTTTCATGTGCATGACAATGTACAGCACCCACCAAGATAACAAAGCAAACTAAACTCAAGAAAAAGAGACTAATCTTCATCCTGTTGGACATTTTCAGTGTTTTGTGACTGTTCGAATTATGTCAAGGAGCTTAAACCATGGAGAAGCCGTTCTTCCCTGTTATTGAAGCTAGCGACCACGCCCCCCCTCATCCTCCCAAAACATCGGGTTGCCTAATAGCAATGTATATAAATTTTCTTGTATAAAAGTGCTTTATTGAAAGATTTTTTTTATGTTTCCCGCTTACACTTTTGTTGAATTTAAATCTAAAGCTTTAAGCATAAATCTGATTTCCATTTTATGATGTTTTCACTCTTTATTTTTAAAGCAATTGGCAATTTTCGAAGTACGTGTTAATGATCGGACAGCAATCGTGACTAAGAGATTATTATTGTGATAGTCTTTCATCTACGTTGATATCATGTACTTTGAGGTGAAGCCCTACGCGCAATGACGGATCCAAGGGGGGGGGGGGGGTCGCGGCCACCCTGAACAACAACAACAAAAAATTGCTAAAAATCATTAAAAAAAATTAAATATATATTAAAACCTTTCAATCCCTCCCCTCCCCCCCGCTCAACAATGCGAATCTTTGTAACTCCTTAAAGCTCTAATCAAATCAAAATTAGGTAATTTCTGACACATCCGTGAAATTATTTTTAATCTCAAGAAATTTGCAAGTGCACTTATTCAGAAACTATGTGATTAAATAGTGTTTTCCATTTTTCAATAAAAGCAAAGAATCTTTCAAAAACTTCTTTAAAATTTGGTATTTAAAACTGAATTTCAGGATGCGACTGCTAATTGCTCCCTCATGACGACATTTCTGTCGCTGTTAAGCCCTAAAAATTGCCTTAAAACGCTAACTTTGAAAATAGTCCCTGAATTTTTAAATGTTTTAAAAACAGCTTTTAGCTATCAAATTTTATTTGAGACCTTATAATTTTTTCCACTGCAAAGTGAAGTAAAAAGTATGAACGGAAATTATTGAATTTTTATTTTCCTTTTAGTCCCTTAAACTGTTTGTAAGTACAAAATAGTATGATGATAAATATAGTAAATAATGGTATTGCTTAATAAGGAGAAACTTGCTCTTAGCTATTTAGTAATAATTAGTAATTAATAATATTTTGAAGTAATTTTTTTGTAATCAAATTTAAATAGTGGTAAATATGCAATATCATAAAAAGACACAAACTTCATTTGAGACATTACTTCTGCTCTTATAGCGATTTGACATCTTTTTTTCCCCCTATTTTTCTCCTTAAGAAAACCCAGCTCGATTTTTTTTTGGGGGGGGAGGGGTGATGTATGACATTTTTTTCCCATGGTATTTACATGCCCACTAGTTGTTGACAAATGTCAGCCCTCAAAGTCTTTTAACTGTTGTACAGCCGACTCTCTCAAAATCCTCTGCATGTGATTTACTTGCTTGTTTAACCCTCTTATTCACGATTTTCCTCCTCCCCCCCCCCCCCCATAAATCGGTCTTTGAATTAGTAGAATTAAATGTTACTATAAATTGTAATAAAAATGTATGCCATAAATAAGACTTGGATGCATAAAAAACATCACTCAAAATAAAATTTAGAAGAAAATCTTTTCCAAAACATTGTTTTATCATTTAAGGATGTATTCCAATCCAAATTGCTTATTTTCTGATTTATTTTTAAATTCATTTTTGCTCTCGAGTGCATCAAACTGGCGCATTCTCTTATTTAGAAACTATATAATGTGCCGATTGTCGATTTTAACTATATTATAATAATATAGTAATAAAAATATATTAACGATATTAACTTGTCGATTTTTGATAAATGCAGAAAGTATTGCAAAAAATGCTGTCAAAGTTGGCGTTTTGAACCGAATTTTCCGAAGTGGGAGATCTGGGAATGAAAAAAATGGTCATACTGAGAAAATAATTGTTTATAAATCAAATTCCAATTAATTGAGCAAAAAATGAAATCACACGGCTTCTTATACATCTCTTCAAAAATTACCTCAGCAAGTTTCATGCTTTTACTTTTAAAAATGAGTCTGAAAATGTCTCAGAAAATTTCGAGCTGTTGAGAGTGAAAAAATATTTTAATTAGGAGCCTCATATGATGTTCACGGGAACAAGAGGACAGTTTCTCTAGCAATATCTTTTACAAGATAATTAAATTTTATAGATAACTGTGAAATTTGTATAACTGTTAAATTCTTGAGAAACTGAATAAAACTGTTTGAAAATTCTAAGAATGTTGGATATTTTTTCAGCAGTGGGCTCACAATTTAAAAACACAAAAATTTACCATTGTCTCTTCCATGCTTCCCCCCAATGAAAAATCCCTAGTTTTTTTGTGTTATTTTAAATTGCACAGTTTTCTTTTCTTTCTTTTTTTTTTTTTTTTTTTTTTTTTTCTAACCATGACAGATTTTGAATTAAATAAATTTGAAAATTCAGGGAGGGATAATGATCCTTCCTTGACCCCTTACAGGTGTCTATTTTAAAAGAAGTCTCTTTTCTTTATAATGCACAGGTTCTTAAGTTTAAAAATCTCATGATTAAAAAAAATTCTTCCAAAAATAGTAAAACACAATTCTGATTCTGGAAAACTTTGTGAAATGTACCTTTTCTGTATCAGGAAAATTTGACCTTAATCTTAAGAGATATACATATTACTAATCCTCCCTTTTAAAATGAAGACATTGCTAAGATCTATAATATTTAAAAAATAGATTAAAAATGGTGTGTTTATATATATATATAATTAGAATTATTTGAACCATTCTTTAATCTTTAAGAATTTGTTAGTAGCAGGTACATATTTACATACAGAGGTTGTCTACAAATGTCAGTCTATTTCTGTATTTTCCATTTCAAGAATTCTTTATTATCTGTTTGGCAGCCTTATTTAATAAAAAATAAGCTTCGCAATAACAATATTTTCATAAAAGAAATTGACCTAAAAAGCTTGAAACATATTTGTTTGCTCATATCTAAATTAGAGGATGTTTTTGTTACAGTCTGTAAATACCTCAGAAATCTTATTTAACACATTTAAAATCACATTCTTACTTCTAATCTTTGTAGCATGACTGAAAATTATGTTAAATCTAATGTAAACAATTTAATTAAGACTGATGTGGAAAAAAAAAAAAAAAGAAACCATGTTGAAACAAAATATCTCCTCCTAGTAGTATAAAAAGAATTTTTATTTTTACAATAAACATTTTTTTCGTTAAAAAAAGTCAAACTTTTCCGAATATAACCAGTTTTATAAAGTATAATCATAGTAATAATTTTTTTTTCCACTTGGTGTTTAAGACGTATGAATGAGAAAATATTTGAAATTTTACAATAAAAAACAAGTTAATACGTATAAACAGTCTTCTATAGATGTAAAATCATAGAAAAAATCGGATCTTGACTCTAAAATTATTTTTATTAGGAATTTTCGATACTCATTATTCAATGTATCGCTATGCGTTCTTCAATGTTTTGGGAGGATGAGGGGGCGTGGCAGGCTTCACTTTCGTAGCATTGCGTAGCGGAGCGTTGCCTTCTCCATTAGTTCAACCTCCTTGGAATTATGTAAATAAAAATTCCTCATAAACTGTATGTTTTCCTTGTTTCATGTTGCATAAAAAAAACCCACTTTTTGTGTGTGTATATATATAAACAGTGAGTGTAAAAACTTTAAGGACAGCAAAAATTTTGATAAATTGAAAATGCGACAAGTGAAATAGTAATTTAATGTTGATCATAAAGTGGAAATACTAATATAAAAGTCAACAGAATGTATCTGTGTCTTTTTCATTGCAAAAAAATCATAATTATGCAAAAAAATGCTATCTTTGACTGTGTAAAAACTTTAAGGACACCAGTATTTTTTTTTTATAGAAATGTTATATATAATTATTATTATGGATCAACCAAAACAGATTTTTAAGGCCGAAGCCGAATTTTGGCGATCTTCCTATTTTCGGCCGAAAACGAAAATGCCCAAAAACTTTTTAAAGTAATTAAATTGCATGTATTAAAGTAATTAATACATACATAAATATATTATTAATTAATTATATGTATTTATTAAATATGCATAATAATTAATTAATTATGCATATTTATTAAATATACATAATTATTAATTAATTATACGTGTGGCCCAAATTGTCTGTCTGTGCCTTAGATCCAAAACTTTTTTTTTCATATGAAATATAACGTAATTAATTCATCAACGACACAGAAAGATTTTCTAATTATACAAATTTCATTTAATAAAAAAATAGTTTAGTTTTATGTGTACACACCTCGATTTATCTTTTATAAGGATTTCTGTAAATGATCATCTGTTATACTAGAACTTTCTCAAAGAGTATTCGAAACTCTTCTGCCGTTTCAAACTGAAAATTTTCTATTACTGTATGTCTGCAGCTTTTAATGAGCACATGAAAAAGTTTAGTTATGTATGCATTGCTTGCTTTATAATTTGCATTCACATCTTGAGTCAGTCATGAGTGATAATTACAAACAACGAAATTCATAGCAATAAATAGTGTCATTTGAGCCTGCCAATAAAGCTCAAATCGATGAGAAATGTTGAAAATTTCCGAAGGAAGAAACAAGATTTTTGGAATACTGATAGTTTTGGTCCAAAATCTAGGTCAGGTTTTGGGCCGAAACTCAACTGAAACTATCAGTATTCCAAAAATCTTGTTTCTTCCTTTGGAAATTTTTAACATTTCTCATCGATTTGAGCTTTATCGGCCGGCTCAAATAACACTATTTATTGCTACGAACTTCGTTGTTTGTAATTATCACTCATGACTGACTCGACATGAATGCAAATTATAAAGCAAGCGATGCTTATATAACTAAACTTTTTCACGTGCTCATTAAAAGCTGCTGACATAACAGTAATAGAAAATTTTCAGTTTGAAACCACAGAAGAGTTTCGAATACTCTTTGAGAAAGTTCTAGTATAACAGATGATCATTTACAGAAATCATTATAAAAGATAAATCGAGGTGTGTATACATAAAGCTAAGATATTTTTTAATTAAATGAGATTCGCATAATTAGAAAATATTTCTGTGTCATTGATGAATTAATTATGTTTTATTTTATTGAAAAAAAAAGTTTTGGATCAAAGCCACAAAGACAATTTGGGCCACATGTATAATTAATTAATAATTAGGTATATTTAATGAATAAGCATAATTAATTAATTATTATGCATATTAATAAATACGTATAATTAATTAATAATATATTTATGTATATATTAATTACATTGATACATACAATTTAATTACTTTAAAATTTTTTGGACATATTCGTTTTCGTTTTCGGCTGAAAATAGGAAGATCTCCGAAATTCGGTTTCGGTTTCAGCATTAAAAACCTGTTTTGGTCAATCCTTAATAATAATTATATATAACATTTCTATAAAAAAAAATACTGGTGTCCTTAAAATTTTTATATAGTCAAAGATGCATTTTTTCGCATAATTATGATTTTTTGCGCAATAAAAAGGACACAGATACATTCTGTTGACTTTTATATTAGTATTTCCCCTTTATGATCAACATTAAATTACCATTTCACTTGTTGCATTTTCAATTTATCAAAATTTTTACAATTTCTTGCTGTCCTTAAAGTTTTTACACACACTGTATATATATATATATAAATGGTTTCAGTAATTCATAAGAAAAAGGCTCATCAATGTCAGCTATTTTTCAAGTTATTTAAAGACTCTTATTATCCCCTTAATCCATTCGCAATGAGCATCCTGTGCATTTCTTTTAACTTTTCTTACTTAGAAAATTTCAATATATTTAATCACAGTGGTGAAAGGAAGACAGTTGTAATAGCAAATCAGAAGCTGTATCAATTTTATTGCAATATATATTTTTTAATGTACTGAAAAGGTAATCCAAAGCAATAAATTTTGAACTTCCAACCTTTAATTTTAACCTTTATTTCAAATACTGCATTTTTACTTATTATTTCAAATTAAAATTCATTTGTGTGTGTGTATGTGTATTTTCTGCCATTCAACATCATTTTTGTCTATCTATAACTGATAACCTAGGGGTACATGCACATCAAGTTGGAATCGTTGCAATACTATATATATATATATATATATATATATATATATATATATATATATTTAAAAAAAAAAAAGAAACAGAAAAATGAATAATTTTCATCTGGACAGTGACATTTCACCAGCCCCCAGTTATTATAATACACTATAATTTCTTATTAAAGTCATCATTGCTAATCATATTAAAGGGTTAATTTTCACAATACACTAATATAGTAACATTTTATAAAACTACTAATTTTAAAGTAATAATGTGTACAATTTCTCATTTAATACAGGAATTATGAATAAATTAATTTATTTTATCATTTTCTGCTCTTATGCTTAAAAATTTTGAAAATATAAATACTTTTTTGGAAATATGTATTAATTTTTAAACCTATTACAATCCAAATATATATCCAAATTTTTTTTCTCTTTTTCTTTTAATTTTGTTGATCTCTATAAAATGAACTAAAACTGTTACAAAAATATGTATTTGATTGTACCTATTGTACCTGTCAGAATAACAAATTTCACTTAAAATAGGTATGCAATAAATTATCTTATCAATATTATCGTATCAAATAAATCTATTGTTAATATATTGGCATATTTTGGCTAAAATATTTCAGAGATTTTAGGGAATCTAATGTGAACATGGCTGGTAGCAGCAAGAATATTAGGTATACAAATAAGTTTTAAAGCATTTTAACATGCATTTTCAATGAACATGCATATTAAAATGCATGCTAAAGTGCGTGGAAACTTATTTGTTTACCTAATACTTAGAAATTAAGAGTAGTAAGTGCTATTTTCTTTTTCAGGAATTATATTTAGTATAAATAACTAATTTTAACAATTTTTTTTACGGTTTTGCGGTTTAGATAAGAATATTTAATTAAATTAAAAACTTAAGAGTACTAAATTTTACTGGAAAAAAAAAAGTGGTCACCCTTACTCAGTCACAAATAATTATAAAAATTGTGACTGGTACCAATTGATTAGTAATAACATCTACTAATTAATGCTATGCTTAAATTTTGCTTAGAGCACCGTCTACATAGCAGATTTGCCAAGTCTCCGGCTTTTTGTACACCACTATTATCTTAGAGGAAATGTTATTCTTTTAAATCGTCCAAATGTTTCAATTAAATATAACAGCATTTTCTGTATTAAAATACTGGTATCCAAAAAGCCGGAGACTTGGCAGCTCTAACATAGCAAAAATCCACTAATCTTGAAGAAATTCAGTACTGACATAAAATTTTGGTATCATATTCAGATTTTTCAGTAAGTTATATCTTCAGATACCAAATGGGAAGTCGTTCACTTGGTCAAGCAGTTTAGAAACTATATATGTTTAAAGCTTTAAACTCCTAAAGTTAAATTTATTTTTAATCTTTCCCAAACAGATTGCAATGTGTCTAGTTTTTTAAGTATAATTCAAAAGAGCTGTAAGTTTGGATTCACATATTTGAAGCTTCTAGAAATTGATTTCTGTGAAGAAATTGATTTCTGTGAAGAAATTGATAGGTTATTATTAATAATTTTTTCAAAAAATGGTTTCAAAATTTGTATTTTTTGAAAAAAAAATATACACAGTCAAGGATTGATAATCCGCGCACCCATTATCTGCAATTTTCTATAATCCGCGTTGCTTAGCAAAAGTAAATATTGCGAATTTTGCCAATCTGTTGTTGAAAAATATCGCAAACTTTGACAAATGATGGCGGAAAAAACGCTAATTACAGTAAACAATCGTGATGCAAATTTCGGGAAACGATCTTTGAAAAAAACACAAATTTCGGTAAACAATCGAGGAAAAGTATTGCAAATTTCATCAAAAGATCGTGGAAATACATAGGGAATTTTATCAAAAGTTAGCGGAATCACATAGTAAATTTTGCTTATCTGTCGCTGAAAAATATTGCTAATTTGTCAATTTGTCACTGAAAAATATCACGAACTTCGATAAATAGTCACGAAAAAAAATTTGCCAATGTCATCAATTGATCGCGGGAGCAATTGATCCTGAAAAAAAAAAACAACTTAATTTTCATAATATATCAAATTATCAATGTATTTATTAATTTTGACTGTTTAATTTATTTAACAGAAGAACTTGAAAAATTACATTTTATGAGATAGTATATTAAATTATTAGATTTCATATTTATCTTATACTATATTGAATATGGTTTTAAAATGTTCTCTAGAAAAAACAAAAGGAATCAAAATCGACACAATACTCTATATTCTGCAATATTGTGCGGATTAAAGAACTTTGCCTGTATGAAGTTTAACCTATGAATTTTTTAACAGAAATCTATTTCTAGACGTTATAAATATGTGAATACAAAATTACATCTTATTCCACTATAACTTTTGATTTATGCTTAAGAAACAAAACTACCCACATTGCAATTTTATTTGTATCAATTAAAAATTAAATAATATTAGGAGTTCCAAGCTTTAAACCTGCTTGATTCCTAAACTATTTGACTGAATGACTTCCCATTTGGTATCATCTGGTAAAAAATAAAATGCTAACTATGATGTCAAAAATATATTTAGAGGGCTCTAAGCAAAATTTAAGTATATCTTTAACTAGTAGACATTATAGCTATTCAATTTGTACCAGTCACATTTTTATATGATGATTTGTGCCGGAGCTGGTAGAGGATGATTACTGATTTGTTTTCTAGAGCTGTATGTATGAATACAGATATAAAATTGTTACAAATAATGGCTAATTAATCTATATTTTCCAGTTAAACTACAATTTTGAAGATGAAATTATTCCAATCTGCATTCAATGTGTGGCTGAAGAAGGGGATGGTGAGTTGTACTTTAAAAATTCTGTTTTGGAATTTTAGTATAATACTGTTAATCATCAAACTTTTAATTCATGAGGTGAGGGGTGTCCACTCAGGTCTGTAGTTAGCTTTCTGACCTCAAAATGGAGAGCTTTGGCTGTTGTTCATAGATTTAACCAGACCATAGTCTGGTCTGGACTGCAAGGTTTTCCTTCGGTGAGAATTATAATTCCGGCATTTAAAATTTAATTTTTCACTTGAATATATTTATGTTAAATGAATGCTGGTATTTACTCAGACAATATATTTCATCTAGTATTATTTTTTCATCAAGTCATTACAAGAAAGCTGAAACAAATCTTAGACTAATATGATCTGCATGCAAATATTGCATCCACTAAATAATATATTTCATTGAATGGGAATTCAAAGAAGTAAATCCTTTAATTTCAGGTTTCAGCAAAAGTTCTGATGCCTCTAGAAAATGTTCAAAACAAAAATATGTGGCCAGTTTTATAATTTATAGGTCTTTGTACATAATGTAGACCAAAATACAAAGTAAATAATCAAATAAATAATTTTTTAAGTGAATTATAGTGATTGAAAATAATTTTTTTATTATTTTTTTAACCACTATAATTCATTAAAAAAAATATTTTCTGTCTGCTTTACTTTATTTATAAATATTTACAGATTATAAAATATTTGATTTTTTTTCTTTTGGTTAATTTTTGGAAGCTCAAGAACTTCAACTGTCTGAGTCATCTCTTCAATCTGTAATCTGTCTTTCATCCAACACCTCACCCTTAATGCTGCTCTCTTATGACAATTTTATCATTAATAGGGTTTAATCTAGAGCTAGCCAAAAAGCTAATTGGAAGTGCTTTTAGCCCCCAAAGCATTTAGTGAATTAGCCAAATAGCGACAGCCAAAGAAATAGGCTATATCATTCCCATTTTGTTGTTCCGCATTTCATAAACCTGCTGCCGTTGCACAAAAATGAAAAAAAAAAATCTCATATTGCATCCTTGCAGCGGCAATACTTCAAAATTTGTCTCATGATGCTCTATGCAAGCATCTTCAAACAGTGTGACGTCATTTGCATCAGACACGACTCCAGCATATGATGAAAACGAAAACTGCAGATTGTAAAGTATGGGATATAATGTGCCAGATGCATGTCATATAAACTTCTCAGACTTGAATTTATGTGGGTTCTGGCAAAATGTGTAAAAAAATGAAACTAGCTTATTGTATTATTATTTTTTTCATAAAAATGGCATTACTGGCATGTTTCCCAATGTGACTTCTTTGCATGAATTTGTAGCATCACTTTTGTTGTCTACAGCAGACTGTGAAGGGGGATTCAGTCTCATAAATATAACAAAAACTGAGATGAGAAACAAACTGGCAATCAAGAATTTAAGTAACTTAATGATGATTAATTTGAAAGGGGAATTTTGAAAAGAATTTCCATTAAAAAAAGCATTTGCTGTGTAGTATATAACCAAATCTCGAAGGGTCAATCTTACAGAGTGACATATTTGTTTGTATATTGCATAACTAAAAATAATACTCATGTAAATAGAAATTTTGTATAAATAAACTTTTTTTTTTCCTTGGCTAAAGCTATTTTTATTTGGCTAGAAATTATTGGCTGCAATTAGCCAAAAAGATAAAAATCCCTTCTTCCTAGATTAAACCCTAATTAATTAAACAAGTACATATTTAAAAGTGTACCAAGTTTTACCATTTTATCTTTGCTGAGTTCTGTTATAGAAATTATTTTTTGAGTCAACAAGATAGCATCTCCTCCACACATGTGTACACATAAGCAAACATAGATTAAGAAAAAAAAAAAAAAAAAAAAAAAAAAAATCAGTTTTTTAGCATTACAAGGTTAGCATTACAAGTTCTTTGAGGGGCAATGTTTGAAATAGTGTGCAAAATTGCACGATTTACGATAAACTACCACGAATTTTGACATATGTCTGTATAAAAAAAATCAATTTCGTCAATTGGTCGCAGAAGAAAATAAATTTCATCAAAGGATCGTAGTGCAAAATGCAGAGAAACGCAGTGTTGATTTCAGGGGGTGGCCCGGGGGTTGCCCCCCCCCCCCCCCCCCCCCGCCGGAATATTTAAGATTTTTTGTTTTCAATGGTGTGAATTTTGTCAAAATATCGCGGATTTCAACAAAGAATCGTGATAGAAAAATCTGAATTACGATTGCGGAAAAATTGTGAATATCCTGAAATGATCACAAGGAAAAAATTCAGAATTTCGTCAAAATTTACTGCACTGGGCTAAAAAATTAGAACCAAGCTCCTTTTACAAATGTAAAAGAAAAAAAAAATGCTGCGAAACGAAAAGAAACTCTAAAAATTGTATAAAAATTTTCAAAGGAAAAAATTTACTATATTGAGTTGAAAGACTGAAACTTTATTCCTTTAACGAATGTCAAAAGATGGCTCAGTAACACGAAGAACCAACCAACCTCCAGATTAATTTAAATTTTGTGTGCTACGATTTCTCATTTTCAAAAATTGGCAGGTCTGTATAGGGTAGGGGAGTACACAGTGAGACAGCAGCCATTTTGACATATAGTTATAACTTTTTCTCTTAGCTGGAACACACACTGAACCACCTCATCTTATGCAACACGTGGATGTAGTTTCGCACTTTGGTAATCGTCCAACAAAATAGTAAGTAATTATTTATTTTACAGGGGTTAAAGTTACATAAACGTCCATTTTAAAGTTTATTTCTTTCATTATAGCATATATTTACTTAACCAAACCTTGTTATATCTAATGATAGACTATGTCGACAAAACGACACAAGCATTCAAAGCTGTGAAATTAATGATGAAACAGATATGGCATCCATTTTGTTACAACGTAACGAAAGTACACAGTGAGACACACAGTTGTGGTACACAGTGAGACATCCCTCATTGTGTATCTACTATGCTGTTCTGATATAAAAAAAAGTTATTTATTAATAAAAGAAGGGTTTTTTTCTCTCTCTCTCTGTCTGTGTGTGTGTGTGTGGGGGGGGGGGGGGGGGGGTGCGATGGCTAGTGAAATCTACTAAACGTAAGAAGAGGCTGAAAATTTGCATGAAGATAGCACAATGTCTGCCATTGTTCACCCGAGGCTCATATTTTTAAAATTATTAAAAAAATTATTATTTAAAAAAATATTTTTTAAAAATTTAAAAATTTTTTAGAAGTAATAAACTACAGAAAATTATTGATAGAGTGTAAAAATGTATGATGTATGAAAATATATACATTGTCTCACTGTGTACCACAAGTGATACACAGTGACACAATTTTCGATACTCTGTTATTCTGCTTCTGTGCTTTTATAAATAACTTTTTTAAAACCATTTATACATTAATGTAGCATATTTGTGTAGCTTAAAGATGTAGCAAATTTTTTTTCAAAAGAATAAAAATCTTTGCCATTCGTTAGGCAATAATAATTTTCGTCTCACTGTGTACTACCCCCCCCCCCCCCCCTACATACAGACAGAGAGAGGGGGGAGAACAAATTATTGAATAATGTGTAAGATGCCATTTAAAAATAAGAAATAGGATTTCTTTCAGTATTCTTCTCTTCAGATGAGCTATCATCTTACCTTTATGTACATAAGTATATTTTGTCCTATTTCACTGTTTAGCACTTGTATTTTTATATACACTCCCTTATTTTATTATATTTTTTATTTAAAAATCTTTTTTATATGATTTTATATACACATTTATTTAGTTTTCTTCTACTCCTTCCATTTATTTTCATTTTCATATCTCATCTAATTTTAAGTTAAACACCAATATATAGGGTGTCCACTTTCAATGGTGTCCACTGGCTAATTCCTAAACCATTACTCATAGACAGATAGTTCCAATTACAAAAATGTTTTAAATGAGGTAAAGAAGTATTTTTAAAGCAATTTGGGTCAATACAAATATCTCTTAAAAAAATTATTAAATTAAAATTTTTATGCGTTTTCTACTTCCTATAAGTTATGTTTATTGAAAATCTACTACAGTACAACCTCGATATCTCGAATCTGTGGGGAAGAGAAAAAAATTCGAGATACAGAGGTTTTGAGTTATCAAGGTTTTGACAAAATTTAAAAATCTAATCTCACAATCTGCTTTTTGCTGTAAAAAATAAGATTCGTCAAAAACTACCCATAATCTACTAATAATTAACAAATTACTCTTCTCAAAGTTTTAATAATTTCAAAATTGTGTTATACACAAACTTGTTTTGATTAAATAATATCCAATTCGTCATTAAGAAATGACGAATTGAATATTATTCAGAAGTTTCAATTTGGGCTCAATCATCAACTTTGAAGCTACTGATTATCTCCTAGTTGAATGGTTGTTGATGGTTGTCCTGGTCGAAACTTCGAAGTCGTGTTTGGCGGCAAAAATTTAACAGCGATATTTTTTAGCGTTGGAAGATTAGAGTGGGCTTTACAATTGTCTATGTAGAGGAGAACGTGTATTTTACTTTTAGCCATTGTTTTACAGATTCCTATCAGCCAACCAGCAAAAATTGCGTTTGCCATCAAAGCTTTTATATTTCACCTGTACAGCATTAGAAATGACTTAATTTTAGCAAATCACCTCGGCTTTTTAGATCGTCCTATCATAAGAGGAGGAAGCTTTTCGTTGCCACTTTGATTTTCTGCTAAAAGCACAATTGCACGAAGTTTACTTGGTTTGCCACATCGGATTTCTTCAACTTTAAATGCAGGCGTTTTGTTGGGAAAACTATGGTACAATAATACAATTTCATCTGCGTAAACGTTTAATCTGCTTTATGGTCTTTTCTGAGAGCCACTCTTCACAGGTAGCTGAATCACCTAGTGCACTTTCACTGGAAAGCTTCCAAAAAACGATGTTGTCCCTTTTTTTCGGTTTCAGAAGCGTTCCATTCTTACCCTTTAAGTTCTTTGTATCAACAAAGGGATAAAAGAATGTGAAACCAGCATCCAGATCAAACTAGTTCTAAAGCTGACAATAGGCGAAAGTAAAAAGTCAAACTAAATTCTATGGAAAATATTTCGACATATCAAGGGTTTTGGAAAATATATTTCGAGATAACTATGGAAAATACATAAGAATTTTGATGGAAATACAGGGGAAGTTTCTTTTTTCGAGATATCAAGGGTTTCGAGATAAGGAGGTTCGAGATATCGAGGTCCGACTGTATTACTATTAGTAAGAAGAAAAAAGTCTCATTCTTCTACAATTAAAACTGACTGAGTAATAGCTGTTTAAAGTTGAAGCATCTTTTTCTGCGAAATAGGCATCATTTGCAAATTTACTAGGAATATAAATAATCTTCAGGTATTAAAAAAAAAATGTTTAGAGTAAAATTAACAATATAAATTTGAAATCTATTTTCATCCTGTCTTATTAAAACAAAATATACAACTTGTACTGAAAATATAAGTTAAAAAATAACTGAATTTTTGTTAAATGAAGTGATGAAAAGCAATGGTCACGATTATTTACAAAATAATCCATATTTTAAAATGCTGTTAGATTATTATCTAATCCTAAAACTTAATTAATAAAAATTAAAGTTACCTCAAAACTTGGTCAAAGTGACTCTATTCGGGTGTGATGCAGAAATGTACATGTGAAATAAAATCTTCTAATATTTTAAGCACTTTATGTGCGATACCTCGAAGCATGGCCCAACTCATCTGTGTTCAGATGCAGAAAATTGGCATAAGTCATGCAATTCAAAATTTAATAACTCAGTCAATTTTAATGTTAGATGAATGGGACTTTTTTGTCTCACTTGTTAGTATAATAGGCAATTTTTAATAAATATCACTTAACCCCTTGGGGACGAGCAACACAAAGTGCTCAAAATCCTTGTTTTTCCTCACCAGTAAAATTTTACTGTAAAATTTGCCTAATTTAATCAGTGCATTTTCTCGATTCAAGCAGACACAAATTTCTGTTTTTAAAAAGTGGTGACAAAAGATTAAAAATTTCGTAAAAGGCTCCCGTCGTGAAGGGGTTATGGGATCGGGGGACTGTATAAAAATTAACCTTTCATAATTTTTAAGAAATGTTTTTTATTGATCAAAGCGACTTTAAAATAACTTTTTACCTCACTTAAAACATTTTTATAATTGGAACTATATGTCTATGGCTAACAGTTTAGAAATTACCATTGGACACCATTGAGAGTGGAAACCATGTATAACATGTAAGTTTCAGCAACTTTTGTTATCAATAAGACATAGTTATTTTTGGATTAATTTCAACTCTTTCCATTTTATTTATAATTTATCTTACTGTATAGCAGCACCTGTCACATGGCAAATCGTAAAATTTTGAAAAAGTCTTATATTATTTTAATTCAATTAATAAAACCATTTCTGCAACTTTCTTAGGTTTCAAAACAGAATCTTAATTTCAGCTTTTTTTACATAGAATGCATAGCACAATGGTGAAGACTCAGTAGTTTTCTGTCTTACTGGCTTCTGAACGGTGATGAGGAATGCCAGAATCAAAATTAACCACAACTGTATCTACTGTTTACACTTCTGGTCATATTATATTTATTTTCTGCTGTTTTTTCATGTTTGTAAAATATTCTTACTGATCAACTTTTTTGCTCAATGTGGTGTTTAACTTCCGCCGAAGCTCACAGAAGAGCAGTTCCAGCACTTCTTTATTTCTAGTGAATATTTAAATATTGATTGGAACCCACCATTAGTTATAAATACTGCACATTGTAATAGCGCTTTGCTAATTGATACAAAGAAATCCTTGGTGGGTAGGATTATCTGAAAATTACCCATTTCTGATTTTAATGTTTTTCCTTAGTTCATTTACTACATTTTGTTATATAAAAATGCATATAGATATAGTCAAAATATATTCAAAAATTTAGTTTGCAGAAGGCAAAATTACTTCAAATTTCACAAATATTGTATGAAATATAAATAAGAGGGTAGAGGGTGTGGGGGATACACTTATGGCAGAATATTAGAGCTCTGCTACTTTTTTCTTAGAAATGAAGCCCTGCCCATGTCGTATGTTTGTACAGAACTTATTGCCCCTTAACTTATGAGTGGTAATTACCACTATTCCGAATGATTTAAGTGAATTTCTTAAATTCTTATTTGTGGCCCCCATCCCCTGAACTAACCGATATATGGATAAGTTGTATATCGGAGTTTCATTTGGATAGAGGTTTGTTTAGAATAATCTGTGCCTCCTAGCAGTAGTAAATGGAACTAACAGATTTTGCAGCGCATGCGCAACACGCCTGCTATGCGGTATGACAAGTTGCAAACATTTAAATTTTGTTTAAACTTCTGCTAAATTTTTGAAAATTCACAATTTTAATTTTTGTTTAAACAATTTGTTTTGTTTTGAGAAAATAAGAACTTTTAAATTTTGCTTGAACATCTACCAAATTCTTGAGAAATTTCAGCATTTTAAATTTCATTTAAACAATTTTTTTGTTTTTAGAAATTTAAAATTTTATTTAAATCTCCACTAATATTTTAAAATTTTAGAATTTATAAAAATTCGAAATTTTGAATTTTATTTAATTAATTTGATTTGAATATTTTTTGATTAAAAAATAACTTCATTTTATTATAATTTTAAAACTAACTTTATTGTTGCTACCATCTATGTAAGGATTTAATAATTATAAATTAATAAATTTGGGTTTATTAATTAAATGATATAGTGTTTTGAAAATAATATTAACCCGATTATTATTATTACCCGATCATATTAAGAATATTAAAAGAATACAAAACCCTGTGTGCAATCTGTGATCACACTCACTTGTTTCATCTATTTTCATTGTTTTTTTTCTGTAATAATTTGGACTTGATAATTCTATTTTAGATTCCACTCCACATGTTATAGATTTTTCACCTGAAAAAATATTTTGGACATTTTTTTAAAACCTGACCCACAAGAGTCAAAAGCCAACCTGCAGCTGACTTGTGATAGGGAAAATTTTCCTGTCTGGCTTTCTTTATGTTCTTGTTACTCCTTTCCCGTAGGATTGTACTTATGCTCTAAAGCAAAAGCTGGGTTCCCGGGGCAGTCATCCCTGTCATCCCCTGTTGTTGTTACCCTATGACAACAGTTTAGACTCTCTTTACTTTCTTATCTTTGTACTTTCATTCGTTTAACTATTGCAAGTTTAATTTATTATTCATTCCATTTATTTTTATATATTTCTTTAATATTCAATCTTTTATTTTTCTTATTTTTATTTCTTTTACTTTTCTAAATTATGTCCTAACCAGCTCTGAACAGAAATGTCAGCAATTCTTATCCTCAAACTTACGGCTTTGAAATCACGTGGTGATGACAGATGGCGTTGGCTTGTTTGTCATCAGCTATGTTTTCCTCTCCCGTGATAGTTCATCACCAATAGGTGTTTCCCGGATCTTTCATATCCGGAGGTGATGTGATTATATTGGGGATGGAATTATAATTACATAATGGGAAATTGGTATATAAGCTGAGACCTTTCGGGTGTTACTTAGCTTCATTTTAATTTCATTCTTCTATTGTGACGGTCAATGTCTTGGGACGTTAAATAACATGATTAAGACCTCTGCTAAACTAATGTTTTCCCTTCATGAAATGTTTTTGCATAACTGATGTTATCTTTATTGGCATTTTTCAAGTATAAGATGTCAACATTCCAAAGCTGTTTATAAATATGTTTTACTTCATCTTCTGCCAGTCAACACAATTGTAATCCAGGGTGCTATGTTCTTTAAAAGGATTCGACATGTGACTGAGTCAACGATATGTCATTTTCAACATCTGTCTAAAGGAAGGTCTTTATTTTTCCTTTATTAGTTTAAGCTTATCCTTTAAAATCCTTCCTACCATCTTGGTGTTTTTAGCTCTGTTTTGCCCAGTGGTATCTTTTATTCATTTTGCGACACTTGTTAAATGTCTTTGATTGTGACTTGGCCATATTTAAGTTTTTATTGCAAGTGAAATGGATGCCTGTAACATATGGTTGTCAAACAAGTAGTCAATGAAATTGTTTATGATGTTATCTTGGGCAAAAAGTTAAACTTGCTTTCTTTTAAAGTAAATTTAATTTTGACAGTTTAAAATATTTAAAGTGAATACCGTTTAAAATCAATATATTTAAATTTAATGTTAATATCTAATAAAGTTAATATGTTTTAATGTAAAGTTAATGATTTTCAAATAAAGTTTATTATGATTTATTAAAACTAATTTTCTTTTAAAGTAAATCTGATTTCATTTAAAGCTTTTCATATTAAATATATTTCTTTGTTGCTTCAGCCTATTCAGCTTGTTTAAATTAATATCCTTATGTAATGTTCCAAGAACTCATCATTACTTTTCAAACGTATGTTCGTTGGTCTTCTTACATCGTGCATATTACAAAATTTGTTTTTTGGTTTCTAATCTTTTGAATCTTTATTTCATGTTATATTTAAGTTTTCAATAAAGCTTTGTTTATTTTAATTTGGTTTAGTTATCTATTTAAATACACATATCTTAAATTTCTTTTCTAGCTTAAAAGTTAATTTTAATTTACTTTTACAATAAATATATAAATTTCAACACTTTTAAACTTTCACTGGTAAGGTTAGTTGGGGTAACTGGACCCACAAGGTAACTGGGCCATAGGCTATTTTATAAAAAACTGTTGATGTATTTTAAGTTTTAGCTTTTGTGAACAATGCCCCTTAACCTTTACTTCCTAAAACAATGTGTGTCAACTCAATCATAACACTCACTTTGATGTGATAGGTTGTCGAAAATTTACGCTTCTTTTTTTAGAAACAACGCCAATTTGGTTGAACTTAATCAGCTTCTTATTAAAATACTGTAAGTACTTTTATTAAACAATCTTTTTTTTAAAGATTAGGCATATAACTACATTAATATTATTAGGTATCTATACATACGTACTTCATGTTTCAAATGTAAGCCTGGTGTCCCAGTTACCCCATAAATTTTTCAAGAATGGGGTAACTGGGACACATATCCGGGGTAACTGGACCATGCTGGATCCAGTTACCCCAATAGTTATAAATAATTTTTTTGAGTTTCTCTTACAACGGGAAGTAAATTTCTCCATTGTTTTTTGCTCACAATAAAGAAAATTATAGAATGCCTTATTAAAATTACGTAATAAAATTTAAAAAAAGCATATTGGGGGGTATCAAACCAAATTTCTTGACCCCTTGAGAGGCAGTGATGCCATTATGGCATCACATAATTTAAATTCCTAATTGCCACATTGGCATCAGAATATTATAGCGAAAATTTCACCTTTATTAAATACGTGAAAATAAAATTTTACTTGTTTTCAAATAAATTCTCTTGTAAATACTGGTGTCATTAAATTATTTCCACATTTTACGAATGCAAGTACCTTGCCAACTGAAAGCGAGATAGCCAAACCTTGAAATTGTACGATAATACAGATAAAGTACTTAAGTACTTACGTAGCCGTTTGTTCATAGATTTACCTTGCTATTTTTTTCCTGAAAATACCCATGTGACTTTTATACTTATTACCTATATACTAAAGTATATTAGTACTTACTTAATTTTTTGTTTTTGGTATAAATAAATCTAATATTTTCACTTTTAGCGCTTTTTTTAAACACATTGACAGCAAAGGTTTCCCTTACAACGCTCTTTATTGACATATAATTTGCATGATCTGCCTGGTTTAAATTTTTTTTAAGTTGTTTACACTTTTTCAAACAGGACCTGATATCCCATAGGAAAAAAAATAAACGCATGTGGAACATAGACGCTCCTGGTCCACTTACCCCATTTTTATGGGGCAACTGGACCCATGAGGAAAGAAAGATGAAATATGCATATTTTTATATTTTTAAGTATTAAAATGTAATTTTGAGCATTTTTGTCTGATAGAGAGAACATAATTGAACACATTTACAGAAGTTCAGACTTTAATTCAAATGAACATTAGCTTTTTGAAGCTGAATTGTCAGAAGCTTCAGAGTCACATTGTAAAATCATGGCCCAGTTGCCCCAACTAACCTTATATTTAAAACACTTTGCTATTCAGTATTACTGTCTGTAATCCCATCAGTATAAATTAACAATTTGGATTTATTAATTAAACGATATAGTGTTTTGAAAGAAATTTTAAACAAAACCCTCTGTCTGATCTGTGATCACACTTATACAGATCGGATACCACTTGTTTAATCTATTTTCATAATTTTTTCTGAAGTAATTTGGGCTTAATAATTCTAATTTATATTCCACAATTTTTTCAAAAATTTTTAATATTGGATAATTTATCATAACATTTATTATACAGTACAAAGTCTAAATTCCAGAATCCTCGTGACTTTACCAAGTCCGAACTTCAGATTTTTCCTAGCTTTGGGTCATCAAAAATATTGCTTTTCCAATAAAAAGAAAAATAAATTTCACTACTTAAAAAGGTAAAATATGACATTCATATATTAAAAACTGCATATAACAGCTATTCATACTAAATTAAACAATCATTTTCATTAAATAAATCTTAACAAAATAAAAAGTAAAACAAAAACATTTATTTAAGGAAACATACAATTTAAGAACAAATTGTAACTTGCTTAACTATTGAACATTTCAGTTAATGTGTGCTGCTTTATTAACTCAGGTTTATCATTAAGAAGTTTTTCTTTTATTCTTTACATAGATATGAGTTAAGATTCAGTAATAAAGCTTCTTTGCTCTAAAAAAAGAGAGTCTTTTAGACCTTTTTTTCCTTTGTTTGTTTCAACAATTTTGATTCTTCCCTCCTTTCTTGAATACCTACTGCCACTGGAAAGTCCGAATTTTCGACAATTCCAAACTTTGGGTGTCCAAATTGTAGACTTTGTATTGTATATAGATCTTTTGACTGAAAAATGTTTTGGACATTTTTAAAAAAATCAAGTAAATCCAAACGTGACCTGCAAGAGTCAGAACCCAAACCCACAACTGACTTGAACCTGAAATTATGAAAGTCAACCCCACCCACAGCAGAAAAGTAGAAATCAACCCAACCCAAACCCGATCTGTAATGAAAAAATATTGTGTCAACCCAAACAATAGATCGGATCAGATTTGGGCAAAAGTGGATTACCTGATTCGATGCAGGATTCTACTCCAGTAGCTAGTATTGTTCACACTTGACATGCAGTAGACAATCATGTATTAAAAATTTTGACATTTCCCTGTAAAAATATATATACAAAATACAATGGTTATTTTTAGCTTAAAACCTTCCCTGATATGCTAGGCTTGTAGTATAAAATGTTACATTCAAATCCATTCAGTGGTTGTTGAGGAAGACATACATAAATATATATAATGGCTAAAAATAGAATTCTTTTTTAAAAAATTCGTTAAAAAAAAAAAAAAAAAAAAAAAACAGGACAGTCATCTTTTAAACTTTTTAGTTGTGAAGAAAGCTGTAAAGAAATAGTCACATAAAATAGTATTTTTAAAATGTAGCAAAATATTTTCTTTCTTGAGAGAAGAATCTATCCATCTTCTAAAATGATATATGGAAACATTTGTTTAATTTGCATTTATCCTTTTTCGTAAACTGGCATTGTGTTAAAATATTAGAAACAAAGAAAAATTGAGTGCATGTCTATTACTATTTCCCAGTTTCCTCATTACATATTATACTGTTGTTTAACATTCTTATGCAATTAAACCACAACAGATTTCATACTGATATATCATTAATAAGTACATTTTCACTTGAAGTTTTGTCTTCTAAATATATTTTATTATTATTATTCATGTTTTATAATGTAATGTGCCAAGAAAAATGTACACATATATCAGCGTATCATGCACTTTTATTATATTAACTGTATTTCTTTTCAATATTCTTTTATAATTTTTGTGTATTTTATAAAATTTTTATTTATTTAAAATTCTTATTCTGTGAAGGGGTACTGTGTCCTTCACCTTACAGACCTCTGAGGTTTGTTGAATAAAAAGGTTAAGAACATCCTGTTTTAAGAAAAAAATTACACTATAATAATTTTATTTTTCATTTAAACTGCATTATGATAATTTTATTTTTCATTTAAACTGCAACATTTTAAATTAAAACTGGCTATTCAAATGGTATGCATTCTATCTAATCCCCAAAGTATTGATAAGTGATAATAGGTTAATTGTTTCACACCACGATAGCTCTTATTTTATATATATAAAAAAGTTAGTTATGTAAATATACCTGTGAATGTAGTATATCATTGTTTTCTTTTCCAGAACCAAGACAGTCGCATGCTGTATTTGCTGTTGTAGAAAAAAATGCTGATGAGAGTTTCCAAATTAAAGCTTTGAAACAAAAGATATTCATAGATGGTTTGTGCTATCTATTACTCGAAATATATGGGATTGAAAATAAAAACCTCAATTTAATTAAGGTAAAGTAATTAAGTGATATAAAGGATGAAATTTTTAAATCTATATAATTTCAAATAAATTGTGAAACACGATAGCTAAAGACATTAATGTGGTGTCTAGGCACAGTAAAACAGCTATATTCTACCAGGCAGTGACCCTAGCAGAAAATTCCAAAATTAGAAATTGTGTCTCAAAAAGTATAAGAAGATACGGCAAAAAGTTCAATGACAAAGTTGTAGAGCATGTGTTGATAAGTAGTAGCAAAAATTTTGCCATCATTGATTTAGTAAAAATTATTGAGCTTGAGGATACTGATAAATAGTTTTCTATACAGAAAAAATATCTGAAATCGATGTAAGATATTTCATTTGTGAAAAATAATGGCAGATGATAATTTAATTTTACAATGTCAAACAGTTATGTCTGCAGAAAAAATGCTTGAGGTCTAAAAAGTAACTTTTATTTTAGCTGCAAAATAAGACATTTTCATCTCTTTTTCTTTGCTTGTACTATGTTACAGTTTTTGCTTTATCTTTGCATACAGTCACTGTCTGCTTTCATGACTTTAAATGAATTCTCATTTTTAGAGAAAATTCATGTTTTTTATAAATGAAATATCTTCCACCAGTATCAGATATTTTGGTTTAGACATACAACTATTTTCTTATAATGCTTTTTCTTAATAAAGTGATGATGTTCTACAACTTTCTCATTGAAAATTTAGGTGTATCTTCTATAGTTTTGAGATATCTCTAATTCCAGAATTTAACCCCAGAGAGGCTTCAAAATACTCCATAATGTTCTACATATCCATTTTACTATTCACCATATTAATGACTGTAGCGAACTCAGTTCTCCACTTATTTAATGTGAAATAGATTTAATAATTTAGACTGTATACATAAAGTATAACATATTTAATCTAAACTTGTATGGTCTGAAAACATTTGTAATTTGGACATTTCGGAACATTTAGTCTTTTCTTTGTTTTTATTTTCAAAAGTGTTTGATAGATGGTGCCACTGATACGCTAATATGTTAAAAAAATATATTTATTTTAAACAACCAATTATAATATTCTTTGATTCAATAATATATGTAATTTTTTGACATTTTTAAAGGAATTGTGGTAATTTTCTGTGTTATATACAAAATTTGTAATTTCTTTTTTGTAGTAAATAATTTAAATTTTGAATAGTACTAATTTATGTCATCCTGTTACTTTTCTTCTATTTCCCAAGAGAAAACAGACAGCACCATAACACCACAAAATCAGGCTTTTTTTATTTTTTAATTGTTTTGAATTTATGTATGGATTCTATATTTCTAAATATTTAATTTTTTGTAACTGTAGTCATGTGTATTATCATAGTTAAATACGTTAATGTAATTATCAGGGATGAAAATTTCCCACATGTATGCAATTTTTCACTTTTTTTTATTTTTATGGCATACTATTTTTTTGTGCCTTTTTTGCCCTCCTTCCCACCTACAATTTTTCTGACAACTTTTACTAGTAACATGGAATGACAACAGTAGATACCAACTATATAAATTTTGACAGGTAACACCTGGTTTTTTATCTAACTTCTGTCTCGTTTTTCACTCATATTTTTTGTAATATTTTATTCAGGGGTGATTCTGTTCCGAATTTTCGAAAAAATTAGTCATTTCTGAAAAAAAAAAAAAAAAAATTGGTCATAAATCCGAAAATTCGGGCATACAATATATCACGAATTTCAACAAATAGGCGCCAAAAATAAACGCAAATTTTGTCAAAAGATCGCAAAAAAATAGCAAATTTCATCATAAGATCGCAAAAAAGGGCAAATTTTGTCAAAAGATTGCAAAAAAACAGCCAATTTTGTCAAAAGATCACAAAAAACAGCAAATTTCGTCAAAAGATTGCGAAAAAACGGTAAATTTTGTCAAAAGATCGTGAAAAAATGGAAAATTTAGTCAAAAGATCATGAAAAAACTCAAAGTTCGTCAAAAGGGGCAAAAAAAAGCACATAGTTAGTACCAGGAGTGGATCCCCCCCCCCCTTCCTCCCTCTATTGTAACCTTTTAGAAAATTTGGTATGAATTTCAGAATTTTTTTTTTTTTTACTCTGAATCACCCTTGATTTTATTATTTTTTTTAATTTTAAAATAATATTTGCCTGCAATGTGTTGCTGAAGACCATATTATGACTTGCTATGTTTAATTTTTCTTCCTCCACTGCTTGAATGTTGTTAGCATTCCTGCCATACTTATTTGCTTTAGTAAAATCTTAAGACCAAAAAACTAAGTAGTACAGTACTGTATTTTAGATATATCAGATGGGGGGGGGGGGGGGGGGGGATGATAAAATTGTAATAGTGTACAAATTAAATGCTTTTAATTTTGTTTGTAACATATGTAATGGTTTTAATATAAAACATAATAAAAAAAGTAATAATATAAGCTTAAAAATTGATTTTAAGATATGTAACAATAATTAATGACTACATTGCATGTATTCATTCTTCCTGGTGGAGGAGTGTGGAACTAAAAGATCGCAATTTCATTTAAAGTAGGAAATCTAACAAGGTGATCTGTTTGAAACTTTAAGATAGTTTATAACACATAAGAAAAAGCTTAAAAAGCACATTAAAATGGTACGTGAAATTTCAGGTGGGGGAGGGGAGGAGGAGGAGGGGTGCTAGAATTTTTTTTTTAAACCTTAGTGTTTCTTACCGTTTTAGGTGTGGTTTTTTGACGGAATCCTCAGATAAATGCTACTTATTAAATATAAAAATGTCAAAAGTTTAGTTACCACTATTTTCGAATAGTAAATTCAACAAATATCTTAAATTCTTTCTCAAGACCACTACCCCCTCGAGTAACATATCTACTGATAGGTTGTATAACAGAGTTTTATTCAGATACAGTTTTGTTAAGAATAGAGTGTGCTCCCTAGTGGTGGAATGTGGAACTAACAGAATGTAATTTTGGTAAAATTAGGAAATCTTACAAGGCGATCTGCATTAAATGTTAAGATAGTTCATAACACATGATAAAAAGTTATAAAAAAGAAACACATCACATTTGGGGGGGGGGGGGGTTGCGAACAAAATTAGGAAATATAATAAGGCGATCTGTTTGAAACTTTAAGATAGTTTATAACATATAATTTTTTTTTTAATGACGCCGTGTCAAAAATTGGGAGCAGGGGGAGGGGTGCATTTTGCCCACCTGGGGGGCACTTTTCTAAATTTTGCCGAGACCCCTCATGTGATATATCATTGGAAAGGCCTGTGAACACTTAATCCTGTTATGCATCTCTGGTGTTCATCCCCCACTTTGCCTCACAAAAAGGCACTTTTCTAAATTTTGTCGACAGCCCTCATGTGATATATCGTTGGAAAGGTCTGTGACCGCTTATTCATATTATGCATGTCTGGTGTCCATCCCCCCACTTTGTCCCTAGGTTTAGTGTTTTTATATTATCAATTTGTATAGATTTCTAATGCAATTTTTTTTTCAGGATGCTACAGAGGATTCTGATATGGATGGCTCTGATTGTGTCATATGTTTATCCGATGTTAGGAATACTTTGATACTTCCCTGTCGACATTTGTGCCTCTGCCGAAGTTGTGCTGACAGTCTTAGGTATCAGTCGAATAATTGCCCTATTTGTAGAGCACCTTTCCGAGCTTTGCTAGAAATTAAAGCTGTAAGAAAATCAAATAATGCTTTATCACAAGTTGGTCATAATGCAGAAAATCAAGTATGTATTGAAAAACATTGATACCTTTATTTTTATAAGTTGGCAAAATTCTCTTATAAGAGAGAGAATATTTTAATTCCTACTGAATGAAAAATGCTCTTATTCTTTATTCAGTTGGGATTTAAATATTCTCTCTCTTCCAGGCTTGCAAGATTATTCTGTGTTTTCTATAGTTAATAAAAAAATATCCTGGAAAAAAGGTCTTAGACACAGTATTTTGTCCATTTTGCCAAAATTAAAAAATAATGAAAAAAATTAACTTGATTTTTTCCATTAAGAAAGCAGATATTTTTCAAAAATGCACATATATGTGTACGCAACAGTGTGGGCATTACTTTTTTAAAATGAGATAAATTTATCTAAAAATATTTTTTATGTAAACCATAGCTCATGTAACAAATGCATATAATTATTAAATAGGTATTACTAAATATCTAACACAGAATAGATACATTTGCAGTTAAGTTTAATATGAACAGTCATAGAAAAATTATGGCATTTCCCATACTAACTCTGTTATAAATCATCATATAAAAAAGATGCTAGTACCAACTAATTGGTAACAATGCCTACATCTACCATTTAACATTATGCATTGTTTAATAGCTGATTTGTGCAAATTTTTTCTTTTTAAAAGGGTTACACCCAGTTTTGGCAATATATTTGAGCTCCTCTCTGAGAATCAAAGCAGCCTGGAAAAAGACAATAATTTATGTACTTTTTTCTTAAATCTTCATAGAGTTACAAAATGTCTAAATTTGAAGAAGGTGATATTAAGTGGTGTGATAAACATTAATTTATTCTTCCCAAAAAGTCATCAGATTGTAATTTTTCCTTTTTAATAAGATACAATGAATAGACCCAAATATACCCCAGAAATATTTTCAATTCAAAAACATTTTTTTAATTATGAAAATTATTAATAAATT
Organism: Maratus speciosus; assembly: GCA_963932465.1. NCBI lineage: Eukaryota > Metazoa > Arthropoda > Arachnida > Araneae > Salticidae > Maratus > Maratus speciosus. Next base: position 569,338,598 of record OZ010787.1, read on the forward strand.
CATATTTAAAAAATATGAATTATAACCTACACTAATTTTTACATAAAAAGTCATTCAGAACATGGTCATGTGCTTTTTCAAATCATTTCTATCATTAGTTTTCGAGATATAGAGGATTTTCTTTTTGACAGTCTAAGAGAGTCTTCTGTTGTCAAAGCGTCCACAGAAAAGACAATCTTAGAAACTTGATGGAAAAATGCTATACATTTTTCTTTTATATAAAGTGAGTTTATATTATACTTAGAATTTTTCTGGTAACTATATGAGTGTTCTTATATTTTTCCTTTTGAGATATTAATTTTATTTTCTAAAATTTATGAATATAATCCTAACACACTTTCTTTTATAGCTCTATGAAAATTTAAGAAAAAAGTATGTAAACTATACCTTTTAACTCAAATATAAAGTCAAAACTGAAAGTTACCAGTTATTAAATTACAACTGATACGATTTTTAATATATAGATATCCCTATTTCAAAAACTGCATTCATATTCAGAAAGAAGACACAATTCCCAGTTGAATGTACCTTTGATATCTTCCTGAGATAATTTGACGATAAAATAGTGTTTTTTTTGTTGTTGTTTTGGACTTACTGTATGTATATAGCTGCCAAACCTTCAAAATTTTAGTACCACTGTTTTCAAATAAAAATATTCACTTTATTTAATGACAGAATTTTGTATTTTAAATAAGACAAATATAAACTATTGAGAAGTAGTTGTACTCAAAAATCAGCAGGTTAGATAGCTATGGAGACAAATAATAAAATATATAGAAATAAAAAAATGAAAATAGCTTGAATAGTAAAGACTGAGGCTGAGTGGCCTTTTGAATTACAGTCTGTCATTCTCCTGCTGTCCTCCTTGCAAATTAGTTCTGGCTAGTAGCTAGTTGCAGGCAAGCATTCAATATCAATTTTAAACAGAATCTGATGTCAAGCATTCAAAAACTTTTGCAAGTCTGGTCTTGTGTTAAGTCTTATCACCTCCACATCTATCTCTGGTTATTTGTCAGGAGTAAAACTGACATCAGGTGGTCATCAGCTTTGCATAATATTAGTCAACCAAATGGTGCTATGAAATCTGAATCCAGCCTCTGAATAGCACCTGCATAACATTAAAAGCAGGCATGAAATTGCATCTCTTTTAAGTTCACTGATTCAGATGTGAAATCTTCTAAGGCCTTTCTGCAAGGCCTACTCTAAGGCATCTTGTGCTCCGTATATATGTTAAATCAGTTTTGAATATTTTTTATTCATATCATGTAATAATTATTTTTCATGCTGATTTTTTCTGTAGTGTTGGTTTTTAGAATCCAAAACATAATTGTGTGAATTTCATGCATTTGAAATCTGTAAAATATTATTTAGGCAATTATTATATGAAGAAATTATGTACATTATATTTATGAATATGTTATGAATTATATTATATTGGTAGACAATTATATTATATTATGAATATATTATGAATATTATATTTATGAACATACCAGTGTATTTTTAACAGACATTTATTTCTAGAAGCTTCTAATATACATATAGAAAATTTCTACTCAATCTGATAAGTAGTATTCAAGTTATGCTTGAAATAAATCAGTGCTACAGTTTTAGGGGCCATATAGTCATTTCATAAATGATTTATTTAATTTCATTTAAACTATTTAAATAATTTATTTAGTGATTTTCTAATTTTTCTGTAACACTGTTTTTGCAGAAGACTAAGCTGTAGTTTTATTTTTTAAACTGACTTAAGAAAAAGTTTTGATAATAATCTGAGAAATGTGGACAGCAGGAATTATTTTAAAATGGCTTTACAAGTGGTAGCCATGATAGATAATGAAAAATTAAAAACCTTTTCTTAATGTTCCCTCCAAGATAAAAATCTTGATAATAAGATTATCAAGATAATTTTGATAATAAATATGTAAATCCTTTATAATCCTTTGAAGGACGGTATACATATATGAAACTACTTGATTTTAATTCCCAAATGCCACAATGACACCAGAATTTTAGAGATAAAATTTTCTGTTTACTATGTATGTGAAATATAGCTTTTTCTTATTTTCAAATAAATTTGTTAGTAAATCCCAGTGTCATACATTCGTTTTAAAATTTTAGCAGTGGAAGTGCTTTGTCCCTGAAAGGGTTAAGAGAGATTGTCATTGAGAGAAAGACTGAGCATTATGATTAGTTATTTTAATAAATTCATACTAGCAACCTTGAATTTATTGTGATCATTTTTTAATGTTTCGTTAATTTTTCTAGCCATCACAAGATATACCGCCTGGATATGAAGCTGTGTCATTGATTGAGGCATTAAATGGGCCTATGCAACCTCCTGCACCACTAGTTCCTTCATTTGGTAACTATTTTAAATTCACGTATACTATCAGCTGATCAAACATTTATGTTTGTGTGTGTGCATATGTAAATTGTTGTTTGCCTAGTAATCTTTACTTGATAAACTTTATCATTTCATACCAAAACATTTATTTATCTGAGATCTTCAACTAGACAGATATATTTTTATGCTTATGCATTCAGTAAGCCATAATACATTTCTTAAATATACCATAAAATTTTAGAAAAGACAACATGTTAGAAAAAAAAAATCCTTGTTTTTCAGATTGAAGTAATTGTAAAATGCTACAAGAGCAGAAGATCTGAAAGGAAATAGAAGAGACAGAGCTGTGTTGAAGAACAGTAAATAAGAAATAAGAATGGCCAATTAGAAGATAGTTAAAAATAAAATATTAATAAGAAAAAAAGATTTTAGATATAATAAATGTTGGGGGGAAAAGTTAATAAATAAATGATCAAAAGTATAAGCTAATTAGATGAAGGAAAAATGCTTAAAAAGATCCAATGAAATAGAAAAAATTACATTTCAGACTAATAAAATACCTTTTGTTGTTTTTCCTCAAATATATCTATCTCTTATTTCCTTTAAAAGTTATACCATCATTTATTTGAAGTCCACCAAATCTCACAGAAAAGTTTTTAAAATATTTTAAATAATTTTTTTCTTGGTTCATAAACAATGTAAGTGTGATTCTGTTCCAAAAAATTAAGGCAGTCATTTCCGAAAATTAAAAAAAATCGGCCATAAAATTCAGACATAAAATATATCGCGAATTTCGACAAATGACCACCAAAAAAAGATCAATTTCGTCAATTGTTCGACGAAAAATTGCCAATTTTGTCAAAGGATCGTGGGAAAAACACGAATTTTGTCAGAGGATTGCAAAAATAATGCAAATTTTGTTAAAGTATCGCGAATTTCGTCCAGGAATCACGAAGAAAAAAGCTAATTTTGTCAAAAAATCATGGAAAAAATGCAAATTTCGTAAAAGATTGCTAAAAAAATGCAATTCTTGTCAAAAGATCACGAAAAAATGGCAAATTTCGTCAAAAAATAGTGAATTTTGACTACAGAAGATTGCGAAAAAACAGCAAATTTTGTCAAAAAATTGCGAAAAAACGGTAAATTTCATCAAAAGATTGTGAAAAAAATGGCAAATTTTGTCAAAGGGGCACGAAAAAAACACATAGTTAGAGCCGGGAAAGGATCCCCCCCCCCCCTGCCGTATTTCTGAAAATGTGATGTGAATTTCTGAATTTTTTTTTTCACTCAGAATCACTCCTGCTTCTAAATATGCATCTAAATATTCATTGACCTTTCCTTCTAATGTGTGTTTTTTATAAAAAATGAGAAAATGTACTCATATATTTTTTGACAGGTTTCATGGGGTTCTGGTTTTTTGCTTTAGGATGATGTTCTCTGTAATTGTGAAAAACACTGATTTTTGTTAATATGAAAATGACATAGTGTGTGAACTCTTTCTTTGATAATTCCACAGAAGCTTAAAAATGCTTACCATATATACTTGTACATAAGTCGAGGAATTTCTGACAATTTTCGGCAAGCAAATTGTGGTGGAGGGTCGACTTATATGAGAGTCAATTAAAAAAGCAAAAAATAAAAACTTTGAATACTGCAAAATTCTGGCTTTTATGTAGTATATGAATAATAAAAAGTATAAAATATAGAAATACAGTACAGAACCATTTATCTGGAATGGTTGGGATCAGGCGTATTCCGGATAACTGGTTTTTCTGGTTAACTGGTTGGGCATTAAAGCGGCATCCATTTGATAAGTTTTGCGGAATGTATCTGGTTGTGGCACTATTTCTGATTTTAAATTATTAGATTACTTGGATTAAAAATCAGATGCAAGAAAGATCAAAAGTTAACCAGATTTTGAAAGGAGGTAATTTATGGGAATCCCTTGGGAACAAAAATTCTTCTGTTTCCTCTGCATAAAAATTAAAAATCTAAAATACAACTAAATATGTTTCCATTTGAAATACTAGATGTTGACATCAAATTATACAATTGTTTCAAGCAATGCATATGTCAAACTGGCAGTATATGACACTTTTTTTCTGCAAAGATTCTGAAATAAGTCTATCAGAAATATCATTCCGGATAACTGGTTTTCCGGTTAACTGGTTTCTGGATAAATGGTTCCATACTGTAATAATAATTTATCATTAAAAAAAATTCAATGATTTGTTTTTGTTTACTTACTACTTTTTTCCACTAGCAAGTGGAATCTTTGGTTTGATTTTGAGCAAAATAAAAGTAAAAAGCTAGGGTTCAACTTACATGCAAGTTTTTGATTTTTTGCGGAATTTGCATTCGAAAATTAAGGGGTCAACTTGTATGTGAGTATATATGGTATTTTAATGAAAGACTTCCCATTCAGCAGATGGTTTTTATACAGACAATTAGGAAGAACTTTGTCTCTGTATAACACTTTCTTTCATAGGCTTTTCTGTTTCACCTGTTTTTTAATATGTTACTGCAGATGTTTACCTGGAATCATTTTTGATCAGAAAACTGTTTATTTGGGATATATGAAATTTCATATCTTCCTTATTAAAATGTATGAATGTTTTTTCTTTTGTAATAGATAAATATTACAAAAGTTTTATGCTAAATATACACATTTTTGTAAAATTGCCAAAGATATTTGTAAAGAAAAAAATATATATTAAAGTAAATTTGTTTTAGAGTAAATAGAAAATTTAAAAAGTTAGCTTATGTTTTGCTATTGGATCTATCAGCTATTTCTATTCTTTTCCAAATGTATGAGCACTTTCCTTGATTTTGGCATTTTTAATAATATTTCTATAATGTATGTATGTTGACAGATTACAAATCCTCTTCTTTTTTAGCTAATTTTCACTTTCTGATTTGTTTGAAGATATTATTTGAATGCAGAATAATGCAGTGTTTCAGAAATTAGTTAACTATTATATTATGATTTGTTTGGAGAAATTATTTAAATGAAAAAAAAAAATGCAGTGTTGTGAAAATTAAATAATTGTCAGTTAGATTTTTAGACATAGTACTATTCCATTCTATGAGTGTCTACAAAAACCACATAAGTCATTGACTAATATCATTTATGCAGAGAATGTTATTCTGTTTCTTTAGTGGCAATAAATAAATAAACCTATATAGTTTTTACTATTATTTTAATACAATAAAACTGATTGGTAGAGCATTGGCCCTGTAAGCCAAGGTTCTGGGTTTGATTCCCGACCTGGGTATTTTTTCGCTCAGTTGGAAATATTTAATTTATATATAGTTTTTGTCTACACATGTGAATCTACCTTCAATGCTCTTACCTACATTTGCAACAAACTCTTGGTCTACATTTCCGAAAAGACATGACTTATGGGGTTTTTTAAATGGTCAATTCAGTTCAAAGGCACCATCCCTGAATCCATTTGATATTCATATAATCAGAATTCTGAATTTTATGCTAAAGAGATCTTTATAAAAGTCTCTCTTTAAGCAGGTTCCCCTTGAGCAAGACCTTAGGTCAAACTAAAACTTTTATTATTCAGTTTATTTGCTGAATAACCTGATATTATTCTGGCATTATTGTTTTCTTTAATACTACATAATGTGTTTGTCATGTTTAACTCTGAAAAACATTTGTTAACATGTTTGGTAATGTACTATTTTTTAACAGTTCCTCAAATCCCACCATTTTCAAACAGTCCAGATATTCGTCAGAAACGTCACTTAGAAAGGTATTTCTTTAAATTGTTTTTGAAAAATTTCTTTTTTATTTAATGTGTTTGTATGATTATATAACTATTAAACTTGAACACTAAGTTAATTAACTTCGGTAGTTTAAAATTTTTAATATTAGAATATTTTATAATATTTTAATTTTAAAATGTTAATTGTTGAATGTTAAATTTTCCATCCATTATGGAAAAATTTAACATGCATATCTAAATTCTTTGCAAGAAATTCCTTAACAATAATTTTCTTCCATGTTGTTTTGTGTAGTACCAATTTTCTTTTTAAATTTAATGTTCATTCATGAAATTATTGAAAAATTTATTTTCATTAGGCATCATTCAAGTTCTGCATCACTGAGACATGGTGATAATACAAATTCTGAAAAAGATCTTACATCTGAAAAGATTCAAGAAGGAGCCTCTGTTCCTGAAGTTGTTGTTGCATCTGTAATTTCTTCTGAAAAAGCTGTTCTAAAATCTGAGTCACTGTCTTTGACTAGAGGTGAAGGTCGAAGGCACAGGAAAGGTTTCCGTACATCATCTGCTCCAGAGAAAATGAGACTGCTGGCAAATTCTGTACAGATAGTGAATGAAGTTGGAAATGCCAAAAGAAAAATGGTAAGAGCTGAGTTTTAATATATCAAGATGAATGGATAATTAACGAATGCGCTCTTAAGCTATTTCATGAGCTCTTGCTATACTTACGTACTAATGTTGATTATCTGTTATCATTTTTAATATATATATATTTTTAAATATGATGTTGAAATACTCTCATTATAACCTTTCACAAAGATTTTATTAATTGCTACTATAAATTATCTATGACATATCCAGCAACCTGATCCATTTTCTTCTTTTTAACTTTTATAAAACTCAATACCACTATGTTGTATTCAATGTATTTCAAATGATTTAGCTACATATAGTCTTTTTCCATTTTTTAAATTGTGTCATTTCTAATCCTGGCTTCCAAGAGTCTGAATTCGAAATGAATTATGAATTCATTTAAACTGCAGCATTTTCAATATAGCTACTCCCAGAAATGAGACATTAAAAACAAAAGTTAGCTTTAATTAAAAGTGTATTGGTTAATTGTTGTTATTAATTGTGTTTAGTTGCTTTATGTTTGCAAGCGTGTTTTGTTAACATTCAGCAACCACCATGCTCTTATTGTTATATGGGGCATTCTCACTATCTTTTGACTTTTGGGGAAAAAAAATCTAGCGAAATTAAACTTGCTAAAATAACATTTTAATCTGATAGACGAATGCCTTAATGATTCAAAATAAAGAAAAAATGGTCAGCAGTGAAAAATTTTTTATTTAACTGAGGTTTAGGTTAAACTTGTGAGTTTAATTTTCCTTACCATTTTACCCCTATAACTTTTTAATTTTCTTCTAAATTTTTACTTATAATGAATTTGCATAGTACCCACAGGACATTCAAATAAGAAATAATACAAATGTAGTACTTTTAATATAGAATTTTTGTATAACATTGTCTTAAAGGGGTGTTAAAGAAGGGACGGTAAGGTAAAAAAAGGGACAAAATGGTAAAGAAAGAGACGGTAAGGATGGAACGGTAAGGAAAATTACCACCTATTTTTAGGAAAATCATGTTCAGACTAAGTGATAGCAACAATGTTCATTGATTTTTCGAAACAGTTGTTAACATTGGATTAAATTAATTTTTTTTAATTTACCTCGAAAATTGCAGGAATAAACCTTGGGGACGGTAAGACTACCAACAAAGCCACGGTGCTTGAAATTGATATTTAAATGCTGATTTATAATCTGCAGTAAATTCCCTGTCAAAAAATTTTAGATATTCTTTTTCTAGCATACTTCTGCATGAGCAAAAACTTGAAAAAAATTCTGTCGCTGCATCTGAAGTGATTTTCTGTATAATTTTAGAAGAGGGATGGTAAAAAATCTAAAACCCAGGGACAGAGTTCAAAAAATAATATCAACCCTAAAAATGTGTGCAGGTTAATTTTTAGCTACATATTTATGTAAAACAATAGTTCTTTCAGAAAAAAATTACATCAAATTATTTTTATTGAAACAATTTTATCCAGACAGCTCCAAACTTCAAAATCAGCATCAGGGACACGGGACGGTAGATGAGTTTTCCATGTGTTTGGACCCCCAACATCATCCAAAACTTATTTATCTCATTAATATTGTTGTGCAATCATGCAATGAGATGTTCCCAAATATATGAAATAAAAAAAACACAAAAAAGTGTATTAAATAAAAAATTATTATTCAGGGACATGAAAGTTAAAAGATTGTGAGAATGCCCCATATGTGCAACTTTCATTAAAACTTTTGTTCTTTGTTTATATATTTCAACTTTTTTTAACCATCATAATACATTTCATAATGATTCATTAGTAGTTTTTAGGTTAGACTGTTGATTGTAGAAATTATAGAATGTAAGAGGAGAGAATTATCCTTACATATTCCATAACTGTCAACATTTAATGCCTTTTTCAAGTAAAGGAAATAATATGAATCAGAACATTTACTTAATAAATAAAATAAAATAATTACCACACAAAACACAACAAATTTTATTAAATAAATTAACTGGTTCAAAACTGTTATTAGGAGTGACCTCTTAAACATTGTATATTCTAATGTATCATTTTTCAAAGTTAGAAAAAAAAGAGATATGGAATTTGGCTTACCTCAAAATGTTGCAGGGTCCGCCCCGATCCTTGGTTGAACTGCTCCATTGAAAATGTATGCATATGTCACATGAAAATACCTATAGTTTTATAAATAGAATATGTGTTGCATAATAATTTTCTTTTCGAATTGATTGTGTGCATGCTTGAGCCACAAAAACTGATTTCCTTTCCTTTAAAATATTTAATGATATTTCTAGGTTAAATGTAATTAATAACACAGAATGGAGGGAGAGGAAAAAAGCACCTCTTCCCTTCTGTAAGAAAACATGACAGAGAGAGAAAAAGAACGCGCAAAAAGCCGATACATATACATTTGGCAAAGTCCAACATCAACCGCAGATATGCTGGGTTGGGCACAAACACGTACTTATGAGACCCTGAAAAGAAAGTAACAGAAAATGAATTAAAATAAAAGTCATTAACAGTCTGCGATATTATAAGAGTTTTTTTCGTTTCAAGGATTCTGGCACATAACATCCCCGCTGAATCGCCGGAACAAAAAAAGTTTTACAGGTTTAATAAAGTTTTTCTGTGAAGCACGAATCGAGGCTTGGGCAGGGGTTTCATCAGCAGATCGGCAGTCATTGCTGCAGTTTCAAGGTAAGTCATAGTTATTGTCCCTTCCTCGACAAGGTTTCTCAATAAATGATAACGAAGAGAAATATGCTTGGTTCTTTGATGATGCTTGTCGCTTTCAGCAAGTTTAATGGAGGACTGGTTGTCCTCAAACAGTTGTATAGGTAGTTCTTGCTCGAGGTCCAGTTCCTTCAGGAGTTGTAGAATCCAAATTGTCTCTTGTGCTGCACAAGCAGCAGCCACGTACTCTGACTCAGCTGACGACATGGCAATGCAAGCCTGCTTTTTTGATGTCCACAGAAGTGGTTTATTTCCAATCATAAGTAGGATTCCTGACACTGACTTTCTGTCAGTATCAGTTGCCCAGTCTGAATCAGTATATGCCCTCAAGACAGGTTTCTCTAAATTAGTGTATGTTAATTTTAAGTCAATTGTAGTTTTAAGATATCTGATTGTTTGCTTAACAGCTTCCCAATCCTTAGCCCTTGGATGCTCGTTTCTGCGACTTAAAATATTTACAGTGGCACTAATATCTGGCCTAGATACAGTCGCGATGTATAGTAGAGCTCCTACGGCTTGTCTGTAATTCGTATTATTCGGAAGGAGATTTTCATTATCCGCTAATTTAACGTATCCTGGTTCCATTAGTATATTAGTTGGTTTCGAGTTTTCTAAGCCGAATTTGATTATCAAATCATTAATTTTATTAATTTGATCAAGCATCATGGTATTTTTGTCAGGCCGATTTATATTTATCCCCAGATAATATTTTGCTTCACCTAGGTCAGTTACAGGGTATTCTTTGTTTAATTTGTTTATTAATGTTCTCATCTTCCCCAGCTATGAGGAGATCATCTACATAAACGATTATGTAAGTTGCTGTGTTATTGGTTGTTTGTTTATATAAACATTTATCGATCCTACTTTGGTGAAAACCTAATTTAGATAATGATTTATGTAATGTCAGGTTCCACACTCTGGCGGCCTGCTTCAAACCATAAATGGCCTTTTTGAGTCTGCATACCTTATGCTCCTCTCCCAGAACTGCATAGCCTTCAAGCTGATGCATATACACATTTTCTTGCAATTCCCCGTAAAGGAAAGCAGTCTTAATATCTACCTGTCTTAAGTTCAGATCCTTATACAATGCCATTGCTAAAAAACTTCTAATTGTCGTATGAGATGCGACTGGTGCAAAGGTCTCATCATAATCTACCCCATACTTTTGGGAAAAACCCTTTGTGACCAGCATAGCCTTAAACTTTTCCAGCAAACCCTGGCAATTGTATTTAGATTTGAAAGCCCACTTGACCCGATCACTTTCGTTCCTGGTGGGACTTCGACCAATTCCCATGTATCATTTTCGCGAAGAGAATTCATTTCTTCTAAAGTCGCTTCTATCCACTTTTCCTTTTCAATTGGGTTTTGCATATTTTTTATATCGTCCCAACTTTTTGGATCTTCTACTTTAACGTTATTTGTTAAGAATGCAAACCTATCGGGAGGAACTCCCCTGTTCGATCTGTTTGATCTATGCAGGACGTTCTGCGTTGTATCCGAAGTTGCATGTTGATTTTGCGTTGTATTTTCGGCGTTGTCAATATTATCCTCGATTAATTGTAATTTCGGAACCGGATTTTCAGAATTGGTATTTCATTGGTTTTATTTGATATGCTATCCTCAGTTATGTTTTCACTTTTAGTCTCCAGAAATTTTACGGTTCTACTTATTACGATTTTCTTACCGTCCGTACAAACTCTGTAGCCCTTACTCCTATTGTCGTAACCTATGAATATCCCCTCTATGGCTGTATTATCCAATTTTCTTCTATGAGTCTTTTCCACATAAGCAAAGGCACTACAACCGAAGGTTTTAATATTTGAAAGATCTGGTTTGCAACCAGTCCATTTTTCGTAGGGAGTGCAGTAGTTGGATGAAGTCGGGAGGCGATTTTGTATGTAAGTTGCGGTGCAGACGGCTTCACCCCAGAATGAGTTAGGTAAACCACTGTCTTTAAGTAGGCAGCGAGCGATCTCCATCAAGGTATGGTTCTTACGCTCCGCAACCCCATTTTGGGGTGCAGAATATGGAACAGTAAGTTGATGGTTAATTCCCTCATTTTTTAGATAATTTTCAATTTCCTTCTTTGTGTATTCTCCTCCGTTGTCGGTACGGATAGCACGCACCTTCCTGCCAAATTTATTCGTGGTCATTGCAACATATTCTTTAAATTTTGGGAAAACTTCATCTTTGGTTCTCAGTAAGTACGTTATGGTAAACCGGCTAAAATCATCTACAAAATTCAAAAAATAGTATTTTCTGCCAACCGTCGCTGTTTGCATAGGCCCACATAAATCAGAGTGCACTAATTCTGTGGGTTTTGCAGCTCGAAAACTAGCGGCTTTGGGGTGTGGATCACTAGTGAGTTTAGAAATTATGCATGTTTCGCATGTATCACCGTGTTTACATTTGTCAATTTTAATTCCTAACGCCATATCATTATTTACTAATTCCTTAATATGATTAACATTTCTGTGGCCTAATCTCCTATGCCACTTGTGTAAACAATTTTTATTTTCGCATTCATTTATAATATTTACATTTTGAGACATATTTTGTTCTATTTTACATTCATATAAATTATTGTTTACATAGCCCTCGAGGTACGTAACACCTTCGTGAGTTATCTTGCAAAATTGTTTTTCAAATATGGCTTTACAACCATTTTCAGTAGCCCTTTTTATAGAAATTAAATTTGTTTCAATTTCGGGTACATACAATACATTCTTTAGTGTTATCATTCTGTGTGCATTATCCGACATTAATGTATTTAATTTTATAGTCCTGTAACCCTCAGAGCAAAGCTCTTGACCGTTTGCGATTGATATGCTAGAAGCACTGTTATGAAAATCATTAAACTTGTTTGTAAACTTGTAAACAAATATGAGTTGAAGACCCTGAATCAATCACCCAGAGATCTTTTACATTATCCCCAACAAAAAATGTAACATTTCTATCATTAGGTGTTTCTTTTTCAAAATTCCTATTTTTGTTAGTATTCGCATATGCGCTGCCTTGAGAGCATATAGCTGATTTTTGTGACTGGTTGGGAAAACGATTAGGGTATTGGTACTGCTTAGGATTATTTTTATTTTTTAAGGTCCAACAATCATCAATATTGTGAGAATTTTTTTGCAGTACTGGCAGAATTTATTTTGTTTGTTTTTATGGAATTTCACCACCTTTAATGCGGAGTGACTGTTCTCACTTTCGCGGTTATTTTCAATTCTTTTCGAATATTCGTCTATCAATTTTGTGCGAATAAAGCTAGCACTAAGGTCACGCTCATCCCTTGCCTCCAAAGCGGTAATGAGACCGTCATAACTGGAAGGGAGAGAGCAGAGCATTAAAGCAGCAAGGTGTTGATCACTTACATTTTCGCCGATAGCAGCTAGCTTATGACGCGTTTCATAATTTTTGGTAAGGTGATCAACCATATTACCACCTTCGTTTAATTTTGTGGAATAAAGTTTTCTTAGAAGAAATAGTTTACTACTTAGATTAGAACGTTCATGAACTTCCTTTAAAGAAAGCCAACACTCTCGCGTGCTTTCTAAATTCTTCACATTAATAATCTGATCATCATCGATCAACAAATTTATAATGCCACGCGCTTTCCTATTTTTGTTTCTAAAATCATCTGTCATTGGATCGGGCGGATCCTGACTGAGAGCACTATAGAGGTCCTCCTTCTGTAAATACATTTCTAATCTGAACTTCCAAACATTATAATTGCTTGCATTCAGTTTTTCTATCACAGTATCCTTTAAGATACTCATTTTTCATATATAGACTACGATCTTATATATATAAATATTATGTCAATATTCAAATTATATGAGTAAAAAGGTTTTAAATAATAATGTTTCAATAGTATCGTTAAGTTACTTATGCTTTTTTAGGCATAGCAAAAATACTTATTACAAAACATTTTTCTAAAGCTTCATATGATATCAAATTCTATATTTCAAACATTTTCAGATACTATTCTTAAAGAATAAAGTAGCAATAATTTTCAATTTTCCTCTGTAGCAATGCGACAAATCACGTCACATAATCTGTTATTAGGAGTGACCTCTTAAACGTTGTATATTCTAATGGATCATTTTTCAAAGTTAGAAAAAAAAGAGATAAGGAATTTGGCTTACCTCAAAATGTCGCAGGGTCCGCCCTGATCCTTGGTTGAACTGCTCCATTGAAAATGTATGTATATGTCACATGAAAATACCTATAGTTTTATAAATAGAATATGTGTTGCATAATAATTTTCTCTTCGAATTGATTGTATGCACACTTGAGCCACAAAAACTGATTTCCTTTCCTTTAAAATATTTAATGATATTTCTAGGTTAAATGTAATTAATAACACAGAATGGAGAGAGAGGAAAAAAGCACCTCTTCCCTTCCGTAAGAAAACATGACAGAGAGAGAAAAAGAACGTGCGAAAAGCCGATACATATACATTTGGCAAAGTCCAACATCAACCGCAGATATGCTGGGTTGGACACAAACATGTACTTATGAGACCCTGAAAAGAAAGTAACAGAAAATGAATTAAAATAAAAGTCATTAACAGTCTGCGATATTATAAGAGTTTTTTTTGTTTCAAGGATTCTGGCACATAACAAAAACATGTTTATTTGGCTTGACAAAAGTGTAAATGTTGACAGTTATGATGTACCCTTTGATGATGCATTTCTCAAATACTAGTGGTATTCTTTCAGGACTTCCACAAGTTTATGTGCCTTTTATGTTTGAAAAGTTGTAATATAATTTCAAAACTATATCAAGGGATAAAAATAGTCAGCAATTCTGCAATATTTTAAAAACTGTCTGCATTTTTAAGCGTTTTAATAATTTCTGAAAAATATGCACTTGAAATATAAATTTGAAAATAATATGAAGATAACAATTTATATTAATTATTTTTCAAATGCATTTGTAAAATAAAAGTAATTAAAGTAGATGCATACCTTCATATTTTCTATTTTTTTTTTCTTCTTTTGAAAAGCCTTGCCATTCATCCCTGGTAAATTTATTTCTAAAGTAATGCAGCTTAAAAAAGGAAGTTTTTAGAGAAGGTAAAAAAATTTAAGCATAATTTTTTTTCAGAAAAAAAAATCAAAGTTAAGTATTTTTTATTTTATCATATTAGTGAGATATCAACTGATTGTTTGATAATTTGCTGAAAGTGGTGCTGTGCAATGGTAAATGTAATGTGTTAAAATCTGATCTGAATTTGACATTTGAATGATAACAACATATGTTTATCATGATGGACAAAGTGTTTTTGTAATTCACTCATATTAACATTTCATTTGTATGTGTGAACATGAAACAATGTTTGGATTAGATTTATGAACATTTGCATGTCTTATTATATTTTAATTTGTTGCAATCCCACAGTTTCTAATACCATCAATTCTCATCAAGCACAACAATCCCGGGAGATTTCCCAAATTTTTATTTTTCAAATCCAATTGTAAAAGAAGGCTTTTTAAAGTTTTTATGCAATTTCTAGAAATTAAAGAATAAAAAAGTAAAAGTAATATTTATGAATCAATTTTAATTATTAAAAATTTAAAACTAAATAGTATATAAAGGCACAAGTCACACCTACTGATCTAAGCAAAATAGCTAACCAGTTAAGGGTGAGGGTGGGGGGGGGGGGATAGGAGGGTTTTAACGTGGCACAATATTTTATCTATGCTATATCTAAACTGTAACAATTTAGCAACATGTAACCAAAAGAGGCAAGATCCAGTATAAATTCAGTAGGGACAAGATACTCACTCCTTTTCGTTTCTGTTAATAAAAATAGGATCTCAAAAAGCATATTGTATCCTCAGCCACAAAATAACAATTAATTTTTATCTAGATGTTTCTTTATTACAGTTTTGTGTAAATTGTAAATTAATAGTATATGACTGAACCTAAAATATCCCAGGAAAACTTTCATAGTACTTAAATGAGTATTAAAATCTTTAG
The DNA here is from genome assembly GCA_963932465.1 of Maratus speciosus. Classification (NCBI taxonomy): domain Eukaryota; kingdom Metazoa; phylum Arthropoda; class Arachnida; order Araneae; family Salticidae; genus Maratus; species Maratus speciosus. The sequence continues at coordinate 569,354,031 of OZ010787.1, forward strand.
TATCTAAATTATGGACTGTGTTTCTTATCAATTGTACATTTTGATGCTGAATCAGAATGTTAATGAAGTTAGTAATTTCTTTGATATAACTGCATATTGATATAAATAATAAATTAATAATAAGTATTAAATGTGCATAATATGTACTGTGAATCATGAAAAAGAGAGAATAGACTCATTTAAGCAATTAGATTAAGAAAATAATTAAATTAAGGAATTTTTTTAATTAACCCTCCAACGGTCGCAACTCTGGCCAGAGCTGTCCTTAGGAGTGTGTGACATGTGCAGCCGCTCAGGGCCTCATGCCTAAGAAGGCCTCATGTTTAAAAAAAAATAATAATAATAATACAAAAACAAAATAGCTAAATATTTGTTATTCGTTTTGTTGTGAGTTATTTATTTTCTAAAAAAAACTACAAGTGTAAACATACTTATTTGTAAATTGTAAAATGTTTTATAAATAAAATGTTCAGTGCAAGTTGTGGTCGTTAGAGAAGAGAGTAGATTGTAGCTTATATTCAGTTTGAAGGAATTGTTATAGTGCATCTTAGGCAGCACCAGGGGCATAATGAATATGGAAAGGCATTCTTAATAGATTGGTACTGATGATGATTCTGACAAACTGCTCACTCCTATTTTAATGATTATTTGTAATGTAACGACACAGATTTGATTTCCTTCTTATGTAATCAAGTTTCATTTTTTATTATAGGAGTATCAACATTTTCCTGTCCACACACATATGTATATCCCATCGCGTAAACATGATAGAAAGGTTGGGTTAGTTCAAACCCTGTTTCCCAGACTCCTGAGACTAAACTAAAGATTCAAAAATTTCAAAAAATTTGAAAAGTTAAATTTTAAATTGTTGTGAAGAAAAAGAAAATTTGAGGAAATATTGATTTTGACTCCGATTTTTTCTATTTTTAAACTCTCTTATTAAATAAAAAAATATTAACCTGTTTAATATTTGCCAATTAAATAAAAAACTTTAAAAAGGTTATAATTAAAGAAAGAATAGAGTTTGTAGAACAAAAGTTGTTGGGATTTTGAATCCCGTTAACCAGGCATGAGTAAGTGATAAATTGGGATTTACCTGTTCTCAGGATACTTATCTGTTTCGGTGTAAATCCACACTTTATTTTAATCCAATATGTGTTAGTTATCGTATTTTTTAATGCACCACTCTTTATCCCTACTTTGACGAAAGAAATTGTAGACTATTTGTTATCTCAAATGAATAATCACTTTAAGCTATTTAATTCACATTGTTTAAATTGTAAAAAAAAGAGCATTTAACATGCCTCTTCTCTGGATTAACTATTTGTTCAGAATGAAAAAATGTTTACATTATGAATTAACAATAATAATAATAATAAATCAGTTACTGTAGTTTGAGTCTTAATTCATTCACTCAACAAGTCATTATCTTTATCAAAGGATTTTCAAGGTTAAATACATTTGAAGAAATTTATGGCTAAGTTGAAATGTTATATTATGTAACTGAAGAAATTATCTTTAGCACAGTTATTTAGCTTGATTTATGTCCATCAAAAGTTTCATCTTTATCACATTTGTTACTGCCATAAATGGATTGAATGAGTAATTTAATCGATTAATCCTTTGACTATGAATTTATTTTTTATTAGAAATTTCTGCAACTGGCGACTGTTTTTTAAAATTTTATTCGTAGCACGTGCCGAAATTTCCAGACAAAGATCCAGATTCCTGGTCCACAGAATGCTATCCTGACCCGGTGTAAAAAATAAAAGATAAGAAAAATAAAAGATGCCTGAGTTGAGCAAAAATCACTAAAATCAGGCCCGACCGACTCAATTCCTACAAAAAATTCTGATATTTGTTAACCAGAATTATACTACAATTAAAAATTCTTTTAAAATATTTTGCATACATATCCAAGCAAACATTTTAAATTACAGCATTTTTCAGATTATATGTCATAACTTTGAAGCTTTGTAAACGGAAAAAGTAGATTTTAAAATAAATTCCTCTTTTATTTATTAAGCCAAAATAAATTTGTGAAGATTCCGTTAACAAATATATAGTTAAGTAAAAGAGAGAAAGAAAAAAATGAGAGGGAGAAAAAGAGAGAGAAAGACACTCCCTCTTTAATGATCAAGCTGACTCGAAGAGATGTGACTCGGAATTTTGGCTACTTTCAAAATATTAATAAAAAAATTTAAATAAAGGTCGTCTATATATTAAAAAATTGTGCCAACTTTAAATTTTCAAATGGTATACATCGGTTTCTTGAATGACGACAGTTCGGGAAAAAGTATTGTTTATATTATTTTACTTAACACTAGAACGTCCAGCTGGTGTCAATTTGACACCGAACAAATGACAAAATGTCAATTCGAACTAGAATTTTTTTTTTGTAAAATTAATTAAATTGTAACTGGAGAAAACTCGGTTGAATAAATAAGTGAAATCGTTTTAAATAAAAATTCTGGTGCTAAAATGTTTTTATTAAGATTGGGTAAAATTTCTGGACGTTCTAGTGTTAAATCTTCATAGAATTATAAAAGAAAATGTATAGGAGTTTATCCATAAATTCAGAAAAAAGATATCCTTCAAAAAGGTGTATCTGGAATATTCAATTTCTTACCAGAAAAATTATACAGAATTTTTTAATGTAAAACAAATTCACTTTATATTTTCCGGTTACTCTGTAACGTTTTCTATTCTGTGGACGTTTTAATAGCAGGAGACGGTCCCTTTAGAGAGACCATCAAAAAGTAAAATGTATCAATATATCTCTAAAACTAATTATTAGAATGATGTGTAAACTTATATACTCGTTTCTTTAATTGTGGTTTGTTTTCTGTGAAAATTAATGTCTACCATAATTAATGATTTTTTAATATGATTTTATTAGTAATTTTCACAATTCAAAAAGTATGGGGTACCTTGATAAAAGGAACTAAAAATTGCGTCAAAAGTGGGTGTTGCAATTGGCAAATTCAAAGTCGATAAAAAAATTTATGTGTAGAGGACCTTTTTTTAAAAAAAAATTTGTATTCAAATTCAAAAAGTAGACATAATACCCAGTCGATCAGTACCTTTTGCACCTGTCTGCAACAATATTACGATTAAAAATTATGTGAACTTTTCCTCTTTCTTCTTTAACAACTGTACAATATCACCAGTTTACCCCCCCCCCCCCAAAAAAAGAGCGTAAGAAAAGAGAAATGCTGCTCCGGTAACAATGAAGTCCCAATCCAGACCAAACCTGCAGAAAATCTAGAGAAAGAAAAACAGCCTGAAGTTAGTCCGCGTATTGTGAAAGGAAATTGGCTCGAATCTGTAGATTGCATTGTTGGAGGTAGTGTTGCCAATTTATCAAATTTTTTTATTAAAAATATCTACCAGAATGTCTGAAAAGTTACAGTCACTTTATCAAACCACAGAATGCCTGTCATTAAATAAATAGCAAACTATTACTCGAAATTTCTGGTTGATCAATAAAAAAAAAACCAGCCAAGTTTGCAACATTGGTGGGAGAGTATTAATTAATTAGCAAGGGAAGAGTCTCGCGAAAGTTCTTACACTCAACCTCGCTTTTGCTAAGGACAGCTCTGACTCTGGCACTCTTTAAGTTCAGACGCAATATGCCTGTTAGGAAATCGTCATTAGCAATTAATTGATGCAATTCTAACGCTCTTAAAGTGATCAGTGACCTTCATTTGGATGTACAAAGAGAGAATATTTCCAATTTGAATGAAAAAACCTTATTTATTACACTCAAAGTAAGTAACCCTGCACGCTCTAGTGGCGGAGAGGAGAATGAAATAATTGTGCTGTACCTGTCATGCCTATTGCAACTGACAGAGGGTTAAGGAAATGGTATTTAAGTAGTATTTCTTCTTATTGTCTTAAAACTTTTTTGTAATGAGCAAAATGTTTAAAGCAGTAAAAAGCACAACTGACGCAGACTGTTTCATTAATTCTGTCATATATAAAATAGGTATCCCAATTTTTTTACAAAATTCATTTTAAAAACTGAATTTACCTGAACAGTGTTACCATCCTTGCCAGCAATTTCAAAAAATTCTTTGTTTTAGTTTATTTTTCAAATTCTTATAAATGCTTAGAATATTATGTTAAAATCATTTTTGTGACAGTCAGTTTCCCTATGAAGCTAGAATAACAAGTAGAGCTGCATTTCTGAGCATGCAGAAAGCACTCCAGCCGATTTTTAAAGGTACAAATTATTTTTCTGTTATGCTGATAGTTTTGCAGGTGTTTTATTGAGAAAGATCTGTAATCGAAATACTTAGCTATAGATTTGTTGAGATAATTTTGTATTTATTATAGAATTAATGATATCTAGACCTTTAAAAGCATTCCTCTCAAAATCTTGTGTTTTTTAATAACAAATATTGCATATCAGAAACTAATAATCTGTTCTACTTAATTTTTTATCTATGTGTCTAAAATTGTGTCACTTGAAGAATTGCATAAGATTTTTTTTTTTTTTTAAAGTAATTTTTTTGTTTTTATATAAGCATTTATGTGCAAATTGTTAAAAGCAAAAAATTATACCCATTTTTGTGCCACCATTTTCACAATTTTTTAATGTTCAAGAAAGACAAGGTTATTTGTAGCTGTTTTAGTACACTAAAAGGAAAGGGCATTTTTATGAACAAACACTCCTGTCAACTTATTGCATTTTTCCCTCAGTGATCATTCGAAATAAGTCAAACAGTGATCATTGGATGATAATTCCTAGGTCAATTGTATCGTTTAAGTTATTCATAGGCCAATCAGGTCACCCGAATTCTTGTAGATAACACAAGAACAGTCAGTAAATGAGACACCATTTTGTCAATCATGACATCACCTGCCCTTTCTTTATACGAATATTTCAGAGACTTCATTCCCCAATGCTGCCAGGATTTCCCAGTGTAGACTGTCACCAATGTATTTTTTTCTGGGACTCTATGACATAAGAGTCTACCAAGAAATCAAGGTCATTTGTGCATAGGGATTTGTCTTAATTTCAGGAGTTTTTATCTGGTGTATTTCCTGATCTCAGTCATTTTGTAAGTTATTTTCCAATGTTTTTTAAAGTGTGTGGTGAAATTTAAACTAAACTCTGTGGTTATGCGATCCATGAAGGATCTGTGCTGACAGTGCACATCTCTGTTTTCTTAACCCTGGGTCCCTAGGTGCTATATAGCATATGTCCCAGCCGGGTGGTCAGCCTAATGCAGACTCTCAGTATTTAGTTACCAAGCAAGCTTGGTTCTCATTTTATTGACCCTGAATGAAGGCTGAATGAAGCTTCCCCAGCCGAGAGTCGAACTCTCGACCTCCAGCATGGCAGCCAAGTGCTCTGACCACTACGCCACTGGGCTTCTTGGTGAAATTAAAAATTATCTTTAATAATTTAATCATAGAATGCTAGCGTGCTTACATATGTTACTATCACAAGAGATATGCAAAATGTATGTGACCTTATAAAATTTGTTTCATTTATGTTTCTTTAATGAACTTTCTTGTGTTAGTTATTGTTCTTGTGTTTATTTATATATTGCTTTATATATTTCCCAAAAATCTACAAACATACATTAAATAACAGAATAATTTGTTCCATTCCAAAATATTTTTAAACACTAAAATTATATAAAGAACATATCCGAAATAGAATATGCAAAGAATGTACGGCATTAAAAAATAGAATGCAAAACAACATACATTATATCATACATAGTACAAACAACACACATTATAACAAAGTTGCTGCAAAGGGAAAATAAAAGATAAAAATCCATACTAATAAAAGAAAGTTTCACACTGTCTGCCTCAGCGTGTGTGTGTCTGGGATGACTAGTGAAATCTACAGCACATATGAGGCTCAAAATTTTTCTGAGAATAGGCCAGAGTCTCTCTTGATGCACCTGAAATTCTGAAATTTAAGATGCTAATTATTAGCTGAGTAATTAATTAAATATTGCAACACACTCTCATAAAGAAACAGCTATTTCATCCCCAGTCGTCGAAGCACATGCCCAGTTGGTATCGGGAGGAAACAGAATCTTAATTTCAATCCCTTTCTGGCATTCATCTTGGTTCAGTGGTTAGAGTGCCGGACTACTGAACTATAAGTCCCTGGATTGATACTCGAAGGACCAAAGTTGAAATTTTCTGTTTATAAATAAAAGAAATTTCATTTTATTTTTTCTGAAATTTTAAGGGACATCCATAAGAAAATAAATAAATAAAACTAAATCTCCAATTTCTAAAGATATGCAGACAAATTGGGTCATTTATTTTTATCAAATTAGTGAAAGAAATATATTATTTCACTGAAGCGGTCTTATATATGTTTTAAAATCCCAATCACCAGTTCAAAAACAGATGTAGTTCTGAGTTATAGTAACTTTTTAAATACTTATTAAAATTACATAAATATTTGTAAAATATTTAAACCATATTTAAGGCTTTATAAAATATAAAAATAAACATAAAATAAGTTTCATAATAATAAATAGAGTTCAATTAATATTAAAATTTTTTTCCATATGGTATGTTAATGTTACAGTCCGCATGATAAATTAACTTAAAATAGATATATCGACATAAAATTTATGTTAAAATGAACTTTAAACTATAGCAATTTGTTTCATTTTAACGCTGTAGATGGCAGCACTGCAAAATACGGCTTTTTTCTGGTATTAATTTTATATTTAAAATTGCTCAATTTTTTTACTTAAATACGGAATTCTTTTTGTGTTCTTAAAAGTTACAGTTTTCGAGAAATGAAGCAGTCATTTTCGTTCAATATCCTTGTGGTATTAATGTATAATTTTGTATAAAATCCAAACTCATTTTTTAAACATATCTAAGTAAAACCCCCATTTAGCGTATTGTATTTCAAACCCACCACTAAATGTCAGCACTACAAATTATTAAGTTTTGAATCTGGCTGTGCAGAGTTATGATGGTCTTGATGGGATATCCTGTATATATGTATGAAAGGTAATGTCAAAAAATTAAAAAAAAGCTACTTATCAAACTAAAATGTCTAAATACAACTTGGACATAATGACTTTTGGTGCTGTCTTTATATTCCCTTTCCAAATATGCAGCATGTTGTTGTTATTCTCTTTTTTTTATAGTCATAAAATCTGTTTTCACAAAGTTTCAACACCCTAACTGATTTTGTGCAACTTCCGCATCTTTTATGTCTTCTAAAGCTTTCATGACTATTACTTTCAGGTCTCTTAATAAGTTTGGAATACTCATATCGGGTTTGTGTTAACATTTTTCACATAATTGCTGATGAAGCTTTTACATAAACTGTAGTCCTGATAGTGGCATTTTTTCCCCATTTCAATCTCTTTAAAAAATTACGCAGATAGGTCGCATATGCATTTATCTCTTCTAATGATGCACTGAATATTTGGTATCTATTTGTTATTTGGCCATTATATTGACTATTTGGTTAGGTTGAATATCAAACTATTCGGTTTGCCAAATATTCAGCTTAGCCAAATATCAAAATATTTGGCCAAAACAAATACTTAAAAAACCTTTTAAAAAATATTTTTAAAAACCTTACACAACTTCTACTTGTAACTGGGAATTTATAAAGATATTCAAAATAATTAGAAAAATAATCATATTTAACCCCCTCACTGACAAGCCCGTGTTAATACGTTCACTAAGCTCCAGGTTTCACTGCAATACAAGCAATATTTAAAGTAATATAATTCTATTGATTTAATGTATTTTTATTACATTGAACAATGATTAATACTTCCAAGGATTGCATTCATATTCGATATTAAATTTTTTTATAAAATGTTCAAAGAATATTTTTTTTTAGCATTTAAAACAAAATGCAGAGAAAACAACATTACAATTTTGCCCTTTTCCAAGACAGTCGGAGGGTTAAATAAAAGAGAATTTTTTTACATTATTTATTTGCTGTTTGAAAAGTATAACTTAAGAAAATTAACCATAAATGATGACCTTCATAGGAATTAAGTATGTACAAATGCAAGTTCTTGATTATTGTCTGGTGAATAATCTGTTTCTACCTTCTTCACAAAAAAATATTGTTTCTAAACAAAATAGAAAAAACTTTCAGGGATGATAATAGACACCAAGATAGCTGATTTTTGTCCAGAAAACCAAAATTGCATTCCACTTATTTAATCAAAATTACAGTGTATCTCATTTCACTCCTGGTCAAACTTGGATTTTCATTTGTTACTTTAAGAATATTGACGATATCATAACTATAGCTATATATTCAATAGAGTTATTTTGATTTCTGTGAAATATGATATCATGATGAAAATGTCTGGAAATTGCCATCATTCATATCTAAACAACACTGAACTACAGATTCTTGTATTCAGAATGCAGTTGATAGAACTTATACTATGTCACTGGCCAAAATTCAGTCAGTTGCAATAATATCATCACATTTAACACAAGCAAAATTAATGTGATACAAATTTCTCTTAAAATATCTTAATTATTGATAAAGTTGTGAACAAAAATTTAGTCTTGGCTTGTAGTTACACACCTGGTATTTTTTATTAAATGTCTTGTATTTTTTGATGGAATAAGTGGATTGAGATGTTGTTTCTTGTTCAAAAAATGTTTATCTTAACCATATTAACTCCGTTAAAAGTCTGTTGCAAGATTTTAGGCACAACCTGTATGTTTACTACCTCTGAAAATGATTGCCCACTCCAGACACTGACCTTTGATGCATATAAAAACTTCCTTGCTAAGTCAAAAGGTGTAGAAAATCTATTCTTGCCAAATTGCCATCATTTGAATTAATAGATTGTATTATTTATATTTTTTTATTTTAGTCCCTTCCTGTCAAATAAACAGTATATGATTGTAAAATTTTTCTTTCAATTCTTTCACAATTTCGATTTTAAAATATTTGTTTTAGAATATAAGAAAATTTTATTCATTTGTTTTAATTCACAGAAGAAGCCATGAAATTAAAAATTTGATTAATTAAAAAACTTTTATAGCCATCCTCTTCTTTAATACTCAAAGCAGATTTATTTTTTATGTGTATAAAATTTACTTGTAAAAAGGTCTTTGTTTTAAAATGGAAGCATCTATGTTAAATATTATGAAAAAATGGTTTAACATGTAACTTTTTAATACCTTTAAACTTTGAAATTTAAAAGTATTCAGCCAGCTGAATATTCAGTCCTCGACCTAACATTTACTTTTCAGTTAGCCAAATATTCAGTATTCCTGTATGTTGAATATTTGGTATTCAGCCAAAATCACCATTTGGTGCATCCCTAATCTGTGCTATATTTATCATGTTGTAGAAAAAGGCTATTGGTCATCACTTGGTTTTTCTGGTACAGTTCATGTGATTGAACAACTAATAGAAAAAGTCAACTCTAATATTTGTGGAATTATATGTCGTAATTATATCTGGTTTTCCTTGTTAACTTCTGAATTAGAACGCATAGCTGATATCAAAATCACAAGTTTCTTATTTGCTTTGTATGATACTTCTGTGGCATCATCGTAAAATAAAAAATAGGCTAGAACCATTTTCTCTTTTTGTGTACTTTGCATTTTTGGGGGGAACTCTTTTCTTTTTTTTTAATCATACGAATCTTAGTTAACTTGTCTTTTTTCACCATCTTTTCAGCAGGGACACATTTTCTATTCCAACATCAAGAATATAGTCTGAATCAGCATTGCTTTCATCAATATCTTGATCAATTTTGACATTATCATCACTTTCACTATTATCTGATTTCAAGGTCATACCCTGAATTTCATCTGCCATTAAAGACTTTTGTTGTTTTGCCATGTTTCTATTAAAATATAAAAAGAGAAATGGAAATATTGTTGTAACTGTCATAAGAAAAATTTAAAAAGACAGTTAATAACAGATGCTATCACTAACACAAAGATTATATAGGCAAGACCGGGGCAAGATGACTATGTTAACAATTTTTGTTGTTTATTAATTTATTTTTAAGTATAGTAAAATTAATTTTACATGAACTTTTAGAGTATTCCTTTGTAGTATTAAATATATTACCATTTAATTTTTCAAATAAAAAAAATAAAGGATAATTTTATTTTTTCATAACATTAACAAATCGCCATCTAACAAATCGCCCCAGTACTGGGGCAAGATGACTTTGGCCTTGGAGCAAGATGACAACTGTGAAAAAGGTTGAACATATTTTATCTTTTGAATATGTAACATGGTTTAACAAATGATAACTGTGTTTTTACATCTTACAAAGTATCAAACTAAGCATAATGCATTGTAACATAACATTGAAATGTTTAGTTGTGCAGCTAACAATAGTCACAAATAAAAATGCCATTTTCATAACTGGAACATTCCTTGTGTCATCACTCTTGGCATTTACAGCACTGGATCCATTCTTCTGTTGGCAGGTCACAATATTCCTCGTTACAAGCAGGACATCTAAAAACACCATCGTTTGAAGTTGATGCAACTGGACTGTTTGTCCTGGATTTAATAGACTTGGACCTACAGGAACTTAGTTTGAGTTTTTTTACTCCCTTTTTAGCTTCACGAGCTTCTTTTCTCTGTTTTTTTTTTTTAAACATTCCTGTTCTTCCTTCTGCTTTTCCCTTTGTTCTAACATTTCTTTGATGGGTGTGCTTGTAAGAATGCTTGAGCTCAGTGTTTTTCTTTTTCTTTTTTTCTCACATTGTGTTGCTTTAGGCAATGGTTTGAAATCAAAAACACTAACAGGCTTCTTTGGTGCATCGGAATCAACATTTGCCATAAGTTCTGGTTCTTCTGGAGGGTTTATACGTTGGTTTTCTACTACCTGGGTCTGAGGATGATGAGCTCGTCATCTTGCCCCAAAATCAAAAACACTAACAGGCTTCTTTGGTGCATTGGAATCAGCATTTGCCATAAGTTCTGGTTCTTCTGGAGGGTTTATATGTTGGTTTTCTACTACCAGGGTCTAAGGATGACGAGCTCATCATCTTGCTTCGGACTGCCTGTTTAAAAATATTCATTTTCATTGCCATGAAGGAAGGCGATTAATTGACATTTATTCATGGTAATAGGTAGTATTTAAACTAAGTTATTAATAAATATTAAAGAGAGACGATATATCTTACCTGTTTCTGTAGCAGAGCTTATTTACACATGCATAAAAGTTATAACGTGACAGCGGTAAACAATCAAAGCTTCACAACTAACACAAAAATGGCGATTTCAGCGTCTCTATACTATTGTTTAATGAATGGTTGATAGGAGAGCCAGTAGTGTCCAGTTGATGCTGCCACCTAGTGGAAAACAGAAAAATTAAGACATTTGTCATCTTGCCCTGCTCTTCATCTTGCCCAGTCTCCCCTATATAAATGGTCATGCATTACTAGTGCTACATTAAATTTATACATACAAACTTTAACGTTTATTACTAGCAACAAACAAAACTTGTGTGTGACATTTAGAAATCTAAGCATGGAAGCTGGATCATAGACAGTTACCATAAAAACCAGGAGAAATTTGTGTAAACATTTTATGTGATTTGACACATTTGTGTAAACGCCGCACAAATGGAAAATACACAGAAAAAAAATCGGATTTCGCAGAACAGCCTGATCTACGTAAGAGCTGCATAATGAAATGTTAAAAGATTTGACTATCAAATCATCACTAAATAAAACTAAAGTAATAATAGATAATAATAAATAATAACAGCAATAATAAATAAAAACAATATGTACTTACTTTGAATTTTAAATAACATATCAGCAATTAAAAAATAAACAAAGCCTTTGAATATAAAACAAAGCCTTTGAATTTTTAACTATTTAATAAAAACAAAAAAACAAAACAAAACAATAAAATAATACATAATAAAATGCCAGCAACATTTAAAAATAAACAAACTCATAAATCAAATTCGTCAAAATCAGATTCCTAGTTAGCGGAATTAAACAACTCTAGGAAGTCATTATCAATTTTTCTGAATCATCTGAATTTTCATTGACATCAGTATTTTTATCTATAATACTGGCTTCCTCAAACCCCGATATAATTGAACTTTTTTTTTACTTTCTTCCATGAATCAGCTACCCATTTAGCTACTTCACTAAGAGAGGCTTTTTGCATATTTCCACCTTTTGTGTAAGTGTGGAGTCTACTAGCCATCCAGTTTTCCCAATTCTCCCTCATTTCACTTTCAAAGGATTTGTTCACAGATATATCCAGTGGCTGCAACTTTTTAGTTAAGCCACCTGGAATAACTGCTACTGTAGCAAACGATTTTCCACAAGCATTTTTTACACTACCTAATAGATGTGCTTTCATCGAATCGTAGATTAACAAACCATGTGGTTTAAAAAAGGAACCTGGTCTTGTATGCCACACCTTCTCCAACCATTTGATCATTATGGTTTCACACATCCACCCTTGCTCATTGACGGTAACCACAACATTATTTGTGAAATTATCTTTGGGGTGAGTTCAGGGTCGCACTGGCCCACCGGGCAACGAGGCAAATGCCCGGTGTGCCCATTGTCACTTTTTTAAAGCACGCATTTTGAAAGGCATAAAATTTTCAAAGATTTTCATTTGGAAAATTAAAAAGTAATGCTTTTTAAAAATAACTTTCAAAAACTAATATCGTGCTTTTGTAATCATGGAGCTCTTGGTCAGATTTTTTCCTCTGTAAAAATAATTTTCAAAAACTTTATATCATGTTTTTTAATCACGGCACCCTTAGTCAGATTTTTTTCAGTGCCTCCGTAAAAATCCCTTTAAAAAAACTATCATCGTGTTTCTCTAATCATGGTGCCCTTGGACAATTTTTTTAGTGCCTCTGTAAATATAAGTTAAAAAAAACTAATATTGTGTTTTCGCAATAATGGCGCCCTTGGTCAAATTTTTTATTGGTCAAATTTGCCTCTGTAAAAATAAATTAAAAAAAACTAATATCGTATTTTTGTAATCATGGCGTCCTTGGTCAGATTTTTTCAGTGCCTCTGTAAAAATGCTTTTCAAAAAACTATTATCGTGTTTTTCTAATCATGGCGCCCTTGGAGAGAATTTTTTCAGCGCCTCTGTAAAAATAAATTTCAAAAACTTAATATCGTATTTTTTAATCATGGCGCCCTTAGTCAGATTTTTTTTTCAGCGCCTCTGTAAAAATCCGTTTCAAAAAACTATCATTGTGTTTCTCTAATCATGGCGCCCTTGGACAAATTTTTTTAGCGCCTCTGTAAAAATAAGTTTAAAAAAACCAGTATCATGTTTTCTTAATAATGGTGCCTTTGATCAGATTTTTTCAGCACCTCTGTAAAAATAAATTTCAAAAAACTAATATCGTGTTTTTGTAATCATGGCGTCCTTGGTCAGATTTATTTTCAGCCCCTCTGTAAGAATAACTTTCAAAAAACTAATGTCGTGTTTTCGTAATCAATGCGCTCTTGGTGAGATGTTTTCAGCACCCTGTAAAAATAACTTTCAGAAAACTAATATCATGCTTTTGTAATCATGGCGCCCTTGGTCAGATTTTTTTCAGCGCCTCTGTAAAAATAAGTTTTAAAAACTAATATCGTGTTTTTGTAATCATGGCGCCCTTGGTCAGATATTTTTGCAGCGCCTCTGTAAAAATCCCTTTCAAAAAACTATCATCGTGTTTCTCTAATCATGGCGCCCTTTGACAGATTTTTTTAGCGCCTCTGTAAAAATAAGTTAAAAAAACTAATATCGTAATTTTGTAATCATGGCGCCCTTGGTCAGATTTATTTTCAGCACCTCTAAAAATAACTTTCAAAAAACTAATATCGTGTTTTCGTAATCAATGCGCTCTTGGTGAGATTTTTTTAGTGCCCTGTAAAAATAACTTTCAGAAAACTAATATCATGCTTTTGTAATCATGGCGCCCTTGGTCAGATTTTTTCAGCACCTCTGTAAAAATAATTTTGAAAAAACTATTATCGTGTTAACATGGCGCCCTTAGAGAGATTTTTTTCAGCGCATCTGTAAAAATAAATTTCAAAAACTTAATATCATGTTTTTTAATTACGGCGCCCTTAGTCAGATTTTTTCCGCACCTCTGTAAAAATAAGTTTTAAAAAACTAATATCATGTTTTTGTATTCATGGCACCCTTGGTCAGATATTTTTCAGTGCCTCTGTAAAAATCCCTTTCAAAAAACTATCATCGTGTTTTTGTAATCATGGCGCCCTTGGACAGATTTTTTTAGCGCCTCTGTAAAAATAAGTTTAAAAAAACTAATACCGTGTTTTTGTAATCATGGTGCCCTTGGCCACTTGGTCAGATTTTTTTCAGTGCCTCTGCAAAAATAACTTGAAAAAAACTAGTATCGTGTTTTTGTAATAGCAAGCCCCCCTCCCCCCCCCCCCCCCCCCCCACACACACACACACAAATACACACATAAATTGATGCCCTTACTTCTACTAAACTGGAGCATTCCATAATTTCTTAATGATAATATAAGCATTAGACCGCCAAGACTAATTCTTCACAAGATTTTGCAATGGAAACTTATGTAAATTTTGCTTTTGAAAGAAGAAAATGTTAATTTTTCATATCTATTTAAAAATTCGATAATATTTTTAGCATCCGAAAAAGCCAATATCTAGAAACATTTTTTTTTTTTTAAACCGGATCTGCTTAACCAATTTAAACCTCAAACACCACCCCGATTTATAAATTGAAAAATACATATGTAATTAAAATAAATAGATAAACCACTAAAATTGTAAAAGTCTTTTTACAAAAGAATGGATAAATATAAGTAAAGAGAAGTGCAGATGTGTTTGTGTTCAGTTTTCAATGCTGTTAATCAGTAACGTGGGAGTTCCTAAGAAGACAAATTACAATTTCGGCGAGGTTTCAAATCGGTTCTATAGATATCCAGTGGTGTTTCTGTAGTAATACCAGATGTGACACTTTTTTTTTTTATTATGCCGTATTCTCGAGCTCTCTATCTTTCTGGAGAAAATAGAAATCGGATGTGGAGGTATTTTCCCATGAAATGCTAATTAACACACGACACATGCACGACACGACGCGCTGTTTGTGTTCTTTTTTTCTTGTGTGTGTGTGTGTGTGCGTGTGAGCTGCGATGACCATTGTAGTTTAAATTTGGCTTATCTGAAATTAAAATAAACAGTAATTTTTAATTAAATATGACTTATTTTAGTGACTAGACGAGACAAAGGGTGGAAATTATGAAAAGCTCTTTTTTTTTTTTTTAATGCTGATTATTTGAAGAGGTATTTCAACTTTTATCATAGAAAAATGCTGATTTTTGATGATTGAAAAAAAAAAAAAATCCTTAATGCACTGCATAATTATATAAGAAAAAAAAGCTGACAAAATTAGAAGTGAAACAATTCAGTATTATTAAAGTAATTGTGTTGTGGTCATCTATTAAAAAATGCAATTTTGAGAAAAAACTAGTTTCAATTTTATGATATAATTATAATAGAATGCTTATTGTATTTTTTTATTTTTTTTACTTACATAGAATTGTCTATTCCAGATTCTGGCCACATAACGAAGTCTCAATTCCGTTGATAAAGCCGCTAAAATAAAAACTCGATTTTCCGAAATTTATAAGTTATGATTACGTGTAAATCTTTAAAACGGTTCTCAAAAAAATATTTTTTAATGTTCAATAATGCGAAAATTTCTGCTCATTTACAAACATAAATATAGTGTTAGAAAGAAACTGAATTTCGGTTACCTTCCTAGTATCGACTGAAAACGAAAGCGAAACTGTTTTTAAAAAAAATTCAAAGTAAGTAACATAAACATACACATACGCATGTTATCTGAATAATGTTTTGCGTAGAAACGGCAGTACATAATTATTAATTAAAAAATAATTTGATTGAAATAAAATTAATTAAATATAAGGTGCTATAAACATAAAAAATATATTAAAAAATATTTTAATTTAAAAATAACGAATTTAATCAATATTAGTAATACCTTCTAGATTTATCCCCTTGTATGTGAATATATAGTATGTACGGCTCTTTGGATGGGAGTGCCGTTTGGAGGAGGCTAGGGAGGGGCAGTTATAGTAATACCAAATATACGGCAGTATTTTCGTCGAAACTAGGATTTTGGGCTGAAAACGAAAATGAAACCGAATATTCAGCCAAACTCTACATAAAAGAATGAGACTTGCAGGCTTCATTATTGAAGTGATTTGTAATACAATACATTCTTTTCTTTAAATTAATTACATCTTGAGTTAAAATTGATTGTTGTCTCGTGACAACAGTTTTCTTTCTCTTCCTCCACTGTCGCATCCGGAAATTCGGTTCAAAACGCCACATTTGACAGCCTTTTCTGAAGGATCTTTTGCTTTTCTCGAAAAATATAAAAGACAGTTCGATTAAAAAGCTTCTGGTGGTCAATAAAAAATAGCTGGTATTTTCAGCCAAGTAAAGCAGTCAGCAGTTATAATGAAATTTAATGAAAACCTTTAAAACAAAACTATCATGCAATAAAATTCAAGTAATACTACTTTTCAAAATAATACATTCAACGTATTACTTTTCCAAAGATTTTCTGCCCCCCCCTACCCTCCGTACACACATGAATCGCGATAAAAAAGAACAAGATCTTTGAAAAACAGAAACAACTCCATTATTGAGCACAGCCTTTGTAAGTTTGCTCATTTGAAAGCAGGGCCAAAATTAAGGGGGAACAGAGGGGGCATGTGCCCCGAGCGCCAAATGAAGATTTTGTTTGTCGATTTTTCTCGCATCTGCGTTTTGCACGGTATTGTTAAAATCATCCTGTCTGGCGTATGACGAAACATAGAAGAATCTAAAGATGATATGGCATAAGGATCCTGTATAAAGCGGAATTTTTTTAGATTCCGTTTCCAAGATTTTAATCAATCAATATTCGACAAAGCCAAGGGCAGATTCAACTCATCATTTAGAGGGGTCATGGATTTCCTTTTTTGGGGTGGGAGGCGATCACATCCTCGTTATGAGAATTTTTAGGGTTCCGTACTTAAAAAGTAAAAACGGAACCATTATAAGATCACTCCTGTGTCTGTCTGTCCGTCCGTCTGTCTGTCTGTCACAGGCATTTTACTCGTAAACTATGGAACATGGAAATTTCAAATTCGGGGAAGTAATAAAGACTATTGACCCACATATTTTCAGATCATTAAACATTCATAAATATATTTAGTAAAAATGTATAGGGCCTAATTAAGGCGTTATGCCCAAAAAACTTGTTTTACTGAAAAATGACTTCAAAGTTTCGGAAACACCGCTTCAGCTAGTGAGCGGGTATAATTCTAAAAGCCATAACTTCTGTTCTAATAGTAATTTCAAGGAAACAATTATATAAAAATGTTCAGTAAAGATAGGAGTTTAACATCTAATAAAATTTAATTTTCAAATATTTTGAAGAGTCCTGAGGCCACTTAATTAGAATGAATCACATAAGTACTATGGGATTCGCGACTAGTTTGCATTGAGTGCATCTCAAGTGACTTTAAAAGTTAATTAAAAACCTATCTGGAAAAACGCGGCACGGACCAAGGCGTCCTTGAAACTTTGCGACCTCCTTTTGAAGCACGCTTAGCACAATGCTAAATTTAAACTTTGAACAAAGATTTTGTTTTAGCTACATTGTAGAAAGAAAAGTTATTACTATGCTGAATTCAGTTTTATGAAATGCCAAATGAAGTTTAAGTATGCGCTGCTTTTATTGTCAGTGCCAAATTAAGCTCATCATAAACAGATTAGGATAATATTAAAAAATGAGTTGCACAAAATAGTTATATTCGATATTATTTAGGTTCCATATCTCTTTGAACTTTCATGGTACTAGTATATACAGTTATACCCAACACTACGTTGTATAGTTTTTTACAAAGTCTTCTTTTAACAACAATTACAAATTCATATGTTTATTCTACGGAACCCTCTGTGCGCAAGTAATACTCGCACTTGACTGTTTATTTATATTGAAAGCTATTCCCAAATCCAAACTAACTACTTTTCTGATATTTCGCGAAGTCATTTTCATTCGTAAATACAAAAAATTTGCATTAATATTCGTAAAAATATAAAATTTGCCGATTTTGTTCAGATACCAGGAAATTAAAGAGTTTCCCATTTTCTTATAAAGGCAAAGATTCATTCAGAAAATGTTGTCAAAGATAGCACTTTTAGCCACGTTTTACGAGTTGAAGCCACAGAAATGTCGTCGCAAGGGAACAATTGGCTGTCACTTCCGGAATTTCAGTTTAAAAAGTCTAACAATTGTCAATGATTAAATATGGCAAAAATTGTATTAAATTTTAGAGGTAACTAAACCGTACACATTGGCAGCTATGGAATTCTATCAGTGTCATAAAAATTGCAGGTGTAGCCTCTTCTTTCTGCTCAAAGTATTAAATAGTTTTTTTCAATCAACCTTTGGAATGGATCATTTTCTTCTGATGGACTGGTGTCATCCATTATTATGAAACAACCGTTATAAATGAAGTGTTAGGTGAAGATGAAAGAGCTGTTGTAAAAAGTTAAAACTCTGATTTTCTGGTCAGAAAAGGAAAAAAAAATTGCCATAATTTTTTTTTTCTGGTCAGGATGAAAAAAAAAAATGGCCATAATTTTGTTTCTGATCAGAATGGAGAAAAAATGGCCATAATTTAAAAAAAAATGGCCATAATTAAAAAAAAAAATGCCCATTTTTTTTCTTCTCATTCTGATCAGAAAATCAGAGTTCTAACTTTTTATGACTGCTCTTTTATCTTTACCTAACACTTCATTTATAACGGCTGTTTCATAAAAATGGAAGCTACCAGTCCATCAGAAGAAAATAACTCGGTTAAAATTCTCTTTGTAAATATACTTTGTGGAAAGGGGGGGGGGGGGGGTTCTTCTCTATGATATCTTTTGAATGTTGAAAAAATAAAGAAAAAACATATTTTTAAAATAATTCACGTAAAATATACATCATTCTTGCCCTGAACAAAAATAACTTTCCTGAAATTTTATACACCATAATTAGTATTTGTATTCTAGAGATTGTATTATATAAAATATTATTGAATTGTATTAAATAATGTTTTGCACTTTTGAGTTTTGACCCAACGAAATTGGTTTTGTTTGTTTTATTTTAATATTTTATTTTCCATTTGGAGATAATTGTATGGAGATTGTTATTCGGATATTCGAAGTAAAGTTTGAATTAACCCATTAGATAAGGTAAGCGAAATTCGAAAATGGAGATAGCTTTCTTAGAAAAGTGTGGTAGACAAAAATACCTCTAAATTGGCAACACTGGTCTAACATCAGATTTTTTTTAAGTGCAATGTCTTGCGGGTAACTATTTTTGTGCATATTACATTTCTATAGTGTAAAATACTAATTTGGGTGTCATAATTATTTTAGGAATAAAGTTTTCGCTATAGCAATATACTCGTATATATTTTTAAAGTGATTTTTTATACATAATTTATATAGTATGTGCGTGTGTATGTGTATGTACATATATATAAGCATTTGCGCCCTGATGTAAGGCAATCGGCACCCTTTTTATCCATTTTGCCACCACCCTCTCAGTTAAGCCAGTACGACCCTGGGTGAGTTTTACACTTCAATATCAATAATGGCTTCAGTTTTTGTCCATTGGCAGCACATGCAAGCACACATGTGAAAGATGTTTTTTTATTTCTTATTGTCACTGTGCTTACAGTTTTATCCCCTTTAAATTGCACAGTTTTATTTGGTGAATAATCAAAAGTTAAGGGCACTTCGTCCATATGAATTATTTTTGAAGTGTCAATTTTTTTTTATTATTATTTGATCCTTTACAAACTTTATAAATGCCTCTTTTTTTCATTTTCCCATCGTCAGGTAATTTCTGACCGACAGTTGTTCTCTTTGTAATGGAAAGTCCACTTCTTCATAAAAATCTACAACACCAAGATTGGCTTCCTTTAAAATTATCTAATTTTATCTGGGAAGCAGTTATTCAAGCTTGTAGCTGAATCTTCACTGTCGAAATGGGAACACCAGTTTCATTGGCTTATTATCTGTGATTTTAAATTTTGTTCTATCTCCAAAAACTGCGTCATTACACAACGATTGCCACGCTTGGATTTTGGCATGCTAATCAACTTTTCCTTATCATTTCGCCATCTTCTGATGTGTTTTTCATCAATGTCGAATTCTTGAGAAGTTGCACGATTTCCAATTACCTACGTCCTTTCAACAACAATCAATTTAAATCCAGCGATGTAACTTCTTAAACATGATGGTGGCATTGTTATTAAGCACGTATAATCACAGAACAGCAGAAGAAAAAAAATCAGTTTGCGATACTCCAGATAGTTCTTCTTAAATTATAGCATGTGGCAGCTCTTGTGTAGAAAGGTCAAAGGTCCCTTAAATGTATGTGTGTAGTACATTCCCATGAATCCAGAAGATTGAGTTTGGTGCTTTTAAAACAGCCAGCGGAAAGATCTCAATTTAAAATGACTACGCAATTTGCATAATCCATACAAATATAATATTGCAGATTTAAAATAAAATGTATTAAATGTTACTTCAAAATTTATTAAATGCATAAAAATATCTAAAATGTTACATCTAAAAGATTAACTAAATTAATTAAATATACGAGTTGCGATTGCAAAGATAATAGCCAATTCCGTTATACGAGTGGTGCTGTTGCCAAGCAACTCAACCAATCACACACAATCGAAATACACATTGATTTGGCAGTTTGCATGCTGAAAAAGAAAAAGTAAATCTTGATAAATAAAAACAGCATGAGGGGTTAGAAAAAAAAAAAAAATGAAAAGGGATGGGAAATTGTGCAATGTAATCCTACAGTAATCATCAGATGGGCTGCACCTGCAGAAGAGCCGCACCTCCCAAAAAAGTTACTTTTTTTCGTAAGCACTGCGGTACTTCTACCGATTTTTATGGTAAGTAACACAGGCTTCCAAATGCATAATGGCACAAAGCACTCCTGCACAAGAGCACTAGGGGAAAGTAAGGGATAGAAAACAGCCAATAAAGACTATTCATAAAATTTATGTACACTAGTGCTCTAGGGCTAATAGTACACTTAATATTTGCAAAATCGTTTCTATATATTATTACCGTAATTTCGGGTAGATAAGCCGCGGCTTATGCGTGTTTAAAAGTTAAATTTTACCTTTTGCGGCTTATCTGCCGGTGCGGAGTATATGAAGTAATAACGATTTTTTCCAGAAAAAAAAATAAATCAGATCATGTAATATTATAGAGTGAAAATCTGAAAAACAATATTAAAAATGCTTCCCAGATTAGAAATAACAATCATTTAAAAAAATATCAGCAAGTTCTTTTTTATTTCATTAGAAAAGAAAAAAATCTACGCATGGTTTCTTTCTGCATAGCGAAACGTATTACTCAAAGATAATGATCTCATTCTGATGACGTTCAACTTCCCACTCCACCACAGAGTTGAATAAACAAACTGCAGATGGCTCTTTTCTTTTTTATAAACTAGGGGTTTTGGGGAGTGCTGTAATTTTCTAATAACTTATTATATTTTAATAAAATTTTGTTACACAGCTTAATTTACTGTTATTGCAACTTGCTGAAAATTTGAACAAAATCGGACAATTAATAATGGAGATTTTTAATAGCTAAATAAAAACGGGTTTTGCTTTTCATTTTTTTTTTCTTTTAAATTATTTTTTCTGTTTGCTTGCAGCTCAATAATTTCTTTTTACTGCACTTACGCAAAGTGAAGTCGCTGACACATTTAAGGAATCCTTTTTATGCTCAGTTTTGCATAATCGTGGTGTTTTAATAGAAAAGAAAGTAGATTCTCTTGTTTTCTTTAAGTGTGCGCATTTGCGAATGTTGTATTTTTTATTTTCAATAATGAACGCATGTATTTAATTTTTGTTTATTTTAAAACTTTCTTAGAACATTTTATTTTAAATATTTACAGAATATATCAAATTGAGTACCAATTAATTTCTGTTAATGGACATTAATGTTTACAGTTAGTATGAAGAGATTAAAAAAAAAAAAAAAAATATCTCTTTATACGTCTCTCCCAATTTTTGCCAATAGTTCATGTTGTCAAAATGATTATTTATCATTACTTATTTTCGGAATTTTACGTTGTGTTATTTAATTGATGGATTTGAATAAAAAATAGTGTTATTTGTAATACTAGCGTTATGTTTTATATTAAGAATTCCATAAAATATATTTCTACTTGCCGATCCAAGGCTGAAATGTGCGATGCAATTAGATAAATTCACAAACCAAAAGTTATTTATTTATTTATTTATTTATTTTCATTATTTGAATTAAATTTAAAATTCTAATTTTTAAAATGGTTTTAAAAAATGCACGAAAATCTTCAATATGGCGTCTATAGTAGTACATACACCACTTTCAATAAGTGTGGCTTATACGCCGGTGCGGCATATATGATGGAATTTGAGGTTTTTTTACCATTTTCGGACGTAGCGGCATATATGCCAGAGCGGCTTATCTACCTGAAATTACGGTACTTACAGTCAAAGTTTATCATTAATATTTTTAATCATACTCTCTACTCTTCTGTTCTTTTCATATAAATTGAGGATTTTTTAAAAGTAGGATGACAAATACCCCTGCGTAGTGTATCCATTTTTTTCTGTGAAAGGAACTCTGAATGACAGTTTAACAAAACACAAAAATCCCCATATGTTCATTTTATTTCTTATGGCAAGAAAAAATTCCTTAGTAATTTTCTGTTCACAATTGGTTCTGCCATTAAAACTGATACTAGATTTAAAAAAAAAAATTCTGATTGGATGGCTAACTGAGCTAAACAATTTTAAGTTTATCAGATATGAATTAACAGTATTCTTGAGCTCCTTGGTTTAATCATTATTGAATTAATTGGTGTAAAAAGCTGTTTTATTAGTACTAAAAGAACTATTGCAGAATGCAAATTACATCTAATATATGGGAACGTCCATTCATTACTCTTGTGATAATTAGAGCAAATTTACATATATAATTCCAATTATTTTATTACAAAATATAAGTAAGATAAAAATTGATATAACCAGCTAAATATCACTGTGTTCCACACACAAACATACATCTAATTTATAACAAAAAAAATTACTTATGTATATATTAAATGACTCTTGTGACACTCTGGTCACAAGAGTAACAAAATTTTGATTGATTATATAGACAAGGGAAATGCTTTTTGTTACAAATTAGATATATATTAAATGATTGGAGCACAATAGTATTTTACTGGTTATATCACTTTTTATCTTAATTATATTTTATGGTAAAATAATTGCAAGTATTTGTAAAAAACCGCATGAATGGTCACAAGAGTAACAGTGGACGTTCCCATATGTCATGATTAATGTTGAATTATTAACTTTGCTTATTGACTGTATACATATATCTACTTAAAGGTATATTTATGCACTCATAGGTGTTGTTTTGTTGTAAAAATTTAGAAATGGAAGGAGATTATCGGCTATTTTTTATAATGAAAAAATACTATGCTATTTTTTACTTACATCTTTTTTTTTCTGTCTTTTAGGAAAAAGATGCAGAGCTGGCTGAAACAAAATCACTACTTGAAAGCAATATTGCTTCAGAAGATATTTCAGCAACTGCATCATCATCACCTAAAACAAGTAGACCTTGTAGTAGAAATAGCCCCATATCTTTATCTACTCCTCACTCCTTGCATCTCTGTGAAAAATCAAGTAAAGGTATTTGAAAATATATATATAATTAGGATTCGCTTTGCTCATCCTCTACTAGGCTACACAAATTACATTTTGTCGGACACTTCACAAAAAAACTATTCAGTATTTTGACTTGAAGTTAAGCATAAAAATAAATTAAGATCTGTAGATTTGCACAATATTATTTTTTTTTACAGAATAGCATTAAAAAATTTATTCTTTTAATTAATTTATTTTACATGATTTTTCCATTACGGATGCATTTTTGCAAATAAAAAATGAAACACGTATATTTTCAGAAGAAAAATTAAATCACAGAGTTAAGATTTCTTTTATGAAATTTTTAAAATACCCTTTTTTAGGAAAATTATAGCATATTTTTAATGAATTAAAATTTGTGAAAATTCAATTATTTAAATTCAATAATAAAAGTATCTTTCAGTGTTAAGAATTCAAATATACAATTTATTCTAATTATACAAAATCATTTACGTAGACGATACTTACGCATTTTAAGAGAATTGTATTATGATTTTTTATTTTTGTAAAGTGGCAACAAAAGAATTGTAAACAAATAAAATTAATTGTTAAATGCGTTGCATAAATATTTTGTAAAATTTTGCTTCGAAAATATTTTTATTTATACCATTCTTATATCATAAATAAAAAATTCCAAGGAAATTCTAAGTTATTTGGCTGATTTTATATTTCTAAAATTAAAATGCGCCAAAACATAAAACAATGTTTTTGCTTAATAAAGGTGGAAGAATAATATAAAGAAAACATTGTTACTTTTAAATATTTATCTTATTAAATAATGCTTCGCAAACCCAACAAAGCATGGCTTTTGCTAGTTATATAATTTCTTAAATCTGAGATGTAAGAATGCCATCAGTTTAATGTTTTCAGAATTAATTGGTTTGACTGGAAATGCCAACTTTTTAGAATCTTTTTTCAGTAATAAAAGCTGTGAGTTTCAAAATTTTTCAATAATTGTTATTGTTGTGCTGTAACTATTCATTAGAAACTGACACTTACTCAAAATCTGTAACTATCAGCATGCCTGAATGTAGAATAGATAATGAGCAATTGTGTTTAAGATATGCATTCTTATCCTTTTAGATACTTCACCTGGAGGTGATGATTCTGATTATTATACTCCCGAAGATCCAAGTACTACCATTCTTGTAGATCAAGGAACTGACACTAGCTTAGATACTCCTCAAGGTACAGAAGCTAGTCATATAAGTGAAACTGTTGGAAAAACAAGAACTGAATACCATTTAGTTGGAAAACATAAAGTTAACAGAGAAAGACATTCGGTTGTTGATGAAGGTGCAGTTCCAGATAGTGACTTAAATATACATGATAGAAGTAAAAGAAATTCTGACCCTTTAAAAAAAACTGAGTGTAATTCAATACATTTGAAGTCTCCAAATTGTCATTCTCTTGTTGTTAGTTTGGAAAATCCCAACTCCTTACCCGGTACACCAGCCAGCAATGCTAGTAATCACAGCAGTGGTGATAGCTTTAGCAGTACATCTAGTACACGATTATTACTTCGGCCTCAAAGTTATGATACACTACCTGAATGATTAAAAATTTAATAGTTGTTCTTAGTGTGAGATAGTATTTGCTGAAACTATAATACTGTCTGAACAGACTGATATTTATATTTGAGAAAGATCTAATGTAATTTGAGTTTTACTATTTTTATAAGAATTTAGCAAACCTGTATAAATTGTTCTATGTTATTGCTTAGTGTTTTGAATCTTAATGCTCTGTTTTATCATAAGGTGTAAGCAGCAAGATTTTAAAAGGCTGACCATGTATCTTTCACTTTAGCACTAATATATTTCTTTAACAATTTCTAAATATTTTAAGTTGTAAATGGAATACCCTTTTTGATTTCTTAAATTCGTGGTTCGTCATCAATGTGTTAAAATTTTACCTTGATAAATTTTATTACTTGCTATAAATGCAGTTCAGGACTTAATAATTTGTATGTTACTTTTCACTATCTACTTTTTAAAAACACTAGTCATTATTTGCTAAACTGAATCTCAAATGGAACTTGATAGAAATTTGCATTTTTGATTCAGAATAACATGTATCAAATGAACTTATTTCCTTTCAGGAACACAAAACAACATTTCATGTGAATTCTTTCTTATATTTCAGACTTGTTTATTATTCATTAGTATTTAATTAAATGATGTATATGGATAATGCAATGAAAGGTTTGATCTTTTTTAAATGTAAAACTTGCAAAATATGCTTAAATACGATGATTTAAAATATTTTTGTTTAAATACATTTATTCAAAATATCTTATACATGCTTTTATTTCAAACAATGATTTCAAATCTTTTTTATTTAAAGATGCATGATGATGTATGCTCTTATTAAAAATTATTTTAGATACTCTTATTTTTTATACAATGGAATTTATATATTTAAAAAATACTCTTGATCTAATGTTCTTATTTATCAAAAAAATTTCATGTTAAATGTTTATTTAAATATGGTTTTATTAAACCAATTTAGACTGTTCTTGTATAAATACACTTGATCATATATGCTTTTACTAAAAATCAATGATTTCAAATACTTTTATTTAAGTACATGTAATCAAATAATCTGATATGTACTTTTATTAAGAACAATGAATTAAAATATTTTTTTTTAAAGATACGTTATAATATAATTCTTAATAAAAATGATTTTAGATATTATTAAGAACAATGATTTGAAGTTAGTTAAAAATGCATGATAATGTATGCTCTTATTAAAAATAATTTTAAACACTCTTATTAAGAGCAGTGATTTCAAATATAATTATTTAAAGAAGCATAATAATGTATGTTCTTATTTAAAAGGATTTTAAGTATACTGATTGTGTATATACGTTTGATTTTATATACTTTCTTATAAAATACTCTTGATTGAATGATCTTATTTATCAAAAATATTTAATGATATAAAATATTTATTTAAATATGCTCTTCTAATGATAATGATTTAAAATGTTTTTATTTAAATACAAATGATCATGTGTGCTGTTACTAAAAATCAATCATTTCAAATACTTTTACTTAAATACATTTAATCAAATAATCTTGTACATACTTTTATTCAGAACAATGAATTTCAATATTCTTATTTTAAAATGCATGACAATGTATGCTTTTATTAAAAATGGTTTTCAATACTCATATTTTATATACACTTGATTTTGTACACTTTTAAAAAAGTACTCTTGTTCAAATATATTTATTTATCAAAAACATTTATTGATCTAAAATGTTTATTTAAATATGCTTTTCTAAAAACAATTAATTAAAATGTTCTTATTTATACATATATATGGTCATGTATGCTCTTACTAAAAATCACTGATCTCAAATACTTTTATTTACATGCATTTATTTAATCAAATGATATTATCCATACTTTTATTAACAACAATGATTTCAAATATTCTTATTTAAAGATGCATGATAATGTATCCTCCTATTAAAAATGATTATAGATGCTTTTATTATGTACAATGATTTCAAGTATTCTTATTTAAAGATGCATGATAATCTATGCTCTAATTAAAATAATTTTAGATACTAATTTTAAATACAAATATTTAAAGATGCACGATAATGCATGCACTTATTAAAAATTATTTTAGATACTCTGATTTTCTATGCATTTGATTTTATATACAGTAAAACCTCCCTAAAGCGACCACATTCCATTCCAATAAAAATTGTTTGCTCCGAGAGGTGGTCTCTTAATGGAGGTCAGGTTTAAATCTAGATTTTAATTGTTGAAAAAGGTAACAATTAATGTTACTAAAATTTATTTTTCACATTAGGAAAAAATATGAAAATTTAACTATCAAAACAAACTTTAATTACATAAGTTAATTTACTGCAGAGTTTAAAAAATGCATGCATTGATGTTTGCTTTAATTTTACAGTTTTATCTTTTATAACTTTTATTTCCAAGTCCTTTTTTGGAGTTCAGTAAATAAATGCACTTTTTGGGACGGGAACAAATAATGATGATTTCATTAATTTATCTATTTCTTTGAAAGTTTCTTGACAGAATAGGGCAGGGGAGTTTATTGACTGCCATTCTTAATTTGTCATCAGAGTTAAATTCATTGCCTAAAAAGGCACAAAGGGGTTTACACTTAAAAGGTACCAGAATAAAAAAAAAATTCTAAATAGTTTAGAAGTTTGATGAATAATGCACTCTCTGGAATTATTTTTCTAATAAAACCTTCTCACACAGGGAAGTTTCACTGTACTTAAAAAAAAAACTTTATCAAATGTTCTTATTTACCAAAAACATATCATAATATGAAATGCTTATTTATATATGCTCTTCTAACTAACAGTAAATAATATTTAAAATGTTTTTATTTGAATACACATGATCATATATGCTCTTACTAAAAATCATTAATTTTGAATACTTTATTCAACACTATTTATTCTGGTGTCAAATGATACCTTTTTAAAGTTTTTATTTTATTTTTTATTTTGCTCATAGTTTTTAAATGTAACAAGCATAAGAAAAGCCTTCAGTATATTAAAAATGATTTGTGTTTCAATCTAATAGGCAAAAAACCATAAACCAAAATCTTTTAAAAGGTGTCATTTGACATGGGTAAAAGTAATGTTAAATACATTTAATCACTCTTATTAAAAATGATTTTAAATGTAATTAAATGAATTACTAAAAATTACAAATAAAAAGCCATAAATCAAAATCTTTTAAAAGATGTCATTTGACACAGGTAAAAATAGTGTTAAATACATTTAATCACTTATTAAAATGATTTTAAATGCTCTTAAATATAATTAAATGAAATATAAATTTTTTTCTAATATTTTAATTATAATTATACGAAACTGATTTTCGATGCTCTTATTAAGTGAACAATGATTTCAAATATAATTATTTGAAGATGCAAGACAATGAAGATGCATTGATAATGTATGCTCTTATTAAAAATGATTTTAGATACTCTGATTTTTTATACCTTTGAATTTATAATGTGTTTATTTAAATACACAGGATCCTATATACTCTTAAAAATATCATTGATTTCAAATATGACTTTATTTAAATATGTTTAATCAAATGATCTTATACATATTTTTATTAGGAACAATGATTTCATATATTCTTATTTAATGATGCATGATAATGTATGCTCTTATTAAGTGAACAGCGATTTTAAATAAAATTATTTGAAGATGCAAGATAATGTATGTTGTTATTAAAAATGATTTTGGATACTCTGGTTTTGTATATCTTTGATTTTATATACTAATAATAATAATAATAATAATAATAATAAATAAATAATAATAAATACTCTCAACTGAATGTTCTTATTTATAAAAACATTTCATGATAGAAATTTTTTATTTAAATGTGCTCTTCTGAAATGCTCTTATAAAAATCATTGATTTCAAATATTTAATCAAATGATCTTATATATGTTCTTATTAAGAACTATGATTTAAAATATTCTTATTTAAGGATGCATGATAATGTATGCTCTTATTAAAAATGATTTTAGATACTCTGATTTTGTATGTGTTTGATTGTATATGTTTGAAAAAATATTCTTTATGATATTATAATGTTCTTATTTAATCAAAAGAATGTCATGGTACAAAATTTTTATTTAAATATGCTCTTCTAAAAGTAATGATTTAAAAAGTTCTTTTTTAAATACACAGGATCATATATGCTTTTACTAAAAATCACTGCCTTTAAATGTTTTAGTTAAGGGTGTATTCCGATCCAAACTGCTTATTTTCTGATTCATTTCCAAATTCATTTTTGCTCTCAAACACATCAAACTGGGAAATTCTCTTATTTAAAAACTATATAATGTGCCGTGCTTCTTAATTTTTTGATAAATGCAGACAATGCTGTAATAAACGCTGTCAAAGTTGGCATTTTGAACCGAATTTTCCGAAGCGGGCGATCTGGGAATGAAAAAAATGGTCATATTGAGAAAATAATTGTTTAAAAATCAAATTCTAATTAATTGAGCTGAAAATGAAATCACACGGCATGTTAAACATGTCTTCAGAAATCACCCCAGCAAGTTTCATGTTTTTACTTTTAAAAATGAGTCTGAAAATGTCTCAGAAAATTTCGAGCTGTTGAAGGTGGAAAAATATTTTTTCGGATACACCCTTAAATACTTTATTTAAATTATTTTATTTAAATGCATTTAATCAAATAATCTTATACATGCTTTTATTAAGAACAGTGATTTAAAATATTTTTATTTAAGGATGTATTATAATGTTATTTATTATTTTAATTTTACTTATATGGCAATACTCTATCTTATTGAAAATTATTTTATGCATAATAATGTATGCTTTTATTAATAATGATTTTAGGTACTCTGATTATATATGCTTTAAAAAATGTTTTTTGTTGAATGCTTTTATTTAGTAACATCATTTCATGATGTAAAATGTTTATTTAAATATGCTCTTCTAAAATCAATGATTTCAATTGTTCTTATTTAAATATATATAATCATATATACTCTTAGGGCGCTTTTCCACTTACCGACACGACAACGACTAAACCGGACGATAAATTAGTACGGTATCGTGTCGTCCAATAAACTGCTTTTCCCCCTTACCGATATCGTTTCCCGACAACCTGAATTTTCATCGTCATTTCATTCCAAGATAGCGGTACAATCGCACGCATTTTGCTATGGCTCCTCGGTTTAATAGTGGACGTGGCACACATAGTTGTTTTGCCAACTACTTCACCAGTACAGATGTTGAAGAGGGCTTACCTTGGCAATTATTCCAAATTTAAAAAGAACTTTTATTCTTATACAATTATGATTGTTTCTCTACTATTAGAAATTATTCTTTTTTAATCTTTTATTTCAACTGAAAAAAAAAAAAAATGAATGATTTAAAAGTTTCAGTTTTACAAACAATGTACAATATTATAGTCAAGTTGCAGTCTAAAAATAATTGTATTGTAGTTAATAATTTTATGGAATACCTTAAAATAAGAATTGTGACAGCTCTTATTAATGTTTATAAAACATTTTGTAATAAATTTATAACTGATGGGAAAGATTTTTTTTTTTTTTTTTGAGAAAAGCATTATCTACAGAATATTTAAATTCAGCTATATTCTCAGCAAAAGAATGCACAGCATGATTGCTGCAGAGGGAATGTTGATTCCTGTTTCAAAAATGAATTGTACACATACCTGCCAAGTTCCCATGTTTTGAGGCTATTATTTTTAAATTCACTTTATCTAATAAAGATTCTAAAAAATAATTACATAATTACTATTCAAAAATAGTGGTACTTAAAATATGGTAAACTTTAATCTATACATTACAGAAGTTGATACATCTTTTCAGAAGGTTTTTTATTACAGATTTTACATTACTAGCACTGTGAAATAAACAAATCTGATGAAAAAAATTATTACTCTACTGTATGTGATTTTATAATTACAATCCTAATATGCAATTAATCTTTGTTAAAGGTGGGAGATCTTTCGGGAAATTTTGTAAATTGGCATTTTAAGCCAAATTACCAGACACGACAGCATCGAAAATCACTTAAATAGGTAATTCCTCAAACTCAATAAGTAATTCTTTTATATAAAAAAAAATTTTGAAAAAGCCATTCAATTTCAATTGTTCAAAATGTCAACACCGACAGTATTTTTTGAAATAAATCTGGAAAGTCACTTTAAGCAACGTCATTTAGATTTATAATTAGCATCATAAACAAAACTGATGAAAATAAAAATTGCTTTTGGCTACGTTTTTAGTAAAAGAATGCACAACATAATTACTGTAAAGGATTATTATCCAGATATAGAAGTTAGAGCTTTATTAAAATACATTGAAACAGGTTTATTAAGTATTTGTAGCCATGATTTTTTAAAAATGAATTTAGAGCTTTTTAAAAATCAGCTTCAGATAACAGATTTTATTATTTTTGTTTATTATTTATTTAAATTCCACCCCCCCCCCCTCTCAATGTTTCAGTCATAAAATAAAAAAGAAAGGTGCCCGGCTAAACTGATGGCATTGTGCTCACAGGCTATTCACACTAATTGTATATTATACTCTTATTTTAAAGAATAATGCCCCTCAAAAAAAAAGTGAAGGGGGATT
The DNA here is from genome assembly GCA_963932465.1 of Maratus speciosus. Lineage (NCBI taxonomy): Eukaryota > Metazoa > Arthropoda > Arachnida > Araneae > Salticidae > Maratus > Maratus speciosus. Next base: position 569,386,000 of record OZ010787.1, read on the forward strand.
TAGTTCTCGTTTCCCCCCTTCATACTTAACCAACGAACCTCCAAATCTAATCAGAGAAGCTCCTTAACATAATAAACTGGTATACCAAATTAGAGCAAATCGAATGATTCTGTATGAAAAAATCATTTATCTAAATTAAGGGGGGGGGGATTGACTAGCCCCCTTTATCCTTAACCAATGAACCCCCAAAACTAATCAGGGAAGCTCCTTAACATAATAAACCGGTATACCAAATTTGGAGCAAATCGAATAATCCTGCATGAAAAACCCATGTATCTAAATTAAGGGGGTGGATTAGCCCCCCTCTATCCTTAACCAATGAACCCCCAAAACTAATCAGGGAAGCTCCTTAACATAATAAACCGGTATACCAAATTTGGAGCAAATTGAATAATCCTGCATGAAAAACCCATGTATCTAAATTAAGAGGGTGGGCTAGCCCCTCTTTATCCTTAACAAATGAACACCGCAAATTAATCAGGGAAGCTCCTTAACATAATAAACTGGTATACCAATTTTGGAGCAAATGGAATAATTCTGCATGGAAAACCCATTTATCTGAATTAAGAGGGGTGGGCTAACCCTCCTTTTCCCCCTTTATCCTTAACCAATGAACCCCAAAACTAATCAAGGAAACTCCTTAACATAATAAACCAGTATACCAAATTCGGAGCAAATCAAATAATCCTACATGAAAAACCCAATTATCTAAATTAAGGGGGATGGACTAGCCCCCTCTTTATCGTTAACCAATGAACCCCCAAAACTAATCAAGGAAGCTCCTTAACATAATAAACCGGTATACCAAATTTGGAGCAAATCGAATAATTCTGCATGAAAAATCATTTATCTGAATTAAGAGGAGTGGGCTAACCCTCCTTTTCCCCCTTTATCCTTAACCAATGAACCCCAAAACTAATCAAGGAAACTCCTTAACATAATAAACCAGTATACTAAATTTGGAGCAAATCAAATAATCTTACATGAAAAACCCAATTATCTAAATTAAGGGGGATGGACTAGCCCCCTCTTTATCCTTAACCAATGAACCCCCAAAACTGATCAAGGAAGCTCCTTAACATAATAAACCGGTATACCAAATTTGGAGCAAATCGAATAATTCTGCATGAAAAACCCATTTATCTGAATTAAGGGGAGTGGGCTACCCCCCCCCCTCCTTTATCCTTAACCAATGAACCCCCAAAACTAATCAGGGAAGCGCCTTATCAGAATGAAACTAGAAAAAAAAATTGAAGCAAATGGGATGTTTCTATCAAGAGTTATCTCGTTACGTACAAACAGAACCGGTGGGGACATAAGCTCTCAGGCTTTGATAAGCCTGTGAGCTAAAAAGCAGAGAGTACACGGGTAGGCAGAGGGTATACGCTGACACTTTACTTGAGAACAGAAAGTATACGGGGCTTTTTTTTAATCGAGAAGGTACACAGCGTATACCCTCCACATACAGACAGAGGAGAGATACTTGCCCTTCGGAATGTAATAGGAATTACTTTCCTGCTTTTATAATGATAGCTACCAACTTTGAACAAAAGCTTTCTCGAAACTGAAAGAAAAAAAAGAACAGAAAAGGATGGAGTAAAGATTTTTGTATTGAACCATAGTTCACATACAGAAAACTATTATATTTGTTTCACACACTGACTGCCATAGATTGTAACAAAGTGTTTTTTTTTTATAGACATTGACAAAGTGGTTTTAGTGTTTGTTATTTGGTCCTGCCATGCCCCCCCCCCCCCAACCCCACCCCTAGGAGTACACATACCTGAGGTTAGGAACCGCTGCTCTCGAATATTATTTTTATGTAATTTATATATATTCTGAAAAATCCCCAGAAATAATCTAAAAGTATATATATTAACTTTACTCATAATTTAAAAAAAATATGGTGGAAAAAACATTTGTTGAGTGTAAATTTTTTTTATTACTATTATTCCTATTTCTGATGCTTTCTTTATTTAAATAACAACAGTTTGGAAATGTCATATTATTTATCACTTATTAGTTGTTAGCATTTTACAATGTTTATTTGTTAGTGTGTTAGTAATTTTGCATTATTTTAATTGAAAAGTTTTTAATTTCTTGCGTTAAATCTTAAATTTTAATGTATTTTTTTTTCTTATGTATGTTGCATAATTTATTTAAATAATGGCTTTAAAGTTTTGTGTGAGTGTTTTGCATTCATTAGTAGAAACAAGGCACTTTTTTTTTTCTTTTGATAAAAGAGGCATAAATTATAAAAACAAAGTGATTTGTAAAAGATGCTGGAAAGAAATATTGAAATTTCTAGACTATGAAGTTAAAACTTCTATGGAAAAAAAAAAGAAACAGGTAAATAAATATTTTATGAAACTCATTATTAAACTATTAAAAAGTATAGGTCACTTCTTTTTTAAAAAAATGCTATTGCTAAAATTTGGTAAACAAACTATTTAATTAACCAAGTTTAATAAGGACTTGTAAACTCTAAAATTATCAAAATATATTAAGATTTTTATAACTATTTTAGATGTCGAATAACCTTTTATAATATAAACATGGATTTTCAAAATTATTAATGGAACAATAGGATGCATGAAACATATTAAAACTGCTGTCAATAATGCATAGTATATATGAGTGCTGTGCACACATGAAATTACTGGATGCAGCAAACTTTTGCGACGATCTCTAAAATGCACAAAATTTGTTAAAAACCGCAGTCACATGTATGAGCACTGCACGCACATGAAAACAGACAACAAAAATTCATGGATGCAGCAAACTGTGTAGATTCCCAAAAGTTGAAAGAAACCAGTGGCTCCTAAACCCAAAAAATTCTGTGACATTGTGAAACAAATGCATTAAAACAATAGCATTTATATATAAAAAAAAGAAAACCCCCTAAAACTCTCAATCTAAAATGAAACTCATTAAAGCCCAGTGTTGAATTCAAGGGGTGACCCGGGGGAGAGGGAATCCCAGAGTAATGAGATGCCCCCCGAAAGATTTGAGATTTTGTGTTCTCAATGGTCAAAAAGTGCAATCCCCCCCCCCCCCACACTCCCTCCAGAGCCACAGAAATCCCTCCCAAAGAAAAGTGTCTGAATTCAACACTGTTAAAGCTGTCATGACCAATGCATGTATGAGCACTGTGTGCACATGAAAACAAAGCAAAAACAAAACGCCACAGGTTGCAGCAAACTCGCTACGCAGCAATTCCAAAAATGTGCAAAATTCATTAAAGCTGCAGTCACTAATGCATGTTGTATAAAAACTGTACGTACATATGAAAGAAAAAAAAAAAAAAACACCGAATGCAACAAACTCGCTTTGCAATCTCTAAATTCTTTTAAGCCACGGTCACTAATGCATGTATCTCCCCCCCTCCAAAAAAAAAATCATTCAATAAACTTAGGTAAATTGTAAATATATAAAAACATTTAACAGAGACAACTTCAACAAATTGTCACAGGTGTCGCCCTTGCCAATTAATAAACAACAACAACAAAAAACAAAAACAAAAAAAAACCTCAAAAAAGAACTGTCAACATTTGTACTCGATGACTGACTTTCCACAAAACCATTTAAAAAAAACCAATGAAATGATATGAGAAAAATAAAAATTCCTCGAATACACGTTATAAAAAATATTGAATAAAGTAATAATGCAAGTGGAAGCAATTTATTGTCTTGCCAAATTCACTGTCCCAAGTGCTTCACTTGTTCTAGGATTCAACTCAAAACAACCTTATACATTCCTTTTTATAAGAACCAAGTGTGCAGATATACAACACCCCTGATAAGGGCCTTGGCACGATAGCAAATGTAAAGTGAGATTGAATTTAGCGGGAAAACAAAATTTTCAAAAGCACTGGCTAGCAAATCTTAATTTACATTTTTAAACCTCAAATTACTAGTACAGTAAATTCTGTCTAAGGCGGACTCTGTGTAAGCCGGAATTTTGTCTAATGCGGAAAATTTTCTTAGTCCCGGCGAACCCATAGAAAATAACATTGATTTATGTTGTGTAAGCCGGAATCTGCCTAACGCGGAAACGGAAACGTTTTTAAGGTCCCGCCGAACCCAAAATTTTGCATAAGGTGGAAAAATTGATATTTTAAAAATGAAATGCAATTGTTTTATGAAATTTTAAAACTGATATATATATGTATATATCTGAAAAAGTATAAAACCGAGTGTAATTTTCACATTTACCAAAAACAACAATTCAAAAGAAAAAAAAATCTCTATTCGTTAGCAATTGTTTCTTTCTCATTCTACTAGGAAAGAATCTGATTTTTTTGCTTGCTTCGGACTTTTAATTCCGAACATCGTCTATCCCATTCAGTCATTTGGTCGCCATAACTCTTTGTTTAAGCTAAAAAGGGAGAGGGCAGCAACAATCGTTTGCATTCTGCACGAGGTGCTGATTTGGTTTGGTTTGGTAGGGGAGGGGGGAGGGGGTAAGGATGAAATCGAAGTGACGTATGCATCATTTCAATAAATCGCGTGGTCAGAAAACAGTATCATTGCAAGCGATTTTCTTTGCTGTTTTATCTTGTCTCAGGATATTGGAACTGGAACGTGCATGGTAAAAAATGGCTTCAAAATTTAAATTGAATACGCTATCGCTGCAGCATAAAATCGAAGTTATTAAATTAAAGGAAAAAATTTATTCTGTAAAAGATCTTTGTATAAGATTTAAATGTGGTAAAACACAAATTTATGATGCTATAAAAAGAAAAAATGAGCTGAAAAAGGAGTTTGAAAGTTCATCATCCAGCAGAAAGAGGAAAAGTTCTGCAAAAAATGAGGATATTGATACATTAACTTTTGAATGGTTTTCAAATGCTAGAGCGAAAAATTTACCCATACCTGGAACTCTTTTGCGTGAAAAAGCGAAAGAGGTAGCAGAAAAAATGGGTAAAAATGATTTCAAGGCTTCCAGTGGATGGTTAACGAGTTTCGTTCATCGACATAACATTGCTATGAAGCAAATTTGTGGAGACTCGAAAGACGTCCCAGAGCATGCCGTTGAGGAATGGAAAGAAAAATTTCCTCTATTGATTGATGGATATCTTGCAAAGGACATATATAATTGCGATGAGACCGGATTATTTTATCGTGCTTTACCAACTAAGTCGCTTGCAAAGAGAGGAAGTTAATGCCACGGAGGCAAAAACTCCAAAGAACGTGTAACTGTCTTGCTTTGTGCAAATTGTGAGGGCAGTTTAGAAAAACTATTAGTGATTGGAAAATCTAAAAAGCCACAATGTTTTAAGAACGTGAGCATTGATAAACTGCCTGTCACTTTGAGGTCTCAAAAAAAATCTTGGATGATGGCTGCCATAATGGAGGGGTGGCTGACAGAATTTAATAACAGAATGATTAAAGAAAATCGGAAAATTTTGTTGTTTCTTGATAATGCACCTTGTCATGCTGAAGTCAAACTCTCGAATATAAAATTACAATTTCTTCCAGCGAATACTACTGCAGTGACGCAGCCAATGGATCAAGGCGTTATAAAAATGATGAAAACCTACTACAAAAAATATTTGCTGCGGTCGATCATTGCGTCTTTAGATGACTGCTCTTCAGCCATCGAACTGACAAAAAACATCAGTGTTTTAGATGCTGTCAAATGGATTGCCAAATCCTGTTCAGAAATGTCGCCGGAAAAGATTGCTCGTTGTTTCAAGAAAGCCGGATTTGTAATTCCTTCCTCCAAAAATGAGCAAGAATCAGTCGTGGAACAGCTGGGAGAAAATGAGCAAGAATCAGCTGAACAGCTAGGAGAAAATGAGCAAGAATCAATTGAACAGCTGGGAGAAAATGAGTTACAAAGTCTAATAAATGATTTAACATGCGTGCATAGCGATGAAAAGATTAATGCAACAGAATATGTATCAGCTGATAATGCAATATGCACTACCGAAGCTAACACTTCTGTGGACGTTAATATACAGACATATCATGATGAGGAAAGTGCTAGTGAAAATGAAGATGATCACGATTCTGTGGAAGACAGTGGTGGAATTCAAACATATCGGGATGCCTTGAGGAGCATTAGGTACCTGGAAAAATTCTTTCTTATTCAAAGAAATGAAGAAGTTATACCGATATTAACTGACTTACAATGTATTACTGAAAAATGTTTGGTTAACCGAAAAAAAAAAAACAAGCATCGATAACAGATTATTTTCCGACTCTCTAAACAACTATGTGAAAGATGAGGTATGTAATTATATTTGTTAAAGTGAATCTTTTTCATTTAATTCCAGTGCTGCAGTGACGCAGCCAATGGATCAAGGCGTTATAAAAATGATGAAAACCTACTACAAAAAATATTTGCTGCAGTCGATCATTGTGTCTTTAGATGACTGCTCTTCAGCCATCGAACTGACAAAAAACATCAGTGTTTTAGATGCTGTCAAATGGATTGCCAAATCCTGTTCAGAAATGTCGCCGGAAAAGATTGCTCGTTGTTTCAAGAAAGCCGGATTTGTAATTCCTTCCTCCAAAAATGAGCAAGAATCAGTCGTGGAACAGCTGGGAGAAAATGAGCAAGAATCAGCTGAACAGCTAGGAGAAAATGAGCAAGAATCAATTGAACAGCTGGGAGAAAATGAGTTACAAAGTCTAATAAATGATTTAACATGCGTGCATAGCGATGAAAAGATTAATGCAACAGAATATGTATCAGCTGATAATGCAATATGCACTACCGAAGCTAACACTTCTGTGGACGTTAATATACAGACATATCATGATGAGGAAAGTGCTAGTGAAAATGAAGATGATCTTGATTCTGTGGAAGACAGTGGTGGAATTCAAACATATCAGGATGCCTTGAGGAGCATTAGGTACCTGGAAAAATTCTTTCTTATTCAAAGAAATGAAGAAGTTATACCGATATTAACTGACTTACAATGTATTACTGAAAAATGTTTGGTTAACCGAAAAAAAAAAAACAAGCATCGATAACAGATTATTTTCTGACTCTCTAAACAACTATCTGAAAGATCAGGTATGTAATTATATTTGTTAAAGTGAATCTTTTTCATTTAATTCCAGTGCTGAAGTAAATTTCGTATCGATACTATTTATTTCACTGTTCAAATAAATTTTTTCAAAGATTATTAAAGACAATAAATTTTATAAAAAGTTTAATTTCATTAAATATTTTATAGAGTGATACTAAAGGTTACGCACGGAAAAAATATACAACTTGTACATTTTATTTATTGTATTTTATTATTATTCCTTTTTTGGAGGGAGGAGGTATTTTGCATAAGGCGGAATATTGTTTACGGTGGAAAATTTTCTCGGTCCCGATCGATTTCGCCTTAGACAGAGTTTACTGTATATATATATATATATATATATATATATATCTGATCTTTGTCACACTGTAACTGAAGTATTTATGAACCGATTTGGATGAAACTTCGTTTATATTAACTGACTTACAATGTATTACTGAAAAATGTTTGGTTAACCGAAAAAAAAAACAAGCATCGATAACAGATTATTTTCTGACTCTCTAAACAACTATGTGAAAGATGAGGTATGTAATTGTATTTGTTAAAGTGAATCTTTTTCATTTAATTCCAGTGCTGAAGTAAATTTTGTATCGATACTATTTATTTCACTGTTCAAATAAATTTTTTCAAAGATTATTAAAGACAATAAATTTTATAAAAAGTTTAATTTCATTAAATATTTTATTTTAAAGAGCGATACTAAAGGTTACGCACGGAAAAAATATACAACTTGTGCATTTTATTTATTGTATTTTATTATTATTCCTTTTTTGGAGGGAGGAGGTATTTTGCATAAGGCAGAATATTGTCTACGGTGGAAAAATTTCTTGGTCCAGATCGATTCCGCCTTAGACAGAGTTTACTGTACATTCTTGGAACAGATAAAAATGGATTTAATTAATGGAACTTATTTCATTACTTTCTTTTAAATTATGAAAATACTGCTGTAATTTCTTAAATACTAGCTTGTTCACAATTTCCAATAATTGCACTTGTTTATTTAAAAAATTGTTTAAATTCTGGATTTAATGGCCCTTAAGCTTAACTAAAATAGGCGCAGTTCGAAAATGAAAATAATGGTGACAAAAATGCATGGGGAAAAGTAATATATGGATCTTCGAAAAACATCTTTCAAGCAATTTTAACCCAAATATTAACACACTGAATTATTAACTATAGAAATCAATAAATGAAATATAAAAGCACAATTTTTACAGCGCTTAAAACTTAGTATTACTAATTAATTCAAAATATAACATTGATAATCAGCACATGTAAAAAAGGTAGCAAGAATCTTAATATATTTTGAGAATTTTAAAGTTTACAAGCAATAGGTATACTACATTATTGGTTAATTAAATAATAGTTTGTTTACAAAATTTTAGCAATAGCGTTGGTTTAAAAACAAGTGAACATAGCAAACTAACGTACAACACTTATACTTTTTAATAATGAGTTTCAAAAAATATTTATTTACCTTTCTTTTTTCCCACGGACGTTTTGGCTTCATGTTCGTCTTCTGGAAATTTTATTATTTCTTTCCAACATCTTATTGTTTTGATAACTAATGCTTATTTTATCCAAAAAACAGGGCCTTGTATATACTCACACCAAATTTTAAAGCCGTTATTTAAAGAAGTTAACACAACATACACGAGAAAAACAAAAGAATCATGTCAACTTCCAGACTCAAAAATCAAAACACTGCGAGTGAATTATCGGAACGACTTTTGAGGGAGGTTGACTGTTCCACGATAAAATTTATCAGCAGCCGATATCGTGTAATCGATGACGACAGAAATTTCATCATATCGTTCAGTGGAAAAGCGGGTAGCAGAAATGAATGCATTTTGCGTGCAGCGATGTCGGACAACGACAATCGTGGACGATTTATTGGTGTCATGTTGGCAAATGGAAAAGCGCTCTTATGAAACATCGATGATTTCAAATATTTGGTTATTTAACCCCTTGAGGGGCACACCTAATTTAATTGAAATTTGTACCAGGAAATTTTATTTAAATTTTACTTTAATAACTTTGATGGGAAAAGGTTGTAAAATTGCATTTCTTTATTTTGAAATGAATTTTTTTGAAAATTCTGCTGTGAATTCAACATTACAGAAACATAATTACTTGCCCCTGAAATGGTTATCTATTCTTTTATTATATAATTTATTTTAAATACTCTTATTTATATATTTTGTCAAATGCTCTTTCTTATCAGATGTATTTCATAAAATGTTTTTATGTTCTTATCATTCTTATATTGGATATTATTAGTTACATTTCATATATAATTTAATAGTCATTCTTATCCAAATATAATACTTATTCAATGGTGGATCCATCAGAAGAATCATAGTACCTCCCTTCTGAATTTAAAAAAAAAAAAAAAAAAAAAAAAAAAAAAAAAAAAAAAAAAAAATCCATAAAACAGTACATTTTTAACGCTTTCTAACATAGTTAAATGATTTTTTAACTTGGGTTTGTCTGTCTGTTTCCTATCCATATTCTAACTTTTGTAAATATAACAGGATGGCCATGTAATGGATATATTTTGATTGAATTCAACGTTATTACTTTAAGAGTACAGGCAGTGTTTCACAACCCCTGTTGATCTCTATTGAAAGTTAAATTTTACTAAATAGAGTATGGCCAAATAAAATATTATAATTTGTAAGCTGTTGGAATATTAGCATCCCAAAGTTGGAAAATCACCAGAGGTTAAATAAACCTCAATGGTTCAACACTTCTATTTAATTGGGGTTAGTCACTTCCTTGACAGACCAAAGTAGGTCAAGGCAGGAAATAGTAATGGATTAATAGGAAGTGTAGTATCAAAGGACCCAGGAAAAGCTCTTGGGATAATATAGTCCCTCAGAACTATAAAACAAAGTGGTTCACAAATAAGTATAATATGATTTACATTACAATTATGAATAGTTTACTCTGAGTGAAAATGATACTTACATAGGAAAGTGTTCTGCCTTCCATCTCAATGCACCTACCACCCATAGTTCTTCTCATTGGTGTACATTCTTTAATATATGTTAATGAGGTTTACTATGGCATGTTCATTTATGAAGATGAAGTGTGTAGCATTTATAGTTTGTTTACAGGGACATTAAAAAGAATTTGTTTATGTAGGAAAATCATTTACAATGTACTTTAATGAGGCTGCACTATTTAAAATAATGAAATTGATCTGAATTTCTGAGGTGCACTAAAACATGCTTTTTATAAAATATGGACTGCAAAGCAATTTATAACAATTCAGAGTAACACAAAGAATTCAGTTGCATAATGGTCTACAGGAAAAAACTGTTTGCATTGCATTTTAATGATGCTACACTTTTTCAAACATAATGAAATTCATATGCATTACCGAGCTTCACTACAAAATACCTGCTGTAGAATATGATTTTTTATCTTTCTTTTATCAAAAGTTCATAGTTAAAAGACAGAAGTATTATAATTAAAAACTGTGAAGTTATAAAGTAATGCTGTTAAAATATAAACAAAGTTTAAGATGATGTAGAAATACTACATAAAAACAAGTTTAAAAATCACAGAAGTTAAAAACAATGTAAAATTAATTAGACACAAATTCTTCGAAAACTGTATTTTCTTCAACAGCACTTGATTCATACGATTCCGATTCCATTACTTAATCCACATAGTTTTGCAGCTGTTTCGTATCCTTTATATTAGAAAATGATGGACTAAGAGATGATTTCCTGGTTTTTTTCTTCACAGTTTTCCATTATGAAGAACCCTGAACTGTCTTTCTCTCTTTCTGTATGCAAGATTTTTGATTTCATTTGTGAGTTTCGAAAATATTAGATTTCTGAAAATTACATACAGATGAAGTAGAAATTTGCTCAATCTGATGATCAGATGACTTTTTGGATTGACTTGGAAATTTTTTAGACTGATTAATTTGGTATTCTATTTTAACAGGTTCTGAGGAAGGTTGCCAGCGTTCTAATTTTGGTAAAACATATCCTTTAGTTGCACAACAGACACCATGGGTTTTTATCTTTGGGGTTCTGGGTGGAAAAGACGATTCAGTTTGGGTGCTTATGTGCCTGACGGAGTTTGACTGTTTTTTGAGTATACTAGAATAAGAAACCCCAACAGACAGAGTCCCAGATTCAACAAGTTTGCAAGCTTCTGGGTGAGAAAGTTTTGGGGTTATTTTAATGGCAAGAATTTCTTTTTCACGGATCTAGTTTGGGCAAGCATACAAAAGGTTTTGGTTACAGTACTGTCTATTAGTGACAAATGCTGGCAATGCATTTTCAGACATGATAATGGATCATATACAGGGTCATACAAAAGAATTTGTATGGGGTGTATGGACATGAAATGTTTAAAAGTGTTTTATAATTGAGTTATGTATTTTCTATCCGAATTTTATTTAGTATACTAAGAGATGTTTGCAGAATATAAAATTCATATACTGGTCTCTGCAAAGAACTGGAAAGATTTCTGTCTATGGATGGCAATTTCTGGATGTGTGTTTTTAGTAGTGTTTTGCCTTTTTGCCTGAATTAAATTTTAGCTTCATATGTGGCATATATGAAAATATGTAGATACTGTGAAGGACTGTACAAAACATTTAGGTTACATATCTGTTTATTGGCTGAAACTGCTGGTGAATTTTCAATTGTGCTATGTGTTTATTACTAAACTAAATTTTATCATACAATGTAGAATATATACAAATCTATGGGCTGCAGAAAAGGATTTGAATAATTTCCCACTATGGACAGTAATTGCTGAAATCTTGTTTTTAAATGTGTTATACATTTCCTAAATTATTTACTTAGCTGGGTGGGGCTAGTAGAGTTTTAGCCCTTGGGTAGGCCTCCTCACATAGTTGAAACTTGTTTACTTACCTTGAGTAGCGATGATAGAGGTGCTAGTAGAGCTTTAGCCCTTGGCTAGGCCTCCTCACCTAGTTGAACATTGTTTACTTTCGCATTTTCAAACAGTGAAGTTTCTTTAAAGTAGTCTTTAAGTGTTGGAAAGTGTTTCACAATCTATGTATGAGGCATTATTTTTCTTTATTTTTCATATTGCTGTACACATTAATATATATACTTTTAATGTATCTTTAACAGATGTTCCTAAAGAAAGGATACAATGTCCCTTTAAATCAAAAGTGTGATCTGGCCCTGTGTTTTTAAAAAATATAATGAATGATTTCAAGTAGCATCATACAGAAAAGGTTTTTTTTATTTTTACTAATTAATATAGGTTTCTGTTGCCTCTTGTCAGCTTTTTACGTGACTTGTGCTAATGTGGCATTTGTTCTAAAATTTAAGATATTTTACGATTAGATAACCTATGAAATTTTTTCTCATCCTTTTTTTAAATTAGCAAAATAAAGTAAAAATCTCAATTAGACTGCTTAAAGCTCATTTTCAAGCTGATAAAAGCATAAAAACACTTTATGACGACGAGATAAAAAGAAAAGAAAAAAATATATACTGTAGCGAAAAAAAGAATAAAGTACTTCTATTGAATTTTTGCAATTTGGTATGCATTGGTATGCAGTTTTATTTTACAAACATTCACTTATTAATTAAAATGTTACTTTTTTTAATTTTGAAATTGTTATTTTTGTTTGGTATAATGTAATTTTATAGCATATCTTATGATTTGTTCTCTAAAAAATAATAAATGAGATTTTGTAAACAATCTCTTTAATTTGTAAATTCCTTTTATATTTAATATATTATTTTGGGTACTCAGTTGAATGCGTTGTTTCTATTTTCTTTGTAATATAAAAGTTTCTTAGGATATAAAAGCACAGCTATAATCAGGATTCAGGAGTGGCTTAAGGATATATGGCACTCTAGGCCCTTTCTTTCATGAGTGCCTCTTAAGGCCTTTTAGATATGAAGAATGCTAGAAAATAAATACAGTAAAGCTCTGATTATACATCTTTCAGGAGACCATTCTAAAATGATACTGATAAAATTACTGAGAAAGATGTACAATCAAAATTGTCATCGTCTAAGTTGTAAAATCTTTGACTGTAGAATTGAGTGTATTGCTGCAATCATATAAATTTAATTTTGCTACCATTTTTGGTTGTTTATGAGGTGAATTATATTTTGAAAAAAAGTTAAAACATTGAAAAAAATATTAAATAATCATTTCTAAAATTGAAAAATAAAAGGGAGAATTATCAAACCTTATATCAGTTGCACACCTTGAATTATACTTTTTTTATTCCATTATTGAATGTACAAACAGATTTTAAGTAAAATAATCTTTAATCGTCACCTGAAATACCAATTTACTTTGAGACAAAGCATTATGTATGGAGTTCTGCTCACTAGTATTGTGAGAAACAAAAAAGTTCTAAGTGTGTCAATGCAGTTCAACACATCTTTGAAAGAAGGTGGGATAATTTCTTCACTTTCTACTTCTTCTATGCTACTTAAATGAACATCTGACATTCTGTTTTCTATCAGTTCATGAATTGTGCATAATTTTAAAGTCATTCCATCAGCATCACAGATTTCAGATTATTCCAGTTGTCTTTATCCATTTTCACACTTTCACTGTCATTTCCTTTTCCTTTGTTTTCATCTGATTTTTGTTGCAAAAAACTACCTTTGAGGAAGCAGTTTTTTATTGCTTCGGATTTTACTTGACTCTTTGCTAAAGAGAGATCATGTTCATCACCTAACGTATGTTTACTTTTCCATGAGTATTTCCTTTAATATTTTGTAGGGCATGTTAAATTAATTGGTTTTTATAGCACACCTTTAAATTCTTGATTTTGTCAGGTCTAAGGGTTGTACTTGACTGGTGCAGTTTTGTTAGAAATGCATTGATCCATAAATAGCAAAACTTTACGATTTTGCCATCTCATGTTTTTATGCATCTTCTTCAGCTACTCAGTAAGAATATCAGCAGTCATTCTGCAAGTTGTTGCTCTGCCCTTGTTTTTTTTTTTTTTTCTATCATAAATAAGGGTTTTTAGAGTTGAAACATGAATATCTATTTTCTTTTACCATTTCTACTTTCATCAAACCTCAACTTTTATGAAATTTCTTTTTAATTTAAATTTTCTCTTCTCTGTGCCTTTTGTTTTTAGACATTTTAGGAACACATTAAGGGTTCTAATGAGACTGAAAGAATAAATAGAAATTGTGCTATAAGTTGCAACAAAATCTAGAAATGAAACAAAGTTTACTAATCTCAAACTTGTCTCATGAGCAGACCATCCGCTGTCTATTCATTTCGTCCCACCCCCTCCACTGGTTCCACAAACTTGAAATAACCCCTGTAGCAGTCACACATGTTCTTTGTCCTTCATTTTTCTCCAAATATGGCTAGTAGAGAAGAAAAAAGAATGATTCTATGGTAAAAAAATTCTGTGAAAATTGATTACAGCATGAAAAAAAAAAAGATGTATAACTGAAGTTATGCACCATATAAATGAAACATTTCAACATTAAAATACATAGAGATGAATTGGGACCACACTAAAATGATGTATAAATGTAAAATACATATAAATGGGGCTTTACTGTACTTTAATTGGTCCATTACAAGGGGCCTCTAGGCTGCATTAGGTGTACCTAAGCCTAGTTCCAGTCCTGGTTATAATTTAACTGTTTTGTTTTTCATTTCCTTTGTACTTTTTATGTATAATAGTCATTTTTTCACACCTGCCAACTGCTACGAAAAAATCGTAGTTGCTACGATTTGGACCTATAAACTACGATGCTACGAAAAACGGTCTTAAACTACGATTTTTTGCAAAAAACAAAAATGCATTTTTTTGTTTGTAGTTGTGATTTTTACCCCACACAGCATATTTTTCAGGAGTGATTCTGTTCCGAAATTTCCAAAATTTCAAAGTATTCATTTCCGAAAGTTTAAAAAAATTGGCTATTAACCCGAAAATTCAGACATTAAAAAATATTCATGGCGGAAAAAAAATCTGGGCTACAAAACAAACTTTTTAACATAAAACTCTATGTATATTAACCACGAGTGAATCGTGTTTCTGTAAATATTTATAGTACAGGAATTCCCTTCCTTACAAACAGGGGTGCCATTTTAAGAATTTCTGGAGGTGGGGGGGGGGTGTTCTTTAAGGGGCAAGCTTTGAAATAGTGGGCAAAATCGCACGATTTGTGCACGGAAAAGGAAAGTCCTGCATAATGAAAAATGTTGTGCAGTATTTCCCCCTGTAAATTCTTTCACAGATCTGTGATTCTTCTGCAAGTATATTTTGAAATTTCTTGGAAGTTCGCGAAATTTTTTTTTCTTGCAGAATAAAGGAATTTCCCCAAAAAAATCGTGAATTTCATCAAAATTTACTGCACTGGGATAAGAAATTGAAACCAGGCTCCTTTTACAAATGTCAAAAAATGCTGTGAAACGCGAAGAAATTCTAAAAATCGTATAAAAATTTTCTGAGAAAAAAATTACTATATTGAGTTGAAAGACTGAAACCTTATTCCTTTTACGAATATCAAAAGATGGCTGCAAAACACGAAAAACCAACCAACCAACCTCCAGATTAATTTTAATTTTGTGTGCTATGATTTCTCATTTTCAAAGGTTGGCAGGTCTGTTTTTTTCTGATGCTGTTTTTTTTTTTTTTTTTTTTTTTTGAACAGAAGTTTGAAAGCTTATTATATAAATAAATTGTGCAATTATTAATAAACTTTAATTTTTTTTCTGTAAAAGGAAGAGGAGGATTAACTATCAATAAATCATTTATCTGTATGACTGGTTATTTTTGTTATTATCATTATTATTATTTATACTAAGCATTGCATATCTCTAACTTGTAGGTTGTATAATACCATTCGTAAAAATAATCATTTGCTATTTTATTTATGTTTAATAAATTGTTTTAATTATTTTTTAAAAATTATTTTTTATATTTTTTTAATTTTCTGAAAGTAGAAAAATATATTGTTATCTTTTACATTTGACTTATATTTATTAACAGAGCTCAGACAAATTAAATGTTAATTCTTTCATTAATAAAGAAAAGTTAATTCCCTTATATTTTCTGTATTTATTGCCTCATAATGCATGTCTTAATCCCAAAAGAGAGATATGGGGAGATAAATCCTCCAAACATGTATTTTTTAAGTTAAGGATTCTTCCTTTTTTTAATTCTCAAATCAAAAAAAATGTGGCATGTATGCTGTTTTGACTCATAAAATGAAGTTATAAAATAAAGTTTATGTACTAACTGCTAGAGATTGACCAAAATTTTTTTTTCGTTTTCGTCCCAAAATCTGAATTTTTGGTGAAAATGCAGCCAGACCGAAACCATCAATATTCCAAAAATCTCATTTCTTCCTTTGGAAGTTTTCAACATTGCTCATCGGTTTGAGCTTTATCAGCTCAAATGAGACTATTTATTGCTATGAATTTTGTTGTTTATAATTATCAGTCATGACTGACTCAAGAGGTGAATGCATATATAACTAAACTTTTTCACATGGTCATTAAAAGCTGCAGACATAACAGTAATAGAAAATTTTTAGTTTGGAACCACAGAAGTGTTTTGAATACTTTTTGAGAAAGTTCTAGTATAACAGATGATCATTTACAGGAATCATTATAAAAGGTGTGTGTATACATAAAACTAAAATATTTTTTAATTAAACGAAATTCGTATAATTAGAAAATCTTTCTGTGTTGTTGATGAATTAATTACATTTTATTTTATGTGAAAATAAAAAGTTTTGGGTCTAAGGCACGGAGAACCACTTTGGGCCACACATATAATTAATTAATAATTATGTATATCTAACAAATACAAATAATTAATTAATAATTATGCTTATTTAATAAATATGTATAATTAATTAATATTTATGTATATATTATTAATTTCTTTAATACATTCAAGTTAATTACTTAAAAAAAATTTGGGACGTTTTCGTTTTTGGCCGAAAATAGGAAAATCACTGAAATTCAGTTTCGGCCTTAAAAACCTGTTTTGATCGATCCTTACTAATTGCATTGGTACTTCATAAATTTCATTTTGTATTAAACATAGAAAAACTTAAGAAAATAAAATACTTGTCTGATGAAGTCCAGAAATTATGCTTATTTCGAAATTTAGTATGCATGATCATTGATAAATTTTGGTTAAGTTATATTTTAACATCTTCCCCCTCTCTCTTCAAACTAACAAAAAGATATTTGTATGATATTTAGGTGTACCTTGCAGAGTTTCTCTTTGAGTATAAGGATATTAAACTGGCCAGATAAATTTAAGTTCAGATTAATTATTTGAGTTACATGATTACTTATAAAAGATTATTTTTAAAATGCTTTGAAGTGGCTTCTACAGGTGACTTCCAACAGTTGTTCTATAAATTAATATGATGACACTTTTTTTCTTTCGCAATTTTGATGTATTTAATCAAACATTATTATATGAATAATTTAACAATTTAATCTTCTGCTTCTTCTCAAATCTTAATGAACGATTCTCATATTTTGAAATTTAAATTATGTTTGCTTGCAGCATTTCATGTTGCATATTTTTTGCAAGTTATTTAATGAACTTCATAATAAGTACAAACATGTATAAAGTTTTATAGTATAATTAAATACTTTCTTTTTTCAAACTCTTAAGGGAGTTTATCAGTAAAAATCTCAAATTCTTCTCATTAATTTTAAATGGAACTAAACTGTTTGGTATGTAATGCATTCATATTTTAAGAATATCTCCTGAGGAAATTAATATTTTTAACTTCACTTTTCTGTGAACTTTTTTCATTCTGAATTAAACAGCGGGGGTCCTGCGTTGGGATGCCCAACTGAACATATTCTGTATAGCACATCAGGGCACATGGTCAAGAAAACAGAGTTCAGAACTGTAATCCAAGATACCTAGTGATTGTAGCACCACAGAGTTATTTAGATTTTTTTTATTTGAAGTATCAAAATCTTACTCTTAACTCGTCACGATTTTGACATATATAATTATAAATTAAGTACATATTTTAGAAGTATTTTGACAGCTTAAAAAAATAGACATCCTTTAAGAACAGTACACAGGAAAAGTATGTTAAAAATATTAATTTCCTAAATTAGATTTTAAAAATACGACTGCATTACATGTTTAACATTGAAAGGATTTAAAATTTCACTGACTAACACAAATAATTTTCCTATTAATACTTCTTTTGTAGTAAAGGCTCAATCTGCTCAATTTCTTCTTTTTTTTTTTTTTTTTTTTTTTTTTTATAAAAGTTAAATTCTACTTTTAACCCAACTGCTCATAGAAAAGAGTACAATGTTATTGTTTGTGGAAAAGGTAATATTCTTTATTTGATGATAAAATGGGAATTGGTGTGGAAATAAATATAGTGTGGTTAATAAATGTGGAACCAAAATGTTTGCCTCTAGTGTCAGTGTTTCTTAGAATATTTCCAAAATGTCTGCAAATTGTTGTTTCATTGAAAAGTATATACAAAAGTTATGAAAATTGAAAAATTATTCATCACTAATTATAATAAAATGTTAATAAAGAAATAATAAACAAATTGAAACAAAGGAAAAAATTATGAATGAAATCTGAAATCGTGTGACTCTAAATATTAAAATAATTTATATCATAAAATAGAATATATGTGCTTTTCTTTTGTTGTCTTTCATTTTCAAGTAATTGACATAATGTCATATATCATTTTTTTATAGTCAATTTTTTTTTTCTTAATAATAAATTGTTACTTGTTGCTTTTTTTTATTACTCATGTTGCAGAAATATTTTTTTTTATTATTGTTTGATGAACACTCTCCTTTCCCATTGAGTATAAAAAAGTTAAAATATTTTTTAACGATAGAATAAAGAGAGATCAGTTGTTTTACTGTCTGTTAAGTTTATCCAATCTGATAGGCACAGGTGAATTAAAATCCAGGTTGGGGGTAGGGAAACAAGATTATTTAGGAGGAGTTTTGAGATAAGGTTGACACTTTTTTATAATAAAGAGAAATATTTTTTTTTCATATTCTTTCTCTTGAAGTTTAATTATTTTGTCACCTAGTAAAAATAAATTTGACAATTAGTTTTCCAAAGTTACAAAAAATGAAGAAAATTAAGTTAAAATTTCTTAATCAAGGGAAGGGCATTAACCCTCTGTTTTGCTGGCACTCATGTGCAGTTCTCATTTATTTCTTTTTCCCAGTTGATTAAAATGTGTACACTTTCGAAGATTCTGCAATTATGTGTGTATGCAAGTATTCAGTAATTTCAAGGTAAATTTTGGTAACCTCCTTAAATTGATTCATATTCCTTATCTTCAAGAGTTCATTAACTAAAAAGTTGTTGCAGCATAAAAAAATGCTGGTTTTTAATTTTAACAAATTATCTGCTTAATTTACATATATTTAACAATTAATATTTTCATTATTAAATCAATTGAATTATAATAGACTTTGTTGTCTGTAATATTTCTCATTTTTAGTAGTTAATTTTCCTCAACAAAATTTTCAGCAAATATACATAGTACTGCATTCTACTTTTATATATTAAAATAAAGGTTTAATAATTTGTTTATATTTTGCTGCTTTATGCTATTGACACTACATTTGCTATGTACATTGAAAACAGGATGCAATTATACAATTATTATTATTATTTTTTTTTTGACTAATTCAAGATTTCTAATATTTGGAAATAAGAATTCGACAAAGCTCATTACTCTGTGTCACCTTGTATAATGATGTAGTGAATGTCTATGATTGAATAAAACTGTGTTATTGTACTCATGTAAACAGTGCATTATTTCTCAGATAGTAAAACTAGTATTTATCACCCTAACATGCCATGAAGAGCTTGATGATAAAGGTGGTAAGTGACACAATCGTCATTTTAAGAAAATGAGCTGTAAAGTTCCAAATATCTATTTGTGTTTATTGTCAAATGCCTCCTTTATCAATTAAAATCCCTCTAAGTATTAGTTTTTTCAAATAATAATTTAACAGATAGTAGAGGACCATTGATTAACTTCAGTCATATGATTAACTCCTTTTTAACACTTTCCAACAAAGTTGAAAAGTGTTTATGACTTCGGTTTGTCTGGCCGTCTGTCTGCACTCTAACTCCCGTAAATATACTCGTATTGTCCTGAAATTTTTGGTGGTTATTGACGTTTACCATAGCGCATTCCCTATTTTAAATGAAGTTTGTAGCATGTTTAGTTGATTTACAGGGGCAGTCAAAAGTTTTCCGTTACATTAGCGCCTATGATAAGAAATCGTTTAAAAGGATTTTTAATGATGTTACATGCATCCAAACATACCAGAATTGATATGCATTTATGGAGTGCACTAAAACATGCATTCTGTATAATATGCGGTGCAAAGAATAGTTATTATTCTTTTACAGGGCCACACAGAAGAATTCTGTTACATAATGATATTGGGAGGGAGGGGGGGAATTGTTTGTGGCGTATTTTAATTATGTTAAACTATTTCACATATAATGAAATTGATATACATTGCTGAGGTTTATTATAAGCTATTTCATGTATATTACGAAGTGCATAGCATTTACAGGGACACACAAAAGTTTTCAGATAGTATATTGTATCAGGAGTATTGTACATTAGCGGTGATTGCTGGAAATGCATTTTTAATTATGATATGTGCATTTATGTTCCACTATATTTATGCATACTATATGGTGTGTATAAATTCTATAATTCATATACAGGGCTATACAAAATAATTCGTAAGGGTTACTGTGTATTAGCGAAAATTGGTTAAAGGTGGTTTTTAAATGAGTTATGCATTTTTACACTGAACTGCATTTAGTTTATTAAAAAGAGTTTGTAGAATATAGATAAAATGATATACAGGGTCACGCAAAGAATTGGATACCTATCGTCAATGGATGATAATTTCTGGAAATGTGGCTTCAGTAGTTTTAAGAGTGTTTTAGTTTGAATTAAATTTTAGCTAAATAGTGGCGTGTAATAAAGGGACTAGGAAAATTACAGGGTTGTACAAAAGTATTCAAGTATTTTTTCAATTAATTGTATAAATTGCTGAAAGAGAAATTTCAACTTGTTATACGTTTTCTTGTTAAACTAAATTTTCTCATTATATGGAATATATATTGACATACAGATCAAATACAGGGCTGTTGAAAAGAATTGGAATACATATTTGGCTATGGGCGGTAACTACTGGAATCAGATTTTTAAATGTTTATTTAGTTATCTTATTTCCCTAAGTAACAAAGTTTCGTTAAAGCTTTCAGGAAGTGTTGGAAAGTGTTTCATAATCTAAGCTGTATGCATGATATTTCTTACTTGTTTTCTTTTTTTTTTTATCACATATCCCTTTATCGTCTGAGCTCTTCATATATTAAATTATTTGAAACTCAAATTAGCCTCTAAATATTAAGAAAATGAAGATGATAAGATCTGTTTAAGAAGATGATATTCTATAATTTTAACATTATAATATTTTTTAGATTCTTCAATACATATTTTATTTTTTCCCTTCATTCCCTTTTAAAGTAATTTCCTAATGTTTGAAATATATCAGAAGCTTATAAAATTATTCGTATTCTAAATGTTCATTTTTTATGAGCATTTTTTACATTCAAAACAATTAAATAAAATGCTTTTGAACTGTCAATTAAGATTTCTTTCAAATAATGAAAAGATTACTATATGAAGTTGTTTGGCATACAAATTTTAAACATCAATTTCAAAAGTTATGTTGATGGTAATTCCTTTGGAACTGCTCTTGCACTGCTTGTTTTTTTAGGAAGCATTTTGTCTTACCATGCCAAAGTTTGGAGGCTGCTCAAAAATCACCAATTTTTTTTTTTAACCTACCCAGTCCTCTTCTCTTTCTTTCTCTCTTTTTTTTTTCTTTTTCACCAATTTATGTAAAAATCCATTGTGTCTTCAATGCTAATAATTCTCAAGTAAATATTTTCAGCTGTTTAACAGAATTTTTACTTGCACGAGTAACAAAATTATGTTCATTTTATGCTGTTAATTTTAGCATGCTTGTTGAAAATGTGGTTGGTTGAGAATTGATAGCATGTGAAAAATAGATTTTGTGTTGATATTGGGCTGAGGAAACTGATTAATACATTATGTAAACTACTTTGTAAGAAGATTACACAATTACAAATTGTGTTATTGTTGTTACAGTTTGTGTTATTACAATTAATTACAGAAGCACAGAAAGACTTTTGATTTATAAATGCTTCTTTCTGCATCAGAAGTCTATTAATTTCTGAGGTTTTTGAAGATAAAGGAATGCTTTTCGAGGTACTTGTCTGTTATAGGGTCTTTGGCAAGGTGGAGAAAATGACCTTGGCAAGAAAAAGGAAAATTTTCATACATATTTTCTGGCAACCTATTCACTATTTCGTACACACAAGCATCCTCCTCGCCAATATTTATATAATTTATTGAAGCCAATTTATCTGTTTTTAGATACAAACATAAGTAACTTGAAAACAATAACATATATAAATGTTTTTATATATATGTATTACAAAATTTTAATTTTTTCACCAAGGTTAAAATTATTCTACATAAATTTCCCTTTTAGTAATATTCCATATATTATACTGGTCTGTTAATCTCCATAAGATCCTAATCCATCTAATAATATTTATTCCAAATTGCGTAAATCTAAAAATCTCTCTAACTATTTATATTTCTGTAATAAAACCTTTTATTATTTAAATTCCCACTAAAATTTGCTATTAATTCCCGGTATATCAAAACCCTCTAAAATCTTTATTTAATTCTATAAATAAAAACATACATTTATTTTACTTAAATAGGTGTCACAAATATAAAAATTAAAATATGTTGACATGTTTCGGTTTAATAGTAAAAACCGTAATCATAACACACATAATCAATAGAAATGAATGACACTGGGTACCAAAAAATAATCTAAAAACCAAAAAACATAAAAATGCAAAACACTGCGCCCTCTATGATCTCAAATAGCCTACGCTACCGCGGCTCCCTCTATCAGACTCCCTTTTTTAAGTATTTATTAAGGAATTCCAGCCACAAAATAGGAATATCAACGGATAAAGAATCATTACACACAGTATCCCTCCTAGAATATATCTCAATAGATTCCCGGATGATTGACTTGCGGAATAAACTCGAAACAAACAATAATCTACTGTCTCTGAAACAAATATTAACCCCCCTCTTTAAAAATAGCCTTGATAACGCAGTCTTATCCCTACCAAATTTTATATCAGATTCATGCTCTTTCTTCCTAATCCCAAACTTTCTACCTGTCATACCAATATAATAATTAATATCCCCCCCCCCTCATTCTCATATGGAATTTCATACACCCCTGTTTTTAAAGAGGGGGGTTAATATTTGTTTCAGAGACAGTAGATTATTGTTTGTTTCGAGTTTATTCCGCAAGTCAATCATCCGGGAATCTATTGAGATATATTCTAGGAGGGATACTGTGTGTAATGATTCTTTATCCGTTGATATTCCTATTTTGTGGTTGGAATTCCTTAATAAATACTTAAAAAAGGGAGTCTGATAGAGGGAGCCGCGGTAGCGTAGGCTATTTGAGATCATAGAGGGCGCAGTGTTTTGCATTTTTATGTTTTTTGGTTTTTAGATTATTTTTTGGTACCCAGTGTCATTCATTTCTATTGATTATGTGTGTTATGATTACGGTTTTTACTATTAAACCGAAACATGTCAACATATTTTAATTTTTATATTTGTGACACCTATTTAAGTAAAATAAATGTATGTTTTTATTTATATGATATGAAAAGGTGAAGTAAAAAAATTTTGTTTGAGTTTTTACGAAAACTTACAACGGTTTTTGACTTTATTTAATTGCTAAAATATTATAATACATAATTTATCCTGTCTAAAAAAGCTATTTATTTAAAATCAGTCTTGTATTAAAAATTATCCAGGTGTCTAGTAGAATATTTCAATGCTTAAAAACTTATTCCACGACAATAGATTCATTTTTCTTTATCGTCTGGTGGGGAAAAAGCTATTTTTAGATGCAATCTCGACAGCAGGGACTAAAGTTTGTTTACACTTTGTGCGCCTGGTTCCAGAGCTACAGAAAACTCTGGAATTCATGCCCGGAAATTTTTTCACTTCCATATTAATCCGACCGGAAATGCTAATAAGCCATGTAAAAAGCAGTTATGATTGGGAGAGAAAGATCAGCTGACTAATTTTGTAACATTGAGCCAAGGTAGTATAAATACAATTACAAAGCCAGATACTGAGAGTTTTTGAGAGGTTTGAGAATGTTTTGGAGAGGTATTTTGAGAGGTCTTTGAGAGATTGAGATGATGAGATGATAGATTAGACATACGATGTATCGGTACAATGAAGTGTAGAACTATGGTGGATGGATGTTAGTGTATGGGTGTGCAGAATGAAGCAAAAAAGGTACCGAACTAGGTATGGAGTTATGTGGAAAGCAGCCGAGAGATGGAACATTTTTTAAGCTAATTGTTTGATGTGAGCGAACTTTATTCTTTTTTATCATCAGCAAAATGGAGCATTCCCCATAGACCCAATCCTGAGTGTGTAAATAAAGCCGAATAATGCCTCAACTGACTGCCTTGTGTGTATTCTTCATCTATTTTATTCTTTCTTAAACCAATCGGCCAAAACGCCTGTGCATATGATCTGGGAACCCAAGTTAAAAACCTATGCACGCCAACTGCTTGTAGTCAAAATGTCACTTATATATACATACATATATAAACAAGAAGTTCATCAGGTTTGTTTTCATAGCTGTTTATATATAATTTGGAAACAAATCTAGCAGTCTTAAGCCCAAATTGCGTCAAGCTTTTTAAAAAAGTGCCAAGGTCCCAACAAACAAGTACCCTTTTCGGAGTCATGGGTAACTCTACCGAGGTTATATTATATTATATTTTCGTAAACCTTAACAGTTGTAACCTTCCACAAACCTTCTTGCTAAATCAAGAATCTGTTCTCTTTCAGTAAATATACTACAGATGTCTTAATACATTTTGAGCAAAAAATTAGAAAATTTATATTTTCGTTATTTTTTTGTAAAATGAGGAGTACAAAGTCCCCTTAAAAAATTAAGTATTAAAACTGAAGCAAACCGTTTACAACTTGTTACTTGCACTTAAGGGGTCTCAGGACTCTTAAAGTTTCGAAATTTTAAATTTTTTAGATGTTAAATCCCGATCTTTTCTGAACATTGTGATATAATTGTTTGTTTGAAATTCCCATTAGAACAGAAGTTATAGCTTTTAGAATTATAGTCGCTCAATAGCTGAAGCGGTGTTTCCGAAACTTTGAAATAATTTTTCTCCAAATGACATTTTTGGGCATAACGTGCATGATACTCAAAAACTTCTGAATATTTTTTTATGAATTTTTCAAAACATATGTTTCATGTTAGTCTGTTTAAACTAAATCTAAAATTTCCTTTTTATTCTTCCAAAAAGAATTTTTTGGGGGGTGAATGTACTGTTGAAATTTTCAAAATTTTGTATTAGCTAAATGCAGCTTTGTATTAAAAATATAAAAATACTTTAAATACAAATTTATTTAGGTTCAGGGTACTTCTGGTAATCTGGAGTATAAGTAGGCTCCAAAATTTTCATTCTACTTGCAAAATTTATTCTCTAATCCTGCGTGTAAGCTGTTATACCAATTTTCTGCTCTTCAAATATCTGACAGTTTGGAGCCTCCTGTAAATGCTAATTCTGCATCTTGGAATTTGTTATATACATGAAATGAAAGAACATACTTATATCTTTCATCTCAATAAAAATTGTGTTTTAAAATCATATAATGTGTTTTAAAATATTGATAGTTATTGAAGAAAATACTAAGATTTACCACAATGTGCTGTCGGATAAAATTTGTTTTTGTGTATGGTTTTTTTTCTTAATATCTCCAAAGTTGTTGACAAATTTTTTTTAATTTTTCTGTTGACAATGTAGCTCTCTTCGTCCGCAGCCCTTTATTCTTCTACTCTTGTCCGACTCTTTTGCTTCATAGCTCCCCAGTCGCGTCCCGAGTAAAAGACACTCTAGTGGAAGCCAGAATGAAAAAAAAAAAAAAAAAAAAAAAAAAAAAAAATCAAAAATTGAAACTGGACAAATTTAAAAGGGAAATTACACAAATTAAAGACACCGAAAAGCGGGAAGGGAGGGCTCGGGGCGATGAAGCTACCGAACGACTCCTAGCCACTTCGAGCTCATTTTAAGATATTAAATGTTGAAAATGCTCTTTTTCTTTCATTTTTTCCAATTTTAAGAGTCCTGATACCCTTTAAATACAAAGAGATATTTCGAGCTTTTGTGTATGAATTTTACAAAGCCTGGTGTTGTAAATGTCAGAAGGAATTTTTGTATTTATTTTTGCGACACATTCTAATCGCAGCAATAAAATTTGCGTCATTTAATTGACAAAACATTAGATGGACTTTGCAGGTAGGATTTTGTGCAAGTATGTGCAAAAGAAATTATCTCTCTGCAAACTATTTGTATTTTATTTTATTTATTTTTACAATACGCGCAAGCAGCAAATATAGACAAAAGCGCTTGCAAAGTTAAAAATCAATTATAGTTAAAATAGTCTGCTTTAAGGTTGTGTTTTTAACTTCAAATTATTTGAATGTTTTCATGCAGTTTATTTTGTTCGATTCTGAATTTCATGAATTTTTTAAATATAGGAAAAAGTATAAATCGATTGTTTGGAAGGTTTAAAATTGATGAGTCCCGTTAAGGCTCAATTTAAAGTAGAATGCTGGAAACTTGGCATAGCACACAACTATTATTTTCACATAGTTGCCAACCTTGCGATTTTTATCCCTAAGTCAAACATAAATCTGAATCAGAAAATTTATTTAGTGAAAAATTTCTTGTTCTTGTTAAGTAGTACTGATTTAGTTTCGTTTATTAAGGGAAATTTCTGGTTCCCGTTATGTCTTAGATCTCTCCCCCTCCCCCCCCCCCCCCCCCCAAAAAAAAAAAGATAAGTTTGCCCAATAACTTTCAGGAGAACTTCGATTCCAAATATACTGCTAATCAAATTAAAGATCTGGGGTGGCTATAAAATGCACCAAATAACTAAAAAATACAAGCTTTCAACTGTTTATTAAAGTGTTCTTTTTTATGTTTAAGTTGATGTGCGCAAACTTTTTCTGCTGAATATTTAGGACATTTTTAATTAGGGTTTCTTTATTTCTATTTTTTCATTTTTCTTTCTTTATTTATTTTTTGCTTGTAACAAAAAAAAAAAAAATGAAAAAAAATGAGTTTTCGACATGCAAACTGAAAGCTTACTGAAAGTGTAAAATTGTTTTGATTTTCATCAAAGCTTTTTAATAGTTTTCTTTAAATAAACATTAATTGTTTTGCAGACATTTTCTACTATATGTAATCTCACCTATATTAGAAAATACAAACTTTTCGGTTTCCTATGACACATTTGAGATAAAATTATTTTAGAAAACTCAGAAAGGTACAGTGAGCTGATTGACAAATTGTGGAAAATCCTTTGTAATAAAGCTACTTTTAGAAAGCAACTCACTATATCTCCCCTATCTTTCTGAATTTTCGCGATATTTGACTGGAAACGTTTAACACTTTCACGAATATGCGTATGCACGTAATCACGATAATGCAACTACACACGAACGTTAAACAGGAGCCACATAGTAATTTTCTACAGTAAACGGGCCATTTTGATCATTTTCTGCTGCATGGGGGATCGCAAACATTATTTTTATTATTAACCTCTTGCGCTCTAGCGGTGGGAGATTTACCGATTCTAGCTGGGCAAAAGTCAATTTTTAAAATTTTATCCTATCGTAATTTATTTTTTGCCTGTTTAGCTTAATAGTTAGGGAGTTGTACCCTGCTATTAGTTTGATGTAAATGTACTTTTATGGTCCATAGACTAGTGCAAAGTTAGTGCTTTTTAGTTGGGAATGAATTAATCAATTTGAGTATAGTTGTTTAATCCGTTACTTGAAGCGGAATAAAATATACAGTTCGATTATGTACGCTTCCGAACAAAATATGGACTTTATTTCATCGGATTTATGTGCATAAATTTTGCACATATCAGCTGTTATTTCATATTTAATCTTAATGTTGCAAAAAACTCTCTATTTTTGTAAAAATTTCCACATTTAATATATAAAAAGTTATATGATAAAGCAAGATTAAGCTCAATTTTTGATATAATTAAATAGTTTATATTCTTACCTTTTCATTCCAATTTAATTTGTCTGCCTCCACAGGTTTTAGGGTTTTTTTTCTAGCTTATTCAGTCTAAATAAATTTTTTTGAAATTTTAGTTCAAGTACCATTTTCCTTTTATAAAAGTCAGCAGAATTTAAGTTAGCCATATAAATAAACTTTTGCACCATTATGCAACGCCAAAAGATTTAAAATTTAAGGAAAATTTGAATTTGGTTGCAAATGTTTTGTTTATGGAGGAAAATTACAATGAAGAGCACATGAAGTTGTGAAAGCGCTAAATGTTTAAATTTATAACCAAATTTGGACAAAAGTTGCCAGTTGTATGCAGATATCTCAGGACAAATTGATGTAAAATGTATTTCTTGGCTGCAGATTTCGAGTGATTACAAAATTGATCCAGGCAAATTCTCCAAATTCAGATTGAGTACAATTCAAAACATAATGTAGATATTTTCCCATGATGTCTTATGATTCTCATTCTTTACATAAGGTTCTGCTGTGCAGAGATAAATATGAATATACAGTAGAATATGCAGCACAGCAATTTTCATTAAATCTGTCGAATGTTTGTCTCTTATCTTAAATTTTAATAGAATTTTAGAAAAAAATATTTTTTTATGATTTGTTATTATAATAATAATACAAAAATAGTTTTATCACTTTAGCGTCCATACCGTTAAGAAAGTATCATTAAAATTATCAACAAGAACGTAAAATCACGTGTCAAGCAGATTATCAAACGTTTTTCAACACATTCAGACTACTAAAATAAAACTTCATAGTTTAATAGCGTGAAAAACGATGTCTGAGTAATAATTTGTAAAACGCATAACACGTTTGAAAACCCAATTTCAACCTAAGTAGAAAAAGTATCAGAAAATTTTGTACATGCCTTTATATGAACTATAGATTTATCATATAATGCATAATATGCTAAAAATTAAAACAGTTAGGGAACATATATCACAGTTCCCCTTCAGCAATTTCCGTCAATAAACAGAAATGTACTTAAGATGTTTTGCGCAGCCCTGCATATGATTTACAGAATTTATACACACTAAATAGTATGCAATTTTTTAATTTAAAAAGGCGTTCCACAACTGAAAACGCACTTCCAGCAATTATTGTTCGTAGAGAGAAATGATGTAACATTTATTTTGTGTGCCCCTGTATATGAGAGATGAATACTATTCACATCATATTTAATAGAAACCATCTTATAGAGCACCTCGGAGATATGTATCAAATATGTTTGAAATAGTGTAACATGAACACATTACACCACAAACGATTTTTCTCCATAGACAGTAATGTAACGAAATTCTGTTTAGTGTCCCTGTAAATGATCGATAAACGCTATCCATACCACATCCTAAATTATGACTGCTATACGCTTCATTTTCAATACCGAACATGCCATAGTAAATATCAATAGCATTTTTCAATTTCATGACGATGCAACTATATTGACGTCAAAATTAATTTTGGCCTCCTAGAATCGCTAAATCTTCCACCGTGCGCTGTCAGCGGATCCGGATGTATGTCACTAGCCACAAGGCTTTGTAATGATATGTACTTTTGGACGTACACTGCGTACGTCAATGTTTGAAATGACCAAATTATCATGGCGTACGTCATAGAGCGCAAGATGTTAAATATATTGTTGGCCCCCTAATTGTTCCCGCGACTAAACTGCACTGAAAAAGATTAAGTCATTACATCCTGGAAGTTCAAGGACACTTCGTCAAGAATTTCAGTAGATATTCCACAAACCGTGTACAATCGAAAGCATCCGGTCACTGTCCCTTAACTTTTGGAGACACACACAAACGTAGAATAGTCGGATTCAGTTCTCAAATATTACTCCAGTATCTTCTGAATTAACAGAACATGGTGTTAAACAAAAATCCTTCTTATGCTTCTCAAAAAATCGTAGTATATTTTTGGTTTTCTTACATATGGAATTTACTTTTTGAAAGATTCATTACTTTAGGAATATACTAATCTAACATTTAAAAAAATACATTAAAATATCCTTTTATAAAATGAAATTTTCGATTTTTTGCTGGGCCACGGCTGTATAATAGACTGGCGACATGCTCCGCCTGAGGTTTTTGACCCAACTATGGCAACCCATATTCCAGAACTTGGCGATACTTGCCTAAACTACTTCATTTAAACGGGTATAGTATAGATCAGTTGCCGTGGCATTAATTGAAAACGTGACAGTTGCCCAGGAAGTTCGTAGACAGAAATTGCACAGTTTCCCCTGATAGATTTTCCACTACCCTATATGAATGGCATCTCGGAGTAGGATTTAAAAACGAGCTTTTTTTATTACTTGAAGTTCGACATTTGTTATAGTTTCGCGGCATTAAATAATTTCATGTACTTTAGAGATTAATATACAGTACACTCCCTCTAATCCGCACAGGTTGGGACCAAGGGTTTTGCGGATTATAGAATTTTACGGATTATAGGTCATTTCTTTGTTTACATTGTAATATTTGGAATTTATCAACAAATATAGTAACCACATTGTAAATAAATAACACAGAAATAAAAGAAACTGCTTATATATATATATAAACTGTACCCAATATTAGAAATACATTTAAATAATATAATAATGCACAATTAATAGAAACATTTCTACTTATTTTTAGATCTCAAGAATCGCAATGATAATGGTTTGCTTTATAGCTTTTAATTTATACTCTGCAATTTAATCTTGAAGCCTTTTACAAGAGTCAGGATTTCTTGATAAATAAGAAAAGTTTATTTTTCTAAAAGATTAAGACATTTATCCAAAAGAGCTGACCCTTATTTGAAAGTAATTTTACCTTTTATATAGCCAACAAATGTGTTCAGAATATAGCAGTCTAATAGTTATTTATAAGATACACAGAATATTTCTTTCTAACTAACGCAAAAATGCATTAAAAAATTTTAGTGCATTTAAAATTAAAATTTTTAATAAATTCATCAGATTAGTCAATATTTATTACAGTCAAAATGTGAGTTATCTTGCTTAAAAAAAGGTTTTATCTCTTTGTTTACATGTTTGTTTACATCTGAAATATAGTGCGGATTATAGAGTTGCGGATTAGAGGGAGTGGACTGTACAACAAAGTTGCTGCATCCAGTGATTTTTTTTTAGGTAGCTTTCTTTACAAAAAAGCTACCTATTGCAGCCGTTCGGAGGAAAGCGATTTCAAAAAATTTTGGTATATTTTCATCGATCATGACCCCCAGACCCCGAAACCACCCTCCGTTCAAAATTGATATATATATATATATATCTATATATACATACATATATATATATATATATCTGACCTATGTCACACTGTAACTCCCGTAATTATGAACCGATTTCGATGTAATTCGGTGTGTACATAGTACATACCAATGTCTCGACCGAGTTCGTTCCCCAGCTTCATCCGCCGTTTTGTTTCAAAATGGCGGCCATTTAAAATTATAAAAAAATTTAAAACTATAAATGTGGTACCAAAAAATTAAAAATGGAAAAATATTTTTTTCTTATGTATTTGACCTTTATACAAAGATTCCGGAGCAGTTTTTGTTTCGTCTATATCTTAAAAAATGGCTGAGTTATAGCATTTTGAATTTCTAGCGTGGCTGACATTTTGAAACATCCCGAATTTTGTCACGCGATAAAAGGCGTATTTATGAACCGATTTGGATGTAATTCGGTGTGTACATAGTACACACCAATCTCTCGACCGAGTTCGTTGGCCAGCTTCATCCGCCATTTTGTTTCAAAATGGCGGCCATTTAAAAATTTTTTAAAAATTTAAAATTTGAAATGTGGTACCAAAAAATTGAAAATGGAAAAATATTTTTTTCTTATGTATTTGACCTTTATACAAAGATTTCGGAGCAGTTTTTGTTTCGTCTATATCTTAAAAAATGGCTGAGTTATAGCATTTTGAATTTCTAGCGTGGCTGTCATTTTGAAACGTCCTGAATTTTGTCAGGCGATAAAAGGCGTATTTATGAACCGATTTGGATGTAACTTCGTTTATACATAGTACATACCAATGTCTCGACCGGGTTCGTTGGCCAGCATCACCCGCCATCTTGTTTAAAAATGGCGGCCATTTAAATTTTTAAGAAAAATTTAAATTTGAAATGTGGTACCAAAAATTGAAAATTGAAAAAATATTTTCTTCTTATGTGTTTGACCTTGATAAAAATATTCGGGAGCAGTTTTTGTTTCGTCTATATCGTTAGAAATGGCTGAGTTATAGCATTTTGAATTTCTATTGTGGCTGACATTTTGAAACGTCCTGATTTTTCTCACGTAATAACAGGCGTATTTATGAACCGACTTGGATGTACCTTGGTGTGTACATAGTACATACAAATATCTCGACCGAGTTCGTTGGCCAGCTTCATCCGCCATCTTGTTTCAAAATGGCGGCCATTTAAAAAAATTAAAAAATAAAAAAAAATTAAATGAGATACCAAAAAATTGGAAAATGAAAAAGATTTTTCTTGTATGTGTTTGACCTTAATACAAAGATTCCGGAACAGTTTTTCTTTCGTCTATATCTAAAAAAAAAATGGCTGAGTAATAGCATTTTGAATTTCTCTTGTGGCTGACATTTTAAAGCGACCTGATTTTTGTCACCCGATAACAGGCGTATTTATGAACCTATTTGGATGTAACTTGGTCTGTACATAGTACATACCAATGTCTCGACTGAGTTCGTTGGCCAGCTTCATTCGCCATCTTGTTTCAAAAGGGTTGCCATTTAAAAAAAAATTTAATTTAAAATTCAAAATGAGGTATTAAAAAATTGGAAAATGAAAAAGATTTTTTTTATGTGTTTGGCCTTGATACAAAGATTCCGGAGCAGTTTTTGTTTCTAAAAATTTGTTCTTTTGTTGATATCTTAAAAAATGGTTGATTTATATCACTTTGAATTTCTAGCATGGCTAACATTTTGAAACGATCTTGTATTTGTCACGCGATAACACACGTATTCACCTATTTCGATGTAAGAAGGCATGTGGATAGTATACATCAACACCTCGACCAAGTTCGCTGGCCAGATTCATCAGCCATCTTGTTTCAAAATGGCGGCCATTAAATTAAAAAATATATATATATTTAAAGTGAGGTGCAAAAAAATTAGAAATTGAAAAAGGTTTCTTTCTTAAGTATTTGATCTTGATATAAGGATTCAGGAGCATTTTTTGTTTGTCTTTACCTTAAAAAATGGCTCAGATATAGCAGTTTCAATTTCTATTGTGGGTGACATTTTGAAAAATCTGATTTTTTGCATGCGACAGCACTCCTATATATTAACCGATTCCGATGTGAGTGAGCATGTGCACAGCAATTACTAAGGTCTCGACCAAGTTCACTGCTTAGCCTCATCCACCATGTTGTCTTAAAATGGCAGGGACTTTAAGAAATCGCCGAATTTGGCTGCCAAATATAAGTTACTTTAAAGAAAAGCAGCTTGGATAAAGCTGACTAATTTCGCGAAATTCTCATTCATTATATGGATAAAAATTAGTATTGAATCTCCTATATTCGGTTTCCACTAAATTGAGCTTCGTGTGTTTGCATGATATAAGTTAGCTTTTTTTAAATAAAGATTATGAAAGCTACCTCTTCCTCCCGGCACTGGCCGGAAGGACTTTTTTTAATTGGCGCGAAGCTCGCATAAGTACGTTTAAGTGATCGCGGTAGTATTGTAGAATTTCATGTACTTTTAAAAATCATATACAGCGAGGTTGCTCCATCCAGTGAGAGTATTTTTGGGGAGGGAGAGTGTTCGGGTCGAAAGGCACATCTATAAGGTTTAGGAATAGCTGAATTATCGCATTCCATATAACTGAGTTTCCTATACAATGAGGTTGCTGCATCCAGTGATTTTCTTGTAGCCTTGTATGGGCGCTATGCCGATATCTATTTTAGAGACGGAGGTATTGCCAAATTTACTGTACTTTTGAGATTCCTATATAATTAGGTTGCTGCATCCAGTTTTGTTTCGTTTTTGTTTTCATGGGGGCGGATCGTACCTACATTCGTTATAGTAATCGCAGTATTACAGAATTTCATGCATTTTTGAGATTCCAGTACAACGAGGTTGCTACGTCAAGGGATTTTTTGGTTGTTTTGAAGGACGCGAAATGCTCATGCATGAATTATGTTACAGTGATCGCGGCATTTTAGATTTCAATGCATTGAAGTTGCTGCATCGAATGCGCATATCATAACAACAACAACAAAAAAATGTTTTTTCATAGGCGCGAAGCTCTCATACTTGCGTAATACAGGGCCGTAACCAGCGAGTCAAGCCAGGGGGGGCTCTGAAATTTGTTTGTGGGGCTAACATCTTTTAACAATCCATACTTTAAGCAAACTAAATACAGTAAAAACTGATAAAATGGACCTGTCTATAAAGGAAACCGTCTAAAGCGTAACCTCTCTATAACGGATCTTTTCTATAATGAAATTCTTAAATGGAAAATACTTCATGATAATCGGAAAATGAATGTAAAACAATTAGAGGCGGTGTACCTCTTACGAAAACCTAGATAGAACTTTTCTCAATCCCGTGGGATTTAGTCTTAGGTTTTATATTTAATGGACAAAAATAGATAGCATCCGACACCTCATAAAAAAAAATAGCTTGATTTAAATTTTAATAAGGAAAACTAATGGATTGCACACTATATTCTGTTCCCATTGCCGTTTATGCATTATTAAGCATATTTTGGAAAATATAAGTAAAAATATTCCTGATTACATACACAATCGATATAATAAGTAAAATTTATTAATTGGAGTTGAAACAAGTTTCAAACAACTGATTACTTGACAGAAGCAAAGTAAAGAAAAATTATGCATTTAGCACTGATTTAGATTGTAGTTTCCAAATTATTACATTATGCTATTACTGCTATTAATCTAACACAATTTAGTCCATTCAGAAATAATGTAAAGCAAACGTAACTTCGATTACATAATATTTCCGTAAAGCACAAATAATGGCTTTCTAAACAACGTTAAAATTTTCATTAAAATAAAATATAAAATGAAAACAAGATTTCAAAAAATCTGCGTAACTGACAAATTTTATTTACTCACCAAAGGAGCAAGATAAATAAACGCTTTTTAATTTTAAAATTTTCTTCGTGCTAAATACTCCACAGTTAACATATCTCGATACTTATATTTTATATATACCGAAATTTTCTTACTCTGTTACTTGTCTTTCATTGTTGCTTGTGTAATTTATTTCTAAAGGTTATACGATTCATTCAATTTCAACATTACTTTGAACTTTACCCCGGTGATTCGAGTTTTTGACTTACTAGTATTTATATGACATTTAAAATAAGTGCCCATCGACATATTTAAACTAAAGAAAATAAACTTTTTTTAATTATTTCTTATAAATCTTACAAAAAGAAAAAAAAATTAAAAAAATTTTTTTTTGTTAACGATCATATTGCAACTCATGAGGGAACGAAGTTAAAGTACAAATGACTAAATGGGTTAAGTGATTTTTGTCAAGAAATTAACAACAACGAAAATATATACGAAATGCTGCTATAATCGCAGAGTTCTCGGTTCCTCTATCAGAATCTTCAGATGTAGCAAAGAATTAAGCAAATTAATTAAATTATAAATAAAGGTAACATGTTGCAATTCTTACATACATCTGAAGGAGACCGAACTGGTCACTAGAGGAGGCTAGTGAATGAATATTTAAGCAATAGCATAAAACCTTAGTGAAACCTTCTCTTGAATGTTGTAGTTAATTTTCCATAACAAAAAGTGTAATATTTTAATAACGATCTTTAATCAAAAATATATCCTATTAAAAAAAATATATATATATATGAGATTGTAAACTTTTATCCTTGAAACATAAAGAATATCTGAAATTTTTATGCGTGTTGCTTGTACAGATAAAAGTAACCTTCATATAGAGAAATTTTAGAAAAGTTCTCATGATGCAAATTTATTTTTTAGAAATTATATATCCTGTGCATTTCAAAGGACGAAAAGTGAGAAATAGATTAAAATTTTTAGAAAAGATGCTTTATTACTTAGAAAAAGAAAAAGAAAGGAAAACCTTTTAAAAGAATTATTAGAAATACGGTTGCATTCCTCTTCTGCTTAGCCGACAATATAAAAGCTTGTGAAAGTTTTTTTTAATGTTTTAATAAGCATATATGTATGTAGTATTGAACATTGATTATATATATACATACATAAAATCTTGCATGTTTGAACCTCTTGTTAATAAAATCAGCCTTTCTGATGAATAAATTCGTGTAATTTATCATGCTAGTAGTATTCTGACAGAAATGTACATCTTTATTTACAAAAACACCGATTCATACAACAAACACAGAAATCTTCAACTCCCCAATATATTGAATAATATATTTTTGGATTAACTCCAATATATTTTTTTAAAGATGCGCTTTGAAAAAATTGAGAAAAAGGAATCTGTAGGATACAGGTCTTTTTACATATATTTTCTTTAAATTGAAAACATTACATAGATTTAGAGATCATACAGGGTTGCCACGCTTCAGGGAATTTTCCAGTCAAAATACCAGTATTTTTTTATAGAAAAATATATCTAGACTAACCGCACGAAATTTCGCCTTATTTAAAGAGAGATTCTCTTTAAGGAAGTACTGGTGCTAAAGAATTTTCTGGTCAGGAAATTCCCTGTAGCGTGGCAACTCTGTCATATATCCTGTTCATTTTTTTTAATATATAAAAAAACCCCGATAATTTGAGGTTTTGCAAATGTTTTTGCGTCATGTGTTCTAAAGTTATTAATTTGAATAATTCGCAAACTTACTATTATCATTTAAAAAAATACTTTAATATATTAATTCCATACATTTAATATTTTTAACTAACAGCTATTTGTAATTTAATTTTTTCAGTATGTTTGTTTCTGCTGAATTATTAGATCATTTTAAAATCACGGCTGTTTTGAATACGATTAAATTTTGTGATGATATTGTTTCTCTTTAAATCTAACGTTACCTGACCTTATTTTATTAATAATATAATTTATAAAATTAACCATTTAACAATTCGCAATAATAATTAAATTGAAAAATGTGCATATGATTATATC
Organism: Maratus speciosus; assembly: GCA_963932465.1. Classification (NCBI taxonomy): domain Eukaryota; kingdom Metazoa; phylum Arthropoda; class Arachnida; order Araneae; family Salticidae; genus Maratus; species Maratus speciosus. Next base: position 569,423,463 of record OZ010787.1, read on the forward strand.
ATTTCAAATATGAATCAATTATTACAAATATATATTAATTACATATTTTTGAGACATATCTGGGCTTAATCCTCTCGCTGCGCAGCCCTAGATATACTCGGGCATGCATTTTTCCGTCTAATTAACCCTCCTTGATTATTCCCTCCTGTAATTTTTTTTATTGTAAATTTTGCCTTATTTAATCGGAGCATTTTCCCGATTAAATTAGACAAAAAAAATTTTGTTTTGAAAAACCGGTGACAAAAGAATAAAAAATCTTAAAAGACGCTCGTCGCGAAGGGGTTTTGATTAAACAATCACGCAGCGAAAGAGTTAATAATGGTTTTGTTAAAAAAAAAAAAAAAAAAAAAAAAAGTCAATTTTAATGTTATATTCTTCAATACTTTATCTTCAGAGAAAAAAAACTTAGGTTTAATTAATTTAAATAGTGATAACAGATTTTTTTGCTTACGTCTTGCATGTGTTTCCTGAAATTCGTTCAATCTCATTTAGATTAAAAAAGCACAAGGGTACGAGCGCCAGTTTTCATTAAATGTAGGCGACTTTTTATTATTATACGTTCCCCACCGTTTCTAGGATCTTAAAAAATATTTTTCTTTTACTCAATAACGAGAATTTTCAGGATGCATTCAAGAAGTAATTTTCGTTCCATTTGCCTAAAAATTTCAGCTTCTTACATTCCTTCGCCTAAGAATTGAATACTGTTTCCCATTTTCTCATGTCATACATCATGATTTATAGTCATTTGCTACTCTATGACTAGCATTTTGTCGTTAAATGCCAAGAAAAACAGCCTACAAAGTCAAATTTGCCATCATTTTTTGACAGATTATTTTTTTGTTTTCTGTATAGTATAAATACTTGCAAATATCCTTATAAATAAAAAAAATTCGCGAATATGTGAGAAAGTAGCTGGTTTAGATTGGAAAACAGCCTTATAAAACACAGAAAACACAGTTTAATTCCTTGAGCTTGAATAACCATATCTGCAAATTTTGTGCCTTTATCAATAAAAATTATTTCGAAAATGTGTCAGAAAGTAGCGAATTTAAGCATACATGCATAATGCAACATACACCAAATAATTAAAGATATTTTGTCATAACCTTATAATAAACTTAATCCTAATCATGCTTTTTGGCTTAATGTTTTTTATTGCTGCATGACAAACTGAAAAAAAAAAAAATATATATTTAGCAAATTCATGGAACACAAGGAAAAAAAAATTAGATGAAAATTCAAAAAGCAAACAAAAAAGATGCCCTACTCCTGCTTTCCTAATATACCCCTGCCTACACCCACAGCATGATACAGTTACTGGCTTTTAAATAATTATTTTTCTTATTCCATTTATACAAATTGAAATTTTTTTATATTTCTAATATCCTTCAACAAACATTCTATTAAAAAATATATAGTTAGTTCCCAAGTGATATTTCATCATTAACTAAAGCTACTGTCAAATACATATTGTCAACAGGCATGTCATTAGCATTTAGAAACACGTGTTTTTTGTGAGTACGTTTTAGTGAAGACGTTTAACTAGTTATCGATCAACTTGAGCAGCATATGTCTATTTCCATTCATCCTATGTACGGTCATTGCTTTTAAAATGTCACGATAACGATGTACGAAACCATGTGGTGGGTAGTTAGTGAATCTGGACTTAATTTTTCAGGAGAAACACATGTTCCTATTTAGAACGGGTTTCGAGAATTGTACCACAAGCAAGATAAAACTAATAGGGTCTAATAGAAATCTAATAGGGTTCTGAATACAAAATTTTTGGCATATTTCATTGCATCCAAGGCAGTAAAAAGATTTGAATGTTTTTCTTGCTAGTCTTTTTTTTTTTTTTTTTTTTTTTTGAGGAAAGTTAAAACATACATTTTGTTGAAAAATAAAAAGTAGGGAAATCGTTAGAGGGGGCTCTAGAGGAAGCTAGGGGGGGCTCAGCCCCCCTCGCCCCCATCTGGTTACGGGCCTGGCGTAATAGTGATCGCGACTGTAACTAATGCTATGTATATTTGAGATTCTTTTACAGCGAACTGTTCCTATATTTCTCCTTTCTAGAGGCTGTGGTTTAAATTAATTGAAAAAGGTCAGTTTTCGCGGAATTATTATTTTTTTTTTTATTGTTTAAAAATAGCGCAGTTGTCCTGACTTCCAATAAGTCAATTGCTCCGGAAAAAGAGGTTGTGAATTTAAACCAGAGCCTTTAGAAAAAAAATGTAGGATAACTCATTGTAAGAGAATATCAAATATGCATTGCATTAGGTATTGCCTCGGTCACCATAACGTAAGTATGAGTGTTTCATGCCCATAAAAAAAGAAAAAGCATCATTGGATGTAGCAACGTTATTGTATTGGAATCTAAAAACTCTACGAAGTTCGGTAATCTGTGATCACGATAGCGCATATAATCGCTAAGCGCTCTTGAAAATAATAAAAAAATTTCACTGGATACAGCAACCTCGTTTCATTGGAATTCAGTAATACAGCTATGTATGTGTGCTTCAAAATCATGGAAACATCAACACACACACACACACACACACAAAAAAAAGGCTGGATGAAGCAACCTCATTGTATAGTAATGTCAAAAATATATTAAATTCGGTAATGCTGCAGTCGCTATATCGCATATATGTGGCTTCGCACCCATGAAAACAAAAGAAAAAAAATTTCCCTGAATGCAGCAACCTCGTTGTATAGTAATCTTAAAAGTAAATGAAATTCAGTGATGCCGCGTTCACTAAAACACATGCAGTGTCAGGAAAAACTGCTTTTATTTTGTTGCGAAATTACAACTATTTTATTGAAAATGTAGTTAACTACAATTACAACTACTTGCTTTAAAAAGTAGTTAGCACAAACTATTTTTCAAAAGTAGTCACTACTCCGCTACTTTCAGATTTTCTCAAAGGATTCAAGCTACACTCGAAATTGAGGGCATGGATTACAGCGACTCCTCGTTATCGTGTATGCCGGTATATAATCAATTAAATGAAAAACAACCGAGGGAATCACTACTAAAAAAAATTACGACTACTGTAGTTTCGCTACTTGTAGCACGCTACTTTTGACCACTGAACGTATGTATATGCCCTTGGCGAACATAAGCCCCTCCCCCAACAAGAAAAATCACTGGATACAGCAACCTCTTAGCATATGAATCTCAAAAGTAAATGAAATTCGCTAACGCAGCTATCACTAAAGCACATTTATGAGCGCTTCATGCCTACGAAAACCAAAGATAAAAATCTCACTGTATGGCAGTGACCTCGTTGTTTAGGAATCTTAAAAGTAAATTAACTTCGGTAATGTTCCGATCACGAAAACCCATTTATGTATGCTTCACGTCCACGAAAACCCAAGAAAAGAAATCTCACTATATGCAGCAACAATACTGCATTTTAAAAGTACATGAAATTCGTTAATGCCGCGATCACTATAACGTTAACTGTGACTAATTTTAAACTTCTAGTAATGAAAATAACTCGTCTCCATGTCCCACTTTGAGATACCATCCATACTGTACAATATGAAATCTATCAAAGCAATTGGGAAATTTCTGTCTCCAAACTTCCAGGGCAACTGACCTGTATCTTTAAATTCATAACCTCTTTTGCTAGGGCAATTGACCTATTTGAAGTCAGGGCAGCTGGGCCTTTTTTCAACAATGGGAAATGAAATGCCGGGGCAGCTGGGCCTTTTACAACAATGGGAAATGAAATGCCAGGGCAACTGACCCTTCTCTGATTAAGCGAGTGAGACTAACGCCCTATAAGGGGCGTTGGTGACACTTGTCAACGAATATTAACTGGGCGATAACGGAAGGTTCCCTAAAAGTCTTGGCGATTCATTTTTATCCAAAATCGTCTCAACCAATCAAATTTTACTGCCCATATGTCGTCACTCTCTTATAGAGGCACCTTACCCTGACCTAGATAGTGATAAGTTGTGAGTTATCTATTCTTCAATAAACCTCGGGTTTAAGGTATGTTTGGATGACAGTTAACTAAATGAGAAGTTAACTAGTAAAATATTAGCATATATTTCAAGAGTTACTTCGTTTTATTAGTTTATTTTACAGTATTGAAAAGGAACATTGCATTAACATTTGCTTGATATGGAAAATTGTCGTCTTATTTTACGAAAAAATACTACTAGATACATTATAAATTCGTCGATATGATCAAAATATTCTAGTTCATTTACATCACTTTCTATCGGAATTGCAACATAATGCTTTCTTTCTTCTGTTTTTTGAATATCTTGCACTCGGCTTCCAATCTGGTAAGTTGTTGGACTTATCCATGCTTGTATTTTTGGAGCTCTTGTGTCATTTTCTGTGCCCATTGTCATATTGTGTTTCTTTAGTCATCTAGAAAGAAATTTAAAAACAGAATTTATATTTTAATAACTTATCAGTGATTAAGATCAACAAGAAAGAAAAATCACGCGTCAAGCATAGATTATGAAACATTTTCTAATGCATTCTGAATACTGTAACAAAACTTCGCCATTTTATAAGGTGAAAGATGATGTCTAAATAAACAATTTGGAAAACGTATAACACATTTGAAAACCCAATCCCGTCAATTACCATGTACAGTCAGGGGAAAAAATTCCGAATTCTTTTGTAAAGCCCTGTATATGATCTATAGATTTGTATATATATACTACATAGTATGCTAAAATTTAGTCCAGTTCAAAAAAGCGTAACACAATTGAAAATTTCATTTCAGCCAATTCTGTCAATAACCAAAACCAAACTAAACTATACTGTAATGCTCTAACCCAGTTCTGTAACCAATTCTTTTGTGTGAACTATAAACGCTGTGCACACGATATTCTATAGTAAGCATCTTTTAGTGAACTTCATTGATGTAATATCAATTTCCTTAAGTTTCAAATAACCCTTTAAGACCCAACCCGCACGATTGTGCGGGTTAGACATTCATTTAAATTTTTGTTTCTGAGTCATATGTAATAAAAACTCGAATCGAACGATGGTTCTGGTTTGCAGATAGAGTAAACTATCATTTTTTATCAACAGGTAGCGGTTGTAGTCCATGTTTTACCTTCTACAGGCATGACTAGCTTTGTTTACAAATGCATCGGGCCTTAAAAGGATAATGTAACAGCATTACAATGCACAGCAAACGATTTTCCCCATAGACCATAATGTAACGGCATTTTATTTGCGTGCCCTTGCAAATGCTGCTCACTTATTTTCGATACCAAGCATGCCATGTTAAACCTCAGTAATATATATCAATTACATGGCAATATGACTATATTTACGCGAGTTAGAGCACGGACAGAAACAGTCGGGCAAACAAACCGAATTCATAAACACTTTTCAACTATATTGGAAAGTGTTAAAAAAATATTTTTTTTTTTATAAAAAACCTAAACAATAGCAAAGAGTAAGAAGAAATTTTGTGGCTGCGCCGATTCGTTGCCTTTTCTTAAGAAAAGGTCTATTTGTAAAATATACACTGTAAAAAATTGCTGCAGAAATTTAACTGCAGCAGAGATTCCAGGGAAAGGCACATAAGAAACGGGCTTTGCTCCTGGATAAACGGACTTTGGTTATGTTCGAAACGGGTTATGCCCGTAAAACATAAAATTCACGGAATTTGACTGTTTATTGGGAAAAAGTGGCATTTTCTGTAAATTTACTGGAGGAATTGACGGTAAAATACACATAAATTTACATTTTTTTTTACAGTGTACTCAACTAGTGTTTATGGACGTCGCAGGACGGAAACAGTTTCCCTTTATCAGCGTATTATTTAAAGTATACAAGATATCTCAAAATTATTGGTACAAACGTGTAGGGATATTAATGGACATCAAGACAGCCATTTTTGTGCAGGGAACATATTTTGAATTGATTAATTAATTTAAAAAACTGTCGAATATGTCACTTCAAGTCGAACCCAGAACCTCACTTCCATAAATATTGTAACGATACTTTCAACAGATTCACTTTGTTGTTTATAAAATGAGACAACATCAAGCAAGAGCAAGAAGTGCCCCCATCTGCGTCCAAACAACTGTGAGCTAGACCTCCCTAATTTGGAATGTAGCTTATAGTCATACGGTGTCACTGGCCGAAAGACAGTGCACTTCCAGTACTCCTGTGACTTTCATCTTATTTTATACAAACCGAAGTTAGTCTGTTCAAAAATTTGATAAGGCTGGTCTCAAATTCACTGCTCAACAAGTGCGAAATTGTCTGTCACAATGACGGACACATTTCTAAACGTAAAGGTGTAAAATTGGCAGACCTGACTATGGAAGCGATATGGAATCGAAATGATTTTTCCATTTTTTGATAAATAAATTACCTATTGAGTTATAAGTGATTTTGATCACATGACAAGCCATTTTTCTACCTTCGCTGACTGGTTTTTCAGCTTTCGACTGGAAATTTGGTTCAAAATGCCAAAATTGACAGTATTTCCCGAAAAATGTGTTGTGATTTCAAAAAAAAAAAAAAAAAAAAAAAAGCGTAAAACGTTTTTTGATTACATAATTTCTGAGTAACAACACCTGCCACTTTCTTGCCTTTCCAAACAAAAATTAATTAAAACTTCTGTCATAAAGTTGCCCCTTTGGATTTGAGAACGGCCATAAAATATCGTCATTATTGTTATAGTTAAGAATGAAAATATGTCTTCGGCTTAGATTGAGACACCCTGTATTTTTGACTAAATAAGTGTATAGCATTCCTGGTTTCCTAAAAGAAATTTTTTGTCGTGCTAATAATTTTGTACATTTTGTATACAGGGTGTTTTTAAATTGTTTTTACAAAATAAGAGGGGTCATAGTACCAATCCAGACAAGTAACAATTACCATAGAACATGGGATCGCAAACCACTCATTGAGTCACAAATACACGGTGTTTCACCCTAGCTGAAGTCGACTTGTCGTAATAAATTTGCGAAAAATTAAAATGTTGCAGTAAAAATGTAACGATATGTACAGTCGTGAAAAAAAAAAGTAAACACCCCCTACTAACTCCTCAACAAATTAGCGTAAACGAAAGTTACTGGTACCGAACGATTGGAAATAAAGTCTACTTTTAAATGACGTATATAAAATTTGCTTAGGGGGCCATCTACATATTAAAACGAATCCAAACTTTATTTTTTTCAATGGTAATACCCAATTTTAACGAGATATTTCAAATCTTTGGTTCAAACTATGCCTAGACACCGAATTTCAAGTCATTTGAATGATAAGTTTTTGAATTATAAACATTCAAAATTCAGTGCTTCTAATGTTAAATTACATTTTCATATTTTTATTTATAACTTCTGAAATTATGATCCTAATGTTTTAATCTTTTGTGTAGCAATAATACTAATGTACCCAAACATAAATACGTTGAATTTGCAATTTTTATAATTTTCTGATATGAATTATGAATTATGCAATTAATATTGAAAAAAATTATGAATTGAAACCTACAATTTTTTTGATGGATTCAGATTTATTAAGTCCTGCTTTATGGAAATCCAAAATTTCACATTTTTCTTCCAAGTAGTTTTCAAATTATGCTTGAAATGATGGTTTAAGGGGCCGTCTATGATAGAAATGACTAAATATTTTGAAATTTCTTTTCCTATCTTGTAATCTAACAGGCTTAATTGACTGCTTAAGGTGCCTTGATTAAGAAGGGAGCTCTCTCAGTTAACAATCGAGTACCGAACTTCAATTTGGATACAGCCCTTAAAATACGTTCGTTTTAAAATAGTTAATTTTTCTGAAACTTATGGTACGAATTGCATAAAAATTTGTTTTTAGACTAATTGAAGGGTGTAGAGCTCATTTATGCTGTCAGAATTGTGTACTTCTATTGAAAAAAACAAAGTTATGGTTCGTTTTAATATGTAGATGACTCCCTAAGCAAATATTATATATATCATTTAAAAGTAGACTTTATTTCCAATCGTTCGGTACCACTAACTTTCTTCTACGATAATTTGTTGAGGAGTTAGTAGGGGGTGTTTACTTTTTTTTCCACGACTGTACCTTATTTTGTATGAAATGTGATAACATCACAAAAAGTTCTGTAAAAACAGAGTACTCACACAATCGATGATACCGTATGAACTGATAATCCACAATCCAAAATGTGGAGCGTCCAATGCATACTGCTGGCGCGTATAATGGAAACTTCTACCACTTTTTTTTTTGTCATATTTACAACAAAAGTGAGCATGTCAATTAAAAGTTTCATTATAATATACTTCAGTTAGCTGAAAATTATTACCTTCAACCAATGTTCGATTAGGGTAGAACACCTGTATTTGTGACTAAATAAGTAGATTGTGTGACCCCATGTTCTATGGTAATTATTGCTCGGCTGGATGGGCACTATCACCCCTCTTATTTTGTAATAACAATTTAGAATCACCCGGCATACTAAAACATACTAAAGAGTCATCATGCTTCAGTCTTTCAGTCCCTAAAAATAGGCTGAGCAAGCATCTCGCGCACAATTTTTAATTCCACAAAGAAATGTTTATTTAATTTAATCGCAGAATTTCTGTGATTAAGTAAGGCATAAAATTATTTTCATTTATTTCTGGTGTGAAAAATCGAGGCTTGTACGAACCCTGTAAATAATGTATGCACGTAGGAGTTAAGAAACATTTTCTTGATAAAAACTTCCTCAAACATATTTTCTGCGACAGGAAGCATGCTGAAATTTAAGAAGGTGGGGGTAATCTATACTAATATTATAAAGAAGTAAAGTTTGTTTGTTTGTTTGTAGGAGGTAATCTCTGGAACTACCGAACCGATTTCAAAAGTAATGGTATCAAAATGATTGTGTTAGTCCACGTTCGCACATAGGCTATATCTTAAGTCGATGCCACTACCCAAAAAGGGTGCAGGAACAAAAAAACGTTCTAAAAATGCGATTTTTGTGGTACTGAAGATCCTAGAAACATGAAATTTGGAATGGTAGTTACTTATAAGATATGAAAGATATCTAAGAACATTTCTTAAAAAATTCGAAATTTAAAAGGGGTGAAAATGATCAAAAAGCGTTCTAAAAAACGTTCTAAAATGGCGATTTCTACGCGATCTCAGGAAGTAACGAACCGATTTCAAAAATAATGGTGTGAAAATGATGATGACAGCCATTGAGCCAACATAGGCTATATTTTATGTCGGTTCCACTAACCCAAAAGGGGTTCAGGAGCAAAAGACTTCTAAAAATGCGACTTTTGTGTTACTGAAGGGCCTAGAAACAGGAAATTCGGCATGGTAGTTACTTATTAGATATAAATGATCTCTAAGAACATTTTGCTAAAAAAATCGAAATTAAAAGGGGTAAAAATGTGCGAAAAACGTTCTAAATTGCGATTCCTACGCAATCTTACACTGTAAAAAAAAACGACATTTTTACAGTACAAAGTACTGTTCATCTCGCGCACAAACTCGATCACAGTGAATATGCTGTATCTTTCTTTGGTTTCCTGACTATATTAACATGGAAAATACAGTAGTTGCGTAAAATTAACAGCACAATGTGCTGGCAATTTGGACGCATTTTTTTTACAGCACAAACTGCTGGTGTCCAAATTGCCAGCACATTGTGCTGTTAATTTTACGCAACTATTGTATTTTCCATGTTAATATAGTCAGGACACCAAAGAAAGATACAGCACATTCACTGTGATCGAGTTTGTTCTGGTAAATCTACAGTGGTTTTTTTACAGTGCAGGAAGTGCCGAACCGATTCCAAAAATAATGGTGTGAAAATGATGATGACAGCACTTGCTCCAAGATAGGCTATTTTGTATGTCTGTGAAACTACCCCAAAGGGGGAACAGGAGCAAAAAGTGTTCTAAAAAACGTTCTAAATGGCGATTTCTAGGCGATCTCAGATAGTAACGAACCGATTTAAAAAATAATGGTGCCAAAATGATGATGACAGTCTTTGAGTCAACATAGGCTATATATTTTATGTCGGTTCCACTTACCCAAAAGGGGTGCTGGAGCAAAAGACGTTCTAAAAATGCGATTTTTGTGTTACTGGAGGGGTTAGAAACAGAAAATTCGGCATGGTGGTTACTTATACTAGATATAAATGATCTCTAAGAACATTTCCTAAAAAAATCGAAATTTAAAAGGTGTGAAAATGCGCGAAAAGCGTTCTAAAAAACGTTCTAAATTGAGATTTCTACGTCATCTCAGGAAGTACCGAACCGATTTCAAAATTAATTGTGTGAAAATGATGGTGACAGCACTAACTCCAAAATAGGCTATACTTTATATCTGTACTATCCCAAAAGGGGTGCAGGAGCAAAGAACGTTCTAATAATGCGATTTTTGTGTTACTGAATGGCCTAGAAACCGAAATCCGGCATGGTAGTTACTTATTAGATATAAATGATCTCTAAGAACATTTCCGAAAAAATCGAAATTTAAAAGTGGTGAAAATGCGCGAAAAGCATTCTAAAAATCGTTCTAAATTGAGATTTCTACGGAATCTCAGGAAGTACCGAACCGATATAAAAAATAATTGAGTGAAAATTATGGTGACAGCACTTACTCCGAAATAGGCTATATCTTATATCTGCACTACCCCAAAGAGGGTGCAGGAGCTGAGAACGTTCAAACAATGCGATTTTTGTGTTACTGAATGGCCTAGAAACATGAAATTTGGCAGTTATTTATAAGATATATCATGGTAGTTATTTATAAGATATAAATGATCTCTAAGAACATTTCTGAAAAAATTCGAAATTTTAAAGGGGTAAAAATGCACAAAATGCGTCCTAAAAATGGTCTAAATTGCGATTTCTACGCAGTCTCATGAAGTACCAAACCAATTTCAAACGTGGTGGTTGGAAATTGAGGGTGACAGCCCTTGCTTCAACATAGGCTCTATTTCATCTCAGTACCACCAGTGGATTGCCATAGCAAAAAAGTTCTAAATTGTGATTTTTGTGATGCTGCAGGAGCTAGCAACTTTAAATTTGGCATGGTAATTACTTCTAAGATGTAAATGCTCTCTAAGAACAGTTTCTAAAAAATTCGAAATTTAGAAGGGGTGAAAATGCGCAAAAAGCGTTCTAAATTCCAATTTCTACGCAATCTCAGGAAATATCAAACCGATTTCAAAAGTAATGGTTGCACATTCATGGAGACAGTCCCTGCTCCAACATAGGTTATATTTTGTGTTGTTGTCACCACCACCTAGGGATTACAGGAGCAAAAAAATATTCTAAATCCTGTTTTCTGTGATATTGAGGGGGTCTAACATTTTGAAATTGGGCATGTTAATTACTTAAAAGAATCAAATGCTTTCTAAGAACGGCCGAAAGAAAATTATAAATGTAAAAGGATGAAGTGAGCGAAAAGCGTTCTAAAAACGTCCGAAAATACGATTTTAATGCAATCTTATGAAATACCATACCGATTTAAAAATTAATGGTTGCAAATTGGCGGTGATAGAACCTGCTTAAACATAATCTATGTCTGTGCCACTACCACCCGAGGGTTGCAGGAGCAAAAAACTTTTTAAATTGCGATTTCTGTGATACTGAAGATGCTAGAAACTTTAAATATGGCATGGTAGTTACCTATAAAATATAAATGCCCTCCAAGAACTGTCGAAAATAAATTCGAAATTTAAAAGGGGTGAAGCGAAGGGAAGGAACGAAAAGCATTCTAAAATGTCTTAAACTACGATTTGTATGCAATTTCAGGAAATAATAAACCGATTACAAAGTAATGGTTGCGAATCAATGGTGACAGTCTCTGATCCTACACAGGCTATATTTTATGTGGGTGCTACTACCACCACCTGGATTTGGCAGGAACAACAAACGTTTTAAACAAGCCTTTAAAAACTTTCTAAATTACGTTTTCTATGGAATATTAGATACCAAACCGATTTCAAAATTAATGTCGGCAAATTAATGGTGACAGTCTCTGTTTGAATACAGGTATTTTATGTTAGTGCCACTACCAACAGATATGTGGTATACCATTAGACAAGAAGCTTGGAATTTGACATGATGGTTAATTTTAAGATGTAAATGCGTACTAAGAAGAGTTTCCAAAAAATTCAAAACTTCAAATGAATACTGAAATGAGTGCATTAAATGAGCATAAAAGCTTCAAAATACTTTCTAAATTATCCTTTATTTAAAAGTTTTAGTTTTTTTTATTAATTTAAGTCTTATTTCTGCAGCAGTGCATTCATATGCAGTGTAATAATGAAGTTTAATCAAGCTGTGGATTAATTAGTAATTTTTTAATTATTTCTAAAAGTACAATTTCATCTAATAAAAGTTAGGCATACAAATATCGCTTGGCCTAATTCAACTATTATGCGAGCAAAGTGGCGGGTTTTGCTAGTAAGATATATATAGATGTATAAAAAAAAAAAAAAAAAAAAAAAAAAAAAAAAAAACTTTGTAGAAATATTTATAGAAAAACTGTTTGTAGATTTTAATTTCAAATATTCTTTTTAATTAATTTTCGAGAAAAAAATTGATATAACAACATATATATATAAACAGAAATCGACTTCTAGAAGTTTCAAACATGCGAATACAAAATTAAGCTCATTCCGCGAAATAGTTTTGTGCTATGCTTTAAAAACTACCATTATTGCAATCTGTTTAACAACAATTCCAAGTGAAGACGTGAATTTCAAACTCGCCTTATCCAGAAAATCAAATTTTGGGAAACCGCAAAAAACCTCTGACTGCGTCCATTGGTTTTCATTGTAAACTAAGATTTTACAATACCAGAAATACACCATAAAACTAGCTTTTTTCCCTTCTGATTGTAGTGTTTTTTCGATTCATGCTCGAAACAAACGTAGTATATCTCACGTTTGAAATGAGGGCATAGAGATATCTTGATTCATGATGCAGATGCATGATGATTGACGCAGATTACAGTAAACATTAATTTGCAGTGATTTGAGATTTGTTGCAAATGTGTTGAGATAGGGATTTGTTTTTTTTTTTCTTTCTTTTAACTGTTTTCTGCTTATAAACACTTACAGTATTTATCGTTATTATTATTTTGGAGTTGAATATGATATTCGATTATTATGATATTACAAAAAGGTTCCAGATTGAAAAGTAGCATTATACTGGGAAAATGTCTTTTTACATATTACAGTTTTTAATTTGAGAAGTGAAACTTTTAGAGTCAAGAAAACAAATAAGTTAAAGTCAAGAGAACAAATATTTTGCTATTAAATTTACATAATTAATAACAATAATACTTACATTAAATTCTAATATTCATGTAGAGTGCATCTTTAATCCAATTTCATATTCAATCCATCGCTGAATCCTTGCTTATGAACATAACATATTTTCAGATGAAAATTTGTACGTTACCTAAAATAATAAGACATCTGGTTAGTTTTATTTTTATATAACAGATTAGAGTACGTTTTAAACGCACGATTATTCTGTAATCAACGCCGGTGCAGTCGCAAGGAGGCATAGCAAAGCATACTTTGTACGGCCCATGAACTCGACTAATAAAATGTATTTTTAAACTGTACAGTCGTGGAAAAAAAAGTAAACACCTCTTACTAACTCTGCAAAAAATTATCGTAGAAGAAAGTTACTGGTAACACGCGATTGGTAATAAAGTCTACTTTTAAATGATGTAGGGGGACTAGGGAGGGTTGACCCACTTTTTACAAAATATTTTTTTTATCTTTTAAATTGTGAACGTAGAATAAAGCTTTATACATCATTTAATTCGTTATGCAATCAGTTATCAAAATAAAATTACTACATAAGTGTAAGATATAAGAAATTTGAAAAATGATTGATTTTAGTCATGAAAAAATAATGGGTCAAGGCTCCCCATATATGGGAGGCTTGACCCACTATATGGGAGGCTTGACCCACTTTGTTTTTTATTGCACTATTTATGAAAAGAAATAAAATCAGTTTAAAAAAGGCAAAATAACTTTATTCTACATGCTTTAATTATTATAAAATATATATATATATTTAAATATGAGGCTTAAACAAACCTGTTAAGACGCAATCGCAAGTCAGAGGAGAAAAATTTTGTTTAAAACAGGATTTTGTCAGAGCAGGTATAATTGTACAGCAGGGAAAATGAAATTTTAACATTTAAGACCGTATTCTGTTAGAGACAGGTTCCGTTTTCATAGTGTTTCATGTTATTATGCCCAGGTTAAGGAGCCACTGTCCCGCTTTTTTTATCTCCTTGTTCCATTTTTTGTGACACTCGGTCTGACAACTCTAGTTGTCACATAGTTTGGCTTCATCTCACTGTATTCACTCTGGTGAAATTTTTCTACATACCTTCCTAAAGTTTTTCGATCGATGCTATGTTCTTTTGCAACCGCATGAACACTTAACTTATCATTAACATGATTTAAACCTTTAAGGGGCAAAGTACTTTCAGTACTAAAATGTTGAAATAAATGACTGACACTGGAATTTACGAACAAATTTACTTAGAAATAAGAAAAAGGCTATATTTCACATACATATTAAATGGAAAAGATTTTAGCAAAATTCTGGTGCCATTGGGATGTTTCTTAATTAAAATTAAGTGGTTTTATAAACATGCCACAGCCCCTCAAAGTGTTAAGACTGCTGCTTTCATCCTTTCTAGTCTTTCCCACTGTTCCTATTTACCTATTGTAAGCAATATTTCAATGGAAAAAGTTCCTATCAACTTTCCCATTTTCTAGCAATTTTTCACATTTTTCTATAAGTCAGTTTTAAACATTTTCTTTTCCATCACATCATTTTACTGAAGCTTTACAGAATAAATTTACATTCTTTTAATTATATACCATTAACTTTTCATTATGCACAGTGTATAATAAAAAGATTTCCAAAACCACTTAATTAAGGGAGCCTTGAGAATCTAGTCAACCCTCCCTCACATTGACTGGGTCAAGCCTCCCTACATAGACCGTTTCTAAAGAATACCACATTGTTATATTAAGCCTTACTTACTGTGCAATCTTTATGCCTGAAATAAAAGTTCGATATTTCTGCATTACTTTAAACCTACTTACTTAAATTTCTACGATCCCCTTATTTGAAAAAAAAGCTTACAAAATATTTCTAAAAAACACAAATTTTAGGTTGAAAACGCCTTACAATTGATTTTTCCACACCTATTTCGATTATGTTTATGAAACGAAGACTGTTGTTTGGACATTCCAGTAGCTTTGATTGACACCTATTGATAAAACTCTGAAATTCTTTTAAATATGAAAATTGATGGGTGGGTCAAGCCTCCCGTATGGTCAACCGTCCCTAGTCCCCCCTATATAAAATTTGTTTAGTGATACACGATCTACATATTAAAATGAACCATAACTTTGTTTTTTTCAATAGCAGTACGCAATTTTGACAGCATACATGAACTCTACACCCTTCAATTAGCCTAAAAACAAATTTTTATGCAAATCCTACGACAGATTTCCGAGAAATTAATTATTTTAAAACGAGAGTATTTTAGGGACTATATCCAAATTGAAGTTCGATACTCTATTGTTGACCGAGACCCTTCTTGATCAAGGCATCTTAAGCGCCACCCAAGCAGTCATTGAAGACTGCTAGATTACAGGATGGCATAAGAAATTTCAAAATATCTAGTGACTTCTATCATAGACGGTCCCTTAAGCCACCATTTTGCCGTTTTTTAAGCATAATTTGAAAACTACTTGGAAGAAAAATGTGAAATTTTGGATTTCCATAAAGCAGGACTTAATAAATCTAAATCCATAAAAAAAAAATTGTAGGTTGCAATTCATAATTTTTTCGAATATTAATTTCATAATTCAGATCATAAAATTATAAAAATTGCAAATTCAACGTATTTATGTTTGGGTAGTTTAGTATTATTGCTACACAAAAAATTAGCACATTAGGAGTATAATTTCAGGAGATATTAATGAAAATGTAATTTAACATTAGAAGCACTAAATTTTGAATGTTTATAATTCAAAAGCTTATCATTCAAATGACTTGAAATTTGGTGTCTCGGCATAGTTTGAACCGAAGATTTGAAATATCTTGTTAAAATTGGGTATTGCCATTGAAAAAATATGAAGTTCGGGTTCGTTTTAATATGTAGATGGGCCCCTGAGCAAATTTTATATACATCATTTAAAAGTAGACTTGATTTCCAATCGTTTGGTACCAGCAACGTTCTTCTACGATAATTTATTGAGGAGTTAGTAGGGGGTGTTTACTTTTTTTTTTTTTTTTTTTTTTTTTCCCACGACTGTACATACCATTACAGAATACCGGACTGATAAACCCTGTCCGACGCGGAGTAATTCTGTTTATAAACTAATGAAATTATGGACCGACACCAGAATTTATAAACGAATTTATTAGAAAATACGAACTTGCTTGTTTTCAAGTACGTTATGAAAGTAAAATTTTAATTAAATATTCTGGGTGCCAGTAAAATAAAAATTAGCTGTCCTTTTTTCAATGAAACCGCCTGCGAAAGGGTTAAAAGCAATGATAGTCAACACTTTTGGTGATATTTCTAAAACGCATAGTTTTTGCACATCTATTTTACTGGGTTTTTTTTTTTAAATGAAAAATATCTTGCAATTTCTTTCACATTTAAATGTGCATTTTTAATTCACATCTTTTATCTCTCGCAATGTTTTAAATATTAGTTTTTCTTTTGCATTCACATATACAATTTACTTTCACGACGCTTTACTTACATTCAATCTATACGTTCATTGAAAATTATATTAATTGTAGCTGTACGGAACAAAGTTAATACTTACATTTTCTCGTGAAGAAACATTTAAGAATAAGAACGTAAATTTGTTTTTCTTTTCACTGGAAAAAATCGATTTTTTTTTCAGTTTTCTATCATTTGGATCATTATAAAAAAAATGTGCAATTTGATCATCATATATTTTAATTTTGAACGTTTCTCCGAAAAATTATATATTACTTTCTACGGTAGTCCTTACCTTTACCAATAATACTAATATAGTGGTCAAGACCATACAGTTAAATTTCGATTTTAAATCATATTTAAAAAAATAAAGATCCTCAGACGTGATTGTGAAGCTCACAGACGTGATTTAAATAACTCTTTTGTTCATTATTGAAATTTATGTTACTGCAGTTGCTTGCTTAGAATCCGAAGAACTAGAACTACTTAAAGATGTAATAACATAGAAAAGCATTATTGAAAAGTAAAACTTTTAATATTCAAAATACATGAACACTGAAATAAATGACATGAAGAAAGTTTACTTGAAAATAATCTAAAATGAATTTGAGAGAAAAAAAATTCCCATCACAGCTAAATAAAATGGAATGAGCTCAAGTCTGACTCAGTGTAATAATAACTAAATTAAGCATTTAAAACAACTTTTTTATAAGTTAAAAAAATAAAGTCATTAATTTTGTCACCTTATCTTAAAAAGTAGATATCAACTGATTTTTCGAAGATTGCACTTAACAATTCTTTTTATAACTTTCTGCGTTCGGGAGTGGTCCCATAATGTTTACTTCACTTTTGTTTAATTCACTGCTGTTAGCTTACAATTTCATATTCGAATTGATTCCATTTTAAAGATTTTGTTTTAAACATTTACATTATTTTGGTTTTAGACATATTTCTTTTGACTTTCTGCTTTCCGAACAAGTAAGTAATACAAGTAAATAACTTCTTTTGGTAAGTTTGCATCAATTATCGCTGTTACTGGATTGACTTTAGTCCGGTGGTTCCTAACCTTTTATTGGCCATAATCCACTAAAACATCTGTAAAATCGCTATTGCCCCCCCCCCCTCTTCTTGCACACACTTTCAGTAAAATATATCTCTTATTATTTAAAAAAAGAATTCTATTCTCCTGAAAGAAGCCTGGCGAACGTTAACAAGAACTATTTATTTCAGATTTCTTTAACTTATCAAATAGATGGATTATCTGTCACATGTGTGTTTATAACATAATTATATAAATGAGAATAAATTAAAAAAATGTTCGTATTTTTAGATCTAAATTCGTAAAAATCTAGCATAAATATTTACTATTTACCCATTTCCTTTTCTAATGCTACTTAAGCTTTATAAATTTTATAAAGTTGGTAGCGTTGGTATACGTTTAGGTATTTCAAACATATTTTAGGTTAAATACGTTCAAGACAGTAAAATTTAGATATATCCTTAAGTAGTTTAAGTAAAAGTTTTTATGTTACATAAAGCAAACTAAATAGAAATACAAAGGTCTTTTAATAAATAATTATTTATTATTAATTATTTTTCGTCTTTTCGATTATATGATCGAAAGTTGACAAAATTGTAAAATAGACGCATAACCAGAAAAATTATGAATTTAAATAAAAAGGGATTTTTAAAGGTTGCCTATATATAATTATTGTTTATATAAAGGTTGTTTATATAATTATTATGGTGTTAATTATATTTTAAGCTTTTGATTAAGAACTTTTTAAAAATTCAACAAAAATCGTTTTATTATTATTATTATTAAGCTTTTGATTAAGAACTTTTTAAAAATTCAACAAAAGTCTTTTTATTATTATTATCTTTAATTTTGCATGAATTACTTTTATTTTCTATCTAAAAGATCACTTTTCCAAAAAACGTGACAGCGAATGGGTGAGTTACAAATTTGAAATCCCCCCTCCCTTTAAAACATCAAATTGCCCCCTTCTGGGGCGTACGCCCCACGTTGGGAACCACTACTTTAGTCACAAGAAGTTGAAAGTTTGCATACTCTGAATACAAATATATGTATCTCCCTCTTTACAGTTAGATTGTACCACCCAGAAAGGTCTTAAATGCAAAATTTTGAATGACTCATCATTTGGAATTGTGGAAAATCAGCGTTAAATATCTTATGAAGATTTAACATTAAGTCATGCAGAAGACCCTTCTGTTTTTTTACTTTATTTCTTGTAATTGTTTCTTTTTTTCCTGCGCACATCCGTGTATTTACGTCTTGTTCGAGGAATCTAATACTAGCATTGTTTTCTGTCCATATTTTTCTCTTTTTATATGTTATATTTACAATTACAAGCACTCTCCAAAATGTTACAGATGCAATCAGCTGTTGGTATCTGTATTTGCATCTGTATTACAATTTTAATTATTATATATCAATAAAGTTCCTGTATAACAATTAAAATTGGATTTTGGCTGTCTTGTTTAGCAGAGTTAGTGTGTAGATAACTACCGCATAAGGAATTTAAAACCACAGAGAATTTAACGGAGGGAAAAATTAAGTTAGCAAGTCTGCTTATTAACTTTATCAATAAAGTTTATCATTTGCTTGTTAAAATTTTAATTTTATGAAAAATAATGCAAATTATGACCACATTCTGCCTATGGTAATGTCTGTGGACATAGTACTGATATCTGTGTACGTGCCATGTCCACAGATGTGATGTTCACAGACACAACAATTTCAAGCATTTCTTCTTTTGAAAGAACTGATTTTGAGTCATACTTTATAAAATTTATTTGGTCTATTCTGTATAATGCAAATTTACATTATTTGCAAGTATTGATAGCAACATACATTATTTTATCTTTTTTTTAGAAAGCACAGATGTGATCCTATGATCTGGACAATCTACAATTATTGCAAAATCAGGAAGACAAACAGCCACATATACTTAAAACAAACATCTACTTTTGACTTCTTTGTACAAAATGGCTGTAAAAGAGTTTATATTAGCATTCAAATTATATTGTGTTGCCATTTGATCAGTTTTTACGGGAAATTTTATTCTGTTCACACACAGGACGCAAAAGTTAGTGGCAATAATAAATTCAGGAAATAAATAATTATTTTTGCTAAAAGAAAGAAAAAATATTATTGAACAGCGGAAAATATACCTCTTATGCATATTAATAAAAACACTAACTGGATAGTTAACTTTGAAAAGGATATTTTTACATATATGCTTGTAAAACTAGAATGGTGACAGTCCACAGACATAAGATATCACAGTCTGTGGACTTACCTAAAGTCATTATTTTTTTTACGTTTTACATTTTTTTTACACGGAACTATATCTAAAAGGTTTGTTTTTTACTCCTTTCATTCGAATTTTGCGTTAAAATTCTACTGAATGAACACAAATTGGTAGTGACTGCATATTGTACATTTTTTTTTCTTTCTATAATGACTTTCCTCCTATACTCTGTAGATTATCCCTGTAAAACGATTTGCCCGAACCCGAAGTCCTTTCGTAGTTATTTAAGGGGTCTCAGGACTCTTAAAGCTTTAAAAGTTTCGAAATTTTAATTTTTTTAGATGTTAAACTCCTATATTTTCTGAACATTTTGATATAATTGTTTCCTTGAAATTCCTATTAGAACTGAAGTTATTTATGGCTTTTACATTTATACACGTTCAATAGCTGAAGTGGCGTTTCGGAAACTTTGAAGCCATTTTTCTCCAAATGACGTTTTTAGACATCACGCGCACGATATCTCAAAAACTTATGAATATTTTTTCATGAAATTTTCAAAACATAGGTTTCATGTTAGTCTGTGTAAACTGAACCTAAAATTTCCTCTTTATTGATCAAAACAATACTTTTATAGGTGATTATACTGTTGAAATTTTCTTAATTTTGCATTAGCTAAATACAACTTTGTATTAAAATTATAAAAAAGCTGTAAATACAAATTTATTTAGGTTCAGGGTAATTATTATAATCTGAAGTATAAGTAAGTATCAAAATTTTCATTCTAGTTCCAACACTTATTTTGTAATTGTGCGCGTAAGCTGTTATGCCGATTTTTTGCTCAAAAAATGTCTAACAGTTTGAAGCCCCCTGTAAAGGCTAATTCTGCATCTTATAATTTTTTAAATACATGAAATGAAAGAACATACTTGTTTATTTTATTCCAATTAAAATTGTGTCTTAAAATCAAATACATTTTAAGATATTAAATGCTGAAAATGGTCAATTTTTTTCATTTTTTCCAATTTTAAGAGTCCCGAGACCCCGCCGGCTTACCCCCCCCCCCCCCCGCGGTTCAAATGACAACTTATATAGTCGTGAGCATCTTAAACGAAGGCTATATTTCAGTTTTAAAGATGATGACTTCAATGGGATTAACTAGTGAACCGTATACACATTCATTTGGAAAAAAAAAATACCCCGGTGGCAAGAGCCCCTATTTTGGAGCAAAAGTGGGCACAGATCCAGTAATACTTACTGTTTGAGGAAGAAGAGGGTGTCCTCTGTGTCTCTGGAATAGCGAACTGGATGTAAGTTGCATTAAACATGTTTTCATCACGTTTAAACATTTGTAAAACTATAAACGCATTTTACGCAAAATGACTTTTTTCAAACTGGGCGGGATCAGAACGCAAAAACTATTAAACCGATCTTACTATTTTTTTTAAATTAAAGGGAGCATAATTTATTGGAGCTCGGACCACTTTCAGCCATTTCTATAACAAATTAACATTTTTAAAAGCACGCCAAAGTGCGAAAAAAAGGGGTCAAACATAGGCCTTTTTTTTGAAATGGTTGCCACTTTGTTGATTTTAATTTTTTTTACCTTAAAGTACTTGAAGCTCCATAAAATTTTATCTACTTTCATAATCTTTAACGACAATTGGTTGCAGACGACTCTGGTGATCCCGCACCCGATTGCAAGTGAACGGCGCCCATGCTAGCACATCCACCCACGCAACTCGAGTCATGTCATCAATTTTTAATTGAAAAAATTTTGAAATGTTCTTCAAATGATAATTAATAACATGCATAAAAAAAAACCCGCGGCTAAATCTTTATTCCTATTCTAGAAAAAAAAAAAAAAAATGCTAAAACCCATCCTTTTTTGACCTTCTATATAAACAAATCTCCCCTTAATGTTCAAATCAGAGCAAAAATGTTATTATTTTATGCAGAGGAAAACATATTTCAAATTGTACGGAGAGGCATCTGTAATTTAGACATAAATGGAATATGCTGGATAGTAAAAGGGAGGCTTGCACTTTGTTGAGTTAAAAAAAAAAAAATACATAAATACTAATAATATTAAAGTAAATAAATAAATAAATAAGGATTTCTTTTCTTCACCATTGAAGTATGTATAATATGTGCCTGAAAGTATTTTGTTTTATTCAAAGTATTTAAGAAGTTACGGTCCTTTGAACAGAAGAGTGCGCCTTATGTAAAGCAGGTTGTTTGTTTTCTTTCAAACGCGTTTTCCTAAAACAATCTTATTCAACCCTTGATACAGCATACCTCTTGAACCTATCAATCGATTATAAAAAAAAGTGGGTAGCTGCGATCGAAGATCAACAAAGGGTTACGTTTAATGTGTCTTTTAAAACACTTTATCCTTAAATTAATAAATGAAAATAGTTAATTTATAATTATTAAATTCTTACATAAATGGCAGCACCATTACATTTAATTTAAAATAATTAAAAAATATGTTTTAATCAAATTAAAAATATTCAAGTAATTAAAGTATTTAAATAAAATAAAAAAAAATCCGAATATTTTTAAATTCATCAATTTCAAAAATTTAGCCCAGGTATAAATGAAAAATAATATTTTTAAAAGCAAAAAATTGTATAAAACATACTTAAAATGCTGAAATAATTCAGAAAAAATCCATATTAATTCTTTCAATTTTCAAAAACTCCTTAGATGGCGCCAAAAAAGAATGTTAACATATATTAAAGTGCGAAATAAAATAGGAAAAATACCTTTTAATTCCTCAATAATGCATATAGAAAACTTGAAAAATAATTATCCATAAGAAGTCTATTATTTCAAAAAATTGCCTGTAGATGGCAGCAGCAAACAAAAAATATTCCAGAGGAATCCAATATTTATTCCCCTGTATCGAATTAATTATTAAAAATGAGGAATTTTTTATGTTAAATATGGATTTGATTATATCATCTGACATGTTAAACATTGATTGTTACTAAATGTGCATTTTTAAAAAATATATAAGTAAATAATTCTCCGTATTTTTTTTTTTTTTTTATTGAAATTTCAAGTAAAAAAAAAAGAGAGGTTTTAAAAATTACCGCTACGCAAATATAATAATAATAATAATAATCCTTTAAAATAGCCAAAAAAGGGAATTTTCTTTTAATTAAATCCATCTGAAATGTTTTAAAGTTCCGCTTGGCAGATTCGAACCCGCAATCCACTGTGTGGGAGACGAACGCTTTACCACGGCGCTATCGTTGATCTGCGATATTTGCTGGATTCAAGATTATGTTTTGAAATAGAAAATGAACGAATTCATTTAGTTAAAATAATATAAGACTTTTTCAAAATTTTATGATTTTGGGTATGGCAGGAGGTATTCAGCTCTAAGTAAAAAAAAAAAAAAAAAAAAAAAAAAAAAAAAAAAAAAAAAAAAATCAAGTCTGTAACTTAAATAGTTTCCAAGTGCGAGCACGTGACGGACAGACAGAGAAGCGAGACTAGAAAGGTTTCGTGAGATGAACGAAATACTAAAAAATAACAGTTTTCGGAGGCCATGAATCTACTATTTAATGTTAAAAAAGTTAAATATTTTTTCCAAGACTTTAAAGTTGGAAAAAAAAAAATCTCGAAATCCGTTGGTCGATTTTCAAACAAGCGTCATTTTGTTTTCCGTGGGTCAGTTTCAATGAAAACACGTTCATGGCGCCGCAAATTTAATTGTCTTTTGTCTTTCTTAACTTATGTCGTTTTCGTATTTCAGATGGCTGTACGAGACAGAGGCGCGCCAGCAGTATCCGTCGCTTGTGTGCAGAACTTCACTTGGCGCCCCATATCCCTAAACCCCCCCCCCCCTCCAAAAAAAAACCGCCTTATAATTTTTTTCAATAATTATAAATGCATACCTGCCAAACCAACCTTCCGGGTGTTTTCTCCAATTCAAATAAAGAAATTTTGAACCTGAAAACTTATTTAATGAAATGTGCCTTGTTTCTATAGGGTTCTTTTTTATTTCATTTATTAAATTAAATTTCTGGTTCAAAATATTTTTGTTTGACTTTAAAAATAAGGAATGTTGGCAGCTATGTAAATAACAGGCATCCTTAAAAGGTGGGTGCTTCAGTTGCTTGCTCCCTTCCCACAAAATGGCATACCTCCTAAGAAATTAGCTTCTATTACCATCTGTCCCTGAATTTTTAAGAGTTCGTCTTTATTTATATTTGTAGGGACCGCCGCTTTAATTGGACCGTTGCCATTCTGCCGTTAATAACAGGAAGAGACTCCATCTACCGCTGAAATCATACTCATCAGAATGACATCACTCATGATTAGAAGAAGCAACCGCCTACCACGTTCTGTTTTCAGACAATTTAAAAAACCTAAAGTTAGCTGTTTTGATCTAATTTTTTCCTACTAAACGTAAGTGAATATTTTAAAACTAAGGTAAGTTGTTATGTTTTCATATACAATATACATATATGAATTCATCTGTTTATTGCGCATATTTTTCACGCGGATTTGTTTGATTTCGTTTTTGTTCTTAGTCTTGAAATTAACTGTTTTAAAAAATGGCGCAGTTGCCGTAATTGGGCCAATTTCAGTTGCTTAAATGGGACCAGATATGCGATCATAAATATGAAAAGTAAGTAATGAATTTCGAGGACGGTAAGCTTTGTACACCATTTTTTTTTAAAATATTTTATAATGGAATACTATCTCCATGCAAGTTTTTTTTTTTTTTGTATATCTGGATTAATTTTTTTATACAGTTTAGGCCTATATAAACATAAAAATATTTTTACATGTCTATGCAATAAATTTTGTTTGCAATGTCTTTTATCTTGTATGTAATTGTATTTATTTTCTTTGAATTCTTTATTCCTACGGCATATTTGATTTACAGAGTTAAATTCAAACATATTCCTCCTGCAGGATATTTGTGATGGAAGAATTTTTACAGTTCTGGAGTGTGGAACTATACTTTTTTGCCATTAAAACGCATAAAATCGCAAAGAAAATGTTGAAAAAGACGTAGACAAACTGTCTGGAAGAAAAACACCTGTGACAGCAAAAGCTGTTAAAGATATAGGAAAGAAAAAGCAGGCAGTAAGTTGTGAAGACATTGACCAGCAACAAGACTGCACCTACAAATCCTCCCCAAAAGCAAAAAAATCATTAGAAATGTTATTTCCCTTGCTAAATTCAGTTAAATCAAAGTACAGAGGTAGACAAAAAGCAGTTGTGTTAACATCATCGCCGTATAAACTAAACCTTGAAATGAAATAGAAAAAAAAAAAAGACAAAAAGGTAGCTTTCACAGCACAAAAGCAGTTAGAACATCGAGTTTTAAAAAAATAGACGTTATGCAATTAGCAAGAAAATGATGGAAGAGAAGAACTACAAACATAATGTAAAGAAAACTTCTGTTAAAAAAAAAGTCTGATAATTCAGAATGTAAAAAGAAAAATCTAGACAGTGTATTGGTTTTGCCCAATTTGTAAGAAAAATAAAATAGCAGAAATGATTCAGTGTTCAGATTGCCATATACGGTTACATGTTGTGTGCGCTGGAAAACAAAATTCATGTATAAGTTTTGGATCACTCCTTACATGATATTCATGTAACTAACAATTAGTTCCATAATTTCTATTCTTAATTATTGATAAGTTTGATTTATATTTTGAATACATGTTGATTTAAAACAATTACTCTTATTTTCAGATATTTGATTTCATTATATTTCATTGCTGTTATTTTGTTTTATTGTTTCATTAATCACTAACTTTGCTTTTAATAAAATTAGTTATATTCCCTAGTCATTAAAACAACCTGATATTATTTCTTCCAATTTAGGGGACTGGCGGTCCAACTTAGGCGACCAGTTGCTGAATTTGGACCACTTTTGACAAAATTTTCAAATTAAAATAAAATTTAAGATTTTCAAAAAGAAATTGATCTAAAGATTTATTTAGTTAGTAGATGAATAGATTGACCCCGTGTAGTGATGTTTTGTAGATATTCCAAAAATTAAGTGAGTTACACCTGAAAATAAGTGAAGTGGTCCAAATTCGGCTACTCTCCCCTACTTAAAATTGTTCAAATAAATTTTAATTTAGAAATATAAATGTGTTTAAATAATCAATGGTAGTACCATGACACGAAGAAATGGGTGCTCGTAATACGGTAGATATACATAAAGGTAGAAAGATATTTTCTCAAATTATGGAGCGCGTTATAATTTTTTATACTAAGATGCACTTTAAACAATTACCACACGTAAATTATAATTAGGGGTGCATTTTTAAATGTTTCCCCAGTCTTGGAACGACTGATTTTATATTAGCAAATATAAAACCGCTATGCTGGCTATATAACAATTGTCAAAACATATCTTAACCTTGTCACATGCTTAACCCTTCCTTCTTCGTCGGATTATTTTATTTTTTGAATTTTCATATTTTTTTGTTGCTGAAATTAATATTATGTTCTATCCCGATCACGAAAACGCAAAATATTTTTGTCATTAAGCAAGTAAGCAGCATTATCCTAGGTCATATAGTTTTACAGAAAATCGCACTTTTCCGTTATACATAAACTTTACTTTGCAAGCGATCAGTGGGGAAAATTGGGGGGAGTTCGAGGTACTCATTGACACGAAATCATCCAAGGATTGTTGATAATAATTTTCGAAAAGGATTGTGGATAATTAGCCGAGATATTAATTTAAAACCTTTCTAGAGAAAAGCAGCACAGACCAAGGCGGCGATGCAACTTTGCGACATCTTTCAAAGCGCACTTGGCACAATGTCAACTTTAAACTTTCTACAAGGTCTTTGTTTTAGGTAATGCGAATCATAACGATAAATAATCACCCTTTTTCATTCCAATTGAATTCAATTATTGAAAAATATTTAATAGAATAATTCCAAGTTTTTTTACAAAGTCTTGTTATTATTCGTTTAACAATGCTTAAATTTATTGTACGGAATTTTTTGTACGTGAGTGAAACTCGCACTCGACCGATTATTCTTTGTTCGAAGCAAATTTGATAAATACAATTGAAATTTCCATGAAACGTAATTCAGTTTGAGGTTGTTCTCAAAAATATTTTTACCTGCTGAACAGCATGAAACTTTCTTACATGTTCATGGGTTAGTTTTTATGCGTAAAAGAATAAAATGATAGGCATGACTATTAAATTGGTTTGGAATCGAATGGCGCTTTTCATTTTTCTTAACCATTGCATTTTAAATTATATCCTGTTTTATTTATTTATTGTTTCAGTTATATGTAGCCAATTGATTTGTGCTTTTTTCGGCAATTTACTTTTACATAGGAACCGTGCGTAACCTGGGGCTTATGTTTCTTTATCATTGTGCAATATAATATACTACCCTTTTATACACTGGCCTCCAAAAGTTAAGGTACAGGGACCGGATGCTTTCGATTGTACAGTCGTGGAAAAAAAAAAGTAAACACCCCTTACTAACTCTGCAAAAAATTATCGTAGAAGAAAGTTACTGGTACCGAACGATTGGAAATAAAGTCTACTTTTAAATGATGTATATAAAATTTGTTTAGGTGGCCATCTACATATTAAAACGAACCCAAACTTTGTTTTTTTCAATGGCAGTACACAATTCTGACAGCATAAATGAACTCTACATCCTTCAATTAGCCTAAAAACGAATTTTTTCAATTCGTACCATAAGTTTCCGAGAAATTAATTATTTTAAAACGAGCGTATTTTAAGGGCTGTATCCAAATTGAAGTTCCGTACTCGATTGTAAACCGAGAGAGCCCGTTTCTTGATCAAGGCACCTTAAGTGCTACTCAAGGAGTCAATGAAGCCTGTTAGATTATAGTACAGCAGAATAAATTTCAAAATGTCTACTCACTTCCATCATAGACGGCCCCTTAAACCATCATTTTGCCGTTTTTTAAGCATAATTTGAAAACTACTTGGAAGAAAAATGTGAAATTTTGGTTTTCCATAAAGCAGGACTTAATAAATCTAAATCCATAAAAAAAATTGTAGGTTGCAATTCATAATTTTTTCGAATATTAATTTCATAATTCATATCATAAAATTATAAAAATTGCAAATTCAGCGTATTTATGTTTGGGTATATTAGTATTATTGCTACAAAAAAAAAAAAAAAAAAAAAAAAAAAATTAGCACATTAGGAGCATAATTTCAGGAGATATAAATAAAAATATGAAAATGTAATTTAACATTAGAAGCACTAAATTTTGAATGTTTATAATTCAAAAAGTTATCATTCAAATGACTTGAAATTTGGTGCCTAGGCATAGTTTTAACCGAAGATTTAAAATATCTCGTTGAAATTGGGTATTGCCATTGAAAAAAATGAAGTTTGGATTCGTTTTAATATGTAGATGACCCCTAAGAAAATTTTATATACATCATTTAAAAGTAGACTTTATTTCCAATCGTCCGGTACCAGTAAGTTTCGTCTACGATGATTTGTTGAGGAGTTAGTAGGGGGTGTTTACTTTTTTTTTCCACGACTGTACATTGCTTGTCAAATATCTACGAAAATTATTGGCGAATTGTTCTTGAACTTCTGGGATGTAAAGAACATGTTTGATTTCATATTTTTCGGTGAAGATTTAGTCGAGAGGACAATTGGGGGGTTAATAATAAATTTAATAATAAAATAATATTTGCGATCACCTATGTAACAGAAAAGGCTGGAAATGGTTTGTCACTGTGGTAAATAACTATTTGGGTCCTCTTCAATGTTTGTATGCATTTGTGTAAGCATAGCACTCATATTCGTGAAGATGTTAACGTTTTTGTGAAAAATTCTAAAGTTTTTTGCTTTAAAGTTATAGCATACAGAGTTTTCAACCAAATTTAACACAACTTTCCGAAAACTTGACAAAGAATAGTAGCAACAGTATACTGCAATTAAAACATGGCTATATTGAATATTTGATGAGATATGGGCATTTTTATGAAATAATTTTTAACTGCGCATGCGTGGAAGATTTCAAAATTTTTGTTTCATAATTTGGTAGTCAGCTATTCTGGGCAACTTCTATAAAAATTCCAGTCAAATATCGCGAAAATTCACAAAGATAGGGGCGATATAGTGAGTTGCTTTCTAAAAATAGCTGTATTATAAGGGATTTCCCACAATTTTTCAATAAGCTCACTATATTTTTCTGAGTTTTCACAATACTTTCCATATAAGTCCATTCTTCAGCATATAAATATTAATTTCTGTAAATTTCATTCAGCTTTTCTTAAAAGTGCATACTGCGAATCCTTTTTTGTGTTAACACTATTTCCGAACAATAATCCTTACCATATTTAATCGAAGAATTCTGCAATTAGTTAACATTAAAATTAGACAAAGATTACTATTCAGAAGGAGTGATAACTAAAAAGTGGAATAGTTGACAGCTAAGTATATGCTGATAGATATATTTTATTTTTTTATTTTGCGAAAGAAAAATCAAATGCTTTAAATTTTGCAAATAATGTCAGAAATATAAATATGCAGATTGGAGTGACAGGGGAACGGTACGGTTGTTAGTGCCGGTACCGCAGAATACTAGGTCTCCGGTACTTTTTTGTTAGAAATAAGCCCTGATCGTCAGTATGTGTATCGCTACCATCGCTACCTATCGCTACTACAGTAAGATAGAAGTGTTACATATTTTCAACCATTTGAATAATGGAGTCCATCCATATTTGCCACCAGCTGTAGTACGCACCTTGCTTGCGGAAAGCTTGGACAGGCCTGATCTTGGGATGCCAAACACGGCATTCGCGGTTGCCCTTCCGAATTTTTAAAGTTTTTAGCTTTTTTTAATGTATTTCACTCGCTTAGCGGCGCCCTTAAACATTCCGTGGCGCCCTTCGACAGTGACCTTTCGACTGTTATCTTTCGACAACATGACGCCTTTCGGCTTGAGACTCCCTCCACCACCCCTCCTGAAACTACGCCACTGAAAAACATCTGCAATTTTTACATATTTTAAAAATAAAAATGAATTCAGAAATGTGTCAGAAATCAATCACATTCGATTTTTATAAATTTAAATTGGATAAAAGTTTTTCAAATATTTCAGCTTCGCCTAAAATATTTGGCGCCTTTACTATTCTGGCGCCTGTGTGCGGTGCACACTTTGCACACTGGGTTGGCACGCCCCTGGTACGAGACACAATCTTGTATCGCGCTAAATCAACCACGCTGCACGCACGCGTTTTAAAATAAGAATACTTGCCGCTAGTTTTTATATTTTTTGCACATAAAAAATTGCGAAAATAGACAAACATATACTACTTGTTTAAGTGTAAAAAGTCCGGTTTCGCTTATTTGAGCCTTCATTGAGACCAAAAACAGTCTTTAAAAGCGCTTATTTTTGGGCTTATAAGGTAAAATCTTCCTTAAATACAATTGAATCGGTCATTTCAAAAGCAACATAGGCCAAGTATTTTCCAAACATACGAGGGTGGTTCAATAATTATTGTCCCTAGTGTATATAAAATATTTGTACTGCGATGTTTGTTGTGGAATCTCGAAGCCTAATGTCTTAGATGCCTATATGCTCAATTTCAGAACCGTAGCTGCTATATTCCCATAGTTTTGGAAGGAGTGAAAGGGGGGTAGTGGGGGTGAAAGACTGATTTTTAGCTTATGGGGCTAGATTTGTGACAGTGGATGAGACGTAACTACTGTCGTTTGGACTCGGGATCATAGTGATGTAGCCACATCTCATCCACTGTCCAAATGTAGCCTCATAAGCTCCGAACCAGCATTTCACCCTCACCCCCCTCCTTAACCCCCCCCCCCAAAATAGGTCTTTAAAACTTCACCCCTCCCTCCAAAACTATGCTAATATAGCAGCTACGGTTCTGAAATTGAGCATATAGGCATTTTAAGAGATTAGGCTTCGATATTCCACATCAACTATCGCAGTACAAATATTTTATATACATTATGGACAATAATTATTGAACCACCCACGCAAGTCAGGAAAAGTTTTTCTGTTATTCTTCTTTTTGTTATTCATGAATTATAAAAAATATTCAATATTTACAAACTTTGAAGTCCAAACTCCATAATCATCCCAAAAATAATCGATAAAAATTCGTTTACTTATGAATAATACAGTTTTTATTTTTAATTTCGGAAAAAATCTGATTCTGTGACTTATGTGGTTTTTGTAATGACCGATTCAATTTCAGCGACTTTCAAAATTGAGAGTATGTGTATTTTATATCTGAGTTGAAGTGAGCAGAGTGGTTTCAAAAACTACATCATTCCCAGATTTAAAATTTTTCAGGATCAATAAATTGTGCTACTCACAAATGCTAACTAGTTTAAGAACTTTTCTATGCTCACTATATTTCGTAAATCTTTAAATATGTATTTTGGTTATCAGTTATTTGTTGCATAAGAATTAAAATTAGAAGAAAAAAAAACTTTCTAAAAAGTTTCCCTTATGTTGTTTTTGCAGTCAATGGTATTTAGCTTTGGCAAATGCTAGAAAGAGAAAAAAAGGTTAATCATATTTTTATTATGTACTAGCTGACCTGCCCGGCGTTGCCCGGTCCCGGGATAATAACTTTAAATAAACCTCAAATTTGCATGACTTTTTCATCTTTAACTCCATTTTGCCTGAATTTATATTTTTAAATGAAAAAAATCGCGAAAAAATATTGAATTGAAAGTATATACTATTTGATATTTTATTTTCCATGTAATTTGATTTTTGGAGTCTATGCGTACCAAAAGCGAGCGAAACCGCGACTAAACACTCGGGTTTTTACTGATTTCGACCAAATTTTCACATATTTTACTTTGTAAATAATATTTCTACCCATCCGAACGTTTCAAACTTTTTGCAGGTGATGTAAATCTGGTTTATTGAGATGTTCTAAAAAGATTGTGTTACAATACTGACATTTAGTTACTTTTAGAGTAGAAAAAATATCGTCTCCGTGAGGCGCGACGTGACATGTGTTCGCCGATATATTTGAAAGGGTTGAAAATCATATTTGTTAAAACCGATTGCGCCATCAGTTAGAAGAAGGTTTTAGCTTTAAAAGCATACTTTTGGTTTGTCGGTACCTCTAAAATTTCGCCCTGTAGGGGTGTTGCCAAAAGGGGGAAAAATGGTTTTCAGAAAAACGACCCTTTTTGAAATTTTTTTTCGAAGGGTTAACTGCAATATTTTTTGGAATCGATTGCGGCATTTTAGACGTAAGAGTAAGATCTTTTAGAATATGCCTTCCGTTTTTAACTTTACTAAGCGGTTTGGCCAATGGAAGTTAATAAATACTAACAAAATACCTCCCAAATTGTTTTCTTTCCGATCTTCGTTTTCTCGCGATGCGTAAATAGGGCATCTGCACATGTGCGAGCACTTTTTCCTCTAGAAAGAACAGAGATGAGCTTTTAATAAGAGCTCTTTGCAATTTTAAATTAATAACTCCGCTAATTATTAGAAATTTAAAATTTTGAGTCTCAGGTGCACCAGGAGAGGCCTTGGGCTAACATCTCACAAATTTTCAACCTTGTACGTGCCACAGATTTTGCTAGCGATCGCAGACAGACAGGCACACATACACACACAGACAGAGCGAAACTTTCTTTTATTAGTATATATTTCACAAAATAAACGTAACTGATTTACGTCTGCATTTTACGGATTGATATTAAGTGTAGGGTGTCAAAATTCAGATTTTGAATACCACAATTTTTAAATAATAATGTTCGTCTTATTAAATCACGGAATTCGGCGATTAAATAAATCGAATGTTATTATTTGGAACTAAAAATATTCAAAATTCGTAAACTTGGCGCCTATTCATATGACTAGGGGGTAGTTCATAATAAGCTCCACTAAAGCTCATGTGAGAGTAGCTGATACTAAAGTGAAGTAAAATTTAAAGGTTTACATCCCTGTTGACAGAATGAGATCATTCCCGCCGTTTCTGCTTCACGGGTGACACCCTTGCTCGGGCATATTAAATTCCTTATCAGTTAAAACTGACAAGCAGTTTTTTTAGTGCCTGTGAATATTCTTCGTTTCTATCAGATGAAATCAAGGTAAGTCATTGTTCTTAATCAATAATTGTTAAGTTATAATTACTCTAACAGAATATCCTAAGTTTTTGCTCCAACTCGTTTTCAAAGATCTACAGAATCATGCTCATAATTTTTCCACATTTTTTGTGATATGGGGTAATAAGAACAGTTTTTTTAAGTGATTTGGTTCCGCATTAGATCGTATTAAGCCTCGTATGAAGTTATTACTGTTTGTACAGTTGAAACTTTAATTTTCCCCAGGAATTTTTGTTCAGTATTGAAAGTTTAATACGTCTAAATATCAGAAAATAAACCGGTAATCATTATATGCTTCCCCTTGGTTCATTTGGAAAGAATTTCGTTTTAACCCTTAAGTGCGCGATTTTTTATTTTGTTTCGAAAAAATTATATATGATTCTCTGAAAGATTTATTACACAGGAAAAATAATGAAAAAAATCAGAGATACATTTTTCATATAATACGCCAATATTTTCTTCTGTTGCACATCTGCAATACAAGTAAAAACTACTGTCGTGTGGCTGTTTTATGCTAAAATATTGCAAATTAATAAATATTTTAATAAGTATGTCTCCGAATACCTTACTTTATATAATTATTTATTTTATAAAACTTAACCTTTAACCCTTTAATTCCCATGATAGAATACGTTCTAGAAATTACGTAGTTCAGAGAATCTGACTTTACACCAGAAAGTTTCAATGGTTAATTTTGCTTTATTTAAAAACGAAATGTCTGTTATTAGTTAAAGCTAATATTGCTATTTTTATTTTCTGGTGTGAATTAGGCATATACGAATAAATAAATCTATTAAATTTAAAACACTGTTGTTTGCATATATGCAAAGCTGCGCACTAAAGGGTTAGAATATAAGGCAGCGGGGGCCCCGACCTTAAATTCGTTTGGAAAGATTTTCGTTTAAAAATATAAATTCAAAACAGATCACCCAAAAGTGCGTAACATGCCCGGTATACGCGGCTGAAACTCCTAACTCCAGGCTCGTTTGGATAGATTTTTATTTAAAAACATAAAATCATACAAATTGAGGTTGTATGTTACCGAAGGCACAGTGGGGCTCCCAACATCAAGTTCGTTGTGAAAGATTTTCTTTTAAAAATTTCATCATTCAATACTAATTTCAGGTATATTGAATGTTATTATCATGGACACGGGCAACGTTGCACAGTAGGACGAAATGGCTGAAATCCGCGACATTGACCAAAATTACAAAATATGTATATGATTAAAAAAACTAGATGAATGTGTTCTATACATTTCAGAGTTTTATGAGAAATCAAGGAACAGGACAAAAATACAACATTTACCTTGAATAAACCTGTCAATGTTATGGAATCTTGCATAATTTTGAGGTTTTGTCAGATTGTTTAGTTGGAGCTAAGTTAGATATTTCCTTTTCAAAAATTATCAAATGTTTTTTTTTGTTGTTGTTGTTGTTCTATGTCATTCAATGAAATACAATTCAATTGTAAAACGTGCTTTTTTTTTTTTTTAGCTTTTTTTAATCTTTTGTTTATAAAAATAAGTGTTTTTAAATGTAATTTTTGCTGCGATTTAAAAAAATTCCAAATTGTTCAGGAAATCGGATTTTATTCTTATTTTCCTTAGGTGTTGGGTGATGGAAATTCATACTAATCACATCCGCCGCGATCCGCTCTGGTTGGCCCCCAATTATATATCTTAACGTCCTTATCACGTTCCAAGTTTATTTTGTAGTCGAAATTTGAAAATACCAGCTTTAAACATCAAAGTCTTGATTTGCTCCATTTTCTCATACAAATTTCCCAATTGATTTCAGAGGTTCGTATTCCTCTCCTTTAACAACATAAAGTTATCAAGTATACAGGGTGCAAAGGAAAGTCCCTTTAACCTGAAATTACTTGCGAACGAGAGAGCTACAGCTATACAAGTGAGGTAACGGTATAGTAAAGCGACTATGACCGACCTAATGCAAAAGACAGCAGCGCGCCCTAGTGGCGAAATTTGGAAGATAGCCATTGCAACTTGAAAACGAAAAGAGATAGAGCAAAATTTCCAATTAGAAAGTTTTAGAGCATCAATTAATTCGCTTAGAAACGACATTTGGTTCACACGTATAAGATAAATCGTTGCCTGTATACCCAAAAATGTCCGAAATCGATGAACGACGATTCTACTTTGCATATTCACATTCCGGAAATGTAGCAGTGCACAGTTGCAGATTGTGACGTTGTACTGTGCTGTAATGTCTGTAAAAATTTAATTTCCAATGCATTTAAAATTTTAGATCAACTAAACTTTTCGTAAACTGATGTAATAATTGACTGACACCAGAATATTCAAACGACCTTCTTAGGAAATAAAAACCCGCTAATTTGCAATTTCATTACAAAAGCAAAATTTTATTAAAATATTCTTGGTGCCATTTGTCAGTTTTGGAATTAAAATTAGGTTGCTAGACCGTCTAGCCACCGCCCTTGAAAGGGTAAAATCTATGTCGTCGTATTGAAGAGGCTTGCAATAGGCTTTCCATGCTGATAAATGTGCATGCAGAATTTCTCTCACGAATACAAACGTGTATCGTGAGCAATGGCGAACTTTTCGAACATACTGAATATTAACTTTTCATCACTGTGAGACAGTTTGTTTTTTTGTGTGATGTCATCAAAATGTATTGAGATAAGTACGTACTTATACCATAAATTGTGCGTATTTCTTTATACTTCTGGCTATTCCATTCAAACGCTTACACAAAATGGAGTGCATCGATTTCGGACATTTTTGGGTATACAGGCGATGATTTATCTTATCCATGTAAACCAAATGTCGTTTCGTACTAATTAATTGATGTTCTAAAACTTTCTAATTGGAAATTTTTCTCTATCTCTTTTCGTTTTCGATTTGCAATGGCTATCTTTCAAATTTTGCCACTAGGGGCGCTGCTGTCGTTTGCATTAAATTGGGCGTAGTTGCTTTACTATACCGTTACCTCACTTACATAGCTGTAGCTCTCTCCGTTCGCAAGTATTTTCAGGTTAAAGGGACTTTCCTATGCACCCTGTATATAAAGTCATTTCGACGTTTATTACACGCTCTACATTAATGTTCATGAAAACACGCCTTTCGTCTTACTATACGCCGTCGGGTCAGCTATGTAAAGGTCTGCACGGGCCGAAATTTCCAGGGCCAGACCCGGCCCGTTCAAAAATCTGTGAAATCATACCCGGCCCGCGCAAAAATAAATGAAATGAGGCCCGGCCCAACCCGACTGAGTTAATTTCTACAAAAAATCCCGATTTATCTTAAAATACAATTAATATTTTTTTAATACATGCTGCATACATATGTATGGGAAAATTTCAGATTACTATAAGTTCGCAAGCCATGGGATACAGAATAGCAGAACATTTCAAAAAAGACATTTAAAAAATTAATGTAGTTCATGTAGTTCAGAATAAAAGAAAATAGATAGTTAAAAAGAAACCTGTTAAAAAGAAACAGCATCAATGCTGTTAAAAAAAGAAATAGATTTTTCAAAATATTTCTCTATAATTTATTAAAACATTTTCAAAGAGATTCCGTTAATAGAGGTTTATTATCGCAATTACTATTTTTACAAAAAAAAAAAAAAAAAAAAAAAAAAAAAAAGAAAAGAAAAGAAAAAAAAAAAAAAAAGAAAACTGTTTGCCCGACAGGTCGTGAGATCAATTAAGTCCAGTTCCATTCGGGCCGGCCCAAGCATGTAGAATAAAATGTAAGTCTGATCCCGGCATAGTCCTAGTCTGCTGAAAAAATTAAGCCCGGACTCAGACACGATGTAACCGCCCGATGCCGATCTCTACGCTGGACATCTTATATTTCTATATTGATGTTGTCAAGCTAGCATTGGCTTGTGCAGCGAATATATACTTATTCTCATCCCAGTCACGTCCATTGAAAATTTTTCATATTTTATTGACATTTATAAAATTTTATCGTACCTATCGGACCGATTTTTTTTATAGGCGCGGCTGGCCCGTTTTATTTCTTTTCGGTCCGGCCCGACCCATTTACTTTTTTTATCGCCCCGGCCGTTAAAATGTTACCTTCATTCTGCCATCCGTTTGAAAAATTGTCCTGATTTTTCCGGGCCGGATACTGGCCAGGACCGGGACAGTGCAGACCTCTAATGGTAGAATAATAGGTTTATGAACTTGATGTTGAACAAAAGTTGTGTATGGACATTATATTTTTCTCTATTGTACCATCCCGACACAAAAATAGATATTTATAATTACTTCGTAGTCTTTGGGAAAATTATGAACATTTCGGGAAATTGTAAACAGGCAATTTTAAGTACTTAATTAACATCCCACAACAACAGTAACTAATTATAATTGAAGTACAGGGGTGAAACAATAGCTTTATGGCGGTTTTACAAGATTTTACATGTATTATGTAATCTTTAAAGCTGCCAGAAGTTGAAACTAGCAAATGTTCTCAATTACTCCAATTGACGCTATATCACAATATCAGACGTCATCTTTTTCAGTAGTCAAAGTAAAATAAGTGTCTGCCAAAGTATTATGCTTTTTTTTTTAAAAAAAAGATTAAATGTAGATGCTAACCGTTGCTATAGTTAATTATACAAGCTTTCAGTGATTTACTTTTTATTTCACTTCCGTTCACTAACGTTATCCTAATTTATGTAATATGAAATTAACATTTAAAAACGATACGTATTTAAACCTAAAAAAATATAACCTAACAAAATATTAATAGAAATCTATATCCAGCAGCTTCAAATATGCGAATGCAAAGTTTAAGCTCATTCCGCCTGGTACTTTTTGACTTATACTTAAAAAACTACAAGCATTGCAATTTTTTTTCCAGCTATTAAAAATGAATTTAAGATCACGAGAGTTAGGGACCTGAAACACTAGGAATTTTGTTAATAATCGGCGGCCAGATTTAAACATATTGCTGCAGAAGGAATGCCTTTAAAGCGAACCTTTTGAAAGAAAAGTGACCCGAATTATTGTTCTCGCATAAAAGAAAAATCACGTAAGAGTTCATTTGTAAAGTCCGTGCTGTTTCGAATCCGCGAACATCGCCCCAGGCTCTTTATTTTGTGGCCAGCATGCTAACCACTCGGCGTTTGTTTCCAGCTAATATTCCATAGTAAAATTAAAACTTCATCAATAAATAAATAAACTAATGTATCTACTTAAAAAAAAAATAATAACAGACTTGCAATCGAACTATTAAATCTCTGAAATGATCTGAATAAAAAAGACTACTAAATAGCGAGATCTTTGGCAATTTTTTTGGCTGTTAACCCCTGACTTGCTACTAATACGTTAGTATCGCTTTAAAAATTTTCAAAAGCTTATTTTATTACCTTAATGATATTTTTTATATGCAAATGATTTTTGGTGTTGTTAGTGGGCAATCTAAAAAAGGGGATATTAAATGTAAAAAATCTATTAGAGTTTCCTTTAAAAAAATGGTTTTCTCTTACGTTCTGTAACCCAGGATGCCCGAGTTGGATCCGCTAGTTAATAATAATAGATATAATTTTAAAACACAACCTTCTATTACCATGGCAAAATACGTTTAAAGAAAAATGTAATTTCTAACATTGTTTTGCACCAACGGGAGAATCTTTAACCCCTTAACCCACAATGACGGGCATAGCCCGCGTACGATGATCGAGCCAAATGTAAATTCTTCTTACCACTAAAATTTCGCAGTAAATATGGTTTAATTTAATCGTCGAAATTCCATGATTAAACAAGGCGAAAATCTCTATTAAATTTTAGTGGTAGCTATGGATTTGCCAAACCGTGGAGCTGTTAGACGTAAATCGTAGGTTAAGGGGTTAACAGGATTGAGCCATGCTAATTCTAGTCTCAAATCGCTCCCTATGCGATGTTTAATACACTGGGTTGCAAAATGATATGAACACCCAGTTTTTCAAGCATAAAAAAGAAGAAAATGTTACAAAACAGACTGAAGTCTAATTAATGCTAGAAACAGAACAAATCGTTTTATTTTATAACAAAATATAATTGCAACAGTGATTTATACATAAAATAAACTGCATTTTTCCATTTTGAGGTGTTTCATAATGATATGAACATTGGCCAAAAGTATAAATTAATAGCCAGTATATGCATCAGATCTTTTAATTAATGTAAAAACGCGATCAGGCATGGAGTGGACCAAGCTTTTTAATATATTTTGATCGATTTCATTCCAGTGGAAGATGATAGCAACTTTTAATTCTGAAATTGTGGCATATTGTTTTCCATTTGCGTAAGCAGCTCTAACCAGTAGGCTCCATACATTTTCCATTGAATTTAAATCAGGAAAAACAGATGGCCATGGAATTACATGTACACCATTATTAAAAAAACATTCCAAAGTGCTGTTTGCCGTGTGGATGGATGCATTGTCTTGTTGGAGCATCCAGAAAGGTCCGCCAATTTCCTCAGCGATTGGCTGCAAGTTTTCTTCAAGTAGATCTTGGCAGGTTAATGCACTTATTCTGCGAGAGGAAAACACAACGTTGATCTTGTACCATGAAATCCAAACGCAGCCCAAAACCATGAGCAAACCTCCACCCTGCTGCCGTTTTGAAAACGTTTCTGGTTTCTTGCGCAGATCGTGCCAATAATAAGAAAATCCATCCGGACCATGTAAATTGAATTTTTTTTCATCGGAAAATATTACACTTTCATATTCTGACTTCCAGGACATGTGACCTTTTGCCTAGTCTAGGCGATTCTGCTGATGCATTTTAGTCATATGTGGTTGGGGCTTTCTTTTCTTGTACCTCATCATCTTAGAGCTCTTGACTACGCTGGACAAGGTACTTTTCGGCACTGCTATCAGTGGATCTCTTGAAAGTTTGCCTAAAGTTGTTTTTTCATTGCTCATTCTTTTTATAATGGCTCTAAGAAAAATTAATATTGCGCCTGATCTTTTCATTTTTTTTTTTCTATAGCTCTGTCCGAAAGTCCTTGATCCTTAAAAGCAGCAATTTTCCCTTTCTCAAAACTATTTAAAGCACTTTTACGACCCATACTTCTAGAACTCACTTTGCGATCAGGTTTGGAAATTTACTAGTCTGCGAAGTATCTTTACATGCTAAATTAATGTGCATATTTCGGTTTCTTCTTCTCGGAGTGGCATTTAATATTCCTGTACAGTTTCTATGCTCATTTAGTGATAATTTCGATCAATGTTCATATCATTTTGTACACCATTTTTTTTTAGATAATTTATATTTTCAATGAATTTAAAGTTTGATATTTCTTTTACAGCTATGTATTATGTAAAATTACTGTATTTGTCTCGAGAATGGAGTTTTCTGATAATTATTTATAAATTGTTGCGATGATATCACAAAATTACTAGGTGTTCATATCATTATGAAAACACCGTCTTGTCACGAAATTGTTTATCTAGAATCCTTCATGATTTTTTCTTTAACCTCTTGAGACCTGAAGTTAAAATAACACTACAAATACACATTCGTTACTTTTGTACTAACAAAGGGACACTATAGATGACAGCAAGAGCCTTTTTTCTGAAATTGATACTTTAGGGGACTAGTCATTTAGGTTCATAAATATAGATCTAAAATGACTAGCCATCTTAAAATATAAATTTAATAATCAATAACCTAAAATCCCGCAGTAACAAATTTAAAGGCTTTAAACAAGTAAATGATCAACAAATCCTGAAAAAAAAGTGTATTGTGTTTTGGTTGTATTATTGTATTGGTTTGTATGGTTTAAGTATGGTTAAAGTGTATTGGTTTAAGTTAAATAATTATGAAAGTTTCTTACTTTCTTGGCCATACTGTCTTGGAGGCATATTTTGCAAACTCATATGCAAATAGCATTTATTTTATGAGGAAATAAGCATCATTGCTGTTATTTATTAGTTTTGTTCCAAAGCAAAAACATTCAGCTATGTAAAAGTAAAGTAAAAATGTAAAAAAAAATCAAACAATTTAGCTTTTATGAAAAAAGAATAAAGGTCCGCATTTGTGTACCTCAGGTCTCGAGGTTAGATGCATATTTTCTTTTAATTGTAATATATTTAATCAAGATACAATTTATTTTAATAAGAAAATAAAGTTAAGATGCTACTTCAGTCAGGCGAAAACACCCGTTCGCTAATGTTAATCCTATGGAAGAAATTCTTTGAAATATCTGGCTTGCATTTCAATATTTTTAAACGATTTTTTTGCATTGGCTAGCTGACATCGAGTTGTACAAAGGCCTTTTTTTACCTTTTCGATGTTGTTTACGGGTTTTTTTTAATAGGATACTTTTATTTTCGGAACCGGTTTCGAAAGTGAAAGTATTCTCATTTAAAAAACAAGCAAAGAAAATTTAAAAAGTAAAAAACGGCCTTTGTACAGATCGATCTCAGCTATTCAATGCAAAAAAATCATTTAAAAATAGTGAGATGCAAGCGAGATATTTAAATTTTTTCTTCCATAGCATTAACATTGGTGAACGGGTGTTTTCGCGTGAGTGAAGTAGCCCCTTAAGTATGTTCAATTCTTGTTATGTTGGCCAAAACCCAAAAACAAAAGTTACACTCTTTTTGCACACAAATTTGCGTAATTGTATATCAATATCCTTAAAATATGATTATACCCACTTTATTGCGTAAAGTGAAGATATTATAGTTTATTTTAGCTTATATCATCTTGATGTTAAATATTTCGAAAATTAAGATCTTCGTTGTTCAAAACGATACACTCAAAATGAATATTTTCGGGAGGTAATTTTTAATGTTTTATGATGGACTGTGTTTCAGGAAAGATGTATCAGTAGATTTTGATTGTAAACATTTACGAAGTTTTGGAAAATCTAACCTAATTGATTTTAATTATACTTTTTGGTACTTTGAATTATTTCAATTCAAGAAATGTACGAAATGGCTTGAGAAATTAACACTGAAGTTCGCAAAATTACACCCGTAGAGAAAAATAGAGCATCTATGAATTCGACGTTTAATAAAATAGAGACCTCATCTTCCAGTTATTTAGTAACAGAAATTATCATTTTCAATATTAGTTAGCTCGCAAAAATGAAAAAAAAAAGGCCTCAGAAAAACAAAATAAAAAAAGAAAAAAGTTTGAGTTTTGCCCAAGATTTCGAGAATTACGCCACTGTGCATCGGCATGTGCGCTCCCATACATATACATGCATTGGTACATGATGGTGCATACATTAAGCATACTTAACTTGATTTTCGTATTAAAATATGTTATACTTTGCTTACATGGGTTATTTTTATTTGTAAATGTGCATCTGCCTAATAATGCCATTCTTTTACACGTGACTAGGCTAACGAAAAAGACAGGCTGTCGTGGTGTGTCACACGGTGTCTCTTTATTTCAGACCGCTTGAGTCACATGATGCACGAATGCAGGTGCACGAAAAGAGCATCACGTGACTCTAGCGGTCTAACGCGAAAGTTAGTGCGGCAGCCTGTTTTTTTTTTTTTTTTTTTTTTTTTTCGTTAGCCTCGTACACTGGATTAGTGACGCATTCAAGCCAGTGATTAGTTATAGAAAACCGCACACAGCAGGTCTTCTAATGAAGTTATTTTTTACATATGAGACATAGTTTCATACTAAATCGAGGGAATTTGACACTTTTTGTAATTGACTTTTTGAGCTATATCTGATAGTTTTAGAGATAGGATAGATAACTTCCAAAATTTGCCACTGAGGGTGCTGTATTCACCCTCATATAAATTCGCAAAGGCGTTTTACAATAGGTAGACAAATTTTCCATAACTTTAGCTGTAGTTTTATCCATTCAAAAGTTATATGAATATATCCGGGCTTTAGTTTGTAACATGTATTATTAATACAATTAAACTGTTGCTCCGTTCATTACTAAATATTTTTACATTTTCTACATTTCCTATAAGTTAAATATGTAAGTACAGAAAAAAATACGCATGCTTTAATTACATTTTAACTCAATTAGCTGGTTATGAAATAAAATTCTAAAACGCCAAAATTGATCTTTTCAGCAAAATTAAAACAAACATTAATTTAATTTAAATATCTATGATCTTGCGTCTTGTAAGCAAAGCATTTCATAAAACGCGGAGAAAAAAAACATAAATTTATCAAAAGTGAAAGGAAATTTTATTTTATCGATAAACGATGAAACCATTTGGGAATTGAAGTTCAAAGATTCAATTCACCGCAATCCAAGCTGGTCATACTGTAAAGTTCTCATGGTTCTCAAGAGGTAATAAAAATTCGGATTACTTGAAAGCATTCCTCTAGGGACTTAATGTAAAATAATATAATAATAATAATATTAATCCTCTAGAGACTTAATGAGAAATAATAATATAAAATAATAATAACAATAATAAAAGAAATATTTCATCTTTGATCAACATGCAAATTTCTAAAAAAAAAAAAACCCCACCACATTGTAATTACAATATATAGGGTTCTTGATGAATACAGACAGAGGCGTCGCGATGGGGGGTTATGGGGGGGAGCCTCCCCCCCCCCCCCAATATATGTAAACTTGGGAAATTTGAGCTTAGAGTTGGGAAATTATAGATTTTGAAGCACTTTTTCTTTTTTTTAAATAAAAAGTAAAAAAAGAAAAAAAAAAGAATTTTTTATTGTTTTGCTAACTACCTTTCTGAGTTCTGTAATAGTAAATAGTTAAATTTTCAAAAGAAATACAAAAAGCAGCCAGTCTCAATTTCTCATTATGTTTCTCTGTGCTACGAAAATATCATGCATCTACCAGACCTGAATTTCTCTACTGTTGTCTATCAACAGTGTCTCTAATACATTTGCTCCAAAACTTTGTTCCTTTCTCAAAAATCTAAAAATATGAGGCTATTTTCATATGAAGTACGATTATGACTCGTACACAATTGAAGACAAAAACTTTCGTTAAATGAACCAATAATTATAATTTTTATGTTTTTAGTTTCAGCATTTTTCTTTGGAAATATTTTTTTTTTTTTTTTTTTCGTATAAGTATCCTTAAACACACATTGAACATATCATTTTAGTTGGAAAGAGCAATTTGTTTCACGTTGGAAAATTTTTGAATTATAAGTTGGAAAATTTTTTAACTCTCCCCCCCCCACCTCCGAAATTTTTTTTTGTAGCTATGCCCCTGAATACAGAACAAGGTATAATACGAGAATGCTATTGCTTAGTGGTTAGATTATCGGTTGTTTATCGGAGGAAGCTATATATTTAAATATTTATCAGTACCAGTGACTCCAAGTCTTTGAAATGAGAAAACGAAAACAGTAGATTTTTTAATAGGAAATTTATGTATAATTTAAATTTTTAATGTAATTATTTTTCTTTTTTTATGTTTTGTATTTTGCTATAGCATTTCTATTTATCATTTTGCATTGGTTTATTTTATCATATACTTGTATTTAAAGATATGCAAAACAAAACTGCAATTGTATAGAAGCAAGAGGAAATTTCCTACCTTACATAGGAGTGATGTCCACAAGAATATGTCGAGGCTATAAATCACTAGAAAGAAATACAATAGTAACCTTTTATCAGTGGGAATCTAAGCACTGAATGAAAGGTCATAAATGATTTACTTTTTGCATCTTTATGCGAACCTTTCTGACGAAGGAAAGAGAGAGTGATTTTTTGAAGGTTAGTAATTCCAGGAAAATGTTGTGAAATTTTCTTTAGGCCGATTTTTAAGTAGGACACCATGGGGCCTAGCAAGGTTTCGTTCGAAACAGCTCGGAAAGGGACGAAGAGCGAGTCATATTAAAATAGTTCTTTATA
Organism: Maratus speciosus; assembly: GCA_963932465.1. NCBI lineage: Eukaryota > Metazoa > Arthropoda > Arachnida > Araneae > Salticidae > Maratus > Maratus speciosus. The sequence continues at coordinate 569,468,365 of OZ010787.1, forward strand.
GTTTTATTTTGGACATGTAGCATCTGAAAATTGTTTATGATGCAACATCTTTCTTTCAATTGACCTGCTCCGTTGAGTTGAGCAATACTTGAACCGCACTTCGAAAATTGGGTTTTAAATGGGGTTAGTTGACTGATAAGTTACGTAACATATAATCTTTGTCTGGGGATGTTAGTTTATAAAAGGAGAGTGAAAGTGGTCGCTGCTTTTTTTATTATTATTATTTCATTTCGTTTTTATTACTTTTTTCGCAGGCTAAACAATGCTCGTAATGGAGAAAGTAGTGTAGATTACATTTCTCTGTTTTTTTTTTTCTTTTTTTCAACTGCCGTTGGCAGTGTTATAGCGTAGTTTTAACACTTTTTAGTTCTTTTAATATTACAGATTCTACTTTCGCAAGATGAATAAACGTTGTCAATAATTTGAAATTTGATAGATCTTTACCGTCAAAATTCGATGGAATAATGCTCCAAAAGCCCACTTTTACAGCGCATGATGTAGGGGAAAAGTTTCGGAATTCTGCTGCACTTTAATTTATAACGCATGTTCTCATGCATGAAATGTGTTACATATGAGGTACTTATTGTATAGATGTTTTATGTTATATGTACTTGTGTGTAAACATAAAAATGAGTATGCGTTACATGTGCCTGGTATGACATATTTCACGTGATGGTTAATTTCGGATCTTAACCTTTAACTGCAGTTAGCCGTCTTATAGACCGCTGTTTTTTTTTTTTTTTTTTTTTAATTTCACAGTTTGACTTGTAACTTTCAGTTTAACTACAGACACTAGTGAAATTTTGTTTTGTTTGGAGTTCTAACACCACAGCCAATGACGTCGGCGAATAGGTGAATTTTAATTATAAAAAACCTGTACAAACATTTAGCACAGAATCAGTATCCTATGCGTTAATCTAGTCTTTTATTTATCTTTCGATCAAGCGGTAACGCTTTTCACAGTAGCTGTGCAATAATTTCTGTGACAATAGTTAAGGATTAATGAATCCCAATGTTTATTACATAGATATATATATGCACAAACACGTATAATAAAATATATTTATGAAAAAAGGGATCTTGTACAAATTATTCTACTCTTCAATTGCTACTTTCTTTTCTGCGTATTCCAGATCTTATTAATATACTACGATATATGTATTCTGTCCTTCCAGTTTCGAAGTAAGGGAAATATTCACATTAAGCTCGAAGCCGCTGTGGTCGTCCGATGGCTTCAGGGCCCTGAGCCCAACCCTTCCCGCTTTTCATTGTCTTTAATTTAATGAATTTCTCTTTTAAATTTGTCCGGCTTCAATTTTCAATTTTTTTTTCTCCTGGCTTACGTTAGTGTCTTGCCGTAAGGGACGTAGTACGGGCGAGCCGAATGCCGCTCTCTGCGAATTCCAAAGGCGGTTGCTATCGGTCGTCTGATGGCTTCAGGGCCCCGAGCCCAACCCTTCCCGCTTTTCGAGATTTTGATTTAATGAATTTCTCTTTTAAATTTGTCCGGCTTTAATTTTCAATTTTTTTTTCTTCTGCCTCCGCTAGTGTCTTGGCATAAGGGACGTAAGGACGGACGCGCGGAAACGCTGCTCTCCGCGAATTCCGCGGCAGTCAGCGAACATTAAGGAGGCTGGTCACTCAGCTTCGGAATTCTCCCCCGTAATGTTAAGTCTATGGTCTTCTGATGCATTCGTATATTTAAAATATCTTCTCGGAAAATTCATATTTTTAACTTCCATTTTTTGTGTACACTTCCTAAAATATGCCTCTTTTTTCTTAGTTCTCAAAATGTTTCTAAAGTATAGACTTAATTTTATAGGAAGTGTTAAAATCTTGCTCGCAGTTTGCCTGCTTTTAATACATAAAATATTAAATTCAGCATAGATTTTAGAAATATTTTGAAAACTAAGAAAAAAAGAGACATCCTTTAAGAAGAATACACAGGAAAAAGATGTTAAAAATATGAATGTTCCGAGAAGATGTATGAAGATGTATTTAAATGTACGAATGCATCGAAAGTCCATAGAGACATTACGGAGGAGAATTCCTAAGCTGGGTGACCAGCCCCCTTAAGCTATTACAATTGGGGATTAATTATTCCCCCTGTACAAAAAATTTAGCACAGAAACAGTATCCTATGCATTAATATAGTCTTTTATTTACCTTTCGATCAAGCTGTTCCAGACGCCGCTCACAGTAGCTATGCAATAATTTCTTTGGTAATAGTTAAGGATTAATGTATCCCGATGTTTATTATATATGTGTGTATGTATCATGTATGCACAAGCATAATAAAATATATTTATGAAAAAAAAAATCTTGTACAAATTATTCTACTTTCTTTTTTTCATATTTCATAGCTTGTTTATGAATTGCAACATGTATTCGCCCCTTCCGGTTTCGAAGTACTTTTTCAGCTTTCAAGCAATTCACTCAACCTCGGAAAAAATGACAAAACTCCAGAAAATTTATCTTGCGTATTAATGCACTAATACATCTTATTTAGATGCATCTTGCTCACAGCCTCAGAAAGGCTGGAGTGGACGGTGCATCGGCACCAGGCGTCAAGTGCTTCACGGCGCTAACAGGCGCTCCATCGGCACTGTAAAAAAAACGACATTTTTACAGTACAAAGTACTGTTCATCTCGCGCACAAACTCGATCACAGTTGAATGTACTGTATCTTTCTTTGGTTTCCTGACTATTTAAACATGGAAAATACAGTAGTTGCGTAAAATTAACAGCACAATGTACTGGCAATTTGGGCGTCAGTAGTTTGTGCTGTAGTCCAAATGCGTCCAAATTGCCAGTACATTGTACTGTTAATTTTACGCAACTACTGTATTTTTCATGTTTAAATAGTCAGGAAACCAAAGAAGATATAGTACATTCAACTGTGATCGAGTTTGTGCTGGCAAATTTACAGTGGTTTTTTTACAGTGGGAGCCTTCAATTACCACTTCTGATGCTGTAATTATCGATAGAAAATCTGACAAAAATTCTCTTCTGTTGTTTAAGGCAAATGCAGATCGTCAATTTCCGTATAAGCGTTTACACTACGCCTTTCCACACATAAATTGTGTACTTAGCTCAAACGTATATGGCACATCTGAAACATATTTTCTTTTGAGATTTTCTCATAAATAATAAAAAAAAAATATGTGCTGGGGATGTTATGAAAACGAAAATTTTCTTCACATTAGAAACATTGCATGGTTATTTTCTGCAGCTATATGTATTGCTGATTTATTGGGAGATCTAAATTTAAAAATGTGCTATGCAGCATAGAGGTCTGCACGGACCCGGGGTAGGTTCGGGCCAATTTCTGTTGGCGAGACTTGTGGTGGGCCTGGTCTTCACTCTTTCTGCGTCGGGCTGGGCCCAGTCCTTACTTTTTTTCTGAAACATCGGATCGGCTGGGCGTTGTCAGCACTCTTTCCAAGCCGGGTCCTGTTTTAATTTTTTCTGCAATCTCGGGGCGGGTTTTTTTCCCAGGCGGAGCCGGGCCTGGGCATTTTTCCTAGAGATCTGCACGGGACGAAACTTTCAGGCCTGGTCCCGACCCAGATCGTATGAAAACCACTGGCCTGATCCGTGCAAAAATCCGTAAAATTTGCCCCGGCCTACAGTGGGGCAAAATCCCGAAAAGCTGGCCAAAATATGAAAATGTTATTTAAATGCCACGAAATTTCGTGCACAAAGGTTTTTCAGGATGCTGATCTCGATTCTAAAATTCAAATTCCTAAAAACAAAATGACGGATCCAATATGGTGGACATAAATATAAATGCTTTGAAAGTTATTCAATTTCTATAAAATTTCGTATACAGGTGCTTTTGAAGATACTAAGTACGATTCAAAAATTAAATAAAAAAAATGGCGGATTAAAAATAAAAACAATTAGACTTGAATAAAATATTTCGAGTTTCGAAATTTAAAAAGTTTGGAGTCTAAGCGTTACAAGGTATTTTCAAGAAACTAAGATATTTTTAATCGAAATTAAATGATGAATTTCTATTTATGAAATACAATTAAGTACATTAATGAAAAATGAAATACTACAAGGTTTAATTTTTATATATTATTAAAATAAAACGAAAGGATATTCAAAAATTCATCTTTTGAATCATCTGTAATATACTAAGTATAGGCTCTTCAGAAGGGGAGGTGTCGAAATATTTTACAGTCGTTTCCTTGCCTCTAGGGGCAAGGATATTGATTTATTCGATGGTAATTTACGTAATCTTGAAATAAAGGGATCTGATAACATTAACAGCCGCAAAAAAATCTTCCATTGTTTACGTCCTACTGTATTTTAGGGAGAAATCTTTTCGATACCTTTTGATCAATTTGTTGCTCGATTCTTGAGTGTCACCCGACATTTGTCTAACAGGCAATAATGAGGAAGCTATTATTTCTGTGCCATGAATAAGTAGTTTGTGCACTGAAATTGGCACATAGAACTAGAAATACAATTTGACGAATTTACAAGTTGTTTGTGAGCAATAATCCACGAAATTGATCAAATGAATGTTAAGAATTTACTTGTAATACGACGTGGAATCGTTTGATCAAATATTCGTCTACGCTCAATATGGAAATAGAAATAGTTTCGTTTTCAAAGAATCGACGAGCTGTATTGTAATCATTTGTGCTTCCAAATCCGACCTTTTTTTTTTTTTTATAGACGAAAGGTCCTAATTGTAAACGAATTATTTTTTGTAAATTTTGTTTTGCAATTTTAATTTTTTTTCTTCTCCTCAGGAGTGCACACTTGCCATTCCTTCATATCCCGTTTGGATGCCAAATGCAAACTACACTCAAAACATTTTATACAGGGATGTATCATGGACATCTGAAATTGTAAATGATTTTCAATCACTTTTAGTTCGAAAAGTCATCAAGGTTATTAAACTGCTTTGAAGTTGCTTGACATATGTACCAACGTTGAGTTGACAAATTACTAGTAATGGCATTAAAATTTTTACAACCAATCATCGTTAAAGCTAGTTTGTAATTAACGCCTACTTATTTTCTATCAGTGATTGTTTTAAAAGAAATAGGTTTACTCTCCTGATCTGTAATAATCCATTTTACTGACAGTAGTTTCCGTATTTTCGTTCAAAAAATGGATTCTGGTGAGCCAAAAAATCGAAGAGATGATAATCTTGAATTTTTCCAGATAACGATTTCTGAATTATTCGCAACACTTGAGAGTTCTAGTGGCACTAGAAAAGTGAAAAGCTATTTGAACCTAATTTCTACTATCATCAACGCTCAATTTTTGTGTAAAAGTACTTTGACCAGATGTACTATCACATCCCCACTTCCAAATCAAATTCAGATTGCTAATGTTCTCGGAAGTCGGATTCTTAATAATTTCCGTTTCTATTAATAAAATACCTTCAGCAGTATGATCTAGCAAAGATTGCAATTGACAAGATAATTTTTAAAATTACAATAGAATAAACAAAATTTTTAGCTATAAAAATAAGAAAATGCATTTCTATCATATCTATGATAAAGATTTCTTTCCATTTTTTTGTTGCTAATCTTGCTTATCAAATTCATTTATGCTTATTATTATAGTACTTATTTGTAATGTAATACATAATAATCTATCACAAAACTGAATAATTTCAAAATTTCAAAAATGTTTGCCAGCTAAATTTCTGTGAAAAGTAATAAATGTCATACATAGCTTTTGAAGCGACTAAAAAAGTGACACTTTTAATTGTGGTTGCAAAAATCTGCACGAAATGCAGAATGGCAGTTTATGGCAGCTAGTTTTATCATTATTCATTAGATAATAGTTCAGGCTATTATTTCCATTATATGTCATTGCGGAACACTGTGGAACTTATAAACTTTTTCATGTTTAAAAGCAAAAAATAATATATTTTTTAAAATTTTTATCAAAAATAACCACGAAATTATTAATTTTTATGTACTTAATGTAATTTTTATAACATGCGTAAACAAAATACACACTATTATCGTGTGAATCCATTTTAAAGCATTAAAATCGGATGATATGGAAAAATGTAGCACGTGTTTACAGGTCCCATTGTTTTTCTCTTTTTGTTCGCTTCAGATGATGATTTTCCTAGCGTCACTTTTCAAATGATGCAGGTTACCAAGGCAAAACAAAAACCTTTTTATAAATATAGATTCTGACCCTCCAAACATTATTCTAGCCATCTGTACAGTCAAAATTTCCTAAATAATAACTTTATTTTTCGACTTTTGGCCAGCTTTTTAGGATTTTGCCCCACTGTGCGGCCGAACAATTTTTTGCAAAAAAAATGCATGTATTTTTAAACCCTCTTTAATTTACAATTAAATTTTTTAATTTATTCATTTTAAAGAATAGTATGTATATTTCTAGGCAATGAAATTTAAGTGCAGTAAAACCCGTGAAGCTGTACAACTGTACATTTCTAAGAGGAAATCCTGTCTTAAACGGCAACATGTGTTGGTCCATGCAAAATTAATATAATAATAGGTGTGAAAAGTCTATAATACATTTACAACAGACGAGTACTTGCTAAGAAGGGAACCTGTCTATGACGGATTTTTTTTTTCTCTCCTATGCGATATCGTCTTGTATGGCATTTTTCAGATTTGTAAGCCTCCAAGCCATGGAATATGGATTAATGATTAACTCAGACATTTACCTACAAATATAGATTCCTTAAAAAGATAAACATAGTTTACAAGAGCACAGGTAGAAATAAATCTAGGGAATGGCAGTTTTTTGGAACCGATGTGCCGTGCTTGTAATTCGCAGCTCTGGACACTATTTAAAAAATGAAGAATATAAACATTATAAAATGAAGAATACAAACATGAAAAAAGGCTAAAATAAGTATTTTTTACAGAACTCGAGGTAGAAGACAATTTTTAACCATATGGGAATAAAAATATATGTTTTGTAGAAATTCTCTCGGACCGGGATGAGCCAATTAAGTTTTCGTATGGGCATGGCCGAACTTAGCTTTTATACCAGGCCGGATCGAGCAAAAAAAAGTCTTATGGGTCGGGCCAAGTCCGGAACTGGAAATTTCTGCCCGTGCAGTCCTCTAGCACTTTTAAGTGTCACACAGTATTTCACTCTCAGGAAAAAAAAAAAAAAAAAAAACTGTACATTTATGTGCATTTGCTCTTCAATTTTTACGGGCAACAGCTTTATTTGATGAGAAACGGTTTGATCCACTAAAAAACTGCTGTACGACCCCATACATTTTCCTCCGATAGGGTGTAACCCTTCATTTTAGTCGTGTTGCGAAAAATTATGTCACTTAACTGCTGCCGTAACATATTTTTTAACCCGCCAAAAAAGCGATTCTGTGATGATTATCTAGCGTGCTACGTGCTACGGAATAGTAAGTAAAGTGTTATTGTGTTTTGAAGTGCATTATATTTTTGTCCCGTAAAATTACGGGCTGCATAAAATGATAGGCATGGATTTTTTTACGGGGTATGGTTGGAATCTCTGCTGTCGGCCTCTGCCGTAATGTTACAGGGATATTTTTAACGGTGTTAATTATTGACTATTGTATTGTATGGAATAGCATTATTTCGATGCAACTTTCTATCAGTTAGTTTTAGAAAGTTTGATCAGATCCTCTCCAATGCTTTGTTTTTATATAGTTCACAAGGGTGTAGTTTTATTAGCCACGCTAATAACAACATTGTACTGAATAATGAATTGTACTGGGGAAAAAATGCCGCAGGTAACGGTAATCCTTTAAATTTTGTGATTTTATTTAGAGTTTAAATCGAAATCTCTCCAATTTCGATTTTTGAAAATTGAAAACAGAAGAGAGGGAAGGATAATTAAACTGATAAGCGTTTAATTTATGTATATTTCTACGCTTTTTTGGGAAAGTTTTTACATACTTTATGACTTGTGCTTTTCCAAATTTCGCAACTCATATTTTGTACACACCTCTAGAGAATCGATTTAACAACAATTTTATGGAATTACTCTGTATTGGTAATAATACAATTTTTTAAAATTGCATTTAGTAATAATGTTTTATAATTTTGGTTAGCTTGAGTATTTGTAAATTATGTGCAAGTTTCCGTTTATTCACGGAAATGGCTGAATGGAAATATTTAACTGTGCTACGCGTTTCACTGAACTAATTTTTAGAATACTATGTAATATACATACAAATCCACAGCTTAGTTTAATATTTTATATTTTAAAAGTTGACGAAGTGTAAGTAAGATTTTAACACTTAAGTATAAGTATAGATTTTATAAATATTTTGAAAACTAAGTAAAAAAAGAGACATCATTTAAGAAGAGCACAAAGAAAAAAAAAGTTAAAATATTAATTTACTGAGTAGATATTTTAAAAATACGAATACATCATCACATGCCCGTGGACTTGACATTACCGAAGGAAGTTTGGAAGTTGAGTGACTAGCAGCCTTAAATGTTTACTGTTTATAAGAGAAAAGTAATTGTTTATAGATTGTTTTATTTACTAGTAACGTTTAATTAAATTATTTAATTGTACTATCTATAAAATTTATTACTTACATTTAATTTACTTTAATAATAATTATTACATTTAATTAACATTTAATAAAGATTATTTACATTTGATAAAGTTACATATAATAATATATTTAATAAAGTGGAGTCTCTAGAGTATAGAGATGCTGGTTTTTCAGTGTGTTTAATATGTTACCAATTTCAATCTGATTCTTCAGAACTTTGTTTTTCATCTTCCTCATCACACTCTTCTTGGCTTTATCAGGACTACCATCATACCTAGCTGGCAGAAGAAGTTGTAGGGTCTCGCTACTGTATGGCTTGCTCTTTTCCCTTTGTGTTTGTCTAGAGCAGTTTATAAAATGATCACTGCTTAAAAGAAGCGAATTTGGAGCATCTTTATTGCGAACTTCTCTATTGCGAACTTCACTATTGCACTTTCTTGAGTACTTTGTACGGTACTGTCTAAAGTGTTTGTTTCTGGCCTCGGCAGCTTCTTCTGACCATTGGCCAATGGGTACGACTTCTTTCTTAATTACAGTGCCACCATGAATCAAAACCTTGTGCATTGTTGGAATTATGGGGTACCAATTGTAAAGGTTCACATACAGTCTTGCTGTTGCATCAGCAGATGTTTAGAACTCTTTTTCGTCAATGCGATGCCCACTTGTTATGGCTTCCAATATTACTTACAACCTTTTAACCATTTCGCGTCTACTCCAAACGTCCTTAATTCCCTCCTTTCTCCTCTTATTTCCAGCCTATGAGCTCCCGAAACTAATTGGAGAAACTTTTTTCAGTAAATAAGTATTTACAATTTGAAGCCGATCTGATATTTCTATCAAGACGTATCGAGTTGCGTATGTATGTACTTACCTGCATACGTACGTACGTACATACATACATACAGAATCTGTAGCGGCAAAAGCTCTCAGGCAATATCCTGTAAGCTAAAAACCTGCAATACGAAAGTAAAAATATGGTTTTTATCTCTTTAATTCGGTTGCCGCAAAAAATGGGATTTAAGTAGTCCCCCCGAAAATAAATTATATTAAAAATGGCAACAATATAAGGAACATTTTTTTGTGAAACTGGCATTCATAACTATAACCAATACGATTATAGTTCAAAAATGGCTCAGCAAAGCCCGGCACACTTTTAAAAAGCTTTCAATATGTATAAACTAGAGCCGAAAACGCTTTAAAAATACCCTTTTTACAAATTTAATGGTTTTTTTTATTATATTAAAATTTAAACTATTTAATTTAATACATAGTTTAACACATAGCTCTGACCTTTCTTAAACACGTAAGCGTTATTCAATTTCAGTTCAACAATTCATTCAGCCACAAAAAAATTACATTTAAAAGTAACAACAATTCCAAAAAGCAACAAAAAATCATGTCTTCTTTCAAAGAAGTTTTCTCTTCAACTGAGGCCTGGAGCCACCGGATATGGCTCAGGTTCCTGAAATAGACATTGATCGACGCGCCAATTTGTCAGCTATTAAAAAATAGGATTTTTACAATTGTTGATGAATTTTTAATTTTTGCATTTTTGGGCAGGTTTTTGGGTCAAATACTCCACTGTGCGACGACTATAGCTGCTACGTATGTATATAATTGTGAAAGCACTTAAAATGCAGCGGCCCGTAAGACCACTAACAACAATTAAATGTTAATGAGGATGAACATAAAGAGCGCACTCAAATATTTGCCATCAACACCGGCTATAAAATGTCCAATAATATTCAGATTGAGAGATTGTGGGTGCCATGTTAGATGTGAAACTTCATCTCGATGTTCAGAAAACCAGTCCTGAACGGTGTTTGTGTGTGCGCAGGGAATTTATCATTTTAATAAACAGCATCCCCACGTGCAGTGACGTATCCATGGAATTGCTAATAGGAGTAGTTACTCCTTCCATAAAACTGAATTGCCGATTTAACGTCATTTTCAACGGATAATCTTAACAAACCGTTTTCTTCATCTAATCTTCCATTCTGTTTCTACAGAATACGGTTCTGTCACCAAAGAAGAAAAAAAAAATCATCAGTATACTACATGAAAAAGATTGTGGGGGGTGATTGGGTTATTTTTTCCCCACCTAATTGAAATGAATTTTTGGGTTAATAACATTTATGACAATTTTAAAAGTCATGTTTCTTTTAATGTCCTTTCTACTCAACTTTTAAAACACATTAAAATACCTTTTCATCATTCAAAGGACCGATTTAAGTATTTCAGGGACCTGGAATTTTAATTTCAGATCAAACATTTAGCAAATGTTAGAATTTTTTTTTTATGATATGGGCTTTCGTTATACGTTATGTGGATAGAAAAATAATGAGTTGCAAGAAATCTTTGTTTAATTCCTTGATGTACACGTTTTTAATTTGATTTTATCTGAAACTAAAGAACTCTTCTTAAGGGTGTATTCCGATCCAAACTGCTTATTTTCTGATTCATTTTAAAATTCATTTTTGCTCTCAAACGCATCAAACTGGGAAATTCTCTTATTTAGAAACTATATAATGTGCCGTGCTTCTTAATTTTTTGATAAATGCAGAAAATACTGTAAAAAACGCTGTCAAAGTTGGCGTTTTGAACCGAATTTTCCGAAGCGGGCGATCTGGGAATGAAAAAAAGGGTCATACTGAGAAAATAATTGTTTAAAAATCAAATTCTAATTAATTGAGCTGAAAATGAAATCACACGGCATGTTAAACATGTCTTCAGAAATCACCCCAGCAAGTTTCATGTTTTTACTTTTAAAAATGAGCCTGAAAATGTCTCAGAAAATTTCGAGCTGTTGAGGGTGGAAAAATATTTTTTCGAATACACCCTTAATGAACAAAAATGAATCTCTAAAACTGTAGGGAAAGTTAGGAAATAAAGAAAGTCTAAATTCAGATGTTCAAATTAAAACTATATTAACTTTAACTGCTACGACGAATTTAGACACTTAATAGGGATGTAATACACAGCCATTTGTACCGGGTAATTAAAAAAATTATAACGTTATAATATTTACGGTTCTTCTCGATTTCTTTGTTGTCTACAGTTGCTGACCATTCCGTAGGTTCTTCCAGCATAAAATGCAGTCAGCCAAACCAAAAAACAGGAGGTGGGGGAAGGCGAGAGAGAACACCCTCTACTCTTTATTCGACACATTGTGGCAGAGAAGGACAAATTTAGCCATTCGATTGAGAATTATAATTTTCCTTAACCCTTTAGCGGGTAGTGCCCCCGAAAAAAAAAAAAAAAAAAACAAGAAAAACACCCACCTAATTTTAAGAGTACTGGTACCAAAAATATTCAATTAAAAATTGTCTTTCAGAAAGTACTGGAAAATAAGCAAGTTTTTATTTTCTAATAAATTCGTTTCTAATAAATTTCTCTCTGGAATAATTTCCATGTATTAATCTAATAAATTTCGGTGTCAGTCCATTATATTAATACATGGAAATTATTCCATAGAGAAACATTCGCCTTGAATACAATATTTCAAATGAAAATCAAATTTCAAAGTAATTGCTTAAGAGGCGCAAAGGCCAACATAGTGAAAAAGATTCCATGCCGGGACTCGAACCCGGGCCATCAGCATAGCTCACTGACGTTCTACCGACTAAACCACATGGAACGACACCCAACCTGGAAAATTTTAGTGCGCTATACTGATGGCCCGGGTTCGAGTCTTGGCATGGAATCTTATTCACTATGTTGTCCTTTGCGCCTCTTAAGCAATTACTTTGAAATTTGATTTTCATTTGAAATATGTAAATAATAAATAGTCCATCATTTCGTCATTTTACAAACATAATCACTCCGCGCAGGAAAGGGTTAAGGGGGCTGGTCACTCAGCTTCAGAATTCTCCTCCGTAATTTTAGGTCTATGGACTTTTGATGCATTCGTCTATTAAAAATATCTTCTCGGGAAATTCATATTTTTAACATCTTTTTTCTGTGTGCTCTTCTTAAAGGATGTCTCTTTTTTTCTTAGTTTTCAAAATATTTCTAAAATCTAGGCTGAATTTAATATTTTATGTGTTAAAAGCGGGCGAACTGCGAGTACGATTTTAACATTTCATGTAAAATTAAGTCTATACTTTAGAAATATTTTGAGAACTAAGAAAAAAAGAAACATCTTTTAGGCAGTGTACACAAAAAATAGAAGTTAAACATATTAATTTCCCGAGGAGATATTTTAAATATACGAATACATCCGATGCCCATAGACTTTACATTATTGAGGGGAAATCGGAAGCTGAGTGACTAACCCCCTTAAAGTGGGAGATCACCTTAAACTTTTTTAGAAAGTCAATTTTTTTATTTTGTCTATTATGAAAGAATAACATGTTACCAAACTTAATTAAAAAAAAAAAAAATCTGACGATACTCCAATTAAAACCGGTTTTATGATAAAATATGTGGAGCCATACCTATCCAACTCAAGGTAAATTTTTGAACTTTAAAGTCATTTTTCTCAAATCAGATATTTTTGACATTGCGCGCATCCTATTTCATGAACTAAGTAACATAGAAACTTAAAATTTGAGATTATATTGTATTTTACATATCTTTACATATCTCTACATATTTTTAAGTAAGTACTTGTAATATATTTATTTATTTTTTATTTTTTATTGAAATTTTATCATAGATTTTGCGTTTTATGGTTTAATTACCAGAAAAAAATATTTTCATCTGTAAACTTGATTATTATTTTAGGTTGAAGTTAAAGTACGATATTGTAAGAATATACATATATGTAATATTAAGTGGATATATTGATTATATTTTTTATAATCCTGCGAGCAACACACGTATGCCATTGAAAATCCGTAATTAGTCTGTCTTAATTAAACTAAATTCTAATTATGTTTTATTAAAATTATTTAAAGGATTACGTAAATTTATTCCAAAAACTGTTTCATTTGAAGAAAAATTTACAGCTCCAAAAATTTATTTAATACTGTGTTAAAATCACGCAGTATCCAGCTGCTGAAGGGGATCCCCCCCCCCCCCACACACTTAAATTTATATTTTAAAAAACGCTTAGGGGGCCGTACAATTTTAAAAATTGTTATTATTTCAATATGGAGACGGTTCCCGAACTTATGTCGTTAAAGAAAAATTAAAGAAGAAATAATTTCCATTGGAATGACTATTTTCGTTTTTCTTTGCAACAATTTGACGGCAAAATGTAAGAGCTGTTCCTTCTTTTTTTAACCAACTGTACACCTTTTCCATCTTCATGTTATCTTGTTGTTTGTAATAAATTACAAACAAATTCCTTATCAGTTGTAAAGTCTTCTGTTTATAAAATACATTGAATATGAAACATCTTAAGTCTACAGAAAATAACCTAGCAAAAAAAAAAAAAAAAAAAAAAAAATAAAATAAATAAATAAAAATAAATAATAATAGTAGTAATAATAAAGCAATTTAACAAATTACATCGACCATTTGGAAAATGATTTTTTCAAAGACTAAAATTTAAGACATAAACAATCGCACCGAGTTGATCATACATTACGTATGCCATGAATTAAACATTAATAGTGTTATTACACGTAAAAATTGCAAGCGACAAAAATTGCCTGCGACTCCTCAGATTTCCTTAACCTTACGTGTTATCCACCTGAAACTTACGTATTATCCAAGCATTCCATTGGCTGTTCGGGAAAAGGCTTTTCCATCGTCAGATTTCCAAGAAATCTGACGACCCATTTTAAATGGAATTTCATTCTTAAACTTCTAAATATCCCACAATATTACTTTTTACACCGTCGTAAAGAGAAAAAAAATGTACTTTTAAATGCAATTTGTTTGAAAGCTGTATCTCAATTTGTTTTTGAGTTATTAATTTTTTTTTGTAGTTTTTATTACTTTTTAGTCATAGTGGTACCCATCTCTGTTGAAAGTAAAGGTTGGTGTATAGACCAATCAGAAAACGAATAAAATGTGGATTAAACCAATAAAAAGCTTCAGATATGCTTTTAATTTCCTACCCTGATGAGGACAATAACCATTTTCCCAAATGGTTAATAAAATAAATCATATTTGCGTAACTAAACGAGGGAACACCCATTCTTCTCCAAGTGATGTATTTTACTTTCGATTCAAATTACTCGTCTCTTCCGCTGTGCGAGCTATTATCGTCTCTATTGTTACAATAGAAAGACGGTAATGGGCATTGGACAGTCCCGGTTTTAGTTTTACCGTTCCGGCTTTTAAAGAAAACCCTATCATACCGACGAGCTCTTAAGAAACACCACTCTGTGTAAATTACTTTAATGAATAACTTTAATGAAGCGTAGTTTATTCAATTATCAAACTGTCTTTTTAAAATGGATATAAGTGTTCTTAAGTTACCTGAATTAGAAAAATACATTCGGTAGAAAAATGAAAGTGTGCAATGCAAGCTGAATATATCTTAAGAGGTCTCAGGGCTCTTAAAGCTTCAAAATTTTCAAAATTTTAATTTTTTTTAAATGTTAAGCTTTTATTATTTTGCATAATTAATAATAATAATAAATTTCGTATTAGCTAAATGCAACTTTGCATTAAACATATATAAATAGTTTAAATACAAATTTATTTAGGTTCAGGGTAATTATTATAACCTGAAGTATAATTTGGCACAAAAAAATTCATTCTAGTTGCAAAATTTATTTTGTAATGTTTATTTTGTAAGGTGTTATGCCAATTTTCTGTTCGAAAAATGTCTGACAGTTTGGAGCACCCTATATATATTAATTCTGTATCTTGAAACTTTTTAAATACATGAAATGAAAGAACATACTTATATATTTTAATCCCAATAAAAATTGTGTTTTTAAACCATATACATTTTAAGATATTAAATGCTGAGAATTGTCTTTTTTTTTTCTTTTGTTCTACTTTTAAGAGTCTTGAGACACCTTAACCCTTAAATGCCGGGTGTTGCTTTTCGGCAACATACCCAATTTAGGCTTCTAAAATACTATTACGATAATATTTAAGCTTTAATGTCTAATGCTGCCAATAAAATACATTATGAAAATATTATTAAATCGATTTTCAACATGTAGATGGCAACACTTGTGCTATTTAAGAATAAAGATAGATTTATTTTTTCAATTGTTGCTACATGTTCTTTTTGTTTTGTTTGGAAGCTTGCGAAATACTCTATTTTGTTCTTCAGTGAGCAAGTAAAATTTATTTCTTATTATAGGTCCTAAAATTCTTGTTTGTTTAAAGGAAAATTATTTTTTCAATTAAAGACCAGTATTGCCGATTAGTAACAAACTGTTTTTTAGCCGTAAACTATACTTAAAACAAAATATGATTTTTTAAAGTATTTTTCCCATGATTTTTTTAAAAAAATGAAAGCCGAAAAACATTATTACAATGATTTTTGAAAAATCAGGCATTTAAGGGTTAAAAGTGAATAAACAGCAAATTCTCAGAAAATGTTTCAGAAACTATTAATGCAAATTCCAAATATGTTTTAACATTCGAAAATAGCGAAAGAAAATATCTGCGGTCATGGCGGTAGGGAAGGGAGGGGACATGCATGCCAGTATTTAAAATTTGCACCCGGTTATTTTTTTTAATTATTATTTTTAATATTTAATAATCTTTCTGATGATGTAATACAGATGATTATCACATCCCTCGCGTACTGTTTATTCCACGCTCAGAGAGAGAAAAATAAAAAGAGTGTGGAAATACGTCCTTTGTTCTCTTCCACCTACAGACTGACATTGAAACATGGCATTAAAATAGGTTTTAAAATCAAAACAAGTAAGGCACATGTCTTTAGATTAATTTGAAATGTCGTTTTATTATTCGAAAATAATTTGTATGAATCAGAAATTGAAGCGAAAATTTTCTTTTATTTTGCAAAATATTTTCTCTTTTAAATAGGCAGTGCAGAAAACACGGTTATTGTATTTTCCAAAATGCAGTCGCAGTGAAAAGCAGATTCCAGAGATATTTGAAGGACACGTACTTGCAGGAGAAATTATTGTATAAATCAGAATGAAGTTAACTAATAATGAAATGATAATGAGTAGGGATGTGACACTTTCCTTCTTCTGTATTGACCGAAGAGCAAGTAAAATATTTTCAAGACGAATATTGGCGGTGTTTTAAGAACATTAGCATCAAGTTGAAATTTAAGACTTTAGATGACTTTTCTAAAGGCGTACTCGTGAAATTTTTGTTTCCTTGAAAAAAAAATAAAATGTACTGACAAGGGAACGACTTTTGGTGCTGCTCTCACCTAGCATTGAGACCTGGTGCATTTTAAAGCCCTATATTATGAAATTTGAGAATCGATAAAATTTTTCTGTTAAAATAATATTTCTTGATTTTACAGCAGCGTAACTTTTTGAAAATGCAATTTTTGGGACCACTTATCGAACTATTAACATTGAAGTTTTTTAAAGAAAAGCATTTAAACATAAAAATTAGTTAATAATAAGCATAAAATATTGAAAAAAGTTTAAAAATTCCTTCAAAAACTCACGAATTCGATTTTGAAAAATTGCAACATTATATTCACATTTTTGGCGGGGGAAAAGTTGGCGGTTTTTTTTTCGAAAGTAGAGCTTCCCGGAAACCCTAGCCAAATGCTTTTTGAAATGTGTGAGGAGTAGTTTGAACTTCAGTAGAAATTGTGATGTCCGACCTAGCCACAGTAATTTTTCAAAATTGTGCAAAAATATTAATTTACTTTATGATTACTTTTACCAAAGGACCATTTAATACAGCAAGATTTCATTTTAAACATTCCAAACTTTATTCGATTCGATTTCAAAAGAAAATATTTTGTTTATTTTGTATTTTACTAAAAGATAGTTTTCAAAGATCTTGAAAGCTTTTATAGAAATATATTTACTATTTATATATTTATCGTCTGCATAGAAAAAAAAGACAAAAACCCAATTCTTGTTTCTTATGCTATCAATTATCAAACAAATCGCAATCTGATATAATTCTAATTTGTACTGTACATTTACTCCCCGGATAAAGCGGGCTGAAAAATTTTAACGCCGTATTTGGCGACTTAACTCACTTTCGGCGTGAAATAAACAAATAAAAATGTAATAATAAAAAATTAAAAGTATAAAAAATAAATAAAATATGATTTTAACAGAGAAATTTTATCGGTTCGCTAACTTTTATGCATAGGGCTACAAAATGCACCAGGTCTCGATGCTAGATGCGAGCAGCACCAAAAGTGGTTCCCTTGTGAAATTAAAGTTCTGTCTTAAGGCTGTTCTCATATCCAGATTGGCTACTTTCTGACACATTCCAACATACACTCATGTTCAAAATTAAGAGAATTTTCAGATTCTGTCCATTGTCTTCAGAACTACTGAGCAGATTTTAATGAAATTAGTTATGTACATAAGTTGATATAATGCAACAAAAATAAATATTCAGCAGTTATAAGGCGCACGTATGATCGTGCGTAAGAATTGTCAGCGTCGGAAGGTATAAAACAGAGCTTACAATATTGAACCTAAAAATGGGTTAATAGGGGGTATGGTCTCCTCTTACAGTTATACAGTTCTCACAACGTGAACTCATACTGGAAGACATGCAGTTTATGGGTCCCTGTGGCAGTTAATCCCACTCCTCTAGAAACGCTGTTTTTGGGCCCTGGGTGGTCCTGAGAGGTAGAAAGCGGGTTCTAATTTTCCTCTCCAGAGCGTCCCAGACATGCTCTATATGGTTTAGGTCTGGAGATCTGGCTGGCCAATTCATCAAGCGAATATCTTCACTTTCCAGAAATTCGTCGACCAGATGAGCTCTATCTGCGCGCGCACTGTAGTTCATTGAAATGAAATCAGGGCCAACTGCATCGCTGAAAAGGGGAACCTAAGGTACCAAGATAGCATTCTTACACGTCACACCAGTCATGCCATAGAGCCTCGGAAGTTGGAAGGCAGAGAGCGATCCCTGTTTTTCTCCAGATGAAAGTACGTCGAGAATTTGTATTTAGGCTGCACAGAGAGTTACCAGTGAAAATAGGATGGTCCCCCATTTATTCCTGGTCCATAGTCGATGATCTCTGCACCATGTTAAAAGGATTCTCCTGTGTGCAGAAGTGAACGGGACGCAAGAAGCATGTCTTATTGCAAACAGCCGTCTGTCATGTAGCCTTCTGCAAACAGTAACCCGTGAAACTCGACTGCCTGTGGCCGCACAAAGGTCCCGAGAGGGCTAAGAAGCTGTTGCACTCTTGCTACCTCTTGCTGTAATGAACAAATGGAGATCTTCGCTGGTCGTCGTGGCTCTTGGACGACCTTGACCAGGCTTTCTCTCTGTGGATCCAATGTCGTTAAACTGTTTCCATAAGTTAGACACAACGCTGGGCGTTACATTTAAGTCTCTAGGAATCTGTACTTGAGACTGCCCTGTTTCCAGTCTCCCCGCGGTTTGCCACCCCATTCCACCATCCAAACGTTGGTGGTTACTCATTTTTACTGTTTTCTTTTGAATTTCATCGAATGTTGCAAAAAAATACCAAGATATTCAGGGAGGTGTGCGAGCAAACAAAACGCGAAAATTACTTATAAAGCTTGTTCCTCTACCCACTCCGCCGATACACACATGTACGCTTATGTATTCGACACTAAAGAGTTGAATCTTTGTTTCGAAGCATTAGTCTTACCTTTTGTTCAGCACTTTTCATGAAATTCGACAAATATGCAAATTATCTAATTTTGAACATGAGTGTAGTTGAAAAGTATGTATGACTTCGGTTTGTCTGGCCGTGCTCAAACACGTGTAAATATACTCGAATTAACCTGTAATTTTTATATGTTATTGACGTTTACTATATAGCACGATCGCTATTGAAAATGAAGTGTGTTCAATTCACAGTTAATTTACGCGGGTAGTCAAAAGTATTCCGTTACATTACGGTCAATGGGAAAAAATCGTTTGAAGTGCATTTTAATGATGTTACACCATTTAAAACATAATGAAATTTATATGCTTTATGAAGTGAAGTAAACATGCATACTGTGGAATATCAGGTGAAAAGCATTTATTATTCATTTAAAGGACCACACAAAAGAATTCCGTAACTTAATGGTCTACAGGAAAAAAAAATTACAGCGTATTTTAACGATGTCATATATTTTTAAATATAATGAAATTGACGTACATTACTAAGGTTTACTACAAGATACTTGCTGCAGAATATGATGTGCAGAGCATTTATCGTTCATTTACAGAGGCATACAAAAGATTTCGGATATGGTACTGTATTCGAAGTACTGTCTATTAGCGAAAATTGTTGAAAGTGCGCTTTCAGTTAGGTGTGCGCTTTAAGTTTAACCAAATTTTTACATACTACGTGGTGTGTGTAAATGCTGTGGATCATATACAGAGTTACACAAACGAATTCGTGAGCATTACTGAGGATGAGCGTGAATTGCTTAAAGGGGGTTTTTAATTGCGTTATACATTTTTAAGCTGATCTACACTTAGTATCCTTAGCTGATCTACGCAAGGAAGATCTCCTTAAGACCCATACTCAGAATATTTTGGAAAAAAAAAGTGCTAATGAAACTACTTATGTATGTACTATGTATACTTTTCGGGCTATAAACGGCAATTGTGGAAATCTGATTTTCAAATGTATTATGCGTTTTCTAAATAAATACTTTATAATAATGTCTATTTTGTTACTGTAATTAGAATAATATAGATCCCATAACATTGTTTTCATAACTTTGTTCTCATATTGCTCCTACCAGAATGTAGTGCTAGTATCGTGCAAAACCACTAGATGTGTTATGCATTAATTTACTTTTAGGTAGCTTTCATTGCAAAAAGTACAAAGCTACCTATTGCAGCCGTCCGGAGGAAAGCACTTCCAAAAACTTTTGTTGTATTTTCACCGATCCTAACACCCAGACCCCAAAACCACCCTGCGCTCAAATGTGACTTATATATATATAGCTCCTCTGAAGATTCTGCGAGTCATTCATAGTTTCTTATTTTACATACTGGTTTCCTATGTTCATTTCTAAATCATCTTTAGAACTTTATTAATTTCTTCATATATTTGTGATTTCAAATTTATTATATATATATATATATATATATATATATGTATATGTATATGTATATGTATATGTATATACAGTGGTGGCCAAAATTGTGGACTCTTTTAGGTAGTTTTCATTACAAAAAGTAAAAAGCTACCTATTGCAGCCGTCCAAAGGAAAACACTTCTGGAAATTTTGCTATATTTTCACCGATCATGACCCCCCCAGATACCAAACCCACCCTCCGTTGAAATGCTGACTTATATATATATTATATATATATTTTTTTATATCTGAATTTTGTCATTCTGTAACTCTTGAATTTTTTAACCGATTTGACGAAATTTTTCATATGCATAGTGCATACTAAGTCTCGACCGAGTTCGTTGGTCTACTTTATCCGCCCTCTTTTTTCAAAATGGCGGCCATTTGAATTTTGTGGACACTTTTGTAAATTTTTAGGTTTACTAAATTTCTCTTTAAAATGACCTATGTTGTTAACTTACACTGTGTGACTCTGTAAAATATATTTTAATGTTTCTAACATTCTGTTTAAAATGATACATAAGAGTTTGGATTTTGTGAAATGCAACATTTTCTATAAGTATATAATGTTAGAAAGCATAAAAAAATTCCAAAAATTCAAATGGCTACCATTTTGAAACAAGATGCTGGATGAAGCTGGCCAACGAACGCGGTCGAGACATTAGTATGTACTATACACATGGAAAATTTCATCTAAATCGGTTCAAAAATTCGAGAGCTAAAGCATGACAAAATTAAGATATAAATATATATATATATATATATATATATATATATATATATACACTGACGGAAAAAATATCCCAACACCAGGAAAGACTTGTGTTAGATAAACGAAATTTGGTAGGCGTGTTTATACATCTGAAAAATGACATCGATTCAAATTTCGCGCATAAGTGTGGCGCTAGTGGCGCCACTCGGAACTTGCGAATCAGGTTTGCTTTAAATGCGTGCTGTAAAGTTCGTGAGCCGAATTTATCTTCGAAATTTGCCGTAATGAGTTGATGTTAACAATGCCTTTAAGAAGACGAAGAAACCATTATCAACACAGGCCCGTAGCTAGACCATACTTCCAGGTAGGGCAAAGATTTTTCCAGGGGTGGCAGATTATTTCTTCATTTTTTTTCTATCTCTTATTCGTAGCTCTTCAAAAATATGCATTGCAATTTTAGGGAATTTTTTTTCATTTAAAATATTAGATATTTCTAAAGTCAGTACGAAATTTTTGAAGTTTCTTCAGAGACATAATAAAAATGTATTAAAGTTAAATAAGATATTTGGCATAACCAGGGCCGTAGGAATCGTCTCCCATATGGGGTGAGCAAAGCCAGGGGTCCAGTAGTAAGTTATTGTACTTTTGAGTAGAATAATGTCTTTTAACTTTTATAATTATTTTTAATAACATTTTAATTTGTTTTATCCAAATTCATTTTTTGTCAAAGATCTTGGTGAGATTTAGAAAACAGATATGCGCTTTCCTTCTATATCCACTATTCTTTATAAAGGTGCCCAGATGGAAGAGCTTTTGAAAGCTTAAATTCTATTTTTAAAATATAATGGTATTTTAGTCTTTTTTTTGGTGGAGAATCCTATAAAGGGGAGAAAAAGATGAAACCAAAAGTACAAAACTTCGTTAATACTAGTACTTCCTTCAACCAAAACAGATATGCACTTTCTTTCTACAGCCACCGTTCTTTTTAAAGGTGTCCAGATGAAAGAAATTCTGTAGGCTCTAAATTATTTTTGAATTGTCTTTTTTTAAGGCCTTCTATAAAAGTGAGGAAAAGTTGGAACCCAAGATTCAAAACATTTAGGCCAAAATTTTTATTCAAATGTTTAAAAAATATGCTTTTTAATCTCATTGGGGCCCCCCAATAAGTTTCAAAACTTTCTTAATGCCATTACTTCCCTCAAAAAAATTGTGCTTTCTTTCTATAGTCACTGTTCTTTTTAAAGGCGATGAAAAAAAATTTGCAGGCTCTAAATTTTGTTTGAATTGTGTTTTTGGGGGGAGCCCTATAAAAATAAAGAAATGTTGGAAGTCAAGATTTAAAACTTTCAGGCCCCATATTTTTTATTCAAATGTTTAAAAAATATGCTTTTTAATCTCAATGGGGTCCCAGTGAGCTTCAAAACTTCCTTAATAGAATTACTTCCTTCAACCAAAACAGATAATGCTTAGCTTCCTTTCTAGCCACCATTTTTTTAAGGTGCCCAGATGAAAGAAATTTTGCATGCTCTAAATTTTTTAATAGTCTTTTTTTTTTTGGGGGGGGGGGGGCTATGAAAGTGCGGAAAAGTTGGAACCCAGGATTCAAAACTTGTAGCTGTCACTTTTTTTATTCAAATGTTTAAAAAATGTGCTTTTTAATTTCGTTGGGAGTCCCAATCAGGTTCAAAAGCTCCTTAATACTATTACTTTCTTCAACCAAAACAGATATGGGCTTCTTTCTACAGCCACCATTCTTTTTAAAGGTGCCCAGATGAAAGAAATTCTGTAGGCTCTAAATACTTTTTAAAATGTCTTTTTTAGGGTCCCTATTAAATGGAGGAAAAGTTGGAACCCAAGATTCAAAACTTTTAAACCTCATTATTGTTATTCAAATGTTTAAAAAAAAAATGTGCTTTTTAATCTCGTTGGGGTCCCAATAAGCAGGCATTTGTGTGCCATGCTTTTGCCACCTATCCCCTGACGTTCAACCTGTTTCTTTTTTAACGTTTCATCTCTCTTCTCTCAATAAATTACTAATGTTAATTATACATAAATTATATTCTGTAATTATTTAAATCTACTAGCTGAGCTGAGCTTGCTTTGCCGGTTGGTTTTTCAAAAAAAGAACCTTTTTTTGGGGGGGGGGGGGATTCCCCTTGGGGGCCCCACTGCTTTCAACAGCGTAAACCCGTTCGGAATATACCAATCTGATTCTTGAATTATTGTAATTTTTATTTCCATAAAAATGATAGTCTCCAGGTAAAAGTTAAATTTTCCAGCATCGTCGTTCATCTTGCTACAGGAGCCAATTTGTTATTTTCCCACCTTCATCTTAATCATGACAGCAGCAAAATTTACTGGATAATTCTTCGGTTCAGAAAAACTTTCCAAAAGGTCTAAGCAAAACGCGAAAATAAGGGTATAAATCGCATAAAAAATTGGACAAAAATTCAAAAATCGCAGAGAGCAAAATTTGTCTATATCGAGCCAAAAGATTGAATGTGGAATTTTAAAAAATACTCTAAAAATCACATAAAAGGTTTGTAAAAAAATCAGAAATTGCAAACGATAAACTTTCTATATTGAACTAAAGGACTTAAACTTGATTCCTTTTAGGAATGTACAAAAAAAAAAAAAAAAAAAAAACCTCCGCGGAAAGCGAATAAAACGCCGCACAGGGCAAAATTTACTATATTGGGATAAAAGATTGAAACCGGATTCTTTTTACATTCTCAAAAAAATAAATAAATAAATCAATCAGTGGACTGGGCATTTTTTCCCGTTCAAACACACACACGCAAAAAAAAAAAAAATGTTTTGATTTGCCCATTTTTCGCAAAAATATAGAAAGTCACCAATCTAACGTAAAAATTACCCAATATCCTTCAATATAAAGATGCAGTTTCATCATATCAAATCCCAATAGTGTTCCGTCAACTGTGTTGCATTGTACTTTTCATAATTAGAAACTGAACTTACGCATTAATATGTTTTCCTTCATAACACGAAAAAGTCGCGAATCAAAGATCAAAATTTCTAGAAATTTTCAAAAAACGAAAATTTCTTCAAATGAGAAAAATCTCTTCTAATCACAGGAGCTTAAAAACGGGAAAAGCGTTTAAAATCGCATAAAATGATTGCAAAAAATTCAAAAATTGCAGAGGGCAAAATTTTGTACTTGTGGCTAAAAGATCGAAACCTGACTCCTTTTACTAATGTAAAAAAATCCCGTCGGAATGCGAAAGAAAGTTAAAAATTACATAAAAGACTTCGTGAAATATTCAAAAATCGCAGAAGACTACTTTACTATATTCGGCTGAAATGGAAAGATAGATTGAAAATGGATTCCTTTTATGAAAAGGGGGGGGGGGGGAAGCACGAAACTCGAAAAAACACTAAAAATAGCATAAAAAATTAAATTTAGAAATTTAATTAAAAAAAAAAAAACTATTTCGATGTGTATAATTTAAGGCATACAGGTATCCTTCCTGTCAAATCTCGTCGTGAACAGAAAAACATCTGGTCAGACTAAAAGATAAAAAGAAAAAAAATGGACAGAAAGACTCTGTATGTCTTTATTATGATCTAGTAAGAAACCCATCTTCGTTGCCCACAGAAAGGTACTGTCTATCCGAAGCCTTTCTTTTTCAATTTCTATCCGGAACACTTGGGTGACAATTTTAAATTGGAGAAAACTGAAAAATATGAAAACGACATCCGAAAGGTAATTTTTTTGGAATTAGTAAATCTTTAAATATATATATATATTTAATAAGAGGCACCGTTCAAAGCAGAAAAAAAAGCTATTATAAGTGAGTATTTTCTGCTTAAAAAAATCTGTCTGGGCCATGCAAATGGCATTGTCAAACTGAAAAAAAAAAAAAAAAAAAAAAAAAAAAAAAAAAAAAAAAAAACAGAGAATACGAAAAGACTTCCATATTTTTTTATTTATGTGCAATATTTGGGGGTTTGTTGTGAAGGTTCATTTACAAAGGGAATTCAGTTTGAAACTTTTTTTTTTTTTTTTTTGCCAAATTTTGTTCTTTGCTATTTTTGAATTTTTCGAGAATTTTTAGCTGTGTTTCTGGTAATTTTTTTAACATTCGTAAATAAAAAATCCAGTTTCAATCTTTTAGCACAATATAGTAAATTTTGCTCGCTATGAACTTCGAAATATCGTTATCAATTTTTGGCATCCTTTCGCATTTTGCAGGGATTTTTTTTATATTGTTTTTCTAAATGGGGGAATTCCCAGTTAAATTTTGCTAGTGCTTTGATTAAATTCATGCTGTAAGAATATCAAATCTGTTACTGTAACACCATGAACAAAATGTTGAACATTTTAATTTAATCCGGGTCGAAATAAAAATTTACAATAATTCAAGGTTTGTTTGATTCGAGATCTGAGCCGGCATAGTCCCAATGGGTGTACGCACATTGCCAAAAGCAGTTCAACCCAACTCTAAATTCGTTTAACCCGGGAGAACTCGCTAGTGAGAATGCCCAATTGCTTTTCTTTTACTTTACATTCATATAATATCAACTTTTTTTGGTTGGCTTAGTACTTTTATTCACAAAATAGGTAAAGTAATTGAAAAACATTTTGAAATTTTAATTAAAATGAAAAATGATTTAAATAAGAGTCTTAAAAAAGTACGACTGTGAGAGAAAATCTCATGCAGCGAGTTCTCCCGGGTTAATTTGAGTTTCGTTTTGAAAAAAATCAACTATAATAGTGAAGCTCCGCTGGTGTTGTTATAAAATAGAACTCGGATAGCAAAATTAAATATAGATATTTCTCCAAAATCTTAGAGGGGGGTGGAGAGATGAAAAAAAAGTTTGTGGGTGGCCTCAAAAGACCTTCCTACGGCCCTGGGCATAACGTAAATAAAATGTATTTCTTTTAATTAGGAATTTGAATCGAATATCGTTTTTCACTTTTCAATAAATGCATTACACTTTGAGTTGTAATTGATTTCTATCTTATGATGGTCTGTATCAGGCTGTCGCCTTGCAAAAATTGGCTTATATTGGCAACTTTGACGACCACTTTGGAAACTGATTTGCTTTTAAGAAAAAGTGCAGAATAGTTGAATAGTTTCATTAAACAATTCATTCAGTTTCTTCGTTCATTAATAAAAGCATCTGTAACATTTTTTAATTTAAGAATAAAAATGGCTTTATGAATGCGTCAGTAAGTAATAAATTTGGATTTGTAAAATCGTAAGTAACCTGACATATTGTATTGTTTAAATTTGAAATAATGATTGGTTTATTTTAGAAGCGACATTTTTTTTTTAAATTTCAGTGGAATGGGAGGCAGTCGAAGAGATGAAGGGACAGACCTTCCATTATCTATTTTGTATTTTCACATGGGGGCGGGGGGAGAGTGTCCTTTGGAGTTTGTTGTAATCGGACCAAGTTTCCACGAAAGAAGCATTTAACTGTCATGTACATCAAGTTAAATTTAAGGAAACAGTATTGTGGGCTGCTTCAAGATTAGTTTCCGAAGCATTTGGTTTCAACCCCGCCTCCTAACGATAAATTACATATGGGGACAATTGTATAAAGAAAGCAAGCTTTAGGGATTTAAGGTAAACCCGATTTATTGTTGAAGCGGTATGGGACAATTTCTACAAAATGAAAAAGCGAGGCACGCACAATGGAGCAATTTTCGACAGGCCTGTTAAAGAGGGAGAGAAAAAAAAAACATTATAGATGAAATTTTGCTACTTTTGTTTCCAGTCTAGAAAGGAAATTTAGGGGTAGAGGGCAAGGTCTGGCATGGGAAAATGAAAATTTGATGTTGTATTACATAAATTTTTTTAAAGGGAAATACTGAGTGAAAAAAAATGATCAGAATGTCGAGCTTCATTCTAGGTTGGACAAGAAGTGGGGGAAAACTGGAAATTTAATGTTTTTATCGGAATGCGCTAGGTCGGGCAAAACATTTTCCAGGTCGGGCTTTGCCCGACCTGGCCCCCACCTGGCTACGGGCCTGTATCAACAGGTCACCGAATTCAAACGAGGTCGTATAATAGGGCTACGAGAAGGTGGATTTTCTTTCCGCGATATTGCAGAAAGAATTGGTCGGAATGTATTCATTGTGCATGATTGTTGGGAGCAGTGGTCAAGGGATAGTACTGCCTCAAGAAGACCGGGTTCCGTGCGGCCACGTGGCACTGCTGAGAGGGAAGACCGCCGTATTCGGCGTACGGCTGTGTATCGTACTGCTGGCATCGTACTGCGGACAGCATCGTACTGCGTCTGCGTCAAAAATTCGAGCTGCAGTTGGTACCACAGTGACACAACAAACTGTTAGAAATCGGTTACTTCAAGGCCAGCTCCGAGCCAGGTGCCCTGTAGAGTGCATTCCACTGACTCGAAGCCATTGCCGTTTGCGACTCCAGTGGTGTCAAGCCAGAGCTCATTGGAGGACGAAGTGGAGATCTGTTGTGTTTTCTGATGAAAGCAGGTTCTGCCTTGGTGCCATTGATGGTCGTGTGTTGGTCAGAAAGAGGCCAGGGGACCGCCTGCAACCAAACTGTTTGCGGCCTAGACAGACTAGACCTACACCTGGAGTCATGGTCTGGGAAGCAATTTCCTATGACAGCAGGAGCACACTCGTGGTTATCCCAAACACACTGACTGCAAATTTGCACGCCAGTCTGTAAATTCAACCTGTAGTGCTGCCATTCATGAACATCATTCAAGGGGGAAGGGTTCTAACAGGATAACGCTCGCCCTCATACCGCTGTTGTAACGCAACGAGCTATACAGAGTGTTGACATGTTACCTTGGCCTGCGAGATCCCCATATCTGTCTCCCATATAGCACGTATGGGATATCATTGGACAGTAACTCCAGCATCATCCACAGCCAGCACTGACCGTCCCAGTATTGACACAACAAGTACAATAATCACGGAACTCTATACCACAAAGTGACATTCGGCACCCGTATGACACAATGCACGCACGTTTGCAGGCTTGCATTCAAAATTCTGGAAGTTACACCGGCGATTAATGTAACAGCATTTCACATTTGAAATGCATTTTCTTGAGCTTAAATTGACCTGTGATCTTGAAAATCTAATCAATTAAACATGTTAACTGGACAAATGCATTGTCTAAATTTCATTACTCTACAATAATTTTTTCTTGGTGTTGGGATTTTTTTCCCCCGTCAGTGTATATATGGATATATATATATATATTTATATATATAGTATGTACATATATAATATAAGTCAGCATTTCAACGGAGGGTATTTTTAGTATCTGGGGTCATGATCGGCGAAAATATAGCTAAATTTCCCGAAGTGTTTTCCTTCGGACGGTTGCAGCTTTTTACTTTTTGTAATGAAAGCTACCTAAAAGTGTCCACAATTTTGGCCACCACTGTATATATATAATAAAGATGAAATCACATACACTATATGTCCATTAATGACCGGACACTTTCAATTTTAGACATTTTGTCGAATATTTAAAGATATATTTGTCGGATTTTTCTGGAACTTCAGGATTATGAAGAATATGTTCGACTTCATATTTAACAACGGCAATCAGAAGGACAATTAGGGGGGGGGGGGAACAAAAAATCAAAGAATAATGTTTGGGATCATCCTGTAAAATAAAATGTACTAAATGATCTATCGTTATAGCTTACGAATATATGGATATTGTACAATATGTGTATTCATTTGTGGAAGAATAGAACGTATAATATTTATGGAGATTTATGAAAATTATTATGGAGACTTTTTTTTTTAAGTTCAAAAAATTTTTGCATTTTTTTGTTTATATCATGCAATGTTTTGTACCAAATTTAACGCCAGTTTCAGACAATTTGGCAAAATGTAGTAGAAATAATATGGTGTAATTGGAATGTAAATATATTATGTATTTGGTGAAATATGAGCAGTTGAATGAAATATTTTTTTATATGCGCATGAACGCACGATAAAAATTTTTTTTTTCATGATTTGATAGTCAAATCTATGGAGCAACTCATAAAAAAAAAGCTAGTCAAATATCGCGAAAATTCAGATACCGATATCTGTCCGAATTAGGAGCATTTATTCTTAGCCGACTTTTTTTTAATACTTTCATTCAAGTTCGAGTTTATATCGGAGTATTAAATATATTTTTAAAATTAATAGATATTTCAGAATTTTCTTCAAGGAATCATTATAAAAATATGAAATAAAACTGTTATTATATTATATTATATATAAGTGTGTGTGCGTGTGCGATAAAAAATATGTTATGGGAGAAATAAAATGATTTATATATTTAATATATATATTTAATATGTTTCATAGGATTCTAACAGCGATTAAAACAAACTGACAAAAGTAGCCTATATACATTTTTTAAAGGGTTTTGAATTCATTTTAAAAAGGACACACAATTATTTGAATCTTCAAAAGAATTTGTGAAAGCGCTCATTAAAGTTATTATTCACTATAAACTTAATCACATAAAGAAAAAAAATTAGTTCATAAATTAATTAAACTTATTTTCTTATTACATATTCATTTTAAAAGCAACAACTAAGTTTCTTATTTCCCATCTTTTTAGCATTCAAATTTATAAGAAAGATTCAGAAATCTCCTCCATCGAAAAATTTATCAACCAAAAGAAAAGAATTGATAAATTAATATTTCTATTTTATTTTAAAATTAAAAAAAATATTGATAAGTAAAATAATTAATATTGCTACATAATCATTAAAAGTTCTAAATTAAATCATCAAGCGACATAAAATGAATTCTTATTCTAATTAAGTTATTTATTACCAATTTATTATTTATTAAAATTTGTTTTTCCATGTTAAAAAAAATATATATACATTTCCTAAATTAACGCATGAAATTACGTTATAATTCCTAAAAAGAAAATTATATTAACTGAACAAAACCTCTAAAATCCACTTATTTTATTAAACACTTAATCATTCTTAAATTTACAAGAGAAATCAATTCTCTTGCTTTAACTAAATAACATCCGCTAAGATATTTATTCCATTCATTTAAATGAGAAATTAACTTCGGAACACACGCGCGTTATACAATTGCAAACAATGTTGACTTTAAAAACACTTCAAAATTCACCAACAATTTACCTAAAGCGACAAATCACCACTTATCCAAATGCCTTTCCCTTATGACCCCATAGATTCTACTCTTCAACAAGACTCAATGGACGAGTGGTTAAAGCATTTACTTTGGGGAAGTCAGATCGAACCAGCGTCAAGATGTATTCCTTTAATTTTGAAATATTAAACAATAAACACACGTTAAGATGGCTCATAGATGGCACCACGAAAAATAAAATATTTTTTTTAAATTTATGCTGCAGCCGGCACTGGTCTGACTTGATGCCAACCCATCGGGCCGACTATTGCCCGGGGGATCACAAAAGTTGGAACCGGAATCGGCAACCAGATATCGGCCGTTACCGCCAGAAACGGCAAGCGGCAGTCGGCCAATTGCTTCCCGATAGCTCTGAGTTTGTTGGGAATTGTCATATTTTTTTAGTGGAAATACGTGGGATTTTATTTTGAAATACTGATGTCTCGTTTTTCTGTGTAACTTTAAGTAACGAAATTTTTCGTAGAAAAGTTGCATTTTACTTTGATTTGATCCCAATTGATGCCACTTAGAATGCATATTTTAAAACAAGTCTACGTATTTCCCTAGCTTTCGGACTAAAAAGAACTTTATTTTGTTTCGCTTATTTAATTTATGCTGGAGTCGGGCTGCAGCCGGCATTCGTATGGTATTTTTAGCTGTTGGCGTGCCTTTTAGTTAAGTTTACCATGAGTTATCTTATACAATGCTTGCCTCTTTTTATCGAAGCTCTCCCACCCAGCAGCTGTCAAGCCGTCATTTTTAATATATCAATTAATAAAAAGGCAGCTTTCTGCTTTAATGTACTCGTTATAATAATTAAGAGTAAATGGATTTTCATAAACACTTCACATTTCTAAAAAGAAAAAAAATCCGCTAAACGCTTTTAATTCCAAGGCGTCAAAGTGGTGCGACTCCTTAAGGCTGTTCTTAACTGCTCTGTTCAAAAAGCGCAAAACGTTTTGACACATTTACAAATTCATTTTTAACAGAAAGGTATAAAATTGGAAAGCCTGGCCATAGAAGCGATTTGGAATTGAACTGTTTTTTCCATTTTTTGATCAATCAATTACCTATTGAGTTATAAGCCATTTTGATCACGTGACAAACGCGTTTTTCGCCTGCTCTTGAGTGCTCTTTCTTCCTTCGCGCGGAAATTCGGTTCAAAACTCCCACTTTGACACTATTTTCTGAAAGATATATTGCGTTTGCAAAAAAAGGGAAAAAACAGCTCAATGACATAGTTTCTGAACAACAGCACCAGCTAGTTTCATGCATTTTTGAACAAAAATAAATTAAAACTTATGTCAGAAAGTTGCCCTTTTCGATTTGAGAACAGCTTTAAGCCATCTTAAGCTATTGTAGTTTGTGATTCTTAGATTTTCTTTAGATTTTCTCTAATTGAGCTTTTTATAAAATAAATAAAATTATCTTTCAATAGGATTATCTGCAAGGAAAAAAATAAAAATACAACCTAAAAGCATTTATCTAAAAGAAATGTTCGATACACTATTCCAATACACATTTTGCTACTTATCTCTGATTACTTAGATTTTCTTGGGAAGAAAAAATTAAAACAAATGATACGTCTTCTTTCCTTTAAAGAATTTTAGTTGTTGGTCTAATCCAATTCTTAAAAAGTTTGTTGAAAATTTAAAAGAAACAAATCGGAAGTTTTCTTTAGTTTTTGATAGATATTTTCTCTACTTTAGTAAATTTAAACGAAAGAGAGAGAAATTTTTTTCATCATTTGCTTCTCCTGGGAGTCTGAATAAAGAAAACCAATTTGTATTTATATAAAATGGAAAAAAACAATTTGTCTTAGTTTGTAATCCGTAGGCATCGATTCATTGATTGGTTTTCAACAAGCATGGATTTTGTTTTTGTTTTTTAACTGAATTTTAAACGGAAACCTCACTCAGTTCCACATTTATATCTCACACCTTTTCCTTAAATGACACTATTCAAAAAATGGTATTTTTGGTACATTATTATGAACTAGCTGACCGCCCGGCGTTGCCCGGGGTCCGTGATAAATTTAAATAAACCTTATATTTGTATAATTTTATATCTTTAACCCCATTTTGAATAAATTAATAATTTTGATAAAAAATTCGTGAAAAAAAAATATTTAGAGGTAAAAGCGCACGTCAGAAGATATTTTCTTGTTTCTTCACGTAGGGTCATTTCATCGTTAAAAAGAAATAGTTCTTGTTGTCCGATACATAGCTCCAAATGTTAGAACGAGATTTTACGATCTTATGGTTGCAGCTATTGCAGCACCAAAAGTTGGCTCGACCCAGCACAAAATATTTAACAATGTACATTCACAGAAAAGTTTCTCTGTTTTTTACATAATCTCGGTTTTCAGCTTCCTACAAATTTATATAAAATTTAAGGTAGACAATTGCGAATGAAGACTCCGTTATTTCACAGAATTTTTTAAACAGTGTATCGGGCCGAACGTGATGTAAATAAAGAAGAGGTGTACATTTCTACATACTTCTCTTGATCCTAATGAAAATGTCCTGATCTCCAATCTTGTTACAAAATATTTCCTGTAACAGAAAAATACAGTCGAACCCGGTTAAGACGCGTTTCAAGGGAGTGGACCAAAGTCGCGTATTAAGCGGGATCGTGTATTAAACGTGATTTGGATAATGTTGCAGGAACTGAGCTTATTTACACATCTAATTGTCTCAATGCACTTTAGACCTTTCATTTATATGTTTATGGTCGAAAATTGTGTATTATACATATATTTAGATTTAAATTTAATTGTATCCAACTTTACTAGGTGTATTTTTTTATAGGACCGACTGAAATAATAACTGAAAATAAATATGGATTCAAACATGGCTTTATTGTCGTTAAGGCTGTTCTAAAATCCAAAAGGGCAACTTTATGACATAAGTTTTAATTTATTTTTGTTCAGAAATGCATAAAAATAGCAGGTGTTGTTCAGAAACTATGTGATCGAACTGTTTTTTCTGTTTTTTTGAAAACGCAATAGATCTTTCAGAAAATAATGTCAAAGTCGTCGTTTTAAATCGAATTTCCGCGCGAAAGAAGAATAACCACTCAAAAAAGGTTTAAAAACGTCTTTGCCACGTGATCAAAATCGCTTATAGCTCAATAGGTAATTTATTGTTCAAAAAATGGAAATCACAGTTCGATTCCAAATCCCTTCCAATTTTATATCTTTTCGCTAAAAAATGAATTTGCAAATGTGTCAAAACGTTTTGAGCTTGTTGAGCAGAACAGTTCAGAACAGCCTTAATAAGTGACAACCAAAGATAAAACAGCAAAAATAATTTTTCAGCTGGATTTTTTTTTTTTTTTTTTTTTTTTTTTTTTAACCGTTTGGAAAAATGGTTAATTTCCTCGTCAGGGTAGGAAATCAAAAGCATAACTGAAGCTTTTTATTGGTTTAATCCGCATTTTCTTAGTTTTCTGATTGGTCTATACAGTAATCTGTATTTCCCTTTACTTTCAACAGAGATGGATACGTCTGTTGCCACTATGACAAAAAAGTAATAAAAACTACAAAAAAAAGAAAAAAAAATTATAATTCAGAAACAAATTGAGATACAGCTTTCAAACAAATTGCATTTAAAAGTACATTTTTTTTTTCTATATACGACGATATAAAAAGTAATATTGTGGGATGTTTAGAAGTTTAAGAATGAAATTTCATTTAAAATTGGTTGTCAGATTTCTTGGAAATCTATACGATGGAAAAGCCTTTTCCCGAACAGCCAATGAAATGCTTGGATAATACGTAAGTTTCAGGTGGAATAATACGTACGAGTCGCAGGCGATTTTTGTCGCTTGCAATTTTTACGTGTAATAACACTATTAATGTTTAATTCATGGCGTAGGTAATGTATGATCAACTCCGTGCGATTTTTTATGTCTTCAATTTTAGTCTTTGAAAAAATCATTTTCCAAATGGTCGTTGTAATTTGTTAACTTGCTTTTTTTTTTTTTTTTTTTTTTTTTTTTTTTTTTTTAAGAAAGATTAAAAATATTAATTTTTGAAGCACAATCCAATTGGTAAAATCATATTTAGAGCTTGTGATAATGAGTACCAATATGATATGTCCTTCTTTTTAATATAAGAAAAAACTATCCTTATTAATTTTTGTGTAAAAAATATTGTTAGCATAGCAAAAGTAAAGAAATCGTAAAATAATTAAATAACATCATTGCGGAGTTTCATTCTTTTTTTTTTCTTTTCTTTTCTTTTTTTTTTTTTTTT
Source organism: Maratus speciosus (assembly GCA_963932465.1). NCBI lineage: Eukaryota > Metazoa > Arthropoda > Arachnida > Araneae > Salticidae > Maratus > Maratus speciosus. Next base: position 569,503,087 of record OZ010787.1, read on the forward strand.
TTTTTGGTGTATAACATGCATTATAAAACATAGTAGTGATATAACACACATTTAAAAACTTACTAATAACAGGTATAATCATCTTTAATCATAATAATTTTATGACGTATCTGAGCATCGTGATTTCCTCTATGTATCTCTCTCTACTACAATAAAAACTAGACGGATGTGGCAATCCAAAAACTTTCTTCTATCTCATACATGTTAATACTTCCTGAAAAATACAGCATAACAGCGCCACCGATTAGATGATTTACACCAAAATCTAACCAGCAACAACTTACGTGAACTTCTAATTGAATTTGAAGTTCGATGAAAATCCGTCCATTAGTTTATGAGATAGAGGTACTCGGGAAATCGGGAAAAGTTCTGCATAGCAGCGTCACCTAACGTGTTGGGAAATATATACCAAAACCTAATAAGCAACAACTTAAATCAACTTGGTAACTGAATCTGAAGTTTGATTAAAATTCCTGCATTACTTCTTGATATAAAACTATTTCGGGAATCAGGGAAAAGGCAGCATAGCAGCGCCACCTGTTGGGCGATTTACACCAAAACGTAGTCAGCACCAACTCATGTCAAGGACTAACTGAATCTGAAGTTCCTAATCTGAAGAAAAATCCCTGCATTAGCTCTTGAGATAGAGCCATTGCGGAAATCGTAAAAAAATGCAGTACAGTAGCGCCACCTGTTGAACGATTTGCACCACAAACTAATCAGCACCAATTTATATAAGATACTAACTGATTTTTATTAAATTCCGTTTTTATTAAATTAACTGACTGATTTTTACTGAAAAACTGATTTTTATTAAATTAAATTAAATTTTTATTAAATTCCGTGCATTAGTTCTTGAGATAGAGCGCCCACAAAATTTGTGTCACACACAGAGAGACATTTTGTAAAAACATGTTTTTCGTGATCTCTGACCCCTAAAACGTGTATTCGTCGAAAATCGGAATTCGAAAAATTTCATGAATCGAATACTTTTTTCTTGTAAAGATAAAAGAAAGTAAAAATACACGAAGCGAGAGACAAAGAATTGTTAGGACACGGGATCAAAGAAGAATTGCCGTTTTGCTAATTTAGAGGTTTTTTTTTTTATTCCAATACCTACCACTATTTTCGATTAGTAATTTTCGATTTAATTAATCTGTTATTAAATAAAGTAACTATTAGTATACAGAAACAGTGTTTTTTATCTGAATAAAAAAATCCGCTAAATTGGAAACACTGAAGAAGAGAGAAGGAATGCGCATCTTCACCAATGAATTCGCGTCTTAAACGTGATTTTTTGCCACAAAGGACTGAAAATCTATCGCGTATTAAGCGAGATCGCGTAATAACCGTTCGCGTCTTAAACGTGATATTTTTGCATTAGTCTTATGGGCGATGTTCAAGGGATTGGAAAAAATCCGCGTATTAAGCGGGATCGCGTATTAACCGTGAGCGTCTTAACCGGGTTCCACTGTACTCTAAAACTTGTTCTAGAAAATATTTTAAACAGTTGATAAAAATAATATTATAAACTTTTTACACCCCCCCCCCCCCAAAAAAAAGGACACACTACAAAGTAAAAAAAGGTCAGTGAGCGATTCGAAATTGACTCTGTTGGTAATCGATGCATTCCATGGAATTCCCTTTTTGCTCGACAAAAATTTATCTAGTTATGATATTTTGAATTTCATGAATTTTCAGAGTTTTCTGACACTAAAAACGCGTTTTTCCGTTTATAGGGAGAGAAAATGCCGAAAATTCCTAACATTCTAAGTATCGTAACTCGGAAAGTTTGGTCATAGAAGAATGGACTTTTACTGTTTTGCTCGTTATAGAATATGGAGAAAATTTTATAAATAAAACTTATAGGACCCAGAAACCGTATAAAAATTTTAATTTCGTGACTATGTAAATGTAACTAGTTTGAGGTAAATCAAGTTTCATATAATGAAGAACAACATTTGAGACATTTTTGTAGTTGTAATTTTCACCTCTAAAACTAACGGTTTGGGAATTAGCTACTAGTCTGTGACGCGAAGTGACACCTGTATAAAAATAAAACATAATTTTAACAACATAATTTGCGTTAAGATGAAATTTGATAGGAATGTTTTACCCAATAAAAGTGAATTAACTTTATAAAATTGCATATTATCAAAATTTTTTGTTTTAAGATGCGGGAGACGTTCAGTTATTAAAAGCAACCCCCCGGGATAAACCCGGGTTTCCCAGGTAACAGAATATGGGTGAAAACCACCATGTGTGTCGTCTAGTTGCAAAACCGGCCAACTCCTCAAAAATTGAAAATGTGTTTTTTCAGTTTTTTTTAGTTCTAAGTAAAGATTTCTATCATCTGGAAACGATAAACCATGCAAAAACCTGTCAATCCCTGTGTTATATGCGTTTGAAAATCACGATGTGGTGGAAAAGCGGCCAAATCCTTCAGCCGGTGAGTTTCAAAACCGGCCATCTCCATATCCGCTAGCTGACGCTTCTGCTCGACCCCACAATAACTTCTCACTTGTTGATTAGATTAACGTTATCGTGTTTTCTCTCGCCTGTGACTGCTCTCCCTTGGTGCATACAAATTTTCTAATAATTTAGCTTCGTGTTTTCTCCGACTATGGAAGTGTTTCTGGAAGAAGGTCTACTAATCAATAAAGGAAGCGGCAAAGTGGATCTACGACGTGGTAAAGGAGAAAACCCAAAATTCAAAGGTAATGTACACCTTTTGATAACCAGGGGTGATTTATCATTTTTCGACGCACTAGGCCAAAATACTTTTCCGCGCCCTCCTCCTCCCCCCTTCATGAAACTGTAAGTGAATTTTCTTTGACAAATTTAAGTTTTTTTACCTATTTAATTAATTAATAATGCATTTAAATTTTGCTTTATAAATTTTAGTACTTTGAGGATTGTAGATTGGAAATGAATCGGCTTTTGTTACACTTAAAATCTGAGAGAATTTTGTGTTGGTGTATCGAGAAGTAGAAAAATTGTTTTAAATGTAATTATTACAAATTCATTTTTTATTTAACACTTTTCGTTAAAATTTTAAATTGTTCTTATTTCATTAAATTTAAAATCTTTAAAGTTCTTAATTTTGCGAACCCTACCTAACTTACGCCCCTTGGCCATAGCCTAAGTTGCCTTATGGGTAATCCACCCTGGGGATAATATAATACATAATTAATTGATAACATAATAACATCATAGTTAGCATATTTTGATTAATTAATTATCATGATGCCATAATATTTTATTAATCTAATAACTTGCCTACGTTGATTCAGTATTCTTTTATCCCTCCAGACTGTGTTTCAGCTCAAATTGAAAGGAGATTGAAGAAAATCGAGTCCCTCATTCAGCCCGCAAAGTATGAAGAAATTTTATCTGAATATGGAACAGTTTTCAAGTCGGGAAGAGACCGACCATGATTGGAAGAAGACCAGCAATTTCTTCCCCAAACCACCTGCACTGTGGCATTTCAAATTTGCTCCTACGAAAAAAAAAAATTCATAACAGAATATAAAAATAAGCTGCTGGTGCAAGGGAAGGTCTTCTACAAATCTGAGGTAGAAGTCAGAAAGTCTGTTGCCAAGAGTAAGAGAAGTATTACGAACAGCAAGCTCGAGGACGTGGCTCCGGATACCGTGGTGAAACCTCTAAAACTTCGGGATGTCCAAAACTTACTGACGAAACATTTCAGACCAAATTGGGATGCTGGCAAGCGGTTATTTTTTTCACAAAAATATATTGGCATCAGCTGCTTAAAAAGCATAAAGCAAAGATGATGAAGAAAAAGACGCATGGATGGACCATCATGACGAAATTTGTGAGACTATCGAAAACGATGAGACCACTAAAGTTTGAAATTGTATGCACATGTACATAGTATGATTTTTGTTTAAGTTTTTAAAATTTAATAATTTTATTTAAAATAATATCATGTCGTTTAAATCATTTGTTTAGTGACATTTAAATCAGTTTTAACAGCTAATCAGTTAGTTTTAACTGTTAGTGAGTTTTAACAATTAGTAACTGTGTAAAAGTCGTTTTACGTTAATAACTTTCCTAAAGTTCTTTTTGTTAAATAACATTAAGTTGAACAAAACATTTTTGTGTATTTGCAACCCCTAAAAACCCAATATCAGATTAAATTTAGCAAAAATTAATTTCTGGTTTTTTGCCTAACCGGCCAACTCCAAAGAAAGTTGCAAAGACGGCCAAATCCAAAACAAAGACCTAAATAACCCCTTCCCTTCATGTGCCCCTGCCACCTTATTTCGTGTTTTCAACTATACTGCCCTAATGACTATAAAACTGAAGAGTTTTGGTTCCAAACTTTATTTGGCTAAGTGTGGTAAAAAATCAGCTTTTTCTCAAAATTTTATTTTTTGGAGATGGCCGGTTTTGCAACTAGACGACACATATATATTATTTCTGATGTCAACATCCTTTTTTCTCTGCACATACTAAAAGCACAGCGATGAATGAGGTATTTTTCAGAAAGTTCTGCAATCGACTTTTGATGTAGTATACTTATATATCGTTAAAATGCGTAGCTTGATTAAAAAAAAAATTGCGGTTAATGATAAAACTTACCAACAAATAATCCCAAAGATTGCTATGAGAAAGCCTCGCACGGATCTGCCTTTTTTTTTTTTTTTTTTTTCCTTTGTTAAATTGATAACTCTAATAGATTTTTTTACATTTAATATATTTTTTTAGAATGTCCATTAACAATACTAAAAATCATATTTATTTGAAAAACAGCCCTAATGCGTTCAAATAAAGATTTAAAATGTATTAAAAGCGTTATTTTCATACTGGCCTCGCGTCAGGATTTAGCAGCGGCAGAAATAGCCAAAAATCGCTATTTACAATTAGCGTTTTTGGTTCTGCTTATTTCTGTGGTTCAAGCGCGAAATTCGATTGCTTGTCTTAAATTTGTGTTTTATTTACATTTTATTGTTTTACTTATTGATTAATGGGTGTTTCAATTTCGTTATAGCATATCAGCTGGAAACAAATGACGAGCTATTTATATTAATTTAACCCGAGAATGCTCGCGCATATCCAGGATATGTACGATTTATACTTTGTCACCAATAAATTCAAACAAAAATCGTCATTTTATTTAATCATTGCCATTGCTGACAAATTCTGCGCTGAATAAATTTGAAGATTACTTTATGAAAATTAGTGGTGAGAAATGCAATAACTCTGCTCACCATGGGTATGTCATACCCTGCGCGTGTAATGCCGGGTTAAGTGCAAGCGGATTTACCTTTTCGTAATCGTCTGTACATGATAGAAATAGATTTGAAAAAAAAAATCATGCTTGAAAATTATTTTAAAAACAATAAAAACTGAGTAAATTTCGATACTGTTTTCAAACAAATTGCGATATAGTTTTCAAATAAATTGTATTTAAAAGAACATTTTTTTTCTGTATTCGACTGTGTAAAAATTGAAAATGTGCGATATTTAGAAGTTTAAAAAATTGCAGTAAAAGCGAAATTTGATCGTCCGCTGTTGCCATTCGCAAAATGACGTAAGCGTTACGCACAAATATGTTCATACTTTATAATATAGATAGATTGTTGAATGGCATCTTTCAATGTGCTTTTTAAATCCTCATATAGCAATCTGAAAAGTTAAACGTTGTTCATAAAAATCTTTGAATCTTCTTTTTTCTTGTGTTTTTCAAAACACTTAGAAGCGGTTGCTCGTAAAATGTTCCGCGTGTTGCTTACATTAACTCGTTCCATTCAGTCTTAAAAATAACCCTACTTGCAGAGTGAATAAGTCGATCGAAGGAATCGAGAAACAATATCATATATTTCAGATGGTATGATATTGAATCTTAACACTAGAAAGGCAGCGAGCGGTCATTTTGACCGCTACCAAATGAATATATTTCGGTTCGAATCAGAAACTAGTTTAAAAGATACAAAAAAAGAACTATTTAAATAAATAAGTTAATAATTTAAAATAAAAATTCTGGTGTCAAATACTTTTAGAAAAATTGAATAAAATTCACCGTCTTTCTAGTGTTAAATCGACAAACTATGAAGTTTTGCCAGTCAAATTCAGTACACGCTTTCTGATTATAATAATGAAATTTTTGTTAATTATTTTCTCTCACATTCACTAAATTTCAATTTTTTTGTTTATTATATAAAAACAAAATGCTTATTTTAGAGAGTTCATGTTATCGTATCGTGCGCATTTCAACTTGAAAATAAATGGTTCGTAACAAATTCTATACGCAACAATTTGTAAAGCATGCCACTTTTTTGAGAATAATGTTGTTATTTTCCTTTATGTCAATCAAAAATTAAATAATAAATGAGACAGTGGCTTTCCTTTCCTTTCGACTTCTTTGCTTTACCAAAAGTAAATTAGTGAGTTCGAGAGCAAGCTAATGATTGATCTATCGGCCATATATCGCAGAGGTAGGAAAACACTACTTTTTTTATTCGGATTGCTTGATTGCGATCAAATTTTTGGAATAGAAATATGTCTCTCATTTAATGACGGATTACATAAGTCAGAAATGAGACGAATATTACTATTTCAAAAATGTGGTGGCAATGAAGCAATCTGAAGAAAAGAAAATGAAAAGTGGCGAGTTAAATTGATGACATTGAGCTCACAGGCTATTCACACAAATTGTATATTATACTCTTATTTCAAAGGATAATGCCCCTCGAAAAATAAATTAAGGGGGGATTACCCCTCGTTTCCCCTTTATACTTAACCAATGAACCTCCAAATCTAATTAGGGAAGCGCATTATCAGAATAAACCGGTATACCAAATTTGAAGCAAATCGGATAATTCTTCATGAGAAAACCATTTATCTAAATTAAGGGAGGGGGGATTCGCTCCCCGTTCCCTCCTCCCCCCCTTAATACTTAATCAATGAACCCCCAAAACTAACCAGGGTAGCGCCTTATCAGAATGAACCTAGAAAAAAAAATTAAAGCAAATCGAATATTTCTATCAAGAGTTATCGCGTTACGTACATTACATACGTACGCACATAGAGAGCCTGCAAGGCACATTAGCTCTCAGCCGATAGCCTGTGAGCTAAAAAATAGTGGAAAAGTAGCATTTTCCTACGCCTGGCCTGGGCATATGTATGCGTGTATGCCATGTATTTATACAACCAAAAGGAAATATATTATGGTAGAACATTTATATAACACTAGTGAATAATCTTAACAATTGAAATTGAAATTACATTAATATACAATTAGAAAGCCCTTTCATATATGAATATAAGAATGAGAAAAATAAGATAATTATTGGGTAAAGAATAAACAAATGTATAATTCTTGTGGATAATCTTCAAATGTATAATCCACAATGATATCAAAATCTTAAATGAAAGATTTCAAGAAAATTCACAACAATAATTAAGAAAATACAGATATTTTATTATATATATGCAGATCTATATATTTGTATATTATATATATGCAGTCACAGGTCTACACGGGTCTAAATTTCTAAACCCGGCCCGGCCTGAATAAAAGCTATCTTGGCCGGCCCGTGCAAAAATCCATGAAATCAGGCCCGATCTGGATTATTCAGATTTCTACGAAAAATCCCAATTTTTCTTAACATACAATTAAGATTATTTTAAAGAATACTGCATACATATTTGTACGAAATTTTTACAGTATATTTCAGAATATATATCCGCAAGCCATAGAATGTAAAATAGCAACATTAACCTTTTGAGAGTGGAAGAAATCTTGTGGATATATGCAAAAAATGCGAATGTGTTTGGGTATATATATATATATATATATATATATATATATAAATTACTTGTAAGCCGACATATATACACGGAAATCGTACGCTTCGCTAGTGCAACCAACTTAAATGATACAAACTGATACAACAAATAGGAGCGGTATTACCCTCTTCCCAATTTTAGCATAAAACAAGAGGAGCGCTGTCGCGCTTCCCGCAATTTTGGCACATAACAAGAGGAGCACTCGCACTCAAACGGTTAATGACTACTTAGGTTCTTAAACTATTACATTCGGAATAAAGACTCATTATAAAAATTGATGTATTTTAGAGTAAAAGAAAAAAAAGATGGTTAAAATCATCTGAGCTTTTAAAACCATATAATAAAAAAAAGTACATTTTTGAAAATATTTCTCCATAATTTATTAAAATAAATTTCCAAAGATTCCAGTAGGACAAGTTTATTATCATTATTATTTTTACAAAAGAAATTGTCTTTCTGACACGTCCTGCGAACAATTAAGTTCATGTCCGGTCCTGTCTGGTCCGGCCCGGTCATGACTGCTGAAAAATTTGAGTACGGGTTCAGTCACGATGAACTGTCTGATGCAGATTTCTATGGGAACATATTAAATTTCTGTGTTGATGTTGTCAAACTAACATCAGCTAGCGCAGCACATTTCTAACTTATTCCTGGCTGAGTCATGCCCACTGAAAACTGTTCATATTTTGTAAGCTTAGTCCGACCCTTTTGAATTTGTTATGTCGGGCTGGTCAGTCCACTTATTTTTTTATCGGACTGGCGGACCCGTTTAATTTTTTTATCGGCCCGGTCTGGTTTTTTTTTTCATCTACTCGATTGGGCCCATTAAAAAAAGTCTATTCTGCCGGCTCGTTTGAAAGTTTGTTTTCATTTTGCCGGCCAGGTCTGAGCAGGTCTCTAATATAGATTTATATAGCTGTATATACATATTATCTACATGCATATACAGAATATATTATAATAGAATATCCTCAATATGAAGCAATAGTAATATTGTCAAATCAATGGCTATTTTGTTTATGCTGAATTATATATTTAAGATGCCATTGTTAATGCTAGAGATAAGTTAAAAGTTATAGCGAAACTAATTTAAATGCGCATCATGTACAAATGCACGCATATGCATTGGGTAATTCAAAATAAATGAAGTAGGATTATCTCTTAACCCTCCGTCTACCAGACGGGTCCATTGGACCCGACAGGTACATACAAAATATTCATTAAAACCAGAAATTTCTTTAAAATAAACTAAGTATGTAAACCAGACAAAAATAAGGTAAATAAAAAAGTTAAATAGTTTTAAATAAAAATTCTGGTGTAGAACGTTTTATTAAAACTTGAATAAAATTCCCGGTAGATCTAGGGTTAAAACGCTATGATTAAAAAAAAAAAAAAAAAAAAAAAAAAAAAAAACCTTGCAATTACAAAAAGTTACAAATCAAATACAATTTTTAGATGTGGCATTTGCATCTTTCAGTTTTGATACTAGAAAAAAGTGCGCTGAAAGTTCATGAAATTGAAATTGTCACAACTTGTTAAGTTTTTGGTCGTGAAGGAATGGGATTTTAATGTTCTTCTTAGGCGCTGCGCACAGTTTTTCTAAGTAAACTGGCGGGAAAAAAAATAAAGGAACAATTATAAAAACTCATTTAACTTGAATGATTTTTCATTTAAAAAGATAAAACTTGTGAAAAAACTTTATTTCCTCATTCCTGGCATATCTTCAATATGCAGAATATCCCATTTCTGAAAAAAAAAGAACAAAAAAAAAAAAAAAAAAAAAAAAAGAATATAGGAAGTGTAATATAAAGTAGGGCAGGGGAAAGTTTATTTTACATTTTACAACTTTTTGGAGATCCGTAGAAAAATTGTATAAGGTTTATGGGCGCACCAGTCTTAAATATAAGCTTTGAAACTTTTCAAACTTACTGCCCCCCTTCCATTCTCTCAATAAAATGCCATTTCTCAAAATCCGTTAGATGACTACTCAATGAGACGTTCCACCTTTCACGCGTGAAAATTTTATCGAATTTGCATATTTCTGTGTCATTGGACTATGTAATAACGCTGGCCTTGAGCTACTAACCTTCTTGCTTTCATTGGACTTACTTCGCTTAATAGAATTAACATAAAGTATTTTTTTTTCTTCGTTTAATTTTTCCCGCTAATAATTTATAGTAAAAAAGTCTGCATAAAAAATAATACATTTTTTTATTTTAATATGTATACATAGCCTCTTGTACAACAAATTTCAAAGATAAAAGCAATGGTTGATTTGTAATATATTTTGCAATTGGCAGCATGTTTCTTTGGAAGCATATTTCTATCATCAGCGGTTTAAGAGATAATCGCCACATTATATGCATTTTGAATCATCTAGTTTCCAGTATAATGAAGCCGGTATTTTGTATTTTCACAATTTATCAATGTCCCTATATTCCTTTCGCATATTATGCATAAAAACACTCTTAAGATGTTTATTATGAAGAGAATATTTTATAAGAATCAAATTATAATAGGAACAGAACATAATATAATCTGAACTATTACAAAATATTTGGTCAGCCGTTTAGGTATTAGATACAAGTCATTTGATTTGACGTTTTTCTGCCACAACACCTTCATTATTGAAAGATTAAAGTGATTATGAACTTGACGCACGTGACTTCACGCTACACGAAGCATGCTATAGTGATTTAAGAACCGTTTACGACTGTCACATTGCGTGCAAAACGCCTGGTTTTAATTTAATATTGGGATGAATATTTCAATTACGCCTATTTGCATTATTTCAGTTACTTTTTTCATTAATTGTAATTTTACTTTAGAATTATAAATAGACTGAGAATTTTTATGGACTAACCGTATACTTTTTGTTTTATATAAAAATTAATTTCTGCTAAATATGACATAATATTTATATATATGTTCAAAATTTGGAAAATAATGATTTTTATAATTTCATACATACCCATTTGAGACATGTGGCTATAATTTTATGAAACTTCCCTTTTATCCCCATATTTTAGTCAATATACTGCTGATTTTTATGTAAAATAATTGATAAAATTTTAATACATTATAGTAGCGTTATATTTTACTTTTAACTATTGAAGGAAACAATGTACAAATGAACTTTTAAAAAAGTTAAAGAATAAAATGTAACCTATTTTTGGTTTTGTGTTGCTAGTTTGCAAATTAGTGTCTAAATTTTTAAATACCAAAAGTACTAACACAATTATCATTCACTTAAGAAACACGTGTTAAAAGTTATTTTATAGAAACTGGTTAAAATGTCTTGAATTATAGTGTCTGTAATGTTACTTAATCAGTTTAAACAAAGCACTAGATGGAAATATTTGTATAATACACAAAAGAAAGTCAACACATGAGGCGTTCAGACTCGAAGTAGATCAAGTCCATAAAACATTATCCAGAGATATTTGAAGCGTTCAGAATCAAAGTGGATTAAGTCTATTTTTCCATTCAACTTAGTGAGAGATGAATTCTTGCTCTATAGAGAATAATAATGATACAGTATAAGATATGTTATTCAGTATGCTTACACTGAAAAAAAAAAATGGTACTCAAAATTGAGTAAAAAGTACTCAATTTTAAATACGTCCCCTACTCTCAAAATAGCTCCGATCCAAATATACTCGAAATTGAGAATCACATGTACTCATTTTTGATTCCATGGTTGTGTTGAATCGTTATGTAACGTCTCCCTGAACCTGCAAATTAAAGTAAAAATGTGCTGGCATTTATTTCTCATTCAAAATTATTAACTAGAAACGTTTAATTGATTATTTATTAAGAGAAATAGCAAAATTATTAGAAATATACCCAAATCGAATATTTTTGTGACAAAAGCATTATTTGCAAGCACTTTTAAATTATTTTAAAATACTATGTATAATTTGATATTTACATTAATAAACATCTTTTATGCCACCACAAATGAAATAAACCATAACAGGGTAAAAAAAATACCGTTTTGTTGCGTTTGATAACATATGATGTTTCCAAAGTGAGAAAGCATATGTTCATTTTTGATCCAAACATACTCAATTCGATATGAGTACATCGATTTATTCATTTTTGAGTACTTCATTTTTTTTCAGTGTAGGACTTGAGATATTCTGGATATAGGATTTTCCCGTAATTCGGAGCACTTTACTATAAGTATTAAGAAATGTACAAAATAACTGTATGAAATGTATAAAGTATAAATAATATGTGTAAATACATAATTACAAATTTGTTAATTTGCTGTTCAAGTAGCTTCTTTGCTGCATTCCACAAATCAGTGGTTCAGTTGAAGCTCATTTAAATTTTTTGGCCCACCTCATTCTACTGGTCATCATTAGCACTTCCATTAGACATATCATCTGTCATTGTCTATGTCACAAATCTCACTGCCAGTCATCTAATGACTTACAAGAGTATTTTCATCAGCATTTAGACAATCTTCCACTGCCTCTTGTTGAGATTCTGAACATGAAGTTCTTCAGCCTAGTCCAGCAAATCTGTAATAATTTCCTTCTCCTTGTTTTAAAATCTTCAACTTCAGACTCATTCACATCATCAAAATATATCGCAGATGGCCACAAATTGTACCACCATGGGAGAGTGCATTTTTGTCTGCTGCATCTCATGTTTGACGTAAAAAAATCTTTAATTTTTACATTTTTGAAATGAAACGGATTAAATTTCGTTTATCATTTTGCATTCTGGTTTTCGGAGTATTCTGGATACGGGGATTCTGGGTAACGGATCCCACACTGTATCTGTCTTTAAAAGGCATTTTGAGGAAAACGTCTTCATAAACTTTATTACATAGTACACAATGTATAGGAATGCAGCAAATAAAGTTTTTCTTTTCTTGTTTTTTTTTTCGGATTTACATAGGATGATTTTCATGATGATATTAAAAAAATAATTTCGATTTGTTTAGCTGGCAGGCAGAACATCGACGTTTAACGTTCCTAATTCGACAGTGGTTATTTAAAAGTGCAGAAAAATATTAAAAGTTATTTTAAAATATTAAAGGTTAAAAAATATTAAAGGTTATTTAAAAGTACAGATCGATTGAATGCGAAGATCAGAATTTTATGAAACTAGTAAATAAACGAACCTGTGGCCATATTTTGATTAATATTGACTATAATTCGCAAAAATCTTGAACGTACTTATGAAGACATATCAAATAAAAAGTAGCTAAGAAAAAAAATTATTTTTTAAAAAAAATTCTGACTTTGGCCTAAAATGAGTTAAAATTCAGACCTAAATTTTTTATTTGGATCCATGCAGCTCTCTCCTTGGTCCAAGTAATCCCAAGTTACGGTGCTTAAAATTTTAAATCTATTTATCTCAGAATATATTTTCTAAAGATTAGTATTATTCAAATTGATATACATTTCTATGAAAGATAAAGTTATGAGACTCCTACAATTACTTTCAAATATATGTCCAATAAATTGTCTTCTGGAGATTTTGTTTCGAAGGAAAATTTTGAAAATAGGATTCTTGTAGTAAAAATTTCACGTAAAAAATGACTTTTTTCTTTAAAAAAAATATATGTTTTTAATAAATATTTTTTGTAATTTCTGGAGACAAATATTTATTTATTTATTTATTTATTCTTCTTTGTACTCAGAAATGAAAAAAAAGTGTTATTCTCTCAGACGATACATACAATTTTAAATATGACTAAAATTAATAGTTTTAAAAAATAAAAAAAATAACCTTTTGAAAAGATTTACATTTAAAAAGTAATATCTATACACATATGCAATTCCAAGGACAGAAAAAGAGGTAAAAAAAAAAAAAAAAAAAAAAAAAATTAAGTAAAGAGATTAAATTTTTGCGTCCCGGACCGCCTTAATAATAAACAATTAAATTTAAAAAATCAAAAAACCCGACTGCGTAAAAAGCGAACTAATTAATTATTTCTCATCAATGTTAAACTATTTTTTTTCAATTCCTACTATTAGCTCACACTCTCGCTATATATATCTTGTTCAAATGTTCAATCGTTAATAAAATACTTATTATTCATCCAATCAAGCTCAAATAAATTTTTTAAAACTTGTAGTGGATGACATTTGATGTTAATCCAGTTTTTAAAATATTAATTCATTAATTAAATTTAATTAATTAATTTTCAATAATCGAGAGTGTGATAAATCCTCTTCTTGATCAAGGTATTTTAAAACCGAGAGAGCCCTCTTCATGATCAAGGCATTTTAAGCAACACTCAAGAGGAAAGAAGAATGGGAGAAAAAAAAATTCTCTTATTGGCCTAAGTAGGAATTGACTTAAAATATTTTTTTTTAATTACTTGTTTATATTACTTACCTATTTTTTTTATTTACTTGTATTGATGAATTTTAAGTTGTGTTTAATTGTTAGTTCCTATCTGTAAACACTGTTTAGATGAGGTCTATAGATGCCTATGATGGTTAGAGTTGCAGTAAAGCTAGAGATTCTACCTACACAACTTCCAGGTTGTATAATATTTTAACGGAGCTTCTGACTCTAAAATAGTCAATGAAACATCGTCTTCATTTTGAAAGACCTATCCAATGATATTCCACTCAATAGGGTGCGTAATTTTTTTCGTCTCTACCGCCATTTTGAATTTATCAAAACAAAACTTAGCCTATAACCATCGGACGGTTAAGCCGAATCGATAGAGACCTCATTCATTAAAATCCATCCAGCCGTTGAGATGTTTCGAGGGTATAAAGAAATCCACATACACAGATACGCGTGAAACACATAACCCTTCTTTTCAGTCGGGTAATAAAAAAAATGCTCAGTTAAGAGATCCCTTGCCCTAAATTGAAGGCTGTATCCTTCACTATATGAAATTATTGCTCTTGACGATAGCAACTGTTTTTAAGGATTTCAGATTTAGTAGAGTTGTAAAATGTTTATTTCGAATATTTTTAAATCGTACAATATCAGCTCGTTATATATGTACAGCCCTGTAGAATATGCGACACTGAGCTCTCTTAAAGAAACGAATTAACATTTAATTGCCAAATATTAAAAGTTACTAATTTTATTCAAATTATTAAAATATTAATTGTTAGTAATTAATATCTCATATCTTCGAAACTAATTAGAATCTTAATTTTTTATGCCCCGACGGTACTTTAACCTCTTCAGTTCCGAAGCTAAAATGATAATGCAAATGCTTTTTCATTGTTTTTTTTTTCAAACAACATGACATCGTAAATGACAGAAAAAATATCTTTTCTCAAATTGATCCTTTAGGCGCTTAGTAATTTAGGTTCTGAAATATGGATCTAAAACTACAAACCCCCTTAAAACATTCATTTAATAACCATTAACCTAAATTAACGCAATCACAAATTTAGGAGCTTTAAACAAGTAAATAATCTACAAATCCTTAAAAATTTTTATTGGAAAAGATTTAAGTTAAATACTTATGAAAATTTCTCACCTTCTTGATCATACTGTCTTTAGGGCATTTTTTAGCATTTTGCAAACTCAGATGAAAATAGCATTTATTTTATGTGGGAATCAGCTTAGATGCTGCCATTTATTCGTTTGCTTTGAACGCAAAAAACATTCAGCTATTAAAAAATGATGTGAAAATATAAAAAATCGGACATTTTAGTTTTTATAAGGAAAAGAAAAGAGGTCCCCGTTTGGGGCCCCAGGGACCGAAGAGGTTAAAGTACCATTAAAATAATTTGTTATAAAATTAATTTAATATATCGATTAATAATAATACAGTTTAGAATGAGTTATAAATACTTTACTTTATCTTGTTCCAAAAGCATTATTGGTTGCACAAAACAAAAATATTTTTAAAAGGATGATTTCTTTTTCATTTGTATCTTTTCAGCTTTCTTGGTGTTGAAAGATTGTGGGGGAAAATTTTCAGTTAGGAAATACAGTCCTCCCCACTTAATCGGGTCACGGATAATCGAATACCCCGCTTATTCGAATAGAATCCTCCGGAACCGAATTTATTCCTATTGGTTCTATGTTATTTTTACCCGCTTAAACCAAATACCTTTTACGAACGTCCCCGCTTAATCGAATAACAACTGTGTGACCGATGTTTGAAAATAGATGCAGAATTTCCTTCCACCTTTTGTCATTTTCAGTTCCTTTACGCTGAAAACAAATTTTCAGTTATTCCTGCAATGATTTCGGCCGGCAGGTGTATAATGGACAGGTCAAATGATTTTCCCACCTTGATCTCCCCACAACGGCAATGCGTTGTCACTTCGAGACTCGAGATGATAGTTGTGATATTTTGCACTCATTCGAAAACTAACTAGATATTTACTCCTTTAGAATTCCACTTAAACAAACCACTTTAAATGATTTTTTAAAGGCAGTATAAGTAACGCAAATTAGAAGTAGCTAAGTTTTGACCAAATTCAAACGAGCTGCATTAAGTGTGATGTAAACCATTTAAATATATGTACTGACATTAAATTAATACGTATCTACTTCATATTAGCATTTATATTTATTTTAGTTTATGTTATTCTATTAACGATGTATTATGCTGTTAATTAAATAAGCCGTAGATGGTTATTTTGCCTTTTTATTACGCATTAAATATTACAGTTATGATTTCCCGTTTAATCAAATACCCCGCTTAATCGAATATTACTTCTGGAATCGTCAATATTTGTTTAAACGGGGACGACTGTATTTCTATATTTCTATTGTAAGAGCAGTATATTTATACATCTACTAATTCTATAAAATACTTGTACAAATATTTTAAATAAAAGATTTGACTGAAGTTATAAATATTGCACAATATCCCTATAAATTCAAATTGAATTAACTAATTTTAATTGACAAAATCCTTCTAAAATTTATTAAATGATCGTGTAAATCTTCTAATGCAGTTTCAAAAATTCATAAAACTGCTTTAGAAGATGAAATTTTCATGAATTCATAATTTGCGATATAAAGGGTTAATACACTGGCGGGAGAAGTTAAAGAAAGAGATATAAAAAGGTACTTTATGTTAATTATATTAACACTATTTCTACCGATGTCATATGATACCTTTCAAAGTTTTGATTTATGTTTGTTTTACTTAAAACAAGTTTTCAATGTATTGAAAATGATTTGTGATTGTTTTAATCGAAAAATTATAAATAAAATAACTATAAATGAAAAACTTTAAAAGGTGCCATTTGACACCAGTAGAAATAATGTTAAGTGAAATCCAATGAATTGTACTAAGTCGTTAGCTCAAGGACAAAACGTTAACACGTCGCAATTACTTTTAAATTTGTGCATAAAACTAGATGAGAATGTAGAACTTTTTTTTTGATAAATTGCGAAAATATAAAATATCGGTTTCATTATACTGGGTAAATCAAAGTAGATGTAATGGCTCTTAAATCGCTAATGATAGAAACATACTTCTACTTACGAAATGTATATAAATCAAGCAGGGGAGACTAGGGCGGGTTGACCACAGGGGAGGCTTGACGCATCCTTCAGTTTTTATATTTAAAAGAATTTCAGAGTTTTGCCAATAGGTGGCAACCAAAGCTACTGAAATGCTCAAACAATAGTCTTTGTTTCATGAAGATAATTGAAACAGGTGTGGAAAAATCCATTGTGAAGAGTCTTCAGCTTAAAAGGTATATATTTTAGAAAAATTTTGTAAGATATTCTCAGATAAAATATATCATAGAAATTTAAGTAAGTAGATTTTAAGTAATGTAGTTGAGCTTTCATTCCAGGCAATATTCATTCCAGTATTGTACAGTACATTAGGTTAAACATAACCATGTGCTATACTTTAAACAGTGGTTATGCGGGGAGGCTTGACCCAATCAATTTGGGGAGCGTTGACCAGATGCTCAAAGCTCCTTCATTAAGTATTTCTGGAAATCTTTTTATTACACACTGTACATAATGAAGGGTTAATGGTTATATTTCTAAAATAATATAAATTTATTCTGTAAAGCTACAGTAAAATAGAGTGATAGAAAGGAAGATGTTTAAAACTGATTAAATGAAGATGAGAAAAGTTGCTATTACGAGCAAGAAAAAATTTAATGAAATATAAGTTGAAAAGCTGATAGGAACTTTTGTTTTAAATAGTACCCATAGTAGGTGAATAGAGAAAATGGAAAAGACTAAAAAGGATGAAAGCAGCAGCATTAAGAAATGTTAGGTATCCATTCCGCTGCAAAAGAGCATAACATTGATCAAAACACTTTAAGAGGGCATATAGACAAATTTCACCGAGATGAACACAATGAGATGAAGCCAAACTATGTGACAACTAGTGTT
Organism: Maratus speciosus; assembly: GCA_963932465.1. Lineage (NCBI taxonomy): Eukaryota > Metazoa > Arthropoda > Arachnida > Araneae > Salticidae > Maratus > Maratus speciosus. The sequence continues at coordinate 569,521,219 of OZ010787.1, forward strand.
TCCAAGTCGAGTGCAAAAAAAGTGGGTCTTTAAAACGGAATTTTACTCCTGCGTCTTGAATTCCGTCTAAGCAAGTTTGTTTACACATCACATTTTCCAAATGTTTTTTAATAATAATTAAACCTTGTAGCATAAAGCTATTCTGCCTTTTTTAAAACTGATTTTATTTCCCTTAATAAATATTTCAATATAAAATAAAGTGGGTCAAGCCTTCCATATCCCTTTAAGACCCAACCCGCACGATCGTGCGGGTTTGACATTCATTTAATTGTTTGATTCTGAGTCGTTTATAATAAAAACTCAAATCGAACGATCGTTCTGGTTTGCAGGTAGAGTAAAGTATCATTTTTTATCAACAGGTAGCGGTTGCAGTCCATGTTTTGCTTTCTACAGGCATGACTAGCTTTGTTTACAAATACGCCAGGTCTTAAAGGGTTAAGTGGGGAGCCTTGACCCATCATTTTCTCATTTTTAAAATCAATCTTTTTTCAAGTTTCTTATATTGTACACTCATGTCGCAATTTTATTTTGATAACTGATTGTATAATGAGTAAATTGATATATGAAACTTTATTCTAAGTTCAATATTTAAAAAAATAAAAAATCATTTTGTAAAAAATTGGTCAACCCTCCCTAGTCTCCCCTATAGCTTTTAGATATGACATTTGTTTTACTAAGGGCTATATACATATTAAAGTGCAAAATTTATTTTATTAGAATATCGGTTTCATTATACTGGATAAATCAAAATAGATGTAATGGTTCTTAAATCATTGATAATAGAAGCAAACTTCCAATTAGAAAATGTATATAAATCAAGTATAGCTTTTAGATATCACATTTGTTTTACTAAAGGCTGTATACATATTAAAAAGCGAAATTTATTTATTTTTTGTTTTGTGTAGACTTTTTACTTATAAATTATACACTGGTGGAAAAAATAAACAAACGACAATAAAAATTACTTTATGTTAATTCTATTAACCCTTTGCACTCGAAGTTTTTTTCATTCGTATTACCAGCAACTCGAAGCGATTTTAGTTATATTTTATTATTTTTTTAATTCTTTATGAATACAAATGTTATGATATATAAAAAAACAAAAAAATATAAAATTATTACATTTTGTAATCGTCCAAAGTGTGATAGTTCTCGAAGCAATTGCCAATATGTAATCTTGGCTTTTCTAGACAGGTATCACAAAATTATTTACTTTGTCTCCGTAGCGGAGCCCTCGAGTTTGAAGACACATTTTAAATGGCTCCGCTTCGGAGCCCTCGAGTGCAAAGGGTTAATTGAAATCCGATGAAAGCTAGTAGGCTAGTAGCTCAAGATCAACATTATTACGTAGTCCAATGCTATTCACCTTCGCTAGACAGAAATATACAAATTTGATAAAATTTTCACATGTGGAAGGTGTAACATGGGAATGTGTCACTAAGTAGTCATTTGACGGATTTTGAGATATGTCGTTTTATTGGGAGAATGAAAGGAGGTGAGTTTCAAAAGCTGCAAAGCTTGCATTTAAGTCAGGGGTGTCCACACATCTTATAAAATTTCTCTACGTATCTCTAAAAAGTTGTAAAAAAATTAACATAAACTTTTTTTCTGCCGCACATATTACATTTGCTATATACAGGGTGGTCATAAGAAAAATTTCCCCGATATATGAACCCCTAGCGGCCTAACCGCTCTACCAATCGAAAAGAAATTTTAGATATACTAATTTGAAGGTATGTGCTCGAAATCGTGATGATTTAAAACAATAGAGCTCTCACGGTTACGGTTACAGTGAAAAAATTTCGAAATTTTCGAATGGCAACACCCATTTTTTTTCATGCGCAAATTCATCAGCGCTTTGAAAAACCATAAATGGCGTTGGAATGATACACGTATGATGAAAATTGCCGGCGTAAAACACTTGCAAAAAAGACCATTGCAAGGAACGTAGGGAGTGGCTACAAAGACATGTTTTTCAGTAGCCGATTAGCCGATTTTTTTTTCTCACTTGTGAACTGACTAATGTTGTAAGATTCGATTTAAAATGTTTTTTGAGGTTGTGTTTGTGTACACATAGGAAAAATAAAAATGCGATAATTTGTTTTAGTGTGCTGAATATTACGTTACATAGGAACTGATTAGGATTGAGTGCCACGATATTACACCTGGAAATTTTAGTCATACGTCTATCGTTCCAACGCCATTTATGGTTTTTCAATGCGCTGATGAATTTGTGCAGGAAACAAAGGGTGTTACCATTAGAAAATTTCGAAATTTTTTCATTGTAACCGTAACCGTGAGATTTCTATTGTTCTAAATCATCACGATCTCGAGCGCATATCTTCAAATAACTAAGTATAAAATTTCCTTTCGATTGGTTGAGCGGTTAGGTTGCTAGGGGTACATATATCGGGGGAATTTTTTATGACCACCCTGCACTTAAATTTCACAGACATGAGACGTACCCTTATAATCATTGCATTTGTTCTAAAGCTTTCCAAATCTTAAAAATAAGGGCTTCAATTAAAAATTTTTAAGTTTGGGACCAGCCTTGTTAATGGCATTTGCAACTTTACAATGTTTCTAAATGCTGATTTTTATTTTATTTTATTTTATTTATTATTATTTTTTTTTACATATTTAAAGTAATGCATAATGCTTGAACGAAAATGTTCACACAAAAATGTAAATATTCATTAAAAATTTAAACTTAATTAATTCCCATTTTTTAGCCAAGGACATAAAATGCTTTCCTTACCAATATGTGATAACAGAAGAATACATTTTTAATTTGTGCAATCAAATTGTTTCAAAGAACACTTTGCATCTATAAGGAATTGAAATAGAAGAATTATTCAGCATGATTCTTTTGTAAGAAAGTATTAGACCCCTTGAGGAATAAGCTTGTTTTATTCATATCATTTCATTGTCAAGGTAAATCGTTTAAACGTGACCGCATTTATTATAATTAATACTTGCAAACCGAAACGCACCTGAAAGAAAAAAGACTTGCGTCAAGTGGAAAAAATGTGTTTTAGTTTTTGATTTAATACTTTTCTTGTTTCTATTAAATGGCGTTCGTGCAAACTATACTTTTTACTTATTTAATTAAAGTGCTGCGCCAATTTTAAGAGAACGGTGGATATTTATATGAATTAATAACCATAGGGATATCAAGTTGTATTTCTGAAACGATGTATTGTAAACTGGTGACAAGACGCTTTTAAATAATTGGTCAAATTTTATACCAAAAGTAGAGTATTATTATCTTTTTTGTTATTTTTTGTTTCGTTCTAAAACATTAAATGATTTCAGAACAATACCCTCCCCATTTTGATTCGGTATAAATAAATGGTAAATAATAGCACAAAGCACACAGTAATAATATATTAAAATAGGCCATAAAATGTATATGTCGTTGGCTAATTAAGAAATCAGGCTCTTTGCAAACAGCCTACGCTCTTTCCAAAGAGCCAGGCTAATTGGAGAATTATCTCCCTTTTTCCAATTAGCCTGATATTTTTCAGGCTTATTGCAAAGAGCCTAGAAAGCGCTAGGTTAATTGAAAAATGACCACTTATTCAATCAGGGTGATTTTATTTGGCTTATTAACCCATAACCCGACCCTAACCCAAAAAATAAATTAAAACAGACCGTACCCCGATCCCAGCAAGACAAAATAATTTCAGTCTACATGCAACCCGACCCGAACCTGAAAGTTCCATTAGAAAAAACCCAAAATCTGACATGAATCAAATCGGAACCCGATAAAAATATTCAAAAGGAACATAACCCGATCCGAGCAAGACAAAATAATTTCCGTGGACAGTGGACACACAATCTGATCCGCACCTAAATTTTTTTTTTTGAAAAAAATCCGAAATATGACCCGATCCAAATATGATAATAGGCAAAAATATTCTAAAGAACCATAACTCGATCCAGGCAAGACAAAATAATTTCCTTGGACACGCAACCCGAACCGAACCAAAAACTTTCATTTGAAAAAAACCTGGAATCTGACATGAACCAAATCTGAACTCTACAAAAATATTCCGAAGAACCGTAACCCGATCCGAGCAAGACAAAATAATTTCCGTGAACACGCAACCAGACTTGAACCTAAATATTCTATTAGAAAAAACCCGAAATCTTACATGAATAAAATCGGAACCCGATAAAATATTCCAAAGTAACATAACCCGATCCGAGCAAGACAAAATAATTTCCGTGAACATGCAACCAGACTTGAACCTAAATATTCTATTAGAAAAAACCCGAAATCTTACATGAATAAAATCGGAACCCGATAAAATATTCCAAAGTAACATAACCCGATCCGAGCAAGACAAAATAATTTCCGTGAACAGTGGACACACAATCTGGTCCGAACCTAAAAATTTTGTTCGAAAAAAATCCGAAATATGACCCGAACCAAATATGATAATCGACAAAAATATTCTAAAGAACCATAACCCGATCCAAGCAAGACAAAATAATTTCCTTGGACACGCATCCCGAACCGAACCTAAAAATTTCATTTGAAAAAAAACTTGAAATCTGACAGGAGCCAAATCTGTACCCGACAAAAACATTCCGAAGAACCATAACCCGATCCTAGCAAGACAAAATAATTTCCGTGAGCACGCAAACAGACCCGAACCTAAAAAATCCATTAGAAAAAACGCAAAATCTGACATGAATGGAATCTGAATCCGAGCAAGACAAAATAATTTCCGTTGGCGTGCAACCCGATCCGAACCTGAAAGTTCTACTTTAAATTAAACCGAACAGTACCCGAAATAAAAATACATCAGGCTGTACCCCAATACGAGCAAGGGAAATTAATTTCCGTTTACACGCAATACGATCAGAATCTGAAAATTCCATTTGAAGTCAACCTGAAATCCGATTTGAAAACGACAAATTTATTTTAAAAAACCGTAACCCGATCCAAGCAAGTCAAAGTTATTTCCGTAGACACGCAACCGGATCCGAACTTAAAGGTTCCATTTGAAGTCAACCCGAAAACCGACCACAACCAGGTTTCGGATTGAGTTCAATTAGAACTTTCAGGTTCGGATCGGGTTGCTGGTCGACGGAAATTATTTTGTCTTGCTCGCAACGGGTTATAGTTCTTTTGAATATTTTTGTCGGGTTAAGATTTGGTTCGGGTCGGGTTTCAGGTTGACTTCAAATGGAATTTTTAAGTTCTGGTCGCGTTGCGTGTCCACGGAAAATAATTTGTCTTGTTCGGATCCGGTTATGTATGTTTGGAATATTTTTGTCGGGTTCAGATTTGGTTCATGTCAGATTTCAGGTTTTTTTCAAATAAAATTTTTAGGTTAGGTTCGGGTTGCGTGTCCAAGGAAATTATTTTGTCTTGCTCGGGTCGGGTTATGGTTCTTTAGTTTATTTTTGTCGGTTATCATATTTGGTTCGGGTCATATTTCGAATTTTTTTCAAACAAAATGTTTAGGTTCGGATCGGGTTGTGTGTCCACGGAAATTATTTTGTCTTGCTCGGATCGGGTTATGTTTCTTTGGACTATTTTTGTCGGGTTCAGATTTGATTCATATCAGATTTCAGGTTTTTTTCAAATGAAATTTTTAGTTTCGGTTCAGGTTGCGTGTCCAAGGAAATTATTTTGTCTTGCTCGGATCGAGTTATGGTTCTATAGAATATTTTTGTCGGTTATCATATTTGGTTCGGGTCATATTTCGGAATTTTTAAACAAATATTTTAGGTTTGGATCGGGTTGCGTGTCCACGGAAATTATTTTGTCTTGCTCGGATCAGATTATGGTTCTTTGGAATATTTTTGTTGGTTCAGATTTGGTTCATGTCAGATTTTGGGTTTTTTCTAATGGAATTTTTAGGTTCGGGTCTGGTTGCATGTTCATGGAAATTATTTTGTCTTACTCGGATCGGGTTATGGTGCTTTAGAATATTTCTGTCGGTTATCAGATTTGGTTTGGGTCAGATTTCGGGTTTTTTCAAATGGAACTTTCACGTTCGGGTCGGGTTGCATGTAGACTGAAATTATTTTGTCTTGCTCGAATCGGCGTACGGTCTGTTGTAATTTATTTTTCGGGTTCGGGTCGGTTTATGGGTTAATAAGCCTAAAAAAATCACCCTGATCGGATAATAAGTGGTCATTTTTCAATTAGCCTAACGCTTTCTAGGCTCTTTGCAATAAGCCAGAAAAATATCAGGCTAATTGGAAAAAGGGAGATGATTCCCCAACTAGCCCAGCTCTTTGCAGAGAGTCTGATTTCTCAGTTAGCCTACGACATATACATAAAATAAAAGTAACGCATTACGACGAAATAAATCCTTGTTTAACCCCTTAACGGTCGCATTAAATAATGGTTTAAAAATTCAAATTGCTTATTGGCACTACTTTTTTGAAAAAGAAATATTCACCTTATTTAATGACAGGTAAAATGATAACATAATAAAGCCGATTACACTATATTATAAAACTGGTGGGAATCAAACAATCTGAATAAAAGACACAGCCCGTGCATATCACGGGAGCGAGAATTAAGGGGTTAAGCAACACTCTATACATTTTAATCTGCAAATAATCTTAGAAAAAACTAAAAGAGCCATTCGACTGGAAATGATGGGGTTGTTTTTTTAAATTTATGTTTAAGAAAATAAGCTCAGGGTTTATCTTCATACTGAAATTGTACCAAAGCCTAAATTTTTTTAAAGCGACCATCTAATTTCGACCATCTTATTTGGCTTTTCGGAAAATTTTACCTTAGGCTAACCCAACGGGAAGTCATTCTGTGAAGTTAATGAGGATTTATGAAGGTTTAAGATTTACAGCTCCTAACGTTAAATTCATTTGTAATTGTTGCAAAACAGATTGTGATTCGGGTAGCTTTTTAAGCACACACAACTATTTGACAAAAAGCGCTGTAATTGTAGATTCACATAAGGTAAATGCACCTATAGTGGACCACATACCAGTAGTGGGCCACTAATTTTTTAAGTTTAAAAACAAGTCCAAAATGCATATCTGAAAAACGACTGAAAGAAATCTGAATGACTAACATCCTTAAATGTTAACTTTCCATAAACTGTTTGGAATTTTTTTTTCTCCCGCTGGTACATTTATTTATTTTCTAGAATGTCTTCAAAAACAGATTTTTTAGCAAATTCTTAGAGATATCATTAAGAGATAAGTTTTTATTTAAAACATTGTTTCTTTAACATTATGTTTTATTTTAAATTGAACTATTGTTGATATACTCTATTACGTTGTAAATAATTTTTTAGATAAGCCGAAAACTTTAAGATTCATGCATCAGAAATCTTACTTTTCTGTTTTATTTACTAGGCCCATTACTGGAGCATAGAGGAAGGTAACAGTTTTTATTTTTCATTTTTTTTCGAAGAATATATTTTGAAACTTTGAACGCTTATTCTGATACATGAAGAATAGGATTAGTCAATATATATATAACTTTTAGAATTCACTAATACTTTAATAATAATTAAATAAATGTTTTTAAGTAGCTCACTACTGGTGATGCGTTTACCTTGTTTGAAGTTTCTAGAAATAGATTTGTGTTAAAATATTTAAAGGTTGCGATTCATTTTTTATTTCAAAAATTAATATATATATATATATATATATATATATATATATATATATATATATATAACATATATTCGAAAGAATTGTAACCCGTGGATTTTTAATAGAAATCTATTGCAATGCGGTTAGTTTTCTAGGAAAAACTCAAGAATGTCAAAATGAGCTATAACTCTGGATTTGCATATTTGAAGCTTCTAGAAATAGATTTATTTCTGTTTAAAAAATAAAAAGTTACATTCATCATTTTTTCGAAAAAAAATTTTTTTTGTAATTAATTTTCTAAAAATATATAAGAATTGTAACCTCTAAATATTTTAACATAAATCGATTTCTAAAACTTTCAAATATGCTAATCCAAAATTACAGCCTTTTCTGCCAGAGTTTTCTTGAGTCATGCTTTAAAATCAAGTTCCATCGCAATTTGTTTGTCGATATTACAAATTAATTTAACATTATTATTTCCAAACTTTAAAACTTAAAAATTCGTTTAAATTTACCGAAAAAGCCAAATATGATGTCAAAATTATGTGTTCATATTTAAAATTTCAGAATTTGGTACATTTTCAATGTTAAGGCGACCTCCTAAGCTTAATTTTTCGAAACATAAATTGAAAGAAGACATAATTTACAGTCGAATGGCTATTTTAGTTTTTTTCTGGGGTAATTTGGTGTTTAAAATGTACGGAGTGTTCTCATTGTTTTTGTGCCGACTGTGACAAAGGTGACATGTAAAGAACATTTCTACTCCTGCAGTGTTTGAGTTTTCCCCTGGAGAAAATTGAATTTCCTTAAAATAAGTCACTTTCTCTATTATTTTATGCATTGGTTATATTTCTCTATTCTTGGAAGTTTGAGTATTTTTTCAAAGGTTCATACTTTATTTATTTAGTAACATTTTTCAGTATTATATGAACTCGACACAGAATTTCAATAGGGATGAAATTTTAGAATAATTTTTGCATTGTAAATTTTTTTCAATTTTCAAACTTTTTTGGAAAACTTGGATTTTAGTGCCCCGCGGAACGGGACGATCCTATGGCCAGAGCCTGATTCACTCTATATTGGACCCGAGGCATACAGGCCATGTTTGAACCTTTTTTCTAAAAAAAAAATTCATGCATTATACTTTGGACAAACAGTTTTACGTGCAGTTTACAACGTAAATCATAACTTTACGAAAAAAGAATATATTATAGAAACATGTAAAAATGCATTTAAAATATAGGAAGATAAAATCTTCTGCACTATATGGCCTTTAGGCCAATGTCAGCATTGTGAATGGATAATACATAAGCAAAAAAGCAGACAAAAAGATGCCCGTCTGACATTGGCCTTAGAGTGAATAAAACGCTAAACCCATAAGACTGAATAAAACATGTTAGGTGTAATATCCGTTCTTCTTGGAATTTTGAAGTTTACATTGCAATTCGTTGTCGTTAATGAAAAATAATATTTAGTTTACATGAATGGGAAAAATACATTTTTTTCTGTAAATGGAAATTTGTATTAATTTTTATTTTCAGAGAGTGCGCAAAATGCATTTTAATGTGCCCTGAAATTGTGGGCTCGGGGCACGTGCCCTGTGTGCCCATGTGATAATCGCGCCTATGACCCCCAAAAATCGGGACGTATCGCGTAAATCGGACTACCTAGCAACCCCCGTCTCATATACAGGCCCTGACTATCGCACCGGGCCTGTGCCCTAGGCACGAAATTTCTAAGGGACACAAATTTTTTCCTGATTTCATCTAAATTTCTATCATGAAAATCATGTGGAAACAAATCTGATATTTGAAATTTTAATACCATGAAATGACAAAAATATATCTCAATATATTTTTAAAAGCATATTTCTATAAATAATGGAAAAAGAAATTTTATTTTTATTTCTGGAACCGCTTTTCAATTTTCCAGGAAACTTAATTTTTTTAATTGACACTTTTCGAATAAATGTATAATATATATATAAAAAAAAAAAAAAAAAAAAAAAAAAAAAAACTAGTATCAGTAAATTAACCAATCTAAGGGTGCACGAAAAATTGAAAGTGTCCTGGGCATAGAAACTTGCTAAGTCGGGCCCTACTCATTTATGAAATAATTCAGCAAAGATAAAAGCTAAACGCGAAAAACGAGCGGTCATCCCTTTCATCGTAAAGACTTCGTTGCGACAACTTTTCCGTCATTGTACTTCATTTGAAATTCGCGCAGTTGGAAAGAAAACAAAGCTAAGTAACCTACCTGTGTGAGTAGCGGGGGAGGGTATCTTGCTTGTGTGCGAGCGAACTAGGTAATGACCAAGTGAAAGGGAAACCAGAGCGCAGAGAAGTCACGAGGAGGAAAAATTTGTGGCTGAAACCGCTTTTCAAGAGGAAATGATATGACCATAGCCTCGATTTGGGGGTTCGTCGGATGGTGAGTGTTTCCTACAATCACCTCTTGTTCTCATTAGAACGCTACTTCCGGGCCATTTAAGTAAACACTTTCGATACAGGTAATTGAGCACACTTACCATCACCGCGCCGCGGTCACACACTACACGCTGCGATACTGTTTTACGATCGAATTTTTTATTAAAAAAAAAAAAAAAATCAAAGTCGCTGGCCGATATAGAGGGGCGTAGCTACCGTGCAGCAAACTGCTCCAGGCGTACAAAGTTAGAAAGGGCAAAATAAAGATTTGCAAAAAATAAGTATTTCAAAACTTAACACGATTAAATAAATTTATTTAATCTTTAAGTGGACGCGCTTAAATATTTTGAAAGAGCATGCGCGTGGTATATTTTTTAGGAGGGTAGCTACACTATTAACCTTAAGAGGCTACTTCACTCACGAGAAAACACCCGCTCGCTAATGTTAATCCTATGAGAGAAATTTTTAAAAATATCTCGTTTGCATTTCAATATTTTTAAATGACCCTTTTTTTTTTTTTTTTTTTTTTTTTTTTTTTGCATTAGATAGGAGGGGGGGGGGGGAGGTCGATCTCCACAAAGGCCGTTTTTTACTTTTTCGATTTAGTTTGCTGGTTTTTTTTTTTTTTTTTTGGATACTTTGCCTTTCGGTTTCGAAAATGGAAATATCCTAATAAAAAAGCCTGGAAACAAAATCTAAAAAGTAAAGAACGGCCTTTGTAGAGATTGACCTTTTCTTCCATAGAATTAACATTAGCTAACGGGTGTTTTCGCTTGAGTGAAGTAGCCCCTTAAAATATTAAATTCAGCATAGATTTTAGAAATATTTTGAAAACTAAGAAAAAAAGAGACATCCTTTAAGAAGAGTACACAGAAAAAAGATGTTAAAAATATGAATTTCCCGAGAAGATATTTGAAATATACGAATGCATCAAAAGTCCATAGACTTAATATTACGGAGGAGAATTCCGAAACTGAGTGGCCGGTCGAAAGTCCTAGTAACAGTAACGGGAACATCACACTTTCACAATGAGCGTCGGTGCATTACACTTCTTTTAATTTTTGGCACCACTTTTTCTGAGAAACTTTGTTTGCATTATTTAATTGCTGAAATTTTTTAGATGAGATAAAGCTAAATTTTCTTTGCAAAAATACTAGTATCCAAATTAAAGGATTTTGCACGCTCTACACGGCGCACGTATACACCGGTATTTTTGCGCAGATTATGTCATCTCAAAATTTCAGCAACTAAATAATGCAAAAGACGTTTGTCAGAAAAAGTGGTGCTACAAAAGTAAAAGAACTGTAATTGATGTTCGTCGGGAAAAGTGTGATGTCCGTTTCGACCGTTAACCCCTTAAGGGGAGTCTTCACTCACTTTAAAACGCCCGCTCCGTAATGTTAAACCAATGGGCGGGTTGTTTTCGAATTTCTCGTTTAAATTTGAATATTTCTTTTCTTTTCTTTTCTTTTTTTTTTTTTTTTTTTTTTTTTTTTTTTTGCATAGGATAGCTGAGCTCGATCTTTAATATGACTGTTTTTAACTTTTTCGATTTCGGTTGCAGATTTTTTAAATAAAGGTACTTTCATTTTCAGAACCGATTTTGAAACTGAAAGTACCTTTTTAAAAAAAATCTGCAACCAAAATCGAAAAGTAAAAAACAGTCATATTAAAGATCGAGCTCAGCTATCCTATGCAAAAAAGAAAAAAAAATTGTTTAAAAATATTAGAATTTAAACGGAAAATTCGAAAACAACCTACCCATTGGTTTAACATTACGAAGCGGGTGTTTTCAAGTGAGTGACGACTCCCATTAATTCTCGCTCCCGTCAATGTGACAGGCTGAGGTGTCGTTGTCTATTTCTCGGACCCGTGATATTGCCGGGCTGAAGATTTAAAACCATAAAATACTTCTGATACTAAAAAAATTTAACTGGCATTTCCCTATGAAGTCTTTGAAAATGCTCCTCCGAGTTTTTGTTTGTACGAACGAGCCATGTTTGAGTAAATTATGGATTCTGATGCATCAAGCATTTCTGATGATAATTTGATTTTAATTAATAGTCAACATTTTATGAATATATATTATTTTAAATATTATTTATAAACATTTCTAAAGTAGTAAAAATTTAGAAAATAAGGATCTTATTCGTATTAATTTGTATGGTGTAAAACAAACATTAAGGTGCGAAATTCCCGCATGATGGCTTTTCGGCAAATGTCAATTTGTTCTGTAACATCTTTATTTTCGCTTCAAACATACAACTAATTGCATATTTTATTTAGAAATCATATAATTACTCAATTTCTGCAATAAAAAAATAGGTACTTATTTTTTATTTTTTTTATCAATATTAAGCGACCATTAAGGGGATAAGGGCTAAAAATACAAGATTTGTTTTTTATATGTAATATAAAAAGACGTGAGATGATCAATTATACATATCAGTAATGAAAATTGAATTCAATTTTCAGTGCCATTTGTGAGAATAAAGTTTCGAAAAATCACGCTTATCGTAAAATTTGCGTTTGGAAGGTTAAGAAGCAGCATGTCGCAATACCATCTCAGCCTTTTGACCGCTACATCGATTAAAATAAAAGTAGCTTGCCAAATCGATCTGGAGTCTTATTATGATTTGCAAATAAAAAGAAAAAAGAAATTCGGATTTTTTTTTTTTTTTTCTGCCTTTGTGGAAACTAAACATGCATATGGGTAATTCTTCAAAAAAGTTGCTTCTTTAGTACATGATAGTTAATTTTTGGCGGAACACTTAAAAAGAAAAATGTTTTATATAACGAATTTAAAATATAATAGTCGATGAAAATTTATGATTTTTTTATAACATTTCATGTTACACTTAATCTTCTCTATTACATACACTCTCGTATTTTACGAATGTGATAAACATATTGTTCATTCAATAATGTATTTTTTTCCTCTGAAAACTCTTTTATATGTAAATGAAATTTTATTTTGAAGAAATTCTAATTCTTATGAATAGTAATTTTTTTTTTCAATATATACTGGGTGTTTCAAAAGCTCGGTGCTAAAGTAAAACGCGATAAAAAGAGATCTATGGGTCGTAGAGACATGCGGTTTGCAGATAAATATTCAGCGTGGTACGGGATTTAGTATGACATAAACAAAAAGTTAGTTCAAAATCTCGACGATAGAGTGCGCTACTGCAGATAATTCCATGAAGTAATTCCATATTGCTCACACAACGCAAGATTTGGATGCAAAAAAATGTACATGCAGTATTCTCTAATGTTTTTGTATCAAAATCTTGCGTTGTATGAGCAATATGGAATTATTTGCAGTAGCGCCCTCTCTTATCGAGGTTTTAAACTAATATTTTTGTCGGTGTTATAAAAATCCCGAACCACGCTGAATATTTATCTGCAAGCTGCATGTCTCTCCGACCCATAAAACTTTTTTTTATCTCGTTCTACTTTCGCACCGAACTTTTGAAACACCCAGTATATATATATATATATATTAACTGTACCGTTTAATTAGGCGGTATTTATGCTGCGCTAAAATGGGATACATGTTTGTGATTATGATATGGTCATAGCAATTCTCTTGCTGGGTATGCCTTAAATTTAAATGTTCCAATATTGTTCATATTGTTCATTATTATGGATCTTGCATTGATTAATTATTTATTTAATTCAATTTATATGGCATGGTAAATTTATACTTTTTGGTGTATAGTCGATCGGGTACATAATGGAATTCAATTTTTAGCTTATTGTTGGATTCTATTGCAGAAATCGACTATGTTTTTACTTATATTTGTATTTCATGTACCCCTGAAGAAGTGAAATTCTATATAAGCTTCCTACTGCATCCATCCAATTGATCTATTATTTATTTACGATACGTCTTTTAATGGTTCAACAGTATTTCGCTGGTTATTTGCATCATTTGCCTTTAATAGGTTATTATATCAAAATTTGGAGGTTTTTCATATGTTTTATATGGATTAATCGCCCGCAATGTGCTAGTGAATTAGTGGTATTGTGCTTGATTTTGTATTACAAGTTAAAGGTTCCATCTTTATTTTGTATAATGTCAGTGTTATGTATTGAAGCTAAATTTATTAATTTAATTTTAGTAATTGGAAATAGATGATGAATTGTAATTATATAATGGTTATATATATGTGTGTGTGTGTGTGTGTGTGTGTGTGAATTACTGTTGCAAGCCTTTCACGTATCATGCGTTTATAATAAAATTATGTGCAATAATATCTAAAATATAACAGTCTTTGTCACATAATAAAAATATTCACAGTCAGTCAGGAGGCATCCTTTTTTAATTTCAGTTGTTAGCAGTGGATGTGCACATTGTCGTTTGCCATTAATTTTAAAGTAATCTCACTGAACTAGAAGCGGTCTTGAAGTTTGTGTATCCTGCGTTCTTGATTAAAAATGTAAGCATCATTTGTTTAATATAAATACTTTTTTATTAATGTACATAAAACTTTTGTCAAGATATTTACATCAAGCTGTATTTCCTTCCATAAATAATCATGGCTTTATAAAACAAAACAGAGCATCAAACAATGAGAAGACTATGCTATCAACTATATAAATCTAAAAGGAGGTGAAAGATAAATTGTGAATAATAATATAAATTTTTTTGTTTTAATTTTCTACTGAGAACTTTAAACTAAAAAATAACAATGCGCTAAAACTGTAACATTATCCGTAGAATTTTCACTATACTTAAATAAATATACTTTATATTATTATTATATTCGTATTTTATTGTTAAAATGACTTTAATTTCAAATAAATTGTTATTAAGTAAGATTTCAAAAATCGTAATAAGTTTTTAAACCCTCAAAAGAAATTTTGCAGAAATTTTTCCGAGAGATAAGGTATACCAGTTTTAAGACTACGGCACTGACAATATGTTAAATAAATAAGATAAATCTACCAATAGTTGACCAAAGTTTGCACCAAATTAATAACATTTATTAACTATTAATATTTTAATATTATTAACTCTTACTTTTATGTACCTTTTATTTTGAAAAAGAAAAAAAGAAAGAAAATAACCTTACTTTTTTTATTACTTTACTTTTTTTACTTTACTTTACTTTACTTTACTTTTTTTATTAGCTTTACTTTTTTTATTAAATGTAACCCGTGTGAATTGACTCTTTCAATTGTTTTAAAAGCATTATACTGTAAAACATTTAAGAACGAAACCTGGCTATAACGGAATTGTGTCCTACAAGGAAATATTTCACGGTCCCTGCGAAAAAAAAATACCATACAACTATTTCTAAGACAAAAGCATTCATTTCCGACATTGCAAACCCGAATATGCTAATGACTGCGATTTTTTTTTATTTTTACTTTTTTGGTTTGTTGTTGTTGTTGTTACAAGGATGCGTCTGACCTATCATTCCAAACAAAAGAAAAACTTTGTAATTATTTTCATTGAAATACAAAAATAAAACGAAAAATATATTTTTTTAAATATCAATCTGAAATAAAGTCGTTGTTTGTTTCAGAGACATTTTCTTTCTTTTCTTTTTTTTTTTTTTTTCTTTAAGGGACCTCGTCAAATTTTCACTGTAGTAAATAAACAAATATGAATTGGTTGAGTTTTGAAAGAACTTGATATTCAAAAGATCAGTATGACAGGTTTGGTCAAAATAAATGTCATTCCCGCTGTCATTATTTGAAGAAACATTGTTTGTGTGACTATTATTTTTTCTTTATCAAAATACACTATATAAGTGTCTTGATCTGCTATTGATTGATGGATAAGGAAAAATCAATCCAAGAAGTTGAAAAGGCGAACATATATTTTGCTGGAATAACATACTCCAAAACAAATAAAACACTCACTGAATGCAAACTTCCGTCGTTTTTTTTTTTTTTTTTCTTGTGTATTATTTCTGAATACAACTTTTTCCTATGACGCAATCTCTCGAAGTAATTTAGTGTACTCATAAAAGTATGACAGTCTAATAAAGCTATCCTTCACATAGAGAAATCTATATTTAATAAAAGACGTGAAATATATATTCTTACTTTCATTTATTTATGCAATAGATTTCTATTTTATTTAAGTTCCACAACAGGATCATGATCTAATATCAATCGTTTTATATGGGAGTAAAAATAGATTTTTTGTTATACATGTACGTATAAAAGAAATGTAAAGAAAAGCTTTAATAACCAGCATAAATATAGAATAAAACAAGGGAGATTTTACAGGTTAGGGTAGGATTAACCAAAGACATTAAATTTTTCAACAACTGGGAATCATTTCGCATAGTTATAGATTTTCTACCACGAAATAAGAAAAATTACATGGAATTTAAAGGGCTTAGGGGTGTAAAATACTCCTTTACCACCCATATAAAACCGTCAACAGCATAAAGATGTTTCAAAATACCGTAGAAAGAGTTCTTTCTTCAATGCAAAATGAGAAATCCCCGTTTCCCACTATATTACTATTTTCATTTAATTTTTTCCTTCACATTTATGTAGTTCTGGAAAAACTTTATATGCTATACAGTTTTCTGTTTATTTATGCTTTTTATTTACGTGTAGCTTTACACGTCAGGTAGTCATTTTAGCATTAAAAAAAATCTTATCATTTTTTGGTAATCTAGGTTGTATTTTAATCTCTAAATCCCCTCTGTTAGTTACGCCAGTGTTAATATCCTGTTTTATATTACACAATTCGTTTATTTTATCATCCGACTATCTCCTTTTTAACGCTTTCCCATTCGAACGTATTTGAAAAATATTTATGGCTTTGATTTATCTGTCTGTTTACCTTTTCGGGATCTTATTTTTGTAAAATTCGTTTTTTTTTTTTTTTTTTTTTTTTTTTTTTTTTTTTTTGTGTGTGTGTGTGTATTTGTAACGATTACTATTCATTCACGTGGCGCAATCTCTGGAGGTAATTTAGTGGACCCATAAAAGAAGACACTCTAATGAGGATATCATTTACATAGGAAAATCTATATTTAATAAAAGACGTAAAATATATATTCTAATTTCATTCATTTATTTAATAGATATCTACTTTATTTATGTGGCGCATCCAGGATCATGGTTTAATATCCGTTGTTTTATACAAGAGTAAAAATGGGTATTTTGCAGAGTAAAAATGGGTATTTTGCAATGCATGGCGTATAAAAAAAAAAAAAGTACCGTAATTTCCGGCGTATAATCCGCGGATCAAACAATCATGTTTCGACCCAGAAATGTTTTTAAATAAAATGTAACTTTTTAAATCGCGGTAAATATTTGTCTTCAATTACTGAATAAAATTTCTGGGTTCAAAGAAAATTGTTTGGTCTGCGGATTATACGCCGTAAATTACGGTAAAGAAAAGCTTTAATAACCAGAATAAATATAGAATAAACAAGGGGGATTCTAGAGAGTTAGTGTAGACATTACGAGGTAAAGATATTAAAAGCTTCTAAAAACGGGTATCATTTCGCATTATATATTTTTTTAATACGAATGGAGAAAAAATACATAGAATTAAAAGGGTATGAGAGTGCAAATAATCCTTTATCACACATCTAAAACCTTCAACCGCACAAAGGTGCATCAAAACATGTAGCAGTTTCTCCTATAATTCAAAATGATAAACGTCTGTTTCTCTCACTGTAAAAAGTTGGTGTAACGTTACTCCATTGGCGACAGCATACTGCGACCTATTTTATGAACTAATATAGGGTAGATCGGGGCTAGTTGCCCATAGGGGCATGTTGGCCCAGTCGCGATATTTTTTTAACTTTGCGTTAGAAGACATTGTTAGTCCAGTCAAGTATGCGTTGCTTCGCTTTCCTCCTCCAACATCAGCACCATTGAAGTCGGAGCGTCCGTTAAAGAATTATTGAGAATTTTCAAAATTTTGCAAAGGTGAGTGAATTCCCTCTTTTATAAATAATCGTTTTTTATTTGTTTGTGGATTACATTTTAGATTTTAATATATTCAGAAAAATAATTGTTCTCAGTTATTGTAGGGCATGCTTTTTATTGAAATACTTTCAGAATGATTCCTTACAGTCATGAAAAACAAAAATGGAGATACGGGGTTAGTTGGCCCATTTGGCACGGGGCATGTTACCCTACCGGTTTCCTGCGGGCCAACATGCCCCGTAGGAATTTTGCTCTGAGGTATTGGAATTTTGATAGTTTTAATGAATTATTTTAATAAACATTTATTATTATTATTAATAAAATTAATTTATTATTAATTAATAGTAAGGAATTATATTGTTAATTGAATTCTGGTTATTCCAGTCAATCTTTTAAAAAAATGATGTTATAATATTGTTTACCTCCTCCCCAAATTAAATCAGCTGCTCCTGTTGTACAAAAATATTTATAACTTTGATAATTATAGAAAAATACCTGTTGACTTGGCCTACAGGCGCACGTAGATTTCGAAGTTAAGTACTAATTTCACAGAGAATTTAATGGATTAAGGTAAATGTGATTTTTTTTTCTTATACAACCTCCTACCCCCCCCCCCCCACACACACACACACTTTTTTGTTTTTAATTTCTTATCCTATCAAAAGCTTGTCAATACAAAAGTTGTAGATAACATTAAGAGGATTTGTGATAAATTTAAGTGAATTTGATATCTTGTGAATTGACGAAGTTATGAATTTTTCCCTCCTGAAAACCCCATTTTTTGCACTCCTTGAAGCCATTTTTAATTATATCAAAAATCTGTCATGCATAATTTTTTGTCTCTTTTCCTAGACGTTTTGAAAACTTTAAACTGAATGGATATGTTATCGGTGTCCATAGAAAAGTAAATATATATATATATATATATATATATATATATATATATATAGGTATATATATATATATATATAGATAGATAGATAAAGTTTTGAACTGGGGGGTGGTTTTGGGCTCTAGGGGCCATGATCGGTGTAGATCTGCAAAAGTTTTTCAAAAATTCCAACATATGGGAGATTGCAATAGGTAGTATTTCTTACGAAATCTACTTAAAAGTTCGGCTTCCTAGTGTTACATACTACCGCTAAAAGAAACAAATCTAGCAATCAAAATCTACCCGACTCTGATATTTCTAAATTATTAATAAAATTCGCTTGTTCCGCCGTCCAGAGAAGAGTTTGCCACAAATAATGCTTTAATAATATGAAGTGAAAACCTATTACCTGGGTAGTTAGTTATTCGTTGAAACTAAATAATCGTTTCTGTCTTCATAATCCATAAAAAGGACAGTGTCAGGAAACAATTTTTAATTAACAAAAAATATCTTTTCCTTTAAGAGACATGTTGTCCCATTCCATAGATAGAATAGAACTACACTTCCTGAACCGCTAATAAAGATCAGCAGTTAAAAAAAAAAAAAAAAAAATTATATAATCCAACATAATTATATCAAGCACATTTCTATATCCTAACTTATTAGATTATCTAAATCTCATTATACCAATAATAAATCATGAATGTAATCAATAATATATACATTTCATGATAAACACACTGGGTTTTTTTAATACTTGATTTAAGAATTAAAGTTTTATATAAACGAAAATTATCATTATTTCAAAGAAGCTGGCAATACCCAAAGCATCATGAAGCAATATTAAATTTTACTGACAGAAATTTGAAGGGAATGATGCGTTAGAAAAGCATAATAAACGAAAGAAAAGAATTATTGCACTTAACAAATGTACAGGGGCCTTGATACAATTTATTTATCATATGGTGTTTATAATAACTCACCTAATTAAGGATGAATGATTTTTTAAATTACTGTACTCTAATATTTACGGTGTTTTATCACCTAGCATGCCTTTATTAAAATTTATTACTGTTCCGTAATGTATTAAAGACATTTTTTATGAGAAAATAAAATCAATTTTTAAAGCTATTTTTGGTCGAAGTTAATAATTTGAATAACTCGCAGTTTTAATATTTAAATTTTTTTTTTTTAATTTAGGAGGTTATATTGTGTTTTTGTTCGCAAGAAATAAAAATTAAGATTTGGTAAAATTTTGATCATTTCTTAAACTTCTACACTATCAGAATATTAAAAAGTGACGTGGGCCAACTTAACCCCCACAATCGGAGCAGGTTGGCCCAAGCTACTTAGTGTCAATTTGAGCTTCTAAACTAATACTTATAGTTAATATTTTCAAGTTTTACTATTGCGACTTCTTCCTGAAAGTAGACTGATAGTGGTAACATAAAAAGAAATTTAAAATGTTGAATTGTAATTTTTTTTAATTATTAGAAGAAAAAGCGGGCCAACTAGCCCCGGTCTACCCTAACTGGTGTAATGTTACACCGTAAAAATGTGAATATATAAGAATTCACATTATATTGGCTAAATTACTCCATAAAATTGGAGGCAGCAATGCTGCCACCAATTTTATGGAGTAACGTTATATTAATTTTTAACAGTGCTCTGTTATTATTTTCATTTAACTTTTCTATTGACTTTTATGAAGTGTTGGAACAACTTTGTATGCTATAAATTTTCTGCTTAGTTATGTTTTTCTTTACGCGTGTTTTTACACGCAATGCAGCTATTTTATGTGTAAAAAATTGTTTATCCTATAATTTTTTAGTGATCTAGGTGTGATTTTAATCTGTAAATCCTTCCGTTCGCTACTGCAAGTGGTATCCTGTTTTATATTACTCTAGCTGGCCCGCCTGGAGTTGCCCGGGCCCGTGATAATAGCCTTAAATGAACCTTAAATTTGTATGTAATTACATCGAGACTCGAATTCATATGAAAATTTTCCAAAAAAATGAGCCTCTAACCGAATGAAATCTCCGGCTCGTGTCACCGCTGTCTACGAAACTCCGACACGAGTCCTCGCTGCTATGATAAAATAAGTCACATTTTACCGTTCTAAAATACTGGGGGCCAAAAATCGTAGCCTGTGACTTGCACTACAAGTATTCATGAAACTAGCCTAACATCAATTTACAAATTCGCTGTTTTATAAAGGAGTAATTTTTTTGTATATACATAGCGTGTAAAAAGCAACGTAATGAAAAGCCTGAATGACAAGTATCAAAATACACTGTAAAAAAGTCAAATATTTATTTATACAGAAAAATATAGTAATGACTAGAAGCATAAATATACAAAACCCTCTTCCAAGTTACCCACTATTCCAAAAAGCCGTAGTTATCCTTGGAAAGCTCGGAAACCAATATATTTTTTAGATTTAAAGAAGCATTTGTATTTTTATTTTTTAAGAGTTTGTTTTCCTACCACGGATTTTAATAAGCGTTTCTGAGTCTGATTTTATAGTATATTAATCAATGTTTTCAACCTGGAGTATAGGTTCTTCGTATACTATCAGTTCTTATGGCTCCTGTCTCGTCAGGTGAAGACACTCGCGAGCTAATGCTAAACCTATGGGTAGGTTGTTTGTTAATATCTCGTTTGCATTTCGACATTTTCGAATGTTTTTTTTTTTTTTTTTTTTTTTTTTTTGCATTGAATAGCTGAGGTCGATCTGAACATCGCCCCTTTGTACTTTTTCGATTTTGGTTACAGATATTTTTTATAAAGTTAGCTTCACTTTCGATACCGGTTCCGAAAATGAAAGTGTCATCATAAAATAATATCTGTAGCTAAAACCGAAAAAGTAAAAAAGGAGCGATGTAGAGATCGACCTCAGCTATCCAATGCAAAAAAAAAAGTATTTAAAAATGTCGACAAACGAGATATTAGCAAATAACCTCCCCATACGTTTAGCATTAGCTTGCGAGTGTCTTCGCCTGACTGGACAGGAGCCTTAACCCTTAAATGCATAGTGATCCATATCTGCATCACTTTTTATTTAACTCTTAGCAACCACTAGATTTATATAGAAATATTAATCCTGTAAAAATTACAAAAATATGCTACTAAATAAAGTTAAAAAACTATCTTAAAATTTCTGGTGGCGCCTAATCGTTTATGTAAGAATAAAAAACACAATTCCAAATGAATAATTCATGCATTTAAGGGTTAATTTTTACAAAATAAAAAAATATCTAAAATAAGGTATTTAGATTCATATACTTATTAAAATATTTACTAATTTTCAATATTTTAATTTTTACTTGTATTGCAGGTGTGCAACATAAGAAATAGTTGACGTATTATACGAAAAATGTATCTCTGGTTTTTTTCATTATTTTTCCTGTGTTATAAACCTTTCGGAGAATCATATAATTTTTTTGAAACAAAATAAAAAAAAATTATGTATTTAAGGGTTAAGTAAACATTTTCATGGTCAACAAACATGTTTTACAGACAAACATGATAAATTAACAGCATTAACATTAATTTTAAAATTAATATTATTTTATTATTCTTGCATATAAATTGAATTAAGCAGCTGAAAATATTTAATTGAGAATAGGTAGTATCCTAAAAACGGGTATTTCGGTTTGAGGAAACTGATTAATACACGATGAAAACTAATCAGAAACGTTTCCGAAAATCAGTGGCAGCAAAACAAACTTTATGTTTATGTATGTACGTATGTTTATGTATTATGTTTATGTTATGTACGTTCTGTTTATAAATGCTTCTTTAACTTCAAAATTATATTGGTTTCTTCGGTTTCTAAACACTAAGGACGATTTTCACAATCATAGGTAACTCGCAAGAGATTATAGTACAGGGTTAGCCTAAATGATTCATCGGGTTTCAAAAGACTGTTTATTTACAAGTATAAGACGTAAAAAGACGGGTGATACGTGAAAAGATACGTACCCTCATCAAGTTTCTAGTACATACTTACAAATGTTCAATATGTGCGCCCTTAGTCATCCGGCACATATCCCAACTATAATACAATTCCGTCCATACGTTCAATAGCATATTTCTGTCAATGGCTGTCACAGCAGCAGGGATGCGTTCCTGCACACGAGCCACGAGGCGGGCTTTTAAGCTTGGAGACAGTGTTTCAAGCGGGCTACTTTTTTTTAATTCAAATTTCTTGGTTGAGACCACTTTTTGAATGGTAAATTTCCCCTTGTTTTCGGCTTAATTAATATGTCATTAAATAAGGCGAATTTTACGATTTCAAAAAAGTGGTGCCAATTAATCAAACTGAATAAAAAAAAAAAAACACTGGTAACACTGCTTGGTGAGTGTATGTATCTTGTCATGTATCACCCGTCTTTGCAGGTCGCATACCTCTCAATACACAGTGTTTTGAAAGTGAAACATGATGAAACATTTAGGCTAACCCTGCATATTTTCGTTCGTGGTTATGTTATATTTTCCTAGATCAAGAAACGTCTTTTTTTTTCTTTTTTTTTTCTTTACAGTGCAGTATAATACAAGGATAATAGAGATGTAGTATAGGAGGAGTAAAAACATCAAAATTTTCTGACAATGGGAATCATTCGCGCAGGGGCGCTCCAGCTGTATCCAGCGCCTGTGTGCAGAATTTCTGTTGGCGCCCTATACTCCCCACCCCTCCGAAAATAAATCTTTATAAAAAAAAACTCTTTGAGTATCTATAATAGCATAACTGCCACGCTGCTGGAGTTTTATCCCAGATCAAATAAAAGTTTTTTGAACCAGAAAATTATTTAATAAAATGTGTCTTGTTTCTATAGGGTTCGTATTTTATTTCACTTATTAAACAAAATTTCTGGTTCCAAATATTTAAGTTACATGAAAAATAAGGAAGGTTGGCAGCTATGTAAATCAAATTCGAAACACAATAAAGCCTGTGAAAATAAAACATGTCTGTATCAGAATCCTGCATTAAATGGTAAAATATCACTATCGCAGACAAAATAATATAATACAATAATAATAGACTGCATCCATGCTAATGAAATAAAGTGGTTTGTCATCTTTAATTTGCATATCGATATTAATGTAAAAGAAAGACGTTTGCCTTTACTCCGCATGTGTTAGCGATGGCTAAGAAAATCTACGGAACATAGATGTCTGAAAATTTGGATAAGGATAGGCGATGGCAGGTCCAAATGCACCTGAGGATCAGATTTTTCATTTTTTGATAATTAGCCGATATGTAATTAAAAGCCATAATGATAATCGCAAAATGACGAGCTTCCTTTCTTCAAAGTAATCATGCCTTTACATTTCTCAGACTGACGAAAGTGTAACGTTCGATTTTCACTGCATTTTGAAATTGGTATGGCCGGGTCCTCGTAGAGTTAAAAAAAATCGTCTTATCGCGTTCCAATTCAAACGGTATCTTTCGTTACTCTTTCAAAAAACCTTTTTATTTGGCCACGATTCGCGTCAGTTTTCAAGTTTTCCCGTTTTTCTGAAGTTCCAAAAAAAAAAAAACCTATTAATACATTCTTGCTATTTTTCCGAACCTAATGATATCTCTAGTGTGAACAAATATTATTTAGTGCTATTTCAAAAAAAAAAAAAAAAAAAAAAAAACTCTTTAAGTCATTTCAAGGATTTGCCTGAGACGTTTTTCTCTCAGTGCAAATTTTCTCAAGATATCGTTTCCCGTCTCAACGATATGTGCTTGTGCTTTGAATATCATTTCGCGTTTCGAAAAAGTGAGGAGATGGTATGCATTTTATATTATTTATGCTTTATCACGAATTTTTGATCAGAATTGAAACTTTTATATATCTAAATGTCAGAAATTAAATACAAATTCGAGTTTCACTTGAAAAATAAGGCAGGAGTGTGGATATCACCCCCCCCCCCCCCGGTGTACTCTGCAGAAGGCAGTGGGGCCCTCAACTCGTGCTACGTTTGGATAAATTTTCATTTAAAAATGAAAAATCATGCAAATTCGAGCTTGTACCCTCCAAAGGCAGTGCTGCTGACAACATTAAGCTCGTTTGGAAAGATTTTCGTTTAAAAATATAAAATCAAAACAACCGGACATCGCGTTGCGTGCATATGCTGCTGAAGACATTGCGCCCCCCACCCTATCTCTGGGTTTCTTTGGAAAAATTTTCGTTTAAAAATATAAAATCATTCAACGTTTGATTTTAGACTATTTAATGTTACTATAATTTGCGATGCCGGACGGGTCAGTTAGTAGGGCATAAGCACAGGAATTTAAAACTCTTTATATTATATATATATATATATATATATATACCCTATATATATAAAATCCTAATGAAACGAATTTATGAAACGGATATTATGAAACAACTGAAATGAAACGATTCTATGAAATGACTGATTAAACAACTGATTATGTTTCACGGCTATTTCTCCTAAAATACGGAATACTTCGCGATGAAATTAACACCAAAAATTCGTATTGATCCGCAGATTTCAAAACTGGTATTAGAATTTTTAAATTCGACTTCGTTTTCGAGATATTAATTTTTTTATAATTTTAAATACTTTTCTCTAATGATGGCAACTCAAATTTTAATCATAACTGATATTTTTTTTTTCATATTTTAGAAATTCTTATTATTTTAAATTAATTTGGCAACCAGTTTGGCCTTCCTTAAATGTATGCTAAGAAATGCATCATGTTACTTTTATTCATAATTCAATTTACTTGAACAATCTTTCGCCAAATCGAAAGATTCTGATAGAGAAATCAAGAACTCGGTATTTTTATGTTAGCGGGACGCAGGTGATAAATAGTCAAACAATTTTCCCGTCGCATTTTTTTTTTTTTTTTTTTGTTGTATTTCATTTAATTCATTTAAAATATGATCCTTTCATTCATTTTATTTAAAATACAAAACTTTCATTTAAAACTGAAACATTTAAAACTGATGGCTTTCACTTTTTTTTTTTAAAAAACAAAACGAAAAAAAAAAAATATTAGGCATAGATGTCGTATACGCACCGGGGTAGCTAGTTGGCGCCAAAATGGCATTATTTTGATTCACATTGTAATCCGGCTATTCTTGTTTATTTAATAATAAATGTTTATTTACTTTTATTTTATTTTTTAAAATTATATAAATTGTTTTGCTCTAAAGTTATTAAATTTTTTTGGTTATTTTCTTTTAAAAATAATAGAGAATAATAAAAAATAAATACGGTACTACTTAGTTATTACGTCGACTAATTTCGCCAAATTATATATATCGCAAAACCACTCGCCAAATTATACAAATTGACATAATTTTTATTTTAAATAACGAAAGAACAAATAAAATAGTATAACATTAATAAATATACAAATAAAACGTCGAAATAAAAATCACTTGATGACGTAAACAGGTGTAACTTGCTTAAAGTCAAGTGAATGTGACATTTACGATCAACCATTATTGGCATTCAATCTTATAGTTTAGTGATAGATTTTTGGTCGACGGGATAACTAAATAGTACCAAAAATACATATATAACTGGTATTCGAAAACGAGGTTTTCGCCAAATTTTCGTAAAAAATAATCGCGCCAAACCCAGTGCGCATATGACATCTGACCTAATATTAAATAATGCAAAAAACCCATGACATTTAATTTCAACTTCAAAGTAATGTTTTAATTTACCATTCGAAAAATAAAAAAAATGCTAACTGGTGAGTTGAAAAAAAAAGCTATTGGCGAGATTTGCACCCGGCTAGCGAAACAGCACCAAGAATTCTTTGCGACCATGGCAACTTTTATGTAGTTTTATTCGAAAAAAAAAATGATTTTTTAATCAAAATGGAAAACATTCGGCACAGATGTCGTATACGGCCCCATATTGGCGCGATTTTTTTCTGACGCCAATGTCATATACGCAACGGGTACTTAACTGGCGCCAAAGTATCGTTATTTTCCTTGATATGGTAAGCCGGATGTTGTTGTTTATGCTGTTGATGTTTTCGTTAAATTGGCAAAAATCGCTCTAATGTAGGGCTATGATATCTATAATATGATATCTGCGCCAAACTTTTATATGAAAAGTGAAGGAATGAGACCGTATTTATTTATGGCAGTTACATGACTTGGACTATTATAATATAGACGAAATGATGGCGATAGAATAATATTTGGCGACTTATAACCTGTGCCTGGCTAACATTAAAGTACCAAAATGGCACCTGGAATATAAAAAGCGAAGTGGTCCACCCGGAACTGTTGATGATAGTCACATGACTTAGGCTATTGTTATAGAAATTGTTTTAAAATACCGGGAGACAAAGACTCTGTACACTTAATTCATTTTATTTTAGCTTCTTTTCCAATGTTTAACTGATCCTCTTTAATCAAACACGAAAACAACCATTGGATGTCTTAACAGCAACTGATTCGGCCTTAAATTTTTGCAATCAAAGGGAATTGAATGGGAACCCGTTTACCCGTTTTACAGATTTTTCAGTATAATTCAATCTTCTCTAATATTTTTAAAACCGATCAGATTAGCGTGTTTTTAGATTCTGCGGTGTCTGAATGGGGAGTTGGCGAGCGCAGCTTGCAGGGGGCAGAGCTCCCTAGTAATTTATATTTTCCCGTTCATAATACGGCTATTAATTGTAGATCCTACCTTTTTTTTTTTTTAGCCATTCTAGTCTCTGAAGCGTCTAAGATTATATCTAAAGCTAAGAAATGCTCATATTTGAATGCTTTCAATTTCATGTTCTGTATTAAAATGAGCAAATCTTATAATCATCACAGTTATTGATTCAGTATGTGATTAGACACGAGTGTACGAAGGAAGTGCAGGGAAAGGATGCTTCTTTCAATCTTTGAAAAATTAAGAATTTATCGCCAAATTCAGCCTATTTTCACCATACCCGCCACATTAACAAAATTCTATTTCCGCTATGATGATAGGTACAGAGTACAAGATAAGTATAGATAAAAAGTATTTGTTCTGCACGGAGGTCTAAGGTCAGGAAAAAAAAAAAACACAATTTTTGCCCAATGCATAACAGTTTCTACAGAAGTGATCATTTGTAGGAACGCTGAAAAAGTAAATTGCTTCGGTCACCTAAAGTAGGCTTTACTCTAGGAGCATAAAACTCACAGCGTTAAACTTACGACACGGAATGCTATAACTTTCACAAATGGTTGATGCTTCATTTTACCAATTAAAATTTGCTCCATAGCTGACGTTAGTCTCTCCAATCTAAAATCTCTACATTGAACAGCACACTCACACAATTTCTGGTTTTATATTGTTTCTCTATTCAAGATAGACAGGGGTCTACCCGGCCCGGAAAAATGAAGCCAAACTTTCAAACAAATCGAGTCGAGCCGGCAGAATAAAGGCAATATTTTAACGCCCAGGCCGGTAAAAAATTAAGCCATATTCAGCCTAGAGATCGGCATCGGACAGATATATCATGCCTGACAACGGGATTATTTTTTTCAGCAGACTCGGTCTGGGCCGGGTTGACGCTTACATTTTTCTTCTGCATAGTCGAGCCGGGTCAGAATTAGTGTTAATTGTTCCCAGGACGAGTCGGGCAGGCAATATATTTTGTAAAAATAGTAATAGCTATAATAAACTTCTGTTAACGGAATCATTCTAAATATACCTTAATAAACTACAGAGAAATATTTTCAAAAATCTACTTTTTATAATACATCATCAAAAGTTATGATGCTTTTAACCCTCTTTTTTCTTTCTTTTATTCTAAACTAAATTAATTTTTTCAATGAATCTTTATTTGAATGTTGAAAAGTCTAAGAGTCTAAGTAATCATTAATGATGCTATTGTGTAATTCCTGTCTTGGGAACACATAGCAATCTAACATTTTTGCGTAAATATGTATACAGTATTCTTTAAAATAATTTTAATTGTTAAGAAAAATCGGAATTTTCGGCCTGATTTAATTTATTTTTAAACGGGCATGGTCGGACATTTTTGCGTAAATATGTATACAGTATTCTTTAAAATAATTTCACTCATTTTTACACAGGCCGGGTCGCGAACTGCAAAAATATAAATGGGCCGGGCCTTGGTCTGGAAATTCCGGTCTCAAATCCAGGTCTGTCCAACGCGTCTCCCGCCTTCGCTATATAGTGGCGCTCTTTGAAGGTTTTCTTGGCACCTATTCAAATCTTTCTATTAGTAGCTGTGTTTAAAATTAAAAATTCACTTTAAAATATGCTTTCTTTAAATTAAATAATATTTGAATTGTATTCTTTTAATTGTTACCAATGACTGTTATTTAGTGTTAATTATATTATGTTATTAATTTGTTATTTAGTGATTAAGGTTTATAACAACTTCACTTACAAAACGGTTGAGGATAGGTTGGCCTTCTGAAAAATGTAATTTTAAATTTACTATGATTTATATTATTTCAGAAAATTATTTTTAAATACAGTTTCTGAGTCGTAGGGGACTTATGGCTATCACCGTGAGATGTACTGTACATGCATCATATAAGACGCTTGTGACGCATAAATATACCACTATTCGTGACCTGATTATCGCAGGGGACATTTTTACTAGTATTTCCGAATAGTAATTGTCATCTTATATGACAGAAACAGAGCTGCCAAGTCCGGCTTTTTGGATACCAGTATTTTAATAAAGAAAATGTTGTTTTATTTAATTGGAACATTTGGTTGATGTAAAAGAACCAGATTTTCTCTAAGATAAAAAGCCGGAGACTTGGCAACTGTGCAAGAATTCTGCAATAAAAAAAAAAATTGCTATTTAAAGAAAAAAAAACAAAAAAACAACAACAACAACAAAAAAAAAACAACAACAGTGGAACTTACCCCCTGTGGTAATAAAACTGTACTGTTTTACCACTACTACAGTGATATAATAGTGTTGCATGTTTTCAGCCATGTGAATTATGGCGCCTTTCATTGTTTGCAACAACATGAGGTGCGCCTCTGTTCATTGAAAGGACAGGTCTACGTCTAAATCACAGGAGACTCAGAAGTAGAATAAAACGAAATAAATAAATAATAAAAAAAGAATTAAATATTTATAAAAAAGTTTGTCTCTGGTAAATCTACAAAACATAATTAAGATGTCAAGAAAATTTAATACATTTTAGTTTAATTAAATTAGGTTTTTATTTAAGTATTTGCTCCTCAACTGAAATCTTTGGCGCCTTATTACTTCGGCGCCTGTGTGCGCCGAACACTTTGCACACTGGTTCGGCGCGCCCCTGCATTCGCGTGATTTATTTATTTATCTGTATGAAATGATAAAAGTTATCTGGACTTCCAAAGATTTGTGAGGGTAAATATTCTCTATATAGCGTCCACGAAAAACCACTAACGACTAGTGTTCCGGATCGCGTTCAAAGCGGGAAAGAATTATTCCGAGTGATTTTAACTGATTTCCAAAACTAAACAGATTGAAAAAAGTCCTTCCGGCCAGTGCCGGGAGGAAGAGGTAGCTTTCATCTTATTTTTAAAAAGCCAGTTTATATTATTCAAACACACAAAGCTCAATTTAGCGGAAACCGATTACAGGAGATTCAATACTAATTTTTATTAATACTAAATCATTATGAATGAGAATTTCACGAAATTAGTCAGCTTTATCCAAGATGCTTTTATTTAAAGTAAGTTATACTTGGTTGCGAAATTCGGCGATATCTTGAAGTGCCTGCCATTTTAAGACAACATGGTGGATGAGGCTAACCAGTGAACTTGGTCGAGACCTATTTAATTCCTGTGCACATGCCCACTCACATCGGAATCGGTTGATATATACAAGTGCTGTCGCAGGCAAAAAATCAGATTTTTCAAAATGTCACCCACATTAGAAATTCAAACTGCTATATCTGAGCCATTTTTTAAGGTAAAGACAACACAAAAAAAGCTTCGGAATTCTTATATCAAGGTCAAATACATTTCAATTTCAAATATTTTTGCACTTTACTTTAAATATAATTTTTTTTTTATTTACTGGCCGCCATTTTGAAACAAGATGGCTGATAAAGCTGGTCAGCGAACTTGGGAAAGATATTGCTTTTTACTATCCACATGCCTTCTTACATCGAAATAGGTTAATAAATACACGTGTTATCGCGTGACAAATATCAGATCGTTTCAAAATGTCAGCCATGCTAGAAATTCAAAGTGCTATAATTCAACCATTTTTTAAGATATAGACGAAACCAAAACTGCTCCGGAATCTTTGTATTAAGGTCAAACACATAAAAAAAATCGTTTTCATTTTCCAATTTTTTGATACCTCATTTTAAATTTAATTTTTTTAATTTTTTTAAATGGCAGCCCTTTTGAAACAAGATGGCGAATGAAGCTCTCCAACGAACTTGGTCTAGACATTGGTATGTACAATGTATACACCAAGGTACATCCAAATCGGTTCATAAATACGCCTGTTATCGCGTGACAAAAATCAGGTCGTTTCAAAATGTCAGCCACGCTAGAACTTCAAAGTGCTGTAACTCAGCCATTTTTTTAAAGATATAAACGAAACAAAACCTGCTCTGGAATCTTTGTATCAAGGGCAAACGCATAAGACAAAAATAGTTTTTAATTTTCAATTTTTTGGTACCACATTTCAAATTTTAAAAAGTCCTTCCGGCAAGAGCCGGGAGGAAGAGGTAGCTTTTATATTCCTTATTTTTTAAAAGCTAGCTTATGTTATTCAAACACACAAAGCTCAATTTGGTGGAAATCGATTATAGAAGATTTAATACTAATTTTTATCAATACTAAATCCTTATGAATGAGAATTTCGCTAAATTAGTCAGCTTTATCCAAGCTGCTTTTATTTAAAGTAACTTATATTTGGTTGCCAAATTCGGCGATATCTTGAAGTGCCTGCCATTTTAAGACAACATGGTGGATGAGGCTAACCCGTGAACTTCGTCGAGACCTTAGTAATTCCTGTACACATGCTCACTCACATCGGAATATGTTGATATATACGAGTGCTGTCGCAGGCAAATATCAGATTTTTCAAAATGTCACCCACATAAAGAAATTCAAACTGCCATATCTGAACAATTTTTTAAGATAAAGACAAAACAAAAATGCTCCGGAATCCTTATATCAAGGTCAAATACTTAAGAAAGAAATCTTTTTCAATTTCTAATTTTTTGCACCTCACATTAAATACAATTTTTTGTTATTTAATGGCCGCCATTTTGAAACAAGAAAGCGAATGAAGCTGGCCAGCGAACTTGGTCGAGACATTGCTATATACTATCCACATGCCTTCGTACATCCAAATAGGTTAATACATACGCGTGTTTTAGCGTGACAAATATCAGATCGCTTCAAAATGTCAGCCACGCTAGAAATTCAAAGTGCTATAACTCAACCATTTTTTAAGATATAGACGAAACATAAACTGCTCCGGAATCTTTGTATCAAGGTCAAACACCTAAAAAGTCTTTTTCATTTTCCAATTTTTTGATACCTCATTTTAAATTAAAATTTTTTAATTTTTTTAAATGGCCGCCATTTTGAAACAAGATGGCGGATGAAGCTGGCCAATGAACTCGGTCGAGACATTGGTATGTACTATTTACACACCAAGTTACATCCAAATCGGTTCATAAATACGCCTGTTATCGCGTGATAAAAATCAGATCATTTCGAAATGTCAGCCACAATAGAAATTCAAAATGCTATAACTAAGCCATTTTTTTAGATATAGACGAAACAAAAACTGTTCCGGAATCTTTGTATTAAGGTCAAACACATAAGAAAAAAATCTTTTTCGTTTACCAATTTTTGGTACATCATTTTAAATTAAAATCTTTTTTAATTTTTTTAAATGGCCCCCATTTTGAAACAAGATGGCGGATGAAGCTGGCCAAAGAACTCGGTTGAGACATTGGTATGTACTACGAACACACCAAGGTACATCCATATCGGTTTATAAATACGCTTGTTATCTCGTGACAAAAATCAGGACGTTTCAAAATGTCAGCCAAGCTAGAAATTCAAAGTGCTATAACTCAGCCATTTTTTAAGATATAGACGAAACAAAAACTGCTCCGGAATCTTTGTATAAAGGTCAAACACATAAGGAAAAAATATTTTTCCATTTTCTATTTTTTGGTACAACATTTGAAATTTTACTTTTTTTTTAAATTTTTAAAAAATTCTTAAAATTTTTTTCTTGAAACAAGATGGCGGATGAAGCTGGCCAACGAACTCGGTCGAGACATTGGTATGTACTATGTGCACACAAAATTACATCCAAATCGGTTCATAAATACGCCTGTTATCGCATGTCAAAAATCAGGTCGTTTCAAAATGTCAGCCGCAATAGAAATTCAAAATGCTATAACTAAGCCATTTGTTTAGATATAGACGAAACAAAATCTGTTCCGGAATCTTTGTATTAAGGTCAGACACATAAGAAAAAATCTTTTTCATTTTCAAATTTTTTGGTACCTCATTTAAAATTTAAAACTTTTTTTAAATAGCCGCCATTTTGAAACAAGATGGTGGATGAAGCTGGCCAACGAACTCGGTCGAAACATTGGTATGTACTATGTATACACCAAGGTACATCCAAATCGGTTCATAAATACGCCTGTTATCGCGTGACAAAAATCAGGTCGTTTCAAAATGTCAGCCACGCTAGAACTTCAAAGTGCTATAACTCAGCCATTTTTTAAGATATAAACGAAACAAAAACTGCTCTGGAATCTTTGTATCAAGGGCAAGCACATAAGACAAAAATATTTTTTAATTTTCAATTTTTTGGTACCACATTTCAAATTTTAAAAAGTCCTTCCGGCAAGAGCCGGGAGGAAGAGGTAGCTTTTATATTCCTTATTTTTTAAAAGCTAGCTTATGTTATTCAAACACACGAAGCTCAATTTGGTGGAAATCGATTATAGAAGATTTAATACTAATTTTTATCAATACTAAATCCTTATGAATGAGAATTTCGCTAAATTAGTCAGCTTTATCCAAGCTGCTTTTATTAGGTAGCTTTCTTTACAAAAAGCTACCTATTTCAGCCGTTCGGAGCGAAGCGATTTCAAAAAAATTTGGTATATTTTCATCGATCATGACCCCCAGACCCCGAAACCACCCTCCGTTCAAAATTGATATATATATATATATATATATATCTGACTTATGTCACACTGTAACTCTCGTATTTATGAACCGATTTGGATGTAATTCGGTGTGTACATAGTACATACCAATGTCTCGGCCGAGTTCGTTGGCCAGCTTCCTCCGCCATTTTGTTTCAAAATGGCGGCCATTTACAATTTTTAAAAAAAATTAAAATTTGAAATGTGGTAGCAAAAAATTGAAAATTGAAAATATATGTTTTTCTTATGTATTTGACCATGATAAAAAGATTCTGGAGCAGTTTTTGTTTCGTCTATATCTTAAAAAATGGCTGAGTTATAGCATTTTGAATTTCTAGCGTGGCTGATATTTTGAAACGTCCTGATTTTTGCCACGTGATAACAGACGTATTTATGAACCGATTTGGATGTACCTTGGTGTGTACATAGTACACACAAATATCTCGACCGAGTTCGTTGACCGGCTTCATTCGCCATCTTGTTTCAAAATGGTGGCCATTTAAAAAAATTTAAAAAAAATTAAATTTAAAATGAGATACCAAAAAATTGGAAAATGAAAAAGATATTTTTTGTATGTTTTTGACCTTAATACAAAGATTTCGGAACAGGTTTTGTTTCGTCTACATCTAAAAAAATGGCTGAGTTATAATATTTTGAATTTCTATTGTGGCTGACATTTAAAAAAGACCTGATTTTTGTCACGCGATAACAGGCGTATTTATGAAGCGATTTGACTGTGACTTGGTCTGTACATAGTACATACCAATGTCTCGACCGAGTTCGTTGGCCAGCTTCATTCGCCATCTTGTTTCAAAAGTGTTGCCATTTTTTTAAAAAATGTAATTTAAAATTTAAAATGAGGTATTAAAAAATTGGAAAATGAAAAAGATTTTTTTTATGTGTTTGGCCTTGATACAAAGATTCTGGAGCAGTTTTTGTTTCTAAAAATTTGTTCTTTTGTTTATATCTTAAAAAGTGGTTGAATTATAGCACTTTGAATTTCTATCATGTCTAACACTTTGAAACGATCTTGTATTTGTCACGCGATACCACACGTATTCGCCTATTTCGATGGAAGAAGGCATGTGGATAGTATACATCAATATCTCGACCAAGTTCGCTGGACAGATTCATCAGCCTTCTTGTTTCAAAATGGCGGCCATTAAATTTAAAAAAATTATATTTAAATTGAGGTGCAAAAAAATTAGAAATTGAAAAAGGTTTCTTTCTTAAGTATTTGACCTTGATATAAGGATTCAGGAGCATTTTTTGTTTGTCTTTATCTTAAAAAATGGCTCAGATATAGCAGTTTCAATTTCTAAAGTGGATGACATTTTGAAAAATCTGATTTTTTGCATGCGACAGCACTCGTATATATCAACCGATTCCGATATGAGTAAGCATGTGCACAGCAATTACTAAGGTCTCGACCAAGTTCATTGGTTAGCCTCATCTACCATGTTGTCATAAAATGGCAGGCACTTTAAGAAATTGCCGAATTTGGCAGCCAAATATAAGTGACTTTAAATAAAAGCAGCTTGGATAAAGCTGACTAATTTCGTGAAATTCTCATTCATAATGATTTAGTATTGATAAAAATTAGTATTGAATCTCCTACATTCGGTTTCCACTTAATTGAGCTTCGTGTGTTTGAATAATATAAGTTGGCTTTTTAAAAATAAGGAATATGAAAGCTACCTCTTCCTCCCGGCACTGGCCGGAAGGACTTTTTAAAGTAACTTATATTTGGTTGCCAAATTCGGCGATATCTTGAAGTGCCTGCCATTTTAAGACAACATGGTGGATGAGGCTGACCCGTGAACTTGGTCGAGACCTTAGTAATTTCTGTACACATGCTCACTCACCTCGGAATCAGTTGATATATACGAGTGCTGTCGCAGGCAAAAAATCAGATTTTTCAAAATGTCACCCACATAAAGAAATTCAAACTGCCATATCTGAACAATTTTTTAAGATAAAGACAAAACAAAAATGCTCCGGAATCCTTATATCAAGGTCAAATACTTAAGAAAGAAATTTTTTTCAATTTCTAATTTTTTGCACCTCACTTTAAATACAATTTTGTTTTATTTAATGGCTGCCATTTTGAAACAAGACAGCGAATGAAGCTGGCCAGCGAACTTGGTCGAGACATTGCTATATACTATCCACATGCCTTCGTACATCCAAATAGGTTAATACATACGCGTGTTTTAGCGTGACAAATATCAGATCGCTTCAAAATGTCAGCCATGCTAGAAATTCAAAGTGCTATAACTCAACCATTTTTTAAGATATAGACGAAACATAAACTGCTCCGGAATCTTTGTATCAAGGTCAAACACCTAAAAAATCTTTTTCATTTTCCAATTTTTTGATACCTCATTTTAAATTAAAAATTTTTAATTTTTTTAAATGGCCGCCATTTTGAAACAAGATGGCGGATGAAGCTGGCCAATGAACTCGGTCGAGACATTGGTATGTACTATTTACACACCAAGTTACATCCAAATCGGTTCATAAATACGCCTGTTATCGCGTGATAAAAATCAGATCATTTCAAATTGTCAGCCACAAATAGAAATTCAAAATGCTATAACTAAGCCATTTGTTTAGATATAGACGAAACAAAAACTGTTCCGGAGTCTTTGCATTAAGGTCAAACACATAAGAAAAAAATCTTTTTCATTTTCCAAATTTTTGGTACATCATTTTAAATTAAAATTTTTTTTAATTTTTTTAAATGGCCGCCATTTTGAAACAAGATGGCGGATGAAGCTGGCCAAAGAACTCGGTTGAGACATTGGTATGTACTACGAACACACCAAGGTACATCCATATCGGTTTATAAATACGCTTGTTATCGCGTGACAAAAATCAGGACGTTTCAAAATGTCAGCCATGCAAAAAAATCAAAGTGCTATAACTCAGCCATTTTTTAAGATATAGACGAAACAAAAACGCTCCGGAATCTTTGTATAAAGGTCAAACACGTAAGAAAAAAATATTTTTCCATTTTCTATTTTTTGGCACAACATTTCAAATTTTACTTTTTTTTAAAATTTTTTTAAAAAATTTTAAATTTTTTTCTTGAAACAAGATGGCGGATGAAGCTGGCCAACGATCTCGGTCGAGACATTGGTATGTACTATGTGCACACCAAGTTACATCCAAATCGGTTCATAAATACGCCTGTTATCGCATGTCAAAAATCAGGTCGTTTCAAAATGTCAGCCGCAATAGAAATTCAAAATGCTATAACTAAGCCATTTGTTTAGATATAGACGAAATAAAATCTGTTCCGGAATCTTTGTATTGAGGACAGACACATAAGAAAAAATCTTTTTCATTTTCAAATTTTTTGGTACCTTATTTAAAATTAAAAATTTTTTTTAAATGGCCGCCATTTTGAAACAAGATGGCGGAGGAAGCTGGCCAACAAACTCGGTCGAGACATTGGTATGTACTATGTACACACGAAGGTACATCCATATCGGTTCATAAATACGCCTGTTATCGCGTGACAAAAATCAGGACGTTTCAAAATGTCAGCCACGCTAGAAATTCAAAGTGCTGTAACTCAGCCATTTTTTAAAATACAGACAAAACAATAACTGCTCCGGAATCTTTGTATAAAGGTCAAACACATAAGAAAAAAATATTTTTCCATTTTCAATTTTTTGGTACCACATTTCAAATTTTAAATTTTTAAAAAAATTTTAAATGGCCGCCAATTTGAAACAAAATGGCGGATGGAGCTGGCCAACGAACTTGGTCGAGACATTGGTATGTACTATGTACACACCGAGTTTCATCCAAATCGGTTCATAAATAGGAGAGTTACAGTGTGACAAAAATCAGATATATATATATATATATCAACTTTTTAACGGAGGGTGGTTTCGGGGTCTGGGGGGTCATGATCGATGAAAATATA
This sequence comes from Maratus speciosus, assembly GCA_963932465.1. Taxonomy (NCBI): domain Eukaryota; kingdom Metazoa; phylum Arthropoda; class Arachnida; order Araneae; family Salticidae; genus Maratus; species Maratus speciosus. The sequence goes on from OZ010787.1 coordinate 569,559,103, forward strand.
CCAAAATTTTTAAAATCGCTTTCCTCCGAACGGCTGCAATAGGTAGCTTTTTGTAATGAAAGCTACCTAATATTTAAAAAAAAATTAAATGGCCACCATTTTGAAACAAGATGGCGGATGAAGTTGGCCAACGAACTAGGTCGAGACATTGGTATGTACTATATATAAACGAAGTTTCATCCAAATCGGTTCATAAATACGCCTGTTATCGGGTGACAAAATTCAGGTTATTTTAAAATGTCAGCCACGCTAGAAATTCAAAGTGCTATAACTCAGCCATTTTTTAAGATAAAAACAAAACAAAAACTGCTCCGGAATCTTTGTATCAGGGACAAACACATAAGAAAAAAATATTTTTTAATTTTCAATTTTTTGATACCACATTTCAAATTTTAATTAAAAAAAAATTTAAATGGTCGTTATTTTGAAACAAGATGGCGGATGAAGCTGGCAACGAACTTGGTCGAGAGTACGTTGGCGTATAAACGTATAAAAAGATTATGTATAAACGAAGTTTCATCCAAATCGGTTCATAAATACTTGAGTTACAGTGTGACAAAGATCAGATATATATATATATATACAGTAAACTCTGTCTAAGGCGGAATCGATCGGGACCGAGAAAATTTTCCACCGTAGACAATATTCCGCCTTATGCAAAATACCTCCTCCCTCCAAAAAAGGAATAATAATAAAATACAATAAATGAAATGCACAAGTTGTATAATTTTTCCGTGCGTAACCTTTAGTATCGCTCTTTAAAATAAAATATTTAATGAAATTAAACTTTTTATAAAATTTATTGTCTTTAATAATCTTTGAAAAAAATTATTTGAACAGTGAAATAAATAGTATCGATACGAAATTTACTTCAGCACTGGAATTAAATGAAAAAGATTCGTTTTAATAAATACAATTACATACCTCATCTTTCACATAGTTGTTTAGAGAGTCGGAAAATAATCTGTTATCGATGCTTGTTGCCCCACCAGTGGCCGAGAGGTTCTGCTCTCGAAGCTGGTAGACGGGAGGTGCTGGGTTCGATCCCAATCGCGCACGTCGGCCTAATCGTTCGGAGTTTTCGTGGTTTTCTTTGAACCTTGGTTCTCCAAGCGTTAATACGGGTTAGGTTCCCTTAGAAAGACCTCCACGGAAGGCACCCCCCCCCCCTTAGGGCCTATATCCTACGTGCAGATAATTGGCCGACATAAATACAACAACAACAACGATGCTTGTTTTTTTTTTTTTTTTCGGTTAACCAAACATTTTTCCGTAATACATTGTAAAACAGTTAATATCGGTATAACTTCTTCATTTCTTTGAATAAGAAAGAATTTTTCCAGGTACCTAATGCTACTCAAGGCATCCCGATATGTTTCAATTCCACCGCTGTCTTCCAGAGAATCGTGATCGTCTTCATTTTCACTAGCACTTTCCTCATCATGATATGTCTGTATCAAAACGTCCACAGAAGTGTTAGCTTCGGTAGTGCATATTGCATTATCAGCTGATACATATTCTGTTGCATTAATCTTTTCATCGCTATGCACGCATGTTAAATCATTTATTAGACTTTGTAACTCATTTTCTCCCAGCTGTTCAATTGATTCTTGCTCATTTTCTCCCAGCTGTTCCTCTGATTCTTGCTCATTTTTGGAGGAAGGAATTACAAATCCGGCTTTCTTGAAACAACGAGCAATCTTTTCCGGCGACATTTTTGAACAGGATTTGTCAATCCATTTGACAGCATCTAAAACACTGATGTTTTTTATCAGTTCGGTGGCTGAAGAGCAGTCATCTAAAGACGCAATGATCGACCGCATCAAATATTTTTTGTAGTAGGTTTTCATCATTTTTATAACGCCTTGATCCATTAACTGCGTCACTGCAGTAGTATTCGCTGGAAGAAATTGTAATTTTATATTCGAGAGTTTGACTTCAGCATGACAAGGTGCATTATCGATAAACAACAAAATTTTCTGATTTTCTTTAATCATTCTGTTATTAAATTCTGTCAGCCACCCCTCCATTATGGCAGCCGTCATCCAAGATTTTTTTTTTGAGACCTCCAAGTTTCAGGCAGTTTACCAATGCTCACGTTCTTAAAACATCGTGGCTTTTTAGATTTTCCAATCACTAATGGTTTTTCTAAACTGCCCTCACAATTTGCACAAAGCAAGACAGTTACACGTTCTTTGGAGTTTTTGCCTCCGTGGCATTCACTTCCTCTCTTTGCAAGCGACTTAGTTGGTAAAGCACGATAAAATAATCCGGTCTCATCGCAATTATATATGTCCTTTGCAAGATATCCATCAATCAATAGAGGAAATTTTTCTTTCCATTCCTCAACGGCATGCTCTGGGACGTCTTTCGAGTCTCCACAAATTTGCTTCATAGCAATGTTATGTCGATGAACGAAACTCGTTAACCATCCACTGGAAGCTTTGAAATCATTTTTACCCATTTTTTCTGCTATCTCTTTCGCTTTTTCACGCAAAAGAGTTCCAGGTATGGGTAAATTTTTCGCTCTGGCATTTGAAAACCATTCAAAAGTTAATGTATCAATATCCTCATTTTTCGCAGAACTTTTCCTCTTTCTGCTGGATGATTAACTTTCAAACTCCTTTTTCAGCTCATTTTTTCTTTTTATAGCATCATAAATTTGTGTTTTACCACATTTAAATCTTATACAAAGATCTTTTACAGAATAATTTTTTTTCCTTTAATTTAATAACTTCGATATTATGCTGCAGCGATAGCGTATTCAATTTAAATTTTGAAGCCATTTTTTACCATGCACGTTCCAGTTCCAATATCCTGAGACAAGATAAAACAACAAAGAAAATCGCTTGCAATGATACTGTTTTCTGACCACGTGATTTATTGAAATGATGCATACGTCACTTCGATTTCATCCTTACCCCCCCTCCCCTTCCAAACCATATCAGCGCCTCGTGCAGAATGCAAACGATTGTCGCCGCCCTCTCCCTTTTTAGCTTAAACAAAGAGTTATGGCGACCAAATGACTGAATGGGATAGACGATGTTCGGAATTAAAAGTCCGAAGCAAGCAAGAAAATCAGATTCTTTCCTAGTAGAATGAGAAAGAAACAATTGCTAACGAATAGAGATTTTTCTTTTCTTTTGAATTGTTGTTTTTGGTAAATGTGAAAATTACACTCGGTTTTATATTTATTCAGATATATACATATATATATCAGTTTTACAATTTCATAAAACAATTGCATTTCATTTTTAAAATATCAATTTTTCCACCTTATGCAAAATTTTGGGTTCGGCGGGACCTTAAAAACGTTTCCGTTTCCGCGTTAGGCAGATTCCGGCTTACACAACATAAATCAATGTTATTTTCTATGGGTTCGCCGGGACTTCGAAAATTTTCCGCGTTAGACAAAATTCCGGCTTACACAGAGTCCGCCTTAGACAGAATTTACTGTACATATATACATCAACCTTTGAACGGAAGGTGATTTCGGAGTCTGGGGGTCATGATCGATGAAAATATACCATATAATGTTTTTTGAAATCGCTTTCCTCCGAACGGCTGAAACAGGTAGCTTTTTGTAATGAAAGTTACCTAAAAAAGTACTTCCGGCCAGTGCCGGAAGGAAGAGGGAGCTTTCATATTCCTTAGTTTTTAAAAGCCAGCTTATATTATTCAAACACACGGAGCTCAAATTAGTGGAACCCGATTATAGAAGATTAAATACTAATTTTTGTCAATATTGAATATGAATGAGAATTTCGCCAAATTAGTTGGCGTTATCAAAGCTGGTTTCCTTAAAGTGATTTATATTTTGTCGCCAAATTCGGTGATATCCCGAATTATATTAATAATTGTATTAACCCGAATTATCGGTGACAGCTCGCCATTTTAAAACAACATAATGGGTGCAACAAAGCTCACCAATGAAATTGGTCGAGATCTTATTAATTCCTGTGCACATGCTTACTCATATCTAAATCGGTTGATATATACGAGTGCTGTTGCAGGCAAAAAAACAGATTGTTCAAAATGTCACACACATTCAAAATTCAAACTGCTATATCTCGGCCTTTTTTTTAGATAAAGGCAAACCAAAAAATGATCCGGAATCTTTGTAACAAGCTGAAACCCATAAGAAAAAAATCTTTTTCAATTTCTAATTTTTTGTACCTCATTTTAAATTAATTTTTTTTTTAAATTTTTAAATGGCCGCCATTTTGAAACAAGATGGCGGATGAAGTTAGCAAACGATCTTGGACGGGAGAATGCTATATACTATGCACATGCCTTGTCACATCCTAATCGGTTCATAAATACGCGTGTTATCGCGGGACAAAAATCAGATAATTTCAAAATGTCAGCAATGCTAGAAATTCAAAGTTCTGTAACTCAGCCATTTTTTAAGATATAGACGAAACGAAAAATGCTCCAGAATCTTTGTATCAAGGTCAAATACATAAGAAAAAAATCTTTTCCTATTTCTAATTTTTTTGTACCTCATTTTAAATTAAAATAGAAAAAAAAATAATGGCCGCCATTTTGAAACAAGATTTCGGATGATGTTGGCCAACGTACTCGGTCGAGACATTGGTATGTACTATGTACACACCAAGTTATTTCCAAATCCGTTCATAAATACGCGTGTTATCGCGTGACAAAAATCAGATCGTTTCAAAATGTCAGCCATACTAGAATTTCAAAGTGCTATAACTCAACTGTTTTTTAAGATATAGACGAAACAAAAAATGCTCCGGAATCACCGTATCAAGCTCAAACACATAAAAAAAAATCTTTTTCGATTTATAATTTTTTTGTACTTCATTTTAAATTTTATTTTTTTAGGTAGCTTTCATTACAAAAAGCTACCTATTGCAGCCGTTCGGAGGAAAGCGATTTCAAAAACTTTTGGTATATTTTCATCGATCATGACCCCCAGACCCCGAAACCACCCTCCGTTCAAAAGTTGATATATATATATATATATATCTGATATTTGTCATACTGTAACTCTCATATTTATGAACCGATTTGGATGAAACTCGGTGTGTACATAGTACATACCAATGTCTCGACCGAGTTCATTGGCCAGCTTCCTCCGCCATCTTGTTTCAAAATGGCGGCCATTTAAATTCTTTAAAAAAAATTAAAATTTGAAATGTGATACCAAAAAATTGAAAATTGAAAAACATTATTTTCTTATGTGTTTGACCTTGATACAAAGATTCCGGAGCAGTTTTTGTTTTGTGTATATCTTAAAAAAGGAGTGAGTTATAGCATTTTCAATTTCTATTGTGGCTGTCATTTTGAAACGACATGATATTTGTCACGCGATAACAGGCGTATTTATGAACCGATTTATATGAAACTTGGTGCGTACATAGTACATACTAATGTCTCCACCGAGTACGTTGGCCAGCTTCAGACGCCATCTTGTTTCAAAATGGCGGCCATTTACATTTTAAAAAAATTTAAAATTTGAAAGGTGATACCAAAAAAAATTAAAATTGAAAAATATTTTTTTCTCGTGCGTTTGACCTTGATACAAAGATTTCGGAGCAGTTTTTGTTTCGTCTATATCTAGAAAAATGGCTGAGTTATAGCATTTTTAATTTATATTGTGGCTGACATTTTGAAATGACCTGATTTTTGTCACGCGATAACAGGCGTATTTATGAACCGATTTGGATGTAACTTGGTGTGTACATAGTGCATACCAATGTCTCGACCGAGTTCGTAGGCAACCTTCATTCGCCATTTTGATAAAAAACGGAACATTTAAAACAAATTATTTAAAATTTTAAATGAGGTATGAAAAAATTTGAAAATGAAAAAGGTTTTTTTATGTGTTTGACCTTGATACAAAGATTTCAGGGCATTTTTTTTTTCGTCTACATCTTAAAAAAAGGTCGAGTTATAGCACTTCGAAATTTCTAGCATGGCTGACATTTTGAAACGATCTGATATTTGTCACGCGATAACACACGTATTTATTAACCTATTTGGATGTAACAAGGCATTTGGATAGTATGTAGCAATGTCTCGACTAAGTTCACTGGCCAGCTTCATCCGCCATCTTGAATCAAAAAGGCGGCCATTAAATTAAAAAAAAATTATATTTAAAGTGAAATGCAAAAAATATAGAAATTGAAAAAGATTTCTTTCTTAAGTATCTGACTTTGATATAAGGATTCCGGAGCATTTTTTGTTTTGTCTTTATCTAAAAAAATGGCTCAGATACAGCAGTTTGAATTTCATTATGTGGGTGACATTTTGAAAAATCTGATTTTTGCCTGCGACAGATCTCATATATATCAACCGATTCCGATGAGAGAGAGCGTGTGCACAGGAATTACTAAGGTCTCGACCAAGTTCACTGGTTAGCCTCATCCACCATGTTGTCTTAAAAGGGCAGGCACTTCACATATCGCCGAATTTGTATACCTAATATAACTTTAAATAAAATCAGCTTGGATAAAGCTGACTAATTTCGCGAAATTCTCATTCATAAGGATTTAGTATTGATAAAAATTAGTATTGAATCTTCTATAATCGGTTTCCACTAAATTGAGCTTCGTGTGTTTGAATAACATAAGCTAGCTTTTTAAAAATAAGGAATTTGAAAGCTACCTCTTCCTCCCGGCACTGGCCGGAAGGACATTTTTTAAAAAGCTACCTTATGTTATTCAAACACACGAAGCTCCATTTGGTGGAAACCGATTATAGAAGATTCAATACTAATTTTTATTAACACTAAATCCTTATGAATGTGAATTTCGAGAAATTATTCAGCTTTATCCAAGCTGCTTTTATTTAAAGTAACTTATATTTGGTTGCCAAATTCGGCGATATCTTGAAGTGCCTGCCATTTTAAGACAACATGGTGGATGAGGCTAACCAGTGAACTTGGTCGAGACCTTAGTAATTCCTGCGCACATGCTCACTCACATTGGAATCGATTGCTGTCGAAGGCAAAAAATCAGATTTTTCGAAATGTCACCCACATAAAGAAATTCAAACTGTTATATCTGAGCCATTTTTTAAGATAAAGTCAAAACAAAAAAATCTCCGGAATCCTTATATCAAGGTCAAATACTTAAGAAAGAAACCTTTTTTAATTTCTAATTTTTTTGCACCTCACTTTAAATATAATTTTTTTTTAATTTAATGGCCACCATTTTGAAACAAGATGGCGGAAGCCGCTGGTCAGTGAAATTGGTCGAGACATTGCTATATACTATCTACTTGCCTTCTTACATCCAAATAGGTTAATAAATACGTGTGTTATAGCGTGACAAATATCAGATCGTTTCAAAATGCGAGCCATGCTAGAAATTCAAAGTACTATAACTCAACCAATTTTTAAGATATAAAGGAAACAAAAACTGTTAAGGAATTTTTGTATCAAGGCCAAACACATAAAAAAAATCTTTTTCATTTTAGAATTTTTTGATACCTCATTTTAAATTTAAATTTTTTTTTAAATTTTTTAAATATCCGCCCTTTTGAAACAAGGTGGCGGATGAAGCTGGTCAACGAACTCGGTCGAGTCATTGGTATGTAGTACACACCAAGTTACATTCAAATTGGTTCACAAATACGCCTGTTATCGCGTGACAAAAACCAGGCCGTTTGAAAATGCTGTAACCCAGCCTTTTTTTTAAGATATAGACGAAACAAAAACTGTTCCGGAATCTTTGGATTAAGTTCAATTTCAAACACATAAGAAAAAAATCTTTTTCATTTTCCAATTTTTTGGTACCTCATTTTAAATTATTTTTTTTATATATTTTTAAATGGCCGCCATTTTGAAACAAGATGGCGTATGAAGCTGACTAACGAACTCGGTCGAGAAATTGGTGTGTACTACGTAATATCAAGGTACATCCATATCGGTTCATAAATATGCCTGTTATCGCGTGACAAAAATCAGGACGTTTCAAAATGTCAGCCACGCTAGAAATTCAAAGAGCTATAACTCAGCCATTTTTTTAGATATAGACGAAACAAAAACTTCTCCGGAATCTCTGTATAAAGGTCAAACACATGAGAAAAAAAATATTTTTCCCATTTGAATTTTTTGGTACCACATTTCAAATTTTAAATTAAAAAAAATTAAATGGCCGCCATTTTGAAACGAAATGGCGGATGCAGCTGGCCAACGAACTCGGTCGAGACATTAGTATGTACTACGTACACACCGAGTTACATCCAAATCGGTTCATAAATATGCCTGTTATCGCGTGACAAATATCAGGACATTTCAAAATGCTAGCCACACTAGATATTCAAAGTGCTATAACTCAGCCATTTTTTAAGATACAGACAAAACAAAAACTGCCTCGGAATCTTTGTATAAAGGTCAAAGACATAAGAAAAAATATTTTTCCATTTTAAAATTTTTGGCACCACATGTCAAATTTTTTGAAAGTTTTTAAATGGCCGCCATTTTGAAACAAAATGACGGATGAAGCTGGCCAACGAATTCGGTCGAGACATTAGTATGCACTATGAACACACCGAGTTACATCCAAATCGGTTCATAAATACGAGAGGTACATAGTGACAAAAATCAGATATATATATATATATATGGATATATATATATATATATATATGGATATATATATATATATATATATATATATATATATATATATATATATATATATATATATATATATGGATATATATACAGGGTGCAATATGTTATCTATCGCCGACCTTTAATTTCTCAACCTTTGGTCATAGACATATAGTTCCAATTACAAAAACGTTTCAAATGAGGTAAATATTCATGCTGTGGCATTATTTAAAGTAGAAAATCAATTTTATAAAAATTACGAAATCTAACTTTTTATACGGTCCCCCAGTCCCTATAGTTATATTTAGTAAAAGTTTACATATGTCATAACACATATAACACAAAAAGTTTGACATCTGTACTACAACAATTGACAGAGTTATTAAATTTCTAATTTTGAGATTTTTGCACATGATTTTGTCTTTCATTGAGGGATCAGTTAAAAGATGAATTAAAGTAATTCGAGATCAAAATCAGGGTGAATTTGATCTCGAATTACTTTAATTCATCTTTTAACTGATCCCTCAATGAAAGATAAAATCATGTGCAAAAATCTCAAAATTTAAAATTTAATAACTCTGTCAATTTTTGTAGTACAGATGTCAAACTTTTTGTGTTGTACGTGTTTATAATTATAGGGACTGGGGGACCGTATAAAAAGTTAGATTTCGTAATTTTTATAAACTTGATTTTTTACTTTAAATAATACCACAGCATGAATATTTACTTCATTTGAAACGTTTTTGTAATTGGAACTATATGTATACGAACAACGGTTGAGAAATTAAAGGTCGGCGATAGATAACATATTGCACCCTGTATATATATATATATATATATATATATATATATATATATATATATATGTATATATATATATCAACTTTTGAACGGAGGGCGGTTTCGGGGTCTGGGGGTCATGATCGATGAAAATATACCAAAATTTTTTGAAATCGCTTTCCTCCGAACGGCTGCAATAGGTAGCTTTTTGTAATGAAAGCTACCTAAAAATGGTTGAATTATAGCACTTTGAATTTCTAACATGGCTGACATTTTGAAACGATCTGATATTTGTCACGTGATAACACGCGTATTTATTAACCTATTTCGATGTAAGAAGGCATGTGGATAGTATATCGTAATGTCTCGACCAAGTTCGCTGGCCAGCTTCATCAGACATCTTGTTTCAAAATGGCGGCCATTAAATTAAAAAAAATTATATTTAAAGTGAGGTGCAAAAAAATTAGAAATTGAAAAATGTTTATTTCTTAAGTATTTGACCTTGGTATAAGGATTCCGGAGCATTTTTTGTTTTGCCTTTATCTTAAAAAATAGCTCAGATATACCAGTTTGAATTTCTAATGTGGGTGACATTTTGAAATATCTGATTTTTTGCCTGTGACAGCACTTGTATATATCAACCGAATCCGATGTGAGTGAGCATGTGCACAGGAATTACTAAGGTCTCGACCAAGTTCACTCGTTAGCCTCATCCACCATGTTGTCTTAAAATGGCAGAAACTTCAAGATATCGCCGAATTTGGCAACCAAATATAAGCTACTTTAAATAAAAGCAGCTTGGATAAAGCTGACTAATTTCGCGAAATTCTCATTCATAATGATTTAGTATTGATAAAAATTAGTATCGAATCTCCTATAATTGGTTTCCACTAAATTGAGCTTCGTGTGTTTGAATAATATAAGCTTGCTTTTTAAAAATAAGTAATATGAAAGCTACCTCTTCCTCCCGGCACTGGCCGGAAGGACTTTTTTAATTTTTAAATGACCGACATTTTGAAACAAGATGGAGTATGAAGCTGGCCAACAAACTCGGTCGAGACATTGCTATGTACTATGCACATGCCTTGTCACATCCAAATCGGTTCATAAAAACGTATATTATCGCATGGCAAAAATCAGATCGTTTAAATATGTCAGCCATGTTAGAAATTCAAAGTGCTATAACTCAGCCATTTTTTAAGACATAGACGAAACAAAAAATGCTCCGGAATCTTTGTATCGAGCTCAAACACATAAGGAAAAAATCTTTTTCAATTTCTAATTATTTTGTACCTCACTTTAAAATTTTTTTTTTTAAATTTTTAAATGGCAGCTATTTTGAAACAAGATGGCGGATGAGGCTGGCCAACGAAGTCGGTCGAGACATTGCTATGTACTATGCACATTCCTTGTCACATCCAAATTGGTTCATAAATACGCGTATTATCGCGTGACAAAAATCAGATCGTTTCAAAATATCAGCCATGCTAGAAATTCAAAGTGCAGTTTTTATTATTATTATTATTTTTTTTTAATTTTTAAATGGCAGCTATTTTGAAACAAGATGGCGGATGAAGCTGGCCAACGAACTCGGTCGAGACATTGGTATGTACTATGTACACACGAAATCCAAATCGGTTCATAAATACGAGAGTTACAGTATGACAAAGATCAGATATATATACTATATATATATATGGATATATATAAATATATATATATCTATCAATTTTTAACGGAGGATGGTTTCGGGGTCTAGGGGTCATGATCGGTGTAAATATACAAAAATATTTCGGAATCGTTTTCCTCCGAACGGCTGCAATAGGTAGCTTTTTTGTAATGAAAGCTATGCAATAGGTAGCTTTTTGTAATGAAAGCTACCTAGCTTTCATTACAAAAAGCTACCTATTGCAGCCGTTCGGAGGAAAACGATTCCGAAAAATTTTGGTATATTTACACCGATCATGACCCCCAGACCCCGAAACCACCCTCCGTTCAAAATTGATATATATATATATATATATATATATATACAGTCGGACCTCTATTTAACGAACCTCTATTTTGCGAACTTTTCCTTCGAACCAAGAACATTTTGCGAATTTCTTCGTAAAATAACCTCTAAATAGCGAAGCGCATTCTCTATTTAACGAACTTTTTCGTGGGATCTAAATTTTTTTTCTCCCTATTTCTCAAAATATTACTCGGCATTTTAAACTTATTCTTTCTTTTAACACATTTTATGATGATCAATGACCAGGAACCGATCTTACCAGGCACCTAACTCACCAAGAACTGTAAAGTCGCTGTGATTCTTTGCTTTTCATCCAAGAAGTGCAAACTTTCAATATCCCCCTTTAATCCCATGTTCCTAAACTAAAGTCTCCCGTTTTCTAGATTGTTGATCTGTCGTGCTGGTAATTTCGGTTCTTGTAGCTCGAAAATGTCAGAGTGAATGTGCCAGAGCATCAAAGAAAAAAAAATCTTGATGAGGTGGATAAAGGCGTGAAGAAAAAGAATATTGCTTTAAAATTTGGTGTTCTTCCAAACAGCTTATCAACAATATAAAAAACTTTGATTTTTATGCAAAATTATTTTTTTTAACTGAAAATACAATTTATTTCCAGACAATGTTTTGTTTCATTCTTATTTCCCTTCCAGATTTCTTTTTGATGGGTAAAATAAATAAAACAAAAAGTCCTCCCGGCCAGTGCCGGGAGGAAGAGGTAGCTTTCAAATTCCTTATTTTAAAAAAGCCAACTTATATTATTCAAACACACGAAACTCAATTTAGTGGAAACCAAATATAGGAGATTCAATACTAATTTTTATCAATACTAAATCATTATGAATGAGAATTTCACGAAATTAGTCAGCTTTATCCAAGCTGATTTTATTTAAAGTAACTTATATTTGGCCGAGATGTTGATGTATACTATCCACATGCTTTCTCACATGGAAATAGGCGAATACGTGTGTTATCGCGTGACAAATACAAGATCGTTTCAAAATGTTAGCCATACTAGAAATTCAAAGTGTTATAATTCAACCATTTTTTAAGATATAAACAAAAGAACAAATTTTCAGAAACAAAATCTGCTCCGGAATCTTTGTATCAAGGCCAAACACATAAAAAAATCTTTTTCATATTCCAATTTTTTAATACCTCATTCTAAATTTTAAATTCAATTTTTTAAAATGGCAACCCTTTTGAAACAAGATGGCGAATAAAGCTGGCCAACGAACTCGGTCGAGACATTGGTATGTACTATGTACAGACCAAGTAACATTCAAATCGGTTCATAAATACGCTTGTTATCGCGTGACAAAAATCAGGTCGTTTTAAAATGTCAGCCACAATAGAAATTCAAAACGCTATAACTCAGCCATTTTTTTTAGATATAGACGAAACAAAAACTGTTCCGGGATCTTTGTATTAAGGTCAAACACATACAAAAAAAATCTTTTTCATTTTCTAATATTTTGGTATCTCATTTTAAATTTTAAATTTTTTAAAGTTTTTAAATGGCCGCCATTTTGAAACAAGATGGCGGATGAAGCTGGCCAACGAACTCGGTCGAGATATTTGTATGTACTATGTACACACCAAAGTACATCCAAATCGGTTCATAAATACGCCTGTTATCACGTGACAAATATCAGGACGTTTCAAAATGTCAGCCACGCTAGAAATTCAAAATGCTATAACTCAGCCATTTTTTGAGATATAGACGAAACAAAAACTGCTCCCGAATCTTTGTATCAAGGTCAAATACATAAAAATATATTTTTTCAATTTTCTATTTTTTGGTACCACATTTCAAATTTAAATTTTTCTTAAAAATTTAAATGGCTGCCATTTTAAAACAAGATGGCGGATGAAGCTGGCCAACGAACTCGGTCGAGACATTGGTATGTACTATGTACAAACGAAGTTACATCCAAATCGGTTCATAAATACGCCTTTTATCGCGTGACAAAATTCATGACGTTTCAAAATGTCAGCCACGCTAGAAATTCAAAATGCTATAACTCAGCCATTTTTTAAGATAAGACGAAACAAAAACTGCTCCGGAATCTTTGTTTAAAGGTCAAATACATAAGAAAAAAAATATTTTTCCATTTTCAATTCTTTGGTACCACATTTCAAATTAAAATTTTTAAGAAAATTTTAAATGGCCGCCATTTTGAAACAAAATGGCGGATGAAGCTGACCAACGAACTCGGTCGAGACATTGGTATGTACTATGTACATACCGAATTACATCCAAATCGGTTCATAAATTCGAGAGTTACAGTATGACAAAGGTCAGATATATATATATATATGGATATATATATATATATATATATATCAACTTTTGAACGGAGGGTGGTTTCGGGGTCTGGGGGTCATGATCGATGAAAATATACCAAAATTTTTTGAAATCGCTTTCCTCCGAACGGCTGCAATAGGTAGCTTTTTGTAATGAAAGCTACCTAATAGATATATATTATAAAAAAAGTGTGATCAATTACTGTTTTAAATTATATTTAGTGTTTATGGACTTAAAATATGTTTTATGTAGTTTAAAGTATTTTAAAAGGTGACTCTCTATTTAACGAATTTCCCATATAACGAACATTTTTCGGGATTTAGCGACTTCGTTAAATAGAGGTTCGACTGTATATATATATGACCTTTGTCACACTGTAACTCTCGTATTTATGAACCGATTTGGATGTAATTTGGTGTGTACACAGTAAATACAAATGTCTCGACCGAGTTCGTTGGCCAGCTTCATCCGCCATTTTGTTTCAAAATGGCGGCCATTTAATTTTTTTTTTTAATTTAAAATTTGATATATATTATAAAAAAAGTGTGATCAATTACTGTTTTAAATTATATTTAGTGTTTATGGACTTAAAATATGTTTTATGTAGTTTAAAGTATTTTAAAAGGTGACTCTCTGTTTAACGAATTTCCCATATAACGAACATTCTTCGGGATTTAGCGACTTCGTTAAATAGAGGTTCGACTGTATATATATATATGACTTTTGTCACACTGTAACTCTCGTATTTATGAACCGATTTGGATGTAATTTGGTGTGTACACAGTAAATACAAATGTCTCGACCGAGTTCGTTGGCCAGCTTCATCCGCCATTTTGTTTCAAAATGGCGGCCATTTAAATTTTTTTTTAATTTAAAATTTGAAATGTGGCACCAAAAAATTGAAAATTGAAAAATATTTTTTTCTTATGTATTTGACCTTTATACAAAGATTCCGAAGCAGTTTTTGTTTCATCTATATCTTAAAAAATGGCTGAGTTATAGCATTTTGAATTTCTAGCGTGGCTGGCATTTTGAAACGTCCTGAATTTTGTCACGCGATAAAAAGCGTATTTATGAACTGATTTGGATGTAACTTCGTTTATACATAGTACATACCAATGTCTCGACCGAGTTCGTTGGCCAGCTTCCTCCGCATCCTTGTTTAAAAATGGCGGCCATTTAAATTTTTAAGAAAAATTTAAATTTGAAATGTGGTACAAAAAATTGAAAATTGAAAAAATATTTTTTCCTTATGTGTTTGACTTTGATACAAAGATTTGGGAGCAGTTTTTGTTTCGTCTATATCTTAAAAAATGGCTGAGTTATAGCCTTTTGAATTTCTAGCGTGGCTGACATTTTAAAACGTCCTGATTTTTGTCACGTGATAACAGGCGTATTTACGAACTTATTTGGATGTACCTTGGTGTGTACATAGTACATACAAATATCTCGACCGAGTTCGTTGGCCAGCTTCATCCGACATCTTGTTCCAAAATGGCTTCCATTTAAAAAAATTTAAAAAATTTAAAATTTAAAATGATATACCAAAAAATTTGAAAATGAAAAAGATTTTTTTATGTGTTTGGCCTTGATACAAAGATTCCGGAGCAGTTTTTGTTTCTGAAAATTTGTTATTTTGTTTATATCTTAAAAAATGGTTGAATTATAGCACTTTGAATTTCTAGCATGGCTAACATTTTGAAACGATCTTGTATTTGTCACGCTATAACACACGTATTCGCCTATTTCGATTAAGAAGACATGTGGATAGTATACATCAATATCTCGACCAAGTTCGCTGGCCAGCTTCATCAGCTATCTTGTTTCAAATTGGCGGCCATTAAATTAAAATAATTATATTTAAAGTGAGGTGCAAAAAAATTAGAAATTAAAAAAGGTTTCTTTCTTAAGTATTTGACCTTGATATAATGATTCAGGAGCATTTTTTGTTTGTCTTTATCTTAAAAAATGGCTCAGATATAGCAGTTTCAATTTCTAATATGGGTGACATTTTAATAAATCTGATTTTTTGCCTGCGACAGCACTCTTATATATCAACCGATTCCGATGTGAGTGAGCATGTGCACAGCAATTACTAAGGTCTCGACCAAGTTCACTGGTTAGCCTCATCCACCCATGTTGTCTTAAAATGGCAGGCACTTTAAGAAATCACCGAATTTGGCAGCCAAATATAAGTTACTTTAAATAAAAGCAGCTTGGATAAAGCTGACTAATTTCGCGAAATTCTCATTCATTTGGATTTAGTATTGATAAAAATTAGTATTGAATCTCCTATATTCGGTTTCCACTAAATTTAGCTTCGTGTGTTTTAATAATATAAGTTGGCTTTTTTAAAATAAGGAATATGAAAGCTACCTCTTCCTCCCGGCACTGTCCGGAAGGACTTTTTAGACTAACATCTTGGATGCACAACTCAAATAAAGTAGATAATTTCATTATCTATTGCACATATGAATCAAAAAAGTCCTTCCGGCCAGTGCCGGGAGGAAGAGGTAGCTTTCAAATACCTTATTTTAAAAGAGCCAACTTATATTATTCAAACGCACGAAGCTCAATTTAGTGGAAACCGAATTTAGGAGATACGATACTAATTTTTATCAATACTAAATCATTATGAATGAGAATTTCACAAAATTAGTCAGCTTTATCCAAGCTGCTTTTATTTAAAGTAACTTATATTTGGCTGAGATGTTGATGTATACTATCCACATGCTTTCTCACATGGAAATAGGCGAATACATGTGTTATCGCGTGACAAATACAAGATCGTTTCAAAATGTTAGCCATACTAGAAATTCAAAGTGTTATAATTCAACCATTTTTTAAGATATAAACAAAAGAACAAATTTTCAGAAACAAAATCTGCTCCGGAATCTTTGTATCAAGGCCAAACACATAAAAAAATCTTTTTCATATTCCAATTTTTTAATACCTCATTCTAAATTTTAAATTCAATTTTTTAAAATGGCAACCCTTTTGAAACAAGATAGCGAATAAAGCTGGCCAACGAACTCGGTCGAGACATTGGTATGTACTATGTACAGACCAAGTAACATTCAAATCGGTTCATAAATACGCTTGTTATCGCGTGACAAAAATCAGGTCGTTTTAAAATGTCAGCCACAATAGAAATTCAAAACGCTATAACTCAGCCATTTTTTTTAGATATAGACGAAACAAAAACTGTTCCGGGATCTTTGTATTAAGGTCAAACACATACAAAAAAAATCTTTTTCATTTTCTAATATTTTGGTATCTCATTTTAAATTTTAAATTTTTTAAAGTTTTTAAATGGCCGCCATTTTGAAACAAGATGGCGGATGAAGCTGGCCAACGAACTCGGTCGAGATATTTGTATGTACTATGTACACACCAAAGTACATCCAAATCGGTTCATAAATACGCCTGTTATCACGTGACAAATATCAGGACGTTTCAAAATGTCAGCCACGCTAGAAATTCAAAATGCTATAACTCAGCCATTTTTTGAGATATAGACGAAACAAAAACTGCTCCCGAATCTTTGTATCAAGGTCAAATACATAAAAATAAATTTTTTCAATTTTCTATTTTTTGGTACCACATTTCAAATTAAAATTTTTCTTAAAAATTTAAATGGCTGCCATTTTAAAACAAGATGGCGGATGAAGCTGGCCAACGAACTCGGTCGAGACATTGGTATGTACTATGTACAAACGAAGTTACATCCAAATCGGTTCATAAATACGCCTTTTATCGCGTGACAAAATTCATGACGTTTCAAAATGTCAGCCACGCTAGAAATTCAAAATGCTATAACTCAGCCATTTTTTAAGATAAGACGAAACAAAAACTGCTCCGGAATCTTTGTTTAAAGGTCAAATACATAAGAAAAAAAATATTTTTCCATTTTCAATTCTTTGGTACCACATTTCAAATTAAAATTTTTAAGAAAATTTTAAATGGCCGCCATTTTGAAACAAAATGGCGGATGAAGCTGACCAACGAACTCGGTCGAGACATTGGTATGTACTATGTACATACCGAATTACATCCAAATCGGTTCATAAATTCGAGAGTTACAGTATGACAAAGGTCAGATATATATATATATATATATATGGATATATATATATATATATATATATATCAACTTTTGAACGGAGGGTGGTTTCGGGGTCTGGGGGTCATGATCGATGAAAATATACCAAAATTTTTTGAAATCGCTTTCCTCCGAACGGCTGCAATAGGTAGCTTTTTGTAATGAAAGCTACCTAATAGATATATATTATAAAAAAAGTGTGATCAATTACTGTTTTAAATTATATTTAGTGTTTATGGACTTAAAATATGTTTTATGTAGTTTAAAGTATTTTAAAAGGTGACTCTCTATTTAACGAATTTCCCATATAACGAACATTTTTCGGGATTTAGCGACTTCGTTAAATAGAGGTTCGACTGTATATATATATGACCTTTGTCACACTGTAACTCTCGTATTTATGAACCGATTTGGATGTAATTTGGTGTGTACACAGTAAATACAAATGTCTCGACCGAGTTCGTTGGCCAGCTTCATCCGCCATTTTGTTTCAAAATGGCGGCCATTTAAATTTTTTTTTTAATTTAAAATTTGATATATATTATAAAAAAAGTGTGATCAATTACTGTTTTAAATTATATTTAGTGTTTATGGACTTAAAATATGTTTTATGTAGTTTAAAGTATTTTAAAAGGTGACTCTCTGTTTAACGAATTTCCCATATAACGAACATTCTTCGGGATTTAGCGACTTCGTTAAATAGAGGTTCGACTGTATATATATATATGACTTTTGTCACACTGTAACTCTCGTATTTATGAACCGATTTGGATGTAATTTGGTGTGTACACAGTAAATACAAATGTCTCGACCGAGTTCGTTGGCCAGCTTCATCCGCCATTTTGTTTCAAAATGGCAGCCATTTAAATTTTTTTTTAATTTAAAATTTGAAATGTGGCACCAAAAAATTGAAAATTGAAAAATATTTTTTTCTTATGTATTTGACCTTTATACAAAGATTCCGAAGCAGTTTTTGTTTCATCTATATCTTAAAAAATGGCTGAGTTATAGCATTTTGAATTTCTAGCGTGGCTGGCATTTTGAAACGTCCTGAATTTTGTCACGCGATAAAAAGCGTATTTATGAACTGATTTGGATGTAACTTCGTTTATACATAGTACATACCAATGTCTCGACCGAGTTCGTTGGCCAGCTTCCTCCGCATCCTTGTTTAAAAATGGCGGCCATTTAAATTTTTAAG
Organism: Maratus speciosus; assembly: GCA_963932465.1. Taxonomy (NCBI): domain Eukaryota; kingdom Metazoa; phylum Arthropoda; class Arachnida; order Araneae; family Salticidae; genus Maratus; species Maratus speciosus. The sequence continues at coordinate 569,578,089 of OZ010787.1, forward strand.
AAAAATTTAAATTTGAAATGTGGTACAAAAAATTGAAAATTGAAAAAATATTTTTTCCTTATGTGTTTGACTTTGATACAAAGATTTGGGAGCAGTTTTTGTTTCGTCTATATCTTAAAAAATGGCTGAGTTATAGCCTTTTGAATTTCTAGCGTGGCTGACATTTTAAAACGTCCTGATTTTTGTCACGTGATAACAGGCGTATTTACGAACTTATTTGGATGTACCTTGGTGTGTACATAGTACATACAAATATCTCGACCGAGTTCGTTGGCCAGCTTCATCCGACATCTTGTTCCAAAATGGCTTCCATTTAAAAAAATTTAAAAAATTTAAAATTTAAAATGATATACCAAAAAATTTGAAAATGAAAAAGATTTTTTTATGTGTTTGGCCTTGATACAAAGATTCCGGAGCAGTTTTTGTTTCTGAAAATTTGTTATTTTGTTTATATCTTAAAAAATGGTTGAATTATAGCACTTTGAATTTCTAGCATGGCTAACATTTTGAAACGATCTTGTATTTGTCACGCTATAACACACGTATTCGCCTATTTCGATTAAGAAGACATGTGGATAGTATACATCAATATCTCGACCAAGTTCGCTGGCCAGCTTCATCAGCTATCTTGTTTCAAATTGGCGGCCATTAAATTAAAATAATTATATTTAAAGTGAGGTGCAAAAAAATTAGAAATTAAAAAAGGTTTCTTTCTTAAGTATTTGACCTTGATATAATGATTCAGGAGCATTTTTTGTTTGTCTTTATCTTAAAAAATGGCTCAGATATAGCAGTTTCAATTTCTAATATGGGTGACATTTTAATAAATCTGATTTTTTGCCTGCGACAGCACTCTTATATATCAACCGATTCCGATGTGAGTGAGCATGTGCACAGCAATTACTAAGGTCTCGACCAAGTTCACTGGTTAGCCTCATCCACCCATGTTGTCTTAAAATGGCAGGCACTTTAAGAAATCACCGAATTTGGCAGCCAAATATAAGTTACTTTAAATAAAAGCAGCTTGGATAAAGCTGACTAATTTCGCGAAATTCTCATTCATTTGGATTTAGTATTGATAAAAATTAGTATTGAATCTCCTATATTCGGTTTCCACTAAATTTAGCTTCGTGTGTTTTAATAATATAAGTTGGCTTTTTTAAAATAAGGAATATGAAAGCTACCTCTTCCTCCCGGCACTGTCCGGAAGGACTTTTTAGACTAACATCTTGGATGCACAACTCAAATAAAGTAGATAATTTCATTATCTATTGCACATATGAATCAAAAAAGTCCTTCCGGCCAGTGCCGGGAGGAAGAGGTAGCTTTCAAATACCTTATTTTAAAAGAGCCAACTTATATTATTCAAACGCACGAAGCTCAATTTAGTGGAAACCGAATTTAGGAGATACGATACTAATTTTTATCAATACTAAATCATTATGAATGAGAATTTCACAAAATTAGTCAGCTTTATCCAAGCTGCTTTTATTTAAAGTAACTTATATTTGGCTGAGATGTTGATGTATACTATCCACATGCTTTCTCACATGGAAATAGGCGAATACATGTGTTATCGCGTGACAAATACAAGATCGTTTCAAAATGTTAGCCATACTAGAAATTCAAAGTGTTATAATTCAACCATTTTTTAAGATATAAACAAAAGAACAAATTTTCAGAAACAAAATCTGCTCCGGAATCTTTGTATCAAGGCCAAACACATAAAAAAATCTTTTTCATATTCCAATTTTTTAATACCTCATTCTAAATTTTAAATTCAATTTTTTAAAATGGCAACCCTTTTGAAACAAGATGGCGAATAAAGCTGGCCAACGAACTCGGTCGAGACATTGGTATGTACTATGTACAGACCAAGTAACATTCAAATCGGTTCATAAATACGCTTGTTATCGCGTGACAAAAATCAGGTCGTTTTAAAATGTCAGCCACAATAGAAATTCAAAACGCTATAACTCAGCCATTTTTTTTAGATATAGACGAAACAAAAACTGTTCCGGGATCTTTGTATTAAGGTCAAACACATACAAAAAAAATCTTTTTCATTTTCTAATATTTTGGTATCTCATTTTAAATTTTAAATTTTTTAAAGTTTTTAAATGGCCGCCATTTTGAAACAAGATGGCGGATGAAGCTGGCCAACGAACTCGGTCGAGATATTTGTATGTACTATGTACACACCAAAGTACATCCAAATCGGTTCATAAATACGCCTTTTATCACGTGACAAATATCAGGACGTTTCAAAATGTCAGCCACGCTAGAAATTCAAAATGCTATAACTCAGCCATTTTTTGAGATATAGACGAAACAAAAACTGCTCCCGAATCTTTGTATCAAGGTCAAATACATAAAAATATATTTTTTCAATTTTCTATTTTTTGGTACCACATTTCAAATTTAAATTTTTCTTAAAAATTTAAATGGCTGCCATTTTAAAACAAGATGGCGGATGAAGCTGGCCAACGAACTCGGTCGAGACATTGGTATGTACTATGTACAAACGAAGTTACATCCAAATCGGTTCATAAATACGCCTTTTATCGCGTGACAAAATTCATGACGTTTCAAAATGTCAGCCACGCTAGAAATTCAAAATGCTATAACTCAGCCATTTTTTAAGATAAGACGAAACAAAAACTGCTCCGGAATCTTTGTTTAAAGGTCAAATACATAAGAAAAAAAATATTTTTCCATTTTCAATTCTTTGGTACCACATTTCAAATTAAAATTTTTAAGAAAATTTTAAATGGCCGCCATTTTGAAACAAAATGGCGGATGAAGCTGACCAACGAACTCGGTCGAGACATTGGTATGTACTATGTACATACCGAATTACATCCAAATCGGTTCATAAATTCGAGAGTTACAGTATGACAAAGGTCAGATATATATATATATATATATATGGATATATATATATATATATATATATATCAACTTTTGAACGGAGGGTGGTTTCGGGGTCTGGGGGTCATGATCGATGAAAATATACCAAAATTTTTTGAAATCGCTTTCCTCCGAACGGCTGCAATAGGTAGCTTTTTGTAATGAAAGCTACCTAATAGATATATATTATAAAAAAAGTGTGATCAATTACTTTTTTAAATTATATTTAGTGTTTATGGACTTAAAATATGTTTTATGTAGTTTAAAGTATTTTAAAAGGTGACTCTCTATTTAACAAATTTCCCATATAACGAACATTTTTCGGGATTTAGCGACTTCGTTAAATAGAGGTTCGACTGTATATATATATGACCTTTGTCACACTGTAACTCTCGTATTTATGAACCGATTTGGATGTAATTTGGTGTGTACACAGTAAATACAAATGTCTCGACCGAGTTCGTTGGCCAGCTTCATCCGCCATTTTGTTTCAAAATGGCGGCCATTTAAATTTTTTTTTTAATTTAAAATTTGATATATATTATAAAAAAAGTGTGATCAATTACTGTTTTAAATTATATTTAGTGTTTATGGACTTAAAATATGTTTTATGTAGTTTAAAGTATTTTAAAAGGTGACTCTCTGTTTAACGAATTTCCCATATAACGAACATTCTTCGGGATTTAGCGACTTCGTTAAATAGAGGTTCGACTGTATATATATATATGACTTTTGTCACACTGTAACTCTCGTATTTATGAACCGATTTGGATGTAATTTGGTGTGTACACAGTAAATACAAATGTCTCGACCGAGTTCGTTGGCCAGCTTCATCCGCCATTTTGTTTCAAAATGGCGGCCATTTAAATTTTTTTTTAATTTAAAATTTGAAATGTGGCACCAAAAAATTGAAAATTGAAAAATATTTTTTTCTTATGTATTTGACCTTTATACAAAGATTCCGAAGCAGTTTTTGTTTCATCTATATCTTAAAAAATGGCTGAGTTATAGCATTTTGAATTTCTAGCGTGGCTGGCATTTTGAAACGTCCTGAATTTTGTCACGCGATAAAAAGCGTATTTATGAACTGATTTGGATGTAACTTCGTTTATACATAGTACATACCAATGTCTCGACCGAGTTCGTTGGCCAGCTTCCTCCGCATCCTTGTTTAAAAATGGCGGCCATTTAAATTTTTAAGAAAAATTTAAATTTGAAATGTGGTACAAAAAATTGAAAATTGAAAAAATATTTTTTCCTTATGTGTTTGACTTTGATACAAAGATTTGGGAGCAGTTTTTGTTTCGTCTATATCTTAAAAAATGGCTGAGTTATAGCCTTTTGAATTTCTAGCGTGGCTGACATTTTAAAACGTCCTGATTTTTGTCACGTGATAACAGGCGTATTTACGAACTTATTTGGATGTACCTTGGTGTGTACATAGTACATACAAATATCTCGACCGAGTTCGTTGGCCAGCTTCATCCGACATCTTGTTCCAAAATGGCTTCCATTTAAAAAAATTTAAAAAATTTAAAATTTAAAATGATATACCAAAAAATTTGAAAATGAAAAAGATTTTTTTATGTGTTTGGCCTTGATACAAAGATTCCGGAGCAGTTTTTGTTTCTGAAAATTTGTTATTTTGTTTATATCTTAAAAAATGGTTGAATTATAGCACTTTGAATTTCTAGCATGGCTAACATTTTGAAACGATCTTGTATTTGTCACGCTATAACACACGTATTCGCCTATTTCGATTAAGAAGACATGTGGATAGTATACATCAATATCTCGACCAAGTTCGCTGGCCAGCTTCATCAGCTATCTTGTTTCAAATTGGCGGCCATTAAATTAAAATAATTATATTTAAAGTGAGGTGCAAAAAAATTAGAAATTAAAAAAGGTTTCTTTCTTAAGTATTTGACCTTGATATAATGATTCAGGAGCATTTTTTGTTTGTCTTTATCTTAAAAAATGGCTCAGATATAGCAGTTTCAATTTCTAATATGGGTGACATTTTAATAAATCTGATTTTTTGCCTGCGACAGCACTCTTATATATCAACCGATTCCGATGTGAGTGAGCATGTGCACAGCAATTACTAAGGTCTCGACCAAGTTCACTGGTTAGCCTCATCCACCCATGTTGTCTTAAAATGGCAGGCACTTTAAGAAATCACCGAATTTGGCAGCCAAATATAAGTTACTTTAAATAAAAGCAGCTTGGATAAAGCTGACTAATTTCGCGAAATTCTCATTCATTTGGATTTAGTATTGATAAAAATTAGTATTGAATCTCCTATATTCGGTTTCCACTAAATTTAGCTTCGTGTGTTTTAATAATATAAGTTGGCTTTTTTAAAATAAGGAATATGAAAGCTACCTCTTCCTCCCGGCACTGTCCGGAAGGACTTTTTAGACTAACATCTTGGATGCACAACTCAAATAAAGTAGATAATTTCATTATCTATTGCACATATGAATCAAAAAAGTCCTTCCGGCCAGTGCCGGGAGGAAGAGGTAGCTTTCAAATACCTTATTTTAAAAGAGCCAACTTATATTATTCAAACGCACGAAGCTCAATTTAGTGGAAACCGAATTTAGGAGATACGATACTAATTTTTATCAATACTAAATCATTATGAATGAGAATTTCACAAAATTAGTCAGCTTTATCCAAGCTGCTTTTATTTAAAGTAACTTATATTTGGCTGAGATGTTGATGTATACTATCCACATGCTTTCTCACATGGAAATAGGCGAATACATGTGTTATCGCGTGACAAATACAAGATCGTTTCAAAATGTTAGCCATACTAGAAATTCAAAGTGTTATAATTCAACCATTTTTTAAGATATAAACAAAAGAACAAATTTTCAGAAACAAAATCTGCTCCGGAATCTTTGTATCAAGGCCAAACACATAAAAAAATCTTTTTCATATTCCAATTTTTTAATACCTCATTCTAAATTTTAAATTCAATTTTTTAAAATGGCAACCCTTTTGAAACAAGATGGCGAATAAAGCTGGCCAACGAACTCGGTCGAGACATTGGTATGTACTATGTACAGACCAAGTAACATTCAAATCGGTTCATAAATACGCTTGTTATCGCGTGACAAAAATCAGGTCGTTTTAAAATGTCAGCCACAATAGAAATTCAAAACGCTATAACTCAGCCATTTTTTTTAGATATAGACGAAACAAAAACTGTTCCGGGATCTTTGTATTAAGGTCAAACACATACAAAAAAAATCTTTTTCATTTTCTAATATTTTGGTATCTTATTTTAAATTTTAAATTTTTTAAAGTTTTTAAATGGCCGCCATTTTGAAACAAGATGGCGGATGAAGCTGGCCAACGAACTCGGTCGAGATATTTGTATGTACTATGTACACACCAAAGTACATCCAAATCGGTTCATAAATACGCCTGTTATCACGTGACAAATATCAGGACGTTTCAAAATGTCAGCCACGCTAGAAATTCAAAATGCTATAACTCAGCCATTTTTTGAGATATAGACGAAACAAAAACTGCTCCCGAATCTTTGTATCAAGGTCAAATACATAAAAATATATTTTTTCAATTTTCTATTTTTTGGTACCACATTTCAAATTTAAATTTTTCTTAAAAATTTAAATGGCTGCCATTTTAAAACAAGATGGCGGATGAAGCTGGCCAACGAACTCGGTCGAGACATTGGTATGTACTATGTACAAACGAAGTTACATCCAAATCGGTTCATAAATACGCCTTTTATCGCGTGACAAAATTCATGACGTTTCAAAATGTCAGCCACGCTAGAAATTCAAAATGCTATAACTCAGCCATTTTTTAAGATAAGACGAAACAAAAACTGCTCCGGAATCTTTGTTTAAAGGTCAAATACATAAGAAAAAAAATATTTTTCCATTTTCAATTCTTTGGTACCACATTTCAAATTAAAATTTTTAAGAAAATTTTAAATGGCCGCCATTTTGAAACAAAATGGCGGATGAAGCTGACCAACGAACTCGGTCGAGACATTGGTATGTACTATGTACATACCGAATTACATCCAAATCGGTTCATAAATTCGAGAGTTACAGTATGACAAAGGTCAGATATATATATATATATATATATGGATATATATATATATATATATATATCAACTTTTGAACGGAGGGTGGTTTCGGGGTCTGGGGGTCATGATCGATGAAAATATACCAAAATTTTTTGAAATCGCTTTCCTCCGAACGGCTGCAATAGGTAGCTTTTTGTAATGAAAGCTACCTAATAGATATATATTATAAAAAAAGTGTGATCAATTACTGTTTTAAATTATATTTAGTGTTTATGGACTTAAAATATGTTTTATGTAGTTTAAAGTATTTTAAAAGGTGACTCTCTATTTAACGAATTTCCCATATAACGAACATTTTTCGGGATTTAGCGACTTCGTTAAATAGAGGTTCGACTGTATATATATATGACCTTTGTCACACTGTAACTCTCGTATTTATGAACCGATTTGGATGTAATTTGGTGTGTACACAGTAAATACAAATGTCTCGACCGAGTTCGTTGGCCAGCTTCATCCGCCATTTTGTTTCAAAATGGCGGCCATTTAAATTTTTTTTTAATTTAAAATTTGAAATGTGGCACCAAAAAATTGAAAATTGAAAAATATTTTTTTCTTATGTATTTGACCTTTATACAAAGATTCCGAAGCAGTTTTTGTTTCATCTATATCTTAAAAAATGGCTGAGTTATAGCATTTTGAATTTCTAGCGTGGCTGGCATTTTGAAACGTCCTGAATTTTGTCACGCGATAAAAAGCGTATTTATGAACTGATTTGGATGTAACTTCGTTTATACATAGTACATACCAATGTCTCGACCGAGTTCGTTGGCCAGCTTCCTCCGCATCCTTGTTTAAAAATGGCGGCCATTTAAATTTTTAAGAAAAATTTAAATTTGAAATGTGGTACAAAAAATTGAAAATTGAAAAAATATTTTTTCCTTATGTGTTTGACTTTGATACAAAGATTTGGGAGCAGTTTTTGTTTCGTCTATATCTTAAAAAATGGCTGAGTTATAGCCTTTTGAATTTCTAGCGTGGCTGACATTTTAAAACGTCCTGATTTTTGTCACGTGATAACAGGCGTATTTACGAACTTATTTGGATGTACCTTGGTGTGTACATAGTACATACAAATATCTCGACCGAGTTCGTTGGCCAGCTTCATCCGACATCTTGTTCCAAAATGGCTTCCATTTAAAAAAATTTAAAAAATTTAAAATTTAAAATGATATACCAAAAAATTTGAAAATGAAAAAGATTTTTTTATGTGTTTGGCCTTGATACAAAGATTCCGGAGCAGTTTTTGTTTCTGAAAATTTGTTATTTTGTTTATATCTTAAAAAATGGTTGAATTATAGCACTTTGAATTTCTAGCATGGCTAACATTTTGAAACGATCTTGTATTTGTCACGCTATAACACACGTATTCGCCTATTTCGATTAAGAAGACATGTGGATAGTATACATCAATATCTCGACCAAGTTCGCTGGCCAGCTTCATCAGCTATCTTGTTTCAAATTGGCGGCCATTAAATTAAAATAATTATATTTAAAGTGAGGTGCAAAAAAATTAGAAATTAAAAAAGGTTTCTTTCTTAAGTATTTGACCTTGATATAATGATTCAGGAGCATTTTTTGTTTGTCTTTATCTTAAAAAATGGCTCAGATATAGCAGTTTCAATTTCTAATATGGGTGACATTTTAATAAATCTGATTTTTTGCCTGCGACAGCACTCTTATATATCAACCGATTCCGATGTGAGTGAGCATGTGCACAGCAATTACTAAGGTCTCGACCAAGTTCACTGGTTAGCCTCATCCACCCATGTTGTCTTAAAATGGCAGGCACTTTAAGAAATCACCGAATTTGGCAGCCAAATATAAGTTACTTTAACTAAAAGCAGCTTGGATAAAGCTGACTAATTTCGCGAAATTCTCATTCATTTGGATTTAGTATTGATAAAAATTAGTATTGAATCTCCTATATTCGGTTTCCACTAAATTTAGCTTCGTGTGTTTTAATAATATAAGTTGGCTTTTTTAAAATAAGGAATATGAAAGCTACCTCTTCCTCCCGGCACTGTCCGGAAGGACTTTTTAGACTAACATCTTGGATGCACAACTCAAATAAAGTAGATAATTTCATTATCTATTGCACATATGAATCAAAAAAGTCCTTCCGGCCAGTGCCGGGAGGAAGAGGTAGCTTTCAAATACCTTATTTTAAAAGAGCCAACTTATATTATTCAAACGCACGAAGCTCAATTTAGTGGAAACCGAATTTAGGAGATACGATACTAATTTTTATCAATACTAAATCATTATGAATGAGAATTTCACAAAATTAGTCAGCTTTATCCAAGCTGCTTTTATTTAAAGTAACTTATATTTGGCTGAGATGTTGATGTATACTATCCACATGCTTTCTCACATGGAAATAGGCGAATACATGTGTTATCGCGTGACAAATACAAGATCGTTTCAAAATGTTAGCCATACTAGAAATTCAAAGTGCTATAATTCAACCATTTTTTAAGATATAAACAAAAGAACAAATTTTCAGAAACAAAATCTACTCCGGAATCTTTGTATCAAGGCCAAACACATAAAATCTTTTTCATTTTCCAATTTTTTAATACCTCATTTTAAATTTTAAATTTAACTTTTTTTAAATGGCAACCCTTTTGAAACAAGATGGCGAATGAAGCTGGCCAACGAACTCGGTCGAGACATTGGTATGTACTATGTACAGACGAAGTAACATCCAAATCGGTTCATAAATACGCTTGTTATCGCGTGACAAAAATCAGGTCGTTTTAAAATGTCAGCCACGATAGAAATTCAAAACGCTATAACTCAGCCATTTTTTTAGATATAGACGAAACAAAAACTGTTCCGAGATCTTTGTATTAAGGTCAAACACATACAAAAAAAATCTTTTTCATTTTCCAATATTTTGGTATCTCATTTTAAATTTTAAATTTTTAAAATTTTTTTAAATGGCCGCTATTTTGAAACAAGATGACGTATGAAGCTGGCCAACGAACTCGGTCGAGATATTTGTATGTACTATGTACACACCAAAGTACATCCAAATCGGTTCATAAATACGCCTGTTATCACGTGACAAATATCAGGACGTTTCAAAATGTCAGCCACGCTAGAAATTCAAAATGCTATAACTCAGCCATTTTTTGAGATATAGACTAAACAAAAACTGCTTCCGAATCTTTGTATCAAGGTCAAATACATAAAAAAAAATATTTTTTCAATTTTCAATTTTTTGGTACCACATTTCAAATTTAAATTTTTCTTAAAAATTTCAATGGCTGCCATTTTTAAACAAGATGGCGGATGAAGCTGGCCAACGAACTCGGTCGAGACATTGGTATGTACTATGTACAAACGAAGTTACATCCAAATCGGTTCATAAATACGCCTTTTATCGCGTGACAAATTTCAGGACGTTTCAAAATGTCAGCCACGCTAGAAATTCAAAATACTATAACTCAGCCATTTTTTAAGATATAGACGAAACAAAAACTGCTCCGGAATCTTTGTATAAAGGTCAAATACATAAGAAAAAAATATTTTTCCATTTTCAATTCTTTGGTACCACATTTCAAATTTAAATTTTTAAGAAAATTTTAAATGGCCGCCATTTTGAAACAAAATGGTGGATGAAGCTGGCCAACGAACTCGGTCGAGACATTGGTATTTACTATGTACATACCGAATTACATCCAAATCGGTTCATAAATTCGAGAGTTACAGTATGACAAAGGTCAGATATATATATATATATATATATATATATATATGGATATATATATATATATATATATATATATATATATATATATATATATATATATATATATATATATATATATATATATTATATATATATATATATATCTATATCTATATATATATATCAACTTTTGAACGGAGGGTGGTTTCGGGATCTGGGGGTCATGATCGATGAAAATATACCAAAATTTTTTGAAATCGCTTTCCTCCGAACGGCTGCAATAGGTAGCTTTTTGTAATGAAAGCTACCTAATAAGAATGCGTCTTTTATTACATTTAGATCTTTCTATGTGAATAATAACCTCATTAGACTGTCATACTTTTATGGGTCCTTGAAAATACCTCGAGCGATTATTCAATTTGTTTGTATCTCTTTTAACACTTTTCAACATAGTTTAAAAAGTGTTCATGAATTCGGTTTGTCTGAAGCTCTGTCTATCTCTCTGTGCTCTAATTCGCGGAAATACACTCAGATTGCCATGTAATTATATATATATATTATGGAGGTTTCCCATGGCAGGTTCGGTATTGAGAATGAAGTGTGTATTGTTTATAGTTCATTTACAGGAATACTGAAGAGAATTCCATTACATTATGGTGTATGGGAGAATATCGTTTGCAGTGTAATTTTAATGATATTACACTACTTCAAACATATTGAAATTGACATACATCATTGAGGTGCATTAGATACTTACTTAGAATAGGCTGGGAATGGCATTCATCGTTCATTTACAGGGATACGGAAAAGAATTTTGTTACAGTACTGTCTGTGAGCAATAATTGCTGGAAGTACGTTTTTAATTGTGGTATGAGTTCTTAAATTTAACTACCTTTTTGGATATTACTTGGAGTGTATAAATTTTGTAGGTCATATACAGGGCTGCGCAACACAACTCGAGTATATTTCCGCTTATTTTCGGAAATTGCTGTAGGGGAATTTTCAACTGTGTTATGCGTTTCCTAACTGAACTAAACTGTTGCATGCTATGTAGTGCATATACAAATCTATAGATCATATATAGGGTATGCGCAAAGGAATTCAGATACTTTTCCGACAATAGATGTAATTGCTGAAATCTGGTTTTCAAATGCGTTATCCGTTTTCCAAATTGTTTACTTACATCTTTTACCTTATTGAACGCTAGAGATTGTTACTCTATTCGAATGTGTTTGAAAAGTGTTTCATAATCTGCGCTTGACGCATAATTTTTCTTTCTTGTTTTTATTTTTTTCCCTATAGGTATGCCCACTTATAGATCTTCAAGGATGCTCCAATTTTCTAAATTTTTTTAAGATCTCAGTCTGCAGAAGAGCCCAATTATAACATAATCACGATCTAAAAATAATATATTTGTCTGTTAGTCTTTTCTCTTAACAGTGTAAGCTTTTTCTTTTTGTAAAAAGTGACCAATCGTCATGAAATTTCAATATGATGCTTAGATACACAGTACTACTTCACATTGTAAAAACAAGATTCGTAAAGTGTACAGTTTTTCCTTCTTCTTTTTTTTTTTTTTTTTTTTTCTAAGAACGACACGTCAAAACATTTAATATATCATCATCTACTGCGCGTCCAGGGGCGGCGCCAGAACTTGCCCGACAGCGGGGCACAGTATCCCCGACAGGGGGGCCGAATTCATAATATATATTAGAGGTCTCCACGAGCCCGGCCTGTCCCGAAGCCCGAGTTCGGTAAAAGTTTCTTTCATTAAACTCTGTCTGGGCTTAATTTTATTTGAAAACTCAGTAAGGGTTCGGGCTAAATTTTAGCTTTTGAAAAGTTGGTCCGGGCCTGAACTTCATTCTCCCCCGGACAGTCCGGGTCTTACTTTTTTCTGTATATTCGGGCCGGACCGGGGCTGTATTCATACTTCAGAATTTTTTTCCCACAGCAATGTCGTGGTAACTTTTCTGCTTTACTAGTGGAATTATTGAACAATAAAATATTTCCTTTTTTCATTTTTTTTTCTTTTTTTAAACTAGGGGGCTCTGCCCCCTACGAGCTAAGCTCGCCAACCCCCGTTCAGGCACACCAAAATCCAAAAAGCATACTAATTTGATCGGCTTTAAAAATATTGAATTAAAAAAAAAAAAAAAAAAAAAAAAAAAACAGTAGTCTAAAAAACTCTCTGTAAACGGGTTTCCATTCGTTTTCCTTGGATTGGGGATTTTAAAGACTAAATCTGCTGCTGTTAAGAGATACAATGGCTGTTTTCGTATTTAATTAAAAAACTAGTTAAACAATTGAAAATAAGCTAATGTAAAATGAATTAAGTAAACAGTGTCATTGTCTCCCGGTATATTTTAACAGCGCTATAAAATAGTTCTTTTAAATAATTCATTTTAAATGTATCGTTTTAAATCTGAAATAATTTACACCAAAGTTTTATTTCTCTTATTAATATTCACGTGAAAATACTTTTGTTGTTAGAAGGAAATATTATTTGCGCTGTTTTCAAATTCACGATAATAGTTGAAAAGATTACCTCAAATTATCAAATAAATGTCTCGCGCAAATATATTTTTTAATTTAAATTGTTTTGCCACATTTTTTGGCCATTTTAAAAATGACGTAATTTCCTCTATTTACAAGTTTTATCGCACAATAATGATTTTTTTTTATTTTAATATTTTGTTTCTCTTTTAAAATTCAAGTGTAAATATGGTTCTTATGACTTAATTTTTCCTGCTTTTTAACATGTAATCATTTAATTCTAATTTTAAAGTTTTTTTTCTGTTTATAATAGTCACGTGTAAATATATTTTTAATTTGAAGGAAATGTTGTACTTTGCACTGTTTTAAAAATTGGCAACAATTTAAAATAATATTCTTTTCTAAAACTAGGGGGCTCGGACCTCTACGAGCTACGCTTGCCAACAACCGTTCAGACACCGCAGTCTCTAAAAGCACGCTAATTTGATCGGCTTTAAACAGATTTTGAAAGATTGAATTATAATTTAAAAATCTGTGGCGATCTCCCTATAAACGGGTTTCTATTCTTCGATTGGGGAATTTTAAGGAAAAATCAGCTGCTGTTAAAAGATACAATGGCTGTTTTCGTCTTTGATTAAATAAAATCAGTTAAACATTTCAAAATAGGCTAATGTAATAAGCAAATCTGCATCAAAATGCAAATATATTTCACAAATACCAATGCCTTCTTTTGACGGAAACGACACAGAAGGTTAACGAATCTTAATTAAACCATTTAAGCAATTCCTTTATTTTCTGCTTCACAGATTTTTCTCTTTCAAATAATTTTTTTTGTCGATGACACTTCATTTTCAGCTTGTAATCCTTTTTTTTTTATTATTAAATTACTAAATAGTCGCTCGAAAGCAGTCTAAACGCGTTCAATAAAATTAATATTAATCTTATTAATATAATCTCAAAATATCAAAATAATGTCTCGCGCACTTTTTACATTTAAACTGTTTTTCAAAATTACTTTTTGTTCATTTTGCGTAATAAGTGTAATGTGACGTAAATGTGACGTAATTTCTCCTATTTAAGACTTCTAACGCATGTTAATGAATTTATTATTTTACAATATCCTTTCTCTTTTAAAATTCACGTGTAAGTATAGTTTTTATGAAGTATTTTCAATAAGTTCCTGCTTTTCATGCGTAATTATTTAATCCTAATTTGAAAGCTTTTTTTCTGTTAATAATAGTCACGTGTAAAATAAATTATTAATTTGAAGCAAACATTATTATTTGCGCTGTTTATGCAGTTGGGAACAGTTTAAATTAATACCAATTTCTAAAATAAATAAAAAAATATCTCTCGAAATGCTGAAAATTTGAATTTAAAATAGAAATAAAACCTCAAAAAATGAGTCAAATTAAAAATGTGCATGCAGTCTGCACACCGGAAAATTCCAACGTATAAAATGATCTAAAAATGAATTAATTCCCATATATAGTTTTTGCTCCTATAAAACTTTTTTAACGGAACGATTTTGTCCAACTTTAGCATTAAATATCTCTTAAAATAATTATTCGATTTGAAAACTGTCTACACCAGCGTGTTTATCAAACATTTCTCTATAACACCGCAGATTTTCATATTTTTGCATGCAGTATTTTTCTTAATATTAACATAGAAAGACCTCCAGCCAGAAGAAATTCAAAACCGGCGGCGGCGGTGACACCGTAAGTTACTTTTTTTTTTAGAATAGAGAGATATGTAAAAAATATCTCTGGAAATGCTGAAAATTTGAATTTAAAATGGGAATAAATCCTCATAAAATGAATCAAATAAAAAAAATAAATGCAGTCTGCATACCGAGAACTTCTCATGCATAAAATGATCTAAGAATGATTAAATTCCTATGTATAGTTTTTGCTCCTATAAAACTTTTTTAATGGAACGACTTTGACCAACTTTAACATTAAATATATCTTAAAATAATTATTCGATTTGAAAACTGTCTACATCAGCGTGTTTATCAAACATTTCTCTATAATACCACTGATTTTCATATTTTTGTATGCAACAGTTTTTGTAATATTAACGAAGAAAGACCATGCTTAAGCATTCAAATTGGATGCCAATCTATCGGGAATATCTACGCAGATTTTCATTGGTCCATTTCCAAATCGTTACTTTTTTATATATATAGAAGGATAAGAGGTGGAATATGTTGGTTAATCACCTGAAAAACAAAATTTTCGCGTCCGGATTTCGCATATTCCAAAACGCGCAGATCTCTAACACTCACACTGCTATTAAATTAGACATGAATTGCAGAGGGCCAAACGATTTTTATTCGAAACATAAATTTCGAAGCTTGTCAAAGAATATTGTAGATAAATAAAATGAAAAAAGCTCTTAAAGGTATTTTTTTACAACTTCACTAGTCACCTAATCTTTATAGGCGGACGAATCCACAACATAAAAAGTCCTTCCGGCCAGTGCCGGGAGGAAGAGGTAGCTTTCATATTCCTTATTTTAAAAAAGCCAACTTATATCATTCAAACACACGAAGCTCAATTTAGTGGAAACCGAATATAGGAGATTCAATACTAATTTTTATCAATATAATGAATGAGAATTTCGCGAAATTAGTCAGCTTTATCCTAGCTGCTTTTCTTTAAAGTAACTTATATTTGGCTGCCAAATTCGGCGATTTCTTAAAGTGCCTGCCATTTTAAGACAACATGGTAGATGAGGCTAACCAGTGAACTTGGTCGAGACCTTAGTAATTGCTGTGCACATGCTCACTCACATCGAAATCGGTTGATATATACGAGTGCTGTCGCTTGCAAACAATCAGATTTTTCAAAATGTCACCCACAATAGAAATTGAAACCGCTATATCTGAGCCATTTTTTAAGGTAAAGACAAACAAAAAATGCTCCTGAATCCTTATATCAAGGTCAAATACTTAAGAAAGAAACTTTTTTCAATTTCTAATTTTTTTTTGCACCTCACTTTAAATATATATATTTTTCTAATTTAATGGCCGCCATTTTGAAACAAGATGGCTGATGAATCTGGCCAGCGAACTTGGTCGAGGTATTGATGTATACTATTCACATGCCTTCTTACATCGAAATAGGCGAATACGTGTGTTATCGCGTGACAAATACAAGATCGTTTCAAAATGTTAGCCATGCTAGAAATTCAAAGTGCTATAATTCAACCATTTTTTAAGATGTAAACAAAAGAAGAAATTTTCAGAAACAAAAACTGCTCCGGAATCTTTGTATCAAGGCCAAACACATAAAAAAAAATCTTTTTCATTTTCCAATTTTTTAATACCTCATTTTAAATTTTAAATTTATTTTTTTTTTAAATGGCAGCCCTTTTGAAACAAGATGACGAATGAAGCTGGCCAACGAACTCGGTCGAGACATTGGTATGTACTATGTACAGACCAAGTTACATCCAAATCGGTTCATAAATACGCCTGTTATCGCGTGACAAAAATCAAGTCGTTTTAAAATGTCAGCCACAATAGAAATTCAAAATGCTATTACTCAGCCATTTTTTTTAGATATAGACGAAACAAAAACTGTTCCGGAATCTTTGTATTAAGGTCAAACACATACAAAAAAAATCTTTTTCATTTTCCAATTTTTGGTATCTCATTTTATTTTTTTTATTTTTTAATTTTTTTAAATAGCCGCCATTTTGAAACAAGATGGCGGATGAAGCTGGCCAACGAACTCGGTCGAGACATTAGTATGTACTATGTATAAACGAAGTTACATCCAAATCGGTTCATAAATACGCCTTTTATCGCGTGACAAATTTCAGGACGTTTCAAAATGTCAGCCACGCTAGAAATTCAAAATGCTGCAACTCAGCCATTTTTTAAGATATAGACGAAATAAAAACTGCTCCGAAATCTTTGTATAAAGGTCAAATACATAAGAAAAAATTATTTTTCCATTTTCAATTTTTTGATACCCCATTTCAAATTTTAAATTTTTTTAAAAATTTTAAATTGCCGCCATTTTGAAACAAAATGGCGGATGAAGCTGGCCAACAAACTCGGTCGAGACATTGGTATGTACTATGTACACACTGAATTACATTGAAATCGGTTCATACACTCTAAATTGAAATGTCTGAAATTCAGACACTTAAGTGTCTGAAACGGTGTGTTCAATTTTCAGACATTTTAAAATGTCTTAATTTTTTCAGACACTTTTTGCGTCTGAATTTCAGACACTTCAAACGTCTTAATCGCAACCAATTTTTGTCAGCATTATACGTAGCCATATTTGACCACGGTGAATCCTAGAAAAATATTTAGCTGTGGTCTTGTCCCCCACCCCCCACCCCACACAGCCTGATTTTGGGGCTTCCAAATTTGGTATGCAATTTTTGTAAAGCTCATAATTTAAATCTTTTACGACATTGTACTGATTATATTAAAAATTTTGAATTTCAGGAGTAGAACAAGATTAAAAACAAAAAGATATTCATCTAAATATTAGATTTCTTTTATTTGTTTAGTTTTTAATGTTATTTTACTTTAAAAATTCAAAATATTGATTATAATCAGTACAATTTCGAAATGGATTTAAAATATAAGCGTTACAAAAATTGCACATCAAATTTTTGAGTCCTAAAATCGTAGGGGGACGGGACACTGTCCAGCATGCCCATGTTTTAATCAGGTCCTTTTGCAAAAAAATGCAACTCTGCATTATCTTTTACTAAATAGGGGTGTCCGGTATTTGGAAGTGTCCGTTGTGAAGGTTAATGAACATTTCCGAAAAGTGGACGTCTAATACCTTTTTTAATACACAATGTATGCATATTTGTATATTTTTACCTCACAAAAGGAAACATCTCCGATTATCTGACAAATTCCCCAGCCCCAAAGTGTTCCCTATTGACGGTTTTTACGGTACATGGATAAATATATATAAATATTTGTAATCTTGTCTTACTCTAAAAGTTCAAATATTCATTATACTCAGTGGATAAAAATAAAGATATTTATAATATCAGATGTTCGAAAATTGCAAAGAAAATCCCCCCCCCCCCATCAAAAAAAAAAAAATCATGCAATTTAAAAACTAGATCTTTTAAAAATTTATATTGGCAAATACATTGTTTTACACAGATCAGATAATCACAAGATCGATTTAACTATAAATACAAAATAATAAATAAATACTCTAAATTAATAACATTCAGAAAATAATTACTGCTAGTTTCAAAACTTGCCTCAAATATACATTTCAAGTAGTACATATAAATAAACAAGTTTAGTCACTGTAAGTAGTGAACATGTGTAATATATATTTTTTGCATTTGCGGTGCTTTGTCAGTTTAATTAAAAATTAACTTTGGTGTCTAATTTTATACATTCTGTGGAATATGTAAAAGTTTTCCTTTTAAACATATTCCTTAGATGTTATGGAACAACAGGATATAAGTCATATTTATTTTTTTATTCCTGTAAACTTTGTATCTTATGAATATGAGTTACATAAATTTTACAGATTTGATAAGAAAAAATTAACCTAGAAAACAGAAGAAAAGGAAAAGAAATGACAGAATATGTACTGTTTTTTAGTTGTTTGAAAATACTTTGAATATAAAAAAAGTAGTTATTAATCGCTTAAAAATATATAATATATAAGTAAATATGAACTTTTAAAAATATATACTATTTCAGTTTTATCTATAAACTTTATATCAAGCATAAACAACTTTTTATTTATGCCTAAATTATCATGTTTAATTTTTTTCGTACTAATAATTGTTTGTATCAGAAACGTTGCATATGCGATTGCAATAAAGGGAAATTTCATAATTGTTTCTGAAATTTCTCAGGTTTGAAAATTTAAAATCATGAACAAAACATAGCAGAAAAAGGCTTACATATAAATAAAAAAATAATATAGGTACCAATTTAAAAAAAACTCAAAAAATATTAATGAATACTTTATAAATATACCGTTAAACAAGAACAGAAATTGCAGTTAATGAATAAAATGTTTCTGCATTTGTTCTATGTTTAAAAAATCTTACAGAATGATAGTATAAGAAATACCTATTATGTTTTTAGAAATTTGGTAAATGTTAAATATGAAACTTTGACTATCAAAATTTCCGATTTTCAATAATAAATTAAAGCATCAATCATAAGAATAAATCTTTAAAAAGTTTCAGTACTATGATTAAAAACGGTGATATGTAAAGAAAATTTTCACAGTATTAATGCTTTTTTTCAATCTGAAAACTTTTCCGAATATCATAATCATAAATGAATATCATATTTAGCTCCAAAATAATAATCACAAAAAAATACAATAAGTGCTGATACATAAACTGCAAGAGTTTATAATCAATAAACAGTAAAAATCAGAAGAAACAGAACATAGAAAAAATACAGTTTCAAACGGCTTCAATTTAATGTTTTTATCTCCCTTTAATGGAACTACCGGGTGTCCCAAAAAGGACTGACTGATTTTAAAATTCAATAACTTGCAAACGGTGACAGATATTTAAAAAATTCTTGCAGGAGGGTTAAGCATAAGGTCAAAAGTTTTATTACAGTGATTTTCAATTTTAGTTCGATTTACAAACAATAGATGGCGCTGTAAGCAATAGTCGCTAAATTCAGGCTCGATTTTTGGTACTTCGTGGCCCGGATAATACATTTCCATCTCCTTTTTCTGCATGGAACAAGATAAAGGACCAAAAATCGAGCCTGTATTTAGCGACTATTGTTCACAGCGCCATCTATTGTTTGTAAACCGAACTAAAATTGAAAATCACTGTAATAAAACTTTTGACCTTATGCATAACCCTCCTGCAAGAATTTTTTTAATATCTGTCACCGTTTGCAAGTTATTGAATTTTAAAATCAGTCAGTCCTTTTTGGGACACCCGGTATGAATCATTCAGCTTTTCAAATCTGTTTATGTTGCACGTTTTGCTTTTGGGCAACGACAAATTAGGATATTTCCGATCACAGGATCGAAAAGGAAGATTAAACAAGTTATCACTCATTCGTTTATTCACAGGAGACAAGCGCGCTGAATTAAAGCATTGCAATTTAATTATCAAAACAATTATATTCGATACCGTTACATTAAGAAGGTATAACAGACGACAGCTTGTGAAATCAAAAAACTAACATTAAACTACAAAAAAAGAGATCAATCTTTAAAAACTATTTAATTTATATTCATAAGATACAAACCTACTGGGATAAAAATTTTAAATTAAATATGACTTACGCTTTCATTCGATAAATACTCCATAATTACGCATTTCTTTTAATCCAAGCAATGGCGACGCTTAAAATGTGATTCTTTCTATATCATGAAGGAGCCATAGATGACATGCGCGGAAATCAATGCTCTGATTGGCTGTTCAGAAAAGTACAAAAAAGAAATGTTCAACTACTGTTTTAAATAAGACACTTCGTAGATAATTCCAACATATTTCTCGGTTCGTATATACCATGATCATACTAAGACACTTATGTATCTTAAATTAAGACATCTATTGTGTCTGAATTTTCAGATTAAGACGCTTAAGTGACTGAAATTCTTTTTCAGTCACTTATGTGTCTAAATTTAAGACGCCTATATTTGCAGTGTAAATACGCCTTGTATCGCGTGACAAAATTCAGGACGTTTCAAAATATCAGCCACGCTACAAATTCAAAATGCTATAACTCAGCCATTTTTTAAGATATTGACGAAACAAAAACTGCTCCGGAATCTTTGTATAAAGGTCAAATACATAAGAAAATAATATTTTTCCATTTTTAATTTTTTGGTACCACATTTCAAATTTTAAGTTTTTTTTAAATTTTTAAATGGCCGCCATTTGGAAACAAAACGGCGGATGAAGCTGGCCAACGAACTCGGTCGAGACATTGGTATGTACTATGTACACACCGAATTACATCGAAATCGGTTCATAATTACGAGAGTTACAGTGTGACATAGGTCAGATATATATATATATATATATATATATATCAATTTTGAACGGAGGGTGGTTTCGGGGTCTGGGGGTCATGATCGATGAAAATATACCAAAATTTTTTGAAATCGCTTTCCTCCGAACGGCTGCAATAGGTAGCTTTTTGTAATGAAAGCTACCTAAAAGTTTCCAAACTTTTGTGCATTACCCGAAAGTAAAACTCTGTTTCGTACTCTTCTTACGCCCAGAAACCTCCCAATAAGAGGTCATTCAATGTTACAGATTTTACGAGCAGATATATGGCACGTACACAGCAGTGTGTGAGTGACAAAGTATGGAACAGCTCTCCGGCTATGAGTCGAACTACTGCGGACCACCCCGCCCTTAAGAAAATGAAAAGGTCTAGAAACAAGAGTGCCGCATCTGGTAAGGTGGGTAACCATTTTTTTACGAAACGCGGTTCGTGTTCAGGTCGGATTGGCCATGTATTTTTATCTCGGAGGTAACTGAAAAAATCAGTTGACAAATCCTATCGAAAACGCATGAAGTAACCAAAAATTATTTTGATTTAAAATTATTTAAATTTGTTAGTGAAAATGTGATCGTGAAAACTAGCAGTTAAACGTTACATCTAATAAGGTGTGCCCAGGTGATAAATAAAATTTACAGCCCTGCAAATTTTATTTAAAACCAAGCTGCAAGCTGCAAGCCGAACCGAAACCCAACCAAAAATATTCCGTCTACCGCAACCCGATCGAACCTGAAATACTTCATTCCAATCCCATCCTGAAACCCGGAATCAGAGAAAATTAATCCAAAATATAATTTAATTATAGAAAAATAGTCTGTAATCATATCTCCAATATTAATGTTATCTTTTATGTAGAAAAATAAACATGTAAGGAGTCATTCATATTCAAATATGTGCTTTTTATCCGAAATAGATTCTTGCGCGGGTTGTTAATCCGAAACCTACGAAAAATTTCCGTTGACCCAAAACCCGACAACAATTTTTCTATTGACCCTAAACCGAAATACTTCAATCCGAACCCGACTCGTCACAAAAAATATCCATAATTTAATTACAGTTATGAAAAAATAGTCTGGAATCATATCTCTAATATCAATTCTATCTTTTATGTAGAAAATAAACATGTAAAACGATCCATTCAAATTTAAATATATAATTCTTCATCTAAAACAATAGCTTTGACTTTTATTTATTATTTATTTATTTATTTATTTATTTATTTATTTTTTTGTAAAATTGAGCTAATTTAAACTTGGCTCGTAAGTAGTGTTGACAGGTCTAATATCGCAAAAAGCGGGACAGAGAGAGAAAGAAAAGGGGTGCAGGCGCTTGAAAATCGGGACATCCTTAAGCACTGCAATAAATAAACCTGTTAAAACGGAACCAGTGTAACGGAATAATGCTTTAAACTGAAAATGTTCGCAATATCGGCTAAAACAGGCTAAGATTAAAACCTGTCTAAATTGGAAAGTTTCTTTGTCGTTCCATCTCAAAAGGTTGCTGTATTAAATAGCTTCATTTCTTCATATTGAATGTACGTGAATTATACTTTATCCATAAAAGAATGGTGCGAAATTAATTAGTCGAACTAGAATTTTTAAATAATTAACAGTAATTTTATGATAATAATGCTCACTTTATAAATACCGCATTTTATTTTTTCCATTATTTTTCATTTTAGCCGTTTTGAAAAAGCGCAATTATTATAACGTAACAGATTTTTCTATTATTTGAAGAAATTTCCGTCTTTTGACAGGAGAATTAAAAAAAAATGAGCTTTAGTTCGCGAACTTTCGTGTTGTGGGATGAAAAGAGAGATACATATAAAAAATCAGTTTCTGATACAAAAAAAGTAACATGCAGCGCAGTTACGGGAACACCCTTGTGATTTCACGAAAATTCAACTTCAGATAATTTTGTCGTTAGATTAAAAATTTTCTATATTTTCTGGGAAAATGGACAAATCAGAACATGAATTTTCGTGTTTTAATAATAATAATAATAAAAGCAATTGAAGAAACACCTTCAACTCACATATTTTTTATAGAGTGTATATTGATCGACACCAGACTGCATGGTCCTCTAACTTCTGATAAGATACATGAATTAAATCTGAGACTAAAATTGAAATACAAAATTCTGAAGAAAAATATAAGTTAAAGGAAAACTTGTAAAATAGCTTAGAATGTAAAAATTCTTTATTTTAATATCAACTCAACCATAAAACAAAGTCTTGTTGATGTTAAAAAAAAAAAAAAAATCTTTAAATTCATGCTTATTTTGAAACAGCCAAAGTTTAAAGGTCTGCACGGGCCTATTTTCATTCATGGCACTCGGGCTTGGGCCTTACTTTTTTCTGAAGGATCGGGCCTGGCTAACTTCTTTTTTTCGTACCGAGACGGGACATGTTTCATTGTTCCTAGGACTAGGTCTTTGTAAGCCGATATTTTCAGTCCGGGTCTCGATCCAGATATGAAAATCATTTGTCTCGGCATGGTCTGGTCAGTACAAAAATCAGTAAATTTTTGCACGGCCCAAAAATTTTCGCAAAAAGTGTATATATTTTTAAATCGACATTATTCCACAATTAAACAGTAAAATTTATTCTTTTTAAAGAATAGTAGATTTCTAATAACGTGTGAAAAAGAACCAGTCTATGACGGAATCCTGTCTTACACTGTAAAAAAAAATCTGTAAAGGTACTAAAATATTTCTAGGAAACTGGGATTCCAGGAACTTTTTATGTAACGGCAACAGCAAAAATTTCTGTAACAGCATCTGTTACAGGAATTTTTCTTGTTGCCGTTACATAAAAAGTTCCTGGAATCCCAGTTTCCTAGAAAAATTTTAGTAACTTTACAAATTTTTTTTTACAGTGTATATGGAAAAATTTATTAATCCATGCAAAATGAATATAATAATACGTGAGAAAAGAATATAATACATTTACACCTGCTAAGAAGGGAACTTGTTTATAACGCATTTTTTTTTCTTTCCTATGCGATTCCGTTTTAGAAGATTTTACTGTATAGAATTTTCCAGATTTTTAAGTCTCCAATACATAGTTGTTTTATTAACGATATTAATTATAGCTGAAACATTTACATACAATTAGATTCATTAAAAAAATGTATATCGCAACCTAGGGCGCTTCTTTAAAAATGAAGATTTATATAAACATGAATAAACAATTAAATTTAAAAAATCAAAAAACCCGACTGCGTAAAAAGCGAACTAATTAATTATTTCTCATCAATATGAAACTATTTTTTTTTCCAATTCCTACTAGCTCACACTCTCGCTATATATATCTTGTTTAAATTTTCAATCGTTAAAAAAATACTTATTATTCATCCAATCAAGCTCAAATAAATTTTTTTAAACTTGTAGTGGATGACACTTGATGTTAATCCAGTTTTTTTCAAATATTAATTCATTAATTAAATTAAATTAATTTTCAATAATCGAGAGAGCCCTCTTCTTGATCAAGGTATTTTAAGAGCGAGAGAGCCCTCTTTTCAATCAAGGCATTTTAAGCGCCTTTCAAGAGGTAAGAAGAATGGGAGAAAAAAAAAATTCTCTTATTGACCTAAGTAGGAATTGACTTAAAATATATATATATATATATATATTTTATATTACTTGTTTAAATTACTTACCTATTTTTTTATTTACTTGTATTGATGACTTTTAAGTTGTGTTTAATTGTTAGTTCCTATCTATAAACACTGTTTTGATGAGGTCTATAGATGTCTACGATGGTTAGAGTTGCAGTAAAGCTAGAGACCCTACATACACAACTTCCAGGTTGTGTAACATTTAAACGGAGTTTCTGACTGTAAAATAGTCAATGAAACATCGTCTTCATTTTGAAAGACCTATCCAATGATATGCCACTCAATAGGGTGCGTAAATTTTTTTCGTCTCTACAGTCTTTCTCTATTTTACGGTCGCCATTTTGAATTTATAATTACAAAACCTAGCCTCTAACCATCGGGCCGTTAAGACGAATTGATAGAGACCTCATTCATTAAAATCCATCCAGCCGTTGGGATGTTTCGAGGTTATAAAGAAATCCACATACACAGATACGCGTGAAACACATAACCATACTTTTCAGTCGGGTAAAAAAAAAAAAGCTGAAATAAGTATTTTTGGTCAGAACTCCATCCTTTTAACAAAATAGACTTACAAATCCATGTTTCGTAGAAATTCCGTCGAGCTGGATCGGACTCGGGCCGAGATTTTTTTTTCCAAGCCGGGCTCTGATCGAACTTTTAATTTTTATACCGGGCCGGGCCATTAAATGTTTTTCGTACGGGCCAGGCCGGTCCGGTCTCGGGCCGAAGTTTTAAATTTTACACCGGGCCGGGTCGAACCTTTCTTTCTATGAGTCGGGCCGGGGCCGGACCTGGAAATTTAGGTCCGTACAGACCTCTACAAAGTATAACTAAGTTATTAATTAAAATTGTTCAATCTAATAATACAATCAAGTTTAAATTATCAAGTAAGTCGGTGTTCTGTTTTACACGATTTTTTAAATTTCTAAATGTGAACCTACAATCCTAAACACGAATTGTTAATTACAACTCTGCACGGTTCGAGTTATGCCCGACCCGAAATTGACAAAATATTTTTTTTCGAACCTACAACTTGATCCTAAGCATGAAATGAAAAAAAAAAAAATCTATCATAAATATGAAACAATTCAGGAAAATAGTCTGCAATTATATCTCTAAAGTCAATTTTATGTTTCGAAAAGCTAATGCATACATTTACTCATTCATATAAAAGTACTAGCAGCCTTCTAGCAGCAGCGCTGGTTGGTTTTTCTGAAGAAATCTTGAATGAAACAAAATATATCTCTGAATTTGATCATGCGTTTTAAAGCAATATGGACATTTACCTGGTGTATCCAACCAAATTGCTGAAAGCAATATGAATGTCATTACGCTATTATATCTTTTATTGTGTCATACAAAATTTAGACTGTTAAGGACCAATTTCTTTAGTTGATCTGTTAGTGTAGAATTCGGTAAAGAACAATAGAACAATATGTAATATACTAAAAGCGTCCATGAAAAATTATCAGTGCAAGTCTCATCAGAATCTATTAATTGTACTTATTGAAAAGGCCGATCGTTCATAATAATTGGGTTCGCCTGATTCTAGAACTTTCATCTATAATTCCACAATCAAGCAACCTAACAACCAAGCAACAACAGATGATATGTGCTTTATACTAAAACATTCACTGAAAAATTAACTAACCGATCAAGTTCCATCGAAATCCACTTAGCAGAATCTTTTAAACTGGAAAATATACCGAAACCTTCCATAAAAATTATCTAATTAACAGTTTAAATCCCATAAAAATTCATTCAGTGGAACCTTTAAAAAAAGCAAATCTTTCAAAATTGGGTTCATCTAATTTAGAACTTTCCGCATAATTATTTAACTAAGCAACGTAGAACGTTATGTTTTATACTAACATCTTTTCTGAAAAATTATCTAACTAACAATGTAAGTCCCGTCAAAATCTATTCAGCAGAACTCAAGATATAAGCGGCCGGAATAAAATTTCTCTTTGCATTATATATATATTGAGATAGTTAAACATAACTTTCATAATCGCGTCAACCTGATTATAGAACTCTCTGGGAGGTACGGGTAGGTATATACTGCATCACTTCTGAATTTTTTAAGGAACTCAACTCAACTTCCATAACTATAGCATATACACTCTCTAGTATACCCTATCTCTGTAGCGTATATCTTCCAATTTTCTTTACTGTACCACTGAGAACTTTTTCCGCATAGCTCCGTAACTAAACAACACAGAATGATATGATAAATATTGAAAAAATCCCTGAAATATTATCTAACTTACTGTGCATTTAATTAGTTGACTTGAAAACTTTCATAATCGAGTTCACCTAATTTTAGAACTCCCGTAGCAACTTAGAATGGTGGTTTTTACATTAAACCATTTATAAACCAAATTTACTATTTAACAGTGTAAGTTCTACAAAATTCTGTTCAGTAGAATCTGAGTTATAGTCATATTTACAATATTTATTGCTCATTAAACCTTTTTTCTTTAGATTTGAAATAAAATCAGTAACTGTTTTGGTATTTCCCTGTTATGCCAACACCATTGTCACCAAGCGTAATAGTTGGCGCAAAAATGAAATGATACATTTGAAAAAAAAAAAAAAAAATGTTGATAAAAAAATGAGCATTTAAAAAATATAACTTTTGAAAATTACAGACTTTGACCTACCATTTTTTAAATCAATAAAAATAATGGTACTACTTTGTTATCCCGTCGACCAAAAATCTATTGCCAAACTATAAGATTAAATGCCAATAATGGTTGATCGTAAATGTCACATTCACTTGACTTTAAGCAAGTTACACTTATTTACGTCATCAGGTGATTTTTATTTCGACGTTTTAAATGTTTTTTTTATTAATGTTATACTAATTTATTTGTTCTTTCGTTATTTAAAATAAAAATTATGTCAATTTGTATAATTTGGCGAAATTGGTCGACGGGTACCAAAATAAATACTTAAAATATAAGAATAAATAAATATTTTGCAAGTAATAAAATATAGTCAATTTAAACTGCAGTCTTGAAATTGTAAATGTCTTTTACTACTGAAGCATGGAGTACGTAATACGTATGTCTCACATTGCAGTAAACATTTCATTCTTTCAATGAAGACATTCATGGTTTTTTGAACAAAACATTTTTATATGTATAATTCCTAACTTCTGAAATAATTTTATTGCAGCCTCCTCATCATCAGATAACTGCGAAATGGTAAAATCTATATCAGTATCAGTAATAAATATTTCCTATTCAAAAAATAACAAATTAAAAAGTTTTGCGAGATTATGATTGAATAAAATAAATTCCATCATTAAAAATTCCTGCATAAAAATATTCACGTTCAATAATTAGCAAATGTTAATGTGTGGCACGGTTTGCAATAAAAATCGTTTGCTCGATTAGGGTTGAAATAAATGGTGCGATACCTTACATTTTGGCATGGTATCGCGACGAAAATTAGAACGAAAATGTACCACAGTTTTTTTTAGCTCACAGGCTATCAAAGCCTGAGAGCTAATGTGCCCGCCCGTTCTGTATGTATGTACGTACGTATGTATGTATGTACGTAACGCGATAACTCTTGATAGAAACATCCGATTTGCTTCAAAAAATTTTTCTAGGTTCATTGTGATAAGACGCTTCCCTGATTAGTTTTGGGAGTTCATTGGTTAAGGATAAAGGGGAAAAACGGGGTTAATCCAACCCCTTAATTCAGATAAATGGGTTTTTCATGCAGAATCATTCGATTTGCTTCGAATTTGATATACCGGTTTATTATGTTAAGGAACTTCCCTGATTAGTTTTGGGGCTCATTGGTTAAGGATAAAGGGGGAAAAGGGGGGTTAGTCCACCCCTTAATTCAGATAAATGGGTTTTTCATGCAGAATCATTCGATTTGCTCCGAATTTGGTATACCGGTTTATTATGTTAAGGAACTTCCCTGATTAGTTTTGGGAGTTTATTGGTTAAGGATAAAGGGGAAAAAACGGGGTTAGTCCAACCCCTTAATTCAGATAAATGGGTTTTTCATCCAGAATCATTCGATTTGCTCCGAGTTTGATATACCGGTTTATTATGTTAAGGAACTT
This sequence comes from Maratus speciosus, assembly GCA_963932465.1. Taxonomy (NCBI): domain Eukaryota; kingdom Metazoa; phylum Arthropoda; class Arachnida; order Araneae; family Salticidae; genus Maratus; species Maratus speciosus. The sequence goes on from OZ010787.1 coordinate 569,607,036, forward strand.
CCCTGATTAGTTTTGGGGGTTCATTGGTTAAGAATAAAGGGGGAAAAGGGGGGCTAGTCCACCCCCTTAATTCAGATAAATGGGTTTTTCATGCAGAATGATTCGATTTGCTCCGAATTTGGTATACCGGTTTATTATGTTAAGGAGTCTCAGGACTCTTAAAGCTTTAAAATTTTCGAAATTTTAATTTTTTTAGATGTTAAACTCCTATCTTTTCTGAACATTTTGATATAATTGTTTCCTTGAAATTCCTATTAGAACTGAAGTTATGGCTTTTACATTTATACACGTTCAATAGCTGAAGCGTCGTTTCGGAAACCTTGAAGCCATTTTTCTCCAAATGACGTTTTTAGGCATAACGCGCACGATATCTCAAAAACTTAAGAATATTTTTTCATGAAATTTTCAAAACATATATTTCATTTTAGTCTGTATAAACTGAACCTAAAATTTCCTTCTTATTGTTCAAAACAATATTTTTTTAGATGATTATACTGTTGAAATTTTCTTAATTTTGCATTAGCTAAATACAACTTTGTATTAAAAATATAAAAAAAGCTTTAAATACAAATTTATTTAGGTTCAGGGTAATTAGTATAATCTGAAGTATAAGTAGGCATCAAAATTTTCATTCTAGTTGCAAATCTTATTTTGTAATCGTGCGCGTAAGCTGTTATGCCGATTTTTTGCTCGTCAAATGTCTAACAGTTTGGAGCCCCCTGTAAATGCTAATTCTGCATCTTATAATTTTTTTAAATACATGAAATGAAAGAACATACTTATATATTTTATTCCAATAAAAATTGCATCTTAAAATCAAATGCATTTTAAGATATTAAATGTTGAAAATGATCTTTTTTTTCACTTTTTCCAATTTTAAGAGTCCTGAGACCCCTTAAGGAACTTCCCTGATTAGTTTTGGGGGTTCATTGGTTAAGGATAAAGGGGGAAAAGGGAGTTAGCCCGACCCTCTTAAATTAGATAAATGGGTTTTTCATGCAGAATTATTCGCTTTGCTCCAAATTTGGTATACCGGTTTATTATGTTAAGGAGCTTCCCTGATTCGTTTTGGGGATTCATTGGTTAAGGATAAAGGGGGGAAAAGGGAGGTTAGCCCGCCCCCCTTAATTTATATAAACGGGTTTTTCATGCAGAATTATTCGCTTTGCTCCAAATTTGGTATACCGGTTTATTATGTTAAGGAGCTTCCCTGATTCGTTTTGGGGATTCATTGGTTAAGGATAAAGGGGGGGGGGCTAGTCCACCCCCTTAATTTAGATAAATGTTTTTTTTTTGCAGGATTATTCTATTTGCTCCAAATTTGGTATACCGGTTTATTATGATAAGGAGCTTCCCTGATTAGATTTGGAGGTTCACTGGTTAAGTATAAAGGGGGAAACGGGGGCTAATTCCCTTCACTTATTTTTTTGAGGGGCATTATTCTTCAAAATAAGAGTATGATATACAATTAGTGTGAATAGCCTGTGAGCTCAATGCCATCAGTTTAACTGGGCACTTTTCTTTTTTCTTTTTTATTATTTAGTTTTAGTTTTTAAGGTGTTTGAATTTTTTTTCTAATTGACGAAGTTGTTTTTATTTAACCCAAAGGATTGGTTAAAAAATTATTCAATTTGAATTTTTTCCCTTGCTATAGTAACAGAATGAAAAGAATGAGTTTTTAGAAATTATCACTTGAAAAATTAAGGTTTTGGTGCCAAAGATAGTGCCAAATTAGAAAAATATGAAATATCTCTCGAACTATTGGGCTTAAAAGAATTTAGTTAGTACCATTCGATTCAGCATACAAAAATACACCAAAATATGTTATCAGTTGAAAAATAACTATAAAATCAGATTTTTAAGAATTTTTTTTAAAGTTCTTTCTCTTTTTTACCCCCCTTAGGGGTGGAATTTTGGAAAATCCTCTTTTAGCGGCACTCTATATCATAAGAAGTATTTTTACCCCGATTTTCAAGATTTTAGGTTCAGTAGTTTGGGCTGCGCGTTAATACAAAATCCAGACTTTCTTTTATATATATAGATTTTTTTTTAATCATCTGAAACAATAATCTGGACTTTTCTTTGGAAAAATTTTGATTGAGCAAGATTTTGATTGTTGCTGTATATACATATTCCCGCAATTTACAATGACGTTATGTAAGTATATAATTATTTTCTTATTTATACCTACCATTTCTCTTCTATATATTAAATAGAGATTAATATCCATATTATTATAAAATGAGACTCTACTGCATATGGAAATTAATGAATGAAGAAGAAATTTTTAGTTTGATACTAAGTTTGCTTGAATAATTATACAAAACCTTCTTTTTATTTACTCATTCATTTATAAAACCTATATTGTATTACCTGTATTACCCTACGCTTTTTAATGATAAGATCGAAGTGTGCAGATGAATTTCCACGTCCTGTCTCTTCTTGAAATCGTATTTCTTATAGGCGCCTAAGTTTGCGGTCAATCAAATAAACATTGCACAGGAGTGCAAATGAATGAGTTGTAGACAAATGTATAAGGTTTTCGGTAACATCCGGCCGTTGTTACGACAGACATCGACCGACATGTGGTTAAATTCTTAAATTTTCTCGTCGCAGACTAAGGAATAAAATTTTAATTTAGATTAAACTCGTAAAAATTTGACGTAATTTGGATCGGGAATTTTGGAAAAAATTGGGGCATTCCACGTAAATCGGGCACCTGGCAACACTACTCGTAAGTATCAAAACTCAACCCCAAACCCATTCCAATTCGAAACCGAACCCAACCACAATGAAAAAAGTCCTTCCGGCCAGTGCCGGGAGGAAGAGGTAGCTTTCATATTCCTTATTTTAAAAAAGCCGACTTATATTATTCAAACACACGAAGCTCAATTTAGTGAAAACCGAATATAGGAGATTCAATACTAATTTTTATCAATACTAAATCATTATGAATGAGAATTTCGTGAAATTAGTCAGCTTTATCCAAGCTGCTTTTATTTAAAGTAACTTATATTTGGTGCCAAATTCGGCGATTTCTTAAAGTGCCTGCCATTTTAAGACAACATGGTGGATGAGGCTAACCAGTGAACTTGGTCGAGACCTTCGTAATTGCTGTGCACTTGCTCACTCACATCGGAATCGGTTGATATATACAAGTGTTGTCGCAGGCAAAAAATCAGATTTTTCAAAATGTCACCCACATTAGAAATTGAAACTGCTATATCTGAGCCATTTTTTAAGATAAAGACAAACAAAAAATGCTCCTGAATCCTTATATCAAGGTCAAATACTTAAGAAAGAAACCTTTTTCAATTTCTAATTTTTTTGCACCTCACTTTAAATATAATTATTTTAATTTAATGGCCGCCATTTTGAAACAAGTTGGCTGATGAAGCTGACCAGCGAACTTGGTCGAGATATTGATGTATACTATCCACATGCCATCTTACATCGAAATAGGCGAATACGTGTGTTATCGCGTGACAAATACAAGATCGTTTCAAAATGTTAGCCATGCTAGAAATTCAAAGTGCTATAATTCAACCATTTTTTAAGATATAAACAAAAGAACAAATTTTCAGAAACAAAAACTGCTCCGGAATCTTTGTATCAAGGCCAAACAAATAAAAAAAAATCTTTTTCATTTCCCAATTTTTTTAAAATAATTAAAAAATTCTTGCAAGTTTTTTGCTTATAACATGCAGGGTTTTCAACCAAATTTAACTCCGGTTTCAGAAAAATTGACAAAATATAATACAAACAATATAGTGTAATTGGAATATAAATATATTAAATATTTTAGGAAATATGAGCAGTTGTATGAAATAATTGTTATCTGCGCATGCGCGAACGATAACAAGGATCATTTTACATAATTTAATTGTCAACTCTATGGAGCAACTTATTAAAAAAATTCTAGTCAAATATCGTAAAATTTCAGAAAGATATCGGCGTTAAAGTGAGCAAATTTTTAGTTGTTCTCTAAAAGCGGCTGAATGATAAGGGATTTTACACAAATTGCCATTTTTTATTAACTAATTTTCAGAAAAAAGTTAGTATTTAGTGAGTAGCCACGAGTAGGTTTGGGAAAAATGCTTCGATTTTTATACTTCTTTTGATCATGGCACAGGCTCGTTCTGGTGGTTATCCAAGAAGAACTAAAGCATCAATAAAAAATGAAAATTAAAAAAAAATTAAAATTAAAAATGACAATTTGTGGAAAATCCCTTATCATTCAGCTGCTTTTAAAGAACAACTAAAAATTTGCTCACTCTAACGCCGATATCTTTCTGAATTTTTACGATATTTGACTAGATTTTTTTTAATAAGTTGCTCTATAAGTGTTGACTATTAAATTATGTAAAATGATCCTTGTTATCGTTCACGCATGCGCAGATAAAAATTATTTCATACAACTGCTCATATTTCTTAAAATATTTAATATATTTATATTTCAATTGCACTATATTGTTTGTACTATATTTTATCAAACTTTCTGAATCCGGAGTTAAATTTGGTTGAAAACCCTGCATGTTATAAGCAAAAAACATGCAAGAATTTTTTATTTTTTTTAAAATAAATCGCCATATCTCTATTAATATACATGCTATTCTTGCACAAAAGAATACACATATTGCACAATGTCTGTTTATTTATATTCGGTAGCGATAGATTATTTCGTACATTTTATTTTACAGGGTGATCCCAAGTACTATTTTTTTTCTTTGATTTTTGTTGCCCCCCTAATTGCCCCCCATTATCAAATCAACATTGCTCAATATGAGGTCATACCTGTTCTTTTTAATCCTGAAATTCCAGAAGAATCTGTCAAGTATATTTCTAAATATTCGACAAAATGTCTAAAAGTGAAAGTTGCCGGTCATTAATGGCAATATAGTGTATATTTGAATTATAAATGATTGCATATATTTTCTTTTTCCTACACAAAAGATAAAGTTGATAGTAGAGATATAATTTAAGAGTATTTTCCGCGTATTAAAATATGCATACATTTCTTTCATTTAGGGTCAGTTTCGGGGTGAAGTGCATGAACTTTTAGTCGGGTTAAACCCGACCCTTGCACGACACCAATGTGGTTAACAATTACCACAAAACCGCGAAGGTAAGAAACAATATCTTAAAGGTCGTTTTATTTTATTATTATTACTTGTTACAGACGTCAATTAAAATAATAAAAGAAAGAAAGAAAGAGGGAATACCCCTTACAAACTCAGCCGCAAATGTTCGCGTAAGAACTTGATCCGGCTCGGACTGGCCCGCCCGCCGGCTCATCGGCCCAAGGGCAGGTGCGCCCCCGGATAGGGGAAGTTTCGCTTCCTTTAAGCCAACCCATTTTTTCCCCTTCGTTCAATGTATGTATTCTGATTCTGAACTTTTAGGATTCCTTTATGAATTTCAATTAATAGACAAATAGCAAGAGAGAGATATTTTTGTTATTACGTTGTAGGAATCAGAATCCTTCATCACGTCAGGTAACCCAATTTTACCGGAACCCGAGTTGTGGTTCTAACCGGGTCGCGTTGGAGTTAATTTGTTTCGTTGTTTGTCTAGGTCACTCTAATTCTTTCGGTTTCGGGTTGAGCTTTGACACTTACGGGTTGGGTTGGTTTGATACGATTTTTCATACGTGAGTCTAGAATATTGTTTCAGATAAAAAGCTATAAATTTGAAATGAATGTGTATTTACATCAATGATGTCGCTCACTCTAAAATTGGGGGGAGTGGAAAGTTCACTCTTTGAAAGAGTATCAGGCTTTTTCACTCTTTTTAGAGTGAATTTTATAAAAATACACTCCTTAAAGAGTGGAATTTTCCACTCCTTAGAAAGGAGTGAAATATTTCACTCTATTGTCGAGAGTGAAATATCTTACTCCGCTGACGAAAGTGAAAGACTGGCATTATACTTTTTAAAATTTTTCTGACCTACTTTGAACCATTATATATGGGCTAAAATAATGAAAAGCACCAAAATATGTCACTTCTTAATTTTGAAAAACTCCATTTCATAATGTAATTTTGGAAATTACGCTCATTTGGTTCTAAAACGCACTCCTTTTCAAGAGTGAATAGTCACTCTAAGAAGGAGCGAGTATCATAGTATTGGTATTACCCATCAGCCAATGAGAACAGCGTGTACACGCTTTTTTTTAAGATAACAGAAAGGCGTCCGCCATTTTAGGATTAAAATACATACGGATATTGTTAAACCGACTATTTATAGAACGTAAAGTAAGTCTTATTTAATTTTAAACTTTTATTCCTGTTTATTATGATCATGAGTTAAATAGTTTTATGTCATATAGTAAAAGACTGATCTGGATTTGCTTTCAGAAGCGATATTTTCCTATTCGATATTGTTTTGTAAAATATCTTAATCTGCCATCGCTCGAAATAAAAAAAAAGCTGACGCAGAGACTGATTCATGCTTACATTCATAGTAAAATGTGAACATTATTTTGCAGTTACTTGACATTGAAAATGAGTTGAGATAGTGATTTGGATTTTTTTCGCTTTCTTATTGTTTTCTGATTACTAATACTTACAGTATTTGTCGTCATTATTATTTTGGAGTTAAATATGATATTCGTTTAATTATATTACGAAACGGTTTCAGATTAGAAATTAGCATTATACTGGAAAATGTCTTTTTACATATTACAGTAGTGAAACTTTTGAAAGTTTTTTTAATTACAAATAATATTTTAAATTATTATTTAAAATCCTAAATCTTTATACCAATGTTTTCAGATTTAATGTTCGCCAAATTTATAAAATAATAGGAATTTCTTATAACATATGGAAAGATTTTTAAGAAATTGTTAAATCTAATAATGCATTTAATTCATCTATTGTAGTTTGTTGTTATTTAATAGTACTATTATAAAATACTAATTATTATTTTTAGTGTTTTTCAAATTGGTATATTTATTTTTTTTTAATTGCATGTGAGCATTTTTTTGCCGTTAGTGATTTTAATGAAACATTTAATTATAGACATTCTGAATCAGTTATTAATTTCCTTCTATTATAAACGCATTTTCTATGTTTTCAATACACGTAATTATTGGCACAGAAAAATAAAACATGATATTTAAGCATTAAAATAAAGTGTTTTTTTTTATGCCTGATGTTTATAGATAAAAACTGCTTTAGTATATTTTTTAAAAAGTTCATAATATCTCTTATGTAACATAAGATTGAATATATTTTAAAGAGATAAATAACTACTTTTTACATTAAAAATGTCTTTCAAACAATAAGAACAGTACATATGTAGTCATTTCTTTTTTATATATATTTAATTCTTTTTACTATTTTCCAGATCAGTCTTTTCCTATAAAACATACCAAATCTATTTAGCTCATATCCACAAAATATAAAATTTACGGGAATAAAAAATTTAAATAAATGTGGCTTATAATGTCGTTCTATAAATAAGAGTTGTATTAATATCCGTTTTTCAGCAATAGCGAAAGGAAATTCGAAATCATAATTAATTTAAGGAATATGTTTAAAAGAAAAATATATACATATTCCAGAGAATATAAAATTCTAGACTCCATGTTAATATTTAATAAAACAATGACAAATCACATCACATAAAAAACTTACACATTCATAATATTTAGATCAAGCTTAGAACTTATTAAAAGATGTCAGTTGATAAGCATTGTTTTTTAAGTGGAAGAATTAAAAATATGGTAGAAGAATAGGACTTCAAAATAGCGATATTTTGCTACAAAGTACGGTAAAAAGATAAGATTTTATATTTAAAACAAAACTTTATTATAAAATTGGACATTTTAAAATTATCATATATTCATAGGGCATGCAATGAAAGCAAACACAAGGGATAAGATTGTAATAAAATGTTTTAGTTTTTTTTTCCTGTCAGTAATCTAATTTAATTCACGTGTACACTGTAAAAAAAATTCCGCAACGTTCCTGGGAAAAAATGGGCAGCTGAGTTGCCCATTATTTCCAAGAAACATTTCTTGAAAATGACTGGAACTTTACTGTATATATTAAAAACATTCTACAGAAATGCCAGTAAGTTTCCTGCGAAATACCAGGAATATTTCTGCTGACAGCAAAACATTACTGACATTTCACAGCATGCGGGATCCGCAGATGATTTGTACATTTCCAGTTGACAATTTTCGCTTTATTATCATTATTTGTTGGAATGAAAAAATATTTTGAAATTGACATCAAAATTATTATTTATAATTTACACGAAAAAATAAATTTTCAGTTAAAATTCAATAAAGTAAATATATATATGATATATTGTTTCTGAACTTTGCTTAAAATATAAAAATATATAAATGTAAATAATAATTAGAAAAAAAATCTAGACGTAAAATATTTTGGATTTTCGTCAGTAATTATGTTACTTTACAAGTTAGATAAAATACATATAAATTTTCATGAAAAAAAAAAAAATCCTAAACGTAATTGTATATTTTTCCGAAAAAAAAAATCAAATTTGCAGCAATTCAAAGGGTCAAATATATATCAAATTTAAATCAAATTGTAAAGTGTTAAAATATAAAATTAATTAAAAAAGAAAAAAAAAGTCAAGAGGTAGCATCGAACTCGGGCCGTACGGGTAGCGTGCGAGCTTTCTGCGTCCACACCACGAAAGACACATTGAGAGCTGCAAACTAATGGGTATTTAAAACGTATGCTAGACCTCGGCATCTAATTTCTGAAAATCTAAGGCCCATTTGAAGAAATCGTTTCACAAGAATAATTAGAGATAAGAACTCTAAAACATACTTTAAATTAATCAAAATCGGTGAGAATCATGTTTGATGGTCCCCTGGTTAATGGAGATCCAAATAATAGGTGTATTTTTTTTTTACACGGTCTGCTCGTTAAACATTCCACAGACAAGTACGAGAGATAATCTCTTAGCGATGTCACAGAGGTATTGTATTTTCATCTGAATGGTTGACAATAGAGACGTAAAGGATTATGTCGTCTATTGATTTATTTGCATTCCATATTGATTTTTTTACATTCATTTAAGGAATTCCTTTTCGACACTCGCGCGCGAGCAACGGATTATAGCAAAAAAATAATAAATGGCGGCCGCAGCGTTTTGCTGTTTCGAACTTTTGTTCAGGAACGTCTCAGATAAGAAAACCAGAATTTCACAGGAAAGAGCTAAATTATTCTGAAAACCTGAGAAAAGGCGAAACGTTCCTGGATTTTACATGGAACGTTACCATTTTTTTTTTACAGTGTAAATTTAATTGAGTTTTTCCTTAATAGTTCAATTAATGATACAAACTATGAATTAAATAAATATTTTCAATAAAGTATTTTATTCCAATCTTTACCCCGCTTGTACAGCTCATATTCAAAATATTAGAATAATTATTTTTTTTTTTACAAATTCAAAATATCGTTTGGTATTTTAATGTCTTTTAATGCAAATATGAAAACGATATTTTTATTAAGAACTTATTGTTGATTAAACTTATTTGTGATCTTAAAATTAATATAATTTTTGAAAAGATTAATTGAAAAAAAATATTTTGAAAAGTCAAAATATTAGAATATTTATTCAAGTGGTTCAAAATATTAGAATATTTCACATTAATTCTCCTTTAATAATCACTAATTCATAACTGGTGGCATCATTGATTAAATTCAGACGATTTTATTTAACATCAGTATTCTTTTTGCAGTTTGTTTGCTTTTTCGTCTTAAATGGGCCGTGTGAGTGATATTCCTGAATCTATTAAACTTCGTATGGTTGATTTGTATCGGAACGGTAAAAATCAATGTTATATATCAAATTATTTACATTGTTCGCAATCAAGCGTTAGTAAAATACTAACACAATATTAAAAAAAATGGAAAATTGCAAAATAATCGCCGAAATGGCGGGCGTAAACCAAAAACATCTGTTAGAGATGACAGGAAACTGAAGCGTATAGTTAAGTAAAACCGTTTTAAAAGTGTGCGATTCTTGCACCGAAAATGGAAAGAAAAAGGAGTTGAAGTTTCTATATCGACAACATTAAGACATCTCCATAAATTTAAGTTTGAATCTCGTGTGCCGAAATCAAAACCTCTCATGACTGCAAAACAAAAGCATATAAGATTGAATTGGTGTAAATCAAGACGCTTATGGAGCAAAGAAGATTGGAAAAATGTATTATTTAGTGATGAAAGTATGTTTTGTGTTTCATATGGTAATCAAGGTATTCGAGTTTGGAGAATGAAGCAAGAAGCATTTGAAAAAGAATGCCTAAACGTTCCGTAAAATTTGCTGCTAGTGTCATGGTTAGGGGTTGCATGAGTGCAGAAGGACCTGGAAAGTTATGCATCGTCTACGAAAAGGTTAACTCTCAGATATATCAAGAAATTTTGTAATATTACATGATTCCATCATCAGAAGATTTATTTGAAGATGATTTCATCTTTCAACAAGATTCAGCGTCACCGTATACCTCGGTGTCAACTAAGAATTGGTTCCCCCAACGCAACATTAAGACACTTCCTTGGCCACTAAACTCACCAGACCTTAATCCCATCGAAAACTTATGGTGTATAATGAAGAAAAAACTCCAAGAAAATCCTCCTTCAAGTAAAACTGAGTTAGTGGCACGTATAAAGTCTATTTGGGCTAATATTGATAGAAATGTTTGTAAACACCTTGTATATAGTATGTAAGATCGATTGTACGCTGTTATGAAAGCTAAAGGGGATGCTACAAAATATTAACTACCATTTACTTCATATTTATAAGGTAATATTGTTGCATAAAATAAAATATTCTAATATTTTGAACCAATCTAAATTTTATTCTAATATTTTGATGTGTTTTAGAAAGCTGTATACCTAATTTACTGTACTGTATTTTATATTTTGTAAATGTTAAAATCTTATCTAAACATTCTAGATTTAATTTATAAGAAATTTAATTGTATTTACTTAGTATCAAGAATAAATAAATGAAAAATAATTTTTTCTTATTACTTTTTCTCAATTATTCTAATATTTTGAATATGAGAAAATTTATTTATTTTCATTGCTTGCTCTAAAAGATGTGATTCTTTTAAAATGCCCATGAAATAGCATAAAAGAGAATACACTGCATAAAAATTGAACATTCACTCCTGAACGAGTGACTATTCACTCCTACCAGGGATGAAAAACGCACTCCTTTAGCAAGAGTGAATAGTCACTCCTCCGAAAGAGTGATTTATCACCCCTGTTTAGAGTGACTATTCACTTCCCAGGAGTGAATTTGGTTTGGTTTGAAATCCACCGTAGTGGAGATTGTTGATGCCTATAGCAACAATGGCTGTCGCCACGAATGATCCTTATTTATACACAGAAATCGTAACACAATCCAGACGTAACAATTTTATTTCTCTACATTACATATATATATATATTACTTTTAAAACACAATCACAATTACATCCATGTCTTACCCAGGGACTCGAAACCGGACCCTCAGCGTGACAGCAGCCTCCGCTTACTGACCACGCTACCGGGCAACCCAGGATTGGGTATTCACTCTTTCAGAGAGTCAAAAATTCCCCTTTTGCTCAGAGTAATAAGAATAGTCAGTCTAAAGAGGTTGGGCATATTTTGACTCTGCGATAGAGTGAATACAGACTCCTATGGAGTGAATAGTCACTTCTTTTTATTTAGAGTGTAGCCTTTGAAATCTTGGGGTCTTGGGACCCAGACACTTCCAAAAAACTGGGTCCTTTTTTTTTATAATAGTTGGTCTTTCTTTTAGAAATAAGACAGATTCAAAGTATTTGATACAAAATATACCACTTTTGCATTTGCATCTTACAAGGGAAAGGTTACTCATCTGAAAGGACCCATCATAATTTTTTATGCATCCCTTCTCCAATTTTTTGCTTAAATGATGCGCAATAGGTCATATGCGGCATCACTGCTACATGTTTCTTTTTCTACATAAAAGATCAAATTTATATTAGAGATATGATTGTTGTCTTTTTTGTTGGCGCATGTGTTAAGCCTTATAATATGTGCAAGCTATGCAAGCAAGCAAACAGATCGGAGTTCGTTAAAACACTTGCGCCCTTTGAATATCCAAGGTCTATGCCCTTTGATCTGGCCCAGTCTGACCCTGAATGTGACTGGTACCAATCCATTAGTAATTGTTGTAGAGATTTAAACACACTTTAAATTGGAGTTTTATGTTACGATTTATTTTACGCATCTCCACTTCACAGTATCTTAAATAATTATTGGGGGGGGGGGGGGGCAGGGCCGTGCGAAGAGAAAACTGCGCCCGGGGCAGAGTGTCAATTTGACGCCCCCCCCCCCCCTCCTTCAAAATTGATAAAGGGCAGAAACAGAAATAAATTATATTGAATAAATATTTTGCGTTTATTTTAGAACTTTAAAAGATTTAATTTTAATTCAGAAATTCGAAACAACTAAATAACTGAAAAGAAAATTGCACTTATTTGTTAATGATATCGTGATGCTTTGCGACAGATTTTTCTTAACCTTTCTCACATATTTTGCTAGCCCTTTTAATTTTTTTTTAGTCTTTAAGCTACAGAAAATGGGTAAAAATCGCTAACAACCAGATTAGAAACAAGTGGTCCCTTAAACCAATAAGTACTAAAAAAGCAAAACAAACAAAAAACCTGCAGAACATAATGTAAAAGATAAAAATAAATTATAATTTCAGTACATTAATTAAGGAAGATAACTGAAACAATGTTTCAATTAATATAAAATAAAATATAATATCAGGCAAATACATTTACTTCCATTTTATTACTGTCTTCTATCTTTACAAGAAGAAAGTATTGGATTCATGAAAATTTTCAAATTCCGGTTTTCGACGGATATTAGGGGTCAGAGATCCCGATAAACATGCTTTTACAAAATGTCTGTCTGTCTGTGTGTGTGTGTGACACAAATTTTGTGGGCGCTCTATCTCAAGAACTAATGTACGGAATTTAATAAAAATTGGAATTCAATTAGTCCCTGATACAAATTAATGCTGATTAGTTTTTGGTGCAAATCACTCAACAGGTGGCGCTGCTATGCTGCATTATTTACGATTTCCTCAATGGCTCTATCTAAGGAACTAATGCACGGATTTTCATGAAACTTCAGATTCAGTTAGTCCTTGATATGCCTTGATGCTAATCATGTATTGGTGTAAATCGCTCAACAGGTGGCTCTGCTATGCTGCCTTATTTACGATTGCCGCAATGGCTCTATCTCAAGAATTAATGCACGGATTTTCATGAAATTTCATATTCAGTTTGTCCTAGATATAACGTGATGCTGATTACGTGTTGGTGTAAATCGCTCAACAGGTGGCGCTGCTGTGCTGCATTTTGCGCGATTCCCGCAATAGCTCTATCTCAAAAACTAATGCACGAATTTTCATCTAACTTCAGATTTAATTAGATTTTAACACAAGTTGTTGCAGATTAGGTTTTGATGTTAATCGTCCAAGAGGTGGCGCTGCTATTCTGGAATTTTCATGATTTTCCCAATAACTCTATCTCAAAAACTAATGCACGGATTTTCCTCAAACTTTCAGTTAGACTTTGACATAAATGGTTGCTTGGTGGTTTTGGAGTAACATAGGTTTTGATGTGAAACACCCAATAGACCGAAACGTTGCTAGGCTGAATTTTGCTGAATTTACACAATTTCAGAGGTGGCCATATCCTAAGAACCAATGCATGGAATTTCATATCTTTAGAATCCTCATGATGGGCATAGATTGCAGTCTAATTTTGACACTGTGATAGCGAATTTTCAAGTATTAACGTGTATGAGATAGAAGAAAGTTTTGGGATTGGTACATCCGACTTGTTTTTCTTGCATTTAGGGTAGCAAAATCGCTTATTATTTTATGTGTAAAGATTGCGACACACTGAATTTTATAGAAAGTAAATTCAGGTTGCTTAATCTCTCGACTCATAGTAGATCTTAAGTAGTTTTTTACTATTTTATTGTAACTGAAATACTTATAAATTATGACGCTGTCTCCATGTTTTTGTAATTCCATAAATTAAAATTATGGAGCAACTCAAGGATTTCTAAATGATCCATTTTATAAAAGTTCTTATCTAATGGTAGAAATAAGGTTTTCGAATTTAAAACCTCGCTTAACAATTCAAGTCTATTCAAGTCAGCAATAAAAGGCCAGGTCCAGGCAATATTAACAGATTTTCGATAACTGATTTTAGATTCGCACCAGCCAGAAACTCAAATTCTTGTTATATATTTCTCAGTTTCTTAAACCTCCAGTTCAGTTGTACGGTAAAGTGTCTCTACGTAACACGAAATCCTTCACTTTCATATAACTTTTTTATATTTCCACTTTCACCAGGAGCTTCATAGTCAAATTGTTCTGCGAATTTTACGTTTTCTGTTTTGCTCAAATAAGAACTCTACATTTACGGACATAACCAAATCTTCGCTTTCTTGTTCAAAAATTTCCTCTCTTATTGTCTGAAATGTGTTTTTTAGTGTTTCAATCAGTTTGCTGGGGATCAAAACATTGACATTTTTTTTTTTTTTCCGTGAGAATAATATTAACTTTTTCTATTTCATTTAAAATGCTAAGTCAGACTACCAAGCCGTAAATAGAGGGAAATTTCATTATTTGCTTTATTAAGCTTTTTGCTCCTGAGTAAGTTTACTCATTTTACTTCATTCCTATAAGGTCTTCCAGAGCTTTTAAAATCTGTTGCAATTGTTCGTAAACTGCAGATATAGCTTTATTTTTTCAGGACCATAGAGTATTGCAATGTTTCTTTAAATAAACTGATAAGTGAGACATAAGTATATCCCATCTTTCAGTAGAAGAGAAGAAAAAAAACAAACACATTTTATGCAGTTCCGGACATTTTTGGACATACACCAGCAGCACGAACTCAAAGTTTTGAGAATGTGCAGAACATGTAAAAAAAAATAGACGAATTTATTTACTTCGAGCTTACACAACATTATATTGGGAAGCCATATTTGCACCATATCACAACATTGAGCTCTGAAGGGTTGATATTGGTATTGTTTATGACGGCCGATTACCTACAAGTTGGATATAGTAGGCCCAGTGATGAATTCAGACACTTTTCTCCGGGAGAGATTTCTGTGGCTCCGGGAAGGGGGGGCATTATAGAGTTCCGGGGGGTAAATTGTGCTTTTTGACCATTGAAAACACAAAATCTCAAATCTTCCGGGGGGGACATCTCATTGCTCCGGGGGGAATGTTCCCCCAGGTCACCCCCTGAAATCAACACTGAGTAGGCCGGAATGGGATGGGAGTGTCCTCTGTAAGGTCTTTCTAAGGGAACCTAACCCGTATTTAGACAAGGTTCGAAGAAAACTACGGACAATTTGGAACGATTAGGCTGACGTGCGCGATTGGGTCGAACTCAGCACCTCCCGTCTACCATCTTTGAGAACAGAACCTCTTGTGCAGCTGTGAATGTCGAGATTGTCGGACATTAGCTTATCTTAAATTTCTTACGCTACTTTTTTTCCTTTTTTTTTTTTTTTTTTTTTTTTTTTTTTTTGTTGACTTGATGTAGTCAAGAAACCTTTCCTCGAATGAAAATTTTCTATTTTCGGTATCGCATAATTTGCGTCATTTGTCCTTTGTGAGGTGTACTAGATTCCTAAACTGGACTGTGTTTAAAATTCAATAACTTGCAAATGGTGACAATTATTAAAAGAAATTCTTACAGGAGAGCTGTGTAAGATATTAGAAGTATTTTTACTGCGATTCTCGGTTTTAGTTCCAAATAGCAGAGATAGGTGGCAAGCAATAAGCACTCAAAGGAGGTCTAAACTGAAATCCCCTAGCATCATGCGAAGGAAGAAGGTTAAATATATAGAATAGGCCCCTAAAAAAAGGATTGTATTGGAGAATGAGATCCACTCCATACATTTAACCTCTTCTTTCGCATCAGTGTTGGGCGATTTCGGTTTTGGCCTTGATTGAGCACCTATGGCGTTAGATGTTGTCTTTATAGTGCTTGTGTGGTTATACATTGCTGGCATAATTGTCAATTCAATATAAACATCATTGATTTTCACGAATATGGTTTAATAAAGTATACTGCTGTTACCTGAATTGACTATAAACCTGTTTAATTCTTCAACAAATCATCGATATTTATGTTGTAATGGGAAATTGTAAAACTGCAGTATAAGAATTGAAAAAGTCATTTGTAACGCGAGCAGCAAGTGGTCTGCTCCTCGGTATTGCACTATCACTCTAAAGCGTAAGCTGAGTTCCCGAGGTGGGCATCCCTGCTTGCAGCGCTATCTATAGTTGCTATTTGGAACTAAAGCCGGGAATCGAGGTGAAGAAAAAATACTGACATTTTACATTACCTTACCGCAATTTTTTTTTTTTAAATAGCTGTCACCATTTACAGGTTATTGAAGTTTAAAAACAGTCAATCCATTTTAGGGCACTCGGTATATGGAGTGCGATCGAACGAAATTGAAAAATACCTTGCTCTATTAATTTCTTCGACAATCGTTTATTTTACTTCATTGGCAAGAAGGTTCATAATTTCATCCTGAATATATTTCGCCAATTAACTTTTTCCCTTTCAATAATTTTAACTTTTGCTCTTTTCAAATTTGCTGTCGATTACGTGATTTAATTTTAAACGTCTCTCAAGTTTCTTTTAGCGAATGCATGCATTCCTGTGTTCTAGAGCATTTTTATGCTCAGGAATTTTAGGATTTAATTTCTTCCACATGAAAAACCCACAATTTGGATTGGCCAACTTTGGAGGGCGATCATGATAATTGGTGTATAATAAACAGAGAAAACAAAATATAGCGATTCCCTTAAGTTATCCAATAAGCCGCAATCACTGTTAATAATTTCTCCACTAGGTATAATTTTCTTGAACGTTAGTTTGGAAAATTGTCGTCCTTCTGCAATGGCAGATTTCATGTAATCAGCATTTTCATCCTGTGCTGGACCGGTTTTTAACAGCAAAGTAATGACCGAATGACTATAAGAATGATCCCAAAGTGGAATCAGAATAGGACACAGAAACTTTCGTATACGGTGTAAAAGGGGCCGCAGCAGGGGCGCCATTTCAGAACTTCCTTGGGGGGGGGGGGCAAAGTTTTCTTTGAGGAGAGTCGCATAGCCAAGGGTGAGGTTCGTGGGAGGGGGGGGGGATATCCTCTTCCCTTCAAAAAAGAACCGATTCAAAATTTCGTTTTAAGCAGGTTTTCATCTTAGCAGGTATACTTTCAAGATAAGCAGGTATACTTTCAGACTAAGATTTTCCGTTTAAGACAGTATTCCGTTAGAGACAGTTTGCATTTTACAAGTATATCTAAGGCTGTTAAAACCTCCTTTCTATAGTAAACCTCTGAAGAGCATAGGTACATTTA
The DNA here is from genome assembly GCA_963932465.1 of Maratus speciosus. Taxonomy (NCBI): domain Eukaryota; kingdom Metazoa; phylum Arthropoda; class Arachnida; order Araneae; family Salticidae; genus Maratus; species Maratus speciosus. Next base: position 569,624,475 of record OZ010787.1, read on the forward strand.
CTGTAATACTTGTGAAACTAAAACCTGTCAAAAAAAGAATTATTTCGGAAACAGAAAAAAATAGCGTTTCTTTGAAAAAAAACCCCATATAATTACACTTGCTAATACGCAGACCTGTCTAAAATGGAGTCCCCCCCCCCTGACCTTTCGACTTCTTCTTTGCAGGTTTTGTTGCAGGGGTGGGGAGCCATTTCAAGAAGTTCTTGGAGGGGAAGGGCTTGAAACAGCTTACGGGATTTTGCCCTCTTAACGTCTTGATTCTTCCAGGAACATTTTTTAATTTTCGCGGAAGACCGCAGTATTTTTTACTTTTTTTTTGCGGAATCAACACGCCAATCGACCTCGGGAAAAAATCTTAAATTCTGCTTGAAAAAATAGTCAATTTGGCAAATTAGTCGCGGAAAAAATATTACTTCCTAAAAGGACCGTGAAAAAATACTGCAAAGATCGTGCAAACAAACAGCGATTATTGCCAATCGGTTGCGGGAGAAAAAAAATACAGATTTCAACATTCGGCCGAAAAAAAAAATCAAATTTGCTCATCAGTCGTTGAATTGTGAATTTCGAATATCTATTAAGGAAAAAACGAGAATTTTGTCAAAGGTTTCGGATAAAAATCACGAATTTAGCCAAAGAATAGTGCAAAAAATTTAAAAATTTCGTCAAACGATCGCGCAAAGCAATCGCAAATTTTGTCAGTCGGCTGCGAGAAAAAAAACGAATTTCAACAAATGATCGTAGAAAATAATCGCGAATTTCGTCAAAATATCTCGGATAGAAATAGCGAATTTCGTTAACCGTCGCAAAAAATATCGTGAATTTTGACAATTGTGAATTTCGTGAATCGATCACGGAAAAAATCGCGAATTTCGTCAAATCGTCGGGGGGAAAAATCGTGAAATTCAATCGGTCACGAGATAATGAGCACATAAACGTAGTCAACACGTCAAGAAGTTTGCAAATTTTGTAATTCATAGGGATATGAAATTTTCACCAATGTTTTTCTGTGAGTAAAAAAATTCCTTAATCATTTTCTGCATTCTTTTTCAGACTATAATCTAAATTCCTACAATTCAGAAATTTGCAAAACATTTGGTATCAGGTAGAGTCTGCATTAAAGATGAGTTCATGCTCTTTTTTCAGAGACCGGGCCCGCCCAGCACGACGATTTTTAATCCGAGGCCGCCCGAGCCCGAAACATTTTGTGTATCAGAGCCCGATACCGAAAATATGCAATAGTAAAAAATTGCATAATATTTTTAAAAAATGTTTCAAATCTAACTATCATTTGTAAACTACTTTTTACATAGAAGTGACTGTTAATGGAAAATTTAAATTTAATATTATCTATCAAAAGAAAAGTTTGGTATCAAATAAAAATGTACTTCATACTTAAAAGGATTTTCATATTTTTTTTCTTTTAATAAGAAAATCTGATGGGCATGTTAATGAAGTGTGTTTCATGAATAAATGCATGAAATTTGTAGAAATTACTATTTATCTAGCGAATAATGGAACAAATTTTATCAATTTTCTAAAAAAAGATTCACATTTTTAACTATAACCAATTCCTTCCTCATAACAATATTTCGAGATTGGCGTGACCCTGAAAATAATCTTAAATTAAAAATTTTAATGTCCCGGTGCTTTTACAGGAAAAGAATCAAACACTGCTCGATTGCTTTCTATCGGAATAATATGGTAATTAAATTTACTTACGACTGAAAGTGATTTCGTTAATTGCAGTGTACAGCTTCAGCATCAGCAGAGTTCATAATAGATATAATAATCACTAAAGTTATTTCCATATGAAGAGCGATTACGACTTGTGTACGTTATGTACAATAGAAATCTAAATTATTCGCAAACCACAAACTATAAACAGAAGAAAATATTCTCTTTGTGTTAGATCTCTAAATAATAATAATAATAAAAATAAATCCAATTGCAAAATAACCTCTGCCACAAACGGAAATCGAACTAAAAACAAATTAATTATTCCCGCGTCTTTCGTGGCGCCTTATCATACGACCGTCGTCGGCAATGCCAAACATAAATCTGTATATATGACTAATCATTTTCTTTAAAATAGCATTCTATTCTAATAACTAAAATAGAAAAACACAATTTCTGTTTCCCCTTCATTCTAATCAAAAAAGTAATACAATGGTTTGAAAAGGAATAAGTAATTTTTAAGGGAAAAAAAAAGTTCTTTTAATTTGTTCTATTCATGGATAAATAAAATTTTCAGGTTTCAGAAAGAATGAGTCCGAGCCCGAGTCGGGCCCGGGCGCTGAGCCCGTCTCATCTCTAGTCTGCATTGTGTCGCGCAACCAGATTTTTTCCAAAACCGACACTACCCTAGACACACATCGAGGTGGGTTGACGTTTCTTTTTTTTCGCTTCGGGTCAGGTTGACAGTTGCATCGGGTCGGGTAACCTGATTTTACCCGAACTCGAATTGCGGATCAAGTCAGGTTTATGCTATTTTTTTCGCTAGGTGTAAGGTTAACTTTAAGCGTTTTTGGTTATGCTTTGTCTCTCTTTCGATGAACCGATTTTCCAAAAGGAAGATCTGAATATTTTTAAAATGAAAAAGCTATATATCGGAGTATTAATGGGTTCATATGTGTTCATTTTTGTATATAAGATATAAAATTGTAGACTACTTTTCTATAAATGTAATTAAACATAGATTCATTTTCTTTCACTTTTAGTTGGGGAATGAATATTTCGGGTTTATTTTGCAGTTTGTCAGGCTAGAGTTGTGTTTCGCGTTAACGACTTTTGTCAGGCTCGGATAGGGTAGAACCCGATCCGTGCAGAACTCTAGTATTCTAGATAAAAAAAATAAAGATAAAAAAATTAATCATTAATGATGACCTGCATAGAAGTAAATGATAGAAGTTTCTAAACAATGTCTCGTAAATAATCTGTCTTTTGCTTCTTCGCAAAAAGAGTGTTTCTGAAGAAGATGGGAAAAACTTTCAGATGTGATAATAGACATCAAGACAGACCATTTTTGCCGAAGAAACCAGTATCGCAATCCGCTTAATCAGTCAAATTCAAAAATACAGTGTATCTCATCTCACTTCAGGTCAAACTTAGATTTTCATTTTAACAATAATGAAGATATCGTAACTATATTTTCAAAAGAGTTACTTTAATTTCTGTTACATATGATATCATGAGAAGTGCCGGAAATTGGGTGTGTGTGTGTAAATTTTACTTGTAAAAAGGTCTTGTTTATCAAAATGGAAGTATCTGTGTTAAGTATTTTGAAAAATTGTTTTAAAATTTAATTTTTTAATATCTTTAAACTTTGAATTCGTCCAAACGAATAATCGGTATTCGGTCTAACAGTCAGTATTCGGCTACCCGAATATTCGATATTCGGTTTACCTGTAGGCCGAATATTCGGTATTCGACCAAAATCACTATTCGATGCATCCTTTATGACAGATAAATTTTCTGAAATATCAAATTCCTTGGGGGGGGCGTGGCCCCCCCAGCCCCCCTCAAATGGCGCCCCTGGGCCGCAGAGTGCAAAAGTTTAAGAAACACTGCAATAAAATATCACAAAAGCATATTATAAAATCATTAGATCCAAAGAGCTCAATGAACAGTAAATGTGAACGACGCAATAACTTGGAAATGCAAAATGTACATACTTCCACTGGGAAAAAAATTCCCGCTATGTAAATACATACATTTAGTTTTACAAAAAAAAAATAGAATATCGAAGAGTGAAAAAAAATTCCAATGAAAATGATCGACGACAATAAAAAAAAAAGAAAATTGGTAGTACAAATTTGGCGCCCCCTAAATTTCCGCGCCCGGGGCGACCGCCCCCTTCGCCCCCCCTTTCGCACGGTGCTGGGGGGGGGGGGGCTATGGATCCTGTCGATTACAAATTAAAGAAAATTGATCGTATAGATTTAAGGGGCTCTCTGGGACAGGTTGGAAGGAATTTAGAGTATAAAATCTAAGTTTCGTAAATAATTATAATTAAAAGATAATTAACATGAATATACATACAGTAAACTTCCGATTAACCGCCACTCGATTAGCCGCCGTCCCCCTTTCCTCATTTTTTTAAAAATCAGAAACGAACTACAAAAATTCAAATGCACATAAACCCGAGTGAGCTATTTTGAGTAAAACACGACTGAAAAGTCTGACGTGAGAAACAGCAGATAGAAAGTATTTTTGCGGATGAAATCACAGACTGTCTTAATTGTGACAAGAACGATATTGGTTATGAAGAGTTAACGGATAACGAAATAATTCAAAAATTTTTAAATCAGAGAAATCTGAAGCGAACGAATGTGATGATTCTGCGAATGATCATACAGGACTCAGTCATACTCTCTAAATGCATTAATTGTTTTGAGATGCAACAGGAAGCACATACAATTCAAGTACTTTTATTACGTAGACTTTGTAATCTTGCTGTAGTAAAAGCACAAGCAAAACGCAAACATAAAAATACAATGGATTAGTTTGTATAAAAACAGATACTACATATTTATTCAGTAAAATTCTAAATTTGTTTTATAGATAGTTTTCCTATTATCAGTTATGCTTTTTATAAACGACAGTACACAACAAAAAAATCTTTTAATTATTCTTATTTGTATAGAAATGTAATTTTAGTAACAGTCTTATACTGCCGTTCGATTTTCCGTCTATTTCGATTGTCCGCCACACCATCTGTCTCGTGAGTGATGGATAATCGGAAGTTTACTGTATATATATATATATACAATAAATAAAAACATTAAACAATTAATTTTTGATGCTTTAAATCATAGTTTTCCTAAGAAATTCATATATTCCTTAATCTACAATTAATTTATGATCTATACAATGTATTGTTGGGTGATTTATTGTATGTTACTATTCACATTTTGCGTATATAAAAAATATATAAAAAAATTACAAAAAACTAAAAATAAACAAAAAAAATAAAAAATACAAAATATATATAAAAAATTAAATAGGATGGCTGGGTGGGTAGATGTTAAATTAAGGAGGAGGGCGGAGTTGTCTGGATAATTTATATGCAAATGTTGATTTTATATATATAATATTTTTTAAAAAATGTAGGAATGTTACGTTGATTATTCATGGTTCTACTATCAGTTTTGGTTCAAGTGAGGTCGCGGTCCTGTGTACCGTATAACATTCTTTAAATTAAATCTAGTTAATATGCATCAATTTAATTTACTATTATAGATTTACTTCAATTAACTTTGTAATGATATACGATTACACAGTTTATGATATATGTATTTATAGTTTATAGAGATGTTCTATTATGTTGGTATATTACCCTCCCCCCCCCAAATTAGTAATGATACATTAATTTTATTAAGTGATTAATATAAACAAACTTTTATGTTATTTATAAATTCACTTATTTGGTATTATTATTAATTCACTTAATTTTAAATACACATTATAGTATAATGTTAATTGATTATTATCAATATTCTGATGCACTGTTTTAGAATGATATATTTATGCAATCTCAGTGACATTTTAGGTAAAATATTTACAATATAAAAATAAAATAAAATAAATAATTGCATTTTCTACTGTTATTTATGGTATAATGTAAATGAGGAATGCACTCAACATTATTTCATCTAATTTTAGTCTTGTAATTTATAATATATTGATTATTTAATTTAATTCTTATAATTCAGCTAGATGGCAGAATTAAATAATTTATTATGTTCTAATATTATAAGTTTGCTATGGACTCTTTTTTTCTCTTTTATTAGTTATTATCTCTTAATTATTAATTGTTTAATTTTAAACTCTGTATAACAATCTTTAAATTAATTTAATTTGCATCATTTTAATTTACTCTTTTGATTTATTTCATTTACATTATGTCTTGTAATGGTAATACGCTGTCACAGTTTATGATACATGTATTTATAGCTTGTAGCAATGTTGTATTTTATTGGTATATCACCATCCCCCCCCCCATATTTGTATTGATACATTAATATTTATTAAGTGATTATTATAAACAATTTTTATATTATTAATAAAGTTACTTATTCGAAATTATTGTTTTACTTAAATTTAAATGTAAAAAATAAAAAAATTATTTTAATTTTAACCATTTTTCGCACATTATATAAAGATATTAATTGATAATTGTCAATATTATGTTGCACATTTTTAGAATAATATTTATCTGCAGTCTATGTTCTAATAGTGTAAGTTTGCTATGGACTCTTTTTTTCTCTTTTATTAGTTATTATCTCTTAATTATTAATTATTTAATTTTAAACTCTGTATAACAATCTTTAAATTAATTTAATTTGCATCATTTTAATTTACTCTTTTGATTTATTTCATTTACATTATGCCTTGTAATGGTAATACACTGTCACAGTTTATGATACATGTATTTATAGCTTGCAGCAATGTTGTATTTTATTGGTATATCACTCCTCCCCCGTATTTGTATTGATACATTAATATTTATTAAGTGATTATTATAAACAATTTTTAGATTATTAATAAAGTTACTTATTCGAAATTACACATGACAAAAAAAAATTTTTTTTTAATGGTCTGACATGTTTTAATGAATTTAAGATATTTCAACCTCCAGGAACCCAAATATGGCATCCGTTTCCGTACATCAGGTAAGGTTTTGCTGTGAAGTTGAATTGAAAAAAACAAATATATACTACAGAAGTGTAATTAACTGAACCGAAAAAAATGTACGTATGTTAACAGAAAACATGTTTAGTTAATTACATAGTTAATTAACAACTAATAGACAGGAAAACATTCGGTTAGTTCACTGTTTCGTCATTGTGCAACACTTATGGTAGGAATTTCCTCTTCGTTGAGGTCCGAGCATGGACGGCAGCAAGAATGTCTCTATGGAGATTCCAACAGTAATCTGCCATCATTACTGCATCCCAGCGACCTTGGTATCTGTTCTCCATCTCTTTGATCTCCTGATGAAAATGCTCTCCCTGTTCATCACTCATGGAGCCCAGGTTGTTAGGAAAGCGATCCAAATGCGAGAATAGGTAATGCATTTTGATGCTCATGTTACATAAGAGGTTTCTGAATGCTGTTATCATATTGTTCACCAGTTCAACGTAGTTAGTGGCCTTCGTGTTGCCGAGAAAGTTTTTCACGACTAGAACAAAAGCCTTCCATGCTTCCAGTTCCACTTCACTCATATGTGTTTTGAATTGCGTATCTCTCATTAGCTGACGGATCTGTGGACCATCAAAGATGCCAGCTTTCAGCTTCTCAATGCTCAATTTGGGAAAAACCTGGCACAAGTACATGAAGCAGTCACCATTTTTGTCGAGAGCTTTGGTGAATTGCTTCATCAACCCCAGCTTAATGTGCAATGGAGGAAATATGATCTTCTCTCTGTTCACAAGAGGAGTGTTGATGATGTTCGCTCTGCAGGGCACCAGGTCCTCCCTAAGAGGCCAGTCCTTGATTGTGTAATGATGAGCCCTGTCCCGACTGTCCCACATGCAGATGAAACAGGTGTACTTTGTAAACCCTGATTGTTGTCCCAACAAGATGTTCACCCTTTTCAAATCCACACAAATGTACCACTGATGGTCATCATAATGAATTTTCTCCAGAGCATACTTCACTGATTCATACTTCTCCTTCAATGTAGTTGAGTGAGCTAGTGGTACAGAGGCAAACTGGTGCCATTGTGTAGCAAAACACATTTTAGTGAGCGCTTACTGCTGTCGATAAACAGCCGCCAATGTTCGAGGTCATATTTTGCCACTCTCAGCGTGCACAGCAGCCGTGCGATATCATTACAGTACACCAGGTCAAGCTCTTCACAGAAATATTCTAGGAAGTCTTGATGTCTGTTGCGGTAGAAGGTAATGCGAACACTCTCAGTGAGACAGTTTTTTCTCCTTTAATCTGGATGCCAATAGTTCGGCAGATGACTTGGAGAAGTTAAGATCACGAACGAGATCATTTAGCTCCATTTGTGTGAACGGAACTGGAGTACTACATTCTGGAACCACATAGTCGTCGTCATCAGCAGCAACCCTGATAGGGGAGGATGATTCTTCGTCAATGTCCAGTTCTTTATTCAGGAGGAGGGGAACAGGAATGGCTTCAGAATGGGCTACAGGACGACGTGCTGACTGCAGATCTGGATATACCAGGCTACTCCGGTTGTTTCTGTTTATACCAGTCAGATCTACAGCGCAGAAGTAACAATCTGTGACATGGTTGGTAGGCTCCCTCCAGACAATAGGAATTCCAAATTTCAGAGCCGTCTTCTGGCCTTTGGTCCACGCACGAAGATACTCGGTGCATTTCTTGCATACTATATGCCCAACCTTTATCTTGGTCACCTAGTGCCATTTGGAAGTAAGCGAGGTAGGTGCGTTTTATAAAACTGGTGATTGGCTTCCTGTTTGGTACAAGGGTGTATTCACCACAGATATAGCAAAATACATCCGGCTTATTCCTACATGATCTGTTTGAAGACGCCATTTACTTCACATAGATCCTGTAATGAAAGAAAATCTATCATCAGTAATCCAGGGCAACGAAATACGACTTCTTGTGATAATTGTCAATATTATGTTGCACATTTTTAGAATAATATTTATCTGCAGTCTTAATGACATATTTGGTTTAAAATACATTTTATCTACAGTTATATTCAGTTTTCTGTACTAGATGGCAGCACTATACACTATTTTAGTCATGTACTTAATTATATATTGTCTTTCTTAAATATAATTTCTTATATTTCCAGCAAGATGGTAGCATTAAATAATTATTTATTTTATTCTATTATTATTAGGTTCCCTTGGACTCTTAAATTACACTTATAATGATTATTATCTATTAATTATTAATTGTTTAATTTTAAACACTTCTTGTAATTTATAACAGGATCATTATTATAGTATGTAGTAATTATTATTATATGGACTATCTGTTGCGGTACACATTATATTAAAATGTTATTTGATAATTATCAATATTAAGTTGCATATTATGGAATGATATTTATTTGCAGTCTTAATGACATATTTGGTTTTAAATACATTTAATCTAATGTTATATTTGGTTGGATCCTAGTTGGATCCTTTTGGTTATCCTAGATGGCAGCACTAAACACTATTTTAGTCTGTTACTTTATCATTTATTATCTTTCTTAAACATAACTTCTTATAATTTCCGTAAGTTGGCAGCTTTAAATAATTATTTATTTTGTTCTAATATTATTTGGTTGCCTTGGACTCTTAAATTAAACTTATATTTGTTATTATCTATTAATTATTAATAGTTTAATTTTAAACAACTTCTTGTAATTTATTACAGGATCATTATTATCGATTGTAATAATAATTATTATATGGACTATCTGTTGCGACAACCGTGGCATTAGCTTTTAACTGTGTCAGTTTTTAAGCAGGATTTTAAGACAAAGTATGTATTCTGTTTGTGTCAATGTTAATATGTCTTTGCTGTCCTCGTACTGGGTTTGTCTATGATTTAATTTGTTTCATTTTTTAATTTTTTTCATAGTTGTGGATATCACATTGTTTAATATTTTACATGGTTGTTTAATAATCTCTGGTGATTAGTCGATTGGGTACATAATGGAATTCAATATTTGCTTATTGCTTAATTCCGTTACAGAAATCGACTATGTTTTTTGCTTATAAATGTATTTTATGTACCCGTGATCAAGTGAAATACCTTATAAGCTTCCGGCTTCATTCATCCATTTTATCTTTTGCATGTTTATGTTACGGCTTTTTCTGGTTCAACATTATTTAGCTGGATTTATTATCTATTGTCTTTAATCGGACTTTATCAATAATTGGGTTGTTTTTTTCATATGTTTCATATAGATTTATTGCCAGCAATATGCTAGTGAATTAGTTGCATTTAATAAAATTCTGTATTACTAGTTACATGTTCCTTCTTTATTCTGTAAAATGTCTGTGTTATGAATATTTGCTAAATTATAAATTTAATTTCAATTATTGGAAATCGATGACGATTTGTTATATATTATGGTTTTATATATATGTATATATATATTATATATATATATATATATATATATATATATATATAGCGTGTGATTAACTCGAAGTAAACCTGTGGTCTGTCTGAGAGAATCGATTAATTATCCATACTTGGACATGAAGTCCTAAAAATAAGTAATATGTAATACCAGAAAGAAAAATTAATAACGCAATAATTAAAAATAACATAGAAATTTATCTACATGAAAGCTATTTACACTTAAGTATAAAATGTAATAACAGGTGATACAAATTCCTATCGAAATAGCCATCATTATTTAGATTTTTCTTTTACTAAAAAAAAAAAAGGATTTAATTATCTGACATTTCAAAATCATAATAAAAAAACTCATTAGCCTTATTATTCTATAGCATTCACAAATAATTGTCATTATTATTAATCATACATAAAATGATTATTCACTTCCTACATCTACGTAGTGTATCAGGAATGATCGTTCAGATTTGGTGGGGAGGTAAAAAATAGCAAAAGAAGACAATGTCACACAGGAAAGTATGGGCTCAAACGAACGCACGACGTTGTAGAGGACGCTATGTATCCACAATTTCTGCTCATGCGCAAAGCTCTCTGACAAGTCCAGTTGGTCGTCATTCGGCAAGGTTACTTTGCAGAAGTAACATGAGTCATTATATGTTATATAAATATGCAGATATGCATCTAATTTACAGTGCGATAGGGGAAAGTGGTAGGAGAGCTACGCAAATGTACGCAGAACACTGTAAGACAGCTTCCTCCATTGGAACTCCCCGTGCCGATCGGTTGCCTCCTCCATCATAAAAGGTACTGATAACCGATCCAGTTTCGAACAGATTTTTATGAACACGTACAAACATTTGATCCTGAGACTCGCGTTAGTTTAATTATGGCCCCCTTTTATATCATGCAGTAAGTATGAATTTATAAATGTTAGTATGCTAGTTTATGTAGTACATGCATCAATACTAAGAACAAAAGCTGGTTGAAGTTGATCTAAATCTCCAACGTAGTTTCAAAAGGCTTAAACTCCTTATGCACTTAAGCTCACCATTATTGGATCAGATTTTTTTTAGCCCATTTCGGATTACTAATTTATCTTAAAAATCACTGTCTTATTGATCCACTAACAAAATTAACTAGTAAAGGTCAGTCTATCAAGGGTAAATTTACATCAATCAAAAGTATCTATAAGGATTTACATGTTCATAAATTTTAAACCCATTCCCTAACCTTTCATACCGTTGCCCTTTTAATGGTAAAATTACTCATAATACTTACCATTTCATTGAGTGGCCGCCCCTCCGGGTGGTTCCGACCCGACCCCTTGAGTGGGGGAGGTGACCGGAAGCTCGGCAGAGTTCGTTGTGTACGAATGCGAGGGGGCCGGATGGGGACGATTCGCCGCCACCTCGAGAGGCTCATCTCCGACAGGCGTTGAGCACGGTGGCCACGGTTAACGGACGTTGTGCATGGGTGTGTTGCCCTTTTGACTCGACGCACCCCCGGCAGCCGGGTTCTCTGGCCAAGCCGGATAGCGACGCTCCATAGGTCGATCCCGGTGCCGGTCTAAGGGCCGGACGGTGTCGCCTGGCAAAGACTAGCTAAGGCGATAGGACCCCATCCACCAATTGACTAAGAGGGAGTCTGAAGTATGAGTGAGGGCTTTGTAGTGGAAAGTCCTCGGTGCTCGCTAGTGACGACGGGGCTCGCGGGAACGCCATGCAGGGACTCCCGGAGCAACCGAAGGGCGAGGGTTTCGGACAGCGCCCAGGTTACTTTATGACTTGGGTGGCTCATCCCTCCGAGGACCTCAGCTGGAGCAGTTCGGAGCCGATCCTAAGGGTGGTAGGGTTTGGCGGTGCCCCCGTTGACCAAGGAGCGGTCGCGTGGGGAGGCCAGTATGGTTCTGGTTGCTCCATGTCGTGCCGTGACCCATGGGAGGGGGTCGGCCGGCAGGTCCACCATCGAACACTATTCCCGCAGGGAAACGGGCCGGAGGCTCACCGGTAACGCGGCGGCTCATCGTGCCTCAGGTGAACTCTTGGTCCGATCCAGGTCCTCCGTGTCTATGCGGTACCGGAGTTTTCCTCGCCTGGTGATGAGGACCTAGAGGTGTCTCCACCTAACTTTCGAACGCACTAACAAAGGTAGCGGTCGGTCACTGCATGGGGTCAGGGGCCTTCGGGCCTGGGTACCCTCGACGGCCGTGAGGTAAGGTAGTGGCGGGCGGGCTTCTGTCGGCCTCCACTGGCTTCTCTGTCTTAGGATGGGGTCGAGTCGGTGGGGGCTGGCGGTACTCCGTTCCGTCCAACCCCCTAGCGAGGCGGAGTCTATTCCGTCTAGGTGGAGCTTTCCGTGCCCGCCTGGGGTCGCTAACGGCACCTAGTCTGGGCCAACTGGTTCCCGGCGTGATCCACGAGGGGTTCCGTCGGTTGAGCCGGGTGGTTTGGGCGAAAAGCCAGGAGCTGGGTCGCTTTACGGCCGGAGGGACTTTCCCCGTCCTCCCTGGTTTTCAAGTTAGGGCTCTTCAATAACTTTCCTATCGGCTGGCCCACAAAAATGTCTCTGCCGGAAAATGGTATCTGATCTTGGAGGCCTTCCGTAAATTAATTCGGGTCGGGAAGCCTCGGTTCAGTCCGTGGGCCCAGCGTCTTTATAGGCGTCTGGTTCCTGCGATGGCTTGCGGGGTCTACCGGCTCGAGTAACCAAGTTTAGGGACCACTTGGTTTTTCTAGCTGGGTGGTGAGACTATCGTAGCCATTGTTCACCAACTTGGGAATAGCCGGCGTGACGTGCGCTGGGCAGTGCGTCGGCCTGACCGGAGTTTGCGTGGGGTTCTGCTCTGTTGGGGCTTGTCTGGCGGCGACCTTCGGGACGCGCCGCGGGGCTCGTCTCACGGGTGGTTCCCTGCGTAGACAGATGAGCCTGCAAGGTCCTGGGACCGGAAGATGGACCCCCATCTTACCATTTCATTGAGATCTCCGAACCAGACCCGCGGCAAGGGTGATGATAGTGGTGTGTCGGCACCAGGCACCAAGCCAGGTAGGAGATTTCAGTTATCACTACTGATGCATGGATGATTGGTAGAAAATCGAAAAAAATTGTTCTCACCAGGCGCCGAATAGAGTTGCCTCGGTGTTGCTCTGAACTACCTGTATTTATAAAGTCTAGAAGACTCCACCCTGCACAACTCATTGCAGCTAAACGAGAGTTCTAGTTTATGTTAGAGCAAAGAATTTGTTGACCATCTATGCCTAATTGGGCATCCATTTGTTTTTCACCTTGTTCGTAAGAGTTCAGGTGACTGACGTTCCATCGGGGATTATAGTGCACTTAATAAGATAACACGGCCTGATAACTACCCTATCATACATATACAAGATTTTACTCATAATTTGCTAAATTTGTCTCATTTTGCTAAAATATTCTCATAAGTTGATATTCTCAGAACTTTTCTTCATAATCCTGTATATCCTAGTGACATTCCTCAAACAGCCATTTCTACCCCATTTGGTTTATTCGAAATTTTTTATGCCATTCGGATGTCCAATGCTGCCCCAACATTTCAAAAGCACCTACATAAAGTTCTTTATTATCTTGAATTCAGCTTTCCATACTTGGTTGACATTTTAAACGCCAGAAAATTACAAGCTGAACACGAGTTGTATATATATCAAGTATTAAGTCGCCTTGATAAACACCATTTCACCCTTAATCCATCTAATGTGTATTTTTATTAGACAAAAAGCAGTTCTTCGGAGACCTTGTGTAATCCCTTCGTGACAAATTCAAGGCACTCGTAGACTTTCCTCAACAACAGGCAGTGAAATAACTCCAAAAGTTCTGAGGTGCTTGAAATTTTTTCAGACATTTTCTTCGTGACATGGATTCTACTCAAATGCCATTAATTGACTTGCTGAAAAATTACTCGAAAATTATAAATGTCAAATTTTATGGACTGAAACTACCATAATTGCTTTTACAAAATTCAAAGAAAAGCTCTCTCAAGCCGAAATGCCGTGCCATCCAGATTCAACTACTACCTTAGTATTGCATGTTGATGCATCCGATACATCAACTGGTACAGCATAGATCAGTTTAAGCGGCGTGATCAAAATATTTCTGTTTATATTAAACCAATCAAAATTGTCAATTTGTCAGCTTGTCAGTATTATCACCCAACCAATGGACATCGACCAAAGTCGATGGGCAATGGTTTTTGCTAAGGTGTGACGTCAGTTGAAACTTAACTATAACTCTGTCTCTATCCACTTGCATTTCCCCCCAAGAAACGTTCTCCTGCATATCAAAGCTATTCAGCTTATGATAGAGAGCTGTTACCCATTTATGGGCAATTAAGTACTTTAGGTACATAGTTGAAGCTAGGTCATTTTACACCGACCACAAACCTCTCTGTTTTGCATTTGCTCAGAAACCTGAGAAGCGTACTCCTTGACGTTTTCATCACCTCGACTACATGTGTCAGTTATCGACAGATATTCGGCATGTCAATATAATAACTCTGTATTTCAGTTTTAAAACGATGGCTGAAATACAACAGTATGACATGAAATTTGGGACCAGTTTCAAAATCATTCCTCATCCAGTTTAGTACTTAAGACGCTTCTGGTAGAAAGTGGTTCTCCATCTAAATTATACTGTGATGTCTCAACTGACAAAATCAGACCATTCATATATCGAGTGATGCGTCGCCAGATTTTTGATAGCTTCCGTGCACCTTTTTATCCTGGTGTCAAGCCAACCATACAACAAATAAAATAATGTTTCTGTTGACCTTCTATGCGATCTGACAATGCCCAAAGCACTCGTTCCAGCATTTCATGCCAAGTGAGCGAGATCCATAGGCACGCTTCCAGTCGTCCAGGACAATTTTCCCTGCCAATCTCTCGCTTTGAGCATACTCATACTGGACATGGTCTCGCCTCCATCTCAATCGAAAGGCTGCCAATATCTTTTAACATTAGTCAATCAATATATCTACATGTTAACTAGAGGTGATTCCGATAGAAGGTATAATATCTAGCACTGTTGCTTTCAAGTTCTATTATGAGTAGATATATAGATTTGGTGTATTGTTCCGGATCACTACAGACCGTGGACGCCAATTTGACTCTAAGCTGTTGCAAAGTTCGTCAACAATATTGGCAACCATCATATACGCACAACACCACACCATATTGCATCAAATGGACTTGCTGAACGTTCTCACAGACGTCGTAAGACTGCTATTCGATGCTTTGTCACAGAACGCTGGGTTGAGATATTACCCTCTATTATCTGCGGGCATCGCTTATCCATCAAAGAAGACCTCTCAGCTAGTGTTGCCGAACTAATGTATTACTGTAACAAGTGGGTAAGTGCGATCACAGATCGCACAGAGGGTTTTGTTTAATATTCCTTTCAAAACACTTTATTCTTTAATTAATAAAGCCAAATTGATATAATTTATAATTATTAAATCCTTAAAAACCGCACATAAAAAGGTAAAAAACGCTAAGGTTAAAAAAAAATTGCCCCCCCCCCCCCGACGAAATTTCTCGTGCCATTCATTTGAAAACTTTTTTATTATGTGTTATAAACTATCTTAAAGTTTCAAATAGATCGCCGTGTTAGATTTCCTAATTTAAATAAAATCACGTTCTTTTAATTCCACATTCCACCACCAGGGAGTGCACTTTATTCTTAACAAAACTGTATCTGAACGAAACTCCTTTCTACAACTTATCCATAGATACATTAGTCGGGTGGGGGGCGGTCATAAACACCAATTTAATATATTTGCTGAAATTACTATTCTAAAACAGTGGTATCGACACATGATTTTTTTTTATATTGAACAAGTAGCACTTATCTCAGGACTCCGTCAAAAAAACGCACATAAAACGGTAAAAAACGCTAAGGTTTAAAAAAAAATTAACGCCCCCTCCCCCCTTCCCGAAATTTCTCGCGCCATTATTTTTAAACTTTTTATTATGTGTTATAAACTATCTTAAAATTTCAAACAGATCGCGTTGTTAGATTTCATAATTTGAATAAAATCACGGTCTGTTAGTTTCACATTTCACCACAAAGGAGCGCTCTCAATTCTTAACAAAAGTGTATCTGGACGAAACTCCTTTCTACAACTTATCCGTAAATACATTAGTCGAGGTGTTGGCGGTCTTAAACACCAATTTAAGATATTTGCTAAATTGTTATTCTAAAATAGTGGTATCAACACTTATGAAATTTTTTATATTGAATAAGTAATATTTATCGCATCACGCTGGGGCAAATCGGGGGATTGGACACCTCAAATGCATAATATCATTAAGCGGTCACAGACCTTTCCAACGATATATCGCTTGACGAGTATCGTCAAAATTTAAAAAAGTGCCTCCTATTGGGGGAGCAAAGGGGGGATGAAAACCAGAGATGCATAACATGATTAAGCGGTCACAGACCTTTCTTACGATATATCACATGATAGGTAACTGCAAAATATAGAACAGTGGCCACCTTGGGGGGGGGGGGGGCAAAGTGGGGGGATGGACATTTATCGAAAAAATGGAGATTGACATTCGATCGGCAGGGAAAAGTTAGCTTCCCTGGAGCCTTCTCAGTGATATTTCTCCCGGCTATGGCTCAATTAGGGGCAAAGTTATGACCCAAAGAAGAAGCAGCCCCAAACGTTGGGGGGCCCCTGCGGGTTGAGGGTGCCTCGTAACATTATTTTTTTGAAATATGTTAACAGGAAATTTATTTACCTTTAAAAAAAAGGTGTATGCTGGGGGATGCAAACCAGTATTTCATACTTATCGAAAAATATTTAAAAGGGGCCCTACCCGGGCCCCTAATAGAGTTAGAGGAACTCGAAAGACGAACAAATAATCATTGGGAAAAGTTTGCTTGGGCGCTCTTGGGCTGATTTTGGCACGAGATCTAAGCTTTGCGATCAATAGTAACCGAGATATTTAAGGAAATGTGAAAAAAAGATAGGATTTCTTTGCAGAAGAGAAAAATAATTTTAAGTTTTAAAGTGCTAAGCCGGCCCAAAAGGGTTACAATGAAAACAGCTATGATAGTACAAGACCCCTTAAGACCCAAGATCGTTGGAATTACTTTCAAATTTTCATATTTAAAAGAACTGGTTCCATTATAAGTCTTTACAAATCAAGATTTCCCATAGTGCAACAGAAATCTGCAGAAGCATTTTATAGAAATAAAATCAATTAGTTAAATAATAATTAATATCTCAGCTTGTAATTAAGATAGAAGATTGAAATTGACATTGATGAAATCAGTGAAAAATTTTACGTCCGGATGTAAAAAAAATTAATCAAAAAGGTTTAATAATTTAAGTTTAAAATTCGTTTTAAAAAATCCTAGTATGAAAAACCACGTGATCTGCTTAAATTGCTCGGGTGCCAATACGTCTGCCGATAATGATGACACATGTTTTTAATCTGTGGAAGAGATCGTTTTTTACAATATGATGAAATATCCATGCCTTTGTTGAATTATGAATGTCTTTCCGATCTTATAATCAGGGGTTTTTAATTAATAACGTCCGTAAAATTTTATGATTTGTCGTTTGATGTGAGGTGTTCAGCTATAAGTATGCAAACATATATAGTTTCTGAGAACGGGCTCTGTGACAGACGGACAGACAGATAGACAGAGGAGTGAGACAAATAGGGTTTCGTCAGATGAACGAAACCCTAAAAATAGACAAATTTTACATAATCTGCGAAAATATAATGTAACTATGTACGAAAATATACAATAACCCCTTCCGAGTTGCCGACGGTTCCAAAAAGCGTTCTTTATCTTTAAAAACCTCAGAATCCAATATAGTTTCGAGATTTAAAGAAGCATATGAGGACGTGAGTCTCAAAACTCGCCTTATCCAAAATCATAAAATCGAGTTTTCTCTATCAATCTATTCTATTGGTGAACCTGCATCAAAAAAACACTGCAATCTGCAAAAAACTAGTTTTATTGTGTATTTCTGGCATTGTAAAATCTTGGTTTACAATAAAAACCAATGGACGCAGTCGGAGGTTTTTCGCCATTTCCCCAAATTTGATTTTCAGGATAAGGCGAGTTTTAAAACTCATGTCCTCATATATAAAAACAAGGTTTTTTTCTGCCACGGATTTTCGGAAACGTTTCCGAGTGGTTTATATAGTGTATTAAACTGTTTTTTCAACTCGGAATATGTCTTTTTATACTATCAATTCAAAATTAAACATTTTCAGTTACATAACTGAATTTATACATGCAAGAGTAACAAAATAATTTTAATGTTGCTACTTTATCACGTTTGTTTATAAAACTAAAACATGTTTGTTGGACATGAAGATGTTTACTTGAGAACTGATAGCAACTAAAATACCTGTATTCTAGGCTTAAAAAACTGATTAACCTTTAACTGATGTCACAGAAATTGTCACATAACTAGTGTGAAGCGGTCTGTAAGACCGCTCCATCGAAAGATGAATAAAAGCCGCGATTAACTCATAGGATGTTGTTCTTGTACTAAACTTTTTGTACAGGAGTGTTATAATTAATATTCACCTATTCAAAAGTCTCTGGTGTTAGTACTAATGTTCCAAACGAAACAAAATTTCAGCACTGTTTGCAGATAAACTGAAATTTGCAAGTTAAACTATGAAAATTGAAAAAAGCTCCGGTCTGTGAGACCGGTAACATCAGTTAAAGGTTAATATACTAAAAAACTACTCAGAAACGTTTTCGAAAATCAGTCGGAAATTTTATTTTTATAAAAGTTTCTTTAAATCTCGAAAATATATTAGTTTTTCAGCTTTCTAAAGATAAAGAACTCTTTTCGGAATCTTGAGTAGCTCGGAATAGGTTATTGCATATTTTAGTGCGTGGTTATATTATATTTTCCTATAACTTTTTCAAACATTTTTGTAAGTGCCTTCAAAGATGTCATATTGTGCGAGCGTTTTTCATTCATTTTCGCTTTTCCATTTTCAATTCTTGGAGATATCCCTTCGCGTTTTAAAAGATGGGAAGAGCTTGGGCAGTGCGGTGTTTTTATTTTTTCGCCGTGATAAAAATGTTCAAAATTTAATAACACCACAGCAAAGTGACCGATTTCAATTATTTTTTTCAAACCAAAATTCTTTATTTAAAGAGGGGAAAAGAAAAAGATAGGTTGCATGAAAATAGTTTTGGACCTGTGCTACCCCGAAGGTGGCATCACTGCGGCTAATCCAGGAGACAAAGGTGCCGGCTGCCGCAGCTAGCCGTCCAGAAACATAAGCAAGTTATCTACGGGCAATCACAAAAGAGAACCGAGTCAGAGCGTTAACGCCAATGCGGGAGCGGGACCGAAGAGTTGTAAAAAAGAATAAGTGGACTTGGGGGTCAGACCAAGTGTGGACAGTAGTTTATCCCTTTCCTGACTATATGCCACAGTGGAGAATAACGTGATCCGGTGTCTCAATCTCGCAACACAGAAGGCAAAGTGGAGACTGGGCAATCTTGATCTTGAACAAACCAGCGCTTATTTGGGATCCGCGTGCAGGTGCGCCACCGAGAGATACAGGCATCTTCCCGGTGATGGCTGGTCCACTGCCGAATGGTGGGGTCCTCACTTAACTGTGGGAAACCTGAGCAATCGTCACTGTTAAGAAATGAGTAGGAGAGACCGGGGCAAGATGACTATGCTAACAATTTTTGTTGTTTATTAATTTATTTTTAAGTATGGTAAAATTAATTTTACATGAATTGTTAGAGCATTCCTTTGTAGTATTAAATATATTACCATTTAATTTTTCAAATAAAAAAATAAAGGATAATTTTATTTTTTCATAACATTAATAAATCGCCATCTTCCCCCATACTGGGCAAGATGACTTTGGCCTTGGGGCAAGATGACAACACTGAAAAAGGTTGGACATATTTTATCTTTTGTATATGTTACATGGTTTAACAAATAATAACTGTGTTTTTACATCTTACAAAGTATCAAACTAAGCATAATGCATTGTAACGTAATGTTGAAGTGTTTAGTTGTGCATCTAACAACAGTCACAAATAAAAATGCCATTTTCCTAATTGAACATTCCTCATGCCACCACTCTAGGCATTTACAGTGCTGGATCCATTCTTCTGTTGGTGGGTCACAATACTCCTCGTCGCAAGCAGGACATCTGAAAACACCATTCTTTGAAGTTGATGCAACTAGACTGTTTGGCCTGGATTTAATAGACTTAGGCTTACAGGAACTTAGTTTGAATTTTAGGTAGCTTTCATTACAAAAAGCTACCTATTGCAGCCGTTCGAAGGAAAGTGATTAAAAAAAAAATTTGGTATAATTTCATCGATCATGACACCCAGACCCCGAAACCACCTTCCGTTCAAATGTTGATATATATATATATATATATATGTGTGTGATAACATATTATATTTACAGCACGTCGGTATACCACAAGGTGGTTGTACATCCAGTTTACTATCAGACTTATACTTATATCACTATGAACGTACTTTTACTAATAATAATCTTCATTTATATCGTTATATTGATGACATAATTTTAATTGCCACTGATCAATCTAAAATATCTCAATTTCCAGTCGATTATCCCACTAATTTGGAATTAACGGAAAACCTCTTATCTAACAATACAATTAACTTCTTAGATCTTAAAATTACAATAAAAGACAACAAAACTATAACAGATTTATATGATTAACGTAAAGAATTTAAATTCAAAGTTAATACATTTACAAATTTTAAATCTTGTCTCCATCATTCTGTATATCGAAATATACTACTTAATCATTTATATAGAATAAAATGTTTATGTTCTTCTCATCTAATTAACAATAATATTAAAAAACTAATTTATGATGCATTAAATCATGGTTTTCCAAATAAATTCATATATTCATTAATATACAATTAGTACTTACATGATCTTAAAAAAAAAAAAATTAAATAAACACATGCGTAAACAAAATTACAAAAAAATTTATAAAATAAAATAATATTTATAAAAAATTAAAAATTGTAAAATAATAAAAAAAAATTTCTATAGGATGGTTGGGTGGGTAGATGTTAGAGTACGGAGGAGGGTGGTGTTGTCTGGATAATACGCAATGGTTAATTAAAAAAAATGATGGGGCTTTAGTATTATAACTACATTTCTAATACGTCTTTTATATGTATGTTGATTTGATGTTTTATATGTAATTGGTGCCTTTTCTTTTTATTTCAATTCATATTAAATTTAAGTTATTTAAACAAATTCAATATTAATTTGCTTTAAAATTTAGTCTACTCAGGACAATATCATATTAATTAATAATAGTATACCATCTTTTTGGTGATTATTATGCATATAAGTTTATTTGATATAACTAATGTTATACTGTGTGTATTAAAATTGGGTAAATAGTTTTATTATTATTCCTCTATACTTTTTAATATTGTTTTATTTTCAACTTTGTATTCCATGATTAATTAACAGTTTAATTTGTTTGATTGTCACAATCATATTTCTTTTAGCTTTTTTATGGCTAATAGGAAGATAATTCACACACTATATTTGTGATCTTTAGGATATTGGGAATTTTAGAATCTGACAATCTTCTATAAACATCCATTTTTTATTTATTTATTTATTTATTTATTTATTTATTTTCTTTACTGTTCATTTTTTATATGTAATGGTAATTATTAAGGTTTTTTATATTATTAATATATATAATATATTTGTATTTTATAGCATATAGCTATATTCTATATATTATCAATGTTAATTTTTTTTTTTACTTTCTCAGTGTAGATTAAATGGGTTTGGTAATAGAATATATAAAAAGCATTTTATTAACATTTAATTAATTTTTTTAAATAATTTTTTGAATAATTTTATATTAGGATTTGTGTAGTAATGCAGTTGATATGTTTTTATTTCTTTAGCTTTTATTAGGTTCTTCTTTTTGTGACATTTGAATAATAATAATAGTTTTAAAATAAAATAATAGATGGCAGCACCAAAAATTTTGTCTTTTTAAAGCTTCTATTAAAGTTATAATTTTAATTTTTTATGCCAGGTGGTATTTAACACTGTATATTGGCAATATTGTAAAATTGATATTAAACAATTTAAAATTGTTTTTAGGTATTTTAAATAATGTAATTATTTTCTATTTATATTATATTAATTGTATTTATCACAATATTTCAAAATGAATTAACTGAATCCATAGGTTTTAATTTCTGTGTTAACTTAACTGTTTTATTCACCTTAATCTTATCATGCTTATGGGGGACCGCACCCAGCTTAGAGCAAACTTGCGGTCCCGGGGCGTTCTAGAAAGTTATTTTTGAGAGATTGGCTTTGACAAAATCCTAGAGTATATCAAAGCAACAAAGTCTTTCAGCGCAGTTCTTGCGTTTTCGAGATACTTTCTATTATTCATTTACTGCAAAACGTTCTTGACATTTGCTCTTTTTGAGGATGGCTGACGCAAACAAAGATTTGCAAAGCGCCCTTCTCAGGGCGGAAAGTCCTCCTCCTCCGGACCACCTCGACGCGGTGCGGCCCCAGCAGGCTCAAGAGGGAGGCCTGGCCAAGAGTCCGGAGGAGAAGCTGGGATCAGTAGAGGCAATCAATCACACGTCTACTCTCGAACGCAGCGGTGGCGAGTCGAGCCGGGTGGAGGCCAGTGAACGCCAAAACTCGAGTTCGAACGCCCCCATTCCCCCAATTGATGCTCCGTTTAAGAATAGGCATACGGATGCGGAGGTTAAAGTCGAAATCAATCCGAACTCTGCCCATATCTCCCTTGCGGAGATGGTGGAGCTTTCGGCTGTTTTCGCAGAGGACGCGCACTCGATAGGTGCGATATTCCTCAAGAAGCTCGAGCGGGACAAGAGCTTGAAGGTTGCGAAGAAGGATGAGTATGGCGAACACGTCTGTTCGCTCATGGACTTCGTAACCAGACAGCACTCTTGGCTCTGTCTCTTGCATGGGAAAGCCTCGCAGATGGGCGAACAGTCGGTGGTTTGCAGAGAGGTTGGAGTAGGAAACACACCCTACTCTTCGAAAAACCGCTCGCGACTATCTCTGGGAACTCGGAACGAGGTGGGACCAAACCTTGGCAATGATGTAGAGGGGTCGACGTCCCGTCGATCCCCTAAGTTGAAAAGTAAGGCGGTCCAGACGGAAGAGAGTGGCCCGGGAGGCGCCGGAGGGGAGAATGGTCCTTCCTTTGAGCGGAGAAATGAGGATTCGGATCCACCTGAAGAAGGAGGTATGAAACCACAAAATTCTGCTCGGGAAGTTGATAGTTCGAACCCGAGGGGCAGGGCTGCAGACCGGAAGGATGGACTGGCTGAAACGCATAAGTCAGGTTTAACGGAGAAGGCTGGCTCAGGAGGCGAAGGAGACGATGGCGACTTATGTGATGTTGAGCTGCCTGAGGAAACTCAGAAAGTTCCACGCAAGAGGCGCCGACGTCGAAAGAGCAGAGCTCAGCAGTCACCGGGCGACCAGACTGACCTGCGAACGTCAGCGAAGTCGAATGAGAGCGGCTCGGGAGGCAACGAAGGCGGAGACGGTCTGACCAAGGTAGAAGTAGTCGCGCCAAAGCACTCGCGACAGACTACCTTGGAGGACAGTCGAAACCGGAGGGGCAGGGCAGGTTCTCAGGACACCAAGCAGACCAACGTACTAGCCAAGAAGTCTGAGGGTAGTCGGAGGAAGGAAGAGTCCTGGCTAGTGAAACCGGGTATGAAGCCTACCGAAAACCGCCCTCAGCAGGGAAGTAGAGGGGACCCAAAGAAGGAAGAGTCTCGGCCAGTGAAACCAAGACAGAGGCCTACCGAGGTTAACCTTGAAACCCAATCAGAAGCGGCTGACCACGTGGAGAATCAGTCCTGGGCGAAGGTGGTCACTAAGAGTATGAGGAAGAGGCTGCGGAGGAAGGAGAAAATGGGACTCCCGAAAGACGGCCACGTGGCTGATAAGAAATCTCCGCATGACTCCGCACGGCAAGGGACAGGGAAAAACAAGGCCCAGTCCCTTCGGGGTAGCAGCGTCAAGCCAAAGGCGAGACCACCCCCGAAAGAGGAAATAGCACTCATAGTTCGTCCGAGGGGGCAGGACGAACACGCCGTTGTCTCCTCCAATGATACATACCAAAAAGTAGTCAGTAAAGTCAACCCCATCCAGGCCAAAATAGCGATTCGGGGGACGCGGGACATCTCGGGAGGAGGTATTCACTTCCTGGCCAATAGTCCAGCGGACCTGGAGAAGCTTGAGGCCGCCTTGGAGAAGGCCGAACTGACGAAGGACCTCCTTGTCATGAGACCGCGACGTCGAGCTCCAGAGATAGTGATCTTTGGAGTGGACTCGAGTCTGCCGGCCACCGACATCACTACAGCGCTGCACGAACAAAACGAGATCCTGAATGGATCCACTCTCGAGCTCCAAACCTCGTTCGTGGGCGAGAGAGGGCGCAACGTGGTGTTGGCGGTAGACGAGAGGACTTTCGACCGCATCGCACATCTCCGACGACTAAATGTGGGTTGGCGCCAAGTGGATTTCCGACCTAATATACGACCTTTGGTTTGTTATAAGTGTTGGAGGTACGGCCACACACAATCAGTGTGCCGCGGTACGCAAATTTGCGGAAACTGCGGCGCCTCTGACCATGTAATTCCGTGCACCGCCGACGCATGTTGCCCTAATTGCAGTTTGAAAAACCGCTGGAGACCGGGAAGTAAATCATTACCTACCAATCACTCCGCAGGCTCGAAAGAGTGTCATATCCACAAGTTGGAGATAGAACGATTGAGGAAGAGCAATAATGGGGAGTAATCCACTGAAATTAGTGCACCTCAATTGTCACCACGCGATCGTGGTGGCAAACCAGCTCTCACAGGACGTCTCGTCCGCCGGATATGACATCGTATCTCTGAACGAACCATACGTGAGCGAGGGTAAAATACTCGGAACTCCGCCGGGATACACGCAGGTGAGTTCGGAGGGCAGCCGTTTTCGTGCAGCCCTCTGGGTAAGCCGCCGTGTTTCATTCTGCACGGTCAGACGGCACTCTGATGTGGTAGCCATCCGTTGCGATCTGTCTAACAAGAAGGTGTTGATAATAACTTGTTATTGCGCACCCTCGGAAGACATCCAGATCGTACTCGACTCGTTGGAGCAGCTGTTGAGTACTCATCCGAGTGACAATGTCATCTTGGTTGGGGACTTTAACGCAAAATCCACGATTTGGGGGCAACGACCCACTGACGTCAGAGGGAGGTCCATGATCACCTTTGCTTCGAACGCGAATCTCGAAATCGTGAACGATCCGGACAGCATCTCGACCTTCAAAGGCCCTCAGGGCGAAGGTTGGGTCGACATCTTGTTGACTCGGTTCTGCGCCTCACGCATTGATGACTGGATGATGTCTGACATCGAAACACTCAGCGACCACCGACTCATGACGTGGGCCTATCAAGGCAGACCGGGCACTCGCCTTCCCCGAAACGTCCACCGCAGGTGGAGGCAAAGGGATTTGGTCTGGGACGAGTTCCTACACGATCTACGCACGGTAGATCTGGGTCGGTACAGCTTCGAAACCCCGACGAAGGTGTTGAACACTTGATGTCGGTCCTGGTGAGGCTGTGTCAAAAGCACAAAAAGCGCACACCTGCGGTTCGCAAGGGAGCGTGTTGGTGGACGGATCAACTGTCCAGCCAAAGATCTCGGTTGCGTGCGCTGAGGCGGCTCTACCAGCGAACGCTGGAGCAGCCACAGAGGGAGAGACTTGATGCTCTCTACAAGCGAAAGCGAGCAGAGTATAAAAAGGCGATCCTGCACACCAAACGTGCATCGTTCCGACGATTCATTTCGGAGGGACTGGTCACGGACAAGCTAGGCTGTGCAGTCGAGGTGGTGCGAGGCAAGTGGAGAAGGGAGGCACCTGTCTCCTTGATTCTTCCCTCTGGGGAAGAAGTCTCCACCTGGGAGGATTCTCAGGATGAACTTGCAAGACACCACTTCCTGCAGGCCGATGAAGCTTCGCAGGTCGCGCACAACAGAACCGGCGAACCAGACTGGTTTACCATCGAAGAGCTAGAGCTTGCAGTGGAATCACTGCCGCCTAATAAGGCACCTGGCGACGATGGGATCAGCCTCGAGATCGTCCGTAAGGTTCTCCAGTTCCATCCTCAATGGCTACTGGCACTTTATAACCACTGCTTGAGAGTATCTTGTTTCCCGCGGACTTGGAAAAGGGCTGTAGTGGTGTATTTTCCCAAACCCGGGAAACCCCGCATCCTACCGCCCGATCTGTCTACTGCCGACCCTCGGGAAGGTATTGGACAAGATGTGCGCAACGAGATTGGCTCTCCACCTTGAGACCAACGGACTGCTTGACGCCAGACAGTACGGATTTCGAAAGAATATTAGTACGGTGGACGCGTTACGCAGAGTGCTGGACTACATAGCCGAATCAAAGGCAGGCGGAGAATTCACGTGTCTGCTCACTTTTGATATCAAGAGCGCCTTTAACAGCGTTCGCCGAGCGGACATTCTCCGGTTCCTTGCGGATCTCCGCATCGAACCCTATCTATTCGGGTTGATTGATGATTACCTCTGGTATCGGTCGATCATTCTCTTCGTCGGGGATACTCTGGTTGGTTGTGATCAACATCTTGTTGAGGCGGTCACATATAGACGAGGCGTGGCTGATTCAAGCCTTCGCCGATGATGTCTTTGTAGCGGCACGAAGCAGGGCGGTCTTCAGGTTCGCCGAAATCCTGGATCCGGTTCTAACCAGGATCCATCAGTGGGCTTCGGAATTTAGCCTGGAGTTCAGCTACGCTAAGTGCAACTACACGGTGGTCCCACCACGAGGAAGGCTCAATTATGCTCCTTCCAGGCCGATTCTCATGAACGGTCACAGGATCAAATTCGAGCAGCGCCTGACTTACTTGGGGGTGACTATCGACATGCATCTAAGTTGGATGCCCCACCTGAACGTAGTTCAGGAAAGGGAGTTCAAGCTGCTGCATAAAATGGACCGTCTCACCGCAGCCAACTGGGGCATCAAGCCGCCTCTGCGCAAGATGCTCTATCGCCTCGTTGCGGAGCCAATTATCTTGTATGCGGCTTCTATTTGGTACACCGGCAAGGTAGCAGAAGCAAACAGGTTGCTCAGCGTACAAAGGGGACTCCTCCTGTGCGTGACAAAGTGTTATAGCACGGTTTCGAACGATGCGTTGCACGTCTTGTCGGGGGTTCTGCCCCTTGACTTGCGCGCAGAAATGGACAGGGACTTCACGGCCCTTGTCAGGTGGGGCAGGGGCATTGACGGTACAGGGCTCGACCCTGAGTCAGTCGATCTCTGGCGACCAACTTACCGACGAGAAGTCCTCGGTCGGATCCCATGGACCAGGGACCTACATCCCAGGACGACGTGTTCTTATTACACGGACGGATCCAGGCAGCAAGACCGCACCGTAGGTTGCGCGTTTACTGCCGTGATCGACGGGCAAACAGTCAGTGAGGGTCAGTTCCGCCTTTCGGATGGTGCAGAAGTCTTCGCAGCCGAGGTCCACGCGATCAAGGAGGCGATAACATATGCCCATCACAGGGATCTCGGTGAACTCGACATCTACTCAGATTCGAGATCGGCGCTTCAAGCCCTAAATAGTCTCGTGCCTAGGCACAGATCTATTTCCGAGATCAGGGACTTGGTGAAGAGTAGTGGAATCGGTGTTCACATGCACTGGATCAAAGCCCATGTAGGACACGTCTACAACGAGCGTGCGGACGAGCTGGCTAAGGCCGCTACGACCCGCTCGACCGTGGATGTGGTAGTAAAAACCACCCGCCGCCAGGCCAAGAGAGAACTCTTGGCCCGTGCCGTCTCAAGATGGCAAAGTAAATGGGTGGCCTCGGGCAAAGGCGAAGTGACATACGAGCTTTTTCCGCGCGTCCGCCTACGGAGGATGCACGGCGATTTCTACCTCAACCAAGTTCTCACGGGACACGGCACCTTTGGTGACCACTAGGCTCGCTTCTTTCAGAAGGATCCCACGTGTTTCTGTGGGATAGGGATAAGTGACAGGAGACACTGTCTCTACTCTTGTCCCCTATGGCGGTCCATTCGGGAAAGGTTTTCCCCATGGAACTACCATACTCGAACACTACTCGATCTGTGTCTAGATGGCTATTGTCGGAAGGGAGTGAAGGCCATTGTAAATGATCTCCTCCTGCGGACATTGGATCAGGATCTGGGTCGCCAAAGGCATGGTCGCCGTACCAGAGCCCTTCGCGGTCAAGCGCCGCAATTGAACGCAAATCAACCAGTCCGTCGTACGCGCGGCACTGGTGGTAGTGGTGCATGAAGTTCTCAGGTTCGGGACTCTGTCTCATGAACCTGCATTTAGTAGTGAATAATATGTCGTAGTGTATAAAATGCCGTAGTGTATTTATGTAGTAGTGTATAATATGTGTAGTGCAATAATTATGTAGGTAAGGTACTTGTGGAATGGGGGCCGGAGACGTCCGACCCCGTGGCCCACCCCCAGCGAGGGCGTGTCTATGCGCTCAAGGAGAAACTTTCCGCGCATCTCCTGGGCTCGCGAGCGGCACCTACCCCCTTTAATCGGTTGTCCCTCATAAATGTCTTTGCCGCAGAATGGTATTTGATCTTGAGGGCCCTCCGTACATCAACTCCGGCTCGGTAACCTCGAACCGGTTCGTGGGCCTGACTCCTCTATAGGTGCCCGGTTCCTGCAGGCTATCGGGGCGTCCCGGGTCGGGAACCAAGAGAAGGAACCATTTGGCTCCTCTAGCTAAGTGGCAGGATCTGTCGCACGCGACCAATCATCCTCTTGGGAATAACAGGTGTGACGTGCGTTGGGCAGTGCACTGGCTTGACCGGAGTTTGCGTGTGGATCGGCCCTAACGGGCCACTCCTGGCGGCGACCCTCGGGACGCGCCGCGGGGTTTGGAACGGGGGTCTTTCCGCACGTAGACACACGGGCCTGCAAGGGCCTGGGACCGGAAGATGAACCCCCCATCTTATCATGCTTATGGATTCCATGTGCGGGAATCTATTTTGAAAATCTACTGGGAATTTATTCGGTAAGTTATGTAAGATTTTTATTGCTATAAATTAAATATTTAATGGGTTGTAGTGTTTTTTTCCATTTCATGCCATTTGATAATGCTCTGTTTTCATCTTGAGACTATTCTTTTGGATCTATTTGTTGTTCGAGTACAGGAGAAAAAAAAATTTCAGCTTTAAGCTTTTTTCTCACAAAAAACAACCGATTTGCTTATATCATTGAATTCTGTACTCTTGAAAACGTAATTCAATATATAAGTTTTTCATTTTTTTTTGGAATCCATATTCTTCTTTTTTTATTCTTCCTTATTAATTTTTATAATTAAGTATAAGGTACTTTATTTTATACATACAGTTCTATATTATAGGTTTGTGGCATCCATTTTTATTGTCAATCATTCACAATAATGCGGTTTTTGATGATGGTAGGTAATGTTTAATTAATGGTTATATATCCATATATATATATATATATACAGTAGAAGATCTTTATAACACAAACCTAAAAACGCAAGGTTGTGCGTTATATAGAATTTTGCGTTATATGGATCACATCATTAAATTCACCTTGTAAACATAGCTAAATATGTCTGAAACACATCAAAATACATTAGAACATCTTTATACTGCATTCCTTGTTACCAAGAGTTATCCAAATTATAAATTTTTGCATAATATAGGTCAGACATTGTTAAATTTACTTTATAAACATGATCCAAATATAACTGACACAACCATCTCTTATATTAGACATTTTCAGAAATATTTATTGTAATAATAGCATTTTTTCACTAAAAAGGTCTTAAATTAGAAGATAAAGTTGAACTAATGTATCAAATTTAGTCCTCTAGAGAGTAGCAATATTTTACAATGTGAAAGTGCAGGTGCTTTTTAACTGCAAAAATCATTGTTTACATCTGAGAAGTTGTGCGTTATATGGAGAATTGCGTTATAAAGATCTTCTACTGTATATGATCTTTGTCACACTGTAACTCCCGTATTTATGAACCGATTTGGATGTAACTTCGTGTGTACATAGTGCATACCAATGTCTCGACCGAGTTCGTTGGCCAGCTTCATCCGCCATCTTGTTTCAAAATGGTGGCCATTTAAAAAAAATTTAAAATTTGAAATGTGGTACCAAAAAATTTAAAATTAAAAAATATTTTTTTCTTAAGCGTTTGACCTTGATTCAAAGATTCCGGCACACTTTTTGTTTCGTCCATATCTTAAAAGATGGCTGAGTTATAGCACATTGAATTTCTAGCATGGCTGACATTTTGAAACGATCTGATATTTGTCACGCGATAATACGCGTATTTATTAACCTATTTGGATGTAAGAAAACATGTGGATAGTATATAGCAATGTCTCGACCAACTTTGCTGGCCAGTTTCATCCGCCATCTTGTTTCAAAATGGCGGCATTAAATTAAAAACAAAATTATATTTAAAGTAAGGTGCAATAAAATTAGAAATTGAAAAAGGTTTCTTTCTTAAGTATTTGACCCTGATATAAGGATTCCGGAGCATTTTTTGTTTTGTCTTTATCTTAAAAAATGTCTCAGATATAGCAGTTTGAATTTCTAATGTGGGTGACATTTTGAAAAATCTGATTTTCTGCCTGCGACAGCACTTGTATATATCAACCGATTTCGATGTGAGTAAGCATGTGCACAGGAATTACTAAGGTCTCGACCAAGTTCACTGGTTAGCCTCATCCACAATGTTGTCTTAAAATGGCAGGCACCTTAAGATTTCACCGAATTTGGCAACCAAATATAAGTTACTTTAAATAAAAGCAGCTTGAATAAAGCTGACTAGTTTCGCGAAATTCTCATTCATAATGATTTAGTATTGATAAAAAATAGTATTGAATCTTCTATAATCGGTTTCCACTAAATCGAGCTTCGTGTGTTTGAATAATATAAGCTGACTTTTTAAAAATAAGGAATATGAAAGCTACATCTTCCTACCGGCACTGGTCGGAAGGACTTTTTTTACTCCCTTTTTAGCATCACGAGCTTCTTTCCTGTTTTTTAAACGTTGCTGTTCTCTTCTGCTTTTCCCTTTGTTCTAACATTTCTTTGACGGGTGTGCTTGTAAGAATGCTTGAGCTTAGTGTTTTGCTTTTGCTTTTTTTCTCACATTGTATTGCTTTAGGCAATGGTTTGAAATCAAAAACACTAACAGGCTTCTTTGGTGCATCGGAATCAGCATTTGCCACAAGTTCTGGTTCTTCTGAAGGGTTTATACGTCGGTTTTTTACTACCAGGGTCTGAGGAATAGAACTATTATTTTCAGTTTCATCGCCAACAACATCATGCTCAGTAGTCTTTGCAGCCCCCTCGTACTGATCGGACACTTGGAAGCGGAGATACGGATCCTGATAGGGTTTTTCTTTCGGGAGGGCTAGGGGGGCCTTGGTGGATGGCAAAAATGTTTTCCTCTGGTCGCCCCCTTTCGAACGACACCTCCCCCGATCCGATGCGCCCCTTAGCCCCAGAGGAGATAGAAGTGCATAGGTCGCGCGGACAAACACACAGACAAACAAGCGTTTACAGGATTTAAATAGAATGAACAACATAGTCAGATTAATAAATTCTGAAACACGGGGCAAGATGACGAGCTCGTCATCTTGCCCCGGACTGCCTGTTTAAAAATATTCGTTTTCATTGCCATGAAGGAAGGCGATTAATTGACATTTATTCATGGTAACAGGTAGTATTTAAACTAAGTTACTCATAAATATTAAAGAGAAACGATATATCTTGCCTGCATCTGTAGCAGAGCTTATTTACACATGCATAAAAGTTATAACGTGGCAGCGGAAAACATTTAAAGCTTCACAACTAACACAAAAACAGCGATTTCAGCGTCTCTATACTATTTTTTAAGGAACGGCCAATAGGAGAGCCAGTAGTGTCCGGTTGATGCTGCTACCTAGTGGAATACGGAAAATTTAAGACTTTCGTCATCTTGCCCCACTCTTCATCTTGCCCCGGTCTCCCCTATGTCTTCTCAGCTATCCAATCTCAGTGCAATTGTAACTCAAGGTCGTCTGTAGCAACCCAGCTAAGGTTGTGCGTCATAAATTTTCGGTAAAAAAATAAAATCTTACAAGTTCGTGGGTGTACACTGCCTAAGGCAGTTAGGTCCCCAACACTAAATCCCTTCCGGAAAAAATATCCTTATTCAACACTGATCTTAGGTATATTTAGAGTTACTATTCCAGACCCAGAAAACGGCGGGCGGGTAATACGGTTTTAAAATAAAATGATACATTTAAGAGAAAAAATCTAACTGTTATTAAAATTATATGAAACAAAACTATCTTTTTAAGTAAAACAAAAATCTATGTTTTTCTCCACCAGCGGTCGGTACTTATTGCAACTGTGCCATTTGTGAATGAGATCTTTATTCGTTCTTATGGTTAAAAAAATATTTCAACACTTTTGATAAAGCAATCTCTATCAACCGGCCTATCTGTAATTAACTAATCAAATGATTCTCCTACATCTATAAACGGAGGGGAAGTTCGCCGCCGAGATATTTACTTGGGAAGCCACCTCCGTAAATATAGTAAGCGATCAGAAGATATCCTTCTGAGGCAATTATTATTCCGCGAGCTACATGCCAACCATTTCATTCGAAAAAGATGAAAATGATCGACAAGATTGCAATTTACATACTTGAGAGAGTATAATTCATATAGGTACTATAGGTTCCAAGCATTAGCATTTCTAAGAAAACTAATCTCTGGTATCACTGAACTGCCATACTTTGTACATTTCCAACTTGACAGGTTAGATCGATGATTCTATGAATGGGACACCATATTCTTAGCTTACCATAAGCATGATATAGTCATATTTGAAGCTTGTCACTCCGTATTACTGGTTCTAATTATTAATGGTCTGCTCCTAGTACACTCTGGATGATGCAAGATGTTGGGTGCTATAGTGTGTACGAACAAGTGTTATCCCAGAGAAGGAGTGTCTTCTGCTCCTCCTGAAGGTTAATTGGTAGAGCAAATGCTGCAGAATTTGTCTACTGACTATCTGTGTAGCCTCACTCTTTTAATTAGATGGTCACATAAACCATGGTTTATTGTCACCAGCTCAATTTTAAAAGTTCATTCAAACTTACCTATCTTTTTTTGTTTATTGCATTAAAACCACATTTCCTTATCTGTGTTTTCTTGCCAGATTATTTAACTGTGGAATGAGAAAATCACATTATTTTTATCTTCCTGAAATTGAATATTGAATTCCCCATGTGGCAAGCATCTATTATTTATCTTCAGTCAAAGGTATCTAAATCCCACATTTTTCTCGTCATGCAAATTTTAATAGTTATTTATAGATGCTTATAAACTACCTACATCATATGACAGTGTAAGAATGGGGCAGCAGCACCAGATCTTTTTAATTAATATTGAGTGTTTCTGATTCAATGGCACTGCAATGCATAAATAAATTCACATACAGGGCTGCACAAATGGATTTGGATTCATTGATGTCTGAGAATGTTAATTGAGTGGAAGCACATCTTCACATGTGTTATTCATTCTTCAGCTGAATTAAATTTTAGTATATTATATGATGTGTAGAAAACTCTATTGGTCATAGACAGATCGGTACAAAAATATCTAAATACTATATTACTGTAAATAGGCAGTAATTGCCAAAAATTAGTCTTTCGCTGTATGTACTGAAAAAAAAGTAAACACCCCCTACTAACGCTGTCACTAATTATAATAGAAGAAAATTACTGGCACCAAACAATTGGAAATAAAGTCTACTTTCAAATGATGTATGGGAGATTCTCAAAAGGTGGGATCATTAAACGTTAACATGTAATTTTTCAAATTTTCAAATTTAAGGCCAATTTTTTTAATAGTATAGCATATAAGTCTACAAAATTATACACAAACATTAAAAGGCAGCAACTATTCTGGAAAATTAATTATTAAAGCATTTAATTAGCAGATGTGTACGTTACAGATTTTGAACATTTTTTCGCACGTATGTTACAGATTTTGGACATTGCGCTTAGTATTTAAAAAATTCTTAAGACTAAGAATGTAGTAAATGTGTCCTATAATTGCGTGTGTATACATATATACATGTATAATTAACTTTTTGTTATCCAGTAATAATAATAATAAAATCAAATGTTAATCTCTGATATTAAAATATTTACTACTTTTTTAGAAGTATAATATCTTAATTTTATAGGAATTACACATTATGCAAAAAACATACTTTTGCATAATATTAGAAGTATCCAACATATAATTTAATTTTTTTTTTCTCAAAGAAAAAAAACAAAAAACAAGTTATACTGCCATTTTTTTAATGCACATATCTATAATTTCTTTATCAAAAGAAAAGTCTCCTCTTGCTGTCACCGGGTGAGGTGGATTTGGTGATTTCAACAAAATATCTTCATATTTTAAATTTGTGCTGTCTTTTTTAGATGGATAACGAAACCCGTTAAAATCAATGTCTGCCTGAGGAGTCAAAAAATTTATAGAAAATATTTGTTCACCATTATCAATGCTGATCTTTTCAATAATACCTGGCCATAAATTTTCATCATGAATTAATACAAAGTACCAGTCACCAATGTCAATCTATTGTCAACTCTGAGGAGTCAATTGTAGAAACAATATTTTTTTCACCAGCTTCACTGGTAATGCATTCCCGATTGTTTTTTACAGAGATTGTGAAAACCAGATCTATTTCTTTTTTTTTTAACCAAAGTTACAGCACGAAGTGGCTTAAACTTTTTATTTGCCTTGCATTTTGGTGGGGGAGCAAAGAGGAAGAATGGAATTTTAAGGAGATGGGATTCTTAAACCTTGAATTTAAAAAAAAAAAGAACTCAAGTACAATAATTTAACAAAAAAAATATTTATTTTATTTTTTAAGATGTATGTTAGAACAATGGATTCTGTTATAATATATTTATTTATGTATTTAGAAAATTAAAATTATTAATGTTTAGATCGTTCCACGATTTGGACATTGTTATTAAATAATCTTTTGGGGTACATTTGCTACAAAGAAAACTTTACAAAATGTATAAAAACACATACGATCATTGAAGAATTACTTTTGAAATAAAAAAAGAAGTTTACTATTAATTTTAAATCATACTTTTAAATAAGCATGTCCGAAATTTCTTAACGATCGCAGCGGTCGCCATATTGCGTCTATCGTTACACACATTAGTTGAGCATGCTTCAAGTCAAATTATATTATTACACGTACTAAATACACTTTATTTATACAAAACACATTAATTATTTATGATAAAACATTATAATAAATATCTTTTTATACGTTTCAGGACACCAAATCATCTTTAAAAATAAATTTACCGAAAGTAAAATTGGCGTTTCCATCGTTACCCGATTCAGACATCCCACTTTCTTATTTGAGAAAAGTGCATTTATTGCAAAAAAATCTTATAAAAACACATACAAATAATTTAAATTTTTTTAAAAAATGATTTTAAAGTTAGATAAAAGAGTTTAAAGTACTTACTTGATGTATTTTTCGTGGAAATGATAGCTTTGTGGCGTACGTTACTTAGTTAAAACTCTTTTTCTTGGTGGTACATTGGAGCAGTTAACGTTAAGAATGTCCAAAATTGGCCTCTTTAGCATAAAATAATAAAATTTTAAGATATTTATACAAAGCTTTTACAATAAATTATGTCATTTTCTGTCTCTGAATAGAATTAGAAACTCAGTGTAAAAAAAAAATAAAGTCAATGATAATTAAAGTTATTTTTGAAACACTCAAAGTTATGATGTATGTCCAGTGCCCACCTTTTGAGAATCGCCGTATATAAAATATGCTTAGGGGACAATCTACAAATCAAAACCAGACCAAACTTTGTTTTTTTTAATGGCAACATCCAATTTTGACAAGATATCTTAAATCTTCGGTTCAAACCATGCCCAGAAAAGAAATTTCAAGTCAATTGGATGATAAGTTTCTGAATTATAAACATTCAAAATTTAGAGCTTCTAATGTTAAATAAAATTTTCATATTTTTATTAATAACTCCTGAAATTTAAATCCTAATGTGATAATTTTTTGTGTGGTTATAATACGAAAAACCCCAAACATAAATACATCAAATTTGTAATTTTAAAAATTTTATAATATGAATTATGAAATTAATATTTGAAAAAAAGTATTAATTGCAACGTACAATTTTTTTGATAGATTTATATTTATTATGTCCTGCTTTATAAAATTCTCAATTTCAAATTCTTCTTACAAGTAGTTTTCGAATTATGCTTAAAAAACGTCAAAATGGTGGTTTAAGGGGCCATCTATAATGCACAAAAAAGCATAATTTGAACAAAAATATATTTTACTCATTTTATTGAAACATTTGGGCTGGCAATAGTCGAAACATATTAAGCAAGTAAAATGGTCCTATTGACAAGAAATAATACATTAATAGAAGTAACAGAGTCATTTTGGGGTCAAACTTCGGTATTGCTATTGAAAAAAACAAAGTTTGGGTTCGTCTTGATATGTAGATAGCCCTCTAAACACATTTTATATACATCATTTAAAAGTAGACTTTATTTCTAATCATTTGTTATTGGTAACTTTCTTCTACAATAATTTGTTGCAGAGCTATTAGGGGTGTTTACCTTTTTTTCCCACGATTGTACTTTCTAAATGATTTATTTAGACATTTTCTTTCAGCATACAAAAAAAATGAAGTTTCGTAACACCATTCTGGTGGTATTCAAAAGTCTTTCATAATCTATGTGTGTAATATAAGTTCTTTTCTTATAGTTTTCTGAATTGTCATCAATTTTCTTACTTTTAATGAGGCATTTATATTGTGGCTAAAAATCTTGTTAAAAAACATTATTCATAAAGTTCAATATAATAGTGTTAAATTTCTAAACGTCCATATTTAAAGATATTTTAATACTTGTTTTAAAAATAAGAATTTTTACCATTAAACCATTAGTTTTGCCTTCACAAAATGTGACAAAAATTAACAGTTTATTTCTTTTGAAACTTAAAATGACTGCAAAACAAACATCACAGTAGAAACTTTTTTTTTTGTAAAACTACACATGTATCTATTGAGCTTTAATTTTATTAATTTTTAAACTAGAAAACCTCCATAATCATAATATATAATATACATATTTTTATTGCATAGATATTTTTAGTGATTGCTTAAAACATACTCAATAGAAATGAAAAAATAATTTTAAATGTAACTACATGCTATATTTCTTCATATCAAAAAAGAATAATATCCTGATCTGACTACAATCATTTGTAGAACTATCTCAGATGGTTGGGGATCTAAGCTGAATGAAATCACCTAGTCTGAGTGAGGTGTAACTATTTTCAGCAAAAGAAATAAATTTCACTACAACTTTGTCAATTCTTTTCAATTGCATTAACTTTGTGATTTGTGGTTCAACAGTCAATAGTACTTTGCTGCTCAATCCTTGTTTCCCCATAGTCAGAGTCATCCTTAGTGAAAGAGGCCCCTTCGAAGCTAGTTAATACCCTCCTATTCCTACCAATGTTGCCAATTTTTAATTTATCTACCAGAAATTTGGAATAGTAATTTTTGCTTTACTTAACAACAGACATTCTGTAAATAATGAAGTGAAGGTAACTCTTCAGAAATTCTACCAAATATTTTGAATAAAAAAATCCGCTAAATTGCCAACACAACTCAATCACCTTTTTAAAATGCTTGCATGACATATACAATGGCACACACAGGATTATTCTTTTATTTTGCTTAATAAATTAAAAAGAAGTATTTAAAAAAAATCTATATTTTTTCATTTATAGAGGTTCATAGTTATGACTTTTTTTTATTCATCCTTTTCTTGCATTCTGAAGTGTTTAATTTTAATGAGTCTTCATTTGAATATGATTGTCTTATGTGATCATTAATAATGTAACTCTGTATACCATCACTCGTGGATATATAAATTGAAAAATTATGTTACTTCAAAATGCTTAGTATCTAATATTTTTTAGAAGAATTTTAATTGTAGAATAATACTGGCTAATATAAAATTTTTTTGCTGAAATTGAGTTAATATATTTATGTATTTGACTATGGCAGGACATACATGTCCCACGGACTGACAGCAGCCTAT
Source organism: Maratus speciosus (assembly GCA_963932465.1). Classification (NCBI taxonomy): domain Eukaryota; kingdom Metazoa; phylum Arthropoda; class Arachnida; order Araneae; family Salticidae; genus Maratus; species Maratus speciosus. The sequence continues at coordinate 569,662,868 of OZ010787.1, forward strand.
TACTATCGAATATTCTTCTATTCTGTTTGTGCCTAAATGTGAGGATCCCTAAATGTGATAATGTTCTTTTACTTAAAATTTTAAAGAAAGAATTATAAATAAATGCTGTATAATGAGGCATCCAATCTTAATGAACAAACCCCAAAACATTTTTCTGCATTTAAAAGTTTTTTTTTTAAAGAAATTTTCAATGAAATACACATTGTTCATTTTATAGCGCCCCCATGTTTTGTAAATGCGACAAAAATTCCCGAAATTCGCTCACAGATTTTCTTTTTTAACTTTGAAGATCAAATAACCTTATGAACGTCAAGAACTATGTTGTATGTTTCAGCTACATGATCAGTTAAACTTAAGAAAAGACGACCAGTTTCAGATTAGAATTTAAAATAGTCTATGCATTTTGGAGACTTTTTTTTCTGCAGGTACTTAATAGTGAGATACTGATTGCTGTAAATGTGTAGACAATTAGGAGAATAACGAGGTAAGTTTAGATGTTATTTTTCATATATTGTATTAAAATGATGTTTAAAGCAAATATTATATTTAATTAAGCTATGTTGAGTCAGCATAATCCTCCATTAAAGTTTTTCCTTAATAAGGCACTTAAATATATATTTAGAAGACTATCATAATAGAAAAATATGCTTATTTAAAATTTTTAATTAAAAAAAAGGGTATAAGAAATGTGGTGTATATTCCAGTACCATAATATAGACACATGATTACGGAATTTCCAATAATTTTATATGAGAAATTTTGGAAAATCTTGTGTAAATTAAAAACTCTTAAATAATGTTTATTTTAATGCAGTTAAGTAAGTTAATTTTACCAACGGTTTACTATTCGGTAGCTTAAATGCTGTCTCTGATTAAAACAGGATGCAACTGAGTTATACCCTGGTTTAGAAGTCCATAATTTTTGTCAGCACTTTTTTAAAATCTGATATTTAATTCTGTTTTCACTTTTTACTCATTATAATTGACATTTTCTACCTTTAAATTAGAAAACTATAAAAAAAAAAACTATGTTTATCTAAATGAGTATTTGTTTCCATATGCGTATTTTTATGTACAGAAAATGTTCAATTTTTTTTTAAGTGCAAGAAAAATGAAGAGGGGAGGGAGGGGGGGGGGGCAACAGAATGTCAGGCACAGGGTTTCTCTTTGGCTTAATCATAATTATTAGAAATATTGTACAATTTTATCTATTTATAAGGTTGATATATTTATCATGTGACATTTTATAATAAATAAAGTTATATGTAACAAATATTCTTGTTAATAATATTATAAATATCTTGTAAATATTCTTTTAACCCGTAAACTTTACACTAATGCGAATTCGCACCGACCAAAATGTCGGTGTTATTTAAAACATGCTTTAATTAATTCATATTTTTCATTAACAAAATAAGACTTTTGATAAAATCCAATATCTCATTTTGATTTCTTATTAAATTTCGTATATGAATCACGTAGTTATATTTTATTATCACTAGATTGGGAGCAAAATTATATGGAGTTGAAGTTATGTAAACCTAAATCGTACTAGTATCAAAATTATGGGTTAATATTCATGCAAATTCCGAGAATTTTAAACGAAGTTTTCCGCGACAATCATTTAATTATAGTTATGGCCATGGCTTTGTGGGAAAGAGGGATAAGAGTTATTTATATTGGGAACAGAAGCCTTATACACAACATTCAAATAAAAACATGGAGCTTTTGCATATTAGCAGTTTAAAATTGATAAACAGAATGATGCTGTGCTGCCCTTGATAAACAATTCAAACTTGATGGATCTGCTGTAAAGTATGAATATTGAAATGTGCGATGTTTAATTATAATTTAATTAAAATTATGCATCTCAGTTAATGATTTATTATTTAAATTACTATTAAATAAAGTTTATTCAGTAGTTTAATAATAAGCTATTTATCTTTGAATTTTATGTATTTCAACTCTTTATTAACCCTTAACTGCTGGGTTAATAGAGCCTTTCATTCATCTTTTAATCAAGCAGTCTTGGAGACTGCTCACAGTAGTTATGCGACAATTCGTGTCACAGCAGTTAAGGGTTAAATCAAAAAATAATTGCAATTAACACTTAACTGCTGTTAGTGCTGGTTTTTTTTTTTTTCACAGTTTAACTTTTAATCCCCAATTAAACTATCGATAAAGTGAAATTTTGATTCATTTGGAGTCCAAGTACAATTGTTTGAAAAGCGAAATTTTATTAGTACCATACAAACAGTTTTGTGAAAAAACAGTATTTTATGATTAATCATGACTTTTATTCATATTTCAATCGAATGTTTCGCAGACCGCCCACAATTGTTATGTGCAGAGTTGGGCAAAATACACCGAAACACCATTTTCGATACAAAATACATTGGTTTCAGAACCTAAAATACAAATTACAAAATACTTTTTAAAATAAAAAAGTTTCAAATACAAAATACATGTATTTTCAAAATACATTTAAAATACAAAATACATTTCAAAATTTCAAAACTTTTTTGATGCAATTTGTTTTTTGGGGAGGTAATTTTCCAGTTTAACTACACGTTTAAATGCTGAAATAATCAAAATAACAAAGTTTGCTATAAATGATAAAAATCTTTAGCAATTGCCTGTTGCTATTTGGCTAATAAGAAAGTCTCAAAAATGATTTTTCGGTGTAATTGGTTGGAAATCTGAAAAAATATACTAAATTTAAAAAAAAATATTAATTTTCAATTAAAAAATTATTTTCAGCTATGTTTTATACATTGCGCAGTGTATTGGGCATCTTTAATCTGGGTGAGATCGATGGTCTGTTTTATAAAACAAAAACATGCCCATGAGTAACACTGATGTCATATTGACGATGGCAACAATCTGAGTAATAAATTTCTTTCTTTTTTTTAAGCAAATCTATTAAAGTCTAATCATTGCAAAATTTTAAGTTTTACACCGTCGAATTAAGAAAAAATGTACTTTCAAATGCAATTTGTTTGAAAACTATCTCAATTTACGGATTTGTTACGTTTAAAAAAAAAATCTAGCATGATTTAAAAAAGAAAATCTATATCGCATGCAGCCCGATTGCGGAAGATTTACCTGTATGCACTTAAAGTTATGTAAATAAGTTAATCAAAAATAAATAAATAAACACAAATTTAACCAATATATAATCGAACTTAAAAAAAAAAAAAGCTGCTATAATTAGTGAATTCTTTGACGATTTCTTTGGCTATCAACCCTCGGCATGTAGCTACTGCGCAAGTACTGTTTTTAATAAATATCAACATTTTGTTTACGCATAATTTATATTTTTCATATAAAATTATTTTTTTTGTTGATAGTGAAAAAAAAGTTAAACACTAAAAAATGCATAAGAGTTTTTAATAAAAAATTATTTTCATCTATGTTTTGTACAACAAGCAGTATGTTCTGTAAGCCAGGAAGCCAGGGTTAGCTTTCCATATGTAAAATAAAAAATGAAGTGTTAAGACATAAAGTAAACCGTGTAAACGCTTAACTATAATAAAACTAAATCGGCATTTAAACATCCAATATCTAATATTCTCAATGTAAATACAGTTAATGAACCTTTGCATACTTTATGAATAAACTGAACTGCTTTTATATTAAAGTTCAATCCCAATTAAATGAATATCAAAGGTATGGTAAATCATATTAGAACCGCGACTGAATGAATACTAAGAAACTAGAAAAAATAATGTTAAAATCGATATATGATAGTATAAGATTAAAATTTAGGTTTTGAAGTTTGTTTTATCAGTCAAAAATCTTAACCTATAATCAAACATCGTTTTATACTGCTGATATTTTCCCTTAATTTTTTTATTATCATCAAGAGAACATTAATAATATTTCATATCTAGTAGCGCACATTGTGTATTATTATAATTTCTAATCTTTGTAAATTTTCATTGGGAGATTTAGCAGTTATTATGTATTTTAAATATTCAACACCTGCCTTTACAACAATTTTTGTAATTCTCATTGACTGTTATGAACTATAAAAACTATTTTTGTGACTACTCATCAGAAATGTTTCTGCTGAAGTAAACATCCGATTCATTAATATACTTATCGCTCATTGTTACCAAATATGAAACAATGGGAACATATAAACTTCCAGAAACGAATTCGAAAACTATTCAAAACAGAGAAGCATGTGTTTCTCTGTTGCAAATCTAGGATCTGCGGTTTAGACACGACGGCTTCAAATCCGGAGGAATGTATTTTGAGTATTTTGAAAATACAAAATACTTTGAAAAAGCATTCCAAAATACATTACCAAAATACATTTGTTTTGAAGGTTTAAAATACAAAATACAAATGTATTTTGAAAATGTATTTCAAATACATGTATTTTCAATACTGCCCAACTCTGGTTATGTGGCAATTTTCTACTATAGCAGTTAAGGGTTAAATGAACTTTTTCAGATGAATGGTCATATGTAAAATGCATTATCACATTTAGGACTATGGATGTCTCATTAAGGTTTTAACTGCCGTAAATGCGACAATCCTATACTTTGGTTTTATACTACAGATAATTATTAAATTTATATAAAACAAGTTAGTTTTGAACTATAGGTACAGTATTCAGTAATTTGCTGCTTAATAAAATATATATTTATATAATAAAATGCCAAATATACCCTAAATGTGACAAAACTATGGGGAATCGTGTCTCATTTACAAACAATGACCTTACATACTGAAAAGGAATATGAGATTTTCAGAAATAAAGTGAATAAAGTTCATTTTTTCAATTACTTAATTTGAGATGAATTCTTGTTCTATAGACAATGATTTGTTCATTGCTATATCAAAACAAGTCCTATTTTGGAAATATGATTGACAAATGGCACTATTCTTCTACGATTTCAAATGAAATGCACATTAACTTTACTTCTAAATATCTCTGGATAATGTCTTCTCAACTTGATTCACTGATTTTGAATGTTTCATATACAGTAATCCCTTAACATTCGTGAGGGTTAGGTTCGCAGAAATATCTGCAAATGTCAAAGTCACGAATGTTGAGACTATCTTCCTGTGCATAAAAAAGGATTAAGTTTTAAGATTTTGTTTTAAGGGTGTATTCCAATCCAAACTGCTTATTTTCTGATTCATTTTTGCTCTCAAACAGATAAAACTGGGAAATTCTCTTATTTAGAAACTACATAATGTGCCGTGCTTCTTGATTTTTTGATAAATGCAGAAAATATTGTAAAATAATGCTGTCAAAGTTGGTGTTTTGAACCGAATTTTCCGAAAGGGGAGATCTGGGAATGAAAAAAATGGCTATACATGGCTGAGAAAATAATTGTTTAAAACTAAAATTCTAATAAATTGAGCTAGAAATGAAATCACATGGCCTCTTATAGATCTCTTCAAAAATCACCTCAGCAGGTTTCATGTTTTTACTTTTAAAAATGGAGTCTGAAAATGTCTCAGAAAATTTCGAGCTATTGCGGGTGGAAAAGTATTTTTTCGAATACTCCCTTTATGGAAGAAAGTAATTGAAACGTAAAAATATATTTATTAAGCAAAAAAATGCATGCTGTAAATAAATTTGAATAATTATACAACAGATTGTACAAAGTTTAGTTGCTACTTGATAGCTGAAAAAATTTATATACATACGATTGTTTGGAAGAAATTATCTTTTGTTTATAAATTTCCATGTATAGAAAAGTTGCTGTCACAATTCACCAGTTAAGGATTGCATACTATTGCTTTCTGAACAAGTTGTTGTTGAAGTTTTAAAATTTCCCCTACAATTTTTTCAGAAAAATTTTGAGCTACAATAAAATTTTTTTTAGTTTTAGCATCAATTTAGGTTTCTGGTTTCCCGGAATTACTGACCTGTACTTCGCTTCAATATAAGGGTTGTAGTTCTCGGAACTTAGGCTATACAGTACAATGCAGCTGTCTAGTGTCAAATAGTTTTATGTAACTGGTAAAATAAAGCGAATTTGCTTTGTCAAAAAAAATATTCCTTATGAAACAAAATTCGCGAATAACCAAGTTAGTGATTTGCGAATGTTGAAATGGTCTACATTTTTTATTTCGCGAATAATCAAAACTCCCGAATGTTAAGGGATTACTGCATACTGATAATTTCTAATTATTTCCCAGTTTATATAAAACATCTTAAGAGTCAATCAGAATGGTTTCAAGTTAATGTCAGTCTACAATTTTTAAATCACAAAACATACTAGTTGAGATACAGCTTCTATATTTAAGAGTCTAATTTAGCACAATTTTCACAAAACTTAAAAACTGTTTTACTGTAGAATAAAAAAAATTTGAAGTATTTCCGAGAACAAATAAAGCTTAAGTTTGAAAACTTACTAGAACTTTTGATAACCCTATTAAGTCAATAAATTTCTTACTCATGTTTTTCTAAGACTGTTAGAAAAATATTTCCCAAACCTCTTCACCTCCCCAAAGAGAAACACTTTTATTTTTATAATTTTTCAGTCTTGCTTTACCTACAGAACTTTCAACTGTGCAATATTTAATATGTCTGCATCCATTCTAACATGACATAAGATCAATCTTTCTTGAAAACCCATTCAATATTTCTAAATTCTCTACGAACAGTAGCCTTTATCCTGATGCTCAATATCAAACTTTAGAAGTGTAACTTTTGATTATGTGGTTATAGGAACTTTTTGGTTGAACCATTTCAGGGGCAAGCAACTGTGTTTCTGCAATTTTGAATTCACAATCATTTTTAAAAAAATTTACTTCAAAATAGGAAAAGGCCACTACCCCTCAAGAGGTTAAACAACAAGACTTTTATTAAATTCCTTTGATATCTAGGTTCAAGGTAGAAATGTAAGTTTTTACATTGAAAAGCATATTTTTATAGATAAATATGACTTTCTGACTTGATTTTCCTAGATGTGTAGGATTCTGCAAACCTAAGATTTCTCTGAGTGGTTTCATGTGAAACCAATGGAACAATAATCAGTCAAGTGCGAGTTTTACTCGTGCACAAAGACTTTCATACATTAAAGACATTACATAAATTTTTAATTTGGAATTGTTTCAAGCATGCTTTAAAAAGAGATTGCAAAGTTGCAGCACTGCCTTGGGCTATGCCACTGATTTCTACATAGATTTGTAATTAATATCTTGACTAATTACTGATAATTTTTTCAAAAATCACTATTAACAATCCTTGGATGATTCTGCGTCGATAGTTTCTCAACATACGAGATCCAATCTGCCGGCTCGCTTTTTTGAGAATGACACGAATGATGCAGATGATTTCATAGACACCAATCAAAGTTTCTCACCTGAAATTTAAAAATTATTCCACAGTGATACTGAGGACAAAGATTTTGATGGATTTTCAAATGTATAACATTAATTATTCGTTGCTACTGTATTATTATTTTTTTCAGTTTGTTAAAATAAATAACGTTGATAATGGAATTAATTGTTCAATTAATTAAAAGATAAATTATTTATTTAAGTTCAAAATGTTTAATTTTATGTCTACCAATTAATAATTTTAATTAATTGCACTTGATATGTTTTTATAATGTATGTGAGGTTATACACAGTGTGGCGATATACTGGATGTCGCGTTAAAAACAAAACAAAAAACCCCTCGTTTAAGTAACTGCGGCATTATACTCAGTGTGGCATTATTCTCAGAAAATATGGTAGTCCCATAATTTTGTTTCCAAATAACTTATTAGCCTCATAATTTTTTCCTAAAAATAATCGTGAATGGCTAATAATTTAATAAATATGTGGGTCAAGAACCCTTGTAACGCTGGCAAGTTTGAACTTTCTATTTTCCATAGTTTCAAGAAAAATGGCTGTCAGAAAGACAAGACACATGAGTGATCTTATAATGGTTCCATTTTTAGTTTTTAAGTATGGGACCCTAAGAAGCGCAATATAATCTACATTGTAAACCAAAAACATGTCAGTCAGTAACGCTGATGTCATATTGATGGTGGCAACACATCATGAATAAATTTAGTTTTCACTGAAATTTTTTAAACTTCTAAGCATTGCACAATTTCAATTTTTGCACAGTGTGATAGGAAAAGAAAAGTTCTTTGAAGTGCAATTCGTTTGAAAATACAGTAAATTCTGTCTAAGGCGGATTCTGTATAAGCCAAATATCTGTCTAACGCGGAAAATTTTTCAAGTTCCGGCGAACCCATAGGAAATAACATTAATTGCTGCTGCATAAGCCGGAATCTGCCTAACGCGGAAACGGAAAGTTTTTTAAAGTCCTACTGAAATGAAAATTTTGCATAAGGCAGAAAAAATGATATTTTAAAAATGAAAGGCATTTGGTTGATGAAACTTTAAAACTGGTATATAAGTCAAATACTCGCTGTCAAAGCTTTTAATTAAATTCAGTAATAGATTAATAAATTCAATTGTTAAGAACAGAAACTGTTTGAATTTTTAAGAAATGCTTTTTTTATTCTGTTATTTTCCATGTAAGTTTGCATATAAAAGTTATTACTAATAAAATGGTACACATTTATGAAAATATATGTATTTTCTAAAGTACAATATATTATGCTTTAAAGGTTTACTCATATTGAAAGTGGCAACTTTCCGACTCCTTCCCGAAGTCATTTTAATCGTATATGTCAAATTCTCAGCGATTTTATTACAACAGTACAAAGAAATCGAATAGCGTTCATCATAAAGAATTTTTCAGGATTTCAGTTTCTGACCGATTTTCGAGAAAGGAAAATTAAAGAAGCAATTCGTTATAACTCACGATTCAATATATTTATCGAAAACGAAAAACGATATTTGATTCTAAATAGCTCCAGTAGTCATGCTTGAAAATTTTATGGTTTTATGTACAAAAATGATATCTAGAATGTGTCAGAAAAATTTTCGTTACAGTGTTTTTTTTTTAAACAAAAGCTTTGAAATTTTACTAAGTTTTTAAGCCCAATCTTATAGATTTTAATAATAAGCAATTTTTTTTTCTCTGAAAAAATAAAAGAACATCATACCGAGAATATTTTTCAGATTTGTCAAAATACATTCATGAAATAATCCCTATTCGTTAACAAGTGTTTAACTCTCTAAACTACTATGTGAAAGATGAGGTACATAATTGTGTTTGTTTAGTGAATGATTTTCATTAAATTCCATAATTGAAGCAATTTCGAATCAGTACTAAATATTCCAGTGTTCAAATAATGTTTTTTGAGATTTTTAAAAACAATAAATTTGATAGAAAATTAATTTCATTAAATTTTTGTTTTAAACAACGGCGCTAAAGGTTACGAACGAAAAAAACTATACACGACTTGTGCAATGTTTTAATTTTTTTTGTGGGGTTGATGAGCTATTTTGCATAAGGCGGAATATTGCCTACGGCAGAAAATTTTCTCGGTCCCGATCGATTCTGCCTTAGACAGAGTTTACTGTATTATCTGAATTTACTGATTATTTAGGGTTTTTAAAGTAATTTTTAAGCATTCTTTTTTTTAAAAATCTATATCGTGTGCAGCCCACTTATGAAAGATAACAGTTTGCAAAAAAAAACTACATAAATAATTCAGCGGTTGCTTCTAGCTAATATATAATGAAATGAAAACTTCATCAATAAATAAAATAATATAAAAAAACACATGTTTAACAGCAGGGTTCGTTGATATATATCAATGGATATATATCATGATATATATCTTGATATATAACCGATATTTATTTTTAAAATATCAAGATTTTTGATATTTTCGATATTTTCAAATTCTTTACATTTATTTTCAAAATATCAAGATGTTTGATAGTTTGTATATTGATATTTATTTTCCAAATATCACCATGCAAGGTAATTTTGATATTTTTCACATTCAAACCATGTGTAAATGAAATTTTCACGTGTTATTGACTGTGTCATTCTGTAGATAATGAACTTTTGCCTCTGGCAGTGACTTTTTTAGGAAAAGAAAAAAACGAATATTTTCCAAGCTTTATGTTTCAAACTTTTATTTTTAAATGTAGAACTGATAATTATATTATACAGTCAATTCAGAACAGCCATTGAAAGATAAAATGTAATTTTAATAATCATTTATATACAGCCAGGGTTCGTTGATATATATCAATGGATATATATCCAATATTTATTTTCAAAATATCAAGATCTTTGATATTTTCATATTACTTGATATTTATTTTCAGTATATCAAGATGTTTCATATTTTTTGCATTTGATATTTATTTTCAAAATATGAATGTGCGCAAGATATTTTTGATATTTTCAATCGTAATTTGTAATATTTCAGTGTAAATGAAATAAATTTTCAACTGTTATTGACTGTGAATCTGTAGATAAAGAACTTGTCTCTTCTGGATGCAACTTTTTTTGCCAAAAAAGAAAACAAATATATTTTTCAAATTTGAGATTTGAAGCATTTTTTTTTTAATGTTGAACTAATAATTATTTGGGACATAATTAATTCAGAACAACCATTGAAAGATAAACTAATTAATATAAATAAGCAATTATATACAGCTTCATTAGAAAATAATCTTTTTTCAAGTTTTGGTTCAGTTGAGTTTGAACTATGCAGCCCGTTAGGAAATATGAAATAAACCATTTTATACTTACATTTATATTAAAATTTTTCAATTAAAAAAACTTTTTTTGTATTTAAAATTTTATTTTGAAAATATCTCATTGTTTTATACTTGGTCTTGATAGAGAAACTCCAATGGATAAGAGAAACGACATGATGGCAATAAATTCTGATTGGTCCAAAGCTGTTTTCAACTGCCATGGGCGATAGACTGCAGCGCTTCCATAGACATTACACAGGACGAAAATAGAAAGTTTTTAAATTTATGTAATTCATAATATTTTGACGCTTGTTTAGATTTTTAACACCAATTTTCAGGCTCAGAAATGTTTATATTATGGATATAAGCACAATTTTGTCTAAGAATTTTGCAATTTTCTTGAACAAATATTTTTTTCCTTCCTCAAGTTTCGTTTTCATTCTGTCAGCACCAGCATTATTCTTTCTTTTTCTGGTTATATTTTAAGATATATATATATAATTTGGATTATTTTTATTTCTATGACTGAAATGTATATATATCCTTACTTTGTTTCAGTGTAATCAAATCACAAGTATTTTTTTTTTCCTATTTTCTGTCATCAGTAATGAAAATAGGTGTTGGCGAAGAATGAAAAATCGCCAAGCGCGAAATCCTCCAATGAACTTATCTCGGGAGTAATAGAGTCGTTTCGTACACTTCACATAGATGATTTGGGGTAATGGTTAAAGTACATGTCTGGTAAGTTAAAGGTAGCGGGTTCGATCCTCTTGGCTTCGACTTTTAAAATTTTGTTTCTTTATTGATTTGTTACCAGTTACTCTGATTTTTTTTAATCGATTCTTGTCAATAAAACTAAATTTATTTATATATTTATTTTTGATAATTTATTATCAGCTAATAAAATATTATAATTTTTTAAATCGGTTCTTCTTAATAAAACTAAGTTTTTGTATTTAATATCACCCAAGGGCTATATTTTAATAATTAAAATCAAACATATATTTTAATGCAATAACATCGAATAAAATTACAATTTAAAATATGTTTATGAATTTAAAATATGTTTATGTCGTAATTTTAATAACATAAAAATATCTAATCACTAGAAGTAACATAACATAGTATTCATTTTTATTAAATTAAGAATAATGCTTCATACATCAAATACGCATATAAATTCAAAACAATTTTGGGAGGATGGGTACGTATGTATTAAGTTGGAAATTTAATATATATATATATGATAGGAGAGGGATGTCAAAGGAGATTAAAGGTGGAAATTTTCTGAAGTGTTAATTTAGAAGATCATTTTTTGTTCTTCTTATCTTACTGCAATCCTAAAAATAAATTGTGTATGGAGATAACCAATATACATTTCAGAGGGGGATTATACATTTTTTTTTTCATTTTGTTTCCTATGCATTTCAGGAGTGTAAGAAATAAATTAAGTTTTTTATGTAATGTCGGTTGAAGTATATATTTATGAGCAATATGTATATGCAAATATATGTATGAGCTAAGTTCTAAGCCTTAACCACAAAATCCCCCCCCCTCCCCTCCAAGAAAAAATATAAACATTTATGGCCGTTTAAATTCCCATAGTTTTAAAAATTAACACTAAGAAACTCCTGAAAATATAGAAATAATTTTTTTTAATATATTGTAAAATAATATTAAAATGCATAAATATATGAATACATTTTATCTAAGTGCAAGGCATATTAAACCATTGGACTGAATTTCCGGATGCGACACCGCAGAAAAGGGAAACGTGGCCTTCTGAGACAGCAATAATTTATAATTCAAGATGTAATTCGCTTATAAGAAAAAAAAAACTGTTACATTGAAAATCCCTTTAATAATCGTACATGAAGAATCGTGCTTTTATGTTTAAAAAGGATTCAGAAAGTTTCGCGTTGTTCAATGACGGAATTCTTCTTTGGAGAATCGCCTTAAGGCTGTTCTTAACTGCTCTGCTCAACAAGCGCAAAGCGTTTTGACACATTTACAAATTCATTTTTTAATGGAAAGGTATAAAATTGCAAAGCCTGGCGATGGAAGCGATTTGGAATCGAGCTGTTTTTTCCATTTTTTGATCAATCAATTACCTATTGAGTTATAAGCAATTTCGATCATGTGACAAACACTTTTTTCGACCTTTTTAAGTGCTCTTTCTTCCTTCGCGCGGAAATTCGGTTCAAAACACCCACTTTGACATTATTTTCTGAAAGATCTATTGCAATTGCAAAAAAAAATGGAAAAAAACAACTCAATTACATAGTTTCTGAACAACAACACCAACTAGTTTCATGTACTTTCGAACAAAAATAAATTAAAACTTAAGTCAGAAAGTTACCCTTTTGGATTTGAGAACACCCTTAAGTAAATTAAGGATGGAGGCAACCAATATAAATAGAATACAAGTATTTATTTATTTTTTTTTTTTTTAAGTATTTCACATTTTTTTTTTCTTTTTTCCTCAGGAATTTTGAAGGTTATTTTCAAATTCAAACTAATTACTTTCTACCATATTCACGAGGTTATTTTTATCCGCAAATGTATACAAATTTGCAAATATTCTTTTCCAGTTGTGAGAAATCGAATAGCTTTTCCCGTTTTTCGATAAATAAAAAAGTCTTCTCCTAAAATGGCAATAAGAATTGCACATTCTGTCAATTTGTAAGGCACTACAGTCATGAAAAGTTCGTCATAGTCGACTAATTTATTGTAATAGAAGGTGTGTCAAATTTTTAGGAAAATGGAAAACGCAGTGCCATTGTTTGGTGAAAGAGGTCGGCATTTTTGGGAAAGCACAATACCGAAAAAAAAAAAAAAAAAGAGAGAGACCACCTTTAATACATTGTTAAATGGCATATGTTCATAGTTTTTTTTATATTTTGGACAATATATAGGAGATATGTTCTAAATTTGAATATTCATAAAAATATCCATTTTAGTTGAAGGATGCTAAATTTATAAACTTTTAAAAATAAACGCTAAAATTTCGTTATCAAAATCCCGAAGTTCGAGGAATATTAAAAAATGTTACTGATTATTAATGTGATTATGAATTCTGTTTTTGTAAGATCACTTAGTGATCCTAGTTCTTTTAATATATGTTTGTTTAATACAAATTATAGGGATGGAGACAATTAAATGGAGATATTAAATTTTTGAGTTCTTTTAAAATATATGCTATATATAAAAATGTAAAAAATAATTGTTTTAAAAAATGCTTGGGGTTAACATTTATATTTTGTATTTTTCGGCCCAAATAGATTCACAGACACACAAAAGTTAACATAGATGGTTGTTAAATTCAAAAGGTTTAGAAAAGTAACGATAAACCATATGCCCCCCCCCCCCCTTCCTTCCCGCAAGCGAAGAAATGTTAGAAAAATTTTATTGATTAAAAATTTGCATAAGAGCATGGATAGTTTTTTATTCCTTTTAAAATGTATTGTAAAATAGTACTGAAATGTGTAATTTCAGTTATTCAATTCGATGAGTTGAGTGATTTGATTTACCATATTTTTATAAAAAATCTAATGCGAAAGTCAATAAATAAATATCTATTGTTAGATTCTAAATAATCAATTTAAAATCAATATTAAATGTGTTTATGAATAGAGAAATTTCCCTTAGAGCAACTTTTATTATAATATGCACTAAAACAGAAATAAACCCACAATTCGCAATATTTTGATTCGTTCTAAAATATGAGGAAAATTATTTTTTTTACCCTGTTCCATTTCGCAAGAACGCGCATTAAAATAATAATAATAATAAAAGTAACCAAAGTGCGAGAATGCGCCAAGTGTGGAAAATGAGCTTTGCATGATTTTTTCTTCCAAGGGACACTTTTCTTCCACAGAGCATGCACACTTGCGCTCATGACATTTCTCTTACAAGTTGGAGTTTCTCTAGGTCTTGATACTGAATCCTATAGTTAGTTTTTTATAAGTGTATAAAACAAATTGTTACTGTTTTCAATTATTTCATCTTCAATTTTGTTCTAAGTGAAAAAAAAAAGAAAAGAAAAAAGAAAAATGCATTTTTATATTATTCTTTGATTAAGTTTTCATGTTAAGTGCAATATATTTTAGTTTCTAATCTATATTATGCTCAAAAACAGCATTATCAGCGGTAAGTTGGATGCTTTGAAAATATCTGATATATATCGAAAATATCAGATATATATCAAAATATCGGATATTTTTGATATTTTTGAAAATATCATGATATTTACGAGCCCTGTTTAACAGACATGCAATTAAAGTATCCACTTAAATCATGCAAATTATAACAACCCAAAAGGTTGCTGTAAGTAGCATTCTTTTGCTCCTAGCATGTGGCTAACATGAAAGTATCTCTTTTTATATATTTCCAAACGTTATTTGAACACATAATTGATATTTTTCATATAAAAATCCTTGTTGGTGTTGTTGCAGTCAATCTAAAAATATATATAATTCATGTCCAAAATCAGTTAGTTTTCAATTTCAAAAGAAAAGTTTTTCACATATGTTAGATGTCTTAGTATATGTAATTGTCAAGTCTTTGATGGACTTTTATTTTTTAGTTTGCATTTTTTTTTTTTTTTTTTTTTTTTTTTTTTAAGTGAACTAATAATGTAACAATTTCCAAATGCAAAGAAAAGTCTCATTCTGGTTTGTTTATAAAGAAAAAAAAAATTAAAAAAAGGTTTATTCAAGGAAAATATGATTTTTTTTTTAAGCAAGGAAATCATTCGCTATTTAGATTACAGTTTTAAAAAAATCAATTCTGGAAAATTGCATTTAAAGTTTTACAACAAATGCCACTTGCTTGTACACTTACAAGAATTGTTTTAGCTTCTATAGGTGTTTAATTTTTTTTAATGGCTTCAAGAAGACATTTATAAAATATTAGGTACATGGAAAATTAAAAAAAAAAAAATTTTTTTTTTTAAGCTGAGAAACTTTTATAATTCATGAAGAAATTAAATAAACTGTTTTAAATTGCTCATATTGTAAGGATATATATAAATGAAACTGAAAATTTTAAATAAATTACAAATCTTTATTAGATTACACTGCATTTCATAAAAAAAGGATTTTAAAACATACAAATGAAAATAATCTTAAAAGAAAATGAGATTCACTTCACAGTAGTTTTGCCTTAGAAGTAAGATACATTAGTTTAAGTCAATGAGCTACATAATAGAATGGAATGGATAACTCACTGGTCCACCACCTGCCATGACCACATTAAATTTTCAATGTGCACAAGCGATGAATCCTAAATTTTTCTTTATCTTAGAGGCATTTTTAAAACTTTTTGGCTACTTTTACACCTTTTCATATTTTCATGAGTAATTCCTAACAATTTTTTAATTTGTTTTGTGTAGTCTACATAGAATTTTATATTTAAATAATATGAAATTAAATATTTGGGACAAAGTTAAATAAAATCTATAGTTTTTTCAATAAAACATATACATCAATGAAAATTATAGCAACTTTGCTATATTTTTAAAAGAAAATGTCTAACCCATACTACTCTACAAGAAAAAATCTGTTTAACCATAATTTTTTTTTCTCTAAAATTCTATGACATTGTATTCATCGATAGACCTCAGGATTCAATGTAACAAAAAAGGGTATTAGCTCTCCATGCTATTGTGAAGCCCAGTGGTTTACATAAAATTACATATCCTTTAGAATGACAGTATAAAATTACAAAGAAATGCTTAATTTAAATCATTAAAACTCATTTTAGTACTTTTTAATATATAAAATATACATGTATTGTAACACTTGTTAATTTCTTAAAGTCGCTTATCTAAAAATTTCAAATCTTTAAAATCATTATCAATCATAAGTCATTAAAATTAAATTTAAAAAAAACAAAAAAATTATATATATATATATATATATATATATATATATATATATAAAAGGAAAAGATCTCGCAAGTTCCACCTAGTATTACTATGCTTTAAGGGCTATTTTAATTACATTATTATTGTATCTTCCATTTATACAGTAATTTTAAAACATATAAATACCAGTGTAACGAAACAAATCATAGTAAGCCTGTCATAGTATGCCTTTGGTGATTGCAATCTTATAAGAAAAATTGCATGAGTGACAATGTAAAAGAGTAAGTGGAATTTTCAAATGATAGTACAATATATTAAGTTACTCCCTTTTAATTCCCACTAACTCATTTATATAATGAATATGAATTTTTATTTTTAGTTATAACAGTACCACTTAATTCTTTAACAGATAATGGTTTCCTTTTTTCATGTTAACAAATTTCAATTTAATTTATATATGAGGAAAAAGTGAATATTTTTGTTTCAGATGAGGGGCAATAAACATGGGAAAATATATATTCAGAATGAAGCTATCATGAAATTCTGAATACATTATATTAAAATTTCCATCTTTCCAATGGGAAGAAAAACATTTCATGCAATTTGCTTTTATGGAATTATAATTAAGTGGGAGAAACAATGCAATGATCAGTGTGAAATTAAGACCTCAAAAACTTTATGGGACCGAATTATGGAGAAATAGGAACAGATGATTAAAAGCAGATAAAATTTCATTAAAAAAATTAAACTAAATTACCAATGCTTATTTTTGCACTGCATTTTATAGCAGAAAAGTGCATTTTAAAAGATCCTATTTAAAACTACAATAGAAAATAATCTTTGAATTAAAAAAAGAAAAAGTAACATATACATCATAAACTTTTATTTCAAATATCAAGACTTCAATATAATAAACTTACATGTTCTTTGAATAGAAAGTATGAAATCTCAAGCAAATACTGATTAAAGCATTAAAACTGGCCATAATCCTTTTTAATACATAAAATGTACATGCATTTTATTTTTCATAAAAAACATTTTCAAATATTTCTTAAAATAACATGTAAAAAAAACATTATCTTGATTAAGATCATGATTTACTAAAGTCAACAAAATTACTCTGAAATCTACTCTATTCTACTAAATGATCATTAAATTTTAATTCTGTGCAATAACACAACATGGAGTCCCATGTAAAAACTCAAAATTACATTAAAACTGATAATAATCCATTAAAATATAAAGGATGTGAAAATATAAACACTATTAATTATATAATGATGACATTATTTTACACTGCACATTACATTAGATTACACTGCATTTCATAAAAAAAGGATTTTAAAACATACAAATGAAAATAATCTTAAAAGAAAATGAGATTCACTTCACAGTAGTTTTGCCTTAGAAGTAAGATACATTAGTTTAAGTTAATGAGCTACATAATAGAATGGAATGGCTAACTCACTGGTCCACCACCTGCCATGACCACATTAAATTTTCAATGTGCACAAGTGATGAATCCTAAATTTTTCTTTATCTTAGAGGCATTTTTAAAACTTTTTGACTACTTTTACACCTTTTCATATTTTCATGAGTAATTCCTAACAATTTTTTAATTTGTTTTGTGTAGTCTACATAGAATTTTATATTTAAATAATATAATATGAAATTAAATATTTGGGACAAAGTTAAATAAAATCTATAGTTTTTTTAATAAAACATATACATCAATGAAAATTATAGCAACTTTGCTATAGTTTTAAAAGAAAATGTCTAACCCATACTACTCTACAAGAAAAAATCTGTTTAACCATAATTTTTTTTTCTCTAAAATTCTATGGCATTGTATTCATCGATAGACCTCAGGATTCAATGTAACAAAAAAGGGTATTAGCTCTCCATGCTATTGTGAAGCCCAGTGGTTTACATAAAATTACATATCCTTTAGAATGACAATATAAAATTACAAAGAAATGCTTAATTTAAATCATTAAAACTCATTTTAGTACTTTTTAATATATAATAATCCAGATTGTAATATAAAGAAAAATATATATTTTTTAATGTCATATAAAAAATGCAAAAAAAATAACAATGATATGTTCAAAATAATGTGTGATTTTATTTATTTTTGTTTTTAAAATTTTTTAATGAAGAAACTATAATATGAATGCTGATGTTTATGTTGTGGATGGAGAAAGATTGAACCCAGCAAAATATGCCATGCCAATGGATAATGGGTCAATGACGGAGGTCAAATGCTTTTAAGAACAGCAAAAAATTGGGAGAAATGCACTACAAAAGCACACGGGTAAAGCCAACATAAAAATAACTTAAGCCTGTCATAGTATGCTTTTGGTGATTGCAATCTTATAAGAAAAATTGCATGAGTGACAATGTAAAAGAGTAAGTGGAATTTTCAAATGATAGTACAATATATTAAGTTACTCCCTTTTAATTTCCACTAACTCATTTATATAATGAATATGAATTTATATTTTTAGTTATAACAGTACCACTTAATTCTTTAACAGATAATGGTTTCCTTTTTTCATGTTAACAAATTTCAATTTAATTTATATATGAGGAAAAAGTGAATATTTTTGTTTCAGATGAGGGGCAATAAACATGGGAAAATATATATTCAGAATGAAGCTATCATGAAATTCTGAATACATTATATTAAAATTTCCATCTTTCCAATGGGAAGAAAAACATTTCATGCAATTTGCTTTTATGGAATTATAATTAAGTGGGAGAAACAATGCAATGATCAGTGTGAAATTAAGACCTCAAAAACTTTATGGGACCGAATTATGGAGAAATAGGAACAGATGATTAAAAGCAGATAAAATTTCATTAAAAAAATTAAACTAAATTACCAATGCTTATTTTTGCACTGCATTTTATAGCAGAAAAGTGCATTTTAAAAGATCCTATTTAAAACTACAATAGAAAATAATCTTTGAATTAAAAAAAGAAAAAGTAACATATACATCATAAACTTTTATTTCAAATATCAAGACTTCAATATAATAAACTTACATGTTCTTTGAATAGAAAGTATGAAATCTCAAGCAAATACTGATTAAAGCATTAAAACTGGCCATAATCCTTTTTAATACATAAAATGTACATGCATTTTATTTTTCATAAAAAACATTTTCAAATATTTCTTAAAATAACATGTAAAAAAAAACATAATCTTGATTAAGATCATGATTTACTAAAGTCAACAAAATTACTCTGAAATCTACTCTATTCTACTAAATGATCATTAAATTTTAATTCTGTGCAATAACACAACATGGAGTCCCATGTAAAAACTCAAGATTACATTAAAACTGATAATAATCCATTAAAATATAAAGAATGTGAAAATATAAACACTATTAATTATATAATGATGACATTATTTTACACTGCACATTACATTAGATTACACTGCATTTCATAAAAAAGGGATTTTAAAACATACAAATGAAAATAATCTTAAAAGAAAATGAGATTCACTTCACAGTAGTTTTGCCTTAGAAGTAAGATACATTAGTTTAAGTCAATGAGCTACATAATAGAATGGAATGGCTAACTCACTGGTCCACCACCTGCCATGACCACATTAAATTTTCAATGTGCACAAGTGATGAATCCTAAATTTTTCTTTATCTTAGAGGCATTTTTAAAACTTTTTGGCTACTTTTACACCTTTTCATATTTTCATGAGTAATTCCTAACAATTTTTTAATTTGTTTTGTGTAGTCTACATAGAATTTTATATTTAAATAATATGAAATTAAATATTTGGGACAAAGTTAAATAAAATCTATAGTTTTTTTAATAAAACATATACATCAATGAAAATTATAGCAACTTTGCTATATTTTTAAAAGAAAATGTCTAACCCATACTACTCTACAAGAAAAAATCTGTTTAACCATAATTTTTTTTTCTCTAAAATTCTATGGCATTGTATTCATCGATAGACCTCAGGATTCAATGTAACAAAAAAGGGTATTAGCTCTCCATGCTATTGTGAAGCCCAGTGGTTTACATAAAATTACATAGAAATGCTTAATTTAAATCATAAAAACTCATTTTAGTACTTTTTAATATATAATAATCCAGATTGTAATATAAAGAAAAATATATATTTTTTAATGTCATATAAAAAATGCCAAAAAATAACAATGATATGTTCAAAATAATGTGTGATTTTATTTATTTTTGTTTTTAAAATTTTTTAATGAAGAAACTATAATATGAATGCTGATATTTATGTTGTGGATGGAGAAAGATTGAACCCAGCAAAATATGCCATGCCAATGGATAATGGGTCAATGACGGAGGTCAAATGCTTTTAAGAACAGCAAAAAATTGGGAGAAATGCACTACAAAAGCACACGGGTAAAGCCAACATAAAAATAACTTAAGCCTGTCATAGTATGCTTTTGGTGATTGCAATCTTATAAGAAAAATTGCATGAGTGACAATGTAAAAGAGTAAGTGGAATTTTCAAATGATAGTACAATATATTAAGTTACTCCCTTTTAATTTCCACTAACTCATTTATATAATGAATATGAATTTTTATTTTTAGTTATAACAGTACCATTTAATTCTTTAATAGATAATGGTTTCCTTTTTTCATGTTAACAAATTTCAATTTAATTTATATATGAGGAAAAAGTGAATATTTTTGTTTCAGATGAGGGGCGATAAACATGGGAAAATATATATTCAGAATGAAGCTATCATGAAATTCTGAATACATTATATTAAAATTTCCATCTTTCCAATGGAAAGAAAAACATTTCATGCAATTTGCTTTTTTGGAATTATAATTAAGTGAGAGAAACAATGCAATGATCAGTGTGAAATTAAGACATCAAAAACTTTATGGGACCGAATTATGGAGAAATAGGAACAGATGATTAAAAGCAGATAAAATTTCATTAAAAAAATTAAACTAAATTACCAATGCTTATTTTTGCACTGCATTTTATAGCAGAAAAGTTCATTTTAAAAGATCCTATTTAAAACTACAATAGAAAATAATCTTTGAATTAAAAAAAGAAAAAGTAACATATACATCATAAACTTTTATTTCAAATATCAAGACTTCAATATAATAAACTTACATGTTCTTTGAATAGAAAGTATGAAATCTCAAGCAAATACTGATTAAAGCATTAAAACTGGCCATAATCCTTTTTAATACTTAAAATGTACATGCATTTTATTTTTCATAAAAAACGTTTTCAAATATTTCTTAAAATAACATGTAAAAAAAACATTATATTGATTAAGATCATGATTTACTAAAGTCAACAAAATTACTCTGAAATCTACTCTATTCTACTAAATGATCATTAAATTTTAATTCTGTGCAATAACACAACATGGAGTCCCATGTAAAAACTCAAGATTACATTAAAACTGACAATAATCCATTAAAATATAAAGAATGTGAAAATATAAACACTATTAATTATATAATGATGACACTATTAATTATATAGTCATATACATTACGTAATAATGAAAGTATATTAAAAAGTACTTGCAATTTTTACTAATTGGTATTTATATAATTTGGAATATCAATTTTCATATTTAGTTTTAGATGTACCAGTTAATTCTCTAACATATTTCACTTGCAAAGTTTTATTCTTTGTTTCAAGCTTGCAAATTTACAATTTATTTTATACATGAAAGAAGATATGAACATTTTTACTTCAAATTAACCCCCTCACTGACCCCAGCACTGTGTTAATACGTTCACTAAGCTCCAGGTTTCACTGTAATACAAGCAATATTTAAATCAATATAATTCTATTGATTTAATGCATTATTAATACATTGAACAATGATGAATACTCTCTAGGACTATATTCATATTTTTAATTAAGTTTTTTTATATAGTGTTGAAAGAATCATATTTTTTTTTAGCATTTTAAACAAAATTCACAGTAAACAACATTACAATTTTGTCCTTTTCCAAGACTGTCAGAGGGTTAAGATCAGTAAACATGTAAAAAAGTATAAAGAAAATTAATCAGAATGAAGTTATCATGAATTTCTGAATACATAGGTAAATGAAAAGTTTTGTTTTAATACATATCACAAGTTATAAAATGTATAAGAACCTCGGATACTTTTCACTACAATTTTGTAAATATTACATACTGCATTCAAAATGCAAGAAATTCAATATGAATTAGAAACATCAAAAATATTTAGTATAAACTAACATAAAAATTGAAGTTTACTTTGATACATTTGAAAATTTAATTTTCAAAAGAAATCTAATTTTTACTTGTCTTTCATCATAGATTACATATTCATTGTACTTTAAGTGATAATCATTACCACTTCTTCTTCTCAAAGGACCTTTTGGAATGAGAGTATCAGGCCTATAAAGAAAGTAAGGAATAGAAATTCAAAATCACAGTTAGAATACTGCAATTATTGAAATTCATATTGGAAAATGATCTATCATGGTAATTCATTGATAAACAAAAGGAAACAATTTCATACCAAGTTAAACTTCAAAATTGAGATATAGCTAGAAGGCTTTACACTTTATTACACTTATTACCCTTTAACAGAGTTGGGAAAATTTGTAATCTCAGTTATCTGCAATATAATTACAGTTTAATTCTATGTAATTAATTATAGTTAAAATTACATGCTGCAAAAAAAAATCTTGCAATACTGTAGCTGGAACCACTCTTATTCCATTATTTGACAAAATTTTTGTGTTTGAATGTGTGTAACTATAATCAATTACATGCAACTAACTTGTAATTACATTGCATTGCAGATAATTGAGATTACAAATTTGCCCAACTCTGCCCTTTAACCTTTTGCACTCCACTGACACCTATTTTTTAATTCTATCTCACACCACTTTCTCAAAACAAAAATTATTGACATACTGTTCCAGAACATTTGCAAAAAAAATATACTACAAATTCTGGGTTTTTTTTTTTAAAGTGGTAGAATAAAAAAATAGTCACCTGTGGCAGAAGTGTGAGTTTAACAACAAATCCACTGTCACTATATAGGTGTCAAAGTCGTACAAAAGGTTAATATTACAAAATCT
The DNA here is from genome assembly GCA_963932465.1 of Maratus speciosus. Classification (NCBI taxonomy): domain Eukaryota; kingdom Metazoa; phylum Arthropoda; class Arachnida; order Araneae; family Salticidae; genus Maratus; species Maratus speciosus. The sequence continues at coordinate 569,686,437 of OZ010787.1, forward strand.
TAGGAATACTTTCTTCACATTAGCATTGAAATTGTCAGAAAAAAACATTTTATAGGTTTTGGAATCCTACTGATTTTTTCCCCCAGAAATGCTAGTTATAGTGCTAATGTTTTAAGATATTCCGAGAATGCATCATAGGAATTTGTCTCCAAACAAAAAAATATCTTTGATGTCAATATTTTTTATTAAGGATATAGTATTTAGTAATCAGATTTTGCTATTCAGCTGAATATCAAATAATAGTACATTATTTAGCCAAATACTGAAAACTTAGTTTATTTCAGTTTAGTATTATTTGTCACAGAACAAATTTCCGTCATTAGTACCCCCCACCACCACCACCACCAAAAAAAAAAAAAAAAAAGAGTTCCAATAAATGAAAAATTGTTTAATATACAAGAAAAAACAGTTTAGTTTTTTTGTAAATAGGTGAAATATATATATATATTTTTTAATGAAAGTGTAAAGAAAGAACAAACAATTAGAATAACCTTTAACTAGAGAGCATGGGACATTTATTTTCTTCAACACAGAGTAATATTTTTCTAAATGTAAGTTCTAAGAAAGGAGTACTATACATACAGTAGAAGATCTTTATAACGCAAACTTGTGCATTATATGGGTCACCTTTCATACATCATTAAATTTACCCTGTAAACATGGGCAAATATGTTTGAAATGTATCAAAATACTAGAATATCTTTATACTGCATTCCTTGCTTTTAGGAGTTATCCATATTATAATATTTTAAATATAGGTCATTCCACGCATTGTTGCATTTACTTTATAAAGATAGTCCAAATATACTTGGACTAAATCACTCATTATATTTCTCATTTTCAAAAGTGTTTATTGTAATAGCAATTTTTTCATTAAAAAGGTCTTGAATTAGGAGATAAAGTTGAACTAGTGCATCAAATTTAGTCATCTAGAGAATTTAGTCATCTAGGTGCTTCTAAACTGCAAAATCTATTGTTCACGTCTGAGAAGTTGTGCGTTATATGGGGAACTAACTGTGTTATATAGAACTGCATTATAAAGATCTTCTACTGTATATAATGTATTTTAATACAGATATAGTTTAAGATATAATCATAAATAACCTAATTTAAATCAACCAGCATTGATGCAGTCATAAGACAAACAGCTTTTCACCAAATAAGTTTCATATTTAAAGACATTTCAACCAATTCTCTTCTTTTTTCCCCCTACTATTTCTGACAAAGAAGGTTTCCTCCATAAAGTGCATACTCAAAATATTTTGAAAAAATGCTAATGGAACTACTCATGTATGCAGTAAAAGATCAGTCAAATGTAGCTGCAGAATCAGGGTAGAAAATCTGTAAAAAAAATAAAATACTTTTGAGTACTTGGTGCAAAGAACAAACATTCCAGGTTATTTGGCAAGCAACACCTTTTTTCACTAAATACAAGAGATTTACATGCATTTGGAAATTGCCTGTTAAATTAGTGTTTAAATGCACAATACTCAATTTAAATTAAAAAAATGAAATAGTTTATTATTTTTTCTATAAGCTTATATAATACTGGGTGTCCACTTTCAATGGCGTCCAATGGCTAATTCCTAAACCGTTAGGCATAGACATATAGTTCAGTAACAAAAATGTTTTAAATGGGATAAAGAAGTACTTTAATCACCTCACGAGTGACAGATATGGGGAAACAGTGAAGTGGTTAAAAGTGATTTAGGTCAATAAAAACATTTCTCAAAAAATTATGAAATTTTATTTTTTATATGTTCCCCTGGTGCTAAAAGTTATATTTAGTAAAAATATCCTATTAAACTAAGAAGTAAGAGAACAAAAGTCCCATTCTTCTTCGATTAAAACTGACTGAGTAATAGCTGCTTAAATTTGAAATGTCTATTTTGCTGCAAAATAAGGGTCATTCACAAATTTACTAGAAATGAAAATAATTGTCAGATATGAAAAAAAAAATAATAGTTGTGAGTAAAATTAAAATTACAATATAAATTTGAAATCTATTTTCATTCTAACACATTAAAGAAAAATATACAGCTTGTACCAAAAATATAAGTTAAAAAATAATAGACTGCTTGTTAAATGAAATGATGAAAAGCAACAGTCTGAATTATTTACAAAATGATACATAATTAATAAAAATTAATCTACAGAATTTTGAAATAAGTTTAGACTAGATAAAGTTATCTTAAAAACTTGTTCGAAGTGACTCCCTTTGGCTGCAATGCAGAAATGTACATGCAAAATAAATCTTTCGAATACTTTAAGCACTTTGTGTATGATCTCTTGAAGTATAGCCCAACTCATCTGAGTTCAGATACAGAAAATTGACATAAGCCATACAATTCAAAGTTTCATAACTCAGTCAATTTTAGTGTTAAATGAATGGGGCATTTTTTTTTTGCCTTACTTGTTAGTGTAATAGGAAATTTTTAACAAATATCATTTATAGGACCATATAAAAATTTAAATTTCATAATTTTATCAGAATTTTTTTTATCAAAGTGACTTTTAAAATAATTTAAATAATTTTTTTACCTCATTTGAAACATTTTTGTAATTAGAACTATATGTCTTTGACTAACGGTTTAGAAATTAGCCACTGGACAACATTGAAAATGTATATAAAAGTATATACAAGTTGTGTGTTGCTGCAGTTATTTAATTTCACACTGTTTCACCAGCCAGAAAAGTTTTTAGTGTACTTTAAAAGAAGGAAACAAACTAAAGGACTGTCGTTAAACATTTTGACATTTAATAACACATTGTTTCCATGGCTACAAAACTTTTGTCTTATTTCTTCTATACTAATACTATCGAAGCCAAATTGAGTATGGCTCAGAATAAGACTTTCAATTTGAGTTTGAAACAATTTTAATTTTGCTCTAAATTGTATAATTAAGATCATTAAATTTCATTATATACACATAAAATATATATTACAAACATGTAGTTATAAAAATGTTTTTATTTAAATTAAACTTACTTAAACTAGTTATAAAGAGCAGAAAAAGGTTTTACTTAACACTTTCTACCAGTGTCAAATGGCATCTCTTTCTAAATTTGATTTATGTTTATCTTGCTAATAGTTTTCGAATGTAATAAGCAATTTAAAAAAATCTTCAGTATATTAAAAATGATTTGTAACTGTTTCAATCTAAAAATAACAAATGAAAAACCATAAATCAAAATCTTTTAAAAGGGGTCATTTGACACTGGTAGAAATAGTGTCACTTAGCATAAAAGCATATTTTTCGAAACTTTATGATGTTGCCAACCAGTGATAAATCACCAAAAAATGAAGTTTACATGATTTTTTCATGGACGCTATATAGAGGTTCATCAGGAAATTTTTTTTATAAACATATATATATATCCTCATAAGAATATTGTGTAACTTTTTCAAATTTTTCTGAGTATGCACTTATGCGAGTTTCATTCTAAGGAAGGGAATATAAGAGAAAAGAAAATAATTAAAATCTGTAGCCACTACAACCCTACATCACCTAATATAACCATTGTGTTTCTTATAATCATTATAAAAATGCACTTAACTATTATGTATTTGATATAATATAACAAAAACAACCAATTATAAAGACTTAATTAGATATTGACTTCTTGCAGAATCAATGAAGATAGTGATATCTAATTAACACTTGCTGTTATAACTAGATGGTTTTTATAACTTTGAAAACCTCTTCATGCTTTTTTAATTCACAACACTTCAATTTTGCATAAGTTTGGTGTTTACTATGACTTGTAAGTGGTAAGTACTGACCTTTTTTTATGGTTTACTTCAGTATAATAGAATCAGAAGCCTTCTGTATAAATATTGTCAAAGAATTATGGCTCTATTGTCTGATGCAAACTGCAGTACTATAACAACCACATAAAAACAAACATTAAAATTGCAGATATTTGTCTTATTTAGAGGCTAAATAAGTAAAAACAATTTAAAGTAAAATTGTCATGATAGATCCTATGTGTGAATTTAAGGGTTAAAATTGAAAAAAATATATATATTATGTACAAAAATCAATAAAATTTTGAAAAAAGCATTGAAAAACATAATTAATAAATTACCCTAAATTATGTTCTTTAGTTCTAAATATTAGTGTCAATGAAGGAAAAAAGCCAAAAATAGTCATTATTTAAAGCTACAAAATACTAAAATACATTAAGCATTATAATAAATTACAAAACCAGCAATAGTTAATACTTCTTCAATAAAACTTAATCACAGACATACTAGACCATCTGAGCTGTCATCTTAGAAAACAATCTCATTCACAGATCTTGACTTCACCAACTCAGTGAAGCAACAGTAGCATAACAAACTAACAATTTGCTTGTTTGACATACAATTCTGTATTAGTCTATTCATAATTTGCTTAAATGCAGTCTAATATTCTTATAATCAATTACAAATGGTGATAATACTGATGATAATCATATTATAATCACAAGATGTACTTGGTATCACTGACCATTTAAAACAAGAACAGCTTAGAAAGCTAAGTTTTCTAAGCTTCTCAGCTTAGAAAACAGTCCCGTAATATTATAGTATTCTAGTATTATTCCAGTCATATTAAAATAGTAAATTCAGACACGAAAAGGGGAGGGGACATAAAATGAAAAATGCACGATACAAGTATGAACAAACTAGATTTTCATGCTATGTTTTATCAATTTGACATCTAAGCCAGTGAAAACACTGTTTCCCTGATTTCAATTTTATATACAATTGCAAATTAATATAATAGTCCTTCACTATTTGTTATTATTATAAAACTGTTTCTCAGAAAAATGGTATGTGCTGGTGCAATTTGGATAACATATTTAGAAATAGGAATATTAGGTCTGTACACTTTATATATTTTTAGTTTGCAGAGAGGAAACTTTTTGATTTTTTTGCTGACCAGTGAAATTAATGACAAATAAATAAATAAATGTACTGTAATGCATAAACAAAAATCATCTTTATCATTAGAATAGAAGATAAAGAAAATCATCACCAAAGTAGCTATGTTTAATCAGAATATAGTAGCATTAATTTTTGATAGAAATTCTAAATGCAAATGCAGATCAAATTACAAAGTAAATTATAAACAATTAGCTGAATCTAGATTGGCTAGTAAAGCACAATTTTATGCAAGAGAGACTAATATTTTAAAATGAATAAACAAATGAGGAACTTTAATGAGAAAAAATACATTTCAATTATGTATATTTTAAATATATAAATATTTATTAACACTTTAGTTTCTGTACAAAATTAGACTTACACTATGGTGGATTCTACAAAATTAGAAGGATGATATTCCCCAATACCTAACACACCTCCAAAATCACCTAGATGAGTAGAATAATCTCCACCATAAATAACATCTAAGGTGGTTCCCATGGACACCTAAAATAAAATTTTATCATTTTTTAAAAATATCTACAATTTATAAATCACGGTTTTATAAACACAAAAAGGGTTTATCTTTTTAGCATCAAAATTGTTAAGACCCTGACTATTTTTTGTGCAACTATTTAAGTGATCAGTTTTCTGAAGATTAATGCAAAAAATAATCCGATACATGATAAGAACTACTTACAAAAATGATTCTTCATTTAAGACATATCTAATGCATAAAGATTCATACTTGCTAACCTCCAACTAAACTTCTATAAAAACTGGGTTAATTTGGCCCTAATCAAATATATTTTGAACCAGCAGGTTTAGTGTTTCATTATTTACTTTAATACATGTTGCTACATGGAACTTATTTTATTTATTAAATAATTTTTTTGAACCAAACATGTTTGACTTGGGGTTATATTAACCGAGTGATTGCAGAAATTTAATGGGAGGTTGACAAATATGGAGATTTGGCAGTTTTTAAACGGCCTTTCCACTGTTCATTCATTTCTTGGATAAAGACATATTTTAACGAATCTTACAACTAATTAAACACATAATGTAACTTTTCCATGTGCTTCTTATAAAACTGTCAGTTATTCACAGAATTTTTCAGGTCCTAAAAGCACCTTACATAAATAAAATCTCGAGTAAAATTAAATACTAGGGGACTCTGCCCCCTGTAAGCTATGCTCGCCAATCCCCGTTCAGACACCTCAGAATCTAAAAGCATGCTAATCTGATCGGTTTAAAAAAGATTAGAGAAGATTGAATCATAATGAAAAAACCTGTAGTGTAAACGGGTTTCTATTCAATTCCCTTTGATTGCGAAAATTTAAGGATGAATCAGTTGCTGTTAAGATATCCAACAGTTGTTTTCGTGTTCGATTAAAGAAGATCAGTTAAACATTTGAAAAGAAGCTAAAATCAAATGAATTAAGTAAACAGAGTCTTTGCCCCCCCCCCCCCCCCCCCTGGTATTTTTTAATGCCGTTATAAAATGATTGACATAATACAATTTACTGCTTTAAACACATATTAATGTATTTATTATTTTAAAGTTTCCTTTCTCTTTTAATATTCACATGTAAATACAATTTTCAAGACATAATTTTCAATATTTTCCTGCTTTTAACATATACTCATTTAATAGTAGTTTTAAAGTTTTTTTTTTTTCTGTTTTTAATAGTCACATGTAAATAAATTTTTAACTGAAAGGAAATATTATTCTTTGCACTGTTTTTAGAATTGAAAACAATCTCCATAATAATAGCCTAAGTCATGTGACTATCATCAACAGTTTCAGGCAGATCCCTTCGCTTTTTATATGCCAGGCGGCCACTTTGGTACTTTAATGTTAGCCAGCCACAGGTGATAAGTCATCAAATATTATTCTATCACCATCATTTCACCCATATTATAATAGTCCAAGTCATGTAACTGCCATAAACAATCACGGGCTGATCCCTTTGCTTTTCATATGAAAGGTTTCCATTTTGATTAAAGAATCAAAATTATTTTTTCGAATAAAACTAGATAAAAGTTGCCATGATCGCAAAGAATTCTTGGTACTTTTATGTTAGCCGGGTGCAAATCACACCAATAGCTTTTTTTTTAACTCGCCAGTTACCACTTTTTTTATTTTTCAAGTGGTAAATTAAAACGGTACAACCCTCGACCAAAAATATATCGCCAAACTATAAGATTAAATGCCTATAATGGTTGATCATAAATGTCACATTAACTTGACTTTAAGAAAGTTACATGTGTTTATGCCATCAAGTGATATTTATTTCAATGTTTTATTTGTATTTTTATTAATGTTATACTAATTTATATGTTCTTTTGTTATTTAAAATAAAAATTATGTCAATTTGTATAATTTGGCTAGGGGTTTGACAATTCATATAATTTGGCGAAATTGGTCGATGGGATAACTAAGTAGTACACTAGACTCCCTCAAATCCACACAGCTTGGGACCAAAGGTTGTGTGGATTATTTTAGAATTTTGCAGATTTCTGGTCATTCTTTGTTTATATTTTAAACAGTAATTTTAATGTAATGCAATAAAAATTATAATGAATTCTTACAATATAGTGAAACATTAAAATACTTAAGTAAACTAATAAGTTAAAATAATAAAAATTAAGGTAATTAAAAAAAATTAAGTAAAGGTCAAATAAATAATTAATAAAGTGTAATTAAATATGCAAAATAAAAATGACATACATTTATCTTGAATTAGTCTACAAAACTTGCCTCATAAAGGTACCCTACTGATTCACATCAAAATAATAAAATTTTATTTTGGATTAAGCGAGACTTAATAACCAAAAAATCTTGATTAATACATAAATATATTTGATTAAAAGATTTGATTAACAGTGATAACAGCAATATCTTGAATTTTTTCTGAAATTAATTTATACTTCCTTTATAAAATACCATGAGTTCAGTCATACTAATTAGAATTACATATTAAAGTAACTACAGAATGATATAAAAATAAAAAAGTCTCTAATTTTGTCATTGTTAAGTTTCATTGTTTACATCTGTCATGATGTGTGGATTTTAGGCCTTTGTGGTTTTTAGGGTTGCAGATTTGAGGAAGTCTACTGTACCATTAAAACATTGCTTTGAAGTTGAAATTAAATGTCATGATTTGTTGCATTATTTACCATTTGTCACAGATGTCATATATGCACCGGGTTTGGTATAATTTTATTTTTTTTATGACAATTTGGCAAAAACCTTGTTTCGATACCGATTACATATTTATTTTTAAATTATTTTTTATTATTTTTAAAATGAAATAACAATAAATAAAAAAAGTTTAATTAATAACTATAGAACAAAACAATTTATAACTTTTTTTTTAATAAAAAGAAAATAAATGTAAATACACATGGTCGCCAAACTGGTCACCAAATTAGTTTAAAATAATAAGCTTTTCTAAAATATGAAAAAAAAATATATCTTATGATTAAAATTTGAGATGCTATCATTAGAGAAAAGTGCTTAAAATTAGAAAAAATTAATATCTCGAAAACTAATTCCAATTTAAAAATTCCAATTCCAGTTTTGAGATCTTCAGATCAATACGGATTTTTGGTGTTAATTTCATTGCATAATATTCCATATTTTAAGAGAAATCGCCGTGAAACTTAATCAGTAGTTTAATCAGTCATTTCAGAAAATCATTTGATAAAATCATTACATAAAGTTGTTTCATAAAGTCATTTCATAAATTCATTCCATTAGAATTTTATATATATAGGGTAGATAATAATGCAACAGTTTTCATTTAATATTTAATGCCTCTTAAATATTATTGATTTTAGTACACAAACATATAATAATGCATATATGAAGTTAAACTGATATAAGGTGAGCTCTCTTCAACAAACTTGCAGTTTTTACAGTCAAAAATTAGTTTAATAAGATTAAAAAAAATATATACCAAAATTCTTCAAGGTTTATTAAATAATTATATTGTTGTTTTGCATAAATTTTTTGTATACTTCTGATTAAGTATTTTTAATAATAATATTTACATGTGATATATATTTATTATATACCTTTTAATAGGGTCAATAAAAGAATGCTTTCTTCATCCAAATTAAAGTTCAATACGAGGGTAGTCCCAAAAGAACCCAACCTAAAATTGTGGGAAAAAGTATCTTTATTTCTCAACATAGTCCCTTTTAGCTTGATACACTTTTCTAAATGATGTTCAATAGCTTCAATACTCTGTTTATAGTGAAAACCATCAAGCTCTTCAAAATAGCCATCAACTGCAGATTCGACTTCTTCATTGTTGGCAAATTTTTTACCACCAAGCCATTTTTTCAAGTTTGAAGAGAGAAAATAATCAGAGTGGGTTAAACCTCATGAATAGGATGTGTAAGGAAGCAATTGAAACTTTAATTGATTGATTTTGGACATTGCAGTAATGGATGTGTGAACTGGAGCTCTGTCTTGATGAATCAACGCTTTCTTTTTCGTTAAATGCAGCCATTTTCTCTTGATTTAATCACTCAAATGCTGCTAAAAGTTTGCATAATACTTGCTTTTTATTGCTTTTTCTTTTTTTAAATAATATAAATTATTCCACACACATCCCAAAAAAACTAATGTCATGACCTTGGCAGCAAGTGGAGCTGTCTTTGCCTTCTTTGGATCCGATTCTCCCTTTCCAGTCCATTGTGTTTACTTTTCCTTCATCTCAGTTATGAAGTTACATGTCATGTTTCCTTCATAGTTATGAATCAATATAAAAACTCAGCTTTATTGCTGTGAAACATCACCAAACACTCGACTGAAAAATTTTCATAATGCTATTTTTGCTCTATTGTGAGGAAATGCAGCAAACATCTTGCACACAGCTTTCTCATGACCAAATGTTCAGTAGATTTGCAACGTACAGCATTTTTGGAAACGCCTATAATGTCTGCCAGCTCACGCACTTTCAATGAAAGGTCATCCAAAAACATTGTGTCTTTTCTTCACCATTTCTGATGTAGTCCCCTCATTTTATCCTGCAATTATCCTGCATATTACTGCAATGTCCATCTTGGCAGGGATGTAGTGGAGGGGCTATGGGGGTATACGCCGTATACCCTCTGGATTTTTTTAAGGAACACCGTATACCCTCTGTTTCTCAAGAAAGCTATAGTATGTACACTCTAGGGTATACGCTCAGCCTTGAGCGTATACCCTCTGCTTAGAGCGTATACCCTCTGCTTTTTTTTACGACTACACCACTGCGTCTTGGCAGCTCATATGGCCTTGTTTAAACTCTGCCACCCAATATTTTATAGTTGCAAACAAAGGGGCAGAATCCTTCAGAGTAGAATTTAGCTTGACTTTGATACAGGTTGGACAAAGACCTTCCAAATGAAAATATTGTACCACATAACAATGACCAATTTTTTTCATGTTTACAAGTTTATGAGAGCATTCATTATTGATGGCTGTCAATTTGAAAAACATATATATATATGTATGTATGTTAGAAGGTTTAAATTTTAGAAGATTGTGTTATTTTTCTAAATATAAAGAGGAGTTTCAAAAACATATGAAGTACTTCATAAAATGTTCTACAGTATATTATTGGATGTGAATTTATTAAACGTTTTATAGGATAAGTTGTGTGGATAGGTGACGGGTACAGGCAAGAGAATTACAATTAATGTTTTATTTAAATAACTTGCTTTAGGATTTTAAAATAATAATCATAAGAAAATATAAGTATAAAAGTATTATGGTCAGTAAAATGCATACATTTTCATTAAAAAATACACGTACATAATGAAGTTTTTAAAATAATGTACACCCAAATTATGCATTTCAAAGATAATTCAGATGACAAGTTCTTAAAAATTTCGATTTCAGAAAAAAAATATATTTTCTCAAATCGATATTTGACTTTTCAGCTATTAATAAAGAATAACTGCATGGGAACTTCAAATAATAATTGACTAATATTTAATTTTATGAGCCTTTTACACAATAATCTTTTATGTCACAACTTTAATTTGAAAATTAATTTTACTTGAACTTGTGATGAATGTCAATTTAAACATTTAATATATATATATATATTCATTTATTTATTGACTAAAATTATCACCAATATTTCTACAAGATTTGAAAATTTTCTGGCACGAAAAAATTATCTACAAAGAATTAGAATTTAGCTAAGCAATGTATTTATTTCTGTATGTCACTATAAATTTTATTCACCAAACACAAAGTTATTATTTCAACAATTGAATCAAACTAATGAAGACACAAATGAAAATAGCATTTTATAAATTAACATAATGGTATCGATGTTTGTGAATTTCATAAATAATTTAAGATAATGTAGAAATATAAACAATAAAATGCTTTGAAAACCTCATTTTGAAATTAAAAGATATTTACACTACAAATGTAAAACATCGGTTAAAAATTTCCCATCAATAAAGAGAGCAACTATAGTCTGCCTGTAATAACTTAGTCAATGACCTTAAAGGAGTTCACACTGCTATGAGAAAAGAAAGTTGCTAACAGACAAAAATAGCATAGGAAAACATTATCTAATTAAAAATTAGATTCTGCTAGTTACTAGCAGAGATTGTTAAATTAATGAATAAATTCATCTCAATTTGTATTATGCACTGGTTAAATTATCACAATGGACAATAAATAAATTTGTAAAACTAACCTCACATAATAACAACAGTCCAATATCATTTCTTTTGGTAGGTAAGCAGTAGTTTGCACTTTTGGAGCTCACATCTGCAAAATATAGAGCTCTACCAAACATTGATGAAGTGCTTCTCTGTACATCAAGAGGGGGTAGTTTCATTCCATGCTTAATAATTCCTAAAATATTAGAGAGGTGGGTACCATGCCAAAGCAGCATTTTGTTGCCTTTATCAATAAACCGTTCTTGTTCGGCCTGTTTATGCCATTTGTAGGCATCAAGAAGATCAATTTGATACACATGTGTCTGGCCGTGTAATTGTGAAAGGGATTGCTGTAAAACCTAAAGTCAATCAAAAATATATTTCAGTAACAATTCACAAAATTTGTATTTTATATTTTTATATGAGAAAAAATGAAACAACATAAAAGTCATTCAACATTAATTTACCCCTTCACAACAAGAGTCCTGTAGTGTTACACTTCTTTCAATTTTTAGACAATAACTTCTAAGTAGTAATTTTCACCTAATTTAATTGCTGAAATTATATGATTAGGGTTCCAAAATATAATAGTATTAAAGTTCAAGAATTCTGTGCGCTCTATATGGTAAGTATAAGTGCTATTCATTGTAAAGAAGTTAAAAGAGACAAGATAATTAATAAAGTATGAAATTTTGAATATATCAGCAAAATTACAAATCTCAAACTTAAATATAATCATTAGAGCTAGACTATACAAATAAAACGGAACTGCATAATTTAAATCAAGTTAATAAGTTTTTATCTTAAGGTCATTGAGTCAAGAAAGCTTAAAATTTAACTAGAATTATTTTAATAATATTAACTATATTCACTGAAAAGTTCCCTATTCAAGACACTATTCTTAAACTTGATATATGAACATATAGCTAACACCAAATTAATGATGATTAACATATGTAATGCCAAATAAAAAGAATAATTTTTTTTTAAACAAATGAAAAGCTCTAGGTATTAATCCTTCATTCATAAGCAGACATGTGATTGCTAAAATAAGTTGAACTATTATTTTAACACAATCAAACTGATTGGTAAAGTTACCACACGAATTTGAATATTTCCAACTGAGCGAAAAAATGCCCAGGCTGGGAATCGAACCCAGATCCTTGGCTTACAACAAAGCCAATGCTTTTCTGTTTTAAGCTAACTGGGCCGACAACCAGCCAGCATATTTCACTCAGATAACCTTATTGGTAGAACATCTGGTCTGTCATGTAGACAGCTCAACAGAATAAACCGCGGGTAAAGGAACGCCATGTAAACAATGGATATGTAGATGAACTATTATTTTAACACAATCAAACTGATTGGTAAAGTTACCACACGAATTTGAATATTTCCAACTGAGCGAAAAAATGCCCAGGCTGGGAATCGAACCCAGATCCTTGGCTATAAAATAAGTAAATAAGTTGGTTAGTTGCATTTTCATTCCAGAGTTTTGAATGAAATAAAAACGTTTCCACTTGCAGTTTTCATGCTGTGCTAAAAAAACTCACCAAAATTTCTAATTTCATTTTATTGTTGATCTAATCATTTCAGGAATGATTGTGACACAAAGTAAAAAACCCCTGAAAATTATCAACACAAAATGAAAAACTCTGAAAATTACTGATGCAAAAAACCATTGTCAATTTATATCATAACTCATACTGTAACTGCAAGACAATAAAATAAAATAAGAATAACATAATTTCTGCTATTGTTTGAAATGTATAATTGTAAAAAACATAATTTGATAAACTTACATTAATTTCATTGAAAGCTGGATGGCTTCACAAACGAAGAGTGCAATTTGACTTGCTAAATATGGAAATTTATTCTATATCTAGTAATGATTTTTTTTCCAAATAATCATGAAACAAGTAGAAATTATGTGCTAAAACGGCTGAACTTTTACTAGATTAAATGCAAATTACATATCTAGGATATAATATAAATATAAATTTAAAACAATGTTAAAAACACCAGAATATGTAAACTTTAAGCACACTAGTTTCAGTAGCATTTAGCGTACCATCCTCAGTGCAAAGAATAACGGAAACTTGCTCAATTAAATAGGAGAGATGCGGATTCAAGTGAGAAGTTCATTGGCCAATAGGAAAGCAGGAAAATTCAGATATCAGCCAATAGGAGAATAGTACAGGTAATGCAACCAAAAGTGTGAAAAATGATGGTAGTGAAAAATGCTGGTACCAGTATTTTTCACACTTTTGGTTACATTACCTATAATATTATCTTACTGGCTGATATCCGAATTTTCCTGCTTTCCTATTGGCCAATGAACTTCTCACTTGAATCCACATCTCTTTTATATAATTGAGCAAGTTTCCGTTATTCTTTGCACTGAGGACAGCACACTAAATGCTATCGAAACTAATCTGCTTAAAGTGTACATATTTTGACATTTTTAACGTTGTTTTAAATTTATATTATACAGCGCCAAGTTGCATTTTAATAATTACTTAATAATTATATATCTATGATATCTAGATATTTGAAGACAGTTGAAGAAAAGTAAAAAACAATTTTATTTCTCACTGGCTAGTGAATAAAATATCAAGAGGAATGGGTGATATAAGTATAGAGAGGAAAAAAAAAATCTAAATTTTAAGAGTTTTCACTTCTTTAAAAAAGATGCAAATTTTGTTTGTTTTTTAAGACTTGCTCTTATTAAGGGCAATTTTTTTTCCCCTGCATATTACACATTTAAGATGTGATTAGAATTTCTATATGCAATTTTGTATTTTTTTTTTTTTGTATTGAGATGAATGACAATATATAGACACATACATTTTAAAGACGGAATCAGGAACAAACTATTTAAATTTAAATTGTTTTGGACACCCTTCAAGAGCCAAATATTATCATTACAGAAGACGTAAAAATTTTTCAAGCTATAATTTTAATAATTTTGTTATCCCTATAGAGGGAAAAATTTCTTGACTGACTAATTTTGCAAGTTTTTGCAGTGACATATTGACAAAATTCACATTTATTTATTTGTGAATAATCGACAAAATCTGCAGGGGTTTTTCCCAACAACTTCATTTTCAAATTTCACAATTCTTTCCACAACTGATTGAGAAAATTTGTAATTTTTTATCAATGGCTGATTGCAAAATTCTCAATTAGTTTCAAACTTCAACTGACGAAATTAGCAATTTTTTAATCTGTGATATATGACAACATTAACAATTTTTTATTTTCTGTAATCGATTGAGGATAGTCACAATTTTTTTCTTCATAGGATTGAGAAAATTAGTGTTTCTTCCTGTGACTGATTGACAAAAACTGCAATTTTTTCCCCTGCCAATAGATAAAATTCATAATTATCTTCCGCACTTGATTTGTGAATATCAGTTTTTTTTATGCTCTGAGAAAGAAAAAAACAATTTTGTAACTTTTTATTTTTTTCACCCACCTATTAATTTTAAAGATACTGTTTTGAGTAATTCTGTAAAAAATATATATATATATATAGATACTTGTGAAGTTTCATGAGATTTTTTCATCTTTAGATTCTTTCATAAGTATTTATCTTATTTTATTTTATATTTTTCGCATATCTGCTAATTTGGGGAAAAAAATCACATCACAGAATAAAGAACTTTAGGAACCATGGAGAACTGAAATAAAAATGCAATAGGGATATTATTTTTTTTTTCTTTAGGTGGAGGTTTATGTATTTTCTACTTTATTACCATACTACCATAGTTTTCCAGAGATGTTGGTATCTATGCACAACAGCACTAAAGTTGAAGAATCTGAATGGCTCTGAGAATAGAGATTAAGATAGCTAGGCAAATAATAATCAATATTTTTCAACTAGCATAGAGAATGTTTAAAAAATCAATAAAATAGATTTTTTGTACAGAGATTAAAAATTACACAATAGTTATTCAAATCTTAAAATCATCCAAAATACCAATCAAGCTTTTCTAAACAAACCTTATTTTACGTAATGTACTAATTAAAAAAAAATTATAATTTCAGAGTATGATTTATACATCAGTTTTAGTTATTTATCGGTTAGCAGTAATTATAAAAATGTCTGTCTTATAAAGAAATGTTGATACTTAAAGTTTGATTTGCTATAATAAATTTAACACCATACTGACATATTTTTAACTAAATTATAGTCAAATCGAGAACTACATAAACACACTGTAATTATTTGTGTTACTCATTTATCTAAAAAATATTGTAGGAGCTTTTAATCGACTTTTAACTCATACAGCAATCTGAGAAAAACATATCTGTGGGTAATGGAGAAATGGAGGATGTATCAAAAACACATCCTAAAATGTAGATGTGTGCGACTAATATTAACCCTTTTGATAAGACTTGGTACAAATATGTGCCAGTAGATTATGTTTTATTCTTTTTGTATTACTTTTTGATATCTAATTGCTGCAATACACTTATATTGATACTTTCGAGAGAAATCAACCACAAAGAAAACTTTTCGTAAAATGTGGTGTGACTGAATATAGAAATAGTCACCAGTAGTGGAACACACTGAAAGGGTTAAATTATGTATATGTATTCCCCTTCAAATACTTTTGAAACAAAATACATACCTTTAATTTGAGTAGGAAAAAAAATCTCTGAATTTTAGTTAAATGTTACATAATAAAATTATACTTAAAATAACATAGGGTAGAACTCTGTGTCAATTAGGAAACTTTGCTTAAAGAGTCATTAAAATTACACCTAGAATCAAATAGTTTCCAGAAATGACAAAGAGTACATTAAGGAGGGTTGAGGTGAGAAGAAATATCAATTGGCTTGTACCAATTTAGGAGACGATGAATAAGAGGTACAGCACCTTTTTATTTTCTATGTAGGAGTAGCAGAGACAATATTATAAAATCAATATTTTTCCATCATTGAATTTTAAATGTCAGCTATCAAACAGTGATTGAATATTAATTCCTGTATTTTATTATGCAACACATCTTTTGAGACCATTCAGATATTAGCTGGAAGCCTGTGACAAAAAAAGTCATAAGAAAAATGCAAGTGCATGAGCAACAAGAATTTTTGCAAAGAGCTCAGAAATATTTAAATGGCAATAGTAGCCCTACATGAAACTCAGCATTAAGTAAATGTGAAAAGTTCCATGTAAATAGACAGTTAACAATCGATGAAATTGAGTCAGAGTTCCAAGGAGGTAATTCGAAGTATGATAAGACAGCTGATGGCACTTTCAGCTACTGAGTTCCAGGAATATTTTCCATAACTGTGCAAGCAAGAATGCTAAATCAAGTTAGTGAATGTAGGATTAGAGTACCTCAAGCCAGTATAGATTACAATTGTTTAACTTCAACTAATAAGTTTTAAAAAACAACAATTCTGGGAACTTTTTGGCTCTAGTTGTATAACATTAAATAAGGTGGCAGAAACCTAAATTAATGAAAATATAATTTCCTTAATATGCATATGAAATACAGGATATGTCTGATTAGGGTAATAGGAAATTAATTTGAGATATCAAAATGTCTTACAGCAAATTCTGGACTTTCGTGATCAACATATGTTATATTCCACTGGAACTTATGAAAATATCCTTTAATAGGATTTTCAACTGAATGGATGTCACGTTCTTTAAGATATGCATAGGCCAAAACCTAAAAAATAAATAAAACTTGATGAAACAAGGGGTAAATGCAAAGACAGAAATATACACATCAGGGTTTGTAAATTCCATTTTCTTTTATCTGGACAATTTTATGTCCACATTTTCATACATCATTCTGTAGGTATGATCACACGGTAGAAAATAATTTAAGAATCACTAAAAATATTATCCAGTATTTCAATTTTAAAATATGTCACATACACTCATTTGGAGCACTTGTAGATTAATTGAATTTAGAAAACAAAATAAAATGTAAAAAATGAGGGTTCTGTCCAGATTTCTCTTAGAGGGTCTAGCTTCTGCAAATTATGAAAAGTTTTATACTTATGAAAAACCTAAGTCAGTGTTTGGGAAATTTGAAATTAATGTTATATGCAGGTTCCTATTTTTAACAAGATCCTTTCTACATAAAAAAAAGCTAGATAATAGATTATTTGGAAAAACTTCAGTTGTTTGGTGAGGACCAGACTATTTTGAAATGATTAAATTTAGAAAAAGTTCAGTTTAGAGATGGAAAAGTTTTCTCAAAAATCTATATTTAAGACAAACAATTTTGTGAAAGGTCCTGTTTAGAAAAAGAAAAAACTTTGTAAAGTATCCTGTTTTAACCCTTAAATGCTGTGTGTTGTCTTTCGGCAACAAACCCAATGTATGATAGGATTTGAATCCCAATAAAAGGCGTGAGTAAGTCATATAAATTGGGACTTACCCTTCTTCAGGATACTTATCCATTTCGGTGTAAATCCACACTTTATTTTAATCCAATATGTATTAGTTGACAATATTGTTAACTTTATTTTTGTAGAAAATTGTATTCTCTAATTGCTTTTCATGCCTCCCTCAAATAAAGAAATTGTAGACAATTATGTAGATTAAGTTAAGAAGTGGTAACATTTTAACTTATTTAATTCACACGATATATATTGTAAATAAGAGAGTATTTTATATGCCTCTTTCCTGGATTAACTACATGTTCAGAATGAAAGAAAGTGTTTACATTATAAGATACATAACAATATAATAATAATAAATCAGTTTACTGTAGTTTATGAGTCTTAATTTAGCCACTCAACAAGTCATTCTCTTTATCAAAGGATTTTCAAGGTTAAATACATTTGAAGAGATTTATGGCTAAGTTGAAACGATGTATTGTTTATGTAACTGAAGAAATTAGTTTAGCACAGTTATGTATCTTGATGATTTATGTCCATCAACTCCTCCTTAATTTCTGAAGTTTCATTGTCACACAAATTTAAGTTCCTTCTATGGGTTTGAAAAACAGGTTTGGGAACTGGTTTGGTAAACAGATCTACTATCATCAATTTGGTTGGGCAGTACTTTAGGTTGATAGTCCCTTCTTGCTTTAGTTGTTTTATCAGGTGGAACCTAATTTTAATATGTTTAGTTTTACTTGAGTGCTTTTCTAATTCTATCATCTTGATCATGGACTGGTTGTCTTCATATAGGTCTATAGGTAAGGTTTGCTTTAGGTTTAATTCTTCCAGTAGATTAACTATCCCCTTTATTTCAATTGCTGCATTAGCTGCTGACACATACTCGGCCTCTGCCGATGATAATGCAATACAGGATTGTTTCTTGGTCGACCCTTGTATGGAATTTCCCCCTAACAGATATAGATTCCCATTCATTGATTTTCGTGAATTTACGTCTCCTCCCCAATCTGCATCCACATAAACTTCAAGTACCGGTTTCTTTTCTCAGATTAGAACTAGAGTATAATTTTTTGTAGTCTTTAAATATCTTATCACTCTTTTTACTGCATGCCAGTCTTTCATTCTTGGTGATTCATTTCTTCTGCTAAGGATGTTTACTGCTGCACAGATGTCAGGTCTGCTTATGGTTGCTAGATATAGAAGTGCTCCTATGGCTTGTATGTAATATGTGTTGTTTGGTAAAATGTTATCCTCATCATTAAAGCATGTGTAATTTGTTTCCATGGGTGTGCTACACGGTTTTGCGTTTTGCAAAGTAAATTTATTGATTAATTCCTCTATTTTCTGAGTTTGATTTATCATGTAGCTTTTATTTACTTTTTTAATGTTCATGGATAGGTAGTTACTGATGTCACCTAAATTCTTTAGCTCGTATTCTTTATTTAAGCTCCCGATTACTTCCTCTATTATTTCGTCTTTTCCGGCAATTAAAATGTTGTGCACATATGTTATTATGTATGTTGTGTTATCGCCCCTTTTTCGCATAAAAAGGCATGAGTCAAATTTGCTCTGACTGAAATTAATCTTTTTTAGTGTTTCTGTAATTTTATTATGCCACACTCTCATGGCTTGTTTAAGTCCATATATGGCTTTGTTTAGCCTACATACTTTGTTTTCCTGATTTGGTTCAACGAAACCTTCTGGTTGTGACATGTATATCTTCTCCTCAAGCTCTCCATGTAAGAACGCTGTGTTAATATCAATATGTTTTACATTTAAATTTTGATGCAATGCTGCTATTAATAATGCTCTTATTGTTGTATATGACATGACTGGTGCATTAGTTTTATCATAATCCTCTCTGAATTTTTGTGAATATCCTTTTGCAACTAAACATGCTTTATATTTTTGGATTTTTCCTGTGTTGTCGCGTTTTAGTTTGTAGGTCCATTTGCAACCTATTATTCTCCTATTTGGAAGAGGTTCTACAATTGACCATGTTTTATTTTTCTTAAGTGAGTTCATTTCACTCTTCATTGCATCTATCTAATTTTGTTTATCCTTAAAATTTTCCATGTTTTCGATTTCCTTGTAATTTTTTGGTTCAGTAGCGTTTTCGTTCTTAACCATGTATATTAATTCTGTCTGATCGTCTAGGTTTTTCTACTGGTTTATTGGATGTGGATGGTGTCTCATGGCTATTTGAAATTTCTATTTCTATGAGGTTTTCATTAACCCGATTTTCATCTTGTTTTGGTTTGTTTTCTACTTTCTTGTTTCTATATTTAAATTTGTTTTCAAGAAATTTAATGGTTCTCGCGATTTTTATTTCATTTCCTCCTGCATATATTCTGTATCCTTTGGATTCATTATCATATCTGATGAAAATTCTGTCTATACCTTTATCGTCTAATTTTTGTCTTCTGGCTTTACAGATATATGCAAAGGCTTTGCAGCCAAATACTCTAACGTAACTTAAGTTTGGCTGTGTGTTTGTCCATAACTCGTATGGCGTTTTTTCATTTGCTTTTGTCGGTAGTCTGTTTTGCAAATGATTTGCTGTGCAAATTGCTTCTCCCCAGAACTTTAATGGCAAATTTCATTCACTTAACATTGTCCTTGCCATCTCAACTAATGATCTATTTTCCTCTCTGCCACACTGTTCTGGCTTGCACAATATTGGACTGTGTGTTGATGTTTTATCCCATTAGCCCTGAGGTAATTTTCTATTTCATCTGATGTGAATTCTCCTCTGTTATCTGTTCTAATTGCTTTCGGTTTTTCTCCAAATTTGTTGCTAATTAATGCGATGGATTCTTTAAGTTTTTCGTAACCTTTACTTTTTCTAGACAATAGGTATATGATCGTAAATCGTGAGTAGTCATCAATAAAAGTAAAAAAATATGATTTCCCCCTATTGTCGGTGTTTGAAAAGATCCGCACATGTCGGAGTGAATGAGCTGGAGTCTTTTAGTTGCTCTATACTCTGCAATTTTTGGATAGGGTTCATCAGTTAATTTTCCCTTAATGCACGGTTCGCAATCTATGTTATGCTTACAGTTGTTTATTTGGATTCCTCTAGCTAATTCCTTTTTTTGTTATCTGATGTTCATGTGTTTATATTTACGTCACCTGACCCATAACTGATAAGTTTTTTCCATTTGCGATCGTTACATTTGTTTTTTCGCGTGACTTTATTTCTGTAAACATTGATTCTGAACATGTAATATGGCTTGAGCTGCCACTGTCTACTATAAATGTTTTGTTTTCCATTCCTTGCATTATAAAGGCATAATTTTTATTTTTGCTCGCTTTCCAAGTATTGTTTTCATTTTCAGAGTGACTGTACCTACAGTTTGATTCCAGTGTTAGTTCACTTCTAAAATTGTTTTCACTCTTTCGAAAAACTAGTGATGTAGAGTAATGTTTTTTGTTTGGTCTAATATGTTGATTTTTTGGTGTATTTTGTGTTTTGGCTTTGTTATGCAAACATTCCTGGGTATAATGGTTTCTCATCCGACAATTGGAGCAGTATTTATTGCTTGTTTTCTTGTTGTAATTTTTCTGTGCTTTAAATGCTCTGGCAGGATTTTCTGGTCTCTCATCATTATCATATCGTCGGTTATATTCATCAATAAGTTTAGACTTAATAAATGATGGTGTAAGTTGATTTTCTTCTCTTGATTCAAGGGCAGTAATAAGAGTATCATAAGATTGGGGTAGGGAGCATAATAACAGTGCAGAAATGTGGTTATCATTTATAACTTCTCCTATGGCCACTAATTTATCTACTAATTCCATTATTTTTGTAATACGATTAACAACATTGCCACCTTCCGCTAATTTAATTCCATAAAGTTTTCTTAATAGATAAAGTTTGCTAGACACATTATGTCACTCATGGATTTTGCGCAAAGCTTGCCAAGTTTGTCTGGCTGTCTGTAAATTTTTAACATGTGTAATTTGACTATTATCAATTGTTAGATTAATTAGTGCACGGGCTTTCTTATCACTTTTGGACTAAGCGTCCGTAATTGGATTAGGCGGTTCTTCCGTAATTACATGAAATAAGTCTTCTTTAGTTAACATCATTTCGGCCTTGAATTTCCAAATCGAGTAATTCGTAGCTGTGAGTTTTTCTATTGCTAAATTATCTTTAGAAGCTGCCATTTCCTTAACATTTAATTATTTACGTGTTACTGTAAAAAGTTCTTTCAACTTTTCTTTTTGAAAGTTTAAAAGTTTATTTATCAAATATGTGATATTTCAGATTTCAGTGGAGGCTATTTAATTTGTTTATTTTTAATCAGTGATCAGTAATCATAATCTTGATAGGATTTGAATCCCAATAAAAGGTGTGAGTAAGTGATGTAAATTGGGACTTACCCTTCTTCAGGATACTTATCCATTTCGGTGCAAATCCACACTTTATTTTAATCCAATATCTATTAGTTGACAATATTGTTAACTTTATCTTTGTAGAAAATTGTATTCTCTAATTACTTTTCATGCCTCCCTCAAATAAAGAAATTGTAGACAATTATGTAGATTAAATTAAGAAGCGGTAACATTTTAAGTTATTTAATTCACACGATATATATTGTAAATAAGAGAGCATTTTATATGCCTCTTTCCTGGATTAACTACATGTTCAGAATGAAAGAAAGTGTTTACATTATAAGATACATAAAAATATAATAATAATGTTATAATTAAAGCAGAGTTATAAATACGCAGGTTTTAAGGTCATTTGGTGTGGCGTTAAAGTATAAATCACAGTCGACGAAACAGTTCATTTCAAAATAACAGTTCATTTATTAAATTCAACTTGAATTTAAAAAACTTAAATAATAAAGATATATACATACACCTCCAGCTTTTGCTGGGAATCATATTGACATATTATAGCTATAGCAAGGAGTAACCTTAAACTCCATCTCCATGGTCCTTCCATTACATTACTTCCATCACTACACATCATACTCCATGGAGTTGTTTCACACTAAATATACTCACTGAGTACATCAAAACTGGAATAAAAATATGCATACAGTTACAGTTAAAAGAGAGTGCCTTTACGACCGAAATGGAAAAATAAAAACTGGTTCGGAACGATATAACTTTCGAACAAACAAAACGACAAATTTTGGGGGACAAGACTTTGTCCAGATTTCCAACAAATAATAAATCAGTTTACTGTAGTTTATGAGTCTTAATTTAGCCACTCAACAAGTCATTATCTTTATCAAAGGATTTTCAAGGTTAAATATATTTGAAGAGATTTATGGCTAAGTTGAAATGATGTATTGTTTATGTAACTGAAGAAATTAGTTTAGCACAGTTATGCATCTTGATGATTTATGTCCATCAATTTAGTCTTCTAAAATATATTAGAATAACACTGAAGGTTTAATTAGTAATGTTGCCAATAAAATATATACTGAAATTATTATTAAACTAATTTTCAACATGTAGGTGGCAGCAATAGTGGGGTTTAAGAATAAAAATAAATTTCTTTTTTCAATTGTTGCTACATGTACTTTTTGTTTTGTTTGGAAGCTTGCGAAATACCCTATTTTATTCTTTAGTGAGCAAGTAAACGTTATTCCTTATCTTAGTTCTTAAAATTCATGTGTGTTTAACATTATACAATTTTATGAAGCAATTTTTTTCTTTCAATTAAAGCCCAGTGTTGCCGATTGGCAACAACCTGTTTTTTAGCCATGAACCATACCTAAAACTAAATATGATTTTTTAAAGTATTTTTCCCATGATTTATTTAAAAAAAGAAAGCCAAAAAACATTTTTTAACTGATTTTTTAAAAATCAGGCATTTAAGTGTTAAGATGAAAAACTTTGTGAAGATCTTTTAAAGGACTCAAATTTTTCCTACACAGATCCCTGAAAATAATACTACAAAAATGTGACTTCACAAAATTCCTACACTAACACAAAAAATTTGGAAATCTTTAATTGATTTTATTGGTATTATGTCATGCTCTTTGTAGTTAATAATTTTAGAAATCTGCATAAATATTTAGAACTTTACAGAGTTTAGAATAATGTTTACAAACTTTAAGAGGTGGTAGAATACAATACAACAATCAATTTTGTACAAGAAACCAGGGTCATAAACTACTCTCATACAATCAAAATTACAGAGAGCTTTATTTCAACTTGAGACCAGATTTTTGGTCACAATCTTAACAATAAGGAAGATACCTTAATGATATTTGCAACAGAAGTAACTTACTGTATTCAAAATAAGATGAAATCCTGAAAAATGTTATCAGAACACAGTAATTTGGTTGGCGAATCGTATATAATGCCAACTATAATAAAAAGGGGGAGATTGCCTAATTTACCACCAATTGGATGCAGAAAGTTGTCACTTCCACCACTCTAAATGAGACAATATCACAAGATATGGTTAAAGTGGCCATCATCTGTATTTAGTCAGAGCTAAACTAGACAATCTACTTCTCAGAGTATACTTCATATTACATGTAGCACACTGACCGAATTACAGTGCTATCTTATTTAAAATGTCATGCAACTGACAAAATATCAAAGAATTTGATTAAAAAAATATATGTATGAACAAACAACATTTTCTGTGTATTTAAAATAAAATGAATAAAAAATTCCTATAATTGTGTTAACTAAAAGTGTCAAGTTTTCAGAGATTAGTTTGTATCTAAATTAACTATACATTAAACTATGCACATTAGTATTATATTCCATGTGGTAACTCCTTTTAGAAGAGGAGAGATATGAATTAAGAGAAGGGGAGCTTTAAGCATCACATAACAATTAGAGCAAAAGTGCCACACTATTAAGGATAACACAGACTAGAAAATCAATCAAAATTGAAGAATGCAGGAATTTTTCTTGATTAGATTTCAAAAGTTTTAGAAGACAGATTTTAAATAAAGTAAATCAGCAAAATGACTTGCTAAAGGGTATCATATGCTCTAAGAATATTGAAAAATTTATGTATTTAAGGAGATACTAACTTTTCAACAATTTTGTTAATTTTTTAAAATACGGTTCAAATAGTAAACTCACTGTATTTCACAGTTCAACTAAAAGTGCAATTTGAAAGGAAAAAAATAACAACGGCATATTAAATTTTTTAAAATCCCTACTACTTTTTTTAAATATTGATATTTTTGCACATTTTTTTTTTTTTTTTAAGATTTTCAAATGTATATTACACAAGACTGTGCATGGATTTTTAGATACATCTAATATTTTTTTTACTGATATAATCAGTGCAAAATGATGAAATCTATCACATCTTCATATACAGTACAAAGTCTAAAGTTCGAACTTTCCATTTTAGTTTAAAAAACCTAAAGATGAACATGAGTATAGAAATTTGGCTCGGAAGCTGGAAGTATATTAGAGCATGGCATACACAATAAAAAGTATAGATATTGTATGTCCCGATTGGAGAAACATTTGTAAGTCGTGGTTTGAAAACCGGATTTTAATTCCACAAAAAAGTAAAAATATGTTGTCATTTTTTAAAAAGTCTATTTTTAATGCTTTTTTAAATAGATTTTTGTAGTCTTATACGATGCAATGCTTACATATACAAATTTGACATCAAATACCACCCAAAATATACTGTTCTAATAGAATTCACCCAGCATTGTTTGTTTTTTGTTCTACGAAGAGAGATTTGTCGATTTTCACAATTTTACTTGGCCCTCATTTTTTCATTGGTTGCAGTTTCATTTTCGCAATTGTTTATATTATTTGGCACAAAATTTCACTTTTTATGACTGCGTTATGTCAAGACCCCTATAAATAAGAAATACCATATCGTCTCCTATAAAATATAATAAAGAGCGCAGTGGTAGAAAGATTTGTAGCTGTGTGTAACAAGCTTTTAAAATTTCATAATCTGTCTGCAAATTTTGCATGTAATTTTAATGAATAAATAATACATTAAAATATAGGAATTTTTTTTATCATTTTATTTAAAACATGATAAGCATGATGCATTCTCATTAATTTTGCTTATAATTTTTCATCATCTAACATCTTGTAGGATTTCTAAAATGGGAAGGACAAGCAGAACCATACATAAACAATAAAGATGCTTTGAAAAACCTTCGTAAGCTTCAGAGCTGATTTGTTCTTTCTTGGAGTTAGGAATGTTCCGCTTTTTTAAATGTTTTCCAATTTTTAGCCCAGGGTAATTTCATTTAATATTTTAATCAGGGTGGCGTCTTTCAAAATGTGTGCTCAAGTTTTTTTTACCATTTCACAATCACACACACCATATACAACCTTCAGACATGCTACAGGCTCAGCAAAAAAAAAAAAAAAAAAGGCAGGACTTTGACAGCCTCACATGCGAAAAGCACTGAGTTCTTTTCACAACCCTTAGATTTTTTATTTTTATTTTTTTACAATCCTTTGATGAAATTCGTGGGGTTTTTGCTGACTTCTGATGAAATTTGCATTCTTTCCGTGCTCATTTGACGAATTTGACGTCTTTTTCCCGATCCCTTAACGAAATTTGCATTTTTTTCTGAGGCCTTTTGAGGAAATTTACGTTCCATTTTATTCCTTGATCGTTTGACAAAACTTGTGATTTTATTCCTCAATTGATTGACAAAACTCGTGATTTTATTCCACTATCATTTGATGAAATTCACAATTTTATTCCTTGATCGTTTCACAAAACTCCTGATTTTATTCATCAATCATTCAACTAAATTCTCTATTGTATTCTAAGATTGTTTGATGAAATTTTCAATTAATTTCTGCAACTGTTTGATGAAATTCGAGATTCATTTCTAGAATTGTTTGATGAAATTCATGATTAATTTCTGGAATTGTTTGATGAAATTCACTATTTTATTCCAATAGCAATTGACAAAATTCATACTTTTTTTTCCTCTGGAATTTCTTTCTCTATTTTTTTGTTAGTGATTGATGAAATTTAAGGGTTTGTTTCCATGAACAATTGATAAAATACAAAATTCGCAATTTTTCCATGACTGTTTGACAAAAGTTGTAATTTTTTGCTCGAGTGACTGACTGATATTTGCAACTTTATTCATTGATCATTTGATGAAAATCATTTGTTATTTCTGCAGCAAACATGAAAGTTTTTTTTATGATCTCACAGAAATCATTGATCTATTAAAAAAGAAAAAAAAAAACAAAACAGGAAAAGCGGAAAAGTGGCATCCCTGAAAATAAAGCAATTATATGCACAGTAAGATAACTATATAAAATAGATGAGCTGAAACAGTATGTGTTAGTTAAAATCATGATACATAAATAAAACCAACACAAGAAATACAGTTTAAAGTTTCAAATGACCTTTTTATTCCTATTAGATAACCTAATAAAAAATTATATTTAAATAATTTAAATATAAAATTATATCTTTAACTTCCCAGCAGCATGCAAACTTACTTACCAGCCACTATATACTTGATACAGAAATTTAAAAGAAAACTTAGTTTAAAGTCCTCTAAGTAAAGATATTAAATTCTTGCTTTTTATCTTTTCAAAAAGATTACCCACAGTAATAGAGACAGGACTTTCATTTTTAATTTTATATTGTCTATGCACAATAGATCAATTAATGATGAAAATTATAATCATGAGCTATTTACCAAGAATATAGTATTATTAAGCACACATTAATACATTTTAATATATATTCAGTGATGCTACTACATTTTTGTAATCCTGGATGACTGGATCACAGACATTTCTGAAACTTTTATCCTTTCATTATAAAACTGTGTTCTGTTTTAAAAATATAACAATTAACAACAGATTAAAACAAAATATATCTTCCTTAAATCAAAAATTTTCATCCTTTCAGTTAGAAAATTATAAACCATCACACTGGAGTAGGTATTAAATTTTTTATACAATCCTCCTCTAGTTTTTATGTATTGCAAATTCTTATTTTTTTTTCTCTGAATAGAAATTTCTAGTCAATTAGTCTCACAAAACTAATTATAATTTAAGCTAATTATTAGCAATTCTAATACCCTTGACTGTGCTGACATATGTTTATGTATTCATAAGTCACTTTCAAAAATAGGGAACTAATATTTTTTTTTTCTACAACAAAAAAACTCACATTCAATGTGTATTTTAAACTATTTTGAGCATTCTCTAAACTTTGAATGAAACAATCAATCTGGGGTAACTTTATACAAATCCATAATGCAAAAGTTCAACATTATAAGGCTAGTTCACAAGGAAAATAATAAAATATACATGTTTCTGAGTGGAATTACAAGATAATATTGCAAAAATTTCCTTAAAAAATCTACAAAAAATTATATAGTGGTTTATATACTAAAATTTAAATTAGTTAGAAAATTACAATTAAGAAAAACAAATTAAAATTGCCAAAAACAAATTTAACATACCTGAAGCGTTAGTAATTCATCTTCAATGACTTCAGCACATAGTATTGTTTTTGTTGTGTTATAACTAAAGAAAGACATAAAATTCAAGGAAAATAATTTATAAAATTACTTAATAATTCTTTTACACAATGAAAATTTCATTAAATTTAAATGACAAGCATAATTATGAGCAGCAAAGATTTTTTTTTTTTTAAACAATGAAGAAAATTTCCTTACTACTGCTCAGTGCTGTAGTTGAAAAAAAAAAAAAAATTGTGGGAACTAACCTTTTCATAGAGTAGACGTTGAATGCTACCAGATTTTTGCTAAGCCAAAATCCAATTTAAAAGATTTAACCAAAGCCAACTTTTTGTTTTTATAGTATTGTATTTTTATAGCATCCATCTTAAAGTAATATTTAATGAATCTCATAGTAACACTTTCCATCATGAATCGAAATAAACTGAAATAACAGAAATAAATCCATACTTATAGGCACATCTATCCTAGAAGTTTCCAAAAGAATGATGATGAGAGATGTTTTATGTGCTCTCTGATTTACGACAAGTTGTCTCGTCTTCTAATTTTCTTCCTGATCACTACCAAGATTTCATATATGGTTCCGCACAAAGAATTTTTAAGGGAGGTTCTACACGGCTTATGAATATAAGGGGCAGTGCATATATAACGTTATCACTTTAGGGGGGAGGGAGGGGGTCTGGCAGTTGATATTGTAAGATATCGCTGGGGGGGAGGGGGGTTTGGTTTTTGATATGGATATCATTTTCGATCCAACTAAACTTTTCTTTTTTTCAGTAAATTTTTCTTTACATCCAAATAGTCTGTTTCCTTTTTTATTATTACTATTTTTATATGTTTTTATGAAAATAAAAAGGTATTATTAAAGCCGTTACATTTTTATAAAATCATTTTATTCCAAAATTTGGAATGCTTCAACGTTTGCATTCTATTTCTTCTGCTTTATGCACATATAATTTGCTGTTAGAGAAATCAGAAGCATAATATGTAGGCAGTGATACTTGCGTTTACCAGTAAAGAAAGACAGAGAATGTTGTCAGCTGTTTTGTTGATAAGTTCTGCTTTTAACTTACCCGGGCAGGTGGCAAATGCAAGAAGACAATATTACTTTTGAATGCATTATGTAACAATAAGCTATTGTTAAATACTATACTTTTAAATAGTATCTAACTCTTTTAGATGTTATTTGATATAAATTTATTTCATGTATTGATATTTTATTGTCTTCTTGTATCCTTAAAAAATGCGACTAATCATATGGGTATATCACGTGTCACAGCGTATAAAAAGAAACCTGACAAATATAAGACAAATATAAAGACAAATATAAAAAAAAAATTAGACTGATAATGATAACATCGGGGGGGAGGGGGGTTTGGTTTTTGATATGGATATCATTTTCGATCCAACTAAACTTTTCTTTTTTTCAGTAAATTTTTCTTTACATCCAAATAGTCTGTTTCCTTTTTTATTATTACTATTTTTATATGTTTTTATGAAAATAAAAAGGTATTATTAAAGCCGTTACATTTTTATAAAATCATTTTATTCCAAAATTTGGAATGCTTCAACGTTTGCATTCTATTTCTTCTGCTTTATGCACATATAATTTGCTGTTAGAGAAATCAGAAGCATAATATGTAGGCAGTGATACTTGCGTTTACCAGTAAAGAAAGACAGAGAATGTTGTCAGCTGTTTTGTTGATAAGTTCTGCTTTTAACTTACCCGGGCAGGTGGCAAATGCAAGAAGACAATATTACTTTTGAATGCATTATGTAACAATAAGCTATTGTTAAATACTATACTTTTAAATAGTATCTAACTCTTTTAGATGTTATTTGATATAAATTTATTTCATGTATTGATATTTTATTGTCTTCTTGTATCCTTAAAAAATGCGACTAATCATATGGGTATATCACGTGTCACAGCGTATAAAAAGAAACCTGACAAATATAAGACAAATATAAAGACAAATATAAAAAAAAAATTAGACTGATAATGATAACATCGGGGGGGGGGGGGGGGGGGGGGTCGACGAATGATAACGGATGATATCGTAAGGGTGGGGGAGGGGTTCAAAATTAGCAAAATGTTGATAACGTTATATATGCATAGCCCCTAAGTGAAACGGATCTGCTTAAAACTAGCAGAAATTGTCATTTCGCTTAACAAAAAAAAAGTGCTTGTTCCCAATATTTTTTCTTATTGTAACAAACCAAATATTTCTGGGAACGGCGTTCCCACCCAACTACAGCACTGCTACTGCTTTAATCAGCAAAAGCTTATTTATGATGCACAATTTAAAAGCACTCACAAAAATATCACTTTAAATTAAAAAAATAAAATAAATATTACCTGACAACTACATGATAAATGTCTACATTGCTTCAGTGAACAGGTGAAAATTATAGTGAGTAATGATAAGGGATCATAAAATAACTAAGCTAAGTTAGCGTTTTTATAATTAATTCTGTAGTTCAGTTAAGATTGCATGGCATATTGAAATGTGCAGAAAACATTTTCATGTCCTTAGAAAACAACCAGGAATTCAGGAGCTATTGAATACTTTAATAAACATTTTACTTTTTCTCACAAAGTCTGATTTTTTCTTATATTAAGAGCAAAATAAATTAAAATTTGCCAATTTCAGAAGTGAAAAAATATAAAAAGAAAAAAAAGCAACACCCCCTCCCCTTCCATACATACATGGACACATATCTGGAAATTCCCTGCTCTTTTTTTGTGTGGAAAAAAGTCCAAAAAATTTTTAAGGGAAGAGTTTAGATGATTATTTCCTTATTGTTACTGTAAACATAAAGTAAAAAATAGGGCAGAACTTTGTTCTTAAATATAGTTTTACAGATTTTTAACTTTGTATGCTGGGTTTGGTGGACAAGACAGTGGAAATGAGTAGAAATTTCAAAGGGGAGGCATTAAATTAGGTGATTATTTATTTACTGTTACCACTGAATAAAGCAAATTTTATTTTTTAATTAAGGATTTATAAAGATTTTAAACTTTGTGCATTGGACTTCCAGGATGGACAAAAAGGAAACAGGAAATTCCAGGATGTGTATTTAAATAATTGATGATTTATTCATTAGTACAACAAAGTAAGAAATATAGCAGAAAACATAAAATAAACAAGGTTTTAAAATTTTTAAATCTTGTGTTCTGAGTATATGAAGGAGGGATTTAGATAATTGGTTGTTTATGTATTATTACAACAAAATAACAAGTAGAGCAGTAAAACACAACAGAAATGTATTGATATTTTTATCTGTGTGTGCTAGGAGCAAGAGAAAGTAGAAATTTTGGTGAGGGAGTGGGGTAGATGAGGATTAAATAAAAACAGAAATAATTCCAAAGCTTCAAAAATCCTTCCCCTTTAACTTTTAATGATTGATTGGACAAGTAAGTAACTAATAAGAACAAAAAAGTTATTAGCAAGAAAGTTATTAGGATGTTTCATATCCTCTGAGCAATACTACAAATGATTTTTTTCTTCAGCTCTGAATAGCTTGTTAATGAAACATGATTGCTAATAAATTACTTCTGATACCACTCAAGTCAGTTTACAAGAAGAAAATATTTCATTCTGGAGCAATTATAGTACTTTATCTCTCTCAGGACTGTAAAGGAATAACAATTTTTAAAGAAGGTCAGGTTTAAAGTATCATTTGTCTTGACGAAATTGCTTAAATTCTTTAAGAAAATACAAAAAGCACAAGCAATCACGAAAAAATATAGGAAAGAAAAATTATTCTTTTTTTAATTCAATTGTTTGACCTGCATTAAGCATATATTTGTCAAAATAAAATGTAACAAAAAGAAATGTTTTCACAATTTTTTTTTAAACAATTTGTATGCAGTTCTGTATTTCCCTCCCAATTTACAAATATGTTTAATTACAAAACCTGCAAAAAAAAAAATTGTTGAGTTTTGCAAATGAATTATAATTCAAATATCCAATAGTTTAAGAAAGCATTTCAAATTGAACATGAAGAAACAGGTTTTTTTTTTTTAAGAAACAGACTTTTTAAGAAACTAAGAGAATTCAATAAAATGTTAAGGAACAGGAGCGAAGGTATGCCAACAGTGTCACTTATGTATACTGTAAATAATTAAAAGCAATTAGATTTTCAAGGAAATTCATACTTAGTCGCATGAGGCATTTTCATGTAGTAGTTATTACAGGCTTCAACCAGTTCTTTTCCTTTGCAACTGTTGGCTAGCATGTCACAAACATCATTTAATGCTACGAAAGACTTGACTATTTGTTTAGCAGTTGCTATGCCTAAAGAGAGAAGAAGTTGATAAAGAAACAATTTAAGGTACAGTCTTGGAAAAAAAAAAGTAAACACCCCCCCACTAACTTCTCAACAAATTATCGTAGAAGAAAGTTACTGGTACCAAACAATTGGAAATAAAGTCTACATTTAAATGATGTAGATAAAATTTGCTTAGGAGGCCATCTACATATTAAAACGAACCATAACTTTGTTTTTTTCAATAGCAGTACACAATTATGACAGCATAAATGAAATCTAAACCCTTCAATTAGCCTAAAAACAAATTTTTATGCAATTCGTACCATAAGTTTATGTGAAATTAATTATTTTAAAATGAGCGTATTTTAAGGGCTGTATCCAAATTGAGGTTCGAAACTCGATTGTTAACCGAGAGAGCCCCCATCTTGATCAAGGCACCTTAAGAAGTCAATGAAGCCTGCTAGATTACAGGACAGCAGAAGAAATTTCAAAATATTTAGTCACTTTTATCCTAGACGGCCCCTTAAACCATCCTTTTGTTGTTTTTTAAGCATAATTTGAAAACTACTTGGAAGAAAAATGTGAAATTTCGGATTTCCATAAAGCAGGACTTAATAAATCTAACTCCATCCAAAAAATTGTAGGTTGCAATTCATAATTTTTTCACATATTAATTTCATAATTCATAAATCATATCATAAAATTATAAAAATTTCAAATTCAGCGTATTTATGTTTGGGTATATTAGTATTATTGCTACACAAAAAAATAGCACAATAGGAGCATAATTTCTGGAGATACAAATAAAAATATGAAAACGTAACTTAACATCAGAAGCACTAAATTTTGAATGTTTATAATTCAAAAACTTATGATTCAAATGACTTGAAATTCGGTGTCTAGGCATAGTTTGAACCGAAGATTTGAAATATCTCGTTAAAATTGGGTATTGTCACTGAAAAAAATGAAGTTTGAATTCGTTTTAATATGTAGATGGCCCCCTAAGCAAATTTTATATACATCATTTAAAAGTAGACTTTATTTCCAATCGTTCGGTACCAGTTACTTTCTTCTACGATAATTTGTTGAGGAGTTAGTAGGAGGTGTTTACTTTTTTTTTCCACGACTGTACATTAAAAAACTCAAACTATGGGAAAAATTAAGGCGAGAAAAACATTTTCCTCTGGCAGATTATGATTTAAAAAAAATTTAATTGCCATATAGAAAAACTTTTTTTTATTTTAAATGTGAATAAAGATCATAAATCACAAATCAGTTTAATTATACATGACATAAAACAAAACAGGGATTCTTTACTCAACTTCTAAAAAGATTGCAAAAATTGATAAAAGGTATAAAATAATTATATCAAAATTGTTTCACACAAACATTACATATATTAATATAATGAAAAATAATTCTCGCAGTAATTTGTCTCTTAAAAAATTATCTAATTCTTCTTTATCAGAGATCTCTTTGATCTTCTTTCATTTTTAGACAAGATATAATTTGTTTCAGGTTTTTAAAAACATTGATTGGCTGCTTTATTCATTTTTATTTCAAGTTTTAATCTCTTAATTTTCCTATCCAGGTAATACTCTAGTGTTAACCACTAATATACTTGCAGACTTTTAGGCAATAAAATTTTTAAGATACTGGAAACTGTTACACAGGTTTCAAGAAATGGTCACATATTTATAATGTTCAGTTTAAGAGGATAAAAGACCACAAAACATTTTTCTTAGAATACTGTACTCCAAAGTTAAATTAAACCTAACCTCTGACAAAAGTATCTATCATAGATCTGAAGATAAAAAAGAAGAAATATTAGAACAGAACAACACTTCTAAATCTCTCCTTTATTTGCAGAAAAATGCATTGTAATTTTCCTTTTTTCAAAATCTCATCCTTTCCCAATCCCTCCCTGATGTCCAATTCTCCAGAAAGATATTATAAAAGTATGGAGATTTTCTTCTTTCCACCACTTACCTTTCTTCTAGCATGTACTGTGCAAGCAATTTCTCGCTTTTTCCTTCTTGGCGAAAGAATTGCACTACTATTGTGACCTGTATGGGTCGTCCTCATATATTCGGCTCTTGTAGCTGTAAATATCCTACTTTGTCTTAGAAAATTATTAATATAATAAATTATTTTGGTTTAAAATGTACTCATGTGAAAGTTAAGTGGCATAACTTGATACCCCTCTCATATTGAATCGGTCATTTCTGATTATTAAAAAATAAAAAGAGGAAAATGATTTATAGAAAGGGAGAAATTTTGCAGTTTTGTCAGTTAGTTGAGTTTTTCAGATATTTAAATGCTGGATAACTGAATATTTATTGGTACACAATAGATCTTCATAATGAATTCTATACAGTGTCATTCTCTATATAACACACAACTTCTCAAATGTAAACATTGAATTTTGCAGTTAAGAATACCTGCCATCCACATTTTAGAAATATTGTTGCACTCTAGAGCAGGATTGTCAAACATGGGTCCTGTGGGACAACTTGGCCTGCTGATTACTTATTTGTGACCCGCCAAGCATTTGGAATTTCCTAACGTTTATTTCAGTTCATGTTTGAGGAAAAAATTAACAGTGGACATAGATATTTTGAATAAAACATTTTCGCACTAACAACATTTCAGCAGTCTTCACTTCATTTATTGAAAACAATTCTGTGATTAAATAAAGTGAAGATTACTATTAAAATAAGGATAGCTATTTTGAATAAAAATACTTCACAACCTGTTAACCGAGTCGTTAGAGATAACAAACATCAGAAAGTACAGTATATATACACCGAACAGCCAAAACATTATGACCATCCCCACATTTTGCAATGAACTCGCCTCGATGGTGTGGAGGGCATGTAATCAGGTGGGAATGGTATTTAACTACTACCAGGGAGTCTGAGGAATCATTTTTGCACTTACTTTTACCTGTAATGGGAAAGGCCACTGATCTAAGCGACTCTGGTAGAAGGCAGAATTCAGTGGCCCGATGGCTCAGAACGAATATCTCCAAAACTGCACGACTCATGGGTTTTTTATGACATATCTTTGTTAGTACTTATGCAAAATGGATGAATAGTGGTTGTTCGATGAATTGTATATGTTGTGTCAACAGTTAATAAATATACTAGAGATTAAAATAAAATTATATTGAAACAAACATAGATTTACATCTTCCTGCGGATACAAGAATGCGGTATGTTAATGTTGACAAGAGCCAGGCTTTTTGGGATGCCCGGTTGCGTAATTAAAAAATATCGCAGCTAAAGAGTTAAATGCTGCGTGCGTTTAATCTGAAGGTCGCACTTCAACTGCTTCTTCTAATGTAAAATCACTGAAACCAGGAAGTGTCCTTGATCAACACATATAAATCACAATAATTAATTTTAAACAATTGAGAAAAATGTCTAAATAGAAAAGTATCTTGATATGATAAATAAAGTTTCAATAAGGAAATGAAGGTAATGTTTATAAGTATAACACTATTTCAGATGATTTAAAGTTTCAAAATTGCTATAATTACAAAAGGAATGTATTTCACAATAATGATAAAACTGTTGGATTGTTTATGTTAAGTAGATATTTGTGTTACAACAGGGAATGAAATGTTGATTTATGATGAATAAATGCTTTTAGATTATTATTTCAAGAAATATCAATAAGGGTTTTCTTAAATAACAGTTATAGCAATAAATAACTCTAAAGTGATTTTAGTTGAAGTGATTATTCAGTAAATGGTTTCTCATAATTCATAATTGCAAAAAATGATATGTTCACTGAACAGCGGTGAAATCATTAGCAGACACCATGGCATTGGATGCCCACGAGTTAACAAGAAAAAAGGACATTGGAGACTCTACTGCTTGGTAAAGCAAAATTGGCTACAGACACTGGCTCGGCTGACAGCACAACACAATACAGGTCCAAGGAAAATTGTTTCTGAGCACACAGTTCAACTGACACTGTTGGATATGAAGCTACTCAGCTAATGTCCCACTCATATGCCTCTGTTGACAAAGCATCATCGCCAACTACTCCTACACTAGGCCCGGGATCATTGTGACTGGACCACGGATCATTGGCAGAGAGTTGCCTGGTTGGATGAATCACAATTAATTTTTCAACACATTGATACTCGTGTCATGGTACGCTTTCTTTTAGGGGAACTGTTGCTCCCCCTTATGCAGCAGATCACACACAGCCCGGTAGAGACATTATTATACTTTGGGAAACATTCTCATGGGCGTCTCCAGGACCTGTGATTGTTGTAGAACAGACTATGAAGGCCGTGGACTATCTGAACATCCTTGTGGAACAGTTGCTCCCTTACATGGTTATCTGTCTTTCCAACTGGAAATGAAGTCTTCGAGCACGACAATGCTCCATGTCACAGTGCTCGAATTGTGCTGGAATGGTTCCAAGAACATAATACAGAATTCCATTTAATGTCCTGGCAGTCTAACTGAATGAATCTTAATATGATAGAGCAGATTTGAGATGTCATGGAATGGTAGCTCAGTGCTAAAAAACAACCATGTTGTAATACTTCAAATTTGCATGACTGCTGCTTGAACATCTGCTACTATCTGTCTTCTGCCATCTACCAAGGACTCGTCTCATCCATGTCAAGGCAGGTTGCAGCTTTTTTGCAGGTCAAAGGCAAGACATGCGTTATTAGGTAGGTGGTTATAATGTTTTGGCTCTTCAATGTATATGGTTAGATCTAACTCATTTTGAAACTTCAGCTCTAATGGATTGGGCATACAATTTTAATGAATCAGTAAGCTACAAAAAACAAATCTTGAATCTGAAAATGTGTTTTATGTTCAAACTAATACTTTATTTTGCTACATTCTTTGATTTACATCACATTACAATATAATGTGCACCATTTATTAGGTACTAAAATTGAAAAACTATTAAAATTTTATGATAATTTATGATAATTAAAAGTATAATAAATACAGTAGAACCTCGATTATCTGAAGTAATTGGAACTGACCATTTTTCAGAAAATCAAAATTTTCAGATAATCGAGAATGCTTCCATTTTAAGATTAAAAGGAGAAATATGTACAATATTTCTTATTATGGTAACAAGTGCTTAATAAAAATAAAACAATAGCAAAATTGAAGCAAGAATAAATTACAAGAATTTTAATTTTGAAATTAAATACTTTTTACATATATCACAAGGGTTTGAAAAAAAGTTTTGATTGTCACAGTTTTGATTGTCTTTACTTTAAAGCTCTATCACAGAGTTTAATATTATTAGTTCACCAGTATCAAATCTTTCTGCTGCTCCATCCATGCCAAACCTTTTGTAAAACATTCAAAAGCTTCAGAATTGCTAATTTGTTCGTTTTATTCATTCCACTCTGCAGCTTACAGGAGCTCAAGTTAAATTGAAAGGAATTTTAAGAAATGAGATCGAAAATATTTATATGTACCCGTAGTTCGGAATGGACAGCTTGCACACAAGGAATAAGATAGTTTAAATGGAAAAAAAAAAGCTTTAAAAATGGATTTCGGTTAAAAGAGTTTCGGATAAGAGAGGTTCTACTGTAAATAGTTTTTAAATGAGTAGCTTTGAAAGTGATACAAATTCTCATTTCATTTTCATGAAAAATGCTAAAAATATTGCTAAGGTATATACAGGGACATACATAGTCGAACATGGGGATTTCAGATTTAAGTTCATTAAATAATTTTAATAGGTTCAAGTGGGGTGGAATGAGTAATACTGTTTTGTGTCTGAATCAAAATCCTACTATGTACAAAATATTATTTGTAAATCATGTATATAATTTATTAACCATTCAACTTCCAATTTAACCCATTTGTGCCTGAATTTTTCTTTTCTCAAATGTTTTGGTAAAATCCCTTTAAATTATTGCAAAATGAACTGGAAAAATACTAAAAAAAATTACGCTTAATTTTTTTTTTGCATTTATTTGATAAAATGTAAAAAAACTAAATATGAATATTTCTAGTAGAATAATATACATAATTATATGTTTTATCTATATTTATATTTAAAAAGTTTTTAAATTGTATATTATGTAATAAAATTAGAATTTTTATGAACTACATAAAAATATATTTATTTCTTTACAGAGACTAATAACGTTATAACTATTTTTAATAATAATATAAGAATAATCGTATTGCTGACTTAAAAACAAATTATTTCATAAATATCTTCAAAAGGAGATTACATAAATAACTGTCTCCTAAATGTCCAACAAAAATATGTGTCCATTTGTGCCTAAAACCCTATATTTTGGACGTTACAAAAATGCATAAAAAATAGGGTGGTCCAAAAAGGTCAATTAGTATCTTTTTAAGTTTTTTACTGGTACTATCCTCTTAATTTGTTCATTTTAGTTAAAAAATAAATATTATGAAGTTTGAGCTTAAAATTTTAATATTTAGAGATAACTCAACAATCTTAAACATTTCCTTTTTTTGTAACTTTACAATTTAAAGAATTCAACTGCTACTAATATCTAAAAAAGATTTATTTGCCATACATGGGGGTAAGAATCTGAGAATTCTGAGTAATTAAAGTACACTTATATATTCAATATATGTTATAAATAATTAACAAGTAAATATACACCATTAATATTTAAATAATCATGTATTTGTCAGTACCTGCCAAACTCTGTTTTTTGCAGTCAGGATATGTTCGTCGATGTTCTTCAACCACCTGCAATAAGTATTGTAGTTGTGTCGCACTGTACGTTATTTTTCCACAAAACTCTTGAATTAGGGCTATACCCCTTTCAGCATGATCATTAACAACTTTTATTGATTTGACAATTTCTAATGCTTTACAGAAAGTCTCCTGATCTTCCCATATTTCTGGGTCTACTTGGAGGAACGCATCTGGTAGGCACATTTGTTGGAATAATAAAGCTGACCACTTTGTTACAAAGTCTTCAAATTTCATGTCGACAAAAGTTTCAAGTGTAATGTTAGGACACTTTGTAGATTCTTTTTTACAATTAATGTCTTTCATGGCCTTTACTATGAGCCTTTTAAGGCAATGAGGCACTTAATTATCAAAAAGAGCTAAGGCGACAAGATCCTCAGATAAATACCAAAGGTGTTTGGCTAGCTTTTCTGATGCTGCTTTAGATATTTCATCATCAATATTCTTATACTGTAACAGAGATTTCATTAAATTGAAATCATTGAAAGGTGCACTTTGTGGCAATGGTGCTGTCATCCAAGCTTTTAGATATACCCGTACCGCAAATACACATATTTTTTGCAATCCTTTTTTTCTCTTGAAGTAATGGTGAACTGGCTACTAAACATCCATATTTTTAGATTATACAGCCCTTTGGACATCCAGCGAGCATGGTGCATGGATCCAGGTGACATAAATCTGACTCCTCAAGAAGGGGTTTCGCCTAAAAAGATTAAGATAAGTTCAAGAAATTCTCGATAGTCATCTCTTGGTTGTTTATTTTTGTCCAGTAGTATTTTAGAAAAATTAATTATGTCATCTTTTATACCTATTATTTGATTCAAAATTTCTGTATTACCAACTCCCATATCATACTTCTCTTTGTCAATAAAATTCCAGTTGGCTTCAAATCTTTTAAATAGTGGTACCTCTGGTGATGAAGAAAATCCTAAGCTTTTTTTCGAAAACTGCCTTAATAATCAATTCCATAATGTGGTGGCGACATGCCAAAGAAAGCAGCTCTTTATTCATTTTTGTTCAAGTAACTTACAAGTGCCTTTAATTTGACCAGTATTGATGCTTGTTGTGTCAAAGCATATGGCACTTACTTTATCATCTAGTGTTCCCGCTAGGCCATTTTTGAAGGGTGTAGTGCCCTGCCCTTTTAAAAATTGGTAAAACCCGCCCTGCCATTTTTTAAATCGGCTAACTCCGCCCTTCATGTTTCAAAAATACTCAAATGTGCCCAAAAGTCGTTCTCAGCGATCGTTTATAATTTTCCTCGTTCCATGAAGTTTGAGAAATACTTCTTCAAAAGCATCCTGTTTCTTCCCACCAATTCATCATAGCTTCCAGCTAAATTACGTACACTTTTTCGCCTTTTATCTTGTGGATAGTAGCCTTGGGTGGTCAATAGGGATTCGCCAAGAACAGAGAACAAATAAGATACTCTACGGGAAGTTAAAATTGCATTGTCCAGTAGTTATTCCCCCTCTTCTTGCACCGAGATACTATCTCTTGAGATCTAATTCTGGATGCTTACAATAAAAAAAGAAAGAAAAGAAAAGTCTTTTTTTTCTTATCTCTGAACTTTTCTTCCCACGCAATTTCTGTGGTTAAGATTATTCATCGGTCGTACTACCATACAAGCATGAACCAACAAAGACAAACAGGCAAAAAAGAAGTTATTAAGATGATGACATTTTAATTCCCTACTAGATAAAAAACCTAGCATATGACCCTGTATTTTTCTGTATTTCGGGGCTCTGCATTTAAAAAAAAAGAAATAAAATAAAAAATAAATAAAAACCTGCCCTGTCCACACAAGCATTGAAGTACTAATAATTGTGTGGTCGGACTTCTTAAAGAGGTCCCAGTGAAAAAAAAAAAAAATCGGCACACTGTATTTTTATTTAAAAAAAAAAGAAAAAAAACCTTAATTCTCGTCGAGAAGAGGGGGGGGGGGGTTATAAGCGGAAGTTACTAGTTACTAACCCAGATGCAAACATTTTTCAGAAGTCCTTTTCTATTTAAAGGTATTTCAGTCTTCTTGGGGTCTCTATAAGCACAAGTCTTGCGTACTTTGCACCTATCACACCTTTCGTATGATTAGCTTAGTATATGATTTCGAAGAATTATGCAAACATGCCAAACAAAGTATAATCT
This sequence comes from Maratus speciosus, assembly GCA_963932465.1. NCBI lineage: Eukaryota > Metazoa > Arthropoda > Arachnida > Araneae > Salticidae > Maratus > Maratus speciosus. The sequence goes on from OZ010787.1 coordinate 569,727,990, forward strand.
TTTAATTATCTTTGTTGTGCAACTCTATAAGTAAAGTTTTAACCTTTTAACAATTGAATTAAAAACCCAGAATAAGAAATTTCCATTTGATTTCAACTCAGACCTGAACTCAGAATTTTCTTAACAAGTATAATGCATCTAGGTGTCTATTTGTTCAAATGTTTTGTTTTATATAGGAAACAATATTCACAATTTCCTTTTACGAAACTGGGTTAGGCGAACTCAACCCCGCGATCACCCCCCCCCCCCCCCCCCCAAACACTGCTTACCCAAAGAAAAAACAAACGACTCAAAGGAGAAATATGAGCAAGAGCTTTTCCACTTCTTATCACCCTCGCCGTAACTCTGTCAGTCTTGTCATGCCTATTTCAGAAAAGCTGCATCTCCTTTTTTAAACTAAAACTCTGTGTATGGTACCAATATATAAATATCATATCAATGGAAAAGAAAACCAGCTTCCATCATAGTCCCAACATTTAGTAAAAAAAAAAAAAAAAAAACTTTATTCTTCCAGTTTTAGTTTACAGATGCAAATATCATACAAACATGAAACCACGATAGCGAATTAAGTATTTTACATTACTTTTGAACGCAATCGAAAATTGACATATGCAGTAGGAAATACAGCTGTTAGGTTGTTTATATAAGGAAGAAGACTTGCCTTATTTTGATAAACAACGTAGAGCAAAAGTGACACAATTAACGCATTAAATTTTGCATTTAGTTGATATGTCAGCAGTTTTATTGTAATTAATTAGCAACTTATCTTTATTTTCAATTTATGCATTTATTAACATACACTTGGTGACGCCGGATTAGATATCTGGACGAGCCAAAATTTCAGGTCCGGGGCAGGTTCAACCCATAGAAAAAAAATTCGGCCTGTACAAAAAAAAAAAAAAAAAAAAAAAAAAAGAAAGAAAAGAAAAGAAAAAAAAAGGAATGGCCAGTATAAAAGTTAAAAGTTCGGCCATGCCAAGACAAAAAAAATTATTGGCCCTTTTTGGTATAAAAGCTAAAAGTTCGGTACGAGAGCCGACCCGGCACGGAAAATAGTTAAAACTTCGGCCCAAGGTGTTGGTGTTGTTTCTGACGGCCAATTATCTACACGAGGGATATGGGCCTGAGGGGGCATGCCCTCCGTGGGGGTCTTTTTAAGGGAACCTAACCAGTATTTACGCAAGGAAATCCAAAGTTCGAAGAAAAACACAAAAAACTCCGAACGATTAGGCCGACAGATCTTGGTATGAGACCGACCCGACTGAATTTCTAGAGCATGGATCTTTACCTCGATGTGGTTAAAAATTGATTAACAAGAGTTCTGATCAAAAATACTTATTTTATTATAATCTTTATCTTTAAAGAAGCACTTTAGGCTACGATATATATATATACATTTATTTAATGAACCTATTTGTATATAAATGTTTCAGTGATCATTAATACCGTTAATCCGTATTCCATGTATTGAAGAGTTAAAAATTTGAAAAATGCTATAGAATAAAATCTCCTAAGGCGGAATTGTATAGGGAAAAAAATATAAATGTGTTATAGACAAGTTCCCTTATTAGCAGGTGTAAATGTATTATATTAATTTTGCATGAATCAATACATTTTTCTGTTTAAAAAAGGATTCCATCATAGGCAAGTTCGTTTTTCACAGGTTTTACTGTATTTTAATTTTATTGCCTAGAAATCTACTATTCTTTAAAAAGAATAAAGTTTAATTGTTGAATAATGGCAATTTATAAATACGTACGTTTTTTGGAAAAAATAGGTTAGGCCCGGGCCGATCCTTCAGAAAAAAGTAAGGCCCGAGCCCAGCTCTGTCTGGAAAGAGTAGTGACTAGGCCCGGCCCAAAGAGAGTGAAGATCAAGCCCGACCCGAAAAGAGTGAAGACCAGGCCCGAGTGTCGTGAATGAAAACAGGCTCAAACCATCTCTTCCCAGTCATGTCTCCCTCCCCCCCTTAACCCTTTAGCGGGTGATGTCTACAAAAAAGGACACCTAATTTTAAGAGTACTGGCACCAGCAGCGTGCGAAGAGAGAATTGCGCCCGGGGCAAAGTTTCAATCCCCCCCCCCCCCACCCACCCACTTTCCAAACTTTTCTTTGTGGCAGGTGTCACAAAATTGAAAAGTGCAGAAACAGAAACAAATTTTACTGAATACATATTTCGCGTTTATTTTGAAAGTTTAGGTTTAATTTTAATTCAAAAATTAAAAAAAACTAAATAACATAAGAGAAAATTGTACTTATATTTTGGCGAAGGGGATCTGGAAAATGGGTGTAGAAAAAAATGTATCTGACAGTACAGTATAACAGTTTGGAATCCTTTTATATTTGAAGAAAGGAACCCCATGCTATTTTGAGAGTAGTATATTTTTTTGTCACAAGACTCAGAAAAGAGAAGATTAACTAAAGAGATTAAGACAAAGACCCAAAACTAGTTTTGAAAAGAAAGAAGTAAGTCCTTATTCATAAATTTGTATTTTGGTGTGGGGTAAAGAACAATACAATAACTTTGAAACGAAAAATATGTGTACTTCCATTGAGAAAAAAACCCCCGATATGTAAATATACATTTTTGTTTTACAAAACAGAAGGAAAAAAGAGGTTTGTAGTATAAATTTGGCGCCCCCTCAATTTTTGCACCCGGGGCAGCTGCCCCCTTCGCCCCCCACTTCGCACGACCCTGACTGGCACCAATAATATTTAATTAAAATTTTCCTTTTATAAATTACAGGAAAAGTAGCAAATTTTTATTTTCTAATAAATTCTATTATAAATTCCTGTGTCAATTCATCATTTTACAAACAGAATTACTACGCGCCGGAAAGGGTTAAGCAATGCGCTTCAAATACTCAGGGCAAAGATTCCAAATTCGGATGTTATTGTGGTACGAAAATACTTTTATGTATCAGCCCCAATAAGGCATTTTTCAAATGTCTTTTTCTGAGTGTGCCATTTCTTTTCTGAATAAACTATGTTATTTTAAGAATTCACTGTGCCATTTTTTGAATGTGCTGTTTCTTTTACTTTTTTAATCTTTCAAGACTCCAATTATTAACTTATTTGATGTGATTTCAATTGTGAACAAAATTAATAAGCTAAAAATAAACTTAATTTGTGTAATAAAAACGGGATTTGAACAGTCCTGAATGAATTGTAACAATAGTTTTCAAAGAAAATATTTCGGCAAGAGGAATGACGAGCTAGCTATAGGGCGAAGATTACTATTCAGAAATAGTAGTGCCACCTTGTACACAGACACGCTATTGGGTAGGAGATGGTCCAAGATATATCAAAATTTATGAATTGTATGAATCTAAGTAATGTTTTTGCAACTTGCCAATATTTGTATGAGAGCAAAATTTATGAGTCGAATGAGTCCACTAGTGTAGTCGTTATCAAAACAGATGGTATACGTTCTAAGCAGAGGGTATACGCTCAAGGCAGAGGGTATACCCTAGTGTAAATATACCATAGCTTTCTTGAGAAACAGAGGGTATACGATGTTCCTTAAAAAAAATATCGAGAGGGTATACGGCATATACGTATACCCCCGTATACCCTTCACTACATCCCTTAATGAATCTAATCTAGGTTTTTTTTTTTTTTTTGCAAGTTTGTACGAAGTTTAAAGGATAATTAACCCTCTATCGGTCGCAACTATGAGACTTATCGAATACGGGCGCTCACAGGCACATGTTAGAAAATCGTCATTAGCAATTATTTGACGCAATTTTAACGCTCTTAAAGTGATCAGTGACCTTCATTAGGATATACTAAGAGATAATATTTCAAATTTTAATGAAAAAAAAACTGAAAAAAACTCGTTTATTACACTCAAAGTAATCAATCCTGCACGCTATATTGGTGGAGAGAAGAACGGAAATAATTGTGCTGTACCTGTTAGGCCTGTTGTGACCGACGGAGATTTAAGCATTATAAATAATTTTAATGTTTATTAAAATATCCAATTTGCAAAAAAAGAAAGAATGAAAAAAAATCCTAATAAAATAATTTTTACATAAATCTATCAGGAAGGCTACGATATTCTGGCGAAGGCGAAAATCAAGTCCTGGTAGTGATATTAGAAGGCTATTTTCCACAGATTTTTTTTTTTTCCCTTCATCATGTTTGTTGCTTTTTTCTAATCCGTTGGTTCTGATGAGAAGAGAAGTCTTTGGCGGTTCTTACCCAGCAAGATAAAGAGCTCCAGGGAAAATGTCTCTCGGTATTGCTGAATAGAGATTGCCCCCTGAAAAGTTCCTATCTAATTAGTTGTATCAATTGGGACGGGGAAGTATTTTGGTGGAGGTGGGTTAGGGTTAGTTGTCACCGTCCGTCTGTTCCCCCCCCCCCCTTTGTACAGTATACTGCATCTTATATGTACAACAATAGACGTTTTTAAAACCAATGAGACTTCAGGGGAGGGCTGGAGGCGGCTGAACAGCGAAAAGAAAACAGATCAGGAAGCTGTGCTGTGAAGATGCGAGCATTATAAACATCTGTATATCTGGAAAATTCGGCGCTCGTTTCTCTGATAATAAAAGTTGCCTTGTGCGGTAGGTAAAGAATACAGGAAAAGAAAAGAAATATGTCAGCAAAAAATTCAAGACCAAATACTGCTTAAAAACAAAGATAAGTTATTTTTCTTTCTACTAAATAGTGACCAATATTTTTATTATTATATTTTGTTTTAATGGCAGAGGTAGTTTAAAACCTCAATGATATAATTTAATGAAAATTCAGAAGCATGCAGATTTTGCCATTTATGTTAGTGTGTTTTTAGTATGAGAATTTTTCATGAATTTTTTAATGTGGTGATTAACGTTTTTCCGTGATCTACGGTGATTTTTTTTTTCTTTTTGACATTGATAAAAGGAATTTGACTTCAAACTTTCACCCTAATATAATAAATTTTGTATTACACGATTTTTGAATTTTCAATTTTGAATTAGATTTTTGACGCGATTTTCAGCGTTTTTTCACATTCCGCAGCGAATTTTTTTACCTTCACAAAGGTTTATTATGGTTTTAAACTTTTAGCACAATATAGTAAATATTTTTCTCTGTGATTTTTCAATTTTTAGCTATTTTTAATTTGATTTCTGAGATTTTCAGATTTTTTTCATGTCCCGTGGCGATTTCTTGACATTTGTAAAAGGAATTCAAACTTTTACCAAATATGGTAAATTCTGTCCTCTTCTGAATTTATAGCGATTTGCATCGTTTTTTATTTTTTTCACTTTCATTAAAGGAATTTAGTTTTAATCTTTTAACCTAATATAGTAAATTTTGTCCTGTGCGATTTTCAATTTTTTAGTAATTTTAAATGCGATTTTACTGTTTTTTCGCGTTCAGCTGCAATGTTTTGATACTCATAAAAAGAATTAGATTTCAAAGTGCCTAATATACTAACTTTTGTCCCCTGCAATTTTTAAAGTTTTTTTTTTCCCTTCTCCTTTTTTACATTTGTAAAAGGTATTTGGTTTAAACGTTTAGCGTAATATAGTACATTATATCTTCGTGATTTCTGAATTTTTAGCAATTTTTCATGTTAAAACACCGATATTTTTACATTTGTGAAAGAATTCCAGTTAGTGTTTCAGCCCACTGTACTAAATTTTGTCATCTGTGATTTTTTTTTAAGTTTCACGGCGATTTTTCCACACTAGTAAAAAAAAAAAAAAAAAAAAAGAAAAAAATGTTAATTTTTTAGCCCAATATAGTAAATTTTGTTCTCTTTTCAGTAAAGTTTATTTAGAATTCGTGCAGTGAATTTTAAATTTTTCGCGATTTTTATATGGGCTCGGGCAACGTTGGACGAGTCAGCCAGTTAAACAGATAAAAATACATTTAGGAATGGCAATGATTTCATATTTTTGATAAGTTGTATTCAAAAAACTTTTGGTAATTTCTAGTTCATATTTTTATGCCAAAAATCCTCGCTTATACTTTTCCATTATTTCTTAATCTGGGACGCAACCTTCCACATTTTAGCAGATTTCAGATTTTTTTTTTTAAATGTACCTTCTACTCACCCCCCCCCCCCCCACACACACACTCCCCTTCTGAAATTTCGTTTCTTTCCCTTAACCCTTTATGTCCCAAATTATGAATTGGCAAAAATTTCATCTTCTAAAGCATTTTTCGTGAATTTTTGAAAGTACATTAGAAGAGTTACACAGTCATTTAATAAATTTTAGAAAGATTTTGCCAATTAAAATTAATTAAATTTGAATTTATAGGGATATTGTGCAATATTTATATAACTCCTTTCAAATCCTTTATTTATTTATTTATTTATTTTTTTTTTACTATTTTGTAGAATAAGGAAATGTACAAATATAATGTTCTTACAATAGAAATATATCCGAATTGAAACTTTTAACCCCCCATCTTTAAATGTCAAAAAAGCTGGAAAGATGCAAAAGACAAAAGAAAAAGAAATTGGCCATTAAAAAATGTTTTTATTTCGTGCAACCAATAATGCTTTTGGAACAAGATAAAGTATTTATAACTCATTCTAAATGGTATTAATATTAATTGATTTATTAAATCAATTTTACAACAAGTTATTTTAATGGAACTTTAAAGTACCATTGGTGCATAAAGGGTTAATCAGCCCCACAGTTCAGTTAAAGATTTAAAATTATTTACTTTATTACTTTTTTTGTTTTGTTTGTTATTTTATTATAAAAGAATTTGAACTCTTAGAATATTATAATTTTTTCTATTTTAATTGTAAATTTTAGTAAAAATTAAAAAAAAAAAAATTATAAATAAAGTATAAATATAAAGTATTGTAATAAATGTAAAGTATAACTAATCAATCATCCAATCTAATCTACCTCTTCTCTTCCCCCCCCCCCCCTCTCCGGCCTCTCTCCTTCTCTGAAGGTTAAAATCTTTAAAACTCTTAATTTTTTTTTTACTTGCAACTCTGTCACTTCATTGTGACAATAAATAACCAATCATCTAAATTCTGCTTGTCTTTCTTATCAAACACATCAAATTTAAAGGCTTTTCTTTTTTAATATTTTTTCTGTCCTAAATGTTAAAATTTTACTAACAGTAAATAATTCATTATATAATCAACCTCTTCCCTCCCCCCCCCCCCCCCAAAAAAAAAAAAAAAAATTTGCTTTTGTCTCTTTGCCTCCACCTCCACAGCTCACAAAAGCTTATGATCTTTAAATTATATTTGGTGATTTATTGTAATAATAATTAATTGGTCACCCATCTAAATTTTACTACCTCTTAAAATTTCTGCTTTACCCTTAAAAACTGCTAGTTAATGGGACTAATAAATTTTAGTTTTTTATTTGAAACAAAATTACTCACATAGATCTTTGAAATATCAATTTAAGAAAAAAAAATGTAATCTGTTACTAAATGTGTGCATGAACAATGATGAGTTTGTAGTAATGTATAATTATTATATCAGTTTCGAAGATCTACATTTTTCTCAGGGTCAAAACATGGGGGGGGGGGGGGGGGGCAGAGGAGGCATGTGCCCCAGGCGCCAGAACGAAGGCGTGCCAAATGAAGATTTTGTTTGTTGATTTTTCTCATGTCCACGTTTAGCACTGTATTGTTAAAATCGTCCTGTCTGGGGGTATGCCAAAGCACAGAAGAATATATCTAAGGATATGGCATAAGGATGCTGCTTAAAGCGGAATTTTTTTCCAATTCCGCATTCAAGATTTTAATGAATCAATATTTGACAAAGTAGATTAAAGTAGTTCAGTATTACATGTTTTAAATTTTAAAATAAGCCAGCTATTAGAAAATTAAAATTCTCTTTGTAAATATACTTCACGGGGTGGGGTGGGGGACCAAAATCTATGTTTGCCCCAGTTGCAACAAAGGCTAGTTTCGGTCCTACATTTTCTGAAGAAACAATGCCCTTTTTCACTGAAAAAAATGCCCTCTTTCAGCTTCAACTGTGCCCTTTTTGTGGCTAGCACCCTGCCCTTTTTTTTTCTAGAGTGAACACTATATCATCTATACCTCGATCCTGTAAGGTCACATATACTGCAGCAGATTGACCTTCTCTGTCTCCTGATGGAAGCTTGGGCACTGAAAGTAACTGAGAGACTCCTTTTCCAGACACAATTACTGGAAGTCTATCAACTTTCTCTTTCAAAGTTAGGTCTTGTAAGAGTTTACCATCCCAGTGAACTGTTAAGTTAACATGTTCTCCAAATTCGGCTTTGAGCTGCTCATACAATTTAGACCAGTGTTTAATTCTTTCTCGACAAATGGAACTTCTACTAAGAATTACTTCATCTACTTCACAACCCAAGCTCTTTACTGTTTCGGCAACGACAAACACAGTTTTTTGGTCTGAAACTTTGGTCTTGACTAAAGCTGCAGCCAGATTTGGAGTCATAATTCTCATTCTTTTCTGTTTGGATGAGCTGTTCGTTCCTTTCTCTGTTACTGGGAATGATGCCTGTTCAACTTCATTTTCAACTTTGTCTGATTCTTCTGACGATAATAAATGAACAGTTGCTTCTGCTTCTTCACAAACTGCTTTCATTCTTTGATTTCTTTCAGAGATAGCTTTCCTTCTTAAATCTACCATTTTTTCTTTCTTCTCCAAACACTTATCCACACCTAGCATAGAACCCTTTCTCCCTTTTTCACACTGTGCTAACAGGAAGTCTTTATCCTCAGAAATTTTTACCATGTTAAGAGCATTAGCATGTGCAATATCAAACAGATCATCAAATTTCGAAATAAATTCATCTTCTTTGCTCTTTTGGGTAACTGTAATTCTATTTTTATTTTTCTTTAATAGCCTCCACTTCTCAAACAATTTTTCCAGCTTTAACTGACTATTTCTGAGCTCTTGCACTGGGATTCTAGCTTTCTGCCAAAATTTTGTAATTTCTCTTATTGTAGTTGCTGAAGACTCCCTTATAGTATTGTTCATTTCAACATGGTGATGTAAAAAAAGACCCAGTGCCATGCGTATTGAAGGTACCGTATTTTTTGGCCTATAATCCGCAGCTGCAATTTTTAGTGCTTATAAAAAAATTTCAGCAGATAATCCGCATCGGCCTATAACCCGCGGATAATATGCCGGACTATACGAGGATTACTCATTGTTTTCAATATTCAAAAGTACTACTAATAAACCACCTCCCTATTTATTTAGTTGCTCTATTTAAATGATAATTGTAATAAAATAATTGAAAAAAATAATTATAAAATAATTACAAGTTAAAAATACAAATACTTTTTTTTTCATTGAATCTTATATCTAAAACGTAGACTGTCTTGTGAATACAGATAATTCTATAATAATTGCTGTTTTTAAATCATTTTCCGCTTTTATAATAATGTTCAGTTTAAATTCTGTAGTGTTAAAAAACACGTTTTCTGTTTTATTATATTGCATTGCAATTTTTGAAAGAGATGAGTTGAGAAAAGCTTTGTTCTTCATAAAAACATGTTGCCAAAAGGCTAAAATTTATAACATAAAAATCGGAAGCCATTCCCATTAGCACGTACACATCATATGTGAACGAATCACGAGCAACTCCACGAATGGTCGATAGTAAACAATCGTGTGATAGCTGTTTACATTTTTATTTTGACTGCCGGTATAAATAGGATATCTGACATGAACTGCTGCTTTAAAAAAATGTCAGCAGATAATCCGCACTTAAAAATTTTGAGGTTTTTTAACAGATAATCCGCGGATTATAGGCCGAAAAATATGGTAGTTTATTGCCAGTAAGCTCAGTTATAGTAGAACCAAGGAGATAAATGTTTGTTTTTGATCTTGTTGAAGTAGATGATGTTGCCATAATAATACTTAAAATTAAGTATTATACTTTACAGAAAAATATTTATTTAATCTTCTTTTTCAAAAAACAAAAGTGAAGACATGATCCTGATTACTGTCTTGCTAAACATATCACTTTGGAAATCAAAACATACTATAAACACACTGTAAAAATGTTGTAAAGCTGTTTAAAGCCAAGGAACTATCTCACAAAAGTTATGGTTTAGAATAAGCTAAAAGTTACGGTTTAGAAGTTATCTGCTAAAAAGTTATGGTTTAGAAATTAGTTGATAAAAGTTATGATTTAGAAATTACCTGATAAAAAGTTATGGTTTAGAAACAATCTGATAAAAGTTGCAGTTCAAATTATATTTACTCACTGGGTGCCACTGTAATACAATGTTGCAAACTTAAATTACATTGAGCTACCTCTAAATTTTACTGAAATGCTCTCAAATTTGATCTGCTTTATTTTTTAGTACGTTGGAACAAAAAAGAAGGGTAGGACCCAACAAATTTTCACCTTCCAAATTTTAGACCGCAATTTAAAAAAATATGTATTTCAAAAAAGTCTACAAGCTAAGATTCTTAATAGAAAAAATACAAATAAACTTACTTTTTACATTTCGCCATCTTGAAAAATTAAAAATTTATAAGCACCGAAAAAAGCCTTCATTTAAGCAAGTAAATATCCACCTTATGCTGTCATCTCTCGGTTATAGATAAAGACATTTATAAATAATGATTTCATACGATTTTCATGTTCTAAAGGAGAAGAAAATTACACTTGTTCATTAAAATTTTTTGAAACGTCCCAAAAATGGGATGCTAGGCACAAATGGGTTAAGTTTAGAAAAAAAATATTGGCAACATTTAGCACATTTAGAATCAGTTTTGAAAGGCACATGGTGAATGTCAACGTCACTTAGTGCTACATTAACTTTATTGTATTTTTTTATTTTATTGCAGAAATAATTTTTTTTACTGCATAGTTTCTACATAGCAGTGCCCTTTATTGACTGAAACAAACATGTAAGAAAAATTCTTTATTTTTTAAAAGTTATAATTAAAAATGTAAAGTGGGGTGAAATGGGTATATGATTAGCCTTAGGGAAAAAATACTTTGGAAAAAAAAACTAAAAAATATTTTAATGCCCAAGTGATTGAAACATCAGATCCTGTTACTCACATTGTAAAATTCCTGCATAAATCGTCAATAGGAAACTTCTATACCTTTTCCTAACAAAGATGACAAGGATGACAAGGTAGAAATAGACAGTAAACAACTTTCAGAAAGCTTAACCAATCAACACTTGATAATCATGGACATTACATTTTTAATGAGAAAAAAATTGGCCAATATAATTGTCAATAAATAATTTGATGTAATAAAATATATAATACACTGAAATTTGGGTTATTGGTTGCTTTGAATGCCTTTTAAACTTGGTTACCCATTCGACCCCACCCTATGGGGTGGAATGGGTGTAAAAACAGTCATCAGAAAAACTTTTTTTTAACATAAATAAATAATCTTTTGAAAAACAATTACAATGAAAATATGATTTTTTATGCAATCTTTTGACAAAATTTGCAATTTCTTTCTGAACTCTTAATAAAATTAGTGATTTTATTCAGCGAAAAATTAAAGATAATCACTATTTGTTTCTGAGATCTTTCACGAAATACCCGATATTTTTCCAGGATCGTTCGAAGAAATTATCAATTTTTTTTTCGACCGATTCACGAAATGATTTAGGGAAATTCCATAAAACAACAACAACAAAAAATCGTTGACTTCCAATAAATTTTAGAATATTCTTGCAGAAGAATCATAGGTGTGCGGTAGAATTTGCAGGTGGAAATTCTGCTCGGCATTTTTCATTATGCAGAACCTTTCTTTTCTGTGTGCAAATCACGCGATTCCGCACAATATTTCAAACTCTGCCCCTCAAGAAACTTTTAAAATGACGCCCCTGTTTCCAAGGAAGGGAATTCCTGTATAAATATTTACAGACGCACGATTCACATGTGGTTAATATACATTAAGAGGGTTTTATGTTAAGAATTTTGCTTAACAGCCCAGATTTTTTTTCTCTTCAGCCTTTTTTGATATCTGAATTTTTGAACTGCTGACAATTTTTTTTAAACTTTCAGAATCGAATACTTTAAAATTTGAGAAATTTTGGAACAGAATCACTCTTCAAAAATATGCTATGCGGACTAAAAATCACAACTGAAAAAAAAAAAAAGTGTTTGCGTTTTTTTTTTTTTTTTTTTCAAAAAATTGTAGTTTGAGACCGATTTTCGTAGCATCGTAGTTTATAGGTCAGAATCGTAGCAGTTGGCAGGCCTGTGAGCACCATATTAATATCTTTTTAATAACAAAAAAACTATGCTTATGCACCTTTGTGTAAAAAATATTTTTAGTATAGCAAAAGAAAACATAAAAGAATTATCCAACTGTAGTCGTATTTTTTGTTACCTATAATATGCATGATAAAAGATAGTAGCTATATAACGTACATTTAAAACCTCATTAATGACTAGTATGATCATTTATAATCATAATTTTTATGATGCATCTGTGTAACCTGCATTTATCTATCTCTCTCTACTATGATAAAAACATTCACAAAGCGAGAGACAAAGAATGTTAGGAGGCAGGATCAAAGAAGAATTACAGTTTTGCTAATTTAGAAGGTTTTTGTCTTATTCAAATATCTACCACTATTTCCGATTAGTAACTTTCGCCTTAATTAATCTGTTGTTAAATAAAGTAAATAATACTATTAGGAAACAGTGTTTTTTTTTCTGAATAAAAAAAAATTCGCTAAATTGGCAACACTTTAGAAAAGAGAAGAAATTTGCATCTTGATCAATGAATTCGTGTCATAAGCATGCTTTTTTCCCTCAAAGGATGAAAATGTATTGTGTACTAAGTGGGATCACGTAATAGCCATTTGTATATTAAACATGATATTTTTGCATTAGCCTTATAGGCAATGTTCAAGGGATCGGAAAAAATCCACGTATTAACCACGAGTGTCTTAACCGGGTTTGACTGTATTTCATTACAAAATGTGCATTCATGATTCCTATTAAAAATAGTTCATTTGCTTAAAAAAATAATAATTTAAATAAAACTATTTTTATTCAATTTTACATGCAAGTTGAAATCATTCCCTATGAAATAGTAGAAATGATATCTATCCAAAACAGTTAAAGAAATTTGAATATAATATAAGCTGAATATAATATAATGAATTTGAATATAACATGCCATTATTAGAAAATTTTTTGAGATAGCACAAAATTTGAATCAAATGTAATCTATAATTTCAATATTTTTTGCCTATCACACTATATATCATGAAAATTAAATGTACGAATTTGACTCACTTTGCAGTTTTCATTAGTAGACATGATGTGCAGCAAATAAAGGAGGAGCTTCTGGAAATTATTCCTATGCTCGGTACAACCACCTCAGATGATACTTATGACTGACTGTATGATGTAGAATCATATATTGATAATTAATATACTCAAAATCATGTTTGCCTTTAAATTACATTCCATTAATTTATTTATGCTTTCATAAATCTTAAAATCTATTCATTTACTGTCTAATATAACTTGTTTTTTATCTCATCTTAAAAGCTCTCTTTTTTAAATAAAAGTAAATATATCTTGCTACAAATGACTGTTAATGAATGCAGATGTAATCATAATAATAATCTATTTTCCTTTTTTTTCTGTAATTTAATGGTGCCTTGCATTTCACTAATTTTTGTATAATGTTAAACATAAATTTAACATCTGTCAATAGAGATAAACAAAGTAATAATACTTGAGAGATTTAATATTCATTTTCAGTTAATCATTATAAAACATTTTTCATCCGTAATCTATTGCCAGATTCACGTCATTAGATTTTGAATTTTATAAGACTAACAGATTTTTAAGTGAACAGATTTTGTGGTTCGACAGAGAAGGTGTTTCTCGAAAACTTGGCTAATGGCTCTTTAGTGCTAAAGATGTAGAAATTTTGTGTGTGCGTTATGGGGACCACCTACCCTTTTCTCTGGCTACCATAATAAACTATTGCTCATGGAAGACTTTGTGCTTATTTTGTGTTACATTCAGCATTTTGGGATGAGAGCTTGACACAATGTAGTATTACTAAATATGGCCTTATACCATCTTAGCAGATCTCTATAACATTTTACGAAGTAAAGAAATGAAATACCACTCTACAAATCTTCATGACAGACTGAATAAAATTTGTCATTTTAAAAGCAAGTTTGTATTGCAAATAATTGTGATCCTGCTATAATTAGTTTTATAAAAAGGAGAATAAAAAGAAAATGCAAAGATCAGAATAATACATTTAATAGTACATTTTTTTATCATTTTGATTGCTATTTAAAAATTGTAGTGCAGATATACATTTAAACACCTTTATATTCTTATCTAAAGATATTTTTACCAATGTTTGGCAGCACATTTCGTACATCCTTGTTATTTTCATTATTACAGAATAATGAAAGTTAGAAAGATTAGTGTCTTTTATTTATTAAATATATCTTAAAATTTTTTCTGGTTCTAGTTTAAAAATTTTTCAGAGGATAATTTTGGAATTTTGCATGCTTTTATTGCTGTTGTTTTTGAACAAGGCTTTATTTTGTATGTATAAAATTTCATTCTGTGCAATAATCTATACTAATAAAAGAATAAATCGCTCTGTGTGTGTGTCTGTCTGTCTGTGTGCGATGGCTAGCGAAAACTACCGCATGTAGAAGTCTGAAAATTCAGATGTGATTAGTCCAAGACAGGTCCTAATACACCTGAGGCTCGGATTTTTAATTTTTTAAGGGCTGGGGCCCCTGGGCCCCTTTCAGTTTTGATGCAGTAAAACGTTAATAACATGACTCTTTTCTATCCTATCTTCTTCGTTTTTGGGGTGAATTATCCTTTCAGTTTCTGCCCCATTTCTACATTTTACCTAAGACCCTGGCATACTTGCAAGGGGCCCAGTACAGGGCCCCTTGAAGTTTCAGTGCACTAAATTGTTAATAACATGCATCTTTTATATCCAATCTTCTTCGTTTTTGGTGTGAATTCTCCTTTCAGTTTCTGCCCCATTTCTACATTTCAGTTAAGACCCTGGCACCTTTGCAAGGGGCCCAGTACAGGGCCCCTTAACTTTTAGTGCACTAAATTGTTAATAACAAGCATCTGATCCGATCTTCGTTTTTGGGGTGAATTCTACTTTTAGTTTCTACCTCATTTCAACATTTCAGTTAAAACTCTGGCACCATGTCCAGGGGCCTGGTACAGGGCCCCCTTGAACTTTTAGTGCACAAAATAATTAATAACATGCCTCTTTTCTATCGGATCTTCTTCGTTTTTGGGGTGAATTCTCCTTTTGAGTTTCTGCCCCATTTCTACATTTCAGTTAAGCCCCTGCCACCCTTGCAAGGGGCCCGGTACAGGGCCCCTTGAAGTTTTAGTGTTCAAAATAATTAATAACATGCATCTTTTCTATCTAATCTTCTTCGTTTTTGGTGTGAGTTCTCCTTTCAGTTTCTGCCCCATTTCTACATTTCAGTTAAGACCCTGGCACCTTTGCAAGGGGCCCTATACAGGGCCCCTTGAAGTTTTAGTTCACTAAATTTTTAATAACAGATAACTTTTCTATCCAATCTTCGTTTTTTTGGGGTGAATTCTCCTTTCAGTTTCTGCCCCATTTCTACATTTCAGTTAAGTCCCTGGCACCCTTGCAAGGGGCCCAGTACAGGGCCCCTTAACTTTTAGTGCACTAAATTGTTAATAACAAGCATTCACAAGTGTTCTCCTTTACAACAGTAGCAGCATCCTTTGCCACAGCTTCTTTTGTAGCAGATTCATTTGAAACTTCACTTTCCACTTTATCAGAAGTAAATTCAGCCAAATTTTGACTAATTAAGTACAAATTTACATTAAATTTCCATGATTTAAAGTTCTCTCTGTTTAGTTTTGGAAATGCAAAAGACGAATAGTTCATTTCACTGACAGTAGCCATTTTTACTTTATAGAGCAGAGCGGGACTAACAACGCTCTGCTACCATTCTGTTGGGCCGTGGATCACTATGTTATCAAAATAATTATCTATCTTCATTGGTGTAGAAAGCCATCAGTTAAAACAGTTTTTAAAAGAAGTAACATATTTTATTCTTCAGAGGTTAGTATGATTTGAAGTAAAACTTGTTAGTATAACAACAGGAAAAATGCAACAACAACTATATAGCTTTTCCATGGCTTGGCTGGCCTCATGCCTAAATAGTAAAATTCAAATTGACATTGCTGTACCAGACAGCTTCAAAACAGCCATGTCCAACTGCACCTGCAACTGCACCCCTCCAAGCAAAACATCTGGCTTAAATACTAAAAGAAAAGGAGGTTAAAGCTCACAGTTAAAAGTTAATATGCAAATTTAAACTGCAAGTGTGAAACAGTGAAACCAACTAACTGCAGGTTAACTGACATGAAATGGTTTCCCTGCCACACACCCAGTCAACCATGAAGCCAACCAACCATAGTCACATGTAAACAACAAGGTTGTGATGTGGCAAGTAGGCTAGTGAAAGTACACACTTTGTACAACTGTAAAATAAAGTTCATAGCATCTTCCAAGTAAGTAATTAATATTCAAAAATAGTAAACTGATATCTTACAGACATTTAAATGAACTTTAAACATTTTTAAACAAGTAATTGAAACTTTACTGTTTCTTTGAAAAGACATTGTTATTGGTTGAGCAGAGAAACTGGGAAAACTAATTGGGAAAATATAGAAATGTATTTTTATTTTAATAAACTTAACTTTACAAAAACATATATTTGAACTTAAGCCAACAAATGCCCCCTTTTCCCAGAGTCTCTAGCTCAGCCAAATAACCAGTTACAATAAAACACAAACTTTTCACTTGGCAAAGCCTTTGTGAATATATCAGCCACATTGGCTTTTCCTGATACAAATTTGAGATTAAATTTACTTAAATTATCTTTTACAAAATAAAACCTAGTATCTATATATTTTGTTCTATTATTTTCAATACAATTAGAAAAACATATTGCACTTTGGTTGTCACAGAATACATCAGGTTTATTTAGATTTAAACCGAGAAATGGAAAACATTCTCTTATTTTCAAAATCCAATTCAGTTCTTTTATAGAATCTGACAAAGCAATATATTCTGCTTCCATACTAGATAAGGCAGTACACTTCTGTTTAGCAGAATTCCATATTATCGGGACCTGATCTATGAACATGACAAAATCACTTACAGATTTTCTGTCTACTATATCTGATGCCCAGCTAGCATCAGTATATACAGTTAAATTATTATCAAGGCTTCTAGAAAGGTTTATTGAAAAGTTATTTATATTGAAAACATATTGCAATATTTGACATAAATTTTTCCAATGTGACCATGAGGGATTACTTGAAAATTGAGAAAGGGCTATTACTGAAAACATAATGTCAGGTCTAGTCCTGGATGCAAGAAATAAAAGACTTCCAATTAATTCTCTATATGGGATATCCTTGGCTTCTTCCCCCTCAAAAGTTTTATTTAAGATAATAACTGGTGTGAGTGACAATTTACATTTTATTCTAGGAATATCTTTAAACGTTTCACTTAATGTTTTAATATATTTTTTCTGATGCATATGAATTTCATTATTGATTTCTTCAAATTCAACTCCTAAAAAGTTTTTAATTTTGCCTAGTACTTTAATTTCAAATTTTGATTTTACTAATTCTATTACCTCTTTTAATCTACTTTTATTTATAGCAAATATGGCCAAATCATCAACATATACTAATATTATCACTTCCGATTTGTAGGTATAAATACAGTTACAACAGTCAATTTTTTCAAATCCCAATTTAATAAACGTATTATCTAATTCAAAGTACCACTCACGCCCGGCTTGGTGCAAGCCATATAAAGCTTTCTTTAACCTCATCACATAATTTTCTTTTCCCATTTCAACAAAACCCTCTGGTTGATCTACATAGATTACTTCCTTCAATTAAGCATATAAATAAGCACATTTGATATCCAAATGTTGATGTTCCTAGCCTTTTATTATAACTAACATTACAAAGAAAAACCTTACCAATGAAAAAGATATAACTGGAGAAAAAGTATCAAAATAATCTATACCTTCCACTTGCCTAAATCCCTTTACCACAAATCTGGCTTTAAAACTTTTTATCTTTCCATTTTCATCTCTTTTAGTGGCATAAACCCATCTACTACCTAACACTTTTCCTTTTTCTGGTTTGGGTACTAAATCATACACTTCTCTTTCTTGGAGGGTACTTAATTCATTTTTCATGGCTTCTAACCAGTTATCCTTTTCGGGCAATTTCTGGGACTCCTTGTAGGAAGATGGAATTTTTACTTCCACACAACAAGCTTCTAATTCAGAATCCTCCCCCTCACTATTACCTGGACTTTGGGTTAAATCTACATTTTTATTTTCAGAAGAAGGTTTAAAATCAAATTTATATAAGTTATAGGTCAATTTATTTTCTTTACAATACCTTTCCACATCATTTTTACTTCACAACCTTACACCAACTTTTGGATAATAATAAACATCTACCCTACCTGCAGATGTCCCTGTTTTTCTAGTTACCTCTTCCCTTTTCCAGTTTGCAGTAGATGAGGGGGATAGGTTCTCACTTTCTCCAATACCCTCGGAAAAATTTCCCAAAATTTTAACATTTACCAAATTTTTACTGTCTTTATCCCCAAATTTAAAATAAGGTCTTCCCTCATCAATTCTAACATGTTTAGTTTCATCAACTAATGTAGTCCCGGGATACCAAATTCTATAGTCTAAAGCGCTTGAAGCATATCCCACCATAACTCCTTTTCTAGCCCTCCTTTCTAATTTATTTCTGTATCTGCTAGGTATATTGACATAAGCTGTGCTACCAACAGTTTTAAAGTGTCAAACTGAAAAAGATTTACCTCTCCAAACATTCAGTGGGGCTCTCCCCTTCAACTTACTATGGGGGAATCTATTTTCTAGATAATTTTGCGTATTCACTAATTCTGCCCACAATTCTGGAGGTAAATTTCCTTGTTCTATTTGTGACCTAACCCCTTCCATAATGCTTCTATTGTAGCATTCAGAAACGCCGTTCATTTCTGGAGAATATGCATTTGTGAATTCACGTTTAATACCTTCTGCTCTCAGGAAATTCTCAAACTCATTAGAGCTAAATTCACCTCCACGATCAGTTCTAATTCGTTTTATCCTTTTCCCTGTTTGCTTTTCAACAAAAACCTTAAAATTTCTAAATTGTCTAAACGCTTGGCTTTTATGGCTCAAAAAATACACAAATGCATACCTCGAGAAATCATCTATTATGGTTAAGAAATACCTAGCACCACCCAGGGATTGAACTGGAGCAGGCCCCCATATGTCTGAATGGCAAAGTTCAAGAATTTCTGATGTATTTATATCCCTTTCCTGAAAACTTGCCCGCTTACTTTTTGAATAGTTGCATGATTCACATTCCTTTACCTCACCCGATAGTTTTTCCAAACCAAAAACATTTCCTGATTTAGCAAATTCTAATAAAGCTTTGCAGTTTTGGTGCCCATAACGTAAGTGCCAATTAGTTACATTATTTTTAACCATGTGTGCACCAGCCGATTCACTTTTACAATTTGCATAAATAGAATAAAACTTATTTTGCAATGGTACAGTTAAAATTTGATCATTTGTTTCATTACTGATTAAAGCTTGATTACAACTAAAATTAACATTTAAGTTTTGAAGACATAGACATCGAACAGAGATTAAATTATGACACATATCTGGAGCATAATAAACATTCTTAAGAACTAGATTAAATGGAACAGTACCTGAATTAATCATTAAAACAATGTTACCAATACCAGCTATTTTGGCAGTACCCTTGGCAGTGACTGCTTGACTTTTAAATTCTCGAAAGTTCTGAAAAATCGTCCTCTCCTTACAAAAGTGATCAGTAGCTGCCGAGTCGAGTACGAAGTCCAAGTTCTCACTTATCATCGCTGCGGCAAAGTGGGCTTGGTTGTTTCTCTGTCTAGATTGGGAAATACTTTGGGGTCTGGAATTCATTCTACAGTCCTTTCGCAAGTGTCCAATCCTTCCAGATGAGTAACAGCATCTTTGCTTGTTTCGATGCACTGATAAGAAAACTTGATTTCTTGGAGCCTCGGTAAGTTTACATTTTTGACGATCATATTCTGCTAGTAGCTGCTTACGCACCTCTTCCACCGTAAACTCCTTGTCAGGCAGGCGATATAGCTGAATAACTAAATTTTCATAGCTTTCAGGTAAATGTTCCAGTATTTGGTAGGTAACTTCATCAGGAGGGACTTCTTTACCAGCAGCTTGCAAATCCTTTGCACTCTATAGTACCCTGCTGATATATGTGGTCATAGACTCCATTGCCTTATATTTAATATTCATGAAATTTCTTCTTAATGTTGCTATCCTGGCACGACTACATGGTTCAAAAGTGTTCTTTAGTAACAACCAGACTTCTGATGGTGATTTGGCATCATATATTATATTTTTGAGATTTTCTTCTACACTGAGGCATAATATAGCTAAGGCCTCGTTCTCCTTCACAACAGTAACAGCATCCTTTGCCACAGCTTCTTTTGTAGCAGATTTATTTGAAACTTCCCTTTCCACTTTATCAGAAGTAAATTCGGCCAAATTTTGAATAATTAAGTACAAATTTACATTAAATTTCCATGATTTAAAGTTCTCTCTGTTTAGTTTTGGAAATGCAAAAGACGAATAGTTCATTTCACTGACAGTAGCCATTTTTACTTTATAGAGCAGAGTGGGACTAACAACGCTCTGCTACCATTCTGTTGGGCCGTGGATCACTATGTTATCAAAATAATTATCTATCTTCATTGGTGTAGAAAGCCATCAGTTAAAACAGTTTTTAAAAGAAGTAACATATTTTATTCTTCAGAGGTTAGTATGATTTGAAGTAAAACTTGTTAGTATAACAACAGGAAAAATGCAACAACAACTATATAACTTTTCCATGGCTTGGCTGGCCTCATGCCTAAATAGTAAAATTCAAATTGACATTGCTGTACCAGACAGCTTCAAAACAGCCATGTCCAACTACACCTGCAACTGCACCCCTCCAAGCAAAACATCTGGCTTAAATACTAAAAGAAAAGGAGGTTAAAGCTCACAGTTAAAAGTTAATAAGCAAATTTAAACTGCAAGTGTGAAGCAGTGAAACCAACTAACTGCAGGTTAACTGACATGAAATGGTTTCCCTGCCACACACCCAGTCAACCATGAAGCCAACCAACCATAGTCACATGTAAACAACAAGGATGTGATGTGGCAAGTAGGCTAGTGAAAGTACACACTTTGTACAACTGTAAAATAAAGTTCATAGCATCTCCCAAGTAAGTAATTAATATTCAAAAATAGTAAACTGATATCTTACAGACATTTAAATGAACTTTAAACATTTTTAAACAAGTAATTGAAACTTTACTGTTTCTTTGAAAAGACATTGTTATTGGTTGAGCAGAGAAACTGGGAAAACTAATTGGGAAAATATAGAAATGTATTTTTATTTTAATAAACTTAACTTTACAAAAACATGTATTTGAACTTAAGCCAACAAGCGTTTTTCTGCGATTCTTTGACAGAATTTGCATTTTCCCTGCTATTTTTTGACGAAATTCGCGATCCTTTGACGGTATATGCATTTTTTTTGCGATTCTTTTCCGAAATTGGCGTTTTTCACTAAATTCATGTTTTTTCCGAGATCCTTTGACGAAATTCAGTTTTTTTCCATGATCCATAGATGAAATTTGAGTTTTTTCGCTATCTTATGTCCGAATTTTCAGATTGATGACCGATTTTTTAAAATTTCAGAACAAATCACTCCTGTGAGAATCAGGAAAAAGCAGAAAATGACAGAAAAGTGGAAAATCGGAAAATCGCAGATCCACAGAAGAATCTCATGCCTGGTTATAATTCAACATTTTAAAAAGTCAATAAAAAATCATGTAGGATGAAATTCTTCGAAAACAGTATTTTCATCATCATCAGAGTCATAACTGTAAGAGTCCATAGCCTCTTCTGCATAGTTAAGCAACTGTTTGGTATCCTTTACATTAGTGATTGCTGGGATCAGGCATGGTTTCTTGCCTTTTCTTTTCACAGTTTTCCACTGTGAAGAGACTTAATTTGGAGGTTTCTTTCTTTCTTTTTGTGCACAAGCTTTTTCGTTTGCTTTCTGAGTTGGACAAACAATAAGTTTTACCAATTTGCTTTTATCTGCAACTGACGTTTGTTTAGTTTTAAATTCAGTTGATATTTTAGATTGGACTGATGATTTTTGTGATGGACTATTGATGTATTCAATTTTCACAGGTTCTGAACATGGTGGCCAGAGTTTCAATTTTAGCATAAATCTTGCGCTAGCGGTAGAGTATACATCACGGGTTTTTCTCTTTAAAGTGTTAGATGATGTTTTCTCAGTTGAACAACTTGGTGGAAAGGGGGATTCAGTTTGGGTGCTTATATGTCTTATTGATTTTAATTAATGCTAGAGTAAGCTAGAGTAAGTAACTCCAACAGATGGGGTTCTGGTTTCAACAAGTTTCCAAGCATCAGGGAAAGAAATTTTTTGAGTAATTTTAACAGTAACAACTTCTTTTTCATGAATCCAATTAGGACAAGTACGAGAGTATGCTGTATGATCACCTTTACAGTTTGTGCGGTGTTCGGATTTTCACAATATTTATCATCATGGCAGACTTCTGCACAACATGCGCAGGAAACAGATCCATGACACACAGTGTTAATATGACCATAATGCTGGCATTTATAACAAGCAACAGAGAGGGTTTGGGATATAAGGCCGGACTGGACAGCTTAGATAGCCAGTTTTAATTCTAGTTGGTAAAATAGGACTATTAAATGCTGGAATAATGTGCTTTGTTGCAAGCATTTGTCCATTCCTGCGAAGAGTAATACGGTGCACATCTATGATATTTTGTTCTTTTAATTTGCTAGAAGTTCTTCTTGTGTAGTGAATAGAAGTCCTGGTTCTGATATTACTCCACAGATTGTATTTAATGTTAGATGTGCTTGAACAGAAAGTGAAAAGTAACCTATAGTTGTTATATTTAAGAGAATTTTTGAATTTTCAGCTGAAATGACCTCTACCAGCAAATCACCAGACTGCATCTTTTTCAGTTTACAATCTCCTCCGAATACAGATTGGAACGTTTTAGCAATTAGAAAAGGTGAAGTTCTTTTAAAAGAACAATCAGATAAACTATCAGTGCGTTTTATTATAAAAAAAAATGTGTAAAAAATTCATTCTGTACTGTTTGTTGCTCTCCACACGGGAGAGAGATAGAAGGAAGTAATTTTTTTCCATGCATAGTAGAAAAAAATAAAAATTCAGTCCTGGGCACCCACTACCGAATCCAACAAAGGATGCACATTCGTGCACCAGTGATAACCAGGGTCCATACGCTCACGAGACAATCCCATGTCAGCCTCCACCCTTAATGGGATGGCTAGAAAAAGACTGCTCACTTGATCCCCAGCCAGTGACAAGTCAACTGACCAGTCGATTGATACATACAGGACCAATATGCACCTCCCGTCTACCTGTAGCAGAGACCAAAGCAGTGTATTGGTTTCCCTCAACTGCCAGGATCCCCCTTTCCAGGGACACGGGTCACCATGCATAGCAAACACGTGGGTGGTTTACAATTCTCCATGAGTCGATATACAGGATGATAATGGCTCCTACAGAATTGCCCTCACCTCCAAAGAAGAAACCACAACGAGAGTGAAACAAAGAGGAAAGAAAGACAAAAGAAATAAGAGGAAAAAGGAAAAGAGAGAGAAAGATCGCTCAGGTGCCCGGGGTTGCGAAGCCCGTGAATACCTAAAGAAGGTATCCCCCAGGGGATCAGTAAAGTAATAAGACAATGCTAACATGAAATATTAAAAATCGAAATAATATTAGTAAAAAAACAATGTAAACTTAATTAAGCTCATTCTTCTAACATAGCATTATCGGTATCAGAGTCATTGCTGTAATATTGATTCCATAGCATCTTCCACATAGTGTTGCAGCTGCTTGGGATCCTTCACATTACTAATACATGGGCTGAGACATGATTTCTTCTTTCTTTTCTTCACAGTCTTCCACTGTGGAGAGGCTGGATTTGAGGTTTTTTCCTTTCTGTTTGTGTGTGTGATTTTTGTTTTACTTTCAGAGTTTGAAAAATATTAGGTTTCTGTAAGGTTTTATCTG
This sequence comes from Maratus speciosus, assembly GCA_963932465.1. Taxonomy (NCBI): domain Eukaryota; kingdom Metazoa; phylum Arthropoda; class Arachnida; order Araneae; family Salticidae; genus Maratus; species Maratus speciosus. The sequence continues at coordinate 569,752,180 of OZ010787.1, forward strand.
AAGTAGAAGCCTTAGTCTCAGTCTGGAGTTCAGAAGTCTTTCTGGATTGAGCTGAGGATTTTTGTGACTGACTAGTTTGGTATACTATTGTAACAGGTTCTGAGGATGGTAGCCAACGTTCTAATTTTGGGGTCACACAGCATTTACTACCACAACAGACATCACAGGTTGTTTTTTTTTGGGGGGGGGGGGGGGGTGCTGGGTGGTACTGTCATAGTTGGAATAGAGGATTCAGTCTGGGTGCTTATGTGCCTTAAAGATTTTGATTGTAGCTTGAGTAAACTGGAGTAAGATACTCCAACAATGTGGTTCTCGATTCAACAAGTTTACGGGCATCTGGATAAGAAAGTTTTTTGGTAATTATGACAGCAAGGATTTCCTTTTCACGGATCCAATTTGGACAAGAACGGGAGTATGCTGTATAGTCACCCTTACAGTTTGCGCAGTGTTCAGCATTTTCACAAGATTTACCATCATGGCCGACTTCAGCACAATGTGCAAAAGTAACATAACCACTGCAAGTACTTGTAGTGTTACCAAAATGCTGACATTTAATGCAACGGAGAGGGAGGTATATAAGGTCGGACTGGACAGCTTAGGTATTCAGCTTTAATTCTACTTGGAAGATCAGGGCTATTGAAAGGGAGAATAATGTGCTTTGTGGTCAAAGCTTGCCCAATCCTACGGATAGTAATACGGTGAACATCTATGATATTTTTGTCTTTTAAATTTTGTAGGAGTTCTTCCTTTGTAGCGAATAGAAGTTCTGGTTCGGATATTACACTGCGACTTGTATTCAGAGTTTTATGTACTTGGACAGAAACAAAAGGAACCAACGTTGTGCTATTTAACAGAATTTGTGACTGGTTGGCTGAAGAGACCTCAACCAGCAAATCCCCATATTGCAGTTTTTTTTTATTGAATGACCATCCTCCAAAACAGATTGGAATGATATTGCTATAAGGAAAGGAAAAGTTCTCTTAAAAAACAATCAGACAGGCTATCAGTGTGTTTGATGACGAACTCACGTGTGAATGAAATTGTCTGTACAGCTTGTTGCTCTCGACAATGGAGAGATTTGGAAGAAAGTGAATTATTTCCATCTGTATTTGAATAAATAACAGAATTCAGAACACGGCCACACCACCCACTACAGAGTCCAACAAGGGGATGCACATTCGTGCACCAGTGCTAACCTAGGTCCATACGGTCACAAGACATTCCTATGCCAGTCTCCACCCTTAACAAGATGGCTAGTAAATGCTCGTTCACTTGATCGCCAGTCAGTGACAAGTCAGCTGACTAGCTGATTGATGCATACGGGACCAATATGCACCTCCCGTCTACCTGAAGCAGAGGCCAAAGCACTGTGTTGGTTTCCCTCAACTGCCAGGATCTGCCTTTCCAGGGACACGGGTAGCCATGCATGGGAAACACATGGGTGGTCTACAATTCTCCATGAGTCGATATATAGGATGATATCGGCTCATACAGAATTGCTCTCACCTCCAAAGAAGAAACCACAACGAGAGTGAAACAAAGAAGAAAGAAAGATGAGAAACAAGAGGAAGTAGGAAAAGAGAAAGATCGCTCAGGTGCCCGGGATTGTGAAGACCGTGAATACCTAAAGAAGGTATACCCCTGAGGGGAAATCATGCATCGGAGTGAGGGGGGACCATATCCATTATTAAAACCTGAATTGTTCCTGCCAGGTGCCTGTCAAAACAATGTTTCTGTCTTCTCTGCAGTTCTCTATGCAGCTCTAAGTTATTTTTTCATCAAAGTGCTTTTGCATCCTTTGATTCCTTGTTTAGATGGTTTTGATCACTTGTCCTATATTTTCACATCGTGGAGATCTATTGGTATGATTTCGGTTGATGTGGAAAACTTCAGCACAACGTTACATTTGAAAAACCATCTCGTTCTTAATTTTTGCACACCAGTGTATGTAAGTGATTTAGTATGAAAGGATAAAAATTATTGGGGGTGGGACAAAAAGCAAAAGATCGTTTACACTTAGGTTTATTGGAAGTGCTGTTCTACAGGCTCTGGAGTGCAGTATGTATGAGCTCATTTAATTCTAATCAATATTTAAACATTGACTACAAAAAAAGGGAGTACTGGAGCTGAGTTCTTGCGCAAATTAAGCACTGATTATATTAGATTTTCTTTTCATGTTTAAGGAAAACATGCCTGACGCACCATTATTAAAGTCACTTTCTGGTGAAGACACATCAACAGCAAGTGAGTCAGATGCAGGAAGAGCAGAGGGAAGAAGGAATCTGTTTCCCAAAGGAAAACATACCAAGTTCGATGCATCACTATTAAGAACTCAACAAACATCTCCCAAGATATTTAAATTTAGATGATGCAAGTGAAGTTTTTATAGAGAACCATGTGTTCTCTTCAGAACACATCATCCATTGAAAAACTGACATATAGCCAACATAAAAGGCAACTGTAGATAAGGCAAAATCACAGTGTCCCTTTTGATAGAGTTCAGAAATGCACTGCAAAAGGTTACAAAAATTTAATTGCAACAATCCTGCAGCAGAAATCATACTCATAGTGCCATGAAATATGTATAAGGCTGAGGAGCTTGCCAAGAATATATTAACAGAAACTGTTGGAAGAGCAGCATGTCAATGCTGAAATCCAACCAACAGTTTTTAATTGACAGCCAATACGGATTCTTGGGAGCTTCTGCTGACGGAATGGTCATTTACGACTGCTGAGACTCTGCACAATTGAAAATAAAATGTCCATAAAAGGGAATAGGTGTCAGCATCAAGCATATTAATAAGAAGAATTTCTTTTTAAATGATAACTTAAATTTGAAAGAAAATCATAATTATTATGATCAAATACAAGGGCAAATGGGCATATGGAACATATCTAAGTGTTACTTTGTAACATACACTGATATTGACTTTCATGCTCAAATAGTTGAATACGACAGCCAGTATTGGAATCAATGTAGGTCAAATTTAGTGACATAAGCCCTTATGGCACATGCTGTGCCCCCCCCCCCCCCCAAAAAAAGTACTATAACACAGAAAAGGTGAGTATAAAACATGACACTTAAGTAGTGAATTGTGGTAATATGGAAATAGAAAAGCAATCTCGATGCTTCTCCACACAGAATGGTAATTTGTGACTTCTGAGACTCTGCACTATTGGAAATAAAATGTCCATATAAAAGAATAGGTGTCAGCGTCAAGCATATTAATAAGAAGAATTTCTTTTTAGATGCTAACTTAAATTTGAAAGAAAATCATAATTATTATGATCAAATACAAGGGCAAATGGGCATTTGAAAAATATCTAAGTGTTACTTTGTGACATACTCTGATATTGACTTTCATGCTCAAATAGTCAAATATGACAGCCAGTACTGGAATCAAGCCAGTATTGGAATCAATGCAAGTCAAATTTAGTGACATAAGCCCTTATGGGACATGCTGTGCCAAAAAAAAGAGTACTAAAACACAGAAAGGGTGAATATAAAACATGACACTTAAGTAGTGGTTGGTTGGTTGGTTGTATGAGGTTTAATGGTGCAAAATCCCTTAAGGGAAATGCTGTGCCAAAACAAATGGTTAAAAACACAGAAAACTGAAGAGCAATGAGAAAAGCAGTCTGGATGGGGTATCCCATCCAGTAGCAATCAGGCTAGTTTAGTTGAATAAAAATTTGTAAACTCTAAAACATCAGAGTATAAAGGTGTTTGAAAGTATACCAGGATGGTTTAGTGGTACTGTAGGTACTATTTTTGATTCTATAAATATTCCCGATGTAGAGGGAAAATATCCTTTTCAAATTATATTAACCTGCACTTGTTATGTATATTGTATATTTAAAAGTATAAGTTCAAACTAAAACCTGTATTTAATGTTTTATGTTTTTTAAAAATAAAATGTCATTCCTTAGCATTTTCGTGTTGTTCTTGAGTGTGAGGAAAGATTACACAAAATGTGCTCTGCATCCATCAACACCCAGCTGCGAGTTATCAGTTTTTGAATCGGTATCAGATTTTTAATCTGTTAAGAGAGCGCGCTTTCCAAATAAGGGAGGAGGTCCGCTGATAATCAGCAGACAGCGCTTAGTATTACAGCTGCCTGTGTCCACTTTGCTGTTTTCTCTTGTGAACTACAGTACTTTAGTATTTAAATGGCTGGTTGAGTTGGTTCGTGAAGCAAATATTGGTGATTTACAAGTTTTAGTAAAGATGAGCCTAAATTTAACCCGGAACGAATGGAATACCTCATATGTGGTCATGAGAAGTGTCCAACTAGCAATAGGGAGCATTGGCAGTGCTATGTCGTATGTAAGAATAGGACGCGTTTATCAGGGATCAAGAAAATGGTACCAGGCGTGCATTAAGAACGGGCTCGCAGTACAGTCCAAGATAATTTTAACTGGTGCCTTGAGGTTATCTGCCTCGCAAGCAGATGTTATCAGCAGGCTTTGAATTCCTCCTGCTAACTCGTAGTTTCTCCTCTATAGTCACTACAACCTTTTTTCGCTTAACACCCATTTCGTTAATCTTCAATAAGTAAACACGAAGAACACCGAAAGACTGTACAAAAGTAACCAGAATAAGCGGAAAATAACATCTACACTTGTTAACATCCGTTGCACAACTGACGAAACAGGTTATCAAGCCTTAACTCCCCCTTCCCTTTCTGCCTGTTTTTGCTATTGCATTCTGCAATCCTTCTTGTTCCTCCCTGTCCTGAGTTAGCACTTTCCTACAGACGGAAGCCTGCCTGTCTCTGCCGTTTACAACATTCTTCATTTTTTTTACTAGGCCGGATAGTCGAGTGTTTACTGTAACAATATTAATCTAATTTAGTTTCAGCTTAGGTAAGTAAAAGAATAGTGTAGAAAGTAGTGGTTTTTAAGGAATAAAGAAAACCCAGAAAACTTTCATCTATGTTTTCCTCCTGCAAAAATTCATAATTTTAAAGTTATTATGGTACATTTATCATTATTAAACCTAAAACTTATAAGTAGTAAATTATGAGAATGCACATTACAATATTTATTACATCTGGGTCATTCCAAAAATAAAGCCCCCTTTTAGCTCTTGACATTTTGTAAGGTTATGACCTGGTTCGGATGCAACACCACGGCTTGTATTCAGAGTTTGATGTAGCTGGACAGAAACGGAAAAAGTACCTATTGTTGTACAATTTGACAAAAGTTATGACTGGCTGGCTGAGGAGACCTCAACCAGTAAATCCCCAGACTGTAATTTTTTGAGTGAATGACCATCGTCAAAAACAGATTGAAAAGTTTTTGCAATCAGAAATGGTGAAGTTCTCTTAAATAAGCTATCACACAAACTATCGACGCGTTTGATAACAACAAAACAAGTAAATAAATTATTTTGAACAGTTTGTTGTTCTCCACAGGGGAGAGAGTTAGAAGGAAATGAATTAATTCCATCCATGTTAGAAATAAATAATAATTCAGACCCCGGCTGCACCACCCACTACTGAAACCAACAAGGGGATGCACAACTGCTAACCAGGGCCCATACGGCCACAAGACACTCCTATGCCAGTCTCCACCCTTAACGAAATGTCTATTAGTACCCGCTCGCTTGAACCCCAGCCAGTGACAAGTCAACCGAGCAGCCGATTGATGCATACGGGACAAATATCCACCTCCCGTCTACCTGAAGCAGAGGCAAAACAGTGTGTTTGTTTCTTTCAACTGCCAGGATCCCCCTTTCCAACGAACACGGGTCGCCAAGCACGGCAAACATGTGGGTGGTTTACAATTCTCCACGAGTCAATAAAGACAGGATGATACTGGCTCATGCAGAGTTGCCCTCACCTCTGAAGAGGAATGAGAGTGAAACAAAGAAGAAAGAAAGACAAGAGAAATAAGAGCAAAAGAGAAAGATCTCTCAGGTGCCTGGGGTTGTGAAGCCCGTGAATAGTTAAGAAGGTATCTTCCTGGAGAGGAGGAGCTCAGTTAGATTTACCACATAGTAAAAGAACCAAAATTTGATAAGCGTGGACACTTTCTATAGAAGAATAATTAAAAAAAATAAAACACATTTTTTGATAATATGTTTCTATTTAAATAAGAATACAATAAAATGAGTGTTTTGTAGATTAAACATTGTAATAGCCTCTTTTTATCAGGCATGAGATTGCAAAAATACAAAAAAAGAGGAAAAGTGCGTGAAACGGGAAATGAGAAATTATTTAAAATAGTGCCGTTTGAATGCATGCTATTTTAAATAAAGTTATTTTATTCAGAACAAAACTGTCAAAACTTTTGTTTAAATGCTGCTTTATTTTGGGAAGATGGGGGTGGGGGTGGGGGCTAAGAATCAATTTATGCAAATACTATAAGTAATTCTAAACTGAGAGTTTCTATTTTAAGTTCATAATTTTGATGCAGTGTTTTACACAGCAATCTTAGCTAGTTGTGCAATTCAAATTTTAACAAGCTTTCACTCAAAACATCAGTTAATAAACATGGCAAGCTAATGTTTAACCTGTCACTCAGCTGCAAAAAAAAAATCTGATGAAAACAATGTTGCAGCAAATTTTTCACGATTATTTGCTGAAATTAGTGTTTTTCCTGTGATTCTTTGATAGAATTTGCATTTTCACCACTATTCTTTGCCAAAATTCGCGCTTTTCCCGTGATCCTTTGCCAAAATTCGTGCTTTTTACGCAATCTTTTGCCAAAATTCGCACTTTTTACGCGATCTTTTGCCGAAATTCGCGCTTTTTACGCGATCTTTTGCCGAAATTCGCATAAAAAGCGCAAGTTTCAGCAAAAGATTGTGTATAAAGCACGATCTTTTGCCAAAATTTGTGCTTTGTGCGCGATCTTTTGCTGAAATTTGCGCTTTGTACGCGATCATCTGCCGAAATTCGTGTTTTGTATGCTATTTTTTAACGAAATTCGCGTTTTTCATGTGATCTTTTGCCAAAATTTGCGTTTTTCACGCGACCTTTTGCCAAAATTCGCGTTTTTCACGCAACCTTTTGCCAAATTTCGTGTTTTTTTTTCACGATTCTTTCACAGAATTTGTGTCTTCCCTGCTATCTTTTGAACGAAATTAGCGTTTTTCCGCGATTCTTTGACAGAATTTGCATTTTCCCTGCTATTTTTTGATGAAATTCGCGATCCTTTGACGGTATATGCATTTTTTCCGCGATTCTTTTCTGAAATTGGCATTTTTTGCACGATCCTTTGACGAAATTCCTGTTTTTTTCCGTTATCCTTTGACACATTTTACGTTTATTACGCGATCTTTCGACGAAATTCAGTTTTTTTCCACGATCCATAGATGAAATTTGAGTTTTTTTCACTATCCTATGTCTGAATTTTTGGATTGATGACCGATTTTTTAAAATTTCCGAACAAATCACTCCTGTGAGAATCGGGAAAAAGCAGAAAATGACAGAAAAGTGGAAAATCGCAGATCCGCGGAAGAATCTCATGCCTGAATATCTTATTCTACTGCAATTTTCTTTAACATAGTTTTAGCGTCTTCCAGCTACTTTAAAACCCATAAAAATTTTTCTTATACCCAACTACATTCCAGTTAAGACCCTGGCCCCCAGGGCCCGGTCTTTCTTTATACCTCAGCTACCACCGTTTTCGAACATCAATCTCCTTTTTCAGCATTAACTTACGTCTACTCACTACAGCCGTAAATTAAAAATCGCGTTACTTTAAAGGTAACTTTAGATAAGGGATTTCATCCGTTTATGAAATATTGTATTAATGCTAACAGTGATTCATGAAAATTATAAGGTGAGGAGGCATCTTCCACCGCTTGGTGGCACATTATTTCCTCGGGTTTAAGGGCCCAATTTCAGATTTTCTTCCTTCAACTTAGATTATAATTCAGCTACTTTCTGTATTATGAAATTTTATCTTAGACTTAAGCTACCAACATTTTCTAACATTAATGGTGCATTCTTTTTTTGGGGGGGGGTTTCTTTGGGCTTGATTCCTGCGAGGTTTGGCTCACAGAACTTGATCTTCGATTGTCTCCGGCACGTGCGGCCACTTCTGGGAAATGCTGCCATATGTAGTGGGGATCCAGTGTACAAATTCGTTCGGAAAGAAGTTTGATGGGAACACATTAGACACTACGAAAGGCAATGGAGCCTGCGAATTTAGGTTCATTTTAAAAAAATTTCAAAGATATAAAATCATATAAACTTAAGTTTTGTTTAAGGTTATTATTTACAAACCCCGGGCAACGCCGGGTGGGTCTGCTAGTAATAAAATAAATTTGTTCTTTTCTTTTCCTTACTTTTTTTTTCTAATGTGCCCCACGGCTTTATTTTCAATGCTCAATTTGACACTTCATAAATGAGTTTGACATGCCTGCTCTAGAGGACTAAGTTTCAGACATTATTTTATCTTTATTGCCTTAATTCAAAGATTTTAAATGAAAAAAGTGCTAATTTTAAATTAGATTTAAATAATTGAAGAAATAAGTAATATAATGATTTGGTCCAGACATATTTGGGTCATGTTTATAAGGTAATTCAATGAAGTGTGACATGAGTTATATTATGCTAAAAATTTATAAATTGTGCAACTTCTGATTCCAAGGAATGCAATATAAAGATCTTCTACTGTATATTGACTGCTCCACACATATTTGGCCATGTTTAAGAAATAAGTTGTATGATATGTTATATACAGGGATGAGAATTGCAAAAAAGCAAAAAGACTGAAACCACGCACAAACAAAAAATTGTACCACATTTTATCCGTGAAAGATACTTTAAGAAATAAAACCAGGGTCTGATTTACGGGTAAATGGAGACAAGCGCACAAGCCTGTATACTAGATTACAGGAGTGAAAATAGCCAAATTACACACAGCTCTCAAAACATTGAGTGTAGGTCATATGAAATGCTCGACTTATCAGAATCATGACCGCTCCTGAAAATGAAATAATTTAATTAAGAATAGGGTTTTTGTGTGTCATAATTTTAATAAATTTTTTAGCAAAAAATATGAAAAACTTAGTGAAAATCACAATGGTTAATTATTTTTAGTCACATGGGCTAATTGGAACAGGACCTACAGCCAGCTTAATGTGAATTCTGAATCAGGAGCGATTTTGAGTAAAAAAAAAAAAAAAATTGAAATTCACAGCAAATTTTCTGAAAGGTTACAAAAGAGGCTCCAAGGAGAGGATACACTAAAAAAACTAAATACATGTATTTTTCGTGCCATTTTGACGAAATCTGTCGCTTTTTCGTGATCTTTTGACAAAATTTGCAGCTTTTTTGCAATCTTTTGACAAAATGTATCGCTTTTCCGCAATCTATTGACGAAATTTACCATTTTTTCCTGAACTTTGGATGAAATTTGCCATTTATTCACGATCTACTGATGATATTTGTAGTTTTTTTCGCTATCTTTTGACAAAATTTTGTTTTTTTCGCGATCTTTTGACAAAATTTTCTGCTTTTTCGTGATCTTTTTATGAAATGTACTGCTTTTTCGCGATCTATTGAAGAAATTTACCTTTTTTTGCAAACTTTGGATGAAATTTACCGTTTATTTGCGATCTTCTGATGATATTTGTAGTTTTTCCGCTATCTTTTGACAAAATTTGCTGCTTTTTCACGATTTTTTGACGAAATTTTCTGCTTTTTCGCGATCTTTTGATGAAATTTGCCGCTTTTTCTTGATCTTTTGACGAAATTTGCCGCTTTTTCTCGATCTTTTGACGAAATTTGCTACTTTTTCTTGATCTTTTGACGAAATTTGCCGCTTTTTCTCGATCTTTTGATGAAATTTGCCAATTTTATCGCGATCTTTTGACGAAATTTGCCGTTTATTCGCGATCTTCTGACGATATTTGTACTTTTTTGCGATCTTTTGGTGACATTTACCGCTTTTTCACGATTTTTGACAAAATTTGCCGCATTTCCCAATTTTTTGATGAAATTTCCTGTTTATTCAAGATCTTCTGACGAAATTTATAGTTTTTTCGCGATCTTTTGATGAAATTTGCCGTTTTTTCATCACCTTTGAATGCTCTTTCGAAATCGGAAGAAAAGCGGAATCGATAAGAAAGTGAAAATTTTGGAAAATAACAAAATTTTGCAGGAGAAAAAATACGGAACCCTCGGAAAAAAGGTGGAATTTCGAGGGAAAGAAAAGCGGAAATCTGCCAAAAGACGGAAAATTCTCATCCCTGTAATATAATGCAGAAATCTATAATACACAAAGCCTTTCATCAGAAGATGTGCCATTATAACACACTACAGTATAAAAATTTTAGACATACTCTCACTTTTTTTTTCCAAAATAATAACAAGAATGAATTAACCCATTTTAATGTTTAATTTTCTAGGTCATCTTCTCAACATTAGTGTGCCAAAATATGCATATCGTCCTCAACTTTAAATTTTCTTCATTTATTTCAATTAATAAAAATAAATAAATAAATAAAAAATGTTATTTTGCCTAAAATATCTTGACAGTGAAAAAATAAATGACACAAAAATTATAAATAAACTTACCAACTGTTGTTATCACAGATTTAAGCAGCCAGTTTTGGATAACAAGTTTCAAATCTGTTTCATAAGTTCCAAGAAATAGAAGCATGAGATCCTATTATGAAACAACATTTCACATTTCATTGAATTTCTCTTGAACATTTAGAACATTAAAAAAACTATTTTAGACTACTAAAAAATATTTTTTTCTACTAAAGTAGTACATAATACCAGCTTTGTCAGCTTCTCCTTGAAAAATTTCATACTAGAATTTAGAAAAAAGTTATCTAGACAATTTCATGTGTATTGTCTCTTACAGGTTAATTTAACTGATTAATATAAATTTATTTTCTGAAATAATTTATAGAACTTTAGCTATTTCATTTTTAAAAATTATGTCAAAGGATTGTTTTTCCCAATAGCCAAAAGTCCCAACAGCTCTGCTGACAGTGTTGGTTTTAAGTTTTGATTAGTAATAAGATATCTAACAAGCTAAAATATCTATCAAGCAAATATAATGATTTTATAATTTTTAAAAAATTACCTGCAAATTTTCGTCCAATGTTGAAAGAATTTTTTCTAGTGATGGGTCAAAACACACATCCTATAAAATTATAAATATTGTATATAATTTTTTTTATATTTGAATATTCAATATATATATATATATATATATATGAAAGGATAAAACCCCTTTTTAAATTCAAAATTTCAAAAATTTAAATTAAAATCCGAAGTTTTCGTCCTAACTTTAAATCTCAATCTAAAACCAGTTTTACCCCTTATAACTTTGTTTCTTAGCAATACATCGTATTACTTTCAGATATCATTTTCGGACGATCTTTAAGAGTAAACTTGCTGACGTTCGGAATATTCTCATTCAGTTGTGGTTAGCTCATCCCCGGGCGAGCCAAGCCTAACTCTGGCATCTGATCCCGGACAATCAATCAAAAGCTAATCAGCCAATTAAAGAAATGTTCCTCCCAAATTTACAACTATGCCCTCTGCTGGAAAATATGTTAAATCCCAAGATATTAGCTAAAACCCGCGCCAAAAACGACGGATCTTGCCATTTTGAGATGCCGGCAAAACGTATGATAATGTAGCTCCTGAAAATCATCGTACGCGGCTCGAGGGGCCCCCGGCCGAACTCGCGACTCAGGCTGTAAGAGGAGCGGCTAAATAAAAGAGTTCGGTCCACCAAGCGGTTCCCGAGTCCCAGTTATTTAATCCACTAGTTCTGTGAACTCCTAGATGTCTTTGCATATTAAAGACGGCTGTACGGACACATGCCGGAAAGTAAACGGCTGCGACTACGCTATACAAGTCCGGGGAACGCTCCCGATATTTATTCGTTACATTTTAAAGTCGGCGAGGATAGTTTCCTGCCGTGAAGATCCCTCTGCTCTGCCACGAGAAATATGACTACAGTGATAAAAGAAAAAGAAAAAAAATAAATATTTGGACTTATGCGATTCGGACAATTCCCTACGAAGATCCCTCTGCTCGGCGCGAAAAGTATGTTACTACGGTGAGAAAAGAAAAAGAAAATGACTTTAGCTTGCCTGCATTCTGAAATATTAGAAAGAATAGAAAAAGTAATAACCTCAGTGCCGAGAAAGACTATGCACCCTAAATTTCAACCGAATCATCGAACGATCGTGAAAAGAAAGAAAAAGAGCATTTATTCACTCCGAAATTTATTTCATCTTCAATAATGCCTGATAAAGGAAGATATAATTTCAGACTGCAATTTTAAACATCTATTTAACTTCTCTATCCACTCTCCAGTAAAACTTTATTTAATTACAGCTGTGATTTCGCGTTTCCTAAAGATGATTCAAACACAGAGTTCTTCATTTGGATTTTCGCTAATCAACCGAGTGAAAAAGTGGGTCAGACTTTTCAAGGTTAAAGGTCGCAATCGCGAGTAACTCTTTTTCTCCTGTATCAAAGCAAATGAGTCACTCATCGGTAGAAACTGATTTATTTTTATTTTCAGCAGAGGAATAATTGAGAAGCGAGGACTAGAACAGTTTTATTTTGTTCTTTATCAGAATTTATTAGACAATGAAAAAAAAAAAAAAAAAAAAATAGTGATAATAATTAGGGGGCGTTACAAGTAGTTTTTCTTTCTTTTGTAAATTTCTTTGGATAATCTAATTCACAGGTATGTTCCGTTTTATTTATGTTTATTTCAGTTTGATGTTTTTCAGTTTAAAAGTAACTATAATTGGAAAAAAAAAAAAAAAAAAAATACGCGGACTTTATTGTGAAGGCTAAGTATATTCCTTTTAATTTTTTTTTGTGAAATAACTTAACACTGCAGATTTCTCATGTTCATTATTTATTTTATGTAATATTTTAGTTACAAGAAATCAGTTTTGTTGTATTAAACAATGTTCTTACTAATTTTTATTTTTAACTTTAAATATTGACTACGAATTTGTTATTTCCGAAAATACTAAAGAAAAAATGGGAAAGTTCTCACTGCGAATGGGAATTATTTTAGAATGAAAAAGAAAACAAAAAATTACTGTTATCAATGTGTAAATTTTAAAATTTTGACAACGTTCATGAAGTCAAAGTAGTTAATTTAAAATATGGGTACTTTAAAGGAAGGTTAAAGATTTTAAACAAATTCCAATTTATTATTTTAAAATTTTTATTAGCTTTATTTTTTATTTCTTGCGGGATTTAAGGTTTATTATTAAAATTATGGAAAATTTTTGGGTTGACACACTACATGCGCGTTAAAATCGTGGTAAATGAAAATAACACTAATTTTGTTTTCTTATTCATCAAGTGACGCATACGTGCGATCACCCAAAAGTAAAATTTATTTGATCTTAATGTTTCTGGCATACTGTGAATAAATGTTAAACTAGTTACATGATTAAAAAAAAAAAAAAAAAAAAAAAAAAAAATTATCAAATAATCCTGTGCAAATGAGTATTTGCGTAAGTTTAGTAACCTATTCCATTATTTTTTTTAAATACAGATGAGCACACTGAAATTTCTAAATGTTTGTAAATAGTTATTTATGCCAGGTTGTGTGTTATATTAATCCATATTTGAATCATTTTTGTGTAGACAGTTTTTATTTTAATGAGAACGTTTTCAAGTATTTCTTTTTATATATAGAATTTTATACAAATCATTATTCATTTCTATATTTTTGTGTATAGCTTGAATGTCATATTTTACCTTATGTTATATTTTAGTATTTGAGTTTTAATTTTTAGTATTTTTATCCAGTATTTTTTTTAATAAATTCCATTTCATATTAAAGAGTGAGTTGGTTACCCCAACCATATTGAAGAGACAAAATGGAAAAGGTCCCGTCCTTACCATTTCATAAAAATAAAATTTAAGCAGGTATTTAACCCCTGTCACTTTTAGAAAACAGGTGAAGGTCCCGCCCCCATCATGTTAAAAATAGTTTCAATAATTCAGTCATTGGTTTAGACATGACCGTGGTAACCCCATTTTAACCATGGTAAATCCACTAGTGTCTAATTCCACACATTCAATTTTTAAAGATGACCATGGTTCCACCCCATTAAGTCTTTAAACAAAATATTTTTTTTAAGTAACTTAAAACCGAAAATACCCCTCTACAGACAAACCGGATTCAGTGACCTGTATAATCTGAACAAATGTGGCAACTGTTGATAAAATAAATGTCCGGACAATAAAAGCTAGCTAACAAAAATTTGTCAACGGGTTGCCATGCACTTAGAAGTCTTGGTCATAATCCTGCTTGTTTGAACCAGGGTCTATTATTCTATTAATTTTTTTGTTTGTTTTATTTATTTAATTTTCCTGTTTTATTTGTTGATTTTTTTCTTTTTGCCAGTAGTAAAATTCTTGAATTCTTAAAAATTTAGAGATTTTTGCTATTTGCCAAGAGCTGAGTGAGATGTAGATGTGGTTTATTAAATTATGACTTTAGTTTATTAATGCCACTGAGGAAAATGAATAATACCTCAGTCTGCAAAATAATAAACACCATTGCTTACAGGTAAACTGCATCTGCATTTTCACACAAAAAATAAACCTAAAGCTCATTTTTCTTTTTTTTTAATTTTTGCTAAAATCTCCATTGAGATTTAGGATTATGCGAAAACCATAACTGGTTTAGGATGTGCTAAAACCTCCCTGAGGTTTAGGATAAATACTACTTACCTTGCAAGTAGTCTTCCATGTAAATAAGACTTCAAGATATTATTTTTCTTTATTATCATACATATTTTAACGTACTTATTTCAACATTATTTAATATTTGCTATAATAATATATTATTTTTAATTTTGCTAATTTTATATGTCAACATATTTTTAATATTTACACACTTTGAAATAAAAGGTGAAGAAATGTTCAAATGTTTTTATAAGTTCACATTTTTAAGTATTTCTCTAAGTTCAATATTTTTATATTTTGCTGTACATTGTTTTTATTTGAATACTATTTACATATTTGAAAATAGATGAGGAATTCCAGTTTTTCATCTATAATTATGGTTAATAATTTTTCCTATGTTTACGTGCAATTTCCAATATTATATTTGTAAATAAATTTATATTTTTACACATTTTAATTTTATATAAAAATGTGAAATTGTGTGCTCAAAGACTTTAACAAAAAGAGCATAAACTTCTTGACCAAAGAACTTCAAAATAAGAAAATTATGGTCAATATTTAAACAACACTATTTTATTATTGTGTTTTCTGATATATTTCTTCAACTATTATTATTATTATTGTTTATGTTTTTTCAGCTTTCCTTTATATTTTATGATACTTTTATACTTCATATCATTATATTTTTTCAAGCATTTTATGTAAAGTTCGGTCAGGTTGTCCCAAGAGCCATATCCCAAATTAGTTTAGCATCAAAACTTAAAATCTTAAATTTTTCCTTAAAGTTTATACTTCAAAATTTAAATTTTAAATATCTTTTCCAGCAGCAAAATTCAACCCTCACGTCTTAGCAAACTTAACTTTAACGTTACATTTAATTTAAATTTACCTTTAGATTTAACTTTAACCCTAATCTGTAAAGTCGCACTTATCTGTTTTTGTATTCACCATTCTCCGTGCGAGTCCCCCCGGATTTGCAGGCAATTCCGGGTGGACCTCTTCTTGGAGGGGGGGATATGAAAGGATAAAACCCCTTTTTAAATTCAAAATTTCAAAAATTTAAATTAAAATCCGAAGTTTTCGTCCTAACTTTAAATCTCAATCTAAAACCAGTTTTACCCCTTATAACTTTGTTTCTTAGCAATACATCGTATTACTTTCAGATATCATTTTCGGACGATCTTTAAGAGTAAACTTGCTGACGTTCGGAATATTCTCATTCAGTTGTGGTTAGCTCATCCCCGGGCGAGCCAAGCCTAACTCTGGCATCTGATCCCGGACAATCAATCAAAAGCTAATCAGCCAATTAAAGAAATGTTCCTCCCAAATTTACAACTATGCCCTCTGCTGGAAAATATGTTAAATCCCAAGATATTAGCTAAAACCCGCGCCAAAAACGACGGATCTTGCCATTTTGAGATGCCGGCAAAACGTATGATAATGTAGCTCCTGAAAATCATCGTACGCGGCTCGAGGGGCCCCCGGCCGAACTCGCGACTCAGGCTGTAAGAGGAGCGGCTAAATAAAAGAGTTCGGTCCACCAAGCGGTTCCCGAGTCCCAGTTATTTAATCCACTAGTTCTGTGAACTCCTAGATGTCTTTGCATATTAAAGACGGCTGTACGGACACATGCCGGAAAGTAAACGGCTGCGACTACGCTATACAAGTCCGGGGAACGCTCCCGATATTTATTCCTTACATATATGTTCAATATTATAAAGTGTGCTTGGAACACAGTAAGAAAAGACATTTTCAGATCAACTCTCTGACCCTTCAAGATCCTTTATTATCAAAATTCTTGTTTTTAAAATAATGGGATTTGTTAAGCAAGTTCTTAATCAATTCACACAACTTGGTAGCTCTGTGTTTAGTAGTTATACTCTCTAGGAAGAATTCCAGAGAAACAATTATGTTTTGAATTATTTAGGTCTAATTTGTATAATGTAAACAACATACCATATTATGTATTATTAGATATCTACATATAGTTGTCAGCCAAATAACACATAAAGAAAGAAGACTGATGTTCAAAGACCAGATTTATTATAAAAAAATAGTAAAATTATGACACATTACATTGTACCATTTTATACATTTAAATAATGCCAAAAAGAAGAAACATTTTGTTTAGGTTAATTTTTGATATAATAATTCAGTGGTTACAATTCACTTAAAATGCAAAGGCATATATCCATTGATCATAATGCTATCTAATATATGTATGAAAGCTCTCCTGTGCTGGTGCAATTCCCATACAGGGTCACCCGGGGTAAAATGGGTATAAAAAACAGCTTTTTTAATTTTAATGTTTCATAGCAGAAACATTATGAAATATAATCATGTTTTTGTTCAATATTTTTTACATTATGTATCTTAGGTCTAAATTAAACATAATTTTTGTTTCCTTTTTGTTTTAATTTTTTTGTAAAAGACTATACCTATTTTACCCCGGTGTATACCCATTTTACCCCGTGGTTCAGGGTAAAATGGGTATATGCTGGTTAAAGTTTAATTACATTATAATTAATGTGTAAACCATTTAAAAGTTTTGTACCTTCATCCTCTGAGTCATATAATATATAAACTGGAGCGAGGAAGGAGGGCAAAAACACACCACTTTCAGTTTGTTTACATTTTTTTCTTGACAAATAAAAACACTGTTATGAAACTAGTAGAAATAAGATGCAAGTACCGAAAAATCCTATCCTACACTCCTCCCACCCCAAACTGTTCCTGATTTTCACTACATCAATTTACGTCCATGCTCTGAAGCATGTTTCTAACAGTGTTTCATTTTAAAATTTCTTTTTAATTTAATGCAGTTCAAAATGAAATAGATATCAGCGTGAGTATCTGTAGGAAAAAATGAGAAATTAAGTTAACTGAAAAACATTTTTAATCAAAAGCAATTTATAAAGTTAACTAGCTATAACTGAATGAAAATTTATGTACAAAATGTATACTGGCAACGAATAGTGCAGCTTGGTTGAGATAGACTTCTTGACAATTCAGGATGCCTGCACATCAGCAATGTCGTCTTTCTCAGGGAAGACATAAAATAATTTGGCAGATGACTTTGTTTTAAACTTCACAGTGTATTCATCTTCATCAGGGATATCAATAATAAGACCTGTGAATTCTTGAACAGACTTCTTTACACTGAATTTCACAAGGACTCAGTCACCAATCATTGGATTTACTGCAGTCACTCTGGTTTAACTTCCATGGGTTGCTTTGACTCTTTTTTCTGTTTGTCCTCTTTTAATCCACCCAATTTAATAATTTAGTATAGTTAGCACATGTGTTTTAATTTAATTTATGGCCAAAAATACGATACTTTGATTTAACATGATTTTTGAGAAATTGTCTGTTAACAGCAATTTTTAATGTTTACATTCCAACGTGTAGTGCAGATAACTGATGTTCACGACTAATTTATAGCCTAATTTCATATAACAAAGCACAATTTCAGTTTTAAACATAAGATCAATAAAAATTTGCTCTCAAAGGTCTTTCAATTTTGATAAATATTCATACATTCATATCTTGACCTCAACTCGCACAAAAAAGATGGCCTATACCCATTTTACCCCATGTGACAAAAAATGGTATAAAAATTTTTTGAGTAAATAAATTTACTCATTTTTTGAGTTTTCTATTAGAAAAATCCTTATTCTTTAAAATCCAAACAGTTTATTTTTTAAATTCTTCCTGTATATTTTTTTGGAAAGAAGTTTATCATACACTAAATACACTTTGTTCTATCTTCTGAAAAACAAAATGGCTGCCAAGCCCAGTATATATATTGCAAGTTTGTTTTTACCAAGTGTAAATATTGCCAGATATGTGAGAATTTCATTCATGCTTTAATTTTTTCAAAAATTTGTCTGGCAAAATAATAATAAAAAAATATATAAAATATACCCATTTTACCCCGGGTCCCCCTAATTGTTGTATTATATTGCAAGCTAGGTTCTTTCCATGTGACAACGTATCGACTGTCACTCTGTAAACTAAAACCAAGATTTGTCAGAAAGCATTACATTGCTCCACTGGTTTGCAGTCCATACTATATGATCGCTGCACCATTGATACTGATCATACCTGTAATGAGAGATAAGTAGTACACACATTGTTGGACGTTTGGCATAAAGACCATGTTGATAAGTCACTTGTATACAATTTGTCATGAAACTGGTGGAAGGCCAGTGCTAATTAATTCTGATGCTATCGCTCTTGCTGGCATTGTTTGGGTGAAGGCCGTTTGTTGAACCAGGCTGTTAATGCCACAAATCCATATAAAAACATGATGATATTGTTATATGTGAACGACCTTCTACAGGACATCTACTAGCATTTCCCATTGGAATGTAGCATTGTCACAGTCTTGAAACAGCAGATTGGTCAATACCAACAGCTTCGGCAACATCAACCTGATATTGGCTGGACTCCAGCGATAACATGACCACATGCAAATTCATCCATTTGGTATATAATTAACTTATCATAAACAAAAATGAATGAAAACACCACTAGAAACAACAACAAATTAAAATAGTCCTCCATTCTCGTAATCCAATTATTTTGAAGTTCTCGCTTTTGTCATCCAATCCTTTGAAACGGCTGATTTGATTGGTTAAAAAAATAATTACCCCTAGTTTGCATAGCATTTTTTTTTATTATGTAGGGTAAAAGCACCAATAGTTGGCCACAATCAGAAAAAATGCTTTGTTTTACATTTTGTTCCGAATTTACACTTATCCGAATTTACATTACTCTGAACTTTTTTCAGATTTTTTCTTACTCTGAATTTTTACTTTACATTACTCCGAATTTACATTTTGTTCTGAATGAAATATTTTAATTTCCCAGTTCTTAGGATCCTTTCACCAATCAGCTGCTAGCAGCAAGGAATTGTGGGTATTTTTTTTGTATTAGTAATGAGCCATTTTCTTCTGATTGTTCTAAAATAAATCGTTTTCTTATTTTCTAGTTAACGCATAACATTATTTTTAAAAGGTAAGTACTAATTTGTTTTTCGTTATTTTCTAAAACTAAATGATTGTAGTATTAAAAGAATAAATAAATTAATGTTTCTGAGTGCAAAAATTAAACAAATTTATTAGGCTTAGTTAATTTGCCTGTGGCTGAACATTGGATACTAAGTTTTACTTACATATTCAGTAGTCGGCTGCAGAGAATACTGGATAATATCCCATTTTATCTTTTTGAGTTTATTTTTTATAATTTGATAGGTATAGCTTTGTATTTGAATATTATGAAGAAAGAACTTGTTTAAGTTTAAAATATAAAAAAAAGCAATAATAATTCAATAATTCTTCATTATGTTTTTTTCGTGTTTCATTTTCAAATGAATTACATTTAAGTTTTATACTGCATAGGAAATTAAGTTCGTTTATATGTAAAAAAAAAAGAACTATCATTTAATTATTCTAATTTAACAATCAGTAAGAAAGGAATTATTTGTAGGATAACTTAAGAAATTGAAAATATTATAACTTTTTAACACTTTCCAACAAATTTGAAAAGTTTTTATGAATTCGGTTTGTCTGTCGGTCTCTTCACGCTCTAACTCACGTAAATATACTCAGATTTCTATACAATTGAAATATGTTAATGATGCTTACCATGGCATGTTCTGTTTTGCTCATGAAGTGTGTAGCATTAGTACTTCATTTACAGGGCCACTCAAAAGATTTCCATTATATTATGGTATATTGGGAAAAATAGTTTGCAGAGCATTTTAAGGACATAACGCTATTTCAACCGTATTGAAATTTATATAAATCACTGCACTTCAATACAAGACGATTACGATAGAATAGGGCATTCATAGCATTTGTCGGTCATTTACCGTGATACACAAAAGAAATTGGTTACAGTGAAAAATTTCAGGAAGTGCGTTTTCAATTTCAATATGGGCTTTTATATTTAACTAATTTTTGTCTGTTACTCGCTGTATATAAATTCTATGCCTCGTATACAGGGCTGCACAAAATAATTCACGTACCATTATCCTTATTTGCGGAAATTGCTTAAGGGGGATTTTTAAGTGAGGTTTCTATTTCCTAACTGAACTAAATTTTTGCATACATGTAGCTAATAAATTAAGTTGGTTTAAATATTAAAAAAAGAACTATTGTGGCATTTAATTATTCTAATTTAACAATCAGTAAGAAAGGAATTATTCGTGGGATAACTTAAGAAATTAAAAATATTATAAATTTTTAACACTTTCCAACAAAGTTGAAAAGTTTTTATGAACTCAGTTTGTCTGTCGGTCTGTCTGTCTGTTCACGCTAACTCACATAAATATACTCGGATTTTTATACAATTGAAATATGTTAATGATGCTTACCATGGCATGTTCTGTACTGCTCATGAAGTGTGTAGCATTAATAGTTCATTTACAGGGCAAGTCAAAAGAATTCTATTACATTATGGTATATTGGGAAAAATCGTTTACAGAGCATTTTAATAACATAACGCTATTTCAAACGTATTGAAACTTATATAAATCCCTGCACTTCAATGCAAGACAATTATGATAGAATAGGACATTTATAGCACTTGTCGGTCATTTACGTGACAGACAAAAGAAATCGGTTAGAGTAAAAAATTTCAGGAAGTGCGTTTTCAATTTCAATATGGCCTTTTATATTTAACTAATTTTTGTCTGTTACTCGCTGTATGGGGTACTCAAAAATTTGGATAATTTTCTGACTGTATATGGGAACAGCTGAAATTGGGTTTTCAAATGTATTATGCATTTCCATATGATTGAATTAGACATAATATTTGAACTTATGAAACGGTGCAGTTTTGTTACTTTATTCTCAATGTGTTGGAAAGTGTTTTATAATCTATGCTTGTAGCATGATTTTTTTTCTTTTTTTGAGATTGATGATTTCAATTGATGTTTCTTTAAAAAGTAACAATCTTTAGAAATATTCTATGAATTTCTTATAAGAAATTTAACGTAGAATAAATAACCTTCTTCAAATACAATTTGGGGCTAATGATTGTAAATAAAAATTCTTATAGAGAGCGTATAAAGTTTTGACATAAAATTTTAACATGTTTTTAATCTTGACTAGTTCAATACAAGCATTTCAGTATATCTCGTGATAACTTGGTACAATATGGGGCGACAGTTCTTCATTTGGTGGCAATATAAAGTATCGAGATTCGACATGAAATATTAATATGTCATAGAAATTGACTAGTACAGCACAAATATTCCAGTCTGTTTGCGATATAGTTGTACGCAATTAGTAGAAACGGGCGACAATTCTTTATTTTAGCAATACTATAATTTTACCGAGTTACGGCATGAAATTTTAACATGTAATTAATCTTCACTACAATACAAAAATTGAAATCCGTGTCCTGATATCTTGGTACAATATGAGCAGATGTAGCTTCAGTTATATCGTCCTCAGCATATCTTACAATTTTAATGACGAAGATGGCATTCATGATTTATGGCAGAATTTTAACATGTGTTAGATTAGTATAACACAAATATTTCGGTCTGCCTCGCGATAGCTTCATACAGTATGAGCGGGTACCATTTCGTAATTTTAAGGGAAGTACAAAGTCATTGAATTAAGCCTGAAATTTCATGTTTTGGATGTAATTTAGTACAATACAAATATTTCAGTCTGCTCCGTGACATCTTCATACAACATGAGTAGATTGCGGCGCTAATTCGTCCTTTGGCGTTACTATGGCATTATCGAATTTAGGCGTGAAACCATAAAGCATTACACAGAGTGATTTGATACCGCATGTGGATAATTTGTATGATGGTACAATTCATTAAAAAAAAACATTTTTTGTATAAGAAGGCCGCGTCGTAATGTAATTATTCACTCATAAATACAGGCTGTAACATTGCGAATCGAACCTAAATTCCATTCATAATTTAACAGTAATGAAGATATTTCACTGATAACTTCGATAGACTTATCTTACTTTTAATGAAATGCGGTAGATATCACATGAAATCCACTGTAATTAGGTCAGTTATGCATATGCACAAAAGTATTTTAGATATCTGAATGCAACAAGCAGTATATTGTAGCATGAAACGTTCTCTATCTGCACCTCATACGTTTTGTATTTCTTCTGAGATGATAATAGGACGTCAAAATACTTCAATGAACTTTGGGTAGTTTTCTAAAAATCAGAGACTAGGCTCTCCGATTCGATCATTATGTATAGATAAATTAATCGAATGACATAAAATAACTGAGAATAATATGGCCACTGTTATTTTGAAATAAAATTGTGATAGCTATGGTAAAATGAAAAAAAAACCCATGAAGTTGTTAGTGATTTCTTTTAACTTTAAAGTTTGAAAATAATTTTGAATTTGCATTTTATTTTATTTTTACAAATTATCAAAATGTCTTCTTTGAAGACAATATGGACAGCAGGGCTCGAAAAATCACATGCCCGACATCAGTGTTGCTATTTTTTTTTAAATTTGATTGGCACCATATTTTTGGAATGGTAAAATTCACCTTTATTAATCTGCCATTAAATAAAGCGAATTTTACAATTCCAAAAAAGTGGTGCCAAGCAAATTAAAAAAAATGTAGCAGCACTGGTGTCGGGCATGTGATTTTTCGAGCCCTGATGGTAATAAAGGTAATTTGTCACCAAAGGTAATTTGTTTCCTGGTTTTGTCATTATATCCATTTATAATAAGTTTTACTTCAGTTAAGCAAAAAAAAAGTTAAAAAAGGAAACACCTTCATTATTTTTATAAACAGAACTTTATTCAAAATGAATCAAATGTAAATAACAGAATTCCAAAAGCAAAAACTCAAGTTCAAAATCTTTGAAAACACAACCTGAATTCCCTGAGTTACAAAAAAGTGTAAAGACTGTTTGAAATTAGCAATTTTGGCCTTTTAAAATAGTTTTGCCTTGCTTCGTTTAGAGCGACCATTTTTATCTGCAAATAGAATTTTGAAAATACATTTGATTCCTGTACGAGCTATAAATAATTTGAAAATATTATTCCCATCTTAATGAAGAACAGTGAAAAATCAAAGAGATTCAATAATGCATTACTTTTTTTTAAATCCAGTAATTAAACGGAAAGAAGGTAAACTTATCAATTGAAAATAATAACGACTGCCCTGAAACCCAATCAAATATAGATAACCTCTTGCACAGGAAAAAATATTCAACAAATCTCGCACGGCATGTGGCTGTAACTTTTTTAGCTTCCTTTTCATTATACCTGAGTTACTTTTTGGTAAACATTGAAAATAATACTGAAAGTGCCACGTGGCCATCTTAGAAACACTGGCTGTATTATCCTGTGTTATCTTACATCCAAGAGTATCAATAGACTGCTGTTTAAATATAAAATTTAAGATTAAGACTGGTAGTTATTATTACAAATTAACTGGCAGTTATTTTGTAAATCACACATAAAAATTTGAAAATTGAGATTTTAATTAATTTCGTTTACAGATAAATGGCATCCACTCATAAAAAATGACCAATACATCAGTATTCAGACAATAGATTAAAAGAAGCACTCCATGTAATTCGTCATGGAAATCTTACAATTAGAGCCGCCAGTAGATTTTTTTTTTGTACCAAGAAGTACATTACAAGATTGCCTACGCTATAGTGTAACAGATGGACCTGTACGAATGGGGCCAGACAGTATTCATACTGCAGCAGAAGAAAGAAAACTAGTAGAGTGGCTAACAGATATAGTTAAATGTGGATTTCCAAGAAAAGTTGATGATTTATTAAATACTGTACAGAAGATTGTCATCTCAGATAACAGAAAAAACCTATTTAAAGATGGTGGTCTAGGGAAAAGCTGGTATAATTCATTCCTGAAAAGAAACCCTGGTCTAAATCAAAGAGAACCATAGGCTGTTTCAAAAGGGCGAGGTGTAATAACTGAACAAGCTATTCAAAAGTGGTTTCGTGAATTGGAAATTCTTTAAGTGATCAGGGTGTTTTAAACATTCTCCAGGATCCAAAGCGTATTTTTAATGGAGACGAAATATCCTTTAGTATGTATCCTAAAACTGGTAAAGTAATTGCAGGGCGATTCCATGGATAGTGTCACACACGTAACGCAAGCCTTAATTTTCATTTATTCAATTGTTTATTAAATTTTAATGTTAATTCTGATTTTAAGTGGTAAGGTAAATAAGTTATTACCATATTTTTAAATTTAAATGTGTGGCAATAAAACTCACAGAAAGATATCATTTAATTTCATTACTCAAAATGTGCTTTTTTTCAACTTCAGAAAAAAAGCACATTTTGAGTATGAAATTAAATGATATCTTTCTGTGAGTTTTATTTCCACACATTTAAACTAAAAAATATAGTAATAACTTATTTACCATACCATCTAAAATCACAATTAAAATTAAAATTTAATAAATAATTGAATAAATGAAAATTAAAGCCTGCGTGATGTATGTGACTCTCCGCACGGAATCGCCCTGCACCAAAAGCCTGGAAAAATGTGTATCAGTTACAACAAGGTAATGAGAAAGAAACTATTACAGTCCTACTTGTCTTTTCTGCTAGTGGTGTTATCCTTCCACCAATGGTAGTTTTCCCATATGTTCAGCCTCCTAAAGCTGTCGTCGATAGCATACTGCCCAACTAGTTCCTTGGGAGATCTGATTCTGGTTGGATAAAAAGCGAAATATTTTTTGAATATGTGGCAAATGGAGTGAATAAATGGATTGAAAGCCATCAGATACAGAAACCTGTTATACTATTTGTAGATGGACATAAAATGCACCTTACTATGGAGATCAGTGAATTCTGCGAAAAGAATCAGATTATACTGTATACTTTACCTCCTAATTCTACACACATAATGCAACCAGCTGATGTAAGCGTTTTTAAACCCTTAAAGTGTGGATGGAAAAAGACTGTAAGAGAATGGCTGAATAAATCAGAAAACATAAATTCTATTCTTACTAAAGCTACATTTTGCCCTCTGCTTTCAAATGTATTGTAAAATACTGAACTAACTCAGACAATTAAAAATGGATTTAAAAAATGTGGACTTTTTCCTTTCACACCAGAATCAATAGATTACAGCAAATGTATTCTAAATGTGATTAAAAATGTATATGCCAACACAATTAAGGAACAATCTAACATTTGCAAACTTCCCAGTATCTATTTTGAAATCACAGAAACTGTTGTTAAAACTACAGAACCAAATCTATCAGAGCGGGCGGTAGATGTTCAAGTGGTTATTGAAGAAATTAAAAAAGCAGCTAAATTGACAATTACATCTCCAGGCCATGACATTGAAAATAATATTGCTGAAGTTATCATTTCTGAGAAAGAAAATAAAGATGTTAGCAGCAAGCCAGGAACCAATAACATAGATAATGGAAAGAATCAAACTGAAATTTTCAAAATAAAAAGATCTCAAGATTATATTTCTTCAGGATTTCATACTGAAAATAGCATTGCAGAA
Organism: Maratus speciosus; assembly: GCA_963932465.1. Classification (NCBI taxonomy): domain Eukaryota; kingdom Metazoa; phylum Arthropoda; class Arachnida; order Araneae; family Salticidae; genus Maratus; species Maratus speciosus. Next base: position 569,778,349 of record OZ010787.1, read on the forward strand.
GTTATCAACTGTTCAAACGGAATTAATGATGGAAGAAGCAAAACAAAAACCAGGAAGTTGTATGAAGAACCGAATCAAGAAGAAAGTTTTAAAAGAAAAGTATCTCCTGATTATATTTCTCCAGTATTTCATAATGAAAATAGCATTGGAAAAGTTATCAACTGCCCAAGGGTCATTCCATGCCAAATCACCCAGAATTTTCTAAAAATGACACCCACCACCTGCGATTTTGATAAACTTTGTTGTATTTGTATAATTTTTAATGCTGATTCCAAAAATGTCAATCATATTGAAATTGATCAAATGGTTTGTGAGTTATGAGCTTTTAAATGTCTTCAAGATGGCCGATTTGCAGCCATTTTGAATAGCATATGCGACAACATAAAGGTCTATAACTTCTTTCAGGTTTAAGCTAGAACTTTCAAATTTTTTTTGTTCTGTTCAGAATAAAGTATACTTTCATTTAAACTGATTTTTGTGCAGCTTATCCCAGTAAAATGCTGTCAGAAAATGACTTTTTATCATTTTTTAAAATAAAAAAAGGCGTAAGTTTAATAGCTGATTTCCCCCATTGTTCCCCCTTCAATTTTCATCTAATTGCATAAATAGGCAGCTCAAAGTGTGTTCTGATGCCTGATAAGAAAATTTTAATGGGCAGTTCGCAGGTGTTTTGTTTAAAGAAGAGTTTCAATTTTACTGACCTTCCATAAGTAACGAAAAGTACAAGATAATGTTGATATTTCTTTTATTACCAGAAATATACATATTTACATCTAAAAGTTTGATAAGGCTTTATCTTACATAAACATATACATATTTTTGAATGTGGCTATAAAGAAGGGGAATCCCACAGGAATGAATAGGAATGCTAATAATGAATTCCTGCAAGACATAGAAATATTTTCCTAACAAATTGAAATCTATTGCAAAGTTTCAGTAAATTATAAGTCAAACAGAAATAATGGGAAAAATTCTACAAATAGTCACATTTTATAGCAAAATCATACTTGTATATAACACAAAATATAATTAAAAAAAATACATTAAGTAAATATATTATCGTACTTTAAAATTATAAAAAATAACATTTAGCACATACACAATAAAAATGCTATTGAAAACATATCTACATCAATAACAATTAAAAATAAAGATAATTAATAAAATTTGTTCTCTTTATATTTTGATTTTATTTCCTTCTAATTTTATGTTTTGCCCACTTGGTGCTTATTAAAGCACTGGATGCATCACCAAGTTTATATATTCTATCATTTGTAGTATTGATGGCAGATGCACAAAGGATATCACTGAAAGGCATAATACAACTGTCATTTTCTGTCCAATAATATAAAGGTGATGGGCCATTGTGGATGCATGAATTTAACAGTTGCATCTCCTTCTTTTTTGTGGACTTTTGACACTAAACCTATATACCAATTCCATTCATACATACATGCTACATAACTATCAAGAGAAGGAATATCCAAAGTCTCTTTAATATTCCTATCAAACGATGAACAAACAGGAAAATTTTCATCAGTATTTATTATTTTTCCACTTATTAATAAGTTTTCTGTAGATCCCTAATAATGCATACTGCATGTTCCAGGAATTGTCGTAGCAAGTTGCATCCAATGAGACATGTTGCGCAGTTTTAACATGTTACTTTTTGTGATGATAAAAAATGTTATACCTCATGTTTTGTCTGCAATATTCCTACATCATAGCCACATTTGCAATTTGATCATGCAACGGCCTTTGCAGACTTGATTTTGTCACTAGTCTTTTAACAGTCCCCAACCCCATTGCAAACAGATTTTCTATGACTTGTAGCAAAAAAGCTCCATTTTGCTTTTATTCCATCAAAATCATGTTCATGGGTTCAAAAATGTTTTTCAATTTTAATATTGGGCAGCAGAGCCACCAGTAAAATATTCTACATTTGTAGCTAAGATATACTTATTATTTAAATGCTGCATGATTAATTTTTGAGCCTGATAAACCACTGGTACGTCATGGTCCATATCATCTGAAAGCATGCAAAGGCTTTCACTTTTTAAGCTGCTTCCATTTTTTTATTTTACATAGAATGCAACTATATGTAAAGTACAGCAACCAGGCATCCAATGGTAGCTATTGTGCTTTGTCTTGTAATACAAAAGAAAAGTTCACACTAAAATCCATTTGTATGAGAGCCTCATGACTAGTAAAATCTTTTTTTCAAATAAATGCTTTGGGACTTTGATATGTGTGTATGGGATACGAGCTTTTCAATCTTTTTAAGAATAAGATGGATGAAATCGTACAGAGTAGATGTATGTGATGTTAATCGTACTCTGTCAATTGATACCCACTGTTTATGTTCAATTGCGTCTTCAGGATCAAAATCCGGAAATTTTAACTTTAAAAAAATCTTCAAGAACATCTTTCTTGGGACATTTGTTGCACATATGTAACATACAATTTGTATTTTTAGAACTGCAAACCAATTTCTGGATTAAATCTTCATATTTTTCTTCAATCCCTGTTGCTGCAATAAGCAACTGAACTTTCTGATGTATTGTATACATGCAGACAGAATGTGTGCCAGAACTTCCAACTAAGACACAGTGCTTAGGTTGCAGGTCAGCAAATTTTGAAAAGCCAATTTTATTATTGGTAGGAAATTTCAATCGAAATTGGATATACAGTTAATTCAGATGATAAAGAAGAAACCTTTTTTGAACATAGGTGGACATTTTTTTATGCTGACCGTATCTCCCTGACCAGGCATGAGACATGAAAATTCATTATCTTCATGAAATTCTTTCACAGATTTTATAGTGTCTTCCCAAGTATAAAGTATATACTTGGTACTCAGTTACACTACAGGTTTCAATTATTTTCTTTCTTGACCATCATGACTCAGGAATCAAAGTTAGCAACTGAATTTTTTCTCTGGGACTAATTTGTGGAAACTTTTCTTTCACCATCTCCATTAATCTTTCGAATTCTGAAGCTTTTCTTTTGATTCACATTATCTTCATCAGAGCTACTGTTTTCACTCTGAAGAATGTTCTCTTCCAAATCAAGGGTGCCAGCAACCTTCTTTCGCAAGGCAATTTTCATTTGCTGTAATTTTCTTTCTCCAGCAGGCACTTTCCTGTGTGCAGAAATTGCATGTAACCTTAGTGGTGAACTTCTATTAAGCTTTACGTGATATTTTTCTTTCTGATCCATGTTTGATGTAATTTCTTCAGAAAAATCAGTGAACTGACACAAGTCTTTCTGTTCTTTCACATATACTTCCAGCAAAGCTCTTGCTTTTTCCCCTACAGGTTGAACATAGTTTCTTACCAGGAATGGCATCATTGTGTAGCTTATGCCTGTAATTCTTAGCTTGATCCATACTTATCACATGTAAGGATACTTTTCTTGGTCTTGTTAGGATGAAGATTAAGTAAAATGAAAAAAATTTCTTTTACTGAATTTACATATGCAGAAAGTGCTTCTGTGAGCAAAGCATATTATTGTTGAGTTTTTGCTATCTTCTAAATTGCATCTTAATGCAAAAAGTTCTTTATTTTTTGTGGATAACTCATTGCGATGGTGGATAGCTTGAGGATTATTTAAATCACAATTTGGATTATTAATATTTAAACTAATATTGTACATTTTTTGTTTATCCATAAGAAAACATCTAACTTAATACAACAAAGCAGCATCATTTATAGTTATAAGATCAAAAGAGAAACTTTAATCTTTTTTAACAGATTGGCATAACAAGTTGTAAAATTCTGCTTAATCTGGTTGGTTGAAAAAATCTTCTGGGAAGTAATTTTAGTCAGATTCATTGAAAATTTCTTTCTGGTAAGTACATCTATCTGGTTGGTTGAAAAAAACCCCTTCTGGCAAACCAAAGTGATATTATTGGTTAAAATTCTGTCTTCTGAAAAGTTCTGGTAATAACTTAATCCGAAAAGTTCTGGTAATAACTTAACCCAATCAGATAATTTTAGCAATTAATTAATTAGAAATTTCATATTTTGGACAGCAATTTTCGATATATAATTCAACAATAATTGCAGCTTTAATGTTATTTGCATTTAAAAAATGAATCAAAGTGAAATAAAGTATACAAATTTTTTTATTTTGTACTAAATTTAAAATTTTTAAATCGCCCATTAAAAATTTTTTAACAGGTATCAAAACACACTTTGAGCTGCAATATTAATATAACAGAGTTAATTTTTTAACTAATTATATTTATTTTGAATGTAGATATTTTTAATAGTATTTTTACCATGTATGTGCTAAATGTTATTTTGTATAATTTTGAAGTATGATACAGGGTTTGAAATTCAATTTTTCCTAGGAGGGGAATCTCCCTACCAACATTTATAAATGGAGGGGAGTTGAGCTATTTGGGAGGGAGAAAAAAAATCTAAAACCCACTGTTATTTTACGTGTTACTTAGATTTACATTAATTATTTTGTCATGTCTGTATTAATACAGACTGTCAAGGTATTTCTGAGTTAAAAAAAAAAAAAATGGAAAGTCACAGCAAATTTCCTGAAAGATTACAGTAGGGGATGGGGGCAAGGGATTGGGAAATCCTCTCCAGGTGCTAATTATTTTTTGGTAGGTCGAGTAAACTTTTTTTTTTGGTTCGGCTTAATTTCAGGCTATTTTTTTCTGCTGCCCTTTGACTAAATTCGCGTTTTATCCACTATCTTTTGAACAGGAGTGATTCTGTTCAGAATTTTCCAAAAAATTAAGGCAGTCATTTCCGAAAATTAAAAAAAAATCGGTCATAAACCTGAAAATTCGGACATAAACTATATCGCAAATTTCGACAAATGTCCGCAAAAAGAAACCAATTTCCGCAAAAGATCGCGAAAATACGGCACATTTTGTCAAAAGATCGTGAAAAAACGACAAATTTTGACAAAAGATTGCAAAAAAAAACGCAAATTTCGACAAAGGGGCGTAAAAAAAACACACAGTTAGTGCCAGGAGTGGATTCTCCACCCCCCCACCCCCCCCCTGTGTTAACATTTAAGAAAATTTGCTGTGAATTTCAGAATATATATTTTTTTTTCACTCAGAATCACCCCCTCCTTTTGACGAAATTCATGTTTTATCTGCGATCTTTTAATGAAATTCGCGTTTCGTCTGCGATCTTTTGTCGAAATTAGAGTTTTTTCACGATTCTTTGATGAAATTCGCGGTTTTTTTTAGCGGCCCTTTGACTAAATTCACGTTTATTCCACGATCCTTTGACGAAATTTCCATTTTCCGCGATCCTTTGACGAAATTTCTATTTTTCCACGATCCTTTGACGAAATTCGCCTTTTTCGCGATCCTTTGATGAAACTTGCATTTTTTCCACATTCTTTTGCTGAAATTTACGAATTTTTTGCTATCCTTTGATGCAATTTGTGTTTTTTTGTGATCCTTTGATGAATTTAAGAGTTTTCTTCTCGCGATTTGACGAAATTCACATTTTTCTGCGATCCTTTGACAAAATTTGTGTTTTACTTGCAATTCTTTGCGACGAAATTGGCGATTTTTTCCTCGAACAATAGACGAAATTGATTTTTTCGGCGATCATTTGTCGAAATTCACAATATTTTTCTGTTAAACTGATGACCGATTTTTCATAATTTTCGGAACCTACTGTCTTAAATTTTCGGAAAATTTGTAACAGAATCGCTCCTGAATTCGCCAATAGGTTGCAGACACTTGTCAACACATCTCGAGAAAAAAATGACGAAATTTGTCTATAGGTTGCGTGAAAAATTCATGAATTTTAACGATCTTTCGTGGTAAAAAAACCCTGCAAAATGTGTCAATCGGTAGCATAAAAATATCGGGAAATTCGCAAGGCGTTCGCGGGAGTTGATCGCATTTCAAAATGCAAAAATTTCAGGAAAATGGTAAGATTTTTTGGACGGGAGTGTCCCGCCCTCGATATTCTTTTGGGCACGAATCCCACCCTGAAATTCAAGCCCTGCGATAATTTTTACTTATTGTATTTAGTTAACATTTGTAATTTTATCATTTTGTAGTATAACATACAAGTATGATCTTGCTATAAAATGTGACAATTTGTAGAATTTTTTCCATCATTTCTTTTTTATTTAAAATTTACTGAAACTTTGCAATAGATTTCAATTTGTCAAGAAAATACTTCTATGTCTTGCAGGAATTCATTATTAGCATTCCTATTAATAATTCCTGAGGGATTCCCCTTCTTTTTAGCCGCATTAAAAAAATATATATGTTCATGAAAGATAAAACCTTACCAAACTTTTAGATGTAAATATGTATGATACTTCTGGTAATAAAAGAAATACCAACATTATCTTGCACTTTCCGTTACTTATGGAAGTCGGTAAAATTGAAATTATTCTTTAAACAAAAAACCTACAAACTGCCCATTAAAATTTTTTTATCAGGCATCAAAACACACTTTGAGCTGTCTATTTATGCAATTAGATGAAAATTGAAGAGGGAACAATGGGGGAAATCGGCCATTGAAGTTATACCTTTTTTTAATTAAAAAAATGGCAAAAAGTCATTTTCTGACAGCATTTTAATGGAATAAATTGCACAAAAATATGTTTAGATGAAAGATTACTTTATTCTGAACAGAACAAAAAAAATTTGAAAGTTCTAGCTTAAACCTGAAAGAAGTTATAGCTCTTTATGTTGTCACAGGTGCCATTCAAAATGGCGGCAAATCGGCCATCTTGGAAGACATTTAAAAGCTCATATCTGACAAACCGTTTGATCAATTTCAATATGATTGACATTTTTGGAATCAGCATTAAAAACTCTGCAAATTCACTGAATTTTATCAAAATTGGTGATGGTGGGTGCCATGCCCTGGGTGATTTGACATGGAATGACCCCCAAATGAAATAAAATAGAAGTAAAATAGAGACCACGAAGTTGGATAATGTACAGAATCTAGATGAGAGTTTTAAAAGAAAAAGATCTCACGATTATAGTATATAATAGTGAAACTAGCATTGCAGAACATATAAACTCCATAAGTGAAATTAATGATGAAAGAAGTAAACCAAAAGCCAAAAATACGGATAATGAACAAAATGAGGCTGAAAGATTTAAAAGAAAAACATTTCAAGAATATATTTATCCTCGGCATACTGCTGTAACTAACACTGAAGAACGTATAAATACTGTGAAAGAAATTTATGTTGAAAGAATCATACCAGGAACCAGTAAAATGGAAAACGGACAGAATCAAGAAAGTTTGAAAAGAAGAATAGATGAAGATTTTATTTCTGCAAGTTTTCGTAAACATCTTTTTTATTCTAAACCAATCGTTAGTAAAACAAAGAAAATTCAACAATGCATTCCTAGTGCCATTTCTTCAGCAAAATGGCAAGAATTTATGACTAATAAAGAGAAAGAGAAGGAAGAAAAACGTCTAGCAACTTTAAAACGTAAAGATGCGCGAACGAAAAAGAAGGATGATAAAAAAATTAAAAATAAGAAACATTTGGAAAATGAACAAAATCAAGATGAAAGTTTTAAAAGTAAAAGATCTCACGATTATATTTCTCCAGTGTATAATAGTGAAACTAGCATTGCAGAACATATACAGTCTGTTACAAAATTATAAGACCACTTAGAATTTCACCTTTTTTCAACAATGAAAATATTAGTTTGAATTTAAAAGTAGTTGCATGAAAAGAAATAACTCTATAATGTTTATTTAGCTCAGGAAAAAAAGTTTGAATAATTTTTTGTTTCATGCCAAACGATTTTATGCAAACCCACTGTTTCACAAATATAAGACCACTCTTATATTATTAATAAAGCAGGAGATTTTATTTTGAATTCAGAATTTAACTGTAACCTAAACAATCTGTAAAACTTAAAAAGAAGAATAAAGTGGAGAAATTCTGAATAGTATCTGATTCTTTGTGTTTATTAGTAAAATGCTTCGTCAGAGTGAGCTGTCTGAAATAGAAGTGAGAAGAGTGTGGTTCTACAGAGGAAAAGGAAAGTCTGAACGTGAAATAAGTAAGATTCTTAATCGTTCTAAAACTGTGATTAATAATCTTTTAAGTAAAAAAGAATTGTATGGAACGCATAAACGATCTGGTCATAAAAAGAAGTTATTAGATCGTGATAATAGGTGATAATAGGCGGATTGTCAAACTGGCAATGAAAAAATACCAGTCAACTCGTAAAATAGCACAACAGATGACTAATAAGGTATCACATGCAACCGTGTAGTGAACTTTGAAATCTAATGCTGGTGTTATTCGTCACAAATTAAAAAGTAAACCACCACTACTGAAATGTCACAAAGAAGCTCGTCTTAATTGGGCAAAAAAATGTCATGTCCTGGAACTCTGCATGGAGAAATATATTGTTTTCAGATGAGAAAAAATTCAATCTAGATGGTCCAGACAGCAATAATTACTACTGGCATGATTTAAGGCAAAGATCCCACGAGTTCTTCAGTAGGCAGATGGGAGGCGGTACCGTTATGGTGTGGGGCGCATTTTCATATGCAGGAAAATGCTATCTCCAAAGAGTTGTAGGGAAAATGAACCCAGGCAGTTACCAATGGATGCTATTTCGAAGAATGATACCCTTCGGACCACTTTTAGGAGGTTCAAAATGGAAGTTTCAACAAGATAATGCTCCCAGTCATTCATCGAAATCAACAAAAGAGTGGCTTAAGAGAGAAAATATTGATGTTTTACCTTGGTCAAGTCAAAGCCCTGACCTAAACCTCATAGAAAACTTGTGGGGTTATTTGTCTCGCCAAATGTATTAAAACAACAAACAATATCATTCAACATATGAATTAGAAATGGCCATTATGGAGAAATGGGACAATATTCCCGAATCTTTCCTTAAAAAATTAATAAACTCTATGCCAAATCGTGTGTTTGAAGTTATTCAGAGAAATAATGGAGCAACATCTTACTAAATTTGAGAAAACTGTTTTTTACCACAGGTGGTCCTATAATTTTGTAACAGTTCTTTTTGACACTTTTTGGTTTTATTGATGTTTTATTTTTTCCAAATTAATTTCATTTCTCTAAGTTGCTACATTTTACTAAAAACTTGATGTACTAACATAAAATATTCTTTATTTTGATTGAAATATTTCTTTAATTACCTAAACAGCAAAATATGTTGTGGTCTTATACTTTTGTAACAGACTGTAAACTCTGTAAGTGAAATTAATGATGAAATAAGTAAACCAAAAGTCAAAAATATGGATAACGAACAAAATAAGGCTGTAATATTTAAAAGAAAAACATTTCCAGATTATATTTCTCCTTGGAATACCGCTGTAACTAACACTTCAGAACGTATAAATGCTGTGAAAGAATCATACCAGGAACCAGTAAAATGGAAAATGGTAGAATAAAACTGAAAGTTTGAAAAGAAAAATAGCTCAAGATTTTATTTCTCCAAGTTTTCTTGAACATCTTTTCTATCTTAAACCAATCGCTAGTAAAACAAAGAAAATTCAACAAAGCATTCCTAGTGCTATTTCTTCAGCAAAATGGCAAGAATTTATGACTAATAAAGAGAAAGAGAAAGAATTAAAACGTCTAGCAACTTTAAAACGTAAAGATGCGTGAACTAAAAAGAAGGATGATAAAAAAATTAAAAATAAGAAACATTCGGAAAATGATGATGATGAAAATAAAGAGAACTGCGCTAAGAGTATTACAACATATAATACTAAGTGAGGAAAAAAAAAAGATGATTTCAAAAGGTTTTGTGTAATATACGTTCAAATTGTTTCTACTTTAATTTTATTCCTACATTTAACAATAAAAGTTATAAATTCATAAAAATGTGTAGACCTTTCTTCTAGCTATTATGTTCTGAATTATATAATAAAATATTTACTCCCTCATTTTGTTTAGCATGCTTTTTTCTATAAATTTTGTAGTTTAAATTCGTTAAAATGTTGCTGATACAAAAATTGTAGGCAGTAAAACTAATAAAAATAAAATGTTTACTCTTCATTTAGTGTATGGCTAGCTACTGGATTTGAGTGATCGACTACTAAAGAATGTGCTATTTTTAGATTTAACTTTTCATGTAATATATATATAATTTCTTAAATACTAAGAGATTTAAAAACAAGAATGAAAAATCATGCGTTCATCATAGATTATTCAAATGTTTTCAGAATACTGTAACAAAACTTTTCAGTTTATTAAGGTGAAAGTGTCTAGATAAATAATTTAGAAAATTGTTAATGCAATTGAAAACACGATTTCAGAAATTTCGATCAGTAGTCGGAGACGTACCTGAATTTCTTTGTGCAACCCTTTATATGATATATGAATTTATACATATGCTATATTGTATGCTAACAGTTAGTTCAATTAAGTGCATAGCACAGTTGAAATTTACCATTCAGCAATTCCCATCAGTAAACGGATATGTACTTGAGGCGTTTTGTGTAGCCCTGTATATGATCTATATAATTTATACACACCAAGTAATATGAAAAAAAAAATAGCTATATTTTAAATAGCGTACCACAACTGATGGCAGCAATTACTCTTCAGAGGTAGTACTGTAGCCAACTACTTTTACATATTCTTGTAAATAAACGATAAATGCTATGCACTATCTATAGCATATTCTATTTTTGTAGTACACCTTAGTAATACCTGTAGTTTTCAATATGCTTAAAATAGAGTAATATCATTAAAATACACAGAAATGATTATTTCCTATAGGCCGTAATGTAACGGAATTCTTTTGCGAGTTTTTGTAAATGAACGTTAGGTACTACCAATTTTATTTCAATACCAAATAGATCATAGTAAACACCAATAATATATATCAATTTCATAGCAATGTGACTAACTATGTTGTAAACTGTTAAGTAAAAAGAAAAGCGCCCAGTTAAACTGATGGCATTGAGCTCACAGGTTATTCACAATAATTGTATATTATTTTCTTATTTCAAAGAATAATGATTCTCAAAAAATAAATGAAGGGGAATTAGCCCCCGTTTCCCACCCTTTATACTTAACCAAAGTACCTCCAAATCAAATGAAGGAAGCGCCATATCGGAATAAACTAGTATATCAAATTTGAAGTAAATCGAATAATTCTGCATGAAAAACCCATTTATCTAAATTAGAGGGTGAACTAGCCACCGTCCCCCTTTTATACTTAACCAATAAACCTCCAAATCTAATCAAGGCAACTGCTTAACATAATAAACCGGTATACCAAATTTTGAGATAATCGAAAATCTCTGCATGAAAAACCCATTTATCTAAATTAGGGGGATCTAGCCCCCTTTCCTCCCTTTATACTTAACTAATGGATCTCCAAATCTAATCAAGGCAGCTCCTTAACATAATAAACCGGTATACCAAATGTGGAGCAAATCGAACAATTCTACATGAAAAACCCATTTATCTACATTAAGAGGGGCTAGCCCCCTTTCCCCCGTTTATACTTAAGTAATGAACTTCCAAATCTAATCAAGGAAGCTCCTTAACATAATAAACCGGCATAACAAATTTGGAGCAAATCGAATATTTCTCCATGAAAAACCCATTTATCTAAATTAAGGGGGAGGGGGGACAAACCCCCTTCCCCCCTTTATACTTAAGTAATGAACTTCCAAATCTAATCAGGGAAGCTCCTTAACATACTATACCTGTATACCAAATTTGGAGCAAAACGAATTTTTCTGCATGAAAGACCCATTTATCTAAATTAAGGGGTGGGGGACTAACCCCCCTTTATCCTTAAACAATGAAGCCCAAAAACTAATCAGGGAAGCGCCTTATCAAAATGAACCTAGAAAAAAATTTTGAAGTAAATCGGATATTTCTATCAAGAGTTATCGCGTTACGTACGTACATATGTATGTACGTACACACAGAACTGGCAGGCACATAAGCTCTCAGGCTTTGATAGCCTGTGAGCTAGAAAAGCATACGCTAGCATGAGGCACTGTTAAAAAATGCTATTTTTTTTCAGAAAAATTATACTTTATGCCATTTACAGTAACAAAACACTTAAGTGGCCGACAACTGGCCCTGTGATGGCCGAGCACTAGAATTGAGTGGCCGACTACTAGAGACTTTGCTACTTTTAGGTTTAACTTTTTATAAATGAAAACTATAATCAGTTTTTAAAAAAAACAATTGCTGAAACAGTAAAAGAAAAGTATACGCTAGCATGTGTCACTGTTAAAAATGTATTTAAAATTCCGTTTTGGGCTATATACTAAAAGAAATCGCTTAAGTGGTCGACTACTGGTGCTTTTACCCTATATGAATTTTCAATGTTTTCCAACAAAAACTTTTGAGAAAACAATGATTTATTGAAATATGCAATACTTTTGGACATCAGTATACATGTGAAATTTCACTGCAACAAATGCATTTTTCCAAATATCAGAATTAATATTAATGACCTATATTTTGGACACTAATTATATCACTATGCAGATTGAGCTTTTAAGAAGATAATTCTTTACTAATACATTTGATATAGCATCAAAGTTACAAAGATGTCACAATTTCCTGTTTCTGTTTAATCACAATAAAGGAGGATTTTTTTTTTTTCAAATTCATGCTTGATGTATTATCAAAATTAATTATGGCATATAACAAACTGTACACTTTTATAATTTCAAATAACAAAGAAAACTACCAGACATAAAATTCTGTTCATTACTATTACTTTAACTATCATACAAAAAAATTAAGAAATGATTTCTCTTACAAATGAATAGTAAATTCTAAAACAATGACAAATGAATGTAAAATAAATTTACCACAGTGTTTCCAGTCTTGAAGTAAGTCTCAACCATTTCATATTTATTTTTCTTTCGCAGAAAACTGTGTCTTTCAGCCCAATCATTATGCGTTTTCTCATAAAACCTATAATTGCAGAAGAGAAATTTATAAACAAAAAAAAAATCTTCTAAAATAGAACAATTCAGATAAATATACAACATAAAATAAATAAATAAATAAAAGACTGAAGCAATTTTATATTATTCAAATAAAAAAGGTTTTGTACAGATGAATACAACAGTTTTTAAATAGCATTACAGCTTTAAGTGATTCATCCAAAATCTGTAGTCGCTTCTATGCATATATAAAAAGCAAAATCTACTTTTTTTTTCCTTTTTTTTGTAATAATTACTCAAAATGTTAGCTAGAAACACAAAAAACAAATTATGTTCTTATCTTTCACTCACAACCATTATTGCTGGACATGAGAAAATTTTCCTGATGATCTATTTCAATATACACATCTTTCTCACAATCTTTTGACTTTCGGGAATAAAAATCTGGTGAAATTAAACTTGCTAAAATAACATTTTAATCTGATAGCCTTAAGGATTCAAAATAAAGAAAAAATGGTCAGCAGTAAAATTTTTTTTATTTAACTGAGGTTTAAGTTAAACTTGTGAGTTTAATATTCCTTACCATTTTACAACTATAACTTTCTATTTTCTTCTAAATTTTTACTTATAATGAATTTGTATAGTACCCACAGGGCACTCAAATAAGAAATAATAACAATGTAGTATTTTTAGTACAAAATTTTGGTATAACGTTGTCTTAAAAAGGTGTTAAAGAAGGGACGGTATAGGAAAAAAAAAAGGGATGGTAAGGATGGGACAGTAAGGAACATTACCACTATTTTTAGGCAAATCATGTTCAGACTAAGTGATAGCCACAATGTTCATTCATTTTTAGAAACAGTTATTTACATTGGATTAAATTAAAAAAAAAAATAATTTACCTCGAAAAGTGTAGGAATAACCCTTGGGGACGGTAAGACTACCAATAAAGCCACGATGCTTGAAATTGATATTTAAATGCTGATTTAAATTCTGCAGTAAATTTTCTGTCAAAGAATTTTAGACATTCTTTCTCTAGCATACTTCTGCATGAAAAAAAACTTGAAAAAAATTCTGTGGCTGCATCTGAAGTGTAGTTCTGTATAAATTTAGCAAGAGGGATGGTAAGGAATCTAAAACACAGGGACAGAGTTCAAAAAATAATATCAACTGTAAAAATGTGTGTAGGTTAATTTTTTGCTACATATTTATATAAAACAATTTTCCCAGTTTCGGAAAAAATTTACATTGAATTACTTTTATTGAAACAATTTTATACAGACAGCTCCAAACTTAAAAATCAGCATCAGGGACACTAGACGGTATAGGAGTTTTCCTGGTATTTGGACCCCCCAACATCGTCCAAAACTTATTTATCTTGTTAACATTGTTATGCAATCATGCAATAGGATGTTCCCTAGTATATGAAATACAAAAAAAACAAGAATATGTACTAAAATAAAAATTATTATTCAGGGACTTAAAAGTCAAAAGATTGTGAGAATGCCCCATACATTATGTGTAAATCAAAATTTTAATGAAGCTTCTGATTGTAAGCAGTGTGTTACATTGTTCCTAAATTTACGAGTAAATACCACAGAATCTAAGTAAAATGTAAATTCTAGAAATGAAATTAGGCAAATTATTGCTTTATGATTTATAAAAATATATTTAATTTTGCTACTTTTTTTTCCATTTAAAATTGTAATTATTTTATGATTATATAAATATACTAATATAGATGTCTTAAAAAAAAAAAAAAATTAAGTTGTATAAATTCATTATTAATATTAAATTATCTTATCTTAATCATCTTATCATTTTTTTAAGTCACAACAGATGGCACCAAAACCGTGCAAAATCAGATTTTGTTTTTTTCAATTTATGTCGAAGTAAATATTTCAAAGTATTTATTTGATTTTTTATAACAACAGCCTTGTTAAAATAGCCTACTACTGTTAACATAATAAAAATTATACGCTAATCTTTGATTCAATAATACATTTCAATTTTCTAGTTTTAAAATTAAGTGTATAATAATTTTGTTTTATATACAATTTATATTTTTCTCATAATACTATTAGCCAAGCATTAAATATATTAAAGTAATAGTAATAATAAAAATTCACATTTACAAAAAAGATATAATTTCAGAATTAATATTCAGAATAATTATTTTGATATTTATCTTTCTCGAAAGTTAAGAAAACAAGAACTCAAATTTATTATTTTAATTGAAATTGTGACTGAATTTCACATTTTTAAGTCTAATATACTTTTTTTTCATAACATTAGCCTTATGTATCACTATTTTATATATATCAGTGTAATAATAAAGTTCTTTTTAATGATTTGTAAATATTATTTAAACTTTTTATTATAAAATTTTGCTTCTTTTTTAAAAAATTAGTTTATTTGCAATAGTTTTCACGTTATATTTTTCATTTTTGTGATAAGTATTATTTATTTAGTATTTATAAATCAGAAATCGCGATTAAAAAAAAAAGTATGGTTATAGTTTTCATTAATTTACAACAAATGCAGCACAATTTTTATTCCATGATATTTTCATTAAGACATTTTGAATTGAAATTTCTCAGTGTTTAATTATTTTAAATTATCAAGTAGCTAGCATTTTTGTAATGCCATATTAATGACTGATATTAGTATTATTATTTATCTAAATGCCTTCTACAGGGTTCATACTCTATTTGAATAACAAAATTCCTCAGATTTTCCAGGCCATATTTCCTATAATTCCCTGACCAAAATTCACGACATTTTAAGAAATAAGAATTACAATTCAAGATCTTAATGATTAAACTTACATTTAAAAATTAAAATACTGTATAATATTGAAACTAAAAATCTGTATCATTTAACATGTACAATTATATATATATATATATAATTAAAAAAAAAAAAAAAAAAAAAAAAAAACAAGCAAAACTAAAATACAGCTCAGATGGATTCAAAGAAACTTTTTATTTTCATCAGTTTGTTGTGTAAAAGTTTCAATTTTTTGTCTTTTAACATTGTAACTTCAGCTACAGCTTTCTTTTATCTGTTTGTTTTTTTTTTTTTATCTTGTTTCATAATTTTTATTCTTTTTCTTATATAATTATTCATGATATCTCATCCCAGCCACCTTAACATGGCTCAACATTTCTTTCGCTTAAGTACCGACTATTTGGCGACAAATTTGTATAGCTAAATCTTTATGTTAAAAATGTGAATATAGCAAAAATTCTCCTTTTAAGGAAAAAATATGAATTTTTATGTGGACGCACCATGAACTCAGGAAAATGTTGACACATGATAGTGCATTAAAAAAAATATCCCTGACTTTTCCAGGTTTTAGAAAAAAATTTTAATTTTCCGACTTTTTGAGCACTTGTCATTTTCCCTGTTTTCCAGTCGCGTAGGAACCCTGTTCTAATTTCAAAACATCTGTAATCTATAATTTTTTATAATCCGGAATCGCCGTGATCACAAGGATTCCAGATTAAAGAAGTTATACTGCATATACTTGATATTTTCTGCTTTATTTTTTCTTTTTGAAAATGAGTCACACCATGTTAATTTTGCCAAATTCTGGTGATGATGATCCACAGAGATGGTCATGTAGTCATTTTATGCCTAATGGTCACAGTTGTATATAGTTTTAAAAGTTTTTTTTTTTTTTTTTTAATTAACATGTTGCTTTTAAGACTGTCTTATACATAAGTTGAATAGTGAATTCATGCAAAAATCTTTAATGTGAAGAAAGTATGAAGAAACAAATTTGACAATTTTTTTCCTTTTAGTTTATCACAATAAATGCTTTAGTATTTTTTAAAAATTGCAAATATGCATAATTTTGGTCAATGAAATTTCTAGCAAGAAAAGGGTAAAAGTAAAGTCATAAAAGTTCGTTTGAAATATTGTAAAAGTTTACTTTTACAATAGGAACAGTTAACTAAAATTTCCCAATTTATATTCTTTAAAAACAATTGAAACTTCACCCACACATTTACAAATATTGATGAGTAAAATGCCTGTAACTAAAGAAAAGTTATCAATTGGCTTAGACAACACACCCCTACCATCTAAACATGGCATTTTTTCAGATATCTCCTAACAAACAAAATAGTTTTATTAAATTCAATCTTTTAAAAATTTAGTAAACATTTTGGAAAAACAGGGAATGTATACATAAGCAAGTGGTGGTCAAAATAATTCCAAAAGATATTATCATTAGAGACATTAATGAAAAATTTTTATTGATGAAAATAAATCTGATTACATGTTTTTTTTTTTTTTACTGTAAATGAGATATATTATACATTATGATGGCACATTTTGTAGAAGGGACAGTATGAAAGATTATCTTAAAAACACTATAAAAGTACCAAAAGCCTAAGCTCTTTGAAAAAGACTGTCAGGTGTTGAAACAGATTCTGGGCACAGAAAAAAAAAAAAAAAACTGTCAAATTTTTAGCCCGCCATGTTTATACAATGGCCCAAATGATTAATGTTTCCTCAAGGGAATTGGTCTTTCAGGATAATGTGACAGACAAAAAAACTAGATCTGTTGAGTCTTGGATTGATAAGTATGACAAAGTCAGACACTGTAAATGAGAAGGCCCTCATAGTTCACTACCATTTATATCACTTTTATATCACTGACTATTGTTTTGGAAATTGGAGTCTAAAGCCAATATCCTCTACTAATATCGGTATGGAAATTTTCAAAATATCTTCACTAATAATGGTATAATATACCATTAGCCATCATCCAATATTTGTATAATGCAATTCCTAGAGAAATTCAGGCTGTACTACATATGAAAGTTGGCCCTACATCATATTAATTCTGATGTTTATTTCAAGATGTTTTTATTATTTTGATCACCAAATGCACATATATTTATGAAGTACACTATTTAATAATGTGTTAATGTATATGTATAAGAACAAGAAATGAAATATATTACCTATCTTTAAAATCTTCTTTAGCATCTTCTAAAGATCTGGATAATCTTCCTCCTGAGTAATCCATGTTTCCGTTATAGCCTACTCTACCAGATCTAGTGTATACTAGATATTTGTTTTGATTCTTGAATTTTAGTAATTGCAATACATAATATTTGTTTATGTTTCTTTCAATGTTGGTAAGTACTAAAGAAGCTGAGAAAAAACAACCATTTTCAGAAAAAACACTCCATTCATCAGATTGGTTTTTATCACATAAAGGATCAACCATAATCAAATTACTATCTTCAGAGGTAACATCTTCATTTAAATTTGAAATCCAATTACAGCTTGACAAAGAAAGGATGGATGAGCTGGAAATTTCATTTGCAGTTATAGGAATATTGAACAGCAAATTTTTTATCCTACAATATTAAATGGAAAAAGTAAATATTTGTACTCGGATTAGACATTATTAGAACATTAGACAATTATTTCAAAAATTTACAAAAATTTTAATTAAAATAATTTCCAAAATGAGCAATAAAAATTCTAAAATAATTATATTTTTAAACACAATATTTATATAATTTGTTCTAGGCATACAGTAGTGATGGGCGATTCTGGAAAATTCGAGAATTGATTAAAATCAACATTGTACAGAAACAACATTGATCATAATAAGAATCGATATTTTGATATTCACACAGATAAGCTCAAAATTAGTAATTCCGAAGCTTAGAAAATCAGAGGGTTGTAGCGATCGCCTCCCATACCTCCCATTTACGGGGGCCTAGACAAAGTCAGGGCCCAGTAGTAAATATTACAGACCTTTGTGTCGAATAATAAAGTTTTTTTAACTTTTAAAATTATTATTTTTAAGATTATTATTTTTAATAATATTTTAATTCATATTTTATTTAGATTTATTTTTTTAAGAAAGATCTTGGTCAGATTAGAGAAAAAGGAAGAAATGATTTTTTTTTTCATCCGGAACAGCGCTACTTTCTATTCTTACTTCCTTAAAACAAACAGATGGGGACTTACATCATATAAATGTCATTCTTTATAAAAATGCCAGGATGGATGAAATTTTGAAAGCACTAAATTTTATTTAAAAAGTTAAATGGTTTTTCAGTCTTTTTAAGGGCCGCTATAAGTATGGGGGAAAGGTAGGGCCCAAGGTTAAAAATGTTAGGCCCAATTTATTTTAATTTAAAAGTATATATATATTTAATGCCGTTGGAGGCTACTAGAAAAGGAGGCCCATGTATATTGCCATTTGCCGCATATCCGCTTATGTTCAGCCTTTTTTTAATCAGTTTCTATCATCTCCATAAATTACTTATGCGAATCACATAACTTATGTTTTGTATTACTTATTTTTTCTTATGTACTTTTCCCAATCAAACTTCAAAATTAAACGAACCTGTAGTTGAGGGTCCTACTGCCTTCGGCAGTGTAACCCATGATGGTTATATTCACTCCGGTTTCTAACCAAACAAACTTTGAATTGTTGTGATTTTTTTTTCGACTCAACTTAAAATTTTCAGGAACATCATTCACCTTGCCATATGAACCGATTTAGTATTCTTACAATTTTACAATTTAGTATTCTTATAATTTGACAATTTAGTATTCTTACAAGTTTAATCATGTAAACAGCTAGATTTACTGGAGTTCTTTCATTTGAAACATATATATATTCAAAATATCGCTGCGAGAAATGAAAATTTAATTTTCTCAGAAGAAAAAAAATCAAATAATTTTACTGTCTTAAAAGAATAGTAGTCGTTCCTTTATTAACATGAAGTTATTGATAAAAATATGTATAATATAACTATGCAACTATTCTGATAACTTTTTGTGCAAAGTGCGCACACTGGAATAATAAAAAGTGCCAAGTGCATGTAACTGGGGAGAGAGAGAGGGACAGAAAATAAAAGATGACATTAAAAGCTTTCCAACGATATGTTACATGAGAAGGTTTGGACGAAACAAAAAATGTGACATCCGGGGCAGCTAAGCCACAAACAGTCGGAGGGGCCACGTCAAATGTACCTTTGGTCAAGGTTTTAAAATGTGGCATTATAATAAGATAGGACAAGAATTAGACATTTTAAAAATTGCATGTGTTTTGAATGGCCCTGTAATAAAGATTGGTGGGGAAGCCCAAAGAGATGAGAGGGGACAAACTTGAAAAATACTTAATAAACTAGTAACCTGAATAACTAGGCTTCTAAACTAAAAGTATAACAATTTAACCTAAAAAAGAAAAAAAGCTTTTATACGAAATTTTACAGCAACTCTCCACAAAAACAGTAAATTAATTGGAAGAATAAATATATAATTTCGTGAAATTAGAACAGAAATATCAATCTATTCCCATAAGAACCCAAATCGAAAAATATGCGTATCCAAGAATCGAGCACAGTGACAATTTAAAGGAAAATAAAAATGAATGATTCAACCCAAATCAAAGGATCAGCCGCAAAGAGATTTAAATTGAAGTAAATTAAAGGTGAATGATTTTACCTGCATCTAAAGATCTACATCAACCTGTATTGAATCGAATCACCATTGCTGTCGATCCTGCATTACGGGTAGAATCAAATCATTCATTTTTTATTACTTTCTACTGTCTTTACAAAAAGAAAGTATTGGATTCATGAAAAATTTTGACTTCCAATTTTCAGCAGATTTATGCATTTTAGAAGGTCCTGTCCAGTATACAATTTGACTATTTTTATAAACTGTCTGTATGTCAATCTGTGACAAAAATTTTGTGGGCACTCTATCTCAAGGAATAAAGCATGGAATCTATTGAAACTTTAAATTCAGTTAGGCCTTGATATAAATTAGTGCTGATTAGTTTTTGGTGAAAATCACCTGACAGGTAGCACTGCTATCCTGCATTTTTCACAATTTCCACAAGATCTCTATCTCAAGAACTAATGCAAGAATTTTCACCAAACTTCAGATTCAGTTAAACGTTGACATAAGTTGCTGGTGATTACATTTTGATGTAAATCTACTAGCAGGTGGTGCTGCAATGCTGCATTTTTCACGATTTTCTCAATAGCTCTATCTCAAGAACTAATGCAAGGATTTTCATCAAACTGCACATTCAGTTAGACACTGGCATAAGTTGTTGCTTATTAGGTTTCGGTGCAAGTCACCCAACAGGTGGCGTTGCTATGCTGCTTTTTTCAGCAGTGAATTCAGACAGTTTTTTCCGGGAGGGATTTCTGCAGCTCTGGGTAGGGACATTCAAGAATTCTGGGGAAGGGCGGGGGTGTTGAACTTTCGTCCATTAAAAAGCATAAAATCTCAAACCTTCCAGGGAGAATTTTTATGTTCTGAGGAGAATTCCCCCTCCCCCCCTAATTCAACACTGTTTTTCAGAATTTACAAGATTTTAGCGATCATATCTCAAGAACTAATGCGCGGATTTTCATCAAGCTTAATACGCTGTTAGACATTGACATAAATTGTTCCTGATTAGTTTTTCTTGTAAATCATACATCAGGTTGTGCTGCTATGTTGCATTTTTCAAGATATTAGCGATAGCTATACCTCAAAAACTAATGACAAGAAATTAATCAAACTTCAAATTCTGTTACACTTTCACATACATAGATCCTTATAAGACTTGGGTGTATACTGCCCAACAGGTGTCACTTTTATGCTCTTTGAATTGGAAACTTTGGTTACAGATATCAAATAGGGTGGGTGCCGAAATTCAATGATTTGCTTAGAAAATGCAATGATTACATCTTCTTTTAACATGCACATAATTCAACGAACCTATAATTTTTGTATCATCAAGATGGGCATAGATTATCATTTAAATTTGACACTGTGATTGCGAATTTTGAAGTATTAACATGTATGAGATAGAAAAAAAGTTTTGTGATTGGCACATCTGACTACTTTTCCATCAAATTTTGAAGAAAAATAATAATATGAATGATATTACCTGTAGAGACATGGATAAAAAAATTTATTGTATAGATTAAATCGAGTTGGTCATAGTACTGATTAAAAAAATCGACATCGCCCATTGTAGTAAACAGCTACTCTTTCATTTGGGTACACAATTTTGACAGAAAGAGTGCAAAAGAAAAAAAAAAAGTCGTTTCATATATAAAAGACATAAAAAAATAATCATGATATTCATGTGAATTTTAAGCATTGATAATGACATATTAAAAGGAACACATTTCATTTATACTTTGTTCTGCTCTTTAGGGAACCCTTCCAATGAGTATGCATTTTGTTGCCTCAGGGCAACAGTAAGACATCTATTAATAATAAAAAATGAGATGTCTGACTTACTGCTATGAATAACTGTGTTTGCATCTAGTGGAACAACTTCTGAAACACATAGTTATGTTTAATACTATATCTCAGATGTGTTTTATAAAAATTCCCTACTGTTCCACTACATACAGACACAGTTTTTCATAGCAGTAAGTCAGACATATCACTTTTGATTATTACTAGACATCCTACTGTTGCTCTGAGTGACGATTTACTCTATCAAAGGCCCATACAGATTGTTTTCATTATATTCAAATATTGATTTTATTCAATACAGAAATAGTAAGATTAGACATTCATTCACAATTTTTCCTTCTAAAATACATAAAAAATTGTTCTAGAAAGGTCATAGGTTAGGAGAATTTATTACTACATATTAAACCAGTACAATCAGCTTTTTATACTTATAAAACCTAGTTTCTTTTTTTGTTTTTTTTTTAGTGGCAAAGTTTTCTTTTTCTCTTTTAAAAGACAGGAGAGGAAGTGGTAGTGTAAAACTTGTGTTTCAGAGGAAGAAATAGGAATATTTGAATTCTTTACAAGAAACTTTTAAAATAACACCCCATGATGCGTACTTTTATTATTAACTATTGTCAGTCCAGGCAGCAAATAGGTAATGAAATTTATTTTTAACTAGCTGACTAGCCCACATTGCCTGGGCCTACTATAATAACCTTAAATATACCTGAAATCAATGTTGAATGAATTTATACGTTTAAATGAAAATCTTTCTAAACGATCCTAATGCTTGAGGCTGCACTGCCTTCGGTAGTGCAGTAGATCCTTGATTTTGCAGAATTTTTTATTGTTAAATGAAAATTTATCCAAACAAACTTGTTATTAGGTATTTTCTTTTTGGAGGTGATGCATAATTTTGAAGTATGCCCCAAAAGAGAGAGAGAGGGGGTGGGGTCGAGGGGTACTTTAAATGTTAGAAAGAAAACAGTCTATAATCCAAACTCATTGAAATTTTTATGAGTTAAAAATATAATTATTTTGTAATATTAGTAAAAAATGTGTAAAAAATATTGATATTTAGTGGTAAATGTACTCATAAGAAGACATTTTCTTGTTTTTTTTACATAGGGATTTGAAAATACTTTGAAATTTTTATTGGTTAAAACTATAACTGTTTTGCATACCCATGTAAAATGTTGTAAAAAAAATATTAATATCTAGTCGTAAAAGAAATATGTCTTCTTAGTGCTTTTCTTTTCTTTTGTTTTTGTGTCGGCACTTTAACATAAAGAAAGTAGTTCTTCTCAATTCTCTGAAAATTTTATTAGTTATAAATATAACTGTTTCAAAGCCATGGTAAAAATTTTGTAAAATATGCGTATTTAGTTGTAAAAACATTAGCCAAAGCCGAGTGAAACCATGATGAAATAGTCCACGTTTTAGTATTTTCATAGAATATTTCATAGAATTAATTATTTTTTTAAAATACTTCTACTTGTCTGAACATTTAGGAATTTTTATAGTTAGGAATTTTTATAGTTAATGTAAAATCTGATCTGCCGAGATGGTGCAGAAATACTGATGTTAAGTTAATTTTAGCACAGAAAAAAAAGAGCATTTGTAGGAGGTGCAAAGTGACCTGCAGTTTCAATTTTTTTTAGAATGGGATAGTATTTGTATATTAGAAAACCATTTGCACTGTCATAAAGAAGAAGTCTCAGCTTTAGAAAAGTATTTTTTGTTTATCATTACATCTGAAACTTAGGCAGAGGGGAGTGCCGACAAAGGGAGAAAAAGTCTACCTCAAAAATGACAATTTAAAAAATTTTTCAAAGGCTTAAAACCAATATTTTTTCAAACAGATTGCAGCATGTAAGACTAAGATGTAAAACTATGAAATTTTGGAATGTGTAATTGTTTTCTCCATATCCCAAATGGATAACAAAACCACCGTTCTTTATCTGAAATGCCACTCTGGAAGTGCTATCCACTCTATCCTGCAATGCCAGAGCCTTTCATAAGTTTTTAATTAATATCACAGATAACTATCAAAAAATGAAAAATCTGAGCCTCAAGTTCATCAGGACCTGTTTGGACTATCCTCACCCAAATTTTTAGTCTGTAGGTGCCGTGGATTTTCCTAGCCATTGCCAAAAGACAAAACTCTTCTTTTATTAGCATAAATTTTAATTTAAAATAAAGAAGACTTTCGATTGTGCAATAAGCAAAAGAGATATTGCAGTATGGAATTATTTATACAAAAACCAGTTAAGCAAAATCATATTTTTTATCAACCAACAAATGAATCTTTTCAGACAAAAATGCCATTTATCGTAGTAATTTCAATCTTGTGGTAGTTATTTTTCCTTGTTTTAAATTAATGAAATATTTTTTGTTTAGGATTTCATTGAAAAACTTCCTAGCACTAATTCTGCAATGTAGACAAATAAACAAAGTGGAGCTGTTGCCAATCTGGGGAAGCAACAAATGCCATTGGGAATGAAGTTCTTACAAGTAAATGCAAAGTAACTGTTAAATGTTTCTTGTAGTTATATAACTATTTTATGTTTAATTTTAGTAGATTAAATAAGATAATATGAGACACATTAGCTTCATGTTACCAGAATGGTTTTCAGCATCAGTCTGTCTGATCCCAAGTGAAAGATCACAAGCTCACTATTTACATAATTTTAACTAGCATGTGCAGCCCTCTAGTGGCAAGATAAGTACTAAATACATTACATACTCTTTTTTATAAAAACTGTGCAAGACAATTATTAGGGCAATAAATATTAAACAGCATTAAAATTTATTTAAAGTTCTAAATTTAAATTAGTTTAACTTACTTCAAATATCTCCCTAGCATTGGGGATTCACAAAGAAATATTTCATTAATAAAATTTATGAGTCTAAATATGTTTGCTTGGCCCATTAGTAATAATATGCAAGAAATTAGAGTACTTGTTCAGATTTATGAGCTATTTTATTAAATTATAAATTTTATAATGCATTTTTGGAAGAAGGGAGGGGGGGGGGGGTATGTGTTGTATCTTTGTGTAACAAGTGCATCGTTACATTTAACATTTGATTTGAGAGAAAAATTTTGGTAAAACATAGAAGAAAACATTCTACTAACTCTATTAACATCTAAAAGTTAATACTAAAATTGGACAAAATATATTGTTTCATGGTTTCATAAATTTAAATTTAAACAGAAAATTCACACCCAATGATTTTATGAGGTGACCAAAAGTCATATACCTGTATACAAAGGCCATTCAAACCCCAAATATAAGAAACTTATGAGCATTAGGAATAATCATTAGAGCGTGTGTATATGACACACACTCCACTTTTGTAATAAATTTTGTGGGAAATAAACTGTGTGGTACATACAAAAAAATACAATAAATTTATTTTAAACATAATCACAATACAGTTTAACCACGCAGAATCTGAAAGTTTCACTTAAATGAACGTCTGAGTCACAGCTGCTATTATTTACTTTAAATAGCACCATAGAATTCTATATATATTTTAATGTTTTAGGATGCAATTTTTTTAACTGAATTTTGAAATAATTTTCACTGCAATCTGTGCATGTCAGAAAACGTATGAAGTACAAAAATAAGCTTTGAAATCCCTAATTCCCATCACAAAATCTCTTGCAAAATCCATTCCTAGTATAGTGCATTATATGGAACAAACTCAGCAGGGAGCAATTTACAAATTTGGGACCCCCAGGCACAGATGCCTACAGGGGTGGGGGAGCTTGCACCAATGCTTACAGGGGGATTCAGTTAAAAAAATATTGAAAAAGGTACTAACTAAGATAACCACAACTGACTTTAATAATTACTTTAAAATATCCATTAAAAACTTAAATTTGATAATCACTAATTTACTTTTAAATAACTATTTCACAATTATGAAATTTGAATGAGTAAACATTTTGTAATAAATTATGTGATCTTAATTATCTTTGATTTGGAATGATAAAGTATGCAACAACTAATAATAAATTTTCTGCAATACCAAGCTACAATTTAAAATATTATGAGACTCTGCCGCCAACAAGCTACATTCCCTACATAATCTGATGAGAACAAGAACAGGATTAAATAAGAACTAAAAATACAATATATTTTAAAAGTTATAAAGATAAAAGAAAATATTCACTATAATAAAGTAACTAAATATGGATGTTTCAGACAAAATATAAGATGTTATAAAAATACAATACAAACACAATAGGATGTAGAATGAAATGTAAATTTCCATTTGACGTTAAAACAATTAAATATACTTAAAAAGACCAGGTGTCTTGGTTTTAGACAATAACCACACATTTCTTAAATTTCTCTGTTTTAATAAAACCTATAATATCTAGTTTCCACAAATTTAGCTTTTAAAAATATTAAATAAGCTAAATATTTTGAAAGAAATCCTAGGAAGAAAACTAATTTATTTCCAATTCTTTGATAAAGCATTCAGTTAGTTCAGCCACTTGTTTTTAATTATTTTACAGCTTAATTTTTGACTGCAGTTAGCCATAATAGAATTCAGAAGCTCCATCCCATTTGGTGGAAACCCTGATTATGAATTTACGCTAGAAATTTTTTGAAGAAGTATTCTTTAAATAAAAGACATGAAAATGGGAAGGCAAGAGAGTGGGAAGGATATATTAGTTCCTCTGAAAACACTTGGCTCCATACAGTCACTACTTGCTCTATATAAAATATTATACAGTAGACTCCGTCAAATCCACACAGCTTGGGAGCAGAGGTTGTGCAGATCTTAGAGTTTTGCTGATTTCTGGTCATTACTTTGTTTACATTTTTAAGACAGATATTTGAATATAATAATGCAATCAAAATTATAAAGAATGCTTGCAATGTAGTGAAATATTAAAATAATTAAGTAATGAACTAAAATGATAAAAAGTAAGATAATTTAAAAAAATGATTAAATTATTAAAAGTAAAGGTCAAGTAAATAATTAATAATGTATAATTAAATATGCATAATAAAAATGAGATACATTTATCCTGAATTATTCAGTGAAACTTTCCTCATAAAGCTACTCTATTCAGAGCAAAATAATAAAGTAAGGAAGTTTTATTTCAGGTTTAGCCAGTCTTAATAACCAAAAAAGCTTGATTAACACATAAATATATTTGGTAAAAAGATTGTGATTACCAGTGATATCAGCAATATCTTGATTTTTTTTTTATATAAATAAATTTATACTTCTTTCATGAAAAACCACAAGTTCAGTCATATTATCAAGAATTACATATTAAAATACATATGGAATGATATAAAACTAAAAAATACTGTAATTTTGCCCCTACATCTGAACTGAAAGTTTCAATGATTACATCTGCAATGATATGTGGATTTTAAGGAGTTTACTGTATTATATATACAGTCAGTAGAAAACTATGAATAAAGAAAAGTGCAAGATCAAAACAATTCTACAATCCATAGTACCTCTGGTTTCAAGTTGTATGGATTTGAGAGAGCCTACTGTTAATGTTTTAAAAAATGAGCAGCAAATATACAGATGATTCAGGAAATAATTAATGTAAATTTAAAATTTAGGTTAGCATTCAAATACTGTAAAAGAATATTTTTTACAAGGGAGAGGGAGAACACAAGTACAGTGCAATTTAAGTGCAAATTCATTTAATTGTAAAATGGATTCCACTATTTGTCAAATTAAATTTGTTTCTTTCCTTACTCCACTGTATACTAATCGAACGTAAATTGATGTAAAGCCAGAGTTCAAAGATGTTTGGATTAAATTTCTGATGAACTGACCATCTTTAATTGCACAGTTTGTTACGCAAACCATCCAACTAATTTTTAAGTTCAGCCCCATAGCAGAAACTGTGCAGCACAGCAACAGTACAGCACAGCAACAGTACAGCATTTTATTTTAGACCTTGCAGATTAATCTACAAGCTTAAAAGTAAATACTGCGCTTAAAAAATTCACTAAAAATTTACTTTAAAAAAAAAAGATGTGTCTCTTATTACATTTTCTTTGTAAAATGCAGTTTTTGCTTATTTTATGATGTCAGAGGTTGCGTGTTATTAATCTAAAATTTTAAAGGATTATTCTTTTATATAAAAACATTATTTCATAAACACAAAATAGCCACCCCTCTTCATGAATGACTCTATTCGAACAACAACAAAATAAAAGTCGGTTGCCATGCAACGAAAACAACTTATAAATTAAAGAAAAAGAAGTGCGTGCCGATAAACCATGGATGCAACACACTCCCACCTTTTGATTGTAGGGCATTACAATCAAAATTCACATTAGTCAACAATATCATAAAATTCAAAATACATATACTTACATATCAAAGATAAATATACTAAGTTGAAAAATATAACGCTAAAAATTAAAGTTCAAATAAATAGAGTTCACATACAGTCCTGTCGAAATTTTGCAGGTAATTTGACAGTTCTACCACTTCTAGTAGTAACATTTTTGTTTTCTTTTAGGAAATCTGGAGTTAGGAATGTTCTGGTTTTGGTGCACGATCAGTGATCAAATCTCGATCAGAAATAGGAGCATTCAGAACAGTCGCACAATCGGCAAATCTGGAGCTGAGGTAAAGGTATCGCTAGATTGTTCATCTGAAGCTTGTGAGCCACATTCAATCTCTAATGGATATAGTTTACGAATAGGTCGAATTATCTCTCCCGATGAAATTTTCAATCTTGCAACACGTATGTTGTCATCTTTGCCGGTATAAAGTTCAAGAACTTTTGAAAATGGCCAGAAAGTTCGTTTTCTTGAATCACTCTCAACAAGTACTATATCATCAATGTGAATTTGCAAGTGTTGTCTACCACGTTTGTGCTGAAGCAGTTGCCCAAGATATTCCAAGCGAGAAAGCTTTCTCAGATTCTCTCTCAGTGTTTGAAGGTTTGTTTCTCATCTTTTCTTTAAATCGTGCTTATCAATTAGGTTTATATCTGCGACATCAATTGTCTGAATATTTTGTAAAAACATAGATGGCATTAGAGGAATTAATGTATCAGGATCTTCGGAAATGTAAGTCAGAGGTCTTGAATTAACAACAGCTTCACATTCGCAAAGAACACTCATTAATTTTTCATAATTCAATGGAGCTCTTCCTAAAACACGTCTTAAGAGATTCTTCATTATTCCAATAAGACATTCCCAAAATCCCCCCCCCCCCCCCACCACCAAGTGGCAGAAGGAGAACTGAACTTCCACTGTCGTTGCTTCTTGTTCTACAGCAGACCAATCAATAGATTGAAACAAATTTGCAGTTCCAACGAAATTTAAGCCATTATCACTATAGACGATATTTGAACAACCACGTCGAGCGATAAATCTTCTAAAACTCAGAAGGAAAGCTTTCGTTGACAAACATGTTATTAACTCTAGATGGATAGCACAATATACAGCAAAAGTGTATAACACAATCCATGCTTTTCCTTCTCCTTTCAGCATCAAGGGGCCAGCTAGATCAACTCCCGCTACTTCAAACGTCGAAGCATCCTTTATTCAATCTTCTGGTAAAGGAGCTGGTGGAGTTTCTAGAGGTTTTGAATTATGTCTTTCACATCTCACACATCTATTGATTACTTGATGAACAGATCTTCTATCATTTATGATCCAAAATTTCTCTCTCAAGCAAGATAACAAAATTTGTATTCCGGCATTCAAATGTGTCTCTCTGATGAGAAGCTCTGTTATTCGATGCTTTCCAGGAAGAATAATAGGAAACCTGAAATCATGTGTATCATTCCGTTCAGTTAGTTTGGTCTTGATTCTAAAAATACCTTTTTCATCTTAAAAAATATTCAGTGACTTTAAACTTTTAATATATTCTTCTGTTAGGGTTTCATTTTGAATAATTTTGATAATTCTCTTCTCTGCTTCATTTATTTCCTTTACTATTAGATTACCCGTTCTCTGATTCTTTGAGTTGAACAGAAATCTTAGTATCCAGCTTATCATTCTAACGATTTTTGTATAACTTGAAAAATAAGATAAAATGTTATCACTTGCCAGTGTTTCATTTACAACCAAGGTAGTGCATTTCTTCTTTTCCTTTAAAAGGTCATCTTCATTAAAGGTTGTTTCAGATTTGGACCAATCCTTTTCAGGAAGTCGCAGCCAAGTGGGTCCCTCCCACCATCTCAAAGAAAGAAGTTTTGAAGCTGAGCATCCTCTTGAAGGTAAATCAGCCGGATTGTATTGGCCAGGGATATGCCTCCAGTCTTTTTCCTGAGTTAACTTACGAATTTCATTTACTCTATTGCGTACAAATACTTCCCAGGAATCATCATTCTTTATCCACTGCAACGCTGTTGTAGAGTATCTGTCCAGAAATATTCTTTAATATTCTGAAGTTTAAGGCTTCTTTTTACAAATTCAGCTAAACGTGAACTTAGACAGCAGGCTAAAAGTTCTAATCATGGTATAGATATTTCTTTCAAAGGTGCTACTCGAGATTTAGACATCAGTAACTGTACAAAAACATCTTGGTTGGAACGATATCTTAAGGGAACAACAGCAGCATACAAAGTTCCACAGATATCTGAAAAGGTGTGTAGACTCATTTCAGAGCTATCAGTAAGAAAGGCATGTCTAGGAATTTCTACAAGTCGCAGCAGAGGTAAATCTTCCAACCATTTCAGGAATTTCCTTCTAATATCATCAGGTACTTCTGAATCCCAGCTCAATTTAGATTTCCAACTTGCCTGAAGTATAAATTTAGGTAATAGGGTAACTGGGCAGGAAAATCCAATCGGATCGAAGATTTTTTGAACAAGTGATAATATGCTTCGTCTGGTAACAGTGTTTAGGTTGATATCGGCTGTGGGTATGTAACAGCTAAGAGTATCAATTGATTTATTCCACACCAAACCTAATACAGAAGATATATTTGATTCAGTACATGAATCATCAGTGAAACTTTTGGATTCTTGCAAATCGGTATGCTCCCACCCCTCGTAAGTCAAATTTGGCTTCTGACATAACTTCTGTCGAAATATCTATAAACTGTTTCAATTCTTCTTTAGTTTTGACTGAAGTGACACAATTATTGACATAACAGGACGTACTGAGCTTTTCAACATTTTTTCCAATGTACAATACAGAGCTGAAAGAGGAACATACCTTTTCTAAATGAAAACGCAAAACTGCATTTAACAGAAATGGACAGCAATTCAAGCTGAAAACGACTCTACAATGTTGACACACTTTTCTCTTCCCTCCTTTACCATACCATATGAACTTCAAATATTCGCGATCTAGTTTCGCTACTGAAATTTGAAAGAAGGCCTTCTTTATATCAGATGTTACCCCAATTTCTTCTTGGTGAAATTTCATAAGCACTGAAGGAATTTCTTCCAAAAAATTACGCCCTTTCAACAAGCAGTCGTTTAAAGACAGATTCTTTTTGGTTTGCTTGAAGGATGCATCAAATACAGGATGAGTTTTTGTGGTAGAATTTTCTTTAAATATTCTACGATGAAGTAAATAGTGGCCTGAACCTTCTCTACTTTCTTTTATAATACCATTCGCCAACCATTCTTTGAATACTTCATCATAGGCATTTAATTTATCATCTCTTCTTAGCTTGGAAGTGGTGGATCTCAACCGTCTTTCAGACCTTCTCTATTACTTGGAAGGTCAACTTTATTTTCTACCCAAGGAAGACAAACTTCATATCTTCCATCATCATTAATATGGACTGCCTTCCTGAAATGACACAATGCAGCTTCTTCTAACTCTTTCCGATTTTTACGTTCACAAGGATCAGTAATGCCTATAGCTTCTATATCCCATAAATTAGTGATATCATCACTTTGAGCTAACAGAAATGCGACACAGTTATTGACGTACTTTACATTTGGTTTTCCCATTACCAACCAACCTAAATGTGTCTTCATAGCGACGAGACCACATTTCAACTGAAACGTCAATCCAGAAAATAATTTTCCAGCGTAATCAGCCACTATTAAGATCTCTATTTGAGAAGTCGCTCCCACATCATATAGCTGAATACCCCTTTCTTGAAGTTCTTTGAAGCAAACACCCTTTTTCATTCTAGGAACACTACCATAAATTACCGGCTGATCTAATACTTGTATATTTTAAGAATAATTACCTCTGAATTCATTAATTTTCAATGTATAATATTTATGTTTTCTTCTATTAGTGCTTCCTCCAAACATAGTATGGAGCAAAACTTCAGATGGCACTGGTTTTAAGGCAAGCCTTTCCACTGTTCAGGGGCGCGCCGACCCAGTGTGCAAAGTGTGTGGCGCACACAGGCGCCTAAGTAATAAAGGCGCCAAAGGTTTCAGTTGAGGAGCAAATACTTTAAAAAAATCCCTAGTTTAATTAAGCTAAAATGTGTTACATTTTCTCGACATCTTAATTATGTTTTGTAGATTTACCAGAGACAAACTTTTTATAGATGTTTAATTCTTTTTTTATTATTATTTATTTATTTCATTTTATTCTACTTCTGAGTCTCCTGTGATTTAGACGTAAACCTGTCCAACCTTTCAATGAAAAAAGGCACACCTCATGTAGTTTCAAACAGGGATGGCAAGTTTTTGCCATAGGTGGAAAAAACCGCGGAAAAAACCTGGAAAAAAACGTCCTGGCAAAAATAGGTTTTTGCCAAAGTGGTGGCAAAAATAGGCTGTCCATTTAATTTTTTTCGCAGAAAAAGAGAAAAAAATATTTCATGAAAGAAAAAGAAACTTAATACTTAGTTAAAAAATCAATACTCTAAATTTATTTTTGAACTCCTTAATTTAAATAAGTATAATTATGCATTTTATGAACAAATACCAACTTTTATAATTTATAAATGAAAAGAAATATTAATTTTATATAAATGAATAAAAAAACTTGATTGTTCATACAATTATTAATGATTATTCACATAATAGAACCGTGGAGGCTCTAAATGAGTAAAGCATTTATGTTTATATGTGTTAGAAATTCAAATAAACAAATTTACTAAATTCAATTTTTTTAATATAAAATTATATTTAAAGCAGAAAACTATTCAATTTCAAATAATTCAGTGATATCTCCATCACAACCTAATTTTTGCTGTTTTAGCGTAGCATAACAATAAACTAGTTTAGATAGAGTATTTGTTGACAGTTTATTTAGAATTTTAGTTTGCACAAATGAAAAATTTGAAAAAAATCTTTCAATAGCAGCACTACTTGCTAGACATATTTGAAGGTCGGCGACTAATGAACAGAAGTCTTTTGAAATCTCACAAGCTTTTTCAATACTTCTCCACCAATTATGAGCACTGACACTACTAATCACTTCTTCTGAGAAATATGAATTACGGAAGGGTTTTTCTTTTAGCTCGAAATTAATAATATAAGATATAAAGTCGGGATTAATTTTACACAACCATGCTTTACAGTTTTTCTTTTGTTCATAATTTAAAAGTTCACCTCTGTACTTTGGATGTAACAAATATGCTACAAGATGACACGACAAAACTGCTTGTTCAAATTGCTTTTTGAATTTTGAAAAATGTGGTAAGCAGGATGCAATACTCTGGTATTTTGTTATCTGTCTTGTGGTCATTTGACAATAGACTGCTGGATTTGAGAATTTCAAAAGAGTATTTGGGGGGTGGGGGGGGGGATATAATACAAAAAGATAAAATGGCTACAGACTACTTATTGAAAGTAAAGAATGTAACTTTTTATCCCTTTCTTGGAGTGTAAGAAAGAGGTAAAAAAATTCTAGCTTCCTAACAAGACATAACAGATAGTCTTTTCAATATATAATATTTAATTAAATTAATTTTTTTATCTGTAACACGCTATTTTCATCAAATAAATAATTATAAATTAGTACCAAAGACTTAAATATTTACATATTTTTAAGACTCATTACATAAAACAAAAGTAACAAAGTTATAACCTTTTGATAATTAAAAAAATATTAATGCCTGACAAAATACTTTACTTAAGAAAAAAAAATAGATATCTGATTTTTAATTTGGTTCTTAAATTCCTAAGCATTAGACTGAAACCTACCTACTTTATAAAGATTTAAAATATGTAAAAATATTTAATTATATTTATTAATTAGCAAATTAAATAAAAATATTAAATGATATGTAATTAAAATTAATTGTTTATACCATTATTATCCTTATTAGCTTAGAGATTTTATTACACATTAAAGTCAAATAAGAATTTGCCATTTTTGCCAGTTTTTTCCATTTTTGCCCTGGTTTTTTCCAGTTTTTGCCACTGTCCTGGCAAAAATACCTTTTTGCCGGCAAAAATGCCAACCCTGGTTTCAAATAATGAAAGGCTCCATAATTCACCTGGCTGAAAACATGCAACACTGTTGTCTCACTGTAGTAGTGATAAAGCTTAGTACAGTTTTATTACCACAGGAGGTAAATTCCACTGGTTTATTTTTTATTTTTAAATAGCAATCTTCTTCTTATTGCAGAATTTCTGCACAGTTGCCAAGTCTCCGGCTTTGTATCTTAGAGAAAATTTGGTTTCTGGTTCTTTTAAATTAACCAAATGTTCCAATTAAATAAAACAACATTTTCTTCATTAAAATACTGGTATCCGAAAAGCCGGAGACATGGCAGCTCTGTTTCTGTCATAAATAAGATGACAATTACAATTCGGAAATACTGGTAAAAATGTCCCCTGTGATAATCAGGCCACGAATAGTGGTAGACTTATGTGTCACAAGCGTCTTATATGATGCATGTACAGTCGTGGAAAAAAAAAGTAAACACCCCCTACTAATACTGGTACAAATTATCGTAGACAAAAGTTACAGGTACCGGACGATTGGAAATAAAGTCTACTTTTAAATGGTGTGTATAAAATTTGCTTAGGGGGCCATATACATATTAAAAAGAATCCAAACTTCATTTTTACAATGGCAGTACCCA
This sequence comes from Maratus speciosus, assembly GCA_963932465.1. Taxonomy (NCBI): domain Eukaryota; kingdom Metazoa; phylum Arthropoda; class Arachnida; order Araneae; family Salticidae; genus Maratus; species Maratus speciosus. The sequence goes on from OZ010787.1 coordinate 569,813,442, forward strand.
AATTTAACGAGATATTTCAAATCTTCGGTTCAAAATATGCCTAGAAACCAGATTTCAAGTCATTCGAATGATAAGTTTTTGAATTATAGACATTCAAAATTTAGTACTTCTAATGTTAAATTACATTTTCATATTTTTATTTATATCTCCTGGAATTATGCTCCTAATGAGCTAATTTTTTGTGTAGCCATAATACTAATATACCCAAACATAAATACGTTGAATTTGCAATTTTTAAAATTTTATGATATGAATTATGAAATTAATATTTGAAAAAATTATGAATTGCAACATACAATTTTTATAATGGATTTAGATTTATTAAGTCCTGCTTTATGGAAATCCAAAGTTTCACATTTTTCTGCCAAGTAGTTTTCAAATTATGCTTAAAAAATGGCAAAATGATGGTTTAAGGGTCCGTCTATGATAGAAGTGAGTAAATTTTTGAATTTTATTCTGCTATCCTGTAATCAAACAGGTTTCATTGATGCTTAAACGTGCTTTGATCAAGAAGGCGGCTCTCTTGGTTAACAATCGAGTTCGGAACTTCAATTTAGATACAGCCCTTGAAATACGCTCGTTTTAAAATAATTAATTTCTCGGAAACTTGCGGCACGAATTGCCTAAAAATTTATTTATAGGCTAATTGAAAGGTGTAGAGTTCATTTATGCTGTCAGAATTGTGTACTGCTATTGAAAAAAACAAAGTTATGGTTCATTTTAATATGTAGATGGCCCCTTAAACAAATTTTATAGACATCATTTTAAAAGTAGACTTTATTTCCAATTGTTCGGTACCAATAACTTACTTCTACGATAATTTGTTGAGAAGTTAGTAGGGGGTGTTTACTTTTTTTTTTCCACGAATGTACATCTCACGGGGATAGCCATAAGACCTCTACAACTCAGAAACTGTATTTAAAAATAATTTGCAGAAATAATATCAATCATAGTAAATTTAAGATTACATTTTACAGAAGGCCAACCTATCTCAAAAGTTTTGTAAGTGAAGTTGCAGTAGTGAATTCTTAATCACTAAATAACAAATTAATAATATAATACAATTAACACTAAATAACGGTCATTGGTAACAATTAAAATAATCCCATTCACATATTATTGAATTTAAAGAAAGCATTACTTTAAAGTGGATTTTTAATTTTAAAAACAGCTACTAATAGAAAGATTTGAATGGGGGACCACCATAGCGACCGCGAGAGACCGTTAGACAGACCTGGATTATTCCAGACCAGGGCCCGACCCGTTTATATTTTTGCATTTCGCGACCCGTCCTGTACAAAATTTAGTGAAAACAGACCCGACCCAGCCCGTTCAAAAATAAATTAAGTCAGGCCAAAAATTCCGATTTTTCTTAACAATTAAAATTCTTTTAAAGAATACTGCATACATATTTACGAGGAAATGTTAGATTGCTATGTGTTTCCAAGACAGGAATTACACAATAGCAACATTAATCTTTACTTAGACTTTTCAAAATTCAAATAAAGATTCATTGAAAAAATTAATGTAGTGTAGAATAAAATTTAAAAAAAAAGCATCACAACTTTTGAAGCTGTATTATAAAAAGTAGATTTTTGAAAATATTTCTCTGTAATTTATTAAGGTATATTTACAGTGATTCCGTTAACAGAAGTTTATTATAGCTATTACTATTTTTACAAAATATATTGCCTGCCTGACACGTCCTGGGAACAATTAAGTCCAATTTCGGCCCGGCTCGACTATGTAGAAGAAAAATGTAAGCCTCAACCCGGTCCGAGTCTGCTGAAAAAATTAAGCCCGGTGTCAGGCACGATATAGCTGTCCGATGTCGATCTCTACGCTGGATATGGTCTAATTTTTCTATCGGCTCAGCTGCGGCTGGCCCGTTTAATTTTTTACCGGCCGTTAAAAATTAAAAAAATTAATAAAATGTCCGTTAATTAAAAAAAATTGTCTTTACGACAAAAAAATTTTTTTTTTTTTTTTAATTTAAAAAAAATTGTCAAATTTGTCCTTAATTTTTAAAAAAAAAATTCTCTTTATCATTAAAAAAATTAGTAAAAAAAAAAAAAGTCTTTATTCCGCCTTCTCAGCTCGATTCTTTTAAAAGTTTGCTTTCATTTTTCCGAGCCGGGTAAACCTCTCTCTACCCTGAATAGAGAAACAATATAAAACCAGAACTTGTATGAGTGTGCTGTTATGTAGAGATTTTAGATTGGAGAGACTGACGTCAGCTATGGAGCAAATTTTAATTGGTAAAATGAAGCATCAACCGTTTGTGAAAGTTATGGCATTCCGTGTCGTAGCTTTAACACTGTGAGTTTTTCGCTTCTAGAGTAAAGTCTACTTTAGGTGGCCGAAGCAATATACTTTTTCAGCGCTCCTACAAATGATCACTTCTGTAGAAACTATTATGTATTGGGCAAAAAGTGTGGGTCTTTTTTTTTTTTACCATAGATTTCCGTGCAGAACAAATACTTTTTTTTATCTTGCACTCTGTACCTAACATCATGGCGGAAATTTAATTTTTGTTAATGGGGAGGGTATGGTGAAAATAGGCTGAATTTGGCGATAAATTCTTACTTTTTCAAAGATTGAGAGAAGCGACCTTTCCCTGCACCCCCTTCGTATGCTCGTGTCTAATCACATACTGGATAAATAATTGTGATGATTATAAGATTTGTTCATTTAAATACAGAACATGAAATTGAAAGGATTGACATATGAGCACTTATTAGCTTTAGATATAACCTTAGACGCTTCAGAGACTAGAATGGCAAAAAAATATAAAAGTTCAATTTAGACATAAGTTAGGAACTACAATGATAGCCGTATTATGAATGGAAAAATATAGATTTATAAAAATAGTTTTAAATTCCTGTGCTTATGCCCTACAAACCGACCTGCCCGGCATTTCAAATTATAATAACCTTAAATAGTCTAAAATCAAACGTTGAATGATTTTATATTTTTAAACGAAAAAATTTCCAAACGAACCAATAAATGGGGGGGGGGGGGGGGACAACGTCTTCAGCAGCATATGCACCGTTCCATGCATATGCTGCTCCGGTTTACTTTGATTTTATATTTTTAAACGAAAATCTTTCCAAACGAGCTTAATGTTGTCAGCAGCGCTACCTTCAGCAGGGTACAAGCTCGGATTTGTATGATTTTTCATTTTTAAATGAAAATTTATCCAAACGTAGATCGAGTTGAGGGCCCCACTGTCTTCTGCAGCGTACATCGGGGGGAGGGGAGGATATCCACGCTCCGGCCTGATTTTTCAAGTGAATCTCGAATTTGTATTTAATTTCTGGCATTTAGATGTATAAAAATTTCAATTCTGACCAAAAATTCGTGATAAAACATAAATAATATAAAATGTGTACCATCCCCTCAATTTTTGAAACGCGAAATGATATTCAAAGCACAAGCACATATCACTGAGACGGGAAACGATAGCTTGAGAAAATTTGCACTGAGAGAAAAACATCTCAGGCAAATCCTTGAAATGACTTAGTTTTTTTTTTTTTTTTTGGTTTTTTTTTTTAAATAGTACTAAATATTAATATTTGTTCACACCAGAAATATCGTTAGATTCGGAAAAGTACCAAGAATGCATTAATAGGATTTTGTTTTTTTTTTAATTTTTTAATTTTGAAACTAAATTAAAGAAAAAGAAGTGTGTGTCGATAAACCATGGACGCAACATATGATTTACTATAAGTATTTATGCTATTAGCATTGTTGGGTTGCAGATAAGTTTTGGTTTGCTGCAGATGGACACACAAATTTCTGCTACTGGGAAGTTCAGAATATCAACAAAGAATAAACAGCATTGCTTAGAAAGTCTAACTGATGGTAGCAGTAAGCAAATACAGGACACATGTGTGTCTTGTTCAACTTTCATACAGGACAGAAAATTAGATTGTAAGACACAGGACATTATGACCCTAACCACTGAATACTTAAAGTTAACAAATCATAATATACAAATTTATAATAGGGGAGAGTGGCTCACCTTGGGACACATTTTTTTTCTTTCTTTCTTTCTTTCTTTCTTTCTTTTTTTTTTTTTTTTTTTTTTTGTTATATTGATCAATTGTCAAAATTTTACCTGGTATTCATTCTTTTAAGCTTTGCCTACATTATTAAATAGCTTTTGATCTTATATCCATTATAGAACATTAAAAAATATATATTTATTAAACTTGTGCTTTGTCCCAAGGTGTACCATCTGGTGGGGCACTTTGGGACAGTTAAAAATCAATGTGAAAAGTTCAATAATTGAATTACAATATACATGAAACTGTCTGTTCATGAAAAGAACTTTATTTAAACCGATAAAGAAAAGATGACTGTTTTGGTGTAAATGCCCTTGAAGAAGAAATGAAATTTATTGTTTATAATTTAATTCTGTTTATCTTTTATATTATGAAACATAATTATAAAACTGATTGATTTCTTCTGACAGAAAATCTAATTTGTTTATCTAACTTTTTTATAATCCTGGCTCTTGATAAGTATTTATGAGTAATGTTATGATTTCAAAGTCATGTAATATAGATTTATTCACTTTTATAATAATTTTGAATTCTTGATGATGATTTATTAGTAATTTAATGACTTTGTGATTTCTTGATATAACTTTATGAGTTATATTTATTTTGGTATCATTTAAATAGATTTATTAGTTTTATAATTACTTGGATGTCATTTAAATGAATATTATAGCTATTTATAATAATTTAATAGCTAATTTAACGTGATTTAGGATATTATTTAAGTAATTGCAGAAGATTTATAACTGCATACTGTAATTTTTATTTTGTATAATATGTATCATTTTTGAAAAGGTTAGTCCTGACTCTGTATTCAGAGATGTAAGTTATAATTCGTGGCTCTGTTTAATGTAGAGTATATTATGGAAGTCCTGACTCTGCAACCAAGCAGAGAACTTTTTTTTTTTTTGTCTTTGCTCTGTTAAATACAGAGAATTAATATTATGGAACAATTAACTTCTAATGATGCATAGAATTTACATATACTATTTCATTTTTATTTAATAAACTATTTAATCTAATTGCTCTCCCATCTCACTTGGATTTTGAAAACTTATTTGTCATCTGAATTTTTCGGCGCCAACATTTTCTTGGTGCCTGGTAACCCGCAAAACATTTTTTGGAAAGAATTGTGAACTATTGTTAAAATGATTTGTGATTAACAACTGTGCTTTATCTTACAATATGTGATTTTTGAAACTATTATTGTGGCATTTGGATTACGACATGACATCTACATTACCTGGAATTAACAGGTAAGAAAATATTTTTTCATTATATATGAATTGTTTATGTTTTTAAAATAAGAATTATTGTTTATTTGAAATGGAAAGTCTTGAGAAATTGAAAGCAAAACGTTCTGTTGAACGAACAAGTTTCACGAAATTAATTACAAAATAAGAAACTTTATTAAATGATGACATTGATAATACTAAAACAGAGGAATTATTAGAGCTTCAAGAAATATTCCTCTTGAAAGAAACGACTTTCCAAAGTTTGAATCGTGATATTGAAGCTCAAATATCAGACTTAAAAGAATATGAAAAGGACATTGCTAGTAGCAAGAAGTATACTGATCAATTGATCAGTGCTAAATTTAAAATTAAAAATAGATTAAGTAAATGTAAAGGAGATAATGTTTCTATGATAACAACCAGTCATGTAAATCTGAATAGTTCTGCCAGTGGAACAGAAATGAGTTCTTCTTCGGTAATGAAATTGCCTAAATTAAATGTTCCAAAATTTTCTGGCGAAATCGAAGAATGGGTTGAATTTTTTAACTGTTTTGAAACATCGATACACCAGAATAAATCACTATCTAAGATAGAAAAATTTGCTTATCTTAAGTCCTTGTTATGTAATAGGGCACATAATGTGGTAGAAGGGTTTCCATTGACAGAGCAAAACTATGATACTTGTATTGATTTATTAAAGGACCGTTTTGGTAAGGTTGATGTTATGATTAACAAACACATGACTAATTTATTAAATATGGAACCAGTTAAGAATTGTTCAAATTTTAATGCATTAAGAAGATTGCATGACATGTGCGAAGTTAATATTAGAAGTTTAAGAAATTTGGGGGTAACATCCAGTTCTTATGGACAATTGCTAAATCCTATTTTGCTAAAGCTATTGCCCCATGAATTAGTGATTGAATATCATAGAAAACGTGATACTAGCAAAGAGACAGATGTAACTGATCTAATTGCCTTTCTGAAATGTGAAATAGAATGTAGAGATAAGGCTTTGTCAATGACTAGTTCTAAAAATGATGCAACCTCTTCTTTTGTACATAAAAATAAAACTGAATTTCGTGAAAAGAAAACATCAAATAAATATCAACATGCTAATATTAAAGTTTTTTGTGTATTTGTGTGTGTGCAAAAGTAACGATCATTTATCTTCCGAGTGTAAAAATTTAGCTGATGATAGGAAAAGATTAATGTTACGTAAGGAGGGTAGATGTTACAAATGCTTTTTGAAATCACATTTATCTTCGCAATGCTGCATAAAATTAAAGCCTTAATTGTAAAAGCACTGAACGTAACAAATTATTTTGTTTTAAGAAAAGTTTGAAACCAGAAATCAATGAAAATCAAAATCAAACAGTTGTATCTAATTCTCATTGTAATTTTAGAAATTCTAATCATGCTGTTTTATTGCAAACATGTTGTGTAACTGCTCAAGGTAATTCTAAATCAAAGGTAGTTCGATTATTACTTGATTCTGCAAGCGAAAAAAGCTTCATAACAAAAGCATTAGCTCGTGAATTAAATTTGCCTGTTTTAAGAAAAAACATTTAACTGTTTTTGCATTTGGTATGGATCAAGGTCGTGAAGAAGAATATGATGTTTTTAAAATTAAATTGCGAAGTAAAATGAATTATCATCGTTTTATAGATATTGAGGTGTTAGCTACCGATTTGATTAGTGCAACAACATTGAAGGTTCCCAATTCTGACCCTGTGATTACAAAATATGTTGAAAGTAAAAGATGGAGGTTAGCCGACACTACCCCCGAGGAATCGGAAGTACAAATTTTACTTGGAGCTGATTATTTCTGGAATGTTCAGAGAGGTGTCATTGAAGAAATTAATGACCATTTATACGTAGCTAATACACTTTTTGGATACACAATAGTGGGAAAAATAAACTCTGGAGGTAACGAAACAATTAATGCTCATCTTGTATCTGTTAATGAAATAGAAAATTTTGATTTGCAAAATTTTTGGAAACTAGAGTTTTTGGGTATTTGTGATAGTAAAAATGAATTATTTTCACAAAAGGATTTAAATGCTCTTGATTTATTTAATGATAATTTAAATTTTGTAAATGGAAGATATGAAACTAAACTTTTGTGGAAAGTAAATAAAAATGAATTGGAATCCAATTTTGATGTAGCTAAACACAGACTTTGGGGATTAAAATCGAAATTGTGCAAAAATGAATGGTTACTTAAGGAATATGAGAGAATATTAAATGAACAATCTGGTTTGGGTATAATTGAAGAATGTGAGCTCAATAAAGATGAAATAAACATGTATTACATGCCTCACAGACCAGTAATAAGGGAAGATAAATCAACAACTAAAGTAAGAATTGTTTTTGATGCGTCATCTAAAGAAAAGGGAGCAAAATCTTTAAACGAGTGCTTATTTCCTGGGCCCAATCTAAATCCTAACATATTGGACATTATTTTAAAATTCCGTCTCCACAAAATTGCTTTCTCGTCAGATATAGAAAAGGCATTCTTGCAAATCTAGATACAAGAAGAAGATAGAAATTTTTTGAGGTTCCTGTGGTTTGACAATATCACTAGTAACAATCCCATTTTGAAGGTTTTCCACATGACCCGTGTAACTTTTGGTGTAACAACCTCACCTTTTTTCCTTTCTGCAACCATCAAACATCACATTGAGGGGTATAAAGATTTGTTTAGGAAAATAGTTAATATGCTGGATACTTCCTTATATGTTGATGACCTGCTTCATGGAGCTGATTCAGTAAACAAAGCTTTTATTTTATCAAACAGTGCAGAGAAGATATTGAGTGAGGCCAATATGAAACTCAGAAAATTTAAAACTAATTCTACTGATTTAAAATTTTTATGGAAGGAACATGGAATAAACTTTGAGGAAGACACTTTTGAACAAAATCTTTCAAAGGTATTGGGAATTATATGGATAACAGAAAGTGACACCTTGAAAATAGACATACAACCACTTTTGGTAGGATTTGACCATAAAATTATTACCAAACGTATTGTTTTACAAACTGTGGCAAAAATTTATGATCCTATTGGACTCATTTCCCCATTCGTGATAAGAATTAAATTTTTAATGCAAGAACTCTGGGAACATGGGATTGACTGGGATTCTACATTACCAGATTCTTTAAGTGAAAAATTCAGAAAATGGCATCATGAAATAAAGGACTTGGTAAATTTTGAAATTCATAGAAAATATTTTGTAACTATCCCAAAACTAAATTCTGAAACCGCTCAACTTTTCATATTTTCTGATGCTAGTTTAAAGGGGTATGGGTCAGTGGCTTATATTCGTGATCCTTCTTCTTGTGAAACTTCATTTGTAATAGCAAAGTCAAGAGTAGCGCCTCTCAAGAAAATTACATTGCCTCGCCTGGAACTTCTTGGAGCACAAGATTAGCAAAATATTTAAAGGGAATATTTAAAATTGTGAATGAAAATATATTTTGTCTGAGTGACTCCCAAATTACCTTGTATTAGATTAAAGGTAGCGCTAATAACTGGAAGCCATTTGTAGCAAACCGTGTACGAGAAATTCAAGAACTTGTTGCTCCTGTACAATGGAAATTTTGTAAAGGAAAGGAAAATCCTGCAGATGTTCTCTCTCGTGGTTGCTCTGCATCTGAATTGATTAATAACAAGGTATGGGTGTATGGTCCCTGCTGGCAGAAAAAAGAATCGTTGCCAGTATTTCCCCCTGAAACTCAACCAAATCTACCTGAAGAAGAGGTCCTGCAAGAACAATGTAAAACACTTGTTTGCTCCATATCCCAAAATATTACGGAATTTGAACTTTTATTTAAATTTTCATCCTGGACTAAATTAAGACGAATTACGGCTTGGTGCCTCAGATTCATCAAAAACAGTACATGCCCATCTGAACGAATCGATGTTTTTTTGACTGTTCCAGAACTTGAAAGGGTAACAAATGCTATTGTAAAATTAATTCAAAACCATGAATTTGGAGACGAACTGAAAATTCTAAAATCCAGAAAGACCCTAAATTCTAAAAGTGAACTCCTTCCTTTACATCCATTTCTTGACAAAAATGATATTCTTCGTGTTGGAGGCAGGCTAAAAAATGCAAACCTGTCTGAATATCAAAAACATCAAATAATTCTCCCTAAAAGGCATCATGTTACAGACTTGATAATAAAGTATTTCCACGAGAAACATCTTCATAGCAGCACTCAATTGACAATTTCAGCAATTCGACAAAAATTTTGGATAATTAATGCTAAAGAAGCTGTGAAAAGAGAAATAAGGAAAAATATGAAATGTTTCTGAAATTCATCACACCTTTCATCTCAGTTGATGGGAAATCTGCCATCAGCACGCGTGACACAAGCTCGAGTATTTTCAAGAGTAGGAGTGGACTTAGCTGGCCCCTTTTTGATCAAACCTCGTAAGGGACGTGGTATGAAACCTTTTAAACATTATGTTTGTCTGTATGTTTGTTTCGCAACAAAAGCTATCCATCTTGAATTAGTCACTGATCTTACAACTGAAACCTTTCTAGCCTCATTGAAAAGATTCGTGGCTCGACGTGAAAGCCTCTAGAAATATTTTCCAACAGAGGTACAAATTTTGTAGGAGCAGACCGCGAAATAAAGAGAATGATGTCTCAAATTGCTTCTGATGAAAAAATGCACAAGTATCTTACTGACGAAATGATAGTATGGAAATTTAACCCACCTACTGCCCCTCACTTTGGAGGCCTTTGGGAAGCAGGAATAAAACAAATGAAAAATCATTTGAAGAGAAAAATTGGTGAACAGATTTAAACTTATGAAGAATTTTTTACCTTAATTGCACAAATTGAGTCATGCTTAAATTCAAGACCGCTTGTAGCTGAGTCTTCTGATCCAAATGACTTTACTGCTCTGACGCCAGGACATTTTATTATAGGAGCACCCTTGACCTCCTTGCCAAAGCCTGATATCTCCTCTACCTATGTAACTCCTTTAGAACATTGGAAATTGCTACGAAAGATTTTCCGAAGTTTTTGGAAAAGGTGGTCTTCAGATTATCTCTCACAATTGCAGTAACATACAAAGTGGTTTAAAAGTAACCTGAACTTAAAAATCAATGACTTGGTGTTGATAAAGGAAGAAAACCAGCCCCCATTAAAGTGGAAATTAGACGAAATAATTGAACTATTTCCTGGTGATGATAACATTGTTCGAGTTGTCAAAATAAAGACTTCTACTGGTGAACTGAAACGTCCAATTACAAAACTGTCTCCTCTACCGATGGACATTTAATAGAACTTTACTTTATTTTAACTTACTTTATTTATTTATTTTACATGTCTAATTTTTGTAATTTACTGAACTATTATGTATATTAATGTCTTTTTCTATTTTTAGTTGTTCCAGAAACTGTTTTTTTTTCCCCAAGTATTTAATTGCATTTCATTTTAGTTTATACTTGACAGTTAAGGTAATATTTCAATTTTATATTTAATATTTGATTAATTAGTATTTAAACTAGGACATTTGGTAAGTGTAGGTAAGTTACAGTTGAGTGTTTGATGAACTCCATTCATGGAGGCGGAGGATGTTTCGGCATAAATGCCCTTGAAGAAGAAATCAAATTTATTGTTTATAATTTAATTCTGTTTATCTTTTATATTATGAAACATAATTATAAAACTGATTGATTTCTTCTGACAGAAAATCTAATTTGTTTATCTAACTTTTTTATAATCCTGGCTCTTGATAAGTATTTATGAGTAATGTTATGATTTCAAAGTCATGCAATATAGATTTATTCACTTTTATAATAATTTTGAATTCTTGATGATGATTTATTAGTAATTTAATGACTTTGTGATTTCTTGATATAACTTTATGAGTTATATTTATTTTGGTATCATTTAAATAGATTTATTAGTTTTATAATTACTTGGATGTCATTTAAATGAATATTATAGCTATTTATAATAATTTATAGCTAATTTAACATGATTTAGGATATTATTATTTAAGTAATTGCAGAAGATTTATAACTGCATACTGTAATTTTTATTTTGTATAATATGTATCATTTTTGAAAAGGTTAGCCCTGACTCTGTATTCAGAGATGTAAGTTATAATTCGTGGCTCTGTTTAATGTAGAGTGTATAATGGAAGTCCTGACTCTGCAACCAAACAGAGAACATTTTTTTTTTTTGTCTTGGCTCTGTTAAATACAGAGAATTACTATTATGGAACAATTATTAATTTCTAATGATGCATAGAATTTACATATACTATTTCATTTTTATTTAATCTAATTGCTCTCCCATCTCACTTGGATTTTGAAAACTTATTTGTCATCTGAATTTTTCAGTGCCAACAATGACTACTGTAAACTTTCTAAATTTTAGGGATGCAATGAATATTCAGTATTCAGCATTGGTATTCCTTTTTTTTTTTTTTTTTTTTTTTTGTTCCATGCTCCAAATATTCATAAGCAAGATATGCACATCATTAATTGTTAGTCCATAGTGATATTTCGAAACTTGTAAAATCATGTTGTTTACCAACTTTCCTTCCTCATCATCAATGAATATTTTTTGACTTTGTATCTGATATATACTTGAAGTTAAAATTTGGCTGTTCACTTTTTTAAAAAGTACTAACATGATGATTCAGGGTGGCCTTACTAACATTGTAGACTGTAGCAGATTTCCTAAAAGACATTTCCCCTGATAAAATTTTTGCAGCAGCTTTCTGAATATTGTCAGCATGAATTGCTGCATTTTTTTTTAATTCTAAATTTCTAATCCTCTTGATAAGCTTAACGACTTCCTAAGACAAGAAATAATAACTATTAATAAATACATGTTATGCAGATTACATAAAAAATGTTTTAAAGAATAACTTTTCGTTAAAATATTTCGAATAAAAGTTAGCTAGGCATATCTTGTGTCCCAAAGTGATATACCCACCCACTATGAAATTTTAGAATGTCATGCTGTTAAGCTTATTGCTAGAACTATTATTATACATCAGTTTTTATAAAGAAAGCTTTAAATTTCATTATATTACCTTTTATTTCAAAATATTTTCAATCAAATTCCATTTTTAAGCTTATCAAACTTTTACATGAAAGTTACTAGACATGTTTGCAAAATAAAAATCTTAATAAATTCTTGCCCGCTTCATCAATGGAATCAGAACATGTCTGAAAGTTAGATTGTGCTGCTATCTATCTGCATGAGTTAATTTAAAATCTAGGGCAAAAAATAAAGCTGTCCCGAGGTGTACCGTGTCCCAAAGTGAGCCACTCCCTCCTATATATTGCTGATATTAATTTAGACTACTAAAAAGGATATCTACAAGCAACCTATACTTTATATCTAAAATGATAACACAGACTTCATATTTGTCACAAAGAAGAATGTAATATCAAATACTGCACACTTCAAACAAGTTTTTACCCAAAAAATAAATAAATAAACAAAAATGATCAATATTCAATAAAATATAGTCAGAGGTGTAGTGGAGGGTATACGGAGGTATTCGCTGTATAACTTCTGGATTTTATTCAGAAGTTCCGTATACCTTCTGTTTCTCAAATAAAGCTATAGCGTATAGTATATCAATAAACATTGATGACTCTAGCATATATCCTCTGGTTTATTTACAACTACAACACTGATTATAGTTGAAATTCATGAATATAAAAATTCTATAGTTCTATTATACATTTTAAAAATCAAAATGAAGAAAAAAAGATGTTACATGGAAAACAATTATTTAATATCAATTATTCCTCACCTTCTCCTTTCTGAAAGACATAGAAAAAAAATTACAGAATGGATATTAACATCTTGAAATGTATATTTCATTTAAATAACATAAATTACACATAAAAGTAGTAATTTATAACTAACATAATACTAGAATGCAAACTATGGTGCTAAGCCTACAGAATTAAAGAGGCTTATAAATGGCAAATTAATCACAATATTCAGGACATTGAAATAAATATGTTGATGCTAGTAGCAACTAGCATCAATTCAATTATAAAATATATGTTTTTATTCAAATCCAAGTATAACATTTTCATTCTCTGAAAAAAAAAAAAAAAAAAAAATATAAAATACTTTTAAATTTCAAGAAAGGAAAAAATTATAGGGAAGGGCTATGGCCCTATGCCTTTTTAGAAAATCATTTAACATCACAAAGAACAAATCCTACTGGCTCAGTCAGAAGAGTATGTTGATTTCTTCATTTTTAAAAATTATTATTTTAAGGTACATGAGTTGAAAAAAAAATTTATACAGCCTTACTAACTTTGCATCACATCACCATATAACAAAAATGAAAAATCATTCAAAATACAAACAAAAGTTCACACTTTATTAAGATGCAAGATTATGTCTAAATAAATAATGCATAACACACTTGAAAACCCAATTTCTTCAATTACCAGGGATGCGCTACAGCGCGTAAAGTACACGAAAAGTCGGAGACGGGACGCAAAAAAAAAAGCTCTTATGCGTCCCGTGGGACGCGTAATTTTGTCAAAAAATTGCGGAAAAAAGCCGATTTTCGTCAAAGGATCACGAAAAAAGTGCAAATCTCATTAAAATATCGCGCAAGAAACGCGATTTTCCTAAAAGGGCTGCGAAAAAATAGCGTATTTCGTCAAAGGATCGCAAAAAAATAGCGTATTTCGTCAAAGGATCGTGAAAAAAAACGAATTTCGTCAAAATATCGCGAAAAAAACGCGATTTTCGTAAAAGGGCTGTGACAAATTAGCGTATTTCGTCAAAAGATCGCGAAAAAATAGCGAATTTCGTCAAAAGATGGCAGAAAAAAGCCGTTTTTTGTCAAAGGATCGCGAAAAAAGCTCAAATTTCATCAAAATATCACAGAAAAAAGCAGATCTTCGTCAAAGGATGGCAAGAAAATAGCGTATTTCATCAAAGGATCGCCAAAAAATAGCGAATGTCGTCAAAAAATCGCGTAAAAAAGCCGATTTTCATCGATGGATCGAGAAAAAAAGCACAAATTTCATTAAAATATCGCAGAAAAAAACGCGATTTTCGTAAAAGAGCTGCAACAAAATAGCGTATTTCGTTAAAAGATCGCGAAAAAATAGCGTATTTCGTCGAAAAAATCGCAGAATAAAGCCAAATTTTGTCAAAGCATCGCGGAAAAAACACGATTTTCGTGGCAGGATCTCGAAAAAATAGTGAATTTCGACAAAAGGATCGCGGAAAAAACGCAAATTTCGACAAAAGGATCGCGGAAAAAACGCGAATTTCAACAAAAGGATCGCGGAAAAAACGCGAATTTCGACAAAAGATCGCGGAAAAAACACGAATTTCGTCAAAGTAATGCGGAAAAACGTGAATTTAGTCAAAGCACCAAAAAAGATGTGCAAACTAAACTTATAGGTAGAAAATTCATAAAATGGGATTTAATTTTTTTTAATGAGATTCTTAAAAATACAGCATGATTTCAGTGTACTTTGATAATGTATTCGGGGGTGGACCAGTGAAAAATCCCCCCCCCCTTCTTACTGCATTGAAATGTCTCCCACGTTCAGAACATTTAGGATTTGATGCTTATTAATGATTTAGATGTAAATTTCCCTTCCAAGAAAAATGTCTGATTCCAACACAGATCTATGCTGACAAATAATTCAATGGGAAGTGTAATGAAAGCACCCATTAATTCAACAAAAAGTACACCTTTACTTAACATAAGTATTTTTTTTTTCAGCAAAAATATCTTTTTCAATAAACCCGTCTTGCCCCTTTTTAAAAGAAATGCGAACGTTAGTGATACTTGTTAGTGGAAATTGGCATCTTCTACTCGCAAATAAGCATTATTTTACAATTAAAATTGTGTCATGCATTTTTACTTTTAAAAAAGTAAAGAAAATTTCTCTTAATATTTTTTTAAAATATCTTATTTGAGTGCAAATAATACTGGTTTTAATTCATTATTTAATTATTATTAAAACAATAATTAATGCGTTTATTTTATATTCTCCAAATAACCAAGTTTCATTTATTCCTTTAAAATATGAATTATTATTGATGGGGACCCGCTTTTGTAAAAAAGGGACCCAGATTTTTGGAAATCCTGGGTCCCTTGGACCCAGGTTTTTTCAAGTACAACGACATCACTGAATTACCATCAATAGTTGGAAAAAATTAGTTTTTTTTTTTTTTTAATGCAGCCTTGTATAGGATCTATAGATTTGTATGTATACCACACAGTATGATAAAAATTACTTTATTTTATGGAAGAAACGCCGTGGCGTTTAAGAGTTTGAAAGTTAATTTTTTGTCAACTGCAGCGTTTACAATTTTTTAAAAATTTTTTGCACGCGTAAAATTGGGATAAAGTAAAAATTCTTTAAGACTGTTCGCTAGACCCTGCTCAACAATGCAAAACTTTCTGACTTTGCTGATAATGAAAATTGTGACATTTTCGATGGTGATACTGAACCCACAGACTTGAAATAATCTCATCTCGATGACCCAACCATACAGGTAGACAAAGAAATTTTACAACTTTTCCACTCAGATATTGACGACTCAGATTTTGAGGGCTTCAAATAAAAACTAAAAAAGGACTAAAGGGGATGCGAGGTAAAAAGCATGTTAAGTTGCACCGACAACTTAACAAAAATGTGGAGCGCCTAAGGAGAGGGGTCAGTGTCCCATGCTCTGGATGGTTTTAATACGAATTGATGTCTCCTTAATTAAAAAAATTACATAAAACCATTTAAAACCCGATTTAAATATTTTAAATACAATTTTAGAATGTTAAGTTATTAAAAATGAGGCACCTTACACTGTTCAGAAAACTTTGATTAAAGTTAGTTCAATGAGACACTGTCGACAAAAGTAGCGTTCCCTCAGGTGCGGGGTTTACGATGGGTGTGGCAATTATGACATTTTTAAGCTTATGCAGACCAATTTTGAAGAGTGCAACGTTTACGGCGGGTACGGAGTTTCTTCCATAAAATACGGTAGTTCAATTAAACGCATAGCACAGTTGAAAATTCCCATTCAGCTATTTCTGCCAATAAGCAAAAATGTACTTGAGATAATCATGATTCCAACATGGATTATGTAACATTTTCCAACAAATTCAGAATACAGTAACAAAACTTCACAGTTTATTAAGGTGAAACATAATTTTTAAATAAACCATTTGAAAAACTCATAATGCATTTGAAAACCTAATTTCTACTATTACAATCACAGTCAGAAAAATATTCATTTTTTGTCTTTTTTATGCAGCCATGCATAGGATCTATAGACCTGTATGTATACCACACAGTATGATAAAAATTAGTTCAATTAAATGCATAGCACAGTTGAAAATTTCCATTCAGCTATTTCTGTCACTAAACAGAAATGTACTTGCGATCTTTTGTGCAGTACTGCACATGATCTATAGAATTTAATCACATCAAGTAATATACAAAAAGTTACATTAAAAAACACGTGCCATAACTGAAAATGTACCTCCAGCAGTTATTGTTCAGAGACAGTACCGTAGCCAAACTCTTTTGTGTGTCTCTGTAAATGAATGATAGATTATATACACACTAGCTTTTACAGTAAGCACCTTATACTACACCTTAGTGATATATATAAATTTCAATATGTTTAAAATAGTGTAATATCTTTAAAATACACCACATACAATTTTTCCTCGTAAACCGTCATGTAATGGAATATTTTTTGTGTTCCTGTCAATGAATTGTAAGCGCTACACACTTCATTTTCAATACTGAACATACCATTCTAAATCTGAATAACATACATCAATTTCATGGCAATCTGGCTGCATTTATACCATTAAATAATAAAACTTTCTATGAATCACCATAAAACAAAAGAACACACAGGACACATTTCGAGTCGGAAACTTTAACAGTCCATCATCAGCCAATGTAAATACATGTCTGTATGAAGACAAAATCCTGATGAACAGTGAGAGCAGAGAGGAAAGCTTACAAAGAATGTGACAGGTGGTGCTTTGTAGAGGAACACATGCAGAAGAGAAAAGTGTTGCCAAAATGATAGAAAAAATTAACAGAAAATTGTGAAGGAAATAAAAAAAATGAATAAATAAATAAAAGAAGTAAATTAAAAAAATAAAACTAAAGGAGGAAACACAAGGAAAAACATAAGATATAGAACCCCAAGCTCATACCTCTGAATAACTGTATCTGAAATCTCATCTCAATCGGTTGTACAGACCGTCCGCTAGACGTCCATATATCGGCAAAGTTTTTTTTATGACCACCATGTACATCAGATTAAATACAAAATTAAACAAACTGGTCTTGCTCCTTCTAGTTTGTAAATTTGGCAAGAAAGATAATTAACAGGGAAATTTTAAATTGACTGACCATGAAAAATAATAAAATGGATATGAGACAATTTTATCAAAATTTGAAAAAATTGTTGAAATCATAATTTAAAAATTGCTCATAGGATGTAATATATTTCAGATGCTCAAACAATGTTACAGTCCAAACCATTCAATAAATGTCATCAAAAAATTTTGTGTCCTTGCAAAGGAACATAAGACAAGGGTGATTGTGACTTAGAGTGAAAAACCCTGAAAATTAATAGATACAAAATGAAGAACCCTGAAAATTATTGATGCAAAATATACCAATTTTCATAACTGATGCTGTACAGCATGACAATCAAATGACATAAGAACAACATAATTTCGGCTATTGTTTGAAATGTACAACTGCAGAAAAACATAATTTGATAAATTTACATTAATTTTACTGAAAGCTGAATGACTTTCATCAAATAGAGAGTGCAATTTGTCTAGCATACTCATGAAACAAATACAAACTATGTGCTATGGGTAAAAACCTCTTAGTCGATTTTAATGCAAATCATATATGACACCTAGTTATTTGAAAACAGTAAAATAAAAGTAAAAACCAATTTTACTCCTAAGTGGCTAAGTGTTAGGAGGAAAAAGAAAAGAAAAAAAAATCTAAATTTTAAGTGTTTTCAGTAATATATATGTATATATATATATATATATATATACAGGGTGTCTCAAAAGGTCGTTTACAAACTTAACACGCTGGTCTGTCATATCATGATAAACAACATTTACATAGGAACGTGTGTTCGAAAATGCAAACTGTGACCGCTAGAGGGCGATGAGTGCAGGCTTACGGGAGAGTGGGAAACGTAATCATTTCAGGTGAAGACGTTGCAGGAGAAGGAGGAATCGGTTTAGTAATGCAGAATTGGCCGATATGCAGTACGTATATGGCATCGCAGATGAAAATGCAGGAGCTGCAGTACGGATGTACCTTGTGCGCTTCCCAAATAGACGTCAGCCAAATCATGCTGTTTTTGGACAATTGTATCACAAATTGTGTGATAAAGAAGTTTTCCAAGTACATAGCGACACCAGATGAGAACGCACTACACACATGCCTGTCGTAGAGGAACCTGTGCTACGGGAATTTGAGAGAAACCCACAAAGAAGTCTCCGAGAAAGGGAACGCTTCCTGGATGTACATCTTTCCAGCATCATACACATATTGCACGAGGACAGGAGGCCCCTAGTATGTCCAAAGTGTACATGCATTGTGCGATGCCGATTATCTTCAACGTGTCGCATTCAGATGCTGGTATTTGCAAAAACAGATCATGGAAGCAGCGGCACGTGTCCTTGACACACCTGCCCATTTTGAACAGGTCCGTGAATCCATGCGTCAATGTTGTGAAGCATGCATTGCAGCGAGTGGAAGGAATTTTGAACACCTTCTATAAATTAAACCATGTTCTTTAATAAAAGTCATATTAATACCTCTTGCAATATCTTTTCTTTCTTCCCCTCCACACATGCACTCATCGTCCTCTAGCAGTCGCAGTTTGCATTTTCGAACACAAGTTCCTATGTAAATAATCTTGTTCCTCATGATATGACAGACTAGCATGTTAAGTTTGTAAACGACCTTTTGAGACACCCTGCATATATATATATATACACAGTACAGAACCATTTATCCGGAATGGTTGGGGTCAGATGTATTCTGGATAACTGGTTTTTCCGGTTAACTGGTTGGGCATTAAAGCAGCATCCATTTGATAAGTTTTGTGGAATATATGTGGTTGTGGCATTATTTCTGATTTTAAATTATTAGATTTACTTGGATTAAAAATCAGATGTGAGAAAGATCAAAAGTTAATCAAAGTTTGAAAGAAGGTAATTTATGGGAATCCCTTGGGAACAAAATATTTCTATTTCTTCTGCATAAAAATAAAAACATCTAACATATAACAAAATATGTTTCTATTTCAAATACTAGATGTTGTCATCAAATTATACAATTTTTTCAAGCAATGCATACGTCAAACTGGCAGTATATGACACTTTTTTTTTTTTGCAAAGATTCTGAAATCAATCTATTAGAAATAGCATTCAGGATAAATGGTTCCGTACTGTATATATATATATATATAATATATATATAAAATTTGTTTGTTTTTTCAGCCTTGTTCTTACACAAGGTAAATTTCTTTTTCCTGGGTATTACAGTAGACTCCCTTAAATCCGCGTATTTTTCAGATGTAAACAATAAAATTTACAGTTAAGTTGCAAGAACAAAATTCAAGATGGCGCCGAAATCAGCGACTACCGCAATGTTTTTTTTACTAAATTTTTTGTTAATCATTCTCTTTAGGTTATTACAGCTGATTTATTACTAAATAAATTTACATTAACTTTTGATTGTGATATAAATTAGCATATCTATATGATGACACACCGATAATACGATCGCTTTACCACTAGATGGCAGCATAGGACTTTTGGAATCGAATTGAATCGATTTCATCGGTAATCATTTAATATTTTTCTAAATTTTTATTTTACATAATTATTTTAATAATTACTTACGTTTAAACTAATAAATTATTTTAATATTTTACTTATTTTAATGTTTCACTTTATTGTAAGCATTCATTATAATTTCCCTTGCTTAACTACCAATCAAATTAAAGTTTCAAAAATGTAAACAAATCAATGACCAGAAATCCGCAAAATTCTAAAATCCACACAACCTCTGGTCCCAAACTGTGCAGATTTGAGGAAGTCTACTGTATTACATATTAAAGATGTGATCAGAATTTCTATATGCAATTCTGGACTAGTTTTGTACTGAGATTGAGATGGATGTCACAAAACCATGGGTGATTGATTCTGAGTACAAAAATTTTCTTTGAAATTCACAGCAACTTTTTTGAAAGGTTACAACAGAGGGGAGGAGAATTTCTCCAGGTGCTAATTATGCATTTTTTTCATGATCCTTTGACTAAATTGCGTTTTTTTTTCTTTTGCAATCCTTTGACAAAAATCGCGTTTCTTTTGCAGTCCTTTGACGAAATCTGCATTTTTTTTCGCGATCCTTTTTGACAAAAATTGTGTTTCTTTCACGACCCTTTGGCAAAAATCGCATTTTTTTTTTCAAGGTCCTTTGACGAAATCTGCTTTTTTGCGATACTTTGACAAAAATTGCGTTTATTTTGGGATCCTTTGACGAAAATTGCTTTTTTTTTTCTTTTAACGAAAATAGTGTTTTTTTTGCAGTCCTTTGACGAAAATATAGTTTTTTGGCGATCCTTTGGCGAAAATTCCATATTTTTTACTGCGATCCTTTGACAAAAAATGCATTTTTTTTCGCGATCCTTTAACGAAAATAGTGTTTTTTCCGCAGTCCTGTAATGAAAAACGCAATTTTTTTTGCGGTCCTTTGATGAAAATAGCGTTTTTATTTTCTCGGTGTTTTGACGAAAATTGTGTTTTTTCACAATTGTTTGACAAAATTCACATTTTTTCGTGAGCATCTGATGAAAATCCTGTTTTTTCACGATTGTTTAACGAAAATCACATTTCTTTAGTACTTTGGCTAAAATTGTGTTTTTTCACAATCGTTTGACGAAAATAGCGTTTTTTTTGCAGTCCTTTGATGAAAATCGCATTTTTTGCAAACTTGACGAGAATCGCATTTTTTTTTTCCCTCCCGGGATCCTTTAATGAAAATCACATTTTTTTACACAGTCTTTTGACGAAAATCGTATTTTTTCGCAATCCTTTTTACATCACATTTTCAGTTCGACTTTCAAGGATTTTGGTTTGGTTTTTCCACTAAACGTAACGATCTCATAAACCCAGAAGGATTGATAGAAAAACCCGGGAATTCCGGGTACACCCAGAACACAATCACCCCTGATAAGAGCTACATACTTAATGAATTCATCGAAGATAATGGCAAGATCAATACATTATCCAAATTAGGTTCCAATTGGTTCAGCATTTCATTTGGTCGATTTATAAGAAATCAAATAAAAACCTATCATTCAATAAATTATGCAAAAAGATTGATAACGAAATGCCAAGAATTAGAAAAGTTTTATTTTATCATTAGAATTATTACATGATTATTAATAAGGTATTATCAGACTTCGGTTGTGTATGCTATTGTTATTTTCTGTTCATAAAGACTAAACAGATGGGGATCCACAGCTTAAAGTAGATTATGAACACATGCCACTCTGACTCCAATTTAGCACTTATCATCTAGCAAGCAGTAATTTAAATAAAGACATAATGATGGTAGAATTAACAGGCACCAGACAACTTTGGTATGTTATTAAGTTAAAAACAATTACTATAAAAGATATTTTTCTTTTTTAATGAAAGAAGTAGCATTTCTCATGCGCCCTCCCCTCCCCCCACCCCAGAAAAAAAAAAAATCCAAACTTACATTAGTAAAAAACTTGGACTTTTCAGAGCTAAACTTGGAAGTTTTACATGAAAAACTTCATGCTTTTGAATTTTAAATAAATGCTAGAAATGTTTGAAGCCAAAAATTTCAAATTTTCGATAGAAAGTAACTAAAAATTTAATATTTGCAACTAACTGAATAATATAAAATGAAGAAACATACATGAAAATATAATTTAACAAACATGACAGGGACACATTAACCAAGAAAAAGGAACTACCAATCTATGGGAGTTAATTATGCAACAATATGAGAAGAAAGAAGATTCGTCAGGAAGACTAAAAACTTCAAAATTCAGAATAATGCAGAAAGATAATTTGAAAACTAATAACTGTTCAGATAAAGATAAAACATAGTAAGCCTTAGAAAAGTTTTAAAATGGGGAGGGAGAAAGGAGGCAATAAACTAAAACGCAGCAATACAACAAACAGATGAGTGCACGTGTAAAATCAAATAAAAATTTTAAATTTTGAAATTAATTCATATTACAGACTAGTAAAATTAAAATCTGTTCAATACTTGGATTCATTAATATTTTTTCTAAGGACACTTCACATGACCTTACATACTTGCAAAGGGATCACCAAACATAATATTCACCGATTTTGATGAATTTAAGATATGTTATAGAGTTCTTATCCCTAATTATTTTGGTAAAAGAATTTCTTCAAATGGGCCTTAAATTTCGGGAAACAAAGTTCAGCATATGTTTCAAATACCCATTAGTTTGTTCTTCTAAATGTGGACTTCATGGTGTGATCATAAGTACTAGCCCGCCAACCGTAGGGACAGAGTTTGATGCTGCTTCTTGACTTTTTTCTTTCTTTTTAATTAATTTTTATTTTATACTTTGAAACTTTACAACTTTTAAGCATGGTTATGAATTGCAGCAACTTTGAATTTTTTTGTATTTTCCTAAAATATATATAGAATTAGGTTTAAGATTTTTTTTTTTTCCTGATTCTTCACATTTTATCTAATTTACGAAAATCTAAACTATTTAGAATTTTTCTTTTATTATTATTACTTACCTTTTTATATTTTTATATTTTAAGTAAAGTTCTGAAATAATATATTATATATTTTTCTTTTTACTTCATGGAATTTTTAAGTGAAAATTTATTATTTCATCCAAATTATAAATAATAATCTGATGTCAATGTCCCAAATGCATCTAACTTTAGCCATCTAAACTTTTATAATAATATCAGAATAAATCTTTTTATTGATATCTTTTATCTTCTTTTGAAGACAAGTACTAGGTAAGAATTTACACTTTATATAGGGAAATTTTCCATATGAACATTCCGTTTTGAATATTTTTACGATATATTGTCATGATTAATAGTATATTTACTAAACTAAAATGTCAATGTCAGTAGTAATAAACATTTCTGTATGTCATTATTTGACACATTTTAATATATTTAAAAAAAAAAATCAAATATTAAAAAGATTTTATTTTGTTATTTTTTCTTTTCTAATTGAGTCTTTTCCAATTATCAGAATTGTATTTAAAATATAAAAAGTAAATAATAATTTTATGAAAAAAAAATTTCTAACAGAAATGTTAGTTTAAAAATTACAGAAAAAAATAGAAGTTTTCATGAAAAATCAAAAACTGCCATGTAGTTTTTGAGTTACCCTTAAAAAAAAAAAGAAATACCCACAATCTGTTTTGCAATGATTAAAAATGAATTTAACATTAGAAGTTCCAAACTTTACATCTCCATAATTCCTAAACAACCAGGCCAAATGACTTCCCATTTAGTATCTGAGAATAAAATTTACTGATGAATACAAATGGAATATGTTAAAATTAGGTGTTTGTAATGAAAATTTAAAGTCTGTTACAATTTCAATATGCAGGAAGCATAATTTAAGAATTGTGCATTAAGCCCATGAAGCATAATTTATGTATAGCATTATTTAACAGATGATTACTACTAATTGATAATACCAGTCACATTTTTATGATGATCTGTGCAGAGTTAGCAAGGGAGCATCCTTTTTCATGACTGCACATGAGATTACAAATTTACTTCGGCATTTGCACTATAAAACTGTAATTATGAACATCATTTTATTAACTTTTTTCAAACTTATTTGTCAGATAATATTTAAAAATCCTCAATATTTGAAAGAACTTTCCTTCTCTAAATGTATATCACTTTTTTACAATCATCTGTAGAAAACATATAACATTTTTTATTATGAAGCTTTAGATACGATTACTAATGCCTAAAAGTCACACCATTTCTCAGAGAACAAGTTACTTAAATGTTATGGAATTAGGGAAAATTATGTTTTTACAATTATTTCTTACAACTAATACAAAGCAGAAATATTTTAAAGG
This sequence comes from Maratus speciosus, assembly GCA_963932465.1. Classification (NCBI taxonomy): domain Eukaryota; kingdom Metazoa; phylum Arthropoda; class Arachnida; order Araneae; family Salticidae; genus Maratus; species Maratus speciosus. The sequence continues at coordinate 569,837,931 of OZ010787.1, forward strand.
TGATTTATGTTGCAACATTCTAGAAATTTTCTTATAATTATTAATTTATTTTAATATTATCTTTTAAGAACTAACATCTTAAGCATAGTAATTTAGAAACTACATGAAATTTCTACTATAGAAAATTCAATGGGAAAAGCATTTTAAAATATTATACCTGTCCACACTGTAAGTTGAGACTTTTTTCATTAGATGTTCAGAAGAAATGATATTCCGGAGATGTTTATGCATCTCTGCTTTGCTCCAAGATGAAGGAATAAATTCCATTTCTTCACGCCAAATATTGAAGATCCCCACATCTTTCTTTGTTATTATAAGCTTGGTAAAATCAACTTCATATTCAGCCTTATAATAAAAACTAACTTTTGGAATGTTTTTCAGAAATATCAACTCTAAAAAATAAGTCAAACGAGGTGGAAATGAAATAAAATTGCCATCACTATTTTTGTCGATAGCCCAAATTGCATACATAGAGTTACTGTTCAATATTAGACAACGCAATGGTTTTTCAACTCCAATACCATTTTTAGAGATCATCGTCTCAAAATAAATTGTAGTTTTCTCTCCTGGATTCGAACCCGGTAGAGTTACTTTTTTCTGGTCTTTTTTAGCAGCTTTGTTCATGGCTGCATTTTTAACAAATGGAAAATTTTCCCAGTTTTCAGTATATTCTTGCCATAAAAAACACGGAAATCCATCACCTGAAAATTAACAGAAAAAAAAATTTAATTTATAGAAAGTCAATATCATTTATAGAATAGCATAAGTCCTTAGAAACAAAATTTAATGATCCATCATGAGTGATACTTCAGAAATACAAGTAAGTCATATTCATGTCACAAGTTTAAAATAATAAACAACATTAATTTATTATTAGAGAGGCAACAAATGTCCAATGATCATACTATATCTTGTTAATGTCAAAAAATTGGCAGTGGTTGGATATTATGGAGATTAAAAAGTAGGGTGTAAAAAAATCATGATTTTTTTTTCAGGGTTGGTAAAAAACCCGTTTTTTTTAAAAAAAAACCAAAGAACCGGGTTTTTTTGGTTTAAACCAGGTTTTTTTGGTTTAAACCGGGTTTTTTTAGATATATTTTCCTAGTGCATATACAGGCATATTTATTGAAAAAAATAAACATTGTTGGATATATAAGTAATATAACTTCATTTAAAAATAATTTAAATTAAATAATTACAATCAATTATGCAGAAAATTGAAATCATTTAAAATTTAAACATTTTTAGTAAAAGCTATGTCTTGTGATCCATTAATAAAATGCTCTACACAGTGAAACATTGATACCTTGAAAGTCTTAATAAACAAACTTTTGATTACTACTGCTATAAATAAATATATGGTGTAGTTTCATAAATATAATATACTTTTCCATGGCTATTCAAAATAATTTCTTTGAAAAATGTGCAATCTGAAATATCTGATTTTTCTGTTAGAACACTACATGAACAATTATTATCTTTTATTGAAAGTAAAGCTTTTTATAAAGAAATCCTGGAATAATTTGAATTTAGCAGTTGAGTCTTTATATGTTTCAAGTTTCAAGAAGTATAGTGTATAGTCATTTGACACTTCTCCTCTGAAACTGCCAAGTAAAAAAAAAAAAAAAAAAAAAAAAAAAAAGCGACAGTAAAATAAATAGAACAGAAATACTTATTTATCAACTTTTTAGACTACTGAAAATATTGATCTTAAAATGGAAAGCAGATTTATAAAAGTTGTCATGGACTAAAACATTTAAACAGCCATCAGACTTAATACACAGGCTTTCTTTCTAATCTATGTTGTAATATGTATTACTTTTAAATATATAAACTAAAAATTAATAATATATCTTTTTAGGCATTTTTATGAGACTTTTTTCTATTATGTCTCAAGCGAGCCTTATCTCGATTTTCCCCCATTTTTTTGTCAGATCTAAATAGTATATTCAATTATGCAATAGACGATTTAAATATATCTTATTGCATATTTTAGTTAAAAGTAAACAGGTGCTTTGCTAGCACCCAATTTTTCAGTGTCCTCTTATTCGATGTCATATCTTGAGTTTCTTTTTTATTCTTAAGGCAGTTCTCAAATCCGAGAGAGCCACTTTATGACATAAGTTTTAATTTATTTTTGTTCAGAAATGTATGAAACTAGCAGATGCTGTTGTTCAGAAACTATGTAATCGAACTGTGTTTTCCGTTTTTTTGCAAACCAATAGATCTTCCAGAAAATAGTGTCGAAGTGGGCAGTTTGAAACGAATTTTCACGCAAAAGAAGAATAATCACTCAAGGAAGGTTAAAAACATCTTTGTCACATGATCAAAATTGCTTATAACTCAATAGGTAATTTATTTATCAAAAATGGAAAACACAGTTCAATTCCAAATCGCTTCCATAGTCAGGCCTTCCAATTTTATATCTTTCTGTTAAAAAATGAATTTGTAAATGTGTCAAAGCGTTTTGCGCTTGTTGAGTAGAGCAGTTGAGAACAAACAGCCTTAAAAGATAATCTCTCCAATCAAGAAAATTTTCTATTACAGCTTGAGTGAAATCTTGAAGGTCATTTTATGTTATTAATTGTAAATAATCTGCGTTTTCTCAAAGGAAGATATTTTATTCAAAATATTGAATATTTTTAATCTATTTTACCTTTGCTAGATTCACATGTTTTAAATTTTATCTTTAGAGCTTCAGATATGTTCATCAACACATGCAATTTGCATTCTATATGCATACAAATATAACCTAGATTCACTATGTCTCACGGTGACATAGTGAGGGATAAGATGTTAAAAGTAGAAATGATTTAAATCCAATAATTTGAAACACTTAAATTACAAAAATGAGAAAATATTATGCTAGATTTTTTCTAAAAAACCAGTTGTTTAACCAATTGATTTACACCGTGCTAACCCTGCTGGTAACAGAATAAAATCATAATGCAAAACCCCAATCCCAATGTAGGAATGCAAGAAAAACAAAGACTAACTAAACCAAATACCCATACAGCAAAGAAACTTCACAGCCAATCATTCATTCGCATACAGAACAAAGAGTAACCAATGGAGAGAATTACCCATGATCATCATTGAGGCATAATGTAATCCTTAGTAAATCTTAACTAATCAAGCAATCTAAGTAGTAAAAGTGTATTTTTAGCTCAAATCTATTTTTAAAAATAAAAAGCTTAAAAAAAAAAAGAACAAAGAAAACAAACTACTTGTTTTTTTCTAGTCTGCCATGTAGATTTAAAGCTTATAAGAAAAGTTTGATTGACTAAAAATCTTTGTCACTTTACAAATTTATTAATTCATCATTTTTCTAAATATTTGCTTGTAGCTTCTGCATAACTTGCATTTTGCAATAATGTGTAAAATAAATGAAAACATTAGGGAAAAAGAAAAAAAAAACAGATGGAAAAAAACCAGCATGGTTTAAAAAAAAAAAAAAAAAAAAACATTTGGTTTAAACCAGCATGGTTTAAACCAAACAACCCTGTTTTTTTTTTATAAAAAAAATCAGTTTTCTAAAATTTAAATCAGATTTTTTTTTATTTAAATCGGATTTTTATGATTTTTTTTTTCCCAGTGTTCAAATACTGAATAGCTACCAAGAGTTTTAGGTCCCCAAAACAGTTAAACCTCTAATTGCTAACATAATCTATGTTTTTACACTTTAATTAATAAAATTATAATTAGTAATTATATAAATTATAAAAACTTCAAATTAGTAGTTTTATTAGTTAGTAGCATATAATAATGTTATATACTTATATTAATATTTTGTAATAATTATATAAAACTATATTAAATACTGTTGATATTTACACTTATTAAAATTATTAAACAATTAACTCTGTAATTAGGAACATAATATTATATACATTTTGTGCTTTAATTACTAAAATGATAATTAATAATTTAGTACTCATTCTAGAAAGAAAAAGGGGCAGGATGCTAGTTCTAAAAAAAAGGCAGTATTTCATAAGGAAATATTAGTTATGTGCTTTGTAATTACATAAGGAAAAAGAAGTACATATTTGGAAATCAGAATTTGGAATTCATCATGAAATTTTTTACAAGAAATCTCTGTCTGCAACTACAGGTGAATTTCATTATTTGTTTAAAAGGCAGGGTGCATTCTGCCAATTTCAAAAGAAACAGGTTGTGCCGCCCCCAAAAAAATACCTACAGGAAACAGTAAGTAATTGCAGAATTAATAAAAACTGCAAATAAGTAATTTCATTAGTTAGTAGCACAAATAACAAAACTAACAAATATTATTTGTAGCTCATTTTGCATTTGTATTGTTAATCGCCTAAATCTAAACTTACACACATGTATGCATATGCTAACCTCCCAAAAATATGAAAATGTTGATTTAAATCAACTGATTAAAATCGTTGACACCCTATTAAAAAGCAGAAGATACATCCATAAATTATAATTAATAGTTAGAAAAACCAACATCAGAAAGTATATTTTGATTCTTTTTTAATTAAAACGTTCTTTCTAAATGTTTCAAGATAATTTTATTTAGAATAAATATTACTAGCAGGAATGACCGAGCTAAGCTCGGTCAAAATTAGCTTTCTGTTTATCTCAATATATTTTCCCCACTGAATCATTCTTGCTGTTTTAGATGCAATTAGCTTGACCGTGAAACATAATGACCCAAAATGACCCACTAATCGAATTTTTAAGAACATGCGACCTAACACAATGCTCTTCTCGAGCCTGAAAACGATGGAATACAAAATTTAGTGAAAATCGTTAGTCGTTTTTTAGATAAAATAAGCTTAATCCACGTTGATTAAAAAACCCACTAACCGAAATTCATCGACAGATCTGTGCTATTTCAATGGTTTTTTTGTATTGTGAAACGGTATAACAAAAAAAAAAATTGTCAAAATTGTTTGAACCTTTTTGAGATGCCGTTAGCTTGACTCCGACACATTATCACCAAAATGACCCACTAATAGAATTTTCTTGAGCATGCGACCCAGCCCAATGTTTTTATCTTGTCCAGAAACGGTGTAGTACAAAGCTTTGTCAAAATCTTTTGAGCGGTTTCTTAGATACAGTTAGCTTGATCTTGATCCATTAGGACCCAAAATGACCCATTGATTGAATTTTCTTGAACGTGCGACCCTGCCCAATGCTCTTATCATGCCCGGAAATGGTATTATACAAAATTATGTCAAAATGTTTTGAGGCGCTTTTTAAATACAATTAGCCTGACCCTGATCCAATGTGGCCTAAAATGACCCACTAATCGAATTTTCTTGAACATGCGACCTATCCCAATGATCTTCTCGAGCTCGAAAATGATAAAATACAAAATTTAGTCAAAATCGCTCAAGCCGTTTTTTAGATACAATTAACTTGACCCTGACCCATTGTGACCCCAAATGACCCAATAATCGAATTTTCTTGAACATGTGACTTAGCCCAATGGTCATCTCATGCCGAGAAATGGTATATTACAAAATTTTGTGAAAATGTTTTGAGCCGTTTTTTAAATATAATTAGCTAGCCCTGACCCACAGTAACACAAAAATGATCCACAAATCGAAATTTCTCGAACACGTGACCTAGTCCAATAGTCTTCTCGTACCTGAAAATGGTTATATACAAAATTTAGTCAAAATCGATTGAGCCGTTCTTTAGATATAATTAGCTTGACCCTGACCCAAAATGACCCACTAATCAAATTTTCCCGAATACGTGACCCATCCCAATGGTCTTTTCGCGCCCGAAAACGATAGATTACAGAATTTTGTCAAATCGTATTGCCGTTATCTAGATAAACTTAGCTGGACCCACGGTGACCCAAAAATGACCCACTAATAAAATTTTCTTGAACACGTTACCCATCCCAATGGCTTTTTCGTGCCTGAAAATGGTTAGATACAAAATTTAGTCAAAATCGATTGAGCTGTTCTCTAGATATAATTAGCTTGACCCTGACACATTATGACCCAAAATGATCCACTAATCGAATTTTCTGGACCATGAGACCCATCCCAATGGTCTTTTCGTGCCTGAAAACAGTAGGGTGCAAAATTTCGTCAAAATCGTTAGAGCCTATATCTAGATAAACTTAGCTTGACCCACGGTGACCCAAAAATGACCCACTAATCAAATTTTCTTGAACACGTTACCCATCCCAATGGTTTTTTCGTGCCTGAAAATGGTTAGATACAAAATTTAGTCAAGATCGATTGAGCCGTTCTCTAGATAAAATTAGCTTGACCCTGACCCATTATGACCTAAAATGATCCACTAATCGAATTTTCTGGACCACGAGACCCATCCCAATGGTCTTTTCGTGCCCGAAAACAGTAGGATGCAAAATTTCGTCAAAATCGTTAGAGCCTATATCTAGATAAACTTAGCTTGACCCACGGTGACCCAAAAATGACCCACTAATCGAATTTCTTGAACATGTGACTTAGCTCAATGGTCATCTCGTAATCCAAAACTGTAGAATATAGAGTTTAGTGAAAATCGTTAGAGGCGTTTTTTAGATAAAAATAGCTTGACCCACAGTGACCCAAAAATGACCCACTAATCGAATTTTCTCGAACACGTGACCCATCCCAATGGTCTTTTCGTGCCTAAAAATGGTTAGATACAAAATTTAGTTAAAATCGATTGAGCCGTTCTTTAGATATAATTAGCTTGACACTGACCCATTATGACCCAAAATGATCCACTAATCAAATTTACTCGAACACGAGACCCATCCCAATGGTCTTTTAGTGCCCGAAAATGGTTAGATACAAAATTTAGTCAAAGTCGGTTGAGCCGTTTCTCTAGATATAATTAACTTGACCCTGACCCATTATGACCCACTAATGGAATTTTCTCGAACACAAGACCCATCCCAATGGTCTTTACGAGCCCGAAAACAGAAGGGTGCAAAATTTCGTAAAAATTGTTAAAGCCGTTATCTAGATAAACTTAGCTTAACCCACGGTGACCCAAAAATGACCCACTAATCAAATTTTCTCGAACATGTGACTTAGCCCAATAGTTTTCTCATAATCCAAAACTGTAGAATATAGAGTTTAGTGAAAATCATTAGAGCCGTTATTTAGATAAAATTGGCTTGACCCATAGTGACCCAAAAATGACCCACTAATCGAAGTTTCTCGAACATGTGACCTAGCCCAATAGTTTCTTCGTGTCAAAAAATGGTTGGATATGAAATTTGGTCAAAATCGATTGAGCCGTTTTTTAGATATAATTAGCTTGACCTTGACCCATTAGGACCCAAAATGATCCACTAATCGAATTTACTCGAACACAAGACCCATCCCAATGGTCTTTTAGTGCCTGAAAATGGTTAGATACAAAATTTAGTCAAAGTCGGTTGAGCCGTTTCTCTAGATATAATTAACTTGACCCTGACCCATTATGACCCACTAATGGAATTTTCTCGAACACGAGACCCATCCCAATGGTCTTTACAAGCCCGAAAACAGAAGGGTGCAAAATTTCGTAAAAATTGTTAAAGCCGTTATCTAGATAAACATAGCTTAACCCACGGTGACCCAAAAATGACCCACTAATCGAATTTTCTCGAACATGTGACTTAGCCCAATACTTTTCTCATAATCCAAAACTGTAGAATATAGAGTTTAGTGAAAATCATTAGAGCCGTTTTTTAGATAAAATTGGTTTGACCCATAGTGACCCAAAAATGACCCACTAATCGAAGTTTCTCGAACATGTGACCTAGCCCAATAGTTTCTTCATGTCAAAAAACAGTTGGTTATGAAATTTGGTCAAAATCGATTGAGCCGTTTTTTAGATATAATTAGCTTGACCTTGACCCATTAGGACACAAAATGACCCACTAATCGAATTTTCTCGAACACGTGACCTAGCCCAATGGTCTTATCATGCCCGAAAATGGTAAAATGCAAAATTTCGTCAAAATCGTTAGAGCCGTTTTTAAGATAAAATTTACATACATACATACATACATACACACACACACACACACACACACACACAATTTTTGCTCGCATTATAGTATAAGATAAAACAAAATTGCATAACATTTCTTTAAAATCCTTTCAGGCATAAAGTATTTTGGTTATTAAAATGTTGTAAAGATTGAATGACATCAGGATTTAGGAACAAATTTAATTCAAGTTTCTGATGTTGTTGTGGTATTTTGGGATTAAAATTAAGTGAACCATAATTTAACCCATGATGAAGGAAAGGGTTAAAATACATTTATTTAATGCATTTCTAGGATTATATATATGGGTCATTTTAATTTTACTTGCAAATTTTCACTTTTAATAAGTTTTTTTTTGTTTTGTTTTGTTTGGTAGCTGCATAAGGTTTAAAGTAAAACAAATGAAAGCAGAGCATAATGTTACTTAAGCTAAAAAGCCTTTTGAAAGATACATAAGAATGCAAATTTGTAACCTCTTGCCTGGTAACAGAGATAACCTGGTAAATAAAATGTAGTATCAAAAGTGGTAGTGAGACTGAGTAAAATGCTGAATATCTTACAAGGGTAAAAATCTTCATTTTCAGGATATGAAATCTCCAGGTAAATTTAAAATAACACATATATAGTACAGTATAGGATCTGTTATCCAGATTGCTTCAGATCTGAGATATTCTGGATAAGGGTTTTTTTCCATAATTTGGAACACTTTACTATGAGTATTAAAGAATTGCACAAAATAACGGTATGAAATATATAAAATATGAATACCATATGTGAAGACATAATAAAAAAAATTACATCAACATATAAAACTTAGTTTTAAGACTTGAGAGCAGAATCCTTTGATTTGAATTTTTGGAACATTTTTATTAAGATTGGTCGCTTATAGCATGTCTCTTGTACTAATTCAGGGTTCCTACACAATTCTGGTAAAAAAATTCCCTGACTTTTCCAGGTTTTCCCTGACTTTCCTCAGTAAAAATTCGGCTTATATATTGTTGTAAAACCCTTCACAATGGACTTTAATTTAGATAAAAGCTAGAAAAAAGTATGTGCTGTATGAATTTCGGATTTTTAAATTATTTTTTATATTGTTATATAATTTGGATAAATTTTATATAAAAATTTTAGATTGGAGGAATAATTAATTCAAAATTTCTTCATTTACGATGATAATAGAAATTCTGATGGAAGTAGTATATCAAAAATTCCCTGATCTTTTCAAATATTAAAAACATTCCCTGACATTTCCCTGACTTTTTACTTAAATTTTCGAATTCCCTGACCCATAGGAACCCTGTAATTGCTCCTGTATCCTGTTTACTGACATGACTTGCTGTTCATGGAAGTAGCTTGTTTTCTGCATCCCACAAATCAGTGGTTCAGTTGAAAAGTATCAGTAGCTCATTTTAAATTTTTTCACCCACCCCATTCTGCTGGTCATCATCCTCACTTCTATTGGACATATCATTTGCCATTATGTTGCAAATCTCACTGTCAGTAATCTGATGACTTACAGAAATATCATCATGTGCAATTAGGCATTTTTCCACTGACTCTTGATCCAGCATTTGAGCTTCTGAACATGAAAGTCCTTTAGATTAGTCCAGCAGATTTGTAATAATTTCTTTCTTGGAAATTTTATACAACTTCAGGTTCATTCAAACCATAAAAAAATATCGCAGATGACCACAAATTGTATCACCCATGGATGAGTGCATATCTGTTTGCTGTATTCCATGCTTGACGTAAAATACATCTTTAGTTTTTACATTTTTAAAATGTAACAAATTATTTTTCGATTATCATTTTGCATTCTGGTTTACAGAGCATTCTGGATATGGGGGTTTCTGGATAACGAGTCTCATAGTGTATATACAGTAGACTCTTTCAAATCTGCAACCCTAAAATCAGCAACTCTCTAAAATCCACACATAATTTACAGATGTAAACAATGAAACTTTCAGTTCAAATGTAGGGACAAAATTTGACTTTTTTAGTTTTATACCAATTCTATATATATTTTAATCTGTATTTTTTGTTAATACAGTGCGTGTAAAAACTGGACAGCCAAAAATATAATTTTTTTTCTTAAATTTCAAATAAGATGAAAAAAAGTTTATTATAATGTGTATCATAAAGATGAAAAGCTAATAAAAAAGTCAACAAAATTCATCTGTAAGTATTTTATTATGAAAATAAAGTAATTGTTTAAAAAAACACTATTTCTGCCTGTGTAAAAACTTTAAGGACAGCAAAATAAAAACAATACAGTAACGAAGAAACAATTTTTTTAAATATTATGCACACATCATTATGTTTAATGACTGCAAATATTCTATCTTTCATGGACATTATTAATTTTTGGTACAGTTCGAGACTGGTTTTGTACCATTCATTTTCAATCGTAGATCTGAGTTCTGAAGCTGAGGGAAAATGCCTTCCATTTTTATAAACTCGTCTTGCTAGATCTCCCCTTAAGTTCTCGATAGGGTTTAGATCGGTACTTCTGGGTGGCCATTGCAAAACTTCAATATTTTTCTTCTGAAAGCGGAGTTTTGTCTCATGGCTTGTGTAGATAGGTGCGTTATCTTGTTGATAAATCCAGTTTTCTCCTTTCAGAAGTGTTGCAACAGGCGAAATATGGTCAGAAAAAGGTTTTAGATATGCTTTTGAATTAACTTTTCCTGAAAGAAATGCAAATGACCCCATGCCGTTAAACAAATAGCAGCTCCATGTCATAATGGATCCGCCACCTAACTTACATTTTTAGAAAAATTCTTTTTCTTTTCTCAAATCATGCCAATTATATTTCCAGTCATTAGGACCATGTAAGTTCCAGTTCTTTTCATAGCAGAAAATAATCTGCAGCGATTTGTCGTCCCAAGAAATCACTTCTCTTGCAAGATGTAAACACTGGGTTCTGTGGCTAGTCAATAAAGGGAGTTTACACAATTTTGATGAGTAATGGAAATTCTGAAATCGATTAACTGCATTGCAGATTGTTTTATTGCACATTTTGAACCAAGTTGTTTGTAAAATTTCTGTACTTGAGTATTTTGCAGTTGATGCTAACTTTAAAACTTTCCTTTTATCACTGTGTGACAAGACTTTTGGTCTGCCTACAGCAGGGTTTTTTTCCTAAACACATCTTTTAACCTTAAGAAATTGTTGATGACAGTTTTAGATCTTCCTGTCTCTTTTTCAAAAGACCAACAACTAATGCCTGATAATGCAAACGATTGAAAAGCATCTTTTTCATATTTAATCAGTTTACTTCCTTTTGGCATTGTTATAAAACTAACAAAACTCTTAATTGAAAACGTCAGAAAAATTACTGTACAGAAGAGTTTTTATTGTGCAAATGAATAATAATTACACATAATATTTCTATAAAAATAAAATACTGCTGTCCTTAAAGGTTTTACACAGGCAAAAATAACGCTTGTTTGCATAATTATTATTCTTTTGCAATAAAAAGGTCACAGATATATTTTGTTGACTTTTATATCAGTATTTCCACTTTATGATCAACATTAAATTACCATTTCAACTATCCTATTTTAAATTTATCAAATTTTTTACAATTTTTTACTGTCCTTAAAGTTTTTACACACACTGTATTACTGAATTTGTGCTTTTTCATGAAGGAAGAATAAATTTATTTCTGAAAAAAATCAAGATATTGCTGGCATCACTGGTAATCGCAATCTTTTTGGCAAATGTATTTATGCATTAATAAAGATTTTTTGATTATTAAGTTTGGGCAAACCTGAAATAAAACTTCCCTATTTTATGATTTTGATTTGAATTAATTGTGTACCTTTATGAGGAAAGTTTCATTGAATAATTTAGGAAAAATGCATCTCATCTTTATAATGAAAATTTAATTATACATTATTGATTATTTACTTGACCTTTGCTGTTAATATTTTAATCATTTGAAAAAATTATCTAATTTGTTATTATTTTAGTTTATTACTTATTTTAATATTTTACTATACTGTAAGCATTCATTATAATTTCGATTGCATTATTAATTACATTCAAATTACTGTTTTAAAAATGTAAACAAAGCAATGACCAGAAATCTGCAAAATTCTAAAATCCGCACAACCTCTTGTCCCAAGCTGTGCGGATTTGAGGGAGTCTACACCAATGGACGTAGTTAGAGGTTTTTCACAATTTCCCAAAATTTGATTTTCTGGACAAGACGAGTTTTGAAACTCAAGTCCATATATATGGACCATTCCATGAGAAATGGGCAAAATGTCACACTTAGGCTTACATATATTCCTTTATCTATTAACTTAAAGTTGGTAAAACTATACATTAGAATAAACAAAATAACTTATAGTTTCATATTAGCATAGTTGTTTTAATTTGAGGATACAATAGCATTGTATCCAGTAATATTTAGTAATAAGATTGCAACAGCAGTAATATGTAGAAAAGCTGTTCCACATGTGATATGGAATGACCCTTTAATAGGTTTAAAAATCTGCACATTTTAAAACCTAGACCTTAGTAAGCTACCCGTTTTTAATAATAAATAAATAATAAAAATAATATAATAAAAAATTTAAACACACATTTAAACAACATTTTAAATTGTAGACCTAAGTAATCTGCCTGTTTCAGGGCCATTCCATGAAAAACTGACAAAATGTCCTGTGTACTTACATAAATACCTATATCTATTGACTTATAAGTTATTAAGACATAAACTATACAGTAAAAATAACAAAAAAACTCTAGATTTTCATATTAGCATGGTTGTTTTAATTTGAAGATGTAATAACATTGTTAAAACAGCAGAAATATGTAGAAAAGCTGCCCCACATGTGACATGGAATGACCCATATAATATTATGCAAAAAATGCAATTGTTTAACTCTTTAACACCGAGAAAGGCGAAAAAATCACTACCTCAAAATCCTAGCCTATGAAAGGAACATTTTTAAAAAATGGACTCGTCCTTTTACCGCATTTGAGTTTCCTACGGGAGAGGCATGGTTGAAATGTCATCTTGATGTATGTTACTCTCCTCATTTCCCCACATACTTTTGGTTGTTGATATCTTATTTGTTTGAAGTGTTTTACAGTCTAAACAGAATGAAGAAATATTATTTATCCCTTTTCACCTGTAGTAAGAAGTATTTACACTGCATTCTTACTCCATACATTTTATCAGAAATGTGTGTTTATAAATTATAAGACTTGGAAGAAAGGCTACTAATATTGTTCTTTGACAAGCACCTTTGAGCAAAAAGGTTTTTCCACGACCCTCCTCATACGGCAAATTATGTATGCATATAATAAAAATGGTAATAATCACAGAACAACAAACAATTTTAAGAATGCTACAGAAAACCTCCTACCTATCCTTATGAAAATTAGAATTAGAAGTTAAAATTCGGCAAATATGCTATATGTGCAAAAAAAAAAAAAAACAGAATAATTCTGTTTGGTTGGTTGGTTGTGTTTATGATGGCCAATTATCAACACGAGGGATATAAGCCCAAAGGGGGGGTGCCCTCCGTGGGGGTATTTCTAAGGGAACCTAACCCGTATTTACACATGGAAATCCATGGTTCGAAGAAAACCACGAAAACTCCGAACGATTAGGTCGACGGGTGCGATTGGGTTTGAACCCAGCGCCTTCCATCTACCAGCTTCTATAGCAGAACTTCTTCGCTACTGGTGGGGCAATTCTATCTGTATTAAACCTCATTATTTTCATTATAATGTAAATATTTCGGTACCATCTATTAGAGTATCAGTATGAGATTAAAAAATTGAAAAATTTCTTATTTTATGACAAGGCTAATACTTAATTTAAGGATTTAAAATTCAGAAAATTTTTAGAGACATCCCCCCCCCCCCCCCCCGCCTCTAAAGCTTTTATGTTATAATTTCAGAACAAATGCTTTTAACCCTTTATATCCTAAATTATGAACTCATGAAAATGTCACCTTCTAAAGCATTTCCTGATAATTTTTGAAACTACATCAGAAGATTGACACAATCCTTTAATAAATTTTAGAAAGATTTTGTCAATTACAATTAATTAATGAAATTTCAATTTATAGGGATTTTGTACAATATTTATTACTCCACTCCAATCTTTTATTTAAGATACTTTTGTTAGCATTTTGCAGAATTAGGAAATGTACAAATATAATGTCCTTACAATAGAAATGTTTCCGAACTGACCCCCCCCCCCCCTACACACACACAATCTTTCAATGTCAATAAAGCTGAAAAGATGCAAACAAGAGCTGATGCCAGCCATCCATTTAGAAGGTGGTGATGTCTCCTTTTTTTGGGGGGAAGGGGGGGGGGTCACATCTCTTAATAAGCAATTTCTATATTGAAGGTTGTCCCTACATCCAAAATGGCTAAATTTCTGATACATTTGGGAAATTATTTTCATTTGTAAATACCAAAAACTTTATATTCGTAATTATATATTCGCATTAATATTTGTAAAAAATATAAAATATAGTACACATTTTATTCAGATACACAGAAATTGAAGAATTTCCCATTTTCTTATAAATGCAAAGAATCTTTAAGAAATTGAGCATTATATATAAATTTTTAGGACTTAACAGTTATTAAAATGCCATCATGAGGGAACAATTGTCTCTCGCAGCCTGAAATTCAGTTTTAAATCCCATAGTTTAAGGAGATTTCCCTAAAGATGCTTTGCCTTTATCGGAAAATGGAAAACGCTAATCAATCACATTTTTTCTAATTAAGTGCACTTGCAATTGTCTTGCAACTGCGATTAAAAATGACATCACGGATGTGTTAGAAATTAGCTACTTTGGATTTAAGTACAGCTTTAAAAGAGGCAGAAAGATTCTCATAGTTGAGCAAGGGATGAATCTGAAAGAATTTAATATATGTTTCATTTTTTAAATTTCCTTTGGAAATTTTCTTCGTTCAGGAAAGGGGGGGGGGGTGTCACGATCCCTGTGAACTCCCCCTTGGATCCGCCATTGGATGCAAAGGCAAGAGAAATCATCCGTTCTTTTTTGTTTTTTTTTTGTGTAACCAATAATGCTCTTGCAACAAGATAAAATAAAGTATCTATAATTCATTCTAAACTGTATTACTAATAATTGATGTATTAAATGAATTTTATAGCAAGTTATTTTAATAGTACTTATAAGTACCGTCGGTGCTTAAAGTGTTAAGGAGATTACAAAAAAATATTCTTCCCTGCTCAAAATTATGAAATTTTCTGTGAGATTTATAAATTTATTTTTTCGAGAAAAATCACGAAATTTCAGCCATGGCTCTTGAATGGTTCTGATTTTTTTCTTCTTTTTTTTTCAATAAATGCATTATATCTCGAATTACAATCGATTGTTGTCTCATGACGACTTTTCTATGGCTTCCCGTCGGGGATTTTGGTTCAAAACATCAATTTTGACAGTATTTTCAGAAAGAACGTGTTCTTCTATAGAAAAGGGAAAAAGCTATTCGCTTGTATAGTTTCTGAATGTGAACGAACATTTCATGTGCCTAAGTTTAAAAATGACTTCATGAGGGAGAATGGCTATTTAGAATTTGAGAATAGCCCTAATAAATATTATTTAATAAGCAATATTAAAACAGTTCTCAAATCCAAACTGCTATTTTTTTTTACACGTTCATGGAGTTATTTAGAATATAATGCAGCATTCTCTCTTAAAAAAGAAAGAATTAGTATTTTCAATTTGCTTGTACAGACAAAAGCTTTTGCTGGAATACTGTGACAGAAATCGTGTTTTAAGTCGATTTTTGTGATGTTACAGTAAAAAAAAATATCATTGCTGAAAAAAATATCAAACGATTATATTCCAATATGTAACCCATTTTCGGGAATATAAAAACCATTATTCGCTTGATAGATATTTGAATAATAATGTTTGCTAATTTCATTATTATTTTTTTTTTAATCAAAAATAAGTTATCTTATTGTTAGAATATTTCATGCTTTTGAGAAGGGGGGGGGGGGGATCTCCAATTAAAAGGCATTTAGCATTCGAATCTGAGTTGTTGATAACCTTTATTTTGCCTGTTATGATTTTTCTTGCAAATACTTTAAAAATAAACAAACACTATACTAAAATATGAAACAAGGTTATTTTTATTTTTATAATTTTATTAATACATAAGGTCTTGAAACAGCTGTATGATAAAACTTATTTCAACTGTTTGTGCTTTTTATTACATTGGCACAATTTTCTGCACAGCAAAAAAGACAATCAGAGAGAACATCTTATATGGTTTTTAATGTCATTGTAACACAGGAGTGTCTGATCTAACTTTATCAGATTTTTTTCACTCTTGAGGAGTTAATCTCTCAGTTTATCTTATTATTACTGTATCACTGAATTATCCAACAAAATATCAGAAGGTTTTATTTAGACGAAAAGCTAGATTTTTTTTTAGATAAAAAATAATTAGTTTTATTTCTCAAAATCTTTAAATGTGCCTGTTTCTTTCATCAATAGCTAATGCAGCGATGAGGGCTATTTTAGATGTTAGGAAAATTCTTAGTGCATTGAAAAAAACTAGGAAAAACACCAAAAGGTGCGATTGGTATGTGTGCAGATTTCTTATGAAGAAGGAAGGGGGGGGGGGAGCAGGAGGTGATTAAGCTAAGCAACTCATTTGTTCAGGAATCTTATTCGCCCACAGCCAGACATACCAAAAGCATAATTGAAATGTTTTTCTAATACATTTTATGAAAACAGAGCTATGCAGTGATAGAATAAACTTAAAATAAAAAATAAAATGTCATAGTAAATTTATTAGAAAAATAAAAAATCAAATTGAGCCCTTTCTGGAGAATTTATCAACTATTAGATGTACAGATAGGTTTTAACCCCTTGAAGGGCGGTGATGCCGTCACGGCATCACATAATTTTAATCCTTAATTGCCACATTGGCACCGGAATTTTATAATGAAAATTGTACCTTTATTAAGTACGCGAAAATATGCTTTTACTTGTTTACAAATAAATTCTCTTGTAAATACTGGTGTCAATAAATTATTTCAACACTTTATGAATAAAAGTATCTTGCCCCTGAAAGGGTTAAAGATTGCTTTCATAATTTATTCTGACAGTTTTTTCTTATGTGTGTTGCGAGCATGTATGTGTGTGTGTATTGGGTTTAACATGCCAAGTGATCACCAAAATAACCAATTTTAAGCACGTAATATATATATATATATATATATAAAATAGTACATGTCTCCAGAAGCCTGTTCATCGAGTATAAAAACTTTTCTTTTACTCATTTTAAATTAAACTTTCAGTAAATATCTCAATACTAGCGGTTAAAAATCTATACAAACAACGATATCGTTCTCTTGAAATAAGAAACTAAGATGAAAAAAAAAAAAAAAAAGAAATGGCTCGTCTGAATAGAATCATTTTAGCTTTTAAAAAAGGTAATGACAAACCTGCAAGCAATTACAAAGTATTCCATCACTGTCATCGGACAACGTGACCGGCGACAATAAAGAGAACCCCTCAGCACAGGGAGAAACGAATCTCTTTCTATACCTGTCACCCCTTATTTTGCTATTAGCG
This sequence comes from Maratus speciosus, assembly GCA_963932465.1. NCBI lineage: Eukaryota > Metazoa > Arthropoda > Arachnida > Araneae > Salticidae > Maratus > Maratus speciosus. The sequence continues at coordinate 569,855,508 of OZ010787.1, forward strand.
GCCGTAACCAGCCGATTTAGGACTTAACTCACAAAGCCGTATAGGGCCATTGCAGGTGTTAAAAGGTTAACATTTTTGGGTAAAATTCTACTTTTTTTCATAAATGAAAGACTAATTATTATCTGAAAGCAATCTTTCACTGTGTACCTGTATGCTGATAAAATAAAGAGGCATTCTGCTAAAAGCAAAGGTATAAGGTACTAAATATTTTTTTGAAAATACATCTAGTTTTAAGTTTTCATAGAGCTTGCAACATTAGTAAATTTTTTCACCTTTGTTACCACTATTTCAAAGGGAAAATATTTGTGGTAGATTCCTGTAACACCTGTAATAGAAATCTACCACAAGATCACTGTTTTGAATTAATGGTAGCAAAAATAGAAAATTTTAGGAATGGTTCAATCCACAAAAAACACTAGAAATTGCATTAAAAATTCAAAAATTGTGGAGAATAGGATTTAATATATTAAACTAAAAGTTATGAATGTCAAATAATTGCATGAAAAATTCAAAAATCACAGCACAAATTCTAGATAAACTTCATCAAAAAAGAGGTTACTACATTTACTATATTGGACTAGATAGAAACTGAATTCCTTTTGCTAATGCGGAAAAATCACCGTGATATTATTTGGAAACAAAATGCTAGAAATCTCATTGAAAAAATTAAATGAGTAAAACTTGTTGTACTTGTTATAAAAGTTTTTTTTTACTTAAAAGAAAAATCATCTACTATTAAAATATCTGCTTTAATATTATCTTTTTAGTATGGCAAATCACTTCCTCATGTAAATTATTCACAGGGGATTTGGGGGAGTGTTACATCAGTTTTAGCTCTTTCTTAACTAACAAACTGCAAATGATCCAAATTTTAGAAAAATCTGAAATTTGGAATCGACGAGGTACAAAGAATATCTGACTTTGAACTTTGTACTGCATTAACTTATACTGATATGACTAATTATTTAAAATGATCCAATTATTATCGAATTAATAATATTGGTATTGAAATTGAAAATAATCATAAAAATGTTAAAAGATCAAATATAAAAATACCATAAAATTCCAAATTTAAACCCACACCCAAATTCTCAACAATTTTCACTTTTCAAAATAATTCTGTTTATAAGCCCCTCGACGAAAAAACTTTGGTTGAATTTCATCTATCCCTTGATGGAAAATTTTTTTATGGTATCAATAAGTATGCAAAGATTAGTTTCTTTGTTTTCATGCTCTTTAGTGTGCCCATTTGATGTTTTTCAAAGCACGCCACACATTGGCCTTTTCGTTTTAAGGGCCAATGTGCCCTACCCCTTTTAGAGATAGAAAATACACAATACTGCTTTTCCATGTTTCTTATTTGCACCCTCTATTTTTTTTTTCCTTCAAAAAACATTTTGCCTTTCTTTTTTCGTGGGAAAAAAGTGGCATTATTTTCTTTAATTAATAAAAAAGCCTAAGCACGGTTTCTTTCTGCATGATGAAACATATTATCCATCTTAAGCTGACGATTTGATTCTGATAACATATTCACAACTTCCGACTCACGAACTTGAATAAACAAAACAAACCACAGATAGTCCCCTCCTTTTTCTTTGCAGTTGCTTTAGTAGTGCACCTTTTTGTGAAGCTCTCAAATTTTTTAATAACTTATAATATTTTAATAAAAGAATTTTACACAGTACTATTATTGTAACTTGTTGATGAATCATCATGCAATCATCATGAAACATCATGCAATTTGAAAGAAATTGGTCAATTAACAATGGAGATATTAGTTATTTTCCTAATAGTCAGGAAAAAAGAGGTTTTGCTTTTCGATCTTTTCTTTTAATTATTATTTTTTGTTTTTTTGCAGCTCAACAATTTCTTTTTCCCGCACTTAAACAATGTGAACTTGTTCACACATTCATGAAGTCCTTTTTATATATTAAAAAACAGAATTTGAATAGTTTCTCTCACTCTAGAAAGGAAATATTATTTAGAGGATTATTCAATTATTATTATTATTATTTTAATTTTTAAAACTTAGGAAGAACATTTTATTTTAAATGTTAACGGAATATACCTTATTGTGTACCAATTAATTTCTGTTAAGAGACATTAGTGTGCAGAGTATTGAGAAAATTTAAGAAAATTTCGTTTATAAGCTCCTCCCCACTTTTGCCAATATTTCATGTTGTCAACAGAGGAGAGGCTTATTTTTGGAATCTAGCCAATTTGACATCAGTCACATCTCTACTTATTATTTCTTTAAACTTTTTTATGTGTTTTTTAATCATTAAGTTCTACAAAACATATCTTTAGCTTTACTCCACAGATAATAGCAAAAGGTATAATGAACAAATAAAATCAACAGCATACTGTTTTAAAATAACAAAGAGAGTAATTTCTGATTATCTGTATTGCAAAAAACACTTCCCAGAAAGGAAATCTGTTTCTACTTTGACTTTGTTCATTACATTAAGAATCCGTCTAAAACATTATATCCAGATTTTTATGTATTTTTCCATGCAACTTCTGTTACTGCAATTTTATTTCTAAATTTTGTTTTAAAAGATAGAATTTTCTTTCAAATTTTATAAAATTGTAAAGGAAGTTTATATAAATAACAAATTTATTCATTTGTATACAATTATTAAAAATAAAAGTACTCCAAATGCAACTTAAGACTGTGCTTTCGTTTGAAAATTGAACTTTTGGTACTTTTCTATTAGGCGAACACCAGTCAAAGTTTTGGTCCAAATGTGGTCAACTGTCTATTTCTCAGCAACAAGTGTAGTAAGTAATCCAACTATAATTGTTACTTATCAATTATTCTTTCAATTTTTCCTTTTCCAAAGTGATTAAAATAAATACTTCAATATGGCTTACACAATACAGAAAATGCCAAATGATGAACACCCTGCAGTTAAATTCTTCCAAGGCAAAATAAGCAAACTTGACAAAAAATTAGTTACCCTTTGGAGATCTCTCCAATACGGTGTAACACTGCTTTGAGTCTTGATGACCACTTAGATTCATCAAAGAATGCAGTCTACAAGTTTCTAGAGTTTCAACACATCCAGCTGATGCCACTCACTCATGAGTAGGTCATGTAAAGCTACAAAACTATGCATATGCTAATGTTGTGATGAGGTGCTATAGGGTCTGAGTATATTTCAAAACAGTCACTTATACATACATCTTTAAGAACACAGTTGGAGTCATCTTAGAAAAATGATAGTGTCCATGAAAAAGATGTTGAATGAATGGCAACATTTGACCATCACGAATATTCAACTAAACACCCTGGTTTACACTAATGCTTAGCTCAATTAGTCTCCCACAAAGTCATAGCGGGAAAGTAGCATAGTATGATAACCACCTTGAGATCATCAGAGAACCACCTATGATTGAACTGCAGCTCTCACACACTGCAATATGAATGCTTCATGTGGCCTCTGGTGTTCTAGAAGGGTCAGTGTCATCCATAAAACAGGCAAATTTGTGATTAAATGGACCATGCTGTACACCTCCAGTCAGCTACTACCCACATTCGGTGTATTTTGATCGATTACATATGTACAACTTTATATGCTGCTGTGAGCAAATGCTTCTTGTGAGATACTTTGCTCCAAATGTTTATTGAATGCAGTTCCCATTAAATGCTCTCTGGAAAGTGGAAACTTGGTAAGAGAAAGCTAGAGGTCTGCACGGGCCTGGACGGCAAAATGAAGACAAATTTTCAAATGGGTTGGGTCGGCAAAAAAATTGAATAAGCCTGTTGGGCCGAAAAAAAAATTAAGCGGGCCCAATACAAAAGTTTAATCAAAGCCAATAAAATATGAGTCATTTTCACTGAATATGACTTTTGTGAGAATAAGTATTAATGTATGTCACAAGCCCATGCTAAGTTTGACAATATCAATACAGAAATGTAACATGTCCACCGTAGAGATCAGCATTGAACAGTTACATGGTGTCTGAACCTGGGCTTAATTTTTTCAGCAAACTCGTGCCGCGACAGATATCAGATTTTCATTTTGTTTTCTACATGGTCGAGCTGGACTTAATTGTTCTCAGGATGTATAGAATGGGCACTAAGTTTTGTAAAAAAATTAATTATGCGAACTTTCTGTTAACGAAATCTTTGGAAATATACCTTAATGTTGTTCTTAAATTCACTAAAATTAGCAGTGAATTGTTTTAAATTCACTGCTCAACATTGCAAAACTTTGACTCATTTTTAACTGTAAAGGCATAAAATTTACAGACCTGATTATTGAAGGGATCTGGAATCAAACAGCCTTTTCCATTTTTGATAAATAAATTACTCATCAAGATATACGACATTCCTGCAGGTTTTTTCCCTTTTCTATGCTATCGCTTCTAGAAATTTGATTCAAAGTGCTAACTTTGCCAGTAATTTCTCAAAGATATATTGCCTTATCAAAAAATGGATAATGTCCTTCCTTCAATTACACAGTTTCTGAATAAGAACACCTGCCAATCTCATGCATTTATGAAAAGAAATGAATTCAGAAATGTGTCATAAACTAGTTCCTTTAGATTTGAGGAAAGCATTAATAAATGACAGAGAAATATTTTCACAACTCTACTTTTTATTGTACAGCTTCAAAAGTTACGATGTTTTTAACCCTCCTTTTTTTTCTATTATTCTAAACTGCACTAATTTTTAATGAATCCTTATTTGAATGTTGAAACGTCTATAGGAATCTAAGTAAAATATTTTCACAACTCTACTTTTTATTGTACAGCTTCAAAAGTTATGATGTTTTTAACCCTCCTTTTTTTCTATTATTCTAAACTACACTAATTTTTTAATGAATCCTTATTTGAATGTTGAAACGTCTATAGGAATCTAAGTAATCATTAATGTTGCTATTGTGTATTTTGTGTCTTGCGACAACATAGTAATTAAAAAAAAAATCCCTGCTGGCCCGGCCTACAGGCAGAGGTAGATTTTGAAGTTAAGTATACTAATTTCACCAACAAAAACTAAATCATTATTAGATATAAATCCACTTTAACAGTTTTATCTGTCTGCTTTTGACGAGTTTTAATTCCCTTTTTATAAAATAGCTGGTTTTATCAGAATCATGTTAAGGCGATATTAAAAAAAATATTTTTCCATGCTCAACAACTCAAAATTTTCTGGCACATTTTCAGATTCATTTTTAATAAAAAAAAATATGAAACATGCTGACGTGATTTTTGAAAAGATTTATAAGCGACTTGTGTTTTTATTTTTCTTTCAATTAATTAAAACTTGATTAATAAACAATTATTTTCTCAGTAGGGCAATATTTTTCGTTTCTAAACCAATCGCTTCGGGAAATTCTGTTCAAAATGCCCACTTTGACATCATTTTTTGAAATATATTCTGCCTCTATAAAAAAAATCGATCATTACTGTACATTATATAGTTTCTTAATAAGAGAATCTAGCAATTGGATGCGTTTGAGAGCAAAAATGAAGTAAAATATGAGTAAGAAAATAGACAGTTTGGATTTGAATGCACCCTTAATAAGATGATTTTTTCTTCAACCGTTAGGTATTTTTAATTTGTTTTTGCTGTAAGAATTGGCCCTATCAAAAACTTGTCTATACAAATGTTGAAGACAATATTAAGAAGATATATGATAAATTCATGGAGATTTTATATCTTGTGAATTGACGGAGTTATGAAAAGTTTTCTTCTTGAACCTCCCCTTTTTTGTTTTCGTTTTTATTTATTTATTTTTTTTTTTTTTTTGCGGTACGAATTGGTTCTATCAAAAACTTGTTAATATAAAAGTTGTAGATAATATTAAGGAGATGTATAATAAAATTAATTGGATTTGATATCTTGAGAATTGATGAAGTAAGGAATTTTTTACTTCCAAAAACCCTATTTTTTGCGCCCCTTGAGCCTATTTTAAATTTTATCAAAAATCTGTGATGCATGAATTTTTGGCGCTATTTTTAGAAGTAATAAAAACTTTAAACTGATTTGATATGTACAAAAATTAAGAAGTTATGGGGTTTTTTAGGTTTTCACAAAACCCCTCCCTATTTCCATCCCCTTTGTCCGCTTTTGCCCATTAACGAACTTGACTGAGATTTTATGTCCCTTGATATGTATCAGTTTGGAAGAGATTTGTGCTGAATTGCGGAAGTTATCGTGTCCAGAAGAAAGTGATAACACAATTGCTTTGGGAAATTCCATTCAAAATGCCCACTTTGACATCATTTTTTGAAATATATTCTGCCTCTATCAAAAAATCGATCATTGCGGTACATTATATAGTTTCTGAATAAGTGAATCTACCAATTAAATGCATTTGAGAGCAAAAATGAATTTAAAAATGAGTCAAAAAATAAGCAGTTTGGATTTGAGTGCATCCTTAATGCAATGATTTTTCCAACACAATCCGCTTTGGGAAATTCGGTTCAAAATGCCCACTTTAACAGCATTTTTAAAAATATATTCTGCCTCTATCAAAAAATCGACCATTACGGTACATTATATAGTTTCTGAGTAAGAAAACGCACCAATTGGAAGCCTTTGAGAGCAAAAATGAATTGTAAAATGAGTCAAAATAAACAGTTTGAATTCGAATATACCCTTACTTAGATGATTTTTTTCTTCAACCACTATGTATTTTTAATTTGTTTTTGCTGTAAGAATTGGTCCTATCTAAAACTTGCCTATATAGATGTTGTAGACAATATTAAGAAGATATATGATAAATTCATGAGGATTTTACATCTTTTGAATTGATGGAGTTATGGATTTTTTACTTCTTCAAACCCCCTTTTTGTTTTCGTTTTTAATTTTTTTTTTTTTGCGGTACGAATTGGTCCTATCAAAAACTTGTGAATGTAAAAGTTGTAGATAATATTAAGGAGATTTATAATAAAATTAATTGGAATTGATATCTTGAGAATTGACGAAGCTATTAATTTTTTTCTCCCAAAAACCCTATTTTTGCGCCCCTTGAGCCCATTTTTAACTTTAGGGTCATTCCATGTCAAATCACTCAGGGCATGGCACCCACCATCACCAATTTTGATAAAATTCAGTGAATTTGCAGAGTTTTTAATGCTGATTCCAAAAATGTCAATCATATTGAAATTGATCAAATGGTTTGTCAGATATGAGCTTTTAAATGTCTTCCAAGATGGCCGATTTGCCGCCATTTTGAATGGCACATGTGACAACATAAAGTCTATAACTTCTTTCAGGTTTAAGCTAGAACTTTCAAATTTTTTTGTTCTGTTCAGAATAAAGTAAACTTTCATCTAAACAGATTTTTGTGCAATTTATTCCATTAAAATGCTGTCAGAAAATGACTTTTTGCCATTTTTTTAATTAAAAAAAAGGTATAACTTCAATAGCCGATTTCCCCCATTGTTCCCCCTTCAATTTTCATCTAATTGCATAAACAGACAGCTCAAAGTGTGTTTTGATGCCTGATAAAAAAATTTTAATGGGCAGTTTGTAGGTTTTTTGTTTAAAGAAGAATTTCAATTTTACCGACTTGCATAAGTAACCGAAAATACAAGATAATGTTGTTATTTCTTTTATTACCAGAAGTATCATACATATTTACATCTAAAAGTTTGGTAAGGTTTTATCTTTCATAAACATACATATTTTTTTAATGTGGCTAAAAAGAAGGGGAATCCCTCAGGAATTATAAATAGGAATGCTAATAATGAATTCCTGCAAGACATAGATGACAAATTGAAATCTATTGCAAAGTTTCAGTAAATTTTAAATAAAAAAGAAATGATGGAAAAAATTCTATAAATTGTCACATTTTATAGCAAAATCATACTTGTATATTATACAAAATGATAAAATTACAATTGTTAACTAAATATAATTAGTAAAAATTATCTTACTTCAAAATTATACAAAATAACATTTAGCACATACATGGTAAAAATACTATTAAAAATTTATCTACATTCAAAATAAATATAATTAGTAAAAAGATTAACTCTGTTTTATTAATATTGCAGCTCAAAGTGTGTTTTGATACCTGTTAAAAAAATTTTAATGGGCGAGTTATAAATTTAGTTCAAAATAAAAAAATGTATATACTTTATTTCACTTTGGTTCATTTTTTAAATGTAAATAACATTAAAGCTGTAATTATTGTTGAATTATAAGTCGAAAATTGCTGTCCAAAATTTGAAATTTCTAATTAATTAATTGCTAAAATTATCTGATTGGGTTAATTTATTACCAGAACTTTCCAGAAGACAAAATTTTAACCAATAATATCACTTTGGTTTGCCAGAAGGGGTTTTTTCAACCAACCAGATAGATGTACTTACCAGAAAGAGATTTTCAACGAATCAGACTAAAATTACTTCCCAGAAGATTTTTTCAACCAACCAGATTAAGCAGAATTTTACAACTTGTTATGCCAATCTGTTAAAAAAGATTAAAGTTTCTCTTTTGATCTTATAACTATAAATGATGCTGCTTTGTTGTATTTAGTTAGATGTTTTCTTATGGATAAACAAAAAATGTACAATATTAGTTTAAATATTAATAATCCAAATTGTGATTTAAATAATCCTCAAGCTATCCACCATCGCAATGAGTTATCCACCAAAAATAAAGAACTTCTTGCATTAAGATGCAATTTAGAATATAAGCGAAAACTCAACAATATGCTTTGCTCGCAGAGAACACTTTCTGCATATGTAAATTCAGCAAAAGAAATGTTTTCATTTTACTTAATCTTCATCCTAACAAGACCAAGAAAAGTATCCTTACATGTGATAAGTGTGGATCAAGCAAAGAATTACAGGCATAAGCTACATAATGATTCCATTCCTGGTAAGAAATTATGTTCAGCCTGTAGGGAAAAAAGCAAGAGCTTTGCTGGAAGTATATGTGAAAGAACAGAAAAACTTGCATCAGTCCACTGATTTTTCTGAAGAAATTACATCAAACATGGATTAGAAACAAAAATATCACATAAAACTTAATGGAAGTTCACCACTAAGGTTACATGCAATTTCTGCACACAGGAATGTGTCTGCTGGAGAAAGAAAATTACAGCAAATGAAAATTGCTTTGTGAAAGAAGGTTGCTTGCACCCTTGATTTGGAAGAGAACGTTCTTCAGAGTGAAAACAGTAGCTCTGATGAAGATAATGTGAATCAAAAGAAAAGCTTCAGAATTCGAAGGATTAATGGAGATGGTGAAAGAAAAGTTTCCACAAATTAGTGCCAGAGAAAAAATTCAGTTGCTAACTTTGATTCCTGAGTCATGATGGTCAAGAAAGAAAATAATTGAAACCTTTAGTGTAACTGAGTACCAAGTATAGACTTTATACTTGGGAAGACACTATAAAATCTGTGAAAGAATTTCATGAAGATAATGAATTTTCATGTCTCATGCCTGGTCAGGGAGATACGGTCAGCATAAAAAAAATGTCCACCCATGTTCAAAAAAAGGTTTCTTCTTTGTAATCTGAATTAACTGTATATCCAATTTCGATTGAAATTTCCTACCAATAATAAAATTGGCTTTTCAAAATTTGCTGACCTGCGACCTAAGCACTGTGTCTTAGTTGGAAGTTCTGGCACACATTCTGTCTGCATATATACAATACATCAGAAAGTTCAGTTGCTTATTGCAACAACAGGGATTGAAGAAAAATATGAAGATTTAATCCAGAAATTGGTTTGCAGTTCTACCAATACAAATTGTATGTTACATATATGCAGCAAATGTCCCAAGAAAAATGGTCTTGAAGATTTTTTTAAAGTTAAAATTTCCGGATTTTGATCCTGAAGATGCAATTGAACATAAACAGTGGGTATCAACTGACAGAGTACGATTAACATCACATACATCTACTCTGTACGATTTTATCCATCTTATTCTTAAAAAGATTGAAAAGCTCGTACCCCATACACACATATCCAAGTCCCAAAGCATTTATTTGAAAAAAAGATCTTACTAGTCATGAGGCTCTCATACAAATGGAATTTAGCGAGAACTTTTCTTTTGTATTGCAAGACGAAGCGCAACAGCTATGATTGGATGCCTGGTTGCTGTACTTTACATACAGTTGCATTCTATGTAAAGCAAAAAAATGGAAGCAGTTAAAAAGTGAAAGCCTTTGCATGCTTTCAGATGATATGGACCATGATGTACCAATGGTTTATCAGATTCAAAAATTAATCATGCAGCATTTAAATAATAAGTATATCTTAGCTACAAATGTAGAATATTTTACTGGTGGCTCTGCTGCCCAATATTAAAATTGAGAAACATTTTTGTACCTATGAACATGACTTTGGTAGAATAAAAGCAAAATGGAGCTTTTTTGCTACAAGTCATGGAAAATCTGTTTGCGATGGGGTGGGGTGGGGGGGAGGGGGGACTGTTAAAATACTTGTAACAAAAGCAAGTCTGCAATGGCCGTTGCATGATCAAATTGCAAATGTGGCTATGATGTATGAATATTGCAGACAAAACATTGATGGTATAACATTTTTTATCATCACAAAAAGTGACATGTTAAAACTGCGCAACATGTCTCATTGGATGCAACTTGCTACGACAATTCCTGGAACATGCAGTATGCATTATTATGGATCTACAGAAAACTTATTAATAAGTGGGAAAAAGAATAAATACTGATGAAAATTTTTCTGTTTGTTCATCTTTTGATAGGAATATTAAACAGACATTGGATATTCCATCTCTTAAAAGTTATGTAGCATGAATGTATGAATGGAATTGGTATACAGGCTTAGTGTCAAAAGTCCACAAATAAGAAGGAGATACAACTGTTAAATTCATGCATCCAAAATGGCCCATCACCTTCGTATTATTGGACAGAAAATAACAGTTGTATTCTGCCTTTCAGTCATATCCTTTGTGCATGTGACATCAACACTACAAATGGTAGAATATATAAACTTGGTGATGCATCCAGTGCTTTAATAAGCACCAAGTGGGCAAAACTTAAAATTAGAAGGAAATAAAATCGAAATATAAAGAGAGCAAATTTTATTAATTATCTTTATTTTAATTGTTATTGTTGTAGATATATTTTCAATAGCATTTTTACTGTGTATGTGCTAAATGTTATTTTGTATAATTTTAAAGTACGATAATATTTAGAACTTAATGTATTTCTTTTCAAATTATATTTTGTATTATATACAAGTATGATTTTGCTATAAAATGTGACTATTTGTAGAATTTTTCCCATTATTTCTTTTTTACTTATAATTTACTGAAACTTTGCAATAGAGTTCAATTTGTTAGGAAAATACTTCTATGTCTTGTAGGAATTCATTATTAGCATTCCTATTTATTCCCGTGAGATTCCCCTTCTTTATAGCCACATTAAAAAAATATGTATATGTTTATGTAAGATAAAGCCTTATCAAACTTTTAGATGTAAATATGTATGATATTTCTGGTAATAAAAGAAATATTAACATTATCTTGTACTTTCCGTTATTTATGGAAGGTCAGAAAAATTGAAATTCTTTAAGCAAAGCACCTGCAAACTGCCCATTAAAATTTTCTTATCAGGCATCAAAACACACTTTGAGCTGCCTATTTATGCAATTAGATGAAAATTGAAGGGGGAACAATGAGGGAAATCAGCCATTAAAGTTACGCCTTTTTTTAATTTAAAAAATGACAAAAAGTCATTTTCTGACAGCCTTTTAATGGAATAAGCTGCACAAAAATCAGTTTAAATGAAAGTATACTTTATTCTGAACAGAACAAAAAAAAATTTGAAAGTTCTAGCTTAAACCTGAAAGAAGTTATAGACCTTTACGTTGTTACATGTGCTATTAAAAATGGCGGCAAATCGGCCATCTTGGAAGACATTTAAAAGCTCATAACTCACAAACCGTTTGATCAATTTCAATATGATTGACATTTTTGGAATCAGCATTAAAAATTCTATAAATACACCAAAGTTTATCAAAATTGAAGGTGGTGGGTGTCATTTTTAGAAAATTCTGGGTGATTTGACATGGAAATGACCCTTTATCAAAAATCTGTGATACATAAAATTTTGGCCCTATTTTTAGAAGTAATAAAAACTTTAAACTGTTTGATATGTACAAAAATTAAGAGGTTATGGGGGGTTTTCCATTTTCACAAAACCCCTCCCTATTTCCATACCTTTGGTCCGATTTTGCCCATGAACGAACTTGACCAAGATTTTATGCCCATTGATTTTATGTATCAGTTTGGAAAAGATTGGTGCAGAATTGCGAAAGTTATTGTGTCCAGAAGAAAGTGATATATATATATAGATAGATAGATAGATTGATAAGATATATATATATATACAGGGTGTCCGGTCTCAATGGTGTCCAATGGCTAATTCCTAAACCGTTAGTCATAGACATATAGTTCCAATTACAAAAATGTTTTAAATCAGGTAAAGAAATATTTTAAAAGCGATTTGGGTCAATAAAAACATTTCTTAAAAAATTACGAAATTTAAATTTTTATACGGTCCCCCGGTCCTATAAGTTAATATTTAGTGAAATTTTCCTTTTACAATGACAAGTAATACAGGAAAAGTCCCGTTATTCTATGATTAAAATTGACCGAGTAATAGCTGTTTAAAGTTGGAGCATATTTTTTGCTGGAAATTGGGGGTCATTCACAAATTTAGTCGAAATATAATTTCGCCAGATATGAAAAATGTTTGAGAGTAAAATTAACATTGCAATATAAATTTGAAATCTTTAATCATTCTAGCATATTAATGGAAAATATACAATTTGTAATAAACATTTAAGAAGAAAGAAAAAACAGAATTTTTGTTAAATAAAATGATTCTAAATTAACAGCCTCAATTCTTTGCATAATGATACGTATTTTAAAATATTATTAGATTGAACAAGCCTGCAAAAGTTGGTTTATGTCATGTTTTTTAGCTTTTGATAATTGATTCTTATATATTCTGTACCACTGAATCCGAAATTGACCTTCATTTTTAACTATCATATCAGGATTTTTCGCAAATTGCAAATTTCAAAGTTAAGAAGTTCAGAGTTAAAATTGAATTTCCTCCCCCATCTCATCAGACCACTCAGCTGTTTAGCTGTAAGAATCCCAGGATAAGCTAAAACATCGAATAATTTTTTTAATAAAATAAAATAAAATAAAAAATATTTTACCTGTGTTTTATAGTATGAGATTTTCGCTATATTTTAACTTACACATTTGCGATTTGCAAAAAAATTCTAACGTGATGGTTAAAAATGAAGGTCATTTTCAAATTCAGTGCTAAAAAGTGCATAAAAATCAATTATCTAAAGTTAAATTACACAACCATCTCCTCTACTTTATAGTATTCGATTTTTGTTATTCTTTAAATTTGAAAAATTATGATTTGCAAAATATCCTGACATGATGGTTAAAAATTAAGGTAATTTTCGGATTCAGTGCTAAAAATACATAAAAGTTAAAAAACCCAACAATCGCAGTCTTTCATTATCTAATCGAAAACTTTTTCTTAAATTCCTTGGCAGAAATCTATCCGAATTTTTTTGTGTTATCCTGTAAAATAAGTATAAATGTTAACCACTGAAAATCTTAATAATATTAGATTGTTATCGGATTTGCACCAGTATGTAAAATGCAATCTTGATCGGATATTTATAAGTGGGTTAAAGTTTGCGTACAAATTTTGAACTGGAAAAACATACATAAGATTGTTGAAGTAACATAAAAACTTATAAAAAAACATAATTTTTCTTAAAAGAAATCATAAGAGAAACAGTCTCAAATCCTGACAAAATAAAACATATGTTATTTTAGCCAATTTGAGACTTAATCATAATATACTTGTAGGCTTTATTTTCAAATCGCAGATACACATGAAGTAAGATCTTCGATTACTTTAAACACTTGGTATATGATCCCTCAAAGCCAAGCCGAACTCATTTGTTTTCAGAGTAGAAAAGTGGCATAAGTCATGCATTTTTAAAGTTTCATAACTCACTCAATTTTTGCGTTATATGAATGGGACTTTTTTTTGTCTTACTTGTCAGTGTAATAGGAAAAAATTACTAAATATAACTTATAGGACCGGGGGACCGTATAAAAATTTAAATTTCCTAATTTTTTAAGAAATGTTTTTATTGACCCAAATCGCTTTTAAAATGGTTCTTTACCTGATTTAAAACATTTTTGTAATTGAAACTATATGTCTATGACTAACGGTTTAGGAATTAGCCATTGGACACCATTGAGACCGAACACCCTGTATATATAAAGTTTTTTACTGAGGGTGGTTTTGGGTTCTAGGGGTCATGATTGGTGTAGATCTGCAAAAATTTTTCAGAAATTCCAACATAGGAACGATCCCAATAGGTAGTATTTCATACGAAATCTACCTAATATACTGTAAAATTATCCCATAAATATGTATGTAGTATTCTTTAAAGAAATCTTAATTGCATGTTAAGAAAAATCTTCGGGTCTGATTTAATTGATTTTTGCACAGGCCAGGCCTGTTTTTACTTATTTTTGTATGGCCCGGGCCGGGCTCTGGCTGAACTTTCAATTTTTATGCCAGGCCTAGGTCTGGAAATTCCGGCCCGTGGAGACCTCTAGAGGAAGCTGTCTACCAATTCCTGTTGAGTTTGTAACTGATTTCCATTGACAAGGCATGACACTTGTTTCTGGCCCATTTTTATCTTTGATCTTTTTCCAACTAGAATTTTGATACTGTATATCATGGCCACTAGGACTACAGCATTCCTTGTCCACACATTAGACAGTCCGCTTCAATAAACAAATAAATCAGGAAAATTTGCATGCCCAAATACAATAACAATGTTTTGCCAATCTGACACATCTCTGTATTTAACCTATGTACACACTATTCCCCTATATGCAGGCATGAAAGCGCAAAATAGGAAAAAAGGTGGAAAATCTTTACTATCTATAGAATGGTGCAAAACTCTTATAATTTAAACACATTTTAACAGTTATTTATAGAATAAAATAAAATATAACCGTACGTATGATTGCTATTTCCTTTTCATAACTTAAAAGTATTAAAAACAAAAAAGAAATTTAAACTTCTAAATCAGCAGTGTTGTATAAATAGGACAAAATATTCTATCCTAAAAAGAACCTTATAAAAACTTCCTTTTTCTTTTAAAGTCTAAAAAAAAAAAATTCACGCTGAAAAATAACTTTAAACAACTTCATTTACATGACTTTCATATACTTTTTATATAAGCTCACCTTTGATTTAGTAGCTCTTTTGCACAGCAATTCAGAAACAAACTGCAAGGATTTGAGTAGACAAAATGTCTGATTAATAAATTTTCGAGACATCCCCCCCCCCCCCCCACCTTAAATGCTTCCAATATTTTCTTTGCATTTTTGCATCAATCCAGAGAATGACCAAATTTGTTTTAAGAAAGGTGGAATTCCTCCTTTAGGAGGAACTCTTTCATGCCTGTATATGAGAACGTACTTTGTATATATCTTGAGAAGCTCATGTAAAATTGATCTGATCCATATGTGTCATTTTATATTAATTCTCTATAACACAAACAAAATACTATATCAGAGGGGGAAAAAAGGGGGCAAAATAATTTGTTAACTCTTGCACTAAAAAGATTATTAAAACATTACTTTTTATTTTTCTCTTTAATATAAGTTAAACACTCAATGAGATATCTGAGCTTAACTCTAAACATAATAGTGATAATAATAAATTTTTCCTTGCAAGATAAAATTTTCCCATACACATTGTCAAATCTTTTCTCTAATGATCTAACCAAGATTTACTTTTGTTTTTAATATTATTATTCATCATCACAGAAAAGCTCGTGTCATATAAATATAATTTTGAAAGCTGATTTTTTTTTTTCACTTTTAATATTTGTTAAATTTAGAAATCAGAGAAAAACACCAAATTGTAATATCTGTTGTAGCATTATTTTTAATGTCTTTCTCTCTTCACAGCCTATAGAAGTTATGTCAAGCATTGGTGAGTGGCAGCATTCTTCAAAATGTATTTAACATAAATCTAAAGTTAATGAAATTTGTCCAATAAGATCTTTGTTTAGATTACACCATATCACTACTTCAGTAATTTCAGAAAAGTTCTAAAATCCCCCACTGCTTGGCACGATTTCCAAAAATTAACAACTTGGCCCACTTCCACATCTTGTCTTCTGCAGTTGCAAACTCTCCAAAAATCCAGACATAAAAGTGTGCACAAGCAAGATGTCAGCAGCAAAAAATGCAATGCTCAAATAAGAGTTTTTAAAGACACAAACAGCTACAAAATACATAAAGTTTTATCTTCCCTCTCTCCATATTTTTTTCTATAAAATTAAGATAGATACTTAAATCAAATTTTGTAATGAGTTCTAAAATAATGGCAAAAATATGAAAAAAAAAATAATAATGCAAAATTTCAAGGCATTTTATTTTTAGGAAAAAATAATTTTTTTGTCAGGAAGAAGGAGTACTTACACCTCAGCACACATAATTATAAAACATTAATTTACAGACAAATATAATCAATCAGTTTCAATTAACTAAATTTGGTCATTTTTCAAAGAAACAACTTTCAAATCCACCTTGAAATCTATATTCAATACTTATTATTCATCATTATGCTTAGAAACCAAAATGAATTGGATTTATACTATTTCTTAATAAAATGCTTTAAAACACTGGTTATTTAGAATAATATACAAGAAAAACTACAAAAATACTACCTACTTCTATTATACTTGCATGTGAAATATTCCAAGCTGAATATAATACAGAAAAAAAAAAAAAAAAAAAAAAAAAAACAAGTGTTTGCCACACTAAAAGCAATATAACAGCAATGTGATTTTGTTTTATTCAACAGATCTAATGTCAAATTTGAAACAAAATTTGCACTGCTTTTATAAATCTAGTCAAAGAAATTTAAAAATTTCTTCATTGATGCATTTTTTGCCATATTTGGCACATATTTATTGTTTTTAGAAAAGTCAAGAAACCAGAGGGAGATTCTAGAAACTACCCACTATTTCTAATGCATTTTATATTAACCCTTTTCCATTTTGAGGAATAATTTTCCTTAGAAAGTATTAAATTTATCTGAATATATGAGGTCGGTCATTTTCATGATTTAGATGCACATTTTTATAAAAACATAAAATCACCTAAACTTCAAAGAAATGACAACTTTATGGGACACTAAATCCCAGGGTTGCAAAAAAGCCGGCTAAAATTAAAAAAAGCCAGGCCGGTGGCTTTTATTGGTTTTAACCAGCTTTTTTTTTGCCAAAATTGGCCTTTTTTGGCCAAAATTGGCTTTTATACAGGGAAGCATCTTAATTATAGACTACACATTTTAAAGTGTTTTTAATTAGTTTTAATGGCATTTAGTTGATTTAGAATACAATAAGTAACCCCATTTCTCAATAATGAAGACATAATACTGAAAAAAAACAAAAAACAAAAAAAAAACTTGGATCTGCTAGTGATTTGAAGTGAGAATTAGAAATATGTCAGCTAAATTTAAAAAGAGCCATACCAACTGCTTTATCTGGTTTAGACTGACATTTAACCCCCCCCCCCCTTTTCTTCTTCCTTTTTACTGTTTTATAAAATTAAAAAAGACAATGATTACTAAGTTACATGTTTTATTACTTAAGAAATTTTAAGAGATATTAATATACAAATCTTATTTTATTTCTCATTAATATTTAAAATCATACATAATCATATAATAAAAATACAATTTCTCACTATTAAAAACAATATTATGAACAGCATATGCATGAATATGCACTCTTTTAAATAGCAACAAACTTTTCAAAATTTTATTTCAATTTTACTTACAGAATGTATTTTATTTATTTATTTAATTTGCATAATTGCTAGATTTGTGTTTATACACTTATTTACCAAACTCTCCTTAAATATTATACCCTTTTTAAATTTCGCTTTTTACGATTATAACGTAATCTCTCCATATGGACTCATAAGAATTAAGAATGTTTCCATTTTGATGTGCTACATTTTGTGATTGTTCAATGAAATACAATCTTTAAAATGTGTAGTACATGTGGGGCTATGTAATATAGAATTTTAAAACACCAGTTTATAGTCTAACTTATATTCTTTTCAATATTTATATATATATTTTTTTAAATTGATATAATGCCTTCACTGTTGCATTCTAGCAGTCAAGGCTTATTTATTTGATAAAATTTAATAGAAATTTATAATTCTTTTAGTAGAAAATATTTATAAATGTAGAAAAAAATAATCTAAATTTAATATGAATTAGCTGTAAACCAACTTTTAATAATAAAAACCGGCTTTTTTTAAGTGGTTAAAACCAAAAAAAGCTGGCCGGCTTTTTTTGGCCTGTCTAAAAGCTGGCAACCCTGCTAAATCCTATTATAAAGGAAATTATATATACAGTCGAGCTTTATTAGAATGAGCAACATAGGTCCACAAAAATCTATTAGCTGAAATGAAATTTTGTTATACCTAATGGAATTAATTATAAACTGTAATTTCCGGCCTATAATCCACAGATAATCTGCTAAAAAAGTGAAAATTTTTGCGATGTCCCTGAAAAGAAAGAAAGGCTGAAATCAAGGTTAATGAAGAAGACAGACTGCTGCAGTGTGTACAGATGTATCTTTTTCAGACTGCTCTAGTTATGTGATGTTCAAATGCGATAGACATTACTAATACAATGGCTGGGGTTTAAAAGAAATAGCAGAGAGGAAAAATATTAGACTGAATTTATTAACACAAGAAAGTTTAAATTAAGATTGATTAAATAACCCCAGTAAAAATAGATATACCTGAAAAATAAACATGTGGTGGAAATTAATAGAAGCCAGTTAAAAAAAAAAAAAAAAAAATACAAACATATTTATTAAGAATTTAAGAAACAAGCAAAATAAAAAGAACTTTAAATATACTCATGTATTTTAAAGAGTTAACAAAAACAATATAAACTTATCCGATAATGACATCATGACAAGCTTAAACCCATAAATGCAGTGCTTTTTATATCACAGATAATAATATCTAATTCCAGAGCACAAAGAGGATGTAGTATGCTTTTTATTAGGTGCGTTCGTAATTATATAAATACGTAGCACCTATAGTCGTCGTTCAGTCCGTCCGTCCGTCCGTCTGTCCGCATGTAACAGAGCAAAAACTACCCAACCGAATAGTCTGAAATTTCAAATATATGATTGTTGCAAAATTTTGTCGAGCCATTTCAAATTTTATGAAAATCGGATGTATAGTTTAATTACAGGGACAGTCAAAAGTTTTTCTTTACATTACGGCCAATGGGAAAAATTATTGCAAGTGGATTTTAATGATATTAGAGCCTTCCGAATGATCTGAAATTTTAAAGATATAATTGTTGCAAAATTTTGTCGAGCTATTTCAAATTTTAGGAAAATCGGATGTATAGTTTAATTACAGAGACAGTCAAAAGTTTTTCTTTACATTACGGCCAATGGGAAAAATTATTGCAAGAGCATTTTAATGATATTACAGCCTTCCGAATGGTCTGAAATTTTAAAGATATAATTGTTGCAAAATTTTGTGGAGCTATTTCAAATTTTAGGAAAATCGGATGTATAGTTTAATTACAGGGACAGTCAAAAGTGTTCCGAAAAAATTATTGGAAGTGCATTTTAATGATGTATCAGACTATGCACTTTATGAAGTGCAAAAAATTATACATTCAGTACAATATGGGGTGCAAAAAATAATTTTAAAACTAGTTATAGTACGAACGCACCACATTTGCCACGTTTGACGAGCAATTTCCAACTTGTTATAACTCAAGTTATCAAGGATATAGGTAAGACATTTCATCATATGCTTGCCACAACTTATATAAACATCACTTTATCACATGAGGTGTTCCAGCATTTCATACATTTATATTCAAAGAGAATATAAAAGAACCGATTGAATGTTTACTTCACAAACATATTTTATTAAGAGGTTGTAAAGATGATTTCTCTCTGCTTAGAAAGTTCACTCATGAACGGAAACACCAGTTCATCTACAAAACTATGTCCAACATATATCCTACATTCTTCATCGCCAATATAAATCATGACTTCTTTATTTATAAAGTCGAAATATTCAAAGAAAGAGCTGTCACTCCCAAACAAACACAGTAGTCCAGTCAAATAAGGTGGAAAAAGGGCAACCCTCCGAATGAAAGACAGCAAGCTGAATGTTTAAAAATACTATGTTTGTTTTGACATTCTAAAAGTTAGCTGAAAAGTCTCATAAAATCTTGTGTCTGCATCTCAGGATATTCAAGGTCAAAGGTCACGAAAATCAGTTTTTTGCTTATATCTCGAAAACTGTATGTTTTATTGAATAAAATACAATTACAAAATTAAAGCAGACAAATTTCGTATAAAATACAATGTATGTCAACTTTTTTGTCCACGGCATTGACCAAATCTTCTGTGATCACTGATGGTCGGCCTGTCCATGATGAACCATGATCAGGCCAACCATCAGTGAACAGGAACACAGAAGATTTGGTCAATACCATGGACGAAAGGATTTGTGAAGACCGGCAATTCACAATTTCAACTTAACTTTTGAAAGAAGCAGTTAAAGACTGGTTATCATCATAGGCAGCAGATGTCAATGACTTAGGGATACAAAAGCTTGTAGAACGTAGAACATTATGACAAATGTTTAAACAAATATGGAAATTATGTATAACAATAGAGAAACATGTATGGAATTAAATAAAAAAGTTTTTCGAAAAATCTATGATAGTTAATGTTTTATATGAAATCAGAACTTATTTTCTGAATAACCCTCGTATAATAAAGGAAACCACAAACCAGCAACATAACAGTAGTAATTTATAAGGTGATAAGATGGGAAATTAGGACATTAGCAGAAAGTTCAAGATGGGAGATGGACGTCACAGATTTCTTTTTCTCTTTTGCAGATTCTTTTCCATCAAACCTTTATTTTGCTTTATTACTTAATATATAAAAACTTAAAATTATTACTAATAAAAATGAATAAGTGCATAAAGACGTTGCAGGTAAGTGATTGTTTGATTAATTAACACTTCAGTTGTAAAATATTTTACCTGCAGATTATTTTCTGCCCTTCCTTGAAGTATCTGTTGCAGACATTTGGAAAATTTTCTGCTTCTGGATATGGTTGTAATAACCTAACAAAACGCAGGTGTACAAAAAGAATGTGAGACTCTAGCTGTCTAATGTGAAAGGTAATGCGGTAACTTATCTTTTTCATCTATATTCATTATTACAATTGCACATCATACATACACACTTCATATGATTATTTAGCAAATTTCTTTTCAATTCAAATGAAATGTGTATTCAAGAGGAAGTGGGATTTATGAATTAATTTTTATTTCTAATTGTAAAACTTTGTAGGTGTTATTCAGAAATAAAAAAAATCATATAGCATTTTTTGTTTAGAAACAAGAAAATTTCATATAATGTTGGTCAAAGTTTGAAGTTAAAAAATATTTTCAGAACATGATAGCCTGAAAAAAACATGAGACAACAATTAAGATGTTGAGAACAACAACAGACCAAAATCGCCAGCTGTGACTTTGAGAAAAATGCCTTCCAAATTGTGGTCAAACTCATTAATGTCAGCCTTGATAACCAAAAATAGGCTTTCCCTGCTTCCAATATCAAGGGAGAGAAATTTGAAAACAAGGCATTAGTAACAGTAGTTTCGTATTTTGCACCTGAAGATATGGCTATATGTATGAGGCTAAAATTGGTGCCAGCTTTAGAATTGATAAGAAAAAGGTCACTGGTCCCAAGGACCAGAAAGCGTTCAAATTTACTGGTCTGCAGGCATCATCACTGGTCTGCTACATAAAATTCTATTTAATCCCTTTAACCTTTTGAGTCCCCCACTCTCCCCTTATAATATAAACCAAGCCTACTTTGCAATTCTCCAAAATTTTCAGCATAATAAAATATAAAATTATAATTTACTAAAAATTAAATAAACAACAGTACATATAAACAACCCAGTGGCAGAAAATTTTGTAGCTGTCTGCGACAAGCTTTTAAAATTTAATAATCTGTCTGCAAATTTTGCATGTAATTTTAATGAATAAAAATACACTAAATTAGGATTTTTTTATCATTTTATTTAAATCATGATAAGCATGATGCATTTTCATTAATTTTGCTTATAATTTTTCATCATCTAACCTATTGTAGGATTTCTAAAATGGGAAGGATAAGCAGAGCCATACATAGACAATAAAGATGCTTTTAAAAACCTTCGGAAGCTTCAAAGCTGATTTGTTCTTTCATGGAGTTGGGAATGTTCTGCTTTTTTAAATATGTTTTCAAAATTTTTAGTCCAGGATAATTTCCAATTAATATTTTGACCTGGGTGGCATCCTTGAAAATGTATGCCCAAGTTTTCTTTTTTTTTACCATTTCACAATCACACACACCACATACAACCTTCAGACATGATGCTATAAGCTCTTCTACCCCTCGGGATTGCACTAACACTCTAAAGCGAAAGATGAGTTCCCGAGGTGGTCATCGCTGTCATAGGCTCAGCAAAAAAAAAAAAAGAAGAACATTCACGGCCTTACGTGCAAAAATCGCTGAGTTTTTTCCAGTTATGATTCTGGGTCAAAAAAAAATTTCTGAAATTCACAGCAAATTTTCTGAAAAGTTACATCAGAGAGGGGAAGGATCCACTCCCGGCACTAACTATGCGTTTTTTCCACGGCCATTTGATGAAATGTGCATTTGTTTTGCAATCTTTTGACGAAATTTGTGGGGTTTTTTTGCGATATTTTGACGAAATTCGCGATCTTTTGATGAAATTCGCGATCATTTAACGAAATTTGCATGCTTTTTTATGATCTTTTGACAAAATTTGCATGTTTTTTTATGACCTTCCAACAAAATTTGTGGTTTTTCCATGGCCTTTTGACAAAATTAGTGTTTTTTCCGCGATTCTTTGACGAAATTTGCACTATTCTCGTGGTCTTTTGACGAAATTTGCAGGGTTTTCAGGATCTTTTGATGAAATTAGCAATTTTTTCACAATCTTTTGAAGAATTTTGTGGTTTTTCGTGATTCCTGGACAAAATTTGCATTTTCTTCCACGATTCTTTGACGAAATTTGCGTTTTTCCGGTGACCATTTCTCGAATTTCGCGTTATTTTTTATATACGAGTTTTCAGACTGATGACCGATTATTTTAAATTTTCGGAAATGAATGCCTTAAATTTTCGGAACAGAATCACCCCTAGTTGTTTTCCACAACTCTTTCATGAAATAAGTTTTTGATGAAATTCGGGGTTTTTTTGCAGACTTCTGATGAAACTCATGTTTTTTTCCACGATCCTTTGACAAAATGAGTGGGTTCTTTTTGTGGCTTTCTGAGGAAAGTAGCATTTTTTCATAATTCTTTGACCTAATTCGCATTTTTCTACGATCCTTTGACGAAATTCGTATTTTTTTCTGTGATTTTTTGACGAAATTTGCCTCATTTTTTCCCAAAATTCTGTGACAAAATTTGCATTCCTTTGACGAAATTCATACTTTTCCGCAATCATTTGCCGAAATTTGCGTTTTTTTCTTCAGGATCTTTAGACGTAATTCGCATTTTTCTGCGATCTTTTGACAAAATTTGTGTTTTTCCCCACAATTCTCTGATGAAATTTGCGTTTGTTCCATGATCCTATGACGAAATTTGCACTTTTCTGCGATCCTTTGCCGAAATTTGCGTTTTTTCCTTCAGGATCTTTAGACATAATTCGCATTTTCCGCTATCGTTTTATGAAATTCGCATTTTGTCCACGATCTGTTGATGAAATTTGAGCTTTATCCATGATCCTTTGATGAAATTTGCATTTTATCCGCAATCTTTTGATGAAATTTGTGGTTTGTCCGCGATCCTTTGACGAAATTTGCAGTTTGTCTGCGATCCTTTGATGAAACTTGCAGTTTATCCACGATCCTTTGATGAAATTTGTGTTTGTTTCATGATCTTTTGACAAAATTTGCATTTGTTTAATGATCCTTTGACGAAATTCGCATTTGTTCCCGCGATCTTTTGTCAAATTTCCCGTTTATTCCGCGACCCCTTGACAAAAATCGTGCTTTTTACACGATCCTTTGCCGAAATTATCGTTTTTCGCGAAAAAAAAAAATGTTTAAAAGTTGCGGACAATTTTTTAAATTGGTTTCATTAGAGAAAAAAAAAATTGTCCGCAAGAGATTTTTTCATTCGCAACTATGTAGCCGTGTTGCGGCGTTTCTGTCACTGGGATAAACAAAAACTATAAAATTATTAATAAGATATTTTATTTCTGATTATTTCAATAAACTATAAGGTTTTAAAGCAATTTTGATTTATTTATTTTTTTAAATAAAATAAAATTGAGTGATTTGCATTCGGTTGCGGCTTTTTCAGAGCCAAGAAAATTTACGTTGGCCTGTCAGGGAGGGATCAGTGGTCTCAGACCAGCAGGTGCCTAGAAAATAGCGATTACCATAAAATCCTGATTGTAAGCCCCCCACCTTTTGAAAAGAAAAAGCAGTTAAATTTGGGAAGGGGGCTTATAATCGAGATTTTAAAAATATATATATTTTAAAACCTGTTTTCATCATTAATTTAGAAGTAAATAAGGTAAATACAGGGTTGAGAATCTTCCATATTTTAAAAGCTTTCTGAATTGTTAAAAAAAAAAAAAAAACTAAATCCCCCCCCCCCCCCCTCCAACCAAAAAAAAAAAAAATCTAAGCAAAATTTGAAAAATGTACTTCTTTTTTCAAATGCACTTCTTTATTTGTTATTTTATCGCAACAATATTTAATCAATAAGGCATTCTCTCCCTGACTTGACTGCATGATCCCCCTGCATCTCATGCAGTTTAAAATCTGTAATTTTTTTAAATTTCTGCTTGATTTGTGATTGTCTTAAAATATTTAAATAACCACCTAAATTATTTCACACCCACCTCAAAAAAAAAGTTTTCTTTTCTTTTTTGTTCCCCTCGCTCCCTCCCCCAACACACACAGTATATTTAAAAACAAATTGTTTTTATTTTTGTTGGCTCTATTTAATCATAAAATGCACATGTAATTCAAGGGTTAGAACAGCCAAACTGCAGAAAAATCTTTTGCTTTCCTTCTGCATATTTAGAACCTGTCTACCCTCCCCCCCCCCACACACACACCACCACCACCACCATTTGGGGAGAAAGGATGGAGAAAAAATTTCAAAGAGGATGAAGATTTTAGATGAGCGATCCTTGTATGAGATTATGTACATGAGATTTTAGATCAATACCCTTGCTACAAAATACAGTTGAACCTTGATAATCCGGACATCCAAATTCCTGAAATCTCTAAAATCCCGACATTTTTCTGATTTCAGTTTTATTAATTTTTAAAATAAGACTGCCATATCTTTCATATTTCTCACCAAATGCAGTTAAATTTTTTCACCTAAGCAATAAATAAATAAATATAGATATATTCTGGTAAATTTTTATAATGATTGACTGTTAATTAAAGACTAATTATTACAAAAACTGGAAAGATAAAAAACGGCATAAAAAAAGAAGACTTGACTTGATACATTGATTATTCGAAGCTTCGTATATTTTAATTCGAATAAAATCGCTAAAGTACATGTTTATAACATGCAATTTCATTTTCTTTTGATTGAACTGAAAGATAAAAACACTTGATAGTCACTCTATTAACACCTGCTCCTTCTCCAACAGAATGATCAACCGAGTGACACATTGCCGTGTGTCCTTGACGCGCACATTTGCCGATCTCGATGTGTTGTTCGTTTCAGTTTTGTTTCTTTGAAAAGAACTTAGAATGCAGTAGGAAAATAAGAAAACAAGTTTTTTTTTTTTTTTGCGATCTTTTTGACAAAATTCTCGTTTTTTTTTTTCTTTTCCCGCAATCCTTTGCTGAAATTGGCAATTTTTTTGCGATTGATTGACAAAATTGATTTTTTTGGTGAGATCGTTCGTCGAAATTTGTGATATTTTTACATGACAAACTGACAAAATACACTATTTTTTCCTCACTCTTTTGACAAAATTTGTGATATTTTTCCTTGTTGTGATAGTTTATCGAAATTCTAATTTTTTTTACGCAACCTATGACAAAATTTGTGATTTTTCTCAGCCAATGATAGACAAATTTGATATTTTTCTCTCTTTAACTGATTATTTAAATTAACAACTCTTTACAGCGATCAGTTGAAAAAAAAAATCTTTAATTGTTTCTTAGATATGTGACGAAATTCACGATATTTTTCCAAGATTGTTTGAAGAAATTATTTAAATATATTCTCGGAAAAATCGTGCAATTTTACATGTTATCTCAAAGAACACCACTACCCCCCCTCTTTTCATGAAACTCTAGAAATGACACTAAACCTTCTCAGATAAAGAATTCGTGATATAAACTACACAATTTCACTCATATTTAACATCCATTAAGAGGATTTTATGTTATAAAGTTTGTTTTCTTATCCAGATTTCTTTTTTTCTGAGGATTTTTTTATGTCCCATTTTTCGGACTGGTGGCTGATATTTCTTTAATTTTCAGAACCGAATGACTTAAATTTTCAGAAAATTTGGAATAAAATCACTTCTGTATTATCTATTGTGTACTATATTTTAATTGATTGTGTTTTAATATGTATATTTAGTTTCAGCATAAGCAGAGTTCATTCTAGGCGTTTTTTGCAGAGTGGGTCGCCCTGCCTGCCTGCCTTTCTTTACAAAATTTGATGCCACAATGCCCCCACTGTCCGAAATCCCTGCCTCGCGAGCCCTATTACTCGGAAAATCAACCGAGGGGAAAATAGCGCCCTTTAAGTTAATTTCATCGCTTATTTCAAGCAAACCCTAAACTATTTGTAAACATTATATAATGCCCTAGCCCCATTTTGCTCCTAATCTGTTCCTTTTCACTCCCCCCCCCCTCCCCAACATCCTCATACAGACACCAATTATTTTCAGTAAAATTCCAGCACCGACGCAGTCATAAATTTCTCTCTCTCTCTATCTCTATACCCTGTTTATGAAAACTACCATGAAAATTCAGCCAAAATAAGAAAGAAAAAGAAAATGGAAGGGTCCTTTGATGAAATTGGCGTTTTTTTCGCGATTCTCTGACGAAATTGGTTTTTTTCGGCGAACATTTCTCAAAATTTGCGATATAGTTTATGTCCACATTTTCGAATTTATGACCGATTTTTTTTTTTTTTTTTTTTTTATTTTCGCAAAAGAATCAACCCCTGCACTGCAAAGCGTCATGAATGGGGTAAAGGGGTAGTAGCAAAGACTATTTAGGGGGATGGGGTCAGGGGGGGGGGAAGAGTTATTAGTTGATTATTTATCATTACATTAATGAGCCCTTTTTTTTCTCTAAAGTGCCTTTTATGGCAAAGTGCACCCTGCCTGCCCTTGATCCTAGAATGAACTCTGGCATAAGTGTTATATTTTAGTGTATCATTCGTATTTTATAACTTAATTCGGCAATTTGATCGTCGTTTATTTGCACTAGGGGAAAAAAATGCATTTTGTATGTTATTATATTACCATGAAAAATATTTTTTAACAGACCTCCAAAATCCAGAAAATCCGGAATCGCTGCAGTCAAGCTGATTCTGAATTTTTGAGGTTTAACTGTAAGAAATAGGACAGGATTTTTTTACAAACTAAATAACAGAATTAAGGTTTCCACAATTTAAAACTTTTTGTGCTGAGGAGGGTGGGAGAGCAGAGAAAGAAAGCTGACATTTCCTGCAGAGGGGTGGGTGAGGTTCATTAATATTATGTGAAGACATGTAGAAATTCACCAAAACAGTCAAAATATTCCCTTAGATTTTTAAATAAATTTTTTCCCACAAAAAAATTTTGTGAAAGGAAGGGGGGGGGCGGCTTATATTTGGGAGCGAAAATAAAATAAAAATTGCTTAAAAGTGGGAGGGGGCTTACTTTCGAGGAGGGGCTTACAATCAGGATTTCACGGTAATAAATGTTTTACTTTCTTTTTTCATATGTGGAATGCATACTGCATACTTACTTTTCTCTTGTGTAGTTGTGATAATATTGTAAACGAATTTAGTAAAATGAAACAATCAGTTTAATAGTTTGGCTCCATCACAGCAAATTGTAAAATTTAAGATGGCTGAACTTTGATAAAAATTATCACATTTCATTTGCCTTTGTCGTGGTTACTACCTACTAAACAGAATATTTTAAAAATTTAGATTCCAGTGTTCAGCTATTATTAATAGTCTTCTTTAAAAAAATCTTCACACGGAATGGACCTTTACTTCCTAACTGCGGTAACAGATAGTTACTGTAGTAAGATTTGAGGTGATTCAGACATTTTAAATTTTTATCTCTTTTATAAAACAATTTCCCAAAACTTACACATTACAATTTTTTACTCACTCCAACAACTCTAAAGTAATTAGGATGTAAGTAGTAGGGGAAAATATGGATACTTGAGCCACTTTTTAAATTTCAATTTTTTAAAATTTTTTATACTTTCTTAGAACAAAATAAAATATTGCAGTTGAAAATTTGATATTTTTTCTTCAATTGAAAACCATTTTCAATTAATTTTGAACTATTTTTATTTGTTTAATAAATTTTTACTTTTTCTTTTACATTGTGGCTCAAGTATCCCCATGAGGTGGATACTTGAGCCATGGTGAAGGGATACTTGAGCCAATACTAAAAAATACCTACAAAAATAATGTTTTTCTTTTTATTATTTTATGAATGTTTTACATAGTGATAAATTAAGATACACTAAGTCCTTCAAAACCAGTTGTGAAAATAAAGCTAGTAACATGATCATTTTTTGTAGTGATAATTGGTGGTCGAAGGATCATTTCAACTTGGGTTTCATCGATGATAGCAACATCCTCATTTGGTGGTTAAGTTTTTTAAAAAGTTACCGTAACAGAGGTTACAATTTCAGTATACAATATTTAATCTTAAAATATTACACTAACAAAATAAATATTTTAATATTTTGGGCCTAACTAGTTAAAAGATTAGAGATTATGACCAGTAAAATCAGTGTAATAAAGTGATTTTAATATTAGTCAAAAAGTTAAATTGAAAACTATGCCTACATTTATTGCCAAACAAAGCGCGCCAAAAAAAATCACCAAATCTTCTGGCACAGGATATGGAACTCTTCCCTCAAATTAAGTCCTTATTGATTATTTTTTAATGAAAAAAAAAATAAAAAAAGTTCTTCTGCATTTTACCCAGAAAAAAATAAAAATCTGTGAACATGAAAAATACTTATTTTTCACACATATGTCTAATTTCCTAGTAGGGATGGTTGAGCATGGCTCATGTATCCCCAGTCTCATTGGCTCAAGTATCCCCACTACTACCATTTTTGTTTATCAGACTTTTACTAAGTAATGCATGCAGCTATTTGAATTATTTTAGATTCAAAATACAACTGAAATTATACTTATTAAATCTTATTGTTGCAGCTTAAAAAAAAACTTTGATTACAAAAAAAATATAAAAAACACTCACCTAAATATTTACTTCAGATAGGGAAAAAGCAACTATTAATCACTATACTTTCAAAATGGTCCCAAGATATGTGATTTTTATTTTACATGTGCATAACTATAAATATATTATCATGTTGCTAATTTTAGAAAGAAAAATTAACCTACTGCAGAGAAAATAGGGATGGCTCAAGTATCCCCACTCTCCCCTACTTAGTAATTGCATTTCTTTTCGCCACAACATTGAGTAATTAACATGGCATGAATCAGGGGTGGGGAATTTCTAGAAAATCTTACCAGCCAGCAAAATGCAACGTACAGCTGAAAATTGTTGAGACAAAATTTACGCAACTGTAAAAATAG
Organism: Maratus speciosus; assembly: GCA_963932465.1. Classification (NCBI taxonomy): domain Eukaryota; kingdom Metazoa; phylum Arthropoda; class Arachnida; order Araneae; family Salticidae; genus Maratus; species Maratus speciosus. The sequence goes on from OZ010787.1 coordinate 569,885,476, forward strand.
TTGTTTACTATTACTGCAATGCATTTTCATAACTTTTTTCTATAAATTGACGAAACATATACAAGAGAAGAAAGTGTAATATAGAATAAAACTTAGTACTGTGTTTGTGTCGCAGTAATTTCGAAGTTGCAAAATATAGCTAACCAATAAAAAAAGTTAAAGTTTTCATGTCTATAGTTTGTAGTTTTTGAAGATCACTTAAAAATTCAATCGCCACTGGCGAGTAAAATGGTGTATTTCCCCAGCTCTGGGCATGATTAAAAAGTTAAACATTAATATAGAACCACCATACATACCCCTATTCATGTTCACGCAATTTCGACAATTGCTTCACTTTATCTGTCAATAACGTCAGCTGATTGAAATTCAATAAGAATCTTGCTTATTAAGATGAGATATTCGAGATATATATTATACTCCAAATTATGAACATTTCAATATAAACAAGAACACGGGCATGCTCGACTGTAAAAAAGAACAAACGGACGGGATTTGTTTGGTCAGTTGGTTTGTTGGTTGTATTAGCATCTGTGGAGATTAATGCTGCATGATTATGCTGCAAGACGTGCATGCTGCGAATGCGCCGCCTGGTGGAAAAAAGAAATAACTTCTCGCTTCAGGAAAATGCCGTTCACGTGATCAAATCGCCCAGAAATAGAAGACCTACTCCATGGCAAAAACTTCTGAGCGAGCGCGCGGTGTGAACTGCACTTCTACCAGACCCCACATCTATGGAGCGAAGTTGTTGCAAATATTCTAACTGAAAATCTGGCAACACTTCAACATCAACTAGCATCAGACGAAATTTGACTTTCCATAAGACTTTTAGCATTGGTGTGAAATCCTGCAATTTCATTGGCTGATGCTTCACCGATAGCCAATGAAATTGAACGGGACTTCTCTGAAAGGACAAGTACAAGAGTAAAATACTGTGTAAAGCCGGCACTAGGGATGGGCGTTCCTGCTCCTTTTGAAAAACGAACCGTAACCGTTCCTTCAGAACCTGGAACTGTTCCTTTTACCTGTTCCAAAGGAACAGGTCACGTGATCTCGTAACGAACGAGAAGAGGAACGAAGACACCAAGACCTGTTCCTGGGACTGTTGCAGTAACAGACAGAGCATTGATTGATTCTTCGGTTTCAGGGATTACAAAAAAAAGCCGTCTTTTCTCTTTTCTTTACTGAATACATAACACTGAGGAAGGGAGTTTAATGCAATGAGGGTTTCTGATACAAAAAAAATCTGGATACATCATATTATTTTTTCTTTTTCTTTTCTCTTTTTTTTTTTTTTTTTTTTGTACTTTTGAGTTTTCAAGTGGAAATTTTGATTATACAAAAAATGAAGAGGATGTTGCTTGAAAAAGAAATGAAATACAGTAAATTCTGTCTAAGGCGGACTCTGTATAAGCCGGAAATCTGTCTACCGCGGAAAATTTTTCAAGTTCCGGCGAACCCATAGAAAATTACATTATTTCATGCTGCATAAAGCGGAATCTGTCTAACGCGGAAACGGAAAGGATTTTATGGTCCCACCGAAACCCAAAATTTTGCACAAGCCGGAAAAAATGATAATTAAAAAATTAAAGGCATTTGTTTATTAAACTTTAAAACTGATAAGTCAAATACTCAATGTCGAGCATGTTAGTTAAATTCCGTAACACTTTGAAAAAGTTAATCGAAAAGAACAGAAACTGTTTAAATTTTAAGGAATTTATACTTATGCCATTTTTTTCATATACAAAATTGCAAAATTTAAAAGTTAAAGTTAATATTTCTGGTAGAATGAGCATTCATCAAAATACATATTTCAGAAAGTACAATATATTATACTTTAAGGTTGTACTCAAATTCAAAGTTACAGCGTTCTGTCTCATTTTCGAAGTTTATTTATTTATTTATTTTGTGTGTGTGTGTAAACATCCAATTCGCATGTATTACAGCAGTACTAAGAAATTGAAAAGCGTTTCTCATTTATCTATAAAGACAAAAGATCTTTCCGAATTTCAGTTTTCAACCAATTTTCGAGTCAGGAAAATTAATGAAAGGTGATCATCTTCGAGGGATATTTATTTATTTATTTATTGGGGGGGGAGCTTTTTTGCATAAGCCGGAATATTGTCTACCACGGAATTTTTTCTCAGTCCCGATCGATTCCGCCTTAGACAGAGTTTACTGTAATAATAATATAAAAAAATGCATTTAATAATATTTTCAGTAATGTAAAAATGGACACCATGGCCAATATTTAAAACAACTGCGATAAATACTATGTTAGCATTTGACTCGATACTGGCTTTCAGGTAATCCAATAAATAAATTCCGTGAAATACCTTTTTTCAAACTTATTAGTTCTAAACTTTTAAACTAATAGGATTAGTTAAAGTAAAATTTTTGAGACTTCTTATTAAAATTAGCAAGCTAAAAATTGAAAATAATGGCAAGAATTGAGATATGGCTCTAGGAAGGCGGGAAGCGGGGGGGGGGGGGATCCTCGACAAAAAAAAGATAATAAAATGATTTAATTCTTCAAAGTTCTATTTCATGTGTATATACCCGATTTAAAGAAAAAACAGACTAGGCAATTGATGACAGACATATTCGTTCCAAAATCTAGTGCGGCCCCACCAGTGGCCGAGAGGCTCTGCTCTCGAAGGTGATAGGCGGGAGTGGCTGTGCTCGAACCCAATCGCGCTCGTCGGCCTAATCGTTCGGAGTTTTTCGGGGTTTTCTTCTAACCTTGAGTTTCCATACGTAAATACGGGTTAGGTTCCCTTAGAAAGACCCCCATGGAGGGCACTCCCCCTCGGGCCCATATCCCTCGTGCAGATAATCGGCCGTCATAAATAACACCGACACCAATAACATCAAAATCTAGTGCCACCGTGATTTTTTTTTGTGTGTTGGTTGTGTTGGTCCTTGGTTGTGTATTTCAAAATTGCATAAAAAAATCGTTTAAAAACTTCTCAATGTTGTTTCTAATAGAATCTAAGGAACTCTTTAAATGCAAATATTCTCAGTGTTTAGTAGCTGCTTCTGTAAACCTTAATTCCGATAGCAATTAATTAAGACCACATCTGGCACTGCTTCAAAGTTTTTTAGCATACATTATTAAGCTGACACCGGAAATATTTCTAGTGAATACATTGAGAAAGATTTGTAACTTCAAACTGGATGCAGTTTGTCGCCCGCTGGCGTGGTCAGTAAGCGGAGGCTGATGCCACCCCGAGGGCACGGGTTCGAGTCCCTGGGTAAGGCATGGATGTAATTGTGAATGTCCCATTGTAGTTATATAATATATGTAATGGAAAATAAAATTTGTTGTTACTTGTTGTTGTTTCTGTATAATAAGGATCATTTGAGGCGACAGCCATTGTAGCTATATGCCCCAAAGCAGTCTCCACTTCGGTGGACTTCAAATGTCAAATGTGTGGATGCAGTTTCTTCCTTGCATTCATTTTATTTATTTTTATTTTTGCGAAATCTTCTAAAGAATTGTTTATGTAATTGACTTGAATCCATAAAACAACTCATGATAAAATATCTTTATTTTTCAAGAAAAGCCAAAATAAAAAAGGCATTTAAGGAATATTTTCTTTTGATTTCATTGGTCATCATAATTTAAATTCTATAAATACAATACTAATAATAAACTATATTTTTCTACCTGATGTCTATGAAAATCAGAATAAACTAGCTTTTTTTTTTTTTTTAAGCTATATGAATTTAAAAAATATCTGACCTCATGTATACTTTCTTGATTTTCTTAAGTCTGTTCTCAAATCTAAACTGTGTTCTTTCTGACACATTCTTCATTTCATTTTTATTCGCAAACGCATAAAATTACTAGGTACTTTTGCTCAAAAATTAGCTAATCGAATGGGTTTTCCCCGATTTTCAATAAAATGGTAGGTGTTTCAGAAAATTCTGCGAATTTGATATCTTTAACCGAATTTCCGGACGCGACAGTGCGGAGAAGAGGAAAAACTACCATCATGATACAACAATAGCTAATAGCTCAAGATGTAGTCCATTTATCGAAAATTGAAAAACCGTTCGATTACAGTTTTTTTAAATACCCTTTTTAAGAATTTACAGCAATATTTCTTAATTCTCTTAATTTCAAGATTTAAAATGAAATTTTTTGCTGAAATATTTTGTAATACAAATTTAAAAACTGAATTTAAATAATAACATTTATTGAGCTGCTTATTTAATTAAAATTACATTTTTTAAACTTTTAAACATTCTTTGTGGATTTCTTCATAAATTAAAAGTTTTTATTGATTCGTTCGTTAGAGTTTTGTTCATTTTCAAGAAATAGCATTCAACTTTTACCTTACAAATAATCTTACTAGTGCTGTTTTATTATTATTATTGTATTAACATTAATTTAACCTCATTCCTTTTGCTATTTTAACATATCCTTACTATTCAGCTGCGCAAAAATCGTGTTTATAAAATAGTTAAAAAATAATCTTTAGTTATAGTAAGAAATTTAGAGTTGGGGGCGGACTGGAAACCTTCATTCAGATGTAAACGAAAACATTTATTATTACTATTATTAATACTAATATTGATTTTTATGTGCCTATTAACATTCATACATTTGTTGAACAAATATTAAGAACGAAAAGAAATATTATTATCATAATTCGATGCTCACAATAAAAAAGAAATCGACATTTTTGTGTATTAAATGTGTAAATTGAAATTTTTATGTATTAAATACAAAATAAATGTCTTATGGTTAAAAAATAGTAATCATTTCTTACATTAATAATGCGTATTAAATTATAGTGCTAAATTCATGAAAATGCAAAAGACCTTTAATCTGACGTATCTTCAGTAAGAAAAAGGGTTAAGAGACCTTCGCCCCTTTCCTTTATTTGTCTAATTTATCAGCGACCGACAAATTCTATCCGTCATGTCCTCATGTCAAAGTGAAAACTGAATTTTCAACTTGGCCCAACAAAGTTCCTTTCTTACCAGAGCTTCTTATCACCCCCCCCCTCTCTCTACCGTCCCTCACACACACTAATCCAAGCAAAATACCTCTAAAATGATACGAACAAAAAAGAAACAGCAAAAAAAAAACATGTTCCTGAAGTACGTTTCTCGATCTGCTCCTGTTCCTGCTCCATTCCACATTCCACTATCTGTTCCTTGCGTTTTTCCGCGGCTGCACAATGATGAGAAACAGAAACAATAAGTTTTTGTCCAAAGATATGTTCCTTTTAAACTGCTCCTCAGATCTGGCATCGTTAATCAGGCGATTTTCCCCTTTTCTGGCATCTAGCATTTGATACTTTAATGACGTTTCCTATTGTTTGGAAACCTTTTGACATCATCAACCAATCGCAAGTGAGAGAAAAATGTGACAACGTTTGCTTTGGCGACAGATGGAATTTTAGTTCGAAAGGAACGGTTCCTTTTGGCGAAGAGAAACAGTTCCTTCGTTTTTTCTCTTGGAACTGTTCCTAGGAACTTGTTCCACGTTTCTCTACCCATCCCTAGTTGAATAAAGACCGGGCCAGGATTCGAGCCAGAAATGTATTGGCTGAAGCTACATGTGCACTACCGACGGAGCCGCTCCGGACGAATCTGGCGGACTAATACACCCGACCCAACTTAACCTTTAATGACCAGATGTATCAGCTAAGCAGAATAAATCGGAGGTTAGTTACTTATGGAACTGCAGTAAACGCCGCATGCGTAATTTCGTAAATAAATCATAATAGTTGAAAATTTCCAAGTGGATGAAGAATAAATTAATGTAATATAATTACGAATGCAGCGTTTACTGACGTTACATAAATACTATCCAATATATTTTGTTGATCTGATTCAGATATCGGACTAGATGCTGTGATCGTGAAAGGTTCAGTTGGGTGAATTAGTCCTCCAGATTCGGCCAGGATAGAGCATTCGCGGCTTCAGCCAATACATCCCAGGTTCGAATCCTGGCCAGGACATTTTTCACCCAGAATTATGATTTATTTACCAATTGAATAAATGTGTTAAAATTAATCTAATATTATTAAATCATTATCGATACACTATAGAAATAAGGCTGAGGATGGAGCCGTTAGAAATTATTGTCTGAGCTTTATCGCACAACACTCTAAATAAAAAAAGTGAAGTTTCAATTAGACTCCTCCCACACTAGAAACGTGCAGCCTTTACTGGCTAATCCTCGAAAAATAAGATTCTTGAGGGTTCTTGAAATCAAGCAGGACGGTCGTTCTGCCAAGCCAAGCTGAAAAAAAATGCTAACCCCGCCAAACAAAGAAACGCCAAGAATAATGGCAAGACACCGTAACTGCTTATTATACTGAAGACAACTTGTCCATGTTAAATGGACGAAATATGCCAGCGTAAAATTTCCCATATCAAAAGAAGCAATCATCGTAGAAAAATAAAACCAACACCAGAAGGACCTAATAAAGAAGATCTTCAATTTGAGATCAAATGCATCCCCATAAATTAATTATAAACAGAGATATAGATTTTTTAAAATAACGTCGAGATACTGAAAATGACAGATTTATTTTCTTCGTCACAACTTATGTCTCAAACGAGGTAGAGACTTAAATAATGGACAGAAAAAAGTAAGGATTGAATTTTTGGATAGATATTTACTCAATCTACGTGCTTTTATAAAATTCAGCTTTAAAAACATTAATTTTCTATTCATAATTAGCGAAAAACTGTTAATTAGTTCTAAAGTTTACAAATTATGTCAAATAGCGATAAACCCGCCAAAATATTTTAGAAATCTTATAGTTTTCTTTTATATTATCCTTTTGCATTGATTTGATCGAAGATAACTATGGCTGAGATTCAGATAGATTTTTCGCTGTTAGCGAAATGAGTTTGACCAATCAGAAGCCTGCATGTTTGAGAATATTTGCTGTTTCTGGATCCCGGCCTATGTCATGAAAGTTTTGAGTCATTTTTTTAGTGCCGTGGATGAAGTGCAATGTTTGTAGAAATGTAGGTTAGGATCCAGATAGATTTTTCGCTGTTAGCGAAACGAGAATCACCAATCAATAGCCTGCATTTCTGCAAACAGCGAAAAGTTCACAAAAATGCAGACTTCTGATTGATGAATCTCGTTTCTCTAACAGCCAAAAATCTATCTAGATTGCGCCCAATGGAGGATATTCCAAATATGGGTTCGAGGCTGAAAAAAGTCACGTGATACCGGTAATTTATCCAAGGAACTTCTAACTGATAAGAAGGGAAGGTACTACTACTTTGCCTCATGAACCGTTTCATTGGCTAGCGGGGATTTACATTACACGTCTACGGAGCCTTCCCTTCTTTACGATAGAAGTTTTTGCCTTGACCACGTGATCAAAATGTAGATGGAATATCCTCCATCATGTTGAACACAATTTTGCATTTCCACATCCAGGAAGGGTATTGATTGTCATAACAACAATACATATTCGAAACTATTTAAGGCACTGATTCTAAACTCATTTGCTATACATTTCGATATTAAAGAAGTTGTTGTTTCCATAGTAACAGTACTTTTCTGTATTGCTTTCTCTAAAACACAAATATAGAAATTTAACAAAGAGCGCTCAGAATCAACACCATAACAGAGAGCCTTTATACATAATAGTGGTGATATATGCACAGGAAGCATGCTCATTTCAAGTTTTTGCCGAAAGTATGGCTACAGCGTCTAGAATACCTTGTGTGGAAATATGCTATCCAAACAACGCTAAAAATTTGTATCCCTTAAATGTGCGACGATACTGCTAAAATTCCTAGTATCGATCACAGCGACATCTGAGGGATTTAGTATTACATTGCATAGACTAGCAATATCTTGCAGTTTGAGAAAATATCCTGCAGATATCGCTGTGATCTGTATATTTCAGCAGCATCGTTGCACAGTTAAGGGATACAATATTTTAGCACTTTTTTAAGTATTACAGGGATAGCCAATTTCCACACTATATATTCTAGGTGCTATAGTACGGCAATCCCCTTTCTTGAATAGAGGCTATTCTATCTACGTTATGATCACGTGGTCAAGGCAAAAACGTCTAACGTAAAAAAGGGAAGGCTCCGTCGACGTAATGTAAATCCCCGCTACCCAATGAAACAGTTCACGGGAGAAAGCAGTAGTAGTTTCCTGTTTCCCTTCTCATCAGTTAGAAGTTTTTTAGGTAAATTGCCGGTACCACGTGACTTTTTCAGCCTTGAACCCATATTTGGAATATCCTCCATTAGACGATACGCGCATGGACGAGCTTTATTAGACTAGGGAAATAATTCAATATGCATTAGCCTGGCGATAATGACAAGCTCGCAAAGACCTTTAACGATTTGTTTTTATCACTTCTACCAATAAACCTTTATTGGCCATATGTCGCTACTTCGTTATAGCGACACACTTGTTCCTAATGGACTTTACCCACGACCATGCCTCTGTAGGTATATACACTCCAAAGAACACCGTTTATTCGACGAAGGGAAGCAGTGTTAAAATTTCCTTCACTCCGATTGGTGTTTTTCTTCTATATACCTGCAGCTGACGTGACATGGGTAAAGTCCATTGGATCCCGGCCTTAATGTATCAAAATACGGAGTTTGCTTTCTGTACTATTCCTGAGCTCAGCTATAACGTCTAGAAATATAGGCCGAGATCAAGGTACATTTTTGCAAACAGTGAAAAGTTAGCAATAATTCTGGCTTCTGATTGGTCAATCTCGTTGCGATAACAAAGAAAAATCTACCTAGATCCTGGTCATGGTGTGGAAACCGGCTATTCCAGTAATACTTTAAAAATTACTAAAAATTTAATCCCATAAATATTGAAAAATACTGAATGACAAATGTCGATAGCAGCAACATTTTCTAGATCTTCTCTGAGCGAAACGTTTTCTCATTTGATGTCTTTTGAAATAGTTACGTTGGAATTACCATATGTCGCTGTGATCGACATTCATCGTTCAGCCTCGTTCAACATTTATGGGATACAATTTTTTAGCACCTTTTTAATAAGCCGATTTTTAAGCTATATCTTCTAGATATTATAGCTCCGTTATAGGCCTAGATTATATGTTGTAGAAATCGACTATCCCAGCAATACTTAAAAAAGCGCGGAAATAGTGAATCCCTTAAATGTACAACGATGTTGAATTCTAAACAGTCATTTGCAGCGACATCTGCAGGATATTTTTTAAAGAAGAAAGAGACACGTGTAATGCACCGCTATAGCGTCTAGAATACATGATGTGGAAATTTGCTATCCAAGCAGCGCTAAACAGTTGTATCCTTTAAATGATCACTGACGCTGAAATCCAGGGAGCTGATCGCAGCGATACCTGTGATATACTTTCAAAGTAAACATCGTAATGACGCCAAGCACATAGGTCAGATGTATGTTAATAAAATAAAAAAAAAATGCTACAGCGTCTAGACCAAATTATAGAGCCTAGAATATATAGTGTGGAAATTGGCTATCCCTGTAATACTTAAAAAAGTGCTAAAATATTGTATCCTTAAATGTGCAACGATGCTGCTGAAACATACAGATCGCAGCGACATCTGCAGGATATTTTCTATAACTGCAAGATATTGCTAGTCTATACAATGTAATGCGAAAATCCCGCAGATTTCGCTGCGATCGACACGTGGGATTTTAGCAGTATCGTCGATCATTTATGGGATACAAATTTTTAGCGTTGTTTAATAAAATATTTCCACACTAGGTATTCTAGACGCTGTTACCAAATCGTCATGAAGTTTTAGGAAATATCCTGCAGATATCGCTGTGATCGACTCATTGGATTTCAGCATCATTTGAAATTTAAGAGATCCAATATTTTAGCACTTTTTAAAGTATTACTGGGATAGCCGATTTCCACACTATATATTCTAAGCGCTGTAGCACCGCGGTAGCCTGTCTTTTTCGTTTACCTCGGAGTAGATATAGATGAAGTCATTTGTAGCCGTTCCTAAACTGTGGCCAACAACATATAAGGCCAGTTCATAACGTCACACGGAGTTGATTATTTGTACACGGCAATGGACACAAAAAAAAATCGGCGCGCAGCTTTGTACTAATCATCGTGTAAAGATGATCTAACTCTGAGGCTAACGAAAAAGACAAGCTACCGCGATGGGTTCGATTCTTTTTTTTTTACAGACCGCTGGAGTCACGTGATGCTCGAATGCACCAAAGAAGGTGCGTGAAAAGAGCATCACGTGACTCCAGCGGTTTGTAAAAAAAGAAGAATCGGACCCACCGCGGTAGCCTGTCTTTTTCGTTAGCCTCGATCCAACTCCGTGTGACTTTTAAACATCATGAACTGGCCTATTATGTCATTGGTCGCGCTAACACCCTCCCTCCTGCGTCCACCGTATATAGCGGCATCTTGTACTGGAGACTGCTAAATGGGCTGCTATCGGTCAAAATCAAGAGAGAAAAGGGCAGAAGAGAGGGAAAGAACTCCTTTTTTTTGGTAACTAGTTTTTCACACGGGAAGATTGACATATCTGTTCCTCTCCTTTCATAACTTCATGGAGGTGAAATAAGCCAAAGCCTCCTAAATATTTGAGAAAGTCTTGACTCGCGTCACGAAAACATCACACAAAGCAGGCAAAGCAAAGAAACAAAATCATTCATTGGTTCGTGAATATGAACGAGCCAATGAATGATTTTTCTTCTTTGTTTTGCCTGCTTTGTGTGACGTTTTCCTGACACGTGTCAAGGCTTTCTGCAATATTTAAAGAGCGTTGAATAGGCCGGGATCAAGATAGATTTTTCGCTATTAGCGGGATGAGATTGATCAATCAGACGTCTGCATTTTTCCGAACTTTTTGATGTTTGCAGTAAACACTGAAAAGCCTGCAAGGATGGAGGCTACTGATTGGTCAATGTAATTTTACTAACAGAGAAAAATTTATCTAGATCTCGGACATTAACTTTGGTTGGTTAAAACAATTTTGAATAAAATCAAATCAGGAAGCCAATGTTTGTTAACTTTTCTGGTTAGTTTAATTGAAATCTTCCTCGTCTATTACTGAAAACTGAGTTACCGTACTTTGGACAAAAAATTGAATATGAGTACACGACTTGTGCATATTTCACCACTCTAACACAGTGTTGCCAGATGGGCTACTTTTTTAATTCAGATACTTGATTGGCAACACTTTTTTGAAATTGTAAAATGCGCCTTATTTAATGACATATTAATTAAGGCGAAAACAAAGGGAATTTTACCGTTTATAATAAGTGCTGGCAATCAAGAAATCTGAATTAAAAAAAAGTAGCCCACTGGCAACACTGCTCTAACATATAAATGTTCTCTGCTATGACCATGATTCTAAGTGCAGTTGGTTAAATTTGAGTATCTGGGCATTAGAGAAAGCAATAGTGGCCCACCGTGGCTGAGTGGATGAGACACCATGCCGCTAATCGCTTGAGAGCGTAGGTGAAAGCAGATTGGAATCCCGCCGTGATCCGCATATGATATGATGTATGTGTTCAATAAATCAAACAAACAAGCAAGCAATAGTGAAAGGTACAGTTGACATGGAAACAACGACTTCTTTAATTCGTATAGAAAATTAATGAATAGTAGTAAATGACTCAAGTTTAAAATGTAGGCAAATGGTCTAGAAATATCAATGGCTCCCATCTAGTATTTCACAAAATTAATTTAATAGATTCACATGATGTATAACTTGATGCAACTCTTAGCTAATGAAAATTCTGCAACAAGACTTATGTAGGTAGATCTTTTGAATGAATAATTCAAAATTCTGAGAACAAAACGAAGTTCTTAAGGGCTCTTCCTCACACCCCACTCAAAAAAGGAAATACGATAGAAAGATATAAGAATTTGGATAGCTTCAATATGTCTGTGATCTTTTGTCAGAGTTCAGAAAAAGAGTCTGGGCATAAAATAAAAAAAACAAATTTGACGAACGATAAGACTATAGGTTTCAGGCAATTTTTAACCGAAAAATATTTAATTCTAATGTATATGCGGCTTCAATAATAGACTATTAAAGATAATCAATTTAGGGGAAATTTTATAGTAAATTAATATCCTCACATTTATGCAAATAGGTATGTATAAACAGACTTGAGTAAAATTACATATTTATTCTTTCTTCTCTATAACACGATCTAAATGAAGATGAAGTTATATGTACAGTTTATATCTTTAAATTTTTAGATTTTTTTTATCAAAAATGTTCCTTTATATGTCTAGAATTGCTAGATTTACAGATCTTCGATTCTTTAGATGACTGCGGGGTTTCATTCTCGGATTAACCGTAGGTATTTGTAAAGGTAAATTTATTTTGCAAAACCGTCAGCAAAAAAAAGTTAGAAAAAACAATTAACTGACGGACTAACTGTAAATATATATTTTATTTCGACTCTGTTTTTTACTAAATTTTCATCTTTCGTAGAAAATTTTAAGGAGATATAAATTGAGAAAGACTGATACTTTGAAAGAATAAATTGACTTTCCTTACTTTTAAATTATTAATCACTATAAAAAATGAATGATGGGTAAACAAAATGTATAATATTGTGTTTGCTCCCTGCTTATAAAGGCTATACAAGGACTAATTTTAATTTGAGCTAGTAGAATTATTTCAATTATATATCATTTGTTTTAAAAAAAGAACTGATATCTACTAAAAAACAACTTTTCAAAAGTAAAAAAAACCAAGCAAAAAAAAAAAAAAAAAAAAAAAAAAAAAAAGAAAGAAAAGAAAAAAGGTGAAAGTTGTGGCTAAAAAATAGTGTGATATCAAATTTCCAAGCTTATATTACGGTACTTATTTAACATTTTTTGATAAAAATTTACCATATGTAAGTCGAGTACCTAAGTATGCATTGATAGAAAGCCTTTTCTCCTTTACTAAATACATCATAACGTGTTTCTGAAAATTAATTTTTTTTTAATTATGCATGATGGGCTTGGCGGCCATCTTTCCATATTTTACACAAATTTCTAAGCACTCAAGCTCGTAACATATTTGCATTATTAAGAATTTCGAACTTCTAGTTTTAGCTACAGACAGATAAATTAAGAAAGTTTTTTATTTTGAAAAAACAAATTGATTTTTACTGCTTTAACTAATTAATTAATCCCCCTCCGAAAAAAGAGAATCATAAGAGTAAACCTGAAGTTACTTCAGCTTTATTTTTAGACATAAATTTTTAGGCACTCATTTCCATAAATTAAAAGAATAAAATGTCTGCTTTAGTAACAATTTCGAACTTCCAATCTTAACAATGAACTTATGTGCTTAGAAATTTGTGTAAAATATGGAAAGATGGCCGCCAAGCCCATCATGCATAATTTAAAAAAATTTAATTTTCAGAAACACGTTATGATGTATTTAGTAAAGGAGAAAAGGCTTTCTATCAACGCATACTTAGGTACTCGACTTACATATGGTAGATTTTTATCAAAAAATGTTAAATAAGTACCGTAATATAAGCTTGGAAATTTGATATCACACTATTTTTTAGCCACAACTTTCACCTTTTTTCTTTTCTTTCTTTTTTTTTTTTTTTTTTTTTTTGCTTGGCTTTTTTTTACTTTTGAAAAGTTGTTTTTTAGTAGATTAATTTTACATTTCGTATTTCTTCTTAACTATGAATTACAAAAATTCTTCATAATATTCTTAAAATAATAATAATAATAATTATACTTATAATATGTTCTTTTTGTTGCTACACAATTTTTTTTTTTTTTTTTTTTTTTTTTTTTTATGATATGACATCATAAGCTAGTAAATTTGAAATAAAATTTCTTTAAGGAAAAGAAAAGAGTGGTAGAAAGGGAGGATTATGTAAATGAAACCAAATATTTAAGATGTATGCTGTAATAGTGATACTAACTGTTACTAACAATGTTGATCTTTCATTAAAAGTTGCTTTTGAAAAAATGACGTAGAAACCATTTTCTAACAATACCAAGTTATGTTTCTACATATAGGGCATTTCTTAACACATTCACGACGGGGAACGAGAATCCTCGTTTTCATTCAAAAAACATCATTGACTAAGGGCGGTGTCTTCTACCTTACAGAAAATGCATTTATATCATTTTGTCTACCTTTTTTAGAATGTAAGACATTTTACATTGAATTCGTACATTCAAAGATATTTGGCGATGCATAAACTTTGGAAACCTATCTAGAACACCGATTTACAAAAGACTTTCAGAACAGGGAGGAGTTTCTACTGTTTTAAAATTCAGATTTGATTGAAATTACCCGTCGGTATTGTGTTAACATAGTAGTAAAAAACTAAAAAATAAGAATTAACAACATTCCGAGATGGAAAATTCCTCTTAAACTAGAAATGTCAAGTCTCCTGCTGTTTGCTGCACACCAGTATTATTTCAGGGAAAATGTAGTGCTTTACCATCGAGAGAATATTCCTATTTTATAAAATAACATTTTCTCTATTAAAATACCGGTATACAAAAAGCCGGAGACTTGCAACTTTGAAATATGGTAAGAAAAGTTTAAATAAGAAATAGATAAAAACAAGTGAATATAGCAGTAAATTTTATAAACTCACACCAGATTAATTTTTAAATTTTATTTTATATAATATAAATTAATGCTTAACACACAATTCACCTTCTTTACAACAATTCAAGTAAAATCGTCTCTAACGACGATTATGTCATTATATTATCCAAGAAGTTGAATAAAGACCGGGCCAGGATTTGAGCCAGAAATGTATTGGCTGAAGCTAGATGTGCACTACCGACGGAGCCACTCCGGACTAATACACCCGACCCAACTTAACCTTTAATGACCAGATGTATCAGCTAAGCAGAATAAATCGGAGGTTACTTATGGAACTGCAGTAAACGCCGCATGCGTAATTTCGTAAATAAATCATAATAGTTGAAAATTTCCAAGTGGATGAAGAATAAATTAATGTAATATAATTACGAATGCAGCGTTTACTGACGTTACATAAATAACATCCAATATATTTTGTTGATCTGATTCAGATATCGGACTAGATGCTGTGATCGTGAAAGGTTCAGTTGGGTGAATTAGTCCTCCAGATTCGGCCAGGATAGAGCATTCGCGGCCAAGGGCGGCGCCAGAGGGGGGTCCGGGGGGCATATGCCCCCCATCGGGCACACTTGCCCCCCCGTCGGGGTCAAATTTAATCGTCGTCGGGGAAAATTTTTTGACTTGAGTGTTGAATCCTGCATCGGGTCGGGTAATCCGATTTTTCCTGCAGACGACCTGAGTCGTGTCGAGTCGGGTGTAGTTTGATTTAAAAAAAAAAACTTAGGTTAGTTTATAGAAAATGCCACCCACGGAATAGCAGGGCACTGATTTTTTTTCTTCGGAAGCCGGATTGGCTTGAACCACATGTCGGTTAAAGGCTGTCGTATTTATACAACGGCCGTATGTTACCGAAAACTTATCTAGAGCTCATTCATGTGCACTCCTGTTGGATGTTTATTCGATTGACCGCAAACTTACGCGACTTTGAGAAATACGATTTCAAGAGGAAACAGGACGTTTAAATTCATCTGTGCTCGCTTCGATCTTCTCATTAAAAAGCGTAGGGTATTTTTTTTTTTTATAAATGAATGAGTAAATAAAAAGGGAGTTTTGTATAATTATTCAAGCAAACTTAGTATCGAATTAAAAATTCATTCTTTGTTCATTAATTTCAATATACAGTGTGTAGAGTCTCATTTTAAGATATTAATCTCCATTTCATATATAGAAGAGAAATAGAAGGTATAAATAAGAAAATAATTATATACATACATAACTTCATTGTAAACTACGTGAAGATGTATATATAGCAACTTCTAAAATCTTGCATCGGGTCAGTTAACCCGATTCTACCCGATCGTGTTGGCCATTGGCTCTACAATTTTTTGCTGTGGATCGGGTTGACTAGTGTTTCCATTTTCGGATCATCTCAGATTAGAGTTTTTGTTTCTTGGGAGTCGATTCGAATACGCCAAATTTTTCCAAAGAAAAGTCCGTCCCACCAGTGGCCGAGAGGTTCTGTGCTCTCGAAACTGGTAGACGGGAGGTGCGGGGTTTTAATCCAATCGCGCCCGTCGGCCCAATCGTTCAGAATTTTCGTGGGTTTCTTCGAACCTTGGATTTCCATGTGTAAATACAGATTAGATTCCCTTAAAAAGCCACCCCCCCTTACGGAGGGCACCTTGGGCCTATATCCTTCGAGTAGATAATCGGCGGTCAAAAATCAACCCAACCCAAAGAAAAGTCCAGATTATTGTTTCAAATGATAAAAAAAAATACTTGTATATGAATAAGTAAATGTATGCATTCATTTTTTGAAATATAAAATTGATTTTAGAGATATGATTGCAAACTATTTTTCAGAATTATTTTACAAAGTTAAAACTTCGGTCCAGCCTGGTCCGTACAAAAAACAGTAATGGGCCGACCCGGTATAAAAATTGAAAGTTCGGTCCGAGCCCGGCCCGGAAAAAAGTTAAAATCTCGGCCCAAGTCCGACGGAATTTTACGTCGATTTTGTTAAAAGGAGTTCTGACCAAAAATACTTATTTTAGCTCTTTTTTCATGTTTATAATTTTCATTTTTAAAGAAGATTGCTATATACATTTTTTTAATGAATCTATATTTGTATGTTAATGTTTCAGCTATAATTAATATCGTTAATCAAAAAATTATGTATTGGAGACTTAAAAATCTGAAAAATGCTATACAGTAAAATCTTCTAAGACATCGCATAGGCAAGAAAAAAAAATGCGTTATAAACAAGTTCTCTTCTTAGCAGGTGTGAATGTATTATATTCTTTTCTCACGTATTATTATATTCATTTTGCATGGATCAATAATTTTTTCCATATAAGACAGGATTCCGCCATAGCTGGTTCTTTTTCACACGTTTTACTGTACTTTAATGTTATTGCCTAGAAATCTACTATTCTTTAAAACGAATAAATTTTAATGTTTAATTGTACAATGATGTCGATTTAAAAATATGTACACTTTTTGCAAAAATTTTTGGCCTGGGCCAAATTTTACTGATTTTTGCACGGACTAGGCCATGTCGAGACAATGATTTCATACAGGCTGGATCGAGACGGGAGTGAAAATATCGGCTTATCAAGACCTAGGAAGAATGAAACCTGCCTTATCTCGGTACGAAAAAAAGATGTTAGGCCCGACCCGACCCGAGTGCCATGAATGAAAATAGGCCAGAGCCCGGCCCGTGCAGACCTGTAAACTTTGGCTGTTTCAATATAAGCATGAATTTAAAGATTTTTTTAGCATCAACAAAACTTTGTTTTATGATTGAGCTGATAGTAATGAACTTTTACATTCTAAGCTATTTTAAAAGTTTTCCTTTAACTTACATTTTTCTTCGGTATTTCAGTTTTAATCTCAGATTTAAATTCTGTAACTTATCAGAAGTTAGAGGATCATACTGTCTGGTTTCGATGGATATACATTAAAAAAAAAAAAAAATACGTGATTGAAGGTGTTTCTTCAATTGCTTTTATTATTATTAAAACACGAAAATTCTTGTTTTGATTTGCCCATTTCCCTCCAAAATACAGAAAATTAATTATTTTAAGGCTGTTCTCAAATCCAAAAGGGCAACTTTCTGACATAAGTTTTAATTTATTTTTGTTCGGAAATGCATGAAACTAGAAGGTGTTGATGTTCTGAAACGATGCCATCGAGCTGTTTTATCCGTTTTTTTTTTTTTTCAAACGCAATAGATCTTTCAGAAAAGAGTGACAAAGTGAGCGTTTTGAACCGAATTTCCGCGCGAAACGAGAAAAACCAGTCAAGAAAGGATGAAAAACGTGTTTGTCACGTGATCCAAATCGCTTCTAACTCAATAGGTAATTGATGGATCCAAAAATGGAAAACGCAGTTCGATTCCAAATCGCTTCCGGGTCATTCCATGTCAGTTCAGGCAGGCATGTAACCCACCATCACAGATTTTGATGAAACTGCGTGTGTTTGTTCCTTTTATTAAGATATGATTCCAAGTATTTTTTTTTACTCCTTGGTCAAATAGTTTCTGAGAAAAAAATTGTCAAAATTTTGAAAACTGCCATCAGTTGGCATTCTTGACTGCTCGATTTTCAAATGTAGCATGACATAAATATGATCATATTTCAATATCTATTCCACAAATCATCTTCAAATAATTTATGCATAATATATAGGGTACGTATTTTATGAAGAAAAATACTGTTACGCTTATATAACATTTTAAGTGTGTCTAAAAAAATGTTTAATCTTTGAAGTCGTGATTTTTTTATGAAAAATAATGCATTACCTAAAATAGCATTATTAACAAAAGGCGGTATTTTTATTAAATTTATTTTTTGTGGGGGATATACTTAAAGGTGTCCTTTACCTGATTCTGAAATAAAAGTAGTGGGATTTTGGGTGTTTTTAGTAGTATTTCATATTTAAAAATATTTTGAGGCGATTTTCAAATCAAATCAAGCAGAGTCATTCCATGTCAGTTCGCCTAAGATATTTAATTCACTGTCACAAATTTCAATGAAACTGGGTATGTTTATAGCTCATTTTAAGACAGGATCAAGGAAATTAAAGGTGATTACAAGTAAAATATTTTTTAAGATAAAAAAATATCTAAATTTTGAAATTTTTAAAAAAATGTTTTTAATGGCAGATCTATATTCAAAGACTGCATAAAAAAAAGTCATTTCAATATAAAATCACTAAATAGATTTCAAATAATGTACATGTGACAAATAATGTAGGCAGATTATTATTTATTGTTGTTTGTCATGTTTAAATGCTAAGAGTGTGTTTAATCTTGTGAATTCTTAAAATCAAGAATGTTGTGAAAAATAATGTGTTAATCAAAAATTTATTATTAACCGAAGGTAGGCTGTTATTACTTTTTTTAATTGTACGTAAAAATACCTTTTCAATAGTTATAAAATAAAAATAGTGAAAATATGAGCAATTTTAACAAAATTTTCATAAAATGTGAATGTTTAATGATAAATATTGAAGCTTTTCATGCTAAGATGTACTAAAATGACTACGATATCGTGTATTTCTACTCTTGCTTAAATATAATACATACAATAATAAAATAACAAATATTATTTACAGCAAATTAAATAGTACCAGTTCCTTTACCAACAGTACATTGCTCAACAGCCGACTTAAAATCAACAGCCCGCACTCTTATTGAAAAATACTTTCAACTGTTCAAATAATAAATAAACTGCATTTAAAAATTTTAATATCAACTTATTATCTTAAGACGATAATAATAACTAAACAACATGATGAATTTATAAATCAGCTTTTAATTAAAAAGTCATGAAATGGTCCCTTTAAATATTGTTGTTCATCGAGTCAATCAAAACAAATTATATAAAAAAAATAGTGAGCCTAATATGCTGACTGCAATGACACTTCTAACAAAACTAATTAATTCATTACCATCTGAAATCAAACCCGAAAGATCAAAAGAAAAAAAAATCATCTGTAGTGTTAATGTGACATACTCAGTGGTTGTTGAGGTATGTCTTTGTGACATTTTCACCTGTACTTCAATAAAATATAAACATGTAAGCTTTTTTCATTCATCCAAATTAAGTAAAACAATTATAAAATTTTGTTGTCATTACACCAGATGTTAAATTTTTCGTTACATACTATTAGATAAGTTCTTTACTTTTAGACATTATTGACATAATATCATAAAATTTGCTATATGTATTTTCTGTAAGTGTATAAACAATATATATATGCTTTATTAAACATAAATGAATAATTTTAAAATATTTTTTTTGAGAACAGGGTTATATATACACACATATATATGTTGAAAATCCATCTTTCAGCAATATTGTGATGAAATAAATCAAATTACCGTAATTTCCGGTGTATAGCCCGCGGATCATACAATCGTGTTTCGACCCAGAAATTTTTAAAAATAAAATGTAACTTTTTAGATCACAGTAAATATTGGTCTTCAAATACTGAATAAAATTTCTGGGTCCAAACTGAATTGTTTGATCTGCGGGCTATACACCCGAAATTACGGTACATATCATTAGAAACTGAATAAAGTTACAAAAGTGCAACTCATTAAGTTTTAAATATTTTTTTAGATATAGTTATTTGAAAGATATAAATATAATGGATTATGCATTTTTTGCATATATTTAAAGCACAATACGTCAAAATTGTCTTCAACAGAGTGAAATTTGGTTTTTTTTTTTCAATATTAGCAGCTCAATGCTAAATTTTCAATATTAACAGCCAAATATGAGTTTAAAGATTAGGACTGTCATTTTGAAAATTTCTATTGGGCGGTGAGGAGCTAGTGATTTTTCTCTTTTTTGGAAAGGGATAATTGCTCTTCGCCCTAGAAGTTTTACTAAAAAACAATATTGTTTATTTTTTTCCTTAAGAAACGAACATAAAAGATAATTTGAAAAATAAAATAAATGTATAAATAAAAATATTCCCTGGGATGATACATTGGATAGGTTTTACATTTCAAAATATTGATAATTTTAAATATGATTTACATACTACTAAAACCAACCAAAATCCCACTATTTTTATTTCAGATCCAGTTATAATGTAGTATTATGTACAATTTAAAATTAAAAAATTAGTCATAGAAACTCCGCCTCTGATTGATAAAGATTTTCTAATAATTTCATTATTTTTTGTAAAATATTTTTGATTTCAAAGATTATACAATTTTTTAGACACATTTAAATATTTTTTAGCATTACAGCAATATTTTTATCATAATCTACATACTTTATTTACCTTGCTTAAATTATTCGAAGAAGATTTCTTTATTAGTTATTGAAATATGATTTTATATATAAAATGAGGCCTTTGAAAATTGAACAATCATTAATGGCAACTCGTGGCATTTTTCCAAAATTTTGATAATTTTTTCTCATATGTTCACTATTTTTATTTTATAACCATTTAAAAGATATTTTTACGTACAATTAAAAAAAAGCAATAACACCCTGCCTTCGGTTAATAATAAATTTTTGATTAACACATTATTTTTGACAAAATTCTTGATTTTAAAAATTCATAAGATAAAAGACACTCTTAGTGTTTAAACATGATAAAAACAAGAAATAATAATCAGCCTACATTATTTGTCACATATACATTATTTGAAACCTATTTAGTGATTTTATATTGAAATGACTTTTTTTTTTTTTTTTTAATGTAGTCTTTGAATATCGAACTGTCATTAAAAAAATTTAAAACATTTTTTCAAAATTTTGATATTTTTTATCTTAAAAAATATTTTACTTAGGATCAAGAAAATTAAAGGTGATTACGTCTTAAAATAAGCTATAAACAAACCCAATTTCATTGAAATTTGTGACAGTGATTAAATGGCTTAGGGGAACTGACATGGAATGACTCTGCTTGATTTTATATGAAATGCACCTCAAAATATTTTTAAATAGGAAATACTACCAAAAACACCCAAAATCCCACTATTTTTATTTCAGAATCAGGTAAAGGACACCTTTAAGTATATCTCCCATAAAAAATAAATTTAATAAAAATACCGCCTTTTGTTGATAATGCTTTTTTTGTTAATGCATTATTTTTCATAAAAAATTCACGACTTCAAAGTTTAAATATTTTTTTAGACACACTTAAAATGTTATAAGCGTAACAATATATTTTTTCCATAAGCTGCGTACCCTAAATATTGTGCATAAATTATTTGAAGATGATTTGTAGAGTAGATATTGAAATATGATTATATATATGACATGCTACATTTGAAAACCGAGCTATCAAGAATGCCAACTGACGGCAGTTTTTCAAAATTTTGACAATTTTTTTCTCAGAAACTATTTCACCAAGGAGCAAAAAAAAATTACTGGTGATCATATCTTAATAGTAAGAACAAATACACGCAGTTTCATTAAAATCTGTGGTGGTGGGTTACATATTGATATTTTACTGCCTGATTTGACGTGGAATGCCCCTTCCCTGGTCAGGCTTTTCCAATTTAATATCTTTTCGTTAGAAAATGAATTTGTAAATGAGTCAAAACGTTTTGCGCTTGTTGAACAAAACAGTTCAAAACAGCCTTAATGTAAAAATTATCTGAAGTTACATTTTCGTCAAATCACAGGGGTGTACCCGTAACTGTGCTTCATGTTACTTTTTTGTACCAGAAACTGATTTTTTACGTATGTCTCTTTTCCTCCAAAACACGAAAAATTCGCAAACTGAAGCTCATTTTTTTTTTTAATTCTTCGGTCAAAACACGGAATTTTCTTGAAATAATAAAAAAATCTGTTCCAACCACAGGCGCGTTCTGGCAACTTGCTGCCTGTGCTTTTTACGTTTGACGAAATGTTTTCTTGAGAATGAACGCAATAATTGCGCTTTTTCTTAAACGGCTGAAAGGCAAAATAATGAAAAAAATAATAAAACGTGGTATTAGTAAAGTGAGCATTATTGTCATAAAATTACTGTTAATTATTTAGAAAGCTCTAGTTCGACTAATTAATTTCACACCATTCCTTTATGGATAAAGTATAATTCACTTATATTCAATACGATGAATGGAAGCTATTTAATACAGCAACCTGTTAAGATAGAACGACAAAGAATTGGAAGAACTTTCCCATTTAGACAATCTTAGCCTGTTTTAGCCGATATTGCGAAAATTTTCAGGTTAAAGCGTTATTCCATCACACTGGTTCCGTTTTAACAGGTTTTACTGTAGTGCCTAAAATGTCTCGATTTTCCAGCGTCTGTCCGGCTTTTTTTACCCGACTGCCAAGAAGGGTTTTGTGTTTCACGCGTATCTGGGTATGTGAATTTCTTTATACCCTCGAAACATCCCTACGGCTGGATGGATTTTAATGAATGAGGTCTCTATCGATTCGTCTTAACCGTCCGATGGTTATAGGCTAGATTTGATTTTATAAATTCAAAATGGCGGTAGACACGAAATTTTTTTTACGCACCCTATTGAGTGGCATATCATTGGATATAGGTCTTTCAAAATGAAGACTATGTTTCATTGACTATTTTACAGTCAGAAGCTCCGTTTAAATATTACACAACCTGGACGTTGTGTAGGTAGGATCTCTAGCTTTACTGCAACTCTAACCATCATAGACATCTATAGGCCTCATCAAAACAGTGTTTATAGATAGGAACTAACAATCAAACACAACTTGAAAGTCACCAATACAAGTAAATAAAAAAAATAGGTAAGTAATATAAAAAAAATAGTTTAATATTGATGAGAAATAATTAATTAGTTCGCTTTTTTAGCCCAGTGGTTAGGGAGTTGAATTCGGAAATAATTAGGGGACAGCTGGAAATTTTTTTAACCCCTTCAGTTTAGGTCTAGAATGAATATGCTACGTTTCCCCCCTCGTACTAGGTGAGCGTTAGGAATTATACATTGATTTATAGTCAAAAAACACGTTTTTTTTTTTTAAAAACCATAACACTATCTCGAAATCTCTAACTTTTTCAAAAACATTGTCAGTACAAAAGTTGTAGAGCTTAAAATTCTGAATAAAATGAGTACCTACACTTAATACTTTAGTTGAATATTAAGGTCACAATTCTACTTTAAAGTTTTAGCACCGTGGTCAAAGGGTTGAACTCAGAATTAGTTAGGGGAAAACTGGAAATCATTTTAATCCCTTCAGATTAGGTCTAAAATGAATATTCTATGTTTCCCCCCTCGTACCAAGTGAGCATTAGGAAATATGTACTTATTTACATTCGAAAAACATGTTTTTCCTTAATATTTTAAACAATATCTCAAAATAGTTAATTCTATCAAAAACTTTGTCAATACAAATGTTGTAGAGCTTAAAATTCTGAATAAAATGAGCACCCACATTAGTATTTTTGTTAAAAATTAAGGTTGCAATTCTAATTTCAAAATTTTGCTTTAATCGCTAATCAAGAGCTTGAAGCCCGGAGAGACCAAGTTACCTGAGAATATTTCAAAACAGCTAAGTCTATCAAAAACATTGTCAATTCAAATGTTGTAGAGCATAAAATTCGGAATAAAATGAATACCCACATTAATATTTTTGTTCAAAATTAAGGTCGCAATTCTATTTCAGAATTTTTCCTTAATCACTAATCAAGAGCTTGAAGATTGGAGAGACCAAATTACCTTAACAATATCTCAAAACAGCTAACTATATCAAAAAATGCCAATATAGATGTTTTAGAGCTTAAAATTTTGAATAAAATGAATACTCATATTAATATTTTTGTTCAAAATTAAGGTCGCGATTTAAGATATTGTTAAAAATATTAAACAAAAACGTGTTTTTCGAATGTAAATGTGTACATATTTCCTAACGCTCACTTAGTACGAAGGGAAAAACATAGAATATTCATTTTAGACCTAATCTGAAGGGATTAAAATGATTTCCAGGTTTCCCCTAATTAATTCTGAGTTCAACCCTCTGACCACGGGGCTAAAACTTTAAAGTAGAATTGTGACCTTAATATTCAACAAAAGTATTAACTGTAGGTACTCATTTTACTCAGAATTTTAAGCTCTACAACATTTGTATTGACAATGTTTTTGGAAAAGCTAGTGATTTCGAGATAGCGTTGTGGTATTTAAAAAAAGTGTTTTTTGACTATAAATCAATATATAATTCCTAACGCTCACCTAGTACGTGGGGGAAACGTAGCATAGTCATTCTAGACATAAACTGAAGGGATTACAACAATTTCCAGCTTTCCCCTAATTATTTCCGAATTGGGCCTTTTTTTTTACTACCCTACCACTGGGCTATTTACGCAGTCGGGTTTTTTGATTTTTTAAATTTAATTCTCTCTCTGTCCCGTTTGACCTGACAACACTAACTTACGAGCCAAGCTGGATTTAGCTCAATTTTACAAAAAGAATGTCTAAGCTATTGTTTGACATGAAAAATTATATATTTAAATTTGAATGAGTCGCTTTACGTGTTTATTTTCTACATAAAAGAATTGATATTACGGATATGATTGTTGACTATTTTTTCATAACTGTATTCAATTATAGATTTTTTTGTGTCGAGTTGTGTTCGGGTTGAAGTGAAGTATTTCGGTTTAGGGTCAATAGAAAAATTGTTGTCGGGTTTTGCGTCAGCAAAAATTTTTTGTTAGGTTTCCGATTGACATTTGGGTTGGGTATAACCCAACACGCGCAGGAATCTATTTCAGATGATAAACTACGTATTTGAATATGAATGACTCCTTGCATGTTTATTTTTCCACATAAAAGATAATATTAGAGATATGATTGCAGACTATATTTTTTTTTTATAATTACATTATATTGTGGATCAATTTTCTCTGATTCCGAGATTCAGGTTGGGATTGGAATTAAGCATTTCGGGTTCGATCGGGTTGCGGATAGACAGAATATTTTTGGTTGGGTTCGGTTCGGGTTGCAGCTTTGTTTTAAATAAAATTTGCAGGGCTTCAAATTTTATTTATTACCCGGGAAGGACCCTAGTTAGGTGTAATGTTTAACTGCTAGTCTTCACGATGACACTGTCACTGACAAATTTAAATAATTTTATTTTAAAATAATTTTTGTCACCTCATGCGTTTTTGATAGGGATTTGTCAACTGATTATTTTCAGTAACCTCCGGCATCAAAATGCATGGTCAACCCGGCCGGAACATGAACCGCGTTTCGAAAAAAATTGGTTACCTACCTTATCTGATGCGCGACTCTTTGGTTCGACTCATAAGCGGAGAACTGCTCCATACTTTGTCTTTCACACATTGCTGCGTACATGCCATATATGTGCACGTAAAATGTATAATATTGAATAACCGCTTATTGGGAGGTTGCTGTATGGAAGATTATTGGGAGGTTGCTGTACAAAGCAGAGTTTTTCCTTTCGGGTAATGCACAAAAGTGTGGAAACTCTTTCTGTTGTGGATTCATCCGCCTATAAAGATTAGGTGACTAGTGAGGTGTTTCAAAAATAACCTTAACCTTAAGAGGTTTTTTTTCTCACTTTATTTATCTACAATATTCTTTGACAAGCTTCGAAATATATGTTTCGAGTAAAAATCGTTTGGCCCTCTGCAATTTATCTCTAATTTAAATAGCAGTGTGAGTGCTAGAGATCTGCGCGTTTCGGGTTATGCCAAATCCGGACGCGAAAATTTCATGTTTTTCACGTGATTGATCAACATATTCCACCTGTTATTTAAAAAAAAAGGGGGAGGGAAACAAAGAAATGTTTTATTGTTCATTTGCTCAAAAAAAAAATTCTGAAGTATAAATAGTCCCGGTCCGGCCCGAATCTACAGAAAAAATGCAAGACCCGGACGTGTCCCGGGGATAATGAAGTTCAGGCCTGGACCAACTTTTCAAAAGCTAAAATTTAGTCCGAGCCCGTACCGAGTTTTCAGATAAAATTAAGCTAATCCCGAGTTTAATGAAAGAAGCTTTTATCGAGTTCGGGCTTCGGAACAGAGCAGGGCTCGTGGAAACCTCTAATATATATTTTGAATTCGGCCTCCCTATCGGGGATACTGTGCCCCCCCCCCCCCCCCCCGTCGGGCAAGTTCTGGCGCCGCCCCTGTTCGCGGCTTCAGCCAATACATCCCAGGTTCGAATCCTGGCCAGGACATTTTTCACCCAGAATTATGATTTATTTACCAATTGAATAAATGTGTTAAAATTAATCTAATATTATTAAATCATTATCGATACACTATAGAAATAAGGCTGAGGATGGAGCCGTTAGAAATTATTGTCTGAGCTTTATCGCATAACACTCTAAATAAAAAAAGTGAAGTTTCAATTAGACTCCTCCCACAGTAGAAACGTGTAGCCTTTACTGGCTAATCCTCGAAAAATAAGATTCTTGAGGGTTCTTGAAATTAATTTTACATTTTCTATTTCTTCTTAACTATGAATTACAAAAATTCTTCATAATATTCTTAAAATAATAATAATAATAATAATACTTATAATATGTTCTTTTTGTTGCTACCCAGGTAGCACAGCAATATTGGCCCGATACTGCCCAATATCGGCCAATCTTGGTGTGCATCGGCAAAGACCGGTCATGTTTACCGACATTGGCCAATATTGATCTATGTTGTCCGATGTTGGATTTGTAACATTAAAACTTCTGAAATCATGAATATTTTAATTTTTTATTCACAAATTGCACTTTTTGTGGGTAGGTAGAAAACAGGAAACAATTATAATAACATTTAAAGTTCTGTAAATCCATGTAGAAAAACTCACATTGGCCAATATCGGGCAACATCGGTCGACATCGACACAAGCAATGATCACAAGGATGTGCCAGCCAACCAACCAATCAGATACAAGACAATTACCCAACATGGCCGCGGTCTTTCTGGTATGCTGTTGCAGATTTGTTGTCCCATTTTATAGAAAAAAAACGAGAATATTTATATGTTGATGGTAGTATGGAAAAATGAGGTGTGTCATTCTTGAAATCCGAAAGTCACATCTTTATGTGAAACGGGTAAGTGCTCTTTATATTTCATATAATGTTTGCTTATTGAATACATATAATCAGACTCATTTCATATATTCAAACTTATTTTTGAAATATTGTTTTTTGTTCACATTGGTATTATTACTTGATTAGTTATCCATATTCTTGTGTAGTGTGTATTTTCTGTTCATATCATATTTATACTTGTCTCGGAATGTATATTATGCTTAAAGATTTTCGTCACTAATTGTAAACAAATGCATATGAACTTTTGCTAGTGGTTGAGTCAGTATATTATTTAACCGTGTAAGTAACACCAAAACACTTTTTCGTTGTTTATATATTAATTAAATTGTCCGTTTACTTTATTCTTGAAGTAATTATTTATATTAAAACGTGATTTTTTTTTATTGTACGTAACTGAAACGATTTACTTACTTAAATGGCACAAGTACAATTAAAGTTGTGAGCAATTTATATAACCTTGAGGTCCTTTTTATGAGAATTTGGAATAAACATTTCAGATATCCTAATTTAAAAATGCGAGAATTTTTTTTTCTTCTTCCCTTATAAGGGGGAGGGGAAGGGAGAGTATAGAATTTTTTTTTGTCATATTTGCTACTTTGAACATAATTTTCAAAATATAAAAATCGTTAAAAGACTCAAAATCAGTCATCAAACAATTACAATCAAAGGTTGTTTATTCTTTTTATATTCACTTTGTTATTTATTTATTTATTGGTTTATTTTTTACTTCATCCAAAAATAAAAATTTGATACATTGTTAAAGCTGATTCCTCTTACTTAAGTTTAATCATTTGAGATTTTTTTAAAGATTTCTACTGATAAATTATCTAGTGGTGAGGGGGGGGGGGTGTAAGATTTCAAGATTCTGTATAATGCTTCTTCCTACCACCAATAAAGTTAAAAATCTTTAAACTCCTTATTTTGTTTAATTTGCATAATGTGTTCTTAATTAAGTCATATACAGAAATTTAATCATTTGGGAAGAGTTCCCTATCTTGTGCCACTTGGCGCGACTGGCAAAAAAGTAAGCAATGTTGTCAAAAAGGCACAGATGTCATATTCGCCCCATATTGGCGCGATTTTTTTCTGTCACCAATATCATATAGGCAACAGGTATTTAACCTGCGCCAAAGTGTCGTTATTTTGCTTGATGTGGTAACCCGGATTATGTTGTTTATGCTGTTGATGTTTTCGCCAAATTGGCAACCGAAAAAAATCGCGCCAATATGGGGCGAATATGACATCTGTACTGTCAAAAGTTGTCTGTTTTAGCTTCTTACCAAATTTTTATTTTAATTATATTTTATTAATATTATATTTATATTATTTGTAATATTTTATTTTTAAATTTACCAAATCATCTTACCAAGCGCCAAAAGATTGCAACAACAACATCCTAAGCATTTATCGCCCAAGTTAACTTTCCAAGTTTTCTGGCACATCACACATGCTATGGAATTCTTGTCATGAATTTTATAATGGCTGTGTTAAAGCACTATTATTTATTCGATGTCTATTAAAAAACCATTAATAAATGCAAATTTCCCAAAAATTTAAGGGTACTTTTCGGTTAGGCGGGCACCAGTGTTAAATATACGTATATATACATATATTTATGTGTGTATATATATAATATATGTATATATATATATTTACATATATGTATGTATATAAATATGTATATATAACACTGGCACCTGGCTAACCGAAAAGTACCAATTTAAGTTTTATGAATAAGCAGTTTCTACCTGTCAAATTCTTCTTGGGCAAGATTTCAAGATTCTGTATAATGCTAAACCTTGCATTTTAAAAATCATCTATTTTTTCAACCTCCAATTTTAGTGATTAAGTAATATTTACAAGGAGAAAAAATTTGTCGACTGGTATTGAAGAATTAAAAGTGTATTGAAGAATTAAAAGTGTATGTATTTTTATGTAAAAATAAAGTTTGTTAATACAGTAGACTCCCTTAAATTGAATAATTGAAGGAAAATGATCTCATTTTTTTGTGCATATTCAAATATGCATTATTAATTATTTACTTGAACTTTGCATTTAATATTTTAATCAGTTTTTAAATTATCTTACTTTTTATCCTTTTAGTTCATTACTTTACTTAATTATTTTAATATTTTACAATATCACAATCATTCATTATAATTTTGATTGCATTAAAATTACTGTTTAAAAAATGTAAACAAAGCAATGGCCAGAAATCTGCACAGCATCTGGTCCCAAGCTGTGCGGATTTGAAGGAGTCTACTGTATTATATTGAAACATGTCAGTTTTTTAATCAATCATACATATATTTCCTGGCTTGTGTGGGCCCATAGGGACAGAGGGGCTTCTGCCTCTGTGCTGTGTGCTGGAGATGCCCTCAAAAATGATGTAAGATTGAGTTTAACACACACAGCATGGGTCTCTATATTGCAGTCAATGTTGTATTTTTACACTCTTTTATTTAACTTGGTTTTTATATGTAAAGAAAGAATTTTGTAATTGATTTTTCACTCTTTTCTTGATATTCTAGAATGATTAAAATTATGCTTGTGTATTTCCAATGACAATATGCCATTTTAATATTTTTAGAACTTCATTATAAATTGATTATAAGGCATTTTTGTTCTACCTAGCCGCAGGTGATAAATCTCCAAATAATCTTTGTTATTACAACTATTTATGAATCACAAAAACAATACAGTTAATATGCACCAAGCCATTTACGTCAAAATATGTTTAGTGGCTGTGAAACTGCAACAATGAAATATTTGGAACAATAAAAAAATATATATCTGAATAGAAAATAACTTTTTATTTTTTAAGTTTCCTAATTTTTATTGATTATTTTTAATTATTAATGATAATTTATTTTATTTAATTTTAATATTTCTTAAAAAAAATCATTGTTTATAATTTATTACCGTATATACTCTCATTAGTCAACCCCAAAATTTGAGAGATATAACATGTCCATCCATTTGAATAACAATATTTAATAATAGATATAGCAGTAGTAATCTTGGTCTTAATTTAATTTTAATCAAGGAAGATTAATATGAATTCTGCAATCAAATAGGGCTGAAAAAAAAAACGTTTTTTTTAAAAGCCCAACCCGTGTGGGTTTTTCGGGTTTATTGGGGTTTTTTTTTGGTTTCTTTCGGGTTTTTGTAGTTTTTTTTCTGCACGTTTCTTTGAACAATGCCAACTATGTTTAACTACTTACTTGTTATGATTCTATTATATATGTAAGATAAAATTTGAATTAAATTTAGATTTTCAGACATCTTTGCATAAAAATTAAAAATGATTTGAAAGAACTGCAAGACCCAACCCTCATCAAATTAATATAATCCAAAGAACTTGCATTTTTATTTTTTTTATGACTACATAGGAAAAATGACTATAGTGTATAGGTTATAATTCATTTTTTTAATAGTACATAGAAAATGTGTTCATAATGTATTATGTATTTTTGCAGTTGTGGCTGTATTTAATATTTCAATTTTACTTATGATTTGTATAGAATTACAGACGGACAAATTTTCATTTTTACATATTAGATAATGAATGATAAAAAATAGTCATTTTTCCTTTTGGATAATTTTAATTTGCTGAGGTTTGGGTTTTGCGGTTCCTTCAAATCATTTTTATCTTTTTATACAAAGATGTCTGAAAACCTAAATTTAATTAAATTTTTATCTTACATGTATAACAGAATCATAACAAATAAGTAGTAATTGAAAATAAATGATACTGTGCAGCAAAAAACTCGTATAAACCAATAAAACCCAATTTTATGTGGGTTTTTTTTAAAAAGCCCACCCAGGTTTTTTTGGGCGGGTAGGTGGGCAGACAGCCCTGATGAAAACTATTCCAAAATACTGATAATAAAATGGAATTATTTTCATTCCTTTAAAATTTTGGTGTTTATTTACACGTGAGTACATATAGTAATTAATTTATTATTATATGTTATAAAAAATAGTTTAGAAATCCTGTATAACAGTTTAAATAATATTTTTCCCTGTTACTATATTTTAAAAGATAAGTAGAACAAATATTATATATATTTTAAATAAATTCACATATTCATGCTATTTATCAAGTAATACATCAAAGCAGTGTTTTTTCAATAGTTGGGGTCTTTGTAAAATTAATGCATTGTAACAGATTTTTTTTTAAGACATAAATTGTAGTCGTGAAATTAGGTGTGATTCTAAAGATAAACATTGAATGCTTATAAAAGTGTACTTTTTTAGAGACTATTTTTACTTTTATTATTTTCACAAAGAATTTTAGTTTTGAAAATTCACTTTAATTTGAAAATGCCTTTTTGAATATTATGTTCAAATTTTGTAAGAGGAAAAAAAACTGAAGTGAAATTTTAAAATTGTAAGTTTTCAGTTTGTAAGTTAAGTAGTTGGTTTGCAATTTTGTTTTCTGATTTATAAAACCATTAAACAGTAAAGTTGTGAGTACTGTGTGATTTTAGCACTAACTATTAGATACAGTAGACTTCTTCAAATCCGCACATCATCGAATATGTAAACAATAGAACTTTCAGTTCAGATGTAGGGACAAAATTACAGACTTTTTTATTTTTATATAATTCCATGTGTATTTTAATATGTAACTCTTATTAATGTGACTGAACTCTTCCTTGTTCATGAAGGAAATAGTATAAATTTATTTCTGAAAAATTCTAGATATTGCTGATATCACTGGTAATTGCAATCTTCTTACCAAATATATTTATGTATTAATCAAGCTTTTTTGGTTATTAAGTCTGGCTAAACCTGAAATAAAACTTTTTTATTTTATGATTTTGATATGCATTAGTAGGGTACCTTTGTGAGGCAAGTTTGGTTGAATAATTCAAGAAAAATGTATTATAATCTTTATTATGTATATTTTATTATGCATTATTATTTACTTGACGTTTATTTTTAATAATATAATTATTTTTTAAATTATCTTAATTTATATTATTTCAATTTATTATTTTACTTAATTATTTTAACATTTTACTATAAGTAAGCATTCATTATAATTTCGATTGCATTATTACATTCAAATTACTGTTTAAAAAATATAAACAAAGAAAGCAATGACCAAAAATCCGCTCAAATTCTGGCCCCAAGCTGGCAGATTTGAGGGAGTCTATTGTATTAATATAATGAAGTAAAAATATTTCATTTTCAAGCTGAAATTTTGGTGAATAAATTCAAATCTCCCATTTAAAAATTGTTTGTGAAAGAAAAAAAAAAAAAAAAGCTATAGCAAATTATAAATTGTTATAGCAAAAATGTACTTGGTCTGATTGTGATTTTGTTCATTGTACTTTTCTAGCTAGTGTGGAAATGAAGTTTGAAGGAACAGAAACCATTGCTATCTCTAGCTGCATTGGAAAGGTGCTTGCAGAATTTGACGACAGGGATAGAAACACTTTTCAAATGAGAAGAAGATGACTAACAAGAAATAGATGATTTGTCGAAAAAATTTTTGTTAAATAATAAATATGATTAATAATAGTTTGTAAATAAAAAAAACATTTAATTCTTTTTTGTGATTAATAAATTTTATTTGTTATACATGGTAAGTTTTTATTTAAATTCTAAGAATTGACTTCTAATTTTTGTATTATCATTTTTAAAACTAGTATCCAATGTTTAAGATATTTCAATAAAATGCAATTTATAAAATAAATTTACAAACTTTTAAAATCACCTTGTAAATTTTATCTTAGAGAAAAACAGTTGATAAAAATTGACTCATATAAAATCTATCTAAAATTAGAATTTTTAACGAAATATAAATTATGATGATATTTAAATGCTAAGTTTTTAGATTTCTAATTATTTCAAATGCCTTACTTATGTGCAATTGAGAGAATCTATCAATTTGAATTTCTAAAATGTATTTTATATCTTCACCCCCCCCCCCCCCTCCCTGACTCAAAAGAGAAAACATATAAAGAAAATTAGCTATTTTGTCCTTTGTATAATTTCTGATATTTTCAAAGTACTTTTATCTATTAATTTTTTTGAGGGCTGGGGAAATGACCTGAAATATATTTAAAAAAAATTCTACCTTCTATCAGTCACAATTTATTTCTGCTTACATAAACTTAAGTAGGTATTGTAAATTCTGAAATGGAATTTTTAGATAGCCTTAATGTCATGTTAGTCTACTTTTTGTAGGGATGTATAATTTTTAGAAAGATTCAAGTGTTGGGGGGAAAAAAAAGAAAATTCTGTAAAAATTGATTTTTTTTTTCTTTTTACAAATAAGAGCTTTTTTGTTGCTAAAGTTTCTTTGAAAATATAAAATAATATAAATTTTTTGAATATACGTATGTACATTAAAAATAGAAAGATTTTATTTTTACTTCATATGAATACATTACAAATAGAAATAATACACTTACTATTAAAAATTTTAGTCCCAGAATAGATTTTCTCGCTTAGTTTGACATTGTTTGTAACATATTTTTTTATTTTTTTAAATGGTCATTTCAGTTGCACTTTCAATTTTACACTGCCATTAAAACTTATAATATAAATAAATATTTGCCTCAGTATTTGCTGGCAATTGTGTTTATTTAAGGGGTCTTGTACCTTTTAAACGCGTCGAAAATTAACGAAAAACTTCAAAGTTTGAATTAGTCTATCTTCAAAGACCTTTTTATGTATAAACATGAAATTTTGGATATTGATTAAACAGATTGTGCTTTATAATATGCTACCATTAGAAATTTATTAACCCTTTACAGAATTTGTGCATTGTTGAAATCAAAATAGCTCTTTTTTTACCCCATATGTCATTGCGCGCATGATATCTTGAGAAAGTATGTATGGATTGGCATGAAATTCGGCAAAGATACTAAACATATATGTGTGTTTAAAATGATCTACTCTTAGTCTAAAATTATTTCATTAACTATATAAAAAAATATTTTCGTAAAAAAAATAAAAATTTTGTATTTTTAATGAATAAAAATAGTCATAACTAAAAATATTACAATTGTAAATACTTAAAAGTAGATAATTTTAAACACACATATTTGTTTAGTATATTTACCAAATTTCATTACAATCCATACATACTTTGTCAAGATATCATGCGCGCAATATGACTTATGGGGTAAAAAAAAGAGCTATTTTGATTTCAACAATACACAAATTCTATAAAGGGTTAATAAATTTCTGTTGGCAGTATATTACAAAGCACAATCTGTTTTATCAATATCCAAAATTTCACGTTTATACATAAAATCTTTTTGAAGATAAACTAATTCAAACTTTGAAGATTTTCGTTAATTTTCGACACGTTTAAAAGGTACAAGACCCCTTAATAAAAAAATCCCATCGACGTGTTTATCCCCCAGTAGTATAGTTCAGACTCTCATTCAGAATGAAGGGAGTATAAAGATAAAATATAAATTAATGTTTTACTAATTTTTAATGTAGGAGTAACTAAAATAAATAAATAAAAACAACAACAGGTGGATTACTTTTTTCAACCAAATTTTGCTTGCATTTTTCGGTTAGCCGGGCACCAGTGTTATATTTACATACATATATATGTACACACGCACACACATATATGTACAGATATGTGTATGTAAATATAACACTGGCGCCCGGCTAACCAAAAAGTACCAATTTTTTTTTTCAGGTGTGGTGGAGAGAGGGGGTAACATTTCATTTATACTGTAGAAGATCTTTATAATCCTATATAATGCACAGCTTTTGAGATGTAAGCAATGAATTTTGTACTTAAGAAGCACCTGTAATCCGTATTGCAAAAATATTGCACCTTTTAGAGGATTAAATTTCAAACATTATTTCATCTTTATCTCCTTAATTCAGATTTTTTTTAAATGAAAATATTGCTGTTATTAAATGTAAAAATTTTGGGATTAAGCAATGTGTTGATTTTGTCCCAGCATGTTTCGATAATTTTTATAGGCGATTTAACAATATGTGAAATAATCAATATTATGCAAAAATTTTTTAACCTGCACAACTTTTGGTCCTAAGGAATGCAATATAAATATCTACTACGATTGTTTTGTATATTGCCATATTTACAAGGTAAGTTTTAATGTTGTGTGAAATGACTTATATAACGCAAAATGTTGCATGTTTTGGTTTGCATTATAAAGATCTTCTACTGCATATAAATACTATGTTAACGTTTATTGTAAAGACATAAAAAAAAAATCATTTCAGCTACGTTATTTTTATTATTATTTTAGGTAGCTTTCTTTACAAAAAGCTACCTATTGCAGCCGTTCGGAGGAAAGCGATTAAAAAAAATTTTGGTATATTTTCATCGATCATGACCCCCAGACCCCGAAACCACCCTCCGTTCAAAATTGATATATATATATATATATATATATATATATATATATATATCTGACCTATGTCACGCTGTAACTCTCGTATTTATGAACCGATTTGGATGTAATTCGGTGTGTACATAGTACATACCAATGTCTCGACCGAGTTCGTTGGCCAGCTTCATCCGCCATTTTGTTTCAAAATGGCGGCCATTTAAAAAATTAAAAAAAAATTAAATTTGAAATGTAGTACCAAAAAATTGAAAATGGAAAAATATTTTTTTCTTATGTATTTGACCATTATACAAAGACTCCGTAGCAGTTTTTGTTTCGTCTATATCTTAAAAAATGGCTGAGTTATAGCATTTTGAATTTCTAGCGAAGCTGACATTCTGAAACGTCCTGAATTTTGTCACACGATAAAAGGCGTATTTATGAACCGATTTGGATGTAACTTCGTTTACACATAGTACAGACCAATGTCTCGACCGAGTTCGTTGGCCAGCTTCATCCGCGATCTTGTTTAAAAATGGCGGCCATTTAAAATTTTAAGAAAAATTTTAATTTGAAATGTGGTACCAAAAAATTGAAAATTGAAAAAATATTTTTTTCTTATGTGTTTGACCTTGATAAAAAGATTCGGGAGCTGTTTTTTTTTCGTCTGTATCTTAAAAAAATGACTGAGTTATAGCATTTTGAATTTCTAGCGTGGCTGATATTTTGAAACGTCCTGATTTTTGCCACGCGATAACAGACGTATTTATGAACCGATTTGGGTGTACCTTGGTGTGTACATAGTACATACAAATAATTCAACCGAATTCTTTGGCCAGCTTCATCCGCCATCTTGTTTCAAAATGGCGGCCATTTAAAAAAATTTAAATTTATAATGAGATACTAAAAAATTGGAAAATGAAAAAGATTTTTTTCGTATGTTTTTGACCTTAATACAAAGATTCCGGAACAGGTTTTGTTTCGTCTATATCTAAAAAAATGGCTGAGTTATAACATTTTGAATTTCTATTGTGGCTGACATTTTAAAACGACCTGATTTTTGTCACGCAATAACAGGCGTATTTATGAACCGATTTGAATGTAACTTGGTCTGTACATAGTACATACCAATGTCTCGACCGAGTTCGTTGGCCAGCTTCATTCGCCATCTTGTTTCAAAAGGGTTACCATTAAAAAAAATGTAATTTAAAATTTAAAATGAGGTATTAAAAATTGGAAAATGAAAAGATTTTTTTTATGTGTTTGGCCTTGATACAAAGATTCTGGAGCAGTTTTTGTTTCTGAAAATTTGTTCTTTTGTTTATATCTTAAAAAAGTGGTTAAATTATAGAACTTTGAATTTCTATCATGGCTAACACTTAGAAACGATCTTGTATTTGTCACGCGATACCACACGTATTCGCCTATTTCGACGGAAGAAGGCATGTGGATTGTATACATCAATATCTCGACCAAGTTCGCTGGCCAGCTTCATCAGCCATCTTGTTTCAAAATGGCGGCCATTAAATAAAAAAAAATATATTTAAAGTGAGATGCAAAAAAAATAGAAATTGAAAAAGGTTTCTTTCTTAAGTATTTGACCTTGATATAAGGATTCAGGAGCATTTTTTGTTTGTCTTTATCTTAAAAAATGGCTCAGATATAGCAGTTTCAATTTCTAACGTGGGTGACATTTTGAAAAATCTGATTTTTTTGCCTGCGACAGCACTCGTATATATCAACCGATTCCGATGTGAGTGAGCATTTGCACAGCAATTACTAAGGTCTCGACCAAGTTCACTGGTTAGCCTCATCCACCATGTTGTCTTAAAATGGCAGGCACTTTAAGAAATCGCCGAATTTGGCAGCCAAATATAAGTTACTTTAAATAAAAGCAGCTTGGATACAGCTGACTAATTTCACGAAATTCTCATTCATAATGATTTAGTATTGATAAAAATTAGTATTGAATCTCCTACATTCGGTTTCCACTTAATTGAGCTTCGTGTGTTTGAATAATATAAGTTGGCTTTTTTAAAATAAGGAATATGAAAGCTACCTCTTCCTCCCGGCACTGGCCGGAAGGGCTTTTTTTTTATAATGGTTGAGTGTTTATTGATTATGTGAAAACAAAATATGGAAATCTGCTTATGATAAATTGATTTTTTTAAATATTCAATTTTTCAACCTCACTATAACCACAAATTGGTATTAAGGACATAATTTTACATATGAATCTTTAATGAGGAAAGTAGAATTTACTTATGAGTTTTTCAAAAAGTTAATGTTTCAATGTAGAACGTTGAACATTGGTAAGAAAAAAAAAAGAGAAACCACCAGAATGTAGAGTGAACATAAGAAAGAGAGTATTCATCTTCCAACACTATAGAATCGGTAAGTCTCTGATTCAGGTTGATGGCCATACAGATAAAATATAAATTTTCTTCTGAGTTAATTCGGTTGGAATAATAAATAAAAGTTAAGTTCAGTGGTGTAGGCGTAAATAAAACAATGGGTATACGCTCAAGGCAGAGAGTATTCCCTCGTGCATATATACTATAGTTTTCTTGAGAAACAGAGGGTATACGGTGTTCTTTAAAAAAATCCAGAGGGTATACGACGTATACCCCCGTATACCCTCCACTACATCCCTGGTTAAGTTTGAAAAAACAACAAAGGTAGAATTTTGCATATGTAACTTAAGAGGACACAGTACCTTTTAAACTATTTTTTAGTTTTCAATAGTATTGTAATATCTGTGGTGGCATTATGTTTAATACTATAATGGAAATATATATATATATATATTTAATCTTACAGAAATGCCTATTTAATTAAAATTTAAATTTTTTGAATAATTTTTATCTTTTTAAAAATCTCTACTACTTTTTTAAATATGAATACTTTTTGCTTCAGAAATTTCTGTAATTTCAATGATGAGTTTGTTGAATTTCCTTGATTTTTTATTATACAAAAGAGAAAAAGATTTATATTAAATGTAATATCCCATACATCTAAAAATCCATTGCACAGTTTTATGTAGTATAATCTAAGGAATGTGGGGAAAAAATTTTGAAAAGAAAAATACTGATATTTAAAAAATCAGTTGGGATTTAAATTTTTTTTTTAATTTAAATTTTAGTTAAATAGAAATAAGCAAGATTTTTCTTTTTTTTTTTTAAATTATATGAAATTTAATTTGCTTTATAGTATTAAATATAATGTCACTACAGATATTACGGTATTATTCAAAATTGAAAAAGTATAAAGGGTATTGTGTCCCCTTAACATAGTTTTTGACTAACTTTTACTAGTTTATTTTTTCCTTGCAAAGTTTATACATCAATACAGTTAAACAAATTTGAGCATCTATATTTATGGTAAAGGAAGAAAAGAATAAATCATTTCAGTTAAAAAAAATTTTTTATTTTAATATGTTGAATATTTTTAATGATTATATGGAAAAAAATTATCAAAATTGCTTATATGGTAATAAAAGTTATTTTATTCAAATAATACAATATAACACTTTTCAACTTTACCATTTCCATAAATTGGTATTATAGATATAATTTTGCATATGACACTTATAATGAGAGAAGTATAATTGTTAATTTTACACAATATTTTTACGTACAATACTGAACATGAAAAGAAAAAATTAAAAAACATCAGAATGTATAAAATATTTGAATAAATTATTTTATTAATGGTATTTGAATTTTCGTAAAAAGCTACCGTTTAATAAAAGAAAAAAAAATTCCCCAAAATTTTTGGGTTATTTCAGAGCAATCACTTTCAACATAATCATGAAAAATTTCCCTTTTAAATATTTTTTACATTATCATGGCAGTGAACTTAGCTATGATTTTCCATATAAACAATATATAAATATATATTTCTGTCATAGCAAAAAAAAAAATATTTGAAATAGTTAAAAAATATATATTTATATGCATATGTTTTCAAACCTGGATTCATCAATATAAAATGGCAAACTGTTTTTCACTAATATAAAGAGATATTTATTACCAATACTATGTCAAGACAGGTAATCAATATCTCTCTATATTGAAAAAAGAAAGCTTTGCTTTTTTATAGTGTCGAATCCAGTTTTAACCAATATCGGCCGGTCCGGCGTTCCCCGATATCGGTCGGTATTGGATGCCAATATAGGCCAATATTGGAAAAAAAGTTTGCCATGCAATATCGGCCAATATCGGTATACCGATATTGGCCGATATTGCGAAATCGCTGTTCCCGATATTGGCCAATATTGCTGTGCTACCTGGGTACCCTTTTTTTTTTTTTTTTTTTTTTTTTTTCTTGTTTAATGATAAGACATCATAAGCTAGTAAATTTGAAATAAAATTTCTTTAAGGAAAAGAAAAGAGTGTTAGAAAGGGAGGATTATGTAAATGAAACCAAATTTTTAAGATGTATGCTGTAATAGTGATACTAACTGTTACTAACAATGTTGATCTTTCATTAAAAGTTGCTTTTGAAAAAATGACGTAGAAACCATTTTCTAACAATACCAAGTTATGTTTCTACATATAGGGCATTTCTTAACACATTCACGACGGGGAACGAGAATCCTCGTTTTCATTCAAAAAACATCATTGACTAAGGGCGGGGCTTCTACCTTACAGAAAATGCATTTATATCATTTTGTCTACTTTTTTTAGAATGTAAGACATTTTACATTGAATTCGTACATTCAAAGATATTTGGCGATGCATAAACTTTGGAAACCTATCTAGAACACCGATTTACAAAAGACTTTCAGAACAGGGAGGAGTTTCTACTGCTTTAAAATTCAGATTTGATTGAAATTACCCGTCGGCATTGTGTTAACATAGTAGTAAAAAACTAAAAAATAAGAATTAACAACATTCCGAGATGGAAAATTCCTCTTAAACTAGAAATGTCAAGTCTCCGGCTGTTTGCTGCACTCCAGTATTATCTCAGGGAAAATGTAGTGCTTTACCATCGAGAGAATATTCCTATTTTATAAAATAACATTTTCTTTATTAAAATACCGGTATACAAAAAGCCGGAGACTTGCAACTTTGAAATATGGTAAGAAAAGTTTAAATAAGAAATAGATAAAAACAAGTGAATATAATAGTAAATTTTATAAACTCACACCAGATTAATTTTTAAATTTTATTTTATATAATATAAATTAATGCTTAACACACAATTCACCTTCTTTACAACAATTCAAGTGAAATCGTCTCTAACGACGATTATATCATTATATTATCCAAGAAGTTGAATAAAGACCGGGCCAGGATTCGAGCCAGAAATGTATTGGCTGAAGCTACATGTGCACTACCGACGGAGCCACTCCGGACGAATCTGGCGGACTAATACACCCGACCCTAGGGATGGGCATTTCCACTCATTTTAAGGAGTCGACTCTGAGTCGACTCACTTGATTGATGAGTCGACATACTGACTCGACTCTCGACTCACTTGCGGAAGTAAGATTGGTTGGTTGGTAGTAAAGATGACGCAATCCTACTTTTCGTATCAAATTTATCGCGCAGGAGAAAATATTTGAGCATAAGCTTGAATTATTTTGGCTTTCATTTTATATAGAAGAAGTCTTTTATATTAAACTTTGTTGGATGATAACTGGAAACAGCCAAACTAGATGTCACTACAGGACCAAATTTCCAGGCCCCGTCCAGTCCCATCCACAGAAAAAGAAGTTGGGCTTGCTCAAAGGAAAAAGTTTGGCCCGGCACGTAGAAAAATAATCAACTACCCGCCCCGGTATAAAATTTAAAAGTTCATCCCGTACAAAAAAAATTACTGGTCCGGCCCGGTAGAAAACTTAAAAGTTCGGGCCGGTCCCGTCTTGGCCAGATCCTCCCCTCCCCTCCCCGCCCCCCTAAAAAAAATGTTAAAATCTAGGTACTAAAAACTAGAAAACATGGATTTTTACGTCGATAGAATAAAAAATTGTTTCGTACGAGGAGTTCTGACTAAAAATGCTTATTTTATCCTTTTTTCTTTTCATTTTTATAATCTTCATTTTTAAAGAAACATCGTGTGCTGCGATATTTATATTTTTAATGAATCACTATCTGTATGTAAATGATTCAGTTAACATTAATATCGTTAATCCATATTCTATGTATTGGAGGCTTAAGAATCTGATAACTACTATACAGTAAAATCACATAAGACGAAATTGCTTAGGAAATGAAAAAATATACGTTATAGACAAGTTTCCTTCTTAGCAGTTTTAAATGTATTATGTACTTTCCCTCACATATTATTATATTCATTTTTCATGTATCAACACATTTTTTAGTTTAAGACAGGATTACGTCATATACGGGTTCTTTTTCACAAGTTTTATTGTATTTTAATTTTATTACCTAGAAATTGCTATTCTTTAAAAAGAATAAATTTTAAATTTTAATTGTACAATAATGGCAATTTAAAAAAATATAAATTTTTTGCGCAAGTTTTTGGGCCGGGACAAATTTTACTGATTTTTGCACGGATCAGACCAGGCCGAGACAATAATTTTCGTACGGGGTGGGTCGAGACCGGTACTTAAAATGTCGGCCCTTGCAAATCTTGGAAGAATGAAGCCAGTCGCGGATCGGTACTGAAAAATTAAGTTGAGCCCGGTGCAATCTTTTAGAAAAAAGAAAGGCCCTAGCCCGGTCTGCAAAGCGCAATGCCTAGGCCCGGCCCAAAGCCTTAAAAAAACGTAAGGCCCGGTTCGACCCCCAGCGTTGCGAAAAATTGGCCCTAGCCCTGCCCACGGGTTGGGCCAATGCACACCTCTAAGCCAAATTGTAAAATATAGAAATATTCTTGTTTAATCCCGAAACATGTCTAAAAATTTACCTTCTTTTTAACTGGGAGTGGAAGGTTTTGAAGTGTTATTTTTTGTATATATCAAGTTTTAAAGGTTTAAATTTTCTGTGCTGAAAACAAAACGGGAAACTTTTTTTTTTTTTTTCCGCACGTGTGTGTGTGCGCGCGTACGCGCGGAGAGTGTGAGTTTAGTGAAATTTACTGCTGACAAGGACAAGAATCCATGAAAATATCCGAATTCCTCCCCAATCACAACATTTTAAATTCTTAGATCTCTTCTTCATTGATTTTTTTAGGATTCCGTACTTAAAAAGTGAAAACCGATCTATTATAAGTTGATAGTGTTAACAAATTTATAGATTAAAAGCTATTCACAAATATTTTTCGAAAAAAAAAAAAAGGACTAATTTAGTTACTAGATTTTTTTTTCTTTTATGCGTGTGTGTATTTGTATCATTTGGGTATTGTTGGAAAGACCTCGTAACACCGAAATCAAAAATATATTTGTTCTAATTTTAGATACTGTCAAAAATATGATACAAAAATATGTCCCCCCCCCCCCCTCCAGCCTATTTCCGAATCTACTAATACTAAAATTATGAAAAAAAAAAAAGAACTAGGGGCAATAG
The DNA here is from genome assembly GCA_963932465.1 of Maratus speciosus. Lineage (NCBI taxonomy): Eukaryota > Metazoa > Arthropoda > Arachnida > Araneae > Salticidae > Maratus > Maratus speciosus. The sequence goes on from OZ010787.1 coordinate 569,928,856, forward strand.
TAGTTTATTCAAACTTTGCTGGAAAATTATAGCGATTATCCTCGGTCACATAGTTTTGGATAAAACCGCATTTTTCCTTACACACAAACTTTAATTTGCGGGGCTCAGCGGCAGTATTTTTAACTACAAAGTTATAAAATTGACAGGCCTAACTATTATGGCGATTTGGAATCAAATAGCGTTTTCCGTTTTTTTACATAAATAAATTGCTTATCAAGAAAAATACGATTTTTGTCACGTAACGACAAGTTTTTCTCTTTTCCTCGTGCTATCGTGTACCGAACTTCGTTTAAAAATTTCAACTTTGACAGCATTTTTTGAAGGGTATTTTGGCAAAAAAAGGAAAACGCCATTCGATTACTTAGTTTCTGAATAAGAACACCTGTAAATTTTACGCTTTTCCGAACAAAAAATAATTCAATAATCAGTCGCCCGTCCACCCGGAGGGGGGAGGGGGGAGTAAGTTTTAAAAAGTTCTTTTTTTCACATGTTTATAGTTTTTGATTTACTCTCTTTTAAAATTTTATTTTTAAAACCATGATAATATATTGAGATATACCCATAGAGAGACACACACAGCCTAGTTGTTTACGAAAAAAAGGGGGGGGGGGACGGGGAAGCTACAGGATTCCGAAAATATCTTCCACATCTGTGTTTAAATAAGGAACATTAAAAAAATCGATTGGCTAAACTTTAAAAAATATATATCTAAATTATATGCATTTAATATTACCTGCGAACATTTTTATTTATAAAACGGAATTAAAATAACATCATATACGCAAACAAATAAACGATAATTCACTTTTATCTAAAATACATCTAATATAAAATAAATTCAGTAACTTAGTATATTTTAAACAACCTGCTATTAAAGTAGAATTTTATTTCTCTTTCTTCTAAGTTTTTTTTAATATTGCATGATATGAAAACAGATGAAAATATTCCCCTAACTAGTCCTACTTCTTTTTTTGCCAAAAAATACAAAGGTAACATCTGCTTTTTTTTTATCTTCTTTCCCCTAAGCATATCGTAAATTCAACTAATCTTTAACAAAATATCCTACTGCCCGCCCCTTTGTCTCTGTCCCTCCCTCTCCTTTCATTCATATCGTCATCTTCCTAAGCATACATCTACACTGCTTTCTTCTTTCCCAAAATCGCCAATACATAATTAAACCAAGCTCTCCGTTCTCTGGTTTTCTGCTAAACAACCCAGCCTGGATTCGAAGAGTTGAAATCCGATACTGAGTCGAAGAGTCGAAAATGTATTCTTCAACTCTCGACTCTCCAAGTCCGACACTGTGTTAAACTTGTCCAACCACTCTTTGAGTGAGTCGACTTCGACTCTTCGACTCCTAATCTCAAACTGAGTGGAAACTAAAGTTCGACTCTTTTGAGTCGAGGCAATTCACTATCGAGGAGTCGACAGTTCGACTCACTTGGAAGGAGTCGAGATTTTGAGTCGACTCTTCGACTCTTCGGCCAACTCTACCCGACCCAACTTAACCTTTAATGACCAGATGTATCAGCTAAGCAGAATAAATCGGAGGTTACTTATGGAACTGCAGTAAACGCCGCATGCGTAATTTCGTAAATAAATCATAATAGTTGAAAATTTCCAAGTGGATGAAGAATAAATTAATGTAATATAATTACGAATGCAGCGTTTACTGACGTTACATAATGACCTTACATAATATTTCCTCAAAACTATATCTGTTTTTTAAAACGTCTAAAATTTTAACAAATATATTTATAGTATCTTAAGGACAACTTGAAGCATTTTTATGTCCTATTTAATTTATTATTTATTTTATATTTTAGCTCTAAAACATACGTGTAAATTCCTATATGCCAAAAGTAAATTGAATCCTTATTAAAACTACGCACTAATTCATCGTATCACAAAATATTTCATAAAATGCATTTACAGAATTTATTTTACTTTCCTATCATTGAATGCATGAATTTTCATGAAATAATTAGATAGTGAGAAAGAGAACTACTGTCTGGCTTACTATAGAATAGCCAGTATTTATGTTTTAAACTATGGAAACAAGTTCTATTTCTTATTCCCTTAATTTCGTCGATTTCATCAAAAAGGTAATTTCAGAATTTAAAATTTATAAAATTATTCCGCTGTTTATATGTATAAATAATGCACGTTTTCTGTGATACAAAATTACTGACTTTCAGAGCAAAAAATTACAAAGTGTTTATTTATTTGTAGTTACTACAACACGATTGCGTTACACAAATGGGGTCTTTCAAATAAAAGCCGTTCTGACACGAATGGCTTAGCTATAGTATACATTTTATTATTCGGCCTTCGGGCAATGTCGCCCAGTCCATTACGGATTATCTCAAAATTACTGCTGTTTTTTTTTTTTTTTTTTTTTTTTTTTTTTTTTTTTTTTTTTTTTTTTTTAAACCTCGAAAAGGTGTATGCTTTTCTTATTTCTAAATATGAGAAACAATAACATTTCAAATGCATTATTTCAAAAGAGAGAAGAAGCAAATAATTTCACACTTTCCTTAATACAGTTGAATGTCTATGACTATGATATTCTTTATACCTTTCTTTCTATCCACATTTTTTTTCCTTAATGAAGAAGGGGGAAAAAAAGTTTTCTAATTTATTTATACATCCTAAAATAACGCTCTAGTAACTATAACTAGTATATTTAAAATTACACAGGACAGGTCAACGATATTAAAGTTTGCAACAGATGTTCATTTTCAAAACATAATTTTGTTATCCAAGTAGCACAAAGATATCCGCTAATATCCTACCAATATTTATTGGCCAGTATTTCGAATGTCATGCGTCAAATTTAGAGTATCTGCCGGCATTCACTGACATAATTCTCAGTTCATGCGTTCGTGTATGAGCGTGTACGACAATTTTACACATAAATTAGTTTGCTCTTAAAATGTTTAAAGCGCAAACTTTTAAATATTTTTATGTTTACCCGGCATTTATCTAATATAGCAAATCGGTTACATCGATTTTCTAAATTAACATTTTCATATTAAAAAAATATATATATTGCTTTTCTGTTGTCGTATCGCATGCGAATTCTCTTTTTCTAGACGTGAAACTGATGTTTAAGAAAATCGATGCTACTATATAAGAATAGATAAATGTTAAATAAACATAAAAATACTTCATTTAAAAGCTAAGGAAAGTGTGAGAAACGCCCCCATGAATTTTGCCATGACTTAAAATTATAATACGGGAAATACAAGGTGCACACTCTCTTTGCAATTTCCAAAGAGGCTGGTACTACTATTTAAGAGAAGAAAATTTCTATTTAAAATTTAAATAGCAAAATTTATATTTCTCTTTTTTTATATTAATTAAGGCAAAAATTTCTATTAAAAATTATTGTATGCATCCTGAAAATAGTATTTTTAAAGACAAAGGGCACAGCCGGATAAGCATTGGAAACATGCCTTTCATTAAATGTACTGATTTTTTCCCCAGATCTATTCCTTTATCTGACAATATATTTCCCCTATTATCACCTTATAAATATAGATGTTAAATATTCTTATAGAACCACCTTATAGATAAAAATGTTTTTTCGATTACGTGAAAAATTAATACTCTCAAAAACTACTGCACCGAATTTCATGCCATTAACCGAGGTTATACAGGTACTAAAGATGCATAACTGGGAATTTTTGTATAATTTTCTGCTTATAAAAACTGTGTGAAAAACGATAAAAATATTTACAATGATAAAAATCGTATCTTACGGTTATATGAAAATTACCATTTTCTTGTAAAAAATTCCTCATATGTGCACGTATATTGTACGTAAATGCCGAAAGTGTGCGTTGGGTATAACATATAAATAGTTACAAAGAAAAAATAATAAAATTTCTTTAAAGGCGTTGTTTTGGGCGGAGCTACTCAAATTGAACATCCAAAGAATTTTTGGAATAAACACTAACAGAATTGCTGTATGTTAAATTTTAAAGTGTTAACGAATTTATGGGACACGGGTCTATCCATTGCAAATCATCAAGGTGGTGTCGCTTGACATTTTTAATTTTCCTAATCTTTTAACCAAATTTTCAAAAAGTTTTTTGATCATATAGTATTTTGGCGGTGGCCATTTTTAACAAGCTATACAGCCATTTTTGGGCGAAAAACGTGTTTTACGGAAAATGCTGGAATTGCTTTCTTTTTATACCTATCAAGATGAAGGAAAAACCAAAATATTCAGCATAAAAATGTCTACATTTTATGTAATTATAAAATTTTCATTTGACTTAAGGATGTAGGCCTAAAACATGTTTAACATTTAGCTTACGGGAAACTATTTTCTAAAATGTTCGTTCACTACGAGAAAGTCTGGCCTTTTTTGACCCCCTTTCTTAATGATTATTCACTGCAGGTGATGAGAGCAAAGCCGCAGTCATTTGGAACATCTGACAGTCATTTGCGACTCGTGAGAGTATTGGGGAATTTGTTTTCCCTAAAAGAGAGTTGTTTACCCGTCGTCGGAAGTAATGATTTCAATTTGTAGATAAGGTTTAAAAGGTATATGGGATAAAAATGATCTTTTTCTGTGAAGTAAATGTCATTAAATACAACATTATATATTAGTGGTCATTGAGCGGTCTTTTAAAAAAATAATTAGAAAAATTGATGAATGTCCATTGAATGTTTTAGCAGGATTTGGTTTCTTGAAAGTTATAATATAAAAATAAATGTTTGTTATAGGCCAAATAAATAAAATCGTATGTTAATACAAAAATACATTATTTAAAAAGGCGTTGAATTTTCATATAATTAAGTAATACAAAATTGATTTCCTTAAGTATCTTAAGATACCAACTAATTAGTTAGTATTATAGCGATTAAAATAAAAATAAAAAAAGAAATTTCAAGAGCAGGAAAATTTAGAAATTAATATATAAGGAAGCGGAAAACAATATAATAAAAAATAAGAAAGTGATTTCTAACGGAATCTATGTTTCCAATGAGGTCTTTGTTTTTATCTATCACTAAGACCCCTATTTACGAATAGTACTATGATTTAATTAGTAAATAAATTAGTCAAATATTACTATTAAGAAATATTGACTGATATCTGAATATGAAAATGTTATCGATACAGCAAAGAGGGAGATTTTGGGGTTAAAAAGCCTTCAAGGACATTTAAAAATTGATAAGATGCATACAAATCTCTTGTATTACGATAAAAATTTCATGTGTAAAAGCCAGAAAAAAGGAGAGCATAAAAAGCATTTATACGGGGAAAAAAAAAACACCTGTTTTAAGGCTGTATAATTAGAGCCTCGATTTCGACGCAAAATTGCTCAAAGAAAAAGTTAGGCGGAATTACACATCTGCACGGGCCGAAATTTTCAGGCCCAGGCCTGACCTGAGTAAAGCTATATTGACCCGGCCCGGTCCGGTGCAAAAACTAAAATTTCAGTCCAGGCCCGACCCTTTTGTATTTCAGGGCTCCCACTGGTCCGTTTTTTGAAAACCAGTAATTTTTTAGAAAAAAGTTCGTGGTAAATTTCTGCAACAATTACAAGAAAAACGCGTTTCCAGATAAGTTTCTACGAAATTTATAAAGCAGATTTTTCTTTGAAATTTAGTGGTGTTCAAAAAACGGACCGAGTGGGAGCCCTGGTATTTTCGCGGTTTACGGTCCGGCCCGTGCTAAAAACAGTGAAAACATGCCCGACCTGCGCAAAAATCAATGGAATAAGACCCGACTCAATTTCCACAGTCCCAAAGCTGTGGTTCTCCTGTTGTAGCTTTCGCCAGACTATGCAGCAAAGAATCTTTACAGATCGATTTTAAAAATAGCAGAATAATTTATCCGTCAAGATTTTATCTACCATCCATTATCCGAGAATCAATAGAGAGATTTTTACGCAACGAGAATATTTACAATGATTCAGTGTCCCTTTAGTTACCTAAAATTTGGAATTAGATGCTATGCTGTTTTAGTAATAATAGTAAAAATTAATCCACGCTCACAAATATCCAATTTCATTATATTTTATGTTTGCATGGATTTTCATTCTGCATGAAGTCTCGTGACATTACTTACCATGTTATTGTTTTTAAAATTTGTTTGCAAAAATATTTCTATCATGAATTATTTTGAAAACGTCGCCGTTTGAGCGATCAAACGAGCGTTAATCTAATTAAAGGTATTATATCACTTTTATAGTATTTTTTAGCTTTGTTTCATTATAAGTGGTTAGCATACATATTTTTTAGAAGCTGTTTATTTAAAAATAAAATACATGCTCCTTTTCTTCGAATATGAAAGACTAATTTTCATAACATTTTTTAAGCTTAAAAAAGGTATAGATTGTTTGCTATACAATGCTGTTAATAATACTTTTTGTAAGAAAAAGAATTTTACACTAATTCAAAAAATGGATTTTTTAAAGGAAATCTATCTATTATTTTAGTGAACTCTGCAATAGTAAAGAAAAGTCCTTCCGGCCAGTGCCGGGAGGAAGAGGTAGCTTTCAAATACCTTATTTTAAAAAAGCCAACTTATATTATTCAAACACACGAAGCTCAATTTAGTGGAAACCGAATATAGGAGATTCAATACGAATTTTTATCAATACTAAATCATTATGAATGAGAATTTCACGAAATTAGTCAGCTTTATCCAAGCTGCTTTTATTTAAAGTAACTTATATTTGGCTGAGATGTTGAAGTATACTATCCACATGCTTTCTCACATGGAAACAGGCGAATACGTGTGTTATCGCGTGACAAATACAAGATCGTTTCAAAATGTTAGCCATACTAGAATTTCAAAGTGCTATAATTCAACCATTTTTTAAGATATAAACAAAAGAACAAATTTTCAGAAACAAAATCTGCTCCGGAATCTTTGTATCAAAGCTAAACACATAAAAAAAATCTTTTTCATTTTCCAATTTTTTAATACCTCATTTTAAATTTTAAATTTAATTTTTTTAAATGGCAACCCTTTTGAAACAAGATGGCGAATGAAGCTTGCCAACGAACTCGGTCGAGACATTGGTATGTACTATGTACAGACCAAGTAACATCCAAATCGGTTCATAAATACGCTTGTTATCGCGTGACAAATATCAGGTCGTTTTAAAATGTCAGCCACAATAGAAATTCAAAACGCTATAACTCAGCCATTTTTTTAGATATAGACAAAACAAAAACTGTTCCGGGATCTTTGTATTAAGGTCAAACACATACAAAAAAAATCTTTTTCATTTTCCAATATTTTGGTATCTCATTTTAAATTTATTTTTTTTAAATTTTTTTAAATGGCCGCCATTTTGAAACAAGATGGCGGATGAAGTTGGCCAACGAACTCGGTCGAGATATTTGTATGTACTATGTACACACCAAAGTACATCCAAATCGGTTCATAAATACGCCTGTTATCACGTGACAAATATCAGGACGTTTCAAAATGTCAGCCACGCTAGAAATTCAAACTGCTATAACTCAGCCATTTTTTGAGATATAGACGAAACAAAAACTGCTCCCGAATCTTTGTATCAAGGTCAAATACATAAAAGAAAAATATTTTTTCAATTTTCAATTTTTTGGTACCACATTTCAAATTTAAATTTTTCTTAAAAATTTAAATGGCTGCCATTTTTAAACAAGATGGCGGATGAAGCTGGCCAACGAACTCGGTCGTGACATTGGTATGTACTATGTACAAACGAAGTTACATCCAAATCGGTTCATAAATACGCCTTTTATCGCGTGACAAAATTCAGGACGTTTCAAAATGTCAGCCACGCTAGAAATTCAAAATGCTATAGCTCAGCCATTTTTTAAGATATAGACGAAACAAAAACTGCTCCGGAATCTTTGTATAAAGGTCAAATACATAAGAAAAAAATATTTTTCCATTTTCAATTCTTTGGTACCACATTTCAAATTTAAACTTTTTAAGAAAATTTTAAATGGCCGCCATTTTGAAACAAAATGGCGAATGACGCTGGCCAACGAACTCGGTCGAGACATTGGTATGTACTATGTACATACCGAATTACATCCAAATCGGTTCATAAATTCGAGAGTTACAGTATGACAAAGGTCAGATATATATATATATATATGGATATATATATATATATATATATATATATATATATATATATATATATATATATATATATATATCAACTTTTGAACGGAGGGTGGTTTCGGGGTCTGGGGGTCATGATCGATGAAAATATACCAAAATTTTTTGAAATCGCTTTCCTCCGAACGGCTGCAATAGGTAGCTTTTTATAATGAAAGCTACCTAATATGTTTATTTATATATATGTGATATGATATAAAGCTGATTATATTTACAGTTGTTATCATAGATTTGTTCTCTAATTTTTACAATTTTCTTTAGCTTTTCTCTTAAAAATTGCCTTATAATTTTATTTTCTATCTAAAAAGTTTTATTAATCGACTTTAATTTTTTTATTTTATAAGATAGACAAGAAAGATTTTATTTTATAATTAAAATAGAAAAATTTCCTTTTTAATTCAATATTTTCTGATATGCAGCGGTCATACGCGTCCTGAAATTTTAAGACCAGGAAATTCTTCGGTAGCAGTATTTTCTTATAGAACATTTCTTCTTAAGTAAGGTAAAATTTCGCGCTTTTAACCTAGATTTATTTTTCTATTAAAAAAAAACAAAACAAAACAATCGATATTCATCCTGAAAAATTTCCTGAAGCGTACGACCCCTGGATATGATATTATTCCTACTAAAGCTGTGTATTAAAAAAAATCTTGTTTCTTTGGCTTGAAGAAAGAGGACTGATTCCATTGAAACGCGTAATTCTTTTTATGCTGTACAGATGAATGTATTGTTTTCTGTACCGTTTACTCTGTAGTGATAATTTATTTTGACAGTTATGGAATATTACATAAATTTCAAAAAAGTTTTTTCAAAGAACCCCGCCTCTCCTTTTTTTAGAATTCTACAAAAGTAATATATATATATATGCAGACAGTGACAATGTTTGGATTTGTGATCCTAGATTTGTTATCTAATTTCTGTAATCCTTCTACATTCTTTTTGTTTTCGGGGGAGGAAGGGGGGGGGGGGGTGAAAGACTTATATATATATATTTTTTTTTAAATGTAAGACATTTTCTGTCTAACACATTTAACTAAGTCTAGAAATTTCTGATATTTCTCAGCAGATGGCAATCCTGTTTACAACCACAACATTTTTTTTTTTTTTAAATAAGGCATTCAATTTCTATACGCAGGAGAGAAAAAAAAAATAGTACTTTGATTTTAAATATTAGTTACCTAAAGGCTTTTCATTTGCAAATGCACTGTTGTTATTATTTTTCCAACTACGCCGTTTTGAATTTTTATAGAGTAATCATTACATTTTAAGCTTTATAAACAAATTGTAATTAAATCTGAACTGCTATTCAAAGGAGACTGAACACTTTCCCTCACACTGACTCTTTTAAATTTACTATTAAATGTAATATATTTCTAATAATTGTCAATTTGTAACTGATAGACAATTTTTATTAATTTTTCTATAGCGATACTTTATTAAAATGCGACTTTTTGAAATATTTTTGGAAACATTATATGCCTTTATAAGAAATTGAAAAAGCTTTCTTCTTTGCAATCTAATTAAGACAATTTGAAACTTTTATGGATGTAAAGAAATTTAAATAGTTTTAAAATTGTGTAAAAAATTGCATGAAAATTCATCGGAAAATTACGTAATAAAATCTTTTATTAGAAAACATAATCATAAACTAAAAAAATATTCCATACTTATTGTTAAAGTTTCGTGATTTTCAGTGTGAGCAGATAGAAATAAATACATACATTTAAAAATATAGGTTATCTATGTAAATAATTTGTATATAATAAATATATACAATCGCAAATAAAATTACAAATAATATAACCTTTGAAACACCTGCCTTAATATTAAAATAAATATTAATAAAATAACCTTTAGTGTTTTTAAAGAGTTGCTATATCAAATTTATAAACTATTAAATTAGTTATCGAGAAAGACAATGGAATTCATCGAAATTGTTGTTTTTATTTAAAATAAACACAAATAACCTATTTTCTTTTTACTTATCCAGATGCATTTAAAACAACATAGAAAACAAATGTTCGATTTTCCTAGTTACAACAAATTAAAAAACTATTGTGAAATCTCTTGAGAAAATCCATACAATTTCATTATTTGTTGATTTTTGTTGTTGTTGTTGTTAATTTAAATATAAGTTATTTAGTTTTTAAACATATATAATGTAAAAATTGATATTTAAAATTTTAAAAGATTTCTTCAAAAAATATTATCCGCTATTATTCAGAAATTCCGTACAATTTATTATGTCCCAATTAATTTTTTCTTAAATATGAATACAAATTATCTATTTCATAAATGTATTTAAATATTCTTATAAAATGAATAAAAACAACTGTATAATATTTTAAATTTTTTTATCTGCTTCATCCTATGTCTATTTTAAAAACATTTAAAAATGTTTAGAATACTAGTTTTATTGGATGACAATAACAATGGGAGGTTGGGCTTCATCGAGAGTGGTGGGAAATCAAGCGACGGCTTTAAAATATTAGTAGGAGAGCTGTTGAACATTTTTGAGTAGGTATTTGAGGCACCCTGAAAATTTGTGCAGCACTTCTTTTGTAATGCCTGAATACAAAATCGAATGTCTGGCTGAAGGATCGTGGCCCAAAACTGTGCCAGACACGTGTCAAGGGCCATTTTTTGACACTACCCAAAAAAAAGTATTTGAGGCACACTGAGATTGAAACAGAATAATATTTATATTTAGAAAAAAATATTTTGAAAATGACAGACACTTTAGTCGGCACAAAAACTGTGCCAGACACGTGTCAAGTGCCATTTTTTGACTACCCAAAAAAGGTATTTGAGGCACGCTGAGATTGAGGCACAATAATATTTATGCTTAGAAAAAAATATTTTGAAAATGACAGACACTTTAGTCGGCACAAAAACTGTGCCAGACACGTGTCAAGTGCCATTTTTTGTCTGGCACAGGTTTTGGGCCACGATCCTTCAGCCAGACATTCGATTTTGTATTCAGGCATTACAAAAGAAGTGTTGCACAAATTTTCAGGGTGCCTCAAATACCTTCCCTAAAATGTTTAACAGCTCTTGGACTATATCTCACGTGGTTGGCTGATTGACCGATTGATCACTTCCCTATCTCTTAAGTTACAATAGGTATTGGGCATTTTTACAATTTAAATTGGAGCATTTGAGGCCTTTTTCTGTTCATCGCATTTATTCATTTAAATCATCGATTTTCTTTTTAGTATTTTAATTTAGATTTTGTGAATATTTATTTAAGTTAATTTGTTTGTTTTCTTCTCTTCTAATGCTACGTCGTTTGATCAAAATCGCTAAAAATGAAATATTTTAAAGGTGTTTATTTTATTTTATTTTTGTTGAATTTCTAAAAAAGCACTGCAGCAATTTTTATGAAATTTAAATGCCACTAATTTGAAAGTATCCTCTTTCAACATAGCTGCCAACTTTTACGCTTTTTTGTTACCACTAAAATTTAATAGAAGTTTTTACCTTATTTAAATTATACATTTGTACGATTAAATAAAACAAAATTTTCCATATAATTTTAGTGTTAGGAGAAAAGCGTAAAAGTTGGCAACTATGTCATTCAATGAAAAAAAAAAAAGTCACATGAATCGGTCGCGTAGTTTCAAAGTAATCCGTTAACATAAAAAAATAGGTTCGTGTCAAATTGAAAACATCCTACTTTTCTTTTTTTGGTGAACTAAGGAATTATTAATGAAATCTTTATTATGGTTAGTTCACTTGTATTAAACGGTAAATAAATTATTTGGAAATAATGCTAGAATATCTCTAATTATTAATTTTCTAAAACAGGCAATATACAATTGCATAGGCAGGGTTTGAAATATGGTTATTTAGTTGACTGTGGGCATAAAATTATGCTGTTTTCTAATGTGAAACTTAATGGCATTTTTTCTGAATACTTTTTAACGTGTCGGCATGAAATTGACAGGCATGACTTTTGAAGGGATTAGGAATCGAATGCAGTTTTCCATTTTTTGATAAATAAATTACTTATCGATTTATTATTTTTGCCACGCGACAATAGATTTCCACATTTCCCGCGCTGTCACTTCCAGAAATGCTGTTCAAAATTCCAACTTTGACAGTATTTTTTGAAATTCTTTTGCCTTTACTAAAAAACTGAAAGCGCCATTCTATTACATACTTTCTGAATAAGAACATCTGCCAATTTCATACATTTTCGAACAAAAATGAATTGAAAAATGCCCCAGACGCTATCTCCTTTGGGTTTGAGAGCTATCTTAAGTTTCGTAATCCCCCTTTTTTTAACTGTACAAAGAAAAAAACTAATTTTTGTTTGATTAATTATGCTGTTACAAAATGCAACGAAATGCATTGCTTTTTTATTAAAATAGTAATGAGCATAAACATTTCAACTTTCCGGTTATGTACATAATTTAAGATATCTAGTGTGTTAGTAAGAAAGAAAAAAAAATAATGCTACATTTATCATTGTAAGGACAAGAGTCTAACCAAAATGAGCAATACTAAACTACTAAAACGATTTGCTAAACATTATCTATTCATTATCATGTCAAAAGTATCACTATCATGTCTCACAAACTAGAATTATCTTCAACTAATTTGCAGCAACCGGGGTAGAAATAGCTTTACGTTATCTGCGTAAACAATGTTTACTTTTTTACAAAGTAATCTTCCCCGTATTTCCTTAGAATAATTAATATCTTCCCTATAGAATTTCCCTTCTTCGATACGCAGACGGACCCCAACTGAGCAAAACGGTCTTAATGATTTCCTGCACAGCATCTATGAGGGGTAGAAATATTCGGGATGGCGGTAATCCCAACCCCGTATTTTTTAACACTCTTTTTCTTGGGATTACGGTAATCACCCCGTAAGCAAAAGGTTAAAAACCGGAAAAATAAAAAGTCAAACACCACATTTCGCTGCCATTATTTTTTATGAAGGAGATCAGGCTCACCTTAAATATTTTTTTCTGACACCGAACTCTTATAGGACTACATCATTTTATAAAGTTCAATCCTGAAAACTTTTTTTTTTCTGCACAGCTTATCAAAAACTGCGTTAAGTCTGATTTTTGTCAGATATTATATAAACTGTAACCGAGACTTTTGATTTTTAACTGTGTTGATTATCTCATCTCGATGCATAATTTTTTTTTCCAAGGGAGTTCGTTGATCGGAACTGTAGCTCGTAACCTCATTGGTTCTTGCCTTTGGCAGTGTCATAGTCTATATTGGCGATAATAACATTTGGCGAAGAGTACTTCTGAGGGTTTTGTATGAATTCTATTTTAAGCTGAAACGGTTTGAATGCATACTAGCGTTGAGGTCGTATGACGTTTGTCTGTAAATCTGAGTACTTGAGTTCGAATCCAAGCATGCGGGAAGTTGTTTAAATTTTTCAATGATTAATTAAGTTATAAAAAATATTTTTTAATATTTAATTATTAACATATTATTAATTAATCCATTATTATATATTATAATTATGTGATAATATTCATTTAATAATATTATTTATATTTAAAAAAATTATCATTTGTGATTAAAACTATATGCATTTTGTTTTTAAAGCTGCAGTTAGAGGAGAATATTAATATTTATATTTTAAAATTATAATAATTTTTTTAAATATAATTAATAATATTAAAATAATTAATATTATTAATTAATTATTATATAATATAATTATGTAATAATATTAATATAACTATTATTAGTATTAATTATTATATAATATAATATAATTATATAATAATATTAATACAATTGTATTATTTATATTCTTTAAAAATTGTCATTTGTGATTAACACTATATATACATTTGATTTTTCAAGCTGCAGTTCCAGGGAGAATATTACTATTTATATCAAAAATATTGTAATATTTTTTTAATATAAATAATATAATATTATTATATAATTATTAATACGATATATTATAATATAAAATTAATTATCATTATTATTAATTAATTAATTATGTTATATAATTATATTATATTATTTATATTAAAATATGTATATAATTTTTTAAATATAAATAACAATTTTATATTATTATATAATTTATTAATTATTATATAATAATATTAATATAAGTATATTATTTATATCTTTTTTTAAATGCTATTTGTGATAAACAAAAAAGAAACTATATATATTTTATTTTTCAAGCTGCAGTTCCAGGAAGAATTTGCAGTTTTAATCCATAAAAAACCTTAAAATCCAAAATCCGGGAGGGGGGGAAGGTGAAGAAGAGGTTGGATTTCCTAACAATCCCATGAATTTGTAACTGTATGCTCTTATACCTTTATAGAATATAGTTCAAAATTATACATTACATGGAACCAAAAAAGGAAAAAAAATACTTGTCTTTATTTTTTATTTATTTTTGTCTTTGCTACTTAAATGTCATTTTAGTTGAAATTTTACACTTTAGTGTGTAATGTTAGTTTCTGGTGCAAATAAATTACAGTTTCGAAGTAGCATTAATTTGGTATGTATGTGTGTATGAATGTGTGTGCGGGGGGGGGGGGTGAGTTCTGTCTTTCATTTGACAAACAATCATTATAAAATATAGCGGCACAGTTAATATATATATTTTTTTTTTCTGGAAGAAGTTATATACTTTGAACAATCATTATTAATAACCATAATAATATAATAATAATTCCACAAAGTGGAGAAACGAAAAAAAAAAAAAAGTTGTTGATTATGTGTAAAAATATTTTGTAATGAATACGTCAAATATAAAAACCAACGAAAAGAAAAACCCAAATATTTAGGATTAACAGCATTCAGTCTAAAGATTTATTATTTATTTAAAATAAGCCAATTGTATAATATAAATTTAGTTATAATTAGCATATAGTCTAAATATGTATTATTATTTATTTAAAATAGTCTAATCTAATTGTATAATATAAATAATAAAAAAAATACATGAACATTTTATAATTATTAATATTTAATAATAATATTTATTAAATCAATATAATAAATACATAGTAATAATTTTTATTAATAAATTAATATTGATTAAGATATATTAAATAATATAATAATAATAATAATATAAAAGCAGAAACAAATATTCTGTGCAATTAGTTATAAATAATCTGCATTTACAAATATAATATCAAATTTGTATAATATACATTTGTATTAGAAGAAAATATTTAATAAATAATAACAAAATTTAAGTATACTTAGTTATAAAATATATAACGTTTAAGGAAATTAATAATAATAATAAACTGAAGGCAAATATTATTAAATTTGTATTTAAAAATATACAAAATACATTAAATAGCATCCTTCTAAAACCAAATTAACCCAATATTGCCTAAGTAAGTACATTCATTAAAAAGAAATTAAATAAATAATTTTATTACAAAGAGCGATTTTTTTTTATTTTATTTTTTTTTTAAGAAAAAGAAAAAAGAAATCTTTCATTCGTCTTTATTTAATAAACAAAAATTGATATTAAGTATATACTTGGATATAAAAATATAGCGTTCAAAAAATTAATTAAAAATGTATTGAAGAGACGTATTTCTAAATCATTATTTATAATTATACAAAATGCATTGAATAACATTCAACAGATTACCATTATGTTATAAAAAACGCATTTTTGCTTTATTTTGTTTGTAATGTAGTTGCTCAAAACAAGTGCAAAGTCACCAAAACTGGTTGAACAACATGCTGGACACTGGCAACCAACAACCAATAAGATTGCGAGCTTCGGCTGGGAACGACGAACTCCCTTGGAAAAAAAAATTATGCCATCTCGATGGATGTACCGCGTCGTTAGCATTTCCGCGCTACGAAGTGAGATGTATATTTATATTTAACTTAAAATGTAACCTTTTACTTATATCATTAAATTAATATCTTTAACTTTAAATTGCGTCAGGTTATGGGCCCAGGACGTTTAGGCCCTGCGCATTAAGTTAAACAAGACGTTTTTAAGTAAAAGCTGACGTTTTTCGAGTTTAATTTTCTACCGTACACCATGGCTGACGAATATCGTATCGAAAAGTTGAACTCTGAAAATTATAGACATTGGAGCTTGAGAGCTCAAGGTCTATTGGAAGCAAAAGGATGCTGGAATGCGATCGATCCAGGATTTAGTGGTGAAATGACGGCTGATAATAAATTTTTAGATCACAAAGCCAAATCGATTTTCTATATGATTGTCAATGAAGCGAGGTTGGACGATATAGCAGAATGTGAAACAGCGAAGGATATATGGGAAACTCTAAAAGGTATTTATACTAAATTTGATACTTTTCACGGACGTTTGTTGGTAAAGGACTTTGTAATGACTGAAAAGAAGCCAGATGAATTGGTTGCCGATTATTTGACAAGATGAAATGCTTTATACCACAAAGTTAAGAATGCCGGGTTTTGTTTTGAAGAAAAGGCATTAGCGGGATTTGCTGTGTTAGGCTTACCTAGAGAGTATGAATATCTCATAAGAAATGTAAGAATGGATAACCACGATTTGACAATGAAATCTTTAAAATCAAAATTAACTGAAGAAGAACGTCGTATCGCTTCACCAATAGTATTTTCTAAGGAGAATCATGAAAATTATGATGAAAACAAAGCGTTAATGACGATACGTTATCACAAAAATGAAAAACGGTTTCCTCATAAATGAAGGAAAGATTCTGATTTCAATCGACGATCACAAGAAAATTTAAGATGCTATCGATGTCTTGAATTTGGGCACATAGCCAAAAATTGTACACATGAAGGTAAAAATGAAATAGAAGAAAAATCTTCAACTAAATTTGCTACTTCCCATGAAAATAATCAACATGTGATTTTAAAAACAATCAAAACTAATAGAGATAATGAATGGATATTGGATAGTGGATCAACAGATCACATGACTTCTCAGAGGCAAAATTTCATCACTTTTAAAGAGGAAAAAATCCCATTTGAAGTTGCAGGAGGTGGAGTTTTGTTTTCTGCTGGTAGAGGAAATTTTGAACTTACATTATCTACGCAGAGTGGAGGTAGGACGTTTATTCTAGTTGATACATTATATGTTCCTGAATTGGATGGAAATTTGTTATCTGCAACAAAGATCACTGAAAAAGGAATGAATATTAGAATTTCTGAAAATAAAGCTGAAATCATGAAAAATGAAGAAAAAATTGCTATGGGCACAAGAGATGATAATCATTTATATTGTTTTTATGAAGAAGTTACTTTAAAATCCCCTGAAATACAAAACTTTGTCCATCAAGCTACTTGTAAGAAAACTGACTTGTGGCATAGACGCCTTGGACATTTGCACTTAACAGCAGTAAAAGGATTACTCAAGGGAAACAAAAATTTTGTCAAAGGAGAAAGTAAAATCTCAAATTGTGGGAAAAAATCTGCATGTTGGGAAAATTAAAAGCGAAACCATTCCCGAAGAAAAGTGAAACACGAGAAAAGCAGCCGCTTCGACTTATCCATTCAGACGTAGTAGGACCAATTAAACCTACATCAAATGGTGGTAACAATTACTTTGTAACATTCATTGATGACTTTACAAGATATACTGAAGTGTACATGATGAAGAATAAATCAGAAGTACCAGAAAAATTTGATATTTACCGAAGAAAAGTAGAGAATTTCCATGAAACCAAAATAAAACTTTTGAGGTCTGACAATGGTGGTGAATATATGGGAAAAGAATTCATACAAACTCTTAGAAATTTAGGTAGCGAAAGACAATTGACAATTCCTAACACACCGCAGCAGAATGGAGTTGCTGAGATAGCAAATCAAACTCTTGTGGACATGGCTAGATGTATGATTTTAGAATCTGGAATGTCTATGAGTTTTTGGGCTGAAGCTGTGGCCACAGTATGTTATGTAAGAAATCTATGTCCTACAAGTGCCAATAATAATGCAACACCTTTGGAATTATGGAGAAAGAAGAAAAATGTGATAGAACACTTAAAGGTTTTTGGATGTCGAGCATGGGCAGTGAACAGAAAAAGAACTGGTAAATTTTCTCCTAAAGGTATCCCATATATTTTTATTGGTTAGGATGAATGTGCAAAAGCCTACAAATTATGGCAAGAAGATACAAATAAAATAACCATAAGTCGAGACGTAAATTTTGATGAAGAAAATTTTCCTTTTAAATTGAAGAAAGAAAAGCAGGGAAAGAAGCTATTACTAGAAGATATAATATGGAATGCTCTTGACACTGATTGTAATCCAGAAAATCTTGAAGAAAATAATCTAACTACAGATGAAGATGATGAAAATAATCAAACTACAAATGAAGCTGAAAGTGATAATGAAAGTATCAATGCCGGCGACAGTAGTGTTAGTGAAACATCAGTCATAGAAGATCAGATGACTCGCTCTGGCAGAACTATTCTACCCCCAGTATGGACTAAAGATTATATTGTAAGTAAATTTGCAAAGTGTAATCAATCAGATGTAGAAGATCCGCAAACTCCATATGAAGCTTTAGCAAGAAATGACTGTGAAAAATGGAAAAATGCTATGATTGAAGAGTTCAAAAATTTACTAAAGAACAATAGTTTTGAATTTGCTGAAAGACCAAAGAACAGAAGAACAATAAAAGGAAAATGGGTTTTGAAGACGAAATATGATGAAAATGGAGAATTAGTCAGGTATCGAGCTAGGATTGTTGCATTAGGAAATACTCAAAAACCAGGATTGGATTATGACAAAACTTATTCTCCAGTAGTTCAGACAAAAACAACCAGAATTTTATTTGGTATTTCTGCAGAAAAAGAATGGAAAGTACACCATTTAGATATTACAGCTGCATACTTAATAGCTGATATAGATGAAGAGGTGTACATGGAAATACCACAGCATTTCTACAGTTTTATCGAAGATCTGAAAGATGATTTGACAGATAATCCAAACTTGGAAGATGTCAAGAGAAGGGACTTAGTCTGGAAGCTCCGTAAAAGTATTTATGGTCTTCACCCACGGCCTGTTTACGGAATAGGCCCGTGAAGCCCGTGCTTACCCACTGAAATACAAAAGGGCCCTCAATTTTACTTTTCAAAACTAATTTTTAGAAAAAAGAAACTCAGTCACTGTAAAAAATACATTTTTTTTCCTGGCGAAACTTTTTTTTTTCTTACTAATATGGCAATTTGTAAATCACAAAAAATATTTTGATGTTCACATATTCTCAACTATAGTTCTATATTTGCCATTTACAAAATAAATTGATTATTTAAAATTAAACATATAATAAAATACTTTTACATAGGTAGTTTTAGTTTAATATTAAAAATGTTATTTACTCTAAACTTTGATTGTAAAATTTCAAATTATTTAATCATACGACAAAGAGATTTAGTAAATAAAAAAGCAATTTGTAGAGTAATAGGGGGGGGGGGTCCTGTGTGACGTCGGGCTTCCGCTATTCCTAAGTGTTAAGCGGGCCTAGTCTTCACCAATCAGGTCGCCTCTGGAATAGACATTTAGATACTTTCCTAAAGTCTCAAGGACTCCAAAGATCTCGAGCAGGCCCATGCGTATATTATCAAAGAGGATGTGAGCTCATTGTTGCAATTTACGTGGATGATATCGTTTTGTATGGAAAGCCTAAAGAAATTGAAAGGTTGAAGAGAAGTTTCAAACAGGAATTTGATGTTAATGATTTAGATGAAGCAAAACACATTCTATCTATCCGTGTAACACAAACTAAAGATGGGATCTCACTTGACCAGTCAACTTATGTGAAAAAGTTGTTGAAAGATACTGGTATGCAGGATTGCAAGACTGCAAAGACTCCACTCAGCATAGGTCTTCAATATAAAATGTGGGAAGAAGGAGATGAATTGAAGGAAAAAGATGCAGAAAAGTATCGCCATGTTGTTGGTAGTCTGCTTTACTTAGCAACCCACACACGCCCAGATCTAGCATTTCATGAGTCAGTTTTGTCAGAAACCTTTAAAGACACATTGGACGGGTGTCCAGCATATATTGAGATATTTAAATGGAACCCAGAATCTGAGCTTACAATTTAAGAAGTCTAACAAAGCATTGGAAGTTTATACAGATGCAGATTGGGGATCTAATGTTACAGACAGACGGTCATTTAGTGGATATATTGTGAAATTTGGTGGATCAGCTGTGAGTTGGATGAATAGAAAACAGAGGTGAACTGATCTTAGTATAGTGGAGGCGGAATTTATTGCATTAAGTGAAGCTGGAAAAGAGTGCACGTGGCTGGTAAATTTGCTTCAAGAGATAGATCAGCATTTTGTGAAAGGGCCAGTAACAATTAACATTGATAATCAAGGGGGAATAAAACTGGCAGAAAACCCTACTACACTCGATCGGTCCAAACACATAGATCTAAAGATGTTCCATGTCAGAGACCTGGTTGAGAGTCATATTTTACAGCTCAAATATGTGCAAAGCAATGCAAACTTGGCAGATCAGCTTACTAAAGTACTGGCATCTCCCAAGATGCAAAAGCATTTAACTGATTTAGGGATCACAGATCCAGGAGGGGTGTCAGATATTATATAAACTGTAATCGAGACTTTTGATTTTTAACTGTGTTGATGTACCGCGTCGTTAGCATTCCCGCGCTACGAAGTGAGATGTATATTTATATTTAACTTAATATGTAACCTTTTGCTTATATCATTAAATTAATATCTTTAACTTTAAATTGTGTCATTTTGGCAATTTTCGCTAATTAATATCTCAAAAGGGACTGAATAAAAAATTCTGAAAATTTACGATAATAAACATCTTTGTAATGTAAAGATAAATTGCAAATTTTATGATTGAGACTTAACTAGTTTTTGAATAACAGTTCACTGAAAATATTCCCAAAACTCCATCCCTTTTCATTTTTCTGTTCTTTCAGATACATAGCATTACAGATATTTTTTGTTTAGGTACGTTCAAAATGACGATAAAGACAAATTTTGCACAAATTTTAGCTCGGTGGTTTGAAATGGATTGACCTTATGACCTGAAAAGGGTGGGAGTTTTAATTTGAGGTGGATGTGGGGGGGGGGGAGGGGGAGTTAAATAGCAAAATAAACTTTCAATACAATTTAATATATATTTAAATTATTTGTGTTACATTAAATATTCAACAGAATGTAACAAAAAAATAAAGAAAAAAATGTGAATTTTACTAACACGAAAGAAAGGTATATTTTCAAAAATTAAAATGAGGCAAATATGATTAAGGTAAGGGGCACCTTTTGAAAACTTACTAGAAGGGGTGCTGCTTTTGATTTTATTGTGCACAGCTAAGGAGCATCTGAAACAGCTTTATTCCGAGATATGTTTTTGAAATTGGCCTAAGTACTAGTTAAGAAGCTACTTCACTCAAGCGAAAACATTAGCTCGCTAATGAAATTTTTTAAAAATATCTCGTTTGCATACGCCCCGCCCCTTGCGTTACTGCTTGCCAAGTATCATATTTGCCCTTTTGATTTTTGAAAATACACCTTTTATTCGAATCAGCGAAATTCACATTTTTTTCTATAAGCATTTACCTTCTTCTTCTTTTAACATTCTGTTGAATATTTAATGTAACAGTATTAATTTAATTGCACTTATACTCTAAAGCGAAAGCTGGGTTCCCGGGGCGGTCATCCCAGTCATCCCCTGCATATCAAATAGTATTGAGAGCTCCTTTTACGACTTACCCCTTTGGCACCTAAATTTATTTATTTTACCAATGAATCATAATGTTTTTTAATTAGAATGTCTCGTACATTTTTTAGAATATTTGAACATTCCTTAATTTTATATTTACTATGCAATAATGCTTAAAATTTGTCTTTATCGTCATTTTGAACGTACCTAATCAGAAAGTACCTGTAATCTGTGTATCTGGAAGAAAAGAAATGGGAAAGGGGGCGGAGTTTTTGGTGCATTTTTAATGAACTGTTTTTCAAAAACCAGATAAGTCTCAA
Organism: Maratus speciosus; assembly: GCA_963932465.1. Lineage (NCBI taxonomy): Eukaryota > Metazoa > Arthropoda > Arachnida > Araneae > Salticidae > Maratus > Maratus speciosus. The sequence continues at coordinate 569,950,959 of OZ010787.1, forward strand.
TCATAAAATTTACAATTTAACTTTACATTACAAAGATGATTATTATCGTAAATTTTCAGAACTTTTTATTCAGTCACTTTTGAGACATTAATCAGTGAAAATTGCCAAAATCAGACTTAACGCAATTTTTGATGAGCTCTGTAAATAAAAAGAAAAGGCTTTCCGGATTGAAGTTTGTAAAAAGAAGTAATCCGATAAGAGATTTTTGTCAGAAAAATTTGTTAGAGTGAGTCTGATCTCCTTCATAAAAAATAATGGCAACGAATTGTGGTGCTCGACCTTTTATTTCTCCGGTTTTTAAACATGTTTTTTGATATACATCCTAAGTCAAACAAAATTTTTCTAATTAAATAAAATGCAGACAATTTTATGCTGAACGTTTCGTTTTTTCGTTCATCTTGATAGGTATGAAAATAAAGTAGTTGCAAGATTTTTCGTAAAACACGTTTTTTGCCGAAAAATGGCTGTATAGCTTGTTAAAAAAGGCCACCGCCGAAAAACAATATGATAAAAAAGAAAATTAATAATGTTAGAAAACTATGAAGATAACTTGGTTAAAAGATTAGGAAAATTAAAAATGTCGAGCGACACCACCCTGGTGATTTGAAATGGATTGATCCACACCCAGTATTTTACTATTTCTAAAATAGCAGAAAATATTAGGCAAGTTTCACACCAGATAAAATATGCTGCTATTCTAAGTACTAGATGTTGGAGTGATAGGCTTTCCAATGGATAGCGTCGATATATATTTGCCTAATTCTTGAAAGTCGTTTTCATAAACGACAATTAAGCAGGATAAATGTGTTTCTCACTGGTCGGAAATAGCCTCTGTGCGAAAGGGTATAGCCGGGCCAGATAAGCGTTGGAAACAGGGCCGGCCCAAGGACATTTTGGCGACCGTGCGAGTACCCATCGAGACGCCCCCCTCTACACACACACAAGAAAAATGGCTTCACTTATGGTCTTAATTTTTTTAAATATTCGTACTTTTTATACATACTATTACTAATTATTTAAGATATTTAAAGTGTTTCAAAAACGGATAAAAGATTCTAAATTTAATCCCATCTTTGATTTTGTATTTGGTAAATTGTAAAATCAGGAAAATTTCAATTTTGCAGTAATTATCAGTCTTAATGTGTAACATTACGATCCAAAAGTAAAACACAAGGCCACAGCACATGGTATTGGGCGAAAATAACAATAAGTTAATTAATTAAAATAAAAAAAACTTTCTTAGAAGAATACTGTTTGGAATACTGCAAAATAAAGAAGCAGAACTACTAGTAAATAGCAACTATGAAAGATGAAAACTGTAATCTTGTCTCGTTATTTAGTACATAAAAAGTACGAATAAAGTTCATATTTAAATATCGATTTTCGTAAAGGGCTCACTTTTCATGGTTTTCTCTTCAGCTGATTCCTGAAACATACAAATTCTTATACTTTCTTTTCATTTTTTGAATGGTTCTCAATCTCTGTGATGATAATTACCCCCCCCCCCCCCACCCCCAAAAAGAAAAAAATTACTAAAATTTATTTTTCACTAAATTCCCTAATTAATTAAACACTAAGAGAAAACTATGATTGAGAATAAGAGTTGTATTTATAATAATAAGAATTGCGATTAACAAAAAATGTCCCCCCCCCCCAAAAAAAAAAAAAAAAACTTTCCTGGATTTCGTTCTACTGGTATCCACGCTAGAATGAAACAAACCATCCAAAAGAAAATCTTTAAGTATTCTGAAGTTGCGTTTTAACGCCGCACTGAAATTGGATAAAGAAAGTGTCATTATAAAATCATAGGTGTAGGACATCATAAAAAAAATCAACACATCGGGCACTAAAGGGGAAAAAAGTTATTTAACGATAAATATATTAAATGAAACTTTTTTCAAGACGATTACAAAATCAAATTTATATGCAGATATATATATATATATATATTTAAACATAGGCTCCAGTTTCACAATTCTGCATTGTCAAGCTTATGTCGATTTATTCATTGAGCTCTTTGCTCCTGTTAATGAGAAATCAAGATAAAGTAATCTTACTATCAACTTCTGTTTAGTAGATTTACAAATAATAAAATGCATGTCATGGGCGCTGGTGGGAGGGACAGGGGGGGGGGGGGCAAGGAAGGGTCTTTGCTCTACCCTTTTGAAAAAAATTCGTCATCGTAGATGATTTAAAAAAAGTGGGGGGAGGGGGGGTAAAATTTACCTTTTTCGCTTAATTTTAAATAATAAATCACTAAGAGAAAAATTGCGCTTGGACATAAGTCTGTATATATAATAAAAAGGCTTAGAACAATATTATCCCAAAGAAACCTTACCCCTAAGCAGATTTCGTTCTTCTAGTACTTAAGGTGCAAATTATTTCACAAAATAATCAAGAATCGCTGTAATATTGAATAGAATTCCCTTTTGGTTGAGACAAAGTTTGACTTAGTATGAAATACATAATCTGATTCCAAAAAAGTATTTTTTTTCCAATTTAGTTAAATTTCCAGCAATTTTTATTTTTAAACTAACAATATTTGCTTAAAATTTCAGTTATTTTAATTTCAGTGTTTCGAAATATTTATTGTGTAATGGGCCAAAGACTATATTTAACTAATAAATAATCCCTAATGATGAATGAAACAGTGCATCATTATAACGCAATTATATATTTTTTTACGTTATTTTTTACTGGCTTTCTGCTCAGTTTTCCTTTCAGACCACGTTTCGGAAAACTGGGGCAATACATAAATTCAAAGAATATGGCATTGGCGCAATGGCGGATCTAAGAGGGGGGGAGGGGGCGATTGCTCCCCCCCCTTGGGCAAATAAAGGTTTCGGAAAACGGCATTATGTATCCTCACGGGTAATGAGTTGGGGCGAAGCTCGAGCCCGGCGCGACACAACCCGGGTCGCGCAAGTTTAAATCCACGAGACTCGGCTTCTCTCTTTTAGATCCGGGCCGTGCCATAATCTTAATTTTTTCTGCAAATTCGGGTCGGGAGATTTCTTTTTCTTCCCAGGTCGAGCCTGGTCTGGATTTCATTCTTCTTAGAAGTCTGCACTGGCCAAAATTTCCAGGTCGGGGCTCGACCCGGAATAAAAGCTAAACGTTCGGTCCGTGTCAGCTCGTATAATAAGCAGTATTGGCCCGACCACGACCCGCGCACTTCTCTAAATTCTTCTCCCCGAGCCCAATGTTTTTCCGTATTCATGAATTTCGAACATAATCTAAAATAAAATATTAGTATAAGTGTGCTTTATGAATAATTTTAATTGAAAAATGCAGGCTGGGCTGGAGTCGATTTTTTAGCTTTTATATCGTCGGGCCAATAATTTTTTTTGCGTGGATTGGATCTGGAAATTTCAGCCCGGTTAAACCTCTAACTGACCTATCGAAGCCAGCTTTATTTTGTTTAAAATGCCTCTTTCAGCCATCATCCCATAGCTACTGAATATACCGAGTGTCCTAAAATGGATTGACTGGTTTTAAATACAATTCAATACCTTGCAAATGACGACAGCTATTAAAAAAATACTTAAAGGAGGTTATGTAAGATATTAGAAACAGGGATGATTCTGTTCCGATTTTTCTGAAAATTTAACCCATCCCGCAATTTCCACGGCCAACATAAAAGTGGCAAAATTTGCGCAACCCACAATTTCCGCAGCAAATCTTTTTTTGTGATCTAATTCTATTTAAAAAAGTAACTCTTTTACAAAGATTTTGGATATTATTGAACTCTAAAATATAGGCAGATTTAAAATATGTAATAAAATAAATTCGCAATTTTTTAACCTACTTTCATAATATATATATATATATATATATACGCAGCGAGAGGGTTAAGACATTCTGTTCTGAAAATAAAAAAATTCATCAATCCAAAAATTCGGACATAAAAATAATCGCGAGTATTGACAAATGATTGCCATAAAAAAATCTATTTCGTCAATCGTTCGCAGAAAATAACTTGAATTTCGCCCAAAGAATCGCGGAAAAAACACAAATTTGGTCAAAGGGCCACGGAGAAAACGAAAATTTGGTCAAAGGGCCAGGAAAAAACGCGAAATTCCTCAAATGGTCACGGAAAACGCGATCTTCGTTAAGTAACAGCGAAAAAACTTGAATTTCATCAAAGGATCGCGAAAAATGCAAATTTTATCAAAGAAAAAAAAATACGAATTACATCAAAGGCTCGAGAAAGAAAAGCGAATTTCGTCAAAGAATCGCGAAAAAAACCGAATTTCGTCAAAGAATCACGTAAAAAATGGAATTTCGTTAAAGGAGCGCTGAAAAAACGCGATTTTTGTCAAAGAATCGTGGAAAAAACGCGAAATTTATCCAAAGATCGCGGGAAAAAATAAAACGTGAATTTTATCAAATGGCTGGAAAATTACATTAATTTCCTCAAAGGATTGCGGAAGAATCATAAATTTCGTCAAAGGATAACGGAAGAAATGCGAATTTCAACAAACGGCTACGGTTGGTTGGTTGGTTGTATTTATGACGGCCAATTATCTGCACGAGGGATATAGGCCCACAAACGGCTACGGAAAGACGCGAATTTTATCAAAGGGCTGCGAAAAAAGAGAATTTCTTCAAAAAGTTGCGGAAGAAACGCAAATTTCGTCAAAGAGTCGTGGAAGAAATGCAAATTTGATCAAAGAGTCGTGGAACAAATACAGTGGTCTCTTTAGAAAACAGCACACATACATACACCTATTTTTATTATTACAGGTACAGTTTTTAATCTGAAATAACATACTGAACTAACTTTTGAAGAAAACGGGTTAACCCAAACCCAGCTTGCAGGAATCTACACTCAGCCTGAAATCGACCCGAATCGAAAACAGCTAACCCGACCTGCAACAAAAATAATTAGTGCCAGGAGGGAATCCCCCCCCCCCCCCCTCTGCTGTAACATTTCAGAAAATTTGCTTTGAATTTCAGTTTTTTTTTTTTTTTACTGAGAATCACTCCTGACCAGGAGTACTTACTACTACGATTTTTAATTTTAGTTTAAAATAGCAACGACAGATGGCAATGCAAGCAATGGGCTCTAAATGGGTGCCCAATTTAACGACTATTGTTTGCAGTGTCATCTATCGCTGCTATTGTAAAGTAAAATCAAGAATCGCTGTAAAAACTCTCCTGACATCTTGCATAATGCTTCTGCATGATTTTTTTTTTTAAATTGCTGTCCCCATTTGCAAAGTACTGAATTTTAAAATCAGTCAGTCCATTTTAGGACACCCGGCATGTTTTTTAATAAGTTTCAAAGCATTCTTTACTGAATTACAGATAATCTTAGATATAAAGAGACAAGCAGTTTTATACCCAATTAGTATTTTTTACATGATCCTGAAGATTAAAAAGTATTATTGAATAATTGTTCGGGCGTGCCCATTATGCAGCTTTTACTGTATATAGTTTTTGTCTTCAAGAATAATTAAACTTTCTTTTCAAAATTGGGGTCGGCCCGAAACATCAAGTGAAAACCCAATCCGAAACTGACCCAAACCCGAAATAATGTATGTCAATCTGCCCCAAACCCAACCTGCAGCAGAAAAGTGGAAGTCAGCCGGACCCAAACCCGATCCGCAACAAAAAGTAGAAGTCAACCGAACCCAACGCGACCCACAGCAAAAAAGTATAAGTTAACCCGACCAGCAGCAAAAAATAGAAGTCAGCCGGACACAGACCCGACCCACAGCAAAAAGTAGAAGTAACATGACCCGCAATGAAAAAAATAGCCCCGACTCGCACATCAGATTGGAGTCTTCAAATTTCTAAAATCGCCCCCCCCCCCTTTGAGGACTCTCCAGATCCGACCTTGCATTGGCGGCGCCGGCTGAACGAAATACCTGAAGTGGGTGGAACAAATGTGTGCCTGTAGAAAAAAATAGAAATAGTTTAATCTCTTTCCGTCAATTGAGCTCTGGCCGCGCTCCTCCTCTCCGTTTAAGATGATAAATATTGGAATAATTAAACACTAAAAGAATTGTACTATTGTTCAAAAATTTTCCCAAGTAGGGGGTGGGGTGGGGGGGGTCTTACGCTGGAGAAACACTACCTTCCATGATATGTGCCTGAAAGAAACACTGGTTCCGACTAGAGCCTGATTATCGCAAGGGCAAAAGAAGCAGCTGCCCAGGCTCTCAACTCTAAAATACCCTCTCCCCACGTCAAACCCCAAAATCTTTTTTTTAAGTAGAAATTGTGGCTAAAAGCATGTTATAGGGGTCCCATCTGAATCTTTGCCTCACGCACCAGGGCGCCATATAGGCCCTTGTTTCGCCACTCTGAGTTTAGGGCGCAGCAACGTCTTTCGTAATTTCAAGAACTGACAACTTTGAAATACTACGAGCATGCTTTGTAACTTTAAATATTCTACTGTGTTTCACATTCGCATGAAAATTACTCATTTAAGCGAAATAACTAAATGAATCACAAGCTACTTGAAAAATGTTTGGTTTGATTCATTTTTACCTATTAAATATTCAATTTACAGCAGTTTTATAAAATAATTAGTGAACTACCGAATTGTATTGTCTCGATATTGGGCGGTCATTTTAATACGAATTATTTACCTTTATATTTTTGGCTACATGGCCTTTTTCCATTTTTCATTTTCGCAAAATTTCTGACACTAACGCTATTGACTATTTGCAGAAGAAGATGAGCTCAGATCCAGAAGACACTGCTAGAAGAAAAACTTTTTCAAAGACGTCTGTTTTTTTATTTAAAAATATCTGCCCCTTCAATCTCCTAAGGGTTCCTTTTTCGGGTCATCTGGGGTGCAGTCTCAGATTCCATGTGGGATAATAGGACTTTAGCACTTAAATAGCAGAAAGTGATAGAATTCACCATGATTCTGTCAAAGTCGAAATTAATTAGCATCCCGCAAGGGAAGCAGATTTCAATCGGATGGTTTCTGGGGTTCGTGATTCTGTTTCTTTTCTCAGTAGCTTAAAGGTAATGCCATTCAGATAAAGAACAGAAGCCGATGTCTGCATGCGAAAATTCGGCGCCCTTGAATTCCTTTTTAAATAGAACGAAGAATCCTTTATCGAGCTGGGACCAGCCTAGCTATTTAAAAAAAAAAAAAAAACAAAACAAAAAAAACGAAACAAAAAAAACCGCAGAATATAAAATCATTTTTATGGGTGCTCTTATAGGCGCCCTTTCATCTGTTTAGCGCCCCGTGCGGTGGCACACTTTGCACACGCCTTGAGCCGGCCCTGGTTGGAAACATGCCTTTCAATCAATTGTCCTGTTTCCCCCCCCCCCCCCAGATCTATCGCCCTATCTGACAATATATTTCCGTTATTTTCACCTTATAAATATCGATGTTTTATGAGATAAAAAAGTTTTTTCGATTTCTTTAAAAATTAATACTATCAAAAACTACTGCAACGAACTTCATGCCATTAACTGAGGTTATACAGTTATTTTTGTATAATTTTCTGCATATAAAAACTGCGTGAAAAACGATAAAAATATTTACAATGATAAAAATCATATCTTAGGGTAATATGAAAATTACCATTTTCTTGTAAAAAAATTCCTCATATGTGCACGTATATTGTAGATCATGGGCGTGAGGGGGGGGGGGGGCTGATGGGGCTACAGCCTCCCCCGAAATTTTCGAAAGTGATATGAAAAAGTGCTGATTTTTCGTCTTTCTTTTTTGGAAATTTTTTTAATTTTTTTCAATTATACAGCGGACTAGCCATTCTTATTAGTCCCATATTAGTCCCCATTGACAACAAAGAAGAGAAAGGGGGCAGATGGGGGTACAGCCCCCCCCCCCCTCCTCCCGAAATAGTCGAAAAATTAAATGAAAAAGTAATTTTTCCTTCTATCATATAGCAAAATAGGCATTCTCGTTAACACCATATTAGTCCACATTGACGTCACAGCATACCCAAAGATGGGGAGGGGGCTGATGGAATTTCAGCCCCCTCTTCTCGAAATGGTCGAAAATAAAATGATAAAATAGTGCTGAATTTTTTCCGTCTGTTTAAGATAAATTTTCATTTATTCCCCTATCGTTCAACAGACTATATGCCCTTCCTTCGCTTTAGTTCCATATTTGTCCATATTGACACCAAAGAAGAGAAAAGGGGCTGGCGGGGTTGCAGCCCCCCCTCCCAAACCAGAAATAGTCGAAAAATTAAACGAAAAAAGTGTTTTTTCTTTACTTTTTTAAGATAAATCTGTAATTTTTTCTTCTGTCATACAGCAAAATAGGCATTCTCGTTAACACCATATTAGTCCACATTGACATCACAGCACACCCAAAGATGGGGAGGGGGCTGATGGAATTTCAGCCTTCTCCTCTCGAAATGGTCGAAAATGAAATGATAAAATAGTGCTGAATTTTTTCTGTCTGTTTAAGATAAATTTTCATTTATCCCCCTATCGTTCAACAGACTATGCCCTTCCTTCGCTTTAGCTCTATATTAGTCCATATTGACACCAAAGAAGAGAAAGGGGGCTGACGGGGTTGCAGCCCCCTCCCAAACCAGAAATAGTCGAAAAATTAAACGAAAAAAGTGTTTTTTCTTTACTTTTTTAAGATAAATCTGTAATTTTTTCTTCTGTCATACAGCAAAATAGGCATTCTCGTTAACACCATATTAGTCCACATTGACATCACAGCACACCCAAATATGGGGAGGGGGATGATGGAATTTCAGCCCTCTCCTCTCGAAATGGTCGAAAATGAAATGATAAAATAGTGCTGAATTTTTTCCGTCTGTTTAAGATAATTTTCATTTATTCCCTATCGTTCAACAGACTATGCCCTTCCTTCGCTCTAGTTCTATATTAGTCCATATTGACACCAAAGAAGAGAAAGGGGCTGACGGGGTTGCAGCCCCACCCCCAACCCAGATAGCATGAACATTAGCAGCAAGTTTGATTTTTTCTGATATTATCTTGCCGTGACAAATTTGAATTGAGAAATTCGCAGCAAATTTCCCGCAAGGTATACCATCACCCACTTGCATGAGTAGTTTGTTGTGAAACTGATGCAAGACTGTCTTTAATTCACGAAAGTGACGAAAGCAAAAAATCCCCCTGTTGAAGAATAGACAATCAGCACATACGCAGAAATTGCAGAAATTTTATTCGGTAGGCACCCCTTTTTCTAAACGCTATACTTATTAAATACCAAAAAATGCTCGAAATGAAAAGTGCAAATATTACCTAAACTTGTTTATGGTGATAAAACCGATGCACCTTCTGACGGCGCTTTCGCATCAATAGGCTTGATCAGGTCTATGGACCCCTTCGAAGGGGTTAAATTTATAGTGTGACATGGAAAAATTACTACTTTGCAGTAAGTTTGCAGTATTTTTGATTGCTTGTTTGCCGTTAGTTTGCAATAAATTTGATATAATATGAATTTAACTTGCACGACAAGTTAGCTGCAAGTTCAAAGTGTGGTGACTTCGGCGTTTGCGTTATCTTGCTGCAGTCTTGTTATGAACTTTCAGTCTTGCCATGCTGAGCTTACTGCAACTTTGCAGGTTTTCAGAGCAAGACTGTTGCAAATTTTCTGCAAACTAAAAATGCTATGTGGGAAACCAGAAATAGACGAAAAATTAAATGAAAAAAGTCTTTTTTCCTTACTTTTTCAAGATAAATCTGTAGTTTTTTCTTTTGTCATATAGCAAAATAGGCATTCTCGTTAACACCATATTAGTCCACATTGACATCACAGCATACCCAAAGATGGAGAGGGTGTGATGGAATTACAGCCCCCTCCTCTCGAAATAGTAGAAAATGAAATGAAAAAGTAGTGCTGAATTTTTTCTGTCTGTTTGAGATAAATTTGCATTTTCTCCCCTATCATTCAACAGACTAGCCGCTCCCTTCGCTGTAGTTCCATATTAGTGTACAGTGACACTACATTATACCCAAAAATGTAGAAGGGGGCTAATGGGGTTACAGCCCTCTCCCCAAAAAGTCGAACATGAAATGAAAAAGTGCTGATATTTTCCTTTTTGTTTGAGATAAATTTGTATTTTCCCCCTATCATTCCACAAACTAGCCGCTCTCTTCTCTTTAGTTCCATACTAGTGCACAGTGGTACCACATTATATCAAAGAGGTGAAAAGGGCTAATGGGGTGCCCCCTTCCTAAAGAGTCGAAAATGAAATGAAAAAAAGGCTGATTTTTTTCTTCTTGTTTGAGATAAACTTGTAATTTTTCTTCTGCCATACAGCGAAATAGCCATTCTCGTTAACCCCATATTAGTCCACATTGACATCACAGCATACCGAAATAAGGGAAGGCGGCTAATGGGCTTACAGCCCCCTCCTCAGGAAATAGTCGAAAATGAAAAAAATATATTGCCTTTTTTTCTTCCTCTTTGAGATAAATTGTTATTTTTTTTCCTCCTATCATTTAACCGACTAGCCACATTCTTCTGTTTAGTTCCATATTAGTGCACAGTGATACCACATTATTATGCCCAAAGAAGTAGAAAGGGGGTGATGGGTTACAGACTTCTCCCAAAATAGTCGAAAATGAAATGAAAAAAATGCTGATTTTTTTTTCTTTTTATTTGAGATAAATTTGTAAAGCAATTCTTTTCTGCAATACAACAAACTAGACTTTCTGGCTAATCTCATATCAGCGCACAGTTGTACCACAGTATACCAACGAAAGGAAGGGGGCTGATGGGGTTATAGGCCCCCTTTTGAAGTAATCAAAAATGAAATTAAAAAACTCCTGTTTTTTTTCTTTCTTTTGAGAGAAAAATTAATTTTTTTCTGTGACGCAGCTATTCTGGTTAGTCCCATACATTAGTGCACAGTGATGCCCCAGCACAGCATACACCCAAAGAAGTCGATGGCGACGGGGTTATGAGGTTACAGCTCCATTCTACATCCGACGAGATCGCAGTGAAATGAAAAAAGGGCTGATATTCCTTCTTTTTCAGATAAATTTGTTTTATTTTCTGGAATGCCACGAATTTGTTTTTTCGTTAATCCAATATCCTCCTCAATCCTGCGACCAAATTTACTTGAAACCACAAAATCAATTTTCAAATGACTGAAAAATAGCTCCATCCCTGTATTACTGGATAAATGAAAACGTATATTCTCAGTTCAAGAGACCTGCAAGTGAATTCGACAAATCTAAAAGTAGTTCAATTAAACGAGTCTTTTAATTTCTCTCACAGTCGGCGGGCGCTAAGATTGTCAATGAGGAAGTATGTTAATGCACAGTAACACCACAGCTAATCTCAAGTCAATTTCGGCTAAATCGGAAATCCGGTACGGAAGACTTGACTGTAAAAATAGCTTATTAACTTTCATTTTTCAGTCGCATTTCCATGCCAAAAATTTGTGTTTGGTTTTGGCCACGGTTTTTTTTGACGAAATTTGCGTTTTCTCCGTGGTCCTTTGAAGAAATTCGCGTTTTTCAGCGGCTTTTTGCCGAAATTCGCGTTTTTTTACGGACTCCTTCGTCGAAATCTGTGTTTTTTCCGCAGATCTGTGACAAAATTCCGTTTTTTTTCGTGATCCTGTCGAAATTTTCCGCGGCTTTTTGACGAAATTTGCATTTTTCGGTGGGTTTTTGGTGGAATTAGAGTTTTTTTCGCGGATTTTTGCCGAAATTCGCGTTTTTTTTTGTTTTTTTTTTAAATTCTTCGTCAAATTTGCGTTTTTCCCGTGGCTTTTTGACAAAACTCGCGTTTTTTTCTCGTCTTTTTGATGAAACTTCCGTTTTTTCTGCGGCTCTTTGACGAAATTCGCGTTTTCTTTGACGAAAGTAGCGTTTTTTGCGGCTGTTTGACGAAATTCACATTTTTTCCGCAGTCTTTTGACGAAATTCACATTTTTCTGTGGCCCTTCTTTGTGACCCTGCTTTTTCTCTTTTTTTACGATCCTTTAACGAAATTCGCGTTTTTTCAGCTTCCCTTTGACGTAATGCGTGTTTTTTTGCAATCCTTTGTCAAAATTTGCGTTTTTTCTCCGGCCCTTTGACGAAATTCGCGTTTTTTCCGAAGTCATTTGCCGAAATTCACGGTTTTTTATGCAATCCTTCGTCGAAATTTGCATTTTTTTCGCGGATTTTTGATGAATTTCGCGTTTTTTCCTCGTATTTTTGATGAAATTTGCGTTTTCCTGCAGCCTTTTGACGAAATTCACGTTTTCCCATGTCCCTTTGACGAAATTCGCGTTTTTTGCGATCCTTTACGAAATTAGCTTTTTTTTCGCAGTTCTTTGACGGAATGCGTGTTTTAAGTGATTTTTTCTAAATTCGCGTTTTTTCCGCGACCTTTGATGAAATTTGCTTTTTTACGCGGCTTTTTGACTAAATTCGCTTTTTCCCTCAGCCTTTTGACGAAATTCACGTTTTTCTGTGGCCCTTCATTGTGATCCTCCTTTCTCTTCTTTTTGCGATCCATTAACGAAATTCGCGTTTTTTCCACCTCTCTTTGACAGAATGCGTGTTTTTTAGAGATCCTTTGACGAAATTTGCGTTTTTTCTGTGGTCATTTGCCGAAATTCACGTTTTTTTTTTAAATTCAGTCCTTCGTCGAAATTTTTTTTTTCCACGGCTTTTGACGAAATTTGCTTTTTTCCCGTCTTTTTGATGAAATTTGCGTTTTTCTGCGGCCTTTTGACGAAATTCAGATTTTTCCATGCCCCTTTGACGAAATTCGCGATTTTTCCGCTTCCCTTTGATGGAATGCGTGTTTTTTTAGCAATAATTTGACGAAATTTGCGTTTTTTTCTGCGGCTCTTTGATGAAATTCGCGTTTTTTCTGTGGTCATTTGACGAAATTCGTGCTTTTTCTGTGGTCATTTGACGAAATTCGCGCTTTTTCTGTGGCCATTTGATGAATTTAGCGTTTTTTCGCAATCCTTCGTCTAAATTTGCGTTTTTCCGTGGCTTTTTGACGAAAGTAGCGTTTTTTCTCGTCTTTTTGATGAAATTTGCGTTTTTCTGCGCCTTTTTGACGAAATGAATGTTTTTCTATGTCCCTTTGACGAAATTAGCTTTTTGAGATCCTTTATGAAATTAGCTTTTCGCAGTACTTTGACGGAATGCGTGTTTTTATCGATATTTTTTCAAAATTCGCATTTTTTCCGCAAACTTTTGATGAAAGTCGCGTTTTTTCTTCTGCCTTATAACGAAATTCGGGTTTTTTCTGTGCTCATTTGACGAAATTAGCGTTTCCTCGGGGATCATTTGACGATATTCGCATTTACTCCGCGAGCATTTGACGTAATTCGCGTTTTCTCCGCTATCATTTGACAGAATTTGATTTTTTTTTCGCGATCCTTTGACAAACTTCCCATTTTGTGCGTGGCCTTATGACAAAATTTCGGTTTTTTCCTTTTCGGATCCTTTAAAGAAATTGAAATTTTTTTTTACGCGAACGATTGACGAAATTCATTTTTTTCGGCGACCATTTGTCAAAAATCGCGATTTGTTTTGACCAAATTTTCGGACTGATGACCGAACATTTCAACTTTTCGGAAAATGTGGAACAAATTCACCCCTGCCCCTTCCCTTTCCCCCCTCTGAGAACGGCCTTATTGGCAAAAATGATTTCTGTTTATAACACAATTCAACGTATTTCGTAAAATTTAGAACATTATGGAAATTTAAGTCTGCCCCTCCCCCCCGAAATAAAATCTGGGTACGCCACTGCACTGTAATATAATAAATTATAAACTAAAACCCAAATCAATGCTCAGTGCTCTATTTTTTTTCATTCTGCTTTTGTTAAGTAACCAATTGTTTAAATCTTATTTTAACACCTGTTAATAATTTCTATTTATTATATCAATCGTGAATGTAATCGGTAATATTTTTGCATACATTTTGCGAAACATGCTCAATAAAGTAAAAAATGTAATAGGTTTTGGGAATTGGAAATTCACGAAACCAGTGTGAAATGCGATTTTTTCTTTATTAAAATTTTAATGATTTTTTTTTATGAGGTGTCGTGTGCAATCTATGTTTTCGCATTATATACAGTAAAAACCTGCTAAGACAACTCTCACGGGATGCATAAATATTCTATTTTAGATAGGTTTTCGTCTCAGTCGGTACACCACTCCTAATTTGTTTTGTATTATTTTCACTGGATTACGATTTGTTTCCCCGTTTAAGAATTTTTCCATAAAAAATTCCGTTATAGCCAGGTTACGCTGTAAATGGTTTTTTTTATAGACCGTTCCATTTTCACTGATTTTACTGTATTTTGTTTGCACTAGAGATATCGATTGTTAAAAGATGTTAGCCCCACAAAAATATTTCAGAGCCCACCCCGTGACATTTCTCGCTGGTTACGGCCCTGATATTTCGTCATGTTTTGAACAAGGCAGCTATATTGAAAATCTTAGTTTTTTTTTATTTACTATAGCATAAATATAAATATTGAACATTTCTTTTTAACTGCTGCCAAAAGGATGGACTAACAAATGGGTTTCGGCCGTCCATAAGAAAACACTCCATCAGGCTTGCAGCTTGGAGGTACGGTTCGGATTTCCCCTTCCCCATCGCTTTCAATCTCGAAGTTTTTAATTCATAAACAATTGCTTTTTTTTCCCTGTAAGTTGGAAGCGTAAAAAAATTGGGAGATGACTGGGGTGCTGGATTTTTGAGATCAGACTGTATATTTATTTGCAAAAGTAGAAAGAGAAAATAAGAGATTGGCTACTTAATCTTTTACTAGTAGAAATTTATTATACTTGCTCAGCTTAAATCTAAACTTATGAACATTAGGGTGGGTCGAAAAAAAGCAAAATTTTTCATATCAATTTCTAATAGTGCGGAAAAGTTGCCTTTTGTAATTAGAAGGATAACGCATAAAAGATTTTTGAAATCAGTTAATATCTTTAGGTCGCGCATCACATTTGAATTTTGGAAAATATGGTGAAAATTGAATATTTTTTAAATTAATGATGAAAATTTTAAACACTTCATACCTACTTCTAATAGTGCATAGTATTTTCCTTTTGGAACCTCAAGAATAAAGCAAAAAGAAAAATTGAAATCCGTTAAAATCTTTAGGTAGCGCATCGCCATTGAATTTGGGAAAACATTTTCAAAATTGGACGACGTTTCATATAAATGATGAAAATTAATTTTTTTTCACATTAAAGTCAGATAATGTAAAAATATAGCTTTGTGTGCATAAAAACATAATGTAGAACTAATTTTAAATTAGGTTAATATATTTTGGTTGTGGATTGCTCTTAAATTATGAAAAGTTTTATAAAGGGTTTTATCAATTATTTTATTTATTTAAACTTAAACAGTTATATTGAAACAAATAATAAAACACTGTTTATTAAAGCACTTTTGAATAGTATTGGTTGAAATAATTTTAAACAATGTGCATTAAACGAATTTGAAATGATTGTGAAATTCTCTCTTACCTACATTTCATATTATATGAACAACCTGTACTGAGAATTTTTTTACCAAACTTTGGCATTAGTGATTGCGAAAGCAAATCTAATCTAACATAGTAGTCTCTGTTATTTCGACTACAGTTTTTCAGAAGTCTCAGTCAAAAGTTTCACACATAGTTCTTGAACTTATGTGTGGCATGGAAACGCCTTTGTTTTTCACTTCCAATACAGAAAGAGCTTTTGAATCAAAGAGAGAAAAAAATTGGTTGACTTGGTTTCGTTGGCTGGACAAAAATTGTTGGCTTGCTGTAATAAAATTTCTCGTCGCTCTTTCAGTCAAAGATAGGATTTCTTTCCAGATCCGTCTGAATCTCAATTCCCTTATATGTTCTCATTCATCTGTTTTCATTGACAATAAGAGGTTTTTGGGATAAGCAAAGAAGGTGTTATGCTCAGTAAGAGAGTTTATAACCCTCTGCATTTTTTTTTGTAAGTGACGCGATGTTTTATTGTCTTGAAAGCATGATTTGTTACACCTAAAGAATAGAATGATTCCTCTTAATGCCAAACCATACACATGCATATGTCTTCATGATGAATAACACAAATTGTTTCAATTCATTGGTAGGGTTTTTCAATGGATATGTACTGTTTGATTGTTCTCTTTGCGGTTGTTAGTCAGAAACCACCCTCGATTTTGGACAGCAACATCCCCAGGACAGAAGCCAATTGCACAGTATAGTATATTTCAAGAAAATATATATTTTAAATCTAAACTGAAGTCATTTGGTTTTTTAACAGTCATTATTGGGATATTGAATTAGATTAATTAAAACTGAACAACAGACAGTCTATAGCTGGGGTGGCTTACACGTTTAAAAATATGCAGAAAAATGTTCAGTCATTTGACCTTTTTTGTAAATAATGGTTATTTGACTGTATTTTGAAAGTATTATGGCCATGTTATTGACCATATTATGGTCAGGATCAAATAAAATTACAGTTAATAACAGTTATATTTAAAAACTGCCGAATGACTGAAGATTTTTCTGAAATTTTTTAATTGTGTACCTACAGGACATAAAAATAATCCCTTTCCTTTGCTTTTTCCCCCAATATGTTGAAAACAATTGCCGCAAAGGCAAATATACCTTTGCAAGGGTTTAGCTATCGGCATTTCTAAATTTCGAATAACAACTTTTTTAATATCCTGTATTGATAGAAGTGCTGTGACATCCAACTACAATGACATCATCTAAGGAGGTATTCTGCTCGGATAGATATAAAACAGCGCTTCTAAAACAATCTCTTTTGCTTCTAGTTGTAGCAGTAATATAACCAATATATATTTTGAACCTGAAGCCTGAGTTACAGAAATGTGCTCTTTTTGACAATATTTTCCGAATTCCAAATGCCATGAGCGGCCTAAAGATATCAACCGATTTTAAATAACTTTTGTGTGATTCGACAAAGGGCAAATTTTAGGCACTATTAGAAATAAGTCAGAATATTTTTTTTTTAATTTTCATTATTTAATATCAAAAATTGCCAATTTTGATCATACTTTGCCAAATACAAGTGCAATGTGCATGTGCGACCTAAAGTTATTAAATGATTTTAAATATTTTTTTACATTATTCTTTTTATTGTCAAAGGTGGATTTTAAGCACTATTAGATGTAGGTATGAATATTTTTTATTTTTCATGATTAATTTAAAAAATATTCAATTTTTACCATATTTTCCAAAATTTAAGTGCGATGTGCAACCTAAAGATATTAACCGATTTCAAAAATCTTTTCTGCGTTACCCTTCTAGTTACAAAAGGCAACTTTTCCGTGCTATTAGAAGTTGATATGAAAATGAGTTATATCCATTAATTCATACACACAAAATAAATATAAGAATGGGCAATTATAGCTGAAAATCTCAAAATATTAAGTAACAGCATTATTATCACTCAGTGGGGATTATTGGCATCAAATGCTTCAATAAAATTAAAAAAAGTTCTACTGTCTTTTCATTACCAGATTTCTACTTATTGTGTACGAGTTCAAAAGTAAAAAAAAAAAAAAAATAATCATAATATTTTTTTCCAGCTTCGACTAATACTACCACAAAATATTAAATAACAGAATTATTATCACTCAGTGGGGATTATTAACATCAAGTGCTTCAAATTAAAAAAAAAAAAAACTTTTACTGCTTTTTCAATACCTGATTTCTATTTATTGTGTATGAGTTCAAAAGTAAAAAATATATATGTATATATATATGTATATATATGTGTTTTTTTATCCAGCTTCTACTAAAGGAGCTCTTACTGAGCTTAATATTTTTACATCAACAGGGTTCTGTCCAGATTTTTCACATAGGGTATTTTGTTTGTGAAACTGCGAAAAAAATTTTAAGTTTGTGAAAAATTATTCATACTTTTGTGAATTCAAAACTATCATTACAATTCAGATTCCTTTTTGTCTATTTTTACAAAAACTTTTATGCATAAAACAGCTAGTTAATATGTTGTTTGGTGACTTCAGCTATTTTATGACAGGTCAGATTTTGTTTTAAAATTACCGTAATTTCCGGCCTATTATCCACGGCAGCATATAATCCGCATATGCAATTTTTCATTTCACTGGAAAAAAGTTAGCAGAAAATCCACACCGTCCTATAATCTGCACTATTGGCGAATCAAATATTGGATTCATCAATATTAAATTCACGGTCTGCTGATCTGTTTCCCATCTTTTCTGCATTTTCTACAACTTTTAGTTTGAATTTGGCAGTATAACTTGTACGTTATACTGCCATAATATATGTAACATGTTTTCAAAGATACACTGACGCCATCACTAAAGAAATGGCGATGGCGGCAAAAAGCGCTTACTGTTCAAAAATCCTGTTATTTCTTTCTGCCATAAGCTTGCTTGTTACAGAGTATGCACATAACGAGTACTGAATGCACGTAAGCAGGCAGCCAGATTAAGTGATTGTATGGTGCTACCATCTACTGGAAAAGTAGCAAACCAAACAAAGAACATGCTAAAAAATTTCATTTTTCTCAAAAGTGAAAAAAAAAAAATCAGATAATCCACAGCACAAAAATTTTCATTTTACTGGCAGATAATCTACGGATTATAGGCCAGAAATTACAGTAATTAAATTTGTGTAAGTTTTAGTTTGGAGATGAAAATGTTTTATGAACAGCCTTGTTTTAAAGTGAAAAATTTTGTGAAGGGTCCTGTTTTAAGATTAAAAGATTGAAATTTTTCCTAAACACATCCCTGACCAACTTGTATTCTCTTCTTTGTTCTCTTATACATTCTTTCAAAATAGCTGTTGAGCTGATATTATCAATTATTCATTTTTTTAGCTCCTATTTGTTATATATTTATTTACAAAAGTAGAAAAAGAACAAAAAGAGATTGGCTACTTATTATTTTACTTATAGAAATTTATTATACTTGTTCAGGGATGGATCCATCCTTCCATTTAGACGTGGCTCAAGTCCCCCCCCCCCCGTCTTTTTATTTAAGGTGGGTGTAGAAGTCAAATCTCTGCACCACCAATTTTTATATCTTAAATTTGTCTACAATTCCAAAGTAACTGTTTTATGACACATTCATGAAGCTATTTAATTCATAAATACATAAAATTTGCAGGTACAGTGAAATACGTTTAACACGAAATTGAGGGGACCGAATTTTTTTTTCGTGTTAAAAGAATTTCGCTTTAAAAGATTCATAAAAAAAAGAACAACACTCGCAAACATTTTTGGCGTCGTCAAATTTTATTCCGATTTCCTATTAAATTACTAGTAGGATGCATCCATTAGGATAAAAAGCAAGTAAAAAAAAATATATTTTTTTTTTGGGAAAGATCAGATATCTTTTTTTGAAGGGTCTTTTTCAGCATTCTGAGGTCTACCTTGTTTGTATCAAATAAGCAAAGCTGTCTCTAAATCTTTGTGCTTAGCGGTTCTCATACGTTTTCACTCTGGCTTAAACATACTGAGCTCAAACATTAACGTAACGTTTTTATTATCGTCAATAAAGTAGAATTGGCAATGCTTTTTGCAGATTTCTCTGTTTTCGTCCTTCTGTTTCATCAACGGCATTAAGAAGCTTTGTCTTCATTTGAAGCGAAATAGCAGTTTGTTTTCGGGCCGATTTCTCAGCCATTGTGCTCATAAAACATAAGCTAATTTACAAAAAGAACACGAAATTCACTTATTTTCACCCAAAATTCAGTGGTTTTAACACAAAATGTGCCAATTTCAACACAAACTAACTAGATCGAAAGCAAATTTTTTTCGTGATAAAGAAAAAAAATGTATTAAATTGCACAGTATACTGTCTGGACCGTGATATCATTTCGTGTTAACCGATTTTTCATGCTAAGCGTTTTCGTGTTAAACGTATTTCACTGTATATTTTTATTATGTGTAAAATTTGCACATGCTATTCAGATGACAAGAAATTGAACAGAATTTCCCATTTTCTTATTAGATAAAAGGATATTAAGAAAATGTTATCAAAGTTCGCCCTTTAAGCCAATTTTCAGGGCTCAACAATCATGTAAATACTATTATGAGAGAGCAATTAGTTATAAGTAAAGATGTATCGGATACAGTGAAGTACATTTAACTCGAGATTGAGGGGGCCAAAATTTTTTTTCGTGTTAAAAGATTTGTAAAAAAAAGAACAAAACACAAATAATTTCTATGTCCTCAAATTTTATTTTGATTTCCTGTTAAACTAGTAGTAGGTTGCATCCATTAGGATAAAAAGAAGGTAAAAAAAAATTGTTTTTTTGGGGGAGAAAAATCAGATATCTTTTTCTGAAGTGTCTTTTTCAGCATTCTGATATCTGACTTGTTTGAATCAAATAAGCAAAACTGTCTCTAAATCTTCATGCTTAGTGGTTCTCATACGTTTTCTCTCTGGCTTAAACATACTGCTCTGAAGCATTAATGTAATGGGATCCCTGTTTTTTATTATCATTGATAAAGTAGAATTGACAATGCCAAACTCTTTGCAGATTTCTGTTTTTGTCAATCTTTTTCATCATCTGCATTAAGCAGTTCCATCTTCATTTGAAGCGAAATAACAGTTTATTTATGGACCGATTTCTCAGCCATTGTGCTAATAAAACATAAGCTAATAAAAAAAAAAAAAACACGAAATTCACTGATTTTCACCCAAAATTCAGTGGTTTTAACACAAAATTCACCAATTTCAACTCAAACTAACAAGATCGAAAGCGAATTTTTTTCGTGTTAAACGATTTTTGTTTCGTGTTAAAAGAAAAAAAAATGTATTAAATTGCATAGTATACTGTCCGGACCACTATATCATTTTGCATTAACCGATTTTTCATATTAAGCGTTTTCATGTTAAACATATTTCACTGTATATCAGAAAATGAAAAAGTCATTAAATTTTCTTTTTTTTCTTCTTTGGTGCTTAAAGAGTAATGTTTGCAAATTTTGTACATTTCTGATTCAAATGACTCCATGAGTGCCAAAAGCACTTGCGTTAGTCAGCAGTTTTTCTTTTTTATTATTATCTATATTTACTTTAGGAATGTACTGTTGTATACAAATTTTCTTCATTCAGATGTAGTAAGGGGGGTATGAACCACCATTACATCCCCCTTGAACTTGCTATGCTTGTTATATAAAATAATGAATAATTTGATTACTCAAAGAAAATTATGACATTGCAAATTATATTTGATTTGGAACAGGTGTCATACATTCCCGCAGCCACCATCTTGGATCTTTTCTTGGCGTGAAAACCCCTTTTCCACCAAGTAGTAAATGTAGCCAAGCACCGATTTATGTGCATGTTTGGCTTAACGAAAATAAAATATAAACCTGAAAAATGCAGGAAACTCCTTAAAGTGGCAATTAGTAAATGTAAGTATGAACGAGTAGTGTTCATAAACCGAAAAAAAAACATCACTGGATACAGCAAACTACTTCTGCAGCAATCTGAAAAATGCATGAAACTCGTTAAAGCGGAAATTAGTAAATGAACGTATGAACGCTACACGTTCATAAACTGAAAAAACACATCACTTGATTCAGCAAACTACTTCTAGAGCAATCTGAAAAATGCACGAAACTCGTTAAAGTGGAAGTTAGTAAATGCACGTATGTTACTGTGCAGCAATCTCAAAAATGCACAAAATGCATGAAAAATATACAATAAAAGGCTAATATAAAACATTACAACAAAATATGCATAAAATTATTAATATACCTTAGCAGACAACTCCTTTCTTGAAAGCTCAAGCACAAAATATCTGCTACCATCACCTTCATTTCACAAAATAGGTCTATGACTACACACACTAAAGAAATCTTTTTCCTTCAAAATTTCACCACAATATTTCTTAATTACATGAGCAACAGGGGGTAAACGGACTACCGAATCCATAGTCAAACAGATAAATTCATCAAAATTACAACAGCGTCACATACTCACACCATTTCAAAACACAATCTCGCAGAAAAAATGGAGTTGCCATATCGATATGGATCGGCAACAAAAAATCTCAAAACATCCAAGATGTCAGCCGCGGGAATATACGGCATCTAAGCCTTTGATTTAATTAAATATCATTTTAAAATGAAGTACAGTAGACTCCCTCAAATCCGCACAGCTTCAGACCAGGGGTTGTGTAGATTTTAAGATTTTGCGGATTTCTGGTCATTGGTTTGTTTACATTTTTTAAACAGTAATTTGAATGTAATAATGCAATCAAAATTCTAATGAATGCTTGCAATATAGTAAAATATTAAAATAATTAAGTAAAGTGATAAAATAATATGAGAAAACGTAAAATAATTTTAAAAATGATAAAATTATTAAAAGGTCAAGTAAATATTTAATAATGTTTTATTAAATATGCATAATAAAGAAGAGATACATTTTCCTTGAATTCTTCAATGAAACTTTCCTCATAAAGGTACCCTATTAATTCACATCAAAATCATAAAGTAAGGAAGTTTTATTTCAAGTTTAGCCAATCTTTATAACCAAAATTACTTGATTAATACATAAATATATTTAGTAAAAGATTGTGATTACCAGTGATATCACCTGATCTGATTTCTTGATTTTTTTTTCTAAAATAAAATTATACTTCCTTCATGAAAAACCATGAATTCAGTCATATTATCGAGAATTACATATTAAAATACATACATAATGATATAAAACTAAAAAATTATGTAATTTTGCCCAACATCTGAATTGAAAGTTTCATTGTTTACATCTGCAATGATGTGCGGATTTTAGGGTTGCAGATTTGAAGGAGTCAACTGTACTTTTTATGCCAGATGAAAACTTGCTATTCACAAACTTATTGTACTTAATTTTTTACAAGCCTAAGAAATCAAGCTTATAAACAATTATTTAAAGGATTTTTTGGTTTATTTATTGGGCAAAATAGCTACAAAATCTTTCCAAATTATGCTCATCTTAAATTTTAATACTTTTTTTACATCATTTTAAAAATTTAGAAAATTTATGATTTTAATGAATGATTTTATTCGGAAAATCATTGACACCATAAACCAAAAACTAATTAAACTTAAAATAACTAAACTTAAATCAGTGTTACTGTGGAGCTAATCAGTCTACAAATTAAATGAATGTATACATTTCTTCATATTTTTTTATTTATTTTAACTTTTTTGAAAGAGAGTAGCACCAGCGCTGTAGTCATAAAACCCTTCCGAGAGTACACAATGGCATTACACTCTATATCATCTTTTTCTCCAACAAAGCTATAGCATATACTCCCTAGTGTATACTCAAGAGGGTATAAAGAGTTTCAATCCAGAAGGTATATTACTATCAAGTAACTTTATATATATACACCTTCATCCAAAAGGCACCCTGTAGTTGAATGTTGCGCCAAAAGGAGTGATTTGAAACATGCGATGCAACCAATGAGGCAAACCAGAACAAGAAAGATCAAGCTAGTAAGGAACTTCAATGGATAAACAGGTTTAATTATTTTCTTTTTGCAACAGGCGTAAAAACCAATCATTAGGGTACAGTAAAAGCTCAACTAACTGGCATGCTCGGGAAGCACCGATTGCCAGATACTTGAATGCCACAAAATCTGTCACGAAAGAAGAAGAGGGGTGCATGAATGTAACAGTGAAACAGGAAAATGATTTTTTGGTCTATTTTCCTGTCATCGAGAAGTCAATCAAATAATTCTTTTATTATTGTTAAATTTGCATTTGGTAAAGTTATTTTTGTCCAATTAAGAATAAAAGTAAACAATATTTTGTGATAGGATGTAATTTCTATATTTATTTATTAAATATTTTGTAATGTTACATTCTTCTTAATTAGACATCTGATAAAGATTTTAATTTAGGACTAACATGAATAACAGATGCAATAAAATGTAAATAATAAAATATAAACCTGAAAAACGCAGGAAACTCCTTAAAGCGGCAATTAGTAAATGTAAGTATGAATGCTTACGCGTTCATAATCTGAAAAAAAAAAAAAAAAAACCTCTGGATTCAGCAAACTACTTCTGCAGCAATCTGAAAAATGCACGAAACTGGTTTAAAGCGGCAAATGCTACGCGTTCATAAACCAAAAAAACACATCACTGGATTCAGCAAATTACTTCTAGAGCAATTTGAAAAATGCACGAAACTCGTTAAAGCGGAAGTTAGTAAATGCATGTATGTTACTGTGGGGCAATCTCAAAAAGCACAAAATGCATGAGAAATATACAATAAACGGCTAATATAAAACATTACAACAAACTATGCATAATATTATTAACATACCTTAACAGACAACTTCTTTCTTGAAAGCTCAAGCACAAAATACCTGCTACCATCACCTTCATTTCACAAAATTGGCCTATGACAACACATTCTAAACAAACCTTTTTCCTTCAAAATTTCATGATATTTCTTAATTACATGAGCAACAGCAGGTAAACGGACTACCGAAGCCATAGTCAAACATATAAATTCATCAAAATTACAACAGCGTCACATACTCAAACCATTTCAAAACACAATCTCGCGGAAAAACAGAGTTGCCAGAACACGTCACTCATCAGGTTTGCCATATCGATAAAGATCGGCAACAAAGAATCGCCAAGAAATCTCAAAACATCTAAGATGTCGGCCGCGGGAATATGCAGAATCTAAGCCTTTGATTTAATTAAATATCATTTTAAAATGAAGTACAGTAGTCTCCCTCAAATCCGCACAGCTTTGGACCAGGGGTTGTGTAGATTTTAAGATTTTGCAGATTTCTGGTCATTGGTTTGTTTACATTTTTTAAACAGTAATTTGAATGTAATAATGCAATCAAAATTATAATGAATGCTTGCAATATAGTAAAATATTAAAATAATTAAGTAAAGTAAAAAAATAAAATGAGAAAACGTTAATTTTAAAAATGATAAAATTATTAAAAGGTCAAGTAAATATTTAATAATGTTTTATTAAATATGCATAATAAAGAAGAGATACATTTTCCTTGAATTATTCAATGAAACTTTCCTCATAAAGGTACCCTATTAATTCACATCAAAATCATAAAGGAAGTTTTATTTCAAATTTAGCTGGTCTTTATAACCAAAAAAGTTTGATTAATACATAAATATATTTGGTAAAAGATTGTGATTACCGGTGATATCACCTGATCTGATTTCTTGATTTTTTTTTCAGAAATAAAATTATACTTCCTTAATGAAAAACCATGAATTCAGTCATATTATCGAGAAATAATATTAAAATACACACAGAATGATATAAAACTAAAAAATTCTGTAATTTTGCCCAACATCTGAATTGAAAGTTTCATTGTTTACATCTGCAATGATGTGCGAATTTTAGGGTTGCAGATTTGAGGGAGTCTACTGTAGCTTTTATGCCAGATGAAAACTTGCTACTCACAAACTTACTTTAGGGTCACCCAGTGTAATTCCTGGTCACAATCCTTTTTATGTTTTAAGAACGCTTCACCAATATGAAAAAAATCATAGAGGTACTCTGAACTATCCTCATTGGAATTTATTACTTAATCAATTACTTTTAATATTTAGATTTAAAAATCAAAATAATGTCTATAAGAATAAAAAAAATTGCCCTTAATCCCCAGGACATATGCGGCGTGCGTCCTCTCATTTCAGTAATCACCGACCACGACGTACACCCCGTACGTCGTTCACTAAACAGTAATGGCTGCATATTTGAACCGGATTGGTCAGTGATATGCAACTGATATAACAGGGCACTGGTCAAAGGTAAGGCTTATGACACAAACATTTTACACCGTATAGTCGGGTATATAGCCCTTTACTGGTGAAATTAAGCCTGGATGTCAAGGGGTTAAGGAGTGCCCTTAAGAATAAAAAAGGTATATTTTTCTCACGCGCACCACTCTGCCCTTTTAAAAACCTGATAGGAACTCTGCTAATTTTAATTACTTTTTCTCAAAATATTTTAATTTATTTACTAATTTACAGAGATCTGTTATTGAAATATTGGATAATATTAGCAAGATTTAAAAATTGTGGCAAAGTTTGAAAATCACTGGCACCCAGATAACATAAAGGTACCTTTTGTTTAAAGTTTCTGATAGTTAGCACCTAAAAAAAAAAAAAAAGAAAACAGTGAAGATATAGGTAAACTTTTTTCTCCCTTTGTCAGATTTGACAACATTGGCGGCCTGCATGCTGTTTCAGTAAATTTTTTTGGAAAATAGGAGATTGGTGTTTTGGAAATTTATTTATTCATTCTGTTTTGCAGGGCAAGTACTTCAAACTAGCCCTACAGCTTAGTACCATAGTTACGCTAATATTTTAACTAGTATGGCCCCTGTTTTAAACCTCTGCATGGTAGTTAGTGGCTGCCTTTCTAAGGGCAAAATGCGCTATTACAGGCAAGGGGGTATCCAGTGGTCCATCACCAGTGTTCGATCCCCCTTTGAAATTTGTCAGGATAAGTATAAATATGACATTAAATATTAGTCAAAGTTTAAAAATTAACTAAAGTTAAAATCCAAAATTCTGTACTAGCATCTTTTTAATGTTTGTTTGTAAATAAAATTATTACAATTTCTATGATTCTTTAAAATTTATAAATTTTTTCAGAATAGGATTCTGCAGAAGCGGGATTTTAACGCTTTCAAACAAAATGGCTACAACCTCCTGATATAGATTATGCAACTTGTTTAAATTAAACTTTTGAAGAACACAGTTAGAGTTATTTTGAAATACTCACAAACTTTAAAAAAATTTGCCTAACTTAGCTATTCCAACTGATGCTCCAGGTAAAACATATTTAGCAATAAAATATTTGAAACATTCGTACTAAACTCCTTAAAACATTAACTTGGCTGACACCAATGTCAATACATTTGCAAAGCAACATGAACACAAATGATATAAATTTATTTTAAGTGAAGAAGGCTCAGAGATAAAATTTTATTTTGTAATAGCTATATTATCAAATTATGCTTAACAAAAAAACTTAAGCCTTTTAACTTCATTCCCCTCTATTAAAAATTATTATTTCTAAAAAAAAAAAAAAACAAATCTTAAATAAGGAAATAAGACTAAAATTTTGACTCTGAAATCCCCTTCTGAAATATTCTTTTGGCTACAGTCTTGAATACAGCCCTGAGAAGCACAAATTCCCAGTGATTTCATAAGGTGTTCAAAAAGTTAATCGACAAATACTGTCATATTGTGGTCAAAATGCTGCAGCATTTCATTAGCACAACCCCATCTGAAATTAAGACTCGAGACTAGGGGTTCTGGGTTCGAATCCTTCCAGTCCCACATCGTGTCACAATTTTTTTTGTTTTGTTTATTGGTTGTTTTATATTTTTCATAATGAATAAGATATTTTTGATGAAGATATATTTTTTATTTTTATTATACAGAGGCTCGTGTATTTTTATTATAATAATAAAATACTTATTTAAATGTGAGAAAATGAGGTATTTCGAGCTGAAAGTTTTACATCTGAACGCCTTTTAAATATTCAAAGTTTCGTTTCTAAGTGATTATATATGTATATGTATAATGATATAAACATTAAGCAAATCCAAATGAAAAAATAATATATATTGTGCAAAAATATCCTTTTGCACGTAGGATAATTCCTTGATTTTATTTTTTTTTTTTTTTTGAATACTTTACGAGTGAATTTTTATCGAGACTAGGCTGGAAATCATATTTTATTTTGAACATTATAAAAATAAAATGTAATAGTTGTAGATTATTTTAACTAAAAATATCTGTACATATATTTTTTAAAGAGATAAAATATATAGGTCTGCTGTCTAGTTTTATAGTGAATAAAGTATGATTAGAATGTTTATAAATTTTCTACTGAAAGTATAAGTAAGTATTTTGCTTATACTAACAGAATTTTGAATGCCATTTATTTCTCATGTTTTATGATGTATTTTGGTCTGTTATCCACACGGTATTAAAATATGCAATCATAAAATAAGAAATATATATATTAAAACCTTCTCTGAAAAACTGTCTAACTAACAGTGCAAATTCCATTGAAATCCATCCAGTATAGTAGATTACAAACAAATCTCATATGTTGATATCACAATCTTGGTTTACTAACAGCATTCTATTTATCACAGAAGTTATAAATCAACTGATAAATCATTTTTAAATAAATAAAAAGAAAATTGTTAAAAAGCTAAAATTTTTAGATCACCAGTTGAATTCTTAAATTGTATCAATCAACCTACCAAACAAAGCACAACCAATAACACATAAGCAGAAAACGCACAATCACGTGATCAAATCGCCCACACAATTTTTTTGAGCAGCTTGAGCCTCGGCTTGAGCGGAGTTTGTGTGCGGTTGGTTAACTAATTTTAAATGCTAAATGGGCTAAAGTAGATAAGGAAGGTCACGTGATGTTTTCCCCAACTATTTTAGATTTTATTTGAGTGAACATAGGCATGTAGTCCTGTTACGAAAACCATGTTTTGGAAGGATAAAGAAATATAGTCGTTGGTTTTACCTTTTTTGAACCATAAAAATAATGAAATAATTGAATTATGTTAAAATTCCTTTCGTCGATAAGACCTACTCCATGGCATAAACTTCTGAGCGCGCGCGCTGCGCGAAGTGCACTTCTGAACACACTCATTGTAAACAAAAATCATGTGCAACGTCAAATGCTTTTAATTAAACCTGCAACAGATTATTCTTAACCCTCTGTCTACCAGAAGGGTCCAATGGACCCGACATGTATATTCAAAATATCTATTCAAACCAGAAAATTTCTTCAAAACAAACTAAATGTATAAATCAGACAATAATAAGTTAAATAAACAAATTAAATAGTTTTAAGTAAAAATTCTGGTGTAGAATGTTTTTATAAAACTTGAGTAAAATTTCCGGTAGTTCTAGGGTTAAATACATGTCTTAGAACGTTATGGTGAGCATAACAATTCTCAAAGTGAAGCGATTACCCGTTTTAAAATAACGGAGTATAGGGGCGCTGATCGCAG
Source organism: Maratus speciosus (assembly GCA_963932465.1). Taxonomy (NCBI): domain Eukaryota; kingdom Metazoa; phylum Arthropoda; class Arachnida; order Araneae; family Salticidae; genus Maratus; species Maratus speciosus. The sequence goes on from OZ010787.1 coordinate 569,979,918, forward strand.
CCGTTGGTGCCATTGAAATTATTCAATCATTTTTTATTGTAAATGCGTTTGAAAGTCAGTGGCGTAGCCAGGGTGGGGGTCCAAATGCTCTGGATACCAGAAATTTTGTAACGTTCTCTTCGCTTTATCTAATCGAAAAATTTTCTGATATTAATTAAGATGAATAAAACTCATAGACTTCAAATATAACTGGGCGCAGAAATAGCATCCTTTTCTTGAAGCACTTATCATGCTTCCTACCATCACGTGATAGTGGGGAGAATGCGCGCCAAACCGGTTTTTCCCGCATCCCACCAAGACCTATTTCGTCTGCGTTCGTGTAGGAGCGTTTCTTTTATCACGAGAATGAAAACAGAAAATTGCCAAGAAAGGGATCACCGCCAAAAAAAGACACCCTTTTGGCGATGAGATCTCCGACATGAGTGCTTCAGTGTTCGGTGGATAAAACAAAGGGATTTGTCCTCTATTCAATTCCTCCTCTAAGATAAAACTTTATAATATTACTGGTATCCAGAGCATTTGGAACCCCCCCCCCCCCTCCTTCCCTGGCTACGCCACTGTTGAAAGTTGATAATCAAATTCGGATAATTTTTACTTTGCCATGTAACACAGAACACAAATGTCACATAAAATCTGAAATTGCGCAAAAAGAAAAAAAAATCATTCTGGACAAATTAAAAATACATATTTACATGGGATTTTCCTGAAGCGATAAGTTATATCTTTTCTCCACCAGATTGACGCACTTTTAAATAAATAAATGATTCAGTAGCATTATTTTACGTTTTGCTTGGAGGAGTCTAAGTGTTTTGTTTTTCTGTTTCTGTTCACTTGAAAGAAATTATTTTTCTTGAATTCATTTTTCCTATGTATTAAAAAATATGTATACATATATTTTTTAGTGTTATAATTTATTTACACGCAATCGCAAAATGTAGTGAAAACAAATGAAAACTTTCAAGTAATAGCAAGAAAACAAAGAAACAGAAAATAATAATAATAATAAATAATAATACGGCTAACAGATGTCGGGGAGAGATGTAAATTAATCCTCCTCCCCCGCAAACGCAAGCTTTATCTAATTTATGAATAAAAGTGTGAGAAATGATCCCATAGATTTGGCAACTAAGCGATATTATTTTCTGTCTTTATATCGAGCAATATCTTCTTTTAACATTTTTAAATACTATATTATTATACTTTCAGACATCAATAGGAAGCAACGTTGCAAATCACAGTACTGTGATTTGCCAGTTAAATCAAAAACACGTAATCCAGGGTTCGCACGCTATTAAGCCACGCCCCATTTTGTAAGGCTCTACCATCAGTATTATTATAGAGATCATTTTCTTCACGATTCATTAGCTAGGAGATAGTTTTATGTGATTACTGGTGGCCGAGTCTCCTTACAAAATGGGGCGTGGCCTAATAGCGTGCAAATCTTGTAATCTTGTGAGCACATAGCCACAAGTAAAATTATTGAGTTCTAACAAGCGATCCATTCGGAATAAAAAGCACGTCTAAATAAAGCCCAGAGCAATTAAAAAAGCAAGTTACTTCTTTAATGTTCCAAGCACTGAGCTTCATAATAGTATTGGAGAGCTAAATGGTTCCAATACACATACGGCATTTCTTCCCGAAACGCAAGCTTTAAGCTCCGATTCCTGCGTGTCGTCCATTGCACTACGCTCCCCTCCATAAATGACGTCTCACAAAAGAATTATGTCATATAATACATTATTAATTTTTTATACTGTAATAAATTTTACAGAAATTCTCACACTGTATAACATTTTCTGATGTATAAGCTTGAAAATGTTTAGATAACCAACTTGCCCAAAATTTTCCAAGGAGGCGGGGCTTATATTGCTTCAAACACTAACCGAGATCGATCTGTATGCAGGCCGCTTTTTACATTTTCGATTGCAGATTTTTTTTTAGGAGTATGCTTTTACTTTCGAAAATGAAAGTATCCGCATTAAAAATACCTGTAAAAAAATTAAAGTAAACAACGGTCTTTATACAAATCGACCTCAACTATTCAATGCAAAAAAAATCATTTAAAAATATTTAAATTCAAACGAGGCACCTATACAAGTGTTTTCCACACTGATTAACCGATTAACAAACTAGTCTTTTCGTTTCTGTCGTTTTCAATCGCGCATACGAAATGAAAACGACTTTCAAGAATTAGATGTTTACTGGACACCACAGTTTATCGGTACTTTCGCACCAACATATAGTAATTAGAATAGCAACATATTTTATCTGGTGTGAAACTTGCTTATTCTATTCTGTAATTTAAAAATAGTATAATACTGGGTGCGGTTCAATCCATTTCAAATCACCAGGGTGGTGTCGCTCGACATTTTTAATTTTCGTAATATTTAACCAAGTTTTCTTCATAGTTTTCTGCGTTCAAAAACATTACTATATATATATATATATATATATTTTATCATATTGTTTTTTAGCGGTGGCCTTTTTTAATAAGCTATACAGCCATTTTTCGACGAAAAACGTGATTTACGGAAAATCTTGTAACTACCTTATTTTTATACCTATCAAGATGAATGAAAAACCAAAACATTCAGCATAAAATTGTTTACATTTTATTTAATTAGAAAAATTTCGTTTGACTTAAGGATGTATGTCAAAAACATGTTTAAAAACCGGGGAAATAAATGGTCAAACACCACATTTCGTTGAAATGATTTTTTATGAAGGAGATCAGACTCATCCTAAATATTTTTTTCTGACAAAGATCTCTTATCAGACTACTTAACTTCTTTTTGCAAAGTTCAATCCGGAAAGCCTTTTCCTTTTTTTAGCACAAGTGATCAAAAACTGCGTTAAGTCTGATTTTGGCAATTTTCACTAATTAATATCTCAAAAGTGACTGAATAAAAAATTCTGAAAATTTACTATAATAATCATCTTTGTAATGTGATGTTAAATTGTAAATATTATGATTAAGACTTAACTGGCTTTTGAATGACAGTTCACTAAAAATGTACCCAAAACTCTGCCCCCTTTCCCATTTCTTTTCTTTCGGATACATAACATTACAGGTACGTTAGATATGTTCAAAATGACGATAAAGACAAATTTTACGCGTTATTACTTAGTAAATATAAAATTTAGGAATGTTCAAATATTCTAAAAAATATACGAGACATTCTAAATGAAAAACATTATGATTCATTGGTAAAATAAATAAATTTTGGGGGCAAAGGGGTAAGTCGTAAAATAATGCTCTCAATACTATTTGATATGCAATTAAATTAATTGTGTTACATTAAATATTCAACAGAATGTTAAAAGAAGAAGAAGATGAATACTTATAGAAAAAATGTGAGTTTCGCTGCTTCGAATAAAAGGTGTATTTTCAAAAATCAAAAGGGTAAATATGATTCTTGGCAAGCGGTAACGCAAGGGGCGGGCGTATGCAAGCAAGATATTTCATAACATTTCATTAGCGAGATGGTGTTTTCACCTGAGTGAAGTAGCTTCTTAACTAGTACTTAGGTCAATTTCAAAAATATATCTTATAATATAATAAAACTGTATCAGGTGCTCCTCAGCTGTGCACAATAAAATTAAAAGCAGCACCCCTTCAAGAAAGTTTTCAAAAGGTGCCTTGCCCCTTACCTTAATCATATTTGCCTGCGTCATCATAATCATATTGTCGAGCAACACCACCTTGGTCATTTGAAATGGATTGACTCGTGTCTCACAAATTCGTTAACACTTTAAAATTTAACATACGCCAATTCAGTAAGTGTTTATTCCAAAATTCTTCGGATGTTCAATTTCAGTAGCTCCGCCTCCAAATAACGTCGATAAATGAATTTTATTACTTTTTAGACATATTTTTGTAACTATTTATGTGTTATACCCAACGCACACTTTCGGCATTTATGTATAATATACGTGCACATATGAGGAATTTTTTACAAGAAAATGGTAATTTTCATATAACCGTAAGATATGATATTTATCATTGTAAATATTTTTATCGTTTTTCGCACACTTTTTATAAGCAGAAAATTATACAAAAATTCCCAGTTATGCATCTTTGGTACCTGTATAACCTCAGTTAATGGCATGAAATTCGGTGCAGTAGTTTTTGAGAAAATTAATTTTTCAAGAAATCGAGAAAACAGTTTTATCTCATAAAACATCTATATTTATAGGTGATGATAGGGGAAATATATTGTCAGATAGGGGGATAGATCTGGGGGAAAAATCAGGTCATTTGATTGAAAAGCATGTTTCCAATATTTATCCGCTATACCCTTTGTTTTTAAGAATACTGTTTTCAGGATGCTTACAATAATTTTTAATAGAAATTTTCGCCTTAATTAATAAAAAAAGAGAAATATAAATTTTTGCTATTTAACACGTTCACGCCGGCCCGGTGGGTCACACTCGACTGTCTCAGAGCTGCCAAGTCTCCGGCTTTTTGGATACCAGTATTTTTATACAGAAAATGTTGTTTTATTTAATTAGAACAATTGTGCGATTTAAAAGAACAACATTTTCTCCAAAATAACAGTGGTGCGCAAAAAGCCGGAGACTTGACAACTCTGAGACAATCGAGTGTGACCCACCGCGCCGGCGTGAACGTGTTAAATGTTAAATAGAAATTTTCGTATCTTAAATAGTAGTACCAGCCTCTTTCGAAATTGCAAGGAGTGTGTGCACCTTGTATGTCCCATGTTATATTTTTAAGTTATTTAATAGTTAAAAAAATATTAATAGTTAAAAAAATTAATAGTATATTAATAGTTAAAAAAATTCATGGGGGCGTTTCTCACCCTCTCTCTCACACTTTCCTAAGCTTTTAAATGAAGTATTTTTATGTTTACCCAACATTTATCTATTCTTATGTAGCTGCATCAATTTTCTTAACCCCTTGAGGGGCAAGCAATTACGTTTGTGAAATGCTGAATACCCACCAGAAATTTAGAAAAAAAGTTTTCAAAAAAGAAAACGCAATTTTCTCCACTTTTTTTTTCCAGCAAAGTTAGAAAGGTAACATTTCATAAAAATTTTCCAGTGCAAACGTTCATCAATCGTAGGTGGGATAAAATATATCCTACCGCCCCTCAAGAGGTTAAACACCAGTTTCATGCCTAAAAAAGATAATTCGCATGCGATACGACAACAATATATATATATATATATGCAATTGATGCAACCGATTTGCTATATTAGGATATATAAATGCCGGGTAAACATAAAAATATTTAATTTAAATGCTTGGGCTTTAAATATTTTAAGAGCAGCAAACACTAATTTATGTGTAAAATTGTCAGACATGCTCACAGACGTAAGCATGAACTGAGAATTATGTCAGTGAATAGCGGCAGATACTTTAAATTTGATGCATGACATTTGAAATACTGGCCAATAAGTATTGTTGGGTTATTATCCGATATCTTTGTGCTATATTTAATTTATTATTTATTTTATATTTTAGCTCTAAAACATACATGTAAATTTCTATATGTCAAACGTAAATTGAACCCTTAGTTAAAGCTACGCACTAATTCATCGTATCACAAAATATTTCATAAAATGCATTTACAGAATTTATTTTACTTTCCTAACATTGAATGCATGAGTTTTCATGAAATAATTGGATAGTGAGAAAGGGAAGTGTCTAGCTTACTATAGAATAACCAGTATTTATTTTTTAAACCAGGGAAACAAGTTCTATTTCTTATTCCCTTAATTTCGTCGATTTCACCAAAAAGATCATTTCAAATTTTTAATTTCCAAATTAAAAAAAAAATATATTCCATTGTTTATATGTATAAGTAAGGCACGTTTTCTGTGATTTCATAATTACTTACTTTCAGAACAGAAAAATTACAAAGTGTTTATTTATCTGTAATTACTACAACACTATAGATTTGTTACTGTTTTAAATGGGGTATTGTCAAGAAAAAGTCCTGATGATGATTGGCTTAGCTTTGTGTATTCGTGTATACAGTTTATTATACTTACTTCGGGCTAGGGCGGGTATAGCTTACTCCCCGAGGTTCGCGGAGAAAATCACCAAGTCCACTTGAGGGGGGATTAGTTGAGTGTTTAATTGCTCCGCCCATGAAGGGCCAGACATAAGGGGGGAGCAAAGAGAGGGATGTTTGTCCAGTCCCAGTGTCCTTCCTGTCCTCAAGGTCACCCAGAAGAGAGATGATATTTTACAGGAACTAGTTGGAGGGGTTATGGAGAACTAGTAGAGGTTTCGGGCTTTTTTCTTTATTTACGTTCCTTACGAGCGAATTTGGAGCAACTATTATTTATTTACTTATTTTTTTAAATACATATATTCTTCATATCTTTCTTTACCTAAAGTAAATGAAATGTTCAAAGAACATGTAAAGGATTGTGTTAAACTACCGATATATAGTTATTTTTTAAAAGATTAATATTCGTTACACAGATACAAACACTTTTGCTTTTATTTGTCTAGATTCCATTTTTTTTTTTTTTTTTTTTTTCGAGCAATGCTCTTAAATAAATTTAAATCACTTTTATTTTTCTTTCCACATGTCCTGTCAGAATTGAAATTGCCAAACCTTTTTAGAAAAAACAAAACAAAAAAGTTGAAAATTTTAACTTTTAACGATGATTTACATTTTTTTATATAAAAATTTAAATTAAATCTTTTTTTTTTTTTTAACATTTATTAGTTAATATATATTTAAATATAGTATATAGGATTTAAGTATGATTTTATTTTCTAAGTTGCTATGTATTATTGAGGCTTTCTGTAGAACTCGTCTTATTGAAATATTTATCAGTTTAATTACAATGACATATAAAAAATAAAAGAATTCTGTTACATTGGCGTCTACGCCAAGGTGTGTGTGAAAAAAAGTTTCAGTGTATTTTAATAAATTTATACTGTAGCAAACATGTTGAAATTCATAAAACATTATTGAGATCCTGCAGGAGGGAAAAATATTAAATTTCATGGATTTTAAAAAATAAAATCAGTTACGCTTTGGCATAATATTTTCTTTTGTTGTAAAATGATACTCTATCGAAACCTCATTTTCCGATAAATGTATTAATCCCGAATTATAAGTAGTTATTTTTTTTTCTTTCTTACTTTTTCTTACTTTTTTTTTTCTTTATTAACCAATTGGAAAAATGGTTATTGTCCTCGTCGGGGTAGGAAATCAAAAGCATATCTGAAGGTTTTTATTGGTTTAATCTGCATTTTATTCGTTTTCTGATTGGTCTATACAGTAATCTGTATTTCCCTTTATTTTCAACAGAGATGGATACCTTCTGTTGCCACTATGACAAAAAAGTAATAAAAAAAAAAAAAAAAAAAAAAAAAAAAAAATTAATAACTCAGAAACAAATTGCGATACAGTTTTCAAACAAATTGCATTTAAAAGTACATTTTTTTTTCTGTCTACGACGGTGTAAAAAGTAATATTGTGGGATGTTTAGAAGTATAAGAATGAAATTTCATTTAAAATGGGTCGTCAGATTTCTTGGAAATCTGAAGATGGAAAAGCCTGTTCCCGAACAGCCAATGAAATGCTTGGATAATACATAACTTTCAGGTGGATAATACGTACGAGTTGCAGGCGATTTTTGTCACTTGGAATTTTTAAGTGTAATAACACTATTAATGTTTAATTCATGGCGTACGTAATGTATAATCAACTCCGTGTGATTTTTTATGTTTTAAATTTTAGTCTTTGAAAAAATCATTTTCCAAATGGTCGTTGTAATTTGTTAAATTGCTTTTTTTTTTAATTTATTTATTTATTTATTTATTTATTTATTTTTTTATGTTTTTATTTTATTTTATTTTATTTTATTTTTTTGTAATTTTAGTAATTTGAAATAAAGTAGCATTTTTTTTTTTTAATAAATGCATTATATATTGAGTCTTCAATTGTCCGTTCATCGGAATCGGTTTGAAAAAATTCAAATTTGACAATACTTCAGTATAGTATTGGTATATCAGTATTCGGTATAGTATTTCAGTATATTATTGACAGTATAGTGTACTTTCTAGGGCTCTTTTCTTTTAGTGGAAAAGACGAAACTATCAAGCACTCGTTCGATTTTGGATCGAATAGCGTTTTTCATGTTTCGATAAATGTATTAATATTGGGTTATCAATGATTGCTCTCTCGTGATGCCATTTCTTCGTATATATCACTCGAAGAACCATTTCAAAAGCGACAAATTTGACAGAATTTCTTGAGATTCCATGTCTGTATTAAAAACATGAAAAACACTGATCGACATTATACTTCCCGAATAAGACACCTGCTATTTTTATGCGTTTATTGATAAAATTGAATTCAGAAATGTGCCAGTAAGTAGCTTCTTTGAATTAGAGAGTAGTGTTAAGTAGAAAGTCAACGATTTTAATCAGACGACTTAATCAAGTCATTCAATCATCATTTTAATCAACTGATTTTTTTTTTTAAATCAGTGATTAAAATCATACTTTTTTTTCATGTTCAAAACAGCATAAGAAAGTGTTAATATAATTAAAAAAAATTTCTACGTGAAAATTTCTTTCCTTACGAATAAACAAGAAAAAGCTTTAAATAATTCTTTCTAAGCTTCATTTTTTGTAAAAAAGAAATGACTATAGTAAGATTATAAAAATAATTGTTTTTTTTTCTGGCATCAAAAGCATTTCGTTTAAAAATTATATTTAACACTTTCGGGTCCGATTGTTTTCAATTTTGAATAAAAAATTACTTTTACGTTATTAATCTTAATAATCGTAAAAATAATTAGTCTTAATAATAGTAAGTCTAAATAGATTTATTGAAGTTTAACGAGTGTGTCATTGTCTGAAATTTAACGAATGTAGTTATTTTGCCTACTATTCATTTGATAATCATATGACAATAGGCTAAGGAACAATGTTTGGAGACGTTTGGAAAATATGGTATTACAAAAGCATTTAACGCTGTTCTAAAATCCAAAGGGTCCACTTTCTGACATACTAAGTTTTAATTCATTTTTGTTGGGAAACGCATGAAACTAGAATGTGTTGTTATTCAGAAACTATGTCATCGGACAGTTTTTTCGTTTTCTTGTATAAACGCAATAGATCTTTCAGAAAATACTGTCAAAATTGGCATTTTGAACTCAACTTCCGAACGAAAGAAAAAAATCCAGTCAGTAAGGGAAGAAAAATGCCGTGTCACGTGATCAAAATCGCTTATAATTCAATAGGTAATTGATGGATCCAAAAAATGGAAAAAACAGTTCGATTCCAAATCGCTTCCATGGTCAGGCCTTCTAATTTTATATCTTTCTGTTAAAAAATGAATTTGTAAATGCGTCAAAACTTTTTGCGCTTGTTGAGCAGAGCAATTGAGAACAGCCTTAACTGATATTACAACTTTCTAATATTTTTTGCGATTTATCACACATGATTCGTTCAGGAAAGTAACCTGGATTTTATAGAGTTCGAAGAAATAAATTTTTCTCCCTCTCAGTTTTTCAATGTGCCTTACTCAATCAAGACGTATTTAATTCATATATGTTTTATGACGGCATGGTTAACAAAAAAATTTACACATACCACACGGATAAAAAAAAAAAAAAAAAAAAAAAAAAAAAAAATCATATTTGGTGTTTTTAATCGCCATATTTATTGGAAATATAAAATATGTGGCAAATGAATGTTTTAGATGTAGGAAGATACATTAATTAGTATGTACAGTCATGGAAAAAAAGGTAAACACCCCTACTAACTCGGCAACTAATTATAATAGAAGAAAGTTACTGGTAGCAAACGATAGTAAATAAAGTCGACTTTTAAATGATGTACATAAAATTTGCTTAGGGGGCCATTTACAAATCAATAGCAGACAAAAATTTGTTTGTTTTTCAATGGCAACATCCAATTTTGACGACATATTTTAAATTATCGGTTCAAACAATGCCTAGAAACGAAATTTCTATTTATTTGGAAGATAAGTTTATTAATTATAAAGTTTCGAAATTTAGAGCTTCTAATGTTAAATTACATTTTCATATTTTTATTAATATCTTCTGAAATTATAATTCTAATGTGATAATTTTATGTGTGGTTGTAATACTATAAAGCCCAAACATAAAAACCTTGAATTTGTAATTTTAAAAACAATTTTTTTGATAGATTTATGTTTATTATGTCTTGCTTTATGCGAATTCTCAATTCGAATGTTTTCTTTACAACATTTTTCGAATAATCATTAAAAAATGTCAAAATGATGGTTTAAGGGGGGTCATTTATGATGTTCAGAAAAGCATGATTTGGAAAAATATATTTTACTCATTTTATTATATTATTTGGGATGACAATAGACGAAACATATTAAATGAGTGAAAGGGTCCTATTGGCAAGAAATAATACGTTAATAGAAGTGACATAACCATTCTGTAGCATTTCAGCAATCGAGTACCGAACTTCAATGTGGATACAGCCCTCAAAATAGGCTCATTTTAAAATAATTAATATCTCGGAAACTAATCGTACGAATTTCATGAAAATTTGGATTTAGACTAATTGAAGGGTGAAGAATTTACTTATAGCGTCAAACTTGGGTATTGCTATGGGGGAAAAAAGTTTGGTTTCGTTTTAATATATAGATGGCCCTCTAAGCAAATTTTATATACATCATTTAAAAGTAGACTTTATTTCCAATCGTTTGGTACCAGTAACTTTCTTCTACGATACTTTGTTGCAGAGTTAGTAGGGGGGGGGGTTACTTTTCCCCCCCACGACTGTACATAATGTCATTTTAAATTACCAGTCTTCTTTGTTTAATTCGTTTTTTAGCTCAAAGGCTATCAATGACTGGAAGCTAATGTGCCCGCAGGTTCTGTATGTACGTATGTATTTATGTACATGCGTAACACGATAACTCTTGATAGAAATATCCGATTTCTTTCAAATTTGTTTTCTAGGTTTATTCTGATAAGTCGCTTGCCGGGTTTGTTTTAGGGATTCATTGGTTATGTATAATGTGGGGGGATACGGGGGCTAATTTCCCCTTATAAATGGGTTTTTCATGCAGAATTATCAGATTTGCTTCAAATTTGGTATACCAGTTAATTCTGATAAGGCGATTCTTTGATTAGATTTGAAGGTTCATTGTTTAAGTATAAAGGGGGAATGGGGGAATAATACCCCCTTAATTTAGATAATTTTTTTTTCCATTTTGGTCAGATTTGCTTCAAATTTGGTATACCAGTTAATTCTGATAAAGCGCTTCCCTGATTAGATTTGGAGGTTCATTGTTTTAGTATAAAGGGGCGTGGCTAATACCACCCCTTAATTTAGATAAATGTGTTTTTCTATCCGATTTGCTTTAAATTTGGTATACCGGTTTATTTTCATAAGGTGCTTCCCTGATGAGATTTGGAGGCTCATTGGTTAAGTATAAAGATGTGAAACACGGGGGGGGGGGGGGAGTAATCCTCTCTTAATTTATTTTTCGAGGGGCATTATTCATTGAAATAATAGTATAATATTCAATTAGTGTGAATAGTCTGTGAGCTCAATGCCACCAGTTTAACTGGGTACTTTTATTTTACTTTATTTAACAATATCCCATATAAATAATAAATCCGCAATTTGCCTAGGATATATTTGCGTCGTCTTATAACGACTTTTATAGATTATGATGTATATATTTTAAGAAATGTATATCCCCCCGCCCCCTTTTGTCCCGAAACCATATATTTTTAATTAGCAACAGAAATTTCAGGGTCTTTTTTTTTTTTTTTTTTTTTTTCATTTAAGCCCACGATCTCTCACTATGATTATCTTTTAAAAGTAACACAATAAAAATGATTAGCTTTTCAAATATTTTCCTTTTTGACACTTTCCAACAAAGTTATTAACACTTTCCAACAAAGTTAAAAAGTGTTTATGACTTCGGTTTGTCTGACCGTCTGTCCGCGCTCTAACTTTCGTAAATATACTCGGATTGCCCTGAAATTTTTGAATGTTATTGAGGTTTACCATAGTACGTTCCCTATTTCAAATGAAGTTTGCATCATGTTTAGTTCAGTTACAGGGACAGCCAAAAGTATTCCGTTACATTACGGACAATGCGAAAAAATCGTTTAAAAGGATTTTTATGATATTTAATGCGCTCAATCTGTATTACATTAAACATTTTATTTATTCATGTATAGAGAAAAAATTCCTCCTTTAAAATTATGTATTATAATCTATTTCAAATATTTTAATGCTATTTTGATCAGAATGAAGGGAAACAGAAATCGTGTTTTTCTATTTCAAATTTATGTCGACGACATGTTGATACGGCGACACTCAAGAGACTGAACAATGAATTTGCTTTCAATGCGAGTTTCTTTTGTGACAGTAGGATAATTTTTTATAGGCTGGTTTTTAAAAAATTTATTTAGATATCTAACCTGAAAAGAATATTTTCTGTTTTAGCCCGAGCATCAGCTTGAGGTTTTGTTTGTTTGAGGGGTTTTTTGTCTTCTATTGCGTACGAGTATAAAAGTCACGTTAGTGATTTTTCTGTTTATTTTGTATCATGAAAGGTAACTGGTGCATTATGCAAAGTCACTTTCATTTGTAAGTAGATATAATTGTCGTGTATTGTTATTCTGATTGAAAGTAATCAAGCAGTGTTTCTCCTTTTTCTATAAAAGCATCGATTCTTTCCGATAACGGTGTCAAATTGTTAATTTAATCTGATTTTCAGGGACTCACCACAAAAGATTGTTATGAGGGAGGTATCGATTATACTTTAAGATATGCACTTTTATAGGAAATTGTAAAACATTGTTCCATTCTTCAGCATATAAATATTGATTTCTGTAAATTTCGGTCATTGTTTCTTAAAAATGCATAACTGCGAACTATTCCTTTTTTGTGTTAACACTATTTCCTTACCATATTTAATGGCGGAATTCTGAAATTAATTAACATTAAAATATTAGGCAAAATTTACTATTTAGAAGGACTGATAACTAAAAATTGGAATAGTTGACAGCTAAGTATATACTGATAGATATATTTAAAATTTTTATTTTGCTGATGAAAAAAAAATGCTTTAATTTTGCAAATAATGTACGAAATATAAATATGCAGATTGGAGTGATGGGGGGGGGGGGGGGCGGGGGGTACGGTTGTTGTCCCGGTACAGCAGAATATTAGGAGTCCGGGAATTTTTTTGTTAGAAATTAAGCCCTGTCTATTAGTATAAATTTCAACCTGATGCTAAACTAAATTTTCCCTTTATATAGTATATAATAAGCCTACAGATCAAAAATAGGGCTGTTGAAAGGAATTGGAATACCTATTTGGCTAAGGACGGTAACTGCTGAAATCAGTTTTTCAAATGTTTTATCCGTTTTCTGAAATGTTTGCTAAGTTATCTTATTTACCGTATTTCCCTGCTTGGAAGGTGTTTCATAATCTGTGCTTAACGCATGATTTTTCTTTCTTGTTTAATTTAAGAAAGGAAATCATAAATAATTATTTTCTTATTGTATGCTTTCAAAAAATCACTAACACATACCTTTATGCATCAACACAAAATAAATTTTCGGCGTTTTTTTAATCGTGAAGTGGAGGTTTATTTTAAAATAACACTTATTTTACGGCTGTTCTCAAAACCAAAGGGGCTACTTTATGACACATTTAATTCCTTTTTGTTCGGAAATTGGTAGGTATTGTTATACAGGAAATATCTTAGCGAAAGACGTTTTATATTTTTTGGTAAAAACAGAAGATCTTTCAGAAAATACTTTCAAAGTGGGTGTTTTTAACTGAATTTCCGAAGAGGATACCGCGAGAATAGGTAAAAACCGGTTGCCACGTGACCAAAACTGCTTATGACTCTATACGTAATTTATTTATCAAAAAATGGAAAACCCATTTCAATTCCACATCGCTTCATTAGTCAGGCATGCCAATTTTATGTCTTTAAGTGGTAAACATGAGTCAGAAATTGTGAATAAATAACTTAAAAAAATCGTTACCTAATTTTATTTTTCTTATTAAAATATATATATATACATTGTTTGTTTTTTCGTTACTAAACACATTAGTAATATATTTCCTCGTGAAATAACGCCCTTTTCTACTGAACTAGTGTCCTTTTTTGGGGTTATTACAAAGTGTTAATGTACATGATGTTATTGTAAATACTTTATAGTTTTTATAATTTCTGTAATTACTAATTACTTATAATATTATTATTAAGGCCTAATAAAAACATAGATTTTGTCAGTAATGACAGGACTAATTGTTTTGGAAAGCAAAAATTCTTGGTTGCTATTCTGTATTTAAACAAATGGGTTAAAAAACATAAAAGTCCGATTACAAAAAAAGAAAAAAAAATTAATTTAAATAATAGAAAAGAAAATCAGATTTTTTATATCCTAGTTTAAGGTTTCACTTTCAGTTTTTCCATAAGAATTTTACCCCTTCAACGGCTGAGAAGGTCTATTCTCAAAGCTGATAGACAACTGGAGTTGCGCTCAAATACCTGTCGCGCTCGTCGACTTAACCGTTCGTAGTTTTCTGCAGTTTTCTTCGAGTTTTGTTTTAGAAAAAGATTAGGTTTCCTTAGAGAGAATCCGCCGTCGTAGACAATCAGCCATAACAAAAATACCAACACACCATGCGTATTTTAATGATGAAGCGTTTCGTTTGCATGACACGGGTGAATTCTTATTTTTAATTGTTCAATATATAGAGTTCGAAGTTCATTTCGATTAAATAATTTTTTTTCCCTCTTAGTTTTTCGGCGGGCCTTCCTCAATCAAGACGTACTTAATAAATATATGTTTTATTGCAGCAAGCTTAACAAAAAATTTACACGTGAAACACGAATAATACCAATATAAAAAAATCATTTTTTTTTTTTTTATAGCCACAATTATTGGAAATATAAGGTATGTGGCAAATGAATGTTTTAGACATAGGAAGATACATTAATTAGACAGTATCTACATATATGTCTTTTCAAATTACCAATCTTTTTTATTTAACCATTATAGACTATTACAAATTACCTACAAAAATTGTGAAAGTATAAGTAATAAAGGAATTTATTCATTGTCTTTAAAATTGATCCCCTTAAAATTTGCGACATGGATTTTAAAACATAGTAAAAGTAGTAAATATGGAAATTTGTGGAACCAAGATATATATATGATAGTATATAAAATTCCTGATTTGCCTAGGGTGTATTTGCGTCGTCTTATGGCTTTTATAGATACAGATTTATGTATTTTAAAAAATGCGCTTTTTTTTGTTACCCCGAACTTATATAGTTTTAATTTCCCTAAGAATGATAAAGGAAGATCTTCCACAAAGTCCACCCCCCCCCCCCCCCCCCCAACCACGTAGACGCCTATGCCTCTTCATAAAAAAGAAGTGGTGTTTGTATCTGAAAGATATTTTTTAATGCAACAATATTGTTTAGTAAACGCATTTCCATTAATTTCATAGAAAATTTTTTCCTTTTGTTATTTTAAATATATTTATTGGCAAGCTTGGTATGAGTTTTAGGTAAAATTTCCCGAATAGTTCAAATTTACAAAAATTGATGCTCTTTTTTTAATACACTTAAAAATATGATACATATATTATACTGTGCATTAAAAACCGCAATTCTGAAATAGTTATCTTTAACTTTGCGGAAGTGAGGAAGAGAACTTGCCGTCAATAAGTTAGCAGTTTTGTTCAAGAAGCCTGTCTATTTCCAAAATTTCGCCAAGTTAAAGATGAATCTCTACACTTTGTCTACTTGCTCGTATCCCCCAACCAAGTATAGCTATCAAATTTCCAAACTTCCGGCCAATCGATGATCAGTCAGCTACTTTTCTTTTAGAAGTTATCTCTAGTAGACGCGTACGAAAGCGAAGATTTTTCTTTATCATTACTGTTTTAGAAACGCGGCCATGCAGCAGATTAATGAAGTGAAAATCATGTACAGTCAAAGAGGCAAAACATTAGTCTTGTACTCTGGATATAAATTTTATAAAGCATATGAAGCGATAGAAGGGAATACATGGCGCTGCATCCAGAAAAAGTGCCCTGCAAGACTTTGCTTGGATGACAGTATGTCGACCATCTTAAAAGAAAATGCGATTCATAATCATGAAAAAAGCCAGAATTTAGAGCGAGAAATATTTTCAAATTCGTTGAAGAGAAAAGCGACAGAAGATTTATCACAAAAGCCGCAAAATTTAATTTTCAAAGAAATGGAAGAGAATAGAGATCTTTCTGATAATTTTACAACCAAAGACTTAAAGTGTTTAAAGGTAAACCTTTATAGGGCCAAGAGAAAAACCATTCCACGCTTGCCAAAATCTCAGCAAGAAGTTCATGAAGTATTAAATCAAATAAATGTGATATCTCATAAAGGAGAAAATATGATTCAAATAAATGATAGTGAAAACAATATAATCGTATTTTCAACTAACACAAATTTGGAATATTTAAGCACAAAAAGTAAGATATTTGGAGATGGAACATTCACCTACTGCGTAAAATATTTCTACCAGCTTTTCACGATTCACACGTTGGAAAATGGAAATTATATACCATTGGTTTTTTTTCTCTTACCTAATAAGCAAATTCCTACGTATGAATCCATGTTCAAATATCTGAAAGAATTGTGCACGGATAAAACCCCCAATTTTTCCCCTAAAGAAATCGTTGTAGATTTTGAATCTGGAATTCATGATGCAGCAAAACGCATCTGGCCTACAATAAATATAGTCGGTTGCAGATTTCACCTAGCTCAAGCATGGTATAGAAATATTCAAAATAAGGGACTCAGTAATGAGTACCAGGATCCCGATTCCACAATTGGTAACTGGTTAAAGCAACTATTCGGGCTTCCTTTTTTGAACTCTGAAGAAGTAATGGAAAGCTTCGTCAATGACTTCATGGCAATTGAGCCATCAGATGAAAGAGTCTTCAAATTTTCGGAATATTTAGACAAAACCTACATGTCAGATGGAGCCCAATTTCCTCAAACTTTATGGTCCTGTCCCAGTACAGAATCAGAACGCACGACGAACGCGCGTGAATCATTTCATTCGTATTACAACTCCCAATTTACATCGCCACACTCTAGTATTTTTACTTTCATAAATGTACTGAAATTCATACAGACTGACGTGTATGTCCGTCTCAATAGTGTAAATATAATAAAAACAACAACAAATTTGCATTTCAAAAAGAAGAAAGATGCCCTCGATAAAGCACTAGAATCATACAAAACCAGACAAATAACAAGAATACAATTTTTAAAAATTGCCTCCCACCATTATAAGAAGAAAGTGTAGTAATATGCTTTCCTCTATTAAGTGTTCACACTAGTCACGCTGAGAAACTCTAACGTTAAGTTAATCCTGTCGGAGCGTTGTTTACAGATTTCTATCTCGCATTAAAAAAAAAAAAAAAATTCCATTGGATAAGTGAGGTTGACATTTTTTTTTGGTGCGTTTGTAGTTTTTTCAATTTTGGCTGTAGTTTTTTCATATGAAGATAATTTCGCTTTCAGTTCCGGTTCTAACTGGTTCCAAAAGTGAAACTATTTTCATGTTAAAAAAAAAAAAAAAAAAAAAAAAAAAAAAACTGCAACAAAAATCGAAAAAGTACAAACGCACAATAAAAGTTATCGATCACAGATTCGCAAAAGAAAATCATTTAAAAATATTAAAGTGCAGGTGAGAAATCTGTAAACAATCCTTCCATAGGATTAACATTAGCTTGAGCGTTTCTTTCGTGACTGGTGTAGGCTCTTAAGGGGCTAGTTCCGTCACGCGAAAACAGTCGCTCGTTAATGTCAATCCATTGGGAGAATTTTTTTAAATATCTCGTTTGGGTTTCAATATTTTTAAATGATTTATTTTGCATTGGATGGCTGAGGTAAGATCTCTACAAAGGCTGTTTTTTACTTTTTCTATTTTGTTTGTCGGTATTTTTATTTAGAATGCTTTCACTTTCGGGACCGGTTCCAAAATTGAAAGTATCCTAAATACAAATACAGGAAAACAACATCGAAAAAGTAAAAAACGACATTTGTAGAAATAGACCTCAGCTATCCAATGCAAAATAAAATCCTTTAAAAATATTGAAATCTAAATGAAATAGTAAAAAAAAAAAAATATGACAATGGATTAACATTATTAACTAATATTATATTGTAACTGTGTATCTTATGTGTTTTATTAATTAATATTATATTGTAACTGTGTATCTTAGCCGTTTTACTAACTAATATATTATATTGTAACTGTGTATCATATGTGTTTTATTAACTAATATTATATTGTTATTATGTGTAATGTAACCAGGATTTTTTAAAATTTAAATATTGTAATATTCTAGAAATGATAAAATAAATAATAATAATAAAAAATTATGGGAGATGTATTGAGCCAACCTCCACGTGGTATCTCCTGGGTAATGCAAATAGGCTCAAAAGTACACAAATAAATACTATTAAAGAGCTCTTGCAGAACCAAATGTTTTACCAATGTTTTAAAATTATACACTTTTTTTTTCAAAGTGAAAATAAAAAGTATAATTACTGATAAAATTAAAGAATAAATACAAAAATAAAAAATCTCATTTCATAGTAACTATAATTAAAAAAAAAATCTATATCTAGTAAAACTTAATAATGCAAATGTAATTAGATAAAAGTGCTCAGTTTCTCTAATGTTCAAATCAGCATGGCGACGTGGTGGTTCGAGTGATGCCCTCGCACCAGGCGCCGTAGATTAGGATAGGAGCAGGCAGCCTTCACCGGCGCCCGCCTTCATTATTACTGATGTACAGACGGTGTACATTACTCTTTAAGCTCTGAGGGGTGTATGTTTCGCTCATAAATAAAAATACGTATATCTACAATCAACTTTCTTTGATATTAACGAATAACACGATTAGAGATTTAACTCCTCCTTTCCATATCTATATGGCAGCACCATATTCTGCAATATCTAGAAGCTTTTCCGAAATCACAAGAAAGAAAAATGTGAAGCATGTATTATGAAACGCATCCCAATAATTTATCACTAATATTCAGCTCTTTGCTTTCACTTTAAAAAAAAAGTAAATAATGAGATTTGTAAAACATTTTTAAATAATCGAATTGCAAATATATAAGTTTTGCAAAAACTTTTAAGTAGCATTTTTTGTGTATTTTTGAGCCTATTAGCGTTACCCAGCAGTTCGGTTACATTACTGTACATAAACAATGATTGCCGGAAGTGCGTTTACAATTGAAGAGCTGAGTGGATGAACATGTTATGCAACATTTTCTAAATATTTTTTTTATCTTTTGGATGAAAGCGTTATGAGGTATCCTATCACACGGTGAAGCTAAAATACTAAGATTCTATTTAGTTTTGAAGATTTAAGAGATTATTCTTTAATATTTTAATATTTAATAATGTCGATAATATAAAAAAAAATTTAATATTTGAAAATTAAATATGAATAAGTTTTTCTGAGAGAGTTTAGTACCATACATGTTAATATATTAAACACATGGTATCAAACAGAAAATAAATCATTAAAATTTACAGCAAAAACTTTCACCTCAAATTTCTTGAAATGTAATTTTTGTGACTTAACATGTTCTTTCACTTAGCTCTTCAATTGTGGTTGCGCGTTTTTATATTTAACTAATTTTTTACCTATTACTTGCTACTTACAAATTCTGCAGATCCTATTCAGAAGATCTCGAGTACATTTCCATTTATTGATAAAAATTGCTAACTCAACGTAACATAGTAATAAATTGCTAACGCAACGGAGTGTCTACAAATGGATTGCAAAAATACATGCCACTCGACCTACAAGTGGAGGTAGGAGAGATAAACCGAGTTTAACAATTTTATATGGATGCTTTTGACGAGTTTTAAATTTCATTTTCCTGTAAGAGCTGTCTTTATCAGAATCATGTTCAGAGGCAGATTACCCATTAGGCTGGGTAGGTTGAAGACTAGATACTCAGAAGAAAAGAGGCCCCGGTGCTAAGATTTTCTTTCGTTTTTTTTTTTTTTTTTTTTTTTTTTTTTTTTTTTTTTTTTTCTTTGCCATATTAGGCGGGAAAATATGTAATGCAAAGGACAAATTATGTGTGATATGCTTTGTCGTACTCATTTATGGAATTTTGAAAGTTATTAATACTTAAATTGTATTATAAACGCTACCCCATTTTTAATTTTTTTCTAATTTTGATAAAAAGTCGTGGAATTTTTGGGGTTAAAATTTGTGTGATAGATTTACACAGCAGCAATGATACGATTTTGTAAGCAACTCTACGAACAATATCTTTTGAAGAAGCTTTTAAGTTTTAGTCAAGCGTTTTGTCTATTTTCGCTACTTAATTTTTAGCACCCTGGTCGTTACCCGATCCCCCCCCCCCCTCCCCTCACACACACATACACACCTTTAAAGCCACCCCTGTATTTACAACTTTTGAAATATTCTAAATGTTATTTGATTGTTTTGGGGACGATTTCTGTTTATGTGTTTAAAATTTACGAATGTTACAACAATGCCCACAAAATTCAAAGAAACTTTATATTTAGTTAGGCCCAGTCGAATAATTTGTGATTAGACAGATACTTATTGAATGTTGCTGATAATCCACAAGAAAAATTAATTTATATCAGGGAGGAAGAAATCTTCGAAGTAAAATGGAATTTCTGCGGTTCATGATATTTTGTATCATTTGAAATTCAATATTAAAGCGTATTATTGGAATAGATATGAAATATAAGAATTCGCGACTTGATTTAAATGTAGGAATAAAACTCATAGATCTTTATATCAAACTCACCGGAGCTTTGATTTACTGCTTCGTTTCAGGATTTTGAAGCAGAAAAAATTTCATAATAAATTTTCAAAATAATAAAAAATGTCAATTTGTAATGGAAAAAGCGGATTTCTTTAAATTTTGTCAACTATGAGATGAGAAAACATCTTAAAAGGGAAGTATAAACACATATTATAGTTTTTGAACAACCATTACCTTAATGAATTTTAATAAATGAACAAATAATAAAGAAAAATAGCGAATTTTTAATGAAAAAAAAACGAATTTTATTAACTTTTACACTATTTTGGAATTTTATCATGCTTTTAAACGCTAGTTATGCAAGATTTAAATACTTAGATGACTACACACCAAAACATATTCATAATTAAAGAAAATAACGAATTTTTAAGGAAAAAAGACGAAATTTGTTGACTTTTACACTACTTTGGGCTTTTATTATACTTTCAGACTCTAGTTATGTAAGATTTAAATCCTTAGATGACTAACACCCCAAGATATATTTAAACTAATTTCCTTATTTTTTATCAGATTCAACAGGATTTTTTTCGATAGGGCCAGAATGAAAGAAAATAATTCCAAATAACAACTCCCATTCACTTTTCCCCCTCGCCTCTCCCCTCACATCCCTTAAACTTCAGGGGCCACTAGAAAGCAAACATCACCTTAACCGCTTCGCGACGAGAGCCCTTTGCTAAATTTTTAATCTTTTACCACCGGTTTTTCGAAACAGAAAATTTTGTGCAATTGAATCGCGAAAATTCTCCGATTAAATAAGGTAAACTTTACAATATAAAAATAGCTGGTGAGAATAATGAAGGATTCTGAGCATCTTAAGTGGCACGTATACAGGTCGCTCATCCCCAAGGGGTTAATGAATATTATTAATTAAGCAAAACAATGGAAAATATCAATTTTTAAGGAAAAAGCTGATTTCTTATGAATTTTTCTATTATAGCACGAGAAATAACAACTTCTAAGAGGAGAGTTAAACTTATATTTTAGTTATTAACAACAAAACCTTAAAAGGTATCCTTAATTAAACCAAAGAAATATCAATTTTCAAGAGAAAGATGAATTTTTACACAAATTTCTACCTTTGAAATACATTTGTTTATATATTGTTACAAGATACTAATTATATTGTTAAACTTTAGCTATTTTTAACCCCTTGAGGGGCAAGCAATTACATTTGTGAAATGCTGGATTCCCACCGGAATCTTTGAAAAATTCTATTTCAAAATAAGTAACAACAATTTTACGGCTTTTTTCCACCAAAGTTAGAAAAGTAAAATTTAATAAAATTTTTCTGGTGTAAAACCTCTTTAATCGTAGGTGGTATATAATATATACCGGTGCCCCTCAAGGGGTTAAAAGCTTGATTGTCTTTATATAATGTTCATATTTATATTTATTCACGTCATGACTACATTTTAGATCTTACAACCAATATTACAAATTTCTTTTCTATGTTGAAAACTGAAACACACAAAAAAGGGTATTAAATAATTGCTTAATGCGTGACTTTCCCTCAAAATGAAAAACAAATGAATTTTTGAAACCTCTAAACTTACCAAGTAAAAAAATAATAATTCGCCCTTTGACGGATTCGAACCGCCAACCACATGGTTAACAGCCATATGCGCTATCCAATTTCGCTACAAGGGCATCGAAGATTTCTGAATTATTGCAATACTTATCTACACCAAACTCGACTCTTGCTCCTGTATATTTTAACATTACATAAATTTAACAATTGTTTTTATCCATTTATCAGAAAATTATTAAATCACAGAACGATCACACATAAAGTTGTTTGAAATATGAATACAATCTTTAAATTTTTTAAATGATACAGAGTATACATGAATACAAACTTTAATTTTTTCATATATTTCATATTTCAAATAGTCTATATTTCAAATCAAACTATTTGAACCACATAAGAGCAAATATTACTTAGATCTTTTCACTATTACCTTTTAAAAAATAGCAGATAACAACTTTTGAGTTAATTTTCGAAGAACTGTAACTAAAATTATGTTAACTCTTTATTGAAAATTTTATTTTCACACAATTTCTTGAAATTCAACAACGAATTCACCTTTACCGCAATACTTATCTACATCAAATTCTATTCTTACTCCTATATATTTTAACATTAAATAATTTAAACAACTTTTTTATCCATTTATTAGAAAATTATGAAATCACAGAACGATTTGTACTTCAAATTTTCTTCTCCCTTGCTATATTACTGCAGAAATATTACTTTCATATGAAACAGTAAAAAAATTAATATATATTTAACATTTAATAACCTCATACAAGAAATTACTACCGAATGAAAATACTAATAATCAATAAAATCAACTGTTGAGCGAAAAGTGATACAAATTAAGGAAAAATGAAAATGTTTTTCTACAAAAGTTAAAAAAATAACAAATTAATGATAAGTTAGAAAAATAATTTAAAAGTTTTCTGAAATTATTTACAAAACCATACTTTTTTCGGACCACAAACTAGCATTTTCTTGAAAATTCAAGATCAAATTTGTAAGATTTTAACACTTTTGGATGACATACGCCTCAAGAAATATTCATAATTAAACAATAATAATAATAATAATAAAAATCTTATCAATAACTGAAAATTTCACATTAAAAAATATTTTCATGATTGTACATATAAAAATTAAAGTTCCAAATTTTTATCCCATTCGAACTTAATTTTGATACACAAAGCCTTATTAATCAAATTCTGATTAAGTGAAATTTTAAATGACAGTTTTTAAACCAATACCGCAATATTTACATCAAACTTGATTCTTTCTCTGTATATTTTTACATTACAAGAAGCAGTGCTGTAGTTGGAAAAAAAATATTTGTAGGAACGCACCTTTTCATAGAGTAGATGTTGATGCTGCCGGATTTTTACTAAACAAAAATCCAATTTAAAACATTTAGCCAAAAGTGGATTTTTTTAATTAACACTTATAATTATTATATTCTAATTTTTATAGTATTATATTTGTAGTAGCATTCATCTAAAAGCAATATTTAATCAATCTGATAGTAACATTTTCCATCTTGGATCAAAATTTAATTGAAATAACAAAATAAATTCATATGTTATTACCTACACATATATCCCAGAAGTTTTCATAAAGAACGATAATTATAAATGTTTTCTATGATCTTTTACTTACAAAAAAACTGTTTCGTCTGCTAATGTTCTTCCTGATTGCAACCAAGATTTCCGATATGGTCTAGGAAAAAATTCTTTTAAGTGATGTCCTAGACGGCTTATGAATGTAAGTGAAATGGATTTTTCAATAACAAGTGAATTTCTCGCATAGGTCATGATGTTAGTCATACAGCTGAATACACTTTCGCATTCAGACGTTGAAATGGGTATAGTTTTCACAGTCTGGAGAAGAGGATTTCTCTCCCTGGGCTCATCTTAAGTGTCTATAAACTTGATAATTATCGTTATATTAAATAACAATAATTATAGTTTCGCCTGAAAAAAAGGACAGTTTGTGCTCGTGCGCGATATATATTTTTCTTTTTACAGTAACAAACCAAATATTTCTGGGAACGGTGTTCCCACGCGTTCCCGCACAACTACAGCACTGACAAGAAGCAAGATTTACATTACAAGGAGCAAGAATCGAGTTTGATGTAGATAAGTATTGTAATAATTCAGAAATCATCGATGCCCTTGTAGCGCAATTGGATACCACATATGGCTGTTAACCACGGGGTTGGTGGTTCGAATCCGTCGGAGGGCGGATTATTACTTTTTACTTAGTAAGAAGTTTAGAGGTTTCAAGTATTCATTTGTTTTTCATTTTGACGGAAAGTTACGCATTACGCAATTATTTAATACTCTTTTTTTTTATTTGTTTTTCAGTTTTCAACATGAAAAAGAAATTTGTACTATTGGTTGTAAAATCTCAGATGTAGTCATGACGTGAATAAATATAAATATGAACATTATATAAAGACAATCAAGCCTTTAAAAATAGCTAAAGCTTAACAATATAATTAGTATCTTGTAACAATACATACACAAATGTATTTCAAAGGTGGAAATTTGTGTAAAAATTCATCTTTTCTAGAAAATTGACATTCCTTTTGCTTAATTAAGAATACTTATTGAGGTTTTGTTGTTAATAACTAAAATATAAGTTTAACTCACCTCTTTGAAGTTGTTATTACTCGTGCTATAGTTGAAAAATTCATAAGAAATCAGCTTTTTTCCTTAAAAACTGATATTTTCTGTTGTTTTGCTTAATTAATAATACTCATTAAGGCGATGATTGTTTTGTTGTGATCCCTCAAGTTTAAGTAATGCGAGGGAGAGGCGAGAGGCGAGGGGGAAAGTAAATTGGAGTTGTTATTTGGAATTATTTTCGTTCATACTGGCCCCTTCGAAAAAAATCCTGTTGAATCTGATAAAAATAGGGAAATTAATTTAAATATATCTTGGGGTGTTAGTCATCTAAGTATTTAAATCTTTCATAACTAGCATCTAAAAGTGTGAT
This sequence comes from Maratus speciosus, assembly GCA_963932465.1. Taxonomy (NCBI): domain Eukaryota; kingdom Metazoa; phylum Arthropoda; class Arachnida; order Araneae; family Salticidae; genus Maratus; species Maratus speciosus. The sequence goes on from OZ010787.1 coordinate 570,005,319, forward strand.
AAAATCTTAAGGAGTGTAAAAGTTAATAAATTTGTCTTTTTTCATTAAAAATTCATTATTTTGTTTAATTATGAATATGTCTTGGTGTGTAGTCATCTAAGTATTTAAATATTACATAACTAGCGTCTAAAAGTATGATAAAATCTCAAATCAGTGAAAAAGTTAATAAACTTCGCTATTTTTCTTTATTATTTGTTCAATTATTAAAATTCATTAAGGCAATGGTTGTTAAAAAACTGAAACATGTGTTTAAATTTCCCTTTTAGCATGATTTTCTTATCTCATAGTTGACAAAATTTAAAGAAATCTGCTTTTTCCATTAAAAATTGATATTTTTTATTGTTTTGCTTAATTAATAATACTCATTAAGGTGTTGATTATTCGAAACTCAAATATAATTTAATCATCGTCTTATGGCTGAAAAAAATCTAAGGAATCTAAGAGTCTTTTTCCTTAAAAATTGACATCTTCCATTGTTTTGCTTAATTAGTAATACTCATTCAGGTGTTGATTATTCGAAGTTCAAATGTATGATTAACTTTCCTCATTTAAGTTGATATTCTGATCTTAAAGTTGAAAAATATCTAAATAAATCAGCTTTTTTCTTTAAAAATTATTATTTCCCGTTGTTTTGCTTAATTAATAATATACTCATTTAGGTTTTGATTATTCGAAGTTCAAATGTATGATTAACTTTCCTCTTTTAAGTTGATATTCTGATCTTATAGTTGAAAAATATCTAAAGAAATCCGTTTTTTTTCCTTAAAAATTGTTATTTTCCATTGTTTGCTTAATTAATAATTCTCATTAAGGTTGTTCAAAAGTCAAATATAAATTTTATCTTTATCTTTTAGTATGATAATCTAGTCGAACTAACCTTCACCCCTCATGTTATAGCATAAAATTAACTCTAAAAAGCGCCATTTTTCCCACTAGGTGCCCGTTCGAATTGGGCACAGGTAGCGGCGCGGTTGGCGAAGGGGACACCGGTGGGGGCACGGTTGAGGAGGTGCACAGGAGGCGGCACGGTGCCGCAGTGTTGCCTCCTGCTGAGCCAGAACTGTTGTTTTCCTACTACTTACAATTAACAATACAAATATATAGAAATCTCATTTTTAACATTTTCAAACATAATTGAAAAGTGTTTATGATCCGCTCTCTAACTGGCGTAAATACTGTCGGATTGACATGTAATTAATGTATATGTTATTGAGGTTTACCATAGCCTTTTCAGTATTGAAAGTGAAGTATGTCCCGTTCATAGTTCTTTTACAGCGGTACTAAAAAAATTGCGTTACATTAATAATACAATCAAAAATCGTTTGCAGTGTATTTAAATGATGTTACACTATTTTAAACACCTTTAAATCGATATACATCACTAAATGCACTACGAAGTGATCACTATAAAATAGGGTGTGCAATTGGATGTACATTGTTAATGTACAAGGAGACAGATGAAAATTCGGTTATTGTACTCAGATAATACTATGAGGGATAATCGTTTGAAGTTGCGGTTTAAATTTTACTAACATTTTGCGTAATACTTGGTGTGTATAAATTTTATAGATCATTATTCACTACTGCACAAAAGAATTTGTGTGCATTCCCGCTTCAGGGCCGAAACTAGCCTCTTTTGCGTACGGGAAAAACATTTTTATTACTTTGGAATATATTTAGGGTTCCGTACTTAAAAAGTAAAAACGGAACCATTATAAGATCACTCTTGCGTCTGTCCGTCTGTCACAGCCACTTTACTTGTAAACTATGGAACGTGGAAAGTTCAAATTCGGGGAAGTAATAAAGACTGGTGACCCACATATTTTCAGATTATTAAACATTTATAAATATATTTAGTAAAAATGTATAGGGGCAAATTCAGTTGCTTGAAAAAAAAAAAATATTTACTTTGTATATCGTGCGAGGTATCATGTGAAAGCTTTAGTAACATTTACATTTTTCTAGTATATACTGTTATATCCAACCCTACTTTTCATAGTTTTTTACAAAGTGTTAGTATTCTTTTAGCAACGGTTTTTTTTAATAATACAATTACTAATTTATATATTTATTGTACGGAACCCTCTGTACGCGAGTACCGTATATTATGGAAGAAACACTGCACCCGTCGTAAACGCCGCACTCCTCAAATTGGCCCGAATAAGCTTAAAAATATCGTAATCGCCTCACCCATTGTAAACGCCGCATCCATCGGAGCGCTACTTTTATCGACAACGTCACACTGACCTAACTTTAATCAAAGTTTTCTGAGCAGTGTAGGATGCCTCGTTTTTAATATCTTAAGGTGTCTGAAGTTTTATTTAAAATATTTAAATCCGATTTTTAAAAAAAATATGAATTTTTAAATTAAGGAAACTCCGTTGGTATTTAAAAAAAATCGTAAACGCCGCACATGGCGTAAACGCCGCACTTGGAAAAAAATTAACTTTTAAACTCGTAAACGCTGCGGCGTTTCTTCCATAAAATACGGTAATACTCGCACTTGACCGTTTATTTTTCATGGGATACCTCGGTTGATATCTAAAGTTATGACTTTTGTACTTTTTTGGAGTTTTTTTTTCTTTTTTTAAATATTCGGACACTTTTATTTTTGAAAAACTGTTTGGAACCGGTTCTGAAATTTAAAGTACCCTCATGTTAAGAAAATTCAACCCAAATCGAAAAAGTATTAACGCACAGCCTTAGATTATTAGATATCATATGAAAAAAAAATAATAATAATATTAAAAATCAAGCGAAACCTCCGAAAAGAATGCTCCTACAGGTTTAACAATAGCGTGCGACTGTTTTCGCGTGAGACTATATCAGACAAGCAAAGAAACTGGAATGCTAAGGTTAAACCGTTGGAAGCGTTCTTTTAAAAATTTCTCGCTCGCATTTTAATAACTTTTAAGCGTTTTCCATATTGTTATATAATATTTCATCTTATTAAATAGTAAAATTTCGTTTTTGTATTCTGAATACGTTGGAAAGTGTATCATGATCTGTGCCTCACATGAGTTTTTGTTTACTTTTTTATTTTATTTTATTTCTTGTCATGACCATAAATAATACGGGTGAAATTAAATGTGGTGATATGAAGCTTATACTACAGTGAAAATTTGCCTAAGGAAAACAAAATGCACTGCAAAGAATTTTCACTGTTAACCCTGAATTTAAACGAACTTTAAAAAGAAAAAAACTGCATTTTAATTAGAGTATATTTGCATTATTATTATTTAATGTCATATTTAGATATTTTTATATTAATTAATTATGCATATTTAAAGCAGAAAAATATCTTAAGATTTAAATAGTATTTTTTGCAAATTGTATGCTTTAACAAGCAAAACCGAGTTGAACATGTCAATATTTCGAATTCTGGAATGAACTTAGGGGCGGGGGAGTACCATACTTAATACTAAAGTGCACGCTTTCTAAAATAAAATAAGAAACTACAATTTCTAACAGAAGTACTTTGTTTGATTTTTATATGCAATTGTACATTATTTACAGATAAATTAAAAAAGCAGTTGGAGCGTAGGCAATTAAATACAAGTAGCAATGTTTGCAAATTGTATGCTTTAAGGCGGTTCTCATTTTTAAATGTCAAGGCCATTTCTGGATAAATAAATTGCTTTCCGATTTATAAATTTATAAGCGATTCTTGTCTCATGACGACAAGCTTTTTCCCTTTCTCGCACTGCTCTGTCAAGAATTCAGTTCAAAACACCCGATTTGACAATATTTTATGAAAAAACTTTTGCTTTTACCAAAAAATTAAAAACATCATTCGATGACATAATTTCTGAGTAAGAAAATATGCCAATATAATACATTTCCGAGAAAAAAATAATTCAGAAGTGTGTCAGAATACTCTTTTGGATTCGAAAACAGCCATAAAATCTAAGATGAACATAATTTTGAAAGTTTCTATAAGTATTTTGTCTGATGAAAAAATAAAAAAATACTTTAAGTAATTATTTCTAAGCTTAATTACTTAGGATTGTAAAGAATAAAATGCAGCAAGTTAAAAAAAAAGTTTTTATCAAGCATAAAAATCATTTAATTTAAAAATTATATTTAACTAAATTTAATACATTTGCAAAATCACAACTTTGAGTGATAAAGATTTTCGTTATTTTATATAAAATGATCATAGAAAATATAATGAATTTCTGCTAGTACTATAAGATTAAGCAGCATCGCCTTTCTGTTATTTCTCATTCTTCTTTTGCAAAAATTGGGGCTAAAGAAGAATGAAAGAATGATTGCAAAAGTGTTAAGCACATTTGACTTCGCATTTCTTCAATGATACTATTTATTGATACTAAATTATTGCATAGACTTGCTGCCTTTTAAATGGCAATAAATTACACCGATATTAGTGAAAATTCTAAATATATATTTAATTTGTATGTAAGATTATTTAAGGCTGTTCTCAAATCCAAAAAGGCAAATTTATGACATAAGTTTTAATTTATTTTTGCTTGGAAATACATGAAACTAGCAGTTGTTGTTGTTCAAAAACTATGTAATCAAACTGTTTTTTCCGGTTTTTGTTTTTTTATTTTTTATTTTTTGCAAATGCAATAGATTTTTTAGAAAATAGTGTCAAAGAGGGAGTTTTGAACGGAATTTCCGCGCGAAAGAAGAGTATAACCGGTCAAGAACGGGTGAAAAACGTGTTTATCATGTGATCAAAATCGCTTATAACTCAATAGGTAATTTATTGATCAAAAAATGGAAAACACAGTTTGATTTCAAATCGCTTCCATCGGTTTTCGAATTTTATATCTTTCCGTTAAAAGATGAATTTGTTAATGTGTTAAAAACGTTTTGCGCTTTTTGAGGAGAGCAGTTAAGAATAGCCTTAAGTATTGCGCGGTAGCGCAATACTTATTATTACTTATTTCCAGTATTACTTCTCAATGTTAATTTAACATAGTAAAGCCTATGGAGCTCATAGCTTTTTTCATTTTTTTTCCCCCACCGTTTTGTCCCTGATACCACAGTTTTTTTTATTCTTTGCTAATTCTAATAGTTTATAAATTTAAAGTGTGAATATTTGTCTGACGTCAGGGTCAAAACGGATGATAAAATACCTTTGCATATGGGTGAATTATAACCCAGAGAAGTAACATGGGCTAATTTGTATTTACATTATTCAAATATTTTTCTTAATAATCCCAAATTTTGTTTTTTTTATTAAAAATCATGGGACATTTTTTTCATTAAAATTTAACATTCAAAAGCCGTAGTATGAATTTGTCTATTTTCAGTTGAATAATTTTCACGTAAAAAATAAAACTGATTTTATTTTTTTTTTTTTTTTAAGAATTAAAAAGAAGATGAATATGGTGTCATAGTGGAAATAAAAATTATATTTACAAACAGATTTGTTTACGTTCAGATTGGAAGTTTTTGTCCAAACTACAGCAACCTCTGTTGTTGCACTGGCGAAAATTTTTGAATTATACATAGATAAATTGCATGACAAATTGTGATGCGATACCACATAAATCAAAGCCTGATGATGGTACCTGCAATTATTTTTTAATGTGTTCGTCTGAACGCAGTAGTTATTAAAAAAACTTGACATACAAATTAGAAAAACAAAATTTATTTCCTACATTGCTTAAGTCCGAAAAGGGACATATATATTAGGATATTTCATTCAATTCGTTCTACGTTTAATGTTAATTTTTTGTAACAAATAAGTCAAAACCAGTTGAACATTAAAAAATAAAAATAAAAAATTCATACAATATGATATGTTAAACATCTTAAAAATTTAGATTCCGTTCAAATAAAATCGAAATAAATCTTAGATTTTTTAAAATTTTGTTTTATTTTGCATGTATCTTATCATTTTATTTACAATCGTCATAAACATAATACAAAATCTGCAATACAAATACAGTGTGACTTCAAAAATCCGACATTTAGAAATCCGGCAACTTCAAAAATCCGGCATGAAAACCATCTTTTTCTTACCTTTTTCTTTTACACTTTCAAGTTATAAGAGAAGAAAATAGCAATTCTTTATGAATTAAAAACTTCAAGGTCAAAAATAAAAATACAAAAAAAGAATATTTTACTTTTTTTTTTTTTTTTTTTTTTTTTTTTTAATTTGTCAGAGACGATTATTTTCTGAACAAATTTTCTTGGAGCTGCACTATTGCTTAGCAAGGGGAACGACTTTGGGAAATGCATAAATTTTGACTGGAGTATTAATATATGCTTTAGAGAAACAAGACTGTATTTCCGAAATAGACATTATTCATTTGTATAAAATACAAAAATAAATAAATAATAAAATAAAATAAAACTTGTTAAAGGACGGCCAAAAAAATTGAAGCAAAAAAATTTGACATCGATGTTTCCGAAATTATAACAGAAGAAATAATTTCACTCCTTATTAGAATTTTCTTTTCTCTGTGATATAGAAAATATCATATAAAGTTTTTTTTCTCTTTTTCTCACATAATTATCACTTAATAATGAATTAAATTATTGCTAAAGGCACCATTAAGAATATAGTAATATTTTTCATATTCATAGTTACTATTTTTGATATTGCTTCAAAAATCCAGTATAGTCTCGGTCCCGATGACGCAGGATTTTTGAAGTTAAAATCTATTTACAACTTAAAAAGGAAAAAAGTCTAAAATTTATTTCGATTTCATTTGAACGGAATCTAAGTTTTTAGGGTGTTCAAAGTATCATATTGTATGAATTTTATTGTTATTTTTTAATTTTCAATTGGTTTAACTTATTTGTTACAAAAATGTAACAGTAAATGTAAAACGAATTGAATGAAATAGCCTAATATTTGTCCCTTTTCGGGCTCAAACAATGTAGGAAATAAATTTTGTTTTTCGAATTTGTTCTGCAAATTAGGTTTTTGCTTAATTTTTACTGAATTGAAAAATTAATTCACATTGAAATATTTTTCTTTTCTATTAAATAAAGGTATCATCCATTATTTCGAAAATTTACTCATTAGTTAAATGAAGCATTTTTAATGCTATTTTACACTCTAGGATGGAAAAGAAAAGAAAAGAAACGGCAGTTAATTTTTGGTTTATAAATGAATGTAAACAAAGTATTTTATTCTTAAAAAATAACTTTGGAATGGCAACTATTTTCAGCCCCACCTCCACGTTATAACATTATATACTATTCAGTAATTAAACCTTTCCTTTTGCAATTTAAAATGAAAGTACACATTTTTTATTATTATTATTTAATGATTAATACGGTAAACTTTAAAACAATTATTTGCTTTTAAAAATTTACTTTGAAAAAGGTATTTATTTTAATATATTTCTAAATAAATAATAGTTTTTGTGCAATTCTGTTATAATTTCATGTTTAATTCCTTAGAAATCGAACGCCCGCCACGTTTTCTAGGAAAATACAAGAAAACAGACCCTTTCCTCATCGCTTCCGTTAATAGCCTGCAGTATACATGTGTCCATTGTTATTAAGCGCCAAACATCATTAAAGAAAGCCAGGCACAACACCACCCTTTTCCCTTATCAGTTAAGGGGGAGTTTTAAGTTTTGGCACGGGGCAGCGCTAGATGTTTTTGCCCGTTATTCGTTATTTTTCGTTTACACCTCACGAAAATACTCCACGATATCTAGAGAACTCAACTAAATACAACCAGTGAATGGGAGGGACAAACGACCTTCCTACATGGGGGGAATGGGGGAAGAAGCCTTTCCTGCCAGGGATCTTGCCAATCCTAACTTGGTTTAAGGGGTTCGCGCGTTTACGTCTACTGCGTCGGGAGGGATGGAAAAAAGTGGAAAGGAGGGTGAACGCGGAGTTGCATACTGCCCGGGGCATTTCCACTCATTTTGAGGAGTCGACGCTGAGTCGACATACTGACTCGACTCTCGACTCACTTGCGAAAGTAAGATTGGTTGGTTTGTTGTAAATATGACGCAATTCTACTTTTCGTATCAAATTTATCGCGCAGGAGAAAATATTTGGGCGTAAGTTTTAATTATTTTGGTTTTGATTTTATATAGAAGAAGTCTTTTATATTAAACTTTGTTGGATGGTAACTGGAAGCAGCCAAACTAGATGTCTCTACGTGTCGAAATTTCCAGGCCCTGTCCCGCCCCTTCCACAGGAAAAAAGTTCGGCCTGCTCATAGAAAAAAGTTTGGCCTGGCCAGTAGAAAAATAATCAACCCTCCCCCCCCCCCCCCCCCGCTGGTATAAAATCTAAAATTTCATCCCGTACAAAAAAAAAAAAAAAAAAAAAAAAAAAAAAATTACTGGTCTGGCCCGGCAGAAAACTTAAAAGTTCGGGCCGATCCCGTCTTGGCCCGACCGGCTCCCCAAAAATGTTAAAATCTAGGTACTAAAAACTAGAAAACATGGATTTTTACGTCAATAGGATTAAAAATTGCTTCGTAAGTGGAGTTCTGACTAAAAATACTTATTTTTTCCTTTTTTCTTTTCATTTTTATAATCTTCATTTTTAAAGAAACATCGTGTGCTGCTATATTTATTTTTTAAATAAATCTCTATCTGTATGTAAATGATTCAGTTAACATTAATATCGTTAATCCATGTGCTATGTATTGGAGGCTTAAGAATCTGATAACTACTGTACAGTAAAATCGCCTAAGACGAAATCGCTTAGGAAATAAAAAATATACGTTTTAGATAAATTTCCTTCTTAGCAGTTTTAAATGTATTATATACTTTTCCTCACATATTATTATATTCATTTTTCATGTATCAACACAGTTTTTAGTTTAAGAAAGGATTCCGTCATATACGGGTTCTTTTTCACAAGTTTTATTGTATTTTAATTGAACAGTCTAGAATAAACTGAATTGCCTAGAAATTGCTATTCTTTAAAAAGAATAAATTTTAATTGTACAATAATGGCAATTTAAAAATATATACATTTTTGGCAAAAAGTCTTTGGCTGGGACAAATTTTACTGATTTTTGCTTGAATCAGACCAGGCCGAGACAATACTTTTCGTACGGGGTGGGTCGAGGCCGGCACTTAAAATGTCGGCCTCGCAAACCTTGGAAGAATGAAGGATCCCGGATCGGTACTGAAAAATTAAGTTAAGCTCGGCGCAATCTTTTAGAAAAAAGAAAGGCCCTAGCCCAGTCTGCAAAGAGCAATGCCTAGGCCCGGCCCAAAGCCTTAAAGAAAAGTAAGACCTGGTCCGACCCCAGCGTTGCGAAAAATAGGCCCTAGCCCTGCCCACGGGCTGGGCCGGTCCCGGTGCACACCTCTAAGCCAAACTGTAAAATATAGAAATATTCTTGTTTAATCCCGTACTATGGCTAAAAATTTATCTTCTTTTTAACTGGGAGTAGAAGGTTATGAGGTGTTATTTTTTATATATATCAAGTTTTTAAGGTTTAAATTTTCTGTGTTAAAAACAAAACGGGAAACAGATTTTTTTTTTTTCCCCGTGTTTGTGTGCGCGCGGGGGGAAAAGTGAAATTTACTGCTAACAAAGACAATAATCCTTCAAAATATCCGAAATCCTCTTCAATCACAACATTTTAAATTCTTAGATCTCTTTTTCATTGATTTTTTTAATATTCCGTACTTAAAAAGTGAAAACGGAGCTATTATGAGTTGATTGTGTTAACAAATTTATAGATTAAAAGCTATTCACAAATATTTTTCGAAAAAAGGGGACTAATTTAGGTACTTGATTTTTTTTATCTTTTATGCGTGGTATGTGTATCGTTTGGGAATTGTTGAAAAGACCTCGTAACACTGAAATCAAAAATATTATTTGTTCTAATTTTAGATACTGTCGAAAATGTGATACAAAATTATGTCCTCCCTCCCCTCCAGCCTGATTCCGAATCTACTAAAACTAAAATGATGAAAAAAACCTAGAACAATAGTAGTTTATTCAAACTTTGCTGGAAAATTATAGGGATTATCCTCGGTCACATAGTTTTGGAGAAAATCGCATTTTTCCGTTACACACACACTTTAATTTGCCGGGCTCATCGGCAGTATTTTTAACTACAAAGTTATAAAATTGACAGGCCTGACTATTGTGGCGATTCGGAATCAAACAGCATTTTCCATTTTTTACATAAATAAATTGCTTATCAAGGAAAATGCGATTTTTGTCACGTAACGACAAGTTTTTCTGTTTTTCCTGTGCAATCGTGTATAGAACTTCGTTTAAAAACTTCAACTTTGACAGCGTTTTTTATTTCTGCAAAAAAAGGAAAACGCCGTTCGATTACTTAGTTCCTGAATAAGAACACCTGTCAATTTCACGCGTTTCCGAACAAAAAATAATTCAATATTCAGTCCCCCGCCCACCCGGAGGGGAGGGGGGGGGGGTAAGTTTTAAAAATTTCTTTTTTTTCTCATGTTCATAGTTTTTGATTTACTCCCTTTTAAAATTTTATTTCTTAAACCGTGATAATATAGTGAGATATATCCATAGAGAGACACACAGCCCAGCTGCTTACGAAAAAAAGGGGGGGGGGGGGCGTAGAAGCGACAGGATTCCAAAAATATCTTCCATATCTGGGTTTAAATAAGGAAAGTTAAAAAATCGATTGACTAAACTTTAAAAAAATATTTGTAAATTATATCCATATAATATTACCTGCGAACATTTTTATTTATACAACGGAATTAAAATAACATTATATATGCAAACAAATAAAGGATGTTCACTTTTATCTAAAATACATCAATTATAAAATAAATTCAGTAACTTAGAATATTTTAAACAAACTGATACTTAAGGCCCTACTTCAGTAAAGCTCCGAGATAGAGCGGCTAATGCATAGCTGCCAACTCTTCCGCTTTTTCAGACCACAAAAATTTAATAGAAATTTTTGCCTTATTTAATCGGCAGATAACGGCGATTTAAAAACATAAAATTTACTATAAAAATTTTGTGGTCTGAAAAAGCGTAAGACGTTGGCAGCTATGCTAATGTTATTTCAATGGGGGAAATTTATAACTACTATTTTTTTGCATTTTGCTCGAATTTGATATTTTTAGTAGCTTTCAAAAGCTGTACTCTTAAACTATGCAGGCCACTTTAAAATTTTATTTATTTTTTTAAATTTTAAGGCGTTCTAGATGTTTTATTTTTGGTTGATAAAGATTCGCCTTTAGCACTTTATCGCGAAAAATCTGTTTGACATTTTAAGATTTGGTAAAGTGGCATGCATAGTTTAATAATTAAGCTTTCCGAAAATGCTTATTATTTTTATTTAAAAAAAAATTAAATCTATGCTACATTTATAAAAAGTTGAAATACTTTCATTTTAAACAGACGAAAGTGCTTCAAGATTCGCCTCTACAAGGTTAACGCCTTAATACAGGGGGGTTTCAGATGACACCTGCTTAATCAGCGGGGAATCTCTAAACGGGAAAGTCTTCCTATAGTGTGAAATATTGCCTGTGGCTATTTTCTGCACTGGAAGCAACTTTAGGTGTCTAATAAAAACAATTTTCTTTTCGTGGGCAAAGAACGAAGTTTTATTATAAATGCGCTCCTGAAATGTTCTAAACAGATGTTGATTTCAGACGGTTTGTTTTTCTAGGCATCTAATCTAATAGTAAAGATAAAGATAAGCATTATTGATTTGGAATAAAAACAGATTTATCATTATTGTTATTATTTTTCTTTCCTACTTTTGAATTTTAATTTCCGAAAGATTTTTTAATTGCATACAACATCAAAATGAAGAAGTTGCTTATTCTCAAAAGATACTAGAAATATATTTTTGTCATCTGCACTCAACAGGGGGGGGGGGGGGGGGAGGTGACAGAGAGAGAGAACGAAAGAAAATAACAATAGTTACTAGTGTCATTAAAAATTAATAGATATATGCGGCGAATAAATACATTTGTATTTAAATTGTCTATAATACCTTTTTTTCTATCATTTATTAGGTTATTCTTACTGAATTAGTTTAAATGTTTCTTTCATAAAAAATTAAACATTTGTGCTATATAGCAAACTAAAAGATAACTATTGTACAATTCATTATTAAATTGGATTACACTAATTTAAAACTTAGAAATGTGTTTCTCAAACTTTAAAGAAAGATTCCTTTTCACTGTTTTAATGAAATTTTCGGCTAATTTTCAATCGTTTAGAAATACATTCCATTGCGGCGAAATCCTCATACACAAATGATATATTTCTACTTAGTGTATATGTTGTTTTTCTTTTCTTTTCTCCCTTCTGAAAACCAATCGAATAATTTTTAAGGTTATTCTAAACATTTTGATAAAATAATAAGCATATTTTGTTGCAATTCTAATCAGCAGTGAGTAATGCTAAGAGGCTACTTCAGTCGCGCGAATACACCCGCTCGCTGATGCTAATCCTATGGAAGAAATTTATAACGATATCTCGGTTCCATTTCATTATTTTTTAATGATTTTTATTGCATTGGATAGCTGAGATCGATCTGTACAAAGGACGTTTTTTACATTTTTGATCTTGATTGCGGACTTTTTTATGGGGTGGCTACTTTAGTCAAGCGAAAAGACGTTCGCTAATGCTAATCTGTAGAGGAAATTTATAGAGATATCTCGGTTGCATTTCAATATTTTAAAATGATTTTTATTGCATTGGAGAGCTGAGATCAATCTGTAAAAGGCCGTTTTTTTACATTTTCGATCTTGATTGCTGTATATTTTATGGGGAGGCTATAATAGTCAAGCGAAAAGGACCGTTCGCTAATACTAATCCTATAGATGAAATTTATAAAGATATCTCGGTTGCATTTATATTTTTAAATAATTTTTATTGCATTGGATAGCTGAGATCGATCTGTGCAAAGTCCGTTTTTTACATTTTCGATCTCGATTGCAGAATTTTTTTAAGGGGACGCTACTTTAGTCAAGCGAAAAGACCCGTTCCCTAATGCTAATCCTAGAAGAAACTTATAAAGGTATCTCGGTTGCATTTCAATATTTTAAAATGATTTTTTTTGCATTGGATAGTGGAGATCGATCTGTACAAATGCCGTTTTTTACATTTTCGATCTTTAATGCAGATGTTTTTATGGGGGTGTTTTTACTTTCGAAACTTGTTCCGAAAATGAAAGTGTCCTCACTAAAAATATCTGTAAACAAAATCGAAAAAACAAGAAACGGCCTTTGTACAGATCAGTCTCAGCTATCCAGAGCAAAAAAAAAAAATCATTTAAAAATATTGAAATGCAAGCCGGAACAGGCTACGTCAGTCACGCGAAAAGACCCGCTCGCTAAAGCTAGTCCCATGGAAGAAATTTATAAAGATATCTCGGTTGCATTTTAATATTTTTAAATGATTTTTTTCCCAGTGGATAGCTGAGATCAATCTGTACAAAGGCCGTTTTTTTTACTTTTTCGATCCTGATTGCAAAATTTTTTATGGGGGTGTTTTCACTCTCGCACCTGTTCCGAAAATGAAAATGTCTTCACTAAAAATATCTGTAAACAAAATCGAAAAAACAAAAAACGGCCTTTGTACAGACCGATCTCAGCTATCCAATGCAAAAAAAAAAAAAAAATCATTTAAAAATATTGAAATGCGATAGAGAAGAGGCTACTTTAGTCTACCAAAAAGACCCGTTCGCTAATGCTAATCCTTTAGAAGAAATTTATAAAGATATATCGGTTGGATTTCAATATTTTCAAATGATTTTTTTTGCATCGGATAGCTGAGATCAATTTGTACAAACGCCGCTTTTTACTTTTTCGATCCTGGCTGCAGAATATTTTATGGGGTGTTTTCATTTCGAAACCTGTTACAAAAATAAATTTTAAAATTATTATTGATTAGGAATTAAAACAGATTTATAATCTTTTTTTTTCTTTCTCACTTCTGAAGTATAATGCCGGATAGATTTTTTTTATTCCGTAAACGTCAAAAGGCAAAAGTCTCTCATTCAATAGAAATATATCATTCGCACTCGACAGGGGGTGGGGAGAGAAAAAATAATAATTGACTAGTGTCATTAAAAATGAATACATATATACGGCGAAAAAATATATTTGTATTTAAATTTTCTATATATTTTTTTATAATTGATAAGGTAATTCTTGCGGATTTTGTTTCTTTCACAAATATTAAACATTTGTTTTATATAGTAAACTAAAAGATAACTACAGTAAAGTTTCATTATTAAATTACGCTAGTTTAAAATTGAGAAATGTGTTTCTGAAACTTTTAAGAAAGATTTCTTTGAGTGTTTTTGGCCGAGAGATTGTGCTGTCGAAGCTGGTAGACAGGAGGTGCTGGGTTCGACCCCAATCGCACCCGTCGGCCTAATCGTTCGGAGTTTTCGTGGTTTCCTTCGAACCCTGAATTTCCATGCTTTAATATGGATTGGGTTCCCTTAAAAAGACCCCCACGAAGGGCACTCCCCCTTCGGGTCCATATCCCTCGAGTAAATAATCGGCCGTCAAAAATGAACCCAACACAACCCGAAAATTTCGGCTAATTTACAAATACTTTAGCAAATTCTGTTGCGGTGAAATCAGCATACACAGATGATATATTTCTGCTTACTGAATATGTTGTTTTGCATTTATTTTATTTTTTCCCTTCTGAAAGGCAATCTAATAATTTTTAAATTTATTATAAACATTTTGATTAAATAATAAGCATATTTTGTAGCAATTCAAATCAGCAGTGCTAAGGGTCTACATCAGTCATAAGAATAGACCCGATCGCTAAAGCTAATTCCATGGAGGAAATTTATAAAGATATCTAGGTTGCATTTCAATATTTTTAAATAATTTTTTTTTTATTTGAACAGCTGAGATTGATCTGTACAAAGACCGTTTTTTACGTTTTCGATCTTGATTGCAGAATTTTTTATGGGGAGGCTACTTTAGTCAAGCGAAAAGACCCGTTCGCTAATACTAATCCTATAGAAGAAACTTATAAAGATATCTCGGTTGCATTTCAATATTTTTAAATGATTTTTATTGCATTGGATAGCTGAGATCAATCTGTACAAAGGCCGTTTTTTTTACATTTTATATCTTGATTGCTGCATTTTTTATGGGGAGGATACATTAGTCAAGCGAAAAGAACCGTTCGCTAATACTAATCCTATAGACGAAATTTATAAAGATATCTCGGTTGCATTTCAATATTTTTAAATGATTTTTTTTTTGTATTGGATAGCTGAGATGAATCTGTACAAAGACCGTTTTTAACATTTTTGCTCTTAATTGCAGAATTTTTTATAGGGAGGCTACTTTAGTCAAGCGAAAAGACCCATTCGCTAATGTTTATTCTATAAAAGAAATTTATAAAAATTATCTCGGTTGCATTTCTATATTTTTAATTTTCTTTTTTTTTTTTTTTTTTTTTGCATTGGATAGCTGAGATCAATCTGTACAAAGGCCATTTTTTTCTTTTTCGATCTTGATTGCAGAATTTATTATGGGGATGCTTTTACTTTCGAAACCGGTTCCGAAAATTAAAGTGTCCTCACTAAAAATATCTGTAAACAAAGTCGAAAAAGCAAGAAAAGGCTTTTGTACAGATCAATCTCGGCTATCCAAAGCAAAAAAATATATACATCATTTAAAAATATTGAAATGCAACCAGGAACAGGCTACGTCAGTTACGCGAAAAGACCCGCTCGCTAAAGCTAGTCCCATGGAAGAAATTTATAAAGATATCGCGGTTGCATTTTAATATTTTTAAATGATTTTTTTCCCAGTGGATAGCTGAGATCAATCTGTACAAAGGCCGTTTTTTTTACTTTTTCGATCCTGATTGCAGAATTTTTATGGGGGTGTTTTCACTCTCGCACCTATTCCGAAAATGAAAATGTCGTCACTAAAAATATCTGTAAACAAAATCGAAAAAACAAAAAAAAAGCCTTTGCACAGATCGATCTCAGCTATCCAATGCAAAAAAAAAAAAAAAAAAAAAAAAAAAAAAAAAAAAATCATTTAAAAATATTGAAATGCGATAGAGAAGAGGCTACTTTAGTCTACCAAAAAGACCCGTTCGCTAATGCTAATCCTTTAGAAGAAATTTATAAAGATATATCGGTTGTATTTCAATATTTTCAAATGATTTTTTTTGCATCGGATAGCTGAGATCAATTTGTGCAAACGCCGCTTTTTACTTTTTCGATCCTGACTGCAGAATATTTTATGGGGTGTTTTCATTTCGAAACCTGTTACAAAAATAAATTTTAAAATTATTATTGATTAGGAATTAAAACAGATTTATAATTTTTTTTTTCTTTCTCACTTCTGAAGTATAATGCCGGATAGATTTTTGTTATTCCGTAAACGTCAAAAGGCAAAAGTCTCTCATTCAATAGAAATATATCATTCGCACTCGACAGGGGGTGGGGGGGGGGGGAAGAGAAAAAATAATAATTGACTAGTGTCATTAAAAATGAATACATATATACGGCGAAAAAATATATTTGTATTTAAATTTTCTATATATTTTTTTATAATTGATAAGGTAATTCTTGCGGATTTTGTTTCTTTCACAAATATTAAACATTTGTTTTATATAGTAAACTAAAAGATAACTACAGTAAAGTTTCATTATTAAATTACGCTAGTTTAAAATTGAGAAATGTGTTTCTGAAACTTTTAAGAAAGATTTCTTTGAGTGTTTTTGGCCGAGAGATTGTGCTGTCGAAGCTAGTAGACGGGAGGTGCTGGGTTCGACCCCAATCGCACCCGTCGGCCTAATCGTTTGGAGTTTTCGTGGTTTCCTTCGAACCTTGAATTTCCATGCTTTAATATGGATTGGGTTCCCTTAAAAAGACCCCCACGAAGGGCACTCCCCCTTCGGGTCCATATCCCTCGAGTAAATAATCGGCCGTCAAAAATGAACCCAACACAACCCGAAAATTTCGGCTAATTTAGAAATACTTTAGCAAATTCTGTTGCGGTGAAATCAGCATACACGGATGATATATTTCTGCTTACTGAATATGTTGTTTTGCATTTCTTTTATTTTTTCCCTTCTGAAAGGCAATCTAATAATTTTTAAATTTATTATAAACATTTTGATTAAATAATAAGCATATTTTGTAGCAATTCCAATCAGCAGTGCTAAGGGTCTACTTCAGTCATAAGAATAGACCCGATCGCTAAAGCTAATTCCATGGAGGAAATTTATAAAGATATCTGGGTTGCATTTCAATATTTTTAAGTGATTTTTTTTTTTTTTTTTGAACAGCTGAGATTGATCTGTACAAAGACCGTTTTTTACGTTTTCGATCTTGATTGCAGAATTTTTTATGGGGAGGCTACTTTAGTCAAGCAAAAAGACCCGTTCGCTAATACTAATCCTATAGAAGAAACTTATAAAGATATCTCGGTTGCATTTCAATATTTTTAAATGATTTTTATTGCATTGGATAGCTGAGATCAATCTGTACAAAGGCCGTTTTTTTTACATTTTATATCTTGATTGCTGTATTTTTTATGGTGAGGCTATATTAGTCAAGCGAAAAGAACCGTTCGCTAATACTAATCCTATAGATGAAATTTATAAAGATATCTCGGTTGCATTTCAATATTTTTAAATGATTTTTTTTGTATTGGATAGCTGAGATGAATCTGTACAAAGACCGTTTTTTAAATTTTTGCTCTTAATTGCAGAATTTTTTATAGGGAGGCTACTTTAGTCAAGCGAAAAGACCCATTCGCTAATGTTTATTCTATAAAAGAAATTTATAAAAATTATCTCGGTTGCATTTCTATATTTTTAAATATATATATATATATATATATATTTTTTTTTTTTTTTTTTTTTTTTTTTTTTTTTTTTTTTTTGCATTGGATAGCTGAGATCAATCTGTACAAAGGCCATTTTTTTCTTTTTCGATCTTGATTGCAGAATTTATTATGGGGATGCTTTTACTTTCGAAACCGGTTCCGAAAATTAAAGTGTCCTCACTAAAAATATCTGTAAACAAAGTCGAAAAAGCAAGAAAATGCTTTTGTACAGATCAATCTCGGCTATCCAAAGCAAAAAAAATATATACATCATTTAAAAATATTGAAATGCAACCAGGAACAGGCTACGTCAGTCACCCGAAAAGACCCGCTCGCTAAAGCTAGTCCCATGGAAGAAATTTATAAAGATATCGCGGTTGCACTTTAATATTTTTAAATGGTTTTTTTTCCATTGGATATCTGAGATTGATCTGTACAAAGACCGTTTTTTACATTATCGATCTTGATTGCAGAACTTTTTATGGAGAGGCTACTTTAGTCAAGCGAAAAAACCCGTTCGCTTATGCTAATCCTATAGAAGAAACTTATAAAGATATCGCGGTTGGATTTCAATATTTTCAAATGATTTTTTTTTGCATCGGATAGCTGAGATCAATTTGTGCAAACGCCGCTTTTTACTTTTTCGATCCTCACTGCAGAATATTTTATGGGGTGTTTTCATTTCGAAACCTGTTACAAAAATAAATTTTAAAATTATTATTGATTAGGAATTAAAACATATTTATAATCTTTTTTTTCTTTCTCACTTCTGAAGTATAATGCCGGATAGATTTTTTTTATTCCGTAAACGTCAAAAGGCAAAAGTCTCTCATTCAATAGAAATATATCATTCGCACTCGACAGGGGGTGGGGGGGGGGGGGGGGAAGAGAAAAATAATAATTGACTAGTGTCATTAAAAATGAATACATATATACGGCGAAAAAATATATTTGTATTTAAATTTTCTATATATTTTTTTATAATTGATAAGGTAATTCTTGCGGATTTTGTTTCTTTCACAAATATTAAACGTTTGTTTTATATAGTAAACTAAAAGATAACTACAGTAAAGTTTCATTATTAAATTACGCTAGTTTAAAATTGAGAAATGTGTTTCTGAAACTTTTAAGAAAGATTTCTTTGAGTGTTTTTGGCCGAGAGATTGTGCTGTCGAAGCTGGTAGACGGGAGGTGCTGGGTTCGACCCCAATCGCACCCGTCGGCCTAATCGTTTGGAGTTTTCGTGGTTTCCTTCGAACCTTGAATTTCCATGCTTTAATATGGATTGGGTTCCCTTAAAAAGACCCCCACGAAGGGCACTCCCCCTTCGGGTCCATATCCCTCGAGTAAATAATCGGCCGTCAAAAATGAACCCAACACAACCCGAAAATTTCGGCTAATTTAGAAATACTTTAGCAAATTCTGTTGCGGTGAAATCAGCATACACGGATGATATATTTCTGCTTACTGAATATGTTGTTTTGCATTTATTTTATTTTTTCCCTTCTGAAAGGCAATCTAATAATTTTTAAATTTATTATAAAAATTTTGATTAAATAATAAGCATATTTTGTAGCAATCCCAATCAGCAGTGCTAAGGGTCTACTTCAGTCATAAGAATAGACCCGATCGCTAAAGCTAATTCCATGGAGGAAATTTATAAAGATATCTGGGTTGCATTTCAATATTTTTAAGTGATTTTTTTTTTTTTTTTTGAACAGCTGAGATTGATCTGTACAAAGACCGTTTTTTACGTTTTCGATCTTGATTGCAGAATTTTTTATGGGGAGGCTACTTTAGTCAAGCGAAAAGACCCGTTCGCTAATACTAATCCTATAGAAGAAACTTATAAAGATATCTCGGTTGCATTTCAATATTTTTAAATGATTTTTATTGCATTGGATAGCTGAAATCTATCTGTACAAAGGCCGTTTTTTTACATTTTATATCTTGATTGCTGTATTTTTTATGGGGAGGCTATATTAGTCAATCGAAAAGAACCGTTCGCTAATACTAATCCTATAGATGAAATTGATAAAGATATCTCGGTTGCATTTCAATATTTTTAAATGATTTTTTTTTTGTATTGGATAGCTGAGATCAATCTGTACAAAGGCCATTTTTTTCTTTTTCGATCTTGATTGCAGAATTTATTATGGGGATGCTTTTACTTTCGAAACCGGTTCCGAAAATTAAAGTGTCCTCACTAAAAATATCTGTAAACAAAGTCGAAAAAGCAAGAAAAGGCTTTTGTACAGATCAATCTCGGCTATCCAAAGCAAAAAAAATATATACATCATTTAAAAATATTGAAATGCAACCAGGAACAGGCTACGTCAGTCACGCGAAAAGACCCGCTCGCTAAAGCTAGTCCCATGGAAGAAATTTATAAAGATATCGCGGTTGCACTTTAATATTTTTAAATGGTTTTTTTCCATTGGATATCTGAGATTGATCTGTACAAAGACCGTTTTTTACATTATCGATCTTGATTGCAGAACTTTTTATGGAGAGGCTACTTTAGTCAAGCGAAAAAACCCGTTCGCTTATGCTAATCCTATAGAAGAAACTTATAAAGATATCGCGGTTGAATTTCAATATTTTTAAATGATTTTTTTTGTATTGAATAGCTGAGATGAATCTGTACAAATACCGTTTTTTACATTTTTGCTCTTAATTGCAGAATTTTTTATAGGGAGACTACTTTAGTCAAGCGAAAAGTCCCATTCGTTAATGTTTATTCTATAGAAGAAATTTATAAAAATTATCTCGGTTGAATTCTATATTTTTAAATATTTTTTTTTAATTGGATAGCTGAGATCAATCTGTACAAAGATCATTTTTTACTTTTTCGATCTTGATTGTAGGATATATTATGGGGATGCTTTTACTTTCGAAACCGGTTCCGAAAATTTAAGTGTCCTCACTAAAAATATCTGTAAACAAAGTCGAAAAAGCAAGTAAAGGCCTTTGTACAGATCAATCTCAGCTATCCAAAACAAAAAAAAAAAATCATTTAAAAATATTGAAATGCGATAGATAAGAGGCTACTTTAGTCTAAAAAAAAGAACTGTTCGCTAATGCTAATCCTTTAGAAGAAATTTATAAAGACGAGGTGGAACCCGTCGAATTTCGTCGAAAGAAAATGTTTACTAAGGAACTGTTGCATCAAATTTATAATACATCGACAACAATAATTACAATAAAAAATCCATCTTACACTTGTTAATTTAACTCTCCAAAGACATATTTTAACCTAAGATTAACAAAATACTTTTTTCATAAACTTCAACTGTTAAAATTATTGGAAAATTAAACTTTATTCATATACGTAATCAGTAACATATAATCAAGGTAAGTAATTTTGATTAAGTTATCAATTGATGCTTGGTATTACGGAATGAAAAAATCAGCAAAAAGGATTTCACCTTGACATAATCATAGAATCCCTTCCCCCCTTTAAATCTAAACAAATCAAGTCATTTTCAACGTTTCACATCAATATTAACCATTTAAAAACATTTTAACGCGCAATAGGTTATTGATAAATATATTTTCAAGCTTTAAGTCACGTTTGTCAAGTATTACAACTTGCCATGTTAAAATTCCCACTCGTGATTTGAGGTCTTATAACAATCTCTGTACCTGCGCGTAAAAATTCCAGAAATTTATAACTTTTAGACGTATTCATGGGGAAATATCTCGTTTTATCAAATAAAATTATCGGTTTCTTTTAAATATGACGTCATTTTCAGTCGCTGAAATATTTTGCCTATTGTCTCAAACTCAAAGTCAGCGAAATGAAAAAATAGTGAAATATAACAGCATCATCAGGGAAATTGTGTCTTTTTTAAAGCGTAACGTCATTTTCTGTTCAAATTTTTAAAAAATATATTTTTAATTGTAATGAGAAAATGGCATCAGTAAGAATATAATCAATAAAGATAACTAAACCACTTTTAATAGAAATGAAGTACTTCAGTTGCCACGATTAGAAAATTGGTATTAAAAACTATAAAAAAAAATAATATCTCAAAAATAAATTGAAGTACAGCTTTCAAACAAATTGCATTAAGAAGTGCATTTTTTTCTGCATACGACGGTGTAAACATTTAAAACGTGGTATGTTTAGAAGTTTAAAATTTTGCAGTAGCGAAAATTGCAAAACCAAATTTTTATTTCATATTTCAAAGTGTTGCCATTCGCAGAAGGACGTATGCGTTACGCACAGATACGTTTGTCCTTTATAATATAGATATATTGGTTGCATTTCAATATTTTCAAATGATTTTTTTTTTGCATTGGATAGCTGAGATCAATTTGTACAAACGCCGCTTTTTACTTTTTCGATCCTGACTGCAGAATATTTTATGGGTGTTTTCATTTTGAAACCTGTTCCAAAAATAAATTAAAAAATTATTATTGATTAGGAATTAAAACAGATTTATAATCTTTTTTTTTTTCTTTCTCACTTCTGAAGTATAATGCCGGATAGATTTTTTTTTATTCCGTAAACGTCAAAAGGCAAAAGTCTCTCATTCAATAGAAGTATGTCATTCGCGCTCGACAGGGGTGGGGGGGTGGGGGGGGGGAGAGAAAATAATAATTGACTAGTGTCATCAAAAATGAATACATATATGCGGCGAAAAAATATATTTGTATTTAAATTTTCTATATATTTTTTTATAATTGATAAGGTAATTCTTGCGGATTTTGTTTCTTTCACAAATATTAAACATTTGTTTTATATAGTAAACTAAAAGATAACTACAGTACAGTTTCATTATTAAATTACACTACTTTAAAACTCAGAAGTGTGTCTGAAAGAAAGATTTCTTTGAGTGTTTTACCGAAAATTTCGGTCCCCACCACTGGCCGAGAGGTTGTGCTGTCGAAGCTGCACTGTAAAAAAAAATCTTAAAACAACAGAAAAAAATCTTCGAATTCCGACAGTAAAAATTACGTTAACAGTCTTCTTATGCCATTCCATCCTCATATCGCTTATTTTCATGTTAAACAACAAAAAATTCTGTTTTCTTTGCCATCAGTTTCCACTGCGACAGGATAATATGTTGGATAACAGAAAAACGGGAGGTCACCCCCTATGACGTCTAGAAGGTCATTTAGAATGACCAATAAGCATTGGTTATCCCACCCCACGCTAAGACGTCTCTTGTAACTTGAAATATTTGAGCGTCTTGTCTCTTGTGTACTGTTGAAAATGGCAGTTCTTTCAATAAAGCAGTTCATCTAATTGAAAAAGAATAATATATAAAGAATTTTTAACAGAAAATTAAGAAACATTTTCACAATTGGAACCCGCGACACACACCTTTGACGCTTTCTTCAATGATTAGGATTTACAGTTCGAATACTAGAAAACAAACATAGCAAAAGGTATGTTTTCACCCTTCTTTTAAATATGTAACAATGTTTTTCCGAAACGTAACAATATGCATGAAAAATACTTCCTATTTGCTAAAAATCTTAATTAAGCAATACTATTTATTATTATTATTATTATTTTATAATGTATGATTTACTTAAATTATTAGTATTATTTTATACTTCATTTATTTATGCACATTAGTAACTTAGTTGATCTAATTCTGTTAATACCTGGAGATTATTTTTTGATCGGTTGTTTATTTTAAGTTAAATAAATAATCTTAAGTTTATGATTAGTTTACAAATCTTGAATTTTTACATTGCTGTAGAATGATTACTTATTATATTTAACTTTTTTATGACTAAGAGTTTAATTTTACTTCATATGTAATAGTTCCAGAAATTTTGATTGAGATTTTAAATTAATTTTGTCATCAATTGACATACGTGATTATTTTGGAGTGATAGTTTTAATAATAAACACGGAGTAGCTGCATTAATTATTATAGTTATAGATAACTGATATTTTCGTTTAACATTAACCAGAATAATATTTATTAGATCTGACGCTGTTCATATATTTTTATTGTTTAAATTTATCACATTTCCTACTATTTACTATGTAGTTTAAAATGGAGTGGTTGATATTTTGTTTAATCGTTCCATATGTTGATTCTGAAGAAACGTTTTTTTTTTTTTTTTTTTTTTTTTTTTTTTTTTTTTTGTACAATCTTAGAGTTACCTGTAGTGGTTAAGTTAAAATTTGGAAATGTTATTCACTCCATTTAATGAAATAAATTTTGAGCTACAACTGTGTGAATTATTTTGAAAATAATTCCTATTTAAGCTTTAACCATTCATTTTATAGAATCAGCAAGTTTAATTTTGTTTAACATTTTAATTTAAATTATATTGTAATATTTTTTCTTATTTAGTTGATGATCATTTACTTTATACGGAAAAACATTGTAAATTGTTAAGAAGGATGAAAACTCATTTTATCACTTTAGCTGAAATGAAATATTTTTTTTTATGGTGATGTTTATATAGATTTTAGTGGCTCTTCTTTTTCATTTCTCATCTTTGCTCATAGCTGTCAACTTTTACACATTTATATATACAAAGCTTTCTATTCGAAAAAATTATAAAAATTGGCAGGATATTATTTACATAATTAACCAAAGTCACTAATTTAACCTAATCAATTTTCAAAAAAATTGCATGAATAAATATTAAAGTTCTTTTAATTACGAATCACATTCAATACATATTTATTTTATTAATAAATATTTTTATGGGGGAGGGGGGAGTTACCTTATATCGTATATATATATTTTATTATTCTGGGGGGGGGGGGGGGAGTTTAAGATACCTTCTTTCACTTATTCCAGTGTTTAATGTACTTAATTTACAAATCTATATAAATTCAACTGTTTAAATATTTTATTGCGAATAAGCTATTTAAATTAATTTTATAAAAGTTTGGAGGAGAAATTCCTATAAATATTTATTATTATTAATATAAACAAATCGATCGGTAAATAGAAATTTCCCGTGTACCTAACCTATAATATGCGATTCTTCTGTTAAATAGAACCTCCCCCCCCCCCTCCCCTCGCCAACAGGAATCGACCTACAGATTTTGACTGCTGGAAAAAGCGTCAATTGTCAACACGAAGTGCCTGTATGACTACGTATTTCTGTCGTCTGATAACGCATTCTTTCGTTAACAGATATTTTCTGAAAACAAATAGTTTCTGGCAACTTTTTGCCGCCAGAAAGTTTCTGTTGTTTTACAAAAATATTTTTAACAGTGTGGTAAACGGGAGGTGCTGGTTTCGACCCCAATCGCACCCGTCGGTCTAATCATTCGGAGTTTTCGTAATTTTCTTCGAACCTTGGATTTATATGCTTTAATACGGGTTGGGTTCCCTTAGAAATACTCCCACGAAGGGCACTTCCCCTTCTGGTCCATATCCTCGAGTAGATAATCAACCGTCAAAAAATCGGCCCAACCCAACCTTCTGTTGCGGTGAAATCAGCATACACAGGGGATATATTTCTGCTTACTGTATATGTTGTTTTGCATTTATTTTATTTTTCCCTTCTGAAAGGCAATCTAATAATTTTTAAATTTATTATAAACATTTTGATTAAATAATAAGCATATTTTGTTTCAATTCAAATCAGCAGTGCTAAGGGGCTACTTCAGTCATAAGAATAGACCCGCTCGCTAAAGCTAATTCCATGGAGGAAATTTATAAAGATATCTGGGTTGCATTTCAATATTTTTAAGTGATTTTTTTTTTTTGATTTGAACAGCTGAGATTGATCTGTACAAAGACCGTTTTTTACGTTTTCGATCTTGATTGCAGAATTTTTTATGGGGAGGCTACTTTAGTCAAGCGAAAAGACCCGTTCGCTAATACTAATCCTATAGAAGAAACTTATAAAGATATCTCGGTTGCATTTCAATATTTTTAAATGATTTTTATTGCATTGGATAGCTGAGATCAATCTGTACAAAGGCCGTTTTTTTACATTTTCTATCCTGATTGCTGTATTTTTTATGGGGAGGCTACATTAGTCAAGCGAAAAAAACCGTTCGCTAATACTAATCCTATAGATGAAATTTATAAAGATATCTCGGTTGCATTTCATTAATTTTAAATGAATTTTCTTTGCATTGGATAGTGGAGATCGACCTGCATAAATACCGTTTTTTACATTTTCGATCTTGAATGCAGATTTTTTTATGGTGGTGTTTTCACTTTCGAAACTTGTTCCGAAAATGAAAGTGTCCCCACTAAAAATATCTGTAAACAAAATCGAAAACAAAACACGGCTTTTGTACATATCGATTTCAGCCATCCAATGCAAAAAAAAAAAAAAAAACATTTAAAAATTTTGAAATGCAACAGAGATATGGCTACTTCAGAGGGAAAACATTCGTTCGCGAATGCTAATCCTATGGAAGAAGTTTATAAGGATATTTCGGTTGCATTTCAATATTTTTTATAAGTTTATTTTGCATTGGATACCTGAGGTCGATCAGTACAAAGGCCGTTTTTTACTTTTTCGATTTTGACTGCAGATTATTTTTTTCGGGATGCATTCACTTTCGAAACCGGTTTCGAAAATATAAGTGTCCTCACTAAAAATATCTCCAATAAACAAAGTCGAAAAAGTAAAAAACGACCTTCGTGCAGATCTATCGCAGCTATCTAATGCAAAATAATAATAATGATAATAATAATAATAATAATAACAATTTTAAAATTTTGACATTTTATTTGAAAAATTTGACCCACTTTTAATAAGTTACTAAGAATTATAAAATGTGTCAATTTTATGCATCTTAATGCTAAATGTAAGAGTAGTCTCTAGAAGCATTTTACGAAGATAAGAATGCCGACTCTGTAACACTTTTGTTAAATATTCAGGTAAGTTGGAAAGACACAACAAATCAGCTTTTGGCAAAAAAGTAAAGATGCATCGCCTCATTTATAGGAGTATGTTAAAATCACATATGAGACAGAAAATTAATGTTTTTAATAAGTTTTAAAAAATGTAAAATAAATAGTTGTTAATGCTCTGCCAGTCTTCTTTCTTGGTCCGCTTTTTCTTCTAATTTTTTTTAAAAATAATATTCAACATTTTAAATTTCTTTTTATGTTACCACTATCAGTGTATTTTCAGGAAGACGTCATAATGGTATAACTTGAAAATATTAATTATAAGTATTAATTTAGAAGCTGTCACAAAACAAACTGTCACCAAGTCACCTGGGCCAACCTGCCCCGATTACGGGGTTAATTAGCCCACGTCACTTTTTAATGTTCTGATAGTGCAGAAGTTTAAGAAATGTTCAAAATTTTACCGAATCTTAATTTTTGTTTCGTACGAACGAAAACACAATATAGCCTAAAGAATATGTACCATACAACGTTCCTTAATGAAGCCATGAAATTATAAAAATGTAAAATTATTAATTGGAGGAAAAAGGACTAAAGTAAAAAAAAAAAAAAAATCAATTTATAGATATAAATAGAATTAATTGATTAACTCGACATAATTTTCATCGTTAAAATGAAGACAAACATAAAATTTGGTTATGTTTTTGATAGGACCAACTATTACAAAAAAAAGTGGTTGAAGAAGAAAAAAATTCATAACTTCGTCAATTCACAAGATATTAAATCCGTTTGAATGTATTATACATCTTCTTAGTATTATCTAAAACTTTTATATTGACAAGTTTTTGATAAGATCAACTATTACGGCAAAAAGAAAAAAAATGTATGCGTGTGTGTATAAGAAAAAAATCACATTTCCCTTAATCCGTAAAATTGTTGGTGAATTAATTTTGAAATCTACCTGTGCCTGTAGCCCAAGCTAACAGGGATTTTACTATAATTATGATAGCTATAAATATTTTTGTACAACAGAGCAGCATATTTAATGTGGGTAAGCACCAATATATCTTCATTTTTTAGAAAGATTGACTGGAATAACCAGGAATTCAATTAATAAAATAATTCCTTATTATTAATTATTAATAAATTAATTAAAATAATAATTAAATAATTCCTTACTATAAATTAATAATAAATTAATTAAAATAATAATAAAAATATCTGTAAACAAAATCGAAAAAGCAAAGAACGGCCTTGGTACAGATTGATCTCAGGTATCCAATTCAAAAAAATCATTTAAAAATATTGAAATGCAACCGAGAAGAGGCTACTTTAGTCAAGCGAAAAGACCCGTTCGCTAATGCTAATTCTAAGTAAGAAATTTGTAAAGATATCTCGGTAGCATTTCAATATTTTTAAATTCTTTTTTTTTTCATTGGATAGCTGAGATTGATCTGCACAAAGGCCGCTTTTTACTTTTCCCACTTTGACTGCCAAAATTTTTGTGGGGATGTTCTCACTTTCGATAATGGTTCCGAAATTGAAAGTGTCCTCATTAAAAACGTTTCTGAACAAAATCGAAAAGAAAAAAAGGCCTTTGTACAGATTGATCTCAGCTATCCAATGAAAAAAAAAATCATTTAAAAATATTGAAATGCAACCGAGAAGAGACTACTTTAGTCCAGCGAAAAGATCCGTTCGCTAATGCTAATCCTATAGAAGAAATTTATAAAGATATCTCGTTTGCATTTCAATATTTTTATTTTATTTATTATTATTATTATTAT
Source organism: Maratus speciosus (assembly GCA_963932465.1). Taxonomy (NCBI): domain Eukaryota; kingdom Metazoa; phylum Arthropoda; class Arachnida; order Araneae; family Salticidae; genus Maratus; species Maratus speciosus. The sequence goes on from OZ010787.1 coordinate 570,033,663, forward strand.
TATTATTATTATTATTATTATTATTATTTTTGCATTAGATAGGTGAGATCGATCTGCACAAAGGCCGTTTTTTACTTTTTCGGCCCAAAATCTGAGTTTCGCCGAAAATTCGTTTTCGGCAAATTTCGGCTGGATTAATTTTCATCAATAGGCTAAAAAAATTTTATTTCATTTGTACAGCCCTGTATATGACACACCGTATCCCCCACTTTCCGCTTTCACACTTACCCAATAGTGTATAAAACTTTGTAACTTAATGTGTATCATAACGAAAACCGTACTTTCCAGCTAATAGACAGTACTTCTGTGTTGTATCCGATAAATTTTGTGTGTTCCTGTAAATGAGCGATAAATGATACACACATCACATTCTACAGTAAGTATATGGTTATGGCGTGAAACCACAGTAATGTATATCATTTTCATTATACTTGAAGCAGTGTAACATCATTAAAATATTTTGTAAACAGTTTTTCTAAGTAGACTATGTATTATGTAATGGAATTCTTTTGTGAGGTGCTGTAAATGAGTAATAAATGCTTTGCACCTCATAAATACGTATCAATTTTCTTATGTTTGAAATGGTGCAACATTATTAAAATGTACTTGATTCTTTCTCATTGACCATAATGTAACTGCATATTTCAAATTTCGAACGTTTCAATTTCACTAGAGATCATCACTAAATGTCAATAACACCCTCAATGAAAAAGGAAATTTCTAAATTTATTGTTTCATTACATTTTTTAAAGCTGTTAAAAAATTACATAAAAAATAAATAATAGAGCCTCAACAACGTGAATCTCTCCCGATACATTCTAACATAAAAACTTTAAATTTGCTGACATTTAATGTTCACTCGAATATCGTTTTATATATATATATTAAATATATTTGGAATTATAATAGAATTGCTTCCCAATGATAAACGTTTCCTGATTTCTGTGTTTAAAACCAAAATTTATTTATTTTACCAATGAATAATAATGTTTTTTATTTAGAATGTCTCGTACATTTTTTAGAATATTTGAACATTCCTTAATTTTATATTTACTATGCAATAATATAGAACACCACTTTGATTAGAGAATAAAATGCACTTTACTACCAGAAATAAAGACGATTTCTTTTTAGAAAAAATTAGTTATATTGAAAACTATTTACAAATATACAAGGAGACAGCACTCACACAAAAATTATCCTGTGACATTTTTCGTCGTTATAAACGTCTACGTCCTTTCATTACATTGTTTTGCGCCCCCCACCTCATACCAGCACCAATACTCGAATAATGTTCTCAAGTTCCTCGCGTCACTTCAGTTTATCTCTCGGAGCACGTCTGCCGCTGACAGTCATTTGTGAGAGCATGCGCTGCCGCTGTCAGCATCGCTAGAGTGCTTTACTGCAGAGTTGTGATCTCGACTCCTGGCGGTGCTTTTGTAAGGGCGTTGTAGGGATTTGGATCCCACAGCTCGGCCGTCCTTCTAGACATTCGTCCTCAAATGCATCCTGGACCGATGGGAACAGCAACTGGATCACCTGGAAAGATAAAGAAAAAACAGCAGCATCCGAAGTTCTATTTTGGAAAAAAAGTTATCATTATTAAAGTAGACTATGTATTATGTAATGGAATTCGTTTGTGAGGTGCTGTAAATGAGTAATAAATGCTTTGCACCTCATAAATACGTATCAATTTTCTTATGTTTGAAATGGTGCAACATTATTAAAATGTACTTGATTCTTTCTCATTGACCGTAATGTAACTGCATATTTCAAATTTCGAACGTTTCAATTTCACTAGAGATCATCACTAAATGTTAATAACACCCTCAATGAAAAAGGAAATTTCTAAATTTATTGTTTCATTACATTTTTTAAAGCTGTTAAAAAATTACATAAAAAATAAATAATAGAGCCTCAACAACGTGAATCTCTCCCGATACATTCTAACATAAAAACTTTAAATTTGCTGACATTTAATGTTCACTCGAATATCGTTTTATATATATATATATTAAATATATTTGGAATTATAATAGAATTGCTTCCCAATGATAAACGTTTCCTGATTTCTGTGTTTAAAACCAACTCAAAATACCAACTTTGACATTGTTTTCAGAAGTCTTTTGCCTCCATGAGAAAAAGAGAAAAAGTATTTGATTTTTTAATATCTGAATAAGAATATCGGTAAATTTCGTGCACTTAAAAATATGCATATGATTTTGAAAATGTGTTGGTGAATAACCTATTTAGACTTCAGAACAACTTTCCAGGGGTCCATCCAGATAGAAAATGGGGCCTATTCAAGGCCCTTTCACAAAAATCTATTCAATAAAATAGTCCCCTTCACAAAAATAAATTTAATAAAACTGGCCTCCTCACAAAAATAAATTTAATAAAATGGGACCCTTCACAAAAATGAATTTAATAAAACTGGCCTCCTCACAAGAATAAATTTAATAAAATGGGACCCTTCACAAAAATGATTTAATAAAACGTGCCCCTGCATAAAATTACTTTTAATAAAATAGACCCCTTTGTAAAATTCTTTTTCATAAAAAGTGTTTTAAAATGTGTAATTTGTAAATGAAACTAGATCGCGAAAAACAAAAACTTTAGAAAGAGGATTTAAAGAAGTTTTTCTTACAAATTTGAGTAACTGGATTTTAACTTTCGTTACAAAATGTTATTTTTCACAAAAATATAGTAAAATTCCCAAAAGTAACTTTTACTTTCCACAAAATGGGTCTCAATAATGAAAACCTGCCTCGAGATCTGCTTTCTCAGAAGGTGTAATTGGAAGCCTGTCTTCATTCCTGTCTGCTAATCACTTTTTCCCGGCCAGGTTGTCTAAAATACCCCCCCCCCCCCAGTTTGCCTGGAGGCAAAGAGAGCCTATTTTTATGCTGTGGGGTGACCATTTTGTTTGTCAATTACATGCTTAGAAAATATCATTGGTCTTTTAAGGTGCCAATCTTTATGATTGGGATACGCCTCCCATGTGGCAATGTTTAAACTGTAAAATGGGATTTCGGTTTTCCAATTGAGTGAAGTAGGCTCTTAAGCAGAATTTTACTTCTCTTTCTTCTAAGTTTTTTTTTTTTTTTTAATTTTGCATGATATGAAAACAGTTGAAAATATTCCCCTAACTAGTCCTACTTCTTTTTTTGCCAAAGATCACATCTGCTTTTTTTTTTTAATCTTCTTTCCCCTAAGCATATCGTAAATTCAAATAACCTTGAACGGAATATCCTGCTGCCCGCCCCCTTGTCTCTGTCCCTCCCTCTCCTTTCATCCATACCGTCATCTTCCTTAACATACATCTACACTGCTTTTACAACCAAGATCTCCGTTCTCTGCTAAGCAACCCAGTCCGGATTCAAAGAGTTGAAACCCGATACTGAGTGGAAAGAGTGGTTTTCGAAGAGTCGAAAATCCACTCTTCAACTCTCGACTCTCCAAGTCCGACACTGCCCGCCCCTTGTCCCTGTCCCTCCCTTTCCTTTCATTCATACCGTCATCTTTCTAAACATACATCTATACTGCTTTCTTCTTTCCCAAAATCACCAATACATAATTAAACCAAGATCTCCGTTCTCTCGTCCTCTGCTAAACAACCCAGCCCGAATTCGAAGAGTTGAAATCCGATACTGAGTCGAAGAATCGAAAATCCACTCTTCAACTCTCGACTCTCCAAGTCCGACACTGTGTTAAACTCGTCCAACCACTCTTTGAGTGAGTCGACTTCGACTCTTCGACTCCGAATCCCAAACTGAGTGGAAATTAAAGTTCGACTCTTTTGAGTCGAGGCAGTTCACTAGCGAGGAGTCGACAGTTCGACTCACTTGGAAGGAATCGAGATTTTGAGTCGACTCTTCGGCCAACTCTACTTCGGGAAATGTCGTCAAGTCACGTACGGATGATTCCAAATTACTAGTGTTTATTTATTTTTTTTCGCAAATGTGTATGCTTTCCTCATTTCTAAAAATGAAAAACAATAACATTTCAAATGCATTATTTCAGAATAGAGAAGAGGCAAATAATTTCACACTTTCTTTTATATAGTTGAATGTCTACGATTATAATATTCTTTATACCTTTCTTTCTATAAACATTTTCTTTTTAAACCAAGAAGGGAAAAAAAAGTTGTCTAATTTATTTATACAGTAGACGCTCTATTTTACGAACTCGATGGGACTGATACAGAGGTGCCAAGCTCGCACTAATCTTCCGTAATGCGTGGGTTAATTTAACCCAGTTTAACGAAGTTTCGAACCAGAAAAATTATTTGATGAATCTTTATTTATTTAATTCCAGTTTTCTACGTGGAACTTATTTAATTACATCTCTGAAAAAAAATTCCGGTACGAAATGTATTAAACCAGGGTTAAATTAACCCACATATTACGGAGGATTAGTGGCAACTTGGCACCTATGCTGATATAATGAGTTCGTAAAATCGAAAGTTCGTGAATGGGAGTAACTTTAGTTCAATGGGATGCTGGTGGGAACCAGTACTTCAGTTAGTAAAAACGAATAGTTCGTAAAAAAGAGGTTCGTAAAATCGAGCGTCTGCTGTACATCCTAAAATAACGCTCTAGTATGTTTTAAATTACACAAGACAGGTCAACGAAATTAAAGTTTGCAAAAATAATTTTATTACCTAAGTAGCACAAAGATATCGCGCAATATCCTACCAATATTGGCCAATACTTCGAATGTCACGCATCAAATTTACAGCATCTACCGCTATTCACTGACATAATTCTCAGTTCATATATGAACTGAGAAATTGTCAAATACACCCACACACGTACATATATGTACGTGTGTGGGCGTGTTTGACAATTTTACGCATAAATTACTTTGCACTTCAAATCTTAAAGCCCAAACTTTTAAATTAAATATTTTTATGTTTACCCAGCATTTATCTATCCCAATATATCAAATTGCTGGCACCGATTTTCTAAATCATCATTTTCATATTTAAAAAAAAAAATATATTACTTTTCCGTTCTCGGATCACATGCAAATTCTCTTTTTTTAGACATGAAACTGATTTTGAAAAATCGTACAAAAATATTTCATCAAAACTATATCTGTTTTTTAAAACGTCTAAAATTTTAACAAATATATTTATAGTATCTTAAGGACAACTTGAAGCATTTTTATGTCCTATCTAATTTATTATTTATTTTATATTTTAGCTCTAAAACATACATGTAAATTCCTATATGCCAAAAGTAAATTGAATCCTTATTAAAACTACGCACTAATTCATCGTATCACAAAATATTTCATAAAATGCATTTACAGAATTTATTTTACTTTCCTATCATTGAATGCATGAGTTTTCATGAAAAAATTAGATAATGGCAAAGGGAACTATTGTCTGGCTTACTATAGAATAACCAGTATTTATTTTTTAAACTATGGAAACAAATTCTATTTCTTATTCCCTTAATTTCGTCGATTTCATCAAAAAGGTAATTTCAGAATTTAAAATTAAAAAATTATTCCGTGTTTTATATTTATAAATAATGCTCGTTTTCTGTGATTCAAAATTACTTTCAGAGCAGAAAAATTACAAAGTGTTTTTTCGTTTGTATTTACTACAACACGATCGCGCTGTAATAGTTTCAAGTAGGGCATTCTCCAGTTAAAGTTGTTCTGAGGAACGGCTGAGATTTATGTTTTATGTATTCGTGTGATAACGCTAGTAGCGGATGGGGACAGCTTAATGCAGCAATGTTATAAAAACGGGTGCATGATAGAAGAAGGGAGATGGAAATCGCGTAGGGATTTCTTTAAACCTGGTTCGAAGTACAGGAAAAATACTAATAATCTTTTGCATTTTTACTGGCGCCACCTACCAAAAATATTTGAAAATAATATTAAAAACAAAATCTCTAGAACATAATCTTTCCAACATTGTAGTAAGAAATGTTTAAATAAGTAAACAAATATCTATAACTTTTACTTTTAAAATATAAAAGCAGTTCATCTTTTATGTCATAATAATGTTATTTAGTAATTAACTCATTTCATATAAATAAATTGATAGGGATGTGTATGTGGCGTTCTAACAGCTTTAAGAAAATTAGTTTCCAAGGGATACAATAAAATTATTATTTCTTATATTAAGCTAAATCTTTTGACTTCTCTGTCAGTCAAGGCTTTAGAAAACAGTAAATATGATTTAAGTAACATACACTTCTATAATTAAAATATACATAATTTAATACTTGTTCCCTAAGTATAATTGTGTGTATGAAACTATTATTATATATAATACGTCAATGTGGCTCAATTTGTTTTTCTTACTTTTGAAAGGTTTAAAAGCTATTAGTATTTGTTTTCTCTTTGTTCCTAATTTAACATGTTTCTTTGTTTAAAAAAAAAAAAAATCCCAATTGAGAGTGCATAGTTCAATTTTTTTTTTAAATTATTACGCTGAACTAAACATATTTTAATTTTATGATTCTTTCAGTTTTTATTTTATAGCAAATGTATAATGAGAGCATCTCATAAACTTTTTAACATTAGAATATTAATCATTATAATGCATTCTCTTCAAGTATTAACATCTTAAATTATAATAAAAATATGAGAAAAATAAAATATAAACGCACAATAAAATATAAAACACATGGATAATTAAAGTACCAAGTACAAAGGAACACCAACACAATCAAAACAACGTGCCAAAGCCGGCTAGGGATTTTTGGATTTTTCCCCCATATCGTCATGTAGTCGAAGTTTTAACATTGTTGCATTAAGCTGTCCCTATCCGCTACTGATAACGCTCTAGTATGTTTTAAATTACACGGGACAGGTCAACGAAATTAAAGTTTTCAAATATAATTTTGTTACCCAAGTAGCACAAAGATCAACATCCGCAACATACCAACAAGAATGCAACATCCTACCAACAATGGCCAGTACTTCAAATATCACGCATCAAATTTACAGCATCTACCGCTATTCACTGACATAATTCTCAGTTCATGCGTACGTGTGTGGGCGTATTTAACAATTTTACACGTAAATTACTTTGCACTTCAAATCTTAAAGCCCAAAGTTTTAAATTAAATATTTTTATGTTTACCCAGCATTTATCTATCCCGATATAGCAAACCGCTGGCATCGATTTTCTAGATCATCATTTTCATATTTAAAAAAAATATTACCTTTCCGTTCTCGGATCACATGCAAATTCCCTTTTTTGAGACAATTAAACCGATTTTGAAAATCGTACAAAAATATTTCCTCAAAACTATATCTGTTTTTTAAAACGTCTAAAATTTTAACAAATATATTTATAGTATCTTAAGAACAACTTGAAGCATTTTTTATGTCCTAATTAATTTATTTTATATTTTAGCTCTAAAACATACATGTAAATTCCTATATGTGAAAAATAAATTGAATCCTTATTAAAACTACGCACTAATTCATCGTATCACAAAATATTTCATAAAATGCATTTACAGAATTTATTTTACTTTCCTATCATTGAATGCATGAGTTTCCATGAAATAATTAGATAGTGAGAAAGAGAACTACTGTCTGGCTTACTATAGAATAACCAGTATTTATGTTTTAAACTATGGAAACAAGTTCTATTTCTTATTCCCTTAATTTCGTCGATTTCATCAAAAAGGTAATTTCAGAATTTAAAATTTATAAAATTATTCCGTTGTTTATATGTATAAATAATGCACGTTTTCTGTGATACAAAATTACTGACTTTGAGAGCAGAAAAATTACAAAGTGTTTATTTATTTGTAGTTACTACAACACGATTGCGTTACACAAATGGGGTCTTTCAAATAAAAGCCGTTCTGACACGAATGGCTTAGCTATAATATACATTTTATTATTCGACCTTCGGGCAATGTCGCCCAGTCCATTACGGATTATCTCAAAATTACTGCTGGTTTTTTTTTTACCTCGAAAAGGTATATGCTTTCCTTATTTCTAAATATGAGAAACAATAACATTTCAAATGCATTATTTCAAAAGAGAGAAGAAGCAAATAATTTCACACTTTCCTTAATACAGTTGAATGCCTATGACTATGATATTCTTTATACATTTCTTTCTATCCACATTTTTTTTCCTTAATGAAGAAGGGGAAAAAAAAAGTTTTCTAATTTATTTATACATCCTAAAATAACGCTCTAGTAACTATAACTAGTATATTTAAAATTACACAGGACAGGTCAACGATATTAAAGTTTCCAACAGATGTTAATTTTCAAAACATAATTTTGTTATCCAAGTAGCACAAAGACATCCGCTAATATCCTACCAATATTTATTGGCCAGTATTTCGAATGTCATGCATCAAATTTAGAGTATCTGCCGGTATTCACTGACATAATTCTCAGTTCATGCGTTCGTGTATGAGCGTGTACGACAATTTTACACATAAATTAGTTTGCTCTTAAAATGTTTAAAGCGCAAACTTTTAAATATTTTTATGTTTACCCGGCATTCATCTAATATAGCAAATCGGTTACATCGATTTTCTAAATTAACATTTTCATATTAAAAAAAATATATATATTGCTTTTCTGTTGTCGTATCGCATGCGAATTCTCTTTTTTAGACGTGAAACTGATGTTTAAGAAAATCGATGCTACTATATAAGAATAGATAAATGTTAAATAAACATAAAAATACTTCATTTAAAAGCTAAGGAAAGTGTGAGAAACGCCCCCATGAATTTTGCCAAGACTTAAAATTATAATACGGGAAATACAAGGTGCACACTCTCTTTGCAATTTCCAAAGAGGCTGTTACTACTATTTAAGAGAAGAAAATTTCTATTTAAAATTTAAATAGCAAAATTTATATTTCTCTTTTTTTATATTAATTAAGGCGAAAATTTCTATTAAAAATTATTGTATGCATCCTGAAAATAGTATTCTTAAAGACAGAAGGCACAACCGGATAAGCATTGGAAACATGCCTTTCATTAAATGTACTGATTTTTTCCCCAGATCTATTCCTTTATCTGACAATATATTTCCCCTATTATCACCTTATAAATATAGATGTTAAATATTCTTATAGAACCACCTTATAGATAAAAATGTTTTTTCGATTACGTGAAAAATTAATACTCTCAAAAACTACTGCACTGAATTTCATGCCATTAACCGAGGTTATACAAGTACTAAAGATCCATAACTGGGAATTTTTGTATAATTTTCTGCTTATAAAAACTGTGTGAAAAACGATAAAAATATTTACAATGATAAAAATCGGATCTTACGGTTATATGAAAATTACCATTTTCTTGTAAAAAATTCCTCATATGTGCACGTATATTGTACGTAAATGCCGAAAGTGTGCGTTGGGTATAACATATAAATAGTTACAAAGAAAATTTAATAAAATTCCTTTAAAGGCGTTGTTTGGGGCGGAGCTACTCAAATTGAACAGCCAAAGAATTTTTGGAATAAACACTAACAGAATTGCTTTATGTTAAATTTTAAAGTGCTAACGAATTTATGGGACACGGGTCTATCCATTGCAAATCACCAAGGTGGTGTCGCTCGACATTTTTAATTTTCCTAATCTTTTAACCAAATTTTCAAAAAGTCTTTTGATCGTATAGTATTTTGGCGGTGGCCATTTTTAACAAGCTAGACAGCCATTTTTGGACGAAAAACGTGTTTTACGGAAAATGCTGTAATTCCTTTCTTTTTATGCTTATCAAGATGAATAAAAAACCAAAATATTCAGCATAAAAATGTCTACATTTTATGTTATTATAAAATTTTCATTTGACTAAAGGATGTAGGTCAAAAACCTGTTTAAAAACCGGAGAAATAAAAAGTCAAACACCACATTTCGCTGCCATTATGTTTTATGAAGGAGATCAGGCTCACCTTAAATATTTTTTTCTGACACCGAGCTCTTATAGGACTACATCATTTTATAAAGTTCAATCCTGAAAACTTTTTTTTTCTGCACAGCTTATCAAAAACTGCGTTAAGTCTGATTTTGGCAATTTTCGCTAATTAATATCTCAAAAGGGACTGAATAAAAAATTCTGAAAATTTACGATAATAAACATCTTTGTAATGTAAAGATAAATTGCAAATTTTATGATTGAGACTTAACTAGTTTTTGAATAACAGTTCACTGAAAATATTCCCAAAACTCCATCCCTTTTCATTTTTCTGTTCTTTCAGATACATAGCATTACAGATATTTTTTGTTTAGGTACGTTCAAAATGACGATAAAGACAAATTTTGCACAAATTTTAGCTCGGTGGTTTGAAATGGATTGACCTTATGACCTGAAAAGGGTGGGAGTTTTAATTTGAGATGCATGTGGGGGGGGGGGGGAAGGGGGAGTTAAATAGCAAAATAAACTTTCAATACAATTTAATATATATTTAAATTATTTGTGCTACATTAAATATTCAACAGAATGTAACAAAAAGAAAAAAAAAATGTGAATTTTACTAATACGAAAGAAAGGTATATTTTCAAAAATTAAAATGAGGCAAACATGATTAAGGTAAAGGGCACCTTTTGAAAACTTTCTTGAAAGGTTGTTGCTTTTGATTTTATTGTGCACAGCTGAGGAGCATCTGAAACAGATTTATTCTGAGATATATTTTTGAAATTGGCCTAAGTACTAGTTAAGAAGCTACTTCACTCAAGCAAAATCATCAGCTCGCTAATGAAAATTTTAAAAATATCTCGTTTGCATACGCCCCTTGCGTTACCGCTTGCCAAATATCATATTTGCCCTTTTGATTTTTGAAAATACACCTTTTATTCGAATCAGCGAAATTCACATTTTTTCTATAAGTATTTACCTTTTTCTTCTTTTAACATTCTGCTGAATATTTAATGTAACAGAATTAATTTAATTGCATATCAAATAGTATTGAGAGCTTATTTCACGACTTACTCCTTTGACCCCTAAATTTATTTATTTTACCAATGAATCATAATGTTTTTTATTTAGAATTTCTCGTACATTTTTTAGAATATTTAAACATTCCTTAATTTTATATTTACTATGCAATAATATAGAACACCACTTTGATTAGAGAATAAAATGCACTTTACTACCAGAAATAAAGACGATTTCTTTTTAGAAAAAAATAGTTATATTGAAAACTATTTACAAATATACAAGGAGACAGCACTCACACAAAAATTATCTTGTGACATTTTTCGTCGTTATAAACGTCTACGTCCTTTCATTACATTGTTTTGCGCCCCCCACCTCATACCAGCACCAACACTCGAATAATGTTCTCAAGTTCCTCGCGTCACTTCAGTTTATCTCTCGGAGCACGTCTGCCGCTGACAGTCATTTGTGAGAGCATGCGCTGCCGCTGTCAGCATCGCTAGAGTGCTTTACTGCAGAGTTGTGATCTCGACTCCTGGCGGTGCTTTTGTAAGGGCGTTGTAGGGATTTGGATCCCACAGCTCGGCCGTCCTTCTAGACATTCGTCCTCAAATGCATCCTGGACCGATGGGAACAGCAACTGGATCACCTGGAAAGATAAAGAAAAAACAGCAGCATCCGAAGTTCTATTTTGGAAAAAAGTTATCATTATTAAAATTCTTCATCAAAATTTATATTATTTCTTGAAAAAATTCTTCTTATTCTTTTTTTATGTCTCTTTGTCGTTCTTTCTTCTTACGTCTTATCGTCTTCCCTTTTCTTACGTCTTTTCGTTTTCTTTTTCCTTACATCTTTTCGTCTTCTTTTACCTTACATCTTTTCGTCTTCTTTTACCTTACGTCTTTTCGTCTTTCCTTTTAGGTAGCTTTCATTACAAAAAGCTAACTATTGCAACCGTTCGGAGGAAAGCGATTTCAAAAAATTTTGGTATATTTTCATCGATCATGACCCCCAGACCCCGAAACCACCCTCCGTTCAAAATTGATATATATATATATATATATATATATATATCTGACCTTTGTCACACTGTAACTCTCGTATTTATGAACCGATTTGGATGTAATTCGGTGTGTAAATAGTACATACCAATGTCTCGACCGAGTTCGTTGGCCAGCTTCATCCGCCATTTTGTTTCAAAATCGCGGCCATTTAAAATTTTTTAAAAAATTTAAAATTTGAAATGCGGTACTAAAAAATTGAAAATGGAAAAATATTTTTTTCTTATGTATTTGACCTTTATACAAAGATTCCGGAGCAGTTTTTGTTTCGTCTATATCTTAAAAAATGGCTGAGTTATAGCATTTTGAATTTCTAGCGTGGCTGGCATTTTGAAACGTCCTGAATTTTGTCACACGATAAAAGGCGTATTTAAGAACCAATTTGGATGCAACTTAGTTTATACATAGTACATACCAATGTCTCGACCGAGTTCGTTGGCCAGCTTCATCCGCCATCTTGTTTAAAAATGGCGGCCATTTAAATTTGTAAGAAAATTTAAATTTGAAATGTGGTACCAAAAAATTGAAAATTGAAAAAAATATTTTTTTCTTATGTGTTTGACCTTGATAAAAAGTTTCGGAATCAGTTTTGGTTTCGTCTATATCTTAAAAAAGTCCTTCCGGCCAGTGCCGGGAGGAAGAGGTAGCTTTCAAATTCCTTCTTTTAAAAAAGCCAACTTAAATTATTCAAAGACACGAAGCTCAATTTAGTGGAAACCGAATATAAGAGATTCAATACTAATTTTTATCATTACTAAGTCATTATGAATGAGAATTTCACGAAATTAGTCAGCTTTATCCAAGCTGCTTTTATTTAAAGTAACTTATATTTGGCTGAGATGTTGATGTATACTATCCACATGCCTTCTTACATGGAAATAGGCGAATACGTGTGTTATCGCGTGACAAATACAAGATCGTTTCAAAATGTTAGCCATACTAGAAATTCAAAGTGCTATAATTCAAACATTTTCTAAGATATAAACAAAAAGAACAAATTTTCAAAAACAAAATCTGCTCCGGAATCTTTGTATCAATGCCAAACACATAAAAAAATCTTTTTCATTTTCCAATTTTTTAATACCGCATTTTAAATTTTAAATTTAATTTTTTTAAATGGCAACCCTTTTGAAACAAGATGGCGAATGAAGCTGGCCAACGAACTCGGTCGAGACATTGGTATGTACTATGTACCGACCAAGTAACATCCAAATCGGTTCATAAATACGCTCGTTATCGCGTGACAAAAATCAGGTCGTTTTAAAATGTCAGCCACAATAGAAATTGAAAATCCTATAACTCAGCCATTTTTTTAGATATAGACGAAACAAAAACTGTTCCGGAATCTTTGTATTAAGGTCAAACACATACGAAAAAAATCTTTTTCATTTTCCAATTTTTTGGTATCTCATTTTAAATTTTAATTTTTTAAATTTTTTTTTAAATGGCCGCCATTTTGAAACAAGATGGCGGATGAAGCTGGCCAACGAACTCGGTCAAGACATTGGTATGTACTATGTACAAACGAAGTTACATCCAAATCGGTTCATAAATACGCCTGTTATCACGTGACAAATATCAGGCCGTTTCAAAATGTCAGCCATGCTAGAAATTCAAAATGCTATAACTCAGCCATTTTTTAAGATATAGACGAAACAAAAACTGATCCGGAATCTTTGTATAAAGGTCAAATACATAAGAAAAAAATATTTTTCCTTTTTTTAATTCTTTGGTACCACATTTCAAATTTAAAATTAAAAAAAAAATTTAAAATGGCCGCCATTTTGAAACAAAATGGCGGATGAAGCTGGCCAACGAACTCGGTCGAGACATTGGTATGTACTATGTACATACCGAATTACATCCAAATCGGTTCATAAATTCGAGAGTTACAGTATGACAAATGTCAGATATATATATATATATATGGATATATATATATATATATATATATATATATATATATATATATATATATATCAACTTTTGAACGGAGGGTGGTTTCGGGGTCTGGGGGTCATGATCAATGAAAATATACCAAAATTTTTTGAAATCGCTTTCCTCCGAACGGCTGCAATAGGTAGCTTTTTGTAATGAAAGCTACCTAAAAGTCCTTCCGGCCAGTGCCAGGAGGAAGAGGTAGCTTTCATAATCCTTATTTAAAAAAAGCCAAATTATATCATTCAAACACACGAAGCTCAATTTAGTGGAAACCGAATATAGGAGATTCAATACTAATTTTTATCAATATAATGAATGAGAATTTCGCGAAATTAGTCAGCTTTATCCAAGCTGCTTTTCTTTAAAGTAACATATATTTGGCTGTCAAATTCGGCAATTTCTTAAAGTGCCTGTCATTTTAAGACAACATGGTGGATGAGGCTAAGCAGTGAACTTGGTCGAGACCTTAGTAATTGCTGTGCACATGCTCACTCACATCGGAATCGGTTAATATATAGTAGTGCTGTCGCATGCAAAAAATCAGATTTTTCAAAATGTCACCCACAATAGAAATTGAAACTGCTATATCTGAGCCATTTTTTAAGGTAAAGACAAACAAAAAATGCTCCTGAATCCTTATATCAAGGACAAATGCTTAAGAAGGAACCTTTTTCAATTTCTAATTTTTTTGCACCTCACTTTAAATATATATATATATTTTAATTTAATGGTCGCCATTTTGAAACAAGATGGCTGATGAATCTGGCCAGCGAACTTGGTCGAGGTGTTGATGTATACTATCCACATGCCTTCTTACATCGAAATAGGCGAATACGTGTGTTATCGCGTGACAAATACAAGATCGTTTCAAAATGTTAGCCATGCTGCCAACTGAGAGAAATTCAAAGTGCTATAAATCAACCATTTTTTAAGATATAAACAAAAGAACAAATTTTCAGAAACAAAAACTGCTCCGGGGTCTTTGTATCAAGGCCAAACACATAGAAAAATCTTTTTCATTTTCCAATTGTTTAATACCTCATTTTGAATTTAAAATTTAATTTTTTTTAATGGCAACCCTTTTGAAACAAGATGGCGAATGAAGCTGGCCAACGAACTCGGTCGAGACATTGGTATGTGCTTTGTACAGACCAAGTTACATCCAAATAGGTTCATAATTACGCCTGTTATCGTGTGACAAAAATCAGGTCGTTTTAAAATGTCAGCCACAAGAGAAATTCAAAATACTATTAATCAGCCATTTTTTTTAGATATAGACGAAAGAAAACTGTTCCGGAATATTTGTATTAAGGTCAAACACATACAAAAAAAAATCTTTTTCACTTTCCAATTTTTTGGTATCTCATTTAAATTTTTTTATTTTTTAATTTTTTTAAAAGGCCGCCATTTTGAAACAAGATGGCGGATGAAGCCGGCCAACGAACTCGGTCGAGATATTTGTATGTACTATGTACACACCAAGGTACATCCAAGTCGGTTCATAAATACGCCTGTTATTACAGACGTTATTACAGACGAGAAAAATCAGGACGTTTCAAAATGTCAGCCACGCTAGAAATTCAAAATGCTATAACTCAGCCATTTCTTAAGATATAGACGAAACAAAAACTGCTCCGAAATCTTTGTATAAAGGTCAAATACATAAGAAAAAATATTTTTCCATTTTCAATTTTTTGGTACCACATTTCAAATTTTAAATTTTTAAAAAAATTTTAAATGGCCGCCATTTTGAAACAAAATGGCGGATGAAGCTGGCCAACGAACTCGGTCGAGAGATTCGTATGTACTATGTACACACTGAATTACATCCAAATCGGTTCATAAATACGCCTTTTATCGCGTGACAAAATTCAGGACGTGTCAAAATGTCAGCCACGCTAGAAATTCAAAATGCTATAACTCAGCCATTTTTTAAGATATAGACGAAACAAAAACTGCTCCGGAATCTTTGTATAAAGGTTAAATACATAAGAAAAAAATATTTTTCCATTTTTAATTTTTTGGTACCACATTTCAAGTTTTAAAATTTTTTAAAAATTTTAAATGGCCGCCATTTTGAAACAAAACGGCGGATGAAGCTGGCCAACGAACTCGGTCGAGACATTGGTATGTACTATGTACACACCGAATTACATCGAAATCGGTTCATAATTACGTGAGTTACAGTGTGACATAGGTCAGATATATATATATATATCAATTTTGAACGGAGGGTGGTTTCGGGGTCTGGGGGTCATGATCGATGAAAATATACCAAAATTTTTTGAAATCGCTTTCCTCCGAACGGCTACAATAGGTAGCTTTTTTGTAAAGAAAGCTACCTAAAATGGCTGAGTTATAGCATTTTGAATTTCTAGCGTGGCTGACATTTTGAAACGTCCTGATTTTTGTCACGTGATAACAGGAGTATTTATGAACCGATTTGGATGTACTTTGGTGTGTACATAGTACATACAAATATCTCGACCGAGTTCGTTGGCCAGCTTCATCCGCCATCTTGTTTCAAAATTCCGGCCATTTAAAGAATTTTAAATTTAAAATGAGATACCTAAAAATTGGAAAATGAAAAAGAATTTTTTCGTATGTGTTTGACCTTAATACAAAGATTCCGGAACAGTTTTTGTTTCGTCTATATCTAAAAAAATGTCTGAGTTATAGCATTTTGAATTTCTATTTTGGCTGACATTTTAAAACGACCTGATTTTTGTCACGCGATAACAGGCGTATTTATGAACCGATTTGTATGTAACTTGGTTTTCACATAGTACATACCAATGTCTCGACCGAGTTCGTTGGCCAGCTTCATTCGCCATCTTGTTTAAAAAGTGTTGCCATTTTAAAAAAAATCAAATTTAAAATTTAAAATGAGGTATTAAATGATTGGAAAATGAAAAGAATTTTTTTTATGTGTTTGGCCTTGATACAAAGATTCCGGAGCAGTTTTTGTTTCTGAAAATTTGTTATTTTGTTTATATCTTAAAAAATGGTTGAATTATAGCACTTTGAATTTCTAGCATGGCTAACATTTTGAAACGATCTTGTATTTGTCACGCGATAACACACGTATTCGCCTATTTTGATGTAAGAAGGCATGTGGATAGTATACATCAATATCTCGACCAAGTCCGCTGGCCAGCTTCATCAGCCATCTTGTTTCAAAATGGCGACCATTAAATTAAAAAAAATTATATTTAAAGTGAGGTGCAAAAAAATTAGAAATTGAAAAGGTTTCTTTCTTAAGTATTTGACCTTGATATAAGGATTCAGGAGCATTTTTTATTTGTCTTTATCTTAAAAAATGGCTCAGATATAGCAGTTTGAATTTCTAATGTGGGTGACATTTTGAAAAATCTGATTTTTTGTCTGCAACAACACTCGTATATATCAACCGATTCCGATGTGAGTGAGCATGTGCACAGCATTTGCTAAGGTCTCGACCAAGTTCACTGGTTAGCCTCATCCACCATGTTGTCTTAAAATGGCAGGCACTTTAAGAAATCGCTGAATTTGGCAGCCAAATATAAGTTACTTTAAATAAAAGCAGCTTGGATAAAGCTGACTAATTTCGCAAAATTCTCATTCATAATGATTTAGTATTGATAAAAATTAGTATTGAATCTCCTATATTCGGTTTTCACTAAATTGGGCTTCATGTGTTTGAATAATATAAGTTGTCTTTTTAAAAATAAGGAATATGAATGCTACCTCTTCCTCCCGGCACTGGACTTTTTTTTACGTCTTTTCGTCTTCCTTTTTCTTACGTCTTTTCGTCTTATTATTTCGTTCCTTCGGGATTAATTTTGTCAAAATCGTTTAAAGTCAGTCCGGTGATGTGTCGTAGTCGGGGTTGTGTCATAATCGGTGAAATTCTTCTTCTTTTTTTTTTTTTAATGTCAAGCTTCATCCGTCCACGGCTTCATGTACTCGGCGCAAGTACTAGTGACCATTGGACCTTCATTAAATCCAACTTTCTTTACACCGTAGGTGTCGTTATTTTTTACTTTTATGAATTTGTAAGGACCTAAATATTTTGATTTTAACTTAAAACCTGGACCTTGTTGTGTGCGTTTTATAGCAACCATATCATTAAGCTTAAATTTGTTAGGCTTTTTCCGTCTGAGATTACAAATTTTACGGATGTCTTCTTGGACTTTTAAAATTTGTTTTTTAGCGTCTTTTCTCAATTCTTCACGATTATTAATAAAATCAGATTGTATTTCAGCGTTCAAAAGGCTAGTAATCTCGATGTTATTTTTTAGCTTCATTTTAGTACCAAACATCAGCTCGAAAGGGGTTGTATTAATACTTCTCTGAAAGGTCGAATTTATTACTTGTTGGACATCGCTTACATGTTTATACCACTTCGTAGGATTATCTACAGATAATTTAGACAGAACAGATATTATGACCGAATTTAGACGTTCGACTTGGCCATTAGTTCTCGGTAACCCTTTGGTAATCGGGATATGTTTAATATTTTGTCTGATGCAATAATCTTCAAAAGCTTTGGAGGTAAAGGCAGGACCTTTATCTGAGATTATGCGAAATGGACTTCCAAATACAGTTTTTTGGATTTCTAATTTAGAAATTACTTCTGCAGTGTCGGTAGATTTTGTGGGATACAACCAAACAAATTCTGTGAATACGTCAATGACCGAAAAAATATGTTTGTAATTTTTATTCGTGCTCTCCAATAGACCTAAGTGATCAACATGGTACGTATGTAACGGAGTTTCTTCTTTTTCTATCGGGTGTAGCAAATCTCCTTGTTTACCAGATTTTCGATTAATTAAAATACAAGGAACACAATTTGATATACATTTCTCGATTTTTTGTTTAACTTTGGAAATGTAAAAATCATTCTCTAAATTTTTTCTGTTCGTGCGACTGCGTAATGACCTTTTTCGTGAGTGGCCTTAATTATATTCATTTGCATTTCATCTGGTACAACTAATAAATCATTACCATTAACACATTTATAAACAACATCATTTTTAACTAAATAATCATCATAAGATTTTACTTTTAGAATTTCTTTTATGATTTTAATATGCTCGTCAGTTTCTTGAGCTTGGATAATTTTTAAAGTTAAGCTATCTTGGATTACCATACAAATAGGATATCTGCTTAATGCATCAACATGCCTCATACTAGTACCGTGTCTATGCTCAATAGTATAATCGAAATCAGATAACATATTTGCCCATCTAGCTATTTTTGTACTCATTTCTTTCTTATCCATAGTCATTTTAAATGCATTACAGTCGGTTACAATTTTAAATGGAATACCTAGCACATATACTCTAAACTTTTTCAAGGCTTCAATTACAGCTAAGACTTCTAATTCATAGCTAGTATACTTTCGTTCAGCTTCGGTTGTTTTTTTACTGTCTAAATAGACTGGATGAAACTGATTATCTACTGGCGATTGTTGCATTAACACAGCTCCATAGCTATCTATACTGGCATCACAATGGATTTCGGTCGCGCTTTTGAGATTCTATATTGAAAGTACTGGTTCTGACGACGAAATGCGTTTGAGTTCGTTAAAAGCTTTCTGTTCTTCTACATCAAACTTAAATTTAGAATCTTTTCTTAACAGGTCACTCAACGATTTAGCTATAACCGAATAATTTCTTATAAACTTTCGAAAGTATCCTGTCAATCCTAAATAACTTTGAATATCTTTGGTAGACTTTGGTTCGGGAAAATTTATTACTGCTTTTGTTTTCAGTGGGGAGGGACACAATTTACCATTTATGATTCTATACCCCAAAAAATCAACCCCACGCTTCAAAAAGTTGCATTTTTTAAGATTTAATTCCAACCCGTATTCCGATGCAGTTTCAAGAACAAGTTTTAATTTTTCTAGACCTTCAGCTTCGTTTTTGGCGGGTATTATTATGTCATACATATAAATGACTACAGTGTGATCTTTTAATAGGTTTCGAAATACATTATAAATATATTTTTGAAAAACACTAGGGCTATTGGACAGCCCGAATGGACACTTTAAAAATTCGTACTGTCCTTCATGAGTGACAAAAGAGGTGTATTTCTGTTAGCCTTCTTCAACCTCAACATGAAAAAAAAAAGTTTTTTAAATCTATGGTTGTAAATACCTCAGCAGAGTGTAATTGATCTATAACATCATCTATTACTGGTAATGGAAAATGTTCACGCACTGTCTTCTTGTTAAGACGTCTGTAATCAATACAAAGTCTTATTGTGTTATCTTTTTTCTTAACTAACACAACCGGCGACGAAAAATTAGAAGAACTCTTCCGAATGATTCCCTGAGCTAGCCACTCCTCAATTTGGTCTTCAACTATTTTTTTCTCACATGGCGGTAATCTTCGAGGGGAAGAACAAACTGGGATTTCATCAGTTAAATTAATTTTCACTTTAACATCTACAGTTTTAGTTTTAATTGGCACATAATTCTCAATTAAAGAGGATAATTCCGAACGCAAATTTCTGTCACCAATGTGACTTAAATCAATTTTAGGCTCATCTAGAACATTTACCATGTTAACCAAAAAGTCATTAGACTTAACGTCTGTTTTAAACAATTTCACTTCATTCTCAGAAATACCTTAACCTTGATGAATAACACGAGTGCCAATAATTAAATCGAAATTAATGTAACTGTCATCAACGACAAAAATGCCAACTTTAAATTTCGAATTATCAACTTCAATTTCTGAATCGAAATAACCTTCTGGCTTAATTGAGGTTTTTCCCTAATTCTCAATTAAAGAGGATAATTCCGAACGCAAATTTCTGTCAGCAATGTGACTTAAATCAATTTTAGGCTCATCTAGAACATTTACCATGTTAACCAAAAAGTCATTAGACTTAACGTCGGTTTTAAACAATTTCACTTCATTCTCAGAAATACCTTAACCTTGATGAATAACACGAGTGCCAATAATTAAATCGAAATTAATGTAACTGTCATTAACGACAAAAATGCCAACTTTAAATTTCGAATTATCAACTTCAATTTCTGAATCGAAATAACCTTCTGGCTTAATTGAGGTTTTTCCCTAAGCCGGTCAAAGTGATACCCGTAGGTTTTAATTCCACAAAGTTATTCAAATTATCATAAACACTTTTCTTTAACAGAGTCTTTTGACTACCAGTATCTATCAAGGAGGTTAAATGTAAAGAATAAAGCTTTACCTCTTTTAAAATTAAATCTTGGGATGTAATATTGTTAACTTGTGGCTGAGCGTTTTTAACATTTGTATCTTTCGATTTATTACTACACTGAAATGATTTGTGACCATAACCGTTACAAGAGAAACAAAGGGGCCCTTTATCATTATTAACGCAGTTAATGCTTTTATGATTGTTTCCGCCGCAATTATAACACCGCATATTTGGCTTTACAGGCTTAAATCTGTTCTTAACTTCAACTTCGGGTTTAATTTTAGGCTTAGCTCCTTCATGTTTATGAGATTTTGAATTTTCATACTCCGACCGTAACTTCTGATAGACTTTTAATTTTTGTTTAAATTCCAAAATCGACTGACATCCATACAATATTGATTTTCTAAAAACAGGGTCGGGTATACCATTTATAACATACTGCATCAACGCGGAATCCTCGATATTACCACGTGAACCTAACTGCTTTATTACTAGAAACTATTCTTCAAGGGTTTCATTTTCACGTAATTTTCGTTTATTTAACAAATGATGCAACTCCGCAGAATTATAAGTAGTGCTAAGTTCAGCAATCAAAAGTTGCTTCAATTTCTCATATGAATTTATATGTAATTCGGTCTGAACCAACAATTTAGCTTTTCCTCTTAAGGATCTTTTTACAAAAATAAACTTATACAATTCCGACAGATTAAATAAACTGGTGACGTCATCAAAATTACTCAACCATACATTTATATCCTGACATGCACTACCATCAAACTGAGATACAACATTTTCAATATCACTAAAATTAATAGTTGATGGCACAAAACTTTGAACTGGAAATTGCTTGCTTTTATCCAAATTTGATGATTCCATATCATTACTTGCTGAATTTTAATTTAATGGCCGTATCAGACGACACTCTTTCACAGAACACTTTCCCCAACAAAACATTTCAGCCAGCAAAAGTTGCTTGATCTTGATGAAGGAGAGCATTTTGCTCGGTATACTTGCTCATCGAGCGTTTACCGCATAGCTCGGGAAATGTTTGACTTTTATTCAGCACTGATGAACTAAACCAATGGGAGCGGAGCAAGGGGCAAGATAGGTAAAGATTTGTTTTCGTAATGAAAATATCACCGCCAAGTCGCCAATGTTTGTAAACAAATGCATATGAATTTTTATCAGTATTATTTAAATGTTTAATAAGTATTATCAAAACACTATTTTTTTAAATATATTTGTGGTGTAATTAAGTATATATAAAACTCGATTTTCTTTTTTAGTGTATGTAATTGAAACGATTACATTACTTAAATTGCATTATGTTCTCATATGCAAAGTCGCTAGCGTTTTATGTAAAAATGAGATACTTTTAATCCGTACTTCGAATAAAAATTTCAGATTATTCTAATTCAAGTGCCAGAAGATTTTACTTTCTTGGCAAAAGAAAATAATAATAGTAATAATGGCACACTTATTACTTTAAAAGAGTCCAGCCTTTTCTTAGAGGGTCCTGAAATTATAAAATTGTGAACAATGTTTTGTATTTGTAAAAAATTTAGCCTAAATTTTATGAATTTGAAATATTAGTTATATTCAGGCTCTTGTTTATACATTTTTAAGAAGATATATGCATGTAAAATACATATGATATATTTCTTTCACATATGTAAGAGTGACAGGTTATATATTTATCTTTCAAATGACTAAATTTATAAAAGGTTCAGTTTTAAGATGGAAAAGCCTTAGACAAAGAATTTTGTGAAGGGTTCTGTTTGAATTGAAAAGTTTTGTCGAGGGTCCTGTTTTGAAACGGAAATTTTTGCGAAGGGTATAAAAATGACTAAAAGACCATCCGTAGAGTATGATCTTAGCATTCTATGTGTATTGGTAAGGTCAAAACAAGAGTCACTGCTCAATTAGATTGGGGTTCTTCATTAAATAATGTATGCATCGAATTGAAAACGCATAGAACATTTTCAATTTCTTTTTTTTTTCATTTTATTTAGTATTTGGCTAATTCTTCAATAATCTTAATATCAAGTTTTAATAATATTTCTGATTTCCTTTGCTCAATCAATAAAATTATTTTAAACAAATTTTCTCACACAATTACAAAATATTTTCATACTTAAATGCATGAAACTTTCATATATTGTCATTCATGGGCAAGTGATTCGAACACCTCTTTCCCCAAGAAATAAATAAATATAATAAAGTGGATATTAAAACAATAAAGCGTGAATAAATACAAGTAATAACAACAAATAAAAAATAAATAGTGGTTTTCTAACTGGTTATAAACTCTTTTGGTGATTTTTATATCTGGAAAATTGTGTTTAAGTAGTAATCATAAGAGTGTGTTTTTAAAAATATACCTCTTTTTTTGGGGGGGGGGGGGAAGGGGAGGGAGGAGAGATGACGAGGAAAAAAATCTATTTAAACCTATTGCCTGATTTAAATAAGAGGGTATAATAACAATATACCTTACCAGTGTATAAATTTATTCAAATACTCCAATGTATAAATATTTACTCAAATCCAAACTGCTTATTTGCAGGCTCATTTTTAATCGCTTAAATGATGCTGTAGAATTTGACATTTTAAGCCGGTAGCCCATGAAAAGACGTGAAGCAGCAGTTGATTTTAACTTAAGATATGTTACACTTTTCGAAAAATGAAAGACGCTATTCGATTTCAATTCACCTCGAAAGTCATCTAATATGTACAAAAATAACCATGAATGGGCCAGAAAGTTTCACATTATAAAGCTCTTTTCCTTCCCTTTTTTTGGCCTTAAATTTAATGGGGACTTTTTCATGGGCGCTGGCTAAAGGTAAAACCCTCAACCAAGGATTGTGAAATTTATTCTAGTACTGTTTCTTTCTTTCTCTCCCTCCCTCCCCCCAATAATTTCAAGCTTTTTTTCTGGTAAACAAATAAAATTTACGAGAAATAAATAATTTTGAGTTGGGGTAGAAATGTTTTAATTTATATACCAAGTTAGATTTATAATGAGGCATTTGCTTATCACAAAACTATCTCCAAAAAAATTTTGCCCCTTCTAACAAATTTCACTCTGCCGGTGCCATTCGATTAATTTAATAAGAATAATGCACAAAAAATAAAGGAAAAGAAAAAGAACCTGTAATGCTAATTCTCTCATTAGGTTTTCATAACATCCAGTTTTTTCTTTTTAAAAACCACAATTTCTTGTTTTTTACTTATTTTTTCTTTGCAGATGATGACAATAAAATAAATAATGCGCAAAGCTTTTTTTTTTTTGACATTGTTTGAAGCTAGTCCGCCCTTAACCATTTATATTTAATCTCATAAACTAAAAACTAATCAACTGAAATATAAACAATTGTGTAATCACAAACTCGTGGTTTCTGCTATCATGCCAAATGTTACAAATACAGTAAAACCTCCATAAAAGCGACCACGTTCCGTTCCAATAAAAATTAGTCGCTCCGAGAGGTGATCTCTTAATGGAGGTCATGTATAAATCTAGATTTTAATTGTTGAAAAAAGGTAACAATTAATGTTACTAAAATTTATTTTTCACATTAGGAAGAAATATAAAAATTTAAGTATCAAAACAAAAGTTAATTACTACAGAGTTTCAAAACTGAATGCATTGATGTTTGTAAAAATAGCAAACAAAGCCTTTGCGCAACAATATTAAAAAGCAGAAAAACCAACGTTTAAAAATGCACAAATAATACATGAAAAGCAGCAAATAGCTGTTTCGAATGTACTAGCGAGATTCTTCTTAAGTGCAAGATGCTATCAAGCATTTTTGCTCAGCCTTGCTTTTTCTAGCACGCAGTTCCTTTTTTCCCTATCTTGCTTTGAAGAAAAATCTCGCTAGTAGATTCGAAACAGCTGTTTGCTGCTTTTCATGTATTATTTGTGCATTTTTAAACGTTGGTTTTTCTGCTTTTTAACACTGATGTTTGCTTTGATTTTACGGTTTCATCTTTTATAACTTTTATTTTCATGTCCATTCAAAGTTTAGTAAATAAATGGAATTTTTGGGGGGGGGAGGGGGTGGGGCGGCAGAACAAATAATGACGATTTCATTAATTATCTATTTCTTTGAGAGTTTCCTGATAGAATAGGGCAGGGGGGTTTATTGATCGTCAATCTTAATTTGTCATCAGAGATAAATTCGTTGCCTAAAAAGGCACAAAGGGGTTTAAACATTGAAAAATTACCGGAAAAGAAAAAATTCTAAAATTAGTTCAGAAGTTGGATGAATAATGTGCTCTCCGGATTTACTTTTCTAATAAAACCTTCTTTAAGCGATCGGGATAAAAACAGAATTGTTTCATTTTCTTCATAGAAATGGGTCACTCATGGAGGGAGTTCAACTGGGATGGTCTCTGAATGGAGGTAAAATTAGTATTGAGCATATGGGAATAAATTTCGTTCCATGAAAAAATGGTTGCACAGGGAGAATAGAGACGAGATGAGAACACGCCAAAGATATACGAAAAGTTTGAAGAACCTGTTTACCGAACACGGAGCAAGCTGAACGAGCATGTTTCGTAAAATGTTGTGGGAAATGTTTGTTGTTTATCGTTCCCCGTCTGATACGGCTATAAAGGTACTTCGTGTTCTGAATCTGTGTCACTGTCGTTCTGAACATTAGCTTGTAGCAAGCTTAAATCCGATAAATAAGTAACTAATCGCGTCGTAAGATCAACTAAAAATCCTTCATTCGAAATGCAAAGTACATTACAAATTGTAATTAAATTATTCAGAGAAAAATCCGCTTGACTTTTTGTTATTTTACTTTTAAATTCGGAACTATCGGTTTGATAACCAAAACCAGAAAATTCTCTGATTCTTTTTCAATTTGATCTGTCACCTTCTGCATCAAACAGGAATTTGTGCAAAAGTTTTATTTTGCTTGTTTTTTCATTTTTAATGGCAAGTTCCAGTTCAGGAATATCGATCAATTTCATCATGGAATTAAAAAATGAATTGTATACAGTACTCACCACTACGAACAATGTCCTCTTGAATCCAGATTTCTTTAATTTTATTTTTATTTTTATCACACCATCAGCGATTTCATAATACTCATCAGACTTGTGGGCGGCGACGTCAAAATATTAAAATATTCGTACCACTTCTGGCTCCAAAAATTATAGAACATCACTTTGATTAGAGAATAAAAAGACGATTTCTCTTTAGAAAAAACTAGTTATATTAAAAACTATTTACAAATATACAAGGAGACAGCACTCGCACAAAAATTATCTTGTGACATTTTTCGTCGTTATAAACGTCTACGTCCTTTCATTACATTTTTTTGTGTCCCCCACCTCATGTCATACCAGCACCAACACTCGAATAATGTTCTCAAGCTCCTGGCGTCACTTCAATTTATCTCTCGGAGCACGTCTGCCGCCGACAGTCATTTGTGAGCGCATGCGCTGCCGCTGTCAGCATTGCTAGAGTGCTTTACTGCAGAGTTGTGATCTCGACTCCTGGCGGCAGTGTTGAATACAGAACGTTACCTCCGGGGGGGAAATTTTGATCCCTGGGGGGGACACTAGTATTCCAACATAAAATTTTCTCTGATTTCATTAATATATTAAAACCTGCTAAAGCGGAATCGCCGACGATCAGAAAAAGTTTCCGTCTTAACAAGTATCTC
This sequence comes from Maratus speciosus, assembly GCA_963932465.1. Taxonomy (NCBI): domain Eukaryota; kingdom Metazoa; phylum Arthropoda; class Arachnida; order Araneae; family Salticidae; genus Maratus; species Maratus speciosus. The sequence goes on from OZ010787.1 coordinate 570,060,400, forward strand.
TCCAGTCGGGATTTTGAAAATCTTCTGTTTCCATAGATCATGCTATATATAAGTTTCTATTTTTTAATTTCAAATTGAAAATTTAAAAACTTTCAAAAATTCTATTTAATTTAAGATACTCTTGTACTTTTTTGTGTCTAAACCATTATTGAATAAAAACTAGTTGGATGTGCCAATCCCAAAACTTTCTTCTATCTTATACATCTTAATATTTCAAAACCTAGTTACACATGTTAATACTTCAATATTATTAGTTCAATACTATACCAACTTTGATTTTCATCTTAAATTTCTGCTCAAGTCAATTAAACGGACTATTAATCTATATCATGATATTTGTTAAAATTATTAATTTTTCCTTATTCTGTCGTTATCAGCTGTTTGCGAATAGCCGGCATAGCAGGAAGCGAGTTCCCGCCGCTGCATGAGCCGCCGATGCACAATAGAACTACGAAAAATCAAGAAAAGTATACAAAAATCGCTAGCACGGAGCTCCTTTACCGCGCAATATTTCCAAATTCAAGGAGAACCTGTTGGCCAAAGCCAAAAACAAGCACAAACATTTTGGTTCAATTGTATGCATAATTTTATACGCTGTTCGATGGTACAATAATGAAAATGGCACAGAGATCGGAATTATAGCGCCCCCTTCTTTCGGAATTTTTTCAAGTTCAGGGAGGACTTGTTTGCCATAGACAGAAACATGCACAAAAAATTTGGTTCAATTATATGGATAACTTCATACACTTTTCGATGGTACAATAATGAAAATGGTACAGACATCGCAATTATAGTGCCCCCTTCCGGCAGAATTTTTCCAAATTCAGGGAGGACCTTCGTGACATGACCAAAAATAAACACATAAAATTTGGTTCAATTCTATGCATAACTTCATACACTTTTCGGCGGTACAATATTCAAAATGGCACAAAAATTGTACAAAAATCGGTATTACAGCGCCCTCTATGAGCGATTTTTTTACAAATTAAGGGAGGACCTCCTTGCCATAGCCAAGAACTTAAATTTTTTTTTGGTTCAATTCTATGCCTAACTTCATACACTTTTCGATGGTGCAATATTCAAAATCGCACAAAAATCGCTATTACAGCGCCCCCTAACGGCGAATTTTTTGCAAATTCATGGAGGACCTGCTTGCCATATCCAAAAACTTAAAATAAAAATTTGGTTTAATTCTATGCATAACTTCATACACTTTTGGACGGTACAATATTCAAAATCGCACAAAAATCGCTATTACAGCGCCCCCTAACGGCGAATTTTTTCCAAATTCAGGGAGGACCTGCTTGCCATAGCCAAAAACTTAAAATAAAAATTTGGTTTAATTCTATGCATAACTTCATACACTTTTGGACGGTACAATACTCAAAATCGCACAAAAATCGCTATTACAGCGCCCCCTACCGGCGAATTTTTTCCAAATTCAGGGAGGTCCTGCTTGCTATAGCCAAAAACTTAAAATAAAAATTTGGTTCAATTCTATGCATAACTTCATACACTTTTCGATGGTACAATATTCAAAATCGCACAAAAAAACACATTTACAGCGCCCCCTACCGGCGAATTTTTTCCAAATTCAGGGAGGACCTGCTTGTCATATCCAAAAACTTAAACTAAAAATTTGGTTCAATTCTATGCATAACTCCATACACTTTTGGATGGTACAATATTCAAAATCGCAGAAAAATTGTTATATCAGCGCCCCCTACCGGCGAATTTTTTCCAAATTCCGGGAGGACCTGCTTGCCATAACCAAAAACTTATAATAAAATTTTGGTTTAATTCTATACATAACTTCATACACTTTTTGATGGTACAATGGCGACAGACAGACGGATAGACGGACAGACGGACGGACGGACAGACGGACAGACGGACACACAGGCAGACAAACATTTTCTATAAACATGTTTTTTGGAATCTCTGACCCCCTAAAACATGCAAATCCGTCGAAAACCGGAAGTCGAAAAAAATTTCGATTACAATACTTTCTTCTATTGAAGATAGAAGAAAGTAATAAGTGTGGAATTCTTAGGTTACTGTCACTCCTAAATATAACTTATATAAGTTATGGTCATTTGTTTTTCATTTAATCTCATTATATCTTACAGTTTAACTTGCCATACAGGATTTGAATATCCCATTTTATAAAAGTTTTGAATCAACATTGCTACGATTTACCACTGAAATATTTCTATTAATATACAGTTATTCATGAAACAGCATCGAAAAATGGCAATAAATCACAATTAAATTATAAAACTTCGTTACCACAAAAACAAAGTTTACATACTTAATAATACAATAACAAATTTTTATTGTTTGATATTTACTTATTATTTAATAATAATGCTTTCAGACATAGACGCGGACAGTATTAAATGGAATAGGGAGATTTTTCTCCCTTTTTTCGTGGGGGGAGAATATGGTTGGGCGACGCCCTACTATGTTAAAACCTTTTACTGTAGATGAAATATATATAATTTTTTCTCTTAATTTTTTAATTGTTTTGTAATGTCCGCAATATTTTCAAACTTATGAAAGATAAAAGTTATGTAACATTTCAAAATTTAAAATTGAACCCCCATTTGTATACTTCTATCTGCGTCTATGTTTAAGTATAACTTCTTAATATTAATAAAAACAAATCTTCCGTAACAATCATGTCCACTAAAGAAATAGAGATTTCACTCTTTTTTTAAATACTTTAATTTTATAAAATATTAATAGCAATTTAAATAAATAATACCACATAATGTGTATAACATTCAGTTACTGTAAAGTACTAAATAGTAATTATAATATTCTATATGTAAAACCATCAAATCTACCTTATAAAACTAGTCCTTATTTCTTATAAAGCACTGTTTTTGATAAATCGCATAAGTTCGGTATTAAATTTGTAATTGCTCACCTTTAAACTAAGCGAATGCGTCTTGGTTTCGAAGATGCATAATGTGTGATCACTGCATCGATGAATTCATCTGTTGGCTCGTCATCACCTTCGATAGATACTTTAATACACGATTGTAAAGTATCCTGCCCCATGCGATTTCTAAGTTTTGTCATAATTCTATTCATTGTGCTAAATGACCTTTCTACACTCGCTGTTGAAATTGGTACACACAATACACACTCGGCAACTTTTTTCAAAACTTCGTATCCAATATCAGCTTTTAAAATGAAAGAAGCGACATCTGAACTGGTATCATCTAAATTACTGTGTGCAACGTACTTAAAAGAATGGAGATCTGTCACTGCTGCATCCTCTTCCTGAATTCCAAAAAGATGGCACAGCTCCTTACACTGATTTTCATTTATTTTTACAAATTCTCCAAAGCTTCGAAAAAATGCACATAGTTTTATAAAGCGCAGTGCTTTATCATTAAATCTTTCTTTAATTTGATGAATCATTTTTTCTATAAAAGTTTTTGCACTTTTAAGCAATTTTTTTTCGTGTCATTAAAATTTATGCTCTTAATTTCTGATACACCACTCTCGAGATCTTTAATTTTAATGTGCAATTCGTTATTATCATTGTCACTATCACAAAAATTGGCAATTTCTTGCAAGTGATCAACTGTCCCAGAAACAAGTTGGGGAAGAAATGAAATGCTAAGAGTTTTCTTTTAAAGAATTTTGCTTAAATTCGATACAGCATTAAGTGTTTCATCCATAACGACTAAACTGATTATAAAATTAATATTAATCATTTCCAAGAGAATACCACCAGCTAAACTTGCTAAATCAGCACCATCCTTGTGTATGTGTTCGCATGCAATCATAATCGATTTAAAGGATAAAAATACAGCATGAACAGTACGGTAATTGCTAAGCCAGCGTATATCCGTTGCCTCAGGTATGATTTGAACGGGTTCTTCTAAAGCTTTCTGTATTTCGTGCAAAATTTTTCCTCTCTTAGGAGAACTATGAAAAAGTTTATAAATATCTTTAACTGTGTGAAAAAATCGTTTAATCATTATAGTCTTGTTTCTTGAATTAGTGACAGCTAATGATAGAATATGGGATCTGCAATGAATGTAAGGCACTTCGCATTGTTTAGCTTCTGAAATACGAGCATGAACACCAGTTATACTACCACTGAAGTTCGCTGCACCATCAAAAGAACATGAAACTTATTTATCATATGACATATTTCGTTTTTTTAAAGCATTATCTATAGTTAAAAATATTGATTCAGCATCAGTTCTTTCTAAGTATATTATGCACAAAAATGTTTCTCTTACTTCGCAAACTGGATCATGGACGACGTGCCGCACCATTAGTGATAACTCACTTTGTTTATGTTCGTCGATTCATCTCCCATTATAGAATAATATTTACCATTAAGTATTTTGTCATCTGCTTTGTCTAAGATTGTGCTTATTGAGCTTAATATTTCAGAAGCAGTTGATTTACTTATGTAAGTCGATCTTTTACTTTGAGACTTAACCCAGTCGCGAAGAGTTTCATTTTCTCTCATTAAAATTCTTTGAACTAAGGATTCATATTTTGTAGTGTGGGGTATCTCCTCTTTAGCTAAAAAATACACACTTCTAATTAAAGAAGATAAAACTTGTCTATTTTTATCCCTTTCGTCTTCGCTGTATTGGATTATTTGTGTGTGTATAGGAGCATTTAAATTCTGTAATCTTTCATGTTCCATAAAAACAGATTTACAGTGTTTGTCTGATTTTGAGTGTTTTTCAAGTTTTCCTGTAGTGCCAGTTGCTTTCCTAAAATTTGTGAAGGACACTGATATGAATACTCCACTTGTTTTTTGGAATACCTCTACATCATTTTTAAATGCTTTTCACACAGCTTGCAAAATGCACCACCACAAGTTCAATCAAAATACAGCCATTCATATTTAGTTTCCCACTGTTTTTGATATTTGAACTTGCGTCCAACATTTTTATCTTCCGGTTGAGGTTGTCCACTAACAGTACTACACGAAGGTATCGCGGGTGGAACTCACATTACAGGTTTCACTTTCATTCAAAATTAGTTGAGAATTATTATTTTGATTTTCAACAGATGACTGTACTAAAGGTTCTTCACGACGTCTTCTTTTTTTAATTTGGATAAAAGAAAATAATTTCGACTGTTTTGACATAATTCAATATCAAAAATAATTCCTATCCAATATTCAATTTAAGCTGTGATTTTTATCTGTAACAATCAAGACAGAAAAGCGCAATAGATTAACCAGACAACAGTGTCGTCTAGAACTAGCGTCACCTAATTGCTTATTGGTAGTCTTTGAAAATGAAATTTCCCTAGCATTCTACAATAAAATAAGAAAAATAAAATATTTTATGTTAGCGAACAAGTAAATACCGGATGTAATTTATAAAGTTTGCATAGAAATATTTAGACATTTTCAGTAACTAAATCTTTTTTAAACTATCAAGTATGAAAACATTTCTGTGCCTTTAATTCAGTTGTCCATACCCACTCAAACTCCATTATAATAATATTTTTGACAGCATAATCAATTTATCATTCAATAAATGAATTTGATTTTTCCAAGAGAAAATTACATTTAGATAAAGCAGTTATTTATGTAATACGGGATAAACAAATGGTTTATTACTGAAAGGATTAACTTTCAAGATATTTTATGAGTGAACGGAATAATAACAATATATCATATTTTAATTAAGAAACGCACAAATTTAGAATTTCACAATAAGGAAGTAATAATATTTATTTTATGGGCTGGAACTTTGTAACAGAAAAAGTTTTATTTATGATACATGAAAGTGGCCGCCCCTCCGGGTGGTTCCGACCCGACCCCTTGAGTGGAGGAGGTGACCGGAAGCTCGGCAGAGTTCGTTGTGTACGAATGCGAGGGGGCCGGATGGGGACGATTCGCCACCTCCTCGAGAGGCTCATCTCGGACAGGCGTTGAGCACGGTGGCCACGGTTAGCGGAGGTCGTGCATAGGTGGGAGCGGTTTGGATGTTTACGTAACCACCTCCGGCACCCGGGTTCTCTGGGCAAGCCGGGTAGCGACACTCCATAGTCTGATCCCAGAGCCGGCGGTGGCCGGGTGGTGACTCTGGGCAAAGGATAGCTAAGGCGATAGGACCCCATCCACCTATTGACTAAGAGGGAGCCTGAAGTATGAGTGAGGGCTTTGTAGTGGAAAGCCCTTGGTGCTCGCTAGTGACGACGGGGCTCGCGGGAACGCCATGCAGGGACTCCCGGAGCATCCGAAGGGCGAGGGTTTCGGACAGTGCCCAAGTTACTTTATGACTTGGGTGGCTCATCCCTCCGAGGATCTCAGCTGGAGCAGTTGGGAGTCGACCCTAAGGGTGGTGGGGTTTGGCGGTGCCCCCGTTGACCAAGGAGCGGTCGCGTGGGGAGGCCAGTATGGTTCTGGTTGCTCCACGTCGTGCCGTGCCCCATGGGAGGGGGTCGGCCGGCAGGTCCACCATCGAACACTACTCCCGCAGGGAAACGGGCCGGAGGCTCGCCGGTAACGCGGCGGCTCATCGTGCCTCGGGTGAACTCTTGGTCCGATCCAGGTCCTCCGTGTCTATGCGGTACCGGAGTTTGCCTCGCCTGGTGATGAGGACCTAGAGGTGTCTCCACCTAACTTTCGAACGCACTAACAAAGGTAGCGGTCGGTCACTGCACGGGGTCAGGGGCCTTCGGGCCTGGGTACCCTCGACGGCCGTGAGGTAAGGTAGTGGCGGGCGGGCTTCTGTCGGCCTCCGCTGGCTTCTCTGTCCTAGGATGGAGTCGAGTCGGTGGGGGCTGGCGGGACTCCGTTCCGTCCGACCCCCTAGCGAGGCGGAGTCTATTCCGTCTAGGTGGAGCTTTCCGTGCCCGCCTGGGGTCGCTAACGGCACCTAGTCTGGGCCAACTGGCTCCCGGCGTGATCCGCGAGGGGTTCCGTCGGTTGAGCCGGGTGGTTTGGGCGAAAAGCCAGGAGCTGGGTCGCTTTACGGCCGGAGGGATTTTCCCCGTCCTCCCTGGTTTTCAAGCTAGGGGCTCCTCATTAACTTTCCTATCGGCTGGCCCACAAAAATGTCTCTGCCGGAAAATGGTATCTGATCTTGGGGGCCTGTCCGTAAATTAAATTCGGGTCGGGAAGCCTCGGTTCAGTCCGTGGGCCCAGCGTCTTTATAGGCGTCTGGTTCCTGCGATGGCTTGCGGGGTTTACCGGCTCGAGTAACCAAGTTTAGGGACCACTTGGTTTTTTCTAGCTGGGTGGTGAGGACTGTCGTAGCGGCTGTTCGTCTCTTCTTGGGAATAGCCGTCGCCGTGTGCGCTGGGCAGCGGCGTCGGTTTGACCGGAGTTTGCGTGGGGTTCCACTCTGTTGGAGCTTGTCTGGCGGCGACCTTCGGGACGCGTCGCGGGGCTTGTTTCACGGGTGGTTCCTTGCGTCGACATATGGGCCTGGGACCGGAAGATGAACCCCTCATCTTATGATACATGAAATTAATATTTCACTGGATAGGAAAAGCTTATTTAGATAAATTATTATCGTGATATGATACATTCAATGAATTATTATGTTTATTGTTACGATTGAATAATGGATATTAAGCAAAAAAATATATTTTATGGTATAATTTAAATACATTTTAGAGAAATTGAGAGTCTAATTAAAAATAACTAAATAATTTAATAATTGATGCAATTAGAGTAAATAAGCCAAAAATATGTGATTTGACATTGCACCTGTCAATAATGGAATCTTCTCCTAACCAGAAAACTTTTACGGTCCCAATGAAAACAATTCTAGTATATTAAAAGCCGCAAATATAAAATTGAAAGAGGTGGAAGAAAAATTCCGTTACAGACACATTTCCGTCCTAGAAAGTATCACGCAGTGCACTGCTTTTGCTGGAACCGTATTTTTTTTTCGTTTAAGAGCGGATTCCGCATTCCGCTATAGACAGGTTCTGTTTCCCAGACTTTACCGCATTTAATTTTTTCGAAAATGTTAATGAAATAAATTTATACCAGTTATTTTATAATTTTACAAAAAAAAAAAAAAAAAAGGAATTATTTAACAACATTTTCTTATAGTTTAATCTCATATATGGCACCAAACTTAAAATTTAAGTTTTACTACCGGTATGCTTTAAATAAATATTATGCAAGTATTAGCGGTATGCTAATTAATAATTATGTAATTTGTTTCTTCTTCTTCTTTTTTTCAAATCTTGTAACTGCTATTGTACACAAAAATATGACACGCACCTATTGTGCAAAAAGTTAGCTGAAAGGTTAAATATTAATAAACAGAATAAACATTAATTTCGTAATTTTTTTTAACTTGTTCGATTTTTCGAATAGCTTGTAAGACTTACTTATACAAAGCTGTTATATGTCGTAAAAACTGAACCTTTCTATAACGGATTAATACCTTAGAAGGAACATTTCCTTATAATTGACGACAAAAATGCTATGCAAGTATATCTAGTTTAAGACAGAATTTTTTAACGGTACCTTGCGATTCCATCTTAACAGGTTTTTCGGGAGGATTCGAAGGAAAATATCACCACTTGGAAAAATAAGGCGAAAGTCAAAAATTTCCTCCGGGGGGGGACATTTTTTAATCCCCGGGGGACATTCCCCCCCGGGCCACCCCCTGAAATCAACACTGCCTGGCGGTGCTTTTGTAAGGCCGCTGTAGGGATTTGGATCCCACAATAATGCTTAAAATTTGTCTTTATCGTCATTTTGACCGTACAGAAAGAACCTGTAATGCTATGTATCTGGAAGAAAAGAAATGGGAAAGGGGGCGGAGTTTTTGGTGCATTGAAAAGCAGAAAATGACTTCTTGCGAGTGCTTTTACCATTAAAAGTCAATATTTTTTTGTAGATTTTTTTCGTTTAAAAATATAAATTCGGACAAAATCGGATTAAAGGTATAAAATCATATAAATTTGCTCTTTATTAAAGGTTACTATCACGGGCTCGGGCAACGCCGGGCGGGTCTGGTAGTCTATAATAATAAGGAAAGAAGTTTGTCTGTCTGTCGGCCATGTTCTGAAAAAACCGCTGCACGCAGAGCTACAAAATTTGGTATGAAGGTACCTCTATGTGTTTAATTAAGCGCCCCAAAGCCCGATTTCGAACTTTTTGAATAGACTTTTTCAATATATTTTTTAATGCAATTTTTAACGCTTTTTCACTGTTCGAGGCGATTTTTTTTTTTTAAATATTAAAATAAATCCGATTTCAATCTTTTAGCGTATAATATAGTAAATTTTGTCCGCTTTTCAAAAAAGTTTATTTGGAATTCGTACAGCGATTTTTGAATTTTTCGCAAATACTTGTATGCGATTTTTAGCGTTATTTCGTGTTTCGCAGTGGTTTTTTTTATATTGATAAAAGGAATTCGGTTTAAAATTTTTAGCATTATACAGTAAATTTTGTCCTCCGAAATTTTTGAATTTTTAATTCGATTTTTAATGCGAGTTTTTGCGATTTTTCAAAACGAGTTTTGACACTCGTGAAAGAATTCCGGTTAAAATGTTTTAGAGCACTTGTAGTAACTTTTGGCCCTTTTGTGACTTTTAGAATCTTTAGTGCTTTTTAATGTAATTTTCATCGGTTTTTCGTGTTCCGCAGTGACTTTTTTACATTGGTAAAAGGAATTCGGTTTTAAACTTTTAGCCTAATATAGTAAATTTTGTTCACTTTGAGCGATTTTTATTGCGAATTTTTGCATTCCGTTGAGATTTTTTGACATTCGTGAAAATATTCCGGTTAATGTTTTAGTCCACTATAGTGAATTGTGTTCTGAGCGATTTTTGAATTTTTAATGCTCTTTTTTGCATTTTTTTCGTATTCCGTAGCGATTTTTTGGCATTCATAATATTTTTTCTGTTCCAAACTTCAGCTTAATAATATAGCAAATTTTCTCTTCCGCGATTTCTGAAAAAAAAAAATTCCCCGTTTCAACACTATTTTTAGCGTTTTTACGCGTTCCGTACCTTTTTTTTACATATATAGAAGAAATTCGTTTCAAACTTGTAACACACTGTTGTAATTTTTTTTCTCTGCGATTTTTGATTTTTTATCGATTTTTAACGCGTTGTTTAGCGTTCCGCTGCTATCTTTTGACATTCGTAAAAAGAATTGGGTGTCAAACTTTTAGCCCAATATAATAAATTTTGTTATATTTTCAATAAAGTTTATTCGAAATTCGTACAGCGATTTTTGAATTTTTCGCGATTTTGTATGCATTGTTTAAAGATTTTTCGCATTCCGCGGTGATTTTTCTACATTCGTAAAAGGAATCCTGTTTTAATATTTTAGCCCATAATAACAAAATTTTGCCATCTGCGATTTTTAGAGTTTTCTCACGATTCGCTACAGTTTTTCCAAATTAGTAAAAGGAATCCGGTTATCTTCTAGCCCACAATGGTAAATTTTGTTTTCTTTTCATTTAAGTTTATTTGGAATTCGTGCAGATTTTTTTTTAATTTTCCGCGATTTTTTCAGTTTTTTTTCGTGTTTTGTACTATTTTTTGACGAACAGTACGGCACCGGGTATGTCAGATAGTTAGTGTATAAATGCATAATATAAGTACTACAGAGTTGCGCACGAAAAAGCGGCACTGCTGTGTTTGCCATGAATGTGCATGTACAGATAGATACTTTTATATGAACATCGAAAAGTTTGAAAATATCACGAAAATCGAATCAAACGTCAGTCCGAAACGATACGGAAAGTTTATGCCTGGCCCGGATTTACAGAAAAAATTTAGACCCAGTCCCTATACTCAGCCTGATATTAATGAAAGAAAATGGACCTGAGAAAGGGTTTCTTGCTCGGCCTGAATAAGAACAACTGAAATATGTACTGTTTATTGTTACTAGATCCTGGTATATCGTCATTTATTATACAGAGAGACCGCTTGATAGATTTGGGCTATTTTAATAAATATGAGTTTTATGCATGATTTAGAGACAAAGAATTTCTCCCTTTATATTCTATGCTTTGGAGACACTGGTGATTCTTCCTGGCTTCTAGTTTCTTCATTTGCAACAAAACTTAAATCCTCTGCCCCCTCCCTCCCGAGTTCTTTAAAGCTCATAAATTGGAGTCACTTTCTTTGTAAGTTCGGGAAACGGCGAACCATCTTATCTGTGCTCTAATCAGATCATATCGGACACCATTTGTTGTCCGTTAAAAATGTGAATTTATCGTGACTTCCTTTAAAGCCGAAAAAATTCTAGCCGAAACCTACAGGGGACTGTTAAAAATTAAAATACTGAACTGAGATAAGGAATCCAGTTTCTTCTTATTTCCTTTTCACCCTCCCTCTCAACCCTGTCTCGTTACTGTTCTCCCTCCACACCCCAGTCAAACCCTTATCTCCGAGGTCACGAAGGGTCACTATTTCTTTCTCCTTACTGAAATGCAAGAGACACATACTGTTTTTTTTTTCTTTTCGAATAACTTTTACCTTATGGAAGATTATTAGATTTGATTCATAAAAGTTGCTAACGTTGCATAAAGTTGATTAATTAGTGATTCATATAACCGGCATTTTTTGTGTGTGTGTTGGAGGGGGGAGGGGGGGGAACAGGTCCGAAACTAGCCTTTTTTGCACCCGGGGCAAACATGAATTTTGGCACCCCCCCCCTTTCCGCAAACCATATTTACAAAGAGAATTTTACTAATTTTCTAATCGCCGACTTATTTTAAAATTTAAAATATGTAAGCATAAGATATGTAATACTGAACTACTTAATCTACAATGGCGAATGTCACGGGGGTCATTAGCCCCCTCTGAACACCAACAAAAATATTCTAAAGATCATTTTTAAAATGAAATATACAGTCAGAGTCCCGATTATCCGAGTCCTGCTTAACCGAGTTTCCGCTTTCACCGAGTTATTTTCTTTTGATGCACTGATGGCTTCTATTATTATGAAACAGCCATTATAAATGAAGTGTTAGGTGAAGATGAAAGAGCAGTCGTAAAAAGTTAGAACTCTGATTTTCTGGTCAGAATGGGAAGAAAAAAAAAATGGCCATAATTTTTTAATGGCCATAATTTTTTTTTGACAAAAAAAATTATGGCCATTTTTTTTCTTCACATTCTGACCAGAAAATCAGAGTTCTAACATTTTACGACTGCTCTTTCATCTTCACCTAACACTTCATTTATAATGGCTGTTTCATAATAATAAAAGCCGCCAGTTAGTCAGAAGAAAATGATCCATTCCAAAGGTATAATCCTTCATTTGGTGCCCCTTCGTTCTGGCGCCCGGGGCACATGCCCCCTCTGCCCCCCTTAGTTTCGGCCCTGGGGGGGAAGGCAAATATGCGTAAAAGGCAAGAGGCAGTGGCGTACACAAACGATATATTTTATAAAATTCTTAGCGCGAGTATTTAGGCTAATTTCAAAAAATGTCAGAATAAAACTGTATCAGGTGCTCCTCAGATGCGCACAATAAAATCAAAAGTATTTATAAATAACTGCATTAATAATGTTTTTGTATATAGACACTGAAACAGCGAAGAAAGAAGAGGGGGGGGAATTAAAACTCTTCCCTGTAAATTAAAACTGTATAAACTAAATGTAAAAACTTCTGTGGTATGATCAGCAATCGATTTGCAAAAATAAGCAACCAAAGTAAAAGCAGAAATAGTTTTTTTTATGTACTAAATTGTTTAATGTATCAATTGTCTCAAGGCTCCATAAAAAGGGCACTAACTAGGTTTAAACTGGTATTTATGTGTATTAATATTTTCTGGGATCGAAATTTGGACAATAATCTAGAATATTACTTTTTCTTAAAAGTAAATGAACCCAATCGCGCCAGTCGGCCTAACCGTTCGGAGTTTTCGTGGTTTTCTTAGAACCTTGGATTTCCTTGCATAAATACGGGTTAGGTTCCCTTAGAAAGACCCCCATGGAGGGCACCCCCCCCCCTTTAGGGCCCATATCCCTCCTGTTGGTAATTGGCCGTAATAAACACAACCAACCTTAAAAGTAAATGAAGAAAAGTATATCATTTATATTACAAAATATAATTCAAAATAGCGCAATAGGATATAGGTTCCTTTTTAATTTCTTTATAATTTCCATAAATATCAATATTTCATTATTTGAATAAATATTTCAAATGACACATTTAATTTAAAATTGTCTTCCATTTTCTTTTTTGTTGCCATAGCTTAAATAAGAAAAATAAAAATGTTTCGATAAAGTATATTAAATTGGAATCTTTAATGCATGCTTTTATATGCAAAAGTGATGTGATATTCAGTAGAGAATATATATTTTTTCTTTTTTTAAACCCGAATTTTAAACACATGCAAAAATATTATAGTCATATTTTTTCACATACATTGAAATATATGTATATGTAGATAATGCAAATAAATGCCGATTAAATAATTTAAATAAGATTAAAATAATAGATTAAATTTAATGTACACAGAAAGCTTCTCAACATGATTGTGTTATTAGTGGCATAATTTTCACCTATTTTTCTTAATAATTGTATATTTAAATATAATATATTTAAAAATTTACTTTTGTGCCTATTTTCATAAAATTAAAACAGCAGAATTTTAATCATAGAACATAAAAAGAAAAACAAATGTATTCAATGAATTTAATTAATTTACTTTAAATTTTTGAATGAAATTCTATATTTTCCTTTAACCATAGTGTCAATTTCACTGGCAAGCTATTCCACCTATTCCCTAATCAATTCCAACTAACTTTGAAAGACTAAACAAGTAAAGTATTACTACATGGAATCCTTTCTTAGCAAGATTTTATTTTTTCAGCCAAAAATCAATTTCATTGTCAAAACGTTTAAAATAATAAAGTATTACTCAAATGATTTTCATGTGAAAATTGGCAAACAAAACAAAAGGAAACAAATCAGTAAATAAGGAAACAGTACAAAAAAATTAAACATTTTTTAATTATTAAAAAGAGCTAAAGCGCCCACAAAATTTGAGTAACGCATAGAGAGACGCCAGAAAAACAGATAAATATTTTCCAAAAATAGCCACATGGCATTCAGAAAAAAAAAAATAAAAAAAAATAAAAAAAAAAAAAATAAAAAAAAGCTTCATGAAAATAATTTAAAACAATAAAAGAAACAGCACACGTACTTTGCTGCTGTTGCTTATAATTCTCTCTTTATTGTCGACACTAATTATGAATTTGTAAATTAGTTACGCCTAAAAATTAAGAATTCAAAAAATATTTCGTACAAATTAGTAATTCGACATAGATTTCATTCAGTAGAATTTTTTTATAGTTTCACGAATCCTTGATTATAAAGTTAAATTATGTTTTCTTTTTCTTTTTCTTTTTTCTTTTTTTTTTTTTTTTAATTGTGAGAAGATAATTCTGACAGAATTTTCTAGATATTTTTGTCTGGTTACCCTTTTATTGGTTAGATGATACAATGCATAGTAAAACACTACTGAGCTAAGTTGAAAAAAGCAATAAAACGATAAATTCTGCCGAAACATGATCTGCAACAGCAAACCGCACAGGGTTCTTTTCTAGAATGAAGTAACTCTTCGTGATTTTGTTCAGATTCAGAGGGAATCAGAACTAAGCGTTGACACTATGCAACTCCTGTATGACCCCTTACATTTCCCCCTCTTAATGAGTTTCGGCTAAAATCTTTTCGGCTTTAAAAGCTGCGTTTTGATTATCCTGCAAAAGACCATCTAGAAAAACCCATAAATTTTATCTTTGAACTAAGGAGTAGGTCCCGACAGAAATGACAAGAACAACCGATTGCTAGATTTGGCGTTTAATCGCCAATGTAATAAATGTACTTTAGGTGCTTTTTATTATTTATTATTTTCTGTTATTCTCAATTCAATTATATATATATATTAAACAAAAACATAATTTGAAGAACAAATTAAAAAAAAACAAAATTTATTTTCTACATTGTTTAAGCCCGAGAAGGGTGAGATATTAAGTTATTTTATTCAATTAGTTCTACATTTAATGTTAATTTTTTGTAACAAATTAGTTAAGCCAATTGAAGATTAAAAAAAAAAAAAAAAAAACTAGAGAACAGGAATTCTGCTTTATCAGAATTTAGTGTCGCCTCCGGCATTTCCATTACTTCATTTTCTTCTGATGGACTGATGGCTTCTATTATTATGAAACAGCCATTATAAATGAAGTGTTAGGTGAAGATGAAAAGCAGCCTTAAAAAGTTAGAACTCTGATTTTCTGGTCAGAATGGGGGGGGGGGGGGGAAGAAATGGCCATAATTGTTTTTTACGGCTGCTCTTTCATCTTCACCTAACACTTCATTTATAATGGCTGTTTCATTGTAATAGAAGCCACCAGTCCATCAGAAGAAAAGAACTCGGTTAAGCGGGACTCTACTGCAGTACAAAACATATTTAAATTTTAAGACTTAAAGCACACGTTTTATTTTATGTAAAATGACGTCATTCGCATCCGCTTAAGAATTTCACACACCGACAGTAAAGCATGCATAGTACATCACTATCGCGAAATAATGCACAAATGCAGCAAAAAGATATCGTCATTCAAGAAAATCAAAAAAAAAAAAAAAAAAAAAAAGGCTATCTAATGATTCATCGATACTTACAATTAAATATAGTATATAATAGCTCCATTGTTTTAACAGAAATCATTCGTTAATATTTTTTTCAAAATAGTACGTATTTTAATTACATTTTCTTTCGGTTGTTATGAGAAAATGGCAACAAAAATATATAATTAATATTTTAAAACTATTTTTCCTTTGCTTTCTACAGAAATGGATAAAATGCCGTTGCCAACATTAAACAAATGGCTCCAAAAACTACAAAAAAAAAAAAAAAAATTCAAAAGCACATGGAGATACAGTTTTCAAACAAAGTGCATTTAAAAGAACCTTTTTTTCCCCCAATACGACGGTATAAGAACTAAAAGTGTGCGATGCTTAGAAGTTTAAAAAATTGCTAAAGAGTATTTAATCGTAATGATTTGTTTTACAGCTAGCCTTGATAAGCTAACGTTATTTTTTGGACACAAAATAAGCTGGGAGAAAGAAATAGCATACCGGACCGGAGGCTAAAAAAAAAATAAATCATACAATATGATACTTAAAACACCTTAAAAAATGAGATTTCGTTCAAATGAAATCGAAATAAATCTTCGACTTCTTCCATTTTTAATTGGAAATATTTGTATTGCAGATTTTGTATTGTGTTTATGACAATTCTGGATAAAATGATAAGATGCATGCAAAATACAAAACTTAAAAAAAAGTCTAAGATTTATTTCGATTTCATTTGAACGGAATCTCACTTTTTAGGGCGTTTTAAGTATCATATTGTATGATTTTTTTTTTTTTTTAAATCTTCAATTGGCTTAACTAATTTGTTACAAAAATTTAACATTAAATGTAGAACTAATTGAATGAAATAACTTAATATCTGTCCCTTCTTGGGCTTAAACAATGTAGGAAATAAATTTTGTTTTTTTTAATTTGTTCTTCAAATTATGTTTTTGTTTAATATGTCTAGTTTCTTAATAACTACAGCACTCAGACGAATGCATTTCAAAATTAATAGAGAGTATCATCATCAGGCTTTGATGTATGCGGTATTGCATAACAATGTGGGATGCAGTTTACCAATGTGTAATTCAAATGTTTCACCACTGCAGTAATGCAGGTTGCGGTAGTTTGGACAAAAACTTCCAATCTGAACTTAAAAAATCTATAATAAAAGCATAAAAAATTAACTTAACTTAAATTTTGATACCCTATTTCCCACTCAGGAACGCTTTGAATGTAAATGCAAATTGTGTTGAATCCTTACTGCTAATATATAACAATATTATAGCTGTGATTCAGTAAAAAATAAAAAAATAAATGTTTTACTTAAATTTTTAAACCTTATACTCACCCAAGGGGTGATGTAAACACATCTGAAAATTATTACCTAAGTTTAACTTGGGGTATAAATAGTTCTCATCTCGGAAAAAAATACATTTTAAAATTTAAGTTATGTAATTCCCCACTAAGTTCGCTACCTGCGTAAAAATAGCTATTCATTAGAAACTTTTTACTAAAATATAAACTTGACCAAAGCAAAAAACTTTTTCTGAAAATAACTCTTTTTATTTCCACTATGATGCCATGATGCCATATTCACCTTTTCAATTTAAAAAAAAAAAAAAAAAAAAAAAAAAAAAAAAAACTAGCTCAGTTTAATTTTTTACGTGAAAATCTTTCAACTAAAAAGAAATAAATTATTATTACGGCTTTTGAAATTTTTGCAACAATGAAGTAAAAATGTTACATTTTCTATGAAAAATGTCCGTTGATTTTCAATGAAAAAAGCGAAAATTGGAATTATTAAGAAAAATATTTGAATAATGCAAAAAAAAAATTGGCCCATGTTTCTCTCTGGGTTATAATTCACGCATATGCAAAAGCATTTTATCATTTGTTTTGACCCTGGCGTCAGGCAAACGTTTTTACACTTTAAGGGTATTCTTCACGGGCAGCCGCCATTACAAAGCATCCCATGTTAACCTATGGAGAAATTTACTTTGCTCTTTGTGAGCTTAATATTTTAAATAAAGGGATGGGAATTGCTGCAATCGATAAAATAGAAGGTTCCTCACTAAGAGTATTTGCCATAATATTTTTAAAACGTTTAAAAGTATTTTTAAAGTTGGCTTAAAGTTGGCGAAATTTGCAAAATCAAGAAGTTTATACTTTAAAAAATTATAAAAAATCATTGGAGCATCGTAGAAAAAAAAGAGAAAATAGCCATAGAAGCTGCAAGTTTCTTCTTTTCAGTGATGAAAATTAACAATTATTTTTTTAAGAAATAGCAGAGTTATAAGGAATTTTTCCTCACAAGTAAGCTGATTTCTAAACGTGCGGAAGGATACATTTATCTAGAATTGCAGCGGATGGTAGGTAGAATGGGGAAAGGGAGAAATTATCGCGATACGTATCAAATTACAAAGTAAAGGGAGAAAAAAGAGGGTTGACCGAGCCTAATTTATTGCTTTTTTTCCTCCCCTGGTCAGTTTAGAATCTTTCAGAAAGGGAATTGCTTTTTAGTTCAAGATTTTTTTTTTTTCTGTACTGTTGTGACCAGATCACTATTAGATTTTATTTTTAGACTTCGTTTCTAACATTCGTAACAAATTATTCGTGCAATGAGTTTCCGACACTCTAGAAGCGGACATTTTAGAGCAAAAACGAAAATGTCCAAAAAAAAAAAAAATTTTTTTTAAAGTAATTAATACATACATAAATATACATAATAGTTAATCAATTATAGGTGTTTATTAAATATACCTAATTATTAATTAATTATACGTGTGGCCCAAGTTGGCTCTCTGTGCCTCTGCCCAACACTTGTTATTGTCATATAAAATAAAATGTAACTAATTTATTAACGACACAGAATGATTTTCTAAAGATACGAATTCCACCAATTAAAAAATGTTTTAGGTATACATATCTGGATTATCTTTTATAATGATTTTTGTAAATGATCAACTGTTATACTAAATCTTTCTCAAAGAGTATTCGAAAGTCTTCTGCGATTTTAAACTAAAAAATTCTAATACTCTTAAGCATGCAGCTTTTAATGAGCACGTGAAAAGCATATTCAAAGTTTTGTCATACGTGCATTGCTTGCTTTATAATTTTTATTTCAGTCATGGCTGATAATTATGAACAGTGAAGTTCTTAGCAATCAAAAAACAGTTTCTCATTTGAGCCTATACAGCTAAAATCAATGAGTAACGTTAAAATTTTCCGAACGAAGAAACGACATTTTTCGAATACTGATAATTTCGGCCGAATTTCCGACAGCATTTTCTCCAAAAATGAATTTTCGGTGAAACTCAGATTTTGAGCCAAAAACGTATTTTCGGTCGATCTCTAATTTTATTTACATTTGCGTTTTGAAATTTAATAATATTACTCCGGAAATGTTTTGACGAATCTGAATATCAATTGTTATACTCGTATTTACTCTCGATAACATATAACTTTTTATAATTTTACTATGTGTACGTATATGAATATATATACATTTTATGCGTTATAGTAAGTTTTTTTTTTTTTTTTTTTTTTTTTTTTTTAATGCTATAAATTTTTTTTTTCCATTTTCCATTTATTAATTTGAATATCAACTGATATATTTATTCTCGATTTCGAAGAACTTCTTTTAATTTTATTATGTGTACGTATGTGCCTGGGTGTATTTCTTATGTCATCCCAATTTCACCCAAATTTTGAGTTTTAAAATCCAATAATATTACTCAGTATATGTATTGATACCACCATCACTTTTTAGATAAAGTATAAAGTAACGAGTCTATAAGTTATGAAACAGAAACTCTTTAAATTATACTTTTTGAGTAAATATTTTATTTTTACTGGGGTAGCGATGGGAATTTTAATTTCACTGGCTCATTGCAGGCAATAAAGAAGTAGAAAACACTTCTAGAACACTAAAAAACTTGGTACGATAAAGACATAAGTGTAAAAAGCAACGTAAAGAAAAACAAACAAAAGTTAGAAATGAGAATCAGCCACCCAAATTACTTATCAAAAGTCAGAATAAATTTAGCGCATCCCGTTTCTGAAGGCTTCATAAGAGGAGCCCCTTTACAGTGAAAAAAAAAAAATGAGAAGCAGCCTGTCGCTATCTTTCTTGTTTGCATGCCTAAAATATACAATATAGAATATTGTGGCACAACGTTTACCTACAATTGCATTATTTAAATAATAATATATTAGTCTATTTTTTTCAACGAGAAAAAAAGTCCTTAGAAATAAAATATATTTTAATAAATATGTTTGTCCAATTTTGGGAGGGGTTGAATCGCATAAATCTCTTTTTGGATACGACCACTTTCAAATTTAAAATATTACGAAAAATCTTATTACAAAAATATAATAAGAATTATAATCTCCTGTAATTCGATTCATAACCAGGCTTAGCATGAAATATGGGCAATGCTGGTAGTAATGTTGTTTCAAATAAATGAGAATTACAACACAGGTTATAGAATTGAAACTAATGATTGAAATCCATGATGCAAAGGAGACATTTTACTTTATAAAGGTGTGCCATATACCCATATGATATATGTTGCATTTAATTTAACGTTTTAAGTTAAGTAAAGGGAAAATATATATTTTTTAAAACACTCTTATTACTCTTTAAAAACTTTCTTTTTTATCAAAAATCTGAAATTATGCTTTGTTAAAAATCGCAAAAGCATAAGGCGCTGATAGAAATACTTTAAGAAAATTAAAATTTTAATCTCATTCATAATATATTTAAATTTTTAGAGAATCTTTTGTTCTATAGCTTTTCATTATGACTTTACTTATTTATCGTACTATTTTCAGCGCTTCGCACATCGAAGATTTTTTATTTTGTCTCCCGATTTTTAAGTAAAATAATTATTTTCTACTTTTAAGTTCACAAAAAGTGTATTTAAAAAGGTATTTTTTTTATTTAATTTGTTACATTTTAGTATTTATTATATTTCGGATTGCGTCAGAATAATTATTATTGTATTAATTTTTCATTGAACACTTTCCGCATTTAATTTTTCGATTACTTTATTTAACTTGCACTTTACTGTAATTTAACATTACTTGTATTGATTTATTTTCATTTTATTTTATTTTATTTTGAAATAAACACATTTATGATACATTATCGACTTTTCTTTCTTTTATCATTTTGCAATGTTGAATGGAAACCGATGGATGTATTGTGGAAATAAACACATCCTTTGTTCGTCATCGCTTTTCCTTTGCTTTATTCTTTGCCATTGTTAAATCAAATTGGTCTCAAATCAATTAATTTAAATTAATTGGCAATGAAGTACTGGAAATTTTAAAATATTATATTGCCGTCACAAGCATATAACTGTATATAATGTCAGAATTCTAGCATATCAAGAAATGAGTAAAATATCGATTACAAAATTCAATTTTTACATCTATAAACCAAGTAAAGTTAAATTAAAAGAAAAAAAAAGTTAAATTGCATTTTCGTCAGTTAATGCAATTTAAGAAATCAGAATAAAATAATTTAGAGTTATAATATCAGCTACGAATAGCAATTTGTTCCTGGACGTTGCTAGGTATTTTCTCGCATCTAGGCAAAAATTACAAATCTGCCCCTCACTATTGCTACCACTGATGTTTGATTCAAACTTACTTTTTATAAAAAATTTGCCTTTTAACCGTCTATACAATATTGCCTTCCTAGGTGACTTCCTAGTCATGCATATTGGTAAAAACGGCACTTCTTATTCACAATATCAAAGCATGAGAAATATTAAAAATATATAATTATATAGATATACGGTGTGCGTACAAAGGTAGAAAAAAGTATGCCACCTATAATTATGCCCCAAATCATCATATGAAAATGACACTGGTACCAACTGATTTTTAATAACACCTGTAAATAAATGTTATTCAATAATTAGAATTTGGAGCTCTTTACATAATAAAAATTGTACCCAATTTTTTTTTCTTTTCAAATGGTACTTTTGACTCTATGTTTGAGTTCCTTCGATCAAATGAGCTCGAAAAAGTACATAATCTATACACTTTTTTAAAGATTTTGATATAATTAGAAGGGATCTAAGTTTGATGATGCTATTGTTAAATCCATGTGATAAAATTTAATTTGTATTTTCAAATAATAATAAAAATAACCCGATGCAATGAATGGACCCAAACATAATCTGAACATGTTTGTAATTTCAGAGACATATTTATAAGATTCCGCTGGGTGTACTAATTTAAAAGGTACAATATTCGAATTCATTTTGTTTTAACTGAAAATTGGTGTGTCTGGATTAATTCTTAGTTATTAACGAAAACAAATCTCAAAACTACTGTATAGCATTTTTCAGATTTTTAACACTTTAATACATGGAATAGAGATTAACAATGTTAATGATAACTGAAACATTTACATACAAGAAATAGAGATTCATTAAAAATATAAACATCGCAGTTCTATAAAGATGAAGATTATAAACATGAAAAAAAGGCTAAGATAAATATTTTTAGTCACGAGACAAATTTTTAACTAAATCGACGTAAAAATCAATGTTTTGTAGAAATTCACTCGTGCTGAACTTTTAAGCTTTTTACCGGACCGGGCTCGGGCCGAACTTTTAATTTTTGTATCGGGCCGGGCCGAAATTTTTTTTATATGAATCGGGACGGGCCCGGGCCTGGAAATTTCGGCCCGTGCAGACCTCTAATTCTCATTGTGGTTTAATTTCTTTATCATATTGCTTTCACCGCCTCACAGTTTTACGATTTTTGTTTTGATAAAATATTTTTGATTGACAAAAAACTAAGTATATTATAAAAACTTGCTTTTTTTTTTTTTTTTAACTTTATTTCATATCTCATAATTATAATCGTAATCAGATTTTTTGTTGAACACTTCCACTATTTATTTATTAAAAAAATGAAATTCTTGGATTCATTATGTTGCTGAAATAAACGCATAGAACGCTACGTTTCGACTTTTCGTTTTTATTCTTTTTTTTTTTTTTTTTTTTTTTTTTTTGTTAAAGTGAGTTATTATTTGTTAATTTAATTGCAATGGATCTATTACTCGATAATTAGGATTAAAATACTATATTGCCACAATGGAATGTACAGTGTTACTGCTAGTAAAATATAAAAAAAAATCCTAACAGTGTCTTCCCTAAAAAGAGATGTGGTCATGAAAATTACCTTCCGTTTTCCTTATTTCTAAACCGATATATTTTTCTTTCTGGCGTGGCTATAATCGACTCTCATCCTATTCTATTAGGTCCAATGCGGGTGACAATGAGACCATATGTGCAGCGTTCTCAGATCTAGGGGAAAATCCCTAGATCTAGGGAAATTGAAGCTTATTTAGGGATTTAGGGAATTCCTTCTGATTTCTAGGGAATTTTTAGAAAACTGGCAATATTTTCTTAAAATCTAGGGGAAAAAAGAATTTTCGGTAGACTTCTGTGTTTTTCTGGCGATGAACATGAAAAAGTGATAGATGTGAGCTTATGTGTTTGATGAATGAATATGGAAAAGGAAGTAAAGGGATGGGCAGTGGGGAGAAATTGTTTTCAAGCAATTCATTGGATAACAGAGGGGGGGGGGGGGGCTTCTGGTTCGAACTGGTCTCGGAACAGGGATCCTAGATGGCTAATAAATGATGACCACCTGAATCAACAGTTGTTAATTACTCCAGACGTGAACACTACTTATTTTTGCAGATTTCAGCATCTGGATTTGAATCAATAGGAAGCTTTTTTTAAATGAAACTGTCTCTGAGGTCGTTCGTTTGGAGGAGGATAGGGAAGTGGGGCTTGGGTTACTGCTGGTTTTTCTTTCTTTTCTTCTAGCAAGTAAAACCAAATAAAGAAATCATCAATCTGATTCCCTTTTGTTAAAAAACCGTGTATTAAGTGCATATGGAGACTTTGTTATAATTATACCCATAATGAAGTAAAGTACTATGCATAATGTATTATAACCGAAGAATGTTAGATGAAAATATCCGATTCTCTAAAGTAACTATATTCTATCTCTTTTAAGTATTAGCCATAACAATTGTGAGCATTTCTCCCAAATAACATGAAATACAAGAACATGAAATGAATATTTTATTTCAGGTTTTCTTTTTTTTTGAAGGGGGGGGGGGGTGCGTTATTCACAGATTCTTTTTTATAGGTACAAGCATACAATTGGCAGGCATGACCATTGAAATGATTTTGGATCTAATAGCATTTTTCGATACATGCGGTGTATCTTCAGTTGTAAGCGATTGCTGTCTCATGACGGCATTTCTCCTCTATAAATATGTTTCAAAACGCCAACTGTGACGGTATTCTTTTGAAGCACTCTATCTTTCATGGAAATAAAAAATGGAAAACTCTATTCAATTTCCTGGTTTTTAGAACACTGCCCGTCAATTTTATGCGTTTACGAATGAAATGAATTTGAGATAAAAACTTATGCACGATTTTTACTAGTTTATTTTGTGTTTTCATGCATTAATTTGGGACATCTAAAGTTATACCTATTACAAACAAAACATGCAAAATAATAATGCAATGATATGAACATCTGAAAATTTCAAAAACTGTAAAAATAGAACTTGAATATTTGTGAAGCAACTGTTATATTTCTTTTTGTTTGACCACTCACAGGAGATTTTAGAATAGTAATTTGATATAAAATATATGCGCATGAATATCAAATAATAAAAATTATAGTAATAATAATCAAAGCTGTAATGTATGTTATTTCATGATTGCAGCGATTTTCTCAAAAATCAAATACAAAGAATATGTTTAATCAAAGTTACTTGTTTTTAAATAAATATTAATTTATATTCTAAACAATAGTTATAACAAGATTGTCGTCCCAAGCAAAATAAGTTTATTTTTGTTTTTCATGACTACCCCCGGTGTTTATGAATCTCAATGTAATTCAGGCTGTTACAACCAATCAAAATGCAGAATTTCTTCCATGTCACGTGACTTTAGAATCTAGGGAAATCTAGGGAATTTTTACTCCGTAGTCTAGGGAAAAAAGTAAAATCTATCTGAGAACGCTGCATATGTGGGAGGAGGACCCATATCCTCCCACCCCCCACCCCCTGCCCTGGTAAAAATACAAGAGAGAAGAAAGTTGACCAATGTTTATTCTTACATCTTCGTAATCTTGGGGAGAGGAGAGAGAGGGAACTATATTTTTTCTGCTCCGCCTTGAGCGCATGCAAAAAGTGTAAAAAGTCTCTATGTGGGGATATTATGCCTTTTAACACCAGAGGTCGCGCTACTCGCACGCGATCGGAGATCTAGACGAAGAATCCCCTTAAGTTTATAATATCATTAGAATTAGTAAAGAATAAAAAATGAGTGGCATCAGGGACAAAAAGGTGGGAAGAAAAAATGAAAAAAGTTATGATCTCCATAGGCTTTTCCATGTTAAATTAACATTGAGAAGTGACACTGGAAATAAATAAGTATTGCGCTGCCGCGCAATACTTAAATATATATTTTCTCAATTATATATATATTAAACAAAAACACAATTTGAAGAACAAATTAAAAAAACAAAATTTATTTCCTACATTGTTTAAGCCCGAGAAGGGACAGATCAGTGGTGGAAAATTTGCGCAGAGGCGGAGCCTATTGACACCACTAAGTTTTGGTAGTGTTTTTCGGCTTATCTAATAACAGAATTTCCGAGTTTTTATTAAGGCGAAGTACACAATAAAGAATTAGTGGTGCCAATAGGTTCCTCCTCTGCGCCAATTTTTCACCACTGGACAGATATTAAGTTATTTCATTCAATTAGTTCTACATTTAATGTTAAATTTTTGTAACAAATTAGTTAAGCCAATTGAAGATTAAAAAATAAAAATAAAATTCATACAATATGATACTTAAAACATCCTAAAAACTTAGATTCCGTTCAAATGAAATCGAAATAAATCTTAGACTTCTTCCATTTTTAATTGAAAATATTTGTATTGCAGATTTAGTATTATGTTTATGAAAATTGTGCATAAAATGATAAGATGCATGCAAAATACAAAACTTTAAAAAAAGTCCAAGATTTATTCCGATTTCATTTGAACGGAATCTAAGTTTTTAGGATGTTTTATGTATCATATTGTATGAATTTTATTTTTATTTTTTAATCTTCAATTGGCTTAACTAATTTGTTACAAAAAATTAACATTAAATGTAGAACTAATTGAATGAAATAACTTAATATCTGTCCCTTCTCGGGCTTAAACAATGTAGGAAATAAATTTTGTTTTTTTAATTTGTTCTTCAAATTGTGTTTTTTTTAATATGTCAAGTTTTTTAATGACTACAGCACTCAGACGAACGCATTTCAAAATTAATACATAGTATCATCATCAGGCTTTGATGTATGCGGTATTGCATCACAATGTGGGATGCAGTTTACCAATGTGTAATTCAAAATGTCTCACCACTGTAGTAATGCAGGTTGAGGTAGTTTGGACAAAAACTTCCAATCTGAACATAAAAAATCAAAACATAAAAAATTAACTTCACTTAAATTTAGATATCCTATTTCCCAGTCAGGAAAGCTATGAATGTAAATGTAAATTCTGTTGAATCCTTACTGCTAATATTTAACAATATTATAGCTGTGATACAGTAAAAAATAAAAAAATAAAAGTTTTACTTGAATTTTAAAACCTTATTCTCTCCCAAAGGGTGATGTAAACGCATCAGAAAATTATTACCTAAGTTTAACTTGGGGTATAAATAGTTCTCATCTCGAAAAAAAAAAATACATTTTAAAATTTAACTTATGTGATTCCCCACTAAGTCCGCTACCTGCGTAAAAATAGCTATCCATTAGAAACTTTTTACTAAAATATAAACTTGACCAAAGCAAAAACGTATTCTGAAAATATTCTTTTTATTTCCACTATGACGCCCTATTCACCTTTTTATTTTTTGAAAAAAAAAAAAAAAAAAAAAAAACTATTTCAATTAAAATTTTTCACGTGGGAATCTTTCTACTAAAACCAAATAAATTATTATTACGGCTTTTGAAATTTTTGCAACAATGAAGAAAAAATGTTACATTTTCTATTAAAAATGTCCGTTAATTCTCAATGAAAAAAGTGAAATTTGGAATTATTAAGAAAAATATTTGAACAATATACAAAAAAATTGGCCCTTGTTTCTCTCTTAGTTATAATTCGCCCATATGCAAAGGTATTTTGCCATTCGTTTTGACCCTGACGTCAGGCAAACGTTTTTAAACTTTAAATTTATAATATTATTAGAATTAGTAAAGAATAAAAAATGAGTGGCATCAGGGACAAAAAGGTGGGAAGAAAGAATGAAAAAGTTATCATCTCCATAGGCTTTTCTATGTTAAATTTACATTGAGAAGTGACACTGGAAATAAATAAGTATTGCGCTGCCGCGCAATAAATGTATATAGAAATATCATCTGATAATAGTATCATGAATGAAATCAATAGAAGAATAAGAAATGGATGGAGTGCTTTTGGGAAGAACAATATTATTCTGAAGAGTAGCATGCCCCTGTATTTGAAAAGAAAGGTATTTAACCAATATGTTTTGCCTGTCCTAACTTATGGAGCAGAAACATGGACGCTAACAAAACGGATGGTACAAAGTTTACAAACAACACAGAGAAGTATGGAAAGATGTATGCTAGGTATAACTAGAAGAGACAGAAAAAGAATAACCTGGATAAGAAGTCAGACGAAAGTTTTTGACATCATTGAAAGAATTAAACGGCTAAAATGGAAATGGCCTGGGCACATCGCAAGAAGACAAGACAATAGATGGAGCACAAACACCCTACAGTGGTATCCCAGAGATGTAAAACGGCCAAGAAGACGACCTCAAGTAAGATGGAGTGATGAAATCAGAAAAGTAGCCGGTGTAAATTGGATGACTAAAGCACTAGACAGGAAACATTGGAAAAATCTGGGGGAGACCTACATCCAGCAGTGGATTGAAAACGGTTGATGATGATGATGATGATATATATATATATATATATCCATAATATAATTACAAATCATCATATATTCCTATTACAATAATTAATTTAATAAATTTAGCAGCAAATTATAACTGTAACATTATACAAAATACAGATGGAACCCTATACATGTAATATTAATTACATGTAATATAATATACATGTAGTATTGCGCTGCCGCGCAATACTTAAATATATATTTTCTCAATTATATATATATATATATATATATATATATATATATATATATATATATATATACATGTATGTATATGTATGTATATATATAGCCATAATATAATTACAAATCATCATATATTCCTATTACAATAATTAATTTAATAAATTTAGCAGCAAATTATAACTGTATCATTATACAAAATACAGATGGAACCCTATGCATGTAATATTAATTAAGCAAAATCCACCAATTAGCCAGCACATATATATTAATATAATTACAAATCATCATCTATTCCAATTACAATAATTAATTTAATAATTTTAGCAGCAAATTGTAACTGTAAAATTGATAACTTATTAACAGCAGTGAGATTATTTTGTTGAAATGATATTAAATAAATACCAAGAAAGATGACAAACATGTAGTATAAAATGGAAATTCTTAGAATTAGGTATCAAGAAATTACAATAGTGGAAATCTTATGATAACACACTATTTTTTTTGCGCAAATGCATCAATAAACCCAGCGCATAAAAAAATTATTTAAAAAATAGTTTGCTAACGTCGCAAAACATTTAGCTAACAGAAATTATATATTTATGAAATATATAAAAGATATCATTAAAAAGAAATTGCGTTTCAGAAAGAATTTTTGCGATTCTAAATGAAAATAAAATAACAAATAGTGATCATTAATAGACTTGCGCATAAGCAGCATAGAAATTTGAAAGATAAAATATAGCCATAATATAATTACAAATCATCATCTATTCCAATTACAATAATTAATTTAATAAATTTAGCAGCAAATTGTAACTGTAAAATTGATAACTTATTAACAGCAGTGAGATTATTTTGTTGAAATGATATTAAATAAATACCAAGAAAGATGACAAACATGTAGTATAAAATGGAAATTCTTTATATATATATATATGTGTGTGTGTGTGTGTATATGTATATTTATATGTGTGTATGTATGTATGTATATATATATATATATGTATATATATATATATATATATATATATATATATATATATATATATATTAAATTTGAAATCACAAATATATATATATATATATATCGGATAATAGTATCATGAATGAAATCAATGGAAGAATAAGAAATGGATGGAGTTCTTTTGGGAAGAACAATATTATTCTGAAGAGTAGCATTTTGCCTGTGCTAACTTATGGAACAGGAACATGGACGCTAACAAAACGGATGGTACAAAGATTACAAACAATACAGATAAGTACGGAAAGATGTATGCTAGGTATAACTAGAAGAGTCAGAAAAAGAATAACCTGGATAAGAAGTCAGACGAAAGTTTTTGACATCATTGAAAGAATTAAACGGCTAAAATGGAAATGGGCTGGGCACATTGCAAGAAGACAAGACAATAGATGGAGCACAAGCACCCTACAGTGGTATCCCAGAGATGTAAAACGGCCAAGAAGACGACCTCAAGTAAGATGGAGTGATGAAATCAGAAAAGTAGCCGGTGTAAATTGGATGATTAAAGCACTAGACAGAAAACATTGGAAAAATCTGGGGGAGACCTACATCCAGCAGTGGATTGAAAATGGTTGATGATGATGATGATGATGGATGATGATATATATTTGTGTATATATATACAGTCGAACCTCTTAACATGAACCTCAAGGGGAATCAAAATTTTGTTCATGTTATCAGTAATTCATGTTATCAGTATCAAATCTTTGTATTCGTTTTTACAAGGGACTGAAAACAATTCATGTTATAAGTAATTCACGTTAAGCGTGTTCATGTTAACGAGGTTTGACTGTATGTGTATGTATGTATATATATATATATATACTAATTTCATAATCAAAATTTAATCATAAATTTTCTCTTAAAAGAACACAGCTTTTTAAAATTTATGCTCATAAAAACGTACTGTTTAAAAAATCCTTTATTAAAAATACTGATTAAGGCTGTCATCAAAAGAGGCTATTTTTGACAGATTAAAAAAAAAAAATTGTTCGGAATTGCATGAAATGAGCAGGTGTTGTGATTCATAAACAATGTAATCGACAGACGTTTTCCATTTTTTGGTAAACACAGGAGATCTTTCTGAAAATACTGTCCAAGTGGGCCCGAATTTTAGGATGTGACACGAAGAAAAAAAAAATGTCGTTACGTGACCAGAATCGCTTTAAACGCTGCACGTAATTTATTTATTAAAAAAAGTAAAAGCTATTCAATTTCAAATCGCTTCACAAGCCCGTTTTCTACATTTACGTTTAAAAATGTATTAGTAACTGTCTCGGAAAGCTTCGCGTTTTTGACAAGCGAATTTAGGAAGAATTTTAAGAAATTTTTGAAAGTATATATTTAAAAATAATTGAAATTTTTGAGAAAAACTGTTCTACAAAATTAAATATTAGACCCATAACAAAAATTGTCAATTTTAATCTCTTAGCAATTACAAACAGTAAAATGTCATATGAAAGTAAACCCACATCCGTAATAAATATAATACTAAAATTCTGATGTAATTTTACTGAATATTTATTAAAAATACATTAATAATAGTTTGTGCACCGTATTTTATGGAAGAAACGCCGCACTCCTCAAATTGGCCGGAATAAGCTTAAAAATATCGTAATCGCCGCATCCATCGGGACGCTATTTTTGTCGACAGCGTCATATTGACCTAACTTTAATCAAAGTTTTCTGAGCAGTGCAGGATGCCTCTTTTTAATATCTTAAGATGTCTGAAGTTTTATTTAAAATATTTAAATCCGATTTTAAATACTTTTATGAATTTTTAAATTAAGGAAACTCAGTTGGTATTTGAAAAAAAAAAAATCGTAAACGCCACACTTGGAAAAAAAATGAACTTTTAAATTCGTAAACGCCGCGGCGTTTCTTCCATAAAATACGGTATCTCTCTTTTTTTCATTGTAAGAACAAAAAACACCCCCGTTTCACTTGGCGAAAATGTGAAGCTATTTTCTGCTTATTTTACATTGCCAAATATTGCAACCTTTTTAAGTGGTTTAGAAAGTAAAGAATGAGGAACTGTATCGAATTGACAAAGGGAGTGATACTTTTTCTATGCGATTTTCTCCCCAAACAACAGTCGTAAAACTGTCAACGTGGGTTTGCGTCCACTTCCGTCCTGCAACTTCCTATCCTTGTCATACAAAACCCATTAGCCATCAAATAAACCGACAACAGGGAACAAACGTGCCGAAAGGTGACTGCAAGATGCTAGATAGTGTGTACGCAGCCTAAGGGAACAAACCGAATTTATTGCCCTATGTCTATGACGCCGAATCAGAAAAAGAAATTCTTCCCAGAAAGTGTGCCCATGCCCAGCAGTGTCTAAAGAAGGGAGAAAACCCCACCATGGAGAGTGCTTAGTTATTCCCCATACGCCACGCTAAAATTTTCCAGTTTTTTACTTGTATACAAAGAATAAAAGTAAACAGCGAATTTAGAGAAAGAACAATTATCCATCGAAAACATTATACACTAAAAACTTGTGTAAATTATATGAAATTCCAAAATCTGAGTTTTTTCTATGTCAGTTGGCGTAAAAAAATATAGCCCATCTGAAAAATTATTGGAGGGGCCCGAGCCCCACGGGCCCATATAACTCTACGCCTATGCGTGAAACACACACTTTGCAGATCTCTCTCAGTTTCAAACGCCTGTTTTACGCTTTTTGCTCCCAATTATATCTAAGACCAAGCTTTTTACGTATACCCAAGTAAAAATCTTTGTAAAATAAGAATTACGAAAGTAGTAACTATAAAGTTGTAAAAAGCTATATTTGATTGTTATTGAACAAATTATCGCAATCAGTATGTGTTTCGAACAATTTGTTCCTTAGGATATCTGTACACAAATTTAAAGAAAGAATGTATTCCATTAGTTAGTAATGTAGCAACGAGTAATGGTGCCATTCAGAAACCATACCTTTTGAACTCCCTCCATGAGCAACCCATTTTTTTGAAAACGTTTTACTTTAAGATACTTTAAGTAAAACTTTTTTACTTTATGATTTTGATTTGAATCAATAGGTTACCTTTATGAGTAAAATTTCATTGAATAATTCAAGGAAAATGTATCTTACCTTTATTATGCATATTTAATTATACATTATTGATCATTTACTTGACCTTAACTTTCAATATTTTAATCATTTTCAAAATTATCTTACTTTTTATCATTGTAGTTTATTACTTTACTTAATTATTTTAATATTTTACCATATTGCAAGCATTATGTATAATTTTGAATGCATTATTACATTCAAATTACTGTTTAAAAAATGTAAACAAAGTAATGATCAGAAATGTGCAAAATTCTAAATTCCGCACAACCACTGGTCCCAAGCTGTGCGGATTTGAGGGAGTCTACTGTATATAATTCTCGATATATGATTGAACTCATTGTTTTTTCGTGAAGAAAGTATAAATTTATTTCTGAAAAAAATCAAGATATTGCTGATAATTGGTAATCACAATCTTTTTATCAAATATATTTATGTATTAATCAAGCTTTTATTATTATTAAGACTGGCTAAACCTGAAATAAAACTTCCTTACTTTACGACTTTGATGTGAATTAATATGATACCTTTATGAGGAAAGTTCCATTGAATAATTCCTGGAAAATGTATCTCATCTTTATTATGCATATTTAATTATACATTAATTATTATTTACTTGACCTTGAGGGGAGAGTGGGGAGGAATGTGATGCTTTTTACAAAAATTAGAAAATCAACTTTATTTGACACATAAACAAAATTTTGATATATAGAATACAAAATGAAACACTCTCTAATGTCCTTGAACAATATAGAAACATAATTTGCAGAAACAATTTTATAAAGAAATTATAAATTTCAAAATGTGTCCCATACCTTCCCACTAACAGGGAGGTATGGGAAAGCTATAAAACAATGTATGATAAGGGGCAAATAGTCTATTGTTGGCTATATATACAGTATAACAAAGATTGTAGGTTGATGTCTGCGCTACAATATCAAATTTCAGTAACTTCATCACTGGAAGGAAAATTCAGGATTGTCAATCAGAGATAGCATTAAAAAAATCATCAGTTCAATTTATTTATGTTTTGAAGTAAATGAATATATTTATAATGCTATAATTAATATATTACCTTCTAAAAATATTTGCATACTAGCAGTTTACATTCATCTTATTAAAAAGAAAGAATTAAACATGTCCCATTCCTCTCTCTACCTTCTTTTATGTTAAACTTCTTGTATAAACAAAAGTTCTACTTTTAGGCTAGTTTAAATTATGAATAATATACAGTATGATGTTCAATAAATAGAAAAACTATTACATCTACGCGTAAACAAGCCTATACTACTATATTTTACTAATATACAGAAAGCATAAAAAGTATATGAAGCAAATTTACTTCTGATTCTTGAAATAATGCTTTGCTTAAGTCTTTAAAGTAAATCGGCTTGTCAAACGATGATTAAAAATTAGTTTAATTAACAAGGTATGCAACTGATATAAAAGGTTTGATAATTCTAACTTTTATTTTTCAATTTTAGAAATAATTTAATTATTTTTTTAATATTTTAACCCTTTGCACTCAAAGGTTTTTTTCATTTGTATTACCAGCAACTCAAAGTGATTTTAGTTATATCTTATTATTTTTTTAATTCTTTATGAATACGAATACAAATGTTATGATATATAAAAAAAAACTAAAAATTATAAAATTATTACATTTTGTAATCGTAAAGTGTGATACCTCTTGAAGCAATTGCCAATATGTAATCTTGGCTTTTCTAGACAGATATCACAAAATTATTTTTATTGCCTCCGTAGTGGAGCCCTCAAGTTTGAAGACAAATTTTAAATGGTTCCGCTCCGGAGTCCTTTGAGTGTAAAGGGCTAACTTTTTTTCAATATATAATGTATTTAAAACAATCAAAAATGGTATCAAAATTCAATTTATGCGATTGCAGCATTGTATTTCTACAGTCAAAGATTTTGCACCTTAGCCGACTAAAATTTCGATTATACGCCTTGCATCATTATGCATCGTTTTAGAAAGGTTTCCTGAAAGACGTATAATTGGTACTTTACTGTTTTTTTTTGGGGGGGGGGGGGCTAAAATTGTCATATTGCCAGAACAAAAGTTCTTTATCTACAGAACGACAAAGTCGAAAAATCCATTTACTCTTGCTCGACTGAAAATATACACAATATTTTGAAAATAAATATCAAACTTCATGATATTTTGAAAATAAATATCGGATATGTATCCATTTATATATATCACTGAACCATGCTGTTTGTAGCTATAGTGTTTACTCTTTAGTGTATAACCTCTGCTGATAGAATATAATCTTTCTTTTTTTTTTCCACCTATTTCACTAATTATTACTCTTTCTCACTCTTCTTTTTTTTTTTTTCCATCATCTGAAGATATAAGAAAATGCTCTTTTATGAAACCTTTAAACACATAAAGGCTAGATTTATTATGGTTATTTGTGCTTTTCATTATGTAGGGATTTTTTTTTTTTTTTTTTTTGTGTCACAAAATCAAAACGTTCATTTTATGAGTAACACTCCCAGATGAAGATTCTGTCTGTGTCACTCTCTGTCTCTATTGTGTACAGTATAACCTCGAAAATCCGGCATTGTCAGGACCATGACGATGCCGAATTTCTGACTTCAAAAATATTTTTAATAGTCTTAATGGTGCCGTTATTCGTAATTTAATTCATACGCAAGTAATAGTTATGTGAGAAAAATAGAAAATTAAATATTTTAAAAAATATTAAAATTAAAAGTTTCTATTCATATTTTCTATGTTGCAAAAAAAAAAAAAAAAAAAAAAAAAAAAAAAAAAAAAAAAATTCTAATATATATCATTTCTTCTCGTGTAATTTCCTAAACATTGATGTCAATTTTATTTGCTTCAATTATTTGAACAGCTTTTTAACAAGTTTTAATTTTACACAAATGTAGAATATTGATTTTGAAAATATAGTCTTATTTATCTAAAGCAGATGTTAGTTTTCCAGTCAAATTTAAACATTTTTCCACTGATACCTTTTCTTCTGTACTCAGAAGGGATTCAATTTAGCATAGCATCTGCGATCTCACTGTCAGCCAATCCATTGCTTTCAATCTCGAAATTTTTAATTGTTTAACGATTTATTATTATTCTTTCTCCTATAAGGTGGAAGTGTAAAAAAAAAAAAAAAAAAAAAAAAAAAAAAAGCGGCGAGATGACTTTGATGCTGGATTTTCGAGGTCACACTGTACTTTATTTACTTTTACTATACGTATGTAATTTGTGTGTTTATAATTTTATTTTTTATTTTTTTTCTAGAGAGAAAAGAATGAATCAAGAAGAAAAATTTAATGAAGTTCCTGTTAATTATATCAATTCTTTATATGTAAATAAATTACTATATTAATTCTTTATATGTAAATAAATAGAATTTTATAAACTGAATGATGTTTCATTTGTTTTCGAGACTATTTCCTTGATACTGAGAAATATTTTTCATTGCTTCAGTCTTAAGTTACTATTAAAAATAATTACAATCAGAAAAAGAACAATTTAAGTGAGTTAAATTATACTTTAAAAAACTAAAAAGAAATAATGTTAGTTTAGTATTTGCTCTGTTGTACATAGGATAATATTTCTCTGGTAAAAGAAAAACATTGGAGAAGGGAGGAAGGCAGATGATTTTTAAAATTTGTCTTATTGTAATATGTAATTTACATTGTTAAACAAGCAAGAAATTACTATTTTTATGTAAAAATGCTGGAAAGATCATTGAATTTGTAAAAAAAATTCTTTTGCATTTTGCATCATTAAACAATTTTCAGAGAAAAGACTAAATATATTCCTGTGGTCATCAATCAGAATCCTATGGAGGATTTATTTTATAAATCTGACAATATTCTCTAAATAATAATTGAAAATTCTAAGAAACAAGTTTAATAAATGAAGTAGTAATATAAAAAATATACAATCTTCTACAGTCATTAAATGTACACTATATTGGAATTCCACATATTTGATGTGCTATTTATTGTAGGTAAACACAAGATTTCATTATATATGTATACAATAAAAAATTATCTGATCCTGAATAGTGAACTGGATTCAAAAGGTAAGTAACTGAAAGTATAATTAAATTTACTATGTATAAGCATAGACATAGAGTTGTATGTTCTCAAGTCCCTGTAACATTTTAAATACTTTTTCTTACCCTCTAATATAAAAAAGCTTTTAGTTTTTTTTTATTTTATTGAATTTCTCCTTTTTCTTTTGTTAAAGGATAAATGACAAAAAAAAAAAATCCCTTTGCTTTTTTTAATTTTAAGTTACCAATAATTTTCAAGACTCCTATGCCTATGTGTATAAGAATGATTTTTTAATATTAAATACGTGAAATTTTTCAAGTTGCTAACTAAGCGTAAATAAACAGAGTGAAAAATGTCGAACCCGGATCCTTGAAATAGTGCTCCAATGCACTGTTGATTTGCGCCGAGTTAGCAATGTAAAAAATTTCACGTATTTAATCTTCAATAATTTCACTGCTGATAATTAATTAAAATTTTACTTGGAATGGTTTTTATTCAAATGAAAGTGTTTTTCCTTAAAATTTTTTTAATGGTATTACACATCCCTCATGTGTAGACACTTGCATGCTAATGTTAATCCTATGGGAGAATTTTTCTAAATATCTCGTTTGCATTTCAATATTGTAAATTTTATTATTTGTTACTTGTGGTCAATCTGTACAAACACCTTTTTTTTTTAAGTTTTCAGTTTTGTTTGCAATGTGTTTTTTTTTTTTTCACTAGAGTATTTTCGCTTTTGAAATCAGTTCTGAATATATCCTAATAAGCAAAAAAACTTTGTAAAACAAAGTCGAAAAATGGCCTTTGTATCAAAACTGCAGGTATGCAATGCAATGCAAAAAAAAAAAAAAAAAAAAACGCAAGCGAGATATTTAAAAAAAAATCTCCCAGCGGATTAACATTAGCAATAAGGTGTTTCTGTGCGAGTGAAGTAGCCTCTTAACATTATTAAGCTTTTTTTGTTATTAAAATAGGATCTAATAATGTAACAAATTGATAAAAATTAAACATATATTTTATACATACATAGTAAAAGACAGTTATGTAAGAATTTCTTTCAAGGTAAAAAATGAACATATTAATTAAAATAAGCAATTTGATAAACATGTGGATTAATAAAAACCAGTATTTTTCAATGTATAGATAATATTTGACTAAAATTTAATTTTCCACAGGAACAAACAAACAACAAAAGAAAAATATGCTCAGCTCAGAAAAATTCTAAGTTGAGTTATTTATCTCATTTTTCTATCAAATAAGATTTTATGATTTATAAAAACCTCATTTTCATTTTTTTATGCACGCTTGTAATAAAAGCCTTTCATCAATCTTTGATTGTAACTCCTGTAACTACCCTTTCGTTTCTTCCTTTTCACATGCTTATCATGAAACACTTACAAACTCCCTCAGATAGCGTCAACTAGGAACCTTTTTCAATCCTTTACAAAACATTTACAAACTTTCCTTTAAAAAGCATTCAAACATTTACGTAGCATGGTTGAAAAAAGGCTTTAAAAAGCAAAAAATGCTATCTGGGATGCCATCAGTGCTGACATCATAATATTTCTTCCCAACGAAACAGGGGTGAAGGTTGATAGCATTCCTAATTTTATCTTTGCAAATGGAACACCGGTATACAAGAATGATGTTTGTTAGCAAGTGGGAATAATACAAAAGATTTATCAAGTGTTTGCAAGCCCTTGAGACACAGGTCGCCAGAATTGTTTTTTCTCAACCATTTTCGGTACATTTCGAGAACTTGTTGGTAGGAAATACAAGGTTCAGATATTTATCTTTCCTACAGTTTCTCTTCAGAAATGTCGGAGTATTTCTGCTGAATTTGTCCTTCTTAGCAGGAGTAGCAATCTTAGAATCTCGAGCACTGCCCGAAAGATGATATTGTGAGTAATTCTTGCTGTTATCCTGTTTAATTTCAGTTTTACTGTTATTTTTCCTGTTGATTTCCGTAAAATTCGTATTTATTAAGAGAGAGGGAGTGAATTGGGGAGTGGCCCCGCCCATTTTGGAGCCAGAAGGGAGACTGGAAGGCGTGGCTTGTGAAGAATTGCTGTTTGATGAAACATCAGATTCCAATAAGGAAATGCTGTCGTTTGGATATTTAATTTTAGCTTTTGCACATGATATGCTGTATGTTTTGTTGATAATGTGTGATTTCAACAGTTCGATGGGAATTCGTATTCCAATTGTACTCCAATTTAAACAATAAATGCTTATTTAAATGTTACGAGTTGTCGAAGGATTTTTTGTGCCACTAATCAAATTAAGAATAGAATCAAGAATAGAATCAAATTAAGTTCCGATATCAAAATCTTAGCATAATGTCGCGTCGGAATGTAGTTTACATACAAATCATGTCACAAAATGCAATTTTTCGTGTCAAAAGAATAAAATAAGCATTTAAAAAATTGTTTCGTAGGACTACGGTATTCTATCAAAGGCATGAAAAATCTTCCGAAAGGATTTAGATTAGTTTTTCTCTCATTTAAAATGTAAAATGATATTTTGAAACGTCTTTTAGTTATTACGCCAGCTTCTTTAATTAAAAAAAGAAAAATTGCAAATTCTTCATGATGTGTTACGGTTTTAACAGCTTATGCAATTGCATATATCTGCGATTTAATAAGTTGAAGAGTAAATATTAGAGTAAATGGTAGAAATATTGTGAAAAATAAATCGCCAACTTAATAGCAATGCTTGTGATGCACATTCGGAATATAAAGTTAAAACATGAGAAACTTACAAAATTAATTAAAATTCACACCACTAAACAAACAGAAATATATTTCTTTAGTTACACATTAAAGTTCTTGTTGTCACAGGTTACCATCTTCAGAAGTCTTGTAATCGTTCTTCTTCGAAGAGCGATTGTTGAGTAATGAAAACACTGGCGTTCTACGTGTTGGAAGCTACGGAACTTTCGCGCCACTGCAATTCAGTGTTGCCAATCTGCGGGTAATTACCCGAATTGCGGGTATTTTGATCGCTTGCGGGTATTTTCGAACGCAGTATTTGAGGGTATTTTTTTTTAACTTGACGTACAATTTTTGGCTTTCTTAGTACTTTACTCTTTAGTACTTTACTTTATTATTCTGAAGAGTAGCATTTTGCCTGTGCTAACTTATGGAACAGGAACATGGACGCTAACAAAACGGATGGTACAAAGATTACAAACAATACAGATAAGTACGGAAAGATGTATGCTAGGTATAACTAGAAGAGTCAGAAAAAGAATAACCTGGATAAGAAGTCAGACGAAAGTTTTTGACATCATTGAAAGAATTAAACGGCTAAAATGGAAATGGGCTGGGCACATTGCAAGAAGACAAGACAATAGATGGAGCACAAGCACCCTACAGTGGTATCCCAGAGATGTAAAACGGCCAAGAAGACGACCTCAAGTAAGATGGAGTGATGAAATCAGAAAAGTAGCCGGTGTAAATTGGATGATTAAAGCACTAGACAGAAAATATTGGAAAAATCTGGGGGAGACCTACATCCAGCAGTGGATTCAAAATGGTTGATGATGATGATGATGATGGATGATGATATATATTTGTGTATATATATACAGTCGAACCTCTTAACATGAACCTCAAGGGGAATCAAAATTTTGTTCATGTTATCAGTAATTCATGTTATCAGTATCAAATCTTTGTATTCGTTTTTACAAGGGACTGAAAACAATTCATGTTAAAAGTAATTCACGTTAAGCGTGTTCATGTTAACGAGGTTTGACTGTATGTGTATGTATGTATATATATATATATACTAATTTCATAATCAAAATTTAATCATAAATTTTCTCTTAAAAGAACACAGCTTTTTAAAATTTATGCTCATAAAAACGTACTGTTTAAAAAATCCTTTATTAAAAATACTGATTAAGGCTGTCATCAAAAGAGGCTATTTTTGACAGATTAAAAAAAAAAAAAATTGTTCGGAATTGCATGAAATGAGCAGGTGTTGTGATTCATAAACAATGTAATCGACAGACGTTTTCCATTTTTTGGTAAACACAGGAGATCTTTCTGAAAATACTGTCCAAGTGGGCCCGAATTTTAGGATGTGACACGAAGAAAAAAAAATGTCGTTACGTGACCAGAATCGCTTTAAACGCTGCACGTAATTTATTTATTAAAAAAAGTAAAAGCTATTCAATTTCAAATCGCTTCACAAGCCCGTTTTCTACATTTACGTTTAAAAATGTATTAGTAACTGTCTCGGAAAGCTTCGCGTTTTTGACAAGCGAATTTAGGAAGAATTTTAAGAAATTTTTGAAAGTATAT
Source organism: Maratus speciosus (assembly GCA_963932465.1). Classification (NCBI taxonomy): domain Eukaryota; kingdom Metazoa; phylum Arthropoda; class Arachnida; order Araneae; family Salticidae; genus Maratus; species Maratus speciosus. The sequence continues at coordinate 570,100,633 of OZ010787.1, forward strand.
ATTTAAAAATAATTGAAATTTTTGAGAAAAACTGTTCTACAAAATTAAATATTAGACCCATAACAAAAATTGTCAATTTTAATCTCTTAGCAATTACAAACAGTAAAATGTCATATGAAAGTAAACCCACATCCGTAATAAATATAATACTAAAATTCTGATGTAATTTTACTGAATATTTATTAAAAATACATTAATAATAGTTTGTGCACCGTATTTTATGGAAGAAACGCCGCACTCCTCAAATTGGCCGGAATAAGCTTAAAAATATCGTAATCGCCGCATCCATCGGGACGCTATTTTTGTCGACAGCGTCATATTGACCTAACTTTAATCAAAGTTTTCTGAGCAGTGCAGGATGCCTCTTTTTAATATCTTAAGATGTCTGAAGTTTTATTTAAAATATTTAAATCCGATTTTAAATACTTTTATGAATTTTTAAATTAAGGAAACTCAGTTGGTATTTGAAAAAAAAAAAATCGTAAACGCCACACTTGGAAAAAAAATGAACTTTTAAATTCGTAAACGCCGCGGCGTTTCTTCCATAAAATACGGTATCTCTCTTTTTTTCATTGTAAGAACAAAAAACACCCCCGTTTCACTTGGCGAAAATGTGAAGCTATTTTCTGCTTATTTTACATTGCCAAATATTGCAACCTTTTTAAGTGGTTTAGAAAGTAAAGAATGAGGAACTGTATCGAATTGACAAAGGGAGTGATACTTTTTCTATGCGATTTTCTCCCCAAACAACAGTCGTAAAACTGTCAACGTGGGTTTGCGTCCACTTCCGTCCTGCAACTTCCTATCCTTGTCATACAAAACCCATTAGCCATCAAATAAACCGACAACAGGGAACAAACGTGCCGAAAGGTGACTGCAAGATGCTAGATAGTGTGTACGCAGCCTAAGGGAACAAACCGAATTTATTGCCCTATGTCTATGACGCCGAATCAGAAAAAGAAATTCTTCCCAGAAAGTGTGCCCATGCCCAGCAGTGTCTAAAGAAGGGAGAAAACCCCACCAGGGAGAGTGCTTAGTTATTCCCCATACGCCACGCTAAAATTTTCCAGTTTTTTACTTGTATACAAAGAATAAAAGTAAACAGCGAATTTAGAGAAAGAACAATTATCCATCGAAAACATTATACACTAAAAACTTGTGTAAATTATATGAAATTCCAAAATCTGAGTTTTTTCTATGTCAGTTGGCGTAAAAAAATATAGCCCATCTGAAAAATTATTGGAGGGGCCCGAGCCCCACGGGCCCATATAACTCTACGCCAATGACCACCCTGATGATTTGAAATGAATTGATCCCCACCCAGTATTTTACTATTTCTAAAATAGCAGAAAAAATTAGGCAAGTTTCACACCAGATAAAATATGGTTCTATTCTAAGCACTAGATGTTGGTGCGAAAGGGTGTCTTATGGTGGATATCATCGATATATGTTCCTATTTCTTGAAAGTTGTTTTCATAAACGACAATTAAGCTGGATAAATGTGTTTCGCACAGGTCGGAAATAGCGTCTGTACGAAAGGGGATAGCCGGATAAGCGTTGGAAACGTGCCCGGCACATTGTATTTTGCGTATGAATGATCCAACCTAGTGGTCAAGACTAGGGCTGGTTAAGATTTTACATTTGTAATACTAAAGTTGCGAGTTCTGTCCTTTCGCTGGCGTTTTCATTTTTTTAGAGTATTGTTTTGATTTTTATTAAGTCAGTTAGTTAAAATCAGTCGATCTTTATTACCAGTTCTTTTGTAAATTTTTTAGCAATTAGATTTTTTTAAATAAATTAAATTAAAAAAATCAGTTCATCTATTTTCTAATAATTAAAGTAAACATTTATTAAAATGCAATAATAAATTTCCTATGCTTACATCAAAAGTATTTTCATGTTAGAACTTTATAAAGTTTTGATCATTTTAAATTTGTCTGTTACTATAGTAACAGATAAATGCAAAATTATCAGAATTAATATATTCAGGGTTTTCTATTTTAAAATTATCCTTGAGACATAAAAATCTTTATTAATTTATGATAGGTTACTTTATAATTTTTTATTTTAAATATTACACAAATATTTAAATTAAATTTTAAAATTCATTGGACTTATAGGGTATTTTTCTAATAAAGAAATTCTTTAATAATTAAAGTGTAAAAACAATATTTTCTTAAGTCAGTTAGTTAAAATAAGTTGATCTTCATTACGAGTTCCGTGGTAATTTTTTTTGTCAATTAGATTTTTTAAAATAAATTTAAATAATTAAATTTAAAAAATTCATTTAATCTATTTTTTAATAATTAAAGTAAACGTTTATTAAAATGCAATAATAAATTTCCTAGGCTTACATTAAAAGTATTTTCATGTTAGAACTTAATAAACTTCTGATCATTTTAAATTTATCTGTTACTTGGGTTGCTTTGAATTTTTTTTATCGTAAATATTATACAGATAATTAAATTTTTCAATTCATATGACTTATAGGGTATTTTTCTAATAAATAAATTTCTTTAATAATTAAAGAGTAATAATAATATTTTCTTAAGTTAGTTAAAATCAGTTGATCTTTATTACGAGTTCCGTTGTAATTTTTTTTTTTTTTTTTGTCAATTAGATTTTTTTAAATAAATTTAAATAATTAAATTAAAAAATTCATTTAATCTATTTTTTAATAATTACAGTAAACATTTATTAAAATGCAATAATAAATCTCCGAGGCTTACATTAAAAGTATTTCCATGTCGGATTTTTATAAAGTTCTGATCATTTTAAATTTATGTGTTATTTAGATTACTATTTTTTTTTTTTAATTGTAAATGTTATACAGATAATTGAATTAAATTTTAAAATTCATATGACTTATACGGTATTTTTCGAATAAATAAATTTCTTTAATAATTAAAGAGTAATAATAATTTTTTTTTTAAGGCTGTTCTTAACTGCTCTGCTTAACAAGCGCAAAACGTTTTGACACATTTACGAATTCATTTTTTTAACGAAAAGGTATGAAATTGGAAAGCCTGGCCATGGAAGCGATTTGGAATTGAACACTTTTTCAATTTTTTGATAACATCGAGTTATAAGCGATTTTGATCGCTTGACAAACACGTTTTTCGCCCGCTCTTCAGTGCTCTTTCTTCCTTCGCGTGGAAATTCGGTTCAAAACGTCCACTTTGACACTATTTTCAGAAAAATCTATTGCGTTTGCAAAAAAAAAAAAAAAAAAGGAAAAAACAGCTCAATTACATAGTTTCTGAACAACAACAACAGCTACTTTCATGCATTTTCGAACAAAAATAAATTAAAACTTATGTCAGAAAGTTGCCTTTTTTGATTTGAGAACACCCTTAAGTCAGTTAGTTAAAATCAGTTGATCTTTATCACCAGTTCCTTTGAAAAAAAAATGTCAATTAGATTTTTTTAAATAAATTTAAATAATTAAATAAAAAAATTCATTTAATCTGTTTTTTAATAATAATGTAATAATAATATATTCTTACCTTACATTAAAAATATTTTTTTGTTGGAACTTTAGTAAGTTATATATACATATATAATTAGCAGTAGTAATTTATTAAAGTGTTCATTTCTCAAAATTAAGTATTATCTTTCATATATAAAAATATTTATCAATTTATCAGCTGCTTTCTAATTTTTTTTATTGTATATTTAGTACTACTAAATTCTTATCATATATAAACTGCATGTTTAAAATGAATATTTATTAAAATTTAATTTTAATATCTTCTAAACTTCCATGAAAAGTACTTTTATGCTAGAACTCCAGTAACATATAAATAGTAATTAACAGAATTAAATTATTCATCTTTAAAAAATAAATATTTATCCTTTATATACAAATTACATTAATAATATATATTTCAATGATAATTTAACCATTGAAGACAGTAAATTTCTATACTTTAAATAATTGAATGTATGGTAAAAATGCAACAAAAACAATATATATATATATATATCTGATTTAATAATTATTCGCAAAAAGTTTTATTATATATATATATATATATATATATATATATATATATATATATACATATATATGTTGCAATAAAAATGCAATATACATCAAACATGAACAATGCAAAATATTTTGCTATTAGTTGCAATATATATATATTTAAAATAACCATATAATCCATAACTTTAAGTTATTTACCTTATTATCAGGTTTTACTTTATTTTCCATGTGCAGCAATACTTTATTTTGTATACATCCTTCATATATTTAAAAGCATTTTCATTTTGTTAATGTTTTCTTTATTTATATTAAAAAAGGCCACATCATTTTAAATTGTTTTTTAAAACTATATATTATTTTACAGTTCTATATAAAAAAAAAACCTTACATTTAACTTCACTTAGTATTCCCTTTTACTATCCATTTATATACTTTGTATTTCGTCCGTTCACAAATATTTCATAAAGTTTTAGTTCAATCCATTCCAAAATTGTGGATATAGTTTTAAGTCTATAAAAACTCTTCAATTTTCCATAATAAAATCATCACTTCTTCTAAGTATGTTTTTATAAAAGTTCGTTCTTTTATAAGTTATTTTTAACACATTATCCTATTTCCCATTCTTGTCTATTTAAAAGTTTCAATTTCATTTAATCCTTAAAAACATAAAAAGTTCTAAAATTCATATATAACTTACTATATTACTTTCCAACATTCATAGTTCTTTCTTCTTATCCTAACGTTTTTCTAGTTAACTAAATTAATCATAAGTTCAGATGTATACTATTATGCTTGCTGCATTATATAAAGAGAAATAACGTTTTCACCCTTCACTAGAGCGTCCCCAGTTTCAACTAAAGATTCGAAGTTTTTCTGGCTTGAGATCATTTCCATTTTTCCTTTCTTTTCCCCCTTATTTTCAAAATTTCCCCTTCATGTAAAATTTTTTTCCATCTGTTATCTAGCGTAGCATGTGTCATATCGTTACATAAGTTCTGATCTTCTAAATCAATTTCTATTGCCTCTCGTAGTAATGCGCTCTGGAAGTTGTTATAATTAGCTAACTTTTCCACTGTTATTGTGTTTAAGTCCAAGGGGGTTCTTATATTTAGTCTTGAAATAGCGGTTTTCTGGCTTTTGGTTTTTAAATCATATATATGCTCTTTTAATCTTTCACTTATCTTTCTTTTTGTCATGACAATATATTTTATTTCTTCATTTTCAGTATTTTTTCCTTTAATTTTGTAAATTCCCGCTGTTTGTAGTTCTGGGTATTTTTCAACATCATTTCTTAGTAGATTAAATAAAGATGGGTTGGGGGTTATTGGGACTTGTTTCCCTAGTTTTTTCATTTCACGTTTTAACTTTAAAGATAGTCCATTCATAAATGGGAAGGGGGGGGGGGTGTATATTCTTGTTTTCTTTGAGCAGGTTGAATTCGGTTAACTCTCTCTTTAACCCCTGTAATCAATTTATGTATTGTCTTTTGTGAATGTCCTGCCTTTTGACCTATTTTTTCGATTATTTTTAGTTCCTCGTTTAGTAATTCTTCTGTCGAACATATATAAATTGCTCTATTAATATAAGTATTTAATGCCGCTAATTTATATGTAATCGGGGTATTTGTTGTTCTTGGGATTATTGTAAGGTTTGCCGTCGGTTTCCTATATACTGTTGTTTCTATTTCATTATTTTTATGCATTATTTTAACATCTAAATATGCCAAAGACCGGTTATTTTCTTCTTCCAAAGTAAACTGTATATTTTCATCATATTGGTTAATTTCATTTAATAGATTTTTTAGGTTTACTGTTCTATTTGTTATAATATAAATGTCGTCCACGTACCTAACCCATAAACGTATTTCATTTTCATAATCTTGAATTATATTTTTTTTCCAATTTTCGCATCTTCTATTCAGCAATTACATTGGATATGGGTGACCCCATAGGTACACCTTTCAATTGTTTATATATTTTGTTATTAAATTTAAAGTAACTTTCATTTAAAATTAAGTTTGTTGCACTTTTCATTGTATTTCTGATTTCTGGTTCTGTGTATAGATCTTGTATGGTATTATTAACTTCTTCTGTCATTTCTTTAAGGTCAATTGATGGATATAAATTAGTTACATCTAGACTTATCATATAATCATCTGGTTGCGGTTTATATTCTTTTAATATTTGTACAAATTTTCGTGTTGAATTAATTGAGTTTTCAGAGGGGGGGGGGGGGGGGCATTGCATCATATTGTTTTCTCATATATTTTTCTAAGTCGTAAGTTGGGCTTAACTTTTTATTAACTATCGGTCTTATTTTATATGGATTTTTATGGTCTTTTAGTTTTCCAAAAATTACTGGTGTGTTTGGTGTAAAATTTCGTTTAATTGGTTTCGTTCTACATGGCCATTTTCCATTTTTAATCAATTCATCTACTTTCTTTGTTAGTTTATTTACTGGATCCTTTTTAACTATTTCAGTTCCCATTTCTTTGATTGTTTGTTCCATCATTGTATCATATTCGTTCTAAGTTCTAAGGTAAAGTTCTAAGGTAAAAAAAGTTCTAAGGTTTAAAATAACCATTATTATTATTATGGAGATTTTTGTTTTTATCTTTATTTATTAATTTATTATTAGTAGCTTTAAAATTTTTATTGGAAATATACTATTGTGATTAAATTTTACTACATAATACCACTTAAGAGCTAATGTTATATAATTAAAATAAAATATCTATTTAAATGTAATAATAGTATCTTTTGAACTGACATAGAAAAATATTTTTATATATCTAGATGGAGCTTCAATTACTTATTTTTAGTTAAGCTGTTAGAACTTTAATACTGATTGCAAACATCTGAGTAAAAAAAAAAAAAAAAAAAAAAAAAATTCTAAGCAGCTTATTATAACAACTCATTATTTTATCATAATTTAACTAAGTCAATATTGTTTTAGAATTGTTAACAATTTTCTTACTAGAAAATTATATCAAATTTAATAATTAATTATATATTATGTTATTAACTGTATAACAATTGATTCTGTGCTCAGTATGAGAAATACATAAGTTTTTTTTAATGCATCAAGTTATTATTATCATGAAATACATTTGATGAAATGAGTAGCAGCGCTGTTACTCGTAAAATGGATTTCTTCCTTTTAGGGAAAGAAGTTCGGTTCACCAACAGCCAATGAAATTGTCGGATTTCGAACTAATGCTAAAAGTCTTATGGAAAGTAAATTTCGCCGCGAAATTTGATTTTCCATAAGACTTTTAGCATTAGTGCGAAATCCGGCAATTTCATTGGATATCGGTGAACCGAACTTCTTTCCCTGAAAGGAAAAAATCCATTTTACGAGTAACAGCGTAACTACTTATTTCATCAATTGTATTTCTTGATAATAATAACTTGATGTATTAAAAAAAAGCGTATATATTTCTCATACAGAACACAAAATCAATTGTTATAGAGTTAATAATATAAAATATAATTAATTATTAAATTTGATTTAATTTTCTAGTAAGAAAATTATCTAAAAGTAAGAAAATTATCAACAACTTTAAAGCAACATTGACTTAGTTAAATTATGATAAAATAATGAGATTGTTATAATAAGTTGCTTATAACTTTTTTATTTTAACTCAGATGTTTGCAATTAATATTAAAATTCTAGCAGCTTAACTAAAAATAAGTAAATGAAGTTCCATCTAGATATATAAAAATATTTTTCTATGGCAATTTAAAAGATACTATTATTGCATTTAAGTAGATATTTTATTTTAATTATATAACATTATCTCCTAAGTGGTACTATGTAGTAAAATTATAATCACAATATTAAATTTCGAATAAAAATTGTAATGCTACTGATAATAAATTAATAAATAAATATAAAAACAAAAATCTCCATAATAATAATAATCGTTATTTTAAATATATATATTGCAATTAATAGCATAATATTTTTCATTGTTCATGTTTGATGTATATTACATTTTTATTGCAACACACACACACACACATATATATATATAATAAAACTTTTTGCGAATAATTATTAAATCATAGATATAGACATATATATTATTTTTTGTTGCATTTTTTTCATACATTCAATTCAATGGTTAAATTATCATTGAAACATATATTATTAATATAATTTATATATAAAGTATGAATAATTAATTTTTTAAGATGAATATTTTAATAAATTAATTCTGTTAATTACTATTTATAAGTTACTGAAGTTCTAACTTAAAAGTACTTTTTATGAAAGTTTAGAAGATATTACAATTAAATTTTAATAAATATTCATTTTAAACACACAGTTTATAAGTGATAAGAATTTAGTAGTATTGAATACAGAATAAAAAAATTAGAAAGTAACTGATAAATTGATAAATATTTTTATATATGAAAGACAATACTTAATTTTGAGAAATGAACACTTTAATAAATTACTTCTTCTAATTATATATATATATAACTTACTAAAGTTCCAACAAAAAATATTTTTAATGTAAGATAAGAATATATTATTATTACATTATTATTAAAAAATAGGTTAAATGAAACAAAAACAATTGACAAAAAAACATTACAAAGGAACTAGTAATAAAGATCAACTGATTTTAACTAAATGACTTAATTATTAAAGAAATTTATTTATTAGAAAAATACGCTATAAGTCATATGAATTTTAAAATTTAATTTAATTATCTGTATAATATTTACAATAAAAAAATTATAAAGTAACCTAAGTAACAGATAAATTTAAAATGATGAGAACTTTATATTTTCTAACATAAAAATCCTTTTAAGGTAAGCCTAGGACATTTATTATTTAATAAATGTTTACTTTAATTATTAAAAAATAGATTAAATGAATTTTTCAGTTTAATTATTTAAAAATTTATTTAAAAAAATCAAATTGACAAAAAAAAAAAATTACAAAGGAACTGGTAATAAAGATCACCTGATTTTAACTAACTTACTTAAGAAAATTTATTTATTAGAAAAATACCTGATACATAGCTGCCAACTTGTACGGATTTTTGCTACCACTAAAATTTTAAAGAAATTTCTTCCTTATTTAATCATCAAAATTCACGTCAATTCGACGATTAAATTAGGCAAAACTTTCTATTAAATTTTAGTGGTAGGAAAAATCCGTACAAGTTGGCAGCTATGCTGATATATGAAATACCTGATCATATGAATTTTAAAATTTAATTTTATTATCTGTATAATATTTACAATAAAAAGAAATTATAAAGTAACCTATCATAAATTAATAAAGATTTTAATGTCTCAAGGATAATTTTAAAATAAAAAAAACCCTTTAATATATTAATTCTGCTAATTTTACAGTTATCTGTTAATATAGTAACAGACAAATTTAAAACGATCAGAACTTTATAAAGTTCTAACATGAAAATACTTTAAATGTAAGCCTAGGAGATTTATTATTGCATTTTAATAAATGTATACTTTAATTAATAAAAAATAGATTAAATGAATTTTTTAATTTAATTATTTAATTTATTTAAAAAAAAATCTAATCCATATAAAACATTACAAAGGAACTGGTAATAAAGATCAACTGATTTTAACTAACTGACTTGAGAAAATATTATTATTACACTTTAATTATTAAAGAAATTTATTTGTTAGAAAAATACCCTATAAGTTATATGAATTTTAATATTTAATTGAATTATCTGTATAATATTTACGATACAATTTTTTTAAGGTAATCTAAGTAACAGATAAATTTAAAATGATCATAACTTTATAAAGTTCTAACATGAAAATACTTTTAATGTAAGCCTAGGGGATTTATTATTGCATTTTAATAAATGTTTACTTTAATTATTAAAAAATAGATTAAGTGATTTTTTTAAATTTAATTTATTAAAAAATATTTAATCGATAAAAAAAATTACAAAGGAACTGTTAATAAAGATCGACCGATTTTAACTAACTGACTTAAGAGGCTACTTCAGTCAAATGGAAAGACCCGTTCGCTAATGTTAATCCTATGGAAGAAATTTATAAAGATATCTCGGTCGCATTTCAATATTTTTAAATGATTTCTTTTGCATTGAATAGTTGAGATCGATCTGTATGCAGGCCGTTTTTTACTTTATCGATTTTGCTTACAGGTATTTCTTATGAGGACACTTTCATTTTCGGAACCGGTTTTGAAAGTACAAGCATCCTCATAAAAAATATCTACAATCAAAATCGAAAAAGTAAACAACGGCCTGCATACAAATCGATCTCAATTATTCACTGCAAAAGAAATCATTTAAAAATATTGAAATGAGACCGAGATATCTTTATAAATTTCTCCCATAGGAATAGCATTAGCGAACGAGTCTTTCCATTTGATTGAAGTAGGGCCTTAATAAAAATCAAAACAAAACTCTTAAAAAGTGAAAACGCCAGCGAGAGGACAGAACACGCAATTTTAGGATTACAAATGCAAATCACTAAGCCATTCTTTTAGCTGAATATCATATGATTGTATGTATAACAGCCGTACGTTAGAATTAAAAAATATTTTATGTTATTCGTTTATTTTTTATTATTGATATTACAAAGCATAAATTAAGATGGGGTATAATTGCTTTTTTCCTGGATTGAAAACAGGTTATACCAGTGACATTAAAAAAGAAAAAACGAAGAGAAAATAAAATTGAGCTTGTTACGTGCTTTACAGGTGAGAGATTTTTTTAGGCTTTAATATAAAGCTATTTGCTTGTAATTATGTTTAAATTGAGAAATTTTTATCTTAAATCGATCTTAGTGTATATGCTTTTTAAATGTTATACTTAATGAACACTAAAAATTGCTGTGGGTAATTGATATGTACCTATCTGTCAAATACCATTTAAATTCAGATTAAATCATTTAAATTGCAGAATTTTGTCATGTCAAATTCTATGAAAATGGAATCAAAACTTCAAAAGAAATTAATAAAAGTTTCCTTCATTCTATTAAATCCTATCATACGTAATTAATTCAATGATATCCCATGATAGGTAATTATTCTAGGTGCCATGGTGATTACTCTATTAAATCCTACCATACGTAATTAATTCAATGATACGTCTTGATAGGTAATGATTCTAGGTTGCTATGGTGATTATTCTATTAAATCCTATCACACGTGATTAATTCAATGATATCCCATGATAGGTAGTGATTCTAGGTTGCCACGGTGATTATTCTATTAAATCCTATCACACGTAATTAATTCAATGATATCCCGTGATAGGTAATGATTCGGTTGCCATGGTGATTATTCTATTAAATCCTGTCACACGTAATTAAATCAAAGGTATCCCATGATAGGTAATGATTTTAGGTTGCCATGATGATTGCGTTCTAGTTAAGATAGAGTCCTATTATTTTCGTATTACAGAATTAAATGTATATAATCGTAATAAATTTTGTATTCATGCAATTTTGCATAAGAGTGAGTCTAAAGGGTTTTTAAAATTTGATATTTTGTATGCTCTGACTTGAAAACATATAGTAATCTAAAATATACTGTTACATTTTTCCATAAATATTTATGAAGTATTCTGGAAAATAATCTTAATTGTATGTAAGGAAAATCGGATTTTTTTGTAGAAATTGAGTCGGGTCTAATTTTATTTTATTTTTTTTATTTTTTTTGCAAGGGACGGGCCAGGGCGTGAACTGCGAAAATACAAACAGACCAGGCCGGGCCGAACTTTTAGTTTTTCCACCCGCCCGGTCCGGGCCAATCCTAATTATTTCTCTTTCGGGGCGGGGCGGACCCGGGTCTGGAAATTCCGGTCCTCTAACCTCCCCCCCCCCTTCCTCCTTATAAGTAAGATTTTATTAAAATCAAACCTTACGACTTTTGAAAAAATTAGTTCCTGAACAATGACCTACAATTTACACGTTTTCTTTCCCAAATAATTAAGATAAAAATTTGTTTTAATTCTACATTTATTAATTGCATAGATATCAAAAGTTATGAATTATTAAATTATTCAAAGGTTATAAAATATACGCGAGATTAAAATTTACTCAAAAATATTGAATAATACTTTTAATTTTTAAAAGTCGTAAGTCTATTTATTTCTTCGTGGCAGAATAATCCGTGATAATCAATGTTTATAAATGGCCTGCCTTCACTTTTTTTGTCAGAATGATCTCTGATTTTAAGTGTCTTAAGAAACAATCAAAAAGCCAAGTGCCTTTAAAATAATATGTATCTTATGAAGAAAACTGTAATTAATCAGATTTCTACTTGTACGACTTTCTTAAAATTCAAATTTTCTAGTAAAAAATTTTTAAAAATCAGTGCTTTCCCCATTGAAAAGCGTTGTAGAACAATCGACCGATAGCCTACATTCTAAGGTGTCGCCACCTAACGGGAGAAAAACTGCATAGCAAAATTTTAACATTAGTTTAGCCTCCACCTCTTTTACTCCGTGTTGTCCTTTCAAGGAAAAACGTTCGGTTCAATTTCATTGGCTATCGGTGAAGCGATAGCCAATGAAACTGCAGGATTTCGCACTAATGCTAAAAGTCTTATGGTCAGCGCCCCCTAGAATAATCTAGGGGGCGCTTATCTAGAGCTTCCTGGTTGCAGTAAGGACACTTTTTAGATTCTTGTGTGTGCATTTTTTTAAAGGCATTCTTTTGATTTTTAAAAATCATGGTTAAGAGACAGGTGATTCTTTCAGAGCAACAATCTGGGAAAAAATCCCCTAATGAACGGCTATCGGCTACTTTTCAATGAAAAGGGCTCTATCCACTAGAGAATTTCACCAGGCTTATTACCCCTAATACTTAAACATTATTTTCCAAATGAGACAGGTAACCAGCAGGTTCAATCTCCCAGCTTTTTCTGTTATCTACCGAGAGACGGCTGGCTCTCAAGGCAGGGTTGAAACTAGGGGGCTGCAGAGGGGACATGTGCCCCGGGCGCCAGAACGAAAGGCGACGCCAAATGAATATGTTGTTAGTCATTTCATACAAAAATGTATATATATGAAATACAAAGAAACTTGCAAGCTAATGTTAAACCTATGGGAGCGTTCTTTTCAAATTTGTGAAAGTGAAGGTAATTTTATATATATATATATAAAAAATCTGCAACCAAAATAAAAAAAGTAAACACTAACCCTTTAGAATTCAATCCCAGCTATTCTAAGCAAGAAAAAAAAAGTTTAAAACTATTAATATGCAAGTGAGAAAATTTTTAAAGAATGCTCCCATAGGTTTCACATTAGCAATCCAGTTTCTTTGCGCGACTAGTGTAGGTTCTCAATGCTCAAGCTAATGTTAATCCCATGGAAGCGTTGTTTACATATTTCTTGCTAGCCTTTTAATTATTATTAAATGATTTTTATTTTTTAAGAATTTATTTATTTTTTTGTATAGGGTAGCTGCAGTCAATAACTTTTATTGTGCATGAGGAGGGGGGGGGGGGACCAAAATCCATGTTTTCCCTGGGCACAAAAAAGGTAAGTTTCGGCCTTGTCTCAAGGGAACGTCATTTTCTGTACAATAAAAGCTTTAAGCACTTCTTGGCTTTGGATGAACTGCAAGAAAATCTTCCAAAACTATCACACCCTATCAGAGAGAGGAAGAAAAAAAAATACAATGATTATGTCAGACTCTTACTGTAGAACAATATACCAACACTGCATCACATAAACTTCATGAGTATACTAGTTCAGTTACTTACCCATAGCTAGGCACCATTCAAATTTTTTACATTAAAGCTAGTATTCATCCTTTTATAGGCGTTTAAAAGATAGTCAAATAAAAATTTGGCAGTAAACAAAAAATATGTGTCTAAATGAAGGTCAATGATCTCAATATACTTTTAAATTATAAATAACTTATTTGAATTTGAAATCAAACATGAAACTCAATATAAATAAAAGCATGTAGTACTGAAGAAAATAATATTAATACAGAAGATTATATTTTCTTTTTATATTGCTCATACATCAGCTTGCATTACACATACATAAAGCTTAGAGATGTTGCAAACTGCATGTTTCCGTTACTGAGTAACGAGTATTTTCTTACGAAGTACCAAATCGTTGGAATATTACTTGTTACTGCAGAACTAAGTAACAAACTTCAAACGCTACTTTCATTTAATGAACGGAGCTGAATAGTCTGATAGGGAAAGATGAGAATTTGCGTTCGGTCTTTGTACTCTGAAATAAGTTGTTCAAGTATTAGTATCACATACGGGCATTCATTTAGTTGTTTCGTTACTTCAGCAATTGTTCGTTTGTTGAAAATGTCCGTGTGAATAATTTTGGAAGGAAGTTTTTGAAGTCATGTGGTCAACAATAGAACAAACTACTTTTAGAAGAACGATTACTATGAGTTCGTTTATTCTTTCAGGGATTGTACTTTTTATTTCTCAGATATGAAGTGTTACATGCCTTTTTCAAACATGGAGAGAATACTTGATTTTTTTTGGGGGGGGTGGGGGGTGGGGGGGGACAAAGAGATTAATAACATTTCTAATGAATGTTTATTAAAAAGGAAGCATGGATCCAAGTAATAGACAAGATGTGTATATCATTTAACTAGCCAGCCTTGGTGACCAGTTTGCAGGGGCGGTGACATGTTTCACGGGCCCCTCCCTGGGCAGACGAAAAAACGGGCCCCTACAAAAAAAGGTACGGAAATTCACCGCTTATTCGAATCACTGTATAATTGAATCAGACATTTTTTTTTAGATTTAAGAACATAACGTTTATTCGAATCAACGCTCTCCCCTCTGATTGAAACAGATTCAGCTTTACAAACATGTTTAATTTAAAAGGTGGTTATTAAACGTTGTCATAAAATGATTTACTTCAGGGTTATTTTGAAATTTTTCATTTTATCCCCTTGACAATTCCAATGCCTATGACACAAAAAAATTACAAACAAAAACGGCTGATTTTAATCAGTTGTTAAATAATTAAGAAAGCCCCTCCGCTATAAATGTGATACATCTTTAATTATAATTAACTAGCAAAACCCGCGGCTTTGTACGCGTAGTTGTTGAAATATGCCAAGTAATATTTGTGCATTTTAAATTAATGTAAAATTAGTTAATTAACAAATTTTATGTAAAATTCCATAGAAATCATAATTTAGAACGTTTTTACAACGTTTTCTGCTCATTTCATCATTTTATGATTTTTTTAAAACCATTTTTAGAAAAAATTTGTATCTTAAAATTAACTGGCATGCCAAATTTATAGTTTCTATAGTCCCTTCAGTATCACAAAAATCATAAGTTTAGAACAATTTTTCCCCTGCACTCTTTGAAATTTAGGATTTTTTTTTTAAACTATTCTGTGTTTTTCCTTAACAATCCCATAAAAATCGCATTTAGAATATTTTTCTCTCCTTTCATCCTTTTAAATTTCAATTTTTTAAAAACCCGTTCTTAGAGAGCATTTGCATCTTAAAAGAAGCTACCATGCTCAGTGGCGTACCCAGGATTTCATTTCGGGGTTGGCTGACTTAAATTTCATAATGTTCTAAATCTTACGAAACACGTTGAATTGTGTTATAAACAGAAATCATTTTTGTCAATAAGGCTGTAGCCAGAGGGGGGAAAGGGGAGGAGCAGGGGTGACTTTGTTCCGAATTTTCCGAAAATTTGAAAAATTCGGTCATCAGTCCGAAAATTCGGACTTAAAAAAATCAATTTCGTCAATCATTCGCAAAAAAAAATCTCCAATTTCTTTAAAGGATCAAGGAAAAAACCGGAATTATGTCATAGGGCCGCGGATAAAATGCAAAGTTTGTCAAATGATCGCGAAAAAAAAGTCAAATTTCGTCAAATGATCGCGGAGAAAACGGGAATTTCGTCAAATTATCCCAGAGGAAACGCTAATTTCGTAAAATGAGCACAGAAAAAAACCCGAATTTTGTCAGAAGGCCGCAGAAAAAACACGAATATCCTCAAAAGGTCGCGGAAAAAACGCAAATTTAAAAAAAAAAAATCGCTAAAAACACGCATTCCGTCAAAGGGCTGCGAAAAAGATGCTAATTTCGTAGTGGATCGCAAAAAACGCGAATTTCGTCAAAGGGACACGGGAAAACGTGAATTTCGTCAAAAGACCGCGGAAAAACGCAAATTTCATCAAAAAGACGAGAAAAAGCACGAATTTCGACTAAGGACTGCGAACAAAAACGCGAATTTCGTCAAATGACTACAGAAAAAACGCGAATTTCGTTAAAGGACCACAGAAAAACGCAAATTTCGACAGAGCATCACTAAAAAAACACACATTCCGACAAAGGGAAGCGGAAAAAAAGCGAATTTGGTCAAAGTGACACAGAAAAACGTGAATTTCGTCAAAAGGCCGCAGAAAAACATAAATTTCGTCAAAAAAGACGAGAAAAAACGCAAATTGCGTCAAAGAACCGCGGAAAAGACGCAAATTTTGACGAAGGATTGCATAAAAAAAAACGCGAATTTCGGCGAAAGAACGCGAATTTCGACAAAGGATCGATAAAAAAAACACGCATTTCGTCAAAGGGAAGTTGAAAAAACGCGAATTTCGTTAAAGGATTGCAAAAAAAAAAAAAAAAAAAAAAAAAGCAGGGTCACAGAAAAACGTGAATTTTGTCAAAAGGCTGCGGCAAAAACTACTAATTTCGTCAAAAACCCGCGGAAAAAGCAAATTTTGACAAAGGATCTGGAAAAAAAACGCGGATTTCAACAAAAGTTCGCGGAAAAACGCGAATTTCAATCCCTATCGCTAAAACACACATTCCGTTAACGGGCGCTGAAAAAAGGTAATTTCGAAAAGGATCGCCAAAGGGACACGGAAAAACGTGAATTTCGTCAAAAGCTATTAGATTAGCTAAGGAGTTACTATGCACAAATATGGAACTAAAAAGTAAGACAAGTGCGATGCATGACAAATATATATATATAATTGAATTGATCTAAAAAGTAAGAAGTAAATTTTTTTTACCATTTAACTCTGACCATTTTGGCAGGTAAAAGAGGTTTAGTCCCTCCAACACTCCGCACACCCATATTTCGGTATGGAGATGCGACTGAAAAATGAAAGTTAATAAGCTACTTTTACTGTGAACTCTTCCGCACCGGATTTCCGATTTAGCCAAAATTGACTTGAGAATAGCTGTGGTGTTACTGTGCATTAACATACTCCGCATTGACATTCTTGGCGCCCGCCAACTATGAGAGAAATTTAAAAAATCCTTAAATTAAACTACCTTTAGATTTGTCGAATTTATTTGTAGGTCTCTTGAACTGAGCATATGTGTTTTAATTTATCGAGTAAAACAGGGATGAAGCTATTTTTCAGTCATTTGAAAATGGATTTTGTGGTCTCAAGTAAATTTGATCGCAGGACGGAGGAGGATATTGGATTAACGAGAAAAACAAATTCGTGGCATGCCAGAAAATAAAACAAATTTATCTGAAAAAGAAGGAATATCAGCCATTTTTTTTATTTCACTGCGATCTCTTCAGAGGTGAAATGGAGCTGTAACCTCATAACCCCTGTCCCCATCGAATAATCTGGTGTATGCTGGGGCATCACTGTGCACTAATATATGGGACTAACCAGAATAGAAGCGTCGCAGAGAAAAAAATTAAAAATTAATCTCAAAAGAAAGAAAAACAGGAGTTTTTTTTTCTTTTCATTTTTTATTATTTCGAAAGGGGACTGTAACCCCACCAGCCCCTTCCCCTCATTGACTATACTGTGGTGTAACTGTGCGCTAATATGAGACTAGCCAGAACGTCTAGTTCATTGTATTGCAAAAAACAATTGCATTACAAATTTATCTCAAATAAAAAGAAAAATATCAGCACTTTTTTCATTTCATTTTCGACTATTTTGGGAGGGGGCTATAACCCCATCACCCCCTTTCTACTTCTTTGGGTATAATGTGGTGTCACTGAGCACTAATTTGGAACTAAAGGCAAGAGAGTGGCTAGTCTGTTGAATAATAAGAGAAAAAACATTCAAATTTATCTCAAACAGAAAGAAAAAAAGCAATATTTATTTTTCATTTTCGACTATTTCGAGAGAAGAGGTCTGTAATTCCATCAGCCCCCTCCCCATCTTTGGGTATGCTGTGATGTCAATGTGGACTAATATGGTGTTAACGAGAATGGCTATTTCGCTGTATGGCAGAAGAAAAATTACAAATTTATCTCAAACAAGAAAGAAAAAATCAGTGTTTTTTTTCATTTAATTTTCGACTATTTAGGAAGGGGGCACCCCATTAGCCCCTTTCACCTCTTTGGGTATAATGTGGTGTCACTGTGCACTAGTATGGAACTAAAGAGAAGAGAGCTGCTAGTCTGTTGAATGATAGGGAAAAAATACAAATTTATCTCAAACAAAAAGGAAAATATCAGCACTCTTTCATTTCATGTTCGATTTTTGAGAGAGGGCTGTAACTCCATTAGCCCCCTTCTATCTTTTTGGGTATAATGTGGTGTCACTGTACACTAATATGGAACTACAGCGAAGGGAGCGGATAGTCTGTTAAATGATATGGGAGAAAATGCAAATTTATCTCAAATAGACAGAAAAAAATCAGCACTATTTTTTCATTTCATTTTCAACTATTTCGAGGGGGGGGGGGGTCAATGTGGACTAATATGGTGTTAACGAGAATGGCTATTTTGCTGTATGACAGAAGGAAAAAATTACAGATTTATCTTAAAAAAGAAAGGAAAAAGCACTTTTTCATTTATTTTTCGACTATTTCTGGTTGGGGGGGGGGGCTGTAACCCCATCAACCCCCTTCTCTTCTATAGTGTCAATATGGACTAATTTGGAACTAAAGCGAAAGAAGCGCATAGTCTGTTGAACGATGGGGGGAAAGTGCAAATTTATCTTAAACAGACAGAAAAAATTCAGCACTATTTTTTCTTTTCATTTTCGACCATTTCGAGAGGAGGGGGCTGAAATTCCATCAGCCCCCTAACTAATATAACCTGGACAAATATGGTGTTAACGAGAATGGCTATTTTGCTGTATGGCAGAAGAAAAAATTACAGATATATCTTTAAAAAGTAAGGAAAAAACACTTTTTCATTTAATTTTTCGACTATCTCGGGAGGAGGAGGAGGGGGGGGGGGTTATAACCCCATCAGGCCCCTTTCTCTTCTTTGCTTTCAATATGGACTAATATGGGACTAATGAGAATGGCTAGTCGGCTGTATGATGGAAATTAAAAAAAAAAAATCCATAAAAGAAAGACGAAAAATCAGCACTTTTTCATATCACTTTCAAAAATTTCGGGGGGGGGGGGCTGTAGCCCCATCAGCGCCCCCTTGGGTACGACCATGACTATATTTCTAGTTTTTACACTGTTAAAAATTTGCAGCATTCTGTTCAGTCATTCGACCGTTTTTTGAAAAAACGGTTTCATAACCGTAATTTAACTATATTCTGACCATAAAATGGCCATTAATTTTGTAAGAATATTGTTAAATTACGGTTGTGTAACCGTTTTCGGAAAAAACGGTCAAATAACTGGACAGAATGCTGCAAATTTTTACAGTGTAGCCGCTTCAGTATCACAAAAATAAAAATTTTAGAACTTTTTTCTCCTGCACTTTTTTAAATTTTGATTTTTTTAAAATCTGTTTTGTGCGTGCATGCGTGTTATAAAAGTAGCAGCCATGTCAAATTTAGTGTTTCTTCCCTTAACTATTCCACAGAAATCGCATTTAGTACGGTTTTAGAACGCTTTTTTCTCGTTTCATCCTTTTAGATTTCGAATTTTTAAAAAACCGTGTTTGATAGCATTTACATCTTATAAGTAACTACCATGCAAAAATTCATGTTTGTAGCCCTTCAGAATCGCAAATTTAGGAAGTTTTTCGCTCCTGCACTCCCTTCGGCGTAGCGGCATCGACATACAATATAGTCTATTTTGAGGCAGAGAGTGTTACCACCAATTTGCCACCATTACTTTTCAAATCGGTTTGGTACTTTCAGAGATTACCCCGTACAAACAAACAAACCTACAAACGTTACTTTAACTCTTTATAATATTAGTATAGTCTGCTATCTGACAACCAAATTTCATAATTTTCATATCCCAAATATTGATTTCAAACACCAGTTTTGACTTGTATTCATAATTGCATAATTTTTTCGAATATTAATGTCAAAACTTCTATTTCACATATAAAAATTGTTAAAGTGTATAAAAATCGCAGTATGCTTGGGATGATTAATACTAATGCCACAGAATATTCAGTGTTAAAAAATAACTGTACATGTTTATAATTCCTAAAATTATTTGCCGAATAATTTCCAGTTTTATAACCAAAGTTAAAATTGGATGTGGATTCAAAATATGAATTAAATCATGTTTTAGCATTGGAAGTTTTGAGTTCTTTTACTATTTCAATATGAAGACGGCTCCCTAAAACTTATTTTTTAATAAAATTTCAAGGAAGGCCCATTTTCCAATTAAACTACTATTTTCATTTTTCTCTGATAAAAATCTATGCGGAAAAGTTTTTTTTTTTTTTTTTTTTTTTTTTTTTTTTTTTTTTTTATTACTAATTACACATTTAACACAATGCTTAACAACATACAACATACAAATACAGTAAAATATGTCTAAGGCGGACTCTGTGTAAGCCGGAAATCTGTCTACTGCGGAAATATTTTGAAGTCCCGGCGAATCCATAGAAAGTAACATTAATACGTGCTTCATAAGCCGGAATCTGCCTAACGCGGAAACGGAGAGGAAATTAAAGTCCCGCCGAAAACAAATTTTTCCATAAGACGGAAAAAAGGATTTTTTAAAAATAAAAAATCCCTGCCGGCCCGGCCTACAGGCAGAGGTAGATTTCGAAGTTAAGTATACTAATTTCACCAACAAAAACTAAATCATTATTAGATATAAATCTACTTTAACAGTTTTATCTGTCTGCTTTTGACGAGTTTATATTTCCTTTTTTATAAAATAGCTGGTTTTATCAGAATCATGTTAAGGTGATATTAAAAAAATATTTTTCCATACTCAACAACTCGAAATTTTCTGGCACATTTTCAGATTAATTTTTAATAAAAAAAAATATGAAACATGCTGACGTGATTTTTGAAAAGATTTATAAGCGACCTGTGTTTTTATTTTTCTTTCAATTAATTAAAACTTGATTAATAAACCATTATTTTCTCAGTAGGGCAATATTTTTCGTTTCTAACACAATCACTTCGGGAAATTCTGTTGAAAATGCCCACTTTGACATCATTTTTTGAAATACATTCTGCCTCTATCAAAAAATCGATCATTACTGTACATTATATAGTTTCTGAATAAGAGAATCTAGCAATTGGATGCGTTTGAGAGCAAAAATTAATTTAAAAATGAGTAAGATAATAGACAGTTTGGATTTGAATGCACCCTTAATAAGATGATTTTTTTCTTCAACCGCTATGTATTTTTAATTTGTTTTTGCTTTAAGAATTGGCCCTATCAAAAACTTGTCTATACAAATGTTGACGACAATATTAAGAAGATATATGATAAATTCATGGAGATTTTATATCTTGTGAATTGACGGAGTTATGAAAAATTTTCTTCTTCAACCTTCTTTTTTTTTTTTTTTCGGTACGAATTGGTCCTATCAAAAACTTGTGAATATAAAAGTTGTAGATAATATTAAGGAGATGTATAATAAAATTATTGGATTTGATATCTTGATAATTGACGAAGTAAGGAATTTTTTTCTCCCAAAAACCCTATTTTTGCGCCCCTTGAGCCTATTTTAAATTTTAGCAAAAATCTGTGATGCATGAATTTTTGGCGCTATTTTTAGAAGTAATGAAAACTTTAAACTGATTTGATATGTACAAAAATTAAGAAGTTATGGGGTTTTTTCGGTTTTCACAAAACCCCTCCCTATTTCCATCCCCTTTGTCCGCTTTTGCCCATTAACGAACTTGACCGAGATTTTATGTCCCTTGATTTTATGTATCAGTTTGGAAGAGATTTGTGCAGAAAATCGGAAGTTATCGTGTCCAGAAGAAAGTGATAACACAATTGCTTCGGGAAATTCCGTTCAAAATGCCCACTTTGACATAATTTTTTCAAATATATTCTGCCTCTATCAAAAAAATCGATCATTGCGGTACATTATATAGTTTCTGAATAAGCGAATCTACCAATTAAATGCATTTGAGAGCAAAAATGAATTTGAAAATGAGTCAGGAAATAAGCAGTTTGGATTTGAGTGCATCCTTAATGCAATGATTTTTCCAACACAATCCGCTTCGGGAAATTCGGTTCAAAATGCCCAATTTAACAGCATTTTTAAAAATATATTCTGCCTCTATCAAAAAATCGACCATTACGGTACATTATATAGTTTCTGAGTAAGAAAACGTACCAATTGGGAGCCTTTGAGAGCAAAAATGAATTGTAAAACGAGTAAGAAAATACGCAGTTTGGTAAGGTTGAATACACCCTTACTTAGATGATTTTTTTCTTCAACCGCTATGTATTTTTAATTTGTTTTTGCTGTAAGAATTGGTCCTATCCAAAACTTGTCTATATAGATGTTGTAGACAATTTTAAGAAGATATATGATAAATTCATGGGGATTTTATATCTTTAGAATTGACGGAGTTATGGATTTTTTACTTTTTCAAACCCCCTTTTTGTTTTCGTTTTTAATTTTTTTTGCGATACAAATTGGTCCTATCAAAAACTTGTGAATATAAAAGTTGTAGATAATATTAAGGAGATTTATAATAAAATTAATTGGAATTGATATCTTGAGAATTGACGAAGTTATGAATTTTTTTCTCCCAAAAACCCTATTTTTTGCGCCCCTTGAGCCCATTTTTAACTTTATCAAAAATCTGTGATACATAAAATTTTGGCCCTATTTTTAGAAGTAATAAAAACTTTAAACTGATTTGATATGTACAAAAATTAAGAAGTTATGGGGGTTTTCGGTTTTCACAAAACCCCTCCCTATTTCCATCCCCTTGGTCCGATTTTGCCCATTAACGAACTTGACCGAGATTTTATGCCCTTTGATTTTATGTATCAGTTTGGAAGAGATTGGTGCAGAATTACGAAAGTTATCGTGTCCAGAAGAAAGTGATGTATATATATAGATAGATAGATAGATGGATAGATAGATATAAAGTTTTTTACTGAGGGTGGTTTTGGGTTCTAGGAGTCATGATCGGTGTAGATCTGCAAAACTTTTTCAGAAATTCCAACATAGGAACGATCCCAATAGGTAGTATTTCATACGAAATCTACCTAAAAACATTCAGTAAACGAAAATTTAAAACTGATTTATAGATCAAATACATATAAATAAATACATATACAAATATTAATAAAAACATATTTTTGCTCATTCGTTTGTTTACAGTGAAAGAATTTTTATGAAATTTTACATTTTTGCGGATTTAATAAAAAAGCAAAAGCAAATGCGCAATTTCCATTTGTTTAGCCGCCAACATTTTCTTTTTATTTACAATTTTTAACACAGATTTCTGGATTTTTATTTATTTATTTATTTTTACAGCGTTACATTTAAAAAATGCGTTTTTATTTTTTTATTACCTTTATAATAAAAATTTTAAAAAGTTACAGACCTATATTCTAACTATAAATACAAGACTACGTGATTAAAAAAAAGTCATACATTTAAAATTTAAAAAGCAAATTTTTAAAAATCATATTTTTTTCCAAATTATTAGGATAGTGGAAAAAAAATTAGAATAGTATAGTTTAATTTTATATACCGTATTTTAATCTATTTCGCTGAGAAAAATAGGGGTTTATTTGTGTAAAAAAAACTGTAAACAATTGTAAATAAAAAGAAAATGTCGATTGAACAAATAAAAATCTGTACATTTTTGTCTTTTATACTTTTCCTTAAATTCATAAAAGGCAAAATTTCATACATAAAACGCTCTCTATATTTATAAAAAATTAAATAAATAAATACATGTGCAAAATCATGGGTTTTTTTTTTATTATTTGTCTCAAAAAAAAAAAAAAATGGATGCATTATTATTGTGTGAAAATAATAGACCATTTGTTTGTTGGGAAGCAATAGTTTCGCTGGGATTCAAACTCCAAAAATATTTATACAAAAATATTATTTCACTTTAAGAACGGTTCTGAAGATTACAAACGTAAAAAATACGCAGCAGTTTTTTTTACCGATTTGCATAAGGCGGAATATTGTCTACGGCGGAAAATTTTCACGGTCCCAATCGATTCCGCCTTAGACAGATTTTACTCTACTAGCTGACTTCTCTCCCCACCACCGTTGCTCAGGACCTTAATAATAGCCTTAGATATGCCAAAAACAGGTGTTGGACGATTTTATATTCTTAAACGATAATCTAAACGATTTTATATTTTTAAACAAGTAAAATGGGCTTGCAAGAAGCGTTCTTCTATTTATTTATTTTTTTCGACACCCTCGAATACATTTAAACTTAATATATATATATATATATATATATATATATATATATTTCTTATTTTCTAACTACTTTGAAATTTTTATGAGTTTATAATGTTTCCGGGCTCTGTGTTTAATTTTCGTGCTAAAATGTTGATATTTAGTGGCAAAAGGGTTACGATTTAAGTTAGCAATCAGAAAAAATACTGATTAAAAAGTACTTCCAGAAACGAATTTTTTGAAAGGGTAAATATTAATATTATTTAAAACAGAATACGTATTTTTTAAACCTAGATGCCTGTTTGTTATGCGTGTATTATTTGTTTTTCTATTTAGATTAAAAATTCCGGGTGAAAATGTTAAATATTTCGGAAAAAAAGAAAGGAAGAACGAGAGAGTGTGAAAGGATAAAAACCCTTTAAAATTCCAAATTCTAAATTAAATTAAAAAAAATTAAATTAAAATCCGAAGTTTCTTTCTCATAACTTTAAATCTCATTCTAAAACCTGTTTTACCCCTTGTAACTTTGTTTCCCAGCAATACATCTTATTACTTTCAGATATCATTTTCGGACGATCTTTAACCCTCCGACTGTCTTGTAAAAGGGCAAAATTGTAATGTTGTTTTCTCTTCATTTTGTTTTAAATGCTAAAAAAAATGATTCTTTGAACATTTAAAAAAAAAAAAAAAATTTAATAACGAATAAGAATGCAATCCTTGAAATTATTAACCCTAGAACTACCGGAAATTTTACTCAAGTTTTATAAAAACATTCTACACCAGAATTTTTACTTAAAACTATTTAATTTGTTTATTTAACTTATTATTGTCTGATTTATACATTTAGTTTGTTTTGAAGAAATTTCTGGTTTGAATAGATATTTTGAATATACATGTCGGGTCCATTGGACCCTTCTGGTAGACAGAGGGTTAATCATTGTTCAATGTATTAAAAATACATTAAATCAATAGAATTATATTACTTTCAAAATTGCTTGTATTGCAGTGAAACCTGGAGCTTAGTGAACGTATTAACACGGGCTTGTCAGTGAGGGGGTTAAGAGTAAAAATGCTGACGTTCGGAATATTCTCATCCAGTTGTGGTTAGCTGATTCCCGGGTCGGCCAAGCCCAGGTCTGGCATTTGAGCCTGTACAATCAATTAAAAGCTAATCCACCAATTAAAGAAATGTTCCTCCCAATTTTACAACTGTGCCCTCTGCTGGAAAATATGATAAATCCCAAGATATTAGCTAAAACCCGCGCCAAAAACGAGAGATCTTGCAGATTTTAGAAGCTTGTCAAACCTACGTCCATGTAGCGCTCCTAAAATCATCAACGTAACGGGCTCGAGGACCTCCGACGGAACTCGCGATCGGACTGTACGATGGAGCACGAAATAAATGAGTTCGATCCACCAAAAGGTTCCCGAGTCCAATTATTCCACAAGTACTGTCAACCCCATGATGTCGCCGGCTGTACGGACACATGCCGCGAAGTGAACCGGCCGCGACTACCCTATACAAGTCCGGAACGCTCCCGGGATATATTACATATATATATAAATATATATTTCTTATTATCTAACTACTTTGAAATTTTTATGAGTTTATAATGTTTCCGAGCTCTGTGTTTAATTTTCGTGCTAAAATGTTGATATTTAGTGGCAAAAGGGTTACGATTTAAGTTAGCAATAAAAAAAAAAACCCTGAAGTACTTCCAGAAACGAATTTTTTTGAAAGGGTAAATATTAATATTATTTAAAACAGAATACGTATTTTTTAAACCTAGATGCATGTTTGTTATGCGTGTATAATTTGTTTTTCTATTTAGATTAAAAATTCCGGGTGAAAATGTTAAATATTTCGGAAAAAAAGAAAGAAAGAACGAGAGAGAATTAGGGAAAATATTTTTTGAAAGTGTTGATATTAATATCATTTTTAACGGATTACGGCTTTCAAAGGGAAAATGAACGTAAATATGGTTTGGTATCTTTGGTATTTTTCGTATTTTGCTTTCCGTAACCGATGCCTATTTTTAATCATCGCACAAAAGATATCGGAAATCACAAAAGTGACTTACGGAAGCGGACGGCTAAGGGTTAATATTAATATTTTTTAACCGAATTGCAGCATTCGTGTTGAAAATGAAATCAGGTGTGGTTAGGCATTTTTGATTTTGATTTTTTGTTTGTTTCTTTACGAAGCAGCAGAAAAACCTGATTGTGCAAAAAGTGAGTTTCATAAAAGATTTTTTTTTCAAACGGCTAATATTCCAATTTTTCGAAACAGATTCCAGAATTCAAAGGGAAAATGAATGTATATATGGCCTGATGATGTTTAAAGATTGCAGAAATCGCAAAATATACTGAAATGACGCTCGGGAAACTTTTTTTTTTTTTAAGTTAACATTGATATTTTTTGAGTGCATTGCAACATCTTACACGAAAAGTACGATCTTTAATTTGGAGTAACCGATTTTATGTATCGATGTATGTATGTTAGTGAAATGAATGCGGGCTTCGAAACACGAGAAATTAAAAAACACGAACTGGACTTTTCTTAATTTTTTTGGAATGTGTTAGTATTAATATTTTTTCAAACGGCTTACTCCGTTAGAAAGCTTATAGAACGCCGATGCAGCTTCGTGCCTTTCGTTATTGCTTATTTGGAATGGTTTGGTATTAAATGACCCAAATACTCAATGTGACCAAAGAAAAAAATAACCGCATGCTTTAAAATTTTGAATTCGTTATTTTTTGTCAAAATATGGAAAAGCATATAACAGTCACTTAAGGAGCGTTCATTTTAAGTGCAAACGACACATTCTGTTTTTAAAAATATAAATATTGAGATGGAGGGTGAGGCGATACGAGGCTCGTTTGGAAAGGTTTTCCTTTAAAAATATGAATTCTTACAAAACCAGATTAAAGATGTATACAAATTTGAGGTTTATTTAAGGTTATTATAAAGTTTTAAGTTTATTGAGCTTTAAAATTTTGACTCTGAATTCAACAAAAGAAAAAGCTGCAAGAAAGCACCTTTTCCTGGAAACTTTAATAGACAACGGGAGTGACCATTTCAACCTGTTTTGAGCGATGGGGAATCAGGCCTCTAACCCACCTTATACTGCTTCGACACTTCTCCGCACTCTCACATTAAAGCATACTTTCAACAAAATTAATTGTTTTTATGCAAGAAATTTATACCTCCGCATTAATATAATTTTAAGAGAAAGGGAATAATAATCTGTTTCTATGTAGAGGCTCGTGTTTTCATGATTATGGCCCCGGTTGGTTTTTTCATGATTAGAAATATAGGCCAACAAAAACACGTCGTCAAGTGAGAAGCAACTTAAATATCACGTTTCAATTTTTATGCAGGCAGCAAACATGACCACCAAGATTTCATTTTTCATTAGCCAGTAGTAGGTACAGGACTAAGAGACCAGAAATTTTGAGGGAAGGTGGTAGATTTTGAATGTTATTTAAAAAATTTTGCGGATAGTGAATTTCATGTATAATGAAGTTATGAGTGAGTTTAATATTTTAAAAGATACTAATAAGACTATATTAAGGTATTTTTGTTTCAGTTTTCATTCTTTTTGTCCTTTTATAATAATGGTTTGTTTAAGCTCGCTCGCCAGGGCTATGAAGCAGAAATTGGAGTGCTGGAGCAGAGGTGAGATGGGTCCTCTGCATATACTGTGTATAATAATATGCATATACTTAATACAAAATCAGTCCTCACGGGGTACTTTTCAGCTTAGGGCCCGATACAACTGTACCCCCTGTTGCCCACAATGCATGTACCTGTCAATAATAATTAGTACAATATTTTAGCCAAAATAATTTTTTGGTAGTTCGTATGTTAATCGCTGTCATGTAAATGGATTGCGTAAGGTATGTCTAATCCAGAGGGCCCCAAGAATGTTTATATTTTGTAATTTAATTAATTCAAATTTCTAAATCAAGTCTTGATGACTTTTAGTTAAAGTTACATATCGATTTGACTTTAATTTGGCAATAGGAATGATTATTTTGTGAATACACAAAATCTTTATTTCTACTTATTTCTTAGCAGAGCCCGATTAAGGTTGTAGGGGGCCCAAGGCTTAGCAAATTTTCGGAGCCCCCTCTCACAAAAATAGTACACATTTTTTTTTTCTCGGGAGTATTCGAGGTGTTGTTATTATATTATCGTACGGTTGACAAGTTAACCAAAATCGTTTTTTGTTTTTCAGAAAATAATTGCAGGAATATGCAATTTTAAGAATTTTTTTCTAAATCAACTTATTAAATTTGGGGCCCCACTCAGCAGTGGGGCCAAGGCCACGAGTTAGTTGGCCTGTGTGGTAATCAACCATTGTTTCTTAGGTAATTTTATTTATATGTACTCATATACATAATTTTCGAAAAAATGAAAAAAAAGAAACTTTTTTATTTTTGTTTTCTTTTTATTTATGCTTCCCTTTATATTTTGTAACAAATATAATTAATATAGTAAGGATTAAAAAAAATAAAAAAAAGAAACAAAAGTTTGTACAGAATACGCATAAATGTAAAATAAGTCTTATGTACCATCAATTTATAAAAAAACAACAACTAGGCAATTACTGAAACTTACTACCTAGTACCAATACAATGCCCAATGAGGCATGAGGGACACATTGAACTAAGCGATGACCTTTTTTTGCCTCAAGGCATAGACAAGGCGGCCGGTGATATGAGAAGACAGGAAGCTCCGGAATATTTGTAAGATGATCAACTATTTTACAGCTTTTATAGTTCTCTGAATGGGATGTTTCCTGTACCTTTGTTGGAAATATCCTAAACTACAATTCTGGGAAATCTTTTTCAGCTTATAAAGGAAAAAGTATGACCAAGTTAAGATTTGGAACATTATGAAATTACCATGCTTGTTCCATCCGAAACTGGGCCCCCTTTGGTCCCGGGCCCCTGGGCAGTTGCCCCCTGTGCCCCCCTCTCACCGGCCCTGCCAGTTTGGTCTCCCTTACATGTATGCTAAGCATTGTATCATGTCACTTTTATTCATAATTTAATTCACTTCCTCAATCCTATGCCAAATCAGAGGATTCTGATAGAAAAATCAAGTAATCTGTGTTTTTATGTTATCCGAGCAGAAGTGATAAATCACCAAACGTTATTCCCGTCGCATTATATTTCATAATTTCAATTAAAATATGATATATTCATTCATTTTATTTAAAATAGATGTCTTTAATTTAAAACTTTAAAATTCACAACTTTCATTTTAAGAAAAGAAAAATAATAACGTAAACCATGACATTTAATTTCAACATCAAAGCATTGCTTTAATTTACCACGCAAAAAATAAAAAAAATGCTAACTGGCAGGTTAAAAAATGCTATTGGCGAGATTTGTGCCCGGCTAACATAAATGTGCCAAGAAATATTTGCGATCATGGCAACTTTTACGTATCTTTATTCAAAAAAATAATTTTTATTAAAAATGGCCAACTTGCATATGGAAAGAGAAGGGATCAGTCCATAATTGTTTATGACAGTCACATGACTTTCAACTATTGTAATATAGATGAAATGATGGCGATGGAACAATTTGGCGATTTATCACCTGTGCCCGGCTAACATTAGTGCCAAAAGAGCCGCCTGACATAAAAAGCGAAGTGGCCAGCCCGGAACAGTTGATGACAGTTGCATGACTTAGGCTATTATTATAGAGATATTTTAATTCGACAAATTTTGTATTAGTTATGCATTTAATCTAATTAAGATAGCTCATAATTTTACTGTAAAAAGAACTGAAGTTTATAATAGAATAAAATATCCATTATAGCTGTATTTAAGGAATAATAAAGTATTTCTATGAAATATAACAATTTAAATCATTGATTTTTACTCATACTCGCATAAAATCAGTAGGCATTCTTGATCAGAAATTAACAAATGGATTAGCGTTTCTCTTTTTCTTTTAAATTCAAAAGATTTTTTTGACGATACTGTGAAAATGGGTGTTTTGAACCGAATTTCTGGATCCCATAGTAATTGAAGGGTCGTCATATAAAAGCATTCGATTATATAGCTTGGACTGCAATGCATTTATCGAAAAATGAAAAACGCTGTTTGAATCCATATCATTCCCATGACTGCCAGTTTTATGATTTTATGCACTAGGCTGAGTCTATGAATGTGTCAGAAAGTTTTGTGATGTTGAGCGAGGGTAAATATATTTTTGAGAACTGGTTTAATGCTAGTTTCCGTTGTCGCATGTTTTACTGGTTTCAGTAAGCAGTAGACATTTCTATTTAAGATACTCAGTTACTACAGGGTGTCTCACTAGGTACGCAGCATCTGATATATACAGATCCGGATAGAGCACGTCAATATGAGTATTTTGAATGGTAACATGTAGGGTCCCCGAATATAGCGTGATAGTGTAAGTAAGGTGCGAAGCTTGTCATATGAAAAACACAAGAAATGAGAAAAAAAAAAACAAGAAATCACGCTATATTCGGGGACCCCACATGTTACCATTCAAAATACTCATATTGACGTGTTCTGTCCGAATCTGTACGTATCAGACGCTGCGTACCTTGTGGGACACCCTGTATTTTTTTCTTTAATATATACAGTAATAGTTGTTGAGACGGAATAGTGAGAAACTACAGAGGAATTACATTTTAGAGAAATTTTTAATCTTAGCAGATGAAGGCCGGGATCCAGATAGATTTTTCACTCTTAGCGAAACGAGATCGACCAATCAGAAGGCTGCATTTTTGTAAACAGCGAAAAGTTCGCAAAACTGCAGGCTTCTGATTGGTCAATCTCGTTTCACTACCAGCGAAACATCTATCTGGATCTCGGCCCTTATTACATTATATTATTTTTATGGGAACAGACCTTGGAATATTTCAATTCAAGGTAGAATCCCGCTTTCACAGTTAGTATTTATTTTTTATTGTGATTGTTTGCACTTTTATGCAGATTTCCGTTACAGAAAGGTTTCATACAAAATTTTATTATGGGTCTATATAACTGTAACGAATTCTTGCTAAGACCTCATGTACAGTACATAATTATACTTGCTGCAGTCTTGTGACCATATATTTCACGTACAGTATTTTGAACATCCAGTTTTATAGTTTAGGAAATGTTAAATCAGTGCAAGCATCCAGATAGATTTTATCTTTAATTTTAAGGAATAGTTAAAACTAATTATAATCTAAAAACTCAGAAAATACACTGAATGTATGTGTACTAGTACTTACTATGATTTTTAATACTTGTTTTCTAAATAGTAATAAAAGTAACGAATACTTTCTAACGGGTAGTGCGTTTGAAAGTAACAAATACATACGGGTGTTTATTTAGTCGTTACTTTTACAGCACGAATAAAGTTTGACCACTCATAAAAGTAAAAACCATTGACGAGACACAGAGCCAAACTAGGGGGGAACAGAGGGAACATGTGCCTTGGGTTCAAGAATAGAAGGCGAAGGAGGGATGCCAAATGAAGGTTTTGTTTTAATTTATACATGTATGTGTATATAAATGTATATTATAGTATATTAAATTTGGATAAAAATATCTCACAGCTGGAAAATCCAAAAGTAAAATTGAACCACATGAATTAAAACTGACAAATAGCTAAAGGGATTAGTCTACAGTACAAAATTGCAAATACAGTAGAGTGCCGATTATCCCAACAAGTTGGGACTGACCCTAGTTCGGATAAATTGACAGACAGTTTAAGGGATGTTCCTGGCTAAACTAAAACCTTCACACTTTATCAGGCTTAGGACTGGCAGCATGTTTAAAAACTGTTTTTTTTTTGTTTACTTTTCTATCATTTAAAATTTTCTTTTCTCTTTTTATCATTTTCTGTTTCTGAACTCCAAAGATTATAATTTAAGCAAAAAAGCTTTCGATTGTTGCTTGCATCAAAGAAGACGTTCTTTCCAATGCTGCCATATCTGACATCTCCTTAAATACGTTAGTTGAATAGAATCAGAATTCTTCTGCCGTTCGAGCCATTTCATAGCTGTCTCCAAACATTCAAAGGCTTCGTTATGTGATGGACCTGGGTCATTTTCAGAGAATTCGTTTGCATTTCTTCAATTTCTTTTTCATCTTAAATCTCATCATCATATTACAAAAGTTTTTTGAGAGAAATAGGCTGTTCGGATAAATGGAAGTTCGGTTAATTGGAGTTCCAATAATCGGAACTGTACTGTAAATAAGAACAAAGAACTGTTCTCTTAGGCTATTGTCACTCTCCCGTTCCATATATACGATATGGAAATCACTTCCTGTGTAGAAGAATCACTAATACACTGCTCAAAACAATTAAAGGATATTGCAGTTTTAGGTGGATTTTGTATCTGGTAAACTGTTTAGCTGATCGATACATGGTCGACAGACATAGTAGGTTATATGAGAATAAATTACACATGTTTGGCAGAAAAAAATGTATTTTATTGCGCATTTGTGTACTAAAGGAAAAAAACACAGTTTGTGCATATGAGAAAAAAAGAATAAGAAAAGGTGTTTTCTTCAAAGAAAATCATTTTCAGTAGGGGGTATGGTTTCCACGGGCAGCCAGCAACGTTGAACACCTTTGAGGCTTGGACTCAATGAGGCTATTAATGACGAGTTGGGGTATTCTGCCTCACTCTTCCAGAAGAGCTCTTTCCAGTTCTTGGAGAGTTTGTGGGGGTTGTTGGCGGTCAGAAACTCGTCTTCCTAGAGCGTCCCAAACGTGCTCGGTTGGATTCTTGTCTGGAGAACACGCTGGCCATTCCATTCGAACGATTCCTTCCTCGAAAAGGAAATCCTCCACCAGGTTTGCACGATGTGGCCTGCAGTTATCGTCCATTAAAATGAAGTTATCTCCGATTGCTGCAGCGTAAGGGACTACAATAGGTCTGAGGATCTCATCCCTATATCGGCGACCAGTCA
The DNA here is from genome assembly GCA_963932465.1 of Maratus speciosus. Classification (NCBI taxonomy): domain Eukaryota; kingdom Metazoa; phylum Arthropoda; class Arachnida; order Araneae; family Salticidae; genus Maratus; species Maratus speciosus. The sequence goes on from OZ010787.1 coordinate 570,134,050, forward strand.
GAGCTCCATCTCGAATGATGTAGAGGTCAGTGCGCCCGTCAATGGAGATGCCACCATACACCAACACTCCTCCACCGCCAAATCTGACACTTTCGTGCACGAACGCAGGATTATTCCTACTGCCACGGTCCCTCCAGATGAAAATACGCCTATTATCCGGATGCACAGAAAAACGGGACTCGTCAGAAAACAGAATATTGCTCCATTCATTTCTCCTCCAGTTGACATGCTCGGTTGCCCACTCCCTGCGGTCGCGACGATGCCTTGATGTTAATCTAACACATACCATCGGTCGGCGAGCATACAGACCTACAGCATGGAGCCGGTTTCGGACAGTCTGAGTTGAAATCGTGGTGCCTGTAGCCGAGCGAAGGTGTTGTTGCAGAAGAGCATCGTTCATGGTTCGGTGTCTCCGAGCTGTTAACGCTAAATACCGATCTTCATTGGGCGTCGTTGCCCGTCTACGACCTTGCCCTGGTCTTCGGCTTGCACATCCACTCTCCAAAAAACGGTTCCAGATCCTGGAAATGACACTTTGTGACACTCCAATAGCTTGCGCTACTTCGGCTTGAGTTTCGCCCCCTTCTAACCTACCAACAATTCTCAAAGCTTCTGAATCTGTCAAATGACTTCGCTGAGACATCGTACTCATCGAAACAAAGCAATCACTGAATGCCGATCATCCTTGTCTTCATTCTCTTTTATCCAGTTGAAAGTCAAATTTCATTCGCTGCCGCTGAAGCGACGTTTTTGACGTCGAACTCAAAATTTGCATACTCCACAGTTTGAAAACCAGAAAAATTTGCATTTGTGATTCTCTTCTTTTATTTTCGGCAAAAAAAATTTCGTTTATATCTTTATTTTATATAAAACTTCAAATATCCTTTAATTGTTTTGAGCAGTGTATTTTTCAAGGTGCAGTATTATCCAGACTAGTTGGGACCGAGGCCGACCCAGTTAATGAAAAATACGGATAACTGGACAACTTAAAAAAAACGGCTATGGCAGTGTTTTTAGGTAATTTTGCTTCACACTTTTTCCAGGCTTAGGACTGACAACTGTAGTAGTGCACATTTTAACATATTACAAATGGCATGCTTAGAACTTATTTCTTTTAAAATTAATACTATAATTAATTGTTTTTTTTAAATTTTATTTTCTAAAAATTGATACAAAGTAATACATAGAAGTACACAAACAAATTATTACATACACTGTACGAACAAACGAGAGGAGAGAGGGTGGATGGTCGCTCTTTCCGAGTACACCAAGAGATAAAAGAAGCACATTTTTGACACCCCTTCAGATAAACTGAAGATAAAGAGGGATTTTCCTTGGGGGGGGGGGGAGGATATATGCTGGGGACTCTCGCGAGTTAGAAGTGAAACTTAGGTTCTAGAAACAGTTGATTTTATGCTCTTTGCTGTTGTTGGCGATTTTATTATTTCAGGATTAAGAAAAGGTTATTTAATGGTTAACTTCTGTGACATCCAGCCAAATTTACCCTACCGCGACTAAAGAAGTTTCACTTTAATAAGTTAGGAGAAGGCTGGAGGAAAAATGTATGGTCCTTGATCGATCGGGTTAACCGGCGTCAGGATAATCGGCGCTCTACTGTAACTGATAAGATGGAAACCTGTACAAAGTGTAATTTTTTATGTTCCTTTTGACTCTGTTTTTAAGGTTTTAATGAATCCATGTTTGACAAAGATGATTACATAGATCAGTATTATGTATTTTATGATTACATATTTTAGAATAAGTCTGCTATTAAAAAATTAGTAAAAATCTCAAAATGTATTTTGCGGAGGAGGAGGAGGGACGGCAAAATGCATGTTTGCCCCATGTGTAAAAAAGGCCAGTTTCGGCCCTGATGAGACATATTCATTATAGCATTTATCAGTGACATAATCAGGGTAAGAAGAGGGTGGTTATTAAGAGGCTACAGTTATAGTACCCCTCCTTCCTAAAACCTGTGTTTTTTACCTAATTTTGGGCACAATTTAATTCATTTCCCAGCTCAGCTCTTCCCTTTTCTTGGTACAGAATCCTGCATTTCCCACTGACATTTATGAGAATTCAGATGCATGTTTATTAGATTTTAGAAGCATGGGTGTACGTGTATGCTGGGGAAAGCTGCAACCTCTCTGTGAAATCTCTGAGAGAAGGATGGATTTTAAAAGAGACACAGAGATATGGGAAAAAATATATAAATTGTTTGAAATTAAACTGACTAATTGCAATCTTGCTATATTCACTGAACGTTTTCAGTTTTGCAAGATAATGATGTGACTAAGCAACAATAATAATGAAAGAGTTCAATTTAAGCACACAGCTAAGATTTTTAAGTCATTTAAACATATTAAAGCATGTAAAATTAAAAGCTTATACTTCACAAGATTTTCCTACAATAGTTGTGGAAACAAATACGATTAGAAATATATTTTAATATTTTAAGACATACCTGAAGACACATTGTCATGAAGAGCTGAAAAAATCCAAAATAGGACACAATTGTATTTGGGCAACCGACAAGGATTTGATTTCTATGGAGAAAGTTAGGCCGGAGAAGTGTCTCAAAGGAATGTGATGTAAATTTATACTCGGCATGCACTCTGTGACACTTTTTTGGCCACAAAAGCTTCATTCATAGTCCAAGAGCCGACAGCACAAAAACCTATGTTATCAAGCACAAGAAAAAAACCTTTATTTTATGGAAGAGTAGAAGTAGGGGAATCTAATGATCCATGTCTGCCGGAAGTGAAGTGGTGCATAAGCCAAAAATTAATATCACCAGTGGTTCACTCGTAGGTTTATCATTGTGTTTGTCCTACAAACAAAGGTATGAAAACATGGAGGACTGGGAGCAGGAAAACAAAATGATAAACCTACGAGTGAACCACTAGTGGTATTAATTTTTGGCTTATGCACCACTTCATATCCAGCAGACATGGATCATTAGATTGACCTACTTCTACTCCCCCATAAAATAAAGGGGTTTTTCTTGTGCTTGATAACATAGGTTTTTGTGCTGTCGGCTCTTTGACTATCAGTAGATTGAAGAGAAGGCCATCGGGTCATTCCATGTCAGTTCAGGCAGGCATGTAACCCACCATCACAGATTTTAATGAAACTGCGTGTGTTTGTTCCTTTTATTAAGATATGATTCCCAGTATTTTTTTTTACTCTTTGGTCAAATAGTTTCTGAGAAAAAAATTGTCAAAATTTTGAAAATTGCCATCAGTTGGCATTTTTGACTGCTCGATTTTCAAATGTAGCATGACATAAATATGATCATATTTCAATATCTATTCCACAAATCATCTTCAAATAATTTATGCATAATATATAGGGTACGTATTTTATGAAAAAAATACTGTTACGCTTATATAACATTTTAAGTGTGTCTAAAAAAATGTTTAATCTTTGAAGTCGTGATTTTTTTATGAAAAATAATGCATTACCTAAAATAGCATTATTAACAAAAGGCGGTATTTTTATTAAATTTATTTTTTGTGGGGGATATACTTAAAGGTGTCCTTTACCTGATTCTGAAATAAAAGTAGTGGGATTTGGGGTGTTTTTAGTAGTATTTCATATTTAAAAATATTTTGAGGCGTATTTCAAATCAAATCAAGCAGAGTCATTCCATGTCAGTTCGCCTAAGATATTTAATTCACTGTCACAAATTTCAATGAAACTGGGTATGTTTATAGCTCATTTTAAGACAGGATTAAGGAAATTAAAGGTGATTACAAGTAAAATATTTTTTAAGATAAAAAAAATATCTAAATTTTGAAATTTTTTAAAAAATGTTTTTAATGGCAGATCTATATTCAAAGACTGCATAAAAAAAAGGTCATTTCAATATAAAATCACTAAATAAGTTTCAAATAATGTATATGTGACAAATAATGTAGGCAGATTATTATTTATTGTTGTTTGTCATGTTTAAATGCTAAGAGTGTGTTTAATCTTGTGAATTCTTAAAATCAAGAATTTTGTGAAAAATAATGTGTTAATCAAAAATTTATTATTAACCGAAGGCAGGCTGTTATTACTTTTTTTAATTGTACGTAAAAATATCTTTTCAATAGTTATAAAATAAAAATAGTGAAAATATGAGCAATTTTAACAAAATTTTCATAAAATGTGAATGTTTAATGATAAATATTGAAGCTTTTCATGCTAAGATGTACTAAAATGACTACGATATCGTGTATTTCTACTCTTGCTTAAATATAATACATACAATAATAAAATAACAAATATTATTTACAGCAATAAAAATTAAATTAAACAGTACCAGTTCCTTTACCAACACTACATTGCTCAACAGCCGACTTAAAATCAACAGCCCGCACTCTTATTGAAAAATACTTTCAACTGTTCAAATAATAAATAAACTGCATTTAAAAATTTTAATATCAACTTATTATCTTAAGACGATAATAATAACTAAACAACATGATTAATTTATAAATCAGCTTTTAATTGAAAAATCATGAAATGGTCCCTTTAAATATTGTTGTTCATCGAGTCAATCAAAACAAATTATATAAAAAAAAAATAGTGAGCCTAATATGCTGACTGCAATGACACTTCTAACAAAACTAATTAATTCATTACCATCTGAAATCAAACCCGAAAGATCAAAAGAAAAAAAAATCATCTGTAGTGTGAATGTGACATACTCAGTGGTTGTTGAGGTATGTCTTTGTGACATTTTCACCTGTACTTCAATAAAATATAAACATGTAAGCTTTTTTCATTCATCCAAATTAAGTAAAACAATTATAAAATTTTGTTGTCATTACACCAGATGTTAAATTTTTCGTTACATACTATTAGATGAGTTCTTTACTTTTAGACATTATTGACATAATATCATAAAATTTGCTATATGTATTTTCTGTAAGTGTATAAACAATATATATATGCTTTATTAAACATAAATGAATAATTTTTAAATAATTTGTTTGAGAACAGGGATATACATACACACATATATATGTTGAAAATCCATCTTTCAGCAATATTGCGATGAAATAAATCAAATTACCGTAATTTCCGGTGTATAGCCCGCGGATCATACAATCGTGTTTCGACCCAGAAATTTTTAAAAATAAAATGTAACTTTTTAGATCACAGTAAATATTGGTCTTCAAATACTTAATAAAATTTCTGGGTCCAAACTGAATTGTTTGATCTGCGGGCTATACACCCGAAATTACGCTACATATCATTAGAAACTGAATAAAGTTACAAAAGTGCAACTCATTAAGTTTTAAATATTTTTTTAGATATAGTTATTTGAAAGATATAAATATAATGGATTATGCATTTTTTGCATATATTTAAAGCACAATACGTCAAAATTTTCTTCAACAGAGTGAAATTTGGTTTTTTTTTCAATATTAGCAGCTCAATGCTAAATTTTCAATATTAACAGCCAAATATGAGTTTAAAGATTAGGACTGTCATTTTGAAAATTTCTATTGGGCGGGGAGGAGCTAGTGATTTTTCTCTTTTTTGGAAAGGGATAATTGCTCTTCGCCCTAGAAGTTTTACTAAAAAACAATATTGTTTATTTTTTTCCTTAAGAAACGAACATGAAAGATAATTTGAAAAATAAAATAAATGTATAAATAAAAATATTTCCAGGGATGATACATTGGATAGGTTTTACATTTGAAAATATTGATAATTTTAAATATGATTTAAATACTACTAAAACCAACCAAAATCCCACTATTTTTATTTCAGATCCAGTTATAATGTAGTATTATGTACAATTTAAAATTAACAAATTAGTCATAGAAACTCCGCCTCTGATTGATAAAGATTTTTTAATAATTTCATTATTTTTTGTAAAATATTTTTGATTTCAAAGATTATACAATTTTTTAGACACATTTAAATATTTTTTAACATTACAGCAATATTTTTTTCATAATTTTGACAATTTTTTTCTCAGAAACTATTTCACCAAGGAGCAAAAAAAATTACTGGTAATCATATCTTAATAGTCTTAACAAACACACGCAGTTTCATTAAAATCTGTGATGGTGGGTTACATATTGATATTTTACTGCCTGATTTGACGTGGAATGCCCCCATCCTCATTGACTTGTGGAGACCATAATGTTAATATTCTGAAAAGAAAAGAGATGTTTAAAATTCAATCGACACATTTTAAACATATGTTTAAGATGAAAAATTATTAATACATTCTAAAGAATTATTTATAAATACATAGAAACTATGTTTTATTTTGCACATATTTTCTTAAACTTAAATAAACACAGAAAATTTATAAAATGTTGTGTTTTTATTTGGTACTTATTTGATATCATTTAAGTAAAACTTTTTTGTATATAATATCAATGCAAAAACCCTTGACGGGTTAAAAGTTTCTGACGCAGCACTTTATCTTATGCTCTAAGAATTTTAAATATGGAACTTAAAAATACTGATATCAAATTTTGAGTGACGTTATGCTATTTCTTAAAAAATATATTTGTATTTATTTCACCATTTTATTTTTGTTTTATTTATAATCGCATGTGCAAAAGTTATGTTCAACATGAAAAGCTGCATAAAATTTTATTCGCTGTTGCTTTATCATTTACATCTCTCATAAATTCAAAATATGTATTTTAAAAGATATGATATAAAATTTAAGTGACGCCTTGATGTGACTTTAAAAGGTTTGTTTTTTAAAATTCAATTTAAATTATTTTTGACTTGGTTAAAATATTTTTTTTACATCTACACAATACTTTTAATTTTCCAATTCACTGTTAAATATATCACTTTCATTGAATCTATACTATGCATTGAAATGTATTTATTTCAATAAATTGATTTATCTTTTGTGTCACGCTATTCAAAATTGTGAGTAAGATTTATGTAAATGGTTTATTTGCGTCAAACTATCCTTTTTCATACATTTCATGTAGTTTGGACACAATGACGCAAAGAAACCATTTACATAAATCTTACTCACAATTTTGAATACAGTGACACAAAAGATAAATCAATTTATTGAAATAAATACATTTCAATGCATAGTATAGATTCAATGAAAGTGATATATTTAACAGTGAATTGGAAAATTAAAAGTATTGTGTAGATGTAAAAAAAATATTTTAACCAAGTCAAAAATAATTTAAATTGAATTTTAAAAAACAAACCTTTTAAAGTCACATCAAGGGGTCACTTAAATTTTATATCATATCTTTTAAAATACATATTTTGAATTTATGAGAGATGTAAATGATAAAGCAACAGCGAATAAAATTTTATGCAGCTTTTCATGTTGAACATAACTTTTGCACATGCGATTATAAATAAAACAAAAATAAAATGGTGAAATAAATACAAATATATTTTTTAAGAAATAGCATAACGTCACTCAAAATTTGATATCAGTATTTTTAAGTTCCATATTTAAAATTCTTAGGGCATAAGATAAAGTGCTGCGTCAGAAACTTTTAACCCGTCAAGGGTTTTTGCATTGATATCATTACTTTTTTGAGGTTAGTGATAAAATGATTAAAAAAAAGATACTTATGGAATTTAATGCAGATTTAATTTTTACTATTTTATTACAATTTTCCTTATAGCAGTTTGTATATAAAAACAACTGGGTAAGTATAATCGCAGATCGTACAGAGGGTTTCATTCTATGTTCCTTTAAAAACACTTTATCCTTAAATTAATAAATCCAAAATGTTAATTTATAATTATTAAATCCTTACATAGATGTAGCACCAATAGTTCCAATTTTCATGGGGCAGGGAACGCACTCTTTTAAACAAACCACCTTCCAATTGAAGTCATCAAAAACCAAGTTGAATAAGCCAGATCCCGTTGTGTTGTTTGACAAATAGCAGTCTCATGTCCCCTCCTTCCCACCTTTTTCAAAATTTTTCAGACCAGTACCTAAGAATGGAACCGAAATAATTTTTTCTCTTCAGAAATTACGATAAAAAAATAGTATGCAGTACTCATAAATTTACTTTAATGCTATATAGGGTGATTATCAAGTTAATTATAACGTTTGGAATCTGTTGCATTGATGTCCGAAAGGTAGTTTCTGAGTTACGGAAGCTGGACCCATAAGGCGCCATAGAGGGGCGAAGCCCGCTAGTGTCTATCATAATTATATCTGCCATGTAGACTAATTGCGATATTTAATCAAAATAGCCCCCCCCCCCCCCTCCTCATCCCCGGAAATATAACAAATACAAAATGTGTCTTTATAAACCTATCGTCAAATAGGTTTTTATTTCTTTTTCCCTAAAAAAAAAAACATGATTTTTATATCCGTAACGTAAATAGTGGACGAAGCCCGCTAGTTCCTATCATAATATATATTTTTAATAATTTTATATAGTCTATAATAAAAATCAGACTTAAAATAGTCTAGTTCCATGAGTACTTGTAGTGTCAGTTACATGCTACGATTTTTGGATACCAGTATTTTAGAACGGGAAAATGTGACTTATTTTATCGGAGATATCTCATTAATTGAATAAGGTGAAGCAAACTTTTTGAAAAAAAGGTGGCCAACAAGCATGGCAGTTATCAGCTATGTGACTTTGTGCTAAAGTCCATTAATTTGATCTGCTTTAAAAAGATTACGGAAGATTGAATTATAGTAGAACCTGGATTAACCGAGCTTCGATTAATCGAGGTTTCTGTTTACCGAGCCGATAACAAAGTCTGATTTTTTTTTCCTTTTGAATGAGCCTTAAAAATAACCACACTCTTTAGCTCACTGTCCGTGCTATACAGGCCCTTCTGCCCCCAAAAGCCCTCAACTCCAAAGAAACATTGGACCCTGAGAAGTCAATAGCGAACAATGCTTTGTTTCCAGTGGCTGTGTGAACTTTCGTAAATTTTTCAATTTGCATTTTAAAATTTACTACTGGTAGTTGATTTTCTTTTTAAATTTGTTAAGATGTGAAACAGAACTTTACATATATTTACTTTTATTATTTAAAAAACGTTCTATATATTTTTTTAAAAGATATGTTAAATTCGCAAGCACGGCGAGTTTTTACACACAGTTTCTATTAACCGAGATTTCCGATTCCGATTTACTAACAGTCCCAATTAGCTCGGATAATCGAGGCTGCTCTGTATAATTAAAAAATCAATGACGATCTTACTGTAAACGGGTTTCCCTTTTACTGAGGGATTTCAAAACCGAATCAGCTGATGTTAGTTGCTGTTTCCCTGCTTGATTAAATAAGATTAGTTAAACATTTGAAAATTACCAAATATAAAAGGAACTAAGTCAACAGAGTCTTTGTTTTATGGTATTTTTTAACAACGCTATAAGAAAATGATTTTAAATAAGAGATTTTAAATGTAACGTTTTAAATCTGACATAATTTTCACCAAACTTTCCTTTCTCTTTGTAACATTCAACTGAAAATATTTTTATTATTAGAAAGATAATATTATTATTTGCGCTACCTTAAAATTAGCAACTATAGTTAAAAATATCATCTCGAAATTTGAAATAAATCTCTCATATAAATATATTTTTTAATTTACACTGTTTTGCAATATGTTTTGCAATGTGTTTTGTAAACTGTTTTGGCCACTTTGGCCAATATGACGTAATTTCCTCCATTTACGACTTTTAACACATATCAATGAATTTATTATTTAAAAATTTTCTTTTTCTTTTAATATTCACGTGTAAATATAATTTTTATGACGTAATTTTCAATGTTTTCCTTCTTTTAATGCGTAATCATTTAATTCTAATTTGAAAATAATTGATTATTTTATAATTTTCTTTCATTTTAAGTAAGCATGTGTAAAAACAATTTTTATGACGTAATGTTTAATATTTTCCTGCTTTTAACACGTTATCATTTAATTCTAATTTAAAAGGATTTTTTTCTGTTTATAATAGTCACGTGTGAATAAATTTTTAATTTAAAGGATATATTATTCTTTGCGCTGTTTTAATATTTGGCAACAATTTAAAAGAACCTTTTCTAAAATATGTAAAAAATATCTCTGGAAATTCTGAAAATTTTAATTTAAAATTGAAATAAACCGTCAAAAAATTAGGCAATAATAAATGCACTCTGCAAACTTCGAGTTTCTATTGAATGATTAAATTGAATGAAAATGATTAAATTCCCATGTATATATTTTTTTCCTATGAGACTTTTTTAATGAGACAATTTTATCCAGATTTAACATTAAATATCTCTTAAAATAATTCTTCGATTTAAAAACTGTCTACTTCAACATTTTTATCAAACATTTCTCTATAATACTACGCAATTGCGTCAAAAGATGGCGACACCAGAATTCTGATATGCTTATTATGTAAACTGTAAATATTGCAAAGAATTGTCTCGGGGTTATCAAACTTCATTGATATTTATAAATAAAACATTTCAACTAAATTATTTATTATAAAAGAATTATTACATCACAATAGCTTTTATGCAAGGAAAATAATAATTATAATAATAATAATATTATGGATGTCAGTGATTATATATTGATTGACCGTCATAATAATAAAAAATGATATTATAAAAAGAAGAGCTGAAATGAATTATTTTTTTACGTTTCTGATCGTGTGATTTATATTCAAATAATAATTATTAATGTATATTTTTTGTAAAGTGATTGAAATTAAATATATTTATAAAATTTATGGTAATATTTTTATTGTTGAAAAATTGCCAAGAAATAATCATCATCAAATTGGCGTCATTATAATTGTAATTTTATTTAACTTAATAGCAATTAAAAAAATTACAAAGGAACTGAGAATAATGGTCAATTAGCAGACTTAAAAAAAAAAACATTCACATATGAAAACACGTACCAGCGAGTATCGAACTGTCTATCTTAAGGTCAGTAAACGATGGCCCTTAGCCACTCAGCCAGTGGGAAGACAAAATTTTTCTCCCCAAAAGTGGTTAAAAAGAAAGCCTGTGTATGAATACAGTGTCATGCATTTTCGGTGAAATTTCCATAGAATAGCGAAGAAATATAGTCCGATTTTTCATGCGCATTATAAAACGAACAAGAGTCTTGCTGGAAACAAGTAAATTGTTATTTGGTTCATCTGAAACATATTTATTTGATTTTTAAAAAATCGCCCGTGTCATTTTCGAGAGAAAAAAAAATCGAATTATTTAACGAACGAGAGTTTTCCCAGAAAAAAGAAAAGTGTTATTCACCTCGCCTTAATCACATTTATATTATGTATCAATTTAAAAATAATCGTTAGAACCGTTTTCGAGATTTTCAAATTAGGAACTTCCTCGATATTATACCAACGTTTTCACTTTAAAAATGGCTATTTAGATCTCAAAATATACTGCACGTAGAAATGCAAAAATTTCAGTATACGATTAGACTGCAGATATAAGACTGTTCTAGAAAATTCAGAACAATAAGACATATATCTGCTGAGTTATTAAAAAGCGGCTTTTCGCGTTTTCTTTGATGTCGAGTTAGCTGTATATAGGAGTTCCGCCATCTACGAATTCTATGATACGATACGATACGATTTTAACGATACGATACGATACGATTTTAGGCTTAAGGCTGCGTCACTCGAAATGATTTTTAAAAAATCGCCCGTGTCATTTTCGAGAGAAAAAAAAATCGAATTATTTAACGAACGAGAGTTTTCCCAGAAAAAAGAAAAGTGTTATTCACCTCGCCTTAATCACATTTATATTATGTATCAATTTAAAAATAATCGTTAGAACCGTTTTCGAGATTTTCAAATTAGGAACTTCCTCGATATTATACCAACGTTTTCACTTTAAAAATGGCTATTTAGATCTCAAAATATACTGCACGTAGAAATGCAAAAATTTCAGTATACGATTAGACTGCAGATATAAGACTGTTCTAGAAAATTCAGAACAATAAGACATATATCTGCTGAGTTATTAAAAAGCGGCTTTTCGCGTTTTCTTTGATGTCGAGTTAGCTGTATATATGAGTTCCGCCATCTACGAATTCTATGATACGATACGATACGATTTTAACGATACGATACGATACGATTTTAGGCTTAAGGCTGCGTCACTCGAAATACTACCATCTTCCATGATATTTATTTGACGTGAAAAAAAATGGGAAGGTTGGAAGCTATGTTTGCATATTAATATTTCAGAAAAATGCAAAATTGACGGTTTTAAAAGTAAAAAAAAGCCTAATAAAATACTTTTTAATATGTATTTTCCGTAAAGCATATTGAATATATCTTGCAGAAAAATAAAATAGGGTAGTTGCATATTGAAGTAAGGAAAAAATAATCAACAGGCATGTATATTAAAAATATTTTTAAAAATATACACTGTGTATGTTTTGCTGTTAAAATAGTCATCTGAAAAATCCTCTAAAATAACACTGAACGAAAGCATTTGAGATCAGATCCTAACACTAAAAATTTTTACATTGGCTTAACAAGTAAAAAATTATACGAGTTACTAAATAAAAACTAATCTGACAGATCATTAAATAGAAAACTATTACAAAACACTTACCTAGTGCATTTCTTCCGTTTAAATTCAAGTCTGAACTGCATAGCGACTTATGCATTTTCCAGCAAAAACAAACAATTTAGTTTAATGTAAATAAAGTATTTGGCAATCCTATCAAGTGCGATAAAGCAGCCAATATGGTAACCATAAATTCACTTTAAAGATGCCGAGAATCTGTGCAGATAGTTGCGCAGATAGAAGATTACGGGGTCCATGCTTTTGACGTCATATTAAATGCCCTCGAGGCTAACGAAAAAGACAGGCTACCGCGGTGGGTCCGATTCTTCTTTTTTTACAGACCGCTGGAGTCACGTGATGCTCGAATGCACTAATGAAGGTGTGCGAAAAGAGCATCACGTGACTCCAGCGATCTGTAAAAAAAGAAGAATCGGACCCACCGCGGTAGCCTGTCTTTCTCGTTAGCCTCGAAATGCCCTATACCATGCATGCAACATTAAAAAAAGAAAGATCGCAATAAAGGTAGATATTTAATAATAGGCATACTACAAGGATGAGGAGTTTCTTCCCCATTGTCACTAAACGCGCTACGATCGCAATTGCATTACCATTACGCTCTAGGGGAGTGTCCGATCTTGGATGTTAATCTATGTTGGATTCAAAACTTGCCGAAAGTCTACTCAAAGAAGATCCTCTTTATACTTTCTTTGGTCTAAACTAGTGATTCCCAACGTGGGGCATACGCACCACAGGGGGGCAGTTCGATCTTTTACGGAGGCAATTTGACTTTTTGGTGGGCAATTCCAAATTTGTTACTCAGTCATTCATTATCGGTTTCTTTTTTCGTAAAAAAATGAATGTTGCAAACTAAAAGTAAATGAAATACAAGCAAAATTTAAAAAATCAGTTATTTACTGAATTTAAAAAATGTTTTAAATCAAATGTTAAAAAAAAAAAAAATTAAAAAAGAATCAACACCAGAATAATTGTATGAGTAATCATTTAAGATATTTTGACATATTTTTCTAGTACTAAAATTTCTAGAAATATTCTGGTTGTTATTGTATTCTATAATTATTTTTAACATTTTCAATTGTTCATTGAATGAGCTTTCTTCTTTTATTCACACAAAGAATCTTTTTCCAAGTTAAACTACTAAAAGAAAAAACTGACAGTCTTGAACATATATACCTAAAAATGTATATGAAACAGCTAAACGAGGTACTACCAGCTTTATAAAATTCATAAATCCATAATAGCATTAGAAAAGGAAATGAAATGAGTAGATAGTAATTATGACTCTAGTGCAGGTATCCTACATTGTAAATAAATTTACATGATGACATACACATTTTAAAATCATAGACAATCTTAGAAAAACAAAGATAGTACATGGAAAACAACAATATTCGAAAGGGAAAACAGAGAAAGTGTGTTGTGATGCGGAATAATGGCTACTTAAAATTGATAAAGACGAGAATCTTTAAATGCTTCTTGTGTATTGTGTGTTATGTGTATTGTGTGCAAGAAACTTTGGCGTGCAAATTTTTTCCACAAACTCTTAATAAATTACAAAAATGAATTATAAAATGTGTGAATGTTATCAATTTTAACTCATTAAAGCCGGTTGGTAAGAAAACTTGCCATTTAAAATGAACAAAACTTTTAAATTTGAATACCAGTATTTTAGTTTGGAAAATTTCACATTATCTAATCTCAACTTTTGAGTGATTAAATAATTCAAAATTGCAATGTTTTAAAAACTGGTGTAGGAGAATAAAAAGAAATGTAATATGTAAGTCTCTCTTCAAGGTATTTTGTGAAGATAAATTACGATCCGTATAACACTTTTCTTTAACATTGAAGTAAGCTTGAATAGCACAACGAAATTCTTCTTGCAACAAACGCGAAGATGTGCAGACTCATTGCATTTATAGAATTATGTTGTAAACACATTTGCGACAAAAGATTAATTTTTTTTTTTTTTGGTAAGTTAAAAAATGTGGAATGAATAGTTCTTTTTAAGAGAAAAATTCCCAGAAAATTTCATAATTATTCCCATTTGGTAGGAAACTTTTGATAGCCGATGTTTTATTAATTTATGAAGTTTAACGTATTAAACAATCGTTACAATAATCTTTTAAAATTTACCCATTTTCACTTTCTTACAGATAAAATAAAAATATTGTTTTTAATGTAAATAACGTACCCAGCAAAGAAAGGAACAGTGGGCCATCAGCTGGAAAAAAGATGACAGCCAGCAATGCCATCAGCGGTAAAGTGCAAGGGCGCCATTACTTAAACCTGTCGAAAAGTGTCCGAACCGAATGCAGCTGGCCCATCAGTGATGGCCAACAGCAGGTCAGCATTGGTATGCCATCACATTACTTCAATCCGGCACTTTTCCTGCAGTGGTAGCACCTATCACACTGCTATTCCTTTGCTGGCCCAGCACTTTCCCTTACAAAAATTTCTTATAAAATTCTATAAAAAAAACAAAGAATTATATAATTATGGCTCGTTTTTCTATATATATATATATTTCTTTATTTTTTCACCAAGAGCTATAGAAATATCTGTAGAAGTGTCCAGAGCATAAAATAACATATAAAGTAGGCGACACTAGTGTCGCCTAGTACCACGATATTGTCGCCCAGTGATAGGGTATGGTGCCGGCAACTTAAAAAAAAAAAAAAAAAAAAAAACAGGTGAATAGAGTAGGTGGAGTAAAGGTACGCACTGGCTAATTTAATATGAAGAAACATTTCTACAATCATGACTGCTAAGTGGTAGTTTGGTCTCAAGTGTAGTAGTTGTGTGTTCAAACCTTGTGAAAAAAGTAGCACTCCGTGCCAAAAAAAATGAGGTAAGTTTAAATTTTCGAATTTTGATCTAATATTTTTAAAATTTCACTTTATTGTTTAGCTGACAATACTTCGAATTTTTACAAATCTAAAAATTCAGTGGAGAACGGAAGCTCTATAGCTTCTAAATGCCGTATAATTTCCCTCGATCGAATTTGTTTAATCTTGTAGGTAGCCGGTTAAGCAAAATACTGCAGAATGGGCTAAAAGTACGCATACGCATCCGTCTTGGGGCAAAGATACGCGCAAGTTTAGGATGCGGGGCTTTGTCCTATCGTTTTAGCCAGATGCAAAGCTTTCTACAATGAGGTTGTGGAAAGTTGTATTTTTTATAAGTTAGTATTGTATAAAATATAATAGCTACTTAAATAATATAAGCTAGTTAACTACCTTTTCCTTTTCCTAGTTAAGTTTTTTTTTAAATATAGAACATAGATACCTACTACCTATTTTTAAAAATCAATATTCTTGTTTCATAAAACGATTTTAAGTCTTAACCCTTAACTCCTGTTTACGGTCTCACAGACCGCTGCTATATTCAATTTTCATAGCTTAACTTGTTATTTTAAATTCAACTATTGGTGTTAGTTTAATTTTGATTCGTTTGGAAATTTAGTAGTATCGCTAAAGACTTCTGAAGGAGGAGAATTTTTATTATAATAGACCTTTACATAAAGTTTAGCGCAAAAACAGTACTTTATGAGATTATGATGATCAACCCTTTTATTCATTCTACGATCAAGGGGTCTTTCAGACCGCTCACAGTATTTATGCAACAATTTTTGTCATAGTAGTTAGAGGTTATCTGCTATTTGCGATCGCATAGACCGCTGTTTTTTTCTTTTTTTTTCCATGGTTTAACTTTCAATTTTCAGTTTAGCTATAAATACTAGCGAAATTTACTAATGATTTTGCATGACTCATTCGTTTTGTTGGAAATGGGGCAAAACCCTACATTAATGGGGCAAAAATACGCACTGCGTATCTTTGCCCCACCACTGCATACTTTTACTACAACCGATGTGGCAAAGATACGCAGAGCAATGTTTTTTAAAAATTGCAATTTCTCACAGAATTATAAATTGACAGAATGTCGGTTGATGGTGGCAATTGCCTAAGGTTCTAATCGAACATTTTAATCACTCATTACATAAGTTTAGACGAATGTGTCCGTTAAAAATCAAAATGTATGGAAAGTGCGTATCTTTACCTCCACCTAACTCTAATATAAGCTGACTCTTTGACTCCGGAAATGATAAGAATGGCAACAGATGTCATAGCAGTAAAAGAAAACACCGTATCACAGTTACAAAATGCTGTTTGTTTTGCTATCCAAGTAGATGGTTCTGTTGAGAAATATGGAGTTGATAACAAATTTGTTAGAGCACGATTTCTTTTAAAAGAACAGGACATAGAATGAGTTTTTCTAGGACAATGTAAATTCAGTAAGCGAGGAGCCTGTGGATTTTGTCAAGGTTGTATTTGATATTTTGTGCACTAAAAATATCGCGAAAAATAAGTTGACAGACTTAACTATAAGTGGGTAAAGGAAAATACAAGCAAAGTTTACAGTAGTACAGTCTCTGTGCTCTTATGAAACGGTACTTGGGTAAAGACTAACTTTGCGTTTGATGCTTTGCTCAGGTCTGACTTAACTGTGTCGGAGTTGGAATCATAAAGCAACATTTTATCGAGTTTCTGCTCAACGTGTAAAAGTGCTTGAAGAAATATCTGGAACAGAAAATCAAAGTGCCTTTTCTTTCTCTGCATATTTTGAAGTACAGATCGTGAAACACTTAAAAATCTTGGCAAAAGCAGTACGACACAATTTTTCTCTCACTCAAAAACATTGAGAAAACATTGTGAACCATCAACCCTACTCATCAAAAACTGAACAACCTTCTGCTCGCGGGTTTATTCGATTATAAATAGATTTTAAAGAAGTGAACAACATCTCGCTTGCCTAATTCTAGATGTTCCAATACACTTTAAAAACCTTGAGACAGACAGTCAAGGGTCTTTCATTAGACTGCCTGATAAAGAATTGATATAGAATTTGTCAAAGTAATTTTTTTTCAAATTCCTTGATGCTTATCAAAAATGGGTAAGTCCTGAGGGATACGAAGAACAGTTGATGGAAATAAATGAAGGCACTTAGGAATCTGAAAGTGATTAGTAAATTGAAGAAAATTCTCAGAGATGTAAAAACAACTCGTTAGTTTCTACCAAGAGATACTGGTCTGCAGCGAGAAAAAAAGAATTTGTTTCTCAAAGACTGGAAGAGGATAAAGTGAGCATCTCCTACAGGATAGATGTTTTGTTAAATGTACGAAGACCAACAGAGGTTGCTAGTGCAGCCCACCTTGATGTTGAGAACTTTTTTGGTAAAGATGAAGTCACCTATTTAAATTATGATGTGATGACTTTATTGCGCAGCTGAAAATCTGCGTCCTTCTCATTGACAGCCAGACTATTTCTACTTTAAGGCGTCTCAACCTCACTCTATTTTGAACAAATTGGTGCTGTCATAGGTTTCTTTGACACCTCACAATGTTAATGTTGACACATGGAGTTGTGTCCATACATACAACGCTTAAATTAAAAAAAACAGTCGGAACTAGTATAAAGAGAAGCCTTAAACTCAAGGATGTTCATTGCTCTTAATGGAATTGGAACAACTTTTTATGATCCAAGAACTGTTATTGCAAGGTTCCTAGAGAGCAAAGTAAAAAGTAGAACATTTCCAGATAAAGAAACCTATGAGAAACATGAGTTTGTCAAAAAATGCTTTGCTAAAGACAGTTATTTGTAAAATAACTTAACGAATATAATTATTATTGTAGGATTTTGCAAACATTATAAGTAATTAATAAAGTTTAAAGAATTTAAAACACGAACAAAATCGTTTTCTCTACCTGCTTAATTCTACTATTTTTATAAGACAGTCCCAGACTTGTATAAAACCAAAAACATTCTGCGCACATAAATATTGGGTCAAAAACTTTCTGCAAATTAATTTAACGTTTAATAAAGTAACGTGTTTTATTATTTTGACGACATGAATTAAAATCAGTAGTTTTAAAATAATTACCATTTAAATAAAAAATTAATATTAATTAAAGAATAATTATTTTGGTTAAAAATAATAAACTTAAAAATCCATGGCAAGAAGGGTGAATTCCTATCAATTATTTTGTCAGTGCTTTTAGAAACAGCCCAATCCTTAATATTGTGCCCCTCTTCGCACAAAATGCCAGTCACTCTGTTCACAGAAATAATGTGACATTGCTTCTGAAACAACTGAATCACATTTTGTAGGGAGACGTCCATTCATAGGTATTATCATTAAAGAGACCGATGAGTTTTTACCGCGACCGTCTGACGAAATTCCCGTTTTTTCCGCGATCCTTTGACGAAATTTGCATTTTTTCTGCGATTCTTTGACGAAATTCGTTTTTTCGCGATTATTTGGCAAAATTCGCGTTTTTTCCCAGCGATTCTTTGGCGAAATTTGCATTTTTTTCGCAATCTTTTGAAAGAATTCTCGCTTTTTCCTGCTATGCTGTTACGAAATTCGTTTTTTTCCTGCGCTCCTTTGACGAAATTTACGTTTTTTCTGCGATTTGACGAAATTCTCTTTTTTCGCGATCCTTTGGCTAATTTTTTTTCTATCTTTTGACGAAAATCTCGCTTTTTCCGCTGCTCTTTGACGAAATTCGTGTTGTTTTTCGTGATCCTTTGAAAGATTAGTTTTTTTCCGCCGTTCTTTTATGAAATTTGCGTTTTTTTCGCGATCCTTTGACAAAATTCGGCCTTTTTCCACTACGATTTTACGAAATTTGTTTTTTCCTGCATTACTTTCATGAAATTTGCGTTTTTTTCTGCGATTCTTTGACGAAATTATCTTTTTTTTTTTTTAAAGATTCTTTGAAGAAATTCGCGTTTTTTCCGCCGTTCTTTTATGAAATGTGCGTTTTTTTCGCAATCCTTTGACAAAATTCGGCCTTTTTCCACTACGATTTTACGAAATTTGTTTTTTCCTGCATTACTTTCATGAAAATTGCGTTTTTTTCTGCGATTCTCTGACGAAATTATCTTTTTTTTTTTTTTAAAGATTCTTTGAAGAAATTCGCGTTTTCTCCGCGGTGCTTTGACGAAATTTGCGTTTTTTTTCGCGATGCTTTGACGAAGTTGGTGATTTTTTCTGCGAAGATTGACAAAATTATTTGTTTTTCGACGACCATTTATTGAAATTCGCAATATTTTTCAGAGATATTTTAATATGTCTGAATTTTCGAACTGGTGGCCGATTTTTTTTTTTAAATTTTCGGAACCGAACGCCTTAAATTTTCGGAACAGAATCTCCCTGGCAAACAATAAATAAATCATACATAAAATGTTGCTATTCTTTGACGAAATTATCTTTTTTTACGATCCTTTGATGAAATTCGCTTTTTTTTTCGCAATGCTTTGACGCAATTGGTGATTATTTCTGCGGACGATTGACGAAATTGGTTTTTCTTCCGACGACCATTTGTTGAAATTCCCAATATTTTTAGTGATATTTTTTTACGTCTGAATTTTCGGACTGATGTGCGATTTTTTTTTAAATTTCGGAACCGAATGCCTTAAATTTCCGGAACGGAATCACCCCTGCCAGACAATAAATAAATCGTACATAAAATTCGGGAATATTTTTAATTTGTCGATATTTAAAAATAAAAACGTTACAAGAACAAAAATTACATTTTTCTTTCTAAAAATCGCGGAAAACTTTCCTCGTACGGCGTTCTTCTATAGTATACAACTCCGGACAGTCCTATGTATTAAAATTTTAAACCATTGTAACTGTTATTGTAGCATTTTGGAAATATTTTGTTGATACAGTTTGATTTTTTAAAACATAAAGAGTAAAATCTGATTTCTTGTTTAGTTCCAGTCTTTGCAAAATACTTATAAGAGTCAAAATATGTTTAACCAGTACAATTATTATTCATTTTACATTTTGGAAACATGTTATAAAATTTAACATAGTAACTTTATATTATTTTTTAATTTGATGATTTTCATCCATCAAGAGGGAAGTATGTTTTCTTGATTAGTTCAACATTGGGTCTAAAACTATAGTTAAGGTACAATTTCACGAACTATTTAACGATGCAAGTCAAATTTATTTTTGAATTTCAGAATTTATTCTAAGCTCCAATTACCTAATTAATCTGATATATTATGATTATGAACAAAAGCACAGTGTACAAACTAATAAAGGATAAACAATATTTTATATTATTTTTAAATTTGATGATTTTCATCCATCAAGAGGGAAGTATGTTTTCTTGATTAGTTCAACATTGGGTCTAAAACTATAGTTATGTACTATTTTTCACGAACTATTTAACGATACAAGTCAAATTTATTTTTGAATTTCAGAATTTATTCTAAGTTCTAATTACCTAATTAATCTGATATATTATGATTATGAACAAAAGGAAAGTGTACAAACTAATAAAAAGCAAACAATATTTTAACTTGAATTTTAATGATAATTTTCTTATATAAAGTTTTAATTAGGCATACGAATTTGGTTGTTTAGATGTTAGGTTTGGTCCTTTACTAACATAACAATTAAAAATTTGTATTTTTAAAGAATGCAGCCTCTTTAATTTTACCTAACTATAAATAAGGCGGTTTATATGTTTCAATGACGATTTTGCAGTTTACTAACCAGCAACAGGAGAAGTACAATAGACATAACTAATAAGATATAAAAGTTTATCGGCCAGTCGATATTCTTAGTATTTGGTTTGCTGTTATAAGGGGTAGGGGTTGATTTATGAACATTTATTTGGAACAACAGGCTTAACCGTTTGTCGCCCAGTGAAAATTCCTTAAAATATGCTCTGGAAGTGTCTGTAATAGAAATGTCTATAGAAATATTTGAACTTTCAGCGGTTTTCATGTGGTCACCCTCCCAAGTACTAACCGCGTTCGATGCTGTTTGGCTTTCGTGATCGGACATGAACAAGTGCTTTCAGCGTACGCTACAACTGCTCGTAGTTTTCAAGCTCTCATTACACTATTTCAAGTTTGTTTCTTTTGTGATTTATGTTCTCAATCATTAAACTGGTATAGAAATTATTCTATTGTATAGAAATCCTATGTATTTTGTAAGCTTTTTTTTATTATTGATTCTGAACTGCGTAAATTATGAAAACCGAAATCCTTTGTAACCTAGTAAAACCAGATTTAAGAAGAAAAAAAAATTGCGTTGAAATAAATTTATTTATTTATTCGTTTACTTATTTATTTTGTTGGTGGCAGTGGTGCTATATTTTTTACAGTTTTTAAAAAAATAGCTTCACAGCTTAAATTGTGTTAAGATATTCATTTCAGATTTGTGTTCAAATACTCAATGTCTTCGATATTCGCAGGGCTAGCATAAGGGTTCCCAGCAGTAATACTGCAAAAATTCGTGCACTTCCATGTAGTGGTGGGCCAGCGCATGAGATAAAATGGATGCCCACCAGAATTTTATCTGAGGATTTCCTACAGCAAAGTTGACTGAAGCGGGGGGGTTACACCACTTCATGATCAATTTTTATATTGAAGGCTCTCAAATTAAAACTGACGATTTTTCTGATACTTTCGCGAATTCATTTTCGTTCATAAATACAAAATATTTGCATTAGTATTCGTTAATATATATCTATATAGATTTCATTCAGATACCAAGAAATCGTAGCATTTCCCATTTTCTTATAAATGTGAAGAATGATTCAGAAATGTTGTCAAGTTAGCATTTTAAGTCCATTTTTAGCACTTGAGAGCCTGAGAAATGTCGTCCTGAGAGAGCAATTTGCATTCGTGTCCAGAAATTTAGTTTAAAATGCCAAATTTTATGGAATTTTTGGAAAGATTCTTCGCTTTTATTGAAAAATGGAAAACAGTTTCGATCATATAGTTTCCGAATAAGTGCACTTTCAAATTTCTTTAGATTAAAAATATTTTCACGGATGTATCAGAAATTACCTAATTTTGATTTGAGTAGAGCTTTAAAGAGTCAGAGAAATTTGCATTGTTGAACGGGGGTAGTTGGGGTAGGAGGATTGAAAGAATTTAAGATATATTTCATTTTTTAAATAACTTTTAGCATTTTTCTGTTGTTTGTGGGGGGGGGGGGTCATGACCCCGTCTCTTTCCCTTTGGATCCGCCACTGATAATAACCGCTTGAGAGCATAAATGTACTATAGTTAAATCTACGACATTAGAACATGTCTGTAACGAAGCTTGCCATAAATGGAAGAAATTTAAAGTTTGACGAAACTAACACTGTACAATTTATACACGCTAATGTAAAAATCTGTATAAAATGGAACTTTTATCCAGACCTTTGCGATTCCTTCTTTGTAGCAGTAAACCCTGTGAAAATGAAAAACAGAAACATTTCATGATCCCGATGATGAAAGGATGGATAACCATAGAAATACTCTAGCTAAAGCGGATACCTGTTTAAAACGGCATTTTTCCGATCTCTAGTAATTCCTTTTCAGAGATATTATTGTAACTAGATAAAGTGTAAAACTTCATTAACGGAGAATTTGATGGGACCAATGTTAATAAAAAGTACAGTAAAAAACAGGGCCGAAACTAAGGGGGATTCAGAGGGGGCATATGCCCCAAGCGTCAGAATGAAAGGCGAGGGGAGGGGCGCCAAATGAAGTTTTTGTTTTCCATTTCATACAAAAATGTATGTATATTGTATATATATATATATATATATATATACATGAAAAACAAAGAAACACGCAAGCTAATGTTAAACCTATGGGAGCGTTCTTTTCAAATTTGTAAAAGTGAAAGTAACCTTAAAAAAAAAAAAAATCTGCAACCAAAATCGAAAAATTAAACACGAACCCGGTTAGAATTCAATCTCAGCTATTTACATAAGAAAATAAAATCATTTGAAACTATTAATATGCAAGTGAGAAATTTTTAAAAGAACGCTATCATAGGTTTAACATTAGCGATCCAGTTTCTTCGCGTGAATAGTGTAAGCTCTTAACTCTCAAGCTAATGTTAATCCTATGGCAGCGTTGCTTACATATTTACTTATAGCATTTTAATTATTATTAAATGATTTTTATTTTTAAAGAATTTTTTTTCTTTTGCATAGGGTATCATAGGTCGATTTCTACTCAAATTGAAAGATACTAAATTGGTTCCAAAAATACTGTCAACGCACTATTTTTTTTTTAAATCTGAATTGAAAAAAAAATCACAGAAATTCAAAATTTGCTTGAAACCGGTGAAAGCGTAACTCACACAGATATACACTGCCGAAGACTGTGATCTGTGAAGCCCCAACCCTAAATTCACTTAATTCAATTTTCATTCGGAAAAAAATCGACCATAAGTAATAAATAAAAATATACGCTGAATTAATATTGACAATATATCTCGCAATATATGTTGCATATTTTGATAATGTAACATGAATGTGAAGCGTTATTTTATGAAATAAGTATAATACATATTATGGAAAAGATTAAAAACATTAAATTAAATCATTTAAATTCATTATCAAAAATAGAAAATACTTAGAAAATATATAAAGGGTATATTTTGCCAAATTATGTATCATTATAATATATATATATAACATATTTATAGTTTAAATTAACATTAATGTAAAAATTTGATAACAGTAGGGAAAAAAACATGGAAATGATGTGTGAAAGAACAACCGAATGCAATTAATTTACAATAGTACCAAGAAATATAGGAGGGGGAAATGCCATGTAATAAGCTTGTATATAAATTATAGGGTATTTAAATGTAAAGTTGAATATCGCGTATTTTCATTCCATTTACATTCATCTGGAATTTTACAGAAAAAATAACATTTTGAACCATATTGATCGAGATATTGATACAATAGTTATATAGAAAATTAATTATTGCAAATAAATAAATAAATAAAAAATAAATGAAAACTAAAACTAAAACCTAACGAGAAAACCTTCCATACTAAATAACAAAATGTTATTGAAGTAAAACCTGCTAAATTGAAACAAAAGATAGGAAAGAGATTCATTCTATCATATTGTTTATTATAATTTTTATGTATGTGGATGTCCGTTTTCTTATTATTCTATATGGGTGTGCGCGAACGGGGTAGAGCGAGGGGATGAGGCACCCTTTCTTCCTGACTGATCGTATGAGGCTGAGGTAGAGGTCTGCACGGGGCGGAATTTTCAGTTCCGATTTCCTGGCCAGGCACGAACGAAAGTTATCTTGGCCCAATCCTGCCCGGTGTAAAAATTAAAGGTCGGCCCGAGCCCGAACCAGCCCGTACAAAAATTAGTGAAAACAGGCCAGGCCCGACCCGGTCTATGAGCTGGGTTGATTTTTGACGGCCAATTGTCAACTCGAGGGATATAGGCCTAGGGGAGGGGGGAGTGCCCTACGTGGGGTCTTTCTAAGGGAACCTAACTCGCATTTACGCATGGAAATCCATGGTTCAAAGAAAACCACGAAAACTCCGAACGATTGGGCCGACGGGCACGATTGGGTTCGAACCCAGCACCTCCCGTCTACCAGCTTCGAGAGCAGAACCTCTTGGCCACTATGATGGGGCCCCGGTCTATGGAAAAATCAATTAAATCAGGCCCGATCCGGTCCGACTCAATTTCTACAAAAAATTCCGATTTTTCTTAACATACAATTAAGATTCTTTTAAAGGATACTGCATAGATATTTGTGAGATAATTTTACAGTGTTTTTTTAAATTATGATGTGTTCGCAAGACAGAAGATAAACAACAGTTACATTAATGATTACTTAGAGTTTTAGACGTTTCAGCATTCAAATAAGGATTCATTAAAAAAATAATGTAGTTTAGAATAAAAGAAAAATGGAGGGTGAAAAACATAACTTTTGAAACTGTATAATAAAAAGTAGATTTATGTAAATATTTCTTTGTCATTTATTAAGGCGTTTCTCAAATCCAAAGGAGCTACTTTCTGAGACATTTCTGAATTCATTTCTTTTCAGAAACGCATAAGATTGGCAGGGGTTCTTATTCAGAAACTATGTAATCGAATGGCGTTATCCATTTTTGATAAAGGCAATATATCTTTTAGAAAATACTGTCAAAGTTAGCGTTTTGAATTGAATTTCCGGAAGCGACGACACGGGAAAGGAGAAAAACCTGCAGCCACGTGACAAGAACCTCTTATATCTCCACAAGTAATTTATTTATCAAAAATGGAAAACGCTATTCGATTCCAAATCCCTTCAATAGTCAGGCTTGTCAATTTTATGCCTTTGCAGTTAAAAATTAGTAAAATGTTCCAAAATTTCGCGTTGTTGAGCAATGAATTTGAGATCCACATTAAAGTATATTTCCAAAGATTACGTTAGCAGAAGTTCATTATCGCTATTGCCCCATCAGTGGTCGAGAGGTTCTGTCCTCAAAGCTGGTAGACGGCATGTGCTGGGTTCGAACCCAATCGCGCGCCCGTCAGCCTAATCGTTCGGAGTTTTCCGTGCTTTTCTTCGAACCTTGCGTAAATACGAGTTAGGATCATTTTAAAGACCCCCACGGAGGGCATCCTCTGCGGGCCTATATCCCTAGTGTAGGTAATGGGTCGTCATAAACAACATCAACACACCGTTATCGCTATTAATATTTTTACAAAACATTGCCTGAGAAGTGAAAACAATTAAGTCCTGCTCGACTATGTAGAAAAATAAATAGAAGCCTAATCTCGGCCCTGAAAAAAATTAAGCCCGGGTCAGACACCATTTAACTGTCCGATGCCGACCTCTACGCTGGACGTGTTACATTTCTATTTTGATCTTTTCAAACTAGTATCGGCTCGTGACGCACATTTTGTACTTATTCTGGCGAAAGTCATATACATTGAAAATAGCTCATAATATATCAGTTTCGTCTAAATTTTTTTTTATCGGCCCGGCCCGGCTGGCCCGTTGAAAAATTGTCCCAAATTCTCCCGGCCCGCCCTGCGGTCCGGGCAGGATACGGGCCTCGGGACAAGCCCGGGACCGTGCAGATCTCTAGTATGTGTGCATAAACTATCACAAATACGATACATGTATATTTCTATCAGAAAAGAAATGTTGGTAATATTTTTCATTTTCTGAGACACGAAAAAAAATTTTCTTAAAGAAAGAACAATCTATGACAGCATTTCTTATATACATTTTATATCTCATGCAATAAATTGAATAGTCATTCATATTGAAATACATATTTATTTTCATTTGAAACATAGTTCTGCTCAAACTTAAAAAAAAAAAAATCCCAAACCCGACTAGCAGACAGAAATTTAGTGTCATCCCTACCCGAAAAAAGAAAATTAAGGACAACCCGTCTCGATACAGGACTATGTTCAACGAAGTGTCTGTTATTCAGAGGTTTTGCTCTATCGAATATTAAAGAATACAGCTTTGTCCATTTTTCTATATATTACATAAAATTGGTATTAGAGATATAAGGTTAGTTGAAGTAACTGGACCCACGAGGTAACTGGGCCATAGGCTATTTTATAAAAACCTGTTGATGTTTTTTAAGTTTTAGCTTTTGTGAACAATTCACCTTAATCTCTACTTCCTAAAACAACGTGTGTCAACTCAATCATAACTCTCACTTTGCTGTGATAGGTTGTCAAAAATTTACTTTTCTTTTTCTAAAAACAACATCAATATGGTTGAACTTCCTGAACTTTTTATTAAATTACTGTAAGTACTTTTATTAAACAATCTTTTTTTTAAAAGATTAGGCATATAACTACATTAATATTATTAGGTATCTATACATAATTACTTCATGTTTCGAATGTGAGCCTGGTGTCCCAGTTACCCCATAAATTTTTCAAGAATGAGGTAAATGGGACATGTATCCGGGGTAACTGGACCATGCTGGATCCAGTTACCCCAATAGTTAAAAATAATTTTTTTCTGTTCCTCTTACTACGGGAAATAAATTTCTCCATTGTTTTTTGCTCACAATAAAGAAAATTATAGAATACCTTATTAAAATTACGCAATAAAATTAAAAAAAAGCATATTGGGTGATATCAAACCAAATTTCTTGACCCCTTGAGAGGCGGTAATGCCGTTATGGCATCATATAATTTTAATCCCTAATTGCCACATTGGCACCGGAATTTTATAAGGAAAATTTCACCTTTATTAAAATATACTTTTACTAATTTACAAATAGATTCTCTTGTAAATACTGGTGTCATTAAATTATTTCAACATTTTACGAATGCAAGTACCTTGCTCCTGAAAGTGAGGTAGCCAAACCTTGAAATTGTACAATACAAAGGGGTCGCATTCTATAGGGAAACTTTTATTCTTCCTAACACTATTTTGTAAATAATATCTTCACTGCACCTTTCTTTAGAATATGTTAAATAAAATGATTATGAAGGTAACTCATTAAGGGTTCTGGTAGGAACAATAAAATTTTCCTACATAGTGCGACCCCTGGATACAGATAAACTACTTAAGTACGTACGTAGCCGTTTGTTCATAGATTTACCAAGCTATTTTTTTCCTTAAAATACCCATGTGACTTTTATACTTATTACCTATGCTAAAGTACATAAGTAGTTACTTAATTTTTATGTTTTTGGTATAAATAAATCTAATATTTTCACTTTCAGTGCTTTTTTTAGACACATTGACAGCAAAGGTTTCCCTTACAACGCTTTTATTGGCATATAATTTACATGATCTGCCTGGTTTAAATTTTTTTAAGCTGTTTACATTTTTTCAAACAGGACCTGATATCCCACGAAAAAAATAAACGCTTGTAGAACATAGACCCTCCTGGCCCACTTACCCCATTTTTATGGGGCAACTGGACCCATGAAGAAAGAAAGATGAAACATGCTTATTTTTATATTTTTAAATATTAAAATGTAATTTTGAGCATTTCTGTCTGATAGAGGGAACCTAACTGAACACATTTACAGAAGTTTAGACTTTAATTCAAATGAACATTAGAATTTTTGAAGCTGAATTGTCAGAAGCTCCTGAGTCACATTGTAAAATCATGGCCCAGTTGCCCCATCTAACCTTAATTGTAGATTACTTTTCATAATTGCATTAAAACCTTATTTACTTTTCTTTCATTTCGGTTTGAAATATTTCGGGTTTGGTTGCGGGGAGCCAAAAATTATTTTTTGGCGGGTTCGGGGTCAAGGAATTTTTTTTTTTGGCGGGTT
Source organism: Maratus speciosus (assembly GCA_963932465.1). Lineage (NCBI taxonomy): Eukaryota > Metazoa > Arthropoda > Arachnida > Araneae > Salticidae > Maratus > Maratus speciosus. The sequence goes on from OZ010787.1 coordinate 570,162,683, forward strand.
GCGGATCGAGCAAATTTTCTTTGCCCACCCCCCCGTCCACCGATACCATGCCCCACCGTCGGGCAAGTTCTGGCGCTGCCCCTGACTGCAACGTTAATGTTAAACCAATGGGGGCGTTCTTTTAAAAAATTCTCGCTTTCACTTTAATAGTTTTAAATGATTTTTTTCTTTTTCTATTTTCGTTGCATATTTTTTTAATTTTATTTTTGGCTATTTTTACGTTTGGATTTTTTTCTACTATACTTGGGGAAGGACCAAGAAGATAGTAGGTGAAAGCCTGATTCTGCCTATTTACATCCCCTGGCTTAATATGGTTGCAACATCGGGCGATGTAGCACTCATTTCGGCGATACAAAATTAATTTTGAATTGCGTTAGCAAAAACCTTATTTCAAAGATTTTTTTTTTTTTCGTCATTCTTTGAAAGATTAAATACAATTGGTTATTTGCAATTTATCACCAAGGCACATTTTAAAAATTAGAATAACATACATTATTTTCCAAGAACATTTCACCTTTGACAGTAATCTTCAGAATTAAAGTAAATTGAAAGGAAAAAAATAAACATATTGTTGCAGTTTAACATCACCTATAATTTATTTACCACCTATAATTTTATTATTTTGTAAGGGAGTCATAACTGTTTCGTTGAGAAATGTTTTTTAGAACTAATACAAATGTGTTTCTAATCAGGTTTAAAGTTATGTATGTAACACGTAACAGGTATCTAGCATTGCTTAATGTACAATTTTGAAGAACCACATGAATTCACATTTGTATTTTATATAAAGTCTTTTCATATTTTAAATTAAGATGAGAAAACAAACTATTAAAAGAAAATTTTAAAAACTTTTAGCTTTAATCAGTCAAAAATGAAAATCACTGGAATATTCTGAATTATCCACATTACGATACAAAGTTATCGCATCAGCATACGTAAACAAGCAACATATTTTTCCTTTATTTGTAATTCAATCCCATATTCATCCTAAAATTCTGTACTATATTAGCATAATTATGCAATGTTTTTCTAATATTGCCTGTAGCTATAAATAGCAATTCGTTGAATGGGTGCCGGCAGCATTAAATCCAGAGAGATGAAAGATTTTATAACGTATATGACTGTGGTCCGCAGACTTGACCATATTCTTTAAAAATGGAGACGACATAAGCTAAACTAATAGTTTTATTTAATCAAAACAACCGCGCAAGATAATTTTCAAGATAATTATCAATATAAAGAGCAACTTAAAAATTTAACAAATAAAAAATTTTAAATATCCAAAAATAATATCTACTGATATTCCAAAAAAAAAAAAAAAAAAAAAAAAAAAAAAAAGAAAGGAAGAAGGGAAAAAAGGAAAAAAGGAAAAAAATAAAGAAAGAAAGAAAGAAAAAAGGACAATTGAACAGTAATTTCATTTTCGTTAGAGAGGGCCACCCTTCCTTAAACCCCGTTTAAGATATACAGTCGTACCTCGTTATCCCGACACCCGGTTTTTCACGTCACTCTGCTTATCACGTCAGTTTGTCAAAGTCCCGATTTTCTGTATATAATATTAATGTAAACTCCGGATTTTATGTCATTGAATAATTTGCAACTCCCTATCTAATCAAAAACAACTCGTTGTAAATGATCCCGCCAAGCCACAAATCTAAAACGTCAGTCATAAAAGAAATGATATCACATAAAAAGAAGCGATGCAGAAGTGGAAGAAGTGGATACTCCAAGTGCCGTGTAAAAATCTATCACTACTCATAATGTTTCCAAAGGACTCGGAGTGAGGTACAGTATGTGAAAACTGCTTGGCGACCTGCAGGCTTTTCTTTGTTCTTCCTGCACTTACATATGACTATTTGTTTAACAATTATTTTCTTGTATTGCTGATCCCATTAAACTGAGAAAAGTTGAAGCTTTTGGTGTTTACATGCCATTCTTATTTAAAATCATGGGATAGATTTGTTGATTTTGTTTACCGTTATTTGAACGAGAAAGACCACTTTTACGAGAAGGATTTTCTAAGTAAACATGTAATAAACATTATTACTAACAATGCACCTAATAATAGACGTTAACTAAACTGAGATACATTGCAGTAAAGCCTGCGTAAACGGAATTGCACATGACAAGGGAAAAAATCTGTTCTAGTAAGTCTTCTGTTATAATAGTATTATATAATATTCCTTATGTTGGAAACACGACATTTTACGTTTAAGAAATAATTCTCTCATAAAAAAGGATCCATTTGACCAGTTTTTCCTTTAATTCTGAAACAGTGTATTATTAAACGTATTTATGTAATTAAAATTATGTTTAAAATATCGAAAAGTATAATTGTAATAATAGATGATTAACACAATTACATGCCATTTCCTGCTTGTCTTACAAATCTTTCTGATTTATTTCAGATCTTCCTCCTACAATTATTTATAAGAGTGATATAATGAGAAATTAAAATTAATTTTTTTGACTTTCACAATTTTTCGAAATGGATATAGGTACTGCACATATTAAATATACGCCTGCAGGTCGCCAAGCAGTTTTCACATACTGTACCTCACTCCGAGTCCTTTGGAAACATTATGAGTAGTGATAGATTTTTACACGGCACTCGGAGTATGCACTCCTATATCGCTTCTTTTTATGTGATATCACTTCTTTTATGACTGACGTTTTAGGTTTGTGGTTTGGCGGAATCATTTACAACGAGTTGTTTTTGATTAGATATCACTTCTTTTTGTAAGGTATTTCATTTGCATTATACATATTCGATTTTAATTCCGAAAAGAAAAGATAAACGAAAGATGATAGAAGTAAAAAAAAAAATAATTTAATAGTGATGCTATAAACTTTTCAAAAGTGTAATATATCTAGTAAGACATAATGTTGAATTTTTTAAAAATAATTCAAAACCATTTTATCGATTCTTACAAATCTCAGAAGAAATCATTTATTTTTTAGAAATGATAAAATGTGTCGAACTAACAAGTAATATTTTTTGCTGTTGTTCTATAAGATATATGGTGATTCATTAATTAACCCAGCAAAGATTTTAGCCTAATAACTTTTGAAAAACTGACTTTACATTTTCAAAATTCATATAGTTTTACACAAAATATGTAAAGACTTAAAAACAGATTGAATAATGAGCATTTGTTTTATCACCGGCGTACCTGAAGTAATTTTTAAATAAAATTAGTTATTTTTATTTCAGGAAATCGAACGTCTCTCCGATAAGCGCGGCAGAAACTCAGATTATCTGACTAAGCTTTTTCTTTTTATGTTTTCATAAGCTCTTAACACTTGTTGAATTTTCTGAATTTTCAATGCGTGTAGTTTTTAAATTCCTAATTCTTTTTTACGTGACTAACAGGACATACTAAGTCGTATGCTTTCCAAGTATTTTTTCATATATTTCGGATAATTCATACGATAAATTATAATTCATTTCAATAAAAGTTCAGAATTCGATATTTCATCGTTATGAAATGATTTTTCTTAATTTCAGTCATATTTGTAAATTTTTAAGTAGCTGTGTTATCTGATGAAAAATGAACTAAAATCTATTTATGGCATATTGATAGCATTCTTTAATTAACAAGTCCAAAATAACACAGTCGATTAGGTAAATAAATACCCTTATTAATCTTTTTAAATGAAAAGAAAAATTAAAAATTAAAATAAAACTGCCAAATATTCATCTGATCTAAAAGGATTGTAAAAAATGAAAAAAAAAATTATGTAATAAAAAACCAGACTGACAGTATTACCTTTGTAAAATGGTTTAAATAGAATAAATTGGAATGTTGAGAAAAATATATGAGTATATGTGCGTTTTAGTATAAAAGCAATACAGAAGAGAATATTTTCTCACTTATTTCAATATGATAAACAGTAATCCTAAAGTTCTGTCGAAATGTTTTCATGAATATAAGTACTCTGTGATTCACTAAAGTGCTTACATTATCTTTCTGTGCATGTTCTGTGGTTTCTCCGTAGTCAGTGTTTACCTAGAATCTTTCCATAATCCAGGTCCACTGGCACGTTTCTATATTCTAGTTTCTCCTCAAATATCAACAGGACATGCCGCGATGATTATTGTGCGCAATACCTTCGTCAAAAATCATTCAGATTTCGTGCAAGATAAAATTTCATTTAATTGTTATCTAAATTTTGTGTGAAAAAATACCCATAGTATTGGAATTTTAAAAGGCTGAAATCTAGAAAGCATCTTTAATAAATTGGATAATAGAAACATCTTTCATAAAGTAAAAACCTGGATCGCCGAACTTTAGATGAACAAATTGAATTCATATTCTACTTTCAAGTAACATGATAAAATTTTCTAGAGATTGAAATAGTACAAATTCATTAAAATACATGCTACTCAATAAATATCCATCGGTTGTAATGTAATCAAGATCTTTTAAGTGACCTTGTCACTAACCGTAAATGCTTCAATGCCGCTTTATAATAGAGAGCTTAACTGGTTCGAATGCAAAAAAATCTATAAGCGTATCTATGTAACCTCAAAAACTCGGAAACCACAGAGCGCAGGACTACGAAATGTGGCACACGGGTTGCTTGAAGAAAATTCATGAACGACTGGGGCCAAAAATTCGAAAATTTTGAATAGTTTTTTTTTTAAATGTTTTTGACGAATTTTTGCGTTTAACATTAAGCATAACTAAAATAACATAATTAAACATAAAAATGTTTAACCCGTAATTGCGCGAGTTCTAACCAGTTCTAAATGTTTACTGCAATGTGAGATATACATGGGGCATTCTCACAATCTTTTAACTTTCAGGAATAAAAATCTGGTGAAATTAAACTTGCTAAAATAACATTTTTAATCTTATAGATGAATGAGTGCCTTAATGATTCAAAATAAAGAAAAAATGTTCAGCAGCGAAAATTTTTTTATTTAACTGAGGTTTAGGTTAAACTTACAAATTTAATTTTCGTTACCATTTTACCACTAAAACTTTTTATTTTTTTTTCTAATTTTTTACTTATAATGAATTTGCATAGTACCCACAGAACATTCAAATAAGAAATAATAACAATGTAGTATTTTTAGTACAAAATTTTGGTATAACATTGTCTTAAATGGGTGTTGGAGAAGGGACCGTAAGGTAAACTAGTATGTTGTGGCCGACACAAAACTTTCTTCTATATAAATCATTTAAATAATACAAGAAATTACGTCAATTTAGCACCAATTCGTATCAAATTATATCTGAATTTGAAGTTTGATGAAAATTCGTGCATTAGTTCTTGAGCTATAGAGGAAATTGTGAAAAATGTAGCATAGCAGCGCTAATTACTGAGTGATTTGCACCAAAACATAAACAGCAGTGATTTATATCAAGGTATACATGATTCTGAAGTTTGTTGAAAATCCAAGCATTAGTTCTTGAGATAGAGCTATTGCGGAAATCGCAAAAAATGCAGCGTAGCAGAGCCACCTGTTGAGCGATTTACACCAAAATATTCAAAACTTCAAGTCATATCAAGGACTCACTGAATCTGAAGTTTGATGAAAATCCGTGCATTAGTTCTGGAGATTGAGTTATTGCGGAAATCGTGAAAAAGGCTGCATAGCAGCGCCATCTGTTGAGCGTTTTACACCAAAAATTAATGAGCACCAATTTATATCAGGGACTAACTGAATATTAATTTTTATTAAATTCCGTTCATTAGTTCTTGAGATTGAGCGCCCACAAAATTTGTGTCACACAGAGGCAGACTCACAGACAGACATTTTGTAAAAACATGTTTTTCGGGTTCTTTGACCCCTAAAACGTCTAAATCCGTCGAAAGCCGGAATTCGAAAATTTTCATGAATCCAATACTTTCTTCTTGTAAAGATAGAAGAAAGTAAAAAAGGAGGCGGTATAGGAAAAAAGGGACGTTAAGGGGGGAAAAAAAGAGATGGTAAGGATCCCATCCTTAAGGTGGAAAATTACCACCTATCTTTAGGCAAATCATGTTAAGACACAGTGATAGCCACAATGTTCATTGATTTTTAGGAGCAGTTATTTACATTGGATTAAATAATAAAAAAGAAAAAATTTAATTTGCCTCGAAAAGTGCAGGAATAAACCTTGGGGATAGTAAGACTAACAATAAAGCCACGATGCTTGAAATTGATATTTAAATGCTGATTTAAATTCTGCAGAAAACTTCTCGTCAAAGAATTTTAGCCATTCTTTCTCTATCATACTTCTGCCTGAGAAAAAAAGTTGACAAAAATTCTGTGACTGCATGTGAAGTGATTTTCTGTATAATGTAACAAGAGGGACGGTAAGGTATCTAAAACCCAGGGACAGAGTTTAAAAAATAACATCAACCGTAAAAATGTGTGCAGATTAATTTTTTGCTACATATTTATATAAAACACTAGGGGGCTCTGCCCCCTACGAGCTACGCTCGTCAACCCCCGTTCAGACACCGCAGACTCTAACAGCACGATAATTTGATCGGCTTTAAAAAGATTTCGGAAGATTGAATTATAATTTGAATCTGAGAATTATAATCTGACGTAATTTTCACCAAAATTTTCTTTTTCTTTTTAATATTCACGTAAAAATACTTTTGTTAGAAATGAAATATTATGATCATCTTAAAATAGCAAATAAATGTCTCGAGCAATTTTTAAATTCAAACTGTTTTGCAATATTATTTTTTGTTCCTTTTATATAATAAGTGTAATGTGGCGTAAATGTGACGTAAATTCTCCTATTTAAGACTTCTAACGCATGTTCATGAATTTATTATTTTACAATATTCTGTCTCTTTTAAAATTCACGTGTAATTATAGTTTTTATGACGTAATTTTCAATGCTTTTTATATTTTCTGTTTATAATAGTCACGTGTAAAAGAAATTTTTAATTTGAAGTAAACATTATTGTTTGCGCTGTTTATACAACTGGCAACAGTTTAAATTAATAACATTTTCTAAAATTTGTAAAAAATATCTCTCGAAATGCTGAAAATTTGAATTTAAAATTGAAATAAAACCTCAAAAAATGAGTCAAATAAGAAAAATAAATGCAATCTGCACACCGGGAACTTATAACATATAAAATGATCTAAAAATGATTAAATTCTCATGTATATAGATTTTGCTCCAATAAAACTTTTTTAATGGAACGATTTTGTCCATCTTTAACATTAAATATCTCTTAAAATAATTCTTCGATTTGAAAACTGTCTGCATCAGCGTGTTTATCAAACATCTCTCTATAATACCACCGATTTTCATATTTTTGTATTCAACAGTTTTTTTTAATATTAACAATGAAAGGCCATGCTTAAGCATTCAAATTGGATGCCGATCTACCCGGAATATCTACGCAGATTTTCATTGGTCCATTTCCAAATCAAACTTTTTTATATATATAGAAGGAATTGTCCCAGTTTCGGAAAAAAAATTATATCGAATTACTTTTATTGAAACAATTTTATACAGACAGCTCCAAACTTAAAAATCAGCATCAGGGACACGGGACGGTATAGGGGTTTCCTGGATATTTGGACCCCCAACATCGTCCAAAACTTATTTATCTCGTTAATATTGCTATGCAGTCATGCAATGAGATGTTCCCCAGTACATGAAATAAAAAAACCCCACAAGAATATGTACTAAAATAACTAGTTGGATATGCCAATGCCAATCCCAAAACTTTCTTCTATCTCATACATGTTAATAGTAAATTCCCTAATACACTGCTAAAATTAAATGGCAATCTAGATAGGACTATCGCTAAAATCGTGTAAATCACGCAAAATACAGCATATTAGCGCCACTGATTAGGTGATTTACATCAAAATCTAATCATCAACAACTTATGTCAATTTCTAACTGAATGAAGTTTGATGAAAATCCGTGCATTAGTTTTTGACATAGAACTATTGCGGATATCATAAAAAATTCCACATAGCAGAGCCACCTGTTGAACGATTTACACCAAACATTAATTAGGACCAATTTATACTAGGAACTAACTGAATCTGAAGCTTGATGAAAATCCATGCATTAGTTCTTGAGATACAGATATTGCGGAAATATTGAAAAAGGCAGCACTGCAGCGCCACCTATTGGGCGATTTACACCAAAAAATAAACAGCAGTAATCTATATCGGGACTAACTGAATCTGAAAGTTGATGAAAATTCGTGAATTAGTTCTTCAGATAAAGCTATTGCGATGATCAAGAATAATGCAGCATAGCAATGCCACCTTTTGGGCGATTTTCACCAAAAAGTAATCAGCACTGAATTCTATCAAGTACTAACTGAATCTGAAGTTTTATGAAATTTCGTGCATTAGTTCTTGAGATATAGCTATTGAAAAAATCGTGAAAAATGCAGCACAGCATCAGCGACACCTTTCGGGCGATTTACACCAAAAACTAATCAGAACCAGTTTATTTCAAGGTCTAACTAAATCGAAAGTTTTGTGAAATTCCGTGCATTAGTTCTTGAGATAGAGCGCCCACAAAATTTTTGTCACATACAGACTCACAGAGTGACAGACAGACATTTTCTAAAAATCATCAAATCGTGTTCAGAACCTTCTAAAACTTATAAATCCATCGAAAACCGGAAGTCGGAATTTTTACGAATCCAATACTTTATTCTTCTAAAGATAGAAGAAAGTAAAAATTATTATTCAAGGACTTAAAAGTCAAAAGATTGTGAAAATGCCTCACATATTATGTATGCCACGTTGTTGTGAGAATGCCTCACATATATTATGTACGCCACGCTGCAATAAAAAAAAAAACTTTAAACTGGTATAAATCAAAAACTAATTAATATTTTTACATGAAACATTCAAAGGTTTGAACTACTAATAAAAGCGATTGAAATGGCGTAAACCGCATAAAAATCCGATAATTACACATTGCTGTAGCCCTGTCAACAGATTTGGTCGGAACAAGAATTTCAAAAGTGCAAAAAACAGCACTTTTAAAATCGCATTTACTAAAAAACTATTGGCCGGATTTCATTTTACTTTTGTTTTCTGAGTCACGTGGCACGCCCCATTCCATAGAAATAAGAATTTTGTTTCTATCGTAAATAGAACCGGAGATATAGATGTGTCAAAATCCCGCTTTGGTCAGTCCGGAAAATATAAACTAGACAGAGTACTAAAAAAATTTAAAATATCGTTTGGCATTAATTGGCGGAAATTCCTCTCATTTACGATTCATTGCAATGTTTTTTCTTTTGCTTGGCGAGAAACTCTGTCGAGTTTCTATGATATCCCGAAGGTTTAGGAAAATTGTCCATTTTTCATAATCCATCTTTATAAGCACGAAAATTAAGCAGTAAGAAACGTCTTAGCCATTACTTTTCACAAAAGTGTCTAAAATACACATTGAGATAAATGAGAATTTTTACTTCAATCCTTTATTTGAATAAATAAACCCACACACTATGAATGACCCACTTAAGAGGCCACACTAGTCACGGCTTGAAGTTCGAACGCTAATGATAAGTCTATGGGAACAATATTTTCAAATATCTTGCTTGATTTTTAATATTTTAAATGATTTTTTTTTGCACAGGATAGCTGAGGACTATCTGTTTACGGGCTATTTTTTACTTTTCCGATTTTCGTTGTAGTTTAAATCTCAGGATCCTGTCAATTTAGGATCCAGTGAAATTCGAGGTGTTGTGTCCTTTTTAGTCTTATAACATTCATATCAGCAAAATTCAGGAAAATTTTAAAAATAACAACGAAAATATAGAGTTTAAGCTTTCCAATAACATGCTTTCAATAGTTCTACTACAATTAGGCTGAGCAAAATATGCAAAGATTTTGATGAAAAATGTGTCAAAAATGGCCTCGTAATGTTATGCTCTCCGCCTCTACCAAGACGATGAAAACCACGCCTATTAAAAATATGATTGGCTAGTATCCAAACACTTTAGCAAATGGAAACGATTTAATTGTGATTGGATTATTGTATCGTGTTAAAATAGATCACTCCTATTTCAAACCTTGGATTTATTTTTTTCTAAAATTATTGTTTAATTTCAACAAAAGACTCTTGAAAGAATGAAATATTTTAAATTCTATATTTCTATGAATAACGAAGGAAATTATACATTTCGTTTATATAAACAATTTCAGAACCGCGCAGAGGGAGTTACAACATATAGAAGTTATTAAGGAATCAAATTTCAGTCCTAGTTTATTAAGTAAAATGGTAAAAAAATAGACGAGTATTTTTTAAATTATTTTTTAAGTTAAAATAGTTAACAAATAATTACGAAGTCATAAATTGTTAGAACATATTTGTGGCCTGGCCAGGAGACTGGTTTTCAAGCCTCCTATTCTTGTATATGTATAAAATATTCGACAATTTAACATTTTACGTTCGAAAAACAGTTTTTTTAATTAAAAATCAGCAGAATTTAAAGTTAATAAGTTTTAAAGATTGTTAACTTTAAAATTGTAAATCAACTTGTTCAAAATTTTAAAGAAATATTTTTATAGTTCATTACTTTAATATTTATTATTTTTAAGGGACAGTACACCTTTAACAGTCGGAGAACGAAATTTGTCCTGTGTAACAGATATATTTTTTAAAGAGCCCACTTCAAACACGGAGAGAAAGTAAAACGAAGTCTATGGGGGCGTTAATTTAAAATTTCTCGCTTTGTTTTAATATTATTGAATGATGTTTTTTACATAGGATAGCTGAGCACGATCTTCAAGCAGGCTAGATTTTACTTTTTAGATTTTTATTATATATATATTTAGATTTTTATTATATATATATATATATATATATATATAAAGCCCAGTGGTGTAGTGGTCAGGGCATCTGACTGCCGCACCGCAGGTCGAGAGTTCGACTCCCGACTGGGCAAGGTTCACTCAGCCTTTCATCCCTTTGGGGTCGATAAAATGAGTACCAAGCTTGCTTGGGAACTAAACACCGAGGGTCTCGCGTTAGGCTGACCACCTGGCCGGGACGCATGCTGTATAGCACCTCGGGCCTAGGGTCAAGAAAACAGAGATGGGCACTGTCGGCCTTGATCCTCATGGATTGTATAGCCGCAGAGTTTAGTTTAGTATATATATATATATTAGGAAAGTTTCAATTTCAGAAACGATTCACCCCTGTTCCGAAATTAAAAGTATTTTTTTTTAAATATCTGAAACCAAAATCGAAAGAGTAAAAACTAGCCCGGTTGTAGATCGTCTTCAGCTATCCTATACAAAAAAAAAAAATCATTTTAAAATGTTAAAAAGGAAGTGAGATTTGAAAATAACGCTCCCATATATTTAACGTTAGCGTTTACATTTTTTCCCGTAACCTGCGTGGGTTCTCAAATGTAACGCAAAGATATTTTTTTTTTTTTGCAACGGTTAGGAAACGCGAAAATTTATCATTAACTTTAATAATGTAAAACTAAAAGTTATGAAACTGTAAGATAAAATATAGCATTTTATAAAAATATACCAGCTAGCAATTTTTTTTTCTAATACGTATTACCTTTTAATATTTTATACTTCACTTACATGGACATTCAAAAGTATTTTATATTATGGTCTATCTGGGAAAATACATTTGCGTGTATTTTAATGACATAAAACAATTTTAAACATACAATTTATTCGCATTATTGAAGAGCAGAGGTACTTGTACAGGGGAATTAAAAAGTATATTTCGTTACATTATGGACTACGAAGAAAAAACGTTTGCGGGGTATTTTAATAATGTTTTCTGTTACAACATAATGAAATTGATATGAATTTATGAGGCGCAGTAAAACATGCTTTCTGAAGGGATAGCAAAGCATTTATCATTCATTTACAGGGTCACAGAAAAGGGTTCAGTTTTATTACAGAAAAAACTGCTTGCAAAGTGTGTTTTAGTTATGTTTCACGATTTCAAACAAGATGGAATTCATATACGTTACTGAGGTTTACAATATGATGCTTACATTATAATATGATGTGCATCACATTTTATTTAATTTACAGGGGCACATAAAAAATATTGGATACAATATTGCATATGAAGTATTGTCTATTAGGGATGATTGCTGAAAGTGAGATTTCAGCTATGATATACGTTTTTAACTAAATTTCTGCATACTAGATTATATATATAAATTCGATAGACTACGTATAGGGCTACGCAAAAGAACTAGGAAGAATTGTTGAGAAATTGATTAATTTTATTTTCAAATTCAACTACATTTAGAAAGATATGTTTGGAAAATAAAAATATAATAATATACAAGGCTATTCAAAGAATTGGATGCGTGCACGCCTATTTCAGACACGGGAAGGAATGAAAACGCTAATTTTAAGTCTATGGGGGGAGGGGGTGGTCATTTTCATATTTCTCGCTTTGATTTTAATATTTTTGAATGATTTTTTCTTTTTTTTTTCTTTTTTTGCATAGGTTATCTGGTGACTATCGACAGTGAGGCTAGCTTTTACTTTTCGATTTTGGCTATAGTCTTTTTTTATATATAATAGGATAGTTTAAATTTTAGAGCGGATATGAAAGTAAAAGTAATTTTAAAGAAAAATATCTGAAACAAAAATCGAAAAAGTAATAACTAGCCTGGTTATAGAGCGTCCTCAGCTATCCTATGCAAAAAAATTCATTTTAAAATGTTTAAAAGGAAGCGAGATAATTGAAAATATAATGCTCCCATAGACTTAACATTAGCGCTTTCATTTTTTTTCCCCCGTTACTAGTGTGGGTTCTCAAATGAAACATAAAGATATTATTGTAACGGTTAGGAAACGCGAAAATTTATGTTTAAATATCTACCCTATATATATAAAATCCTAATGAAACGAATTTATGAAACGATTCTTTGAAACGACTGATTAAACGACTGATTCAGTTTCACGGCTATTTTTCCTAAAATATGGAATACATTGCGATGAAATTAACACCAAAAATCCGTAGTGATCTGCAGTTCTCAAAGCTGGTATTAGAACTTTTAAATTCGAATTAGTTTTCGAAATATTAATTTTTTTCTAATTAGGGTTCCGTTCATCTGAGGAAACCCTATTCGTCTCGCTCCTCTGTCTGTCTGTCTGTCTGTCTGTCCGTCACAGAGCCCGTTCTCAGAAACTATACATGTTAGAGACTTGAAATTTTGGGTACTTATAGCTGAACACCTCACATCAAACAACAAATCATAAAATTTTGAAAAAGTTGGTAATTAACCTAATTACGGGCTAATTAAATTCTAAAATTAACCAATCAACCTTTTGAATGCAGGTGAAAATGCACGTTATCGAAATCCTCCCCAGTTTCTCCTAATGGTTGCCAGTAAACTCGGCGGATGCTCCGTCAAATCAGCCGGTGCAGGGTTACCACGGAGTACTTTAAGCAATAAATGAAGTGGACCTTCAAAAAGCAAAATTGGATCTGCCGAAATATCGGTCGTACAAATTCGTAACAGGTGTAGAAATACGCGGAAAAAATTCTACTTTATTTTGGTATAAATTTCAAATTTCTGCATAGGATAGAACGCAAAAAATCCACTAAAAATCGATCGATAAAAATTTAATTTCTGTGTTTTTAAAAACAATGAAAACAGATTTCCATTCACCGGAAGGCAACTGTCATCATTTCTCGACATATCGGCGCGGGAGAAATTTAAGGGGAGGAAAGTCTAATACGAAATTTAAACTTTTTAAATATTAAATTTTTCGATTAAATTTTTTGACATCCGGGCTGGAAATTTCTCGCAGATTCCATACATACCCGGTTCAAAGAGATTGCTTCATTACGAGCTGAGATATTAATTATTATTTTATTCCTTTTATTTCCATCAAATGCCAGATTAAGATGGAGGCACGTGCTTTTTTAACGGAGATTTCATTTAAATTGGGAAATTAACAATTTGCGTGGTGTGTTTCGACGGCGCGCTATGAGATAAGTATTAATTATTCAATATGAAAAAGTTTATAGGTTTATAAGTGTTCATCCCACTATTTCCGAATAGCAATTTCAGGAAATATCTTAAATTATTGTTTAAGACCGCCACTCGATGTCTTCGAAACTTTAAGATACTTTATAACACATAAGAAAAAGTGTAAAAAAGAATGGAGTGTGATATTTCGAGGAGTGGAGGAGGGGGAAAGGACTAGATTTATTTATTAAATCTTAGCGTTTGTTATCGCAGAAAATGTTTTAAATTGTTGGTTAAGACTGCACCGCCACCCTCCCGACCATGTATCTACGGAGAGATTGCGCAAAGGAGTTTCGTTCAGATATGCTTTTGTTAAGAATAGAGTGCGCTCCCTGGTGGTGGAATGCGGAACTAACGTAACGCGATTTTGTTAAAATTAGGAAATATAACAAGGCGATCCGTTTGCAACTTTAAGATACTTCATGACACATAATAAAAAGCTTATAAAATAATGGTGCATGCAATTTCCTGTGAAGGGAGGGCGGGGGGGGGGGGCGCTGGATTTCTTTTTTAAAAAATAGCGTTTACGACCTTTTTAGGTGTCGTTTTTTGAGCACTATGATATACTCAGACACGTGCTGCTTATGAAATAGAAAAATGTCAAAATTTTAGTTACCACTATTTCCGAATAGTACTTTCAGCAAATTTCTTAATTTCTCGCTTAAGGCCGCCACCAACTCCAGTAACACATCCACTGATAGGTTGATTAACAGAGTTTCGATCTGATACACTTTTGTTATGAATAGTGTGCGCTCCCTGGTGGTGGAATTTGCAACTAACATAACGCAATTTTGTTAAAATTATGAAATCTAACAAGTCGATCTGCTGGAAACTTTGACATAGTTCATAGCACATAATAAAAAGCTTATAAAAGAATGTTCCGTGCAATTTCCTGGGGCGCCTACCTATCTCGGGTGCTATAGACCCGATCCCCTCGACTAATATACCTACGCATAGGTTGTAAAACGGAGTTTCCTTTGGATAGAGGTTTGTGTAGAATAGAGTGCGCCCCTGGTTGCGAAATGTGGAACTAACAGATTTCACAAAAGGATAAAGTGTTTTAAAGGAATATTAAACGAAACCCTCTGTGAGATCTGTGATCACACTTACCCACTTGTTTTAAGTACATTTTTCTAATGATGGCAACTGAAATTTTAATCAGAACAGATATATTTTTTCTTATTTCAGAAAAGGTTATTTTAAATTAATTTGGCGACCAGTTTGGCCTCCCTTAAATATATGCCAAAAAATGTATCGTGCTACTTTTATTTATAATTCAATTTACTTGAACAATCTTTCGCCAAATCGAAAGATTCTGATTGGCGCCAAAATGGCATTATTTTGATTGACATGGTAACTCGGCTATTGTTGTTTATTTAATAATAAATGTTTATTTACTTTTATTTCTTTTTTAAAATTATATAAATTATTTTGTTCTATAGTTATTAATTATTTTTTTTTTGTTATTTCCTTTTGAAAATAATAGAAAATAATTTAAAAATACGGTACTACTTACGTAAATAAGTGCGAGTAGTAAATCAAAATTACGTCCATTACGAATCATATCATAATATTAAAATATTTATTTGCTTAAAATACGTTATAAAAACACATTAAACTTAAATTAAAAATCTATATTTTGTAAATATAGATAAAATATATTTATAATATGGATTTTTAATTTACTTTTAATGTGTTTTTATAACGTCTTTTAAGCAAATAAATATTTTAATATTATGATACGGTACTACTTAGTTATTCCGTCGACCAAATTCGCCAAATTATGTAAATCGCCAAATTATACAAATTGACATAATTTTTATTTTAAATAACGAAAGAACAAATAAATTAGTATAACATTAATAAATATACAAATAAAACGTCGAAATAAAAATCACTTGATGACGTAAACATGTGTAACTTACATAAAGTCAAGTGAATGTGACATTTACGATCAACCATTATTGACATTTAATATTATAGTTTGGCGATAGATTTTTGGTCGACGGGATAACTAAGTAATACACAAAATGCATATGTAACTGCTATTCGAAAACAAGGTTTTCGCCAAATTTTTGTAAAAAAGAAAAAAAAACACGCCAAATCTGCGGTGCGTATGTGACATCTGGCCAAATGTTAAATAATGCGGGAAGAGTTCCATATTGTGTGCTGGTTTTTTTGGCGAGATTTTTTTTTGGCGTTAAATGAATCGATGTCGTTGCGATCTTCAGCCTTTGAGGTTGTTTTTTTTCTGGAATGAACTTTATTCATATGTTTTTTTTTTTTTTTTTTTTTGCATTTAGCCTATATTTTTCGGAAAAATATATAACTTTGTTTTAATTTGACATGTATAATAAATATAATAAATACATAAAATATAAGTACATAATATTTATTTATAGGTGTATATATACTATATTTGTATAAGGTATATCTCTATACGTGATATATATAAAACTATCTGTGTAAACATCGTACTTTTTTTAACATGTGACATACATAAAATTTATTAAATATATATATATTTACAAATATTTAAAGACCATGTTTTTCCGACATCCTGAAAAAAATTATAAGACGCTAAAAATGGCTTTTTGACGCCATTTTGGATTCATTCGCCAATCGCGCCAACCAGCACACAATATGGAACTCTTCCCAATAATGCAACAAACCATGACATTTAATTTCAACTTCAAATCAATGTTTTAATTTACCGCTCGAAAAAAAAAAATGCTATCTGGCAATTTGAAAAAAAGCTATTGGCGAGATTTGCACCTGGCTAGCGTAACAGTACCAAGAATTCTTTGTGACCATGACAACATTTATATAGTTTTATTTGAAAAAAAAAATTTGATTTTTTAACCAAAATGGAAATCTTTTGTACAGATGTTATATACGGACCCATATTGGCGCGATTTTTTTTTCTGACGCCAATGGCATATACGCAACGGGTATTGGCGCCAAAGTATTGTTATTTTGCTTGATATGGCAAGCCGGATGTTGTTGTTTATGCTGTTGATGCGTTTCCCAAATTGGCGTCGGAAAAAAATCGCGCCAATATCCTATATGACATCTGTGCCAAAGTTTCATATGAAAGGCGAAGGGATCAGACCGTATTTGTTTATGACAGTTGTTGACTTGAACTATTATAATATAGATGAAACGATGGCGATAAAATAATATTTGGCGACTTATCACCTGTGCATGGCTAACATTAAAGTACCAAAATGGCACCTAGAGTATAAAAAGCGAAATGGCCCGCCCGAAACTGTTGATGATAGTCACATGACTTAGGCTATTGTTATAGAGATTGTTTTAAAATACCGGGAGACAAAGACTCTGTATACTTAATTCATTTTATTTCAGCTATTTTTCAAATGTTTAACTGATCCTCTTTAATCAAAAACGAAAATAACCATTGGATGTCTTAACAGCAACTGATTCGGCCTTACATTTTTGCAATCAAATGGAATTGAATGGAAACCCATTTACAGCGAGATCTGCACAGCTTTTTTCAGTATAATTCAATCTTCTCTTATATTTTTTAAACCCATCAGATTAGCGTGTTTTTAGATTCTGCGGTGTCTGAACGGGGTTGGCGAGCGTAACTTGCAGGGGGCAGAGCCCCCTAGTAATGATGTAAAACTAAAAATAATGAGACTGTAAGGTAAAATATAGCATTTTATAAAAGTCTGTCAGCTGACAAATTTATTTTGCAATACGTAACTGTAACGCAATCCTGGTTTAAATTGAATATTTTCATGGTTCCCCTAAAAATATTTTACAATTGTATCTGCAAAGACGGATACAACCCACCTAAAACGGTATTTCGCACTCATTGTTTTTTTTCCGTCCTACCAGGTTTTATAGCGTCACGTTTTTAGCATGAGGGGGTCGAATTTTAATTACTATCAGATCGCGCGTATTCTTTTATATTATGGCCTATATGGGAAAAATCATTTGCGGTGTACTTTAATGATGTAAAACAATTTTAACATAAAAATTATGCACCTTATTTAAGTGCACAGCTCCTATGCGGAAAGGTTGGCTGTCCACGAGTGGGTGATTTCGGTACGTGTACAGGGGAATTAAAAGTATATTTCTTTATATTATGGCCTATTAAGAAAAAACGTTTGCGGCGTATTTTAATAACGTTTCTCTGTTACAACATAATAAAATTGATATGAATTTATGATGCGCAGTAAAACATGCTTTCTGAAGGGGTTGAAAAGCATTTATCATTCATTCACAGGGTCACAGAGATGAGTTCAGTTTTATTACAGAAAATACTGCTTGCAAAGTGTGTTTTAGTTATGTTTCACGATTTCAAACAAGATGGAATTCATATACATTACTGAGGTTTACTACAAGATGCTTACATTAGAATATGATGTGAATCACATTTTATTTCATTTACAGGGGCATATAAAAGTTGCTGGACACAATACTGTATACGAAGTATTCTCTATTAGAGTTGATTGCTAAAAATGAGTTTTCACCTATGATATCCGTTTTAATACTTGATTATATATATATGATTTCTATAGACCGTGTATAGGGCTACGCAAAAGAACTAGGAAGAATTGCTGAGAATGAGAGTGAATTGCTAATTTTTTTTAAATTAAATTCTACATTTTCAAGTTCAACTATAATTAGAAACTGTTTGTAAAATATAAATATAATAATATACAAGGCTATTCAAAGAATTGGATGCATGCGCACGCCTATGAATGATAATTTCTGGAAGTACGATTTCAGTTGTTTTAAGCATGTTTATACTGCAATAATTTTGATCTTCACATGTTGCGTGTATATAAACTTGTTCGAATGCAAGGGCTGTACAAAATAATGCAAATATACTGCCGGTTATTAGTAGAAATTGCTGAAAGTTTACTTTCATCTGCATTAATCGTTTTCTTATTATATTAAATTTTATCATTTTTTTCATGCCGTTAAAACAAGCCCAAGAGTATCCATTGATGACTTTATCATTTTAATTTTTCAATAATTTGAACAATTTAAATTTACTAAGATTTAACAAAAACTTAAAGCTAGTAAGTATTAAAGAATGTTTACTTTGAAAGTTTTGATCAACTTTAAAGGAATATTGTTAATATTTATTACTTTTAATATTTGTTATTTTTAACGAAAGAGTACAACTTTAACAGCCGCAGAAAATGCGAAATTTGTCCTGTATTACACATCTTTCTTTAAGGGCCCACTTCAGACACGGGAAGAAATAAAAAAGCTAATTTTAAGTCTATGGGGGCGTTAATTTCAAATTTCTCGCTTTATTTTAGTAGATTTTTGCATTGGATAGCTGAGGACGATCGACAACCAGGCTAGTTTTTACTTTTTCGATTTTAGTTTTAGTTTTTTTTAATATTAGGATAGTTTCGACTTCAGAATGGATTCCAACCGGTTCCGAAAGAAAAAACTAAATATAATAATATACAAGGCTATCCAGAGAATTGTATGCATGCACGCCTATGGATCATAATTTCTGGAAGTGCGATTTAAGTAGTTTAAGCATGTTTATACTGGAATAAATTTTATCTTAACATGTGACGTGTATAAAATCCTGTTGCTAATGTAAGGGCTGTACAAAAGAATGCAAATACACTTCCGTTAATTGGCAGAAATTCCTGAAAGTTGATTTTTATCTGTATTATTCATTTTCTTATTATATTAATTTTTAGCATATTTTTCATGCCTTTAAAACATGCCTAAGAACATTATTGATGACTTTATTATTTTAATTTTTCCTAATTATGAACAATTTAAATTTACCAAGATTTAACAAGAACTTAAAATTTTTAAGTTTTAAAGATTGTTAACTTTAAAAGAGTTGATCAATTTGTTCGAAACTTTAAAAAAATATATTAATATTTATTATTTTTAATATTTGTCATTTTTATGGGTACAGTATACCTTTAAAAGTCTAAGAAAATGCGAAATTTGTCCTGCGTAACATATTTTTTCCAAGAGCCCACTTCAGACACGGGAAGAAATGAAAATGCTAATTTTAAGTCTATGGGGGCGTTATTTTCAATTTTCTGGCTTTGATTTTAATATTTTTGAATGATTTTTTTTTTTTTTTTTTTTTGCATAGGATAGCTGGGGGCGATCAACAACCAGGCTAGGTTTTACTTTTTCTATTTTAGTTTCAGTTTTCTTTTATTATGATAGTTTCAATTTCAGAACCGATTCCACCAGTTCCGAAAGTATAAGTAATTTTTTTTTTTAATATCTCTAACCAAAACCGAAAAAGTAAAAAACAGCCCGGTTGTAGATCGTTCTCAGCTATCCTATGCAAAAAAAAAATCATTTAAAAATATTAAAAAGGACGCGAGATATTTGAAAATAACGCTCCCATAGACTTAACATTAGCGCTTACATTTTTTCCCCGTCACTACACTGTAAAAAAAGGATTAAATTACGGAAATACTACTGGCAATCTAGACGATAGTACTATTTCCGTATTTTAACGGAACTTTTTCCCTTTAAATTACAGAAAAAATCCGTTAAATTCCGGTCTAAGCGCTGGCGTCTAGATTGCCAGTAGTATTTCCGTATTTTGGTCCTTTTTTTTTTCTACAGTGTTGTATGTGTTCTCAAAGGTAACCTAAAGATATTTTTTGTAACGCAAAGGGAACGCGAAAATTTATCATTAACTATAATAATGTTAAACTGAAAATAAGGAGACTGTATGGTAAAATATTACATTTTATAAATGTCTGCTAGGTAACAAATTTATTTTCTGATACCTAGCTGTAACGAAACCCTGGTTTAAACGGAATTCTCATTATTCCCCTAAAAATACCCTGCAATTGTATCTGCAAAGACGCAAAAAACCCATCTAAAAAGGTATTTAGCACCTATTGTTTATGTTTCCGTCTTACCAAGTTTTATAGTGTCATGTTCTCAGCATGAGGGGGTCGAATTTTAATTACAACTAGGACCCGCATTTTTCTTGAACTCCGCCTTTTTTTTTTTTTTTTTTTTTTTTTTTTGAGGGAAAATAAAATTTGATATCGATACGAGTGTGTTTCGAAAGGTTATTAGCCCGACAAAGAAAATGAAAAAAAATTTGACAATATTTAATTTTTTTAACGTAGTTCCTTACAACTTAAAAAAATTAAACCAACGAGTTTCCGACTTTTTATTATCTTTAGCATAATATGCCTTATCTAACTTTGGAAATGAAGTGGTGGTCTCTGCTTTAACCCCATATTTTGAAGTGAATTTCCGACTACCGAGCCATTTCTTCAGGCTTGGGAAAAGGAAATAATCGCTGGGAGCAAAATCCGGTGCATGTGGAAGCACTACAGAGCGTAGGTCATTGACTTTCGTAGCGAAAACTACAAGCATGTGTGCAAGAGCACTGCTGTGGTGAAAGAACACGTATTTGTTGCTCAGGTATAGAATTTTTGTCGGAATAAGCACTCTTTAATTGGTCCCGTAGAAATGCATAACACTGCCCGGTGACGATTCTACCTTTTTGCCGGTGCTCTATGATCACCACACTTTGTGAATTCCCGAAAACCGTATCCATGGCTTTTCCAGCAGATGGAACCGTTTTCACTTTCTTTGGCGCAATTTCAGCTGCTCTTTCACATTGTTTAGATTGCTGTTTCATCTCTGGTGAATAATGGCGAATTCATGTTTAATCCACCGTTATAAGACGTTGATGAAAATCAAAAGATTGGTTAAGTTTTCTAACTTAACTTGAAATCACCATAGTCCACATTACTAAAGGCAGTGGGCCATCCGCACTACCTTCTTTTGAAAAAAAAATCGAACAGTGAAGATGGAGAAACTCATAAAATGATAAAGAAAGGAGGGGGGGGGGGGGTGAAGAAGGAGACCAATTTCACGAGGTTTAATTTGATTATGTTAATAAATGAAGTGTTTTCATGAAGGAATTTTCAGCAGAAAGTCCACCCAAATTAGCATTTCATTGCAAAGTATATATATGTGATAAAATCAAAATAAAATCTCCACTTTTGAATTTGCCAAATTCGATCTATAAGCGATGTTCTAATGGAGGCAAATCAGACAAATTTCTACCACTTATTTTAAAATTTTATTATTGTCTTAATTAAGTGAAGTTATTAAATAGGATAAAAAAAAATTAAAAAATTTGTAATAGAAGTATGCCTACTTCATCCTCGTGAAATCGGAAGCTACGGTTCGATCCAGCACATTTCGGCCTGAAACTTTTTCTATAAGCAAGCCTCTATGATTGAATACGAGTCATAATTGATTGTATCAGTTTATAAGTCTTTGTTGGCTAAATATTTGAAAGTAGAGGTCTCCTCGGAGGGAAATTTCTTGTTCCTGGAACTTGACAGTACAATTAGCAGTAAAAAAAAAAAAAAAAAAAAAAAAAAAAAAAAAAAAAAAAAAAATTACGTTTTATGAAGCTAAAACTTTAGCCTGACTCAGTTTCTACAAAACATGTCGATATTTTTAAAACAACGTTATTCTACATTATTCAAAAACCAGATTTACGCATAGTTTTTATTTTCAGATTATTTTCGAAATTCATGGAATATAAGGAATAGTAGCAATGTTAATAATTATTTAGACTACATTGATGACTACATCGAAGAGGCCTTTTAATCAAAGCAAAAGTCAGTTCCTACCTACAGAAGATTTTTCTTCGCATTCAGTGAGACAAGAAAATTGTTTATTAATAGATGTTACGTAGAAAATACAGCATTAATTTGCAGAAATACTGTTTATAATTAAGTGAATTAAATCAAGCAATCCGCTAGAAGCAGCTTCAAACAATCAACAATTAGGCATTGTTTTCCAACAAGACTGCTAGACCACATGTATCTAGCCCACTTCAGACACAAACTGTTATAATTGAGATGAAAGCTTCAATCCAAGAACCATTCTCCAAAACTTGCATCGTCGTATGACCGTTTATTTAGATCACTTCAAAACATTTTGAGGATAAGATATTTTATTTTTTGGAAGATTTGAGAAAATACATCGATTCTTTAGCCAGATGAGCGCTAATTATGTAACTGCTAGGAATTGAAATTTACACGAAATACATTTTCTTTAATTTCCATCAACAATATGCGACAAACTTTTGCATCCGTCCCAAAAATTGGAATTTGGTAATAGATTCTTCTCTGGTTTTTTACTATGAATTTTAATAACACTCGATCTTTACTTTCAATTTACATTGGTATCCAGTTAAAGATTGCGTTAGTTAACATTTTTATTTCATGTTGTATTGTAATGGCACATTCTTTCGTTTACTACAATTCATTATTCAATCACACAATTTTATAAAATGATTAGAGAGGAAATTAAGGCTCACAAAGCAACAGTTAGTAAATTTGTTATTAGCTTTTCAAGAATTATAGGAGAAGGATAATACCGTCATCAACAAGTCTATCACTGTGAAAGTTTGCGTTATATACGTAGAAAATGTCAGTAGGACATTTTTAACAAACTGATAAAAACATTTTCTGGACACCAATGAATGGCAGCTTACCATTGTCTTGATCGGCAAGTTCAAGTAGAGGCTGCAAAGTAAAACCAGTGATAATTTACCAAGCTAATTTATAAACTAGTAAAAACAGTTTCTTAGCAAAAACGAATGATAGCTTAACACTGTCATGATCGGTAAGGTCAAGTAAAGACTATAAACTAAAAGCACTGCTAATTTACCAAATTCCGATATAGGACACAGATTGGTAAAGGATATTACGGCAACTCCTCCTGATTATTAACTGGGAAGTAGAGGAAGAAGATGGAGAATCTCTGGAGATATTTGACTGTGAGCTTTCAACTGACAAGGTAAAAAAAAATCTCTATCAGCAATGCGGGGAAAATAAAATTGTAAGTTAGTCTAAAGATAAAGATGCAGAAAAATAAATTTATTTTCACTGATTTCTGATAAAGAAAAAGAATGCTTTGGTAAAATTGGAAGAAATTCGAAATATTGCTTTGAAATGGAATTCTATGAAATTCATTATCAGAATTGCATATCAATGTAATGAAAAATCCAAGCAGTTTTCAGAGAAAATAAAAACAAAGTCTTTCTCAAAAAAAAAAAAAAAAAAAAAAAAAAATACAACTGTATTTGTTTTGTAAGGTTTTTATACACAATCTAGGTATAAAAACACAGATAGGATGTTTTTGTGCCTGTCCACAGATTCCTAAAGAGTGATACAAGATTTCACAGGAAGGGATTTGTTCGACGGGTGGCAATTGCACAGACCATCAGCTCATCAAGTTGAAGGCTGAAATTTTAGGATTAGATAGAACTCAATTAGCATATTAAAATGCAAATGGTCTGCTAAGTCATATCTTGATAGAAAATACCTGCACACCGGAGTTTAGGTTTTGATCGATTGGTTTATCATTGTATTTTGCAGCACCTAAATGTATGAAAATATTGAAGTTTGGGTGCATGAAAACACAATGGTAAACCTGCGGATCAACCACTAAATTGATGTTCTGCAGATGGTTTCCACCAAGATACGACTTGGCAGACCAATGCATATAGCTTGTATATAAAATAAACGGTCAAGTACGAGTATTACTCGCGCTCAGAGAGTTCCGTACAATAAATATATGAATTATTAACTGTATTATTTAAAAGAATAATGAAACTTTGTAAAAACCTATACAACGTAGAGTTGGGTATAGCTGTATATATTAGAAAAGTATGATTGAGTATACCACAAAGGTTCAAAGAGATATGAAGCCGAAATAAAATTAAATATTGCTATTTTGTACAATTCTTTTTTTAAACGTATCTTAATCTGCATATGGTGAACTTAATTTGGTACTAACAATAAAAGTACTGCATATTTAAATTTCATTTGGCATTTCATAAAACTAAATTCAACATAGAAATATTTTTCTTTTTACAGTGTAGATGAAATAAAATCCTTGTTCAAAGTTTAAACTTGGCGTTGTACTACGCGCGCTTCGAAAGGAGGTCGCAAAGATGCAACTCGACTTTGTCCGTGCCGCGTTTTTTCAAATAGGTCTTTAATTATCATTTAAAGACACGGGAGGCGTATTGAGAGATCCACTCAACGCAAACTAGTCGCGAATCCCATAGTATTTATGCGATTAATTATAATTAAATTGGTCTGTTTTTAACAATTTGACGTTTACTGCTTTTATGCTGCTACTGGGTATTGCATTACACATATATATCATTAAAAGTTGTTATCTAGTATTTAAAAACCGATGGTATATAGAGTACGCCGCCTCTGCCATTATGTATGTCCAAACCAACCGTGTCTTTAAGGGTTAAGGCTCCTGCCCCTGCCAGCGAAGAAATCACGAGCTAATGCTAATCGTATAGGGAAGGATTTTTCTAATATCTATTTTGTATTTCGATATTTAAAATTTTTTTTTTTTGGCATTATATAGCCGAGATCCGTCTCTACATCGCACCTTTCTTTACTTTTTCCTCCCCATCGGATTAGCATTAGCTCGTTAGTGTCTTCGCCGGCAGGGACAGGAGTATTAATATCTCGGCGAATTACCGACGATTTTTTTTCGCAAATCATTATAAACAATGCTTTTATACTTTTGATACGATAGGTACCTTTAGCGCTCTTCGATACCTTTGTTGAATGCCAGCAAATAGAAATATGTATGTAACAGAAAAATGCGATTTTATGAAAAACTATGCCACCTAGGGCTATAATTTTCCTGCGAGTATTAAATTAACCTCTACTACCTCTAATTTTTTTCATAATTTTAGTTTCAGTAGATTTGAAAATAGATGGGGGGGGGGGGCACATTTTTGCACTACATTTTCGACGATATCTCTGAAAATATAATATATAAAATTAAAAGAAATGTATTTTTGAGTTATGCGTTACGGAATCTTTTAACCGATACCCCAAACGATACACAAAGAAAATATATTTCTTCTTTAAATAACCTAATTATCCCCTCTACGTTTTTCCCACATATATTTGTGAATGTTTAATAATCTGTAAATATGTGGGTCAATAGTCTTTATTACATCTCCCAATTTGAACTTCCCACGTTCCGTAGTTTACGAGTAAAATGGCTGTGACAGACAGACACAGGAGTGATCATATAATGATTCCATTTTTACTTTTTAAGTACGGAACCCTAAAAATCATGATTATTGCAACTGAGAAATACAAAAACATAAAAAGATGAATTATTGAAAATAGATAAAACAAGAAAGGAAAACCATGTGTCAAGTATGGATTATGAACCCTTTCCTACATTTTTAGTTCAGTTAGAAAAACACATAACACATTTGAATATACACATTTATTAATTCCTAACAATAGACGGAAACGTACTTCAATTGTTTTGTGAAGCTCTGTATGTTCCTTATAAATTTTTATACACGCCACATACTGAGCTGAAATTTAATTCAGAAATAAATACGCTGAAAATTACTGATATCACACTTCTAAGGCTAACATTAGCTTAAGAATTGCTATCCATGGACGGCCATGTATCCAGTTTTTTGTCATATCCCTATTTATTTATATGCTACAATGCCACTTAGCCGACGGGACATTTAGCAGACAGCAATTAGACGACAGGATGTTTAGCCGACAGAAACTGTTAGCCGACAAGACAGTTAGCCAACAGAGGACAATTATTCGACATGGACATTCATCCGACAGGATATTCATCCGACTTAACTGTAACGTAACTGTAACCTGATCTTAACCTAATTATAACCTAAGCATAAACTAACTGTAGCGTAACTGTAACCTAACCAATACCAAACTGTAACGTAACTATAATCTATCTGTAACCTAAACGTAACCTAAGTGTAAGAAAACCGTAACCTAACAGAAACCTAACAGTAACCTAATTGTAGCCTAAATGTAACCTAACTGAAACCTAACAGTAACCTAATTGTAGTCTAAATGTAACCTAACTGGGACGTAACCGTAATCTAACTGTAACTAACGTTTACCTAGTTATAACCTAATCGTATGCTAACTGTAATGTAACTGTAACATAACTTTACCATGACCAAGCTCTAACCTAAGCGTATTCTAATTATCACCTAAACGTAACCTAACAGTTATTTAACCGTAATCTAAACGTAACCTAACGGTAACCTAATTATAAAGTAACCGTAACCTAATTGAAACCTAACAGTAACCTAATTGTAGCCTAAATATAATCTAACTGGGACGTAACCGTAATCTAACTGTAACTAACGTTTATCTAATTATAACCTAATCGTATGCTAGCAGTAATGTAACTGTAACACAACTTTACCATGACCAAGCTGTAACCTAAGCGTAATCTAATTATCACCTAAACGTAACCTAATTATAACCGAACAGTTACCTAACCATAATCTAAACGTAACCTAAGTGTAACCTAATTATGAAGTAACCGTAACCAAACTAAAACCTAACAGTAACCTAATTGTAGCCTAAATGTAACCTAACTGGGACTTAACCATAATCTAACTGTAAATAACGTTTACCTAGTTATAATCTAATCATATGCTAAATGTTATGTAACTGTAACATAACTTTACCATGACCAAGCTGTAACTTAAGTGTAATCTAATTATCACCTAAACGTAACTTAATTATAACCTAACCGTAATCTAAGAGTAACTAATCGCAATTGTAACCAAACTGCAAATTAACTGTAACCTAGCGGGAGGTGCATAATATGAAAGAGTGAACAAAGGGCTGCCCAGTCCAATGATATATCACTTGAGGGATGTCGGAAAAGTCAGAAAAATGCTCCCGGTGATACAAATTGGGGTAGGGACATAATACCCGGGAGGTACATAATATGAAAGAGTGATCAAAGGGCTCCAATGCGATGTATCTCATGAGGGGTGTCGAAAAATGTTAGAAAAGTACCGGCTAATTATACTATCAGCTAAATGTCCTGTCGGTTAATCGCCTTTTCGGCTAAATGTCCTCCCGGCTAATTGCCACGTTCGGCCAGTTGCCTGTCGGTCAATTGTCTGTATTGCTAAAATTATTACTACATGTCCGTTTCGATCAATTGTCCTGTATGCTGTATGTAAATTTCAGCTAATTGTGTTGTCGGCTATATGTACGTATCGGCTAAATGCACGTCTCAGCTAACTGCAATCTGCTAAATGTCTTGAAGGCTATTTGGTTGTCGGCTAAATGTCTGCGACCGGCTACGGGTCAAACATCTATACTAAAAGTAGTTGAGCTTGAAAATGCATAAATCAAATTAAAAAACATCTTTAAGTAATTCATAGTCATTCTCGGTACTACTGATGAAATCTTTTGTGTAGTGTCTATGCAACGGAATAGCAATAATTTCAGCAATACAGACAATTGGCCGACAGACAACTGGCCGAACGTGGCAATTAGCCGGGAGGACATTTAGCCGAAAAGACGATTAGCCGACAGGACATTTAGCTGATAGTATAATATGCCGGTACTTTTCTAACATTTTTCGACAACCCTCATGAGATACATCGCATTGGAGCCCTTTGATCACTCTTTATATTCTATGCAGTTCATATACACCACCTATGTGCCTGTGCAAAAATATTAGTTTAACTTAACTTATACCATAACTTATCATAAATCAAACATATCATAATTTAAAACTCACTATCAGCAATCATCCCTAATGTTTCCCTGTAAATGAACAATAAATTCGATGCACACCATATTCTTATCCAAACATCTTGCACTCTTTGTCTCCCCTTCTTCCGAAATTTCGTTTCCCGTTTTGCTCCCCTTAAAGTATCAAGGTTAAAAATCTTTAAAATTCCTTAATATTTTCTTTAATTTTCTGTTTTATTTGTTACTTTAAACTAACAATAAATAGTCAGTCATAAATTTCGTTATCAATTTATTTCACCATATTCATTTCATTAAAAGTTCTTGTAAATTGCCTCCATCGAAAATGTCATTTCTCCCTTTTGCTCCCTCATCCACGGTACCCATATTTTAAAATAAAAACCCTTTAAAACTCTTTAATTTTTTTAAATCTTTTCTGCTCAATTTGCCACTTTATTTTAACAATAAACAAACGATCATAAAAATTTCTCCTCCCCCCCCCCCCCAACCCCAACTGAAATTGGTATTTCCTCCTCGCCTCTCCCTCTTACCAAGCATCTGAAATTTAAAGTCCTTAATTTTTTTTCGTTTATTATTTTTTTTAACTTATTTGTAAATATTTTCTAAGGTAAGTAAATAATAAGTCGCCGATAAACTTCCCCCCCCCCCCGCAAAAAAAGAACTAATTCTGCTTATTCCTCTTTTTTTTCCCTCAGATCACAAAATTTTAACCTTAAAAGTCATTGCTTTTTTTAAAACATTTTGTACTCTATCTGTTAATTTATTGTAATCATAAATAATCATATAACTATACTCCTCCCCCACCAAAATTGACGCTTGCTCTGACTCTACCCTTACCAAGAACACAAAATTTAGTCTTAGTAAATAAGTCATCAAATAAAATCCCCCCCTTTTTTTTCGTTCCCTTATTTAAGTTTAAAATCTTTGAAAGTCTTTTTTTAATACATTTTCAGCTTTATCTGTTTCATATTGAACAATAAATAATCGATTATATAATTTCTTCCACCCCCATATAAAATTGACGTTTTCTTTTCTCCCCCCATTATTTCCATGCTCATAAAATTTAAAGTCTCTAAAACTCCTAATTTCAATGTTTTTGCCCTATTTGTAAATCTTTAATAAGTTACATAATCGGTCATCTATTAAATCCCCCCCCCCCCAAAAAAAAAATCTGTTTCTTGATTTGTCTTACCCTCAACTCATGAAGCTAAAAAATCTAATTTACAGTCTTTAAAACTTTTTAATTTTTACTTTTTTTTCGTCCTAATTATAAATCTTTATTATCTGTAATATTAACTAAATCATTTCAACTATGTACGAAAGTGTTAACAATAAAGCGATAGGTGTACATTTAATTGTGCATAAAAAACTTTTTAACTGTATTTTTCAAAGGAAAATGTCTTTAGAGAGATATTTGTAAGGAAAATATTGTGGTTTCTCGTCAACGTGCAAGTAAATTCTCAAAACCTTTCGAAATCATTTTATTCCGACTAGCTCAGAAAGAACCATCAAACGTAGATACCAAAGGTGCCTGAGTAATCGACTGAACCGAGTATGTCCATAAAGAAAAAAGAAAAATCATGCGTCTACGTCGATACATTCGAACACTTACAGAACACTGTAACAAAACTTCGCCGTTTAATAAAGTAAAGAAGATATCTAACTAAACATTTGTAATACCTATGACACGTTTGAAAAGCAGATTTCAACAATTGCACCCATAACCTGGATGGTACTCCAATTCTTTTGTGCAGCTCATATGATATATGCAGCT
Organism: Maratus speciosus; assembly: GCA_963932465.1. Lineage (NCBI taxonomy): Eukaryota > Metazoa > Arthropoda > Arachnida > Araneae > Salticidae > Maratus > Maratus speciosus. Next base: position 570,193,019 of record OZ010787.1, read on the forward strand.
CATATGAGGCAGTGTATATGATATATTTGTACTGCATATATTTGTACAGATTCTACATACTATGTTAAAATTTAGTTTTGTAAGAAAATACATAAAACAGTTGAAAATTCACCCTCGGCAATTTCTACTAATAGACGGAAACATACTTGAATTCTTTTGTGCATTTCTGTATATAGAATACAGATTTTTATACACGTCAAACAGTATTAAGCTGAAATCTAATTCAGGCAAAATCATGCTCAAAATTACTGAAATCACACTTGCAGGAATTATTTTCTATCGGCGGCCCATGTATCCAGTTTTTGGAATATCCCTGTATAGGATTTTATTTGTATGATACAAACATCTCTAAGCATATTAAATGTAGTTGAGCTTGACCATTTATAACTAAAAAAAACCTAACATCTTTAAGAAATTCATACTCATTCTCAGCAATGGTTACGAATTCTTTTGTGTGGTCCTGTATAGGGTTTGTAAAATATGTGCACACCACGTAGTGCGCAAAAATTTAGTTAAACTTAAAAACGCATTCTGTAATTGAAAATGTACTTTCAGCATTAATTTTTAATAGCTATATGGGATACAGTATTGTATCAAAATATTTTATGTTTCCCTGTAAATGAACGCTAAATGAAATGCAGACCATATTCGAATGTAAGCATCTTGTAGTAAATCAAAGTAATGTGTATCTATTTCGTCATGTTTGAAATAGTGGAACGTGATCAAAATACGCTACAAACAGTTTTTCTCGTAGACCATATTGAACCAAGTTCTTTTGTCTGACCCCGTAAATAATTGTTAAATGCTCATGTTGTACAGAAAGTAGGCTAAGGACACCTCAGAAATTCATATCAATTTCATTATCTTTGTGACAGAGTAATATCAATCAAATACGCCGCAAACGATATTTCTTCACATAACGGAATACTTTTGAGTCCCCTATACTCGTACTTTAAGCATTACACATAACATAGTCTATAGTAACAATTTTAAAGTGTGTCTCAATGTACATAAATTTAACTGTGTTTAACATTGTGTAACACTATTAAAATACATCCTAAATAATCCCCCCCCCCACACACACAGACCATAATGTAGCGAATACTTTTGAGTGCATCTGTAAATGAACCATGAATGGTGCACCGAACATACCATGATGATTTTCAATATCGTATATCAATTACATGGCAATCCGACTATATTTACGCTAGTTAGAGCACGGATAGACAGACAGACGGACGGACAAACCCAATTCATAAACACTTTTCAACTTTCTTGGAAAGTGTTTAAAATGAAAAAATGTAAATGAAAATAAAAGTATTTTATTGTTATTTAGATTACGAACCGCTACAAAAAACATTCTTAACTGTCTGCATCATTTAAAAAATATTTAGTGTACAGAAATCTCCCCCCCCCCCCCCACACACACACATCTGAATTTACTCCTATGCACTTAAAATTTCAAATTGTGAAAACTCCTTTATGTTTTATATCTTACTTGTAAAAATAAAATATAATCTAAATTTTCTTCCGCCTGAAACCTTTCTGCTAACATCACACAAAATTTTGAATATTTGGAAAACTTTATTTTTTCTGTCATATATTTTAGTGCTAACAACAATAAATTATGTACTATACCTATAAATGACTACGCTGGGATTTAGATGTATAGAACCCCCCCCCCCCCTTCTCCTCAAAATTAATATTTCCCGTTCTCCCCTCCACCCCTCTACAGTACAAAATATACAGTTTATTTGGTTAACCTTTTCTCTCCTAATTTTATGAACATCTTATTTTTAACCTTCAATGTTGTTTCGATTTTATATATCTCTTGATAAATTTCATGTTCTAAAAAGAATCCCCACAAAAGATAGTTATTTTAGAATATTTGTATCTGGTATTTCCCCCCCTCATTCAATATCTCCCCCCTTGATTTTAAATGTAATTTCGTTATCTGAAATAAAATAGTTTTTATACTGCGCTAATTTCAATTTTATGTTTGTAAAAGCTGTAAAATGAACTTGATGATTAAAAAAAAGAAATATATCTGAATAAAAAAATCATTTATTTTCTGAAAGTCAAATCGCTTTAATTTTTGCACCCTTATTATAAACAGATTAAAATTCTTTTTACGGCTTTCAGCGTTATCCAGATTCTCCACAAAACATACGGCTTTGATCTACGCTGGACAGTTACAAAAAGAAATCTCTTAGACCACCTGAAACCTATTGGAAATGATCCAAGAATATTCTATTTGCTTATTGGAAGAGCTCGCTTGTCAATCATTTGAATTTAGACCATCCTTTCAATTCAGCTAAAATGCCAGCGGGCATCTTGATTTCTTTTTGTCCGTGACTGCAGTGGGGTCTTAAGAGGCCACACTAGTCACGGCTTGAAGTTCGAACGCTAATGCTAAGTCTATGGGAGCAATGTTTTCAAATATCTTGCTTGATTTTTAATATTTTTAAATGATTTTTTTTGCACAGGATAGCTGAGGACTATCTGTTTACGGGCTATTTTCTACTTTTCCAATTTTTGTTGTAGTTTAATTCTCAGGATCCTGTCAATTTAGGATCCAGTGAAATTCGAGGTGTTGTGTCGTTTTTAGTCTTATAACATTCATATCAGCAAAATTCAGGAAATTTTTTTTAATAACAACGAAAATATAGAGTTTAAGCTTACCAATAACATGCTTTCAATAGTTCTACTACAATTAGGCTGAGCAAAATTTGCAAAGATTTTGATGAATAATGTGTCAAAAACGGCCTCGTAATGTTATGCTCTCCGCCTCTACCAAGACGATGAAAACCACGCCTATTAAAAATATGATTGGCTAGTATCCAAACACTTTAGCAAATGGAAACGATTTAATTGTGATTGGATTATTGTATCGTGTTAAAATAGATCACTCCTATTTCAAACCTTGCATTTATTTTTTTCTACGATTATTGTTTAATTTCAACAAAATACTCTTGAAAGAATGAAATATTTCAAATTCTATATTTCTATGAATAACGAAGGAAAATATGCATTTCGTTTGTATATACACAATTTCTGAACGGTACAGTGAGAGGTACAACTTTTACCAAGTTACCAGGGGATACAGATAGTTTATTAAGTAAAACGGTAAAAAAAATAGACGCGTTCTTTTTAAAGTATTTTTTAAGTTAAAATAGTTAACAAATAATAAAATTACGAAGTCATAATTTGCTAGAACATGTTTGTGGCCTGGCCAGGAGACACGGTTTCAAGTCTCCCATTCTTGTATATGTATAAAATATTCGTCAATTTAACATTTTAAGTTCGAAAAAGTTTTTTTTTTAATTAAAAATCAGTAGGATTTAAAGTTAGAAAGTTTTAAAGATTGTTAACTTTAAAATTATAGATCAACTTGTTCAAAACTTTGAAGAAATATTTTTAATATTCATTACTTTAATATTTATTATTTTTAAGGGAACAGTACACCTTTAACAATCGCAGAACGAAATTTGTCCTGTGTAACACATCTTTTTTTAAGAGCCCACTTCAGAAACGGGAAGAAAGTAAAACGTTAATGTTAAGTCTATGGGGGCGTTATTTTAAAATTTCTCGCTTTGATTTTAAAATTATTGAATGAAGTTTTTTGCATAGGATAGCTGATGACGCTCTACAACCAGGCAAGCTTTTACAGGGTTCGTACACATTTCTTTAAATAAAAATCAAGTATTTTTAAGGACTTTCAAGGACCAAAACCAAAAAAAATTAAGGACCTTCAAATTAAATAAACTAATAAATTATAACATGCATTTTTTAATAAAGGGTTTCTTTCATTTTTGTAAAAGTTTTAAATATTCAAATGGATGGGAAGGGGGGGGGGGGAATTTCACCATGTGGCAGTAGAAATTTGGAAAATTTTAAAATAACATACAGCAGAAGAAAAAACTAGTCAGATGTGCCAATCCCAAAACTTTCTTCTATCTAATACATGTTAATACTACAAATTCATTATCAGAGTGCCAAAATTAAATGGTCTATGCCCCTCATAAGCATTCTAAAGATATGAAATTACGTGCATTAGTTCTTGAGATACAACTATTGTTAAAACCGTGCAAATCCTGCAAAATATAGCATAGCAGCGACACCTGTAGGGTGATTTACACCAAAACCTAATCAGCAACAACTTATGTAAACATCTAACTGAATCTGAAGTTTGATGAAAATTCGTGCTTTAGTTCTTGAGATATAGCTATGGCGTAAATCATGAAAAATGCAGCATAGCAGCACCACCTGTTGGGCGATTTACATCAAAAACTAATCAACACTAATTTATATCGAGGGTTAACTGAATATAAATTTTTATTAAGTTTTGTGCATTAGTTCTTGAGATACACCACCCACAAAATTTGTGTCACATACAGACAAACAGGGTCACAGACTCATTTTGTAAAAACATGTTTTTCAGGATATCTAACCCCTAAAACGTGTAAATCGGTCGAAAATTTTCCCGAATCAAATACTTTCTTATTGTAAAGATAAACAAAGAGGAGAAACATAATTTTCTTTAATTATTGGGGGGGGGGGGGTTGTTTAACAGACTTATAATTAACTTAAAGACTTGGAGGGGGGGGGGAATAAAACTGTATGATCGATTATTTATTGTTACAATAAATTAACTAATGGAGCAGAAAAAGTTTTAAAAAAAGCAATGATTTTTAAGATTTTAAACTTTATAAGTTGAGGGGGGAAAGTAACAAGCACATTTTTTTTTTAATTTTTTAGAGAGGGAGTTTATTAGATGACTTATTTATTTACCTTACGAAAAATTTACAAGAAAAGTTTTTTTTTTCGCTATGACAAAATTCGCGTGTTTCTCGCGATCTTTTGACGAAATTTGCGTATTTTTGGAGATCTTTTGACGAAACTTGCGTATTTCTGGCAATCTTTTCACGAAATATGCGTATTTTTCGCGATCTTTTGACAAAATTCGCGTATTTTTCGCGATCTTTTAACGAAATTCGCGTTTTTTCACAATCTTTTGACCCCGTTTTGTTCGTTTATTGACGAAGTCAGCTATCCTTTGACAAAATGCACATTTTTTTCGCGATCCTTTGACGAAATTGACGTGTTATTCGCGCTATTTTGACGAAATTCTTGTGTTTTTCGCGATATTTTAACGAAATTCGTGTGTTTTTTGCGACCTTTTGATGAAATTTACGGGTTTTTTTCGCCATTTTTTAACAAAATTATCGTTTTTACGATCTTTTGACCGAGTTTTGTTCGTTTTTGACGAAATTAGCGATCCTTTGACAAAATTCACGTTTTTCCGTGATCATTTGACAAACACAGGGATGAAAGTACACTAAAGCCGTTTTGTAGCAGCAAAAATCGAATTTTGGAGCAGTAAAATCTATTTTTTTAGCAGCAAAAATCTGATTTTGTAGCAGTAAAATCCTTTTTTTGTAGCAGCAAAAATTAATTTTGTAGCAATAAAAACTGTTTTTGGCGCAAATTGAAATTCTAATGCTAATAAAAAGAAAATTGCGTATTTTCGCGATCTTTTGATGAAATTTGCATATTTCTTGCGATCTTTTATCGAAATTAGCGTAATTCTCGCGATCTTTTGGCGAAATTAGCCTATTTTTCGCGATCGTTTGACAAAATTCGCGTATATTTCGCGATGTTTTGACAAAATTCGCGTATTTTTTGCGATCCTTTGTTGAAATCAGCGTGCTGTTCGCTATTTTTTGACGAAATTAGCGTGGTTGTTTTTAATCTTTTGATAAAATTTACGATTTTATGTGACCTTTTGATGAAATTTGTGAAGTTTTTCGAATTTTTTAACGAAATTTGCGTTTTTTCACAATCTTTTGACCCCGTTTAATTCGCTTTTTAGAAGTAATTGGTAATCCTTTGACAAAATTAACGGGGTTTTTTTCGCTATAACAAAATTCGCATGTTTTTCGCGATCGTTTGACGAAATTCGCGTGTTTCTCGCGATCTTTTGACGAATTTGCGTATTTTTCGCGATCTTTTGGCGAAATTCGCGTATTTTTCGCGATCTTTTGGCGAAATTCGCGTATTTTTCGCGATCTTATAGCGAAATTCGTGTATTTTCGCGATCTTTTGACGAAATTAGCGTGGGTTTTTTTTAATCTTTTGACAAAATTTGCGGTTTTTTGTGACCTTTTGATGAAATTTCAAGATCTTTTAACGAAATTTGCTTTTTTTCACAATCTTTTGACCCCGTTTTGTTCATTTTTAGAAGTAATTGGTAATCCTTTGACAAAATTAACGTATTTTTTTTTTTTTTTTTTTTTTTTGCTATGACAAAATTCGCATGGTTTTCGCGATCGTTTGACAAAATCCACGTGTTTCTCGCGATCTTTTGACGAAATTTGCGTATTTTGGCAATTTTTTGACGAAATTTGCGTATTTTTGGCAATCTTTTGACGAAATTTGCGTATTTTTCGCGATCTTTTGACAAAATTCACGTATTTTTCGCGATCTTTTAACGAAATTTGCGTTTTTTCACAATCTTTTGACCCCGTTTTGTTCGTTTTTTTACGAAGTCAGCTATCCTTTGACAAAACGCACGTTTTTTTCGCGATCATTTGACGAAATTCTTGTGTTTTTCGCGATTTTTTGACGAAATTTGCGTGTTTTTCGCGATCATTTGACGAAATTTATGGGTTTTTGCGACCTTTTGATGAAATTTGCGCGTTTTTTTCGCCATCTTTTAACAAAATTATCGTTTTTACGATCTTTTGACCGCGTTTTGTTCGTTTTTGACGAAATTAGCGATCCTTTGACAAAATTCACGGTTTTTTTGTGATCATTTGACAAACATCGCGTGTTTTTCGAGATCTTTTGACCGCGGTTTTTTGCTTTTTTTTGACGCAATTGGCGGCATAGAAAAAATTGATTTTTTTTTGTTGTTGTTTCTCGGATCGACGAAATCCTGCTAAATTTCATCTTGGCACTAAGTACGTTTTGGTGTAGGTTTGGCGCAAAATGGAAAAAAAAATAGCTCTTTTGTAGCAGCTTTGCGCAAATTTTGGCTTCGTCTGGCGCAGGCCTTACATCCCTGAGAGTAGAAAAAGGTTAAAAAAAGGAAGTTTTTAAATTTGATATTACAAAGGGGAAAGTAAAATTTCAGAAGGGGAGGCAAGGCGGGATTAAGATTTTTTTTTTTAAATCAGAAATTAAAAGACATGCAGAAGAGTTTCACCTTTGATTAAGAATTAATATGAGAGTAAAATTAAGCACTTTTAGGGACTTTTTTCCGATTTTGCATGAAAATAAGTACTTTTAAGCACCAAAAATTTCCTTTGAAAAATGTAAGCACTTTTAAGGACTTTCAAGGACCGTACGAACCCTGTTTTACTTTTTAGATTTTGGTTATAGTATTTTTAATATATATATATTAGGTTAGTTTCAATTTCAGAACAGATTCACCTCGGTTCCGAAAGTAAAGGTAATTTTTTTTTAATATCTGAAATTAAAATCGAAAGGGTAAAAACTAGCCCGGTTGTAGATCATCCTCAGCCATCCTATGCAAAAAAAATCATTTAAAAATATTAAAAAGAAAGTTAAATATTTGAAAATAACTCTCCCATATACTTAACGTTAGAGCTTACATTTTGTTCTCGTAACAAGTGCGAATTCTCAAAGGTAACATAAAGATATTCTTTGTAACTTCAAGGAAACGCTAAAATTTATCATTAACTTTAATAATGTAAAACTAAAAATAATGAGATGTAAGGTCAAATATAGCATTTTATAAAAGTCTGCTAGCTAGAAAATTTATTTTGTAATACGTATTATTTTATAATAATTTATACTTCACTTATATGGACATTCAAAAGGTTTCTTTTATATTATGGCCTATGTGGGAAAAATCATTTGCGACGTATTTTAATGATGTAAAACAATTTTAAACATAAAATTTATGCACCTTATTGAAGTGCACAGGTACGTGTACAGGGGAATTCAAAAGTGGATTTCGTTATATTATGGACTATGAAGAAAAAAACGTTTGCGGCGTATTTTAATAACGTTTCTCTGTTGCAACATAATGAAATTGATATGAATTTATAAGGTGAAAAAAAATGCTTTCTGAAGGGGTTGCAAAGCATCTATCACTCATTTACAGGGTCACAGAAAAGAGTTCATCTTTATTACAGAAAAAAGTGCTTGCAGCATGTGTTGTAGCTATGTTTCACGATTTTAAACAAGATGGAACTAATATACCTTACTGAGGTTTACTACAAGATGCTTACATTAAAATATGATGTGCATCACATTTTATTTCATTTACAGGGGCACATAAAAGATATTGGATACAATGATGTATATGAGTATTGTCTATTAGTGATGATTGCTGAAAGTGAGTTTTCAGCTATGATATACATTTTTAACTAAATTTCTGCATACTTGATTAATCTATAGACTATATATAGGGCTACACAAAAGAACTAGGAAGAATTGTTGCGAATGAGAGTGAATTGATTAATTTTATTTTTAAGTTCAACTATATTTAGAAAGATATGTTTGGAAAATTCAAATATAATAATATACAAGTCTGTTCAAAGAATTCGATGCATGCACGCCTATTTCAGACACGGGAAGAAATAAAAACGCTAATTTTAAGCCCTTGGGGGCGTCATTTTCAAATTTCTCGCTTTGATTTTAATATATTTGAATGATTTTTTTTGCATAGGATTGCTGAGGATGATCGACAACCAGACTAGTTTTTACTTTTTCGATTTTGGTTATAGTTTTTTTTTATGTTAGGATAGTTTAAATTTCAGAACGGATTCCAACCGGTTATGAAAGTAAAAGTAATTAAAAAAATATATCTGAAACCAAAATTGAAAAAATAAAAACTAGCCCGGTTATCGAGCGTTCTCAGCTATCTTATGCAAAAAATTCATTTTAAAATATTAAAAAGGAAGCGAGATATGATATTTGAAAGTAACTCTCCCATAGACTTAACATTAGCGCTTTCATTTTTTCCTAGTTACTAGTGTGGGTTCTCAAATGTAACGTAAAGGAACTGTTTGTAACGTTTAGGAAACGCGAAAATTTATCATTAACTATAAGAATGTAAATCTAAAAATAATGAGACTGTAAGGTAAAATATCGCAATTTATAAAAGTCTGTCAGCTGGCAAATTTATTTTGCAATGCGTAACTGTAACAGAATCCTGGTTTAAACGGAATAGCTTCATGATTCCCCTAAAAATATCTTACAATTGTATCTGTAAAGACGGAAACAACCCACCTAAAACGGTATTTCGTACACATTGTTTATGTTTCCGTCTTAGCAGGTTTTATAGTGCCATGTTTTTAGTTGAGGGGGTGGAATTTTAATTATTACCAGGCCCCGCGTTTTTCTCTAAGCCCTCTATATTTTCTATTTATATATCCAACACAAAACGTTTGGACGGGTACTCAGATGTTTAGCACTCTCCAACATAGTTGAAAAATGTTTATGAGTGGGGCTTGACTGCTCTTCTGTCAGTACTCTAACTAGCGTACATATACTCGGATTGTGATGTAATAGAAATACGTTGTTGATGTTTATCATGTCATAAATGACATTGATAATGAAGCGTGTAATAATTTATACTTCACTTACATAGACATTGAAAAGCATTCTTTTATATTATGGCCTATGTGGGAAAAATCATTTGCGGTGTATTTTAATGATGTAAAACAATTTAAACATAAAATTTATGCACCTTATTGAAGTGCACAGATACGTGTACAGGGGAATTCAAAAGTACATTTCAGTATATTATGGACTATGAAGAAAAAACGTTTGCGGCGTATTTTAATAATGTTTCTCTGTTGCAATCATAACGAAATGGATGTGAATTTATTAGGTGCACTGAAACATGCTTTTTAAGGGAGTTACAAAGCATTTATCATTCATTTACAGGATCACAGAAAAGAATTCAGTTTTATTACAGAAAAAAGTGCTCGCAGCGTGTTTTAATTCTGTTTCAATATTTTAAACAAGATGAAATTCGTATACGTTACTGAGGTTTACTACAAGATGCTTACATTAGAATATGATGTGAATCACATTTTATTTCATTTACAGGGGCACATAAAAGTTGCTAGATACAATACTGTATACGAAGTATTGTCTATTAGGGACGATTGCTAAAAGTGAGTTTTCAGCTATGATATCCTTTTTTAACTAAATTTCTGCATCCTAGATTATATATATGATTTCTATAGAGCATGTATAGGGCTACGCAAAAGAACTAGGAAGAATTGCTGATAATGAGAGTGAATTGCTTTTTTTTTAATTAAATTCTACATTTTCACGTTCAACTATATTTAGAAAGATGTGTTTGTAAAATATAAATATAATAATATACAAGGCTATTCAAAGAACTGGATGCATGCGCACGCGTATGAATAATAATTTCTGGAAGTACGATTTCAGTTGTTTACAGCATGTTTATACTGCAATAATTTTGATCTTACCATTACCATGTGCCGTGTATATAAACTTGTTCGGATGCAAGGGCTGTACAAAATAATGCAAATATACTGCAGTTAATTGGTAGGAATTGCTGAAAGTTTACTTTCATCTGCATTATTCGTTTTCTTATTATATTAAATTTTATCATATTTTTCATGCCGTTAAAACAAGCCTAAGAACATCCATTGATGACTTTATCATTTTCATTTTTCAGTAATTTGAACAATTTAAATTTACTAAGATTTAACAAAAACTTAGTTAATATAACAAACAAAAACACAACAACATACAAACAAATATAACACATAAAGTAACAAACAACAACAACAAACATAAACAAACTAACATAAACAGAGGATAAACAAAAAGTTAGTAAGTATTAAAGAATGTTTACTTTGAAAGTTTTGATCAATTTGTTTGAAAATTTAAAGGAATATTGTTAATATTTATTACTTTTAATATTTATTATTTTTAACGAAAAAGTACACCTTTAACAGCCGCAGAAAATGCGAAATTTGTCCTGTATTACACATCTTTCTTTAAGAGCCCACTTCAGACACGGGAATAAATAAAAACGCTAATTTTAAGTCTATGGGGGCGTTAATTTCAAATTTCTCGCTTTATTTTAATAGATTTTTTTTTCTGCATTGGATAGCTGAGGACGATCGAAAACCAGAATAGTTTTTACTTTTTCGATTTTGTTTTTAATTTTTTTTAATATTAGGATAGTATCAATTTCAGAACGGATTCCAACCGGTTCCGAAAGAAAAAGTAATTTTTTTTTAAATATCTGAAACCAAAATCGAAAAAGTATATGTTAGCCCGGTTATAGATCCTCCTCAACTATCCTATGAAAAAAAATTTCATTTTAAAATATTAAAGAGTAAGCGAGATATTTGAAAATAACGCTCCCGTAGACTTAACATTAGTGCTTACATTTTTTTGCCGTTTCTAATGTGGGTTCTCAAATGTAACGTAAAGGTAGTTTTTGTAACGGTAAGAAAACGCGAAAATTTATCATTAACTATAATAATGTAAAACTAAAAAAAGACTGTAAGGTAAAATATAATCTTTTATAAAATCTGCTAGCTAGCAAATTTATTTTCTAATACGCAGCTGTAACGGAATCCTGGTTTAAACGGAATATTTCCCTGATTCCCCTTAATATATCTTATACAGTAGAGCGCCGATTATCCTAACAAGTCGGGACCGAACATAGTTCGAATAAGCGAAAGTTCGGATAAATGGACAGACAATTTAAGGGGTGTTTCTCACTATACTAATACCTTCACACTTTATCCAGGCTTAGGACTGGTAGCGCCAGTTAGTGCTAGCGTGTTTAAAAACTGTCTTTTTGTTTACTTTTTTATCATTTAAAATTTTCTTTTTCTCTTTTTATCATTTTCTGAACTCCAGAGATTATAATTTAAACAAAATAGCTTTCGATTGTTGCTTGCTTCAAATAAGACGTTCTTTCCAATGTCGCCATATCTCGAATTCTTCTTAAATACGTTATTTGAATAGGATCAGAGTTCTTCTGCCATTCAAGCCATTTCATAGCTGTTTCCAAACACTCAAAGGCTTCGTTATGCGATGGATTTGGGTCATTTTCAGGGCATTCGTTTTCATTTCTTCAATTTATTTTACATCTTAAATCTCATCCACAATCTCATCATCATTAAAAAAATTTTTTTTGAGAGAAATAGGTTGTTCGGATAAAAATTTTTTTGAGAGAAATAGGTTGTTCGTATAATTGGAAGTTCGGTTAACTGGAGTTCGGATAATCGGCGCTCTACTGTAATTGTATCTGCAAAGACGGAAACTGCCCATCTGAAACGGTAATTCGCATCTATTGCTTGTGTTTCCGTCTTACCAGGTTATATAGTGTCAATTAATACCAGGTCCCGCTTTTTTCTCTACCACCTCTATATTTTCTATATGTATATCCAACACAAAACGTTTGGACGGGTACTCATATTTTTAACACATTACAACATAGTTGGAAAATGTTTATGAATTGGTTTCACTGCCCGTCTGTCCGTGGTCTAACTAGCGTACATATACTTGAATTGTGATGTAATTGAAATACGTTGTTGAAGTTTATCATGGGATACATGGCACTGATAATAAAGCGCGTAATCATTTATATACTTCACTTACATGGACTTTCAAAAGTATTCTTTTATATTATGACCTATGTGGGAAAAATCATTTGCGGTGTATTTTAATGATGTAAAACAGTTTAAACATAAAATTTATGCACCTTATTGAAGTGCACAGGTTCGTGTACAGGGGAATTCAAAAGTACATTTCGCTATATTATGAACTATGAAGAAAAAACCTTTGCGGCGTATTTTAATGTTTCTCTGTTACGAACATAATGCAATTGATATGAATTTATGAGGTGCAATAAAACATACTTCCTGAAGGGGTTGCAAAGCATTTTTCATTCATTTACAGGGTCACAGAAAAGAGTTCAGTTTCATTACAGAAAAAACTGCTTGTAGCGTGTTTTAGTTATGCTTTACTACTTTAAACAAGATGGAATTCATATATGTTACTGAGGTTTATTGCAAGATGCTTACATTAGAAGATGATTTTGATCACATTTTATTTCATTTACAGGGGCACATAAAAGATGTTGGATAAAATACTGTACATGAATTATTGTCTATTATGGATGACTGTTGAAATTGAGTTTTCAGCTATGATTTACGTTTTCAACTAAATTTCTGCATACAAGGTTATATATTTAAATTATATACATCATGTATAGTAGGGTGGGTCGAAAAAAACGAAATTTTTATAATCGAAGTGTAATAGCGCGGAAAAGTTGCCTTTTGTAATACCGAATAAATTTCTAAAATATTACATCGATCGGTTAATATCTTTTACCGCCGCAAGGGGGCCAAAATTTCAAAAAATCACAAAAAACATGTTTTTTTTTATCATTTTTTTTTAATTATCCAAACATACCAATACAATTTTTAATAGAACGCAATAACTACATGAAGATATGAGAAATGTCCCGGTAAATATTCATTATGATGAAATCAGATCTTTATTTGCCGCAAAAGACCATATTTTTTGTAAAAATTTCAAAAATTTCACTTTTTCATTTTTTTTAAATTTTTTATAATTTCTATAATATGTCTAGAAATAAATAATTTTACTTTATATCTATTAATATATCATAATTTTTTATAACTATTTGTAATAGACTTGAAAATAAAGTTAATCATTCATTTTTCTTGACGATCGGTTCATCTACTGATGTTTTACTTCATAACAGCCAATTCATGCCACAAAAATTATATAAAATGAGCAAAATGTTTTAGTATTTTATGAATTAAAATATAGAGACGTTTAACCGAAACGGGTTAAATAAATTTAAAATGAAGAAGAATTTAATGTAAATGAATTTTATAATATAACTTGCTTTCAGATGAAGCCATTATTTCTCGAGAGGACAAAACTGATCAGATGTGATCCTCCCTCTGTTCTAGTAAACAAACTTTATCAGTGCTTCAATGAATAATTTCACGCATCTTTCTAGTGATTGAGTGGGACAAGGAAAGTTATAATATCTGGTATCTTTAATCGAAAATTTTTAACTCACCAGCGTTTTCAGTCGATAAAGAAACCATAACAGGTGGTTCCGTTAGTTTCCAGTTTTGTCAGTAGACTAAAGCCATACAATTTTAAGCTTCAGTGTTGAAGTCTGTTATGATAAAGTGACGGATGGCACTATTCTAGTCCACAAAACTTCGTGCTTTTGCAATTTTCTTCATGGCTGGGGCCCTGATGTTCTCCTCTTCATATGCTATCATTCCAAAGAGGCTATTTGTATGATTTGCGAAATAGTCATCTCGTGAAAATACAGGAACTATAATCTTTCGTAGATTATCTGTCAAGTAACGTAAGTTACTAACTATAGTGCACAGATCTGGAAAACATGAGTGATTCATTTTAATTCTGAACCAACTGATGCAGTACATTTTCAGGATGTACTCAAAGAGTATGACAAGTTAAAAAGAGGGTTTCTTTGTTCCAACGTAGAGTCTCAAAATTCGAATAGCAGTAATGATCCACCTTGCGTGAAATATTTGTCCAGGGACTCAGCAAAAAAGGTCAATTGTATACACGCGTGTTGAAAGTGCTTGCAATATTTCAGACATATACTTCTGGTCAGTTGACAAATCATCTTTATCAACAGCTAGGTGATCAGATTAAATTGGCTTAAATTTTGCAATTGGAAATAATTCGCAAATCGCAAGAGATCAACCAATTGGGCCACAATATGATAGATAACCTGTTTTTTTGTCATCAAGATGTTTGAAAAGATGTCACAGTGGAAGCTCATTGAAGTGAGTTCAAGGAAGCCAATAAAGTGGTTTTTTAAAAGTTGTTCTCAACTAATCCTACTATAACACAACCTTTGCATCCTGTTTTGAAGACAATTCCGCGAAATTCAACTGCAATTATTATTCCAGTCGGGATTTCATTTTTCTTCAAAAAATCTATAATGTCATTGCATATAGAAGTCGCCTTGCCAGACGATGGGGTCAAATGACGAAAATAATTCAGACCTGTTTCTCGTACAAAGAGATATGTTCCTCCTTGACTTCGAAAAGATGAAACTTTGCCACCTCTTTAACCTGGCAGATATTTCTATCTTTAGGGCCCTCAAAGTATAGAGTAAAAGGAGTACATTACAAAAAAAAAAAACGAACAAAGTAAAACGTGGCCCTCTAGCAGCGAGAAATTAATTTTACGTGCAGACAGCTGCAGGTGTTTCTATCATTGAGCAATTTTTTTTATAGAATTACAGTGATCATGGTTAACAATGTGCATGAAATTAATAACATAAAATGCCTTTCCCAGCCTATTAGAAATGTAAAAAATCTGAAAACATTACAAAAGTTATGAAAATTGAAAAAATGGAAAACTTTAATTTTTAACATTTTTTAGAAGTTTTGGCCCTGTTGTGGCGGTAAAAGCAACGATGTCACAAAAATGAAATGTTAATGTTACATTACTAATATCTTGGCGTGGCTATTGCGTTCTATTAGAAATTGAATAAGTATGTTTGGATAATTTAAAAAAAAATTGCTAAAAGTATGTTTTTTATGATTTTTTCGAAATTTGGACACCTTGCGGCGGTAAAAGATATTAACCAATCGGTGTAATATTTTACGTATTTTATCTTTTTTACAAAAGGCAACTTTTCCGCGCTATTACGTTTCGATTATAAATATTTCGGTTTTTTCGACCCACCCTAATGTATAGGGCTACGCAAAAGAACTAGGAAGAATTGCTGAGAATGAGAGTGAATTGCTTATTTTTTTTTTAAAATTAGATCCTACATTTTCAAGTTCAACTATATTTAGAACGATATGTTTGGAAAATATAAATATAATAATATACAAGGCTATCCAGAGAATTGAATGCATGCACGCCATGGATGATAATTTCTGGAAGTGCGATTTAAGTAGTTTTAAGCATGTTTATATTGGAATAAATTTTATCTTAACATGTGGCGTGTATAAAAACTTGTTGCTAATGTAAGGGCTGTACAAAAAAATGCAAATATATTTCCGTTAATTGGTAGAAATTCCTGAAAGTTGATTTTCATCTGCATTATTTGTTTTCTTATTATATTAATTTTTAGCATATTTTTCATGCCGTTAAAACATGCCTAAGAACTTTCATTGATGACTTTATCATTTTAATTTTTCATAATTTGAACAATTTAAATTTACTAAGATTTAACAAGAACTTAAAATTCGTAAGTTTTAAAGATTGTTAACTTTAAAAGGGTTGATGAATTTGTTCGAAACTTTAAAAAAATAATTTAATATTTATTATTTTTAATATTTGTAATTTTTAAGGGGACAGTACACCTTTAAAAGTCGCAGAAAATGCGAAATTTGTCCTGTATAACACATCTTAATTTAAGAGCACACTTCAGGCACGGGAAGAAATGAAAATGCTAATTTTAGTCTATGGGGGCGTTATTTCCAAACCGCTTTGATTTTAATATTTTTGAATGATTTGTTTTTGCATAGGATAGCTGAGGACGATCGACAACCAGGCTAGGTTTTACTTTTTCGATTTTAGTTATAGTTTTTTTTTTATTGCTTCAATTTCAGAAACGATTCCACCGGCTCCGAAAGTAAAAGTAATTTTTTTTTAAATATCTGAAACCAAAAATCGAAAAAGTAAAAAACAGCCCGGTTGTAGATCGTCCTCAGCAATCCTATGCAAAAAAATTCATTTTAAAATATTATAAAGAAAGCGAGATATTTGAAAATAACGCTCCCACAGACTAAACATTAGCGCTTACATTTTTTCCCCGTTACTAGTGTATATTCTCAAAGGTAACGGAAAGACATTTTTTGTAACGGTGAGGAAACGCTAAAATTTATCATTAACTATAATAATGTAAATCTGAAAATAATGAGACTGTAAGGTTAAATATTACATTTTATAAATGTCTGAACAGTGAACAGCAGCGCAGTTCCAGGGGCTACCTATTTGAAGATCAAATCCACGCCCTGTCGATGAGTTGGTATATAGCACATCATAGCAAAAACAGGAAATGTTAGTCTAAGTGTAGTGAAACACTACTGTGATAGAGAGTGTCGATAACTCCTAGCAATACTGCCGAGAATCAAGGACAGAATGAGAGAAAAAGAGAGAGGAAAGTCTACTAGCTAACAAATTTATTTTCTGATATGCAGCTGTAACGGAATCCTGGTTTAAACGGAATTTGTTCATTATTTCCCTAAAAATACCTGGCAAGTGTATCTGCAAAGACGCAAATAACCCATCTAAAACGGTATTTCGTATCTATTGTTTATGTTTCCGTCTTACCAGGTTTTATAGTGTCATGTTTTTAGCATGAGGGGGTCGAATTTTAATTACAACTAGGACCATTTTTCATGAACTCCGCCTTTTTTTTTGGAGGGAAAATAAAATTTGATGTCGATACGAGTGTGTTTTGAAAGGTTATCAGCCCGACAAAGAAAATAGTAATATTTTGACAATATTTCATTTTTTTTAACGTAGTTCCTTACAACTTATAAAATTTAAACCAACGAGTTTCCGACTTTTTATTATCTTTAGTATAATAAGCCTTATCTATCTTTGGAAATGAAGTGGTGGTGTCTGCTTTAACCCCATATTTTGAAGTGAATTTACGACTACCGAGCCATTTCTCCAGGCTTGGGAAGAGGAAATAATCGCTGGGAGCAAAATCCGGTGCATGTGGAAGTACTACAGAGCGTAGGTGATTGACTTTAGTAGCGAAAACTACAGGCATGTGTGCAAGAACAATGCTGTGGTGAACGAACACCTTCTTTTTGCTCAGGTAGGGAAATTTTGTCGGAATAAGCACTCTTCAATTGGTCCCGTAGAGAAGAATAACACTGTCCGGTGACGATTCTGCCTTTTTGTCGGTGGTCTATGATCACAACATCTTGTGAATTCCTGAAAACCGTATCCATGGCTTTTCCAGCAGGTGGAACCGTTTTCACTTTCTTTGGTGCAATTTCAGCTGCTCTTTCACATTGTTTAGATTGCTCTTTCATCACTGAAGAATAATGGCGAATTCATGTTTCATCCACCGTTATAAAACATTGACGAAAATCAGCCGATTGTTTAAGTTTTCTAACTTAACTCGAAATCACCATAGTCCACATTACTAAAGGCCATCTGCACTACCTTCATTAAAAAACAGTGAAGATGGAGAAACTCAAAAAATGCTAAAGAAAGGAGGGGTGGTGAATAAGGAGTCCAAACTCACGAGGTTTAATTTGATTGTGTTAATAAATGAAATGTTTTCACGAAGGAATTTTCTGCAGAAAGTCCACCCAAATCAGCATTTCATTGCAAATTATATATCTCATAAAATCATAATAGAACCTCCACTTTTGAGCTTGCCAAATTCGATCTATAAGCAATATTCTGACGGAGGCAAATCAAGCAAATTTCTACCACTTATTTTAAAATGTTATTGTCTTAATTAACTGAAGTTATTAAATATGATAAAAAAAATGTAACAATTTTTAATAGAAGTATGCCTACTTCTGGTTCTACCTACGGTTCGATCCAGCACGTTTCGGCCTGAACTTTTTTCTATAAGCGAGGCTCTATGATTGAATACGAGTCATAATTGATTGTATCAGTTTCTAAGCCTTTGTTGCCTAAAAATTTGAATGTACAGGTCTCCTCGGACGGAAATTTCTTGTTCCCGGAACCGGGCAGTACAATTAGCAGTACAAAAAAATTACGTATTATGAAGCTAAAACTTTGGCCCGACTCAATTTCTACAGAATATGTCGATATTTTTAAAACAACGTTACTCTACATTGTTCAAAAACCAGATTTACGCATAGTTTTTATTTTCAGATTATATTCGTAATTCATGGAATATAAGGAATAATAACAATATTAATATTTATTTAGACTACATTGATGACTACTTCGAAGAGGCCTTTTAATTAAAGCAAAAGTCAGTTTCTTACCCACAGAAGATTTTTCTTCGCATTCAGTGAGACAAGAAAACTGTTTATTAATAGATGTTACTTGGAAACTATAGCAGTAGTTTGCAGAAATACTGTTTATAATTAAGTGAATTAAATCAAACAATCCGCTAAAAGCAGCTTCAAATAATCAACAATTAGGCATTGTTTTCCAACAAGACCACACGTATCTTTGCCCACTGTAGACACAAAATATTATAATTGAGATGAAGTGTTTCAATCCAAGTACCATTCTCCAAAACTTACTTCGTCGAATGACCGTTTATTTAAATCACTTAAAAATATTTTGAGGATAAGGTATTTTATTTTTTGGAAGATTTGAGAAAATACATCGATTCTTTAGCCAGATGAGCTCTAATTATGTAACTGCTAGGAATTGAAATTTTCACGAAATACACTTTCTTTAATTTCCATCAACAATATGCAACAAACTTTTACATCATTCCCAAAAATCTGAATTTGATTACGGATTCTTCTCTGGTCTTTATCTATGAATTTTAATAACACTCCATCTTTACTTTCAATTTACATTGGTATCCTGGTTAAAGATTGTCTTAGTTAACATTTTTATTTCATGATGTATTTGTAATGGCACACACTTTCGTTTACTAAAATTCATTATTCAATGACAGAGTTTTATCAAATGAGTAGAGAGGAAATTAAGGCTCACAAAGCAACAGTTAGTAAATTTGTCATTAGCTTTTCAAGAATTATACGAGAAGGATAATACCATCATCAACCAGTCTGTCACTTTGAAAGACTGCGTTATTTACATAGAAAATGTCAGTAGGACATTTTTAACAAACTGATAAAAACATTTTCTGGGCACCAATGAATGACAGCTTAACATTGTCTTGATCGGCAAGTTCAAGTAGAGGCTGCAAAGTAAAACCAGTGATAATTTACCAAGCTAATTTATAAACTAGTAAAAACAGTTTCTTAGAAACAACGAATGATAGCTTAACACTGTCATGATCGGTAGGTTCAAGTAAAGACTATAAACTAAAAGCACTGCTAATTTACCAAATTCCGATATAGGACACAGATTGGTAAAGGATATTACGGCAACTCCTCCTGATTATTAACTTGGAAGTAGAGGAAGAAGATGGAGAATCTCTGGAGATATTTGACTGTGAGCTTTCAACTGACAAGGTAAAAAAAAAATCTCTATCAGCAATGCGGGGAAAATAAAATTGTAACTTAATCTAAAGATAAAGATGCAGGAATAAATTTATTTTCTATGATTTCTGATAAAGAAAAAGAATGCTTTGGTAAAATTGGAAGAAATTCGAAATATTGCTTTGAAATGGAATTCTATGAAATTCATTATCAGAATTGAATATCAATGTAATGAAAAATCCAAGCAGTTTTCAGAGAAAATAAAAACAAATCTTTCTCAAACAATAAAACCATAGTATTTATGCGATTAATTATAATTAAATTGGTCTGTTTTTAACAATTTGATGTTTACTGCTTTTATGCTGCTACTGGGTATTGCATTACACAAATATATCATTAAAAGTTGTTATCTAGTATTTAAAAACCGATGGTATATAGAGTACGCCGCCTCTGCCATTATGTATATCCAAACCAACCGTGTCTTTAAGGGTTAAGGCTCCTGCCCCTGCCAGCGAAGGCACACACGAGCTAATGCTAATCGTATGGGGAAGGATTTTTCTAATATCTCTTTTGCATTTCGATATTTTAAAATATTTTTTTTGCCATTGTATAGCCGAGATCCGTCTCTACATCGCACTTTCTTTACCTTTTCCTCCCCATAGGATTAGCATTAGCTCGTTAGTGTCTTCGCCGGCATTGACAGGAATCTTAATATCTCGGCGAATTACCGACGATTTTTTTTCAAAAATCATTATAAACAATGATTTTATACTTTTGATACGATAGGTACCTTTAGCGCTCTTCGATACCTTTGCTGAATGCCCGCAAACAGAAATCTGTATGTAACAGAAAAATGCGATTTTATGAAAAACTATGCCACCTAGGGCAATCGCTATAATTTTCCTGCGAGTACCTCTACTACATTCCTCTACTACCTCTAATTTTTTTCATAATTTTAGTTTCAGTAGATTTGAAAATAGATGGGGGGGAGGGACATATTTTTGCACTACATTTTCGACGATATCTCTGAAATTATAATATCTAAAATTAAAAGAAATGTATTTTTGAGTTCTGCGTTACGGAATCTTTTAACCGATACCCCAAACGATATACAAAGAAAATATATTTCTTCTTCAAATAACCTAATTATCCCCTCTACGTTTTCCCCCACATATATTTGTGAATGTTTAATAATCTGTAAATATGTGGGTCATTAGTCTTTATTACATCTCCCAATTTGAACTTCCCACGTTCCGTAGTTTACGAGTAAAATGGCTGTGACAGACAGACAGACACAGGAGTGATCTTATAATGATTCCGTTTTTACTTTTTAAGTACGGAACCCTAAAAATCATGATTATTGCAACTGAGAAATACAAAAACATAAGAAGATGAATTATTGACAATAAATAAAACAAGAAAGGAAAACCATGTGCCAAGTATGGATTATGAACCCTTTCCTACATTTTTAGTTCAGTTAGAAAAACATAACACATTTGAAAATACACATTTATTAATTCCTAGCAATAGACGGAAACGTACTTCAATTGTTTTGTGAAGCTCTGTTATGTTCCTTATACATTTTTATACACGCCACATACTGAGCTAAAATTTAATTCAGAAATAAATACCCTGAAAATTACTGAAATCACACTTCTAAGGCTAACATTAGCTTAAGAATTGCTATCCATGGACGGCCATGTATCCAGTTTTTTGTCATATTCCTATTTATTTATATGCTACAATGTCATTTAGCCAACGGGACATTTAGCAGACAGCAATTAGACGACAGGATGTTTAGCCGACATGACAATTAGTCGACAGCGACAGTTAGCCGACAAGATATTTAGCCGACAGAGGACAATTATTCGACATGGACATTCATCCCACTTAACTGTAACGTAACTGTAACCTGATCTCAGCCTATTTAAACCTAAGCATAAACTAACTGTAGCGTAACTGTAACCTAACCAATACCAAACTGTAACGTAACTATAACCTATCTGTAACCTAAACGTAACCTAAGTGTAACATAACCGCAACCTAACTGAAACCTAACAGTAACCTAATTGTAGCCTAAATGTAACCTAACTGAAACCTAACAGTAACCTAATTGTAGCCTAAATATAACCTAACTGAAACCTAACAGTAACCTAATTGTAGCCTAAATGTAACCTAACTGGGACGTAACCGTAATCTAACTGTAACTAACGTTTACCTAGTTATAACCTAATCGTATGCTAACTGTAATGTAACTGTAACATAACTTTACCATGACCAAGCTGTAACTTAAGCGTATTCTAATTATCACCTAAACGTAACCTAACAGTTATTTAACCATAATCTAAACGTAACCTAAGGGTAACCTAATTATAAAGTAACCGTAACCTAATTGAAACCTAACAGTAACCTAATTGTAGCCTAAATATAATCTAACTGGGACGTAACCGTAATCTAACTGTAACTAAAGTTTATCTAATTATAACCTAATCGTATGCTAGCAGTAATGTAACTGTAACACAACTTTACCATGACCAAGCTGTAACCTAAGCGTAATCTAATTATCACCTAAACGTAACCTAATTATAACCGAACAGTTACCTAACCATAATCTAAACGTAACCTAAGTGTAACCTAATTATGAAGTAACCGTAACCAAACTAAAACCTAACAGTAACCTAATTGTAGCCTAAATGTAACCTAACTGGGACTTAACCATAATCTAACTGTAACTAACGTTTACCTAGTTATAACCTAATCCTATGCTAACTGTTATGTAACTGTAACATAACTTTACCATGGCCAAGCTGTAACTTAAGTGTAATCTAATTATCACCTAAACGTAACATAATTATAACCTAACCGTAATCTAAGAGTAACTAATCGCAATTGTAACCAAACTGCAAATTAACTGTAACCTAGCGGGAAGTGCATAATATGAAAGAGTGATCAAAGGGTTGCCCAGTCCAATAATATATCACTTGAGGGATGTCGGAAAAGTCAGAAAAATGCTCCCGGTGATACAAATTGGGGTAGGGGGTACGGGAGGTACATAATATGAAAGCGTAATCAAAGGGCTCCAATGCGATGTATCTCATGAGGGGTGTCGAAAAATGTTAAAAAAGTACCGGCTAATTATACTATCAGCTAAATGTCCTGTCGGCTAATCGCCTTTTTGGCTAAATGTCCTTCCGGCTAATTGCCACGTTCGGCCAGTTGCCTGTCGGCCAATTATCTGTATTGCTAAAATTATTACTATATGTCCATTTCGGTCAATTGTCCTGTATGCTGTATGTAAATTTCAGCTAATTGTGTTGTCGGCTATATGTACGTATCGGCTAAATGCACGTGTCAGCTAACTGCTATCTGCTAAATGTCTTGAAGGCTATTTGATTGTCGGATAAATGTCTGCGACTGGCTACGGGTCAAACATCTATACTAAAAGTAGTTGAGCTTGAAAATGCATAAATCAAATTAAAAAACATCTTTAAGTAATTCATGGTCATTCTCGATACTACTGATGAAATCTTTTGTGTAGTGTCTATGCAACGGAATAGCAATAATTTCAGCAATACAGACAATTGGCCGACAGACAACTGGCCGAACGTGGCAATTAGCCGGGAGGACATTTAGCCGAAAAGACGATTAGCCGACAGGACATTTAGCTGATAGTATAATATGCCGGTACTTTTCTAACATTTTTCGACAACCCTCATGAGATACATCGCATTGGAGCCCTTTGATCACTCTTTATATTCTATGCAGTTCATATACACCACCTATGTGCCTGTGCAAAAATATTAGTTTAACTTAACTTATACCATAACTTATCATAAATCAAACATATCATAATTTAAAACTCACTATCAGCAATCATCCCTAATGTTTCCCTGTAAATGAACAATAAATTCGATGCACACCATATTCTTATCCAAACATCTTGCACTCTTTGTCTCCCCTTCTTCCGAAATTTCGTTTCCCGTTTTGCTTCCCTTACAGTATCAAGGTTTAAAATCTTTAAAATTCCTTAATATTTTCTTTAATTTTCTGTTTTATTTGTTACTTTAAACTAACAATAAATAGTCAGTCATAAATTTCGTTATCAATTTATTTCACCATATTCATTTCATTAAAATTTCTTGTAAATTGCCTCTATCGGAAATGTCATTTCTCCCTTTTGCTCCCTCATCACGGTACCCATATTTTAAAATAAAAACCCTTTAAAACTCTTTAATTTTTTTTTATCTTTTCTGCTCAATTTGCCACTTTATTTTAACAATAAACAAACGATCATAAAAATTTCTCCTCCCCCCCCCCAACCCCAACTGAAATTGGTATTTCCTCCTCGCCTCTCCCTCTTACCAAGCATCTGAAATTTAAAGTCCTTAATTTTTTTTTCGTTTATTATTTTTTTAAATTATTAGTAAATATTTTCTAAGGTAAGTAAATAATAAGTCACCGATAAACTTCCGCCCCCCTCCCCCCGCAAAAAAGAACTAATTCTGCTTATTCCTCTCTTTTTCCCTCAGATCATAAAATTTTAACCTTAAAAGTCATTGCTTTTTTTAAAACATTTTGTACTCTATCTGTTAATTTATTGTAATCATAAATAATCATATAACTATACTCCTCCCCCACCAAAATTGACGCTTGCTCTGACTCTACCCTTACCAAGAACACAAAATTTAGTCTTTTTTTGTCCTATTTCTTATTCTTTAGTAAGGTAAATAAATAAGTCATCAAATAAAATCCCCCCCCCCCCTTTTTTTTCTTCTTTCCCTTATTTAAGTTTAAAATCTTTGAAAGTCTTTTTTTAATACATTTTCAGCTTTATCTGTTTCATATTGAACAATAAATAATCGATTATATAATTTCTTCCACCCCCATATAAAATTGACGTTTTCTTTTCTCCCCCCCCCCCATTATTTCCGTGCTCATAAAATTTAAAGTCTCTAAAACTCCTAATTTCAATGTTTTTGCCCTATTTGTAAATCTTTAATAAGTTACATAATCAGTCATCTATTAAATTCCCCCCCCCCACCCTCCGAAAAAAAAATCTGTTTCTTCCTTTGTCTTACCCTCAATTCATGAAGTTAAAAAATCTAATTTACAGTCTTTAAAACTTTTTAATTTTTACTTTTTTTGGTCCTAATTATAAATCTTTATTATCTATAATATTAACTAAATCATTTCAACTATGTACGAAAGTGTTAACAATAAAGCGATAGGTGTACATTTAATTGTGCATAAAAAACATTTTAACTGTATTTTTCAAAGGAAAATGTCTTTAGAGAGATATTTGTAAGGAAAATATTGTGGTTTCTCGTCAACGTGCAAGTAAATTCTCAAAACCTTTCGAAATCATTTTATTCCGACTAGCTCAGAAAGAACCATCAAACGTAGATACCAAAGGTGCCTGAGTAATCGACTGAACCGAGTATGTCCATAAAGAAAAAAGAAAAATCATGCGTCTACGTCGACACTTCCAGAACACTGTAACAAAACTTCGCCGTTTAATAAAGTAAAGAAGATATCTAACTAAACATTTGTAATACCTATGACACGTTTGAAAAGCAGATTTCAACAATTGCACCCATAACCTGGAAGGTACTCCAATTCTTTTGTGCAGCTCATATGAGGCAGTGTATATGATATATTTGTACTGCATATATTTGTACAGATTCTACATACTATGTTAAAATTTAGTTTTGTAAGAAAATACATAAAACAGTTGAAAATTCACCCTCGGCAATTTCTACTAATAGACGGAAACATACTTGAATTCTTTTGTGCATTTCTGTATATAGAATACAGATTTTTATACACGTCAAACAGCATTAAGCTGAAATCTAATTCATGCAAAATCATGCTCAAAATTACTGAAATCACACTTGCAGGAATTATTTTCTATCGGCAGCCCATGTATCCAGTTTTTTGAATATCCCTGTATAGGATTTTATTTGTATGATACAAACATCTCTAAGCATATTAAATGTAGTTGAGCTTGTACATTTATAACTAAAAAAAACCTAACATCTTTAAGAAATTCATACTCATTCTCAGCAATGGTTACGAATTTTTTTGTGTAGTCCTGTATAGGGTTTGAAAAATATGTGCACACCACGTAGTACGCAAAAATTTAGTTAAACTTAAAAACGCATTCTGTAATTGAAAATGTACTTTCAGCATTAATTTTTAATAGCTATATCGGATACAGTATTGTATCAAAATATTTTATGTTTCCCTGTAAATGAACGCTAAATGAAATGCAGACCATATTCGAATGCAAGCATCTTGTAGTAAATCAAAGTAACGTGTATCTATTTCGTCATGTTTGAAATAATGTAACGTGATCAAAATACGCTACAAACAGTTTTTCTCGTAGACCATATTGAACCAAGTTCTTTTATCTGACCCCGTAAATAATTGTTAAATGCTCATGTTGTACAGAAAGTAGGCTTAGGACACCTCAGAAATTCATATCAATTTCATTATCTTTGTGACAGAGTAATATCAATCAAATACGCAGCAAACGATATTTCTTCATGGGCTATAACATAACGGAATACTTTTGAGTCCCCTATACTCGTACGTTAAGCATTACACATAACATAGTCTATAGTAACAATTTTAAAGTGTGTCTCAATGTACATAAATTTAACTGTGTTTAACATTGTGTAGCACTATTAAAATACATCCTAAATAACCCCCCCCCCCCCACATAGACCATAATGTAGCGAATACTTTTGAGTGCATCTGTAAATGAACCATGAATGGTGCACCGAACATACCATGATGATTTTGAATATCGTATATCAATTACATGGCAATCCGACTATATTTACGCTAGTTAGAGCACGGATAGACAGACAGACAGACGGACGGACAAACCCAATTCATAAACACTTTTCAACTTTCTTGGAAAGTGTTAAAAATGAAAAAAATGTAAATGAAAATAAAAGTATTTTATTGTTATTTAGATTACGAACCGCTACAAAAAACATTCTTAACTGTCTGCATCATTTAAAAAATATTTAGTGTACAGAAATCTCCCCCCCGTACCCCCCCCCCACACACACACACCTGAATTTACTCCTATGCACTTAAAATTTCAAATTGTGAAAACTCCTTTATGTTTTATAACTTACTTGTAAAAATAAAATATAATCTAAATTTTCTTCCGCCTGAAAATTACACTAAACTTTTCGCCCTCTACCTTTCTGCTAACATCACACAAAGTTTTGAATATTTGGAAAACTTTATTTTTTCTGTCATATATTTTAGTGCTAACAACAATAAATTATGTACTATACCTATAAATGACTACGCTGGGATTTAGATGTATACCCCCCCCCCACTTCTCCTCAAAATTAATATTTCCCGTTCTCCCCTCCACCCCTCTACAGTACAAAATATACAGTTTATTTGGTTAACTTTTTCTCTCCTAATTTTATGAACATCTTTTTTTTAACCTTCAATGTTGTTTAGCTTTTATATATCTCTTGATAAATTTCATGTTCTAAAAACAATCCCCACAAAAGATAGTTATTTTAGAATATTTGCACCTGGTATTTCCCCCCTCATTCAATATCTTCCCCCTTGATTTTAAATGTAATTTCGTTATGTGAAATAAAATAGTTTTTATACTGCGCTAATTTCAATTTTATGTTTGTAAAAGCTGTAAAATGAACTTGAAGATAAAAAAAAGAATATATCTGAATAAAATATTCATTTATTTTCTGAAAGTCAAATCGCTTTAATTTTTGCACCCTTATTATAAACAGATTAAAATTCTTTTTACGGCTTTCAGCGTTATCCAGATACTCCACAAAACAGACGGTTTTGATCTACGCTAGACAGTTGAAAAAAGAAATCTCTTAGACCACCTGAAACGTATTGGACATGAGCCAAGAATATTCTATTTGCTGATTGGAAGAACTCGCTTGTCAATCATTTGAATTTAGACCATCCTTTCAATTCAGCTAAAATGACAGCGGCCATCTTGATTTCTTTTTGTCTGTGACTGCAGTGAGCTCTTAAGAGGCCACACTAGTCACGGCTTGAAGTTCGAACGCTAATGATAAGTCTATGGCAACAATGTTTTCAAATATCTTGCTTGATTTTTAATATTTTTAAATGATTTTTTTTGCACAGGATAGCTGAGGACTATCTGTTTACGGGCTATTTTTTACTTTTCCGATTTTCGTTGTAGTTTAATTCTCAGGATCCTGTCAATTTAGGATCCAGTGAAATTCGAGGTATTGTGTCCTTTTTAGTCTTATAACATTCATATCAGCAAAATTCAGGAAAATTTTTTTAATAACAACGAAAATATAGAGTTTAAGCTTTCCAATAACATGCTTTCAATAGTTCTACTACAATTAGGCTGAGCAAAATATGCAAAGATTTTGATGAAAAATGTGTCAAAAATGGCCTCGTAATGTTATGCTCTCCGCCTCTACCAAGACGATGAAAACCACGCCTATTAAAAATATGATTGGCTAGTATCCAAACATTTTAGCAAATGGAAACGATTTAATTGTGATTGGATTATTGTATCGTGTTAAAATAGATCACTCCTATTTCAAACCTTGGATTTATTTTTTTCTAAAATTATTGTTTAATTTCAACAAAAGACTCTTGAAAGAATGAAATATTTTAAATTCTATATTTCTATGAATAACGAAGGAAATTATACATTTCGTTTATATAAACAATTTCAGAACCACACAGAGGTAGTTACAACATATAGAAGTTATTAAGGAATCAAATTTCAGTCCTAGTTTATTAAGTAAAATGGTAAAAAAATAGACGAGTATTTTTTAAATTATTTTTTAAGTTAAAATAGTTAACAAATAATTACGAAGTCATAATTTGTTAGAACATATTTGTGGCCTGGCCAGGAGACTGGTTTTCAAGCCTCCTATTCTTGTATATGCATAAAATATTCGACAATTTAACATTTTACGTTCGAAAAACAGTTTTTTTAATTAAAAATCAGCAGAATTTAAAGTTAATAAGTTTTAAAGATTGTTAACTTTAAAATTGTAAATCAACTTGTTCAAAATTTTAAAGAAATATTTTTATAGTTCATTACTTTAATATTTATTATTTTTAAGGGGACAGTACACCTTTAACAGTCGGAGAACGAAATTTGTCCTGTGTAACAGATATATTTTTTAAAGAGCCCACTTCAGACACGGAGAGAAAGTAAAACGAAGTTTATGGGGGCGTTAATTTAAAATTTCTCGCTTTGTTTTAATATGATGTTTTTTACATAGGATAGCTGAGCACGATCTTCAACCAGGCTAGATTTTACTTTTTAGATTTTTATTATATATATATATATATATATATATATATTGAATGTTTTCCATTGAATACTTTTCGTTCATGGTTTTGTTAGTAAGTTTTTTCCATGGTTATTTTGTTAATTTTCTCTGTAGTTCAGTAGTTTTGGGATTGGATGAGTAGTGTGTGTTTTTTGGTATATATATATATATATATATATATATATAAAGTCCAGTGGTGTAGTGGTCAGGGCATCTGACTGCCGCACCGCAGGTCGAGAGTTCGACTCCCGACTGGGCAAGGTTCACTCAGCCTTTCATCCCTTTGGGGTCGATAAAATGAGTACCAAGCTTGCTTGGGAACTAAACACCGAGGGTCTCGCGTTAGGCTGACCACCTGGCCGGGACGCATGCTGTATAGCACCTCGGGCCTAGGGTCAAGAAAACAGAGATGGGCACTGTCGGCCATGATCCTCATGGATTGTATAGCCGCAGAGTTTAGTTTAGTATATATATATATATTAGGAAAGTTTCAATTTCAGAAACGATTCACCCCTGTTCCGAAATTAAAAGTATTTTTTTTTAAATATCTGAAACCAAAATCGAAAGAGTAAAAACTAGCCCGGTTGTAGATCGTCTTCAGCTATCCTATACAAAAAAAAAAAATCATTTTAAAATGTTAAAAAGGAAGTGAGATAAAAAGAAAGTGAGATTTGAAAATAACGCTCCCATATATTTAACATTAGCGTTTACATTTTTTCCCCCGTAACCTGCATGGGTTCTCAAATGTAACGCAAAGATATTTTTTTTGCAACGGTTAGGAAACGCGAAAATTTATCATTAACTTTAATAATGTAAAACTAAAAGTTATGAAACTGTAAGATAAAATATAGCATTTTATAAAAATATACTAGCTAGCAATTTTTTTTTCTAATACGTATTACCTTTTAATATTTTATACTTCACTTACATGAACATTCAAAAGTATTTTATATTATGGTCTATGTGGGAAAATACATTTGCGTGTATTTTAATGACATAAAACAATTTTAAACATACAATTTATTCGCATTATTGAAGAGCATAGGTACTTGTACAGGGGAATTAAAAAGTATATTTCCTTACATTATGGACTACGAAGAAAAAACGTTTGCGGAGTATTTTAATAACGTTTTCTGTTACAACATAATGAAATTGATATGAATTTATGAGGCGCAGTAAAACATGCTTTCTGAAGGGATAGCAAAGCATTTATCATTCATTTACAGGGTCACAGAAAAGGGTTCAGTTTTATTACAGAAAAAACTGCTTGCAAAGTGTGTTTTAGTTATGTTTCACGATTTCAAACAAGATGGAATTCATATACGTTACTGAGGTTTACAATATGATGCTTACATTATAATATGATGTGCATCACATTTTATTTAACTTACAGGGGCACATAAAAGATATTGGATACAATATTGCATATGAAGTATTGTCTATTAGGGATGATTGCTGAAAGTGAGATTTCAGCTATGATATACGTTTTTAACTAAATTTCTGCATACTAGATTATATATATAAATTCGATAGACTACGTATAGGGCTACGCAAAAGAACTAGGAAGAATTGTTGAGAAATTGATTAATTTTATTTTCAAATTCAACTACATTTAGAAAGATATGTTTGGAAAATAAAAATATAATAATATACAAGGCTATTCAAAGAATTGGATGCATGCACGCCTATTTCAGACACGGGAAGAAATGAAAACGCTAATTTTAAGTCTATGGGGGGGGGGGGGTCATTTTCATATTTCTCGCTTTGATTTTAATATTTTTGAATGATTTTTTCTTTTTCTTTTTTTTTCTTTTTTTTGCATAGGATATCTGGTGGCTATCGACAGTGAGGCTAGCTTTTACTTTTCGATTTTGGCTATAGTTTTTTTTTATATATAATAGGATAGTTTAAATTTTAGAGCGGATATGAAAGTAAAAGTAATTTTAAAGAAAAATATCTGAAACAAAAATCGAAAAAGTAATAACTAGCCCGGTTATAGAGCGTCCTCAGCTATCCTAACAGTTTCTTAGCAACAACGAAGGATAGCTTAACACTGTCATGATCGGTAAGGTCAAGTAAAGACTATAAACTAAAAGCACTGCTAATTTACCAAATTCCGATATAGGACACAGATTGGTAAAGGATATTACGGCAACTCCTCCTGATTATTAACTGGGAAGTAGAGGAAGAAGATGGAGAATCTCTGCAGATATTTGACTGTGAGCTTTCAACTGACAAGGTAAAAAAAAAATCTCTATCAGCAATGCGGGGAAAATAAAATTGTAACTTAGTCTAAAGATAAAGATGTAGAAATAAATTTATTTTCACTGATTTCTGATAAAGAAAAAGAATGCTTTGGTAAAATTGGAAGAAATTCGAAATATTGCTTTGAAATGGAATTCTATGAAATTCATTATCAGAATTGCATATCAATGTAATGAAAAATCCAAGCAGTTTTCAGAGAAAATAAAAACAAAGTCTTTCTCAAACAATTGTAAAAAAAAAAAAAAAAAAAAAAAAAAAAAATACAGCTGTATTTGTTACAAAAATCTCCAAATTCAGAGTAATGAATTAAAAAAGGTTTTTATACACAATCTAGGTATAAAAACACAGATAGGGTGTTTTTGTGCCTGTCCACAGATTCCTAAAGAGTGATACAAGATTTCACAGGAAGGGATTTGTTCGACGGGTGGCAATTGCACAGACCATCAGCTCATCAAGTTGAAGGCTGAAATTTTAGGATTAGATAGAACTCAATTAGCATATTAAAATGCAAATGGTCTGCTAAGTCATATCTTGATAGAAAACACCTGCACACCGGAGTTTAGTTTTTGATCGATTGGTTTATCATTGTATTTTGCAGCACCCCAATGTATGAAAATATTGAAGTTTGGGTGCATGAAAACACAATGGTAAACCTGCGGATCAACCACTAAATTGATGTTCTGCAGATGGTTTCCACCAAGATACGACTTGGCAGACCAATGCATATAGCTTGTATATAAAATAAACGGTCAAGTACGAGTATTACTCGCGCTCAGAGAGTTCCGTACAATAAATATATGAATTATTAACTGTATTATTTAAAAGAATAATGAAACTTTGTAGAAACCTATACAACGTAGAGTTGGGTATAGCTGTATATATTAGAAAAGTATGATTGAGTATACCACAAAGGTTCAAAGAGATATGAAGCCGAAATAAAATTAAATATTGCTATTTTGTATAATTCTTTTTTTAAACGTATCTTAATCTGGATATGGTGAACTTAATTTGGTACTAACAATAAAAGTACTGCATATTTAAATTTCATTTGGCATTTCATAAAACTAAATTCAACATAGAAATATTTTTCTTTTTACAGTGTAGATGAAATAAAATCCTTGTTCAAAGTTTAAACTTGGCGTTGTACTACGCGCGTTTCGAAAGGAGGTCGCAAAGATGCAACTCGACTTTGTCCGTGCCGCGTTTTTTCAAATAGGTCTTTAATTATCATTTAAAGACACGGGAGGCGTATTGAGAGATCCACTCAACGCAAACTAGTCGCGAATCCCATAGTATTTATGCGATTAATTATAATTAAATTGGTCTGTTTTTAACAATTTGATGTTTACTGCTTTTATGCTGCTACTGGGTATTGCATTACACATATATATCATTAAAAGTTGTTATCTAGTATTTAAAAACCGATGGTATATAGAGTACGCCGCCTCTGCCATTATGTATGTCCAAACCAACCGTGTCTTTAAGGGTTAAGGCTCCTGCCCCTGCCAGCGAAGACAATCACGAGCTAAGCTAATCGTATAGGGAAGGATTTTTCTAATATCTATTTTGTATTTCGATATTTTAAATTTTTTTTTGGCATTATATAGCCGAGATCCGTCTCTACATCGCACCTTTCTTTACTTTTTCCTCCCCATCGGATTAGCATTAGCTCGTTAGTGTCTTCGCCGGCAGGGACAGGAGTCTTAATATCTCGGCGAATTACCGACGATTTTTTTTCGAAAATCATTATAAACAATGCTTTTATACTTTTGATACGATAGGTACCTTTAGCGCTCTTCGATACCTTTGCTGAATGCCCGCAAATAGAAATCTGTATGTAACAGAAAAATGCGATTTTATGAAAAACTATGCCACCTAGGGCAATCGCTATAATTTTCCTGCGAGTATTAAATTAACCTCTACTACCTCTAATTTTTTTCATAATTTTAGTTTCAGTAGATTTGAAAATAGATTGGGGGGGGGGGGGCACATTTTTGCACTACATTTTCGACGATATCTCTGAAAATATAATATCTAAAATTAAAAGAAATGTATTTTTGAGTTGTGCGTTACGGAATCTTTTAACCGATACCCCAAACGATACACAAAGAAAATATATTTCTTCTTTAAATAACCTAATTATCCCCTCTACGTTTTTCCCACATATATTTGTGAATGTTTAATAATCTGTAAATATGTGGGTCAATAGTCTTTATTACATCTCCCAATTTGAACTTCCCACGTTCCGTAGTTTACGAGTAAAATGGCTGTGACAGACAGACACAGGAGTGATCTTATAATGATTCCGTTTTTACTTTTTAAGTACGGAACCCTAAAAATCATGATTATTGCAACTGAGAAATACAAAAACATAAGAAGATGAATTATTGAAAATAAATAAAACAAGAAAGGAAAACCATGTGTCAAGTATGGATTATGAACCCTTTCCTACATTTTTAGTTCAGTTAGAAAAACACATAACACATTTGAATATACACATTTATTAATTCCTAACAATAGACGGAAACGTACTTCAATTGTTTTGTGAAGCTCTGTATGTTCCTTATAAATTTTTATACACGCCACATACTGAGCTGAAATTTAATTCAGAAATAAATACGCTGAAAATTACTGATATCACACTTCTAAGGCTAACATTAGCTTAAGAATTGCTATCCATGGACGGCCATGTATCCAGTTTTTTGTCATATCCCTATTTATTTATATGCTACAATGTCACTTAGCCGACGGGAGATTTAGCAGACAGCAATTAGACGACAGGATGTTTAGCCGACAACGACTGTTAGCCGACAAGACAGTTAGCCAACAGAGGACAATTATTCGACATGGACATTCATCCGACAGGATATTCATCCGACTTAACTGTAACGTAACTGTAACCTGATCTTAACCTAATTATAACCTAAGCATAAACTAACTGTAGCGTAACTGTAACCTAACCAATACCAAACTGTAACGTAACTATAATCTATCTGTAACCTAAACGTAACCTAAGTGTAAGATAACCGTAACCTAACTGAAACCTAACAGTAACCTAATTGGTAGCCTAAATGTAACCTAACTGAAACCTAACAGTAACCTAATTGTAGCCTAAATGTAACCTAACTGGGACCTAACCGTAATGTAACTGTAACTAACGTTTACCTAGTTATAACGTAATCGTATGCTAACTGTAATGTAACTGAAACATAACTTTACCATGACCAAGCTCTAACCTAAGCGTATTCTAATTATCACCTAAACGTAACCTAACAGTTATTTAACCGTAATCTAAACGTAACCTAACGGTAACCTAATTATAAAGTAACCGTAACCTAATTGAAACCTAACAGTAACCTAATTGTAGCCTAAATATAATCTAACTGGGACGTAACCGTAATCTAACTGTAACTAATGTTTATCTAATTATAACCTAATCGTATGCTAGCAGTAATGTAACTGTAACACAACTTTACCATGACCAATCTGTAACCTAAGCTTAATCTAATTATCACCTAAACGTAACCTAATTATAACCGAACAGTTACCTAACCATAATCTAAACGTAACCTAAGTGTAACCTAATTATGAAGTAACCGTAACAAAACTAAAACCTAACAGTAACCTAATTGTAGCCTAAATGTAACCTAACTGGGACTTAACCATAATCTAACTGCAAATAACGTTTACCTAGTTATAACCTAATCATATGCTAAATGTTATGTAACTGTAACATAACTTTACCATGACCAAGCTGTAACTTAAGTGTAATCTAATTATCACCTAAACGTAACTTAATTATAACCTAACCGTAATCTAAGAGTAACTAATCGCAATTGTAACCAAACTGCAAATTAACTGTAACCAAGCGGGAGGTGCATAATATGAAAGAGTGATCAAAGGGCTGCCCAGTCCAATGATATATCACTTGAGGGATGTCGGAAAAGTCAGAAAAATGCTCCCGGTGATACAAATTGGGGGAGGGGGAACGGGAGGTACATAATATGAAAGAGTGATCAAAGGGCTCCAATGCAATGTATCTCATGAGGGGTGTCGAAAAATGTTAGAAAAGTACCGGCTAATTATACTATCAGCTAAATGTCCTGTCGGTTAATCGCCTTTTCGGCTAAATGTCCTCCCGGCTAATTGCCACGTTCGGCCAGTTGCCTGTCGGTCAATTGTCTGTATTGCTAAAATTATTACTATATGTCCGTTTCGATCAATTGTCCTGTATGCTGTATGTAAATTTCAGCTAATTGTGTTGTCGGCTATATGTACGTATCGGCTAAATGCACGTCTCAGCTAACTGCAATCTGCTAAATGTCTTGAAGGCTATTTGGTTGTCGGCTAAATGTCTGCGACCGGCTACGGGTCAAACATCTATACTAAAAGTAGTTGAGCTTGAAAATGCATAAATCAAATTAAAAAACATCTTTAAGTAATTCATAGTCATTCTCGGTACTACTGATGAAATCTTTTGTGTAGTGTCTATGCAACGGAATAGCAATAATTTCAGCAATACAGACAATTGGCCGACAGACAACTGGCCGAACGTGGCAATTAGCCGGGAGGACATTTAGCCGAAAAGACGATTAGCCGACAGGACATTTAGCTGATAGTATAATATGCCGGTACTTTTCTAACATTTTTCGACAACCCTCATGAGATACATCACATTGGAGCCCTTTGATCACTCTTTATATTCTATGCAATTCATATACACCACCTATGTGCCTGTGCAAAAATATTAGTTTAACTTAACTTATACCATAACTTATCATAAATCAAACATATCATAATTTAAAACTCACTATCAGCAATCATCCCTAATGTTTCCCTGTAAATGAACAATAAATTCGATGCACACCATATTCTTATCCAAACATCTTGCACTCTTTGTCTCCCCTTCTTCCGAAATTTCGTTTCCCGTTTTGCTCCCCTTACAGTATCAAGGTTTAAAATCTTTAAAATTCCTTAATATTTTCTTTAATTTTCTGTTTTATTTGTTACTTTAAACTAACAATAAATAGTCAGTCATAAATTTCGTTATCAATTTATTTCACCATATTCATTTCATTAAAAGTTCTTGTAAATTGCCTCCATCGAAAATGTCATTTCTCCCTTTTGCTCCCTCATCCACGGTACCCATATTTTAAAATAAAAACCCTTTAAAACGCTTTAATTTTTTTAAATCTTTTCTGCTCAATTTGCCACTTTATTTTAACAATAAACAAACGATCATAAAAATTTCTCCTCCCCTTCCCAACCCCAACTGAAATTGGTATTTCCTCCTCGCCTCTCCCTCTTACCAAGCATCTGAAATTTAAAGTCCTTAATTTTTTTTCGTTTATTATTTTTTTTAACTTATTTGTAAATATTTTCTAAGGTAAGTAAATAATAAGTCGCCGATAAACTTCCGCCCCCCCCCCCCCCCCCGCAAAAAAAGAACTAATTCTGCTTATTCCTCTTTTTTTTCCCTCAGATCACAAAATTTTAACCTTAAAAGTCATTGCTTTTTTAAAAACATTTTGTACTCTATTTCAAATGAAAATCAAATTTCAAATTTCAAAGTAATTGCTTAAAAGGCGCAAAGGCCAACATAGTGAAAAAGATTCCAAGCCGGGACTCGAACCCGGGCCATCAGTATAGCGCACTGACGTTCTACCGACTAAACCACTTGGAACGATACCTAGCTCGGAAAATTTCTCACTATTATATGTTGGAAAGTCTACAAACGCAGCACAAGATGGAATATTTATCGTGAGTCACCGACCTGGGACAAATACGAAACATAATTAAATCCAGCATCGATAGAAATTATATTAATACATGGAAATTATTCCAGAGAGAAACATTCGCCTTGCATACAATATTTCACCGACCTGGGACAAACACGAAACACAATTAAATCCAGCATCGATAGAAATTATATTAATACATGGAAATTATTCCAGAGAGAAACATTCGCCTTGCATACAATATTTAATATTGTATGCAAGGCGAATGTTTCTCTCTGGAATAATTTCCATGTATTAATATAATTTCTATCGATGCTGGATTTAATTATGTTTCGTGTTTGTCCCAGGTCGGTGACTCACGATAAATATTCCATCTTGTGCTGCGTTTGTAGCCTTTCCAACATATAATAGTGAGAAATTTTCCGAGCTAGGTATCGTTCCAAGTGGTTTAGTCGGTAGAACGTCAGTGCGCTATACTGATGGCCCGGGTTCGAGTCCCGGCTTGGATTGGTTGATTTTTTGACGGCCGATTATCTACACGAGGGATATAGGCTCGGGGGGGAGTGCCCTCCGTGGGGGTCTTTCTAAGGGAACCTAATCCATATTTACACATGGAAAATCCACGGCTCGAAGAAAACCACGAAAACTCCGAACGATTAGGCCGACGGGCGCGATTGGGATCGAACCCAGCACTTCCCGTCTACCAGCTTCGAACGCAGAACCTCTCGGCCACTGGTGGGGCCCCGGCTTGGAAACTTTTTCACTATGTTGGCCTTTGCGCCTTTTAAGCAATTACTTTGAAATTTGAAATTTGATTTTCATTTGAAATATTGTATGCAAGGCGAATGTTTCTCTCTGGAATAATTTCCATGTATTAATATAATTTCTATCGATGCTGGATTTAATTATGTTTCGTGTTTGTCCCAGGTCGTTGACTCACGATAAATATTCCATCTTGTGCTGCGTTTGTAGCCTTTCCAACATATAATAGTGAGAAATTTTCCGAGCTAGGTATCGTTCCAAGTGGTTTAGTCGGTAGAACGTCAGTGCGCTATACTGATGGCCCGGGTTCGAGTCCCGGCTTGGAATCTTTTTCACTATGTTGGCCTTTGCGCCTTTTAAGCAATTACTTTGAAATTTGAAATTTGATTTTCATTTGAAATATTGTATGCAAGGCGAATGTTTCTCTCTGGAATAATTTCCATGTATTAATATAATTTTGTACTCTATCTGTTAATTTATTGTAATCATAAATAATCATATAACTATACTCCTCCCCCACAAAAATTGACGCTTGCTCTGACTCTACCCTTACCAAGAACACAAAATTTAGTCTTTTTTTGTCCTATTTCTTATTCTTTAGTAAGGTAAATAAATAAGTCATCAAATAAAATCCCCCCTTTCTTTTTCTTTCCCTTATTTAAGTTTAAAATCTTTGAAAGTCTTTTTTTAATACATTTTCAGCTTTATCTGTTTCATATTGAACAATAAATAATCGATTATATAATTTCTTCCACCCCATATAAAATTGACGTTTTCTTTTCTCCCCCCATTATTTCCATGCTCATAAAATTTAAAGTCTCTAAAACTCCTAATTGCAATGTTTTTGCCCTATTTGTAAATCTTTAATAAGTTACATAATCGGTCATCTATTAAATCCCCCCCCCCCCCCGCCAAAAAAAAAAAAAATCTGTTTCTTGGTTTGTCTTACCCTCAACTCATGAAGCTAAAAAATCTAATTTACAGTCTTTAAAACTTTTTAATTTTTACATTTTTTTCGTCCTAATTATAAATCTTTATTATCTATAATATTAACTAAATCATTTCAACTATGTACGAAAGTGTTAACAATAAAGCGATAGGTGTACATTTAATTGTGCATAAAAAACATTTTAACTGTATTTTTCAAAGGAAAATGTCTTTAGAGAGATATTTGTAAGGAAAATATTGTGGTTTCTCGTCAACGTGCAAGTAAATTCTCAAACCTTTCGAAATCATTTTATTCCGACTAGCTCAGAAAGAACCATCAAACGTAGATACCAAAGGTGCCTGAGTAATCGACTGAACCGAGTATGTCCATAAAGAAAAAAGAAAAATCATGCGTCTACGTCGATACTTTCCAACACTTACAGAACACTGTAACAAAACTTCGCCGTTTAATAAAGTAAAGAAGATATCTAACTAAACATTTGTAATACCTATGACACGTTTGAAAAGCAGATTTCAACAATTGCACCCATAACCTGGAAGGTACTCAAATTCTTTTGTGCAGCTCATATGATATATGCAGCTCATATGAGGCAGTGTATATGATATATTTGTACTGCATATATTTGTACGGATTCTACATACTATGAACAAACAATCTTCTTGAAACACCATCAAAAATTTGTAAATGCGCTAGGCCTTTCGAAAGATCTGAGTCTTTCTTCGTCAGGCGCAAAAAAGACGTCCTTCTACTATGAAAGCAGAGGCAAGACTGAAATGAGAGACAAGGGAAAGGAAACAAGCTGAAGAAACAGCCAATAGGAAGTTAGAAAACAACAGCCAATAGGAAAGTAAAAGACAACAGCCTATCACAGAAGAGAATAATCAAAACAAAAGAACACAAAGTAGGAGGGGCAAAAAATGGGAGGGGGAAAAATACATATAATCCAATATGGGAATACATGAAATTAAAAATGAATAAATAAATGAATAATATATGTTTAAAAAAAAAAAAAAAAAAAAAAAAAAAAAAAAAAAAAAAAAAACAGACTAATAATAATACAAAAATAAATTAAATGGTAGTACTGAAAAGGTTTTTCCAAGCTGCAGAGAGCATTGTGGAATCAGATTTATCATTAACAATAACATCACGATTAAGATAAATAGCTAAATTTTCAAGAAAGTCCAATTCAGAGATACTATTGGCATTAGAGATAATTTTAGCATTTTGAAAATTAAAACTATGGCCGGGATCCCAAGAGTGCTTGGCAATAGAAGATTTATCCCAAGAGTGCTTGGCAATAGAAGATTTAGAAAATGAATTTTCTAAATCTTCTATTGCCAAGCACTCTTGGGATCCCGGCCATAGTTTTAATTTTCAAAATGCTAAAATTATCTCTAATGCCAATAGTATCTCTGAATTGGACTTTCTTGAAAATTTAGCTATTTATCTTAATCGTGATGTTATTGTTAATGATAAATCTGATTCCACAATGCTCTCTGCAGCTTGGAAAAACCTTTTCAGTACTACCATTTAATTTATTTTTGTATTATTATTAGTCTGGTTTTTTTTTTAAACATATATTATTCATTTATTTATTCATTTTTAATTTCATGTATTCCCATATTGGATTATATGTATTTTTCCCCCTCCCATTTTTTGCCCCTCCTACTTTGTGTTCTTTTGTTTTGATTATTCTCTTCTGTGATAGGCTGTTGTCTTTTACTTTCCTATTGGCTGTTGTTTTCTAACTTCCTATTGGCTGTTTCTTCAGCTTGTTTCCTTTCCCTTGTCTCTCATTTCAGTCTTGCCTCTGCTTTCATAGTAGAAGGACGTCTTTTTTGCGCCTGACGAAGAAAGACTCAGATCTTTCGAAAGGCCTAGCGCATTTACAAATTTTTGATGGTGTTTCAAGAAGATTGTTTGTTCTTAGTCATTCACACCAGTTTTAACTTATTTTCTTTTCTACATACTATGTTAAAATTTAGTTTTGTAAGAAAATACATAAAACAGTTGAAAATTCACCCTCGGCAATTTCTACTTATAGACGGAAACATACTTGAATTCTTTTGTGCATTTCTGTATATAGAAATTTTTATACACGTCAAACAGTATTAAGCTGAAATCTAATTCATGCAAAATCATGCTCAAAATTACTGAAATCACACTTGCAGGAATTATATTCTATCGGCGGCCCATGTATCCAGTTTTTTGAATATCCCTGTATAGGATTTTATTTGTATGATACAAACATCTCTAAGCATATTAAATGTAGTTGAGCTTGTACATTTATAACTAAAAAAAACCTAACACCTTTAAGAAATTCATACTCATTCTCAGCAATGGTTACGAATTCTTTTGTGTGGTCCTGTATAGGGTTTGTAAAATATGTGCACACCACGTAGTGCCCAAAAATTTAGTTAAACTTAAAAACGCATTCTGTAATTGAAAATGTACTTTCAGCATTAATTTTTAATAGCTATATCGGATACAGTATTGTATCAAAATATTTTATGTTTCCCTGTAAATGAACGCTAAATGAAATGCAGACCATATTCGAATGTAAGCATCTTGTAGTAAATCAAAGTAATGTGTATCTATTTCGTCATGTTTGAAATAGTGTAACGTGATCAAAATACGCTACAAACAGTTTTTCTCGTAGACCATATTGAACCAAGTTCTTTTGTCTGACCCCGTAAATAATTGTTAAATGCTCATGTTGTACAGAAAGTAGGCTTAGGACACCTCAGAAATTCATATCAATTTCATTATCTTTGTGACAGAGTAATATCAATCAAATACGCCGCAAACGATATTTCTTCATGGGCTATAACATAACGGAATACTTTTGAGCCCCCTATACTCGTACTTTAAGCATTACACATAACATAGTCTATAGTAACAATTTTAAAGTGTGTCTCAATGTACATAAATTTAACTGTGTTTAACATTGTGTAACACTATTAAAATACATCCTAAATAATCCCCCCCCCCCCCCCCCCCACATAGACCATAATGTAGCGAATACTTTTGAGTGCATCTGTAAATGAACCATGAATGGTGCACCGAACATACCATGATGATTTTCAATATCGTATATCAATTACATGGCAATCCGACTATATTTACGCTAGTTAGAGCACGGATAGACAGACAGACGGACGGACAAACTCAATCCATAAACACTTTTCAACTTTCTTGGGAAGTGTTAAAAATGGAAAAATGTAATGAAAATAAAAGTATTTTAGTGTTATTTAGATTACGAACCGCTACAAAAAACATTCTTATTTGACCGCATCATTTAAAAAATATTTAGTGCTCAGAAATCCCCCCCCCCCACACACACACCTGAATTTACTCCTGTGCACTTAAAATTTCAAATTGTTAAAACTCCTTTATGTTTTATAACATTCTTGTAAAAATAATCCATAATCTAAATTTTCTTCTGCCTGAAAATTTCACTAAAATTTTTGCCATCCTTCTTTCTGCTAACATCACACAAAGTTTTTAATATTTGGAAAACTTTATTTTTTCTGTCGCATATTTTAGTGCTAACAACAATAAATTGTGTACTATATCTATAAATGACTACGCTGGGATTTAGATTTATACCCCCTCTACAGATGTACAGTACAAAATATACAGTTTATTTGTTTAACTTTTCCTCTCCTAATTTTATGAACATCTTATTTTTAACCTTCAATGTTATTTAGCTT
This sequence comes from Maratus speciosus, assembly GCA_963932465.1. Classification (NCBI taxonomy): domain Eukaryota; kingdom Metazoa; phylum Arthropoda; class Arachnida; order Araneae; family Salticidae; genus Maratus; species Maratus speciosus. The sequence continues at coordinate 570,235,919 of OZ010787.1, forward strand.
TTATAAATCTCATAAATTTTATGTTCTAAAAAGAATTCGCACAAAAGATAGTTATTTTAGAATATTTGTACCTGATATATTTCCCCCCTCATTCAATATCTCCCCCTTGATTTTAAATGTAATTGCCTTATGTGAAATAAAATAGTTTTTATACTGCACTAATTTTAATTTTATGTTTGTAAAAGCTGTAAAATAAACCTAAAAAAAAAAAAAAAAAAAAAAAAAAAAATTGAAAGTCAAATTGTTTTAATTTTTGCACTTTTATCATAAACAGATTAAAATTCTTTTTACGGCTTTTACCGTTATCGAGTCTCCACAAAACAGTGGGCTTTGATCTACGCTTGTAAAGCGAAGACAATTGAAAAAAAATCCTTTACACCTGAAACCTACTGGAAATTATCACATGTAGCGCTCAGCCGAAGTGGGGTGGGGGTTGGAATCGTGCCAGATAATTGGCCATTTGCTGATTGGAAGAGCTCGCTTGTCAATCATTTGAATTTAGACCATCCTTTCAATTCAGCTAAAATGCCATCGGCCATCTTTATTTCTTTTTATCTGTGACTGCAGTGAGCTCTTAAGAGCTCACTGCAGTCACAGACAAAAAGAAATCAAGATGGCCGCTGTCATTTTAGCTGAATTGAAAGGATGGTCTAAATTCAAATGATTGACAAGCGAGTTCTTCCAATCAGCAAATAGAATATTCTTGGCTCATGTCCAATACGTTTCAGGTGGTCTAAGAGATTTCTTTTTTCAACTGTCTAGCGTAGATCAAAACCGTCTGTTTTGTGGAGAATCTGGATAACGCTGAAAGCCGTAAAAAGAATTTTAATCTGTTTATAATAAGGGTGCAAAAATTAAAGCGATTTGACTTTCAGAAAATAAATGAATATTTTATTCAGATATATTCTTTTTTTTATCTTCAAGTTCATTTTACAGCTTTTACAAACATAAAATTGAAATTAGCGCAGTATAAAAACTATTTTATTTCACATAACGAAATTACATTTAAAATCAAGGGGGAAGATATTGAATGAGGGGGGAAATACCAGGTACAAATATTCTAAAATAACTATCTTTTGTGGGGATTGTTTTTAGAACATGAAATTTATCAAGAGATATATAAAAGCTAAACAACATTGAAGGTTAAAAAAAAGATGTTCATAAAATTAGGAGAGAAAAAGTTAACCAAATAAACTGTATATTTTGTACTGTAGAGGGGTGGAGGGGAGAACGAGAAATATTAATTTTGAGGAGAAGGGGGGGGGGTATACATCTAAATCCCAGCGTAGTCATTTATAGGTATAGTACATAATTTATTGTTGTTAGCACTAAAATATATGACAGAAAAAATAAAGTTTTCCAAATATTCAAAACTTTGTGTGATGTTAGCAGAAAGGTAGAGGGCGAAAAGTTTAGTGTAATTTTCAGGCGGAAGAAAATTTAGATTATATTTTATTTTTACAAGTAAGTTATAAAACATAAAGGAGTTTTCACAATTTGAAATTTTAAGTGCATAGGAGTAAATTCAGGTGTGTGTGTGGGGGGGGGGGAGATTTCTGTACACTAAATATTTTTTAAATGATGCAGACAGTTAAGAAAGTTTTTTGTAGCGGTTCGTAATCTAAATAACAATAAAATACTTTTATTTTCATTTACATTTTTTTCATTTTTAACACTTTCCAAGAAAGTTGAAAAGTGTTTATGAATTGGGTTTGTCCGTCCGTCTGTCTGTCTGTCTATCCGTGCTCTAACTAGCGTAAATATAGTCGGATTGCCATGTAATTGATATACGATATTCAAAATCATCATGGTATGTTCGGTGCACCATTCATGGTTCATTTACAGATGCACTCAAAAGTATTCGCTACATTATGGTCTATGTGGGGGGGGGGGTTATTTAGGATGTATTTTAATAGTGTTACACAATGTTAAACACAGTTAAATTTATGTACATTGAGACACACTTTAAAATTGTTACTATAGACTATGTTATGTGTAATGCTTAACGTACGAGTATAGGGGACTCAAAAGTATTCCGTTATGTTATAGCCCATGAAGAAATATCGTTTGCTGCGTATTTGATTGATATTACTCTGTCACAAAGATAATGAAATTGATATGAATTTCTGAGGTGTCCTAAGCCTACTTTCTGTACAACATGAGCATTTAACAATTATTTACGGGGTCTGATAAAAGAACTTGGTTCAATATGGTCTACGAGAAAAACTGTTTGTAGCGTATTTTGATCACGTTACATTATTTCAAACATGACGAAATAGATACACGTTACTTTGATTTACTACAAGATGCTTGCATTCGAATATGATCTGCATTTCATTTAGCGTTCATTTACAGGGAAACATAAAATATTTTGATACAATACTGTATCCGATATAGCTATTAAAAATTAATGCTGAAAGTACATTTTCAATTACAGAATGCGTTTTTAAGTTTAACTAAATTTTTGCGTACTACGTGGTGTGCACATATTTTTCAAACCCTATACAGGACTACACAAAAAAATTCGTAACCATTGCTGAGAATGAGTATGAATTTCTTAAAGATGTTAGGTTTTTTTTAGTTATAAATGTACAAGCTCAACTACATTTAATATGCTTAGAGATGTTTGTATCATACAAATAAAATCCTATACAGGGATATTCAAAAAACTAGATACATGGGCTGCCGATAGAAAATAATTCCTGCAAGTGTGATTTCAGTAATTTTGAGCATGATTTTGCATGAATTAGATTTCAACTTAATGCTGTTTGACGTGTATAAAAATCTGTATTCTATATACAGAAATGCACAAAAGAATTCAAGTATGTTTCCGTCTATTAGTAGAAATTGCCGAGGGTGAATTTTCAACTGTTTTATGTATTTTCTTACAAAACTAAATTTTAACATAGTATGTAGAATCTGTACAAATATATGCAGTACAAATATATCATATACACTGCCTCATATGAGCTGCACAAAAGAATTGGAGTACCTTCCAGGTTATGGGTGCAATTGTTGAAATCTGCTTTTCAAACGTGTCATAGGTATTACAAATGTTTAGTTAGATATCTTCTTTACTTTATTAAACGGCGAAGTTTTGTTACAGTGTTCTGGAAGTGTCGACGTGGACGCATGATTTTTCTTTTTTCTTTATGGACATACTCGGTTCAGTCGATTACTCAGGCACCTTTGGTATCTACGTTTGATGGTTCTTTCTGAGCTAGTCGGAATAAAATGATTTCGAAAGGTTTTGAGAATTTACTTGCACGTTGACGAGAAACCACAATATTTTCCTTACAAATATCTCTCTAAAGACATTTTCCTTTGAAAAATACAGTTAAAATGTTTTTTATGCACAATTAAATGTACACTTATCGCTTTATTGTTAACACTTTCGTACATAGTTGAAATGATTTAGTTAATATTATAGATAATAAAGATTTATAATTAGGACCAAAAAAAGTAAAAATTAAAACGTTTTAAAGACTGTAAATTAGATTTTTTAACTTCATGAATTGAGGGTAAGACAAAGGAAGAAACAGATTTTTTTTTGGGGGGGGGTGGGGTGGGGGAATTTAATAGATGACTGATTATGTAACTTATTAAAGATTTACAAATAGGGCAAAAACATTGAAATTAGGAGTTTTAGAGACTTTAAATTTTATGAGCACGGAAATAAGGGGGGGGGGGGGAGAAAAGAAAACGTCAATTTTATATGGGGGTGGAAGAAATTATATAATCGATTATTTATTGTTCAATATGAAACAGATAAAGCTGAAAATGTATTAAAAAAAGACTTTCAAAGATTTTAAACTTAAATAAGGGAAAGAAGAAAAAAAGGGGGGGGGGGATTTTATTTGATGACTTATTTATTTACCTTACTAAAGAATAAGAAATAGGACAAAAAAAGACTAAATTTTGTGTTCTTGGTAAGGGTAGAGTCAGAGCAAGCGTCAATTTTGGTGGGGGAGGAGTATAGTTATATGATTATTTATGATTACAATAAATTAACAGATAGAGTACAAAATGTTTTAAAAAAAGCAATGACTTTTAAGGTTAAAATTTTGTGATCTGAGGGAAAAAAAGAGGAATAAGCAGAATCAGTTCTTTTTTGCGGGGGGAGGGGGGCGGAAGTTTATCGGTGACTTATTATTTACTTACCTTAGAAAATATTTACAAATAATTAAAAAAAATAATAAACGAAAAAAAAAATTAAGGACTTTAAATTTCAGATGCTTCGTAAGAGGGAGAGGCGAGGAGGAAATACCAATTTCAGTTGGGGTTGGGGGGGGGGGGGAGGAGAAATTTTTATGATCGTTTGTTTATTGTTAAAATAAAGTGGCAAATTGAGCAGAAAAGATAAAAAAAAAATTAAAGAGTTTTAAAGGGTTTTTATTTTAAAAAATGGGTACCGTGATGAGGGAGCAAAAGGGAGAAATGACATTTCCGATAGAGGCAATTTACAAGAAATTTTAATGAAATGAATATGGTGAAATAAATTGATAACGAAATTTATGACTGACTATTTATTGTTAATTTAAAGTAACAAATAAAACAGAAAATTAAAGAAAATATTAAGAAATTTTAAAGATTTTAAACCTTGATACTGTAAGGGAAGCAAAACGGGAAACGAAATTTCGGAAGAAGGGGAGACAAAGAGTGCAAGATGTTTGGATAAGAATATGGTGTGCATCGAATTTATTGTTCATTTACAGGAAAACATTAGGGATGATTGCTGATAGTGAGTTTTAAATTATGATATGTTTGATTAATGATAAGTTATGGTATAAGTTAAGTTAAACTAATATTTTTGCACAGGCACATAGGTGGTGCATATGAATTGCATAGAATATGAAAGAGTGATCAAAGGGCTCCAATGCGATGTATCTCATGAGGGGTGTCGAAAAATGTTAGAAAAGTGCCGGCTAATTATGCTATCAGCTAAATGTCCTGTCGGCTAATCGCCTTTTCGGCTAAATGTCCTCCCGGCTAATTGCCACGTTCGGCCAGTTGTCTGTCGGCCAATTGTCTGTATTGCTGAAATTATTGCTATTCCGTTGCATAGACACTACACAAAAGATTTCATCCGTAGTATCGAGAATGACCATGAATTACTTAAAGATGTTTTTTAATTTGATTTATGCATTTTCAAGCTCAACTACTTTTAGTATAGATGTTTGACCCGTAGCCAGTCGCAGACATTTATCCGACAATCAAATAGCCTTCAAGACATTTAGCAGATAGCAGTTAGCTGACACGTGCATTTAGCCGATACGTACATATAGCCGACAACACAATTAGCTGAAATTTACATACAGCATACAGGACAATTGACCGAAATGGACATATAGTAATAATTTTAGCAATACAGATAATTGGCCGACAGGCAACTGGCCGAACGTGGCAATTAGCCGGAAGGACATTTAGCCAAAAAGGCGATTAGCCGACAGGACATTTAGCTGATAGTATAATTAGCCGGTACTTTTCTAACATTTTTCGACACCCCTCATGAGATACATCGCATTGGAGCCCTTTGATTACGCTTTCATATTATGTACCTCCCGTTCCCCCTACCCCAATTTGTATCACCGGGAGCATTTTTCTGACTTTTCCGACATCCCTCAAGTGATATATTATTGGACTGGGCAACCCTTTGATCACTCTTTCATATTATGCACTTCCCGCTAGGTTACAGTTAATTTGCAGTTTGGTTACAATTGCGATAAGTTACTCTTAGATTACGGTTAGGTTATAATTATGTTACGTTTAGGTGATAATTAGATTACACTTAAGTTACAGCTTGGTCATGGTAAAGTTATGTTACAGTTACATAGCAGTTAGCATAGGATTAGGTTATAACTAGGTAAACGTTAGTTACAGTTAGATTATGGTTAAGTCCCAGTTAGGTTACATTTAGGCTACAATTAGGTTACTGTTAGGTTTTAGTTTGGTTACGGTTACTTCATAATTAGGTTACACTTAGGTTACGTTTAGATTATGGTTAGGTAACTGTTCGGTTATAATTAGGTTACGTTTAGGTGATAATTAGATTACGCTTAGGTTACAGCTTGGTCATGGTTAAGTTGTGTTACAGTTACATTACTGCTAACATACGATTAGGTTATAATTAGATAAACTTTAGTTATAGTTAGATTACGGTTACGTCCCAGTTAGATTATATTTAGGCTACAATTAGGTTACTGTTAGGTTTCAATTAGGTTACGGTTAATTTATAATTAGGTTACCCTTAGGTTACGTTTAGATTATGGTTAAATAACTGTTAGGTTACGTTTAGGTGATAATTAGAATACGCTTAAGTTACAGCTTGGTCATGGTAAAGTTATGTTACAGTTACATTACAGTTAGCATACGATTAGGTTATAACTAGGTAAACGTTAGTTACAGTTAGATTACGGTTACGTCCCAGTTAGGTTACATTTAGGCTACAATTAGGTTACTGTTAGGTTTCAGTTAGGTTACATTTAGGCTACAATTAGGTTACTGTTAGGTTTCAGTTAGGTTACATTTAGGCTACAATTAGGTTACTGTTAGGTTTCAGTTAGGTTACATTTAGGCTACAATTAGGTTACTGTTAGGTTTCAGTTAGGTTATAGGTTATAGTTACGTTACAGTTTGGTATTGGTTAGGTTACAGTTACGCTACAGTTAGTTTATGCTTAGGTTTAATTAGGCTAAGATCAGGTTACAGTTACGTTACAGTTAAGTGGGATGAATGTCCATGTCGAATAATTGTCCTCTGTTGGCTAACTGTCTTTTCGGCTAACAGTCGCTGTCGACTAATTGTCATGTCGGCTAAACATCCTGTCGTCTAATTGCTGTCTGCTAAATGTCCCGTTGGCTAAATGACATTGTAGCATATAAATAAATAGGGATATGACAAAAAACTGGATACATGGCCGTCCATGGATAGCAATTCTTAAGCTAATGTTAGCCTTAGAAGTGTGATTTCAGTAATTTTCAGCGTATTTATTTCTGAATTAAATTTTAGCTCAGTATGTGGCGTGTATAAAAATTTATAAGGAACATAACAGAGCTTCACAAAACAATTGAAGTACGTTTCCGTCTATTGCTAGGAATTAATAAATGTGTATTTTCAAATGTGTTATGTTTTTCTAACTGAACTAAAAATGTAGGAAAGGGTTCATAATCCATACTTGGCACATGGTTTTCCTTTCTTGTTTTATTTATTGTCAATAATTCATCTTCTTATGTTTTTGTATTTCTCAGTTGCAATAATCATGATTTTTAGGGTTCCGTACTTAAAAAGTAAAAACGGAATCATTATAAGATCACTCCTGTGTCTGTCTGTCTGTCACAGCCATTTTACTCGTAAACTACGGAACGTGGGAAGTTCAAATTGGGAGATGTAATAAAGACTATTGACCCACATATTTACAGATTATTAAACATTCACAAATATATGTGGGGAAAAACGTAGAGGGGATAATTAGGTTATTTGAAGAAGAAATATATTTTCTTTGTATATCGTTTGCGGTATCGGTTAAAAGATTCCGTAACGCCGAACTCAAAAATACATTTCTTTTAATTTTAGATATTATAATTTCAGAGATATCGTCGAAAATGTAGTGCAAAAATATGTCCCTCCCCCCCATCTATTTTCAAATCTACTGAAACTAAAATTATGAAAAAAATTAGAGGTAGTAGAGGAATGTAGTAGAGGTACTCGCAGGAAAATTATAGCGATTGCGATATAGGTGGCATAGTTTTTCATAAAATCGCATTTTTCTGTTACATACAGATTTCTGTTTGCGGGCATTCAGCAAAGGTATCGAAGAGCGCTAAAGGTACCTATCGTATCAAAAGTATAAAATCATTGTTTATAATGATTTTCGAAAAAAAATCGTCGGTAATTCGCCGAGATATTAAGATTCCTGTCAATGCCGGCGAAGACACTAACGAGCTAATGCTAATCCTATGGGGAGGAAAAAGTAAAGAAAGTGCGATGTAGAGACGGATCTCGGCTATACAATGGCAAAAAAAATATTTTAAAATATCGAAATGCAAAAGAGATATTAGAAAAATCCTTCCCCATACGATTAGCATTAGCTCGTGTGTGCCTTCGCTGGCAGGAGCAGGAGCCTTAACCCTTAAAGACACGGTTGGTTTGGACATACATAATGGCAGAGGCGGCGTACTCTATATACCATCGGTTTTTAAATACTAGATAACAACTTTTAATGATATATTTGTGTAATGCAATACCCAGTAGCAGCATAAAAGCAGTAAACGTCAAATTGTTAAAAACAGACCAATTTAATTATAATTAATCGCATAAATACTATGGTATTCGCGACTAGTTTGCGTTGAGTGGATCTCTCAATACGCCTCCCGTGTCTTTAAATGATAATTAAAGACCTATTTGAAAAGAATGCGGTACGGACAAAGTCGAGTTACATCTGTGCGACCTCCTTTCGAAGCGCGCTTAGTACAACGCCAAGTTTAAACTTTGAACAAGGATTTTATTTCATCTACACTCTAAAATGAAAAATATTACTATGTTGAATTTAGTTTTATGAAATGCCAAATGAAATTTAAATATGCAGTACTTTTATTGTTAGTACCAAATTAAGTTCACCATATGCAGATTAAGATACGTTTAAAAAAAGAGTTATACAAAATAGCAATATTTAATTTTATTTCGGCTTCATATCTCTTTGAACCTTTGTGGTATACTCATTCATACTTTTCTAATATATACAGCTATACCCAACTCTACGTTGAATAGGTTTTTACAAAGTTTCATTATTCTTTTAAATAATACAGTTAATAATTCATATATTTATTGTACGGAACCCTCTGAGCGCGAGTAATACTTGTATTTGACCGTTTATTTTCCATACAAGTTATATGCATTGGTCTGCCAAGTCGTATCTTGGTGGAAACCATCTGCAGAACATCAATTTAGTGGTTGATCTGCAGGTTTACCATTGTGTTTTCATGCACCCAAACTTCAATATTTTCATACATTTGGGTGCTGCAAAATACAATGATAAACCAATCGATCAAATACTAAACTCCGGTGTGCAGGTGTTTTCTATCAAGATATGACTTATCAGACTATTTGCATTTTAATATGCTAATTGAGTTCTATCTAATCCTAAAATTCCAGCCTTCAACTTGATGAGCTGATGGTCTGTGCAATTGCCACCCGTCAAACAAATCCCTTCCTGTGAAATCTTGTATCACTCTTTAGGAATCTGTGGACAGGCACAAAAACATCCTTTGTTTTTATACCTCGATTGTGTATAAAAACCTTTTTTAATTCATCATTCTGAATTTGGAGATTTTTGTAATAAATACAGCTGTATTTTTTTTTTTTTTTTTTTACAATTGTTTGAGAAAGATTTGTTTTTATTTTCTCTGAAAACTGCTTGGATTTTTCATTACATTGATATGCAATTCTGATAATGAATTTCATAGAATTCCATTTCAAAGCAATATTTCGAATTTCTTCCAATTTTACCAAAGCATTCTTTTTCTTTATCAGAAATCAGAGAAAATAAATTTATTTTGCTGCATCTTTATCTTTAGATTAAGTTACAATTTTATTTTCCCCGCATTGCTGCATCAAGCCGTGACTAGTGTGGCCTCTTAAGAGGCCACCCTAGTCACGGCTTGAAGTTCGAACGCTAATGATAAGTCTATGGCAACAATATTTTCAAATATCTTGCTTGATTTTTAATATTTTTAAATGATTTTTTTGCACAGGATATCTGAGGACTATCTGTTTACGGGCTATTTTCTACTTTTCCGATTTTCGTTGTAGTTTAATTCTCAGGATCCTATCAATTTAGGATCCAGTGAAATTCGAGGTGTTGTGTCCTTTTTAGTTTTATAACATTCATATCAGCAAAATTCAGGAAAATTTTTTTAATAACAACGAAAATATAGAGTTTAAGCTTTCCAATAATATGCTTTCAATAGTTCTACTACAATTAGGCTGAGCAAAATTTGTAAAGATTTTGATGAAACATGTGTCAAAAACGGCCTCGTAATGATATGTTGCCCACCCCATATCGGACATGAAAACACCGCCCTATTAAAAATCTGATTGGCTAAGACCGACACATTTTAGCAAATGGAAACTATTTCATATTTCCTTTGGTGTGATTGGATTATTATACCCTGGTAAAATAGATCACTCCTATTTATACTTTGGATTTATTCTTTTCTACGATTATTGTGACAAAATACTCTTGAAAGAATGAAATATTTCAAATTCTATATTTCTATGAATAACGAAGGATATTACGCATTTACTTTGTATATATAAAATTTTAGAGCCGTATACAGGGAGGTAAAACATGTACAAGTTACTGGGGACAAAATTTCAGCCCGAGTTTATTACAGTGTTGAATTCAGTCACTTTTATCCGGGAGGGATTTCCGAGGCTCCGGGGGGGGGGGGGGCATAATAGTGTTCTAGGGAGAAATTGCACTTTTTGACCATTGAAAATGCAAAATATCGAATCTTCCGGGGGGGGGGGGGAAACTCATCGCTCCGGGAGGTGGATGTCCCCCCCCCGTGCTACCCCCTGAATTCAATATTGGTTTATTAAGTAAAACGGTAAAAAAAATAGACGCGTTGTTTTTAAAGTAATTTTAAGTTAAAATAGTTAACAAATAATAAAATTACGAAGTCAGAATTTGCTAGAACATGTTTGTGGACTGGCCAGGAGACTGGGTTTCAAGTTTCCTATTCTTGTATATGTATAAAATATTCGACAATTTAACATTTTAATTTCGAAAAACAGTTTTTTTAATTAAAAATCAGCAGAACTTAAAGTTGGTAAGTTTTAAAGATTGTTAACTTTAAAATTGTAGATCAACTTGTTCAAATTTTTAAAGAAATACTTTTAATATTCATTACTTTAATATTTATTATTTTTAAGGGGACAGTACACCTTTAACAGTCGAGAACGAAATTTGTCCTGTGTAACACATTTTTTTTTAAGAGCCCACTTCAGACACGAGAAGAAAGGAAAAGGTTAATATTAAGTCTATGGGGGCGTTATTTTGAAATTTCTCGCTTTGATTTTAATATTACTGAATGATGTTTTTTGCACAGGATAGCTGAGGGTGTTCTACAACCAGGCTAGTTTTTACCTTTTCGATTTTTCAGGTTTTTTTTTTTTTTTTTTTTTTTTTTTTTTATTAGGATATTTTAAATTTCAGAACGGATTCCAACCGGTTATGAAAGTAAAAGTATATATATATTTTTTAAATAGCTGAAACCAAATTCGAAAAACTAAAAACTAGCCCGGTTATAGAGCGTCCTCAGCTATCCTATGCAAAAAAAAATTCAATTTAAATTTTTAAAAAGGAAGCGAGATATTTGAAAATAACGCTCCCATAGACTTAACATTAGCGCTTTCATATTTTTCCCCGTTACTAGTGTGGGTTCTCATGTAACGTAAAGGTATTATTTTAACTGTTAGGAAACGGGAAAATTTATCATTAACTATAATAATGTAAAACTAAAAGTTATGAGACTATAAGGTAAAATATAGCATTTTATAAAAGTCTGTCAGCTAGCAAATTTATTTTTCAATGCGTATTTGTAACGGAATCCTGGTTTAAACGGAATATTTTCAAGATTCCCCTAAAAATATCTTACAATTGTATGTGCAAAGACGGAAAAAACCCACCTAAAACGGTATTTTGCACTTATTGTTTATGTTTTCATCTTACCAGGTTTATAGTGTCATGTTTTTAGCATGAGGGGGTCGAATTTTAATTACTATTAGGTCCCGCGTTTTTCTCTACGCCCTCTGTATTTTCTATATGTATATCCAACACAAAACTTTTGGACGGGTACTCAGATGTTTAGCACTCTTCAACATAGTTGAAAAATGTTTATGAGTTGGGCTTGACTGCTTGTCTGTCCGTACTCTAACTAGCGTACATATACTTGGATTGTGATGTAACTGAAATACGTTGTTGAAGTGTGTAATAATTTATACTTCATGACATGGACATTCAAAAGTATTCTTTTATATTATGGCATATGTGGAAAAATCATTTGCGATGTATTTTAATGATGTAAAGCAATTTAAACATAAAATCTATGCACCTTATTGAAGTGCACAGGTTCGTGTACAGGGGAATTCAAAAGTACATTTCTTTATATTGTCGACTATGAAGAAAAAACGTTTTACGGCGTATTTTAATAATGTTTCTCTGTTGCAAACATAGCGAAATGGATATGAATTCATGAGGTGTGCTAACATGTTTGCTGAAGGGGTTGCAAAGCATTTATCATTCATTTACACTATCACAGAAAAGAATTCAGTTTTATTACAGAAAAAACTGCTCGATGCGTGTTTTAGTTCTGTTTCAACATTTTAAACAAGATGAAATTCATATACGTTACTGAGGTTTACTACAAGATGCTTACATTAGAATATGATGTGAATCACATTTTATTTCATTTACAGGGGCACATAAAAGTTGCTGGATACAATGCTGTATACGAAGTATTCTCTATTAGGGATGATTGCTAAAAGTCAGTTTTCACCTATGATATACTTTTTTAATACTAGATTATACATATGATTTCTATAGACCGTGTATAGGGCTACGCAAAAGAACTAGGAAGAATTGCTGAGAATGAGAGTGAATTGCTGTTTTTGTTTAAATTTAATTCTACATTTTCAAGTTCAATTATATTTAGAAAGATGTGTTTGTAAAATATAAATATAATAATATACAAGGCTATTCAAAGAATTGGATGCATGCGCGCACCTATGAATGATAATTTCTGGAAGTACGATTTCAGTTGTTTACAGCATGTTTATACTGCAATAATTTTGATTTTAACATGTTGCGTGTATATGAACTTGTTCGAATGCAAGGGCTGTACAAAATAATACAAATATACTGGCGTTAATTGGTAGAAATTGCTGAAAGTTTACTTTCATCTGCATTAATCGTTTTCTTGTTATATTAAATTTTATCATTTTTTCATGCCGTTAAAACAAGCCTAAGAATATCCATTGATGACTTTGTCATTTTAATTTTTCAATAATTTGAACAATTTAAATTTACTAAGATTTAACAAAAACTTAAAGTTAGTAAGTATTAAAGAATGTTTACTTTGAAAGTTTTGATCAACTTGTTTGAAACTTTAAAGGAATATTGTTAATATTTATTACTTTTAATATTTGTTATTTTTAACAAAAAAGTACACCTTTAACAGCCGCAGAAAATGCGAAATTTGTCCACATCTTTCTTTAAGAGCCCACTTCAGACACGGGAAGAGATAAAAACTCTAATTTTAAGTCTATGGGGGCGTAAATTTCAAATTTCTCGCTTTATTTTAATAGATTTTTGCATTGGACAGCTGAGGACGATCAACAACCAGGCTAGTTCTTACTTTTTCGATTTTGGTTTTAGTTTTTTTTTATAATATTAGGATAGTTTCAATTTCAGAACGGATTCCAAGCGGTTCCGAAAGAAAAAACTAAATATAATAATATACAAGGTTATCCAGAGAATTGTATGCATGCACGCCTATGGATGATAAATTCTGGAAGTGCGATTTAAGTAGTTTTAAGCATGTTTATACTGGAATAAATTTTATCTTAACATGTGACGTGTATAAAATCTTGTTGCTAATGTAAGGGCTGTACAAAAGAATGCAAATACACTTCCGTTAATTGGTAGAAATTCCTGAAAGTTGATTTTCATCTGTATTACTCATTTTCTTATTATATTAATTTTTAGCATATTTTTCATGCCGTTAAAATATGTCTAAGAACATTCATTGATGACTTTATTATTTTAATTTTTCATAATTTGAACAATTTAAATTTACTAAGTTTTAACAAGAACTTAGAATTCGTAAGTTTTAAAGATTGTTAACTTTAAAAGTGTTGATCAATTTGTTCGAAACTTTAAAAAAAAATTAATATTTATTATTTTTAATATTTGTCATTTTTATGGGGACAGTATACCTTTAAAAGTCGCAGAAAATGCGAAATTTGTCCTGTGTAACATATTTTTTGTTAAGAGCCCACTCCATGCACGGGAAGAAATGAAAATGCTAATTTTAAAGACTATGGGGGCGTTATTTTCAAATTTCTCGTTTTGATTTTAATATTTTTGAATGATTTTTTTTTTGCATGGATAGCTGAGGGCGATCAACAACCAGGCTAGGTTTTACTTATAGTTTTCTTTTATTATGATAGTTTCAATTTCAGAACCGATTCCACAAGTTTCGAAAGTATAAGTAATTTTTTTTTTAAATATCTCTAACCAAAATCAAAAAAGTCAAAAACAGCCCGGTTGTAGATCGTTCTCAGCTATCCTATGCAAAAAATTTCATTTTAAAATATTAAAAAGGATGCGAGATATTTGAAAATAACGCTCCCATAGACTTAAGAATAGCGCTTACATTTTTTTCCTCGTTACTACACTGTAAAAAAAGGGCTAAATTACGGAAATACTACTGGCAATCTAGACGATAGTACTATTTCCGTATTTTAACGGAACTTTTTCCCTTTAAATTACAGAAAAAATCCGTTAAATTCCAGAAAAAACGGAAAATTTTGTGTAATTTACCGTAAAATATTTCCTTTAAAATAAGGAAATAGTACTGGCGTCTAGATTGCCAGTAGTATTTCCGTACTTTGGTCTTTTTTTTTTTCTACAGTGTTGTGTGTGTTCTTAAATGTAACCTAAAGATATTTTTTGTAACGGTAAGGAAACGCGAAAATTTATCATTAACTATAATAATGTTAAACTGAAAATAAGGAGACTGTATGGTAAAATATTACATTTTATAAATGTCTGCTAGCTAACAAATTTATTTTCTGATACGTAGCTGTAACGGAACCCTGGTTTAACGGAATTCTCATTATTCCCCTAAAAATACCCGGCAATTGTATCTGCAAAGACGCAAATAACCCATCTAAAAAGGTATTTCGCACCTATTGTTTATGTTTCCGTCTTACCAAGTTTTATAGTGTCATGTTCTCAGCATGAGGGGGTCGAATTTTAATTACAACTAGGACCCGCATTTTTCATGAACTCTGCCTTTTTCTTTGGAGGGAAAATAAAATTTGATGTCGATACGAGTGTGTTTCGAAAGGTTATCAGCCCGACAAAGAAAATAGAAAAATTTTGACAATATTTCATTTTTTTAACGTAGTTCCTTACAACTTATAAAATTTAAACCAATGAGTTTCCGACTTTTTATTATCTTCTGTATAATAAGCCTTATCTAACTTTGGAAATGAAGTGGTGGTCTCTGCTTTACCCCCATATTTTGAAGTGAATTTCCGACTACCGAGCCATTTCTTCAGGCTTGAGAAAAGGAAATAATCGCTACGAGCAAAATCCGGTGCATGTGGAAGCACTACAGAGCGTAGGTCATTGACTTTCGTAGCGAAAACTACAGGCATGTGTTAACGAATGTGTTAAAGAACACTTTTTTTTGCTCAGGTACGGACGTTTTGTCGGAATAAGCACTCTTTAATTGGTCCCGTAGAAATGCATAACACTGTCCGGTGACGATTCTACCTTTTTGCCGGTGGTCTATGGTCACCACACTTTGTGAATTCCGAAAACCGTATCCATGGCTTTTCCAGCAGATGGAACCGTTTTCACTTTCTTTGGCGCAATTTCAGCTGCTCTTTCACATTGTTTAGATTGCTGTTTCATCGCTAGTGAATAATGGCGGTTTCATGTTTCATCCACCGTTATAAGACGTTGGCGAAAATCAGCAGATTGGTTAAGTTTTCTAACTTAACTTGAAATCACCATAGTCCACATTACTGAAGACAGTGGCCCATCTGCCTTCTTTTGAAAAAAAAAAAACGAACAGTGAAGATGGAGAAACTCATAAAATGATAAAGAAAGGGGGGGGGGGGTGAAGAAGGAGATCAATTTCACGAGGTTTAATTTGATTATGTTAATAAATGAAATGTTTTCATGAAGGAATTTTCAGCAGAAAGTCCACCCAAATCAGCATTTTATTGCAAAGTATATCTATCCTAATATTATAAAGAAGTAAAGTTTGTTTGTTTGTTAGAGGTAATCTCTGGAGCTACCGAATCGATTTCAAAAGTAATGGTATCAAAATGATGGTGTTAGTCCAACTTAGAACATAGGCTATATTTTATGTCAGTGCCACTACCTCAAAGGGGATGCAGGAGCAAAAAACGTTCTAAAAATGCGATTTTTGCGTTACTGAAGGGCCTAAGAATATGAAATTTGGAATATTAGTTACTTATAAGATATAAATGATGTCTAAGAACAGTTCTTAAACAATTTGAAATTTAAAAGGGGTGAAAATGCACAAAAAGCGTTCTAAAAAACGTTCTAAATGGTAGTTTTTACACAATCTCAGGAAATACCAAACCGACTTAAAAAATATTGGTGTCAAAATGATGGTGACAACCCTTTCTGCAAGATTGGCTATGTTTTATGTTGGTGGCACTAAACCAAAGGGGGTGTAGGAGCAAAAAACGTTCTAAAAAACGTTCTAAATGGTAGTTTTTACACAATCTCAGGAAATAACAAACCAATTTAAAAATACTGGTGTCAAAATGATGGTGACAACCCTTGCTCCAAGATAGGCTATACTTTATGTCGGTGCCTCTACACCAAAGGGGGTGCAGGAACAAAAAACGTTCTAAAAATGCGATTTTTGCGTTACTGAAGGGCCTAGAAATATGAAATTTGAAATATTAACTACTTATTAGATATAAAGGATTTTTAAGAACAGTTCTTAAACAATTCGAAATTTGAAATTGTGAAAATGCGTGAAAACCGTTCTAAAAAACAATCTAAATGGGGGTTTCTACACAATCTAAGGAAATACCAAACCGATCTAAAAAATAATGGCGTCAAAATGATGGTGACAACCCTTGCTCCAACATGGGCTATGTTTTATATCGGTGCCACTACCTGAAAGTGGATGCAGGAGAAAAACGTTCTGAATTGCGGTTTTTGCGTTACGGAAGGGCCTAGAATCGTGAAATTTGGAATGGTAGTTAGTTATAAGATATCAATGGTCTCTAAGGACATTTCCTAAAAAAAAAAAAAAAAAAAAAAAATTACAGTGGGTCAAAATGCACAAAAAGCGTTGTAAAAACCTTTCTAAATTGCGATTTCTATGCAATCTCAGGAAGTTCTGAACCGATTTCAAATATAAAAACTAAAAACTAAACTCTGTGGCTATACAATACAAGAAGGATCTGGGCCGACAGTGCCCATCTCTGTTTTCTTGACCCTGGGCCCCGAGGTGCTATGCAGCATGCGTCCCGGGCAGGTGGTCAACCTAACGCGAGACCCTCGGTGTTTAGTTCCCAAGCAAGCTTGGTACTCATTTTATCGACCCCGAAGGGATGAAGGGCTGAGTGAACCTTGCCCAGTCGGGAGTCGAACTCTCGTCCTGCGGTGCAGCAGACAGGCGTGCTGACCACTACACCACTGGGCTTGATTTCAAATATAATGGTGTACAAATGAAGGTGACAGATCTTTCTCCATGATAGGCTATATTTTATATCTGTTTCCACTACTCCAGAGGAGATGCAGGAGCAAAATGTGCGAAAAGCGTTCTAAAAACGTTCTAAATGCCGATTTGTCAGCAATATCTCAGGAAGAATCAAACTGATTTCAAACGTAATGGTAGGAAATTGATGCTAACAGCCTCTGCTCTTACATAGACGCTATTTTATGTCGGTATCACTATCACCTAGACGTTGCAAGAGCAAAAAAGCGTTCTAAATTTCGATTTTTGTGATCGGTAGCGGCTAGCAACTTAAAATTAGGCAAGGTACATATTTATTAGATATAAATGATCTTTAAGAACAGTTTCGAAAAAATTGGAAACTTAAAAAGGGGTTAAAATGCGCGAAAGCGTTCTGAAAACGTTGTAAATTGCGATTTCTACTCAATCTCTGGAAATACCAAAGCTATTTCAAAAGTAATGGTTGCAAATCAATGGTGACAGTCCCTGCTATAATATAAGTTATATTTTATGTTGCTGTCACTAACATCTGAGGGTTGCAAAAACAAAACAGGTTCTAATTTGCGTTTTTTGCACAACTGAGGGGTCTAACACATTGAAATATGGCATGATATTTACTTACAAGATGCAACTGATTTCTAAGAACAGTCGAAAGAAAATTCCAAATTTAAAAAGATGAAGTGAGCGAAAAGCGTTATAAATTACAATTTTTAAGCAAACTAATAAAATACCAAACAGATTAAAAAAATAATGATGACAAATTGTTGGTGATAGAAACTGCTCAAAAATAAGCTATAATTTATGTCTGTGCCAGTACCACCAGAGGGTTGCAGGAGCTAAAAAATTTCTAAATTGCGATTTCTGTGATACTGAAAAGGCTAGAAACTTTAAATATTTCATGGTAGTTACTTATAAAATATAAATGCCCTCGAAGGACTGTCGAAAATAAATTCGAATTAAAAAGGGGTGAAGGGAAGGGGAGGTGCGAAAAGCGTTCGAAAAAAGTCCTAAATTACGATTTCTATGCAATTTCAGAGAGTATAAACCGATTATAAAAGTAATAATAGTTTCGAATCAATCGTAACAGTCTCTGATTTTACACAGGCTATATTTTATGCCGATGATTCTACCACTTGGGGTTCACAGGAAAAACAAACGTTCTAAAAAAAGCATTTAAAAGCTAAATTACGTTTCTGTGGAATATTAGGAAAAAAACCGATTTCAAAATTAATTTTGGCAAATTAATGGTGACAGTTCCTATTTCAATATAGCCCTTTATCTTGAGAGAGGTGGTAGGACTTGGAATTTGACATGATAGTTAATTTTAAGATGTAAGAAGATGGTTTCTAAAAAATTCAAAACTTCAAGTGAATACTGAAATGAGCGTATTAATTGAGCATAAAAGTTTCAAAATATTTTCTAAATTATCATTTTTTTAGTTATATTTCGTTTTATTAATTTAAGCCTCATTTCTGCCTAATGCAGTGTAATGATATTTAGTCAAACTGTGTTTTAAATAGTAATTGTATATAGTATTTGTATATAGTAATAGTAATTGTATTTAAATAGTATTGTAAATAGTAAATAGTAATGTTTTTGAATTATTCCTAAAAGTAATAAGTACCTTTTAATAAAATAACATATTACTTTTTAATAAAATAAAAATTTAGTTAGTACTTTTTAATAAAAATTAGACATATAAATATTACTTGGCATATTTCAAATATTACGCGAGCAAAGTCGCGGGGTTTGCTAGTATCTGATAAAATCATAATAGAACCTTCACTTTTGAGTTTGCCAAATTCGATCTATAAGCGATGATCTAACGGAGGCAAATCAGGCAAATTTCTAACACTTGTTTTAAAATGTTATTATTGTCTTAATTAACTGAAATTATTAAAAACGATAAAAAAATTTAAAAAATTGTATTAGAAGTATGCCTACTTCATCCTCGTGAAGTCGGAAGCTACGGTTCGATCCAGCACATTTAGGCCTGAAACTTTTTCTATAAGCAAGACTCTATGATTGAATACCAGTCATAATTGATTGTATCAGTTTCTAAGTCTTTGTTGTCTAAAAATTTTAAAGTAGAGGTCTCCTCGGATAGAAATTTCTTGTTCCCGGTTTTACTTTGCAGCCTCTACTTGAACTTTCCGATCAAGACAATGTTAAGCTTTCATTCATTGGTGCCCCTAAAATGTTTTTATCAGTTTGTTAAAAATGTCCTACTGACATTTTCTACGTAAATAACGCAGACTTTCACAGTGATAGACTTGTTGATGACGGTTTTATCCTTCTCCTATAATTCTTGAAAAGCTAATGACAAATTTACTAACTGTTGCTTTGTTAGCCTTAATTTCCTCTCTACTCATTTTATAAAACTGTGTCATTGAATAATGAATTGTAGTAAACGAAAGAATGTGCCATTACAAATACAACATGAAATAAAAATTTTAAGTAACGCAATCTTTAACAGGATACCAATGTAAATTGAAAGTAAAGATGGAGTGTTATTAAAATTTATAGAAAAAGAGCAGAGAAGAATCCATTACCAAATTCCGATTTTGAGACTGATGCAAAAGTTTGTCGCATATTGTTGATGGAAATTAAAGAAAATGTATTTCGTGAAAATTTCAATTCCTAGCAGTTACATAATTAGCGCTCATCTGGCTAAAGATTCGAAGTATTTTCTCAAATCTTCCAAAAAATAAAATATCTTATCCTCAAAATGTTTTGAAGTGATCTAAATAAACGGTCATTCGACGATGCAAGTTTTGGAGAATGGTTCTTGGATTGAAACATTAACATTTCATCTCAATTATAACAGTTTGTGTCTGAAGTGGGCTAGATACATGTGGTCTTGCAGTCTTGTTGGAAAACAATGCCTAATCGTTGATTATTTGAAGCTGCTTCTAGCGGATTGCTTGATTTAATTCACTTAATTATAAACAGTATTTCTTCAAATTAATGCTGTATTTTCTGAGTAACATCTATTAATAAACAATTTTCTTGTCTCACTGAATGCGAAAAAAAATCTTCTGTGGGAAGGAACTGACTTTTGCTTTTATTAAAATGCCTCTTCGATGTAGTCATCAATGTAGTCTAAATAATCATTAACATTGTTATTATTCCTTATATTCCATGAATTACGAATATAATCTGAAAATAAAAACTATGCGTAAATCTGGTTTTTGAATAATGTAGAATAACGTTGTTTTAAAAATATTGACATGTTTTGTAGAAATTGATTCGTGCTAAAGTTTTAGCTTCATAAAACTGCTAATTTACGAAACTAATTTATAAACTAATAAAAACAGTTTCTTAGCAACAACGAATGATAGATTAACACTGTCATGATCGGCAAGTTCAAGTAAAGACTATAAACTAAAAGCACTGCTAATTTACCAAATTCCGATATAGGACACAGATTGGTAAAGGATATTACGGCAACTCCTCCTTAACTTGGAAGTAAAGGAAGAAGATGGAGAACGTCTGGAGATATTTGACTGTAAGCTTGCAACTGACAAGGTTAAAAAAAAATCTCTATCAGCAATGTGGGGAAAATAAAATTATAACTTAATCTAAAGATGCAGATAAAAATAAATTTATTTACTCTGACTTCTGATAATGAAAAATAATGCTTTGGTAAAATTGGAAGAAATTCGAAATATTGCTTTGAAATGGAATTCTAAGAAACTCATTATCAGAATTGCATATCAATGTAATGAAAAATCCAAGAAGTTTTCAGAGAAAATAAAAACAAAGTCTTTCTCAAACAATCGTAGAAAAAAAACTACAACTGTATTTGTTACAAAAAACTCCAAATTCAGAGTGATGAATTAAAAAAGGTTTTTATACACAATCTAGGTATAAAATCACAGATAGGATGTTTTTGTGCCTGTCCACAGATTCCTAAAGAGTGATACAAGATTTAACAGGAAGGGATTTGCTCGACGGGTGGCAATTGCACAGACCATCAGCTCATCAAGTTGAAGACTGAAATTTTAGGATTAGATAGAACTCAATTAGCATATTAAAATGCAAATGGTCTGCCAAGTCATATCTTGATAGAAAACACCTGCACACCGGAGTTTAGTATTTGATCGATTGGTTTATCATTGTATTTTGCAGCACCCAAATGTATGAAAATATTGAAGTTTGGGTGCATGAAAACACAATGGTAAACCTGCAGATCAACCACTAAATTGATGTTCTGCAGATGGTTTCCACCAAGATACGACTTGGCAGACCAATGCATATAACTTGTATGGAAAATAAACGGTCAAATACAAGTATTACTCGCGCTCAGAGGGTTCCGTACAATAAATTTATGAATTATTAACTGTATTATTTAAAAGAATAATGAAACTTTGTAAAAACCTATACAACGTAGAAGGCGGTATAGCTGAATATATTAGAAAAGTATGAATGAGTATACGACAAAAGTTCAAAGAGATATGAAATAAAATTAAATATTGCTATTTTGTATAACTCTTTTTTAAACTTATCTTAATCTGCATAGGATGAACTTAATTCGGTATTGACAATAAAAGTACTGCATGTTTAAATTTCATATGGCATTTCATAAAACTAAATTCAACATAGTAATATTTTTCTTTTTACAGTGTAGCTGAAAGAAAATTCTTGTTCAAAGTTTAAACTTGGCATTGTACTAAGCGCGCTTCGAAAGGAGGTCGCAAAGATGCAACTCGACTTTGTCCGTGCCGCGTTTTTTCAAATAGGTCTTTAATTATCATTTAAAGACACGGGCGTCGTATTGAGAGATCCACTCAACACAAACTAGTCGCGAATCCCATAGTGTTTATGCGATTAATTCTAATTAAATTGGTCTGTTTTTAACAATTTGATATTTACTGCTTTTATGCTGCTACTGGGTATTGCATTACACAAATATATCATTAAAAGTTGTTATCTAGTATTTAAAAACCGATGGTATATAGAGTACGGCGCCTCTGCCATTATGTATGTCCAAACCAACCGTGTCTTTAAGGGTTAAGGCTCTTGCCCCTGCCAGCGAAGGCACTCACGAGCTAATGCTAATCGTATGGGGAAGGATTTTTCTAATATCTCTTTTGCATTTCGATATTTTAAAATATTTTTTTGGCATTGTATAGCCGAGATCCGTCTCTACATCGCACCTTTCTTTACTTTTTCCTCCCCATAGGATTAGCATTAGCTCCTTATTGTCTTCGCCGGCAGGGACATGAGTCTTAATATCTCGGCGAATTACCAACGAATTTTTTTTCGAAAATCATTATAAAAAATGCTTTTATACTTTTGATACGATAGGCACCTTTTTAGCGCTCTTCGATACCTTTGCTGAATGCCCGCAAATAGAAATCTGTATGTAACAGAAAAATGCGCTTTTATGAAAAACTATGCCACCTTGGGCAATCGCTATAATTTCCCTGCAAGTATTAAATTAACCTCTACTACCTCTAATTTTTTTTCATAATTTTAGTTTCAGTAGATTCGGAAACAAAAGGGGGGGGGGCATATTTTCGTACTACATTTTGGACGATATCTCTGAAATTATAATATCTAAAATTAAAAGAAATGTATTTTTGAGTTCGGCGTTACGTAATCTTTTCACCGATACCCCACACGATATACAAAGAAAATATATTTCTTTTTCAAATAACCTAATTAGCCCCTCTACGTTTTCCCCCACATATAATTGTAAATGTCTAATAATCTGTAAATATGTGGGTCAATAGTCTTTATTACAGCCCCCAATTTGAACATTCGACGTTCCGTAGTTTACGAGTAAAATGGCTGTGACAGACAGACAGACACAGGAGTGATCTTATAATGATTCCGTTTATACTTTTTAAGTACGGAACCCTAAAATCATGATTATTGCAACTAAGAAATACAAAAACATAAGAAGATGAATTATTGATAATAAATAAAACAAGAAAGGAAAACCCTGTGCCAAGTATGGATTATGAACCCTTTCCTACATTTTTAGTTCAGTTAGAAAAACATAACACATTTGAAAATACACATTTATTAATTCCTAACAATAGACGGAAACGTACTTCAATTGTTTTGTGAAGGTCTGTATGTTCCTTACAAATTTTTATACACGCCACATACTGAGCTGAAATTTAATTCAGAAATAAATACGCTGAAAATTATTGAAATCACATTTCTAAGGCTAACATTAGCCTAAGAATTGCTATCCATGGACGGCCATGTATCCAGTTTTTTGGCATACCACTATTTATTTATATGCTACAATGTCATTTAGACGACGAGACATTTAGCAGACAGCAATTAGACGACAGGATGTTTAGCCGACATCACAATTAGTCGACAGCGACAGTTAGCCGACAAGATATTTAGCCGATAGAGGACAATTATTCGACATGGACATTCATCTGACAGGACATTCATCCGACTTAAATGTAACGTAACTGTAGCCTGATCTTAACCTAATTATAACCTAAGTATAAACTAACTCTAGCATAACTGTAACCTAACCAATACCAAACTGTAACGTAGCTATAACCTATCTGTAACCTAAACGTAACCTAAGTGTAACATAACCGTAACCTAAATGAAACCTAACAGTAACCTAATTGTAGCCTAAATGTAACCTAACTGGGACGTAACCGTAATCTAACTGTAACTAACGTTTACCTAGTTATAACCTAATCGTATGCTAACTGTAATGTAACTGTAACATAACTTTAACATGACCAAGCTGTAACCTAAGCGTATTCTAATTATCTCCTAAAGGTAACCTAATTGTAACCTAACAGTTATTTAACCGTAATCTAAACGTAACCTAAGTGTAACGTAACCGTAACCTAAGGGTAACCTAATTATAAAGTAACCGTAACCTAATTGAAACACAACAGTAACCTAATTGTAGCCTAAATATAATTTAACTGAGACGTAACCGTAATCTAACTGTAACTAACGTTTAGCTAATTATAACCTAATCGTATGCTAGCAGTACTGTAACTGTAACACAACTTTACCATAACCAAGCTGTCGCCTAAGCGTAATCTAATTATCACCTAAACGTAACCTAATTATAACCGAACAGTTACCTGACCATAATCTAAACGTAACCTAAGTGTAACCTAATTATGAAGTAACCGTAACAAAACTAAAACCTAACAGTAACCTAATTGTAGCCTAAATGTAACCTAACTGGGACGTAGCCGTAATCTAACTGTAACTAACGTTTACCTAGTTATAACCTAATCATATGCTAACTGTTATGTAACTGTAACATAACTTTACCATGACCAAGCTGTAACCTAAGTGTAATCTAAGTATCACCTAAACGTAACATAATTATAACCTAACAGTTACCTAACCGTAATCTAAGAGTAACTAATCGCAACTGTAACCAAACTGTAAATTAACTGTAACCTAGCGGGAGGTGCATAATATGAAAGAGTGATCAAAGGGCTCCAATGCGATGTATCTCATGAGGGGTGTCGAAAAATGTTAGAAAAGTGCCGGCTAATTATGCTATCAGCTAAATGTCCTGTCGGCTAATCGCCTTTTCGGCTAAATGTCCTCCCGGCTAATTGCCACGTTCGGCCAGTTGCCTATCGGCCAATTGTCTGTATTGCTAAAATTATTGCTATATGTCCGTTTCAGTCAATTGTCCTGTATGCTGTATGTAAATTTCAGCTAATCGTGTTGTCGGCTAAATGCACGTGTCTGCTATCTGCTAAATGTCTTGACGGCTATTTGGTTGTCGGCTAAACGTCTGCCACCGGCTACGAGTCAAACATCTATACTAAAAGTAGTTGAGCTTGAAAATGCATATATCAAATTAA
Organism: Maratus speciosus; assembly: GCA_963932465.1. Lineage (NCBI taxonomy): Eukaryota > Metazoa > Arthropoda > Arachnida > Araneae > Salticidae > Maratus > Maratus speciosus. The sequence continues at coordinate 570,261,261 of OZ010787.1, forward strand.
AAAACATCTTTCAGTAATTCATGGTCATTCTTGGTACTACTAATGAAATCTTTTGTGTAGTGTCTATGCAATTCATATACACCACCTATGTGCCTGTGCAAAAATATTAGTTTAACTTAACTTATACCATAACTTATCATAAATCAAACATATCATAATTTAAAACTCACTTTCAGCAATCATCCCTAATGTTTCCCTGTAAATGAACAATAAATGCGATGCACACCATATTCTTATCCAAACATCTTGCACTCTTTGTCTCCCCTTCTTCGGAAATTTCGCTTCCCGTTTTGCTCCCTTTACAGTATCAATGTTTAAAATCTTTAAAATTCTTTAATGTTTTCTTTAATTTTCTGTTTTATTTGTTACTTTAAACTAACAATAAATAATCAGTCATAAATTTCATTATCAATTTATTTCACCACATTCCTTTCACTAAAAGTTCTTGTAAATTGCCCCTTCCGAAAATGTCATTTCTCCCTTTTGCTCCCTCACCCACGGTACCCATATTTTAAAATAAAAACCCTTTAAAACTCTTTAAATTTTTTAAATCTTTTCTGCTCAATTTGCCACTTTATTTTAACAATAAACAAACGATCATAAAAATTTCTCCCCCCCCCCACCCCAACTGAAATTGGTATTTCCTCCTCGCCTCTCCCTCTTACCAAGCATCTGAAATTTAAATCCCTTAAAATTTTTTCGTTTATTATCTTTTTAACCTATTTGTAAATATTTTCTAAGGTAAGTAAATAATAAGTCGCCAATAAACTTCCCTCCCTCCCCTCCCGCAAAAAAGAACTAATTCTGCTTATTCCTCTTTTTTCATTCAGGTCACAAAATTTTAACCTTAAAAGTCATTGCTTTTTCTAAATCATTTTGTACTCTATCTGTTAATTTATTGTAATCATAAATAATCAATCATATAACTATACTCCTCCCCCACCAAAATTGACGTTTGTTCTGACTCTACGCTTACCAAGAACACAAAATTTAGTCTTTTTTTGTCCTATTTCTTATTCTTTAGTAAGGTAAATAAATAAGTCATCAAATAAAATCTCCCCCCTTTTTTCCTTCTTTCCTTTATTTAAGTTTAAAATCTTTGAAAATCTTTTTTTAATACATTTTCAGCTTTATCTGTTTCATATTGAACAATAAATAATCGATTATATAATTTCTTCCACCCCCATATAAAATTGACGTTTTCTTTTCTCCCTCCATTATTTCCATGCTCATAAAATTTAAAGTCTCTAAAACTCCTGATTTCAATGTTTTTGCCCTATTTGTAAATCTTTAATAAGTTACATAATCAGTCATCTATTAAATTCACCCCCCCCCCCAAAAAAAAAATAAAAATAAATAAATAAATAAAAAATAAATCTGTTTCTTCCCTTGTCTTACCCTCAACTCATGAAGTTAAAAAAATCTAATTTACAGTCTTTAAAACTTTTTAATTTTTACTTTTTTTGGTCCTAATTATAAATCTTTACTATCTATAATATTAACTAAATCTTTTCAACTATGTGCGAAAGTGTTAACAATATAACGATAGGTATACATTTAATTATGCACAAAACACATTTTAACTGTATTTCTGAAAGGAAAATGTCTATAGAGATATATTTCAAAGGAAAATATTGTGTTTTCTCGTCAACGTGCAAGTATATTCTCAAAATATTTTAAAATCCTTTCATTCGGACTAGCTCAGAAAGAACCACCAAACTTAGATACCAAAGGTGTTATAGACTAAGCCGAATACATCAATAAACAAAAAAAGAAAAATCATGCTTCAAAACTTTCCAACACTTTCAGAACACTGTAACAAAACTTTGCCGTTTAATAAAGTAAAGAAGTTACCTAGCTAAACATTTGTAAAACGTATGACACATTTGAAAAGCAGATTTCAACAACTGCGCCCATAACCCGGAAGATATTCCAATTCTTTTGTGCAGCTCTGTATATGATATGTTTGTAGAGATTCTACATACTATGTTAAAATTTAATTTTGTAAGAAAATACATAAAACAGTTGAAAATTCACCCTCGGCAATTTCTACCAATACACGGAAACATACTTGAATTATTTTGTGTAGCCCTGTATATAGCATACAGATTTTTATACACGTCAAATATTAAGCTGAAATCTAATTCAAGCAAAAACATGCTTAAAATTACTGAAATCACACTTCTAGGAATTATTTTCCATAGGCGGCAATGTATCCAGTTTGTTTAATATCCCTGTATAGGATTTTATTTGTATGATACAAACACCTCTTAGCATAATAAATGTAGTTGATCTTGTACATTTATAACTAAAGAAACCAAGCATCTTTAAGCCATTCATACTCATTCTCAGTAATGTTTACGAATTCTTTTGTGTAGTCCTGGTCTGTAAAATTTAAGCACACCATGTAGTACGCAAAAATTTAGTTAAACTTAAAAACGCATTCTGTAATTGAAAATGCACTTTCAGCATTAATTTTTAATAGCTAACACGTCGGATACAGTATTGTATCAAAATATTTTATGTGTCCCTGTAAATGAACGCTAAATGAAATGCAAACCATATTCGAATGCAAGCATCTTGTAACAAATCGAAGTAATGTGCATCTAATTCGTCATGTTTGAAATAATGTAACGTAATCGAAATACACTACAAACAGTTTTTCCTCGTAGACCATATATACCCAAGCTCTTTTGTCTGACCCCATAAATAATTGTTAAATGCTCATGTTGTACAGAAAGTAGGCTTAGAACACCTCAGAAATTCATATCAATTTCATTATCATTGTGACAGAGTTATATCAATCAAATACTCCGCAAACGATATTTCGTCATGGGCTATAACATAATGGAATACTTTTGAGTCCCCTATACTCGTACTTTAAGCGTTACACATAACTTAGTCTATAGTAACCATTTTAAAGTGTATCTTAAAGTATATAAAATTAACTATGTTTAAGATTGTGTAACACTATTAAAATGCACCCTAAATGATCCCCCCCCCCCCATAGACCATAATGTAAGAGAATACGTTTGAGTGCGTCTGTAAATAAACCATGAATGGTAATTCATTCGATATTCATTTTGAATACCGAACATACCATGATGATTTTGAATATCGTATATCAATTACATGGCAATCCGACTACATTTACGCTATTTAGAGCACGGACAGACAGACAGACAGACAGACAGACAGACGGACTTACAAACCGAATTCATAAACACTTAAACTTTCTTGGAGAGTGTTAAAAATGAAAAAGAAATGTAATGAAAATAAAAGTATTTTAGTGTTATTTAGATTACGAACCGCTACAAAAATATTCTTATCTGACTGCATCATTTAAAATATATTTAATGTTCAGAAATCCCTCCCCCCCCCCCACACCAAACACACTTATAAATAGTTCTTATAAATTTCTTGATAAATTTCACGTTTTAAAAAGAATCCCCACAAAAGATAGTTATTTTAGAATATTTGTACCTGATATTTCCCCCTCATTCAATATCTCCCCCTTGATTTTAAATGTAATTGCGTTATGTGAAATAAAATAGTGTTTGTACGGCAATAATTTCAATTTTATGCTTGTAAAAACTGTAAAATGAATCTGAATATAAAAAAAAAGAAATATATCTAAATAAAATATTCATTTATTTTCTGAAATCGTTTTAGTTTTTGCACTCTTATCATAAACAGATTAAAATTCTTTTTACGGCTTTTAATGTTATCGAGGATATCCACAAAGCAGCGGCTTTGATCTACGCTAAAAGCGAAGACGGTTGAAAAAAAAAATTCTTTAGACCTGAAACTCACTGGAAATGATCAAATGTAGCTCTCAGCCGAAAGGAGGTGGGGGTGGAATCGAGACAGATAATTGGCCATTTGCTGATTGGAAGAGTTCCCTTGTCAATCATTTGAATTTAGACCATCCTTCCAATTTAGCTAAAACGCGAGCGGCCATCTTGTTTTCATTTCGCCTGTGACTGCAGTGTCCTCTTAAGAGGCCACACTAGTCACGGCTTGAAGTTCGAACGCTAATGCTAAGTCTATGGGAGCAATGTTTTCAAATATCTTGCTTGATTTTTAATATTTTTAAATGATTTTTTTTGCACAGGATAGCTGAGGACTATCTGTTTACGGGCTATTTTCTACTTTTCCAATTTTTGTTGTAGTTTAATTCGCAGGATCCTGTCAATTTAGGATCCAGTGAAATTCGAGGTGTTGTGTCCTTTTTAGTCTTATAACATTCATATCAGCAAAATTCATAAAAAATTTTTTAATAACAACGAAAATATAGAGTTTAAGCTTTCCAATAACATGCTTTCAATAGTTCTACTACAATTAGGCTGAGCAAAATTTGCAAAGATTTTGATGAATAATGTGTCAAAAACGGCCTCGTAATGTTATGTTCTCCGCCTCTACCAAGACGATGAAAACCATGCCTATTAAAAATATGATTGGCTAGTATCCAAACACTTTAGCAAATGGAAACGATTTAATTGTGATTGGATTATTGTATCGTGTTAAAATAGATCACTCCTATTTCAAACCTTGCATTTATTTTTTTCTACGATTATTGTTTAATTTCAACAAAATACTCTTGAAAGAATGAAATATTTCAAATTCTATATTTCTATGAATAACGAAGGAAAATATGCATTTCGTTTGTATATACACAATTTCTGAACGGTACAGTGAGAGGTACAACTTTTACCAAGTTACCAGGGGATACAGATAGTTTATTAAGTAAAACGGTAAAAAAAATAGACGCGTTCTTTTTAAAGTATTTTTTAAGTTAAAATAGTTAACAAATAATAAAATTACGAAGTCATAATTTGCTAGAACATGTTTGTGGCCTGCCCAGGAGACACGGTTTCAAGTCTCCCATTCTTGTATATGTATAAAATATTCGTCAATTTAACATTTTAAGTTCGAAAAAGTTTTTTTTTTTTATTAAAAATCAGTAGGATTTAAAGTTAGAAAGTTTTAAAGATTGTTAACTTTAAAATTATAGATCAACTTGTTCAAAACTTTGAAGAAATATTTTTAATATTCATTACTTTAATATTTATTATTTTTAAGGGAACAGTACACCTTTAACAATCGCAGAACGAAATTTGTCCTGTGTAACAAATCTTTTTTTAAGAGCCCACTTCAGAAACGGGAAGAAAGTAAAACGTTAATGTTAAGTCTATGGGGGCGTTATTTTAAAATTTCTCGCTTTGATTTTAAAATTATTGAATGAAGTTTTTTGCATAGGACAGCTGATGACGCTCTACAACCAGGCAAGCTTTTACAGGGTTCGTACACATTTCTTTAAATAAAAATCAAGTATTTTTAAGGACTTTCAAGGACCAAAACCAAAAAAAATTAATGACCTTCAAATTAAATAAACTAATAAATTATAACATGCATTTTTTAATAAAGGGTTTCTTTCATTTTTGTAAAAGTTTTAAATATTCAAATGTATAGGAAGGGGGGGGGGAATTTCACCATGTGGCAGTAGAAATTTGGAAAATTTTAAAATAACATACAGCAGAAGAAAAAACTAGTCAGATCTGCCAATCCCAAAACTTTCTTCTATCTAATACATGTTAATACTACAAATTCATTATCAGAGTGCCAAAATTAAATGGTCTATGCCCCTCATAAGCATTCTAAAGATATGAAATTACGTGCATTAGTTCTTGAGATACAACTATTGTTAAAACCGTGCAAATCCTGCAAAATATAGCATAGCAGCGACACCTGTAGGGTGATTTACACCAAAACCTAATCAGCAACAACTTATGTAAACATCTAACTGAATCTGAAGTTTGATGAAAATCCGTGCATTAGTTCTTGCGATATAGGTATTACAGAAATCGTGAAAAATGCAGCATAGCAGCGCCATCTGTTAGGGGATTAACACCAAACCATAATCAGCACCTATAATTAGCAAGGTATACCTGAATCTGAAGTTTGATGAAAATTCGTGCTTTAGTTCTTGAGATATAGATATGGCGTAAATCATGAAAAATGCAGCATAGCAGCACCACCTGTTGGGCGATTTACATAAAAAACTAATCAACACTAATTCATATCGAGGGTTAACTGAATATAAATTTTTATTAAGTTTTGTGCATTAGTTCTTGAGATACACCACCCACAAAATTTGTGTCACATACAGACAAACAGGGTCACAGACTCATTTTGTAAAAACATGTTTTTCAGGATATCTAACACCTAAAACGTGTAAATCGGTCGAAAATTTTCCCGAATCAAATACTTTCTTATTGTAAAGATAAACAATGAGGAGAAACATAATTTTCTTTAATTATTGGGGGGGGGGGGGTTGTTTAACAGACTTATAATTAACTTAAAGACTTGGAGGGGGGGGGGGGAATAAAACTGTATGATCGATTATTTATTGTTACAATAAATTAACTAATGGAGCAGAAAAAGTTTTAAAAAAAGCAATGATTTTTAAGATTTTAAACTTTATAAGTTGAGGGGGGAAAGTAACAAGCACATTTTTTTTTTAATTTTTTAGGGAGGGAGTTTATTAGATGACTTATTTATTTACCTTACGAAAAATTTACAAGAAAAGTTTTTTTTTTTCGCTATGACAAAATTCGCGTGTTTCTCGCGATCTTTTGACGAAATTTGCGTATTTTTGGAGATCTTTTGACGAAACTTGCGTATTTCTGGCAATCTTTTCACGAAATATGCGTATTTTTCGCGATCTTTTGACAAAATTCGCGTATTTTTCGCGATCTTTTAACGAAATTCGCGTTTTTTCACAATCTTTTGACCCCGTTTTGTTCGTTTATTGACGAAGTCAGCTATCCTTTGACAAAATGCACATTTTTTTCGCGATCCTTTGACGAAATTGGCGTGTTATTCGCGCTATTTTGACGAAATTCTTGTGTTTTTCGCGATATTTTAACGAAATTCGTGTGTTTTTTGCGACCTTTTGATGAAATTTACGGGGTTTTTTCGCCATTTTTTAACAAAATTATCGTTTTTACGATCTTTTGACCGAGTTTTGTTCGTTTTTGACGAAATTAGCGATCCTTTGACAAAATTCACGTTTTTCCGTGATCATTTGACAAACACAGGGATGAAAGTACACTAAAGCCGTTTTGTAGCAGCAAAAATCGAATTTTGGAGCAGTAAAATCTATTTTTTTAGCAGCAAAAATCTGATTTTGTAGCAGTAAAATCCTTTTTTTGTAGCAGCAAAAATTAATTTTGTAGCAATAAAAACTGTTTTTGGCGCAAATTGAAATTCTAATGCTAATAAAAAGAAAATTGCGTATTTTCGCGATCTTTTGGCGAAATTAGCGTATTTTTCGCGATCGTTTGACAAAATTCGCGTATATTTCGCGATGTTTTGACAAAATTCGCGTATTTTTTGCGATCCTTTGTTGATATCAGCGTGCTGTTCGCTATTTTTTGACGAAATTAGCATGGTTGTTTTTAATCTTTTGATAAAATTTACGATTTTATGTGACCTTTTGATGAAATTTGTGAAGTTTTTCGAATTTTTTAACGAAATTTGTGTTTTTTCACAATCTTTTGACCCCGTTTAATTCGTTTTTAGAAGTTCGTTTTTAGCTTTGACAAAATTAACGGGGTTTTTTTCGCTATAACAAAATTCGCATGTTTTTCGCGATCGTTTGACGAAATTCGCGTGTTTCTCGCGATCTTTTGACGAATTTGCGTATTTTTCGCGATCTTTTGGCGAAATTCGCGTATTTTTCGCGATCTTATAGCGAAATTCGTATATTTTTCGCGATCTTTTGACGAAATTAGCGTGGTTTTTTTTTAATCTTTTGACAAAATTTGCGGTTTTTTGTGACCTTTTGATGAAATTTGTGGGTTTTTTCAAGATCTTTTAACGAAATTTGCTTTTTTTCACAATCTTTTGACCCCGTTTTTTACATTTTTAGAAGTAATTGGTAATCCTTTGACAAAATTCACGTATTTTTTTTTTTTTTTTTTGCTATGACAAAATTCGCATGGTTTTCGCGATCGTTTGACAAAATTCACGTGTTTCTCGCGATCTTTTGACGAAATTTGCGTATTTTGGCAATTTTTTGACGAAATTTGCGTATTTTTCGCAATCTTTTGACGAAATTTGCGTATTTTTCGCGATCTTTTGGCAAAATTCACGTATTTTTCGCGATCTTTTTACGAAATTCGCGTTTTTTCACAATCTTTTGACCCCGTTTTGTTCGTTTTTTTACGAAGTCAGCTATCCTTTGACAAAATGCACGTTTTTTTCGCGAGCATTTGACGAAATTCGCATGTTATTCGTGATATTTTGACGAAATTCTTGTTTTTCGCGATTTTTTGACGAAATTTGCGTGTTTTTCGCGATCATTTGACGAAATTTATGGGTTTTTGCGACCTTTTGATGAAATTTGCGCTTTTTTTTTGCCATCTTTTAACAAAATTATCGTTTTTACGATCTTTTGGCCGCGTTTTGTTCGTTTTTGACGAAACTAGCGATCCTTTGACAAAATTCACGTTTTTTTTGTGATCATTTGACAAACATCGCGTGTTTTTCGAGATCTTTTGACCGCGGTTTTTTGCTTTTTTTTGACGCAATTGGTGGCATAGAAAAAATTGATTTTTTTTTTTGTTTTTTTTTTTTTTGTTTCTCGGATCGACGAAATCCTGCTAAATTTCATCTTGGCACTAAGTACGTTTTGGTGTAGGTTTGGCGCAAAATGGAAAAAAAAATAGCTCTTTTGTAGCAGCTTTGCGCAAATTTTGGCTTCGTCTGGCGCAGGTCTTACATCCCTAAGAGTAGAAAAAGGTTAAAATAATGAAGTTTTTAAATTTGATATTACAAAGGGGGTAAAATTTCAGAAGGGGAGGCAAGGCGGGATTAAGATTTTTTTTTAAAAATCAGAAATTAAAAGAAATGCAGAAGAGTTTCACCTTTGATTAAGAATTAATATGAGAGTAAAATTAAGCACTTTTAAGGACTTTTTTCCGATTTTGCATGAAAATAAGTACTTTTAAGCACCAAAAATTTCCTTTGAAAAATGTAAGCACTTTTAAGGACTTTCTAGGACCGTACGAACCCTGTTTTACTTTTTAGATTTTTGTTATAGTATTTTTAATATATATATATTAGGTTAGTTTCAATTTCAGAACAGATTCACCTCGGTTCCGAAAGTAAAGGTAATTTTTTTTTAATATCTGAAATTAAAATCGAAAGGGTAAAAACTAGCCCGGTTGTAGATCATCCTCAGCCATTCTATACAAAAAAAATCATTTAAAAATATTAAAAAGGAAGTTAAATATTTGAAAATAACTCTCCCATATACTTAACGTTAGAGCTTACATTTTGTTCTCGTAACAAGTGCGAATTCTCAAAGGTAACATAAAGATATTCTTTGTAACTTCAAGGAAACGCTAAAATTTATCATTAACTTTAATAATGTAAAACTAAAAATAATGAGATGTAAGGTCAAATATAGCATTTTATAAAAGTCTGCTAGCGAGAAAATTTATTTTGTAATACGTATTATTTTATAATAATTTATACTTCACTTATATGGACATTCAAATGTTTTCTTTTATATTATGGCCTATGTGGGAAAAATCATTTGCGACGTATTTTAATGATGTAAAACAATTTTAAACATAAAATTTATGCACCTTATTGAAGTGCACAGGTACGTGTACAGGGGAATTCAAAAGTGGATTTCGTTATATTATGGACTATGAAGAAAAAAACGTTTGCGGCGTATTTTAATAACGTTTCTCTGTTGCAACATAATGAAATTGATATGAATTTATAAGGTGAAAAAAAATGCTTTCTGAAGGGGTTGCAAAGCATCTATCACTCATTTACAGGGTCACAGAAAAGAGTTCATCTTTATTACAGAAAAAAGTGCTTGCAGCATGTGTTGTACCTATGTTTCACGATTTTAAACAAGATGGAACTAATATACCTTACTGAGGTTTACTACAAGATGCTTACATTAAAATATGATGTGCATCACATTTTATTTCATTTACAGGGGCACATAAAAGATATTGGATACAATGATGTATATGAGTATTGTCTATTAGTGATGATTGCTGAAAGTGAGTTTTCAGCTATGATATACATTTTTAACTAAATTTCTGCATACTTGATTAATCTATAGACTATATATAGGGCTACACAAAAGAACTAGGAAGAATTGTTGCGAATGAGAGTGAATTGATTAATTTTATTTTCAAGTTCAACTATATTTAGAAAGATATGTTTGGAAAATTCAAATATAATAATATACAAGTCTGTTCAAAGAATTCGATGCATGCACGCCTATTTCAGACACGGGAAGAAATGAAAACGCTAATTTTAAGCCCTTGGGGGCGTCATTTTCAAATTTCTCGCTTTGATTTTAATATATTTGAATGATTTTTTTTGCATAGGATTGCTGAGGATGATCGACAACCAGACTAGTTTTTACTTTTTCGATTTTGGTTATAGTTTTTTTTTATGTTAGGATAGTTTAAATTTCAGAACGGATTCCAACCGGTTATGAAAGTAAAAGTAATTAAAAAAATATATCTGAAACCAAAATTGAAAAAATAAAAACTAGCCCGGTTATCGAGCGTTCTCAGCTATCTTATGCAAAAAATTCATTTTAAAATATTAAAAAGGAAGCGAGATATTTGAAAGTAACTCTCACATAGACTTAACATTAGCGCTTTCATTTTTTCCTAGTTACTAGTGTGGGTTCTCAAATGTAACGTAAAGGAACTGTTTGTAACGTTTAGGAAACGCGAAAATTTATCATTAACTATAAGAATGTAAATCTAAAAATAATGAAACTGTAAGGTAAAATATCGCAATTTATAAAAGTCTGTCAGCTGGCAAATTTATTTTGCAATGCGTAACTGTAACAGAATCCTGGTTTAAACGGAATAGCTTCATGATTCCCCTAAAAATATCTTACAATTGTATCTGTAAAGACGGAAACAACCCACCTAAAACGGTATTTCGTACACATTGTTTATGTTTCCGTCTTAGCAGGTTTTATAGTGTCATGTTTTTAGTTGAGGGGGTGGAATTTTAATTATTACCAGGCCCCGCGTTTTTCTCTAAGCCCTCTATATTTTCTATTTATATATCCAACACAAAACGTTTGGACGGGTACTCAGATGTTTAGCACTCTCCAACATAGTTGAAAAATGTTTATGAGTGGGGCTTGACTGCTCGTCTGTCAGTACTCTAACTAGCGTACATATACTCGGATTGTGATGTAATAGAAATACGTTGTTGATGTTTATCATGTCATAAATGACATTGATAATGAAGCGTGTAATAATTTATACTTCACTTACATAGACATTGAAAAGCATTCTTTTATATTATGGCCTATGTGGGAAAAATCATTTGCGGTGTATTTTAATGATGTAAAACAATTTAAACATAAAATTTATGCACCTTATTGAAGTGCACAGATACGTGTACAGGGGAATTCAAAAGTACATTTCATTATATTATGGACTATGAAGAAAAAACGTTTGCGGCGTATTTTAATAATGTTTCTCTGTTGCAATCATAACGAAATGGATGTGAATTTATTAGGTGCACTGAAACATGCTTTTTAAGGGGGTTACAAAGCATTTATCATTCATTTACAGGATCACAGAAAAGAATTCAGTTTTATTACAGAAAAAACTGCTCGCAGCGTGTTTTAATTCTGTTTCAATATTTTAAACAAGATGAAATTCGTATACGTTACTGAGGTTTACTACAAGATGCTTACATTAGAATATGATGTGAATCACATTTTATTTCATTTACAGGGGCACATAAAAGTTGCTAGATACAATACTGTATACGAAGTATTGTCTATTAGGGACGATTGCTAAAAGTGAGTTTTCAGCTATGATATCATTTTTTAACTAAATTTCTGCATCCTAGATTATATATATGATTTCTATAGAGCATGTATAGGGCTACGCAAAAGAACTAGGAAGAATTGCTGATAATGAGAGTGAATTGCTTTTTTTTTAATTAAATTCTAAATTTTCACGTTCAACTATATTTCGAAAGATGTGTTTGTAAAATATAAATATAATAATATACAAGGCTATTCAAAGAACTGGATGCATGCGCACGCGTATGAATAATAATTTCTGGAAGTACGATTTCAGTTGTTTACAGCATGTTTATACTGCAATAATTTTGATCTTACCATTACCATGTTCGTGTATATAAACTTGTTCGGATGCAAGGGCTGTACAAAATAATGCAAATATACTGCAGTTAATTGGTAGGAATTGCTGAAAGTTTACTTTCATCTGCATTATTCGTTTTCTTATTATATTAAATTTTATCATATTTTTCATGCCGTTAAAACAAGCCTAAGAACATCCATTGATGACTTTATCATTTTCATTTTTCAGTAATTTGAACAATTTAAATTTACTAAGATTTAACAAAAACTTAGTTAATATAACAAACAAAAACACAACAACATACAAACAAATATAACACATAAAGTAACAAACAACAACAACAAACATAAGCAAACTAACATAAACAGAGGATAAACAAAAAGTTAGTAAGTATTAAAGAATGTTTACTTTGAAAGTTTTGATCAATTTGTTTGAAAATTTAAAGGAATATTGTTAATATTTATTACTTTTAACATTTATTATTTTTAACGAAAAAGTACACCTTTAACAGCCGCAGAAAATGCGAAATTTGTCCTGTATTACACATCTTTCTTTAGGAGCCCACTTCAGACACGGGAATAAATAAAAACGCTAATTTTAAGTCTATGGGGGCGTTAATTTCAAATTTCTCGCTTTATTTTAATAGAATTTTTTTTTTTGTTTTTTCTGCATTGGATAGCTGAGGACGATCGAAAACCAGAATAGTTTTTACTTTTTCGATTTTGTTTTTAATTTTTTTTAATATTAGGATAGTATCAATTTCAGAACGGATTCCAACCGGTTCCGAAAGAAAAAGTAATTTTTTTTTAAATATCTGAAACCAAAATCGAAAAAGTATATGTTAGCCCGGTTATAGATCCTCCTCAACTATCCTATGAAAAAAAATTTCATTTTAAAATATTAAAGAGTAAGCGAGATATTTGAAAATAACGCTCCCGTAGACTTAACATTAGTGCTTACATTTTTTTGCCGTTTCTAATGTGGGTTCTCAAATGTAACGTAAAGGTAGTTTTTGTAACGGTAAGAAAACGCGAAAATTTATCATTAACTATAATAATGTAAAACTAAAAAAAGACTGTAAGGTAAAATATAATCTTTTATAAAATCTGCTAGGTAGCAAATTTATTTTCTAATACGCAGCTGTAACGGAATCCTGGTTTAAACGGAATATTTCCCTGATTCCCCTTAATATATCTTATACAGTAGAGCGCCGATTATCCTAACAAGTCGGGGCCGAACATAGTTCGAATAAGCGAAAGTTCGGATAAATGGACAGACAATTTAAGGGGTGTTTCTCACTATACTAATACCTTCACACTTTATCCAGGCTTAGGACTGGTAGCGCCAGTTAGTGCTAGCGTGTTTAAAAACTGTCTTTTTGTTTACTTTTTTATCATTTAAAATTTTCTTTTTCTCTTTTTATCATTTTCTGAACTCCAGAGATTATAATTTAAACAAAATAGCTTTCGATTGTTGCTTGCTTCAAATAAGACGTTCTTTCCAATGTTGCCATATCTCGAATTCTTCTTAAATACGTTATTTGAATAGGATCAGATTTCTTCTGCCATTCAAGCCATTTCATATCTGTTTCCAAACACTCAAAGGCTTCGTTATGCGATGGATTTGGGTCAGTTTCAGGGCATTCGTTTTCATTTCTTCAATTTATTTTACATCTTAAATCTCATCCACAATCTCATCATCATTAAAAAATTTTTTTTTGAGAGAAATAGGTTGTTCGGATAAAATTTTTTTTGAGAGAAATAGGTTGTTCGTATAATTGGAAGTTCGGTTAACTGGAGTTCGGATAATCGGCGCTCTACTGTAATTGTATCTGCAAAGACGGAAACTGCCCATCTGAAACGGTAATTCGCACCTATTGCTTGTGTTTCCATCTTACCAGGTTATATAGTGTCAATTAATACCAAGTCCCGCTTTTTTCTCTACAACCTCTATATTTTCTATATGTATATCCAACACAAAACGTTTGGACGGGTACTCATATCTTTAACACATTACAACATAGTTGGAAAATGTTTATGAATTGGTTTCACTGCCCGTCTGTCCGTGGTCTAACTAGCGTACATATACTTGAATTGTGATGTAATTGAAATACGTTGTTGAAGTTTATCATGGGATACATGGCACTGATAATAAAGCGCGTAATCATTTATATACTTCACTTACATGGACTTTCAAAAGTATTCTTTTATATTATGACCTATGTGGGAAAAATCATTTGCGGTGTATTTTAATGATGTAAAACAGTTTAAACATAAAATTTATGCACCTTATTGAAGTGCACAGGTTCGTGTACAGGGGAATTCAAAAGTACATTTCGCTATATTATGAACTATGAAGAAAAAACCTTTGCGGCGTATTTTAATGTTTCTCTGTTACGAACATAATGCAATTGATATGAATTTATGAGGTGCAATAAAACATACTTCCTGAAGGGGTTGCAAAGCATTTTTCATTCATTTACAGGGTCACAGAAAAGAGTTCAGTTTCATTACAGAAAAAACTGCTTGTAGCGTGTTTTAGTTATGTTTTACTACTTTAAACAAGATGGAACTCATATATGTTACTGAGGTTTATTGCAAGATGCTTACATTAGAAGATGATTTTGATCACATTTTATTTCATTTACAGGGGCACATAAAAGATGTTGGATAAAATACTGTACATGAATTATTGTCTATTATGGATGACTGTTGAAATTGAGTTTTCAGCTATGATTTACGTTTTCAACTAAATTTCTGCATACAAGGTTATATATTTAAATTATATACATCATGTATAGTAGGGTGGGTCGAAAAAAACGAAATTTTTATAATCGAAGTGTAATAGCGCGGAAAAGTTGCCTTTTGTAATACAGAATAAATTTCTAAAATATTACATCGATCGGTTAATATCTTTTACCGCCGCAAGGGGGCCAAAATTTCAAAAAATCACAAAAAACATGTTTTTTTTTATCATTTTTTTTTTAATTATCCAAACATACCAATACAATTTTTAATAGAACGCAATAACTACATGAAGATATGAGAAATGTCCCGGTAAATATTCATTATGATGAAATCAGATCTTTATTTGCCGCAAAAGACCATATTTTTTGTAAAAATTTCAAAAATTTCACTTTTTCATTTTTTTTTTAATTTTTTATAATTTCTATAATATGTCTAGAAATAAATAATTTTACTTTATATCTATTAATATATCATAATTTTTTATAACTATTTGTAATAGACTTGAAAATAAAGTTAATCATTCATTTTTCTTGACGATCGGTTCATCTACTGATGTTTTACTTCATAACAGCCAATTCATGCCACAAAAATTATATAAAATGAGCAAAATGTTTTAGTATTTTATGAATTAAAATATAGAGACGTTTAACCGAAACGGGTTAAATAAATTTAAAATGAAGAAGAATTTAATGTAAATGAATTTTATAATATAACTTGCTTTCAGATGAAGCCATTATTTCTCGAGAGGACAAAACTGATCAGATGTGATCCTCCCTCTGTTCTAGTAAACAAACTTTATCAGTGCTTCAATGAATAATTTCACGCATCTTTCTAGTGATTGAGTGGGACAAGGAAAGTTATAATATCTGGTATCTTTAATCGAAAATTTTTAACTCACCAGCGTTTTTAGTCGATAAAGAAACCATAACAGGTGGTTCCGTTAGTTTCCAGTTTTGTCAGTAGACTAAAGCCATACAATTTTAAGCTTCAGTGTTGAAGTCTGCTATGATAAAGTGACGGATGGCACTATTCTAGTCCACAAAACTTCGTGCGTTTGCAATTTTCTTCATGGCTGGGGCCCTGATGTTCTCCTCTTCAAATGCTATCATTCCAAAGAGGCTATTTGTATGATTTGCGAAATAGTCATCTCGTGAAAATACAGGAACTATAATCTTTCGTAGATTATCTGTCAAGTAACGTAAGTTACTAACTATAGTGCACAGATCTGGAAAACATGAGTGATTCATTTTAATTCTGAACCAACTGATGCAGTACATTTTCAGGATGTACTCAAAGAGTATGACAAGTTAAAAAGAGGGTTTCTTTGTTCCAACGTAGAGTCTCAAAATTCGTATAGCAGTAATGATCCACCTTGCGTGAAATATTTGTCCAGGGACTCAGCAAAAAAGGTCAACTGTATACACGCGTGTTGAAAGTGCTTGCAATATTTCAGACATATACTTCTGGTCAGTTGACAAATCATCTTTATCAACAGCTAGGTGATCAGATTAAATTGGCTTAAATTTTGCAATTGGTAATAATTCGCAAATCGCAAGAGATCAACCAATTGGGCCACAATATGATAGATAACCTGTTTTTTTGTCATCAAGATGTTTGAAAAGATGTCACAGTGGAAGCTCATTGAAGTGAGTTCAAGGAAGCCAATAAAGTGGTTTTTTAAAAGTTGTTCTCAACTAATCCTACTATAACACCACCTTTGCATCCTGTTTTGAAGACAATTCCGCGAAATTCAACTGCAATTATTATTCCAGTCGGGATTTCATTTTTCTTCAAAAAATCTATAATGCCATTGCATATAGAAGTCGCCTTGCCAGACGATGGGGTCAAATGACGAAAATAATTCAGACCTGTTTCTAGTACAAAGAGATATGTTCCTCCTTGACTTCTAAAAGATGAAACTTTGCCACCTCTTTAACCTGGCAGATATTTCTATCTTTAAAGCCCTCAAAGTATAGAGTAAAAGGAATACATTACAAAAAAAAAAAAAACGAACAAAGTAAAACGTGGCCCTCTAGCAGCGAGAAATTAATTTTACGTGCAGACAGCTGCAGGTGTTTCTATCATTGAGCAATTTTTTTTTATAGAATTACAGTGATCATGGTTAACAATATGCATGAAATTAATAACATAAAATGCCTTTCCCAGCCTATTAGAAATGTAAAAAATCTGAAAACATTACAAAAGTTATGAAAATTGAAAAAATGGAAAACTTTAATTTTTAACATTTTTTAGAAATTTTGGCCCTGTTGTGGCGGTAAAAGCAACGATGTCACAAAAATGAAATGTTAATGTTACATTACTAATATCTTGGCGTGGCTATTGCGTTCTATTAGAAATTGAATAAGTATGTTTGGATAATTTAAAAAAAAAAATGCTAAAAGTATGTTTTTTATGATTTTTTCGAAATTTGGACACCTTGCGGCGGTAAAAGATATTAACCAATCGGTGTAATATTTTACGTATTTTATCTTTTTTACAAAAGGCAACTTTTCCGCGCTATTACGTTTCGATTATAAATATTTCGGTTTTTTCGACCCACCCTAGGGCTACGCAAAAGAACTAGGAAGAATTGCTGAGAATGAGAGTGAATTGCTTATTTTTTTTTTTAAGTTAGATCCTACATTTTCAAGTTCAACTATATTTAGAACGATATGTTTGGAAAATATAAATATAATAATATACAAGGCTATCCAGAGAATTGAATGCATGCACGCCATGGATGATAATTTCTGGAAGTGCGATTTAAGTAGTTTTAAGCATGTTTATATTGGAATAAATTTTATCTTAACATGTGGCGTGTATAAAAACTTGTTGCTAATGTAAGGGCTGTACAAAAAAATGCAAATATAATTCCGTTAATTGGTAGAAATTCCTGAAAGTTGATTTTCATCTGCATTATTTGTTTTCTTATTATATTAATTTTTAGCATATTTTTCATGCCGTTAAAACATGCCTAAGAACTTTCATTGATGACTTTATCATTTTAATTTTTCATAATTTGAACAATTTAAATTTACTAAGATTTAACAAGAACTTAAAATTCGTAAGTTTTAAAGATTGTTAACTTTAAAAGGGTTGATGAATTTGTTCGAAACTTAAAAAAAATAATTTAATATTTATTATTTTTAATATTTGTAATTTTTAAGGGGACAGTACACCTTTAAAAGTCGCAGAAAATGCGAAATTTGTCCTGTATAACACATCTTAATTTAAGAGCACACTTCAGACACGGGAAGAAATGAAAATGCTAATTTTAGTCTATGGGGGCGTTATTTCCAAACCGCTTTGATTTTAATATTTTTGAATGATTTGTTTTTGCATAGGATAGCTGAGGACGATCGACAACCAGGCTAGGTTTTACTTTTTCGATTTTAGTTATAGTTTTTTTTTTATTGCTTCAATTTCAGAAACGATTCCACCGGCTCCGAAAGTAAAAGTAATTTTTTTTTTAAATATCTGAAACCAAAAATCGAAAAAGTAAAAAACAGCCCGGTTGTAGATCGTCCTCAGCAATCCTATGCAAAAAAATTCATTTTAAAATATTATAAAGAAAGCGAGATATTTGAAAATAACGCTCCCACAGACTAAACATTAGCGCTTACATTTTTCCCCCGTTACTAGTGTATATTCTCAAAGGTAACGGAAAGACATTTTTTGTAACGGTAAAAGAAACGCGAAAATTTATCATTAACTATAATAATGTAAATCTGAAAATAATGAGACTGTAAGGTTAAATATTACATTTTATAAATGTCTGAACAGTGAACAGCAGCGCAGTTCCAGGGGCTACCTATTTGAAGATCAAATCCACGCCCTGTCGATGAATTGGTATATAGCACATCATAGCAAAAACAGGAAATGTTAGTCTAAGTGTAGTGAAACACTACTGTGATAGAGAGTGTCGATAACTCCTAGCAATACTGCCGAGAATCAAGGACAGAATGAGAGAAAAAGAGAGAGGAAAGTCTACTAGCTAACAAATTTATTTTCTGATATGCAGCTGTAACGGAATCCTGGTTTAAACGAAATTTGTTCATTATTTCCCTAAAAATACCTAGCAAGTGTATCTGCAAAGACGCAAATAACCCATCTAAAACGGTATTTCGTATCTATTGTTTATGTTTCCGTCTTACCAGGTTTTATAGTGTCATGTTTTTAGCATGAGGGTGTCGAATTTTAATTACAACTAGGACCATTTTTCATGAACTCCGCCTTTTTTTTTTTTTTTTTGGAGGGAAAATAAAATTTGATGTCGATACGAGTGTGTTTTGAAAGGTTATCAGCCCGACAAAGAAAATAGTAATATTTTGACAATATTTCATTTTTTTTAACGTAGTTCCTTACAACTTATAAAATTTAAACCAACGAGTTTCCGACTTTTTATTATCTTTAGTATAATAAGCCTTATCTATCTTTGGAAATGAAGTGGTGGTGTCTGCTTTAACCCCATATTTTGAAGTGAATTTCCGACTACCGAGCCATTTCTCCAGGCTTGGGAAGAGGAAATAATCGCTGGGAGCAAAATCCGGTGCATGTGGAAGTACTACAGAGCGTAGGTGATTGACTTTAGTAGCGAAAACTACAGGCATGTGTGCAAGAACAATGCTGTGGTGAACGAACACCTTCTTTTTGCTCAGGTAGGGAAATTTTGTCGGAATAAGCACTCTTTAATTGGTCCTGTAGAGAAGAATAACACTGTCCGGTGACGATTCTGCCTTTTTGTCGGTGGTCTATGATCACAACATCTTGTGAATTCCTGAAAACCGTATCCATGGCTTTTCCAGCAGGTGGAACCGTTTTCACTTTCTTTGGTGCAATTTCAGCTGATTTTTCACATTGTTTAGATTGCTCTTTCATCACTGAAGAATAATGGCGAATTCATGTTTCATCCACCGTTATAAAACATTGACGAAAATCAGCCGATTGTTTAAGTTTTCTAACTTAACTCGAAATCACCATAGTCCACATTACTAAAAGCCATCTGCACTACCTTCATTAAAAAAAAAAAAAAAAACAAAAACAAAAAAAAAACAGTGAAGATGGAGAAACTCAAAAAATGCTAAAGAAAGGAGGGGTGGTGAATAAGGAGACCAAACTCACGAGGTTTAATTTGATTGTGTTAATAAATGAAATGTTTTCACGAAGGAATTTTCTGCAGAAAGTCCACCCAAATCAGCATTTCATTGCAAATTATATATCTCATAAAATCATAATAGAACCTCCACTTTTGAGCTTGCCAAATTCGATCTATAAGCAATATTCTGACGGAGGCAAATCAAGCAAATTTCTACCACTTATTTTAAAATGTTATTATTGTCTTAATTAACTGAAGTTATTAAATATGATAAAAAAAAATGTGACAATTTTTAATAGAAGTATGCCTACTTTATCCTCGTGAAGTCGGAACCTACGGTTCGATCCAGCACGTTTCGGCCTGAAATTTTTTCTATAAGCGAGGCTCTATGATTGAATACGAGTCATAATTGATTGTATCAGTTTCTAAGCCTTTGTTGTCTAAAAATTTAAATGTACAGGTCTCCTCGAACGGAAATTTCTTGTTCCCGGAACCGGGCAGTACAATTAGCAGTACAAAAAAATTACGTATTATGAAGCTAAAACTTTGGCCCGACTCAATTTCTACAGAATATGTCGATATTTTTAAAACAACGTTATTCTACATTGTTCAAAAACCAGATTTACGCATAGTTTTTATTTTCAGATTATATTCGTAATTCATGGAATATAAGGAATAATAACAATATTAATATTTATTTAGACTACATTGATGACTACTTCGAAGAGGCCTTTTAATTAAAGCAAAAGTCAGTTTCTTACCCACAGAAGATTTTTCTTCGCATTCAGTGAGACAAGAAAATTGTTTATTAATAGATGTTACTTGGAAACTATAGCAGTAGTTTGCAGAAATACTGTTTATAATTAAGTGAATTAAATCAAACAATCCGCTAAAAGCAGCTTCAAATAATCAACAATTAGGCATTGTTTTCCAACAAGACCACACGTATCTTTGCCCACTGTAGACACAAAATATTATAATTGAGATGAAGTGTTTCAATCCAAGTACCATTCTCCAAAACTTACTTCGTCGAATGACCGTTTATTTAAATCACTTAAAAATATTTTGAGGATAAGGTATTTTATTTTTTGGAAGATTTGAGAAAATACATCGATTCTTTAGCCAGATGAGCTCTAATTATGTAACTGCTAGGAATTGAAATTTTCACGAAATACACTTTCTTTAATTTCCATCAACAATATGCAACAAACTTTTACATCATTCCCAAAAATCTGAATTTGGTTACGGATTCTTCTCTGGTCTTTATCTATGAATTTTAATAACACTCCATCTTTACTTTCAATTTACATTGGTATCCTGGTTAAAGATTGCCTTAGTTAACATTTTTATTTCATGATGTATTTGTAATGGCACACACTTTCGTTTACTAAAATTCATTATTCAATGACAGAGTTTTATCAAATGAGTAGAGAGGAAATTAAGGCTCACAAAGCAACAGTTAGTAAATTTGTCATTAGCTTTTCAAGAATTATACGAGAAGGATAATACCATCATAAACCAGTCTGTCACTTTGAAAGACTGCGTTATTTACATAGAAAATGTCAGTAGGACATTTTTAACAAACTGATAAAAACATTTTCTGGGCACCAATGAATGACAGCTTAACATTGTCTTGATCGGCAAGTTCAAGTAGAGGCTGCAAAGTAAAACCAGTGATAATTTACCAAGCTAATTTATAAACTAGTAAAAACAGTTTCTTAGCAACAACGAATGATAGCTTAACACTGTCATGATCGGTAGGTTCAAGTAAAGACTATAAACTAAAAGCACTGCTAATTTACCAAATTCCGATATAGGACACAGATTGGTAAAGGATATTACGGCAACTCCTCCTGATTATTAACTTGGAAGTAGAGGAAGAAGATGGAGAATCTCTGGAGATATTTGACTGTGAGCTTTCAACTGACAAGGTAAAAAAAAAATCTCTATCAGCAATGCGGGGAAAATAAAATTGTAACTTAATCTAAAGATAAAGATGCAGAAATAAATTTATTTTCTATGATTTCTGATAAAGAAAAAGAATGCTTTGGTAAAATTGGAAGAAATTCGAAATATTGCTTTGAAATGGAATTCTATGAAATTCATTATCAGAATTGAATATCAATGTAATGAAAAATCCAAGCAGTTTTCAGAGAAAATAAAAACAAATCTTTCTCAAACAATTGTAAAAAAAAAAAAAAAAAAAAAAAAAATACAGCTGTATTTATTACAAAAATCTCCAAATTCAGAGTGATGAATTAAAAAAGGTTTTCATACACAATCGAGGTATAAAAACAAAGGATGTTTTTGTGCCTGTCCACAGATTCCTAAAGAGTGATACAAGATTTCACAGGAAGGGATTTGTTCGACGGGTGGCAATTGCACAGACCATCAGCTCATCAAGTTGAAGGCTGGAATTTTAGGATTAGATAGAACTCAATTAGCATATTAAAATGCAAATAGTCTGATAAGTCATATCTTGATAGAAAACACCTGCACACCGGAGTTTAGTATTTGATCGATTGGTTTATCATTGTATTTTGCAGCACCCAAATGTATGAAAATATTGAAGTTTGGGTGCATGAAAACACAATGGTTAACCTGCAGATCAACCACTAAATTCATGTTCTGCAGATGGTTTCCACCAAGATACGACTTGGCAGACCAATGCATATAACTTGTATATAAAATAAACGTTCAAATACAAGTATTACTCGCGCTCAGAGGGTTCCGTACAATAAATATATGAATTATTAACTGTATTATTTAAAAGAATAATGAAACTTTGTAAAAACCTATTCAACGTAGAGTTGGGTATAGCTGTATATATTAGAAAAGTATGAATGAGTATACCACAAAGGTTCAAAGAGATATGAAGCCGAAATAAAATTAAATATTGCTATTTTGTATAACTCTTTTTTTAAACGTATCTTAATCTGCATATGGTGAACTTAATTTGGTACTAACAATAAAAGTACTGCATATTTAAATTTCATTTGGCATTTCATAAAACTAAATTCAACATAGTAATATTTTTCATTTTAGAGTGTAGATGAAATAAAATCCTTGTTCAAAGTTTAAACTTGGCGTTGTACTAAGCGCGCTTCGAAAGGAGGTCGCACAGATGTAACTCGACTTTGTCCGTGCCGCATTCTTTTCAAATAGGTCTTTAATTATCATTTAAAGACACAGGAGGCGTATTGAGAGATCCACTCAACGCAAACTAGTCGCGAATACCATAGTATTTATGCGATTAATTATAATTAAATTGGTCTGTTTTTAACAATTTGACGTTTACTGCTTTTATGCTGCTACTGGGTATTGCATTACACAAATATATCATTAAAAGTTGTTATCTAGTATTTAAAAACCGATGGTATATAGAGTACGCCGCCTCTGCCATTATGTATGTCCAAACCAACCGTGTCTTTAAGGGTTAAGGCTCCTGCCCCTGCCAGCGAAGGCACACACGAGCTAATGCTAATCGTATGGGTAAGGATTTTTCTAATATCTCTTTTGCATTTCGATATTTTAAAATATTTTTTTTGCCATTGTATAGCCGAGATCCGTCTCTACATCGCACTTTCTTTACTTTTTCCTCCCCATAGGATTAGCATTAGCTCGTTAGTGTCTTCGCCGGCATTGACAGGAATCTTAATATCTCGGCGAATTACCGACGATTTTTTTTCGAAAATCATTATAAACAATGATTTTATACTTTTGATACGATAGGTACCTTTAGCGCTCTTCGATACCTTTGCTGAATGCCCGCAAACAGAAATCTGTATGTAACAGAAAAATGCGATTTTATGAAAAACTATGCCACCTAGGGCAATCGCTATAATAACCTCTACTACATTCCTCTACTACCTCTAATTTTTTTCATAATTTTAGTTTCAGTAGATTTGAAAATAGATGGGGGGGAGGGACATATTTTTGCACTACATTTTCGATGATATCTCTGAAATTATAATATCTAAAATTAAAAGAAATGTATTTTTGAGTTCGGCGTTACGGAATCTTTTAACCGATACCCCAAACGATATACAAAGAAAATATATTTCTTCTTCAAATAACCTAATTATCCCCTCTACGTTTTTCCCCTCATATATTTGTGAATGTTTAATAATCTGTAAATATGTGGGTCAATAGTCTTTATTACATCTCCCAATTTGAACTTCCCACGTTCCGTAGTTTACGAGTAAAATGGCTGTGACAGACAGACAGACACAGGAGTGATCTTATAATGATTCCGTTTTTACTTTTTAAGTACGGAACCCTAAAAATCATGATTATTGCAACTGAGAAATACAAAAACATAAGAAGATGAATTATTGACAATAAATAAAACAAGAAAGGAAAACCATGTGCCAAGTATGGATTATGAACCCTTTCCTACATTTTTAGTTCAGTTAGAAAAACATAACACATTTGAAAATACACATTTATTAATTCCTAGCAATAGACGGAAACGTACTTCAATTGTTTTGTGAAGCTCTGTTATGTTCCTTATAAATTTTTATACACGCCACATACTGAGCTAAAATTTAATTCAGAAATAAATACGCTGAAAATTACTGAAATCACACTTCTAAGGCTAACATTAGCTTAAGAATTGCTATCCATGGACGGCCATGTATCCAGTTTTTTGTCATATCCCTATTTATTTATATGCTACAATGTCATTTAGCCAACGGGACATTTAGCAGACAGCAATTAGACGACAGGATGTTTAGCCGACATGACAATTAGTCGACAGCGACTGTTAGCCGAAAAGACAGTTAGCCAACAGAGGACAATTATTCGACATGGACATTCATCCCACTTAACTGTAACGTAACTGTAACCTGATCTTAGCCTAATTAAACCTAAGCATAAACTAACTGTAGCGTAACTGTAACCTAACCAATACC
Source organism: Maratus speciosus (assembly GCA_963932465.1). NCBI lineage: Eukaryota > Metazoa > Arthropoda > Arachnida > Araneae > Salticidae > Maratus > Maratus speciosus. The sequence goes on from OZ010787.1 coordinate 570,286,195, forward strand.
AAACTGTAACGTAACTATAACCTATCTGTAACCTAAACGTAACCTAAGTGTAACATAACCGTAACCTAACTGAAACCTAACAGTAACCTAATTGTAGCCTAAATGTAACCTAACTGAAACCTAACAGTAACCTAATTGTAGCCTAAATGTAACCTAACTGGGACGTAACCGTAATCTAACTGTAACTAACTTTTACCTAGTTTTAACCTAATCGTATGCTAACTATAATGTAACTGTAACATAACTTTACCATGACCAAGCTGTAACTTAAGCGTATTCTAATTATCACCTAAACGTAACCTAACAGTTATTTAACCATAATCTAAACGTAACCTAAGGGTAACCTAATTATAAAGTAACCGTAACCTAATTGAAACCTAACAGTAACCTAATTGTAGCCTAAATATAATCTAACTGGGACGTAACCGTAATCTAACTGTAACTAAAGTTTATCTAATTATAACCTAATCGTATGCTAGCAGTAATGTAACTGTAACACAACTTTACCATGACCAAGCTGTAACCTAAGCGTAATCTAATTATCACCTAAACGTAACCTAATTATAACCGAACAGTTACCTAACCATAATCTAAACGCAACCTAAGTGTAACCTAATTATGAAGTAACCGTAACCAAACTAAAACCTAACAGTAACCTAATTGTAGCCTAAATGTAACCTAACTGGGACTTAACCATAATCTAACTGTAACTAACGTTTACCTAGTTATAACCTAATCCTATGCTAACTGTTATGTAACTGTAACATAACTTTACCATGACCAAGCTGTAACTTAAGTGTAATCTAATTATCACCTAAACGTAACATAATTATAACCTAACCGTAATCTAAGAGTAACTAATCGCAATTGTAACCAAACTGCAAATTAACTGTAACCTAGCGGGAAATGCATAATATGAAAGAGTGATCAAAGGGTTGCCCAGTCCAATAATATATCACTTGAGGGATGTCGGAAAAGTCAGAAAAATGCTCCCGGTGATACAAATTGGGGTAGGGGGAACGGGAGGTACATAATATGAAAGCGTAATCAAAGGGCTCCAATGCGATGTATCTCATGAGGGGTGTCGAAAAATGTTAGAAAAGTACCGGCTAATTATACTATCAGCTAAATGTCCTGTCGGCTAATCGCCTTTTTGGCTAAATGTCCTTCCGGCTAATTGCCACGTTCGGCCAGTTGCCTGTCGGCCAATTATCTGTATTGCTAAAATTATTACTATATGTCCATTTCGTTCAATTGTCCTGTATGCTGTATGTAAATTTCAGCTAATTGTGTTGTCGGCTATATGTACGTATCGGCTAAATGCACGTGTCAGCTAACTGCTATCTGCTAAATGTCTTGAAGGCTATTTGATTGTCGGATAAATGTCTGCGACTGGCTACGGGTCAAATATCTATACTAAAAGTAGTTGAGCTTGAAAATGCATAAATCAAATTAAAAAACATCTTTAAGTAATTCATGGTCATTCTCGATACTACTGATGAAATCCTTTGTGTAGTGTCTATGCAACAGAATAGCAATAATTTCAACAATACAGACAATTGGCCGACAGACAACTGGCCGAACGTGGCAATTAGCCGGGAGGACATTTAGCCGAAAAGGCGATTAGCCGACAGGACATTTAGCTGATAGCATAATTAGCCGGCACTTTTCTAACATTTTTCGACACCCCTCATGAGATACATCGCATTGGAGCCCTTTGATCACTCTTTCATATTCTATGCAATTCATATGCACCACCTATGTGCCTGTACAAAAATATTAGTTTAACTTAACTTATACCATAACTTATCATTAATCAAACATATCATAATTTAAAACTCACTATCAGCAATCATCCCTAATGTTTCCCTGTAAATGAACAATAAATTCGATGCACACCATATTCTTATCCAAACATCTTGCACTCTTTGTCTCCCCTTCTTCCGAAATTTCGTTTCCCGTTTTGCTTCCCTTACAGTATCAAGGTTTAAAATCTTTAAAATTCCTTAATATTTTCTTTAATTTTCTGTTTTATTTGTTACTTTAAACTAACAATAAATAGTCAGTCATAAATTTCGTTATCAATTTATTTCAACATATTCATTTCATTAAAATTTCTTGTAAATTGCCTCTATCGGAAATGTCATTTCTCCCTTTTGCTCCCTCATCACGGTACCCATATTTTAAAATAAAAACCCTTTAAAACTCTTTAATTTTTTTTATCTTTTCTGCTCAATTTGCCACTTTATTTTAACAATAAACAAACGATCATAAAAATTTCTCCTCCCCCCCCCCCCAACCCCAACTGAAATTGGTATTTCCTCCTCGCCTCTCCCTCTTACCAAGCATCTGAAATTTAAAGTCCTTATTTTTTTTTTTCGTTTATTATTTTTAAATTATTTGTAAATATTTTCTAAGGTAAGTAAATAATAAGTCACCGATAAACTTCCGCCCCCCTCCCCCTCCCCCTAAGAACTAATTCTGCTTATTCCTCTTTTTTTCCCTCAGATCACAAAATTTTAACCTTAAAAGTCATTGCTTTTTTTAAAACATTTTGTACTCTATCTGTTAATTTATTGTAATCATAAATAATCATATAACTATACTCCTCCCCCACCAAAATTGACGCTTGCTCTGACTCTACCCTTACCAAGAACACAAAATTTAGTCTTTTTTTGTCCTATTTCTTATTCTTTAGTAAGGTAAATAAATAAGTCATCAAATAAAATCCCCCCCCTTTTTTTTCTTCTTTCCCTTATTTAAGTTTAAAATCTTTGAAAGTCTTTTTTTAATACATTTTCAGCTTTATCTGTTTCATATTGAACAATAAATAATCGATTATATAATTTCTTCCACCCCCATATAAAATTGACGTTTTCTTTTCTCCCCCCCCCCCCCCATTATTTCCGTGCTCATAAAATTTAAAGTCTCTAAAACTCCTAATTTCAATGTTTTTGCCCTATTTGTAAATCTTTAATAAGTTACATAATCAGTCATCTATTAAATCCCCCCCACCCCCCCAGAAAAAAATCTGTTTCTTCCTTTGTCTTACCCTCAATTCATGAAGTTAAAAAATCTAATTTACAGTCTTTAAAACTTTTTAATTTTTACTTTTTTTGGTCCTAATTATAAATCTTTATTATCTATAATATTAACTAAATCATTTCAACTATGTACGAAAGTGTTAACAATAAAGCGATAGGTGTACATTTAACTGTGCATAAAAAACATTTTAACTGTATTTTTCAAAGGAAAATGTCTTTAGAGAGATATTTGTAAGGAAAATATTGTGGTTTCTCGTCAACGTGCAAGTAAATTCTCAAAACCTTTCGAAATCATTTTATTCCGACTAGCTCAGAAAGAACCATCAAACGTAGATACCAAAGGTGCCTGAGTAATCGACTGAACCGAGTATGTCCATAAAGAAAAAAGAAAAATCATGCGTCTACGTCGACACTTCTAGAACACTGTAACAAAACTTCGCCGTTTAATAAAGTAAAGAAGATATCTAACTAAACATTTGTAATACCTATGACACGTTTGAAAAGCAGATTTCAACAATTGCACCCATAACCTGGAAGGTACTCCAATTCTTTTGTGCAGCTCATATGAGGCAGTGTATATGATATATTTGTACTGCATATATTTGTACAGATTCTACATACTATGTTAAAATTTAGTTTTGTAAGAAAATACATAAAACAGTTGAAAATTCACCCTCGGCAATTTCTACTAATAGACGGAAACATACTTGAATTCTTTTGTGCATTTCTGTATATAGAATACAGATTTTTATACACGTCAAACAGCATTAAGCTGAAATCTAATTCATGCAAAATCATGCTCAAAATTACTGAAATCACACTTGCAGGAATTATTTTCTATCGGCAGCCCATGTATCCAGTTTTTTGAATATCCCTGTATAGGATTTTATTTGTATGATACAAACATCTCTAAGCATATTAAATGTAGTTGAGCTTGTACATTTATAACTAAAAAAAACCTAACATCTTTAAGAAATTCATACTCATTCTCAGCAATGGTTACGAATTTTTTTGTGTAGTCCTGTATAGGGTTTGAAAAATATGTGCACACCACGTAGTACGCAAAAATTTATTTAAACTTAAAAACGCATTCTGTAATTGAAAATGTACTTTCAGCATTAATTTTTAATAGCTATATCGGATACAGTATTGTATCAAAATATTTTATGTTTCCCTGTAAATGAACGCTAAATGAAATGCAGACCATATTCGAATGCAAGCATCTTGTAGTAAATCAAAGTAACGTGTATCTATTTCGTCATGTTTGAAATAATGTAACGTGATCAAAATACGCTACAAACAGTTTTTCTCGTAGACCATATTGAACCAAGTTCTTTTATCTGACCCCGTAAATAATTGTTAAATGCTCATGTTGTACAGAAAGTAGGCTTAGGACACCTCAGAAATTCATATCAATTTCATTATCTTTGTGACAGAGTAATATCAATCAAATACGCAGCAAACGATATTTCTTCATGGGCTATAACATAACGGAATACTTTTGAGTCCCCTATACTCGTACGTTAAGCATTACACATAACATAGTCTATAGTAACAATTTTAAAGTGTGTCTCAATGTACATAAATTTAACTGTGTTTAACATTGTGTAACACTATTAAAATACATCCTAAATAACCCCCCCCCCCCACATAGACCATAATGTAGCGAATACTTTTGAGTGCATCTGTAAATGAACCATGAATGGTGCACCGAACATACCATGATGATTTTGAATATCGTATATCAATTACATGGCAATCCGACTATATTTACGCTAGTTAGAGCACGGATAGACAGACAGACAGACGGACGGACAAACCCAATTCATAAACACTTTTCAACTTTCTTGGAAAGTGTTAAAAATGAAAAAAATGTAAATGAAAATAAAAGTATTTTATTGTTATTTAGATTACGAACCGCTACAAAAAACATTCTTAACTGTCTGCATCATTTAAAAAATATTTAGTGTACAGAAATCTCCCCCCCCCCCCACACACACACACCTGAATTTACTCCTATGCACTTAAAATTTCAAATTGTGAAAACTCCTTTATGTTTTATAACTTACTTGTAAAAATAAAATATAATCTAAATTTTCTTCCGCCTGAAAATTACACTAAACTTTTCGCCCTCTACCTTTCTGCTAACATCACACAAAGTTTTGAATATTTGGAAAACTTTATTTTTTCTGTCATATATTTTAGTGCTAACAACAATAAATTATGTACTATACCTATAAATGACTACGCTGGGATTTAGATGTATACCCCCCCCCCTTCTCCTCTAAATTAATATTTCCCGTTCTCCCCTCCACCCCTCTACAGTACAAAATATACAGTTTATTTGGTTAACTTTTTCTCTCCTAATTTTATGAACATCTTTTTTTTAACCTTCAATGTTGTTTAGCTTTTATATATCTCTTGATAAATTTCATGTTCTAAAAACAATCCCCACAAAAGATAGTTATTTTAGAATATTTGTACCTGGTATTTCCGTTTATGTTTTACGGTGTATATATCCTGGTATTATATAACAAAATATACAGTTTATTTGGTTAACTTTTTCTCTCCTAATTTTATGAACATCTTTTTTTTAACCTTCAATGTTGTTTAGCTTTTATATATCTCTTGATAAATTTCATGTTCTAAAAACAATACCCACAAAAGATAGTTATTTTAGAATATTTGTACCTGGTATTTCCCCCCTCATTCAATATCTTCCCCCTTGATTTTAAATGTAATTTCGTTATGTGAAATAAAATAGTTTTTATACTGCGCTAATTTCAATTTTATGTTTGTAAAAGCTGTAAAATGACCTTGAAGATAAAAAAAAGAATATATCTGAATAAAATATTCATTTATTTTCTGAAAGTCAAATCGCTTTAATTTTTGCACCCTTATTATAAACAGATTAAAATTCTTTTTACGGCTTTCAGCGTTATCCAGATTCTCCACAAAACAGACGGTTTTGATCTACGCTAGACAGTTGAAAAAAGAAATCTCTTAGACCACCTGAAACGTATTGGACATGAGCCAAGAATATTCTATTTGCTGATTGGAAGAACTCGCTTGTCAATCATTCGAATTTAGACCATCCTTTCAATTCAGCTAAAATGACAGCGGCCATCTTGATTTCTTTTTGTCTGTGACTGCAGTGAGCTCTTAAGTTCTAGATAGACGTATCAGTCTACTCGATGTATTCTTGTTCTGGTCAGGCGACGCTTTCTTGTGGTCACACGGCGTTTTCAATCCAACTAAAACGGAAGCATTGCATTGCATTGAAACGATCAGAAGTTATCTAATATCCATTTCTGAAACAACGAATATTTATTACAATACATTGTATAACATTGAAAGAAGAATTGTAAGAAGCACATTTAGGGCTAAGCAAACCTTAATTCATCCAGAGTTGGGCAAAATACATCGAAAAACCATTTTCGATACAAAATACATTGTTTTTTCAACTTAAAATACAAAATACTTTTCAAATTTCAAAAATTCAAAATACAAAATACATGTATTTTGAAAATACATTAAAAATACAAAATACAAAAAAAAAAAAAAAAAAAAAAAAAAAAAAAAACGATTGTGCATCAAATTGCGCTAGTCAAATGCAAAGCTGGTTTGCAAAACTGATTAAATTTTTAGAAATTATAAATTTCCAAATAAAGAAGCAAAATTAATTAAAACTCAACGAAAGATAACAAAAACAAAACTGAAAAATTAGAGAAAGAATGTGCTTTTAAAAGTGTATGAAAGTTGCAAGAATAACTAATAATGAATAAACTACCCTTTAAAGATAGTTACTTAGTAGAAATAACTTCATGAATTGATTGTGGTAGAGGTCTGCACGGGCCCGGGCTTGGCTTGAGGTCCGTACCCGGACCGGGCAGCCAGAATTAAAACAATTTTTTCAACGGGACAGGCCGAGAAGCAAAATTAACGGGTCGGGCCGATAAAAGAAATTAAGCGGGCCTACCGGCCCGCTGTAAAACTTTAATCGAAGCCGATAAAATATGAGTCATTTTCAGTGAATGTGACTTTCGCGAGAATAAGTAATAAGTATAAATGTGCGTCACAAGCCGATGCTAGTTTGACAACATCAATACAGAAATGTAACATGCCCAGTGTAAAGATCAGCATCGCACAGTGACATAGTTTCTGAGCCATGGCTTAAATTTTTCAGCAGACACGGGCCGGGCCGAGATCAGGCTTGCATTTTTTTCTACATAGTCGAGCAAGGCCGGAATTGGACTTTAACGTTCTCAGACTGTGTTGTGTAGGGAAGGTAATATGTTTTTAAAATATTAATAGCGATAATGAACTTCTCTTATCGGAATCTTTGGAAATATACCTCAAGGTGGTTCTCAAATTCACTGCTCAACAATGAGAAATTTCTTGACACATTTTCTGACTCATTTTTTGCTATAAAGGCTTAAAATTGACAGACCTGACTATTGAAGGGATTTGGAATCGAATAGCATTTTTCTTTTTTTTTATTATAAATAAATTACTTATCGAGATATAAGAGATTCCTCTCCTGTCACGTGACTGCAGGTTTTTCTCCCTTGCCGTGTTTTTACTTCCGGAAATTCGATTAAAAATTTTAACTTTGACAGTATTTTCTCAAAGATATATTGCCTTTATCAAAAAATGATAACGTTATTCGATTACATAGTTTCTGAATAAGAACACCTGCCAATCTTATGCGTTTCCGAAAAGAAATGAATTCAGAAATGTATCAGAAAGCTCCTTTGGATTCCAGAAAAGCCTTATTAAATGGCAGGAAAATAGTTTCACAAACCTGCTTTTTATTATACACCTTCAAAAATTATGCTGTTTTTAACCCTCCTTTTTCCTTTTATTCTAAACTACATTAATTTTTTAATGAATCTTTATTTGAATGTTGAAACGTCTAAGACACTAAGAAATCATTAATGTCGCTATTGGGTATTTTTTGTCTTGTGCATAGTAATTTTAAAATGTACTGTAAAATTATCCGATAAATATGTATGCAATATTCTTTAAAAGAATCTTAATTGTATGCTTAGAAAAATCTGATTTTTTTTTTGTAGAAATTGAGTCAGGCCTCATTTAATTGATTTTTCGACGGGCCGGGCCAAACCCGATCCTGGAAATTCCGACCCGTGCAGAGCTCTAGATTGTGGATCCGATAAGGAATCTCTTTCACGAGGCATAGGATAGCACCACCCGCTACAGAGTGTTCCAAGCCAAAATTGAGACAGTATTGCCAAAATTGAGACAGTATTGATTTTCAGAAAAAGCAGAAAAAGTTTGGTGCAATTCTATTCAATAGGTGCAGAGATATAAAAATCTCGCAAATCCTAAAAAACACAGCACAGAAAAAAAATCATCTGTAGTACGATATACACCAAAATGTCATCCATGCTAACTGAATATGATGAAGTTTGATGAAATTCCGTGCTTTAGTTCTTGAAATATAAGCTCTCACGGCACACCTGCCAATTTTAGATTTTTTAAAAATCTGCATTATGGACCATAAGATTTATTTGAAAAAGGTACCTTTAATCTACGTGGTACTTATTTAATTTAAATTTGATTTACAAATATGATCATTTTGATACGGAAGAAAACAAACAAACAAACGAAAAACAAGAATTTTACGTACATGTTATGGTAATCATGAAAACACAGCATAAAAACGCCACCTCTTGAGCGATGCACCCCAAACTTTATCAGCATTAATTTATTTGAAGATCTCAAATAATATGAAATTGGATTAAATTTTGTCCATTAGTTTTCTGGATATAGTTATCGCGGAATTCATGAAAAACTCAGCATAGCAGCACCACCTGTTGAGCGATATACACTAAAAATTAATCGGCAAGTATTTCTGTTCAGGCCTATATGCAGTTAAATGAAATTCTGTATATTAGTTCTTACAATATAGCTATCATGGAATAAAATAATTAAGCATAGCAGTGTCACCTGTTGGGCGATATAAACCCAAAGCAGAGGTCTAGGTCTATCTTAATATGAAGTTTGATTATTATTATTAAACTCCATCCATTAATTCTTGAGATTGAAGGGCCACAAAAATTGTGTCTCACACAGACTAACAGACACACACATTTTTCAAAAATAGTTAAACCGCGTTCAAGACATCCCGAAACGTATAAATCAAGCAAAAAACGTGCTGGAAGTGTATCATGTAACTTACATAAATACCCTTGATACCACTTCAGCAGGTTATTATTTTATTTTATTGTCATAAAAAAATACTATTATTTATATATTTTGATCATTATTATTATTTTATAAAATGTATATATATATTTAGAGTGTGTCTTACATATAGGTATTTTGATTATTATTATTATTATTTAATATAAATATACTCATATATGTATTTATGCTATAAGGTCTTAATAAGAGAAGGACCACACAGTGAGTCCTATCTGTAGAGGGGATCTTTTCAGCGAGTCACGGAGTCTGCAAGCCTGACAATAGCTTGGCATAAAATGCCAAGTCGTATTTATGACGGGATACTACTTTATTTATGATACCTAATAAAACAGACCACACAGGCGAGACCCGGAGTCCAGAAACCAAGATCGCTGAAGCTCAAGGGGCGGAGTATGGTATACCCCAGAAAAGGTGCAATACCGAATCAGAGGTTTGCAGGTTGAAGGGAAAAGAGGGGGTCAGCAAGGCTGACCGACCACTCGACGAAGGGGGCAGAGCAACCTCCTCCACATTGTCATCACGAGGTGATGTCGTAACTGAAGGAAGAAGTTACTATCATATCGATGCCAGTTGCAAAGCTATGAGGTCTATAAAATAAACAGATGCAGATCGATGCAAGCTCCTAAGCTATGAAGTCCTAAAAATAGATATCGATGCAAGCTCCTAAACCATGAAGTCTTAATGAGATCGATGAAAACTCCTAAACTATAATGACTTAAATATTCGGTTCAAGCCCTTAAACCAGGATGACTTAAGAGAACGATGCAAACTCCTATATCATGAAGACTAAAATTAAATCATATCGATGCCAGTTGCAAAGCTATGAAGTCCAAAAATGCAGTTCAGCGAGTTTCAGAAACATGATGACTTAAAATAAGGAGATCGATGCAAGCTCTTAAAATATGAAGTCCTAAAAATGAAGAGAGCGATGCGAGTGCCTGCACTATGATGTCTGAACAGAGATGAAGGCGAGCTCCCAGACTATGATGTTTTTCAGAGATGCGTTCCAGCTCTCTCAACCGGGATGGTTTTTAAATTATTGAGTTCAGCTTCAATGTCCTAAGTGTTTTAAAGGAAATTCTACGACGATGACGACTTATTCGGGTCGTGTTTTCCCGTTAAGGGATGGCCCTATGATCAACTGTCCTCGGACATTGCTTCATCATTAAGTGTTTTAAATTAGTGAACGTTACCGAGAGTGTAAAACAAAGATCACTCAATGTGCCAAGGATTCAAGTGTGACCTTAACCACAAGTGATCCCTCTCTACAGAAGGTTTGTTCTCTTTATCTTTTTTGTATTCCCAATGTTTTAATAATTTATTTTGTGTTAGGGGTGTACAATTTATGGTACTCAAGCAATTAGTTAATAATTGTAATGTTAATTTTAAAGGTAGATTTAATGCAATTACTAATTCAATTTTGTTCTTTGGAACGCGGGTGTCTCGTGACACAATTCTATTTTGTCTATTTTATTTTTTGTAAATATGTAAATTAGTTGTAAATAAACCTTTTGTTTATTGTTAACTTTTAGCTATGTTTTAAATACAACATGAGTCCATTGTCTTACTTTAATGTAAGTTTTATTTCAGATGACAGTCTGCTTTATGATGCTATTTATGCGTAGTTTAGACAGGTTTTTATTTAGATATAGCTGCGCGGTCTATACGCTATTTCTTCACTAAAATTACACAACGCAGCTTGGGGCGTTTTGGAGATGTGTTTCCTCCCGCCTCAATTTAAGATAATTAAGGTTAGTTTAATTATCAGGAATAGCCAGGACCAGTATTATATAATTACGATCACAAATGTTTGTCTATAAATGATATTGTTTAAATACCCACTATAATAATTCAGGTATTTCAGGTTCAGTAATTGAGGAGTAGTTAACCTCTCTTACTTCTTATGGTAATTTCCCCCCATTACCATACTTATTTTCCCCCACTTTCAAGGTATGTTTGGGTAGTTAAGTTGGTTCCGGTAAATGGACCTGGATCTCCCCAACAAAACGAAAGTCGAAAATTTTCACGATTCCAATACTTCCTTCTTATTTATTAGAAGAATGTAAAAACAAATTAGTCTAGTATCAGTCTTTTCAATCAGTCTTTTTTAGTATATGTCTAAAAAGAACATATTTTATAATAATCTTATATGTACAATGACACCGAATAAAATTGTTTAAATGTGTTTAAATGTATTTTTTTCTTTTTATATAATACACGTGTGTTCCCAACTACGCAAGATTTTTTAGGCCTTCCACTAATAAAATATTTGGGGCACAACTTTTCGATTATGGTGCATTTTAGAAATAATGCATACGAAATTTGAAATATGTATTACTGAATGCAAAAATACAAATGAAAAAATTAGATAATTTTTAACACAAGTTGAATTATTATTATTAACAAAAGTACGAATTCTTCGTATAAAGTAGTTTTGAAATTAAAACACTCGGGTAAAATATCAAACCATATATAAGCGCAAAGAAATAAGAAATCATTTGCACTTACTATGAAAGTCTTGAAACTTTTAAAATAGAGCAGAAAAAATATGAAAGCTCGTACATTCGTAAAAAGAAAGCACTTATAAAATATTCATAAAAAGTAGGAAAAATTCGAATGCAAAATTTTCAAAGTCATAAATTTCATTTTTAGGTAGCTTTCATTACAAAAAGCTACCTATTGCAGCCGTTCGGAGGAAAGCGATTTCAAAAAATTTTGGCATATTTTAATCGATCATGACCCCCAGACCCCGAAACCACCCTCCGTTCAAAAGTTGATATATATATATATATATATATATATGAGGGTGGTGTTGTCTGGATAATACGCAATGGTTAATTTATTTTAAAAAAAATGATGGGCATTTTAATTATAACAACATTGCTAATACACTTTTTATATGGAGGTGATTCGATAGTTTATATATATATGGTGATGCTTAATTTTTATTTCAATTCATATTTAATTTATTAAGCTTAATTAATATTTAATCAACTTAATAATTAACTTGTTTTTAATTTTCAGTCTTCTCGGGACACTATCATATTAATTTCTAATTGTATACCATCTTTATGGTAAATAATATGCATATAAGTTTATTTGATATAACTAATGATATTACAGATTGTATTAAAATTGGGTTAATAGTATTTTATTATTCCTCTATACATTTTAATAATGTTTAATTTTGCACTTAGTATTAAATGATTAATTAACGGTTTTTTGTGAATGTTAATCCCATATTCATATTCTTGAGTTTCTTATGGTTAATATGAAAATAAACCACACAATTTATTTGTTATCATTAGGTAATTGAGAAATGAAGATTCTAACAAAATTATATCAACATCCATTTATTTATTTATTTATTTATTTATTTATTTGTTTCTTCCTGTTCATTTTATTAATTTTTTATATTTATAAGTATATATTTTTATTATATATAATTTTTAAATATAAATTATTTTGTTTTATAGCCTATTGATATATTATATTATTATTGATTCGAAATTATTTAAATATTCCGTATAGATTAATTGGATATGGTAGTAGAATATATTGTAATAATACTATTAACATTTGTATTTATTTAATATTTATAGGAATGATGAAATATAATATGGTATTTTTATATTAGGAATTGTTGGGATATAGCAGTTGGGATATTATGAATGAATTAAATTATAATAGCATATCTTTATGACACGTTCATATTAGTTTCAAGTTAATATCATAGATGGCAGCACTAAAATTTAAAATGGATGTTTCAAATAGAGTAATAATATCAATTTTTAACTCGAGGTGGAGCTTAATTTTGGATATTTGCGATGTTGTAAACTTATAGTTTTGGAATTTTTTACTTTAGTTAAGAAATTTAAAACAATTTAAAAGTGTTAAATGGTAATTTACTCATTATGTAATTATTTTCTATTTATATTATTTTAATTCAATTTATCATGGTTTATCAAAATTGATTAACTGTATATATTAGGTTTTAAAATCTGTGTTAACTTAACTGTAAAAATAACCTTAAAATTATCGTGCTTATGGATGATACCATGTGCTGATGTGTATTTGGAGATAATAACTGGGATTTTATTAGGTATTTTGTGTAATATTACTATTTTTCCTTGATATAAATTAATTATATAAAAGGTTGTATTGCTTTTTCCATTTCATAGCATTTAATTTTATTCTGTTTTCAGTTTGAAACTATTCTTCTGGTTCTATTGGTCGTTAGAGTACAGGAGAAAAAAATTTTCAGCTTTTAGCCTTTTTTTCTCACAGAAAACGACCGATTTTGCTTGTATAATTGAGTTCTGTACTCTTGAAAACGTGATTCCATATATAAGCTTTTCAATTATTTTTATTGAAATCTATTTTCTTCTCTTTTTCTTCATAATTAATTTTTGTTATATAGTACAAGGGACTTTTATTTTATACTTTGCAGCTTGTTTATTATGTTTTTGTATCCATTCAGTGTATTGGGGACACTGTATAGTTGTAAATTCATTCATGCTATCACAATTATTGATGGTGGTCAGTAATGTTTAATTAATGGTTTTATATATATATATATATATATCTGATCTTTGTCACACTGTAACTCTCGTATTTATGAACCGATTTGGATGTAACTTCGTGTATACATAGTGCACACCCATGCCTCGACCGAGTTCGTTGGCCAGCTTCATCCGCCATATTGTTTCAAAATGGCGGCCATTTAAATTTTGAAAAAATTTTAAAATTTGAAATGTGGTACCAAAAAATTGAAAATTGCAAAATATTTTTTTGTTATATGTTTGACCTTGATACAAAGATTTCGGAGCATTTTTTGTTTCGTCTATATTTTAAAAAAGTCCTTCCGGCCAGTGCCGGGAGGAAGAGGTAGCTTTCATAGTCCTTATTTAAAAAAAGCCAAATTATATCATTCAAACACACGAAGCTCAATTTAGTGGAAACCGAATATAAGAGATTCAATACTAATTTTTATCAATATAATGAATGAGAATTTCGCGAAATTAGTCAGCTATATCCAAGCTGCTTTTCTTTAAAGTAACATATATTTGGCTGCCAAATTCGGCAATTTCTTAAAGTGCCTGTCATTTTAAGACAACATGGTGGATGAGGCTAAGCAGTGAACTTGGTCGAGACCTTAGTAATTGCTGTGCACATTCTCACTCACATCGGAATCGGTTAATATATAGGAGTGTTGTCGCATGCAAAAAATCAGATTTTTCAAAATGTCACCCACAATAGAAATTGAAACTGCTATATCTGAGCCATTTTTTAAGGTAAAGACAAACAAAAAATGCTCCTGAATCCTTATATCAAGGTCAAATACTTAAGAAAGAAACCTTTTTCAATTTCTAATTTTTTTGCACCTCACTTTAAATATATATATATTTTTTAATTTAATGGTCGCCATTTTGAAACAAGATGGCTGATGAATCTGGCCAGCGAACTTGGTCGAGGTGTTGATGTATACTATCCACATGCCTTCTTACATCGAAATAGGCGAATACGTGTGTTATCGCGTGACAAATACAAGATCGTTTCAAAATGTTAGCCATGCTAGAAATTCAAAGTGCTATAAATCAACCATTTTTTAAGATATAAACAAAACAACAAATTTTCAGAAACAAAAACTGCTCCGGAATCTTTGTATCAAGGCCAAACACATAAAAAAATCTTTTTCATTTTCCAATTGTTTAAAACCTCATTTTGAATTTTAAATTTAATTTTTTTTAAATGGCAACCCTTTTGAAACAAGATGGCGAATGAAGCTGGCCAACGAACTCGGTCGAGACATTGGTATGTACTATGTACAGACCAAGTTACATCCAAATAGGTTCATAATTACGCCTGTTATCGCGTGACAAAAATCAGGTCGTTTTAAAATGTCAGCCACAAGAGAAATTCAAAATGCTATTACTCAGGCATTTTTTTTAGATATAGACGAAAGAAAAACTGTTCCGGAATCTTTGTATTAAGGTCAAACACATACAAAAAAAATCTTTTTCACTTTCCAATTTTTTGGTATCTCATTTAAATTTTTTTATTTTTTAATTTTTTTAAATGGCCGCCATTTTGAAACAAGATGGCGGATGAAGCCGGCCAACGAACTCGGTCGAGATATTTGTATGTACTATGTACACACCAAGGTACATCCAAGTCGGTTCATAAATACGCCTGTTATAACGTGAGAAAAATCAGGACGTTTCAAAATCTCAGCCACGCTAGAAATTCAAAATGCGATAACTCAGCCATTTCTTAAGATATAGACGAAACAAAAACTGCTCCCGAATCTTTTTATCAAGGTCAAACACATAAGAAGAAAATATTTTTTCAATTTTTAATTTTTTGGTACCACATTTCAAATTTAAATTTTTCTTAAAAATTTAAATGTCCACCATTTTTAAACAAGATGGCGGATGAAGCTGACCAACGAACCCGGTCGAGACATTGGTATGTACTATGTATAAACGAAGTTACATCCAAATCGGTTCATAAATACGCCTTTTATCGCGTGACAAAATTCAGGACGTTTCAAAATGTCAGCCACGCTAGAAATTCAAAATGCTACAACTCAGCCATTTTAGGTAGCTTTCATTACAAAAAGCTACCTATTGCAGCCGTTCGGAGGAAAGCGATTTCAAAAAATTTTGGTATATTTTCATCGATCATGACCCCCAGACCCCGAAACCACCCTCCGTTCAAAACTGATATATATATATATATATATATATATATCCATATATATATATATATATATATATATATATATATATATATATATATATATATATATATATCTGACCTATGTCACACTGTAACTCTCGTATTTATGAACCGATTTGGATGTAATTCGGTATGTACATAGTACATACCAATGTCTCGACCGAGTTCGTTGGCCAGTTTCATCCGCCATTTTGTTTCAAAATGGCGGCCATTTAAAAAATTTTTAAAAATTTAAAATTTGAAATGTGGTACCAAAAAATGGAAAATGGAAAAATATTTTTTTCTTATGTATTTGTCCTTTATACAAAGACTCCGGAGCAGTTTTTGTTTCGTCGATATCTTAAAAAATGGCTGAGTTATAGCATTTTGAATTTCTAGCGTGGCTGACATTTTGAAACGTCCTGAAATTTGTCACGCGATAAAAGGCGTATTTATGAACCGATTTGGATGTAACTTCGTTTATACATAGTACATATCAATGTCTCGACCGAGTTCGTTGGCCAGCTTCATACGCCATCTTGTTTAAAAATGGCGACCATTTAAATTTTTAAGAAAAATTTTAATTTGAAATGTGGTACCAAAAAATTGAAAATTGAAAAAATATTTTTCCCTTATGTGTTTGATCTTGATAAAAAGATTCGGGAGCAGTTTTTGTTTCGTGTATATCTTAAAAAATGGCTGAGTTATAGCATTTTGAATTTCTAGCGTGGCTGACATTTTGAAACGTCCTGATTTTTGTCACGTGATAACAGACGTATTTATGAACCGATTTGGTTGTACCTTGGTGTGTACATAGTACATACAAATATCTCGACCGAGTTCGTTGGCCAACTTCATCCGCCATCTTGTTTCAAAATGGCGGCCCTTTAAAACAAATTTTAAAATTTTAAACTTAAAATGAGATACCAAAAAATTTGAAAATGAAAAGATTTTTTTCGTATGTATATGATCTTAATACAAAGATTCCGGAACAGGTTTTGTTTCGTCTATATCTAAAAAAATGGCTGAGTTATAGCATTTTGAATTTCTAGTGTGGCTGACATTTTAAAACGACCTGATTTTTGTTATTCGATAACAGGCGTATTTATGAACCGATTTGAACGTTAATTTTAATTAAATTTAATTGAACGTTTTGCCGATAAATTGGCTACATTCTTTCTCATTCCTCCGAAAGTGTTGCAAATCTGGAATAGGAGATAGTGTAAAATATTTAATTTAGTTCTTTCAATGCCAATTACAACTTTTAATCAGGTGTATACTGAAGGGTGTACGGAGGTATACGCCGTATACCTTCTGACAAATTTTAAGCAGATCGGTATAACTTCTGTTTCTCAAATAAAGCTATAGCGTATACTCTAAGCATGACCTTCATGACTTTTGCGTTTTTTTGTTACTACAACACTGCTTTTAATTATTTCATATTAGAGTCCTTAAGGGGACCGGGAAAGCCCTATCTCAGCCATGTTAAATTCACCAACTTTATGTACCTTTTTCTCAGAAATGGTGAAAGATAGTGGTCTAGATTTTTTAGAGTAGTTTGAATAACATGATTTACGTATTTTAACACACATTTTCTTTCTAAGTGAAAGTCAAAATTAATTATTCATTATTTATTGAAAGTCATTTTTAAATTAGCAGTTTTGGTAAGATTTCACTGCCAAAAATAAATAATTCTCAACAAATCATTAAATACCTGTGTTAAAGTATACAATATAACATAATATAACTATTAAATAAAAATCTGAGTTCATAAGTTTAATAGATATTGAAAAAAAAAAAAAAGGAAAAATCCAAGTTTTGAGAAAAAGTCAATTAAAGATTTAAATGGCCTTTAAACTGTGAAGTACTCTTAGAAAAAATTAATAATTTCAACACTTATTTTTTTATGTATAAACATGTGTGACACATCGTTGGAAAGATAAAAGTTTAATCTATTTAATGATATAAAAAGTAAAAATCGATTTTTTTGTTGGATTTTGCTTAACGGTTTTCAGACAGTAAGACTCCGCCCACATTCTCTAATTTGTAAACGGCGACAAGGAGTGTGTTACAGAAAGCACACCGAAACATAAGTTACTTTTATTAAAATTGGTCTTCGGTATACCTTTGTTTCTACAAAGTTTGTCGAAAGAGAAAATTTGTGCACCAGCGACAGTAAAAAAAACATTCAGTATTTACATTAGGGATTATTCAATAATTACATCACTCTTCCAGAAGGGAGGAGAGAGCTAACGCATTGCCACATCATATTCAAAATATAAAACACTTCGATTGGTATTGTTTTGAAAGAACATAATAAAGTTATGAAAATACGGTAAAATTTGCTAAGACGGAATGGACATTTGAAGCTTTCACAGATTTTACTAATGTACTTTTAGGCAGGTAGTATTGATTTTAAGGAGATTGTAATGGTTTTAATGTAAAACTGATTGTAATTTGTTAGAATACGTTAGTAAAATATTTAGAAAATAGCAATAATAAATAATATTATCTCATGGTTGTTTTTATCGAAGTTTGTTTTAAGTTCACAATGAGTCACACTAAGGATTTCGAGTGTTTTCCCCACCTTTTACAATACCTTTAAGGGAAGGAAGAGTAAATATCCAACGAAAATTGCATAATATAGTTAATGAAAAATCCGTTATTCGGTAATACATCTTTTTGTGCCTGTTCCTGTTTGTATACGATAGCAGCGACACTATTTTTTCTTGAAAACATTCAGAAAAATAATTCATTCGAATAATTGATGAAATGTGTTATTTGAGTTACATACAGCCTTTCCTTCTTTGACTATTTTAAACTATCTTGTTTCATAGAAGTAATCTCCGTATACTTTTAAAAGTCTAAATACGAAGTGTGGTCTGATTCCGGGTATTAATTATAAAGATAAATACTTCCAAACAGAAAAACTTTCTTTTTTTACTACATAGAGAAACGCAACTCAAATAACTAAACTCACACCAGTAACGAGGAATAGCAAATTGTTATATGGATTTTCTAGCTGATTCCCTCGTATGTCAAATTCTCTTGACTATATATCGCTAGATTCAAGATACTGCACTTAAATGATGCGGTAGAAATAAAAATTGAGACTTCATTCAATCATAATTTTACGAACGACAGTGGGCCAAAGCTTATTTGTGTGTATCAAAGAAATCTAAAGAAAAGAAATATATTTTATCTGATGTGAAATTAATTTGTTTTAATATTAAACTCTTTAATCGTTTTGTTAACGTTCAGGGTACTTTCTTTTCAGAGCGAAACATTTATTCATACACTTGCTGTTATGCATATATACTACATCAGTGGTTACATTTTCATAAATCTGATCATTATCGATGTTTATTTCCAATTATCAAGAATTTTTTTGGAAATTTGACAATATTTTATCTCAAAAGTTAGAAACATATTTGATATTGTCATGGATCTCTACTTAAAATTTTCAGCGCTTCGAAATAAATTGGTGAATCCTGTTCAGTTCGCAGTGTAAAACAATTCCACGTCGTTAATTCAAAGTTGGGGGGATTTTGTTATTCAAATTGCTTGATTTCTACCACTTTTTGAGAAACTAATATTCGTCTTATTTAATCTATCGTTAAATAAAACGAATATCGCTTAAAAAAACTGATAGCAATCAATGAGTTTTAATAAAAACTCAAACGGCAACTTACCACACAAACCACTGCGACTTACTCGTGGAGAAGAAGCATTGTCGATTCCCATGTTATCCTATGGCAAAAATACTTACCCTGATTGTTCATTCAAATTTCAAAATTTCCAAAAACATTTTTTTTCAGCATATAAGTACGGATGCTCTTCACTACATTATAAGCTTAAAATATTTTTAAAACAGTTTTGAGTATTTTAAAATTCATGTTAAAGTTTCGAAAAGTCCCCAAAAGTATAATGTGTAGTCTTTATTCGTTTATAACTATGGATTGGAGAAAGATATAAAAATTTGGAGCTTATGCAAGCAAAATTTGATTTGTTTTCTTTTACGTAATTAGGCAACTTTTAAAATTTATTCTAATCAAAGCACTGTAATTTTGAATTAAAAATTAGCTATACCTAAAATCCTCTACAAACCTGTCAAATTGTCAACGTCACCTAATTGATTACTTGAGCTCTACGGATATAAGAGGGTCACTATAGGGGTTCAAGGGTTGCCATAGAATGCGAAGACGCAAAATTCTCGTAAAAGAATAATATTGGGTTTCAGTCTTGGAACAGTATTTTCAGTAGACATAGTAAAGGAATATACTCGTAGAAAGAAGTCGAAAAAAGCAGCGAAAAATTTTCTCTTTTGCTAAACAGTTCTCCTTCCTCCGAATCTTAGTATAGTTCAGATGGCCCGACACATTAAAATGGCTATAACCAGCTGCATTGTAATTGCTTTAGCCTCGTCAAATTTTCTATTGGTAAACATAATCATTTTGAGGGCGTGCACAGTCGGTTTTTTGTCGTCGCTTCCTCCAATTTTAGTATAAACTAAATATAAGCCCTGATACATTAAAACGATTTTAATGCAGGCTGTAATTAACGTGACCCGCTAACATTTTATACGGGTATATATTAATGTTATAGAAGGTGAATTAGTTTTTTTAATCGAAGCCCTATAGATTTTAGTGAAAATAAATTTAAGTCACGGCGCATTAAAATGACATTAACTCGGATAATTGATCTAACTTCGCCAATTATTGTACAGGCATGTTTGTAAACAATATAAAAAAAACTATTTTAAGCTACTCTTATTGAAACTCTCCAAATTTTAGTACAACATAAGACTGCGACAGATTAAACAATTATAGCTCGGCTCTCTAGTTGACGCAACCCGTCCATATTTTGTACGAATATAGATAAATATTAAAAGACAAGAGTTTGTCCTTTTTTTATTGAAGTGCCTCCCCCACCCCAAACAAATTTAGTATAAAAATATGCAAGTCCATAAACATTCAAACTACTATAACTTGGACCCTAATTCATGCAACCCTGCTATTTTCTATACAGATAAACATAATTATAAAGAAGGATTTTTTATCTAAGCCCCTCTTAAATTTTAGTGTAATTGCAATCAAGGACCCGACACATTAAAACGGCTAGAACTTAGGATTTATTTAACACAAGTAACCTAAATTTTACATAATTATACAAAAGCACTTTCTCGGTTTATTGAAGCTCCAAACATTTTTTAGCAGAAATTAAATCTAAGGTCCGGCACATTCAAACGGTTGCAATATGGGGCCAAATTGATGTAGCCTCGCCAATGTTTGCGTTGGTAAACATAATAATTTTAAAGAAGGGTTTTTAAAGGATTTTTCATTGAAGCACCGTCCCGAAATTTTTGCATAAATTAAGTATAAGGGCCCAACGCATTAAAACTGCGATAATTTTGGTCTCTAATTGACAAAACATGCTCAAATTTTATACGAAAATACATAATTATTATAAGGGGACTTTGTCGTTAAGCCACCCCAAATTTTAGAATAAAATAAATATAAGGCCCGATACATACAAACAACTATAACTTGGAGTGATGTAGCCTGTTCATTTACTGTACGGGTAAAAATAATTATTATGAGAAAGGATTTTGTTTAGTTTTTTTAAGCCCTCCAAATTTTAGTGTAATTAGAATATAAGGTCCCGACATATTAAAATGGCTATAACTTGATCTTTAATTAGCGTAACCAGCCCATATTTTATACGCGTATACTTGTATACATAATCATTATAAGAGGGAACTTTATTGGTTTTCATCAAAGACCCCTCAAAAATTTTAGTATATATATATATTTTTTACGTATAATTTTTTTGCAAGTCCTCTTTTGCATCTGCTCAAAGACACCATTTCATTATTTAGACCTATTGATTACGAAAGATTATCCATAAGTTATTGCACTTTGGTGCTAAAGTAAAATCTGACAATGAAATGACAAATATATATATTAAAAAATTCATTATTGATTAGTTAATTTAATAATTGTTGATTAAATTTAATATGTTTGTATCATGTCTTGATACTCAATTTATAAATTTTATTTGATATTGATGATGGATTGTAATATTTTATAATGGTTATATATATGTATACTTAATTCGTTTCCTTTTTTTTTCTTTTAAATATATATTTAAGATTGCCATTATATGGTTTTATACATGCCTTACACATTTAAACATTTAATTTTTATAAACATATATATATATTTTTTAAATCTTTTTCTAATAAATAATTTTTTTTATCCTTTTTCGGGGGAGGGGAGTGGTACTTTTAAAAGCATAAATTGTTAGATTTGATTTCAAACTAGCATTAAGTAACTTATTTAAAATGATGCTATAATATTACATCCCTTTGGTAAACGTTTTAGTAAATATTTTTATTGCTGTTAAGTTTTTAAAATTTGGTAATGTTTTATTAATATTTATTATTCAAAGGGAAAAAAATAAATATCAGACATTCGTGTTTAGTCTTCTTTTATAGTAATCAAATAAAAATTGTTTTATATTAATTAAGTAATTAAATAAACAATAAACATTCCATTCTTCTACGATCAAAATGCATGGAGTTATGATGCTTTAAAGTTTAGGAAATTTGTAAGGTTTCTGGCATTAGAAAGTAGTCTTGAGGAAAATCTCCGAAATTTCATAAACTTTGGAGTATCATAACAGTATACGTTTCTGTCGTAGAATAATAGACTTTTTTCAGTTTTACTTGTCAGAACGCAGAAATAATGCCTCTAAATATAATTTATTGGACTTATAGGACTAAATATCAAATGTTTGAAATTTCATGTCGTTAAAATAGTTATTCTATTCAGAATAAAGAAGTAAAATTATACCAATCTTTCGAATATATCTATCAAAATATGAAATAAAATATAATCGCGACTCTACGTTTTTAAATTAAGGAATTAAAAAAACATGAATTAAAATTGTAGAGTCTTATCAGGTACAAAAGAATTTTGCTATAAATTTATTAAAAAAATTCAGAAGAGGTATGTCAGAGCTGCAGAGAATTATTTTTTATTGACAAAATATTTTAGTTAATGCTATTTAATATTTTAACATTAACAAAAATATTTCTTTTAGACATTAATAAGTGAAAAATGAATTGGGTAAATGTAAATTATGAGATTTTGTTACACATGTCACTTTTCACAAGAAAACTCCGCATTTCTCGGATCTAATTAAGCATTAATAACTTCCATTTCATAGCCCCCCCCCCCCACCCCATCAAAAATAAATAATATTAGGGACAAAAAAGTGTTATCGTTTTGTTCATAATTTGAATATAAATAATAACCACCAAATCAACTGATGTCTCCACTTCACGCGTTTATATTTCAGTCTCTCCTTCTACAAAAAAACCCTCTCTTACTGCCCCCCCCTGCCCTAAAGATGAGAGGGAGTAGAACGATTGAATTGAAACTTCAGCCAGGGATATCTCAATTGCATCAATATGGCCTTGGGTGAACTTACCATGAGATAAGAGAAACGGTGTATAGAACAGATAGCGTTTTCACAGGGGTGAACAAGAAAGTCGTAGCTGGGAAGTACTTACCGTATTTTATGGAAGAAACGCCGCAGCGTTTACGAGTTTAAAAGTTAAATTTTTCTTCAAGTGCAGCGTTTACGTTTATTTTTTTGCGCGCAAAATATTGGGGTAAAATAAAAGCTCAACAACTTTCTGATTTCGCCGATAATGACATTTCCGATGATGTTAAAAAACATACAGCGTGGACTAAAAAAACTTACAACTCTTCTATTTTGATATTGGCGACTCGGATTTCTTTCTGGGACTTCGAATTTCGAATAGAAACTAATGAAGGCATAAAGTAATTGGGACCTACTCATAAAAAGCGTGCAAAATTTCGAAGCCTACTTAAAAAAATGTGAAACGCCTAAGCAGAGGGATTACCGTCCCGATCTGGATGGTTTTAAATACTAACTGACGTCTCCTTAATTTAAAAGTTACATTAAAATATTAAAAATTTATTTAAATATGTAAAATAAAATTTTAGACATCTTAAAATATTAAAAATGAGGCAACCTATACTGCTCAGAAAACTTTGATTAAAGTTAGGCCGATCTGACACTGTCGACAAAAGAAGCGTTCCCACAGGTGCGGCTTTTACAACGGGTGCGGCGATTACGATATTTTAAAGCTTATTCAAGCCAATATAGAGGAGTGCGGCGTTTACAACGGGTGAGGCGTTTACAACGGGTGCGGCGTTTACAACGGGTGCGGCGTTTTTTCCATAAAATACGGTACTTAAAATTTTCAAGCAAAATTTTTATTTTTACCAAAAAAGAAATTCATTGATTGATAAAATGGAATATACAAGAATATAGAATCAAAAATGTAAAAATGTTTTAGGTAGCTTTCATTACAAAAAGCTACCTATTGCAGCCGTTCGGAGAAAAGCGATTTCAAAAAATTTTGGTATATTTTCATCGATCATGACCCCCAGACCCCGAAACCACCCTCCGTTCAAAATTGATATATATATATATATATATATCCATATATATATATATATATATATATATATATATATACAGGGTGATTCAGCTCGTCGGTGACAAACTTTAAGGATCGATAGAGCACACCTAAACGAACATTTTTGAATAGGGAATGTAGGGTCCCTGACGCGATGGTAAGGCGCTAGGCGCTTTCGAAAATTTGGGTGCCGAAATTCGAAACGTCATAAAAACTAGGGAAATGGTTAGATTTTCTTGCTTGTTGCGTCGAAATGATTCTGTTTGTTTAGACTTTCTTCAGTACCAATTTGATAAGCGTATCTCTTAAAACATGGATAGGGGGCGCTGCAGACTTTGGAGAGCTAGACAACAACTTTAAGCCCGTTATTTTGATAATTTAACACATGCTCGCCAAAGTTTATACTCTAACTTAAAGTTTGAACCCAAAAGTAGAGCCCTGCAAAAAGCGTAAGAGCCGGAATAAAATGTCAAAGTACAGGGTGGTCGAAACTCGAAGGCTCCTAAGAGATAAACAAACAGATTTCTTGACTTATGGCATGCATTTTCATGATTCTGTTTGCTGGGGCTCTCTGAAACTCAGTTGAACGGTACAAAAAGAAACATCGATAGGGGGCGCTTTGGGCAAAAAACATAATTCGTTGACATTTCGGACGCTAACTGGAAACGGGGCGCTACGATCAGTTAGTAATAATGAAAACACATTTTCTACCTCTGCTCAACACTTCTGAATAAATTTAGACCAAAAACATCAATGATACTGGAAATTTATTTACAAAAAATAACACTACAGAAGATGCTCGAAATTTCGACCTTGGGCCATGATGCAGGCTTCGCACCTCCGTCGCATTGAGGAGTGTGTGTTTCCAACAATGCCAGGAGTATCTCTGATCTGCCCTGCAGCTGCCACAATGCGCGCCACAAGTTCTTCAGCACTGCTGACAGGTGTATGGTATACCTCGGCCTTCAGGTAATCCCAAAGGAAGAAATCCAAGCAGGTGAGGTCTGGTGATCGGGCAGGCCAGTGAACTGGACCCCCACGCCCGATCCACCGCTGGCCATACCTTGCGTTTAGATGGAGACGCACGTCGTTCGTGTAATGGGTCGGAGCTCCATCGTGCTGGAACCACATCTGGCGACGCGAACCTTCGGGTACGTGCGCCTCATCCAGAAGCTGCGGCAGCACTTGATCCAGGAAAATCAGGTAATTTCCACCTGTCAGCCGTTCAGGTAACAAATAAGGGCCAATGAGGCAATCCCCCAGAATGCCGGCCCACACATTTACTGAGAAACGCTCCTGGGCTGCTCGGCTTCTGGTTTCATGTGGATTTTCATCACACCACACATGACTGTTGTGGGCGTTCCACATTCCCTCCCGGCTGAAGGTGGACTCGTCCGTAAACAAAATGCTGTTTACAAAACGGGGATCCCTGGATCTCATCGCCAAGTACCATC
Source organism: Maratus speciosus (assembly GCA_963932465.1). NCBI lineage: Eukaryota > Metazoa > Arthropoda > Arachnida > Araneae > Salticidae > Maratus > Maratus speciosus. Next base: position 570,312,156 of record OZ010787.1, read on the forward strand.
TTGAGAATTCCACTCGAGGGCCAAAATCCTGCTCTCTGAGCAACTGCACCCGCTGGATGTGGTAGGGGTGCAGATTCCGGGAACGTAAGATGCGCCACGCAGTTGCTTGCGAAATGCCAACATGTCTGGCGATATCTCTCGTGCTAAGACCTGGGTTGTCCTCAACCAGGTTAAGCACAGCCTCTTCGTTGTCGGGGGTGCTCACTGATCGCTCCCGTTCAGGCCTGCCTCCGTCGAAAGATCCCGTTGTGGACAACCTCTGGTGTACTCGAGCGAAGAAGGCATGGCAGGGGATTTGCCTGTTGGGGTAACGCTCGGCGTACAACCGCTGAGCGGCTCGTCCATTACAACCAGCAGCGCCATACGCCAAATGCATGTCAGCCAATTCAGAGTTTGTGTACCGTTCCATCCTACTACCGATCTGCAGACAAGTAACCCGAAGCTTAAGTAGGTACCGCACGTTCAAAAGACGTGTCTGCGCATACAACTACGTCATCTCGCGTTGTCGTCTACGCATTACGTATCTTTTGCATATCGATATGGTACGATATCTTTTGCATAAATCAGCAAAAAGCACCTTATGTAAATTTTATTGCGCGCATTGTGCATGATTGAAACCAGCTATGTTTGTTAAAAAAAACAAACAAACTGCAGTTTTAATAGCTTCTTATGATAAGTAAATTACTCTCTTGTTTTGTTTCTAACTGATCGTAGCGCCCCGTTTCCAGTTAGCGTCCGAAATGTCAACGAATTATGTTTTTTGCCCAAAGCGCCCCCTATCGATGTTTCTTTTTGTACCGTTCAACTGAGTTTCAGAGAGCCCCAGCAAACAGAATCATGAAAATGCATGCCATAAGTCAAGAAATCTGTTTGTTTATCTCCTAGGAGCCTTCGAGTTTCGACCACCCTGTACTTTGACATTTTATTCCGGCTCTTACGCTTTTTGCAGGGCTCTACTTTTGGGTTCAAACTTTAAGTTAGAGTATAAACTTTGGCGAGCATGTGTTAAATTATCAAAATAACGGGCTTAAAGTTGTTGTCTAGCTCTCCAAAGTCTGCAGCGCCCCCTATCCATGTTTTAAGAGATACGCTTATCAAATTGGTACTGAAGAAAGTCTAAACAAACAGAATCATTTCGACGCAACAAGCAAGAAAATCTAACCATTTCCCTAGTTTTTATGACGTTTCGAATTTCGGCACCCAAATTTTCGAAAGCGCCTAGCGCCTTACCATCGCGTCAGGGACCCTACATTCCCTATTCAAAAATGTTCGTCTAGGTGTGCTCTATCGATCCTTAAAGTTTGTCACCGACGAGCTGAATCACCCTGTATATATATATATATATATATATATATGACCTATGTCACACTGTAACTCTCGTATTTATGAACCGATTTGGATGTAATTCGGTATGTACATAGTACATACCAATGTCTCGACCTAGTTCGTTGGCCAGTTTCATCCGCCATTTTGTTTCAAAATGGCGGCCATTTAAAAAATTTTTAAAAATTTAAAATTTGAAATGTGGTACCAAAAAATTGAAAATGGAAAAATATTTTTTTCTTATGTATTTGTCCTTTATACAAAGACTCCGGAGCAGTTTTTGTTTTGTCGATATCTTAAAAAATGGCTGAGTTATAGCATTTTGAATTTCTAGCGTGGCTGACATTTTGAAACGTCCTGAAATTTGTCACGCGATAAAAGGCGTATTTATGAACCGATTTGGATGTAACTTCGTTTATACATAGTACATATCAATGTCTCGACCGAGTTCGTTGGCCAGCTTCATACGCCATCTTGTTTAAAAATGGCGACCATTTAAATTTTTAAGAAAAATTTTAATTTGAAATGTGGTACCAAAAAATTGAAAATTGAAAAAAATATTTTTTCCTTATGTGTTTGATCTTGATAAAAAGATTCGGGAGCAGTTTTTTTTTCGTGTATATCTTAAAATATGGCTGAGTTATAGCATTTTGAATTTCTAGCGTGGCTGACATTTTGAAACGTCCTGATTTTTGTCACGTGATAACAGACGTATTTATGAGCCGATTTGGATGTACCTTGGTGTGTACATAGTACATACAAATATCTCGACCGAGTTCGTTGGCCAACTTCATCCGCCATCTTGTTTCAAAATGGCGGCCATTTAAAAAAAAATTTTAAATTTTAAACTTAAAATGCGATACCAAAAAATTTGAAAATGAAAAGATTTTTTTCGTATGTATATGATCTTAATAAAAAGATTCCGGAACAGGTTTTGTTTCGTCTATATCTAAAAAAATGGCTAAGTTATAGCATTTTGAATTTCTAGTGTGGCTGACATTTTAAAACGACCTGATTTTTGTTATTCGATAACAGGCGTATTTATGAACCGATTTGGATGTAACTTGGTCTGTGCGTAGTGCATACCAATGTCTCGACCGAGTTCGATGGCCAGCTTCATTCGCCATCTTGTTTCAAAAGGGTTGCCATTTAAAAAAAATTAATTTAAATTTTAAAATGGGGTATTAAAGAATTGGAAAATGAAAAAGATTTTTTTATGTGTTTGGCCTTGATACAAAGATTCTGGAGCAGTTTTGGTTTATGAAAATTTGTTTTTTTGTTTATATCTTAAAAAATGGTTGAATTTTAACACTTTGAATTTTTAGCATGGCTAACACTTTGAAACGATCTTGTATTTGTCACGCGATATCACACGTATTCGCCTATTTCCATGGAAGAAGGCATGTGGATAGTATACATCAATATCTCGACCAAGTTCGCTCGCCAGCTTCATCAGCCATCTTCTTTCAAAATGGCGGCCATTAAATTAAAAATATATATATTTAAAGTGAGGAGCAAAAAAATTAAAAAAGGTTTCTTTCTTAAGTATTTGACCTTGATATAAGGATTCAGGAGCATTTTTTGTTTATCTTTATCTTAAAAAATGGCTCAGATATAGCAGTTTCAATTTCTAATGTGGGTGACATTTTGAAAACTCTGATATTTGCCTGCGACAGCACTCGTATATATCAACCGATTCCGATGTGAGTGAGCATGTGCACAGCAATTACTAAGGTCTCGACCAACTTCACTGGTTAACCTCATCCACCATGTTGTCTTAAAATGGCAGGCACTTTAAGAAATCGCCGAATTTGGCAGCCAAATATAAGTTACTTTAAATAAAAGCAGCTTGGATAAAGCTGACTAATTTCGTGAAATTCTCATTCATAATGATTTAGTATTGATAAAAATTTGTATTGAATCTCCTATATTCGGTTTCCACTAAATTGAGCTTCGTGTGATTGAATAATATAAGTTGGCTTTTTTAAAATAAGGAATATGAAAGCTACCTCTTCCTCCCGGCACTGGCCGGAAGGACTTTTAGGTAGCTTTCATTACAAAAAGCTACCTATTGCAGCCGTTCGGAGGAAAGCGATTTCAAAAAATTTTGGTATATTTTCATCGATCATGACCCCCAGACCCCGAAACCACCCTCCGTTCAAAATTGATATATATATATATCTGACCTATGTCACACTGTAACTCTCGTATTTATGAACCGATTTGGATGTAATTCGGTATGTACATAGTACATACCAATGTCTCGACCGAGTTCGTTGGCCAGTTTCATCCGCCATTTTGTTTCAAAATGGCGGCCATTTAAAAAATTTTTAAAAATTTAAAATTTGAAATGTGGTACCAAAAAATTGAAAATGGAAAAATATTTTTTTCTTATGTATTTGTCCTTTATACAAAGACTCCGGAGCAGTTTTTGTTTCGTCGATATCTTAAAAAATGTCTGAGCTATAGCATTTTGAATGTCTAGCGTGGCTGACATTTTGAAACGTCCTGAAATTTGTCACGCGATAAAAGGCGTATTTATGAACCGATTTGGATGTAACTTCGTTTATACATAGTACATATCAATGTCTCGACCGAGTTCGTTGGCCAGCTTCATACGCCATCTTGTTTAAAAATGGCGACCATTTAAATTTTTAAGAAAAATTTTAATTTGAAATGTGGTACCAAAAAATTGAAAATTGAAAAAATATTTTTCCCTTATGTGTTTGATCTTGATAAAAAGATTCGGGAGCAGTTTTTGTTTCGTGTATATCTTAAAAAATGGCTGAGTTATAGCATTTTGAATTTCTAGCGTGGCTGACATTTTGAAACGTCCTGATTTTTGTCACGTGATAACAGACGTATTTATGAACCGATTTGGTTGTACCTTGGTGTGTACATAGTACATACAAATATCTCGACCGAGTTCGTTGGCCAACTTCATCCGCCATCTTGTTTCAAAATGGCGGCCCTTTAAAACAAATTTTAAAATTTTAAACTTAAAATGAGATACCAAAAAATTTGAAAATGAAAAGATTTTTTTCGTATGTATATGATCTTAATACAAAGATTCCGGAACAGGTTTTGTTTCGTCTATATCTAAAAAAATGGCTGAGTTATAGCATTTTGAATTTCTAGTGTGGCTGACATTTTAAAACGACCTGATTTTTGTTATTCGATAACAGGCGTATTTATGAACCGATTTGAACGTTAATTTTAATTAAATTTAATTGAACGTTTTGCCGATAAATTGGCTACATTCTTTCTCATTCCTCCGAAAGTGTTGCAAATCTGGAATAGGAGATAGTGTAAAATATTTAATTTAGTTCTTTCAATGCCAATTACAACTTTTAATCAGGTGTATACTGAAGGGTGTACGGAGGTATACGCCGTATACCTTCTGACAAATTTTAAGCAGATCGGTATAACTTCTGTTTCTCAAATAAAGCTATAGCGTATACTCTAAGCATGACCTTCATGACTTTAGCGTTTTTTTTGTTACTACAACACTGCTTTTAATTATTTCATATTAGAGTCCTTAAGGGGACCGGGAAAGCCCTATCTCAGCCATGTTAAATTCACCAACTTTATGTACCTTTTTCTCAGAAATGGTGAAAGATAGTGGTCTAGATTTTTTAGAGTAGTTTGAATAACATGATTTACGTATTTTAACACACATTTTCTTTCTAAGTGAAAGTCAAAATTAATTATTCATTATTTATTGAAAGTCATTTTTAAATTAGCAGTTTTGGTAAGATTTCACTGCCAAAAATAAATAATTCTCAACAAATCATTAAATACCTGTGTTAAAGTATACAATATAACATAATATAACTATTAAATAAAAATCTGAGTTCATAAGTTTAATAGATATTGAAAAAAAAAAAAAAGGAAAAATCCAAGTTTTGAGAAAAAGTCAATTAAAGATTTAAATGGCCTTTAAACTGTGAAGTACTCTTAGAAAAAATTAATAATTTCAACACTTATTTTTTTATGTATAAACATGTGTGACACATCGTTGGAAAGATAAAAGTTTAATCTATTTAATGATATAAAAAGTAAAAATCGATTTTTTTGTTGGATTTTGCTTAACGGTTTTCAGACAGTAAGACTCCGCCCACATTCTCTAATTTGTAAACGGCGACAAGGAGTGTGTTACAGAAAGCACACCGAAACATAAGTTACTTTTATTAAAATTGGTCTTCGGTATACCTTTGTTTCTACAAAGTTTGTCGAAAGAGAAAATTTGTGCACCAGCGACAGTAAAAAAAACATTCAGTATTTACATTAGGGATTATTCAATAATTACATCACTCTTCCAGAAGGGAGGAGAGAGCTAACGCATTGCCACATCATATTCAAAATATAAAACACTTCGATTGGTATTGTTTTGAAAGAACATAATAAAGTTATGAAAATACGGTAAAATTTGCTAAGACGGAATGGACATTTGAAGCTTTCACAGATTTTACTAATGTACTTTTAGGCAGGTAGTATTGATTTTAAGGAGATTGTAATGGTTTTAATGTAAAACTGATTGTAATTTGTTAGAATACGTTAGTAAAATATTTAGAAAATAGCAATAATAAATAATATTATCTCATGGTTGTTTTTATCGAAGTTTGTTTTAAGTTCACAATGAGTCACACTAAGGATTTCGAGTGTTTTCCCCACCTTTTACAATACCTTTAAGGGAAGGAAGAGTAAATATCCAACGAAAATTGCATAATATAGTTAATGAAAAATCCGTTATTCGGTAATACATCTTTTTGTGCCTGTTCCTGTTTGTATACGATAGCAGCGACACTATTTTTTCTTGAAAACATTCAGAAAAATAATTCATTCGAATAATTGATGAAATGTGTTATTTGAGTTACATACAGCCTTTCCTTCTTTGACTATTTTAAACTATCTTGTTTCATAGAAGTAATCTCCGTATACTTTTAAAAGTCTAAATACGAAGTGTGGTCTGATTCCGGGTATTAATTATAAAGATAAATACTTCCAAACAGAAAAACTTTCTTTTTTTACTACATAGAGAAACGCAACTCAAATAACTAAACTCACACCAGTAACGAGGAATAGCAAATTGTTATATGGATTTTCTAGCTGATTCCCTCGTATGTCAAATTCTCTTGACTATATATCGCTAGATTCAAGATACTGCACTTAAATGATGCGGTAGAAATAAAAATTGAGACTTCATTCAATCATAATTTTACGAACGACAGTGGGCCAAAGCTTATTTGTGTGTATCAAAGAAATCTAAAGAAAAGAAATATATTTTATCTGATGTGAAATTAATTTGTTTTAATATTAAACTCTTTAATCGTTTTGTTAACGTTCAGGGTACTTTCTTTTCAGAGCGAAACATTTATTCATACACTTGCTGTTATGCATATATACTACATCAGTGGTTACATTTTCATAAATCTGATCATTATCGATGTTTATTTCCAATTATCAAGAATTTTTTTGGAAATTTGACAATATTTTATCTCAAAAGTTAGAAACATATTTGATATTGTCATGGATCTCTACTTAAAATTTTCAGCGCTTCGAAATAAATTGGTGAATCCTGTTCAGTTCGCAGTGTAAAACAATTCCACGTCGTTAATTCAAAGTTGGGGGGATTTTGTTATTCAAATTGCTTGATTTCTACCACTTTTTGAGAAACTAATATTCGTCTTATTTAATCTATCGTTAAATAAAACGAATATCGCTTAAAAAAACTGATAGCAATCAATGAGTTTTAATAAAAACTCAAACGGCAACTTACCACACAAACCACTGCGACTTACTCGTGGAGAAGAAGCATTGTCGATTCCCATGTTATCCTATGGCAAAAATACTTACCCTGATTGTTCATTCAAATTTCAAAATTTCCAAACACATTTTTTTTCAGCATATAAGTACGGATGCTCTTCACTACATTATAAGCTTAAAATATTTTTAAAACAGTTTTGAGTATTTTAAAATTCATGTTAAAGTTTCGAAAAGTCCCCAAAAGTATAATGTGTAGTCTTTATTCGTTTATAACTATGGATTGGAGAAAGATATAAAAATTTGGAGCTTATGCAAGCAAAATTTGATTTGTTTTCTTTTACGTAATTAGGCAACTTTTAAAATTTATTCTAATCAAAGCACTGTAATTTTGAATTAAAAATTAGCTATACCTAAAATCCTCTACAAACCTGTCAAATTGTCAACGTCACCTAATTGATTACTTGAGCTCTACGGATATAAGAGGGTCACTATAGGGGTTCAAGGGTTGCCATAGAATGCGAAGACGCAAAATTCTCGTAAAAGAATAATATTGGGTTTCAGTCTTGGAACAGTATTTTCAGTAGACATAGTAAAGGAATATACTCGTAGAAAGAAGTCGAAAAAAGCAGCGAAAAATTTTCTCTTTTGCTAAACAGTTCTCCTTCCTCCGAATCTTAGTATAGTTCAGATGGCCCGACACATTAAAATGGCTATAACCAGCTGCATTGTAATTGCTTTAGCCTCGTCAAATTTTCTATTGGTAAACATAATCATTTTGAGGGCGTGCACAGTCGGTTTTTTGTCGTCGCTTCCTCCAATTTTAGTATAAACTAAATATAAGCCCTGATACATTAAAACGATTTTAATGCAGGCTGTAATTAACGTGACCCGCTAACATTTTATACGGGTATATATTAATGTTATAGAAGGTGAATTAGTTTTTTTAATCGAAGCCCTATAGATTTTAGTGAAAATAAATTTAAGTCACGGCGCATTAAAATGACATTAACTCGGATAATTGATCTAACTTCGCCAATTATTGTACAGGCATGTTTGTAAACAATATAAAAAAAACTATTTTAAGCTACTCTTATTGAAACTCTCCAAATTTTAGTACAACATAAGACTGCGACAGATTAAACAATTATAGCTCGGCTCTCTAGTTGACGCAACCCGTCCATATTTTGTACGAATATAGATAAATATTAAAAGACAAGAGTTTGTCCTTTTTTTATTGAAGTGCCTCCCCCACCCCAAACAAATTTAGTATAAAAATATGCAAGTCCATAAACATTCAAACTACTATAACTTGGACCCTAATTCATGCAACCCTGCTATTTTCTATACAGATAAACATAATTATAAAGAAGGATTTTTTATCTAAGCCCCTCTTAAATTTTAGTGTAATTGCAATCAAGGACCCGACACATTAAAACGGCTAGAACTTAGGATTTATTTAACACAAGTAACCTAAATTTTACATAATTATACAAAAGCACTTTCTCGGTTTATTGAAGCTCCAAACATTTTTTAGCAGAAATTAAATCTAAGGTCCGGCACATTCAAACGGTTGCAATATGGGGCCAAATTGATGTAGCCTCGCCAATGTTTGCGTGGGTAAACATAATAATTTTAAAGAAGGGTTTTTAAAGGATTTTTCATTGAAGCACCGTCCCGAAATTTTTGCATAAATTAAGTATAAGGGCCCAACGCATTAAAACTGCGATAATTTTGGTCTCTAATTGACAAAACATGCTCAAATTTTATACGAAAATACATAATTATTATAAGGGGACTTTGTCGTTAAGACACCCCAAATTTTAGAATAAAATAAATATAAGGCCCGATACATACAAACAACTATAACTTGGAGTGATGTAGCCTGTTCATTTACTGTACGGGTAAAAATAATTATTATGAGAAAGGATTTTGTTTAGTTTTTTTAAGCCCTCCAAATTTTAGTGTAATTAGAATATAAGGTCCCGACATATTAAAATGGCTATAACTTGATCTTTAATTAGCGTAACCAGCCCATATTTTATACGCGTATACTTGTATACATAATCATTATAAGAGGGAACTTTATTGGTTTTCATCAAAGACCCCTCAAAAATTTTAGTATATATATATATTTTTTACGTATAATTTTTTTGCAAGTCCTCTTTTGCATCTGCTCAAAGACACCATTTCACTATTTAGACCTATTGATTACGAAAGATTATCCATAAGTTATTGCACTTTGGTGCTAAAGTAAAATCTGACAATGAAATGACAAATATATATATTAAAAAATTCATTATTGATTAGTTAATTTAATAATTGTTGATTAAATTTAATATGTTTGTATCATGTCTTGATACTCAATTTATAAATTTTATTTGATATTGATGATGGATTGTAATATTTTATAATGGTTATATATATGTATACTTAATTCGTTTCCTTTTTTTTTCTTTTAAATATATATTTAAGATTGCCATTATATGGTTTTATACACGCCTTACACATTTAAACATTTAATTTTTATAAACATATATATATTTTTTTAAAATCTTTTTCTAATAAATAATTTTTTTTATCCTTTTTCGGGGGAGGGGAGTGGTACTTTTAAAAGCATAAATTGTTAGATTTGATTTCAAACTAGCATTAAGTAACTTATTTAAAATGATGCTATAATATTACATCCCTTTGGTAAACGTTTTAGTAAATATTTTTATTGCTGTTAAGTTTTTAAAATTTGGTAATGTTTTATTAATATTTATTATTCAAAGGGAAAAAAATAAATATCAGACATTCGTGTTTAGTCTTCTTTTATAGTAATCAAATAAAAATTGTTTTATATTAATTAAGTAATTAAATAAACAATAAACATTCCATTCTTCTACGATCAAAATGCATGGAGTTATGATGCTTTAAAGTTTAGGAAATTTGTAAGGTTTCTGGCATTAGAAAGTAGTCTTGAGGAAAATCTCCGAAATTTCATAAACTTTGGAGTATCATAACAGTATACGTTTCTGTCGTAGAATAATAGACTTTTTTCAGTTTTACTTGTCAGAACGTAGAAATAATGCCTCTAAATATAATTTATTGGACTTATAGGACTAAATATCAAATGTTTGAAATTTCATGTCGTTAAAATATTTATTCTATTCAGAATAAAGAAGTAAAATTATACCAATCTTTCGAATATATCTATCAAAATATGAAATAAAATATAATCGCGACTCTACGTTTTTAAATTAAGGAATTAAAAAAACATGAATTAAAATTGTAGAGTCTTATCAGGTACAAAAGAATTTTGCTATAAATTTATTAAAAAAATTCAGAAGAGGTATGTCAGAGCTGCAGAGAATTATTTTTTATTGACAAAATATTTTAGTTAATGCTATTTAATATTTTAACATTAACAAAAATATTTCTTTTAGACATTAATAAGTGAAAAATGAATTGGGTAAATGTAAATTATGAGATTTTGTTACACATGTCACTTTTCACAAGGAAACTCCGCATTTCTCGGATCTAATTAAGCATTAATAACTTCCATTTCATAGCCCCCCCCCCCACCCCATCAAAAAATAAATAATATTAGGGACAAAAAAGTGTTATCGTTTTGTTCATAATTTGAATATAAATAATAACCACCAAATCAACTGATGTCTCCACTTCACGCGTTTATATTTCAGTCTCTCCTTCTACAAAAAAAACCCTCTCTTACTGCCCCCCCCCCCCCCCTAAAGATGAGAGGGAGTAGAACGTTTGAATAGAAACTTCAGCCAGGGATATCTCAATTGCATCCATATGGCCTTGGGTGAACTTACCATGAGATAAGAGAAACGGTGTATAGAACAGATAGCGTTTTCACAGGGGTGAACAAGAAAGTCGTAGCTGGGAAGTACTTACCGTATTTTATGGAAGAAACGCCGCAGCGTTTACGAGTTTAAAAGTTAAATTTTTCTTCAAGTGCAGCGTTTACGTTTATTTTTTTGCGCGCAAAATATTGGGGTAAAATAAAAGCTCAACAACTTTCTGATTTCGCCGATAATGACATTTCCGATGGTGTTAAAAAACATACAGCGTGGACTAAAAAAACTTACAACTCTTCTATTTTGATATTGGCGACTCGGATTTCTTTCTGGGACTTCGAATTTCGAATAGAAACTAATGAAGGCATAAAGTAATTGGGACCTACTCATAAAAAGCGTGCAAAATTTCGAAGCCTACTTAAAAAAATGTGAAACGCCTAAGCAGAGGGATTACCGTCCCGATCTGGATGGTTTTAAATACTAACTGACGTCTCCTTAATTTAAAAGTTACATTAAAATATTAAAAATTTATTTAAATATGTAAAATAAAATTTTAGACATCTTAAAATATTAAAAATGAGGCAACCTATACTGCTCAGAAAACTTTGATTAAAGTTAGGCCGATCTGACACTGTCGACAAAAGAAGCGTTCCCACAGGTGCGGCTTTTACAACGGGTGCGGCGATTACGATATTTTAAAGCTTATTCAAGCCAATATAGAGGAGTGCGGCGTTTACAACGGGTGAGGCGTTTACAACGGGTGCGGCGTTTACAACGGGTGCGGCTTTTTTTCCATAAAATACGGTACTTAAAATTTTCAAGCAAAATTTTTATTTTTACCAAAAAAGAAATTCATTGATTGATAAAATGGAATATACAAGAATATAGAATCAAAAATGTAAAAATGTTTTAGGTAGCTTTCATTACAAAAAGCTACCTATTGCAGCCGTTCGGAGAAAAGCGATTTCAAAACATTTTGGTATATTTTCATCGATCATGACCCCCAGACCCCGAAACCACCCTCCGTTCAAAATTTATATATATATATATATATATATATATATCCATATATATATATATATATATATATATATATATATATATATATATATGACCTATGTCACACTGTAACTCTCGTATTTATGAACCGATTTGGATGTAATTCGGTATGTACATAGTACATACCAATGTCTCGACCTAGTTCGTTGGCCAGTTTCATCCGCCATTTTGTTTCAAAATGGCGGCCATTTAAAAAAATTTTAAAAATTTAAAATTTGAAATGTGGTACCAAAAAATTGAAAATGGAAAAATATTTTTTTCTTATGTATTTGTCCTTTATACAAAGACTCCGGAGCAGTTTTTGTTTCGTCGATATCTTAAAAAATGGCTGAGTTATAGCATTTTGAATTTCTAGCGTGGCTGACATTTTGAAACGTCCTGAAATTTGTCACGCGATAAAAGGCGTATTTATGAACCGATTTGAATGTAACTTCGTTTATACATAGTACATATCAATGTCTCGACCGAGTTCGTTGGCCAGCTTCATACGCCATCTTGTTTAAAAATGGCGACCATTTAAATTTTTAAGAAAAATTTTAATTTGAAATGTGGTACCAAAAAATTGAAAATTGAAAAAAATATTTTTTCCTTATGTGTTTGATCTTGATAAAAAGATTCGGGAGCAGTTTTTGTTTCGTGTATATCTTAAAATATGGCTGAGTTATAGCATTTTGAATTTCTAGCGTGGCTGACATTTTGAAACGTCCTGATTTTTGTCACGTGATAACAGACGTATTTATGAACCGATTTGGATGTACCTTGGTGTGTACATAGTACATACAAATATCTCGACCGAGTTCGTTGGCCAACTTCATCCGCCATCTTGTTTCAAAATGGCGGCCATTTAAAAAAAAATTTTAAATTTTAAACTTAAAATGCGATACCAAAAAAATTGAAAATGAAAAGATTTTTTTCGTATGTATATGATCTTAATACAAAGATTCCGGAACAGGTTTTGTTTCGTCTATATCTAAAAAAATGGCTCAGTTATAGCATTTTGAATTTCTAGTGTGGCTGACATTTTAAAACGACCTGATTTTTGTTATTCGATAACAGGCGTATTTATGAACCGATTTGGATGTAACTTGGTCTGTGCGTAGTGCATACCAATGTCTCGACCGAGTTCGTTGGACAGCTTCATTCGCCATCTTGTTTCAAAAGGGTTGCCATTTAAAAAAAATTAATTTAAATTTTAAAATGGGGTATTAAAGAATTGGAAAATGAAAAAGATTTTTTTATGTGTTTGGCCTTGATACAAAGATTCTGGAGCAGTTTTGGTTTCTGAAAATTTGTTTTTTTGTTTATATCTTAAAAAATGGTTGAATTTTAACACTTTGAATTTTTAGCATGGCTAACACTTTGAAACGATCTTGTATTTGTCACGCGATATCACACGTATTCGCCTATTTCCATGGAAGAAGGCATGTGGATAGTATACATCAATATCTCGACCAAGTTCGCTCGCCAGCTTCATCAGCCATCTTGTTTCAAAATGGCGGCCATTAAATTAAAAATATATATATTTAAAGTGAGGAGCAAAAAAATTAAAAAAGGTTTCTTTCTTAAGTATTTGACCTTGATATAAGGATTCAGGAGCATTTTTTGTTTATCTTTATCTTAAAAAATGGCTCAGATATAGCAGTTTCAATTTCTAATGTGGGTGACATTTTGAAAACTCTGATATTTGCCGGCGACAGCACTCGTATATATCAACCGATTCCGATGTGAGTGAGCATGTGCACAGCAATTACTAAGGTCTCGACCAACTTCACTGGTTAGCCTCATCCACCATGTTGTCTTAAAATGGCAGGCACTTTAAGAAATCGCCGAATTTGGCAGCCAAATATAAGTTACTTTAAATAAAAGCAGCTTGGATAAAGCTGACTAATTTCGTGAAATTCTCATTCATAATGATTTAGTATTGATAAAAATTTGTATTGAATCTCCTATATTCGGTTTCCACTAAATTGAGCTTCGTGTGATTGAATAATATAAGTTGGCTTTTTTAAAATAAGGAATATGAAAGCTACCTCTTCCTCCCGGCATTGGCCGGAAGGACTTTTTTAAGATATAGACGAAACAAAAACTGCTCCGAAATCTTTGTATAAAGGTCAAATACATAAGAAAAAATATTTTTCCATTTTCAATTTTTTGGTACCACATTTCAAATTTTAAATTTAAAAAAAAAATTTAAATGGCCGCCATTTTGAAACAAAATAGCGGATGAAGCTGGCCAACGAACTCGGTCGAGAGACTGGTATGTACTATGTACACACTGAATTACATCCAAATCGGTTCAGAAATACGCCTTTTATTGCGTGACAAAATTCAGGACGTTTCAAAATGTCAGCCACGCTAGAAATTCAAAATGCTATAACTCAGCCATTTTTTAAGATATAGACGAAACAAAAACTGCTACGGAATCTTTGTATAAAGGTCAAATACATAAGAAAAAATATTTTTCCATTTTTAATTTTTTGGTACCACATTTCAAGTTTAAAATTTTTTTAAAAATTTTAAATGGCCGCCATTTTGAAACAAAACGGCGGATGAAGCTGGCCAACGAACTCGGTCGAGAGATTGGTATGTACTATGTACACACTGAATTACATCCAAATCGGTTCATAAATACGCCTTTTATCGCGTGACAAAATTCAGGACGTTTAAAATGTCAGCCACGCTAGAAATTCAAAATGCTATAACTCAGCCATTTTTTAAGATATAGACGAAACAAAAACTGCTCCGGAATCTTTGTATAAAGGTCAAATATATAAGAAAAAAATATTTTTCCATTTTTAATTTTTGTACCACATTTCAAGTTTTAAAATTTTTTAAAAATTTTAAATGGCCGCCATTTTGAAACAAAACGGCGGATGAAGCTGGCCAACGAACTCGATCGAGACATTGGTATGTACCATGTACACACCGAATTACATCGAAATCGGTTCATAATTACGGGAGTTACAGTGTGACATAAGTCAGATATATATATATATATATATCAATTTTGAACGGAAGGTGGTTTCGGGGTCTGGGGGTCATGATCGATGAAAATATACCAAAATTTTTTGAAATCGCTTTCCTCCGAACGGCTGCGATCGGTAGCTTTTTTGTAAAGAAAGCTACCTAAAATGGCTGAGTTATAGCACTTTGAATTTCTAGCTTGGCTGAAATTTTGAAACGACCTGATATTTGTCACGCGATAACAAGCGTATTTATGAATCGAATTGGATGTACCTTGGTGTATAGATAATACGTACCAATGTCTCGACCGAGTTCTTTGGCCAGCTTCTTCCGCCATCTTGTTTCAAAGAGGCGGCCATTTAAATTTTTTTTAAAAAATTTAATTTGAAATGTGGTACCAAAAATTTGAAAATTGAAAAAAATATTTTTTCTTATGTGTTTGATCTTGATACAAAGATTCGGGAGCAGGTTTTGTTTCGTCTATATCTTAAAAAAAGGCTGAGTTATAGCATTTTGAATTTCTAGCGTGGCTGACATTTTGAAACGTCCTGATTTTTGTCACATGATAACAGGCGCATTTATGAACCGATTTGGATGTACCTTGGTGTGTACATAGTACATACAAATATCTCGACCGAGTTCGTTGGCCAGCTTTATCCGCCATCTTGTTTCAAAATGGCGGCCATTTAAAAAAATTAAAATTTAAAATGAGATACCAAAAAATTGGAACATGAAAAAGATTTTTTTGTATGTATTTGACCTTAATACAAAGATTCCGGAACAGTTTTTGTTTCGTCTATATCTAAAAAATGGCTGAGGTATGGCATTTTGAATTTCTATTGTGGCTGACATTTTGAAACGACCTGATTTTTGTCATGCGATAACAGGCGTATTTATGAATCAATTTGGATGTAACTTGGTGTGTATATAGTACATAGCAATGTCTCGACCGAGTTCGTTGGCCAGCTTCATTCGCCATCTTGTTTCAAAAGGGTTTTCATTTAAAAAAAAAATTAAATTTTAAATTTTAAATAAGTTATCAAAAAATTTAAAAATTAAAAAGATTTTTTTAATGTGTTTGACCTTGATACAAAGATTCCGGAGCAGTTTTTGTTTCGTATATATATCTTAAAAAATGGTTGAATTATAGCACTTTGAATTTCTAACATGGCTGACATTTTGAAACGATCTGATATTTGTCACGTGATAACACGCGTATTTATTAACCTATTTCGATGTAAGAAGGCATGTGGATAGTATATCGTAATGTCTCGACCAAGTTCGCTGGTCAGCTTCATCACCCATCTTGTTTTTCAAAATGGAGGCCTTTAAATTAAATAAAAAATTAAATTTAAAGTGAGATGCAAAAAAATTAGAAATTGAAAAAGGTTTCTTTCTTAAGTATTTGACCTTGATATAAGGATTCCGAAGCATTTTTTGTTTTGTCTCTATCTTTAAAAAATAGCTCAGTTATAGCAGTTTAATTTCTAATGTGGTGACATTTTGAAAAATCTGATTTTTTGCCTGCGACAGCACTTGTATATATCAACCGATTCCGATGTGAGTGAGCATGTGCACAGGAATTACTAAGGTCTCGACCAAGTTCACTCGTTAGCCTCATCCACCATGTTGTCTTAAAATGGCAGTAACTTCAAGATATCGCCGAATTTGGCAACCAAATATAAGTTACTTTAAATAAAAGCAACTTGGATAAAGCTGACTAATTTCGCGAAATTCTCATTCATAATGATTTAGTATTGATAAAAATTAGTATCGAATCTCCTATAATAGGTTTCCACTAAATTGAGCTTCGTGTGTTTGAATAATATAAGCTTGCTTTTTAAAAATAAGTAATATGAAAGCTACCTTTTCCTCCCGGCAATGGCCGGAAGGATTTTTTCATAGTCAAATCGTTCCTTCAAAAGTTCATTGTAGCAATTTTCTTGCGGTTAATGTCTAAGAAAATTTATATTAATGAATGAAACATGTGAATTTTTAAGGAATCATTTTTCGATATTTTTAAATAAAACTACTAGACCATGAAAAAAATTGAGCTCCTTATATGTGTGGTCAATGAGCAAGTGTCGGTAACAGAGCGCTGCACCTGCGCAACTCTAAAAGATCCTTCCGGTCTATCACAATACATGTTTTTTTCTTGTAATTCCCACAGCAACATTAAGATATATAAAAGTTATTTTTGTAACTAATCAGCAAGAATATGTTTACTGTATCAAAACATCATATTCACCAACCTCCTTGTCTCAGCAATAGTCTAAAAGTGTGTTTATATTAAACCTCCAGAACAGAATTTGAAAACTAATCAAAACAGATAGTCTTATATTTCCTTTTAATGAATCGCAGCTTTTCTCTGTGCGGTTTAAACATGGCAGCTTGAAATTTGGAAAAAAATGTATTTTGAGTATTCAAAATACAAAATACATTGTAAAACCATCAGAAAATAATTACAAAAATACTTTGATCTTATTGGCTTAAAATACGAAATACAAGATACAAATGTATTTTGAAAATATATTTCAAATACATGTATTTTCGATACTGCCCAACTCTAAATTCATCAATATTTCATGTAACAATAAAAAAACAAGTAGTCATAAATCTGATTTTTATTCTTTTCAATTTTGTTTTTGCGTTTATTTTGTTAAATAATAATGTTTTATTTCTTAACCCCTTGAGGGGCCGTGGAATATATTTTATCACACTTGCGATTAATGAAGATTTGCAGCAGAAAATTTTTATGAAATTTTACTTTTGTAACTTTGATGGAAAAAAAGTTGTAAAATTGCTTTTCCTTATTTTGAAATAAATTTTTTCTAAATTTCCGGTGGGAATTCTGCATTACAGAAACGTAATTGCTTGACCTTCAAGGGGTTAAAACTGCAAGAACAGTTATGAATTTAAAATTGTCTTAAATTAATTAAAAATACAGCTTTTTATAAACATATTTTTCTCCGACAGCGGTTACCGCGACACTTCGCTTATGACGACACTTTTTTCTGGTCATTAGAGTATCGGGATAACGAGGTTCGACTGTATTTAAAAATTTTGAATGTAAGAAGGAAAACAAATCTAGAACAAACAAATTATTGCATGTATGAGTATACACTATAAAAACATGTAAAATAAACTTTTAAGCTTATTTTTATTATCAATATTTTCCCTTTATTTTTAATTCAATCTCATATTCATGCCAAAACTTCTATACTACATTAGCATGATTATGCAATTTTTTTCTAATATTGCCTATAACCATAAAAAGTCTTGTGCAAGACAATTTTTAAAATATATAAAAATAAAAACTAACTTAGGAATTTAACAATTAAATAATATTTAATATTCAGAAATAAATTTCTATCAGGATTTAAAGAGGAAAGAGAAAAAATAAAAAACAAATAAAACAAAAAAGTATTAAACAGTAATGTTTTTAACAGTTCCTACTTTTTTCAAAGATTTAGAGCCCTCCCCTCTCTCTCCCCACCCCCCTATCATATGCCTATGTTTCTGTTAAAAATAACTCAAATTTGCTGGTTGAAAAATTTATATTCGAGCGGAATAACTTTCTTCAACTTTTTTATTTACAACCTCAGCATTATAAATAATCACCTTTCTATTTCTTTTATTTCGCATTTTTTTTATTGTTTTCAGTATTTTATTGTCATGCTTGGTATCCATTTGGGGTAAAAATTTCCGATACGTTCAAATCCAGAAAAATTGTTTCTGTATTTTAAAAAGTTTCAAAAATAAAAAATATACATTGGAGATTAAAAACCGCAAACTTAGAGTAATTATCTCTTAACTCAACGGAAATTGGGGAGATGCGGGAGACGTTATCTCTAATAGGTTTGCAATCTCTGTACAACACATGTCCATTAGCGCCAAGGTTTCGCCAAAGCGAATAAATACATTTTTATATAAATAAGTATATATTAAAATATACATATCATAATAGTGACAATTTTTAACTTAAATCAGTTTCATTTAGTCAGTGAATCGTTTTTGCATTAAAATTTTGGAAAAAAAAAAACAGATATCGAGTGAGATTTTATTAAAATAGTCAATGCACTTCTTCTTGTCGCGGAAGTATAAAGATCGCAGTATATTCAATACTATCAAGTTCCTCGTTCCCCAAGTATAGTCAATTTTATCCAAATTCCATATATATATATGTATATATATATATATATATATATGTGTGTGTGTGTGTGTGTGTGTGTGTATCAAACGACAAACAAAATTTCCATTCCATGTTCGCCTTTCGTTATGGCGCCCGGGGCAAATTCCCTCTCTGCCCTACCCTAGAAATCTACTACCCCAAAAAGTTAGAAATTTGCCCCCCCCCCCGGGTGACAATTATCATTCCCCCGGAATTCCCTCCCTCCCCTCTTTAATTTTTTTTATACGTTATAAATATTATATATCAGATTTTAAAAAATTGCTTGCGGCGCTCCTCACGTCGCGCATATTTTAAACAAACTCACTCAACATTAACTTGCAATATATTAGAATGTAATCTAAGTTATATTTAAAAAATATATAATTAGAATTGACCTACAATCCATTACAGGTTAACTGGATTATACAATTAAAAACGTAATTGGAATCATCTTGTGATCCATTACAGGTTAATTGGATTATATAATTAAAAAAGTAATCGAAATCACCACGTAATCGATTACAAATTAATCTAATTAAATTTTAAAAGGTTAAATAAGAATTGATTTGTAATCCATTACACGATTATCGGATTATACAATTCAAAAGCTTAATTGAAATTGCTGTTCAGTGTTCTGCTTCTGCTTGTTAATCAATTGCATTGTGATGTGACTATAATGTATTTTAATCTATAATTTCATTACTTTGTAATGTGATTCAGCCCAACACTGGTCATATCCGTTGAAAATTGTTCATATTTTATCGGTTTCATTTAAATTTTTAAATTGGGTTGGTCAGCTCGCTGATTTTTTTTTTTTTTTTTTTTTTTTTGGCGCAGCCTGCCTATATGGAAAGGGCAGCTGACGTCACTGTTGGTTGAATTGCTGTTGGTTCAGCAAGAAAACCCGTCCGTTCTTTATGACTCCTACCTGTACGCATGAGCTAGGGAAATTTGATTGGTCTACTTTTAACACGTCTCTGATATGATTGGCTTACGTCGCCAAGACTATTCCTGCAATGATCTTTATGGCAAAAATATAGTTGGTAGATTGGTTGACGGAAGTGTTTGTTTGTAAACATGCCTTTTCCTTATTAAAAATATGTCCTAATTCTGCCGGGCCGGAAAGTTCCCCTTCATTACTCCGGGCCGGGTACGGGTCAGATCCGGCCCCATGCCGACCGTTAAAAGTTCTTTGATTCAAAGCAAACTCTTGAGAAAGCCCCTTCCCCAGACAACTTTCTTATCTCTTTTTCCTCCTCTGCGAGCTCGCCTTTCTGTTTCTACTTTCCCCCAACTTCCGTCTACACAGAAGCCAGCAGACCTCGCAGAAGACAGAATGGCGACAAAATAGATTTTTCTCGAGATTTTTAATTCGAGATTATACTTGAATATACAATGATTATATTGATTACATGTGATTACATTAAGATTTCTTTCATTACCACTGATTACATGTGATAACATGATTACACATGATTAAGACTTGATTACAGCATGATTTCACTGTTTACAGGGTCGATTGTACGAGACGAGAGACCCCTCGTTTATCTATGTCCTACAGCAGCAGCAAAAACTTGTTCGCGACGTCACCTTGCACAGCTCTATATTGTAGAGCATTCTCTTCTCATTGGTCAGAATAGAGATATTCTATAAAAGCGGTGGAGTGACTCTACAGCAAAAGCTACAGATTGTTAACAGTGTACACAGTTAAAAATATCGTGAACAATTACCTCTATTTTTAAAGGCTATCTATTTTCCGACCAATGATAATGCTACATAAACACCTATGAAGCGTTCTCATTCGTCAGAAAAGAGATAACCTTTAAAAACAGAGGTAATTTTTCACGATATTTTTAACAGTGTAGGTCCATTTGTTGACTCCGTAAACTTTGCAACCCTGGTTTTTAGCATAGATTAAGGACCAAGGTGGGACATTTACGGCAAAATCTGTAATGGCAGCAGTACTAGCGTCACTACCGGCAAGGGGGAAGAACTAACACGCCTCCGAAATTTACCTATGTTGAAGAAATATGTTTACCCTCTATGCTTTGAATATCTATTCTAAAACGAAGCAGGTGTCAGACGATATTCTATAGAGCTGTGCAAGGTGACGTCACGAACAGGTTTTTGCTGCTCCTGTAGGACAGATATGGCTACCTTTATCAATGCTTTTTCTATTTGTGTGTCCTACAGCTACTTTCATTGTTCTCCGTTAAAACTCACGTGATGTGAACTGCTCTATTCATGTTTGCTTTATTTATTTAGCTGCTTTTTTTTTTTACCGTACTTGTATTGGCCACTTTTAACTTACAAAAACTTAACTTTCTTTTATGTTAAAGTAATAATATAAAAGAAAACCCTAGAAAAAATTCTGTTAAGGGGGACGTGTACCCTCCAGTTTTTGACTATGGATTTTTACTTCTTATCTTCGTAATGAAAAGATTGATACATATTCTTTACAACTGGCATTTAGTGAAATATAATATCTAAATTTTCATTTAACATGTTTTATTTTGTTATATATTCAGCAAATAATTAATAATCTTCAAATTTTTTAACTACATGTAGTAAAATCAATCCTGTTCACATTATTACATATGTCCTGTTCACATTCCGAATTATTGAAATTAGCTTTTGCTGGTGCTGCCATCTGCCTTTCAGAAGTAAAAATAATATTCCATATAACATTTTTCCTGTACGTTTTCAATTTTAAATGCTGGTAAATAGGCTCCAAAAAATTTAATTTCGGTCTCGAAAATTCAGGTTAGTACCAAGCTTCAATATCTTTTATGAACAGCAACTATATTTCGTAGATTTAGTCAATTTATCGGTGTTTTATCATGATATTAACGAGATTACATGTTGGCGAGATTTCGGCGATTTAAAGTTTTCGGCAACCCTTTTGTTAGGGCGGGGTTTCATAGGACGCGCTGAAGATTGATTGATTGATGCTTTTGCTCTATTTGTTTTCTGTATGGAATGTATGTAGTATATTCGAACTGTTGCTACAATAAAATGGATACTCAATTATTCAATTATCATTTAAGTTTGCAATTTGAATAGGAATTTATTTGTTTATTTATTTTTAATGTATGTTTATTTTTAATGTTGTAAAATAAGTTTTTTATCAGGCAAAGGCTCGTTGGTATTTTTTAAAAAGCCTGTCAGTAATTCCTAATCAGCATTTGTATTACAATAAAAATAATAATTATTTTTTAATCAAAGGTTTTATGGCAAGTGAACTTGTCCTCTACTTCTGTAAGTATAGTTAAACTTCTATGACAGGCCCTCCCTGATAACGGACACCTCTATTAAAGTACATTTTCCCCTATGCCTAACAATTATATATCTGTGCATTTTTACTTCTCAATAGCAGTCACTTCCGAATAGCGGACAAATTACACTCTCCCGACGTGCCCGTTATTCAAGAGTTTCTGTATTTGATTATTATTATAGTGTGAGCGCGGACGGAAAGGGGGAGGGGGGGGGGGAGGTTGCGGATAAACTACCTAGTGGCGATTCTGTTCCGAATTTTCCGAAAATTTATGGCATTCATTTTCGAAAGTTTATAAAATTCGATCATCAATCTGAAAATTCGGACATAAAAAATATCACGAATTTCGGCAAATGGTCGTCGAAAAAATTAATTTTGTCAATTGTTTGCAGAAAAAAACGTGAATTTCGTCAAAGGATCGAGAAAAAGACGCAAATTTCGAAAAAATCGCGAAAAAAGGCAAATTTCGTCAAAAGATCCCGAAAGGACCGGAAATCTCGTCAAAATATCTCGAAAAACTCAAAATTCGTCAAGGGATCGCGGAAAACGCGAATTTCGTCAAAGGGCCGCGGAAAAAACACGTATTTAGTGCCGGGAGTGGATTTCCTCCCTCCCCCCACCTTCCGCTGTAACTTTCAGAAAATTTTCTGGGAATTTCAGAAATATATATATATATATTTTACTCAGAATCACCCTTGAACTACCTTCTTACCCCTAGGCTAGTTTTCTTTGGGCACCCTCTCCCTTCCTTCAAAATGATATATTTCAGTGTTTTCTGGTACTAAAAAAGGAAAGAAATACTTTTAGTGTAGTTAAAAAACATTAAAATTTCATAAAACTGAAAGTGTCATAATATGACAAGTGGGGATTTTTTTTATTTCAATCCTAGATGTAGAACAACATTTCTGTAAATATAAGGTATTAGGGACCAGGGGCCATATAAAAAAATTCATATTTAAATATATATATATATATATATACAGCCCCTTATAAAACAAAAGCTTGATTTATACTCTTTTTTTACAATTGGAAGAATGTTTCATCAGCAGTTTAAACGATAATAAAAGTCACCTCTGTAATAAATTAATCACAAACTGGTAGCCGAAAAATTCCAAGACTCCGCAAAAAAAAAAAAAAAAAAAAAAAAGAAGAAGAATAAAATGGAATTTAACAAATTACAACGACCATTTGGAGAATGATTCTTTCGAAGACTAACATTTAAGACATAAAACATCGCACGGAGTTGATCCTACATTACGTACACCATGGATTACATTTTTCGGTACTGTACATTTTTAAACTTCTGGTCATTCCTTACGTACGCCATGGATTAAACATTAATATTCCTGGACCAATTTTAAATGAAATTTCATTCTTAAATTCTAAACATTCCACAATATTACTTTTTACACTGTAGTATAGAGAAAAAAATGTACTTTTAAATGCAATTTGTTTGAAAGCTGTATCTCAATTTCTTTCTGAGTTATTTTTTTTTATAGTTTTTATTACTTTTTTGTCATAGTGGCAACAGACGTATCCATCTCAGTTGAAAGTAAAGGGAGAATACAGATTACTGTATAGACCTATCAGAAAACGAATAAAATGCGGATTTAACCAATAAACGCTTCAGATATGTTTTTGATTTCCTACCCTGACAGAGGATAATAACCATTTTCCCAAATGGTTAAAAAAAAAGAAAAAAAAATTGAAAGAAAATCTTAGCACCGGGCCCTTTTCCTTCCAAAACCCTAGGCTTCAGCTTGTTTAGCCGAATGGGTAATCCGTTTTGATTAAGCCTACCAAAATAATCAAAACGACCCCCCCCCCCCCCCTACACACACATCCTGACTAGCAAGTTATGACCTTGGTTGAAAACATTACTTAAGTAGCGGATTTTATTTATGGAACAGAGAGCAAAATATGTCTTTTTAAATAAAAGTAATTATTTTATTTTGTTCAGTAGTATGTGCAAAGATGATTCTGTTCCCAATTATCCGAAAATTTACGGCTTCCGGTTCAAAAACACTTTAAAATCGATCATCAGTCTGAAAATTCGGGATAAAAAAATACGCGATTTTTGACAGATGATCGCTGAAAAAAATGAGTTTTGTTAATCGTCCGAAGAAAAAAAAACGGCAACTTCGTCGAAGTATAGCGGAAAAAACGCAAATTTCGTCGAAGATTCCAGAGAAAAGACAATTTTGTCTAAGAATCGCAAAAAAAAGTGAATTTTGCCGAAGGACTCGGGGAAAAACGGGAATTTTACCAAAGGGCCACTAGAAAAAACACGAATTTCTTCAAAGGTTTGCGAGGGTCTTCAAAGGTCTGCAAAGGATCGCGAAAATAATGTGAATTTCGTCGAAGGATCATGAAGAAAATGAAGTTTTTCAAAGGGGTGCTTAGAAAACACTACTTTCGTCAATGTAACTCGGAAAAAATGCGAATTTCGTCAAAAGATCGCAAAAAAGCGAATTTAATCAAAGTATCTCGGAAAAAATGCGAATTTCGTCAAAAGATCGCAAAAAAGCGAATTTAATCAAAGTATCTCGGAAAAAATGCGAATTTCGTCAAAAGATCGCAAAAAAGCGCATTTAATCAAAGTATCGCAGAAAACCCGTAAATTTCTTCAAATGATCCCCTCCCCCCACCCCAATAAAAAAAAGTGAATTTCGTTAAAAGGCTGAATTAAAAAAGTTAATTTCGTCTAAGTATCGCCGGAAAAACGCGAATTTCGTCGAAGGATCATGGAAAAGTGAATTTTTCGCATGACACGAAAAAAGTAGAAAAATTCTAGAAGGGGCCGCGGGAAAAACGCGAAATTCGTCACAGGGCTGCGGAAAAACGACAAAATTCGTAAAACGGCCAAGGAAAAAAATTTGTCAAAGCACCGCGAAAAACGAGAGTTACGCCAAAGGACTGCAGAAAAAAAGCGAATTTCGTCAAAGGACCGCGGATATAAAACGCAAATTTCGTCAAAGGATCGCGAAAAAACGGAAATTTTGTCGGCGAATTGTGAAAAAAAAATATTTTAGTCAAAATGCTGCTTAAAAAATGCTATCGTAAGGATATTAAAAACTGCTTATGCTTTCGTCAAAGTCTTGCGGAGAAAATGAGAACTTCGTCGAAGGGCCGCTAGAAAAAAATGCGGGGCCGCAGTGAAAAAGCTAATTTTATCGAAAGATCAGGAAAAGATAGCGAATTTCGTCAAAAGGCTGCGAAAAAAACGCAAAATTTGTCAAATGGCCGCAGAAAAATGCAAATTTCTTCAAAAAATCGCGAAAATGCGAATTTCGTAAAAGGGCCGTACAAAAAAAGCAAATTTCGTCAAAAGATCACGAAAAATGAGAATTTCACAAAAGGGCTGCAGAAAAAAACGCGAATCATTTGTCAAAGGGTCGCTATAAAAAAAACACGAATTTCGTCAAAAGGCTGCGGCACGAGAACGCGAATTTTGACAAAGGACCACTATCAAAAACACGAATTTCGTCAAAACGCAGCGTAAAAAACTCAAATTTCGTCGAAGGATCGCTAAAAAACGTGAATTTCGTCGGAAGATCGTGGAAAAAGAAAAGAATTTTATCAAAGTGCTGCTTAAAAAACACTGATTTCTTCAAAGTATCTAGGGAAAAAAACGCGAAATTTCTAAAAGGGTCGCGGAAAAATTCAAATTTCGTCAAAGAGTGGCGGAAGAAATGCGAATTTCGCCAAAAGGCTGAGAAAGAAATGCAAATTTTGTCAATCAGTCGTAGAAAAAACACGAATTTTTACAAAATGCTCAGGTGCAAAACGCGAATTTTGTCAAATTGTCGCCAAGAAAAACACTTATTTCGTCAAAGGACCCTGGAAAAAAACGCAAATTTCAAAGAATCGCGAAAAGAAGATAATTTTGTCAAATGGTCGCGGATGAAATGCGAATTTCACCAAAGGGCTGTGGAAAAAAATGCGAATTTTTTCAAAGGACATATTAAAAAATACATGAATCTCGTCAAAGGGCTGAGGCAAAAACCTCCAATTTTGTAAAAGGGCAGCTAGAAAAAACAACGAATTTCGTCAAAGGGTAGCGTAAAAACGCAAATTTCGCGAAACGGTCGCGGTAAAAACATTCATTTCGTCAAAGGTTCGGGAAAAGGGGAAATTTTGTCAAAGAGTCGCGTAATAAATGCGAGTTTCGCCAAAGTGTTGCGGGAGAAAAAAAGCGAATTTTGTATTAGTTCTTCTAGAACAAGTGGGTAAGTGTGATCATAGATCGCACAAAGGGTTTCGTTTAATATTCCTTTCAAACGTCGTTAAAAAAGCACATGCCTCCATTTTAATCTATGCATTATATAGAAATCAAACAAATTAATTAAATAATTATTAATATATCAGCTTCTAATTAAGTTAGCTCTTTGAACTGGGTATGTATGAAATCTGCGAGAGATTTCCCGTCCGGATGTCAAAAAGTTTTATAAAAAAATTTAATATTTAAAACGTTTAAATTTCGTATTAAAATAAAAACCGCAAGTGCGTCGTCATGTCTGATGAGATTAAAAACCCGTTGAAAGGAAAGTTTTAAAGCAATGATCCAATTAATGAAATAATAATTAATATCTCAGCTTCTAATTAAGCTAGGAGTTTGCACTGGGTATGTATGAAATCAGCGAAAATTTTTACGTCAGGATGTAAAACAAATTAATCTAAAAATTTAATATTTAAAAAGTTTAAATTTCGTATTAAAATATCCTCTGCTTAAATTTCTCCAGCGCCGATATGTCTGAAAGATGACAACACCTGCTTTCCGCTGAAATGAAATCTCTTTTCATTGTCTTTTCAAATACAGAAATTAAATTTTTATCGATCGATTTTTAGTGGATTTTTTGCGTTATACCCAACGCAGAAATTTGAACTTTATACCAAAATAAAGTAGAATTTTTTTGCGCGTCTTTCTGTACCTTTTACGAATTTTAGGACCAATACTTTGGGAGATGCGATTTCGCTTTTTAAATGTCCACTTCATTTATCGCTTAATTTCCTTCGTGGTAACCATACACCCGCTCATTTTACTGGCAACCCTTAGGAGAAACTCCGCTGATTCGGAGAAGGTGCGTTTGTAGCTGCGTTCAAAAGGTTGATTGGTTAATTTTAGAAGTTAATTAGCCCGTAATTCGGTTAATTACCGACTTTTTAAAAATTTTATGATTTGTTGTTTGATGTGAGGTGTTCAGCTATAAGTACCCAAAATTTCAAGTCACTAACGTGTATAGTTTCTGAGAACGGACTCTGTGACGGACAGACAGACGGACAAAGGAGTGAGACGAATGGGGTTTCGTCAGATGAACGAAACCCTAAAAAACACGAATTTCGTCAAAAGGCTGAGGAAAAACGCGAATTTTGACAAAGGAGCACTAGAAAAAAACATGAATTTCGTCAAAAGGCATCGTAAAAAACACAAATTTCGTCGAAGGATCGCGAATGCAAACGTAAATTTCGTCGGTAGTTTGTGGAAAAAAAGAATTTTGTCACAAAGCAGCTTAAAATACGCTAGTTTGTCAAAGTATTTTGGAAAAAATGCAAATCTCGTCAAATGATTGCTATAAAAAATGAGACTTTCGTCGAAAGGGTGCGGAAACACGTGAATTTCGTCAAAGGGTTGCTGAAGAAACGCAAATCACGTGAAAGGATCGCTGGAAAAATGAGAATTTCGTCAAAAGGTCGCAGAAGAAACGCGAATTTCGTCAAGGGTCTGTGGAAAAAATGCAAATCTCGTCGAAAGATCGCAAAAAAGACATGAATTTCATCGGAGGATCGTGAAAAAAAAGAATTTTATCAAAAGGAGCCGATGCTAGTTTGACAACATCAGTACAAAAATGTAACATGTCCAGCGTAGAGATCCCCATCAGACAGTTACATTGTGTCTGAGCCCAGGTTTAATTTTTTTTTCAGCAGACTCGGGCCGGGCCTGCAACAGGCTTACATTGCTTATTTATTTTCGTACATAGTCGAGCCAGACCAGAACTGGGCTTAATTGTTCCCAGGATCTGTCAGGTAGGCAATATGTTTTGTAAAAATAGTAACAGCCATAATAGAATCATTGGGAATATGTCTGGTTCTCAAATTCCTTGCTCATCAAAGCGAAACCTTCTGACAAATTTTCTGACTCATTTTTAACTATAATAGCATAAAAATAATAGGTATGACTATTGAAGCGATTTGGAAATGAACAGCATTTTCCATTCTTTGATAAATAAATTACTTATTGAGTTACAAGAGATTTTTGTCATTTGACGACAGCTTTTTTTCCTTTCCCATGCTATCGCTTCGAAAAGGAGCGATGAAGATATTATTTTCAAAATAGTGGTAGAAACAATAAAGTTTCCCTATAGAATGTGACCCCTGTGTATCGTACAATTTCAAGGTTTGGCTATCTCGTTTTCAGAGGCAAGGTATACTTGCATTCGTAAAATGTTGAAATAATTTAATAACACCAGTATTTACAAGAGAATCTATTTGAAAACAGGTAAAAGTATATTTCTGCGTACTTAATACAGGTGAAATTTTCATTATAAAATTCCGGTGCCAATGTGGCAATTAGGAATTAAAATTATGTGATGACATAATGGCATCACTGCCTCTCAAGGGGTCAAGAAATTTGGTTTGATACCACCCAATATGCTTTTTTTAAATTTTATTATGTAATTTTAATAAGGTATTCCATAATTTTCTTTATTGTGAGCAAAGAACAATGAAGAAATTTACCTCCTGTAGTAAGAGAAACTCAAAAACATTATTTATAACTATTGGGGTAACTGGATCCAGCATGGTCCAGCTACCCCGGATACATGTCCCAGTTACCCCGTCTTGAAAAATTTATGGGGTAACTGGGACACCGGGCTTACATTTGAAACATAAAGTAAATATGTATAGATACCTAATAATATTAATGTGGTTGTATGCCTAATCTTTAAAAAAAAGGATTGTTTAATAAAAGTACTTACAGGATTTTAATAAAAAGCCGAGGAAGTTCAACCATATTGACGTTGTTTAAAAAAAAAAGAAACGTAAACTTTTGACAACCTATCACAGAAAAGTGAGAGTTGTGATTGAGTTGACACACGTTGTTTTAGGAAGTAGATGTTAAGGGGCATGTTCACAAAAGCTAAAACTTAAAAAACATCGACAGTTTTTTTATAAAATAGCCTAATGGCCCAGTTACCTCGTGGGTCCAGTTACCCCAACTAACCTTATATCTAGTTCATATTTTGTTATTTTTACAAATATACATAGCTAAATTAAATTCATTTGTCATTTTATTGCAGTGACTGTCAATTAAATTCATTTGTAAATTACAGCTTTTTAAATTCGTATAGAAAGGTAAAATACATCGCGAAAACGCTGCAGGAAAAGAAAATTATTATGTGTTAATCCATGCAAAAAATAATTGCATTATTTGTGTACTGAACGTATGTAAAAATATTTTATTGGTTATAACAGAAATAAAAAATGGATTTTATCTGTATACCGATTACCAAATTTAAATTTTTCGCGTGCCAGAAAAATTAGCTTGCGTGCCAACTCTGCCCTACACGATGTGCAAATAAAAGAGTTTTTTTTTTCAAGCAGCTTAATTAGCCTTTTTGAATTTTTACTAAATATATTTATGAATGTTTAATAAGCTGAAAATATGTGAGTCAATAGACTTTATTACTTCTCCCAATTTGAACTTTCTGCGTTCCATAGTTTACGAGTAAAATGGCTGTGACAGACAAACAGACACAAGAGTGATCTTATAATGGTTCCGGTTTTACTTTTTAAGTACGAACCTTAAAAAAGGAAAATAAACATTTTACACACTTGATTGAAATTATAAGAATATTTCAGATACTGTGGACAGTGATAAAAGGAAATAATCCCCCTCCAATAATCCCCCTCCAATACTGGGTGTGTCGCTGAATTATATTTCAAAACATTAATGTTACTCAAAAGCGTTGTTATAATCACTAAATATATATATATATATATATTTTAATCGCCAAAATAGAGTACCGTATTTTATGGAAGAAACGCCGCAACCGTCGTAAGCGCCGCACTCCTCAAAATTGGTCTAAATAAGTTTAAAAATATCGTAAACGCCGCACCTGTGGGAACGCTACTTTTGTCGACAATGTCTCATTGACCTAACTTTAATCAATGTTTTCTGAACAGGGTAACGTGCCTCATTTTTATAATTTAGGATTCTAAAATTTTATTTAAAATATTTAAATCAGGTTTTAAATATTTTTATGTAATTTCTTTAATTAAGGAGCCGTCGATTGTCATTAAAACCATCCAGAGCGCGGGACGCGGATCCTCTCCTTAGGCACACAACATTTTTTTAAGTGGCTGTCGCAACTTAGCACACTTTTTACGTCGCATGCACTTTAGACCTTTTTTAGCTTCTACTCGAAACCCTCAAACTCTGAGTTGTTACGTTGTTAGTATCTGAGTGGAAGAGTAGTAAATTTTCTTTGTCCACCTGTATGGTTCAGTATCATCATCCGAAATGTCACAGTTTTTATAATCGGTAAAGTCAGAAAGTTTCGCGTTGTTGAGCAGGGGACTTGAGAACAGTCTTATAATAATACATTCATGGGATTAATGAATTTTTATTTTAGCCCATTTTACACGCGCGAGAAAAAAATCGTAAACGCCGCACATGGTGTAAACGCCGCACTTGACAAAAAAATAGCTTCAAACTCGTAAACGCCGCGGCGTTTCTTCCATAAAATACGGTATATTTAAAAACAAAGAAAAAATAAGGAAATATTTTACACGCTTCATTGAAGCCATAACAATACCATAAATACTGAAAAAGTATTACATTTTCAGCTGTAAAATATCATTAAGGGGACTCGGTACCAAAAAATTTTATTTTATAACTATAACCTATATTATATTTTTAGGTTCATGTTTGAATAAAGCATAGTCATAACAGATCATAAGAAGTGTTAAATTCTCGATATAGAAGT
Source organism: Maratus speciosus (assembly GCA_963932465.1). Lineage (NCBI taxonomy): Eukaryota > Metazoa > Arthropoda > Arachnida > Araneae > Salticidae > Maratus > Maratus speciosus. The sequence goes on from OZ010787.1 coordinate 570,343,500, forward strand.
AATATTTCTTATAAAATTGAATTTAAAAAAAATTAACAATTTGTAAATTCTTTCTTCTTTTTCATTTTTCATATTTGGGAATGGATATTTTTATCCTTTTTTCCATAAATCTAAGTATCGGATTTTTGATGAGACCAGTAGATCAGCAGAAAAAAAATTAGTGAATGCATATGGAAAAAGTGAGAAAATAACATGTTTAAAAAATAAATAAATGATCTTATAAAGTTACAAACATATCAAAAATTTGGTACTTAGTTATCCCACACAGGGTCTAAAGATACTTTTTAATAAATTTCAGACAATTTGCTTAATTATTGTAAGAAGCCTTAGCATTTCGATTAAAATGTAAATATAAAAATTTGGGAACCAAGAAAAATGAGTTTAAACATTTCCCTTACACATAAATGACATTAAATTTCATCATTATGACTTAGGTATATCTCCTTTATTATTTATCGAACCGTTCGGAAATTAGGACAGAATGCTCTAAGAATACTAAGGCACATTAAAAGAAAAAAAAAAGTATGAAATTTGACATTTTTGTCATTTTTTATCAAAATGACAGGCAGTGAGTCGCCTTAAAATAAGTTTTAAAAAAAATACTCTTTCAGCTAAAATCAATTTTCATGAACTCATGAAAAATAATATTTTGTATTGCAGCACGTTGCTACTGCGCAAGACGACATTATAATACAACATACATAAGATTATAATATTTTATCAATGACTGCAAAAATGAGACTTTATACCGAAATACAGAAACAAATTTTTTAGATTGTTTTAACATTGTTTTCTGGTCACAGTCTCTACGGTTATCTGTCACCCTCAATCTGAAAGTATGTTCCCTCTGACACCACATGCACAGAGTATGGAGATCTAATTTAAAATCTCCTTACTCTGTCCTCTGTGGCCACATGACTCCTGGTAGGGGAACAGGTCAGCATGGATTGCTTCAAAGGGATGAGCCAGCCCTGACCAAAGATAACCTGAGGCTACATCGACCCTACTGAGGAGGAGCTTCACCCCTTTCTTTCATTCACAAAGGAATTCGCGCTAAGCTGTTACCTTTCTTCATCGGAGATCTAGAGCGACTGATGTTCTTTTTTTTAGAAGTCTCATTTTTTTCGCGAATTTGGTATTTTTTTGTAGCCTTCAAAACCTGTATGGTTAAATTATGCATTGCGCGCCAATTTCACATGTTTTTTTATTTATTTATTTATTTATTTATTTATTTATTTATTTATTATTTTTTTTTTATTAATTTTTTTTTTTACATTGGAGAATTAATAATGGAGAATAATATATTTTATTTCTAAGAAATATTGTTATTTTACTTACACAGATTACTTAATACTATTTTCTCAATAATTTGCATTCTGTTCTTTCAAAATTAGTGCTTTATTTAATGCAATTATTTTAATTTGTTTAAATTTTATGAAATTCATTGTAATTTTTCTTTCAATTATGACACGATTTCCACTGATTGAATCACGTATCTGATTAGTGAGTGTGGTTAAACATATTAATATACTTGGATTGTTCTGTGATTGATATATGTTATTGAGATTTTCTATGCATGTTCGTTATTGAAAAATAAAGTATGTAGCGTACATAGTTTGTTTATAGAGACACTCAAAAGTATTCCATTATATTATGGTCTATGGGAAAATGTAATTATATAAATACGTAGCACCTACAGTCGTCGTCGGGTCCGTCCGCCTGCCCGCATATAGCAGCGCAAAAACTACCCAACCGAATGGTTTGAAATTTAATATAGATAATTGTTCCAGATTTTGTCGAGTCGCTTCAAATTTTATGAAAGTCGAATCAAAACTTAAAAAGATATTATTAAAAGTTTTCTTCGTTCTATTAAATCCTATCATACGAAATTAATTCAATGATATCCCACAATAGGTAATGATTCTAGGTTGCCATGGTGATGACGTCCTATTTAAGATATAGTCATATTATTTCCGTATTACTGAATTAAATATATATAATCGTAATAAATTTTGTATTCAGGCATTTTTACATAAGAGTGCAATAGCTATAGCACCAAGATCTGACTATTTATGAAACTAGTTACAGTACGAACGCACATCATTTGTCACGTTTGACGTACAAATTCCAATTTGTTTTTCTTCTCTTGGAATATGAAAAATATTGCCAACATTTCGTTATTGATACATCATACAAAAAAGTTTTTGTAATAACTTATGCGCTCACGCACGTTATGTATCTGTAAATTTGGTGGTATCCACTATTCAGATGAAAAAGAGTAAAAATATAAAAGTGTTGGAAAATGAAAGTGTTCACTAAATATATCCAATTTTCCGGAACCCTAATATATATAGATTTTCACCTGAATGAAAAAAAAAATATTTTGGACATTTAGTTGAAAATCAATCAACCCGAACCCGGCCTGCAAAAGTCAAAAGACAATCCGAAATAATGAAAGCCAACCCGACCTGCAACTTAAAAATATAGCGCCAACCCGACCGACTTGGACTGGGGGTCCGGTCGGGTTCAGATAATAGCGCGTTACTGATCCGATGCAGAACTCTTACTTTGAATTGAGAAGAGCTACGAAATATTTTTCAATTAGTTATGGATGACATTCACAATGCAAAGCGTCCTTTCCTCTTTTTTCTGAAAAACCCCTTTGAGTTTCCAATTTCTTCTAATAGTGGTTCCACAGATTTTTACCATCTGTGATGAAATAATAAAGGTATGAAAAGAATGATTTGGACGTAGCGTAGTAGAAAAGAACCCAAGGCACAGTAATGACAAGATAGTAAGTAATCAGTTATATATGGGGCCGGTATGTGAAACGATGGTGTATGCTATTCCTTCAGCATTCAGGTTTCAAAGAATCACCCCCTGCTCACGATAAATTTTCTCTTTCTGTGATGACAGTTGTACGATTACAGTCAAGCTATATCATCAACTCATTAGTTTCAATTCTTGGTGACGCGGTAATGGAAATCTTTACAAAAGCAAAAATGCTACAAACTACACTTTGCATGGCAAGACAAATTTATTAGTAAAATGGAGAATATCCAGAGAAAGATGTATGAAAATTTTGCGATTTATTGTTTTATTCAAAAAAGTTGAGCTCAAAAAAGAAGCGGAGAATCACTAATCAACAGTTATTTTGAATAAATACTCTATGAAGGGTAAAAATATTTTGAGAACTAACCATACTGCCCCCCTCCCCCCCCCAACCCTTCTTCCACTTCTAGCTTTAGATCGCTATCAAATTTCTTCTTCATAAATAAATAAATATAATTTTCTGAATCTCTAAAAATTGAGGAAAAAAAAAATATGCTCATAAGAAGTAAAAAAAAAAACACTCTTTTGTAATATTTTAATGGGAATTTTGAATTTCATGAAGTTCGAAAAACTGTCTTTACAATTCTTTAATTTGGATCGCGATTATTCCACATCCACCGCTAAAATTAGGCTTGTTAGCAAGCGCGAAATAAAATTTATTGATAAATATATAAATTTACTTTGTTTCGTTTCTAAGTCATAGAAACAGGGGGGAAAAAAGGGCAGTGATATCGATTACAAAATACTTCTTACAATCTTTACGTACAAAAAATAAAGTTGAGTTAATTAAAAAACTGTAAACAGTACTTACTATACAGTTGACTTCAAACCTAATTAGAAAATCGCTGGCATCAATATCAACTCTAGAAGTAACATTTCAATTTTTATTTTATTTTATGTGTAATTTAATCCAATTTTGTATGAATTTATATTTTTATATGAAATATTCGCGAAAAATATTGATATTTAGTAGTAAATACGCTTGTAAGAAAACATGTTCTGGATTTTTTTTCACGAAGAGTCGTTTCATAGTATTATTTATGTGTACAATATTTTTAAAAGCATTGAATGAGACAGCATTTGTTAATGCTTACTTCGGTTTCATTCGGATTTTATATTTTTCAAAGGTTTATTATGTGATATGTACTGGAATACCCATGTCTTTATAGTAACCAGCTCAATTTAATAACTGTTTTTAATTATTATATTATGTATGCTTTCCTTGTCTAATAAAGTTTCCTCTACTCATGTTTTGTACACCATGGTGAATTATAAGTATTTAAACGAATACTTTTTGAACATCCATTCAACGCTGTTATTCAACCATTTTATTCGATTTTCCCTATCGTAATCAAAACCGCATGATGAATCATCTGTCATTAGACTGGAAGGAGAAAAATATATATACAGTAAATTCTGTCTAAGGTGGACTCTGTATAAGCCGGAAATCTGTCTACCGCGGAAACGGAAAGCATTTTAAGGTCCCACCGAAACCAAAATTTTGCATAAGGCGGAAAAAAGGATAATTTAAAAATGAAAAGCATTTTGTTTATTAAACTTTAAAACTGATAAGTCAAATGCTCAATGTCGTGCATGTTAGTTAAATTCCGTAACACCTTGAAAAAGTTAATTCAAAAGAACAGAAACTGTTTAAATTTAAGGAATTTATGCTTGTGCCATTTTTTCATATGCAAAATTATATTTAAAAGTTAACTTTTCTAGTAGAATGAACATTTATGAAAATATATTTTTTCGAAAGTGCAATATATTATACTTTAAGGATGTACTCAAATTCAAAGTTATAGCTTTCTATCTCATTCTCGAAGTTTATTGACGGGTTTTTGTTAGTTTTTGTGTGTGTGTGTGTGTGTAAACTTCCAATTTGCATGTATTACAGCAGTACTAAGAAATTGAATAGCGTTTCTCATTTATCTCTAAAGACAAAAGATCTTTCCGAATTTCAGTTTTCAACCGATTTTCGAGTCAGGAAAATCAATAAAAAATCATCAAATTCGAGGGCTTTTTTTTTGTTTGTTTGTTTTGTTTTTTGGGTGCGGGAGGGGAAGCTTTTTTGTATAAGCCGGAATATTGTCTACCACGGAAAATTTTCTCAGTCCCCATCGATTCCGCCTTAGACAGAGTTTACTGTATAATGTCAATAAAACTTTTAATTATTTGGAGAGTGATTGCGCTTTATCTCTTTAGCTATTTTATTAGGTTTTACTGATTATGTGTAGATTTAAGACAAAGTTTTGAAACTAGAACTAATTTTTTCTTTGTTATTAAAATATAACATTTCTTTCTTTATTTATTGATAGTTAAATATCTTCTGTAATTATCATCTGATCTATACTTTTTTTTTAAATTGTCCTTGTGTCAGTATAAATTTTAAAGAAAATTTTAATTTTAAGAGGGCACAGGACCTTAAAACTTTCAAAAAATCAATTTTCGGTTTTGTTTTATTCTGATTGTTTTAATAGTTCTCAACAATATGCAAAAAAACCCCATTCAAAAATATGCACTTTTTTCTTGAGTTATAATCATTTATTAGAAAAGGTGATAGGGAAAAGGTCATTTATAGGTGGGTATAATTGAAGGTCCGTAGATATCGAAACTTTAAAAAGCGTTTTCTCTGATTAGTAAATTTGAAGTTTGTGCGCACTGTTGCTTTCAAACTATGTAAACTACAGCTTTTGCAAAATAAACAAATGTGCGTTTCTATATAGTCTACATGTAGAACAAAAAAAAAAAAAAAAAAAAAACATATTTTGGTTATTTATTTGTTTGCACTTGAATTTTTTTTTTTTTTTTTTGTACTAAAATTGAATTTTAAACGAAACTTTTTGTGTATATTTTGGGTTTAATTTAGAAGTAGGTGTGGTACGATTCTATTTTGTTCAAAAATTGTTTTCTATATGCATAATTTAGAATTTTATCATGCGCGCAGCACTTAGATTTTATCTCACGCATTAGCAATATGAAGGTTTAAATTTAAAATTTAAATATTAATTTTGTATATACAACATTTTCTTTCTTTTTTTTTTCCTTCTTTTTTTTTTTTTTTTTTTTTTTTTTTTTTTGATAATACAGTTAAGAATATATAGTTTAGGTAGAAAGGGAAAAAAATCTTAATTGCATATTATTTGCGTTTTGGTATTTTGAAAAAGGCGGTGTTTTTGATCGTTTCAAGATACTCAAAAGATAAATATCCCCTATAATATGAATTTTTTTTTTTTTTTCTTTTTTTCTTGTGTGTGTGTGTGTAAAAGTTTTCAACAGCGGACATCTGCAGGCTGCGGAATTTGTTCGATAATCGAAGGTGTCTGCTTTTGTGAGGTAAAAATAAACAAATATGTCAGGGTTGTTGATTAAAAAAGGCTGTAGCTAATTAAAGGTGTCCGATATTAGGTATCCGAGATCCAATAACCTTCATAACGGACACTTCCGAATACTGGACACCTCTATTTAGCGGTATATGATGCTTCTATATAATGCAGGGTTGGACTTTTTGCAGAAGGAGCACTTGATTAAATGTTGGGCAAACTGAACAGTGTCCCCTATTCCCTCCTCCTTCGCTTTTAGGGGCCCCAAATTAAATATTCAATTTTTGTAAAGCTTTTACTTGAAATGTGTTTCGACGTTGTACTGATTATAATCAATATTTTGAACTTTTAAAATACAATAAGATTAAAAACTAAATAAATTTTTAAAGAAATCTAAATTCAGTAAAACTTCTCAATCACGGGCACCTCGGCAACGAAATTTCCGAAAATTTAACCCTCACGCTGCGTATCCCGCGATTTCTACGGCCAACGTAAAAGTGGCAAAATTTGCGCAACCCGCGAATTCCGGAGCAAATCTTTTTTTTTTTTTTTTTTTTTTTTTTTTTTTTTTTTTTATGATTTAGTTCTATTTAAAAGAGAAACTCTTTCACAAAGATTTTGGACATATTTGAACTCTAAAATATATGCAGATTTCAAACATCTAATAAAATGCGCAATTTTTGAACCTATATTCATAATATATATATACGCAGCGAGAAAGTTAAGGCATTCTGTTACAAATATTAAAAAAATATTTCCTGAATCCGAAAATTCGGACATAACAATAATCGTGAATTTTGACAAATGGTCGCCATAAAAAATCTATTTCGTCAATTGCTCTCAGGAAATAACTTCAATTTCACCAAAGAATTGCCGGATAAATGTGAATTTGGTCAAAGGGCTACTGAAAAAACGCGCATTTCTTCAAATGATCACGGAAAAAGCGAATTTCTTCAAAAAATCGCGGAGAAAACGCAAATTTTGTAAAAATAAACGCGAATTTCGTCAAAGGATCGCGAAAAAAAACTCACATTTCATCAAATTATTCCGCGATTTTCTTCAAAGAATCGCTGAAAAAACGCGAATTTTATCAAAGGGCTGCGAAAACACGCAAATTTCGTCAAAGAGTCGTGGAAGAAATGCGAATTTTATCAAAGAGTCGTTTACAAATACAGTGGCCTCTTTAGAAAACAGCACACATACATATGTTTATTATTATAGGTATAGTTTTTAATCTGAAATAATATACCCAACTAACTTTTGAAGAAAATGGGTTAACCCAAACCCAACTTGCAGGAATCTACACTCAGCCTGAAATTGACCCGAATCGAAAACAGCTAACCCGACCCGCAACAAAAATAATTAGTGCAAAGAGGGAATTCCCCTCGCCCCCTCTCTGCTGTAACATTTCAGAATTTTTTTTTTTTTTTTTTTTTTTTTTTTTTACTGAGAATCACCCCTGATCAGGAGTTTTTTTTTTTTTTTTTTTTTTTTTTTAACTGCGATTCTTAATTTTAGTTTAAAATAGCAATGGCAGATGGTATTGCAAGCAATAGGCGCTAAATCGGTGCCCGATTTAACAACTATTGTTTGCAGCGCCATATATCGCTGCTATTGTAAAGTAAAATAAAAAAATCGCAGTGAAAAATCTCCTGACATCTTACATAATCCTCCTGCAAGATTTTTTTAATTGCTGTCACCATTTGCAAGTTACTGAATTTTAAAATCAGTCAGTCCATTTCAGGACATCCGATATGTTTTTTAATGTTTTTTAAGTTTCAAAGCATTCTTTAGTGAATTACAACTGATCTTAGATATAAACAGACAAGCAGTCTTGTACAAATTGGTATTTTTTACATAATCCTGAATATTAGAAAATATTATTAAATAATTGTTTGGGCGTGCCCGTTATGGAGCTTTTGGTACTGTATGTAGTTTTTATCTTAAAAAATATTTAGACTTTCTATTCAAAATTAGGGTCGGCTCGAATCCTTCTCGCAAGAGTGAAAACCCAATCTGAAACTCATCCAAACCCGAAATAATAATGTATGTTAATCTGCCCCAAACCCAATGCGCTAGGCACAGCTAAAAAGTAGAAGTCAACCCGACCCGCCTCAGAAAAGTAGAAGTCATCCGGACCTAAACCCGACCCGCCTCACCAGTGGATGAGAAGTTCTGCCCTCGAAGCTGGTAGACGGAAGGTGCTGGGTTCGAACCCAATCGCGCCCGTCGGCCTAACCGTTTCAGAGTTTTCATGGTTTTCTACGAAACCGTGGATTCCCATGCGTAAATACGGGTTAGGTTCTATTAGAAAGACCCCCATGGAGGGCACACCCATTAGGGCCTATATCTCTCGTGTTGATAATCGGCCGTCAAAAATCAACCCATCAATCAACCTAAACCCGATCCGCAGCAAAAAGGTAGATGTTAACCCGACCCGCAGCAAAATGTAGCAGTCAACCGGACTCAAACGCGACCCACAGCAAAAAAGTATATAAGTTAACCCGACCAGCAGCAAAAAATAGAAGTCAACCGGACCCACATCCGACCCGCAAGAAAAAGTAGAAGTAACACGACCCGCGCATCAGATTGGAGTCTCCAAATTTCCAAAATCGCCCCCCCCCCCCCCCACACTTTTGAGGACTCTTTAGATCCGCCCTTGTACTGAACTTCGAATTAAAAGTTATAGAAGATAAAATTGTAAAATCAAAGCAAATGTCAATGTATTCATTTTTTAAACTCTGCAGTAATTAACGTATGTAATTAACTTTTGTTTTGATACTTATATTTTTATATTTTTTCCTAATGTGAAAAATAATTTTTAGTAACATTAATCGTTACCTATTTTCAACAATTAAAATCTAAAATTAAACATGACCTCCATTAACAGACCACCTCTCGGAGAAACCCATTTTTATTGGAACGGAACGTGGGTGTTTTAGGGAGGTTTTACTGTATTTGTTATCAGAGACGAAAAAGCGTTTTACTGATAAGCATATCTTTTCACTGTAAAAAGGCAGTGATACAACGGTATACACACCTTTGGGAACAGGTCTGGTGTAGAGAAAGACAAACTGAAATCTTTCTATCCAGCTGAAATCATCACTGGGATTGGGGAGGAAAAGGAAACTTGTATCCGTGTGGGATCCCTGCTCTGATATCAACTAATTAGTTTCAGAGGTTTCTTGGCGAGGGGCAAATCTCCACAAAGTAAGAAATGCCTAAGGCTGTATTCTCTTTCCTGATATTTGTCTGGTCAGGTTGGGGAATTTTGAGAGAACAATGATTTTGAGTCAACATGCTATGGCGGTTAAAAATATTTCCAGCACGAACACTGACTAATACTGTTTCTACCCCCTCCAGCTACGGGCTTGTCTTAAAAATGTTTTTGAAAAGATATCAATATATAAATTGTTTACTTTTATTTTTAATTAGTTGAGTTAAGAAAGCACACCTGCTTTATACAACTTACTTGAATATTGTAGTACATTAACCTATTGAAACAACATCCCGACGACATTATACCTTATAGCTCTGGTGAAAATGACAACTGAATTATAATCTAAATATATCAAATCATGTTAATAATACAACTTCCAAGAGTATATAACTATATCTTGGACTTGTTACATGAGTACTAAATGAATGCATAATAAATAAACAGATCATACTCATATAAAAAATTATTCTTAAATTGTGACAGATTTTTAAACATTTCTGAATACGCATGCATTTTAAAACTTTCCAAACACCTGCCATGCTCAAACTCTGGTAAAGATAGTACTCGGATTGCCATAAAATTTTTATGTTACTGAGGATTTTTATAGAATGTTCGGTAGTAAAAAAAGAAGTGAGTAGAATTTGTGGTTCGTTTACAGATACACACAAAAGAATTCTTTTACATTATGATCTATGAGGAAAAAACGTTTGCACTGCATTTTAATAATGTTATGATACATCAAACATAATGAAACTTACTGGAGTACACAAAACATTTTCTATAGATTATTTTCTATCGCAATTATCGTTCCTTTACAGAGAGACACGAAATTTGCTTACAGGCACAGGAACTGATTAAAATCCATAATTGCTGGAAGTGAGTTTTCCACTGTTGGATACATTTTTATATCTTACACATTTTTATATGTTACCTAATTTTGAGTGGTATGGATTTTTAAACATATGTAAATCTTTACAACATACTTTTGCTTAACTTTTGTAACTTATGTAAACCTTTAGCAAATGTTGAAAATGGATTTTACCTCATTATGTCTTTTCAAATTGTTTATTAATATATAATTGTATAATATGTAATTATATAAAACTGAAAAAAAAAAATGAAGACTCAAATGTAAACTGGCTACTTTCTGACAAATTTTTGTTCGTAAACGTATCAGACTGGCAAGTGCTCTTGTTCAAAACTGTAATCGAACTATTTTTCCGCTTTTACATAAAAGCGGAAAATAACTGAAACATAATTTTCAGAGAATGGAGTCAAACTTTGAGTTTTGAGTACGTGTTGATTATATACAGAAAAATTATTTTAGTATGTTTTTAGCCGAGTGTTGAAGTGTAAATAAATATATAGAGCAGATAATTATGTAAGCATGTCTGTCTTATTTCTACCAAAGCCATCTAATTGTATATTCTTTTAATTGATTACTTAAAACTTTGTTTATATCAGAAACAGGGAATGATTTTGTAAACTAGCATTTTTATACATTATTTATTTAATTTATTTTCTCTGCGGTTGACAGACGAATTTTTTTTTTTTTTTTTTTTTTTTTTTGCGACCGTTTGAGAAATTTGTTTCTGCGATCTTGGCAAAATTCACGGTATTTTCCCATTATTGTTTGTAGAAACTCGCGGTCTTTTCCGCGACCAATTCACGAATTAATTTTACGAAATTCCGCAAAAGAAAAAAAATATATATAACTTCCATGGAAATTAAAAAGTGTTCATGAAATAATTTAAGGAAGGTAAAATAGAGCACAGCATTTCTTATTATGCGGGATTTTACTACTTTGTGGATGGTTCACGCAATGCCGCACGTTACTTCATAGCTTGCAGCTCAAAGAAAACTTTGCCCCATAACGGAAACTCTTGAAATGCCCCCTCCTAGAGATCTGCATGGCCCGTACCCGGTCGGCAAAGTAAAGTCAAAATTTCTAACGAGCCGGCAGATTGAAGACGATTGTTTTAACGGACCGGACCGGGCAGCACAAAAAAAATCGGGCAGAATCCAAAATTACGGGCCCGGCCGTTTATTTTTTTCTTAGGCCCCGGTCCATGTCCATAAAAAGATTAAATCTTAAATGGGCCGATGTACCAGATATAGAAATTAAGCCGATAAAATACGAGGGCCGGTAGTAGACTTAAGAAGTTACTTCAATCGTGCGAAAGGCACCCGTTCGTTAATGTTAATCTTATGGGGAAAATTTTTTAAGATATCTCATTTGCATTTCAATATTCTACTTCACTTTCGGAACCGGTTTAGAAAATGAAAGAAAAATAAAATATAAATAAAATAATAAAGAATAAGAAAGTAAGAGGAAATAAAGAAAATCTGCAAAAAAAAATCTAAAAAGTAAAAAAAAAAAAAGTCTTTATAGCGATCGACCCCCAGCTTTGCAATGCAAAAAAATCTGCTAAAAATATTGCAATGCAAAAGAGAACGCAACAGTCATATAACATCATAGTCATATAATAGAGATAACAATGCAGTCAAGCGAAAAGACCCATTCATTAACGCTAATCCTATGGAAGACATTTATAAAGATATCTCGGTTCGGTCACATTTCAGTTGTTTTTAAATGATTTTTTTTTTGCATGAAATAGTTGAGATCGATCTGTACAAAGGCCGTTGTTTACTTTTTCCATTTTGTTTATAGGTATTTTTATTGAGGACACTTTCATTTTCGAAACTGGTTTCGAAAGTAAAAGCATCCTTATAAAAAAAAATCTGCAATCAAAATCGAAAAAGTAAAAAATGGCCTGCATACAGACCGAGCTCAGTTATCCAATTCAAAAAAAAAAATCTTTTTAAAATATTGAAATGCGACTGAGATATCTTTATAAATTTCTTTCATAGGATTATCATTAGCGAACGAGTCTATTCGTTTGACTGAAGTAGCCTCTTAAAAAAAATTTCGCCCATTGAATTAACATTAGCGAGCAGGTCTTTTCAGATGACTGAAGTAGCCTCCTCGGGAAAGTAATTTGTGTAGAAAAAAGGATAGTAGTAATAATCAACTTTTGGTAACGGGAAATTTGGAAATATACCTTAATAAATTACAGAGAAATATTTCAAAAATCTCTTAAAATATATATATATATATACAGCTTCAAAAGCTATGATGTTTTTAACCACCTTTTTTCTTTCGTTCTGAACATATTAATGATATTAAGGAATCTAAACTTAAATTTAAGAGTCTAATGAGTCTAAGTGTTTGTTACTGCTACGATTATGTATGTTCTAGCTCGCGAACATATAGTAATCTAAATTCTCAAATATACTGTTAAAATTTTCCATGAATATTTATGAAGTATTCCAGAAAAGAATTTCAACTGTATGTTAAGAAAAATCGGCATTTTTGGTGGAAATTGAGTCGAGTCTGATATTTTTATTTTTGCACCGGGCCAGAAAATTCCGCCTCGTGCAGACGTCTAACCCCCCCCCCCCCCCCCCTGCTGAAAAAGAAAATTTTATACAAAATAAAAAAAGGTGCTCGTGCTATTTTATTTAAAAAATCGGACCTCTTTAAAAGATCCACGCTCCAGTAATTTGTATACCGTTTTTAACACTAGAAAGCCTGCGAGCAGTCATTTTGACTGCTACCACATGAATATATCTCGGTTTGAACCAGGATTTTTTTTTATAAAACTAGTTTAACCTCTTCTCGGGGGCTGTGACAGCATGTGTCCAGAAAGAGAAGGATCTTCTGAGGGGCTCGTGACACTTTCTCTTGGAACAGGGGTAGAGAAAACGAAAGTGGAGGAGGCGGAGATTAGTGTCGTAAAAGTGTCAAATCCGTAAGTAATGACTTCGTGCGCCCAGTACAGAATAACCAGATATTATCCTTTCAATCACACGCCAGTTGAGGCAATAGTTCAACTTTTATGCGTATGTTATTTTTTTGTTAGTACTTTATATAGAAATATCTTTGGCAAATAAGATTTTTGAAAATACTCTTGATATATATATATATTACGCTGTTCATTTATTAGATCATATATATATAATTTTATATAGATCTAATTAAAATAAAAAAAAAATTAGAGATAATGTATGAACAACAAAATATACGGGACGAAGAGGCACAGGTAGGGTGTATATGCGCTACGCTTATTATTATTGCAAAATATTAGAGTAATTTTTTTGTTGTTGTTGTTGTTCTTTTTTTATTACGCATTAAGCCCTGTGTATATACATAGTAGGTTGTGTGTTTAGATTAATAATTAATATCATGAAACGTCTGTGGAAATTCTCTATCCTATTTATTTATTTATTTATTTATTTTTTCGCAAGCGGGGATGGGGGGAGGGGGGAGAAAGAAAGAAAAGAGGAAGAATGAGAGGGACTGATTCGTTTACTCAGAAGAAATAATTATGATCTAAAAAAATAATAGCAATTGATCTTTTTTTTTTTTTTTTTTTTTTTTTTTTTTTAACCGATAATTGTATTTGTGTATACCGATAATTGCATTTGTGAATGTAGAAATAATTTGTTCAACATTCAAGATATAATTTATATAAGCAATTAAAAAAATAATTATTCTTCTTATTATTATTTTAGTATCCGATAAATATCTACATTTCAAATTCTTATTGAAGTTATGACTATAAAGCATTCAATATGTAAGGGTTTTTTTTCCCCCAGTGTGTCTCCAGTGTGTCTATCTGCACATAGGATCTTTAATTTGAAAAGAGGGGGGGGGGGGGTCACATCCAGATTTTTCAAGGCTTCATAAAAGGAGCCCTCTTCTTCAATAGTCAGAGCAAATTAAAAAAAAATCAGCGATAATGAGAAACAACAGTAACAATAATACTATTGTGTTTGTGTTTTATTTTTTTTTCCCTGAAAGAAAAACTCGTATTATAAAATTTTAAGACATTTGTATGCGGAAATTTCGGTGTTTCATTATTATTTTTAGATTGGTTTGAATACATCATGCATTAATCTTAACATAAAGCATCTTTTACATTTGTCTGAAATGGTGTTAAATTCTAAGTTCTTCGCTGCTGTACCCATGCGTATGTCTATGTATTTGCTTATATGTCTGTATCTCCAGATGCCTACATAATATCCATTTATTTATTTATGAAATATAAAATTTAACATACAATTTTTTTTAAATATATATATACTAGTGTAAACCTCGTCCTAGAACGGTGAGTTGAAATCGAGATTTTCAACTAAAATTAAAAATAATTGCTAAAAATATTTATTACTTTTATGTTGCCTGTTAGCAGATGATAAATCCTGAAATATTATATTCCCAGCGCCACATCATTCATGTGGTATCAATTCAGTTTTAAACACAAACATTATTTTCACAATTTTAACATCTGCATACGTAATTAAATGCAATGATTCCATTTTACCGGAAACCAAATTTTTAAAGAGAAACCTTCAAACCTTTGCATACGTAATTGTAAAAGAATGCGAAAGCCTACGAAAGTTATGTTTACTTCAGTAAGAAAAGTCACTTTACAATGTAACATGCAGAAAGAAAGAAAGAAAAAAAAAATATTGGTTACCCCATGATAGGAGCCATTGTTCTCAACCATAAGGCACCGGCGAGATGGAGACCTTGTTTTTTAGTATTGTTTGGTCAGAGGGGTGTAAAGATTCTATCCTTTTTATTTATTTATTGTAAAATAAGTTTTCTTGGAAATGGAAAATCCTGCACTATCGGAGCACGAAATCCATAGGAAAAATGAGAACAATATTTCGATTCGTTAAATTATGAAAAATATTGTTCCGGTTTGAGATTTTATTCTGCTGTCAGTAACATTTTTAAAATTATTTAGAATTTTTAACGCATTTTTAAAATTGTTTTTGTATGATAGACTAATTTGCCTGAAGGGTTTTTTTTTTTTTTTTTTTTTTTTTTTTTTTTTTAATAATGAACAATAATTTTGAAATAGCATTCTGACTCGTAGCATTTTCCATTTCCAGCCCTGTGCATTAAGATTTTCTTATATATATGTATATTTTAATTTACTTTATTTTTTTTCTCTTAAAAAAAATACTTATTATAAGAAAATGAGTAAAAAGTACAAAGACTTTTTATTTTATTTTATTTTAGCTATATTATTTATTTTAGCTTTTATTTTAGTATCCAGATTAGAAGCTTAATGTTTATTAGAAGTGATAAGTATAAGGTTTGAAGAAATATTTTATAACTTTTCCACGAATTTTAAAATTGTATGTGACTTCGGGTCATTTATCCGTCTCTGCGATGGTATGTCTGTCCGTCTGATTACTCTTTAACGTTCATGAATATTCTTGAAATATTCATAAATATTCTGGAAATTTAAATAGTATTTAGGATCATTACAAAAAATTTCCTATCGAAAATACAGTGCGTATTTGTAATTTATAATTCTTTTAGAAAAATCCATGCGACAATTTGAATAAATTACTATATAACATCAACAATTCTTTAATCTACATTTCATTCATGTTAAGATGTTTGAAACTGATAATATTTTATAAAGGATTGCTGAACCATATTTTGGACAGAAATTTTTGTGTTTAACATGTATATAGTGTTATAGGGAAAATGTTACAGTTTTTATGCATTATAAAATTTACTGAATGTTAGACAACAATTTAATAGTCAAAACAAGAACGAAAGATCTTGTGTCAGGTCTGTCTCTGAAACATTTTACGATACTTTCAAAATACCATAACAAAATTTCACAGTTTATTAAGGTGAAAAAAGATGTCTAAATAAACAATTTGAAAAAACGCATAGTGCATTTGGAATCCCAATTTAAGGAATCACCATCAATACTTGGAAAGGTGTCCATATCTTTTGTACAACTTTGTGTATGATTAACAGATTTGTATGCATGCTTCATAATATGCTAAAATTTAGTTCAGTTAAACGCAGAGCGCAATTGAAAACTCTGCTTCAAAAGTATCCCTTCAAAAACTAGATATGTACTAGATATTTTATACAGCTCTGTATATGATCTAAAGAATTTAGACACAAAAAAATCATAAAAACGCGTACCACAATTAAAATCATCTTCCGGTAATTATTTTACATATTATTCATTGTTTACATTATATTTTCACGGTGCCCGAATTTGTTTGTATGTACTGTAAATTAATGTAAAACTCTATGCACATCATATTCTTCAGTTAGCGTTTTGCAATACACCTCATTGAGATAGATAATTTTCAATATATTTAAAAAAATGTAACGTCATAAAAATAAGTCCAAAAGATCATAATGTATCGGAATTGCTTTGAATCTTCATGCAATTGAACCGTAAATGATACAAACTTTATTTTCAATACTGAACATTCCATAGTAAACCTGAATAACATATCAAATTTATAGCAAACTATATGGGATACTATACTTACTATACTTATGGGATACTTACTATATTTATGGGATACTATACTTACGCAATTTAGAGCATGGGCAGACAAAACGAATTCTTAAACTCTTTTAAACTATGATGGAAAGTGTTATATGATGGAAAATGTTATATGGTAAAGAAAAAAAAAATTGAAAGTGAAGCTTTTATGGAGGCTACGTAAAAAGCCATAATATTTTAAGAATTTTTAAATAAATCATTTTAATTAAGGAAGTTTGAAAATATTGGACTAAAATGATATTTTAAAATTAGAGAAGACATAAAACTTTCGAAATGTAACATGTTGAATAAATACGTTTATTGCAAATGTGATCTGCAGGAAAAGAAGAAAATGCTATTTGCGAAAAGAGATACTTGTCTAGTTGCAAAATTTTCTCAATAAGATTTTAATCAAGCTTTTTAGATTTCCTGTATAGTTTGCCAAACCCTAAAGCAACAAAATTAAGTACTTTTTAATAATCCCATTGCCACTTTTCTTTTGTTGTTGCTTCTGAGAAAAATAATTTATTCTTTCAATCAAGCGTTGCAGACACTTTCAGAATTTTTTCTTTATAAATTTGAGATGTTCATTTTGAAAAGTTAACTTTCTGTGTAGTTTAACGCGTGTGAATAAATTATTGAAAAGCATATATGAAATAACATGCTGGAATTATTAAAAAGGGGGTAGGAAGTGGGGGGAGTGTCTCTTAACTATGTAGCACTTTGGACGGTCTAAAAATCTATCGTTATTTTTAAAATATTAAAATATTTTTATGAAAACTTCAATATTAATCATTTACTGTAAAAGTAAACAAACGCATCACCGAAGATTACCCTCTGACTTTTATTTCCTCCAAACGCAATTTACTAATACAAATTATGACAAATGTCATGTTTGAAGATTATTTAGCTTTCAAATCAAGATTAGAATCACGTTTTTAACGAATAATAGTTTTTAAAAATAAACAAATCAACATGAAAATTTACATGCAATTTCTAATTATTTAAAAGGCATATTAACAGGACATTTCTGACAATGCACTTGTTTTTCGTATTGTTTCGTAACACTATTGTTTATTCTTGTTTAAAATCTAAAAAGATGGTTTTCAAGGAATTTCAATTTACATTGGCAATAAGCTGGAATATAGATAGAAAAGTCTGTCCATTTTAATACTAATCTATTCTTTTATTGAATCATTTTATTATATTTAATTATTTTTTTTAATTTCAGAATAAAATTGAAAAATTCTCTTAGAATTGTGTGAATTAAAACTTACAAATAATGCTTAAAAAAAAAAAAAGGCTTTCCTAAGAATTTATCAAAACCTTATTTTTTAGTCAAAAAGCATCATTTTCAATTGGGTCGCGAAGACTACAAAACCCCAACTGGTGTAGAATTAGAGAGGGTGCATTACCGAAGCTGCTGATAAGAATGAAAAGAGAGGAGAAATCTCTTGTAACTGCCTCCCTTCAGAGATCTTAGAGAGAAACCAGGCTGAGTATTTTCGACCCCCGCGAGACAAATAGCCCCTCACAAGAACTCTATGCTGGATTGGAAGCCCACGGGAAAAGGTTAAAAGATGCAAAGAAAAACTAGTTAAATGGATAAGTTAATAATTTAAAATAAACATTCTGGTGTGAAATATTTTTCTAAAATTTGAGTAAAATTCTCGTCTTTCTAGTGTTAATCTGTGCTTGCCTGAACCTTGAGCCTTCTCGAAGTTAATTTGTAAGTTCCCGAAAAAATGTCATTGTACAAAGCAAAGCATCTTTTTCCTTCCAAGAGGTACATGATTGGAGATCCTAGTCACGTCATACAGCTGATAGGGAATAAACTCCGCCTCCACTGAGTGATAAGATTACCAGAGGTTGGCGCGAAAGCGCTTTATTTTTTTATCTTTTTCTCTTCCTTAAAAATCTCATTTCGCCAAATTTCCGATACCCTGTTGCAATCAGAGCCATCTGTCGGAAAAATTCGACGCGACAAGCCTGTCCCTTTGCCCCTTAATAACGTAAATATGTAAGTTTATGAGATTAAATTGTAAAAATCAAATGCAGGTGTTGTGTTAATTTATTCATATCGAATAAAACTTTATTGAGTGTAATGTCAGTACCTCTATTTATTTTTAACTGTTAGATTTATATATTCTAAAACTTTGTCGAAATGAATTTTTCCCCATCTGTAATTTTATTATTATTTCTTAAATGCTAATATTATAAATATTATTGAATTGATAGTACGTTATTTACATTAAAAACAATATTTTTATTTTATCCGTAAGAAAGAGAAAATGCGTAAATTTTAAAAGATTATTGTAACGATTGTTTAATACGTTAAACTTCATAAATTAATAAAACTTCGGCTATAAAAATTTTCCTGCGGAATGGGAATATTTATGAAATTTTCTGGGATTTGCAGAGTGCAATATTTCGTATATTTTTATATTACACCATTACTTTATGTAGCTTTAAATCCAATTGTATCATGTTTACTTCATATATAGCATTCAAGACGAAATTTTTACCCTGTTTTTCGTTGCACTTATATCGTTCACTCATCATGTAAAAAAAAAAAAAGCATATATCCGTGCATGAACATAGAATAGATATTAGATATATAAAATAGAATATCTATTCCGTGTTCATGTATCGGTGTAAGATTCTATTGAAAACGTAAAGTTGAAACATTAAAAAAAGAAAGATCACAATACGGTAGATGCTCAATGATAAAAATTTTACAAGGATGGGGAGTTTCTTCCCCATTGTCACTAAAGGCGCTACCATCGTAATCGCATTACCATTACGCTCTATGGAAATGTCCCATCTTGAATGTTAATCTATGGGTTTTTAGCGAGGGGTCTCTCAATGGGGTGTAATCTCGTACAACCGTTCCTGTAATCAGTGAAATCATACTGTAATCAAGTCTTAATCATGCGTAATCATGTCATCACATGTAATCGGTGGTAATCAATGAAATCTTAACGTAATCACATGTAATCAATATAATCATAGTATAATCATGTATAATCAAGTGTAATCTCGAATTAAAAATCTCGAGAAAAATCTATTTTGTCGCCATTCTGTCTTCTTCCTCTCGCTGTCTTCAGTTTAGACGGAAGTTGGGGAAGGCGGGAAGGCAAAAGCAGAAATGAGAAATGCCCTCGGAAATGGCAGAAAGGCGAGCTCACAGATGAGGAAAGAGATAAGCTAGATAAGAAAGTAGTCTGTGTGTGTGTGGGGGGGGGGGGGGCTTTCTCAAGAATTTGTGTTTGATTTTATTCAAAGAACGGTCATCACATTAGCGGTTGGCATGGGGTCATCGTAATGGAGGGAAACTTTCAAACTGGTCGGCCCGGCAGCATTTGGACATATTTTTAACGGGCGAGCTGGGGCAACAACAACAAAGAAAAAAAAAATCCGCGGGCTGTCGAACCCGATTTAAAAATTCAAACAAAACCGATAAAATATTTATAATTTTCAATGGATATGACCAGTGTTGGGGCAGAATCTGATTACAGAGTAATGAAATTATTGATTAAATTAAAATACATTATAATCACCTTATAATGCAATTGATTAACACGCAGAGCACTGAAAAGTAATTTCATTTTAAGCTTTTGAATTGTATAACCCGATAATTGTGTAAAGGATTACAAATCAATTCTTATTTAACATTTTAAAATTTAATTAGATTAATTTTAATCGATTACGTGCGGATTTCGATTACTCTTTTAATTATATAATCTAATTAACCTGCAATGGATTAAAAAATGATTTCAATTACGCTTTTAATTGTATAATCCAGTTAACCTGTAATGGATTGTAGGTCAATTCCAATTATATGTATTTTAAATATAACTTAGATTACATTCTAATATATTACAAGTTAATGTCGACTAAGTGTATTTAAAATACGCGGGAGATGAGAGGGACCGCAAGCAAATTTTTTAAATCTGATATATATTATTTATAACATATAAAAAAAAATAAAGATAGGAGGGAGTGATAATTGTCACCCGGGGGGGAGGGGGGGGGCAATTTTCTAACTTTTTCTGGGTAGTACTTTAGGTAATAGTTTTTCTAGTTTAGGGTAGAGGGGGCATGTGCCCCGGGCGCCAGAACAATGGGGCGCCAAATGAAGGCTTATACCTTTGGAATGGATCATTTTCTTCTGGTGGACTGATGGCTTCTATTATTACGAAACAGCCATTATAAATGAAGTGTTAGGTGAAGATGAAAGCGCAGTCGTAAAAAGTTAGAACTCTGATTTTCTGGTCAGAATGGAAAAAAAAATGGCCATAATTTTTTTTTGCCAAAAATAATTATGGCCATTTTTTTCCCATTCTGACCAGAAAATCAGAGTTCTAACTTTTTACGACTGCTGTTTCATCTTCACCTAACACTTCTTTTACAGTGGCTGTTTCATAATAATAGAAGCCATCAGTCCATCAGAAGAAAATAACTCAGTGAAAGCGGAAACTCTGTTAAGCAGGACTCGGATAATCGGGACTCTAACTGTATATTTTATTTTTAAAATGATCTTTAGAATATTTTTGTTGGTGTTTAGAGGGGAGTAATAACCCCCGTGACCTCCCCCTTGGATCCGCCATTGTAGATTACGTAGTTCAGTATTACATATTTTAAGATTACATGTTTTAAATTTTTAAATAAGTCGGCTATTAGAAAAGTAGTAAAATTCTCTTTGTAAATATACTTTGTGGAAGAGGGGGTGGGGGGGCGCCAAAATCCATGCTTGCCCCGGGTGTAAAAAA
The DNA here is from genome assembly GCA_963932465.1 of Maratus speciosus. Lineage (NCBI taxonomy): Eukaryota > Metazoa > Arthropoda > Arachnida > Araneae > Salticidae > Maratus > Maratus speciosus. The sequence continues at coordinate 570,365,026 of OZ010787.1, forward strand.
GGTTAGTTTCGGCCCTAGGCGAAGAGAGTGCCAAATGGAAATTTTGTTTGTCGTTTGATAGAAAAATGTGTATATATATGGAATTTTGATAAAATTGTCTTGCAGTTAAAATATCCAAACACGTAAAAATAACCAAAAGTAAAATTTAAAAAATATGCAACGAAAATAGAAAAAAAATCATTTAAAACTATTAAAATGCAAGCGAGAACGTTTTTTAAAGAACGCTCCCATAGGTTTAACATTAAGGTTGCAGTCAGGTGCGGCGCCAAAACTTACCCTACGGGGGGGGCATAGTATCCCGACAGGGGGGCCGGATTAGAGTCCTGCGCGGGTCGGTCATATAATATATATATATTTGGGTGGGGAGGGGAATGGGTAAAAAAGCGCAAATTTTCATGTTTTAATAAAAGATAATTAAGGGAAAAATTAGTTTAACTCACGGATTATTTTGAGAGCATAGAATCCTGCGTGGTTTGGGTCATACCCGACCCGAACCTGTAAATTATATATCCACTCAGCCTGAACCAGTTTAAAAAAATGAGTTGGATTAATTGATCCTAATCTGACAAACTTCGACCCAGAACGGACAGGTTTCAATCCGAACCCAATCCCACCCCAAAACTGAAAAAATAAACATAAAAATCCACAATGGAATAATGGAAAAGTAGCCTACAATTGTATTTCTAGTATCAATTATATTTTTTATGAAGAAAAACAATATTTCTGTATATGTGCTCCTTGATACCCAAGTAGTATAATGTTTCATTTTAAAGTATATTTTGGAGAATATTTTGAGAAACCGGGTAGAATCGAACCCACCCACCAAAAGCAATTTAAGTTAACCCAACTCGAAAAATATAAGTCAATTCGAACCTCTCTGAAAAAATATTCAGTTTAGCCGGATCCGATTCAAACTATCAGTCGGTTTAGTTTTGTTTGCCCAACTCGATACAGGGTAGATTCGAACCCGAAACGAGATCTGAGCATGACAAAAAATTTCATCCTCCACATTTCGACCCGAACCCAAAATACTCGAACCTCTTAATTAAAAAAAAAAAGTATATATATATAATCTTATTTACAATCATTTGTTATAAATTTTAATTTAATAAGGACAATATCATATTAATTACTAATAGTATGCCATTTTTATAGTGATTAATATACATATAAGTATATTTAATATAAATAAAGTTATACTGTATGGATTAAAATTGGGTAATTATATTTATTATTATTCCTCTATTCTTATTAATATTTTAATATTTATTTATTTTCACCTAGTGTTATATAATTTATTATCGGTTTATTGTTTTTGAATGTCCCACATTCATACTTTTAGGATTTTTATGGATGTATAAAATAATCCACACACTATATTTGTGCTTTTTAGGTAATTGGAATTTAAGTATCAGTTCACCTTCTTTATACTACCATATGTTTTTTATTTCCTGTTCATTTTATAATTATCTTATATATAATAGTTTTTATTAAAGATTTTTATATTTTTAATAATTATTTATATTAATTATTAATGAATTTATTCTGTTTTATAGCATATAGCTATATGCTATATTTTATCGATGTTCTAGAATTATTTAAATTCTTAGTGTAGTTTAAATAAATTTGCTAATAGAATATTTTGTATGCTTTTTAAATTTTATTAACAATAGTTTTTTTTTTTTTAATACATTGTGTGGTTTATATTCAGTTTATAATTATCTATATATAAGGATATTTTTGGTTTTGCTGTTAATAAAACAATTGTTACATTCAATTGCTTACAACTGAAGCAAGTCTTTTGACAATTAAATCATAAATGTAATACTAGATGGCAGCACCACAATTTGTGTTTTTTTTTCTCGATAAGTTCTAGATTTACTTCTTCCAGCTACATTTCAGTTATAATTTACTACACCAGGGGGAATTTTTAGCTAAATTTTGACGATATTGTTTAACGGTTTTTAATTAATTTAATAGTGCATTTTAATTATGTAATTACTTTCTATTTATATTATTTTATATTATATTAAAAGTTATTTAACATTTATTTCAATATGTATTAACTGCATCCTATGGTATCAATTACTGTGATTTCTTAACTGTTTTATTAACCTTAATCTTTACGATATGGGTGCCATGTGAGCGTGGATTTATCCTAAAATATTAATCGGTATGGTGTTTATTATTTCATTTTATATCCTATAAATATTTAAATAGGTTTTATTGTTTTTTCCAATTCATATTATTTGTTTCTATTCTGTTTTCATTTTTAATCAATTCACTTGATTTTAATGGTTGTTAGGGCACAGGGGAAAATAACTTTTAGCTTTAGCTTATTTTTCCCACAGAAAACAACCATTTTGCTTATATCATTGAATTCTGTGCCCTTGAAAACGTAATTCAATATATAAGCATTTCCATTATTTGTCGGTGTCCACTTTCTTATTTTTCTTCCATAACAATTCTTATAAATAATTTAATCTTTTTTTTTTTTTTTTTTTTTTTTTATATACTTACAGCTTTAATTCATAATATTACGGTTTTTGATGGTGGTAGGTTATGTTTAATTATTGGTTATATATATATATATATATCCATATTGTAATGCAACTATACAAAAGTAGTGCTAAAATGAATGCAAAAATGAATCAGAAAATGAGCAGTTTGGATTGGAATACACCCTTAAAGGTCGGCCTGAGCCGATACAATTTCTACAAAAAATTCAGATTTTTCTTATCATATAATTCCTTTAAAGAATACTGCATACATATTTATGGGATAATTATGCAGTACGTTTTAAAATTAAGATGTGTTCGCAAGACAGAAAATACACAATAGCAACATTAATGATTACTTAGATTCTTAGACGTTTCAACATTCAAATAAGGATTCATTAAAAAATTAATGTAGTTTAGAAAAAAAAGGATAAAAAAAACAAATCTTAAAAGCTGTATAATAAAAAATAGATTCGTGAAAATATTTCACTGGCCGTTATTAAGGGGCTGGTCTCTCAGCTTCTGATTTTTCCCTCTCTAATGTAAAGTCTATGTACATTTGATGCATTCGTATATTTAAAATATCTCCTCGGGAAATTAATATTTTTAACTTCTATTTTTTGTGTGCACTTCCTAAAAGATGTCTCTTTTCTTAGTTCTCAAAATATTTCTAAAGTATAGAGTTAATTTTATATGAAGTGTTAAAATCGTACTCACAGTTCGCCCGCTTTTGACACATAAAATATTAAATTCAGCGTAGATTTTAGAAATATTTTGAAAACTAAGAAAAAAAAAGAGATCCTTTAAGAAGAGTACACCGAAAAAAGTTGTTAAAAATATGAATTTCCTCGAGAAGATATTTGAAATATACGAATGCCTCAAAAGTCCATAGACTTAAAACATTACGGAGCAGAATTCTGAAGCTGAGTGACCAGCCCCCTTAAGGCTTTCCTCAAATCCAAAGGAGCTACTTTGACACATTTCTTAATCCATTTCTTCTCGGAAACTCATAAGATTGGCAGGTGTTCTTATTCAGAAACTAGTAATCGAATGACGTTTTTGATAAGGGCAATATATCTTCGTTAATGTCAAATTTAGCGTTTTGAATGAAATTTCAGGAAGCGACTGCATGGGAAAGGAAAAAAATGTGCAGACACGTGATAAGAATCTGTTATAACTCGACAAGTGATTTATTTATCAAAAATGGAAAATGCTATTAGATTCCAAATCCCTTCAGTGGCTTGTCAATTTTATACCTTCACAGTTAAAAATTAGTCAGAAAATGTGTCAAAGTTTTGAGTTGTTGAGCAGTGAATTTGAGAACCACCTTAAGGTATATTTCTAAAAAGTACGTTAACAGAAGTTCATTAAGGCTATTAATATTTTTACGAAACACATTGCCTACCCTACACATACTGAAAACAATTCTGGCCCTGCTCGACCATGTATAAAAAGAAATGCAAGCCTGATCTCAGACCAGCACAAATCTGCTAAAAGAAAAAAATAAAATAAAAGAGCCCGGGTCAGAAATCATGTACCTCTCTGATGCCGATCTCAACATTGGACATGTTACATTTCTGTATTGATGTCAAACTAGCATTGGTTCGTGACGCACATTACATTTATACTTATTCTCGCGAAAGCCATATTCATTGAAAATAGCTCATTTTGTCGGCTTCGTTTAAATTTTTATATCTGGTTGCAGGCCTGCTAAATTTTTTTATCGACCCGGCTGGCACGTGCAATTTTTTTACCGGACGGACCCGACCCGTTTATTTTGTTTATCGGCCCGTTGAAAAAATTGTCTTAATTCTGCTCGTTTAGCCCGTGTCGACCTCTAGGCTGAACTACATAATTAGTCTTGTCAAATAACGAAATCTAAACAATCCGAAAAAAAATTCGCTTTATACAGTTTCCATCATAGAAAGTATAATTGTCGGTATTCTTTATTTTGGAAATATCGAGGGGAACATGGAATATTTTTCATTGAAAATAGGATTCCGTTATAGACAGATTTCATTTTCACATTTTTTACGGTAGTTGTAAAAATACCGAGAAAAATGCAAACAAAGGCGAAGTATACTCGTATTAAAAAAAAAAAAATGCTACGAAAAAGTAAAAACGCACAACGGTAGCTATCGACTCATTGACTTCACGTATCATTTATGAAAAAAATAAAATTTCAAGTGAGAATTCTGAAAAGAACACTCCCATAGGTTTAACATTAGCGTGCGAGTGTTTTTCAACCCTTTCCGTCACTCTGACAAACTTAAATGCTAATGTTAAACCTATAGGAGCAATCTTTAAAGATTTCTCGAAATATTTTAAAATTTACTGTTAAATTATCGTACACAAAATAATTTCTTTTGTATACGATTCCCGAGGTCGATACCCATTGTCGTGTTTGTTTCAATTTTGATTAGTTTTTTTAAATGAGGATAATTTTATTTTCAGAACCGGTTCCAAAAATGAAAGCGTTTACATATGAAAAAACTAATTAAAATCGAAATGCACAACGATGGGTATCTATCGAATCGTCCTCGGGTATTCTATGCAAAAACAAATCCTTTAAAAATATTAAAATATAAGCAAGAAATGTATAAAGATTTCTCCCATAGGTTTAACATTACAGTTGAGTTTCTTTGTGTAACTAGTCACGCAAAGAAGCTGGAACGCTGATGTTAAACCTATGGGATTGCTCTATTGAAAATCTCTCTTTCTTTTAAATGTTTTATTTTTCTGTCTTGGAATGGCTGAGGTTGGTTAACAGTATTTACTTTTTCGATTTTAGTTGCATATATATATATTCAAATTTATTATATATATATGTTATTTGTCACTTTCAGAACAGATTGCGAAAAATAAATCTTCTAAAATTGAAAACGTACAAACTAGAAACATTAAAGATCAATCTCAGATAAACTAAGAAAACAAAATTATTTAAAGATATTAAAATGCAAGTGAGAAATTTGAAAAGAACGCTCTCACAGATTTAACATTAGCTTGCGAGTTTCTTCGCGTGCCAAGTGTAAGATTATATGAACTCAAAAACCAGATTTTTTTTTGCCATGTTTATTCGATTTAATATGGAAAAGTTGTACCCTGTATAATAAGCAGTTAAGTTGTCTATTGTTAAGTTCGGTTAAGTTCTTGGCATTTGTTTGACGCTTGGTTACTTTTTATGGCTTGGCTCAGCAGACAGTTCCGAAGCCAGGAAATTTTTTCGGAATAGGTCCAAACCTTGTCATAAATAACAAAAATAAATAAATAAATAAATAAAATAATAATAAAAAAAAAATAAAAACCTATGAAAACAGAACCTGTATACAATGTAATCTTAAACAGAAAAATTCATTGTCCCGATTGAAGAGTTACTAAACTTGCAAATATAACTTATAAAAGGGAAACCTGTATAAAGCGATTTTTTTTAGATATCTTACGATTTTGTTTTCACAAAGGAAGATTTTCGTGGTCCATTCTCAACGTTTACCTCAAAAGACAAAAAAATGTCTCAAACAGAATTTTTTTAACTGCCCCTTGCTATTCCTTTAATACAGACTTTCTTTTACATACATAAAATATTTTACATACGCAAACATGCATGCACACACACACACATATATATATATATTAGAATATTTGTGTAATAACAGAATTTTAATAAACTTTAAGATTGTATTTCCTTATTTATACTTTACAAAATAGCTTATGAAGATAAAGAGTAAGACCAATCTCTGTAATTGAATGTATTACTAAAATAACTTTGTAGATTAGAAAAGGATTTTAGAATCTCTATAATATAAAAAGGCTGAGTATATACACCGTTAAAAAAAAAAAGTTTTCTACGGAAATAAAATGTAAATAAGGGTTAAATAACCTAGATTGTTTCTTAGTAGTAACATACCATGTATTTCAGCATTTAACACACAGCTCAAACATAAATCCAGAATATTTGTTAATGCAAATGTTACTTATTATTGTGGCATAACTATTTCAGTTATTTATTAAATAACATTTCTGTGTGTAAATATGTTTATTTGAGCTTTGCGATATTTGCTAGAATATACAGCATATACAAGTATGCTCCCCAAATGTGTATACTTTAAAGTAGAAAACGACAACTGTTTTAGAAGATATTGCAAAAGAGAAACTATTTATATATTATAAGCTTTTATTTAACTTAAAACTTCATTCCCCTATACATATACACTGTATACTCTAACCCTGTGAAAAATGAACCTGTCTATAACGGGATCTTGCCTTAAATGAAAATGAAATAAATACCATACTATTATGAAAGCTAAGTCGAAAACCTGACAAAAACAAAATTTTTTACCAATCTTTACGGTAGTCAACAGATTTGACCGGATTTGACTGTATGCATATGATTTATTCAGTAAACTCGTACCTCATTCGGGAAGGGCATCCAGGCCCCCCCCCCCTCCACACACACACACTTCCTTGCCTAAAGCTCTGTGTGTGTAACAAAAGAAAATTTTATCAAAGTCATCTTTTGACAAAGATTTTACGATTTTAAACAGATAATAAAACTTCAGAAAATTCGCCTCCTATTTCTTGTTTGCTGATTGACAAAAAATTTCACAGAGTTGAAATAATATATCGATCATTTACTTCAACATCAGAACTAAAAAATCGCGATTTTTGAATTATGACGTTGTTGCAACAAAGAGCGTATCAGCATGTTTTAGAACAGAATAATCACATTCGGGTTTTTACAGGTATTTTGAAATTCGCAACTTCGAACAAAACATCGCAGTAACTAACAAGTTCAATAAAACTTCACAATAACTAGTCCAACAATGACATTACTTTTTTCTATTTCAAGTAGGAGATTTAAATCTATTGGTGATAATTCTCGATATAGAATTATAAAATAAATTAAGATTCACCAAATTATGTTAAGTGTGCCGCTTTTGTATTCATGTAAACTCATTTTTTTACCAGGGCCGAAACTAGCCTTTTTGAGCCCGGAACAAATATGGATTTTGACCCCCCCCCCTCCTCACGCACAATAAAAGTTGTCGACCGCAGATACCCTATGCAAAAGAAAAAAAATTCTTTAAAAATAAAAATCATTTAATAATAATTAAAATGCTACAAGGAAATATGTAAACAACGCTCCCATAGGATTAACATTGGCTTGAGAGTTAAGAGCTTACACTATTCACGCGAAGAAACTGGGCCGCTAATGTTAAACCTATGACAGCGTTCTTTTAAAAATTTCTCACTTGCATATTAATAGTTTCAAATGATTTTATTTTCTTCTGTAAATAGCTGAGAATGAATTCTACAAGGGCTACAATCACTCTACCAGGGAGCCAACCAAAAAATGGCAAATGCATGAACCCCTGGCAGAAGAAACCCCTCCCGCCAATCAGCCAAGAAAACTGACCCAGAAAACAGCGACACATATATTGAAACACAGTCGGCCCCGCTTAATTGCATACAGTTGGTTCCACTGAATTGTATGCATTTAAGCGGGTTATGCGTTTAAGCGAGGACAGCAATTAATGTTAGCAGTATACGTTATCAAATGATTATATACCACAGATATGATAAATATTAATGAACATCATTTACCTAATAATTTAAAAAATATTCTTTTAATAATTTAGATTTTAATTATTAATTTTAAATAATTTATTATTACTCCCTATATAACAATATATTGAATAAGGTATAATGTATTATTATACTATTTACGTTACATGGTTTAATTTTTCATTATAATGTATGTAAAATTAAAATGAAAGTAAAATTAAAAAAAATTGTTTTAAATCATACCTTTGAAAATAAATAAATTCTGCATAAATTCATTTTATTTTCCAATTATTTGTCAATTTATCACTTTTTTTTCTTGTTGTTGTTGCCTACACAAAAAATCTTTTAGGGAAATTTGTTTTTTCCTACCTCGGATACTGTATTTCTCAATTTCCGGCGCTAAATATGGTTCCTTTATTCTCTTGACCATCCCGATTGTATTTTCCCCCGATTCCAGGATTTTCCAAAAAGTACCCCCAGCATATTGAGTCACTGCATGTACGACAAGCTTTAAAAGACAAGAAAAACATAATTGTCCAAATTCAACACTCCTATGCGTTTCCTAGAATTTAGATAATAAAGTCTTCTTTCACGACGGTTTCTGTTCTTCGATCGTAGATATAACAAACCATTGTTACAACAACAAAAAGTTCTTCCTTTCTTCCCATTCATCACTATAACAGGAATTTATAAAATGCGGATTACTAGATTGGAGATATTTATGCAATTAACCGGGGATTGTTATGCGATAAAACGAGTATATTTAACATTAACCTTATGTGGATCGTTTTTGTTCCACGGCATTCTATGCATATAAGCGGGGTATGCAATTATCCGTTACCCGATTAAGTGGGGCCGACTGTATTACGAAAACTATGGCATCCGAGCACCATAGATAAAAGTATAAGAAACAGCAATTATAGTCATTTACAACCATATGACTTATAAGTAAACACAAAATCATAAAGAAAACAGAATAAAAACAGAAAGTATAGACATATACAAAAATAACACATGACTTCTATGTAAACACAAAAATTAAAATAAAAACAAAATGAAAACAGTGTTTAAAGTTATTTACAAATACGAAAGGCTTAGGAATGAGGAAAATAATAAAATTCAATAAAAGTTCACGAAGATAAACAGGCAGAAACACCGTAGAAAAAAAAAGATTCTTTAAAAGCGATATTTGATGAAAGAGTAGAGTTTATTAAATTCATTGTACAGGGTGCAGAGTTTTTTATAATTTGATTTGGATAACAAAACGTTCTGAAGATTCCAGTTCAATGTTCTGTTGCGGACAAAATTAAAACAAAAAAGCATTAAAGGACATTTGCCGAAGATGTAATGTTTCAAAACCAATGATTGAATTCTAACCGGGTTAGTGTTTAATTTTTCGATTTTGGTTGCAGATTTTTTTTTTTATATAAAGTTACTTTCAGTTTCACAAATTTGAAAAGAACGCTCCCATAGGTTTAACATTAGCTTGCGAGTTACTTTGTCTTTAATGTATATATATATATATAATATACATACATTTTTGTATGAAATGAAAAATAAAATCTTCATTTGGCGCCTCCACCCCTTTCCTCGCCTTTCGTTCTGACGCTTGGGGCACATGACCCCTCTGCATCCCCCTAGTTTCGGCCCTGTTTTTTACTGTAAGTTTTAGCAACATTGGTCCCACCAAATTCTCCGCTGATGAAGTTTTACACTTTATCTAGTTACAATAACATCTCTCAAAACGGAATTACTAGAGATCGGAAAAATACCGTTTTAAACAGGTATCCGCTTTAGCCAGAGTATTTCTGTGATTATCCATCCTTTCGTAATCGGGATCATGAAATGTTTCTGTTTTTAATTTTTCACAGGCTTTACTGCTACAAAGAAGGAATCGCAAAGGTCTGGATAAATGTTCCATTTTACATAGATTTTTATATTAGCGGGTATAAATTGTACAGTGTTAATTTCGTCAAACTTTAAATTTTTTCCATTTATGGCACGCTTCGTTACAGACATGTTCTAATGTCGTAGATTTAACTATAGTACATTTATGCTCTCAAGCGGTTATTATCAGTGACGGATCCAAGGGGAAGGAGACGGGGGTCATGACCCACACCCTCGTAAACGACAAAAAAATGCTAAAAGTTATTAAAAAATGAAATATATCTTAAATTCTTTCAATCCCCCTCCTCCGAAGTTTGTTCAACAATGCGAATCTCTCTGACTCTTTAAACCTCTACTCAAATCAAAATTAGGTAATTTCTGATACATCCGTGAAAATATTACTAATCTCAAGAAATTTGAAAGTGCACTTATTCGGAAACTATGTGATCGAAACTGTTTTCCATTTTTCAATAAAAGCGAAGAATCTTACCAAAAATTTTATAAAATTTGGCATTTTAAACTAAATTTCCGGAAGCGAATGCAAATTGCTCTCTCATGATGACATTTCTGTGGCTCTCAAGTCCTAACAATTGGCTTAAAATGCTATCTTGACAACATTTCTGAATCATTCTTCGCATTTATAAGAAAATTGGAAATGCTACGATTTCTTGGTATCTCAATGAAATCTATATATATATATATTAACGAATACTACTGCAAATATTTTGTATTTAGGAATGAAAATGATTTCGCGAAAGTATCAGAAAAATCATCAGTTTTAATTTGAGAATAGCCTTCAATATAAAAATTGATCATGAAGTGGTGTAACCCCCCCCCCACACACACACACACACCCCATCAAAAAAAGAGCCATGACCCCCTCTAAATTGAGTGCTGGATCCACCCTTGGTTATTATAGAGTGGATAAATTTTAGAGAATACATGTGAAAACGTCTATAATGGAATCCTGTATTAAACGGAAAAAAATAATGGTTCTGGCGAAAGAAACACTTTAAAATTATACCTGCTAAAACGAAAAATTTCGGAATTTTTGCCTTTTTAGCAGAAGTTACTACTTTTATTATTCATGATTTAGTGTACGGACTCATCGTTAGAGGGGGACATTCCGACCCCACCCCCTTGGCTACGCCACTGTCGGCAGAACGGTGATAAGAAAATCACCGTCCTGCTTGATACTATTTTCTTATTTTGGACAAATCTAAAAAGTTAACATGTAAAAAAAAAAAAAAAAAAAAAAAAAAAAAATGCCGTTTTAGCACAAGTTACTACTTTTATTCTTCATGATTTAGTGTACGGGCCCATCGTTAGAGGGGGACATTCCGACCCCACCCCCTTGGCTACGTCACTGTCGGTAGAACGGTGATAGGAAAATCACCGTCCTGCTTGATACTATTTTCTTATTTTTAACAAATCTAAAAAGTTAACATGTAAAAAAAAAAAAAAAAATTGCGTTTTAGCAGAAGTTACTACTTTTATTATTCATGATTTAGTGTACGGACCTATCGTTAGGGGGGACATTCCGACCCCACCCCCTTGGCTAAGCCACTGTCGGCAGAACGGTGATAGGCAAATCACCGTCCTGCTTGATACTATTTTCTTATTTTTGACAAATCTAAAATGTTAACATGTAAAAAAAAGAAAAAAAAGATTGCCTTTTTAGCAGAAGTTACTTTTATTATTCCTGATTTAGTGTACGGACTCATCGTTAGAGGGGGGCATTCCGACCCCATCCCCTTGGCTACGCCACTGTCGGCAGAATGGTGATAAGAAAATCACCGTCCTGCTTGATACTATTTTCTTATTTTGGACAAATCTAAAAAGTTAACATGTAAAAAAAATTTTAAAAAAATTGCCGTTTTAGCACAAGTTACTACTTTTATTATTCATGATTTAGTGTACGGGCCCATCGTTATAGGGGGACATTCCGACCCCACCCCCTTGGCTACGCCACTGTCGGTAGAACGGTGATAGGAAAATCACCGTCCTGCTTGATACTATTTTCTTATTTTTAACAAATCTAAAAAGTTAACATGTAAAAAAAATTAAAAAAATTGCCGTTTTAGCAGAAGTTACTACTTTTATTATTCATGATTTAGTGTACGGACCTATCGTTAGGGGGAACATTCCGACCCCACCCCCTTGGCTAAGCCACTGTCGGCAGAACGGTGATAGGCAAATCACCGTCCCGCTTGATACTATTTTCTTATTTTGGACAAATCTAAAAAGTTAACATGTAAAAAAAGAAAAAAAAATTGCCGTTTTAGCAGAAGTTACTACTTTTATTATTCATGATTTAGTGTACGAGCCCATCGTTTGGGGTGAGATTCAGACCCCACCCCCTTAGCTACGCCACTGTCGGCAGAACAGTGATAGGTAAATCACCGTCCTGCTTGATACTTATTTCTTATTTTGGACAAATCTTAAAAAAAAAAAAAAAACAGATGTTTGGAAGGCAGTAAAATCGAGTAAAACTGTTAAGTCATAAATTTTAGCAATTTAATCACGTGTAATCACGTATTTCCAAGTGAAATCAACTGTAATCAAGTGCAAACAGCTGTAATCTAGGTGTAATCAGGTATAATCACATGTAATCTAGGTGTAATCAGGTATAATCACATGTAATCATAGTAATCCGCTGAATCAGCTGTAATCAAGGTGATTCCGTAATCTCGTACACGATTTCTCCCATGGACTATATTCTCCCTTTTGGTTCGAGGCTACGAAAATTCGTCTGCTTGGGAATAACATTCATAACCGAGCCATTGAAAAGCATTGTGGTTAGAAAACTTATGCTTATATTTTATTTTCATACGAAGTTTTAGACTTTTTCAGGGACAGGTATGAGTTATACATGAATTCTTTTCTCTATTTTAAGGCAATTGCATGTACATTTTTCATTTTATTTATAAAATAAAAATTTTAAATTTTAATTAATAAGTATATATGGATTTTAATTAGTATGTATATAAGTATTGATCGAAAATAATTTGTACAAAATAAATCTGCAGTGTTTTACGCATACATTTACCTGTATTTCTGTTGCATCCAATGACGCAATAACGAAACAAACGCGCTAGCCGCTATTTTTACACCACGTGATTCCCACAGTGACGTCACGAGAATACTGTCCATTGAGAGACCCCTCGGTTTTTAGCTTCTCGGTGAGACAATCGATTGTAGAACATTTCGATTATAGAACTAGGGAATTAATCGATAACTGTCTCTATTGTTATTTTCTACTATGACACAACCAGCGCCCTCTCTAGAACCATTGAATCGGTATATGCGAGGGTATATGGAGTGGTTCTTTTGTTGTCCGCTTTAAACTCTGCCATCTGTTGGTGAGTTTAGTTGTGAAAACTTTGTACCGCCAAGTTCGTCTAAAGTTTGCCACCAGCGGTAGTTATTGCAACTGCGCCATTGTGAATGAAATCTTTATTGACGGTGTGCTCTAAGCCTAATAATAGGATATTTTTCCATCTGCTGACCAAGAAGGTCATATCAAGATGGAAAACACATATGGCATAGGTGTGAAGAATAGGTATGAATTATTTTATGATGAGGATGTAGATCCCTTAGAAATAATAAGGCAGCAAGAAGAAGAAAAAGAAAAGCGTAAGACTGATAAAGCACATACTAAGGACAAAAGTAAAATAACCAAGTCAGGGAAACAAATTTCAACTGCTGTACCTAAAAAGGCTCCAAAAGAGACTTCAGTAACTAGTATAACCAAGCCAACAGAATCTGTAGGTAAGTTTGAAACGATTACTTCATTATTTTAAGATATCTCACTGTATCGGATTACGGTTGTTTAGTAATTGTACCTTGCATTTTGTAATAAGTATTTTATTATCAAAGATTCTTTAATTTACATGATTTTCATAAAATAAATTCAAAAAAGCCAAAAGTGATCTAATTTTTCCGAAGTTATAAAGTGATAGTAAAAAGTTAAAAAGTACCGCTCTATGTTTACATGTCGTCGGTGTAGAGACATGTCGGTGCAAGTTGCTGAGCACAAGGTTTCACTTGCCGACAAGGAAACATTCAAAAACAAAAACTCATGCCCGGTGTCATATGTATGAGTTTTTGTCTTTATTTTTACGTCGATTATTTTCTTTTGCTTTCTCGATACGTACTGGGGCACAAAACTTTCGGCTTCTCAATTTTCAGTCATTTTTTTTGAGCAGGTGAAAGAAATTAGTAGTACCGTCCGAAAATTATAATGCATTGCGGAATAAACTTTACGAAAACAATAAAAACAAATCCCCGGCCGGTATCGCATACCCAGTGTGTGCTTGTGCAGATTAATTTGCCTAAAGTTGGAAGCAATTTGTATTAAGTGTAACATATTATGACATGGTTATTTGATTTTGCCTTTGCACCTTTCATATATTGTAGTCCAGGAGGCGACCGTATGAAACCCCATGTTATTAGATACGAGAAATAATTATATATTTTATGTAAGAGTAGAAATAGGGGAATATAGTAATCTGCCAAAAGTGAAGTGGTGCCTAAGCCAAAAATTAATACCACTTCCTGTGCATTTTCAGACTTATCCTAAGTTTACATAATACAAGAATAACAAAATGTGGAAAATGTTGCCTTCATCTAGTACTGTGTGTAATATCCTGTTTTGCCTTGTTGCAACCAATGCCAAACACATGGGAGACATATTTTCATTGTAATTATTTTAAAGGTTTACCAATGTTATCGAATACAAGGATAATTAGTAGGGTAGATGTGCCAGTAATGGACACCCTTAAGGAATTTCTTTAAAAATTATTTTTTTATTAATAATTATAATTATTATATTCCAGTTTTTTCAATATTATATTAATCTATCAACAATATTTAACCATTCTTATAGCCTCATTTCCCCATATGAATAGAAATTTAATTTTAAATAACAGAAATATATCAAAAGCCCAGTAATGGACACCCTCTGGCCCAGTAGTGGACACCCTCTGTTCCAGTAATGGACACCCCATAAAAAGTAATAAATATAATTGTTTATATGACTGTATTTAGAACCAGAATGTAATGAATACATACTAATGAAACAAAATAGTTATTTTAAAATAAATTTAACAATTAGGATACCAGTAATTAATAAAATATTTGTGATAATCATTTACTGTTTACATCAATTATTGTAATTATCAGAAGATCGATGTTTTAATTATTTTAGATGGATAGTTTAAAATACTAAATATCAGACAATTACAGCTATCAAATTATTGAAACAGTGGTGGATTTTAAAAGGTATATGTATAAAAAAAAAAAGTTTTGGAATATTAATGTTTAGTTTTGTGTCACTATTTTTAACAATCTTCCAGAGATTACTTGATACATCATTTATAATAATTAATATTACAAATATGAAAGAAATGATATTGTGAGTTGAATATTTTAAATACTAAATAAAATAATTTCAAAATAAAACTGTAGAACTGATGTTTGAGGCCACTGATCTGTAGATTTACTAGTTTCATGAATATTAACCTATAACTTTCATTAATAGTATTACATTTTTTTTTTTTTTTTTTTTTTAAATAAGGAAACATTTAAGACAGAAAATGGATTTTTAATAGCTTCTGTAACTTAATTGCTTTTATTTAAACAAAGAGGGATTAAGCCCTATGAGCCCCTCTTTGACTGTGCTCTTAAACAGTACTTTCTGCTTCCTGGCTGGTTTGATTGCTAGATTGTAAAATATGTGAGGTATATATACTACATAAAAAAAAATAATAATAAATAAAATAAAATATCGAAATTTTATTAATCACATAAAATAACTTAAAAGCAGCTATTTATAAAAGTTTTGGTGTTATTACATTTTGGTAAGTATAATTTAAAAATTAAATTTGATTATTTGGGTTTGCAGTTAAGCCAAAGTATTTTATGCACTATAAACATTACTAAAATTCCATTTTTAGCAATGTCTACATGGGGTGTCCATTACTGGAAAATGACTAATTAACCATCCCAGTAATGGACACCCCCTCTTAAAACCTTAAAAAGAAATGAAATTTTGTAAATAGCCATTAGTATATAAAATTCAAAGTTTTCTATTGCTACTCAAACAAAAACATTCGAATTTTGCAAGAAAATAAATAATATATAAATTAATTAAACGAAGCCAGCTCTTAACCTCTTCATTAAGATTTTCACAGAAAAACAGCAAATCTTTGAAACATTATTTTCTGCTTCCTGATTGGTTTGATTAAAAGTGTCAACAATAACATAGTTTTATAAAACATACAAGAGAGAATTATAAAAAAAATAATTAAAGCTAAATATCTATTAGTTATTTTTTTATGAACCAAAAACATCAAGGGGTGTCCATTACTGGAAGGGTGTCCATTACTGGCACATCTACCCTATTTCAAAATTAAATTTAAATTGTCTTATTATGGAAAATCAATGGCTGCCCACATTCATCTATCACTAGACCTCTGGCAAAACAATTTATAAAGTGTGCATTCATATCATTTTGTATAGATTTCATTGAAGAAAACTGCATCACTTTAATACCATGAATAATGTGAAATGAATTAGAAACCTAGCGCTGAACACATTTTGATTGGCATCCCGATTGACTTTTTTTGCTACTTTTGAAACGAGATTGACCAATTGCAAACCTAAGAAAGAAAATTTCGCAAAAGTGGAGGTCCTGACGGGTTAGTGTTGTTTCGAAAATATTTAAAATATTTATCTGGTAACTACATTAGTTCCTTTTATAAAGATTTATTGCAGTTTATCTCATTCAAGGCCGAAGCTAGCCTTTTTTTGCGTTAGGGCAAACATGGATTTTGGCACCTCATGCACAATAAATGTTATCGAACGAAGAAACTGGATCGTTAATGTTAAACCCATGGGAGTGTTCTTAAAAAAAATTTCTCATTTGCATATTAATAGTTTTAAAGGATTCTTTTTCTTGCTTAGAAATAGCTGAGCCTGAATTCTAACAGTGTTAATGTTTAATTTTTTGATTTTGGTTGCAGATTCTTTTTTTATAAAGTTACTTGCGCAGATTTGAAAAGAACGTTCCCATAGGTTTAACATTAGCTTGCGAGTTTCTTTGTATTTCATAAAAATATACATTTTTGTATAAAACCACAAACAAAATCTTCATTTGGTGCCCCTCTTTGTCTTTCGTTCTAGTGCCTGGGACACATGCCTCTGCACTCCCCTAGTTTCAGCCCTGAACTCATTTTTATATTAAAATTCTACAGTAATGTATTTTAAATTTTTTTATAATAAAAAAATCCAAGGCACTGTACTTAAAAACTTTAGTTTTTCGAAAAGTAAGTATGTTAACACACTTTTTATGCTTTTCAATTGGAAAATGAGATCAGTTTTTTCCTTTACCATAAACAAAGCCCTTCTGCAGTTTCATTCATTCAAAAATATAAAACACTTTGTTTTAGGTCAAACAATTTTCAAATTTTACCATTCAGTGAAAAGTAGCGAGCAAATGTTTTTGTGTGGGTGAAGTACTCTCTTAACTGCTTAAGAACCACAAATCTCAAGGGGTCTGCTTCATATCTTTAGACAGTCTGTGAAGATCTTACATTTAGAGTAAAATTATTTTTTGCATCTGTTTGAAGGAGGGGGACACTGACATATAGTTTAGAGTATCAGCAGCAGGGTTGTAAAAAAAAAAAGTTTTTTTAATAAAAAACCCAACCCAGGTAGGTAGCTGGGTGGGTATACCCAGACAGCTACCCACTACAACCCTTAAGGTTGTAAAAAAAGGGTTTTTTATATAAAACCCAGTCCCGGTGGGTAGCTACCCACTACAAGCCTGATCAGCAGTTTCATAAGTTTAATTATATTTAAATACATTAATACTTTTGGTTTCTTTGATACATTAAACAGTTCCAATAAATATGTTGAAAATTGTCCCTTGGAAATTTATTTCCCTAAAATCATTATTGCAATACAAAGTATCAGAAACAGTATTTAGATTTAAAGTTATGATATGCAGTTATAATGTGAAAGAGAAAGAGTTAAAACTTCATTTCTAAAATGAATTTGTTCAATCCGTGAAACTTTACACCATCCTAGTGAAGTATTTTTTTTTTAAATAATTTTTATGTTCATTCATAAATTATTTAAAAAATCATACCATTGTGTTTTCTGGTTCAATGTTAAATGTTAATGTAACAATCACTCATTCAGCTACTTGCACACCAAAGATGTTTTATGTACTTCACTCATATGTAAAACATACATCGCTAAAACTCACTGTACATGAAACTTGAATAAGCCATAACATGTGCTTCATGTATAAAGCAAGGGGATGGGAGATTCATTGTGTCTGGTCAGCTTTTTGTATAGAAATCTTTAAAAAGAAAACACACACACCTCAATGTTCTATCATATACTCAAGTGGAATAAAAGTCAAATATTGCATATAGACTGGGAGGCTGCAGCACCGACAATCACCTCATCGAGTTCATGGTTGAAATTCTAGAATTAGTTAAAACTCGATTTGCATATTGAAAAACAGGAGCAGGAAAACAAACAGCAGACCAATTGCGTCTTAATATGTGAATCCAGCTTTAACTAATTCTGGAATTTCAGCCGTGAACTCGATGAGGTGATTGTCAGTGCTGCCACCTCCCGGTCTAAACAAATTTGCATCATGCAAATTTATAAAAGGTTCTTTAGTTGGAGAGAAAAACTGTTTTTCCCCATATTCAATGTGCTTTCTAAACAATGAGAAAGAAGTCTGTGAAATTCTACAAGTTAGCCATATTACTAGTAAGAAAAATTCATAAGATTGGTATCATTTTACCAAAAAAATAACGAAATTAACTTCTGCCATGTTTAATATCAAAATAACAATGAAAAAAAACAATGACCAAGATGTGATCTAATATTTGTCTCGTCAACAAGGTGAAGGGTTCCTAGAAATGCCAGGCAATCTAAAAAATTGCCAAACCTAACAAGTGGTTGTTAATCTGAGTTTTTATAAGCTATTTTTATAAATTTAGATTAAAAAACTTATTCAGTAGATAGTTATTGAATCAACGCATATGCCATGGAGAATTACTTCCATGTTTCATTGAATGTGGAATTGACAAATGCCAGGAGCATCATGTAGCCAATTTTTTTTTTGTGCCTGGCTTCTAGATAAGAAATTTGTCAAGCCTGATTAACTGGTTATAAGGGAAAAAGAATTTTATCAAGTAAATTTATTTGATAAAATTCTTTTCCTTAAAAGAAATATGAAGTATCGCAAAAAAGTAAGTTTCTACTCGTTTGCATTGACATTTTATGTCACACGGTTCTCAAACTTATAAAAGACAAAGCTTGGCCCATATAGTCAAGGCCATACACACTGTGTTTGTGTCTGTGGGGGGCATAAGGGTTTGATCTCCCTTCAAAAGTTCTATCAGGAAGACTATCATTTAGCCATTATGTAGTTATCTGCCAAGACAGTTGTGATTCAAAAATTGAAATTCTATGCTAACATCTCAATTGTTTGATTCCATCAGTATATGTTGAAAAAATGAATAATTTCTTATTGTACTGTTTCATTTTTAAGGGGTCATTTGTTTTTTTCTCGGTTGAGAAAAATCTTTTTTCTTTCTCTATTCCCTATAATCTGTCGATTATCCCTGTAAAACGATTTGGCCAAATTCGAAGTGCTTTCTTAGTTATTTAGTGTTTTAGTGCAACATGTCTGCAGGTTTAAATGGTTTTGGAGCACTATAAACTCATTTTACGAAAATGACTTTTTTCAAACTGGGCAGGCTAACTCAAAAACTATTAAACTGACCTTGCTAAGTTATTTTTAAATTAAAGATAGCAAACATAATTTATTAGAGCTTGGATCACAGCCATTTTTATAAAAAATAAACATTTTTAGAAGCACACCAAAGTGTGTAAAAAAGGTCAAATTTTTTTTTTCTTCAAATGCCTGCCACTTTGTTGATTTTCAACTTTTGACCACAAAGTGCTTGAAGCTCCAGACAGTATTATCTACTTTCATGATCCTTAACGGAAATTGATCGCAGGCAACTCTGGCAATCTGTCAGATCCTGACCTATTGGGAGAGCACGGTGTGCACGCTGGGGGTATCCCTCCCATGCAACTCTAACCACATAATAAATTTTTTATTTAAAAACTTTTTGAAATGTTCTTCAAATGATAATAAATGTCATGCAAAAAACCCGGAACTAAAATCTTCATTCCTATTCCTGTAAAAAAAAATGTTAAAAATCATCCGTCTTTTGGTCTTTTATAGGAAACCTCCCCTTAAATTTTTATACATTTTCCTGCATGGTAGTTGTTTGCCGATTTTATCTTTTTAGAATCTAGATTTTCTTGTGTACATTTTCAAGCATCCCTTCTTCCACTTTTGTGTAGGATGAAAGGGAAGTTCTTTCTTCTCAGACAGTGTCGAAAAATGATACTTATTGTCTAATTTGCTTGATATTTTTTGTTTTGTGTAGTCTTTGTTTAACAAAAAGAAATAACTTTTCTACAGATAAGTCAAGGCCAAGGCCATTTGATAGGACGTTTAAAACGGCTCGAAGCTTTGAAGATACAAAAGATGTGGAAGAAAGAAAGAACTTCAGAAATCGAGAAGATCAGTTCATTGGATCTGAAACACGGTAATAAACATTATATCAGTTATTGTAATTTGATGTGTTACCATAGTGGTTTCTACTGCAAAGTGTTAACAATTATCTTCGAAGTGTCCTTAATATATAATTGCTTAAAAAAGTTGAAATTTTAAACCTCTCTCCTTTTTCTACTTCGTACTTTGCAGTAACAATAATGAATCAGTCACCTAAATTCTCCTCTCACAAAATTTTCACCTCATCTTTTTTACCTTTGACCCTCTCTGAACTCTGAAG
Organism: Maratus speciosus; assembly: GCA_963932465.1. Taxonomy (NCBI): domain Eukaryota; kingdom Metazoa; phylum Arthropoda; class Arachnida; order Araneae; family Salticidae; genus Maratus; species Maratus speciosus. The sequence continues at coordinate 570,385,868 of OZ010787.1, forward strand.
GGCAAAATTAGTGCAGACCGCTGTGCCACTAAATGCAAAAAATGGCTATCAAGTAATGATGAAAATAAGCACTCGGCGGTTAAACGTGAAAAACTGGCGATTAAAAATATGGAAAGAACTGGCCAAATGCAGGATTCACCTAAAGGGATTTCATAAAAAAAATTTGAATTTCGTCAAAGAATCGCGGAAAAAGCCACGAATTTTGTCAAAAGATCGTGAAAGAAACACAAATTTCGTCAAAGGATTGCGAAAGAAACTCAAATTTCGTCAAAGGATGGTGGGAAAATCCGAATTTCGCCAAAAGATCGCTAAAAAACGCAAATATTGTTAATAGATCGCGTACAAAAAATCGGAAAAAACGTGAATTTCGTCAGAGAATCTCGGGGGGGAAAAAAAGAGAATTTTCTCAAAAGATCGCGGGGAAAACTCTAATTTCGTCAAAGGATCGCAAAAAACCCTAAATTTGTCAAAAGATCGCTGAAAAAAGCAAATTTTGGCAAAAAATCGCAAAAAACCCTGTGAATTAAATATTTTTATAGTACATAAATTACTTATTTACTCTAAACTCATACTTTTAAATTAAATATTCAGTGATATTAATGTATTTTGAATGAAAAAATTATTCTCACTAGCTAGTAAGTGGCTAGTGGCTACTAAGCAAAATTCTTTATTTTCATCTTTACTATTAAGAATTGTGTCATCAGCCACCTTTCCTATAAGGAGAGAGTAAAATTTTCTTGTATTGCATCAATGATTCCATTTTTGCTGGTTGCAATATGTTAATATTAACATATTTCTTTTATTTAATTTTAGATTAATAGAAATTTTAGCAAACTTATTATTTACAGGCATGCCACTTTTCCGCGGAAACGTGGATTTCCGCGTTTTTGCTTATTTTGAAAATCCGAGGATTTCCACTTTAAAAAAAGGAAAATCTTTTTTTTTGACATTTTTAAAGATTTTATTAATGTATTTTTTTTTAACTTTAGTTTTTTTCGGTTAAATCAAAACAGAATAATAAAATCAGACTTTTCGAGTCTCCCGATATTTCTGAAATTTCACTCTTCTTTTACATTTGATATTTCTGTCATTTTCGTTTCCCATTAATGTGTAAAACGAAACCAGTCAACCAATCTGAAGAACTATCTCTCTCTTCTACTTTTCTCGTCTGTGATTGGTGATTAGGTCTGACGAATGAGTGCAAAGTGCTGTGGTTTTAAGTAGATAGATAAGCCATGTTTGTTTGTGTACTTGTTAGCGAGCACAAACTCTCTAAAATAATGGATTAAGTATTTAAATTCGTCATTTGCTTATCGATTTGTAATTAATTATTGTTCCGAAAGAAAAAAAAATTATGCGTTGTCTTTTCACCTATCTTTTTGAGATTTTAAAAATACTATAGTATCGTGGATGAAAGAAATTGGTTTGCATGCTGAATGCACTACATCTTGTTTTGGATTGACAATTAGCCAGGAGATATAGTAAAGTTAAAAATCTATGGATAATCTATAATACATTTAAAAAAAATTTTAATTAAATGTTGATGAATTTAATCAAAGAAGAAAATAAGGGAAATATCTTTTTTTTTTTACTTTTACTGGATCATAGTTGCTATTAAATGTTTCAGACCAGGCAGCAGTCCTATTTAATAAAATGTTCCCAAGTAGGCTATATTAAGAAATATGCACAAAGTAAAAAATAACCACGATTGTCGATAAAATGTCCAATAAATTCTAAATATTTGCACATGGCAGAGTTTTGCATTGAATGTATTTCTAGTGATCATTTACTCTTTTGAATTACCTATTATGTTTAAAATTAATTTTTAGTAAATACTTCTTTGTTAAAGAGCATAAGTTAAAAAATAAAAAAAGGAAAAAAAAATTTATAACCTTTTGTTCATAATATATTTGCAATTTCATTAATTTTAAAAGAAATTTTTGGAAGGATTCATGACAAGTTTTTTTAAATGTATTTACCTTATACAAATTTTAAACAATAGTTTTACATTTCTCAGGAATTTTCATATTAATATTTGTCATTTACAGTAAATTATTGAATAAAATTTTGAATTCCATTCTTATTATACTTACTAGTGTTCATATTTCATTTTAATGTATTTTTGTATTCATGTATATGTTTCATTTTGAATTCAAATAATGACACAAATTTTATTTTAACATTTTTGCTTGATTTTTACCTCATGTGTTTAACTTTCTGTTCGATTTTTACCTCATGCGTCATTTCCTCTATTTTGCTGTTTTCTCAGTCTCATCCCTGTATTTAGCACTTTTATGTAAAAATATAGTCACTAATAAAATTACTACTATTCTTCTGCCCGTTAATGGAAATTTTCAGTTTTGCCCTATACCCCCCCCCCCCTTCCTTCCACACAGCATGCCATTTAAAAATCTTTTACTCCCTGGCCTGGCTGTCAGACAGGGGCGTCACCATGGGGAGTTAGGGGGGGAGACTCCCCCCCAATATATGTGAAGTTGGGAAATTTGAGCTTAGAGTTGGGAGATTCTAGATTGAGACATTTCCTTTTTTAGTAAAAAAATTACGAAATTTTTGTTTTGGTGATTATGTTTCTGAGTACTGTAACAGTAAACATGTTAAATTACCAAAAGAAATACAAAAATAAATCAGCCACATTCAATCTATCATTGTGTTTTTCAGTTCTACAAAAATATTATACATCTACCAGACCAAAATTTCTCTACTCCTAACCATCAATAGTTGACTATCCAGTTCCTTTCTCAAAAATTTCATCCTATGTCCCCTTCTTGTCCAAAAAGAGAATCCAGCTATTTTAATCCAAAGGGAAAATTGGAGATCACTTGTAGCACAACAAAAAGGAATGTAGTTACCTACTTGAAACACAGCTGGGCAAGAAGATTTTATGAGTTTTCACAAATTCCACTAATTTTTTATCTAGTTGATCAATCATTGGACAATCCTTTATTCATTTTCATGATTTTTTCTGCAAAAATTAGTTAACCCTTGCCTGTCAAAAAAAAAAAAAAAAAAGTGTTATATGAACAAATATGAATATAAGAAGTCACTAGTTTAGATAAATTTATTACATTTTACATTTATTTGTGAGTGGAAATATATATCAGTCCTGTTTGTTTATATTTATAGGTGTTTATGAAATTTTAAACCAAAAATCCAGTGTTGTCTTTAAAACTGTACTAAAAAATAACTATAAATCTCAGCACGAAAGAACCCTTCATAATAAAGAAAAGATTTTTTGTGCAAGGTTTTAGAGCATCTAAAAATCCCTTCGAGGATGAAAACGGTAAAAAGTGGACCATTTGAATTTGGAACAGAAATATGACCATGAAAGCAGCCCATCAACTGAAGAAAAAATCGACATGCATTGTAACACTGACACGTTGCACTTGAATAAAATTTTGAATCAAGAAAGATTTTCCTGTAGACAAGTTCACAAACAGTTATGAATATTAGAAAGCACCGTGAAGCTTACTTCCGAAAGCACCGTGAAGCTTACTTCCGAAAGCACCGTGAAGCTTACTTCCGAAAGCACCGTGAAGCTGACTTCTGAAAGCACCGTGAAGCTGACTTCCGAAAGCACCGTAGAAAAATGGTTTCACCAAAGGGAATAGATAAAAATAATAGTACAGCTATGAACATTGATACACACAAGTTTTACAGGAAAGAATTATAAGAAATACAAAAAAAAGTTATTAATGAGCTTAAATGACAATGTTCCCTATATCAGGAGAATATTGCACCAATACATTTCATATTTAAATTACAATTGTGCAAGGCAAATTTGAGTATCACTAACTTAGGAAAGTTAATAATGTTAATAAGAAAAACTTGGACTTACACTGTCAAAATTTAATAATTAAAAACTATTATGATACTCATCAGCGTACATATAAATAAAAACTATATTAAAAACACATTAAAAATTAATCCCAACGTTTCATGCTAGTTTGATGTTGTGAAAGTGACTGTGCTGTTTGTAACTTTGCTTCATGGAGGTCAAGAACCCTCTCACATGATGATGGCTTATTAGAAAGAGCATGAAACATTGGGATTAATTTTTAATGTGTTTTTAATATAGTTTTTATTTATATGTACGCTGATGAGTATCATAAGAGTTTTTAATTATGTTAATAATGCTTCCACCTGGATATGAGAAACCGGATGTACATGACTTGCAGAGTCAAATAGAAATAAGCCAAATCGCAACTCACTTAAAAAACCTTTTTCTCATGCCTTGAAATTCAAAGACGATTTGAACACGCCGTCAAACTATATACTCGTATCTTAACATTCACAGCAGCTTATCTTTATGGCATTGCATCTAATGAAAGAATCTTTAGTCAAATAAAAATTAAAAATATATATATTGCAAACTACAAAGAGGGATGACAGACTTGACAGCCTAATGATTTTAAAATGTGAAAGTGGAATTGTCGATTTTATTAAACTGGACGATGTTATCATCAGGTTGGCTTCTTTGAAGACCAGAAGAATTAATGTTAAATGAAAACTAGTCGGATGTGCCAATTCCAAAACTTTATTCTATCTAATACATGTTAATACCTCAAAATTTGCAATCACAATGCAAAAAGAATTATAAAGGAATAGATCCGTTTAATTGTGCGAATTTAAAAAGGAGATAGAAGCATCGCATTTTTTCAACAAATCATTGAATTTGGGTGCACACCCTGTTAGATGTCTGCAACCAAAATTCCAAACCCAAAGAGCACAAAAGCGATACACCTTTGGACAGTATACACCCAAGCCCAATAAGGAATTGCAACCGAATATGAAATTTGGCAAATTCCGTGCATTAGTTTTTCAGATATAGCTAACGCAAAAATCGTGAAAAATGTTTCACAGCAGTGTCACCTGTTATATGATATACACAAAAGCCTAATAAGCACCAAATTATGTCAAGGTTTAACAGAATATGAAGTTTGATCAAATTCCGTGCAACGGTTTTTGAGATATAACTATCGCTAAAATTATGTAAATTGTGAAAAAATGCAGCATAGCAGCGCCACCTTTTGGGTGATTTACACAAACTAATCAGCATTAATTTTTTATCAAGGTATAACTGAATCTAAAGTTTTAATAAATTCCATGCATTAGTTCTTGAGATAGAGTGCCCACAAAATTTGTGTCACATACTACACACAGAATCCATAGCAGAAACTGCGCAGCATGGCAGCAGTGCTGCAGATTTTTGTTAGACCTTGCAAATAAATTTACCAGCTAAAAATAAATACTGGACTTAAAAAATTTACTTTGTTTTAAGAATTATTGTGTTTCTTATTACATTTTCTTTGTAAAATGCAATTTTTGCTTATTTTATGGGTTACTATAAGTATTTAAATAGTAGCTTCATTCAGCGTTGTTGGGTCACAGATGAATTTTGGCTTGCTGCAGATGGACACTGCAAATTCTGCTACTGGGCACACAGACAGACATTTTCTAAAAACAGTCAAACCGTTCTAAAACGTATCAATTATAGGTGCACATTTCCAAAGTTTTTAAGGAGCCAATGGCTCCTAAAGACAAATATAATCCAGTGGCCACATTGTGAAAGAAATGCATAAAAGCAATAGCAATTATATGAGAAAAAATTTGAGGAAATCAAAGTGAAAAATAATGTACAAAAGAAACAGACTAATTACATCAAATTTGTATAGTTCATTTTATCACCCAATTCTTTTAATTTGGATATAAATTAAGTATAATATAAATTTTAAGCTATGTACTGTCAGAAGATAAAGTTGGGCAAGACAGACGTGAAAAAATATATATCTGTAAGAATAAGCTAAGGAATCATGGTAGTGGGGAATATTAGGAAAACAATATTTCTTATTTTCATTTTGCCATACAAGAGTTCATAAATGAAAAAAATAAGAGTGTGTAAGATTATTTTGCACAATAAAAGTCAAAACAGAATTCAAGCATTTGTTTTTCAAGAATACAGAAGAAAAATTATCTTAAACAATCTCGTCACAGATTATTACAGGGGTGAGGAAAAATATCAAGAATTTCGACAAGGGGACGCTGAAAAAATCAATTTTGTCAATCGTTAGCAAGAAAAAGCACGAATTCCATCAAAGGATCAAGGAAAAAATGCTAATTTCGTCAAAGAATCCCAAAAGCATGCGTCTTTTTGTCAAAGAATTGCAGGAAAAATGCGACTTTTGCCATTCTTTGCAGAAAAATCAACTTTGTCAAAGGATAACAGAAATACACCCCACCCATTCTATAAGGATCTCAGAAAAACGATAATTTTGTCAAAGGATCGCAAAACAGACAATGTGAATTTCGACAAAAGATTGCAGAAAAACGTGAATTTCTTCAACAGATTGCACAAAAAATGTGAATTTTATCAAAGGATTGCAAAAAACCCCATGAATTTCGTCAAAGCATCGTGAAAAAACGTTTGATTTTCGTAAAAGGATCACGAAAAAAAAACGTGATTTTTGTCAAAGGATCGCTGGAAAAAAACACTAAATTCGCCAAAGGATGGCGACTTAGATGTCAAAAATTAGTCGCCAAAGCAAAAAATTAAGTCTCCACGTGGCGACTGGCGATTGTGAATCTGCACCAATAATATCAATCCGTCGAAAGCCAGATGTCGATTTTTTTTTTTACGAATTCAGTACTTTCTTCTTGTAAAGATCTTGTAAGTAAAAAGCTGTTTGGTTTTCTTATTAAAAAAACAATAATTGGAATTTTTATGTTTCTAGTTTAAAAAATTTTCTTTGGAAAGAAATTTTTTATGCATAAGTTTCCTTATCACTATTACACACGTTATGCATATCACTTTAGTTGAAAATTGGAACAATTTGTTTCAAGTTGGGAAATTTTTGAATCCCCCCCCCCCCCCCCCCCCCCCCCCCCCCCGAAAAAATATCTGTAGCTATTTCCCTGCTGTCAGATCCATCTCAAGCAAAAATGGTGCAAGAACTTTGCTAGGCCCTTTCCTTCCAAACTAGTTAATCTGCATATCTCACAAACCAACAACACAATCATCTTTCTGAATGTCTCGTATTACATATACATGTGTGAAAACAGAGACATTCATATAACAGGATATATAACTTAAAAAAAGTACACATTTTTAATCCAAAATTTAATTCATTGAATATGTACAGTCATCAGTCACCAACAGTGGACTTTCATGCAAAATTTGAACAAAATTAGTCTTTTAGATGTGATTTCAATCAAAAACGTAAAAGAGAATTTTGCCCCTTGATAAAAGTTGGGCCTTGAAGATATTTAAATGTGCATTCTCATCAACAATGAACTTGTGTCAAAATTTGAACAAAATTGGTTTGTTGGATATTTAAAATCCATGAACTTACGTATATTGTGAGGAAAATAAGTATACTCTGCTGCAAATTATTATATAAAATGTGACTGTTACCAATTGATTATATGCTTTACATAAATTTTGCTTAGGGCTACATATAGAAATTGTACAAAAGTTATAACCTATAATTAAATTTAACCTTTAGCGTTCTACTGACACCTATACGGTAACATACTAAGTTTAACCACAAATTCACTGATACCCATATGGTAAACAACAAATAAACATACTTTTAGGGGGGTTCTCCACATATTATTTCAAATATGTAAGAATGGCATTGAGTGTGGAGTTGCTAGTAGGTGAGGTTGCAATTTTAGTGTTGAGTGCAAAAGGTTAATCTAATTTTTACTTCATATTTGGATTCTTAGGTAAGTTTTACCTTTGGATATCAAACGGAAAGTCATTTGGTCAAGTAGTTTAGTGTATATGTAGGTTTCATTTGGAATTCCTAATTCTTGGAAATCTGGACAATGTTTTGTCCCCTTCAATTTGTCCTGTGGTTTGTTCAGAAGTGATATTGTTTCAAACTGGTTTTTCTTTCTCCATTTCAGTCGTAAAGACACTCTCTTTTATTTGTTTCTGTATGCATATTTTTATTCCAGTTTGATGTATTGAGTAAGTATATCTTGTGTGAAACAACTCCATGGAGTGTGATGGAAGGACGATTGAACTGATGAGCTTAAGCTTACTTTTTTCTGCAGTTATCAGCAGTTATGTTAGTAATATATACAACCAAGATAATACAACCAAGTTCCCAGCACAGGCTGGAGGTGTACATGTAGATGTCCTTATTTAAGTTTTAAATTCAAGCTGAATTAATAAATGGAACTGTTTGATCAATGTGCTTTATATGTAACTTCACCCTAAAACCTTAAACCCTGCATTTTCATAGCTCTGCTCTATTTATATCACTAATGTTAAATTCATTTTTTATCGTTGCAAAACAGATTGCAATGAGGGTAGATTTTTAAGTATAGCTCAAAAACTACTTAGCAGAATGAACTATAGATTTGCATACTTGAAGCTTTTAGCAATAGATTTATGTTACAAATTAATAGGTTAAAATAAAATTTTGATTATGAATTTATAAATTATTTGAAATTAATATATAAAAAATTTTTTAATTGTAACCTGTTTATTTACTGTGAAAGTGTTTTACTGTTTCAAGTGGGATTCTTCTTCTCCAAATCCCTTTTGTCCCATTAATTTGATAATTCATAACTATATAGCATCTATCTTAAATCTGGTTAATATTAATAAATATTAATTTCATAATATATATGTCATAAAACTGATACTTGAAAAAAATATGTATTAAACCTATAAAAATTAAGAGATTGCTTTCTTGAAGCTTCAAAAATGAATTCTAAATTGTAGCTCATTCCATCAGGAAGTTTTTGAGTTATGCTTACAAAACTATCCACATTGCAATCTGTTTTCCAATGATTAAAAATGAATTACTATTTAACATTAGCAGGGGTGGAGAAATGTATCATTTTACTCGCCACTGGCGAGTGAATTTTCTGACAGGGCAAGTGAATTTTTTTAGTAGTTAGCTGTATTTTTCAACTTTCCTAATTACTGCGATGTAAACATGGTACTAAGTTCTATTTTATATTAAACTTTCATCTCTTGTTTATATTTCTTAATTTTATAGGGGAAAAAATATGAAAGAGCATTATATAGTACCCAACTATTTTTGAGTTTCGTAATTTTGTCATAAAAATTTTCAACTGTACGTTGCATTTTACTGGCTGGTGAAATAAATCCTTGGCTGGTAAGATTTTCGAAAAATTCCCTACCCCTGAACATTAGGAGTTCCAAACTTTTAACCTGCTTTCCTAAACTACTTAGCCAAATGACTTCCTGTTTGGTATCAGAAGATAAAATTTACTGAATAATCCAAATTTATCAACATTAGGTGTTATTATTGAAAATTTTAAAGTTTGTTAAATTTTTTTATATGTAGATGATTTCCTTAGCAAAATTTAACTATGGTATGAATAAGTAGATATTATTATTAGTAGATGGTGATTGGTACTAGTTGCTTTAAAAAAAATAATTTGCAGCAGAGTTAATAGGGGTGGGGATAAGCTTTTTTTCCCCTTGACTGTACAAAGTTTGAGCAAAATCTGCTTGTTAGATTTGATAAAAAAAAGTAGCAAGAAAGAAAAATCATGCATTAAGCATAGATTGTGAAACACTTTCTAACACATTCACAATACTGTAACAAAACTTCACTGTTTAATAAGGTGAAGGATATGGAAATGTAGTTGTTCTTTTGTGCAACCCTGTATATGATCTAAAGAATTTAAACACACCAAGTAATATACAAAAAGTTTAAAAGCATGTACCACAACTGAAAACATACTTCCAGCGATTATCACACATAAACAGTACTCTAAGAAAATTTTTGTGTGTCTCTGTAAATGAACGATTAGTGTTATACACACCATATTTTATGGTAAGCATATTCTTGTAGTGCACCTCAGTGATGTATGTCAATTTCAATATGTTTAAAATAGTATGACACGTTAAAATTCATTGCAAATGATTTTTCCTCATAGACCATAATGTAACTGAATTCTTTTGAGTGCCCCTGTAAATCAATTATAAATGCCACACGCTTCATTTTCAATTATGAACATGCCATAGTAAACCTCAATAACATACAGGGTATGAAAAAAAATCACGATTAAAAAAAAAAAAATAATAAAAAAATCATTGATTTAAATCAGATTTTTTAAATTAAAATTAACGACATTATTTTTAACTTTGAAGGCTATAGCATGTCATTTGTAATAGTATTACAAATGCAATTAAGATAGAAGCTTGAAAGTCATATTTAATTTTTTTTAATGCATATAAAGTTTAATTAAGTAAAGTTGTGTAATGATTGCATCACCTACTTTAAGAATCCTCAATAAGATGTGTTTAACACCATTAGAGGTAGGTACCATCCATTGCCTTACTGTACCAGCTAACCAAAACAACCCCCATTATTACATATTTTAAATGTTATTAGTAGGGTCAAGTGGGGTAAAATGGGTAGGGATTGATATTTTAGCATATTTCAAATGTTACATTTAAGAGAGAGGTTTTATTTTTTAAATATATTTTCAGACATTAGTTGACAACATTTCTATTCCTTCAAAAAGTTTCTGTTGTATATAGCAACAGGATATACCCTTGTTTTCATCTGTAGAATGTGTGTTTCAATTGTGATAGTAAAAAACCCTTAAAAATCTATTTTTGAAAATTATTGTACAAATATTTTTTATAGTTTTAATTAGTAAAGATTCTGAAGTAAAGTTTATGACAAATTGGAAAGTAATATTTAAAATACTTTTTTTGTAATTAAATTTTTTGTGTGGTGGGGTAAAATGGGTATAAGTTAGGTTTAACTAATCCATCCAATTAAAATGTAATTGACAGGGATGAGATTTCTGATTTTTGGTGGAATTCTGCTTTTTGGGTTCAATTGCACTTTTTGCTTTTTAGAAACACAGTACATAACATTTATTGTTTATTTACAGGGTCACACAAAAATATTCAACAACATATGTGGAAATTCTACAAAATATGTTTTAGCGATGTTTTACTTTTTCGAACTGAATTTATCTATGTTATTAAAGTACACTACAACATGTTTTCTATTCAAAATGGTAGGATTTATAGAATTTACAGGGCCACACAAAAGTATGTGGATTCAGTATAATCTATAAGTGGTAGGTAATATGATTTCATCTCTTTACAAAGATTTAAAAAGTGCTATTCTGACAGCAATTTCTCCTTCTCAGTCATATGGCACAAAAAATGCATTAGAAAATGCAATACATAAAGGGAAATGAGTGCAGAGTAAAGGTGGTGAAATTTTGACACATGATGAAGTGGCACAGCGTCTCTTACAAGAAGAAATCGATCATTTAGAAAAGAAGGAAAATTTAAAGCCCCAAACAAAATAAGAAAAAAAGATCCCCATCATTCACAATTATACACCCTACTTATACAACTTCTAATAGAATGAAAATAACTGAAATTTTACCAAGCAAGTGGGTTAAAGTGAAATATGTAAAAAAAATTTTGTTGTTGAATTTAATGGACAAATTATTGGCATGGAGGCAGGAGGAGAGGAATTCAAAGTTCCTAAAAATGTCAAGCATTGGTTGGTTTTTTTATATTTCCTGAACAAAATGACACAGATGTGGTTACCAAATCTCAAATTAGGAAAATTTTAAAAGGAGCCACATTTCAACAACTGTAGTCACTACAGATTTCAAATAATAATAAAAAAAAACATACAATTTTTTAAAGTTAACATTCCAGTTCATTTTGTGTAATTTTCTTCATATAATTAACAGCTTAAAATAAGGTTTCCAGTAAATTTAGATAATAATTTATTACTTATTTAATCAATACTTATTTTATCCCACATGGTACCCATTTTACCCCACTTCAGAGATAAAAAGTGTGTACAAAACAAAAAAATATTGCTACTATTTAAAATTAAAAAAATAACAACTATATAAATGCTTTGCCAAGACATCAGTTGCATAAACACACACACAAAAAAATTGTATTGAATATTTTTGTTTCAATGGAAACAAGCATTGAATGAAAAAATAGTGCTTTTCATACCAATTTTATCCCACCTGAGCCTACTACAACATATAAAGGGATAATTTACCAGTAAACAAATGCAAGACAAAATCCAGTAAAAGCATCCAGAAAAGTACTAATGAATCTTTTGTTCAGTGTAACTAATATATTTTTTTGCAAATCAAAATAATAATAAAAATACTAATTTTATAGCTGGCCATATTATAAACCTAAGTTCTTTTAAACTCTTTTATAATAGAAATTCCTTATACTGATATTTTCATAGAAAAAAAAAATGAACAAAGTATCAAGATAACCAATTATTTATTTACTTTAAATTGGGAAATGTAATCATGAAACTTTTAGCCAAGGTAATTTAATGCTTTGTAGAGGAAAATTAATTTTTCTGCTTTGCCAGAAACTCTTGTTGAGCCATATTGGATGTTTTTTCCTACCTGCCATCTTTGTTTTACAATTTTTTTTTCAATTTGTCCTGTACTACACCAAATATTGCTATCTAATCTACAGTTCAGTGTGAAATAGTAACTTCAGGCAAAAGTAGATTCAAGTACTTTGCTTCAAACATGGTTCATACTCATCAGGGGAATATGGGATTCATGGGAAAATCAGGGCATAAATTTTGGGTTGTAAAAATCAGGGGAATCTCAGGGGATAATGCAAAAAGTTCGCCAAACCTGGGAAAACTTGGCAAAATGACTGGTCACTCTGAGAAATTAACGGCAATTGCTGCTGTTCGCGTACTTTATGGTATCACATCTGTCTTGTCTACATCCATCCATTCATTCACTAGATTCACCTTCTAACATCGTGAGGTTTGATAATAATTCAAGAGAAACTTAAAAAAAAAAAACTAAAGGATGTTTTAAAATTGATATTGACACTTGGAGCCTTCGTATTATTCATTCATAATGCTTTTGAAGAAGTAATAAAATCGTGAAGTGGAAATTAAATTCTTACAACCAAGTTTTCAAGGACAGCCCCATAAGGCATAGACACTTCATCTATTTTACACAAATTAATGTTTTTCCTTTAAAGTTCTTTTCATATTGTTTATATAGGTGATATATAAACTTTATTTTTGAGATTGTCTTGTTTTTATTTTATTTCTAAAAGGTGAGTGTCATGATGCTGGTTTAAAAAATGTCGTTAATTGTTGACATGGAAAAATTGTACCTCCAGAAAAATACATCAGGGGATTCTCAGGGGATTTTATCTTGGAAAATGAGTATGAACCCTGTCAAATAAGCTTGAAAAACAAGTCTGTAACTAATACATATTGATTAATGGTCAAAAGAAGGAAATTCTTCTTTGTTATGTATTTACTCTGGGACACCACTGTTATCCATTCAATAAATTCCCTTATCTCTCTAGTGAATGTCTACAAAGTAAAGCAAGCAGTGGATTGCTGTTGAAAATTAAAGAACATTTTCAGAGTGTATTGAGAACACTTTTTTTTATTTTTTTTTAATTTAAATAAAATGTACTCTTTTCAAAATTTTGAATTAAAGTATCTTTAAACATTATTAATGAAAAAAAATAAAAATATAATTGTGATTTTAATCAATGATTTAAAAAAATAAATAAAAATAAAGTGATTAAAATCAAGCTGATTTAAATCAGCATACCCTGATAACATAATATTGATTATATGACAATCAGAGGATATTTACACGACTTGGAGTACAGACAGACAGTCAAACTGAAGTCATAAACACTTATAACCAGGGCTGCAGAGTCTGGAAAAATGAGCGACTCTGACAATGCAGCCCTGCTTGTAAAATGGACTACTTAGACTCCTTCGTTCAAAAATGGGTCCGACTCCGCAGCCCTGCTTATAACCATGTTGCAAAGTGTTTAAAAGAATGTTTCCGTCCCTAGACCATGCCTGTGATGAGGTACGGCTTTGATAATCATAAAAATAAATCCCAGGTCTGTTTGATAGTGTTCATTACAGAATTCACCCGCGTGTCGGCCATTTTAGGTTAATTTTAGAGATTAAGTTTTTTGGGGTCATTTTAAATTTACATGCAGATTTCATGTCCTGAAGAAATTTTTCCCTTGTAAACTATTCAACATTTTTACCCAGTATCACTACCACTTTTGGTATCTTTTTTGCTCATTCAAAAGTGCATTATGTTAAAGACCATTTACTACATCAAAAAAAAAAAAAAAAAAAAAAAAAAAAAAATTGCTCATTCTGACAAAACTTTCTGATCCAGTTATTTTTAGAGAGCAACTAAAATTCAGCTCAGTATATTACTGATATCTTTCAGAATGTATTCAACTAGTCTTTTTATTTAAGTTGATCTTATAGGTGCAGAGTCACAGTCGCCACATGGCGACTAAATTTTTTACTTTGGCCACTAGCTTTTCCAGGGATGCAAGCGTTGTGTCACAAATGGCTGATTTTCACTATTGAATTTCAATAGTTTGTATTAAATTTCAGAAATTCTGTCATTAACCCCTTGGGGACGAGCGACCGGTATACGTGTGTGTAAGGTGCACAGAATCCATGATTATTCTCACCAGTAAATTTTTATTGTAAATTTTGCCTTATTTAATCTGAGCATTTTTCCGATTCACTTAGGCAAAAATTTCTGCTTTAAAAAAACAGCGATTAAAGAATAAAAATTCTGTAAAATACGCTCGTCCCGAAGGGGTTAAATAAGGTGAGGAATACTATAAAAATTTAGTGGTAGCAATCAGCCATTTGTGGTACACCACTTGTATCCCTGCTTTTGGTGTCATCATGTCAAGTCACCATGTGATTTACCCTTTTCCGCTAAGCAGCAGATTTCCACTCTTCTTTTATCATATCCACAGATTCTCCTCCTAAATTCTGTGATACTTACTGCTTTTGTTGTTTTTCTACTGTCCATAATTAAAAAAAAATATGGTTAAACATGGATGCCACATTTTCAATTCCCTCAAATAGGTCACGAACTTCATGAAAATGGTCACTAAAAATGACGCAAATTTTGTCGATGACTCTTCAACTAAAACCACAAATTTCATCAATCGCTCATGAAGTAAAACTGCTAATTTTCTCAATCTTGAATCTGTCGTGGAAAAAAAATCATGAAATAAAACTGAGAATTTCATCAATTGCTCATAGATTAAAACTGTGAATCTGATCAAGTGATTGATAAAAAAAAAGTGCAAATTTAACCAATCCATCACAAACAAAATGTGAATTTCATTACACGGTCGGGGAAAAATATAATTTCGCCGATTAGTCACAGAAAAAAGTGTGAATTTCGCAGGGATGCCACTTGTTTTTTTACAAATCGATTAGTAATTTTCGCATAATCGTTAAATCAAATCAAATTTCAGTCAATCACTCGCAGAATCGTCAACCAGTCGCGGAAAACTCTCGAATTTAAAAGTCTCAGAAATCTTAAATTTTGTAAATCGGTCGCCACAATAAAAAAAAAAAAAATTATCAAACAATTTCAGGAAAAAAAGTAAATTTCATCTAACAATCGTGAAGTAAAATAACAAATTTCGTTGAGCGATTGCATGAAAAAATGCAAATTTCGTCAATCAGTCTCAAGGGGAAAAAAATCGCAAATGTCGTCAAAGAATTGTAGAAATTAATCGTGAATTTCATCAAACGATCATGGAGTAAAATCGCAAAAAACTTGGCAAAATTTGAGACTGTTTATTGCCAATTTTTTTGCTTATAATTTGCAGAGTATTTAATATAAAAAAAAAAGTTCTTTCCAATAAATATGACTAGGGATGGGGGAATACATCATTTTACTCACCACTGGCGAGTGAATTTTCTGACAGGGTGAGTGAATTTTTAGGTAGTCTTTGAAAACTGCAAACTATAGAGATAGGCGAAACTTTTTTTTTAGTAGTTAGCTATATTTTTTAACTTTCCTAATTACTGCGATGTAAACATGGTACTAAGTTCTATTTTATAATAAACTTTCATCTCTTGTTTATATTTCTTAATTTTACAGGGGAAAAAAATATGAAAATGCATTATAATAATAGTAACATTCTATTTTTGAGTTTCGTAAATTTTGTCAAAAAGTTTCTACTGTACATTGCATTTTACTGGTTGGAGAAATAAATCCTTGGCTGGTAAGATTTTCTAAAAATTCTTCACCCCTCAATATGACAAACCTCATTGTACACAATACCAGGCAATCAGAATTAAAATATAGTTCAAATTGTATGAAAATGAGCAGGTTTACTAAATAAGGTTTCACTGTGCATGCCTGAATGCAATCAAAATACAGTAGCACTCAAAAGTATTTTGACAACCTTATATTTTCTCTGATTTTATTTAATATAAAAATGTAAAAGAAAATATATTCCCTATGATTTAGAACACTGACTGCAGTTATTCAAATGTATCAAGTTTCAACTCCTTTGTTTACATTCGGCGCCACCGAAGAAATATGACTCCTCCATAGCTCAAGTATTTTGACAATTAGTTTGCATTTAATTGTTGAAGGTGTCAGTGGCGCTATAGCTTCGATTAGTGTTTATATTGACTTATTGTGATTTTTAAATGCCGAAATGTAAAAAATATTGACATGATTTTAGAAAAGCCGCTGTAAATGCACTTAAGAAAGGTAGACTGCAAGCAGAATTAGCTCGTTCTTTTAAAGTGTCTCGGCAACTTGTTATTACATGGAATAAAGTTTTTAATAAACAGATATACATCGAAAATAAGCCTCGAAGTGGCCATCCCAAAAAAACAACTGGCAGTGTTGACTGTATTATAAAAATGATATCTGCAAGTGGTTGTCGTAAGTCTGCTGTAATAATAAAAAATGAATTAAAAGAAAATTATGGCATAGACATACACGTTTCATCAGTCAAACGATGCCTAAACCTCTATGGTTTACATGGCAGAAGACTAGCAAAAACACGTTTGTTATCGACTAAGAATAGGAAGGCTAGAGTTGCATTTGTAAAACGGCATAACCCTTTCAGGGGCAAAGCAATTCCATTGCTGAAATGTTGAAATTAATGATTGACACCAGAATTTTGGTTAAAAAAAATTTGGTTTATTATGTGTGTGAAATATAGCTTTTCCATATTTAGAAATAAATTTTTGAAATTTCGGTGTCAATCATTAATTTCAACACTTTAGCAATGGAATTGTTTTGTCCCTGAAAGGGTTATGTCGTTTTACAAATGCAACTGTAGCCTTTCTATTTTTGGTAGATAACAAATGTGTTTTTGCTGGTCTTCTGCCATGTAAACCATAGAGGTTTAGGCATTGTTTGACTGATGAAACGTGTATGTCTATGCCATAATTTTCTCTTAATTCGTTTTTTATTATTACAGCGGACTTACGACAACCACTTGTAGATATCATTTTTATAATACAGTCAACATTGCAAGTTGTTTTTTTCGGATGGCCACTTCGAGGCTTATTTTCGATGTATATCTGTTTATTAAAAACCCTATTCCATGTAATAACAAGTTGCCGAGACACGTTAAAAGAACGAGCTAATTCTGCTTGCAGTCTACCTTTCTTAAGTGCATTTACAGCGGCTTTTCTAAAATCATGTCAATATTTTTTACATTTCGGCATTTAAAAATCACAATAAGTCAATATAAACACTAATCGAAGCTATAGCGCCACTGACACCTTCAACAATTAAATGCAAACTAATTGTCAAAATACTTTTGAGCTAAGGAGGAGTCACATTTCTTCGGTGGCGCCGAATATAAACAAAGAAGTTGAAACTTGATACATTTGAATAACTGCAGTCATAGTGTTCTAAATTATAGGGAATATATTTTCTTTTATATTTTTATATTAAATAAAATAAGATAGAATATAAGGTTGCCAAAATACTTTTGAGCGCAACTGTATAATGTGCATAATGTGTTAGCTAAATGTATAGAGCAACTTTTGTAAAAGTCTCTAAAACATATCTTGAAAATTCTGAAAATTATCGTTGATAGAATAAGCTCAACCCCTGTTCCCAAAATGAAGCAAAAAGATGAGGGGCTGTATCCATTGGTTAGAGCCAATATAGCATACACAATATTGCACTCACTACTGTATTTGGATACAACCCCTCATCTTTTTTATTCCTTTTGGGAATAACTGATTTTGAGCTTATTCTATCAACGATAATTTTCAGACTTTCAAACTGTTTTTCAGACTTGCAAACTATGTTTTTGAGACTTTCACAAAAGATGCTTTATACATTACTCTATGCTCTATACAAAATAAGAAATAGATATAGGGAAGTGGAATACTACTCGTTTTATGGTTCTTTAAGCAAACTGAACCAAATTGTGGGTATGTTGTAGGATAAAACGTCATTACAAACAATATTTTCTTTAGTTATTATTTCTATTGATTCGCGGATTATTAAATCATAATTCTTTGAGGGATATATAAGTTTTGCGTCTTTGAAATTAACTTGTATATTCTGCTTCTGGTTAAGTTTTGACAGGGCTGTTGTAGGTCAGTTATACTTTAAATCTCTCAAATGTTCTTTAATACGAACTTTAAGTTTACGCGAAGTCATTCCTATGTATTCAAGATAAATCATTTCTGTTTTCAGTGGAATTATATGCATTCCAGAAACTTCATCTTTCAGGATCGGGTCTATTTTGGCACTAATTAGATTTTTCAGTTTTGCTGGAGGAGTGGCGATTAAGTTTACGCCAAAGCGAAAAGGTGCATGTCTGAGTTTTTCGAAAAGTCCTGGTGTGTACTTCATCTTGCAATATTTCATATTACTCCATGGAGTTTTCATATGGTTCATTTGTGAGTTGATTAGCTTATCAATAATACGTATTGGGAAACCATTCTCAACTGTAATGTTTCTAATGGTATTTAATTCTTATTCAAGGTGATTAATAGAGCAAACACTAAATGCTCGTCTTATATAAAAGTATATAAACGAAGCAAGTTTATAGTTAAAAGGTGATGTACTTTCAAAAGGAATGATGTTGTTAGACTCATCAGGACTTTTTGAAAAACTCAGACATGCACTTTTTCACTTTGGCATAAATTTAATCGCCACTCCTCCAGCAAAACTAAAAAATCTAATTAGTGCCAAAATAGGCCCGATCCTGAAAGATGAAGTTTCTGGAGTATATATAATTCCACTGAAAACAGAAAATATTTATCTCGAATACATAGGAATGATTTCACGTAAACTTAAAGTTCATATTAAAGAACATTTGGGAGATTTAAAGTATAACCGACCTACAACAACCCTGTCAAAACTTAACCAGAAGCAGAATATTACAAGTTAATTTCAAAGACGCAAAACTTATATATCCTTCAAAGAATTATGATTTAATAATCCGCGAATCAATAGAAATTATTACTAAAGAAAATACTGTGTGTAATGACGTTTTATCCTACAACATATCCAGAATTTGGCTTAGTTTGCTTAAAGAACCATAAAACGAGTAGTATTCCACTTCCCTATATCCATGTTTTATTTTCGCAATGTTTTCCGGATCTAAAAATTGACTTCCACTTTCACTCCTTTCATCACCATCTATGTGAAGTTTGAAAATTGGACGTTAATAATAATTGTGTTTCTTATATTTCTCTGATGAAGACTATGTTTTTATAGTTGAAAGTACTAAGATATTAAAGTAATTTATCATCTTTTTAAATATCTCATCTTTTAAGTAGTTTTGCACATAGTTTAAGTTTCTTTTAAAAGATGAATTAAGCATTTCTATTTATTTATTTACTAAAAATTACCACTTTCTATATTAAGAATCTAAAATACTGAAACATAGTTTGGGTTTAGACCGGAATAGCTGTACCAAAACTAAATACACAGGAAATGAAAATTATAATTGTAAGGGGGGGGGGGATGTAAAATAGTAATTTTTAAACAATGGATGATTTGAAATGATAATAGTATTTATATTACCATAACTATTATAATTTCTTTTAAACTGGCATCATTTATATTTTGAAAAGCAGTGCTATGTAGATGGCATGTACAATACAGTTTAAAATTGCTTTCAAACTGCAGTGATATAGCGGATGATCTTAAGATTTTTTTTGTTACTTTTTAAATTAGCTCTACTGATATAATTAAACAAATGCAACTGAAAAATCATTTCAACAGACACATGATATATTACAAACACGTGTTAAATTAAGCAAGAAAAGACACTGTCAAAAGTCTGAGGCTGAAAGGATAAACTTTTAAAAGCTGGCTTGTTTTCTCTCTCTCTTTTATTATATGTATAATATTCATGTAAAGGGAAAATAATTTTTTTTAGTGTGCATAAATATAAAAAATATTTAAAGTATAACTTATTTTTAAGATCATTTTTTCCAATTTTTCCAGGAAAAAAAAAAACTGGGAAAAAGTTCACTGCCACTTCAAAATTTCCAGAAAATTTCCATCTCTACTCCTAACCCCACCCCTGATGATAATCCTGTGTATGCCCATGTTTATTTATGTTTTTCCTATTAATTGCAATTTTCACACTGACCAATAGATGGCTATTAAGTAAAAAGTAACTACCAGCCAGAAACTGGCTACTAAAGAAATCACTTCTACTGGCCAGTAGCTAATAATCAAAATTTCTTATTTTCAGCTTTACTTTTCAAGTTACCAAACACAAACTGATGAAATATTTTAATCTAGGGAGAGAGGAGAAATGGATGGTAGGAGAGGAGGTCGTGGGGGATTCCGTGGACGTGGTAGACCTCGTGGTCGCGGTGGCTTCTTTAACAACTTTGAAGGACGACCTCGACGAGAGTTTGATCGACAGAGTGGCAGTGATAAAACGTAAGTTACTTTTATATTGAATCATTTTTAGTTATGTTATTGGCAGTTTATTTTACAAGTTGGTAACACTTTAAATCAGTTTTGTTTTTTTGAGCAAAATATCTCAGATGAAGACATGTTGGTGGCTCATGGAGAAAATGTTTCTTAGACATCTCCTGAATTCATCACAGAGTTCTAGCATACTTTAAGGCAAGACTTGTGCTATGCCACTGTATGTTACATATTTGGGGTTCATTTTCAAAAACAGACCAGGATGTGCACTGCCAAAGTTAATCCAGCTCCCAATTTTAGGTTCGTTTGGATAGATTTTAGTTTAAAAGTATAAAATCTTATAAATTTGAGAGTGTATGCTGCTGAAGGCAGTAGATCCCCCAACACTAAAAATTCCTTCCGGAGAAAAATATCTGAACTCCACACTAATTTAAAGGTCCCAGCCTCGGTTAACACTGACATGTCAGCTAGCAGAGTGTAAATTAAATGTGTATTTAAAAAAGTTTTAATCGCTTTTCATTCCTAAAGTTTTTGTTTGCTTATGCAATATTTTGAGTTTTCTGTTATTAATTATTTGTATTGGAAAAATACTTTCTTAGGAAGTGATGAATCATTAAAAAAATGAGTTTGTTAAAATAATTATAATCTAATAATTTTCCTTGTTACCCTTGTTTCTCATTTTTCCTTGTTACAGAAATATTTTTTTAACAATTTGTACTTTCAATGTTCATACTTATCTGTTTTTTCTTTTCTGGTAGCGGTGTTCGAACTGTTGAGAAAAGAGATGGTGCTGGTTCAAATAATTGGGGTGATATGAAAAGTGAAGTGAGGTATGTATTTATATGGAAAGAATTTCTTTTATTATTTAGCCATCTTTTTTTTCATTATAATTTTATTCTTATTTCTATTTCTGAAAATCAGTCGAAAGGAGCCTGAATCTTGGATGGATGAAGAATTTGAGTATGTATACAATGTAATTAACTTTTTTCATAAGTTAATTTCATGGCATCTTTTACTGTATTTTTATCCTTTCACAGGGGATCTGGTGATAAACCCGAGCCAAGTTGGGGAGACACTGAAACTGAGTATGTTTTTTAATAGTTAGAATGTACATAATTTGAAAACTGCATCGTATTTTATAGATTTATTTTCATAGTTAACAGGTACTAATTCCTCCTATATATGTTTACTTGTGTTTTTAAAGGGGAACCACCTTTTTTTCTTTTAATACTTTGAATAGTTCTGGTTTTAAAGTGAAATCTCATTTCTGGAAATTTTCTCACCTCAAATTTTGGCAAATTTGTTCTGAAAAAGAAATTAAAAATAATACTACTCGTATTAACTAATAACAGATAACAGCACTAAATACAGTCGAGTGTCTATATAACTAAATCCATTGTTCCTGTAAAAAATTCGTTATATAAAGACTGAGTAAAAATTCCTATTCAATGTGTAAATTTTGAATAAAAATTATTTTTGAGGTGTTTAATTAAGAATTTGAAATGTTTAATTGTAAATATTAACCTAATACAGTAGAAGATCTTTATAACGCAAACCTAAAAACACAAGGTTGTGCGTTATATAGAATTTTGCGTTATATGGATCACATCATTAAATTTACCTTGTAAACATGGCCAAATATGTCTGAAACATATCAAAATACATTGGAATATCTTTATACTGCATTCCTTGTTACCAAGAGTTATTCAAATTATAAATTTTTGCATAATATAGGTTAGACATTGTTAAATTTACTTTATAAACATGATCCAAATATAACTGACACAACCATCCTTATATTAGACAGTTTCAAAAATGTTTATTGTACTAATAGCATTTTTTCATTAAAAAAGTCTTGAATTAGGAGATAAAGTTGAACTAATGTATCAAATTTAGTTCTCTAGAGAGTAGCAATATTTTTACAATGTGAAAATGCAGGTGCTTTTTAACTGCAAAATTCATTGTTTACATCTGAGAAGTTGTGCGTTATATTAAGAATTGTGTTATATAGAATTGCGTTATAAAGATCTTCTACTGTATTGTATTTCTTAATTATTTAAACTGTTTCAAAAAAGAGAACAGACATTTATTTGAAAGCATAAAAAAAATCACATAAGGAAAACTTACATTAATTTTAGGTGAAGAAATCTGTAATTTCAAAATTGTTACTCTCGAAAAAATGTTCACACTTTAGCAAGGAATGAAAAATTGTATTGGGAACATTTTCCTCCATTTGAAGTCCTCTCCTTATAAGATCAAAAGACAGGCATGAGATTCTTCTGCGGATCTGTGATTTTTTGCTTTTTTGTCATTTTCCGCTTTTTTGCCGCTTCTCACATTGATGATTTGTTCCGAAATTAGAAAAAAATCGGTTGTCAGTCCAAAAATACGAACATAAAAAATATCACAAATATCGACAAGTGATCGTCGAAAAGACAATTCCGTCAATCGTCCGTGGAAGAAAATAGCCAATTTTGCAAAAGATCATGGAAAAAACGCAATTTTGTCAAAGGGTTGAGGGAAAATGGCAACTTTCGTCAAAGGATCGTGGAAAAAATTTTGAAAGAATTTTGTCAAAGATTCACGGAGGAAAATGAATTTTGTCAAAAGATCATGAAAAACCATGAATTTTGTTTAAGGATCACAAAAAATCTGTTAATTTTGCAAAAGATCATGAATTTCGGCAAAGAATTAAGAAAACACAAATTCTGTCAAAGAATCGCAGAAAAAAAACACAAAGTTCATCAAAATATCGAAAAAAACCACGAATTCTGTCAAAGGATCAGGAAAAAAAACACTAATTCTGTCAAAGGATCAGGAAAAAAAACACTAATTCTGTCAAAGGATCAGGAAAAAAAACACGAATTCTGTCAAAGGATCAGGAAAAAAAACACTAATTCTGTCAAAGGATCAGGAAAAAAAACACTAATTCTGTCAAAGGATCAGGAAAAAAAACACTAATTCTGTCAAAGGATCAGGAAAAAAAACACTAATTCTGTCAAAGGATCAGGAAAAAAACACTAATTCTGTCAAAGGATCAGGAAAAAAAACACTAATTCTGTCAAAGGATCAGGAAAAAAAACACGAATTCTGTCAAAGGATCAGGAAAAAAAACACGAATTCTGTCAAAGGATCAGGAAAAAAAACACTAATTCTGTCAAAGGATCAGGAAAAAAAACACGAATTCTGTCAAAGGATCAGGAAAAAAACACGAATTCTGTCAAAGGATCAGGAAAAAAAACATGAATTCTGTCAAAGGATCGGGGAAAAAAAAACACTAATTCTGTCAAAGGATCGGGAAAAAAAACGCAAATTTAATCAAAAGATTTTAGAATAAATGCCTATTCTCAGAAAAGATCGTGGAGAAAACTAATTTTGTCAAAAGATCGTGAAAGAAACTGGAATTTTGCCAAAAGATTGTGAAAGAAACTGGAATTTTGCCAAAAGATCGTGAAAGAAACTGGAATTTTGCCAAAAGATCGTGAAAGAAACTGGAATTTTGCCAAAAGATCGTGAAAGAAACTGGAATTTTGCCAAAAGATCGTGAAAGAAACTGGAATTTTGCCAAAAGATCGTGAAAGAAACTGGAATTTTGTCAAAAGATCGTGAAAGAAACTGGAATTTTGTCAAAAGATCGTGAAAGAAACTGGAATTTTGTCAAAAGATCGTGAAAGAAACTGGAATTTTGTCAAAAGATCGTGAAAGAAACTGGAATTTTGTCAAAAGATCGTGAAAGAAACTGGAATTTTGTCAAAAGATCGTGAAAGAAACTGGAATTTTGTCAAAAGATCGTGAAAGAAACTGGAATTTTGTCAAAAGATCGTGAAAGAAACTGGAATTTTGTCAAAAGATCGTGAAAGAAACTGGAATTTTGTCAAAAGATCGTGAAAGAAACTGGAATTTTGTCAAAAGATCGTGAAAGAAACTGGAATTTTGTCAAAAGATCGTGAAAGAAACTGGAATTTTGTCAAAAGATCGTGAAAGAAACTGGAATTTTGTCAAAAGATCGTGAAAGAAACTGGAATTTTGTCAAAAGATCGTGAAAGAAACTGGAATTTTGTCAAAAGATAGTGAAAGAAACTGGAATTTTGTCAAAAGATCATGAAAGAAACTGGAATTTTGTCAAAAGATCGTGAAAGAAACTGGAATTTCGTCAAAAGATCGCAGAAAAAAAACCCGAATTTTGTCAAAGAATTGCGGAAAGACTGGAATTTCGTCAAGGTCACCAAAAAAAAAAATTTCATCAAAAGGTCGCCCAAAAAATGCGAATTTCGTCAAAAGATCACAGGGAAAATGTAAAAATCGCAAAAAAAGCAAATAGTGTTAAAGGGGTGTGAGGGGGGAAAAATGCGAATTTCAACAAATCTTAAAAAATGTGCTGCAAAATTAATGTTTTCACCAGATTTTTCTTGCAGCTGAGTGGTAGGTTAAAGATCAGCTGCCATGTTTATTAACTGGTATTTTGAGTGAAAGCATGTTAGCTAGTTGTCAAATTGAAATTTTAGGGTTGCTGTGTAAAACATTGCATCAGAATAAACTTAAAATAGAAACTTTTAACTTTAGAATTACTTACAGTATTTGCATAAATTATTAATTTTATCCCCCTCCCAAATAAAGTAGAATTTAAATAAAAATATTGACAATTTTATTGCAAATAAGATAACCTTTGATTGTCTGATACGTGCACTATTTTAAATTTCTTTTTCCCATTTCACGCACTTTTCCTCTTTTTTCATCTGTTTACAATTCTTCTTTTTTCATCCGTTTACAATCTCATGCATGAAAAGAACTCATTTCACTGTGTGATGTTTTTTTCTCTTGTTGTACATTTCATGCTCATTGTCATTCTCACTAAAAGGCAAAATTAGCACTATAATTGTTTTCCAGCTAGAATAATAAAGCTGTAATTTCATGCTTGTTAATGCAATTATTATATGATTATATAGTCTAAATTTAAATTGCATGTATGAAATTTTTATAAATATAATCATTATACAATAAATTTTTAAAAACAGGGTATGTAAGATTATTGCGTATGGATGATATTGCTTTATCAGTTATAATACTATCTGCACATAGTTGTGCTGGAGCTGAAGGGGATTGTAAAGAAAAAAAAAAACAAATAATGAAAGTGAAATATTGAAAACGATGAGGATAGCAATGGTGGTAATATCCGAAATTCTCATAATATTGATGTAAAAAATGCATATCTTTGCTTAAGGCTGTTCTTAACTGCTCTGCTCGATAAGTGCAAAGCATTTTGACACATTTACAAATTTATTTTTTAACGGGAAGATATAAAATTTGAAAGCCTAACCATGGAAATGATTTGTGATTGAACTGTGTTTTTCATTTTCTGATCAATAAACTACCTGTTGAGTTATAAGCGATTTTGATCACGTGACGAACTCGTTTTTCAACCTTTCTTGAGTGGCTATTCTTCCTTTGTGTGGAAATCTGCTTCAAAATAATCACTTTGACACTATTTTCTGAAAGATCTATTGCGTTTGCAAAAAAAACGAAAAAAACAGCTCTATTAAATAGTTTCTGAACAACACTTGCTAGTTTCATGCATTTCTGAACAAAAATAAATGAAAACTTATGTCAGAAAGTTGCCCTTTTGGATTTGAGAACAGCCTTAAGGCTACTAGTCACTCAGCTTCCAAATTCCCCTTGCTAATTCTTAATCTAGGAGCATAGAATGCATTTGTATATTTAAAATATCTCCTCGTGAAATGAAGATTTTTCACTCTTTTATTTCTGTCTACCGTTCTTAAAGGATGTCTCTTTTTTTCCTTGGTTCTCAAAATATTTCTAAAATCTATGTTTAATTTAGTAATGCTTTGTGTTAAAAGCAGGGCTGCGGAGTCGGTGGGAAAAATAGACGACTCCGGGAATTTTAACAGAACCGACTCGCTCTTTTGCTCAAAAATGGGCCTGACTCTGCAGCCCTGGTTAAAAGCGGATGAACTGTGAGTAAGATTTTAACACTTCATATAAAATTAAGTATATATTTTAGAAATATTTTGACAACTAAGGAAAATAGAGATATCCTTTAAGAAGAGTACACAGAAAAAAAGTTAAATATTCATTTCCCGGGGAGATAATATACGAATGCATCAAATGCCCATAGTCTTAACATCAGTGAAGGGAATTTCGGAAGCTGAGTGTCATGCAGACATAATACCCGAATTTTCTTTCAAAAGTACAGGATTATACAAATAAATGCTGCATGTAACTTTGAATTGTGTAAACATCAACACTATTTTGTACAACTATTAAATCTATTGATATTGTTTACAGAGTTCAAACTTCTAACCGAGAGGAACCACCTACTGAAAAAACTGATGATTTAGCTACCGAGAATATGGATTCAAAGTAAGAATTTTTGTAATAATTTAAGAAAGTTTTTTACAATTAGCCCCTGATATGCTATTTCTTTCGGACAACAATTTAAAGTGTTGTCCTCCCCCTCCCCCCCCCCAAAAAAAACGTTCCGCTACATAAGCCAGCCTAAAAACGAAATAGATTCATTGTGCTGTTAAATACTGATAATATCTATTGCAATTTTTTTAACTTCTAAACATCACATATTTTCAATTTTTACATCGTCGTATAGGGGAAAAAAAAATCTTTTAAATGCAATTTGTGTGAAAACTGCATCTCGAATTGTTTTTGAGATATTAATTTTTTTGTAGTTTTTAAAGCCATTTGTGTAATGATTGCAATCGAAGTACTCCATTTTTGTAAAAAGTAAAGGGTAAATAGTAGATTACTATATCTTTTTGTTGTAATTTTCTCATAAACACTGGAAAAAAATTGTAATTAAAATGTTTGCTGTGTGACGAATATAGTCTGCTGTAAAAATGTATTTTAAAGTACACGTGTGACCTTTTTTTTTTCTCTGTATTTACTTAATTCCTATCAAAACGCTGAAAGAATGCAATTTTATTAATCCGTGTATATTAGATACCCAATATTTATTTATTTTTTGTCGATTTTTTTGAATGACAACGTCACTTTTTGCTGGGTTTGAGTCTTAAAACTGAAATATGTTTTGTTCTATCTATATTTATACATTTTTTTTTTCATCGGGGGCAACACTAAATTCTGAAAAGCAGAATTCCTGTTTTCTAGTTTATCTCAATCATTTTTTAACCTTCTCACCGGCACGAACTGATATATCCGTTCACTAAACTGCAGGTTTCATTGCAATAGAAGCATTATTTAAATTTATATAATTCTATAAATATAATCCAGTTTTATAAAATGAGGCTTATATGCTTATACATAATTAAAAAAGTTATATCATGTTTGAAAACGCATCTTTTTTTAACATTTAAAAAAAAATAGAGAAAACATTAAAATTTTGTCCTTCTGCTCGGAGGTCAGGAGGTTAAAAAAGTCTAATAACTTAAATTCATCAGTCGCCCGAAGACATAAAAAGTTATTTAAATTTTTAGTTATCAGCCTGTGGCTTATCTCCTTTAGCTTAGGAGCTACTTTTTCACGAATGTATTAACATTTCTGATATAAAATTACAACAGTTAACAAACCTTATAAAACTGATAACTTAAAATGTGGAGTTCTAAGACACCTCATTAGTAAAAAAAATATGGGTCAAACTATATAATAAAAGTTGGAACAAATTAAAAAAAAAAATGGTTGGTTGTTTATTTCATTCGGTCACTACATATTTTTTTTTTTTTAGTTGCCATGTGGTGAGTGACAACTGGATAATTACAAGACTAGTAATCAGATTCTTAATCAATAGCTTTCTGCTGTGAGCTGTTTCTTTCCATAATAAAGGGTTCAGTGTTTCTGGCGTGTATGATTAAATGTCTAAGAATACACTAACTTCTGATATGTTTTTAAGGCTGATATGTTCACATTAAAAAAATTCTTTAAAAAAAAAAAAAAAAAAGATGGAATGCAGTATGCACCATAAAGCTTGTCAAAGAGTTGGTTTTTTGTAATGGAAAAAAATAGTTCAAAATGATCCAAATGTAAGTTCATATTTCAAAAATTCAGAAAAAAGAAGCTGATTTTTGTTTGAGTACAGTGTACGTAAGAGCTGTCTAAAAGTAGAATTGTTTGTGGCAAAATAAATAAATAATATATATAGTTGCACCCCACAAGCCTTTTTGCATTTCAAAAATTCATAAAACTTTAACAAATATTTATATCATATGTAGTTTGCAACATTTATGACTTGGTAAATGGTCAGAATTTTTAAATTTGAACTTTTTTCTTTTCTTTTGCTGCAGAAAGTTCTATGTTTTGACAAATCTTATGGTGCTAACTGCACCTGATAATTTCTTTATTAATTTTTGAAATGTGAAAAGACTAATGTGACATCCTGTATGTTTTTAAAAATTACCAGAATTTATTTTATGCATATTATGTGTTATATTAATAATATTTAATATTTTCATTGTGTAGAGAAAATGAGCCTGTTCCAGAAGAGCGCACAGAAGGTGTAAAAGAAATGACTTTGGATGAATGGAAACGTGAGCAAGAAGCCAAAAGAGCAGTTCCTAAGTACAATTTAAGGAAACCTGGTGAAGGAGAAGATGGAAATCAGTGGAAAAAATTATACATGCTGAAGAAAAAAGTTAAAGATGAAGATGATGACGAAGAAGAGGAGGATGAAGAGGATGTTGATGTAATTTCTTTTTTAGTTTTGTTGAATTCAATTACTATATTTACTGGTGTATAATGCTAAAGTAAAAATAATAGGTTAAAAATGTGGGAGGTGTACAAAATGTGCAGAAAATATCTGATAAATATATGTAACCATGCAAGCTGTCATTAATTCACTGATTACAGTACTTATTAGAAAGTTTTATGAATATGGAAGTAATAAATAAGTGAAATAATTATACTTTTACATGCTGTAATTTGTGTATTGTAAGCAAATATACCAGGGTTGGCGAACCTATGGCACGCATGCCAGATTTGGCATGTAAACTAACTTTTATGGCATGGGAAAATTTTAAATTTGGTAATTGTTATACAGATAAAATCCATTTTTTATTTCTGTTATAACCGATAAAATTTTGTTCCATACGGATAGACGATCACAAATGATACTTATTTTTTTCATGAATTAATACACCATAATAATTTTATTTTCCTGTGACGCTATTGCAACGTTCTCTACATGTATTTTGCTTTTGTATATGAATTTAAAAAGCTGTGATTTTCAAATGAATTTCGTTTGACAGTCACTGCAGTAAAATGAAAAAAGTATTCAATTTAGCTTTTGTAAAAATAACAAAATATGAACCAGATATAAAGCATTTTCCATTGAACATACGACAGGAAAAATCTCATCAATACATTCTTAGCACATTAATGCAATTTGGAAAATTATAACTGAGATGTTGCATTGATAATAAGTTAAAAATTAATGAAATAAATAATCTTATTTTTTCCCCTTTATTACAGTACATACCGCATAAATGAATCCTATTTACGAATTTAAAAATTCATTCATTTAATGTCCGATTCCAGAGTACAGAAAAATTGAATTTAATTTTTAATATTTTTTAATTATTATTAATGCATGAAAGCAACTGATTTTATAACCAGTGTTTCGTATAAACATCGCACTCTTCAAAGTTATTTTTGTATACGCTTGGCATGTTACGTTGTTAATATATTTTGTTTGTGAATTTTCGGCACTTGCGCGTGAAAAGGTTCGCCTAGCTTGAAATATACCGTAAAAACTTCCAGTATTGATAAATATTTTAAATAAGTTTTTAATGAGAAAAGTACCCATAGTAATATTAATTTTATGGTATTTTATTAAGGGAAATTAAATATGAGTGAATATGGTAATTCAGGGCTGCCAACTTCTATCCTCTTTTAAAGCCAAAGAAACAAAAATAAAATATGTGCTACACTTTATTGAATAATGTTTTTGGCTCAAAAGATCTTTTTTTTTTAATTTAAAAAAGTTGCGTTTGGCAGCTATATGTAATTAAGGTTCAAGAAAAGAAAAAGTAGTCCACATTTTTGCAGTTTTTTTCTTCGTGGACTTTCTATTAAAATAACTTTGTATGCATTATGTTAAGATATATATATGTCATTTCCTCCTATCAAGAACAGGATATGCACACAATTTATATACAGTATATGAGTAAATATGGTATATGAAATATTAAATTTGACATACTTTTACTGTTCTGTGTCAAAATTAATTTAAAATTAAAAGTTCTTATAGATTCAAGTTTGCTTTTTGTAGATCCTAAAAATTAAAACTTCAGGAACAACTGATGACTCACACTCTGAAAACAAACTCAAAAATTTCTAACATTCTTTTAACAAATATTTCTCAGAAATCAATTTAGGGTTTGACATCTTTGTATTTAAGCTTTAAAACAATTTTAAACACTTTATTTATGTCAGTAAAGGATCTCTTTCCTTATTTCAGAAATTGAGGATCTTTAGAGTTTGGGGAAAACAAACTGGCATGTTTCTGTAGTAAATTTTTTTTTTACTGCCTGAAATTATTTTGCAATAAGCCAAATTATGCTGCTACCTATTTTATGCAGCAACCATTTAACCCTCCGAGCGTCTTGCGAAAGGGTAAAATTGTAATGTTGTTTTCTTTACATTTTGTTTTAAATGTTAAGAATCTCAATTACAAATATGAATGCAATCCTTGAGAGTATTAATCATTCTTCAATGTATTTAAAATTAATTAAATCTACAGAATTATATTATCTTAAATATTGCTTGTATTGCTGTGAAACCTGCAGCTTAGTGAACGGAATATTACGCCCCAAACACTTAGAGGGTTAACCATACAAAACCCAGTTCTTCAGCAATTTAAAACATTTTTTAATGTTGTAGACATAGTTATTTACATTGGAATCCAACCTATGTAATTAAAAAAGGGCACAATATGATTGATTTATAAATTATAAAAATAAATCAAACATTTCAAATATTGTAGAGTGCTGTTGATCTGTTAGCCTGTAATTTGTGAGCATTAGTTATATTAACTATATTTGTAAATGCATTAAAAAAATTCTTCAATAAAATAGTTTCCATGTTTTGTTTTAAATACATATATATATATAATGTATCATTTAAAATTAACTTTACACTTTAAAAATTAGTATATAGATAAAATATATACATTTGAAGGGTGGTGATGTCCCTATGGCCAGTGGTGTAGTTGTAAAAAAACAGAGGGCATACTTTCTAAGCAGAGAGTACACACTCAAGGCAGAGGGTATACCCTAGTGTATGTATACTATAGCTTTCTTGAGAAACAGTGGGTATATGGTGTTCCTTAAAAAAAATACAGAGGGTATACGGCGTATCCCCCCCCCCCCACCCGTATACCCTCCACTACATCCCTGGCTATGGCATCACATAAATTTAATCCCCAATTGCCACATTGGCTCCTGAATTTTTAAATGAAAATTTCACTTTTATTAAATACGCGAAAATATACTTTACATGTTTACAAATAAATTTTCTTGTAAATAGTGGCGTCATTCAATTATTTCACCATTTTATGAATACAATTACCTTGGCCCTGAAAGGGTTTTAAACTATTATCTGAAGAAAATGTTATTACTAATTTAGGTGGTACATTTAATCTGTCATAAGTTTATTGCATTATTCTTTTATTAGAAAATGTATAATTTAAAGGTACTTTGGTGTGCATCATATTAAGTTTCACATATTTAAAATAGAATGTTTAGTTTTACCAATAGATGGCAGTATACATTTTTAACCATTTATTCCTGAAGTAATTTTCCTGCCATGTGACTATCAAAACAAAGTTCACTAATAATTAGTCACTTTTTTTAAAGCATGTTGACATTTTTTATTACTTATCTCAAATAGTATTTATATAATTGCAAACATGAAGGAAGTGCTGATTGTTCAGGAAGAGAATAGCATGTTGTTTTCATTGTGCAGATATTTTTTTAGATAATAATTGGCTTTCTCATAAAGCCTGGTAATTTTTGTTATTTTTGCATACTTTATGCAATTATAGACAAATTTATCTTGTAAATGAAATCTGCTGTAAACGTACTTAAATAACATGAACAAATGAAAAAAAAATGAGCTTTAATTATAATGTGCTAAAATCTAACTTGCACAGCTGTTGGTAAAAATAAACTGTCCTAATGTTCTATTTGAATAGTAGTAAAAGATGTCACAATATCACTTGTTTTAAAATTTTAATTCTAACATTTTTTAATATAAAGATAAGTCTTTTTATATAATACTGTTATTACTGTGTATGGAAGCTGATAATGTAGATTATATGCTCCAGGTAGTATACCGGTTGAAACACACTTTAATTTTTTACCTGTGGGGGATATACATAGACAATGTAAATTGCCCAAGTCTTCAAAATATGGCAGGTATTAAGATTATGTTGATGAAAAAATCCTGTCATCAATTTAAAAAAAGTTACTATTTTAATTCTTATGTTGCCCGTGGATCTTAAAAGTTCTATTTAGAAAAACCTCCATTCTCTGGGAAATAAAGTAATAAAAATTTCATTCTTCTGTAACCAAAACTCAGAGTTATGATACATTGAATTTTGAAGCTTTCCACCCCTAAACATGAACAGATGATTTTTTAGAGCCAGAAAGCTCTGAAATTTCATAAAATTTGAAGTATGAGAATTATAACTTGGTGAGTTTTGGCCATTGAAGAATAGAAGTTTTACCGTTTTCTCAGATCATGGATGAAATTTTTCTAAGTATAACTTTTAGGGCATAGGGACTAAATAAAAGTTTTAAAAGTGCAACTTTTTGAAAATTAATGGCAGGATGTTTTTCATCAACATAATCTTGAAGTTCTTACCTTATTTTGAACACTTTTATAATTTATGTTGCCGACATATCTCAACAGGTAAAAAATTAAAACATGTTTTTAATCTTTTTGGGTTATCCTGTATTTTAAGTAAGTATTATTTTTTTTAAATTGAAGTATAAGCATATTAATGAAGAAACTTATGTATTTTTAATGTTCATTATATATATATTTTTTTACTTTAAATTGTGTTCTAGGATGAAGAATTTGCCCGCAGAGGTCGTCAGAGACAACTTCTTGACATCCAAATAAATTTCAACGATTCTCGCCGTGGTCGTGGAAGAGGTCGAGGTGTGCGTGGAATTGGTCCTAGAAATGCTGGCCTTACTGGCACTAAAGATGTTGTGCGTTCTGAACGTAGAGATCGAGATGATGTACCTAATATTGTTGGTCGTAGCTATGGTCGTGGTAGCTCAAAAAGCAGCAAATCTGGTCAACAGTCAGCTCCTCGTGTTGATGACTGGAATGATTTTCCGTCTTTGGTTACTGTTTAAATCCAGCCAAATGTTGTAGGTTAACATAAAGGTTTGCTACTGTGGTGTTTGAGAAATCCTCTTCTGTACAAAGAAAGCTTTTGCAATCAAGGGTTACTACAGATCATTGCAATATTCAATGTAGGCTAAAATATTTGTACCCTATCCATACACAGTCTTTAAAGATCTTCATTGAAGGTTTGCAAGCAAAGAGTGCAAACATGAAACTTTATGTATTATATTAATAATTGGTCATGTTAGATATATGAGTAGAGTGTTCAGTAAAGTTACAGTGTAACATCTTTGTTGGATTTATAAAAGAGTGTTGAATTTTTCAAAATGTGTCTTGGTTCTGTAGCTCTGTCTCAGTTAGCCAAGGATCACCCAGTTACAGGAATTGCAGAATAATTAAATCTCTTACATATGCATATTAATTTTCTCTATTTTCTCTAACTGAAATGTACAAGTATGTAAGATAGCTATTTTTAAATTTTACGTAATATTTGAAATATCTATTTTATATTATCAAAATAATATGTACCTTTTCAACTTAGGTATTAAATTATACATTTTGAATACATTGAAAGAAAATTTGAAGTTAGTGTGACATTAACTATTTGATGCCAGGAAAAAAAAATTGTTTTATTGTTTTAAAGATAAATTATCTTATCTTCAAACTAACAATAAATTCTAATGCTCTATGCTACTCTTAAACATAAATTTTTATTTTTGTAATACTGGCTCATATTTCTCTTACAAATAGACTGTTTTGCACCCTCCGCGTGAAGCAGGTTTTATTCTTTAATAATTGTGATCTCTAGTTTGAAACATATCAGATTTTTTGTGTGATACTAGTTTTCTTTTTAATCATTATTTTGCTTTATGTATATAGTTAAACTAAAAGAACACAATGAATTAATTTTCTTTCTGGTCTGAAGATTTTAAAGTCTAGTCTTGCCAAAACTTACAGCAAATGACTGCTATCAAGTACGTTGCCTTAAAAAAAATGAACTTTTTCATCATAATGAAATATGTTTGTTGTATAATCTTTCATTGAAAAATATGCAATTTTTTTACTTATTTTTTTAAAATAAATTTTGTTGAGACTTAACTCATATGCTAGTCAGAAGCATGGACTATTGAGTTCCATACCTGTTAATCTTGATTTATTTATGCATATGCTTATATTCAATAAATTAAATTTTGAAAGTTTGATCATTTTATTTTTCTGAAACATTTGTTTCTTTAATTTTTGGCTTTGTTGTAGAGAGTCTGCCATCGATAGTTTTGCTATTTTAATATAAAATTGAGAACATTGTGATACCTAGCAACTCTTTCAATATCCAGAGTACTTATGAAAATGTTTATTTCAGAGAAAGTTTTAAATATGTATGTTTTTATATTTATCAGAAAAGGTAACTGCATTCTGTTGGAACAGAATTTTCATAGCTCTTTGGTTAATGAGCTAAGTCCAATGATTGTCAAAAATAAAGTTTAATAAAAGTTTATTGGCACTTAATTTCTCAGCTGCTTTTTTTTTTTTTTTTATTTTTTTTTTTTATTTTTATTTTTTTTAAATGCAGCTTAAATGCATGAAAGCTCTTAAAACATGTCTTTCATTTCTTTAACTGTTTTTCTTTTTTATATTTTCTCTTTTGAATTAGTCTTTTGACATTAATGCATCAAATAAATCATACTAACAACTGGTAAAACTAGACCTTTTATTAATTAAAAAAAGTAAAGAGATTGATCGTATAATACAAAGCAGGGTTGTTTTTCTAGCATGTTTAGGATTATTACCATAATTTCTGAAAGCAATCTCATTTAAAAATGTTTTGCAAGAAAAGAAAACTGACATATTGCTCATGGTCACTGAGAAATGTGCATCTCTTACCGATTCCGATGCCTTATTGATTCTCTAAATTTGGTTGGACCTATTCTGGGACATAAAATTTGGCTATAACACTAAGAAAAGCACAAAGAAAATCTAAAGCCTACACCAACCTTAAGTACTAAGACGTACATATGTATGTCATGAAATCTTTTATTACAGTACTAGGACGTATGTGTGTACATCCTCATCTTAAGTCCAGACTGCGCTGCTCTAAGCATATGTTTTTTGCATGGCTAATTGCTATTATAATTGGTTTTGTACAGTCTTTGTAGCATAAACATACATAGCCTATTTCTTTGTTTTCTACATTTCTGTGCTTTATTGTAATGTAACAATAATTCAGAAAACTTACGAACTTTACATATATAATAGTTGTTTATTTCAAACCTTATTTCTGTTTGTATAATGTAAACCTTTATTTCATCTTCTCACATTACACAAAATTAAATAATTCCAGACCTGCCAACTGCTATGAAAAAATCGTATTTTCTACGATTTTGAGCTAGAAACTATGATGCTTCGAAAATAGACTTAAAACTACGATTTTATGCAAAAAAACACACGCGCTGAAAAAATTTTTGTCAATCATCCTTTGAAAAAAACGTCAATTTCGTCAAGGGATTGGGGGGGGGGGAAGCACGAATTTTGTGAAATAATTGCGAAAAAAAACACATTTGTTCAAAGGATCGTAAACAAAAAAGCAAATTTCTTCAAAGAATCGCAAAAAAAAATTGCAAATTTCGTCAAAGGATCGCATAAAAAATAATAATCTCACCAAAGAATCACAGAAAAAACATGAATTTCGTCAAAGGATTGCAAAAAAAAAAAAAAAGCATTGTTCCAAAAGATCGTAAAAAAAAAAAATGCAAATTTCGTCAAGGGATCGCAAACAAAATGCGAATTTCATGAAAGGATCGTGGAAAATATGCAAATTTCATGAAAGGATCGTGGAAAATATGCAAATTTCATGAAAGGATCACAGGGGGAAAAAATCTTAATTTCATGAAAGGTCACAGGGAGGGGGGAATCCTAATTTCATGAAAGGTCACAGAGGGGGAAAAATCCTAATTTCATGAAGGATCATAGGGGGGGGGGAAATCCTAATTTCATGAAAGGATCAAGGGGAGGGTGAAATCAGAATTTGTCAAAGGATTATGGAAAAAAAAATTCCAAGTTTCCTCTAAGGATTGCGAAAAAAACCCAAATTTCACCAAAGGATCGTAGAAAAACTGTGAATTTTGTCAAAGGATCATGGAAAAACATATGAATTTCATCAAAGGTTACGAGGAAAAAACATGAATTTCGTGAAAGGGACATGGAAAAATCACATAATTAGCACCATGAAGAAATCCTCCCCCACTTCTGTAACCTTTCAATTTTCTGTGAAATTTTTTTTTTTTTTAACTCAGAATCACACCTGCTCTGTGCTTGCTTCAGGAAACATCACACACAGACAAAAATCTTTGCTTATTATTATGATGCATATAATTTTTAATCTGAAAGAATATACAGAACTAACTTTTGAAAAATCAGGTTAACCTGAACCCAACCTGCAGGAAACTCGGTCTGAACCAAAAGCAATCAGAGTTAACCCAATTTGCAGCATTAAAAATACCAATCAACGTCTAGATTAATTTGAAATTTGGTTCTACTATTTCTTATTTTCAAAGGTTGCCAGGTCTGTAATTCACATGTAATTAAAAATGACAAAGCTACTTTTTGATGAAATTTATTATATCTGGTATTCAGCATCAAGGATCGTCATCACTAAAACAAATCTGGTGCTTAAGGAGTTAAAGATAACATGATTCTACATCCTCCTTTGGAATTTATATTGTGCAGATCTTTCACTTGCTTTAACCGTCTGAGCATTTTGATGGTTTTCCTGCATTTTGATAAAAATGCTTATAAAACTAATGTTGATTAAAATTTTCTTTTCCCGTTTTTTTCTAACATACACTTCATGCCCCTTCATTTGACATGCATCTTAAAATAAAAGTCTGCTAAAATTATTTTTATCTACAACCGATTTATGTTGTTTTAGGGAAACTGAAAAATACATCCAAACCGCTTAGTGTTTTTGACTGCTGTTTATCTGGCAGTACAACTTATTGCTTATTTACAGACACTCTCAAAACATTTTGATTATAGGACCATTAGCCATAACTGCTAAGTTTTGCATTTTCAGTCATGATATGTATTTTAAACTTAATCAGTTTTTAATGTATTCTGAGGTTTGTAGATTATATATAAGGCTGTACAAAAAAATTTGCCCATATTACCAGCTATGGGCAGGAATTGCTGAAAATCTATTTTTGCTGCCTCATGCATTAAAGAAAAATTTTTTTTGTCTCATTTCATTTTATGAAAAGATGCAATTTCTTAGCAATATTCCAATAGTGTTTCTTAATCTATGCTGAGATCTGTGATTTTCCACTCTTGTTATTTATGGTGTTTCTGCCATATATTTTAAAACATGACCCTATTTATATTACTGCTGTGTCATGTTATAGTTTTGCTTTTAAACATTTTTATATGATTTATGAGTGAAAAAAAAGTTAAATGTTTCTTAATTGCTGTTATAGAATTAAAAAAAAAAGATGCTGATTATTTACGTTGAGTGCATGTAATTTCATAACCTTTTTCCAGCATAATTCCTTGTTTTGATGTGTTTTGCACTATTTACAAAATCAGAACAACAAAAAGTAGAAGGTTTACTAACTCAATAATCTGGAATTTTGAGATTTGGTTCATGAATTTTTTTGTTTTGAAGAATAAAGGACATGCATAAAAATTCATTTCTAATATAAAAAAAAAATATGCAACAGAGTTGCTATAACATCTCTGTGATATGACAAAATTCCAGCATAGATTTGAAGATTTCGCGCAATTTTTGTTAGGTTGGTGAAATTTTTGTTTTGGAGGGAAAATAAACAAAAACAAAAAATTTTCTCATTTTAACCTTTTTAAAGGAGGGGCTCAAACAGCACCTGTCATGCAGAGAAAAGGATCTTGTGAGGGGCACATGGCACTTTTGCCTTGAAACAGGGATGGGAAATTCAAAAGGGAAGAACAGCAGAGGTTTTTGTAAGTGTCAAATCTGTAAGTGACTTTGCACTACAATACGGCATCATGAGAGATTCTTCTTTCAAGCGCACATCAGTTGTGGTAGTACAGGGATGAGATTTCTCACTTTTTGCATACCAGTATAATCTTAGACAAAATGTTGTTCTGTTAAATTGCAAAAATGTTCGGATTAAATAAAATATTTTCTCTAAGATTATACTGGCATGCAAAAAGTCAGAAATCTCATCCCAGGATAGTAGCTCTTTTTTATCTGTATATTAATTTGTCAGACATTCTTTATTTTCTACATATTTCTAAGTTGTATTTAAAATTTAAATGTCAGAAAAGAATTTTCCTTCAAAAGGACATAGAAGATATTGTTGAAAGATGGGAATGAATTATCTGATAAAAAATTTGTAGATAGTGATTCTGACTATCCTGATTCAAGCTTTTGGGAAAATTTGCAAAGAATTCCTGAAAGCAAATATTTTATTACAGATGAAAATGCAATTTCCACAACAAATTAAAGATCAGGATCTTCTTGTAATTTTCTCTGGTTAGTGGATCCTGAAAATAAAGAACTGTTTGTTCATGCATTTAATTCATATTCCAGATAATGCACCTAAGATAAACTTTTGTCAGTTATTTGTAACAGTGAAATTTTATATATACTTGTTAAAGAAACTAATATATATCGAATAGAAAACAAAAAAACCCCAATCTCAGGGTGAAAATATTGCAAAATACTATTGTTGTGCAAAGTGGAGTATCAAAAGTATAAAAAAAATTGTATTTTTTAGAGACTACACTTCTTGTGGTCATATAGAAAAAGGCAAAATTTAAGATATTGGACTTCCAAAAAAATGCTTGAAACTTCATTTTTTAGAAAATTTTTCTTTAGACAAATTCAAACAAATAGGGAAATATTTACATTTTTCAGACATTTGATATGTTCCTTGTAAAATTGAATAATCATACGATAGACTTTGGAAAATAGAAATTTTTTTAACATTCTAGTTAAAATTTTAAAGTCAAAATGTTGGTAAACCTAATTCAAGATATAAAAGGAAAAGGTCACAATTTATTTTTTAATTTACCCGGTCTTTCAATATTTGAATGTCAAGTGAACTGATGTGGAACAGTATGAAGAGATAGAAAAAAAAAAGGCCAAAGACCTGTATATAAAAAATTGTGAATATGTGGTCGCATCCTTAAAGGAAATATGCTACAAGATGATGGATCTCATTGTACCTTCAGGGTTAGAGTTTAATCCAACATGATTCCATTTTCATTGCCTAAAAAGAGTTTTGTGTGTATGTGTGTGTGTGTGTGTTATCCCTGTTTTGGCAAGTTTGTTTCCATTCTCAACAAAATAAGTTTTGGCGGGGATTTTAAAGACAGTTTTTGCATGAAAAAGGCAGTTTGATACAGGCTATTCTCCCACCATCACGTGATGGTGGGAAGGGTGATGTTCTTTTCAAGAAAAGGTCATTTCTTAGTCTACTAAATAAGTCTATGGTCACACTGTATTCAAATGTATTGTGTGCTGTCACATGGGAGGATAGTATTATTACTACTTACTGGCCCTAGTGTAGGACCTGTTTTATAATTACCCTTACAAAAGGGGTACAACACATTTATGCACTGAATATTCGGCCGTGTTACCGAATAATCTTTTTGGGTGAATATCAAACTGTTCGGTATGCCAAATATTTGGCTTGTGCTTGGCCGAATATCAAACTATTAAGCCAAACTGAATACTTAAAAAAACCTTTTAAAACAAATTTTTAAAAACCTTACACAACTTCTACTGTCATCTTATAAAGATATTCAGAATAATTAGAAACAGAATCATATTTAAATAAGAATGTTTTTTTATTATTTATTTGTTAAGTATCGCTTAAGAAAATTAACCATTAATAAGGATTTTTAGAATTAACGCTGTACAAATGCAAGTTCCTGAACATTGTCTAGGATAGGGATGCACAACCTGTGGCCTGCAATGTGTTAACGTGTGGCCCACAAATTTCGTCAATTTATAACTGGAAAAAATTGCAATTTTGTCCATAATTTGCTGAAAAAAATCCTGAATTTTGTCAATTTGCCACACGAAAAATTGAAAATTTAGTCAGTCAGTTAAGATTCGCTAATTTTGTGTATCGGGCATGGAAAAAAGGCGAATTTCGTTGATCACTTGTGGAAAAATTTCAAATTTTGTTGATCGGCCCCAACTCCCTCCATTCATAAAGCTCACATTTTTTTTTCGGCATTAGCCACTTTCATGTCTATGTTTGTGTTTTAGCACCTTTAATAAAACAAAATTTACTTCCCCGAATAAAGTCAAGAAAAATTATCACTCCTTCAAAATGATCCTTTCTATATATCTGTTATATATACAAACATAAGCTGTAAACCATATTTTTTATCTGATTATAGGCCACAGATCACCTTCCCGAAATAGAATTTTCACCGTGTTACTGATGTGGCTCTCACAACCCAGACATTTTTGTAAGTGACCCTTCTCCTTAAAAGGTTGTGCACTCTCTAGTCTAGGAAATAATCTGTTTCTTGCTTTTTCACTTAAAAGGGTGTTTCTAAACAAAACAGAAAACCTTTCAGGGTTCATAATAGACATCAGGATGAACAACTTTTGTCCTGGAAACCATAATCACAATCAATTTATTTAATTATAAATACAGTGTTTCTCATCCGAGGCTAACGAAAAAGACAGACTACTGTGGTGCATTTCTCATATTTTTTTTACAGACCGCTGGAGTGACGTCATGCTCTTTTCATGATTCTGCATTGGTGCATTCGAGCATCACGTGACTCCAGCGATCTGTAAAAAAAGATACACATAAAGCACCACGGTAGCCTTTCTTTTTTCGTTAGCCTCGATCTCATCTCATTCAAGGGCAAACTTGTATTTTCATTTGTTACTTTTAACAATAATGGCGATAACATAACTATAATTTTCAACAGGCTTGCTTTGATTTCTGTGAAATATATGATATGATGAGAAGTGCTTGTTTGGAAAACTGTGTGTGTTTATGGAACTAGTAAAATGATACGAGATGTAAATAACATTATATTGAAACAAATGTAGATTGACATCGTCCAGATACAGAAATGCGGTTTAACAAGGGCCAGGATTTTTGGATGCCTGGTTGCGAAATTTATGAAATCACAGCTAGAAAGATGAGCTGTTGCGTACAGTGTGAATGCTCGAGTTCAGCTGCTTCTTCTAATGTAAAAATGCACTGAAACCAGGAAGTGTCCTTGATCAACACATATAAATCACAATAATTAATTTTAAACAACTGAGAAAATGTCTAAATAGAAAAGTATCTTGATATGATATTAAATAAGTTATTATAAACAACTGAGAAAATGTCCAAGTAGAAAAGATGACTTATATGAATTATAGCTTCAAAATTGCTAATTGTTAAAGGAACATATTTCACAATAATGATGAAGCTATTGGATTGTTTATATTAAGTAGATATTTGTGTCTGCACAGAAAATGATCTATTATTTATTATTTTGATGAATGCTTTTAGATTAGCATCAATAAGGTTTCTCTTAAATAATAATAATTGCGAAAAATGTATGTTCACTGAACATCTCCCCCCTTATCAGGGCCTTAGTCCTGATACTGAGGGAGTAATGCTATTTTGTTGATTGGACGCTTGACTAATGAAGACCCGCGTTGCACAGTCACCACTCTGTTGAGTCCATCACTGCCTGGGTGGACTCCGTAATGCGACCCAACGGCCAAGTTCCAGGCAGTTGATTTGTGTCCATGGGTAACACTATCTGACCCACCTCGATGTTAGGCATGGTGATCTTCCACTTAACTCTGGGTTGCAGCGAGGCCAG
This sequence comes from Maratus speciosus, assembly GCA_963932465.1. Taxonomy (NCBI): domain Eukaryota; kingdom Metazoa; phylum Arthropoda; class Arachnida; order Araneae; family Salticidae; genus Maratus; species Maratus speciosus. Next base: position 570,428,777 of record OZ010787.1, read on the forward strand.
GTATTCTCTGGTCCACCGTTTGTCAAATACAGCTTTCATGTTTTGGATCAGTTCCCATCGTTTCTTTAGATTCGTTGTCGGGGTTGCTGACTCATCGGGTATGGAATGCAAAACATCCCCTGTAAGAAAATGTGAGGGAGTGAGAACATTTATTGAATCAGCATCATTATCGTTTAAATGTATAAGTGGCCGCGAGTTCAGCAAGAATTCTATTTGGATGAGTAACGTAGCTAGCTCTTCGAAAGTGAGCAATGTCTCTCCTATAACTCGCTTGATGTGATACTTTGTCGATTTTATCGCAGCCTCCAAAATCCTGCCAAAATGAGGGGCAGAAGGAGGGATGAAATGCAATTCTAGAGAGTTTTCAGCTTGATAATGTGACATTATTTCATTATCTGTAAATGAACGCCACAATTCATAAATTTTGTCCAACTTTCTGGATGTGGTGACAAAATTGGTGCCGTTGTCGCTGTAAAGATGCCGTGGGGCGTAATCAACACCACTGGAGAAAAACAGACGTTCCAGGTTTACTCGATACTTTGGCAAATTCCCCATTAGTTGAGGGGTTGCAATGGACCTTTTATATCTGTAGCATTTCAAGCATCTATTGATGCATTTGTTAATGATCTTTTTTCCACCAACTATCCAATAAGATTGTCTGATGATGTGGGATAGCAGTGAAGGCCCGGCATGCAAATGGGCAATGTATTGTTGCTGTATTAATAACTCAGCCATTTTATGCTGTGAGGGCAAGATTAATGGATGTTTGTGATTAAAGGATAATTGTGAATTTTGTAAGCATCCTCCCACCCGTAACAGACCCTTATCATCAATAAATGGGTGGAGGGATTGTAACGCACTTTTCTTTGGAAAAGCCTTCTGTTCTTGGATACATTTAAATTCTTCCTGAAAGCAAGAATTCTGAATCCAACGAATAATATTCTCTACGGCATCTTTTGTTTCTTTGTAAGTAAGATGTGGTGAAGAAATTTCTGTTTCGTTAGACTTCTTGCATTTTTTGATAAATCTTTGGCAATATGCCAAAATGCGAATAATTTTTGCAAGCGAAGAGTGCTTTTGAAACAAATTATCAAATAGATCATTTGATGTGCGGGCGTGAAAGGAAAAAATTGGATCAGACCTTTGTTCGGCTTTGATTTGATCATCAAATTCCTCGGCATTTGAGTCGTCTTTGGTCCAATTGGATGGGTCCAAAACCAGCCAACTTGCACCCTTCCACCACAAATCGCAACCTGGAAGACATTTTGGATCAATACCTCATGAAGCGATATCTGCGGGGTTCTCTTTGGATGAGACATGTCTCCAGTGCTTCTTAGGTAGAATTTCGGTGATTTGAGATGTTCTATTCGCGACAAGTCTTCCATTTACGCGGATGTGTTGATAGCCAAGAAAGGACGAATTTTGAGTCTGTCCAGGCAAAAATATCGAACTTGTAACTCTTTAATGTTTCCATGACGGAACGGAACAGCTTAGATAGTAGGTGCGCACCACAAAGCTCTAATTTCAGCACTAAAATCTGTTTGATTGGAGCAACTTTAGTTTTAGAAACTAAGAGAAAAGAGTTTATTTTCCCCTTATAACTTTGTCGGCAATAAATTGCGGCAGCATATGCCAATGTTGAGGCATCAGAAAATCCATGTAATTCAAATGGGTTACCGGATGAAATCGTGACACATCTAGGAACAGACAATTGATTTAGTCCATTAAAGGAAATTTGAAATTGTAGCAATTTGTCTGTAAGATGTTGCGGTATAATAGAGTCCCAGTCCCCTTTTGTAAGCCAAAGTTTCTGATAAAATACCTTTAAAGTTACAGTACAGGGCGAAATTAGACCTAGTGTGTCGAAAATACGTGCAGACTCAGCAAAAATATGTCTCTTTGTAAAAGGTGGAGTGAGTGCTAATGCAGTTACGAAAATAAAACTATCTGATGAAGAGTTCCAGCTTAAGCCTAGAACTTTGGAGCTTCCGTTGTCACTAGGAATGATTTCAAAATTTTATTCAGTGCTAGAAGAATCTATAAATTCAAGAAATGCCTGCGAATTCGAATTCCACTTCCTCAAGTGGAAGCCATGCGCGTCTAAACAATCTGTAATTTCCTTGCAAGTTTCTATTGCTTCCCTGACAGTATTCGTACTGGATAATAAATCATCCATGCACATATCCTCTTCTAACATGTGTGAAATGCAAGGATTTTTTTGTATAATCCTGAGCGATTTGTTTTATACATCTAGTTGCCAGAAAAGATGCTGGCGCTAAACCATATGTGACAGTTTTCAATTTGTAATTTTTTATTTCTTCATTAGGATTAGACCTCCAAACTATTTGCAGATAAATTTGATCCTCTTCGGCAACCAAAATCTGTCGGTACATTTTTTCTATGTCCGCAGAAAAGACTATTTTCGGAAATCGAAAATTAAGTAAGATTTCGAAAATGTCCCGTTGTAACTTAGGGCCTACATCCAAAATGGAATTCAAGGAAACACCACTTGAAGTTTCGCATGAAGCCTCAAAAACTACCCTTAATTTAGTAGTGATACTAGAAGATTTAATAACTGCATGATGAGGAAGAAAGTAGTGTTAGTTTTCATAATTATTAATGTCATTTTGTGCAACTAATTCTTCATATTGGTACATAAACTCTTTGTACTGATTTTCAAATTCTGGTTTTTCTCTAAATTTCTTTTCCATAGCAAGCAAGCGAGAAATATCAGCAGGTTTAGAATTACCTAATTCTGATTTAGATTGAATAAAAGGTAACTTAACCACAAAACGACCCTCGGAATTAATTGAATAATTTTCCTGAAAATGTGATTCAACAAATTGCTCTTCAGGTGACAACATTTGAATATTCTTATTAAATACTTTTTTTACTTCCCAAAATCGTTTTAACTCTTTATCAATATTAACTTCATAAATGTGTAAATTATGTATCGAATTTGGAGATGTACTAGAATGTGGCATTTTCCCCGATACCAGAAGGCCAAAAATTGAATTTTGAGCAATTAAATTGCTCTGCATATCTGTTACTTGACCAGGAAGCAAAATAGAAAAGAAATAATCAGATCCTAAAATAATGTCTATTTTACTTGGTGTCTCGAAATGTGGATCCGCTAAGTTTATATTCTTTAAATGCGAAAAATGCTTCTCATGTATTTTTTCCGCAGGTAATGGAGCAGTTAAATCATCTAAAATAAATGCCTTAACAGACAACTTGGTGTCAGCATTATAAATTGATGTAAGATAAAACATTACGTAACCCTTAGTTACTGCGATCTTTGAATTAGAGAGACCTTTTACGGGGAACCTAGCATTTTTCCTTTTAATTCCTAACATTTTCATGCAGGATTCAGAAACAAACGTAGACTCTGATCCACTATCACACATGATTCTTAAAGTTTGCCTTTGACCCATGCAATCATTAATATATACACTAGCAGTGGGCGAAAGATGTTTGAACTGCATTTATGGAAGGAGAAATTTCCTTTTTATCCTCATCGGGAATCAAACCGGCCTCTGAATCAGGTTTGTTTTTGTGGCTCTGTTTTTCATTTGAATGAGAAGTTGATATCGCGTAATTTTGCAGTTTGTTTTCGCATAAACTAGTATGATGTTTCAGCTTGCAATTGTGACAAGAGTAAGAGGAATTGCATTGCCAGGTAGAGTGCTTGTCAGACAAGCAATTACTGCATAACTTGTTTTTCTTAAGTCTCCTATCCCTGGTGCTTAATTCCTTTAATTTAACACACTTGTAAAGTGAGTGATTAAATTTACAAAGTAAACATTTGCATTGTAATAAAATATGAATTAGCCATAAGTCACGGCCAGATGCCTTTTCATCTATTGATTTAAGGCCTCTAATTACTTCATCTGATACATCTGATAAACAGCGTAAGCTAAATGCATTCACTTGAGTGATGGGGTGAATGTCCAAGAATGTTTTAACTAAAGTGGAAACAATTTGTTTTTTCTTATCATATCTCAACAGCTATTTTTCCCACGCTTCTGAATAACTGTTTTCAGAAATAGGTATATGTTTTATTATAGAGGCCGGCTCTTCCCCTAGTAACCCTCTTAAATACTGAAACTTCTGTATATTAGTTATGCTGTCGTTATTATGAACTAATGATAAATATAAATCTTTAAATGACAGCCAGTTTTTAAAATGACCATTAAATTGCTGCAATTTAACATTGTTAGAAATAGTAGAACTAACAACTGGAATCTGATCATTTATCAATTGAGATTGTGCGTGCACATTTACGGTAACTTTTTCAAGTTCCGTTTGCAGTTTGGCTTTGGTTTCATAATATTTTTTTTCAAATTCCTCAATTTCAGATGCTTCAGCTGGTAATTGAGCATCATATTTATCAAAGTCTGAGTAAACTGTCTCTAATTTTTCTAATTTATTGTACAAATCATTATTTTGAAACGTTTGCTCAGAGTTAATGAAGTTGTTTATCATTGTTAGAGCAGATTTAGCCCTGCCACGTAAATTTATAGCTGCTTTTTCCAATTCTTCAGCAGCCTTTTTTGCGGCTTCCAAGTCGGTACTCATTATTCAAATAATGAGGTGAATAGCGTAAAAAACAAAAGCCAAACCGATAATAATAATAAGATAAAATGTACTTATCTGTAATAAATGTGATGCGAGGTGCTCCGTCGTCTGTTGCAATTCCACATAAGACTGGTGAAAACTTTATTTAGAAAACTGAAGTAAGATATGAGGAGCGTACATTTATTCCAAGCTTGAAAAAAGTATCCAAGATCTGCGCCGCGTGCCTCCAGCTTTTAATGTTTGGAAATCTGTGTGTGTTTATGGAACTAGTAAAATGACACAAGTTGTAAATAACATTATATTGAAACAAATGTAGATTGACATCGTCCAGATACAGAAATGTGGTTTAACAAGGGCCAGGATTTTTGGATGCCTGGTTGCGAAATTTATGAAATCACAGCTAGAAAGATGAGCTGTTGCGCACAGTGTGAATGCTCGAGTTCAACTGCTTCTTCTAATGTAAAAATGCACTGAAACCAGGAAGTGTCCTTGATCAACACATATAAATCACAATAATTAATTTTAAACAACTGAGAAAATGTCTAAATAGAGAAGTATCTTGATATGATATTAAATGATAAGTTATAAACAACTGAGAAAATGTCCAAGTAGAAAAGATGACTTATATGAATTATAGCTTCAAAATTGCTAATTGCTAAAGGAACATATTTCACAATAATGATGAAGCTGTTGGATTGTTTATATTAAGTAGATATTTGTGTCTGCACAGAAAATGATCTATTATTTATTATTTTGATAAATGCTTTTAGATTAGCATGAATAAGGTTTTTCTTAAATAATAATAATTGCAAAAAATGTATGTTCACTGAACAGTGCTTGAAATTGCCACCATTCTCATATCTAAACAACTATGAACTAGACATTCCTTTATTCAGAATACAGTTGACAGTATTTATACTGTGTCACTGACCAAAATTCATTAATTTTCAATGATATCATCGCATGTAATGCAAGCAAAATTAATATGAAACAAATCTCACTAAAATATCTTCATTATTGATAAAGTTGTGAACAAAAATTCATTTTTGGCTTGTAGTTACACACCCAGTGTTTTTGATTGAACGTATTTTAATTTTGATGGAATGAATGGATTGAGATGCTGTTTCTTGTTCAAAAACTGTTTGTCTTGACTATATTATCTCCGTTGAAAGTTTTGTTGCAAGATTTTAGGAACAACCTGTATGTTTACAATCTCTGAAAATGATCGTCCGCTCCAGATACTGATGTAGGATGCATTTAAAAAGTTCTTTACTAAATCGAAGGGAGTAGAAAAGTTATTCTTGCTGAGTTGCCACCATTTGAAATTTGAATAGATTGTATTATTTATTTATTTTTACTTTAGTGTCTTCCTGACAAATAGTACATGACCCTGTAAAGTTTTTTTTCGAATTTTTTCACAATTCTCTTTGATTTTAAAATGTTTGTTTTTGAATTAAAGAAAATTTTATTCATTTGTTTTAATTCACAGAAGCCATGAAATTTAAAGTTTTATTTATTAAAAAAATTTTAGTACTATCCTTTTCTTAAATAACTCGAAGCAGATTTTTTTCAGTATAAAGTTTACTTGTAAAAAGCTCTTGTTTATCAAAATATAAGTTTCTGTATTATATATTATCTAAAATTATTTTAAAATTAACATTTGAATGCCTTTAAATTTTGAAACAGAAAAGTATTCAGACAGCCAAATATTTGGCAAAAATCACTGTTCGGTGCATCCCTAGTTAAAAAACCCCCACAATCATACATAAAATTTATCATAATTTTACAAAGCTAATTTTGTATAATCGCATGAATAAATACACCACTCAATCCAGCATTGCCAGTCTGTTCTGAGACATCTATAGATAGTGATACTCCAAGACAAAAACTAAAAAAAAGGGATGACCCTTTCTCTCCCTGTTTTATTTAACAATTTCTTTTTTTGAGGCTGTTGCAAAACATCATTTTCTCTGACCACTTTTTACGTGAAAATATAACATCTCTTTTCTGACTTCTTCATTGGATAGCCCTGGTTTCATGTGTGCATCAGCTGATGCTTTCTGTACTTGCAAGAATGTTCCCAGCACATCATCGATTCTCTGTGATGAAATGTTTTTATCTTCTTCAGTCTCGGAAGTGTCAAATAGGGGATGCAATGCACAGGTTTCTTTGGTTCACTGACGTGAGAAACTAGATAGTTTTTATTTCAGCTGAAAAAACTATTACACGGGGAACTCCTATACTGCATTTTGTAGGCCTAGTGAGAAATCTCACACCACCTTCAGATGATGAGCAATAAAAAGAGCCTTTGTTTGATTGATAATGCTTTTTTAAGATTTCAGAATTTAGTTTTTTTTTTTTTTTTTACCTTTAAAAAAATGAATAAAATTTATTTTGAATGAATAGGGTCATTGGTAAAGGTACAGCACAAAGTTCTTTTTCACTGTCTGTTTGTTTAAAGGTCATAGCTGCAGAACTAACGAATTTCTGTATATGAATTCAATTTTTCCAACCGAGCAAAATATACCCCTCACCAGGACTCAATGCCAGAACCTTTGACTTACATTGTCAATGCTCTAACCATTTAGCTACCTGGGCTGACAACCCTCAGGCATATTTCACTCAGATAACCTTATTGGTAATACAGGGTTCCCAGCGTCATGGAAAGTCATGGAATTTCAAAGTAATCAGGGAAATTTCAAAATATATAGGAAAAGCCAGGGAATTTACAAATATTTTCTAAAGTTTTTGAGAAAAAATTAAAAATGACGTGAAATTCATCAGTCTCGGGAACAAATTATGAAATTTATCAAGCGGTTGCAACTTTCTAGAAATTTGAAGAACAATCGCAGAAAAAAAATCACTAGTTTTGACAGAGGATTGTGAAAATAAGTAGCAAATTTCATTGTATGTCCGTTTGGTCACGTAATTTTTTGTGATTTGGTTAGGGAAAGTCAGGGAGTTTTTTTAGATTTGGTCATGGAATTTGCCAGTCATGTTTTACTGGGAACCCTGAAATAATATCTGGTCTGCCGTGTAGAAGGCACAGAATAAACCGCAGGTAATGGAACTCAATTTAGATGGAGACATACATACAGTATCATTGTTTTACCTCAACCTTTTTTGGTGAACCTGCAATATAATTTTTTTTTGCACAAAAAAAAAAAGTTATAATGCTTAGAAAGCTACTATTTCTTAACAGTTTATTTTCATGATTTTTTTTATAAAGATTTATGAAAACGCAAAATGTATATTTGAAAAACATATACTGTTGGAATATTACATTCACCTTGAACTATATCGAAATCAAAGAAAAACTTGCTTAAAAGGTGAATTTAATATGTCACAAATATAAAAGATTTTATTGCATAATAATATAGATTTTAAAAACTTCCAAAATTTCACGCCAATCGATTTCAATCGGACCTTGATTGTCATCAAGGCAGCTTTGATTGCATACTGAAACTTCCTAATTGTACTTCATCCTCGGCTGGACAGCCAGGGAAGTCCAATTTATAGTGGAGGGGAGGCAGTAAACTGAACATTTCTATCCAAGTTTAACAGTACATCTTCTATTTTGAAAACCTTAACCATATACCCGGAATATTATATGGCATATTATCATTAATAGCTTTATTACTTTTTATTAAAATTTCTATGGATTCCTTTATTAACGAAATATGATGATGGGAGGTAAGAATGATTCTTGCTTCATTAAAACAAATATTTAAATTTTGCTGTAGGTTAAGTCTTGCTAATGCTGTGGTTTGTCTATTAAACTTTATCACTTACCATGCCTTATATTTTTATTTATACTTATTGCTCTTCTTTCCTTCCAAATAAAATAAAATGCAAAAATTCATCGTGAAACTCCAAATCCCAGTAGCAGGATGTTATCGTAGTGCCCGCCACAGCAATTTAGTGGAATGAAAAATGTCGCGGGAGTAGTATGTTTCAATTTCCTTATGTATAATTATAAGCGTTAAAATAAATAGGGCTCTTACCGATTAATATTATAAAAATACAACTGTATTTCAATATAATCTAAATAAGTAAATGGCAAAACTAATATTTTATGAAAGGTCAGATAATAATAAATGTAAATTTGTTCCTGGATGTTGAAGTTACGTACCTAATTAAACATATTTAAAATAGTTAAACCTATTTAAAAATTATATTGAAATTTATTTCACGCGACTTGATGGACGAATTTCGCGATTTTTTTTTTTTAATGGTCAACTGAAGAATTTCGCGGTTTTTTCCAGCAATTGACTAATAAATTTTGCTATTTTTTCTTGCAACCGACAGATAAATTTCGTTATTTTTTCATGAAACATGAAAAATTTCGCGTTTTTCTCCCGCAATTGACAAAAGAATGTCGCGATTTCTTCCGCAACCGACATGCTAATTTCGCAATTTTTTTCCATGCGATCGATTCACAAATTTATGTTCAAAAAAATATGTTCCCGTGGCAGATTAACGAACTTTCTCGCGACAAAATGATGAAATTTACAATTTTCCTCCTGTAACTGATTATCAGATTTCGCATTGACTCTCCTCGACAAATTGACCAAATTCACATTTTTTCTCATTGTCTAACTGAAAATTTTGCGATTTTTACCCGCGGCATACTGACGAATTTAGATTTTTTTTTTGCGACGAATTTTCTCGATATTTTCAAGAGGCCAATTAACAAATTGATTACTTTCCATGATACCGAGGAACTAATTTCGTGAAACTTTTTAACAATCGACTGAAGAATTTGGCGTTTTTTTCCCCTTGAAACCCACCGACAAATTTCTTGTTTTTTATCATACGATCGATTGACAAATTTCACTCTTCGTCGATTGATGGATCACACATAATTTTCCCCGCGGCAAAATGACGAAATTTAAGATTTTTTCCCGCGATTATCAAATTCCTCCTTTTAATCTTACGACAGACAGACTAAATTCACGTTATTTTCAGTGTTTGACAGAAAAATTTCGCGATTTTTGCCCTCGATGACGAATTGGGCGATATTTTTTTCGCATCCAAATCACAGGCTTGAGATTCTTCCGCGGATCCGCGGTTTTCAACTTTTTTGTCATTTTTGAATTTTTTTTTCCGATTTTCCGAATTTTTTTCAAATTTTCGATTTTTTGCCATTTTTTTTATTTTTAATTTCTCATTTTTCAAGAATTTATTTCGTACAGACGTCCGTTTTTTATTCGTTTAAATAAAAAAAAGAATCATAAAATGATTTAAATCTGCATCACAATATGCCTATATTTCAACACTTCAACTATGAGAAGTCATTTATCGCACGCGGTGGCTATCCTATTTCATCGCGAACGCTGAACCAGGGATGATTCTGTTCCAAAAAGTCCTAAGAATTATGGCAGTCATTTCCGAAAATTGAAAAAAAATCGGTCATAAATCTGAAAATCTGACATAAAATGTATCGTGAATTTCGACAAATGGTCGCAAAAAAAAAAAATCAATTTCATCTATTGTTCAAAGAAAAATTGCCAATTTCGTCAAAGGATCGGGAAAAACGGCAATTTCCGTCAAAAGATCACGAAAAACGGCAATTTTCGTCAAAAGATCTGGAAAAAACGGCAAATTTCGTTAAAAGATCTAAAAAAAACAGCAATTTTCGCCAAAAGATCGAAAAAAACGACAAATTTCGTCAAAAGATCTCGGAAAAAAAAAACGGTAAATTTCGTCAAAAAATCTCGGAAAAACGGCACTTTTCGTCGAAAAATCGGGAAAAAACGACAAATTTCGTCAAAAGATAGGGAAAAACGGCAAATTTCGTCAAAAGATCTCGAAAAAAAGGCAAATTTCGTCAAAAGATCTCGAAAAAACGGCAAATTTCGTCAAAAGATCATGAAAAAACTCAGATTTCACATGAATGTTCTATATCTTGGGTAAAATAAACTTTTCATTAGAGTAAATAATTTCTGTCTAATTCGTGTTAATATTTTATTTTTAATTAACGCAAAGCTAAGTTGTATGTAAATTATTGTATACAGTAATAGCAATTATATTTGTTGCGCTTAAAATTCATTACTGTCATTGTTTAAATGTCGTTCGCGCAGTTTTCAGCTTTTTTGCTTTTTGGTCAATCTCATCCCTGAAATCACGAAATTCGCCGATTTCATTCCCACGACTGATTATCAAATTTCGTGATAGTTTTCGCCTTAAATTGTCGAATTTCGAGGTTTCATCCTGCAACAAATTATATAATTCATGATCATTCCGTGTTTTTCTGACCGAAAAATTTTACAATTTTTTCCGCGAGCGACTGAAGAACTTAAAGATCTATTTCATTGACAAAGTTTGCGACATTTTCCCGTAACCGATTGACGAACTTAGCGATATTTTTCCCGCTATCAAATAATGAAATTTACGATTTTTTTTCCAGTGATCGAGGGGCAATTTGGGACCATCGATGGGGAAGGATTAATCGGGAAAAAAAAGTGAGAAGAGAGTTTAAATCTGAAAAATAGACTAAAAGAGACGAATGCAAAAAATGGCGAGATTAACGGTGTACTCCGAGGCATGAACCAACCGCAGCAGTAGCGTAGCAACTTAAAAATTATGGGGGGGGGGGGGGGGTCAAATATTTTTTAACTCTGTATACTCAAAATAACTGCGAAATTGAGATAACCAAGTAATGATAAAGCATCTCATTAATAAGTAATTATGTAGTTTAATTAAATTTTGCATTTTGTGAGCGGAGTTTGAAAGAAATATTTCATTCGAAGGAGGGATGTAGTGGAGGGTATACGCCGTATACCCTCTGGATTTTTTAAGGAACACCGTATACCTTCTGTTTCTCAAGAAAGCTATAGTATATATACACTGGTATACCCTCTGCCTTGAGCGTATACCCTCTGCTTAGAACGTATACCCTCTGCTTAGAACGTATACCCTCTGTTTTTATTTTTTTACGACTACACCACTTCCACTGATTCGTAGTACTTAAAAAGAAAGAAAACCGCACTTACAAATTTTGCATCATAACACAAGGTAAGTGCGCTTCGCTGACATTGCGTTCAAAACGAATTCGGCATCTACTAGTATTTCTCGATGGTGGTTCATGAATGCAAGTCCAGAAAGCCGAGAATTATACAAAGTGTTCCTAAGATACGTTTTTGATCGTCTCCGTGTAGGGTACGTTCTTTCTGGAGTAGCTATTGAGACTGGAAGTGTCGATAGAACATTCAACAATTTCTTGATGTTGGACTAAACATCCATATTACAAACATAAGGACTGTATTTTGGTCATTCTTCTTTGTTTGATGACAATCATTTTTCTACCCGCATTTCGATTTCTGTTTGTAAGATATTTGGAAAATTTTTATATAAAAGGAAAAGACTTGATTCGTGTGTGATTCTGTGAGTAAAAAAAAAAAAATTGAAATTATCAGCAAATTTTCCGAAGGATTACAGCAGAGAGGGAAAGGGAGTATCTCCTTCCGGTGCTAATTATGTGTCTTTTCCGCGGCCCTCTGACGAAATTCGCGTTTTTTCTACGATCCTTCGGCGACATTCGCATTTTCCGGCGATCCTTTGGCAAAATCCCCGTTTTTTCGCGATCATGTGTCGACATTTCCGTTTTTTCCGAGATTGTTTGACCAAATTCGCGTTTTTTCAATCGCGAAATTTCTGTTTTTGAGCACATTTGACAAAATCCGCGTTTTTTCGCGATATTGTGACGACATTTCCGTTTTTTCCGCGATCCTTTGACGAAATTTGCGCTTTTTTGCGATCCCTTGACAAAACTTTCGTTTTTTTCGCGATTCGCTGACGAAATTCGCATTTTTTAGAGATCCTTTGACAACATTTCCGGTTTTTCTGCGATTCTTTAAGCAAATTCGGGTTTTTTCAATCACAAAATTTGCGGGGTTTTTTGCGACCATTCGACAATATCCGCGTTATTTCGCTAACCTGGGACGACATTTCCGTTTTTTCCACGATCTTTTGACGAAATTCGCGTTTTTTCAATCATCTGACGAAATTTGCTTTTTTGTGATCCTTTGACGAAATTCGCGTTTTTTCGCGATCCTTTGACAAAATTTGCGTTTTTTTGTGACCCCTTGACAAAATGTGCGAGTTTTTTCAAGATTCTTTGAAGAAATTCGTCTTTATCTCTCGATTATTTGGCTTAATCTGCATTTTTTTCACGATTCTTTGACGAAATTCGCGTTTTTTTCCTGATCCTTTGGCGAAATTCGCATTTTTTCCTGATCCTTTGGCAGAATTCGCATTTTTTCGCGATTCTTTGACGAAATTGAGGATTTTTTCTGCGAACCATTGACAAAATTGATTTTTTTCAACGACCATGTCTCAATTTGCTGTTTTTTTTTTTGTCTAAATTTTCAGACTAATGACCGATTTTTTAAAATTTTCGGAACCGAATGCCTTAAATTGTCGGAACAACAGAATCACCTTGACTTGACTTTCAATGAGGGGGGCTTGAGCCCCCCCCCCCCCCCCCCCCCTGTCCTGCGCCACTGAATCACAGTGAACGAGCGCAGATGCTCCGCCAATGTGACAAAAAGCAACGAGCAAAACGCAGTGACGGAACAGCTGCGCCAAATCGACAATGCTGCGCATCTCTGCGCCAAAACGATATCTTTTCACCAAAATTGCACCCAACTGCGTCAATTCGATAATAATTCTTGAGCCAAATCGATTATTTTCCGCCCGAATTTCGCGAAAAACATGCGAATTTGGTCAAAAGATCGCTAAAAACACGCGATGTTTGTCAAATGATCACGGGAAAAAATGAATTTTAACAAAGGATCGCTAATTTCGTCAAAAAACGAACAAAACGCGGTCAAAAGTTCGCGTAAAACGTAATTTCGTTAAAAGATCGCGAATAAAACGCAAATTTCATCAGAAGATCGCGAAAATAGTCAAATTTTGCCGAAAGATCACGAAAAACACGCGAATTTCGTCAAAGGATCGCGAGAAAAACATGAATTTTGTCAAAGGATCGCTAATTTTGTCAAAAATCGAACAAAACACGGTCGTGAAAAAACGCTAGTTTATTTAAAAGATAGAGAAAACCTCCGCAAATTTCATCAAAAGGTCTTCAATTTCGCCAAAAGATCGCGAAAAACAGGAGATTTTCGTCAAAAGATCGCGAAAAATATGAGAATTTCGTCAAAAGATCACGTAAAACACGGGAATTTCGTCAAAGGATATCGAGAAAAACGTAAATTTTGTCTAATGAACGCTAACTTTGTCAAGAAGCGAACAAAACGCGTCAAAAGATCATGGAAAAACGCGATTTCGTTAAGATTGCGAATTAAACGAAAATTTCGTCAAATGATCACGAAAAAAACCCGTGACTTTTTCGAAAGTATAGCTCACTTCGTGAAAAAACGAACAAAACACTATCAAAAGTTCGTGTAAAAACGCTACTTCCGGTTAAAATATCGCGAAAAACGCAAATTTCATCAAAGGATCGCAAATTTCGTGAAAAGATCGCGAAAAACACGGGAATTTTGTCAAAGGATCGCGAAAAAATCGTGAATTTTGTGAAAGGATAGTTAATTTCGTCAAAAAACAAACAAAACGCGGTCAAAAGATCGCGAAAAAACGCAAATTTCGTCAGAATATCGCAACAAACACGCGAATTTCGTCAAAAGATTGCGAAAAATACGCGAATTTCGTCAAAGGAACGCGAGAAAAACGTGAATTTTGTCAAAGGATCGCTAATTTCGTCAAAAAACGAGCAAAACACATTCAAAAGATCGTGAAAAAACGCCAATTTATTTAAAAGATAGAGAAAAAACCCGCAAATTTCATCAAAAGGTCTCAAATTTCGTCAAAAGATCGCGAAAAACACGAGATTTTCGTCAAAAGATCGAGAAAAACACGCAAATTTCGTCAAAAGATCGCGTCAAGGTATCGAGAAAAACGTGAATTTTGTCTAAGGAGCGCTAACTTCGTCAAGATGCGAACAAAACGCGGTCAAAAGATCGTGAAAAAAAGTGATTTCGTTAAGAGATTGCGAATAAAACGCAAATTTCGTCAAAGGATCACGGAAAAAAAAGTGAATTTTGCTAAAGGATAGCTCACTTCGTCAAAAAACGAACAAAGCACGGTCAAAAGATCGTTAAAAAACGCTATTTTCGTTAAAATATCGCGAAAAAGCCCCGCAAATTTCATCAAAAAGTCGCGAAAAACACGCGAATTTTGTCAAAGGATCGTGAAAAAAAAAAAAAGTTAATTTTGTCAAAGGATCGTGAAAAAAAACGTGAATTTTGTCAAAGGATCGTGAAAAAAAAAAAAAACGTGAATTTTGTCAATCGCTAATTTCGTCAAAAACGAACAAAACGGTGTCAAAAGATTATGAAAAAAATGCGAATTTCGTTAAAAGATCCCAAAAAAAACTGCAAATTTCGTCAAAAGATAGCGAAAAACACGCTGATTTCAACAAAGGGTCCGAATAACACGCGAAAAATTGCACGCGAATTTTGTCAAAAGGTTGCTAACAATATGCAAATTTGGTCAAAAGATCGCGAAAAACATGCAAATTTCGTCAAATGATTGTGAAAAAACGCGAATTTTGTGGAAGAGTCGCGAATAAAACGCGAATTTCGTCAAAGAATCGCAGGAAAAACGCGAATTTCGTCAAAGAATACCAAAATGACATTTTGCTGCTCCAAAATGAGCATTTTTGCTGCTACAAAATAGTTATTTTCTGCTCCAAAATAGTTACTTTCTGTTCCAAAATGAGCGTTTTTGCTGCTGCTAAATGGCTTTTTGCTGCTCCAAAATGAGGTCCATGCTGTTCCATCACTGGAAACGTTATAAGTGGCGCATTCCGATTGGTTTCTAGCGAAGAGAGCTTTCTAGCTGCTAAGGTCTACTAAAAGAAATAACTCATTGCATCAGGTAAATGGGAAAAAAAAAAGGAATACCACATCGTAAAATATGCAGTTAGCGGCGATTTCACTCATTGATTGGAGAGGAGGTTTTCCCTTATTGATATTTTAACTAAACTTTTGCCGAGTTTATAAAAACAAAATTTTCGATACTTCATTTTTGGCGCACAATCTGCAAATTTTGATGTTCGCAGAATTTTAAAATTGGCGTAGATTTGCTACTCCTACAATAATATTGCGTATAAAATCCCAAAATATTCAGACGATTAAAAGAAAAAAAAATTGCTCAATAGAGCAGTTCACATCACGTGACTTTTATCGGAGAACAATGAAAAAAAGTCCTTCCGGCCAGTGCCGGGAGGAAGAGGTAGCTTTCATATTCCTTATTTTAAAAAAGCCAACTTATATTATTCAAACACACGAAGCTCAATTAAGTGGAAACCGAATGTAGGAGATTCAATACTAATTTTTATCAATACTAAATCATTATGAATGAGAATTTCGCGAAATTAGTCAGCTTTATCCAAGCTGCTTTTATTTAAAGTAACTTATATTTGGCTGCCAAATTCGGCGATTTATTAAAGTGCCTGCCATTTTAAGACAACATGGTGGATGAGGCTAACCAGTGAACTTGGTCGAGACCTTAGTAATTGCTCTGCACATGCTCACTCACATCAAAATCGGTTGATATATACGAGTGCTGTCGCAGGCAAAAAATCAGATTTTTCAAAATGTCACCCACGTTAGAAATTGAAACTGCTATATCTGAGCCATTTTTTAAGATAAAGACAAACAAAAAATGCTCCTGAATCCTTATATCAAGGTCAAATACTTAAGAAAGAAACCCTTTTCAATTTCTAATTTTTTTGCACCTCACTTTAAATATATATATTTTTTAATTTAATGGCCACCATTTTGAAACAAGATGGCTGATGAAGCTGGCCAGCGAACTTGGTCGAGATATTGATGTATACTATCCACATGCCTTCTTCCATCGAAATAGGTGAATACGTGTGGTATCGCGAGACAAATACAAGATCGTTTCAAAGTGTTAGCCATGATAGAAATTCAAACTGCTATAATTCAACCACTTTTTAAGATATAAACAAAAGAACAAATTTTCAGAAACAAAAACTGCTCCAGAATCTTTGTATCAAGGCCAAACACATAAAAAAAATCTTTTTCATTTTCCAATTTTTTAATACCTCATTTTAAATTTTAAATTATATATTTTTTTTAAATGGCAACCCTTTTGGAACAAGATGGCGAATGAAGCTGGCCAACGAACTCGGTCGAGACATTGGTATGTACTATGTACAGACCAAGTTACATTCAAATCGGTTCATAAATACGCCTGTTATCGCGTGACAAATATCTGGTCGTTTTAAAATGTCAGCCACAATAGAAATTCAAAATGTTATAACTCAGCCATTTTTTTAGATATAGACGAAACAAAACCTGTTCCGGGATCTTTGTATCAAGTTCAAATACATACGAAAAAACTCTTTTTCATTTTCCAATTTTTTGGTATCTCATTTTAAATTTAATTTTTTTTTAATTTTTTTAAATGGCCGCCATTTTGAAACAAGACGACGGATGAAGCTGGCCGACGAACTCGGTTGAGTTATTTGTATGTACTATGTACACACCAAGGTACATCCAAATCGGTTCATAAATACGTCTGTTATCACGTGGCAAAAATCAGGGCGTTTCAAAATGTCAGCCACACTAGAAATTGAAAATGCTATAACTCAGCCATTTTTTAAGGTATAGACGAAACAAAAACTGCTTCCGAATCTTTTTATCGAGGTCAAACACATAAGAATAAAATATTTTTTCAATTTTCAATTTTTTGGTACCACATTTCAAATTTAAATTTTTCTTAAAATTTTAAATGGCCGCCATTTTTAAACAAAATGGCGGATGAAGCTGGCCAACGAACTCGGTCGAGACATTGTTCTGTACTATGTATAAACGAAGTTACATCCAAATCGGTTCATAAATATGCGTTTTATCGCGTGACAAAATTCAGGACGTTTCAAAATGTCAGCTTCGCTAGAAATTCAAAATGCCATAACTCAGACATTTTTTAAGATATAGATGAAACAAAAACGGCTACGGAGTCTTTGTATAAAGGTCAAATACATAAGAAAAAAATATTTTTCCATTTTCAATTTTTTAGTACCACATTTCAAATTTTAAATTTTTTTTAAATTGTTAAATGGCCGCCATTTTGAAACAAAAGGGCGGATGAAGCTGGCCAACGAACTCGGTCGAGACATTGGTATGTACTATGTACACACCGAATTACATCCAAATCGGTTCATAAATACGAGAGTTACAGTGTGACATAGTTCAGATATATATATATATATATATATATATCAATTTTGAACGGAGGGTGGTTTCGGGGTCTGGGGGTCATGATCGATGAAAATATACCAAAATTTTTTGAAATCGCTTTCCTCCGAACGGCTGCAATAGGTAGCTTTTTGTAAAGAAAGCTACCTAAAACTGTAGGACACACAAACAGAAAAAGCATTGCTGTCCTACAGCAGCAGCTAAAACCTGTTCGTGATGTCACCTTGCACAGCTCTATAGTCTATAATCGCTTGTTCAGAGCGTGAATACGTTGGTGGCTTTTGTTCATGTTTTTACATCTAAATACCTATATTTTTGCACGAAAATTATACACATGTTCAGATACGTTATAACTCAAAAAATTTCAAAGAGTTGGGACGTTAAAAACAAAGTTAATTTGGCAGTTACACTTCGTTTATGGACACTATACTTCTCTCTGTCTCAGTGGCTTTGAAGATGGTTCCCCATTCTTCTTTAGGGCATTTTCGGTTCTGCGCATCGCTGTGATACCCAGGGCTTGATTAGCGCACACGGCAACTAGACCGCGGCCTTGGGCCCGCCACAGATGAGGCCCCCAAAATGATTTTGAAGGAATTTCTTTAAAATATAGTATAGATCAGTTTTAACCACATGCCCACCAATTTTCCACCAACCAATCAAAATCGCCGATCTTTTAGTGCTCAACTAATGAAAGTGGAGAAACCCGGGAAAATTGGAAGGCAAACAAAAAACATTCACGAGGTTGTCAAGCTGGTTGCTAGGGTGTGACATCAATTGAAACTAATCTATTCTGTAAGGTTTATCTTAAAAATCAAAAAGGATTTTTATTAACTGGCAACCGGCATGATTGTAAACAGGACGGTTGGTTGGTTGGTTGGTTGATTTTGTGACGGCCGATTATCTACACTAGGGATATAGGCCCGAGGGGGAGTGCCCTTCGTGGGGGTCTTTCTAAGGGAACCTAACCCGTATTAACACATGGAAATCCATGGTTCGAAGAAAACCACGAAAACTCCGAACGATTAGGCCGACGGGCGCGATTGGGATCGAACCCAGCACTTCCCGTCTACCAGTTTCGAGAGCAGAACCTCTCAGCCACTGGTGGGGCGTAAACAGGACGGAAAAAGCATCTTAAATTAAAGAACGAGAGGAATGCATGGTTTCTTATTTTCTGATGTCAGTCAAAGTACTTACTATAACAGAAAATATTAATGTTGCTGGTGGTAGTATTCAATTCAGCGACTCAGAAAATGGATTCAAAGGAACTTTATCTAATGAAAAATCGGATTCTGATCTCCTCCAACTGGAAAGTATGCAAAATGATGCAAATGAAATGTACAATGCATTTCGTACATCCATGATTGAAAAAATATCAGCCAGTGAAAATGAAACATCTTTAAATAATGAAAACAGTTCATTTTCAACATATTCAGACGATTCTGTTCTTTGGCCTATAATTACTGAAGATATGTAGGATTTTTTTTACTGAAATAAAACCTAATCAAAATATAGACAAAACTGAAAATTCAAGAAAAATTTGTACAGATAAAAGTCGTGTTTTGACCAAATACAATTTTTATTGGCTTACTCAAAATGATGAAAAATTTAAGAGGTATTGTCTGACTTATTCCCCATCTAAAAAAGCAGCTATACTTTGTTAGATTTATTCGTCAAGCTCTTTGTGATGAGGGGTTTGCAGAGTGGAAGAACATAGCTGGAAGACTCAAAGTACATGATAATTCCTAAACACACAGAGCCAGTGTTTGTGCATTATGTATGCCTGCAGCTTCTTGCAACCGAATTGATAAGCAAATAGTCGGTGAATATCAGAGTGAACGCAAGTACTGGCGAAAGGTGCTTGAAAGAGTTGTGACAATGAAACAACACTTGTCAGAGAGAGGACATCCACCGTTCGCTGAAAATGAAACCATAGGTTCTGTAAAGAATAGAAACTTTAGAGGAAGCTTGGAAATAATAGCAAAATTTGATTCTTTTTTACTGACCACTTAGCCTGGGAAGGGATGAACAAATTATCTCTCTTCTACTATTGTGATGGAACTTTCACCACTGATGTCGAAAAAGTATTGACCATATGTTATGCGAAGTAAGAAAAGCAAAATATTTTGGATTAATTGTACCCTCACCTCCTGATATAACCCATATATACCAATTTGTAGTTGTGTTAAGATATGTGAAGGAAGATGGTGAAGCGAAGGAAAGTTTCATTTAGTTTTTGCTACTAAATGACTACAAATCAGTCAAATCAGTTTCATTGTCAACTTGTGTTTTTGATGTGATTGAAATCTGCAGGGAGATCATATGATAATGCCAGCAATATGTCTGGGCAATATTCTGGATTACAAGCTAGAAGTAAAGAAGTGTTGCCCTTAGCAGATTTTGAGCCATGCTCTTCACATCAGCTGAATCTTGTTGGAGGTAATGCCGTTAACTGTTGTCAGCAAGCAGTAGGATTCTTTGCGATTATTCAGAACATATGCAGTTTTTATTCTGCATTGACATAATTCTTAAAATTGTTCAATTAAACATTGATTAAACTAAACTAAACCTCAGTGGTCAGCAGACAGGAGTGCTGACCACTACGCTACTGGACAGTGTTGCCAGATGGGCTACTTTTTTAAATTTCAGATTCTTGATTGGTACCACTTTTTTGAAATAGTAAAATGCACCTTATTTAATGACATATTAATTAAGGTGAAAACAAAGTAATTTTACCGTTTCTAAAAAGTGGTGGCAATCAAGAAATCTGAATTAAAAAAAAGTAGCCCACTGGCAACACTGCTACTGGACTTTAATTAAACATTGAAAGGGCCTATAATATTTGGTTAAAAAAATATATGTAGTTGTATATAAAGTTTGATTTTTATGTCTTTATGAAAATAGACATTTAACATTTCTATTCTGCATTGACTTAATTCTTTCGATGGTATTTTGTCGCATGTCAGTATTTATAATTAAGTTAAATGATCTTTTAGAGTAACTGCAAGATTAGATAAAATCTCCTAGAAACAAATTTTAATTTCAAACATTGATATCACCTCTATAAACACCTTGCCATACATTCCATTCTCTGAAAAAAAGCTTATATTAGGCATGCCGTAGACAAGGTTCTCTTTATTAAACTTATTTAACCCTTTATCTACTGACGGTACTTATAAGTACCACTCACTTTAAACGTTTATACACTAGTGACTATTACTAATATTCTAATGGTACTTTGCAGAAAACGCTCTTTTAACTCCACTTTATCCGAATACATGGCAGCAGTTGTTCTAGGTTTGTTATTTTAGAGAGGAATGAGGCTATCTTTGAAGCAGTCAATGTGTTTTGTGCCGACATTTTGTACAGATTGCCACGCTCGTCTTTTCATTGCTGCAAACACAGTACAGGATATAAGATAATTCTTGGATTTTTTTTGTGTGTTCATTATGATCTTAGAATACAATTTGACTAGCTATTTTAGGTGAACGGTGTATGTATTTGATTTAACAGTTTAATTACTCCGTGGTACTTATAAGTACCGCCAGTACACTGGATGTTGGAGAAAAACTTGTTTACTTTTCGTCTGTGTAGTTATCCATCGTTTTCATCTGCTTTAAAATGTAATTACTAAAATCGAGTGTAGTAACGATATCCCTGGTATTTCTTTTCTGTTTCATTGTTATTTTTTTTTATAGGAAATCGAAAAGTTGGGGCACTGGCTCGTTTTTGCTATGCTAGAAATGGCATATGTAAATTCATATATTGCATATGTGGAGATGCGAGAGGACATGTTGTCCCTGGAACATTGACGTCGCATAACTAAAGGACTGCTAACAAGATCGAAACCTAAAAAAAAAAAAAAAAAAAAAAAAAAAAAAAAAATATTTTTTTTAACCCTTTCAGGAGCAAAGCATTTTCAATTCTAAAGTGTTGAAATAAATGATTGGCACCAGAATTTGCCGAACGATTTATTTGTAAATAAGAAAAAGCCTATATTTCACATAGTTATTAAATCGAAAATATTTTCTGGTGCCAGTTGAAATACCTTGTGGGTTTTCTGTTACGATATTTTAGTCATAGTGTACTGACGGTACTTTAAAGTACCACTTTAATTAATTACCTCTAAATAATTAAATTTTTCAGGGGTGGGTATTTTTTTATGTTTATCCTTTAATTTTCATTGTAGTAACTGAAAAAAAAAATATTACAAGAAAAAAATGGCAGTAGATCATAATGCCGTAGGTAAAGGGTTAAGCAATGCTTAAGATGAAAATATAATTAAGGTGTAGCATCATACACTAGCAGAAAATTTAAGTTAACCTGAGTTTCGAAAGCATTTTTATTACAGGGTTCATACCGTGCTTGAAAGTCGTTGAATTTTTAAGAGAGAAAAAAGGTCCTTGAAAGTGCTTGAATTTGTTTAAATTTTATTGAAGGTGCTTAATTTTCATTACTTTTTTTATAGGTGCTTAATTTTTTTTATTCAGATGTTCAAAATAAAATAACAGTTGCAAATGTTAAAAAAAAAAACGTTGATTAATCAGGTGAAAATATTTGTTCTTAGATACGTTTCCTTTTAGGAGATCAGAGTACGAGCATTTGTACTTCGGTTTGTTCCCTTCTTTCTTCCCTCTCTAGGATTAAGTTTTTACAAAAGAAAATGAAAAGACGTGTATTTGTTGCTGCTGCCAATCGCAAGATTGGAAATTCCTCCAATGTAAGTCCCCTCCCAATGGACAAAGCGGCAGTGTGGACCACATAAACTGTAAAAGAAAAAGAGGCTGACGTTTTAGATTAAAAAAAAAAAAAAAAAAAAATAGAAAATGCAGTTAAAGAGCTTAAATTGTGAAAAAAGTCTATTTAAAATTCAATAAATTATCCATGCTGAAATATGCGAATTTTTCTATTTTGTGAGTGTTTAATATACTTTTTGAAAAGGATTTAGTGGATGTTTTCAAATTAAGGCAAGTTGTAAAAAAAAATTCATTTAGTTTTGGTAAAATTTTAAATTGTGTATTAATTAGACGTGGTTCTGTTCTGAAAATCTAAAGCATTCATTTCTAAAAATTTTAAAATCGGTCATTAATCCAAAAATTCAGACATAAAAAATATCATGAATTTCGACAAATGGTCGCCGAAAAAAAATTAATTTTGTCACTCGTTTGCAGGAAAATGACGACTTTTGTCAAAGGATTGCAGAAAAACACAAAATTCGTCAAAGAATTGCGGAAAAAAGCACATTTCATTTGAGAATTGCGAAAAAACCAAAAATTTCATCCAAGAATCGTGGAAAAAAACAAAAATTTCATCCAAGAATCGTGAAAAACCCCACAAATTTCGTCAAAGAATCGCGAAAACCACCACAAATTTCGTCAAACAATCGCGAAAAAACCCACAAATTTTGTCGAAAGATCGCAAAAAAACCCACATTGTGTCGAAAGATCGTGAAAACCCCATAAATTTTGGCACAAAATCGCGAAAACCCTGTAAATTTCGCCAAAAGATTGCAAACCCCCCATAAATTTTCTCTAAAGATCGTGATAAATCCCTTAAATTTTCTCAAAAGATCGCGAAAAAACTGTAAAATCCATCAAAAGAACTGCATATTTTGTCAAAAGATTTGAAAAAAAAAAAACCCGTATATTTCATCAAAAGATCGTGTAAAAAGACCGCATATTTCGTCAAAAGTTCGCAAAAAAACTGCATATTTTGTCAAATATTGCGAAAAAATTGCATATTCTGTCAAAAGATTAAGAAAAAACTGCATATTCCGTCAAAAGATTGAGAAAAAAAGCCGCATATTCTGTCAAGAGATCACAAAAAAACCATATTTCATCAAAAGATCCCCAAAACCCCCCGCAAATTTCGTCTAAAGATCGCAATAAAACCCCTAATTTCATCAAAAGATCACGAAAAAACGCAAATTTCGTCAAGGGATCACAAAAAACCCCCTGCATATTTTGTTAAAAGCTTGTGAAAAACACTAATTTCATTAAAGGGCCGCAGAAAATACGCATAGCTAGTGCCGGGAATGGTTCCCCCACCCCTGCTGTAACTTTTCAAAAAGTTTGCTGTGAATTTCAGATTTTTTTTTCTTTTACTCAGAATTACCTCTGATTAATATCATAACAATGCAAAATTTTCAAGTGTCTACTTTGTCTAGTGTTTTCTTAAATGACTTTCAAAGTAGAATGCAAAAAAATTTTCTTTATTTTTCGAAGACTTTCTCATAACATGTCACATTTAAGCCTTCACTACTGTATGTTATGTATGGAATTCTCTTAAAAACATATGTAAAAATAAAAAATAATTTTGTTTTTCTCTAGATACTTTTGTAATACAGTAGACTCCCTCAAATCCGCACAGCTTGGGACCAGAGCTCGTGCGGATTTTTGAATTTTGCAGATTTCTGGTCATTGATTTGTTTACATTTTTGAAACATTAATTTGATTGGTAGTTAAGAAAGGGAAATTATAATGAATGCTTACAATAAAGTGAAACATTAAAATAAGTAAACTATTAAAATAATTTATTAGTTTAAAAGTAAGTAATTATTAAAATAATTATGTAAAATAAAAATTTAGAAAAATATTAAATTATTACCTATAAAATCGATTCTAAAAGTCCTATGCTGCCATCTAGTGGTAGAGCGATCGTAAGATCGATACGTCATTATTCGTTCTTAGGGCGATTCCATGCGGAAAGTCACACACGTAACGCAGGCTTTAATTTGCATTTATTCAATTAACATTAAAATATAATAAATAATTGAATAAATGCAAATTAAAGCTCCGTTACGTGTGTGACTCTCCGCATGGAATCGCCCTCTTAGCACTTTTAACATCAGTAACTTTTTTCCTTGTTATTTAGAGTCTTGAATGCTTTTCTTATACTTCTTTGTATGTTTAGAAATAAATTTGTCAATAATTAAAAAAAAAATTCCGCGAACAATAATTTTAGTAAAGTAGCGTTCCAGTTCATGGATTTTTCCATTCCGAACCCTGGAATTGATATAGATATGCTAATTTATATCAAAATCAAAAGTAATGTAAATTTATTTAGTAATAAATCAGCTGTAATAGCCAAAAAAGAATGATTAACAAAAAATTTAGTAAAAAAAAAACATTGCGGTAGTCGCTGATTTCGGCCCCATCTTGAATTTTGTTCCTGTAATTTAACTGTAGATTTCATTGTTTACATCTGAAAAAATACCTGGATTTTAGGCGTTCGCGGATTTAAGGGAGTCTACTGTATAATATTTTGTAGCGTTAAAATTTTCATTTCTGGAAAGGTGCTTGAAATTTGGGTAAGGTGCTTGAATTTTATCATGGAAAAAGAGTATGAACCCTGTTATTAAATGTAAAAAAATATTAAAAAAAAATCTGTTGCGTATTTTGGTTTAAGGAGTGCTTTTTCGGGAGGGGGGGGGGGGTCCCGAAAAAGATGCTGGACCTTGGGGCCTAGGCATCCTTAATCGGGCTTTGGTGATACCTAAATTTTTACAACAGAGAGGTATCTTTCATTCTTAAAAAGGAGAAGGAAGGTTTTATATTATTTAGGTTTTCTCGGAAACTTTTGGTAAGAATACAAAGTTTAATGCATTTTAATGTCAGAAATTAAATAGACAAAGACTGTAACGAGGATTCCTTAGTTCGTTTGGGCAGATTTTCATTTAAAAATATAAGATCATGCAAATATACACTGCCGACGGTTGTGGGGCCCTCAACATTAGGTTCGTTTGGAAAGATTTTTGTTTAAATATATAAATTTATCAACACGGGCCCAGGTTAGTGTCTAGAAGATACAATGTGGCAATCGGCCAACCAAAAATTAATTGTATTCTATAAATGTTGAATGATGCTGAAAGAAAAATATCGATCGCAGCGACATCTGGTCGTACAAGTGTAAACATTGTACAAATCTTTCGATTAAGAAAGTGTTTCGGCTTGTGAAGAGCTAGCATATGTCGTTGCGATCGACATTTGTCATTAAGAATCGTTCAACATGTATGGGATTCAATTTTTTAGTATTTTTTAAAGCATTACTGGAATAACATATATCCACATTATATTTTCTAGACGCTCTACTTAGGCTATGCCAGTCTGTCGTTCGCAAATATAAAATCAAAGCAGACAAGAACGTGTAAGCTATGTACCCCACAGAAAACAGCCCCCCCCCCCCCCCACACACACACACTTTAGGTTCATTTGGATCAAATTTTATTTTAAAATATATTCACGAGTGTACACTGCCTACGGCAGCAGGGCCCCAAGTTACAGCGTCTAAAATACCTAATGTGGAAATATGCTATCCAAACAGAGCTAAAAAATTTTATCCCTTAAATGTGCGACGATACTGCTAAAATGCCAAGCGTCGATCGCAGCGACATCTGCGGGATTTTCGTATTACTAGTAACACATTATATAAACTAGCAATACGTTGCAGTTGTAGAAAATATTCTGCAGATGTCGCTGCGATCTGTATACTGCAGCACCATCGTTGCATATTTAAGGGATACAATATTTTAGCGCTTTTTTAAGTATTACAGAGATAGCCGATTTCCACACTATGTATTCTAGTCGTTATACCCAAATTACAGCGCCTAGACGATACAGTGTGGAAAACGGCTATTCCTATAATGCTTTAAAAAGTGCTAAAAACTTGTATCCCATAAATCTCCAACAATGCTCAGCGGCAATATGCTGATACGAGCGCCATCTCGTAACTCTTTTCAATCTAAACCCTGTGTTTTCAAAAATTATAGAATGTTAAATTTCAAAAATTATAGAATGTTAAATATCGAAAACTATAAATATAAGATATTTTAGTCTGTTATAAGCTAATTTAGTTAAGGAATGACGTGAAATAGGTTAAAGAGTCTCTTTTAGAATGACTATAGTTTTTAAATCACTACGATGGCGCTACGATCGACATCTTGTTATTCAGCATCGATGTACATTTATGGGATTCAATTTTTTAGCACTATTTTGTAGCCGTTTTCCACACTGTATCTTCTAGGCGCTGTAATAACAACGTCTAGACCGAATGTATAGCGACTAGAATACATAGTGTGGAATTCGGCTATCTCTGTAAGGCGCGCCACACACCAGAGAGACATGCGGCAGAAAAGCGTGAGGCATGCGACAATTTCACCCTGTTAACAAAGAAAAAACCGGTTTGAACTGCAGAATTTGCCTCATGTCTCACGATTATTGTCGCATGTCTCTCTGGTGTGTGGCGCGCCTAATACTTAAAAAAGCGCTAAAATATTGTATCCCTTAAATATGCAACGATGCTGCTGCAATATACAGATCGCAGCGACATCTGTAGGATATTTTCTACAACTGCAAGGTATTGCTAGTCTATACAATGTAATACTAGTAATACGGAAATCCCGCAGATGTCGCTGCGATCGACACTTGGCATTTTAGCAGCATCGTCACACATTTAAGGGATAAAAAATTTTAGCACTGTTTGGATAGCATATTTCCACACTAGGTATTCTAGATGCTGTACAAAATGGTCTTGGAGTTTTAGAAAATATCCTCAAATGTCGCTCCGATCGACTCTTTGGATTTCAGCATCGTTTTACATTTAAGGGATACAATATTTTAGTACTTTCTAAGTACAGAGTCTAGAATATATAGTGTGGAAATCGGCTATCGCAGTAATACTTAAAAAAGTGCTAAAATATTGGATCACTTAAATGTTAAACGATGCTGAAATTCAATGAGTCGATCACAGCGACATCTTCAAGATATTTTCTATAACTCCAAGACGATTTGGTCTAGTCGTTATAATAATACGATGATGTTTACTTTGAAATTTGAAAAATATATCGCAAAGGTCGCTGCGATCGGCTCCCTGGATTTCAGCATCATTGCACATTTAAGGGATACAACTTTTAGCGCTGTTTGAATAGCAGATTTCTACACTATGTATTCTAGACGCTGCACTACTGCGATAGTCAGTCAATATGTTTTGGATATCTGAATCTGGGGAACCAATGAGAACGGTTCAGGATCGGAACTCAGTAGGTATTGTGAACATGCTTACAGCATCTATAGCTGGACCAAATTGCAGCGTCTAGAATACATAGCGTGGAAATCTGTTAACCAAACAGCACTAAAAAGTTGTATTCCTTAAATGTGCAATGACGCTGAAATCAAGGGTGACGATCGCAGCGACATGTCGCTGTCATCGACTCACTGGATTTCAGCATCGTTTGACATTTAAGGGATCCAATATTTCAGCACTTTTTTAGGTATTACGGGGATAGCCGATTACCACACTATATATTCTAGACGCTGAAACCAAATCTTCTTGGAGTTATAAAAAATATCCTGCAGATGTCGCTGTAATCGACTCATTGGATTTCAGTATTGTTTGACATTTAAGAGATCCAATATGTTAGCACTTTTTTAAGTATTACTGGGATAGCCGATTTCTACACTATATATTCTGGACGCTGTAGTTATGTAATAGAAAATGCCTAGGTTTGCTATAGTTTGGACATAAGTTTCTCTTAAAGCACTTTGCCGCGCTCTGATGTGTAAACTTTATTGCATATAAACTACAAATGCCTTTCTCATAAAAAGATTATGAGAAGAAGAAGAAGAAGAACTTTATTGATGGATTGTCAGCTTTCCACACCCAATTTCGATGTCCTTAGGTATCGATGTGGACCTTATAGTTTATTGGATGCGGTAACTTTCCGAAGTGCGAGATCTTGTCTAGAAAAGATGCCGCATTCAGAAAAACCCAAATGTCTAAAACGATGCTAACTGACATCGGAAGTGGGTATCAAAAAGCTTACAATTCAATAGCAAAGTGGCCTTATACATCAGAGTTCAGCAAAGTGTCTCCATTAGTCGGTGCACTGCAAAGTGCATCCATATACAGTACACATAAAAGTGCCTTCTTATGTGTAGCAGCATTGTCTTCGATTATCAGATTCAGACTAAACACCTAATCATTGACGCTCATTTTTGATATATTTACTGCCTAAGGATCGGGAGTATTGGTATGAGAATGGTGACATACGGAAAACAATTATTGATTGATTGATAGATTCTGGACAAAAGCTATCGCCATGAATCTTGAAGAGCTTGCCATTATTGCCAAACTAATGCTTGTTAAATTGTCCGCCACTCGTATAATCAAACTTGTCCAAGCGAGTATCGCCAAGTTCTGGAATAGAAAATGTCTAGTTTTACCGTAGTGTAGGCAAACACATATGTATAAACAGCGAGGCTAACGAAAAAGACAGGCTACCGCGATGGGTACGATTCTTCTTTTTTTACAAACCGCTGGAGTCTCGTGATGCTCTTTTCGCGCACCTTCATTGGTGTATTCGCGCATCACGTGACTCCAGCGGTCTGTAAAAAAAAGAAGAATCGGACCCACCACGGTAGCCTGTCTTTTTCGTTAGCCTCGATAAACAGAGTCTGAGCATTGTATGTCACCACTCTCAAATACAGGCACCTTACATGAGGAAACAATTAATGGAGATTATCGGAAAAGAATACACTGTTAAAAATATCGTGAAAAATTGCCTCTGTTTTTAAAGGATATCTATTTTCTGACAAATGAGAACGCTTCATAAGCGTTTATGAAGCGTTCTCATTTGTCAGAAAATAGATAGCTTTTAAAAACAGAGGTAATTTTTCACATTATTTTTAACAGTGTAATGTAGAATTATGGACCACATGATTGGTTTATTGAATACATATATCTGACCTGTGTGCTTGGCGTAAAGCGCCCGCTTATAAGTCATCGTCAATATACAGGAACGAGATAACACAAGGAAATTTACAGCACCACAGAATTACATCCGAGAGCTCCACAAAGAGTGTGCAACGGAGCCAGCGAGATTTGAACCCGCAGCCACCTACGCTCTCAAGTTCACGCGTTTAGCGGCATGATGTCTTGACCATTCAGCCACAGTGGGCCATGGACCACATTTTCAAACCTGACAAGTCTACAGCTTTTTAGATGCCAGTATTTTAGTACAGAAAATTTTGTTTTATTTGATAGAAGAACTTTTGAAATTTAAAAGGACACACTCTATAAAAATTACAAGTTCGCAAAAAGGCAGGCTTCTGATTGGTCAATCTCATTTTGCTAACAGCGAAAAATATATCTGGGTCCTGGTCAATATACTTGAAGAGTCAATACAAATATTGCTACATACACTGTTAAAAATATCGTGAAAAATTACCTCTGTTTTCAAAGGCTCTCTATTTTCTGACCAATGAGAACGCTTACGTAAACATCTACGAAGCGTTCTCATTGGTCAAAAAATAGATAGCCTTGAAAAACAGAGGTAATGTTTCACGATATTTTTAAGAGTGTAATCTGCATTTTGCTTCTTGACAACGGAGTCCTACAAAAATAATTGTATAATGTAGACCGTGGCTGAATGGTTAAGGCACCACACCACTAATCGCTTGGGAGCGTAATTGGGCTGCGGGTTCAACTCCCACTGGCTCCGTTGTACAATCTTTGTGGAGCTCCCAGATGTAATTCTCTAGTGTTGTAAATTTCCTTGTGCTATTTAGACCCCCCCCCCCCCCCTTTCAAAGCTCAAAGTCCTTGTGCTATTCCGTCCTTGTATATTAACGTTAACTTATAAGCGGGCCCCTTATGTCAAGCACACAAGTCAGCTGTATGTGATCAATAAATAAATGAATGTAGATTGTCGTGAATACAATGCACTTGTTTTAAAAAATATCACAAGTATTAAATGCTAATAAAATCAATACTTCTAATGAAATTATAAAGAATTTATTAAAAACTATTTGTTTAATAAATAACTTTTGTAAATTATAATTTATTTGACAAATAATTTACTTATTCAGCAGATGTTGAAATCCGGATAATTATGTGTTACGGTATAAATAACTAAAAAGTAGGAAATAAAAAATCTTAAAAAAAATAATAATAACCGACTTAAAAAAAGCACTAAAAATAATTAAATAATTCTTTTAACTTCTCTAATGACGAAACGTTATCCATTAACGTTCATCGGGCATCATGTATCGGCATAAAAACGTTAAATTTAATATATAGAATTTAATATCTACCAAACATGGATTTTCTAGAGAATATTTTTTACAAGAGATTAATTTACATATTTATGATTTAATTTACGAATATATACATATAAAAAGTAATCAATTACTTTTTGAAGTTGGTGCCAAACATTCACAATCGATAATGATTACACAAATAATTTTCTGAAGAAATAGAGCATTTTTAAAAATTTTGTATCATATTTTCCATCATCACTTTATTCATTGTAATAGCTACAATATATTCACAATTTTACTATACTTAAAATAGGTTGGCACCAACTTCAAAAAGTAATTGATTACTTTTTATATGTGTATATTCGTAAATTAAATCATAAATATGTAAATTAATCTCTTGTAAAAAATATTCTCTAGAAAATCCATGTTTGGTAGATATTAAATTCTATATATTAAATTTAACGTTTTTATGCCGATACATGATGCCCGATGTGCAGTTAATGGATAACGTTTCGTCATTAGAGAAGTTTAAAGAATTATTTAATTATTTTTAGTGAAGTCGGTTATTATTTTTTTTGAAAAGATTATTTTATACCTATCTAAATATTCAATTAGCTTATAGCTACAAGTGAACTCATCAATCGGTTGTTCAGGTATTTACTTATTTTATTACTTAGACGAACAAATATAGGTTATGGAAATCCAGTTAACATTAACGATATACACTGAGAAAAATGACACTTTCAAATCTGAGCAAATCGATGTTTTCATTTTGTTATAAGACTTTTTGTTTCAAATATGACGACTCAATGCTTTCAATTCTGAAATACCGGAAATACTCAGTTTCAAACAAAATTACTTTATATTCGTTAAATGTAGTAAATTTCACCTGTGTAGTTGAATTTATTCATATTATTTCATTTGTTATGATTTCGAACGAAACGCTTCTTTCAATAATATTTTATTAGATGAAATGTGGCGAACTACATTTTTATCGTAATCGCGGAAGAACACTTAAAAGGCCTTCGTAATGTGATCGTAGAAGCCTAGCGTTTGTTTTTCAGCCTTCGAATTCGAAGAATAGATGAATTCGTAAAAGAAAGATTTCGTAGGTGGAATTTGCAAGATTTTATTGATAAAATTAGAAGGTAATTTCATTAATTTTGTTGTCTGGAAGTATTTGTCCCTATTTTTATTGTATGCACACTTAATTTCTATAAGTTATCTTATGATTAGGGTTAGCTATGCACCATGTTGCGTACACTCTGAAAACGGCATTTTCAAAACGGAGCAAAAAATACTTAAATCTGAGAATGTCACATAGTCAAAATGGCTCCGAATCAAAATTACTCAAGTTTGAAACATGCATATACTCATTTCTGAAAACATGCACACACTCAAGAATAAACCATCATGTGTTCATATTTGAGTATGTCCGTGTTTACAGAAATGAGTATATGGGGCATTCTCACAATCTTTTGACTTTTGGGGAAAAAAATCTGGCGAAATGAAACTTGCTAAAAAAACTTGCTAAAATTTTAATCTGATAGACGAATGCCTTAATGATTCAAAATAAAGAAAAAATGGTCAGCAGCGAAAATTTTTTTATTTAACTGAGGTTTAAGTTAAACTTGCGAGTTTAATTTTCCTTACCGTTTTACCCCCTATAACTTTTGTTTTCTTCTAAATTTTTACTTATAATGAATTTGCATAGTACCACAGGACATTCAAATAAGAAATAATAACAATATAGTACTTTTAATACAGAATTTTTGTATAACATTGTCTTAAAGGGGTGTTAAAGAAAGGACGGTAAGTTAAAAAAGGGAGATGGTATTGGAAAAAAGGGACGAAATGGTAAAAAAAGGGACGATAAGGATGGAAGGGTAAGAAAAATTACCCCCTATTTTTAGGAAAATCATATTAAGACTAAGTGATAGCCACAACGTTCATTGATTTTTAGAAACAGTTGTTAACATTGGATTAAATTAATTATTTTTTTAAATTTACCTCGAAAAGTGAAGGAATAAACCTTGGAGACGGTGAGACTACCAATAAAGCCACGATGCTTGAAACTGATATTTAAATGCTGACTTAAATTCTACAGCAAATTTCCTGCCAAAGAATTTTAGACATTATTTCTCTAGCATACTTCTGCATGAGAAAAAACTTGAAAAAAATTCTGTGGCTGCATCTGAAATGATTTTCTGTATAATTTTAGAAGAGGGATGGTAAGGAATCTAAAACCCAGGGATAGAGTTTAAAAAATAATAACAACCCTAAAAATGTATGCAGGTTAATTTTTAGCTACATATTTATATAAAACAATAGTTCCAGTTTCAGAAAAAAATTACATCTAATTATTTTTATTGAAACAATTTTATAGAGACAGCTCCAAACTTAACAATCAGCATCAGGGACACGGGACGGTAGATGAGTTTTCCTGGTATTTTGACCCCCAACATCGTCCAAAACTTATTTATCGCGTTAATATTGTTATGCAATCATGCAATGGGATGTTCCCCAGGATATTAAATAATAATAATGAAAAAAAAAAACGTAAAAGTGTATTAAATAAAAAATTATTATTCAGGGACATGAAAGTCAAAAAATTGTGAGAATGCCCCATATACGATTTTCAAACTTGAGTAATTTTGATTAGGAGCCATTTTGAGTATGCGACATTCTCAGATTTGAGTATTTTTTGCTTAGTTTTGAAAATGTCGTTTTTAGAGTGTCGTATATAATTTTCACATTGGCAAACATATATATATAGGAAATCACCCAGATTCCTCACTCAAGCCTTTTATTCGGCCATGGACAGCTCTTTAAAACATTCAGTTAATATTCAAACTATAGAACTTCTAAACATAAACATATCTTGATCTTATTTCATTCCTCTATATAGCCGTTGCCACACCTCTTGCGCTTTTTTTCACACTCTTCGTGTCATGCTTTTTATTTTCCATAATACTGCGTATTGATCAAATAAACCCTTGAGTCTGTCAAGTTACATTGTTGAGAATATTTATAATCCCACATTCGGTCATCCTCACAGCCCGGTGACCCAACGGAACGTATTTTCATATCTCGTCCACATAGTTACTCAGGCTTTGAATTTCACATTTAAAACGGTTTCGATTTACACACATAATTACGAACAAAAGAAATCACATAAAATGACATCACATAATGCACTACATTTAATTCATTGGGTACATTCCTAACTCATTTATACTTCCGTTACGAAAAGAATTATACCCACATTTATCTTCTCTATCCGCATCCACATTCAAAATGAAGGAACTATTACACTGATTGGCTCTATTTTTGAACCGCCGCGGCGAGCGGCCCATCTTCGTCCGCAGCCCTTTATTCTTCCACTTATTCCGACTCTTTTGCGGAAGCAAGTTTCATAGGTCCCCAGCCACGTCCCGAGTAAGAGACTCTCTAGCAAAAACGAGATTGAAAAGAAAAATCAAAAATTGAAACCGGACAAATTTAAAAGGGAAATTACAGAAATTAAAGACACCGAAAAGCGGGAAGGGTTGGGCTCGGGGCGATGAAGCTACTGAACGACTCCTAGCTACTTCGAGCCCATTATTAGTCTCTGGTCGGCGATGCTTGTCGCGTAATCAACCGAACTCAATGGTTTTCAGCAACTTTATCATATTTATTTTATTTTATTTCTTTATACTATTTTGATGTTGTTGGTAACAATAGTTTTATGTTTTGGTAGAATTGTTTTGTATTCCAAAGATGTTGCTGATGAATAAATATATTTAAAAGATAAAGCCAAGCGATTTTTAATATTATAAATATAGGTCTCTATAGAATAAGGTAAATAGTAGTATTTTTTAACGAAACGTGTAAACGTTATAGTTTTTCAATTTGAATAGAGACATCTGTTTTATGTTTATTAATTTCGTAGTTTTATTGAATTCTCAATCAAGTAAAGAACCTCGAATGCCGGTGTGCATTTTAGTTATCTGACATTTATTGGCGTCCGCAGACAAGACTTGTTGAGAAAGTGATGGCTTTAAATTTAAGTGATAATGTGAAATTAAGAGGAACTGTTAGAAGTGGTTTTACAAAACAACTAAATTCCATAAAAGAAGAATTAAAAGAAGATACGCCAGATAAGAAGAAATTACAGATTTCTTTATTGATGTTAGAAGATAAACACGAACAGTTGATCGAGCTTAACTATAAAATTCTTCTTCAGAAAATAGAAAACAACGCAGACGATTTGGATGGAGAATCTGAAGTAGCTGATAGTTATGTGCGACAATTTCTTGAAACACAGGTTAGTGTTTATGAATTAATTAATGTATCTTCTAATGATATAGATAACAGTTCTAGTATTAGTGAAGCTAATATTAAAAGGAAGTTTAAACTTCCGAAACTTGAACTTTATAAATTTGATGGGGAAATAAAAAACTGGTTACAATTCTGGTGCCCGTTCGAAAAAATACACGAAGATTCGGATATAGTTCCGTCTGATAAATTTCAATATCTTATTCAGGCTACAGTAAAAGGCTCTAGAGCCAGAGAAATCGTAGAATCGTTCCCGCCAACCG
This sequence comes from Maratus speciosus, assembly GCA_963932465.1. Taxonomy (NCBI): domain Eukaryota; kingdom Metazoa; phylum Arthropoda; class Arachnida; order Araneae; family Salticidae; genus Maratus; species Maratus speciosus. The sequence goes on from OZ010787.1 coordinate 570,464,216, forward strand.
GCGATAATTACGCCAAGGTAATTGATAGTTTGAAATCTAGATTTGGTAGGGAAGATCTGTTAGTAGAAGTATATATCCGAGAGTTATTAAAATTAGTTTTGAAGAATTCGTCTTCACGAAATAACTCTAGTTCCATGTGTTCACTCTATGATAGTTTAGAATCCCATATTAGAGCTCTTGAAATTCTTAACCCTTAACTGGTGAGGTGGGGTGTTTTGCACCCTAGAGAAATTGCATATGAGCTCAACATTGGCAAACAAAATTTTCTGATATTTAGATACGTGAATTTATATGTATATGCATGAACACTTACAGTTACTTTTCAGTTCTTTTTATACACGTAGATAATACAAAATTCACAGGAAATTCTCTTATTTTAATTCGCTAAATTTTAAGGAGTGCGTAATAAGTTGAATTTTGGGGTTACGTACACCCCACCTCACCACTTACGTTAGAAAAAAAAGACCTCACCACTTAAGGGTTAATGTCACTACAGAAAAGTGTGCCGCTATGTTATACCCCTTAGTAGAATTATGCATGCCAGAAGAATTTTTAAGGGCATGGCAAAGAAGTTCTAAGTTTATAGATGGCGCGGAACCTAAAAATAGGTTAGATAATTTGATGGAATTCTTAAAATCTGAAGTAGAGTCGGAAGAAAGAATTAATTTAGCCTTATCTGGATTTGAACTAAAACCTAAGATTAAAAAACAGGGTATTTCAGTAGAAAAACAAATATCTACCGCTACCGCTGCTGGTTTGTTATCCACCAGTCCAGCGTTCGTTAAAAGTTGTGTTTTTTGTAACGGACAGCACGAAAGTTTTAACTGCTTTAACGCGCAGAAAATAAATTTGGTTAATAAACAGAAGATTTTAAAACAAAAGGGTTGTTGCTTTAAATGTTTTAAACGAGGGCACTGCTCAAATAAGTGTAACGCATTCATAAGGTGTTTAGTTTGTAATAAAGAACATGCTACACTGATGTGTCCAGAAATATTCTCAAATAAAAACGTTTCGAGAGGTCATATTGATAAAAGGGATAAAAAAGAAGAGAAAACGAAAACATCTGAACAGAACGCTGTTAATTTATCGAGTTTATCCCACAATCCAAAGGTAATTTTGCAAACTTTGGTAGTAAAATTAAAAGGGCCTCATTCATGTTCATATGTTCGAGCGTTGATCGATACAGGTTCAGAGAAGTCTTATATTTTAAAACACACTGCTGAAAATATGGATTACGAACCATTGAGAGAAGAACTAGTTACACATTCTTTGTTTGGAGGAAAGAAAACTAGTAGAACTAAGCATATGTGTTACAAAATACATTTAGAAAGTTTAGATGGAAAATTTCTTTGTAATTTTGATGTTCTGGATGAACCTGTTATTTGCGAAAATATTCGTTCGGTACAGAAAGGTCCTTGGATAGATGAATTAAAAGATATGAAAGTTTCCATAAGTGATATAGACGAAAAATCAGAACCAATCGAAGTTTTAATTGGTGCCGATGTTGCCGGAAGATTATTAACTGGGCGCAGAAGAAAATTATCCTGCAATTTAGTTGCAATTGAAACATATCTAGGCTGGACACTGATGGGTAAAGTTCCTATTAATGACGTCCATGAAAAGTCTGATGCTATGGTTTTAACATCTTTCTTTTCGAAAGAACTTTCTATAACAGACCTGTGGAGTCTTGATGCAATCGGTATAACTGATCCTGTAATCCAGAAGTCCCAAGAAGAGAAGGAACGCGAATCAAAAATCAGTTTCTTGGACTCAGTTACTGTAAATAACGAAGGACGTTACGAAGTCTCTCTCCCATGGGCTGAAGAACGTCTTCCTATTTCTAGTAATGAAAAGATAGCGTTAAAAAGATTAGAAACCATGACTAAAAGACTTGATTCCGATAATTTGTTTAGATCCTATAACGAAGTTTTTAATGACTGGTCGACTTTGGGCATAATTGAAGAAGTTTCTGTGAATTCAAATGTAGACACTGTGCATTACTTACCTCATAGACCAGTGCTCAAAGAGAACAGCACGACGAAAGTTCGTCCAGTTTTTGACGCATCTGCGAGAGAAAAGTCATCCCCGTCCTTAAATCAATGTTTGGAATGTGGGCCGAACTTAATGAAGCTTATTCCCGATATTCTCCTTAGATTCCGCGAACAAAAATACGGTGTCATAGCGGATATAGAAAAAGCTTTTTTACAAATAAGCATCAGACCAGAATGCAGAGATATATTAAGATTTTTTTGGTGGAATGATGAAGATGAAAGAAAATTGAAAATACTTCGTCATGCACGATTAGTTTTTGGCTTAAAATGCAGTCCTTTCATTTTGGGAGTCATTATTGAATTTCATTTACGCTGATAATCCTTGTTATAACAAAGAAATGATAACGAAACTTCTTCATAGTTTTTATGTTGACAATGTTGTTACGAGTTTTTCTAATAAAGACAGATTGGTACAATTTATACAGGAAGCTACAAATGTAATGGAGGAAGGCAAATTCAATTTGAGGGGTTGGCAATATTCTGAAGATAATGTCGAGCCTACAATTTCACCTGTACTTGGTCTATTTTGGGACCGACAAAATGATACTTTAGCTCTTAATTTGGGCTGGCTAGAGAATTTTGAGCTAGAAAAAATTACAAAACGAACCATCCTCTCCCTTGCACACAAGGTGTTTGATCCAATTGGATTGGCAAGTCCTGTTTTCTTGTTGCCGAAGCTTTTATTACAGAGAATGTGGAAAGATGGAATTTCGTGGGACGAAGAGGTTGATGATAATATAAGAAAGGAATTATTCAGCTGGTTTAGCGACCTTAGCTGCCTGAAACAAATATTTGTAAGAAGATGGTTTTGTGTTGATGCAAACTGTGAAACTCTTAGTATACATACCTTCTGTGATGCAAGTCAACACGCTTATGCCGCCGCAACATTCGTTAGAATAAGTACTGCTGATGAAGTGGAAGTACATCTATTAGCTGCTAAATCCAGAGTTGCACCGGTCAAAATAATTACCATCCCACGTCTTGAATTAATCGCTGCCACGGTGGGAGCTAGACTATGTGCTTCAGTCATGAAAGGACTTCTGTGGGAAAATGTAAAATTGTATTTTTGGACAGACTCCTCTACGGTATTGAGTTGGATACAAAGAGAAGAATCTTGGACTGTTTTCGTAAGCAATCGAGTAAAAGAAATTAGAAAAATAATAGATCCAAACTCATGGAAACACGTACCCGGAAATAAAAACCCAGCTGATCTTCCATCCAGATGATGTTCTGCGAAACATTTAATGAAAACAAAATGGTGGGAGGGCCCAAGTTGGCTTAAGGAAACTGAAGATAAATGGCCCTCGTCTAATATAGTCGCTGATGAAAATGCTATTGCCCAAGAAAAGAGGAAGTCAAAAATGCCTGTTGATGAAAAATCAGTAAAATGTTTAACGAACCAGACAACATTTTGTGAGTGGTGCAATTCACCTAAAGATGAGAAGAATAGTCTTTGTAAGTACCATGGATTTGAGTGGTATTTTAGGTTTTTCTCAAATTATGATAAAATTGTTCGTCTGGTGGCTTGGATTCACAGGTTCATTCATATTTGTAAGATAACCAAAATCTCGAGGTTGAATGGCGAATTAACCCTTCAAGAAATAAATGCAGCTGGAAAAGTAGTTATGAAATCTATTCTTAGAAGAATCTTAGGAAAGGCTAGTGTTTCTTATGACGAAATAACAACCATTCCATGCGATACAGATTTAATAATTAATTCTCGACCTCTTACTTATACTTTTGAAAGCAATGGTGAACTTGTCCCGCTGTATCCTGCTTTGTTCATACAAGATGTAAAGCAAATGGACGCACCAGATTTTGATGTGGATAAAAACAAGTTGAATAGAAAATTCAAATACCAACAAAAGCTAATATCGGATCTGCGAAACACATTTCGTTCTGAATATTTGGGATTATTAATACAACGTCCTCAATATAAGAAATGTAAAGAACAAATTCAACTTGGTGACGTCGTGTTAATTGGCAGAGATAATACCAAACGTATGGATTGCCCTTTAGGACTCGTCATAGAACTTATTCCCGGAAAAGATGGTGTCACCAGATTAGTCCGTCTACAAACATCCACATCAGAAGTTTTACGGCCTATTCAGCGAATTTATCCCCTAGAAGTATCTTCAACGTGGTCTGAGGAACGAAAGGAACTCTATTCATTTCCGACTATTCAGACTGTGTCTAAAGTTGAACCTGCAAAGCGTACACGATGTGGGCGGATAGTCAAGGTGCCTCAAAAGCTAGATTTGTAATGTAAAAACTTTTTGTGACCAGTTGAGTTGCCTCTCATCAACTCAAGGTGGGAGGATGTCGCGTAATCAACCGAACTCAATGGTTTTCAGCAACTTTATCATATTTATTTTATTTTATTTCTTTATACTATTTTGATGTTGTTGGTAACAATAGTTTTATGTTTTGGTAGAATTGTTTTGTATTCCAAAGATGTTGCTGATGAATAAATATATTAAAAAGATAAAGGAAAGCGATTTTTAATATTATAAATATAGGTCTCTATAGAATAAGGTAAATAGTAGTATTTTCTAACGAAACGTGTAAACGTTATAGTTTTTCAATTTGAATAGAGACATCTGTTTTATGTTTATTAATTTCGTAGTTTTATTGAATTCTCAATCAAGTAAAGAACCTCGAATGCCGGTGTGCATATTAGTTATCTGACATAATGCACTACATTTAATTCATTGGGTACATTCCTAACTCATTTATACTTCCGTTACGAAAAGAATTATACCCACATTTATCTTCTCTATCCGCATCCACATTCAAAATGAAGGAACTATTACACTGATTGGCTCTATTCTTGTATCTATCATATTCTCTTTTAAATTTAACTTTATGTTCTCTATAATAAAAATTATTAGCGACGCCTGATGACTGTTCATGTTTCCTAGAGTTACTATTTATCCAACCGTATAGATTTCTACGCGGACCATTAAAATATCCTTTAATGCTTATTTTATCAATGGAATGGAGTTATGGATAAAGAGGAGGAGACATATAGTATACTGTCTACTAGTTGCGAGTGAAATAACTGAGGAGGTTGTCACAAGATGGCGGCTGCTTATTTTAAATCTGATCTAAAGTTTCCGAATAGCGCAGGGGAATATTTCCCACCAGTAAAATTGAATAGAAAATGTTGTCTTATTATTGCGTCTTATTCATGGAAATATTTTCTCACAAATATGGTAAAAACTTTTATTTGTTTTCACTGCTGTAAGTTTGCCTGTTAAAACAGTCAATTTGTCTCACAGGTTGTCACAATATGGCGGAAACGCAGGGCCTGACTACCGCAAAAGTAAACTTCCACCAGTAAAAATGGAAATCTGTTTCTGCCATTATTTATGTCTGAAATTTTGCATTAATAAACCCTTAAATACGGAGAAAATTTCTATATAACAGATGGGAATTTCCACCGAAAGCAATCAGCCCTTGCAAAAGCGGTTACAGTTGACGCTTCACTATTTTAAGGATATGTCAGTTCCTCTTTATTAATAGCTCCATGATTTTATCTTCCAATTTCATATGATCCCTTTTACCCGGTTCCATCTTTTTATTTCAAAAATTTCTTGTTTTCTTTCTATTTGCTGCACATCTAAAAATTTTCTGCGATCTTCGTGATATCTGTGACGTTTCCCAACAAAATTATTTATCGGATAATATTTTCTTTCTCCATTTTCGTCATTGCGATCACGCTTGTAATTTCCGTTAAATCTCTTTTTATTTACATTTACTCCTTCAGTATTGCTTTCTTCTCTGGGTTTTTTTCATTTATAATATTTTTCAACATACTTCATTTCATTTTTATTCTCATTCGCGCATGCACATAAATTGCGTTTTTCTTTTAGGTTGCTCATTCGTACTATTCGTGATACCTCATTTCTTTCATTCAATTTTTTGTTACTAATTGAATTTAATTTTTTCTCACGAGATCTTTCCGCTTTTCTCATTATTGCTTTTCTATTTATTTCATTGGCCACACATTTTAAATTTTCATCGGTATTCCTTACAGCTCTAATATATCTACAATACATAATGGTTTTGCCTTTTGCGTTTTTAGGTAGATTTCGTATGAAATACTACCTATTGGCGTCGTTCCTATGTTGGAATTTCTGAAAAATGTTTGCAGATCTACACCGATCATGACCCCTAGAGCCCAAAACCACCCTCAGTAAAAAACTTTATATATATATATATATATATATATATATATATATCTATTTATCTATGTATGTATCTATCTATATATATCACTTTCTTCTGGACACGATAACTTCCACAATTCTGCATCAATCTTTTCCAAACTGATACATAAAATCAAGGGCATAAAATCTCGGTCAAGTTCGTTAATGGGCAAAATCGGACCAAGGGGATGGAAATAGGGAGGGGTTTTGTGAAAACCGAAAAAAAACCCATAACTTCTTAAATTTTGTACATATCGAATCAGTTTAAAGTTTTTATTACTTCTAAACATAGGGCCAAAAATTTATGTATCACAGATTTTTGATAAAGTTAAAAATGGGCTCAAGGGGCGCAAAAATAGGGTTTTTGGGAGAAAAAAATTCATAACTTCGTCAATTCTCAAGATATCAAATCCAATTAATTTTATCATGAATCTCCTTAACATTATCTACAACTTTTATATTCACAACTTTTTGATAGGACCAATTCGTACCGCAAAAAAAATTAAAAACAAAAACAAAAAGGGCGTTTGAAGAAGAAAAAAATCCGTAACTCCGTCAATTCAAAAGATATAAAATCCCCATGAATTTATCATATATCTTCTTAATATTGTCTACAACATCTATATAGACAAGTTTTGGATAGGACCAATTCTTACAGCAAAAGAAAATACATAGCGGTTGAAGAAAAAAATCATCTTAGTAAGGGTGTATTCAAATCCAAACTGCTTATTTTCTGACTCATTTTACGATTCATTTTTACTCTCAAAGGCTTCCAATTGGTACCCTTTCTTACTCAGAAACTATATAATGCACCGTAATGGTCAATTTTTTGATAGAGGCAGAATATATTTTAAAACATGCTGTCAAAGTGGGCCTTTTGAACCGAATTTCCCGAAGCGGATTGTGTTGGAAAAATCATCGTATTAAGGGAGTATTCAAATCCAAACTGCTTATTTTCTGACTCATTTTTAAATTCATTTTTGCTCTCAAACGCATCCAATTGGTAGATTCGCTTATTCAGAAACTATATAATGTACCGTAATGATCGATTTTTTGACAGAGGCAGAATATATTTCAAAAAATGATGTCAAAGTGGGCATTTTGAACGGAATTTCCCGAAGCGATTGTGTTAGAAACGAAAAATATTGTCTTACTGAGAAAATAATTGCTTATATATCAAGTTTTAATTAATTGAACGAAAATTAAAAACACAGGTCGCTTATAAATCTCTTCAAAAATCACGTTAACAAGTTTCATGTGTTTCCTATTAAAAATGAATCTGGAGTTATGCGAGAAAATTTCGAGTTGTTGAGCATGGAAAAGTATTTTTTTTTAAATACCGCCCTAACACGATTCTGATAAAACCAGTTATTATATAAAAATGAAATAAAAACTCGTCAAAAACGGCCAGATAAAATTGTTAAAGTGGGTTTATCTCTAATCATGATTTGGTTTTTGTTTGTGAAATTAGTATACTTAACTTCGAAATCTACCTCCGCCTGTAGGCCGGGCCGGCAGAGTTTTTTTTTTCTTGTCGAGATTTTTTATTTTGACACCTTCTTTTGTGACTGTTAAATTGCATCCTGATATTTCACTTACACCTAACAATATGTCACATTCTAGACCTGGTACTACGTGAAAATTATCTGTCAGTTTCACGCCGTCTACTTGTATTTCATGCTCAAAGTATCCTATTGGCTCCGTTTCTTCTCCGCCAAATCCAATCAATATACTCATATTTTCTTGGTATAACTCGGGTGCGTGTATTTCGCCATAGTATTCTTTATTTATCAAACTCACATCACTTGCCGTGTCAATGATAATTTTCTTGGGTTTCTCATGTGTAGGAATTACACGTATCTTTGTTATTGATTTGGCGTCATTCTCCGCTTTTGATAAGTTCATTACGTTTCTTTTCCGTGAGTTATTCTCGTTTGTTTTCATAATGAGGTTACCATAATATTCTTGTGTGCTGATTTGATCCCTATTTATACATTTGGCGGCGATATGACCAGGCAAAGCACAAAGATGGCAGATAATGCTTGAATTAATAGCTCTTTCGCCTCGTCCTATATTATTTCGATGAGCATTTTGATGCCACTAGCTATATATTTCCTCCCTGTGTCACGGTATTTTGCACCTTACGCAATTTGGCGGTTTTAAATCCTCTCAACGCTGATCAAAATCATCTAGTTTTTCAACTAATGCTTTTACTTCTTTTATCCTTGGAAATTACTCAATAAAACGATCTCTGGTTTCTTGCGTTATTTTTCACTTAATTTGATCAGTTACTAATAACTCCGTTAATCCATCAAAAGTTGTTACGTTCATTCCACGTACCCATTCATTAAAGTACTTTTTAAGCTGAAAACCAAAATCGCGCCAATTATCTGTTGACTTCTTCTTATGCGTCATGAACCTCTGTCTAAATTCTTCCGGTGACATTTTGAATCTTTTTAACAATAAATCTTTTTTATATTCGTAATTATTTACCTCGGGTTCCCTTTCTCTTGTAATTATATTGGCTATTTACAACGGTAATGTGCTTAATAGATACGATACCAATTCCCCCTTGTCTATTTTCATTTGAGATACTTGTCTCTCGTATAATGTTAAGAACGTACAAATATCACCACTTGCACTGTCATAACGATTAAGTAATTTCAGGAGATCAAAATTTCTACCTATTCCGTCTCTTGGATATATTTCTACTTACTTTCTGAAAGTCTATCTCGGCTTGCATTATCAATTTTTTTAGCTCAAATTCCCTCATTTTTTCTCTATTCTCAAATTTCCTATTTTTTTCACTATCCTCTATTTCTAACATCAATTTCTTTTCCTCTATCTCTGTCTGCCGTTTCCTCTCTTCTGCTTTAAGTTCTGTCTGTCATCTTCTCTCTTCTGTTTCAAGTTCTGTCTGACGTCTTCTATTTTCTGCTTTAAGTTCTGTCTGTCGTCTTCTTTCTTCCGCTTCAAGTTCTAACTTTCTTTCTTCCAACGCTATTCTCTTCTCTTTTTCTCCTTCTCTGTTTCTATTTTTTTTTGCTCTTTCTCTTTCTCTACTTGCGCTTCAAGTTCTAACTTTCTTTTCTCCTTGCTAGCCGATGATATTCCTTCAAGACGGTCTTTTATAAAATCTTCATCAAAGCTTTCCCAAGTTTTTATTGCTTCAATTAATGACAGAATGGTTACTTTCTCTGGCATGTTTATTGCGCACACTCCTCACATAGTTCAATCAAATCGCCTCGTCGCCCTTTGTTCAAAATCAACAAAATGATGTATTTTTTTCGTAATCGTTTCAATTTTTTATTCAGATTCCGGCCGCGAGTCCCCAAAAATGTAGGATTTAATATTTTACCTATCTAAATATTCAATTAGCTTATAGCTACAAGTAAACTCATCAATCGGTTGTTCATGTATTTACTTATTTTATTACTTAGACGAACAAATATAGGTTATGGAAATCCAGTTAACATTAACGATATAGTATATAATTTTCACATTGGCAAACATAAATATAGGAAATCACCTAGATTCCTCACTCAAGCCTTTTATTCGGCCATGGACAGCTCTTTAAAACATTCAGTTAATATTCAAACTATAGAACTTCTAAACAAGTGGTTCCCAACCTTTTATTGGCCACGCCTCACCAAAGCATCGGTAAAGTCATTATGTGCCCCCCCCCCCCCCCTCCACTAATCTCTAAATTATGACTGTCATTATTTAAAAATTGAACTCTATTCACATAGAGGAAGCGTAATATAGCCTTAACAATAACTATTTTTTTCACGTTTTTTAACTTATGAATCTTCTGTCGCAAAGGTTTTTTTTAATATAATTTTATAAATGCAATAAGGTTATACATATTCGCCTTTGTGACAAAAGCAGTTTTGTTGTACCTTACCAACTTCACTCAATGTTAAAGAAAAGTGTTCCACGGTCTGCATTTTTATTTTCAGAAAATATACTGAAGAGACACATTAACATTAAAATTGATAAATTACTACGTTTTATAATGCATTTTTGTAATTTATTAAGAGTTGGTGAAAAAGCTTTGGACACTAAATTTTCTGTCTATGGATTACACAAGAAACATTTCAAGATTCTCATCTATATTATCAAATTTAAGTAGCCATTATTATTCCCAATCACAACGCATTTTCTTTGTTTTTGCTTTCCGGTATCGATAATTGTCTCCCATTTATTATCTGATTTTAAAATTAAAATGTATATATCGTCAAGTAAATTTATTTACTGTGCAGAATGCCTGCATTAGAGCCATAGATATTTACTATCTACTCATTTCCTTTTCTGATAATATTTAAGATTTATAATTTTTATAAAGTTGGTAGTACCTCGTTCAGATATTTCATATATTTTTTTGGTTAAATATGTTCAAGACAGTCACATTTATATATACTTTTAACTAGTTCCTCGTGTAAAATATTCTTCGTTATACTTATAGCAGAGCGAATAGAAGTAGAAAACTCATTCAATAAAAAATCGAAAGCGTTAAGAAAATTGTAAAATGTACTACCAGAAAAATTATAGCGAATTTTAATACTATTAGCATAATGTAAAAACATTTAAAAAAATTCTTTTTATAATTGTGTCGTCTAGTTGCAAAACCGGCCAACTCCTCAAAAATGGAAAATGTGTTTTTTCAGTTTTTCCAGTTCTAAGTAAAGGTTTCTACCATCTGGAAACGATAAACCATGCCAAAACCGGTTAATCCCTGTGTTATATACGTTTGAAAATCCCGATGTGGTACAAAACCGGCCAAACCCTTCAGCCGGTGAGTTTCAAAACCGGCCATCTCCATATCCGCTAAATGTGACTGCTCTCCCGCATACAAATTTTGTAATAATTTAGCTTCGTGTTTTCTCCGACTATGGAAAAGTTTGTGGAAGAAGTGTCTACTAATCAACCAAGGAAGCGGAAAAGTGGGCCTACGATGTGGAAAAGGAAAAAAGTCAAAATTCAAAGGCAATGTACACCTTTTAATAACCATAGGCGATTTATCATTTTTTGACGCCCTAGGCCAAAATAATTTTCCGCCCCCCCCTTTCATAAAACTGTAAGTGCATTTTCTCTGATAAATTTAAGAATTTTTTAATCTGTTTAATTAATTAATAATGCATTTAAATTTTGTTTTATAAATTTTAGTATTTTGAGGATTGTAGATTGGGAATGAACGGGCTTGTGTTACACTTAAAATCTGAGAGAATTTTGTGTTGGTGTACCGAAAAGTAGAAAAATTGTTTTAAATGCAATTGTTACAAATTCACTTTTTATTTAGCACTTTTCGTTAAAATTTTAAATTGTTTTTATTTCATTAAATTTAAATACATTAAAGTTATTAATTTTGCTAACTCTACCCAACGTGCCCCTAGGCCATGGCCTAAGTTGGCCTTATGGGTAATCCACCCAGGTGACAATATAATACATAATTAATTGACAACATAATAGCATCATAGTTAGCATATTTTGATTAACACGTCCACGCCGGCGTGCATCATCGGTGGGTCACGCTAGACTGTCCCATCAGGCGGCATGCATCACCGGTGGGTCACGATTGACTGTCCCATCAGGCGGCGTGCATCACCGGTGGGTCACACTCGATTGTTTCATAGAAGGCGTGTACTACATGTGGGTCACACTCGGCTATACTATAGACGGCGTGCACTACAGGTGGGTCACACTTTAATAGTCGAAAATTCAGTAGTAAAAACAATTCATTATTATAAACTTAATACATTCACGACGAGAAACGAGACTTCTCGTTTTCATTCAAAAAATATCATTGATTAAGTGCGTGGCTTCTACCTTACAGAAATACATTTATATCATGTTTTCCATATTTCTTTAGGTTGTAAGAAATTTTATATTAAATTTGTACATATATAGTCAATAAAATCATGTCTATAAGTGATTTGCTTACTCCTTATGAACTTTCAGACATTCACAATCAACTCTGCTTCTTATATTCGAGTTCAAGAAATATGAGAGGGGCGGGTCATTACATACAGTTTCTGAATAAGCGACAGTACCACGCCACCAGATGAAGCGAAATATGAATTCGAGCGGAGTCTCACAGAGAAAAACATGGCGCCGGCGTGAACGTGTTAATTAACCATCATGATGCCATACTATGTTATTAATCTACGAGTAATAACTTGCTTACGTTGATTCAGTATTCTTTTATCCCTCCAGACCGTGTTTTAGCTCAAATTGAAAGGAGATTGAAGAAAATCGAGTCCCTCGTTCAGCCCGCAAAGTATGAAGAAATTTTATCTGAACATAGAACAGTTTTCAAGCCGGGAAGAGATTACACCGACCATGATTGGAAGAAGACTAGCAATTTCTTCCCCAAACCACCTGAACAGTGGCATTTCAAATTTGCTCCTACGAAAAAAATGTCATAACAAAATATAAAAATAAGGTGTTGGTGCAAGGGAAGGTCTTCTACAAATCTCAGGTAGAAGTCAGAAAGTCTGTTGTCAAAAGTAAGAGAAGTATTATGAACAGCAAGCTTGAGGACGTGGTTCCGAATACCGTGGTGAAGCCTCTAAAACTTCGGGATGTCCAAAACGTACTGACAAAACATTTTGGACCAAATTGGGATGCTGGCAAGCGGTTATTTTTTTTTACAAAAATATATTGGCATCAGCTGCTTATGAAGCAGAAAGCATAGATGAAGAAGACGCATGGATGGACCATCATGACGAAATTTGTGAGACTATCGAAAACGATGAGACCACTAAAGTTTGAAATTGTATGTACATAGAATGATTTTTGTTTAAGTTTTTAAAATTTAATAATTTTATTTAAAATAATATGTCATTTAAATCATTTGTTTAGTGACATTTAAGTCAATTTTAACAGCTAGTCAGTTAGTTTTAACTGTTAGTCAGTTTTAACAATCAGTAACTGTATAAAAGTCGTTTTACGTTAATAACTTTCCTAAAGTTCTTTTTGTTAAATAACATTTAGTTGAACAAAGCATTTTTGTATATTTGCTACCCCTAAAAACCCAATGTCAGATTAAATTTAGCAAAAATTAATTTCTGGTTTGTTGCAAAACCGGCCAACTCCAAAGTAAGTTGCAAAGGTGGCCAAATCCAAAACAAAGACTTAAATAAACCCTCCTTTCATGTGCCCCTGCTACCTTATTTCGTGTTTTCAAATATACTGCCCTAATGACTATAAAACTGAAGAGTTTTGGTTCCAAACTTTATTTGGCTATGTGTGGTAAAAAATCAGCTTTCCCCAAAAGTTTTATTTTTTGAAGATGGCCGGTTTTGCAACTAGACGACACAATTATGCTGGTGTCAAATGTATTTTAAACTTTTGATACTGAATATTTAAAAAATTCAATAAAGAAAACTGTTTTTTTAATTCCATTATTGTATTCCATTTATTTTTAGCTTACAACATTACTTTAACAACAGAAAAAAAAGACGAACTGGTAGCGCATGACTGAGCAGCAAAATTTGAATTGCCCCCCCCCCCCCCCGTGGGGCGTACGCCCCACGTTGGGAACCACTGTTCTAAACATAAACATATCTTGATCTTATTCCATTCTTCTATATAGCCGTTGCCGCTCCTCTTGCGTTTTTTTCACGCTCCTCGTGTTATGCTTTTTATTTTCCATAATACTGCGTATTGATCAAATAAACCTTTGAGTCTTTAGTTAAATAAAATTACATTGTTGGGAATATTTATAATCCCTCATACATAAAATTTTTTAAAGATATTTACTTCAAATTTTGTATCCTAACCTAAATAAGCATTACATGATAAAACAAAACTTGTTTTATTTGCTTATCCTCTGTCACTATATTTTAAAGGAAAATTACCCCCTAAATCTTAATAAATAAATTAAGCATGTTTCGTAGAAATTGAGTCGGGCCTGGCGGAAATATTTGTTTTTATACCGGGCCTGGAAACTTTGGTTTCTTCCATGAGTGCAAGTTTGAGATGTGGGCAAGACTGAAAATATTTTGAACTCCTCGCTCCCCTCCCCCTCAAATGCACACACGCACCATGTCCACTCAGACAAAAACACAAAATATTATATGAGGTAAAATTTAATCATGTGGAAACCAGGGATGCCACTCAGAAAATAACAACAACAAAAAAAAAAAAAACAGGAAATTACAAGTGAAAGTAAAATTTAGGCTATTTTCCCCAACATTTATGTGGGAATTTTTTAAATATATCGTGTTGAATATATAAAATCAGTACATTGATAAATTTCTTGTGTTAAAATGTTTTATAATATTTTCAGTAATAAATATATTGCATTTTCATAGTTGATTTTAAAAACAACTAGCTGTCATTTTACACTACATTAAAATTTTTTCATCCAAATGTAGAATAACTGGATTCAAATTTACGATTTTTTTCACGACCAACTACGAAAATTGTGATTTTTTTTTTACTCTATTTCTGGACTAAATTCTCGATATTTTTCCCGACCATTTGACGAAATTTGCGATTTTTTCTGCGATCGTTCGACGAAATTCGCAATTTTATTCCTCGATCTTTCAACGAAATTATCAATGAATTTCTGCACTTGTTTGACGAAAATCGACATTTTTTACACGATCGTTCGACGAATTTCGCGATTAATTTCTGCACTTGTTTGACAAAATTCGGGATTTTTTTCGCGATCAATTGACGAATTTTTACGATTTTTTTTTCACGACGGATTGACGAAATTGGAGATTTTTTTCTCGAGTAATTGACGAAATTTGTGATGTTATTCCGCCATCGTTCTACGAAATTCGCGATTGATTTCTGTACTTATTTGACGAAATTTGCGATTTTTTTACGGACCTCGTTACCAAATACGCGATTTTATTCCGTAATCGTTCGACATTTGCCATTTTATACCGCGATCCTTTGACAAAATGCGCGATTAATTTCTGCAGTTTTTTTGAGGAAATTCGCGATTTTTTTTTCCGGGACCGTTGAAAAATTTTGATTTTGTTCTCGCCCGATTGAAGGAATTCGCTATTTTTTTCTCAAGCGATTGACGCAATTAGCGATTTTATTCCACGATCGTTCGACAAAATTCGCGATTAATTTCTGCAATTGTTTAACGAAATTCGTGATTTTTGTCAGCGATCGTCAACAAAATTTACGATTAAAAAATCGTATGTTTTTCGTATGTGTTAGATCACGACCGATTGACGGAATTTACGATTTTTCCTTAAGCAATTGAAAAAATTAGTGATTTTAGTCCCCGATCGTTCGACGAAATTTGCGATTTTTTTACGCGTCCTCAACAAAATTTATTTCCACGACCGATTGATGAAATTGGCGTTTTTTTGCGAGCAATTGGCGAAATTTGCGATTTTATTCGGCGAACGATTGACAAAATTTAAGTTTTTTTTACGCGACCTCTTTACGAAATTTGCCAGTTTTTCTTCGAGCGTTTGACTAATGGCGCGATTTTTTTACTGGGACTATTAAAACTAGTGAAAATTTTCTGTGATTTCTATCTTTTGCTTGGCAAAAGTGTTCTGTGCAATATTTTTTTAATCTGGCTAACTGAATATTCTAAACTTCTATCTTCTGCATATTTACCACTGTTCTTTTCAGAATGAGTAAAAAACCTTTATCTTGCATATTTGTTTTAAGCTTTATGTATTCATCTAAGTTCAGATGTTTTATAGAGTTTAAAATTGAACTAAATTACACAAATTATTGAAGTTGGAATATCAAATTATTGAAGTCGGAACTGAGTGAAAGGCGTAAATTCCACATTCCGATGTTTTACTTTTCCTAGATAAATATATCACTAAAACTAATTTTTATCATGCAAAATACGCTGCATAATTTTTGTAATGAATTTATTATAAGTTCTTTTTTCTTTGGAAAACATCTTCTATATTTAAAGGAAAATGTTAAAAAAAAAAAAAAATCGCACATTTTTGCAGCCGGAATTACAGTAGCGCAAAAATGTGTATGAAATTACAAAATTGTATAGCATGAATTTTCATAAATAAGTGGAGGGGGGAAGGGGAAGGGGAGGCAGTAAACTGTACATTTCTATCCAAGTTTAACAATACATGTTCTATTTTAAAAACCCTAACCATATACCCGGAATGCTATATGACATATTATCATATTACTTTTTATTAAAATTTCTATGGCTTCTTTTATTAATGAAATATGATAATGGGAGGTAGGAATAATAATTCTTGCTTCATTAAAACGAATATTTAAATTTTGCTGTATAATCGCAAGTTTGGATATTGTATATTTATAACTCTCAATTGATTTAAACGAAGTGAAGAAGTTTGTTATAGATTCTATATACACTATATGCCAAAGCTGACCGGTCACTTGCGATTTTAGACGTTTTGTTAAATATCTAGAAAAATACATGAGGAATTAACCTGAAACTGCAGGGGTGTAAACAGTATAGTATAGGTCATACATTTCCACGAAGATTTTGTTCCCGAAACCCCATTGGGGACCGTCAACAAATTGAAAAATAACGAATATCTTTTGGATAACCCTGTAAAAATTAATGTAGCAAAAGCATTCAAACTCGAGATTATTAATAAGTGGCTTATTGTACTATACTGTGTTCATTTTTATGAGGATAGCATGTATACTCGTAGAGAAATTATGGTTTTTATAAAAACAGTCCCAAATTTCGCCAAGTTTTTTGCTTATAATTTGCAGAGTTTTTAATATAAAAAAAAGTTCTTTTCAGAAAATATGACAAACAACATTGCACACAACACCCTACAATCAGAATTAAAAATTAATAAAATTTGGGTGAAAAATGAGCAGGTTTACTAAAACATGTTTCACTGCGCATGCGCGAATGCAATCAATATATAATGTACATAAAATATTAGCTAAGTATATAGAGCAACTTTTGTGAAAGACTCAAAATCATAGCTTGAAAATTCTGAAAATTATCGTCGATAGAATAAGCTCGAAATCCGTTGTTCCAAAAAGAAGCAAAAAGATGAGGGGTTGTATCAAATATATGTTGATTAGTGCCAAGATAGCATACATAATATTGCACGTACTACTATATTTGGATACAACCCCTCATCTTTTTGCTTCCTTTTGGAACAACGGATTTCGAGCTTATTCTATCGACGATCATTTTCAGAATTTCAAGCTATGATTTTGAGGCTTTCACAAAAGTTGCTCTATATACTTAGCTAATACATTATGCAATTATATTTTGATTGCATTCGCGCATGCGCAGTGAAAAATGTTTTTAGTAAACCTGCTCATTTTTCATCCAATTTTTATTATTTTTTAATTCTGATTACAGAGTATTGTGTACAATGCTGTTTGTCATATTTTCTGAAAAGAACGTTTTTTTTTATATTAAGAAACTCTACAAATTATAAGCCAAAAACTTGGGACTGTTTTTATAAAAACATTAATTTCTCTACGAATATACATGCTATCCTCATAAAAATGAACACAGTATATTACAACAATAAGCCACTTATTATTAATCTCAAGTTTGAACGCTTTTGCTGCATTAGTTTTTACAGGGATATCCAAAAGATATTCGTTCTTTTTCAATTTGTTGACAGTCCCCTATGGGGTTTCGGGAAAAAAATCTTTGCGGAAATATATGACCTATAATATACTGTTTACACACCTGCAGTTTTAGGTTAATTCCTCATGTATTTTTCTAGATATTTAACAAAACGTCTAAAATCGCAAGTGACCGGTCACCTTTGGCCATATAGTGTAGAAACCAATAGCATATTTAATATGGATATAAAATCAACTTTAAAATCTGTATTCAATTTGGTCACAGAAAATAATGTAGTTTTATTTAACCAAATATTCTATAAGCAAATAAAAGGTGCCCCAATGGGGTCACCTATATCGGGGTTATTAGCAGAAATTAAATTAAGGCTATTAGAGCATGAAATCTTAAATCCCTGTAAGTATAGCCTTGAAGTATGGCTGAGATACGTTGACGGTGTGTTTATCGTATGGGGTTACAGTATTGATGAACTAAAAGAATTTTTACAGGATATCAATGCAATTGACGGTAACATAAAATTCACTTTAGAAATAGAAAATGAAAAGACCTTACCGTTTTTAGACGTTGAATTGACGAGGGATGATGGAAAATTAGATAGAAATGTTTATAGGAAACTCAGTAGGTCAAATCACACCATATCTTATGACAGCGCTTCTTCTTTTGGATACGAAATAGCAGCCTATAGGTTTTATGTTAAACGAGCCTTTAAAATATGCACAGACACTTTTCTAGATAATAAATAATTAAAATTAAATGCGTCGCCGAGGAAAATGGTTTCCTCCTTCATGTTATTAATAAACTGGTCTACGAAATGAAATATAAAGCACATAAGAGCAATCCAGTTAATAAACTTAAATTTTGTAATTTTAGCTATGTCCCTGGTTTATATGAGAAGCTAAAATATGTGGTAAAGAAATTTAACCCCTTGAGGGGCGGTGGGATATATTTTATCCCACCTACGATTAATGAAGATTTGTACCAGAAAATTTTTATGAAATTTTACTTTTCTAACTTTGGCAGAAAAAAGTCGTAAAATTGCTTTTCCCTATTCTGAAATAATTTTTTTCTAAACTTCCGGTGGGAATTAAGAATTATACAAACACAATTGCTTGCCCCGTTTGACGAATTTCGCAATTTTTTTTCATATTTTTTTAAATTAAAAGATCGTTTAATGAAAGTAGCGATTTTTTTCTTCGATTGTTCTTTTAATTCCCCGAATTTTTGCGATGGTTTGACGAATTTCGCAATTTTTTTCCGTAATCCCTCTTCGAATTTCTCTATTGTTTGACGAATTTCGCGATCAAAGTCCTCCCTTGAAAAATTTTCTTTTTCTCTCCTTATTTTGAAAATATGAAATTTATTCTTCTGAAATGATTTAAAATGATTCACTAAAAGAAAAAGAATTAACCCCTTCGCGACCAGCGCCTTTTACAGAATTTTTAATCTTTTATCATCGGTTTTTCAAAAAAAGAAATTTTTTCTTAATTTAATCGTGAAAATGCCCTGATTAAATAAGACAAAAATTTACAATAAAAAATAACTGGTGGGAATAATCTGGATTTCTGGGCACCTTATGCGTCACGTATACGTTACGCTCGTCCCCAAAGGGTTAAGTATTTTTTCTCAGGAAGTCTCTGCCAGGTAAAGCTGAAGTGTGAAGTAATATTTATTTCAATTGCGCAATCCATTTCAATTCTTTCGATAATTATTTTTCCATTATATTTTATTATTTCAATCTTAAATGTACATAGATTGCCACTTTTTCACAGATTTTCGCCTTTTTTTTAACCACGATTTTTTCGGAATGTAATTATGCAGTACTTTTCACTTTTTATCAGATTTATATGCCTTATCAGTAGTGCTGTAAAAGTAACGACTAAATGAATACCCGTATGATGTCGTTACTTTCGAACTCGCTACCCGTTAGAAAGTATTCGTTACTCGTTACTTTCGTTAATGTTAAAAAACCGGGTATTAACAATCATCGTATGTACTACAAACCTGCAGCAATAGCAAATCTAATTATATACCGCGCATGAGTCTTTTGAAGAATTCGTTACTATTTTAACGTAAAATATGTGCTGCCATCTGTACCTTAAAAATATATTTAATTTTCTACGTTTTAATGAAAAAAAGGCAAACAAAATTAAAATACGATGCATAATTGAATATAACATGTCTAAATTGTATAATTTCTTACTTATGAAATAAGGAATAATCGGAGAAAGCAATTTAGGAAGAGTAAAAGTTCACCAAATTTATACGAAAACTATGAAATATAATTACACAGCCAAAATATTTTACAAACAAATTTACTTATTAATTTTACACTAAAAGTAATTATGTATTATGAAAATTTAATTTCTGGAATAATATGAAATTATTTAAATATATATATATTTAATTTCTTACGTGATTATCCTATCAAATGACACTGTACTTCAGTCACATTATTATTTCTGAAATTATTGATTTATATTTAAAAATAATACCCTTTTTTCAAATATGAAATTTAAAAACATAGCAACAAAAATATTTGGCACAGATGTCATATACGCATCACACTAGCGTGATTTTTTTTCTGATGCCAATTTGGTGAAAACCTCGTTTTCGAATACAAGTTACACATATATATATATAAAATAGGGAATAACAATAAATAAAAAATGTTTCATTAATAACTATAGAACAAAACAATTTATATAATTAAAAAAAAGAAAATAAAAGTAACTATACAATTTATTAACAAATAAACAACATCCGAGTTACCTTATCAAGCAAAATAACGGCACTTTGCCGCCAGTTAAGTACCCCGGTGATTATATGACATTGGCCTCAGAAAAAAATTGCGCCAATATGGTGCGTATATGACATCTGTGCCAATTATTTTTACAAGCCAAACAGAAAGAAAAAAGAAAAAAAAAAGCAATTTAACAAATTACAACGACCATTTGGAAAATGATTTTTTCAAAGACTAAAATTTAAGACATAAAAATTCGCACGGAGTTGATCATACATATTTCGTACGCCATGGATTAAACATTAACATTCTTGGACCAATTTTAAATGAAGTTTCATTTTTAAATTTCTAAACATCCCACAATATTACTTTTTATATCGTCGTATAGAGAAAAAAATACATTTTTAATTGCAATTTGTTTGAAAGCTGTATCTCAATTTGTTTCTGAGTTATTAATTTTTTTTTGTAGTTTTTATTACTTTTTTGTCATAGTGGCAACAGAAGTAGCCATCTCTGTTGAAAGTAAAGGGAAAATACAGATTACTGTATAGACCCATCAGGAAACGAATAAAATGCGGATTCAACCAATAAAAAGCTTCAGATATGTTTTTGATTTCCTACCCTGACAGAGGACAATAACCATTTTTCCAAATGGTTAAAAAAAATTAGAAAACAGTAATTCTGCCTTTTCAGAATTTAGTGTCACCCCCGATGAAAAAAAAAATATGTACATAAATATAGATAGTTCAGTTAAAGACTTAAAACACACGCTTTTATTTTATATAAAATGACGTGATCCGCATCCGCGGAAGAATTTCTTTCGCTATTTAAGAAATTCGACAAAAAAAATGGCTATCTCATGATTCATATGCTTTCATTTGTTTGTAATATTAATGTAGATACTTAAAATTAAGTTCAGTTTATAAAAACTTCATGTTTTATCAGAAGTTATTAACTTATATTTTTTCGAAATAGTAGGTATTTTAATTACCTTTTTTTTTTCAGTTCTTATGAGAAAATGGCAACAAAAAGATATAATTGGTACTTTCTAACTATTTTTCCTGTACTTTTACTTTCTACAGAAATGGAGTACTTGAGTTACAAAAATTAAACAAATGGCATTTAAAACTACAAAAAAAAAAAAATAAAAATAAAAATAAAAATAAAAATAAAAATAAATAAATTAATATCTCAAAAATAAATCGAGATGCAGTTTTCAAACAAATTGCATTTAAAAGTACTTTTTTCCCCAATACGACGGTATAAAAATTGGAAATGTGCGATGCTTAGAAGTTAAAAAAAATGCGTTAGAGATTATTCCGTACAATGATACCTCTGCTTTGTTTTACGGCTGGCTTATACAACGGGGCGTGTTTTTTTTTTTTTTTTTTTTTTTTTTTTTTTTGAGACGACACTTTATTAGCTTAGCTGGAAGAAAGAAATAGCATACCGGAGGTTAAAAAAATTAAACGTTATCATAAAAACATTTTTACAAGCAATCTAAAAACTCGTCTTTATCATAAAAAATATATATTTTTTTAAATATAAAACATAAATACACGTACAAAGATATTTTTACAGGATAAAGAATGCACTGAAAACAAAACTGTAAATTTTAGAACAGAATTTCTTAAAAATTTTCAGAATATTTAAAAGAAATGTGTTTCATTTTAGACTTTATCATCTTATCAACCAACAGTTTACGTCAATCGCATTATTATTTTAGAAATCTTTGATTTATGTTTTATAATAATATTTTTTCCATTCTTTTTGGTTTTAATGAAGCACGCCTTTCAGATAATATATAACCTGATTTTGAAAAAAAAAATTCTTTCAGATGGTACTGCAAGCTCAGAGTATAAAATAGCTATGCTTCTTTTTCTTTCCATAATGAAGGAATCAATAAGCCCCTACGAAATCAAAATCGTTTGAGATTTGAGAATAAATGATACTAACAGAATGATACGCATACACTAATACGTAAACAACTAACGCCGAAATATCCGAGTCTGAATACAAATTCGCATCTTTTACCGCATCCAGCTATCTGCTCCATTCATGAATTATACAAACGTAAGCAGCGTTTGAAGTTAGTTTCATTTTGTTCGGCTGCGTATTGACGCAGTAACGACTAACGAGTCGTACTTCGAAGTACCGATTCGGTATTTCGTATCTTAGAGAATACCCGTTACTTAGTAACGAATATGTGCGGTTTGCTACAGCTCTACTTATCAGGCGAGAAATATTTTAAATATTTGTTTTAAAATATTTGCCCTTTTGAAATTGTGTATATGCAAAATGATAATGCTTCATTAACAAAGCATATTTACTTTTAATTTGAGCTGCTACAGAATTGTAATTGATCTCCAAAACGGTCTTTTACTGCTCCAAAATTGCAATTTGACCTGCTCCAAACTTGCTACAAAAGGGAATTTTTGATTTTCCACCGCTGAAGCTGGTTATCCAACCCAATACCGGACACTTTCTGAAGCAAACTACAGGTTGGGTCGAATTCAACTTAAGTAGTGTTACCTGGCCCGATACAGGACACTACAGTAAAATACGTTTAACACGAAACTGAGGGGATCGAAAATTTTTTTCGTGTTAAAAGAATTTCGCGTTAAAAGATACTTAAAAAAAGAACAAAACTCACAAATATTTCCGACATCATAAAATTTTATTTCGATTTCCTGTTAAACTACTAGTAAGTTCCATCCTGCTGTTCTCAGATTCTAATTTTTAAATAGGTCTTGAAGCAATATCAGTGATTAACTCACTACTACGACTTCTACCCTCATAGCTATATAGGTTGAGAGCAGAATAGTCCAGTATAGAGCTCACGTGACAGGTTCTGCCACCTTGCAGAGGCCATGGGGAAATCCCCATCCCCCTTCACTGATTTAAGTTAATTAATGTTGGTATAGGTAGTCACATGCAGCATCTCGGTGCCCGCCCCCAGAATGATAGAGGTCTGGGGGCGCCGGTCTCGGGTCAATATCCCACTCATATCAGTACAACCCCTCAACACAGTAATACAACACACCATGTGAAGGTACGAGAACAACAGACACAATAACTACTATGGAACGCCCAGTACGGGTGATAGGAATAATAGGGACCACAGGGAGAACAGACCGAGGAAGAAAGTGAGTCCGCATCAAGCGTATCAGAACATGATGAGAAGAGCAGAAGAACAGAGGCTGGAAAGAGAAGAAGAAGAACGACGGCAAGAAGAAGCCAAAGAAAAAGCACAAGAGTTGGTCAGGAAGCGACAGGAAACACAAAGTAAAATAAACGAAGAACAGTCAGAAGAAAAAGTAGATTGGGCAGACAGAAACAGCCAAACAGAATACAAAACGGATTCAACAGGAGAAAGTAGTGAAGAAAGTAGCCACGACAACCAAGATGAGGAAGACGGCAGCAAGGAACAGTATAGGCAAAGCTTTCTATTGGAAAAGGATAACAAAGAGAGTAAAAAGACAGAACACCAACAGCAAGGAAAGAAGAAGAACCAGAAGACCAGGATCAAGACCAAGGAAAAAACAAAAGAAAAGCAGCAAATAGTAGAAATAAACATAGCTGATGAGAACGACAGTAACAAAGAAGACGAAACCACAGATCAGGGAAAAAATGAAGGTGAAGAGAGCGGAGAAAAAGAAGAGACGGAAAAAAAGCAAACGAGGCACTACCAGCAATAGAAGAAGTAGGAGAACTAAGGAGCAATGACGAAGAAGACATAGAAGAGACGGAGAAGAACAGCAAAGCAGGACCTAGCATTGAAGAAACAGAGGAAAACGAGAAGGAAAACAAGAAGAAAGCGTATGACGAAAAACAAAGTAAAAGGGAAGAACTGCTCTAACTGAAAAGAAAATTGCTCCAAAACAACGAAGAAACAGAAGATGTAATAAGAAGTCCAGCAGCAGAAAAAGCAATAATAGCCCTGACTCTGATGCAGAAGATCCAACACGAGTGTGGAAGGCTGACAAAAGGAATAGGAAAAGAAATGGACGGATGTGCAGAAACCTTGATGAACCAGATATTAGAAATGGAAGCCCAATACCAAGTAGCGAAAGCACGTCTAATATCATCAGAACAACACGTCCAAACCACAAGAAGCAAGCCAACAGAAGAAGTAAGTAGAGATTACAGGAGGGAGGAGGAAGCTACCGGGACCCAGACCAGGCCCACTAGGGATTACGCGGAAGCGGTCAAGGTGGCAGCCTCAGCCCTGATCATCCAGGCAACAACTAATACAGATACAGAAGCTCTGGAAAGAAGAATAATAGAAAAAACAGCAGAACACCATAGTGCGGTCAAAAAAACGCAGAAAATAAGAAGAGGAATAAAGTTGACACCCGAAAACCAAGAACAGGCGGCAAAAATAGCGAATAAGTTAAATAGCGATGAATCAGTGAGGTCAGCGGTGAAGGTGACAACGGCTAACGTAAAGATGAAGAATATAATAATATTCAAGATCCCAGATTACGTTCAAGAAAAACAGATCAAACAGAGAATAAGTAAAGAACTATATCTGGATCAGCGGGGCGGAAACGAGGCAGTCACTCTGCTCAGGTGAGTAGTGTCCCGAAACGGGTGGATAAACCAACAGGTCCTCCTCCTGGAGCCGCTGGCAGATCGACTGCTAAGAGCAAAGTCAGTGTGCCTGGGACTCAGGAAGTGTCCTATAAGGACATTTATCAAAGTTACAAGGTGTTACAAATGCCTAGAGTTTGACCACCTAGCAGCGAATTGTGACAGGACCCAGAAGTGCTCGATCTGTTCGGGACCGCACCCGTACACAGAGTGCAAGAGCCAAAATCGTAGATGCCACGCATGCTCCAGATATAATGAAGCAAACAGAGGATATGCTGCATCATAAAGAAATACGAACCATCAAGCCAACTCCCCAGAATGCATGACATATCGGACTCTCTTTCAAATACGGCAACTCCAAGCAGAAAATGGCATGGCACTAGCTACAGGTCAAGACATAATCATGGGAAGGGTGAAGCTAACTAGCACAAATGGTGTGGAAAGGGTAACCTGGTTACTGCGCCACGACCAATTACTCAGGAATAAAGACGCCCGAAACTGGCAAAAAGTCAAAAAAAGATAAGCACTCGGTGTTCCAGTAACACCACATATATACCATATCACCCTTCCAAACATAACAACACAATCAACACATAACTCTCGATACACAGAATAACGGGAACAATCAGCACAACTCCAAATACTCACGAAGAAGTCTAAGAGGCATCCCACACTGGACAGACAAGCAACAACAACGCGAGTCAAGGGGGAAAATCTTCATTCCAACATGTATTCTCTTCACTATATCCGCACACCGAAAAGTCATGCGTCATGTTTCTCTTGTCGCGCGTCTTTTTAGCCAATGTCTGCCTCGTGTCTTCTGTCTTCCATTTGTGAGAATTTTGTCGTTCGCAAAACCCTGTCTGAACATGGCCGCCTCTCCAGCTATGCCTGAATCATTCAAGTTCAACAAACAGTTTGTTGGGATAATTGAACGATATCCGGCGATTTATGATTATACCTGCGACGAATATTAGAAATTTTAAAACTTAACATTTTAAAACTAACAAAATAAAAATAATTAATGAAGAGTATATTTTTATGAAATGGAATTTTGTGAAGGGGCCTATTTTATTAAGAGGAATTTTGTGAAGGGGCCTGTTTTATTAAATTGATTTTTGTGAAGGGGCCTGTTTTATTAAATTGATTTTTGTGAAAGGGCCTGTTTTATTAAATTGATTTTTGTGAAGGGGCCTGTTTTATTAAATTGATTTTTGTGAAAGGGCCTGTTTTATTAAATTGATTTTTGTGAAGGGTCCTGTTTTATTAAATTGGTTTTTGTGAAGGGGCCTGTTCAATTAAATTGATTTTTGTGAAGGGGCCTGTTTTATTAAATTGATTTTTGTGATGGGGGCCTGTTTTATTAAATTGATTTTTGTGAAGGGGCCTGTTTTATTAAATTGGTTTTTGTGAAGGGGCCTGTTTTATTAAATTGATTTTTGTGAAGGGGCCTGTTTTATTAAATTGATTTTTGTGAAGGGGCCTGTTCTATGAAATTGATTTTTGTGAAGGGGCCTGTTTTATTAAATTGATTTTTGTGAAGGAGCCTGTTCTATGAAATTGATTTTTGTGAAGGGGCCAAAAATTTTGCTTGGATTGACCCCTGTTTAATTTGTTAAACAATGTAGCAAAAATTTCTAAATTTGGTTATTTACTATCTCATTGACACTTTGTAGAAGGTGTTATAGTATTTCCTATATTGTTCTGTAAAAGAACTGAGGGGGAAGGGGGGGGGGTAACAAAATAACAACGAAAAATATATAATTTCATTTTGGCTCAATAAAACTCTTTTAATATATATTGTTGTACGAAATATGAAATCTAGTTATTAAAATTAAATCAAGCATCTAACTTCTTTTTTAAGCCCTCTTCTGCTTAAATTTTCTTTTTTAACTCACCTGTATCCATTTACAAGAAGAGCTTGTAATAATTCAATTTAAGTTAATCAAAACTTGAATCCCTTTTATTTACCTGTACATTATAATTTTAATACCCAAAATTATTTTTTATTACAATTTTTAAACATTTCTTGTATAGTTCTTTGCTTCAGAATTTTCATTTTCTCTTATTGAAGTTTCCTTTGAATTCTGCAAACAGTCGTTATTTGCTGTTGGTCTGTACAAATCAAAACAAATGCAAAATAATAATGAAATGAATGTTGCCAACCTCACATGAAATATAAAATAAATTAATTAGCTACTTTCTATAGTGGTCGATAGTTTGTGCCATTACTAAAACCTTTGTGGGCTTGTTTATGCTTCACATCACTTTCTATTGCCGAAATTTTTCCGGATACTTGCTCAGTATTTTTTTCATAACGAAAAACGTGCCATATTCTCCATGCAAACCATTCATTGGATGGACCCAATACTTTCTTTTCTTATTTTCTTTATCCTTGCATAGCAAGGTCAACATCAGGATATCTTCATCTTCAGAAGATAATTCCATAGCTTCGTTTACTGTCGAATGATCCATTTAAAATTTCACGAAAAACGTAAACAAAGAAGCGTGACAGGAGAAGAAAGTACTGACGCTTTGGTGTGCGGCTAAAAAGCCGAGAAGGCAATTTGCTTCCGTCACGTCTGTTCGATCGAAGAGACATGTAGCGTGTATTTAGGCAACATGTTTCCCCAGTGTGGAATGCGCCTTATAGATATTTCCTAATAAGTATGTCAATTTGTATGTCTAAGTGTTAAATGTATTAAAATAATAATAAAAAAAATATAAAAATAAAAAGGCCTAGGATTATTCCTATCGCCACCATAAAAATTATAAAATGCACGTCTATTATGTCCCATGTGCGAGTGCGGTAGCCGTGCAGTATCAGCCGACCAAGACCCGCAACAGGAGCCCCGCAACAGAAGAATTGCACAGCACTTTACAGGTCGAGCAAGCTGCACACTATGGCAAATCAAGAAGCATCAAAAAGCCTCCGACTCCACATTGTCCGTCCATTTGTATGTCCAGTGCACAAAGAACAAAATAAGAGAGAAGGTAAGTCATGTACGCTAATGGCGCCTGGTGCATGTAAAATTCGTCGTGGGTGCTAAGTCCTCCAAGTTACCTGTGAATTATACCTCTGGAGGTGCCTTGCCAGGTGAAGGTCTCGTCATCTGATCAAGGTTCTAAATTACGAGATCAACTTGAGTAGCAACGTGCAGGTGCCAATCAACAGGATATAACGTTAAGTAACCGGCAAAACAAAGTAAACACAAACGAGCAGTAGGCACTGCAGATAGGATGACGATCGAGGCAGTGATGTCAGGTTTATTTCCGTCTCCCTCTGCATCGATTCATCTGCCTTGCATTTCGGCCCAAAAGTATCCGTTCAGCGGTAAATCTTAGCTTTTCGGCCACATCAATTTTTAATTTCCCTCAAAATTGCCCCCTTCTACAGCTAAGAAGTCTACTACCTTTTAGGCATAAAAAATAATCCAACCCTTTTCCAACTGGCATGGCAAGTACGTGGTGTGCGGCAACAATCATAGTTTTGCAAAGTGCAATAAACAACCTAGACTCATCAACTTAGCTTAATATAGTCGGCCCGGGTGCTTGCTGGTGTGGTCCGCCGCCTGCGGCGATCTGGCGTATGTACTCACAATGCATCGCCCTGCTTTCCAGGCAATTACAAACCCGTTCAGCTGGGTTAACCCCGGTAGGTAGGGGCTTGGTCAGTGGTCTCCGAGTAAGTTCCATCCATTAGGATAAAAAAAAAAGTAAACAAAATATTGTTCTTTTTTTTTTGGGGGGGGGGGGATCAGATATCTTTTTTTTAAGTGTCTTTTTCAACATTCTGAGACCTAGCTTGTTTGAACCAAATAAGCTAAGCTGTCTCTAAATGTTCGTGCTTAGCAGTTCTCATACGTTTTCTCTCAGGCTTAAACATACTGCGCTCAAATGTTAACGTAATGAGATCCCTGTTTTTTTTATTATTGTTGATAATGTAGAATTGGAAATGCAAAACTCTTTTCAGATTTCAGTTTTCGTCCTTCTTTTTCATCAGCTGTATTAAGCAGCAGCTTCTTCATTTGAAGCGAAATAGCAGTTTGTTTTCGCACCGATTTCTCAGCCATTGTGCTCATAAAACATAAGCTAATTTACAAAAAACACGAAATTCTCTGATTTTTACCGAAATTTCAGTGGTTTTAACACAAAATTTGCCAATTTCAACTTAAACTAACAAGTTCGAAAACAAATTTTTTTCGTGTTAAAAGAAGAAAAATGTATTAAATTACATCGTATACTGTCCGGACCGCTATATCATTTCGTGTTAACCAATTTTTCATGTTAAGCGTTTTCGTGTTAAACGTATTTCACTGTATCAATAGTATCAATTCTTTACTAAAAACATTCACATAAGAAAAAAGTATCTTTTCTTTCTCCTTTTTTATAAAACATTTTAGTTTCTTTACTCTTTTGCAGGAGTGGTTTGCAATTCTTTGGCCTTCGTATTTACTCATGTATAATGCACGTTCTATTTTTGATTAAGAAAAAAGAAGGGCCTTGTGTATAATATACATCATAGTGTTTTGAGGTAAGAAAAACCAGGAATTAAAAAAAAAAAAAAAAAAAGAGAGAGAGAATAATAATAATAAAATAATAAAATCTTATAAAGATGATCATTAAAAGTATCAACGAGACAGGAATGTCAAATATGGTGTATGGAAGTGTAAATGCAATCATGGGATCCTTTTGACGACATTTGCGATTTCTTTCCGCGATCGTTTCACAATTTCTTTTCTGCGATTCTTTGCTGAAATACATTATTTTCTTCTGTGATCCATTGACAAAATTGATTTTTCTCTGAGACCATTTATCGAAATTAATTTCGCGACACTTTTCCGTGACTGATCGACGAAATTCAAGATTCTTTTTCACGATATAGTGTTGAGATTCGTGGTTTTTTCCGCTACCGACTTTCAAAATTCACGCTTTTTTTGCGCGGTTTTGACGAGATTCTTGATTTTTTGCGTAATTGTTTGACTAAATTGGTGTTTTTGTTTTCCGCAATCGTTTGACGAAATTCGCGATTCTTTTACACTATCGCTTGTAAATTCGTAGTTTTTTCATAACTGAATCGTAAAATTCATGCTTTTATGAGCGATCGTTTTACGAAATTCTCAATTTTTTGCGCAATTGTTGATAAACTAAATTAGCGATTTTGTTTTTCGCAACCGTTTGACGAAATTCGTGATTCTTTTCGACGATCGTTTG
Organism: Maratus speciosus; assembly: GCA_963932465.1. Classification (NCBI taxonomy): domain Eukaryota; kingdom Metazoa; phylum Arthropoda; class Arachnida; order Araneae; family Salticidae; genus Maratus; species Maratus speciosus. Next base: position 570,494,570 of record OZ010787.1, read on the forward strand.
TCGAAATTCGTGTTTTTTACGCAACCAACTGAAAAATTCACCATTTTGTGCGCGATCGATTGACAAAATTCACGCCTTTTTTGTGCGATCTTTGACGAAATTCTCTATTTTTTGCGCAATTGCGTGATTAAATTCGTGTTTATATTTTCCGCAACCTTTCGACGAAATTCTCGATTCTTTTCCTCGATCGTTTATATAAAAATTCATGTTTTTTTCCGCAACCGATTGACAAATTTCAAGATTTTTTGCCCGATTGTTTATCTAATGAAGTGATTTTTTTCGCGCAACCGTTTGATGACATTCGCGATTTTTTCCCGCGATTGTTAGACAAAATTCGCGTTTTCATTCCACAATTGTTTGTTGAAATTTGCGATTTTTTTCCGCGGCAGATTAGTAAAATTCGCTATTTTTTTCGTGCCCGAATAACAATTAATTTTAATAAAATTCTAAGTTAAAAAAAAGTCGCGGACTTCAAGAAAAAAAATATTCGCAGAAGAATCACGTGCCTGTGATAGAAGTTAAAGGGGGAAAAGTCCCACACAACATTTTTAATTATGCGAGATTTTCCTATTTTGTACGCAATTTGCGCAATCCCGCACACTATTTCATATCATGCCCCCCCCCCCCCACGCCCAAAGAAACCCTTCAAGTGGCGCCCTTGTTACTAAGTCTTCGTTAAGTACTAATTGCGATCCAAAACTCTGAACATGCACTGCACACCAATCAATTTAGTCCCTCTTTGATCCCCTGCTTGGATTGAGAACAAATTTCGGCCTAGTCCAGCCCTTTTAAGTTTTTTTATCAGCCCAACAGACGTATTTAATTTTTCTTTTTTATCGGCCCAGCCTGTTAACAAAAATGTTTTTGTTCTGTTGGCCTATTAGGTAGATTTCGTATGATATACTACCTATTGGGATCGTTCCTATGTTGGAATTTCTGAAAAATTTTTGCATATCTACACAGATCATGACCCCTAGAACCCAAAACCACCCTCAGTAAAAAACTTTATCTATCTATCTATCTATCTATCTATCTATATATATATATAACCATTATATATAACAAATCGTCATCGATTTCCAATTATTGAAAAAAAAAATATATATATATATCACTTTCTTCTGGACACGATAACTTCCACAATTCTGCACAAATCTCTTCCAAACTGATACATAAAATCAAGGGGCATAAAATCTCGGTCAAGTTCGTTAATGGGCCAAATCGGACCAAGGGGATGGAAATAGGGAGGGGTTTTGTGAAAACCGAAAAAAACCCATAACTTCTTAATTGTTGTACATATCAAATCAGTTTAAAGTTTTTATTACTTCTAAAAATAGGGCCAAAAATTTATGCATCACAGATTTTTGATAAAATTAAAAATGGGCTCAAGGGGCGCAAAAAATAGAGTTTTTGGGAGAAAAAAATTCCTAACTTCGCCAATTCTCAAGATATAAAATCCAATTAATTTTATTATACATCTCCTTAATATTATCGACAACTTTTATACTCACAAGTTTTTAATAGGACCAATTCGTACCGCAAAAAATAAATTTAAAAACGAAAACAAAAAAGGGGGTTTGAAGAAGAAAATTTTTCATAACTCCGTCAATTCACATGATATAAAATCCCCATGAATTTATCGTACATCTTCTTAATATTGTCTTCAACATTTATATAGACAAGTTTTTGATAGGACCAATTCTTACTGAAAAAAAAAAAAAATTAAATACATATCGGTTGAAGAAAAAAATCACCTTATTAAGGGTGTATTCAAATCCAAACTGCTTATTTTTTTACTCATTTTTAAATTCATTTTTGCTCTCAAACGCATCCAATTGGTAGATTCTCTTATTCAGAAACTATAAATGTACCGTAATGATCGATTTTTTGATAGAGGCATAACATATTTCAAAAAATGATGTCAAAATGGGCATTTTGAACAGAATTTCCCGAAGCGATTGTGTTAGAAACGAAAAATATTACCCTACTGAGAAAATAATTGTTTATTAATCAAGTTTTAATTAATTGAAAGAAAAATAAAAACACATGTCGCTTATAAATCTTTTCAAAAATCACGTCAGCAAGTTTCATATTTTTTCTATTAAAAATGAATCTGAATATGTGCAGAAAATTTCGAGTTGTTGAGCATGGAAAAGTATTTTTTTTAATTACCGCCTTAACATGATTCTGATAAAACCAGCTATCATATAAAAATAAAATAAAAACTCGTCAAAAGCGGCCAGATAAAACTGTTAAAGTGGATTTATATCTAATCATGATTTAGTTTTTGTTGGTGAAATTAGTATACTTAACTTCGAAATCTACCTCCTCCTGTAGGCCGGGCCGGCAGGGATTTTTGAAAATTGAAGGGTTTGTTGTAAAAGGGAGGTTTTCGACATTCCTGAGACGTACACTAGGGCGTATAAAAAAAACAAAAACGAAATATCTTAAATCTTTTTGCGGCAGTGCGGAAAAGTTGTGACCTCCTTTCATTAAAAAGTTTGCGGAATCTTAAAACAGTGGGTTGATATCTTCTGTCGCCTCAATGGACCGAAAGTTCCGAAAATCGGACAAAAAATGATAAAAATACAAAAATTAATAAATGATCACAGATTTCGTCGATCGGTTTAGGGTAGTGCTTAAATGTTACTATATTTTAACAACAACAACCAAATTTTTTTTTTTACAATCATAGCTTAACCCTTTAGTGCGCAGCTTTGCATATATGCAAACAACAGTTCTTTGAATTTAATAGATTTTTTTATTCGTAGGGGAGGTGGGGGATGAATGGGACATTTTCACAAAAATATTTTTTTATATTTTTTTATTTAAGTTACTATCAATATTATATATCACATTTCATGCATTAGGTATTTGCCAACATATATGAACAATATTTACTCTAGATCAGGGTCGGCGAACCTTTTTACATCGGTGTGCCCAATTTTTTTCAAAAAAGATTTTACGCGAGCATGACGTGCCAAGCACCAAAAAATAATTTAGTGAATCAAAATTTCTGGATTTTTATTCATTGGGATTTTAAAATATGGGACAATATACATCTAATAATTAGACTAACATATACTATAAAGTAATAAAATGGTGAATGCGACATCGGTTATGCTAAATATTAATATGGTGTTCAACCCACTTAGTTTTAATAGGATGCAGATGCAAGTTGAATTCGAGTTATCTAACAAGTGGTTTGGGTTTCTAATATTTCAGATTTTCGTATCATTTCCGAAAATAATGACCCGTAAGAACAAATAGAGTGAACAGAGTGAAAACTACATATTTTATGCTAAGTCGCTTTGGTTTCATCACTAGGAGTTTTACTGATAATGCCTGATATTTTTCTTTTTGATATTCTCCCAACCTTTTCTTAATTTGATAACTTATTGAGCTCACATTGAAATAATTTAGAAACTCAATTAGTTTCTTTCCAATAGAAAAAATAAAAGAAAAGAAAGAATAGCCCAGCTTGTATAAGTTTGCGTGTTTTGTTTAACTTAATTCGATTTTGTTTTAGGATTTCATTCAACGCCGCCGTGCCGAAAATATTCTATCCCGTGCCAAGTTTGGCACGCGTGCCATAGGTTCGCCGTCCCTGCTCTAGATTATGATTTATTCATAAAAGTATTATGAAATCAAAAAAACGTTCCTCCCTGTCCCAATCATCCCCACAGCAGGGATGAATGGGACACTAATAGGGATGGATGGGACACAAAGATTTTCCTCCCTGTATTCAATTTTACCAAATTAAAATTTATAATTATAACCTTATATGAAAATTATATTTGTAATATATGATTTTACAGCACGAATCGATATGTTTTTTTTTTCAATAACTTCTTTTATTGCAGTTTTAACTTTTAATGCGGACTTCGGCTATCAACCTGTTCTTTTTTTCCACTTATGAGGCATTTTAGATTTGAAATGAAAGTGCAAAATGTCTTTTAAATATAGCATAGCTAATAATTTTCAATCATAACTTATTAATTAATATTAATTAAATGTATCGTAGAAACATGCAGAACGGAAATTATTGTGTCGATCGGAAAGTCATGTCGTGTTGGGAAAATCAATTCGTACCGGACAATTCTGCCCGATAATTATTAGACATTAGATATCGGAATCAATGTCTAATAATTAAATGATTGAATTTTCCGGTACGAATTGATTTTCCCAACACGACCCGACTTTCCGAATGACCCAATATGTTAGGGGTGGGGATTTATTTGTGCAACATTTCAAAATTCAATATAATTTCCCCCATTTGATCAATACACATATACTATTTTTATCAATTTTATCTATTTTGATTAAGTTTTAGTACCAATTTTTTGATAATCCATTAATAATTATTACAATACAATAAGTAACACTCAGAAATTTTAAACAATAACAACTCATATAATACTATTTAATACTATTAATTGACGTAAATTATTGATTTATCATCCTATATAATACTATTTAATTAATAAATAAAATTTTCAACATCTCTAGGGAGGAGTGAGAATGTCCCATTCATCCCCATTTGAAATGTCCCAATCATCCCCATGATGCATAATATCCCTTCTCAGCCATTTTACCTCAAAAATTATTTTGTCACAATGGTTACTATTCATCCATTTTAATTATTGATATTGAACCTTAAAATTAATAACTACAACATAGCTTAATTTTTTATATTGTATAAGATATTTCACATCTTCAAATGTAAAAAAAAACTTACTTTTAAGCAGAGACTTCAGAAAATGCAACTTTGAAGGAAAATGAAAACAGCAATGTGGTCCTACTTTTAGTTCTGAAGCACACTGTGGTAGAGGTATATGGGGTTAGGAAGCAATTTAAAATAAATGTTTATTGCCTGAAATATTGAGAATGTCCCATCCATCCCTTGTCCCATACATCCCCTAGCTCCCCTATATACCTAATTCACACCAGAAAATTAAAATAGCAATATTTGCTTTAATAAATAACAGACATTCGGTATTTAAATAAAGCGAAATTAACCATTGAAGCTTTCTGGTTTACACCAGTCAGATTCTCTGAACTACGTAATTTCTAGAACGTATTCTATCATGGGAATTAACACTAGAACGGCGGCGAGGGGTCATTTTGACCCTTGCCGAATGAAAACATTTCGATCCGAACCAGAATTTGTTTTATAATATAAGATTAAACTATGCTGAACAAAAATACCTTAAATAAATAAGTTAAATAGTTCTAAATAAAAATTCTGATGTGAAATATTTTTATAAAACTTGAGCAAAATTTCCCGCCGTTCTAGTGTTAAAGGGTTAATATCTTCTGCCGCCACATCGACACCAAATTTTGGAAAATGAAGGAACAATTTTAAATAAATACAAGTCACACTTACCTCGGTTTAATGCGAACAGAAACTTTATTTTACCTTTCGAACAAACAAATGACAAAAGCATTACTGCTTGTAATCATTTTTGGTCTCAAATTTTGAAATGTGTTTTCCGGATTCTAGTGTCGCTCTAATAAATCTATCCCTGTTCTGCGACACAACTGTTTTTCCTGAGGCTGGAGTGACTGGTTTCACAATCCGCTCAATTGCTTGTGTGTGTGAAGGAAATTTAATAAAACCACAGCAGTCCATTGGCGTACCGTCCTGTATCATCTTCTGAAGTTCTTGAGAACTGATGTCTTTGAGAACTGCGGGCGATGTCACATAACAAGCTTGCCAATCAATGAGATCTACATAGTCTGGAACTCCATAGTTAACAGCAGGAATAACGAAACTGCGGACACAATTCCATCTGGAGTAATTTCCATGGCCTTGATAATCCGCCGAGCTGCAAGAGTATGGCATCTCTCTTCATTTAACATGATGGCTAATAGCATGTTTTCTGGAGCCGCAAAGTAAGCGTTGCAAGAAATATCTGGATCGATTACGTCACGATACTTCTTAGGAAAGTACCGATTTGAGCTGATGAAATACCACAGGTTTCTAGCACCGTCCTTTATGGAATGATGAATCTTAACCCATTTGTGCCTGAATTTTTGTTTTCTCAAATTTTTTGGTAAAATCACTTTAAAATGTTGCAAAATGAACTGGAAAAATACTAAAGAAAATTAAGCTTAATTTTTTTTTTATTTATTTGATAAAATGTAAAAGAACTAAATATGAGTATTTCTAGTAGACTAATATGCATAATTATATATTTTGCCTATATTTATATTTAAAATGTTTTTAAATTGTATATTATGTACTATAATTAGTATTTTAATGAACTACAAAAAAATATATTTATTTCTTTGCAGAGACTAATAACGTTATAACTATTATTAATAATAAAATAAGAATAATCGTATTGCAGACTTAATAACAATTTATTTCATAAATATCTTCGAAAGGAGATTGCATAAATAACTGTCTCCTAAATTTCTAACAAAAATATGTGCCCATTTGTGCCTAGAACTCTATATTTTGTACGTTACAAAAATGCATAAAAAATAGGCTTGAACATTTAATTTCGCAATTTAAAAAAATACGTATTTCAAAAAAGTCCACAAGCTAAGATTATAACTTGCGATTTTGGGTCCATGATAGAAAAAATACAAATAAACTTACTTTTTACATTTTGCCCTCTTAAAAAATTAAAAATCTATAAACACCGAAAAAAGGCCTTAATTTAAGCAAATAAGTATCCACCTTGCGCTGTCATATCTCGGTTATAGATAAAGACATTTATAAATAATGATTTCATGCAATTTTCATGTTATAAAGAAGAAGAAAATTATACAAATGCATTAAAATTTGAAACGTCCCAAAAATGGGACGCTAGGCATAAATGGGTTAATTGGAAACCATGAGGGTGCGTAGACTCTTAGAATGAATACAACCAAAGTTTGCCAAACAACGCATTTGATGAGTCTGATGTAGATATACATAACCTCATTATTTGATTGGCAGTTGTTAACCAGCGAGCAGCTAAATTCAACGTTTCCCGTTAGCTAGATCTTAACAACATATGCCAGAACTAATGGCGGTGTAAATGTTTAATAAGCATTTCTGATCTGAACTAAGGGTGGTAGGATCAATGTCTGGAAACTCGCATTCAATACTATTAAAAGCAACAATTGAAAGCTTTTTGCATGCTTTGAGGTTTCCTCCTATGTAAGATGTGGGGCCAGATGACTTGCCGTCTATGGACTCAAATAGGTGTCATAATGGAAACTCGTTGAAATGAAGTAAGCAGATAATCCATTGCACTGGGCCTCTGAAATTTCAATTCAAGCCTGAGAATTACACCATTAGACAGTTCTGTGTTCACTACAGTTCCGTCACACCCGAGAACTTTAAGTTTGCTAAAATCATCCAATAAAGCACTTGTAACATATTCGTAAATACTATTAGATATATCAAGACTCGATCCACTTTCAGGTGTAACATGTCCCATGTCCCATGCACGTAGAACCAGGTTCCGATACAATGGAGTAATGGGCGTCGACAAATGTTCTTTGGAACTGTTTGTCCTCGAGTGTTTCTGATGTTAAAGTTTTGTCATGCCGTCCATCAAAATAAAGGCCAGACAGAGTGGAACGATTTTCATTTGATTTTGAGCGTACTTCTTTTGTAAATCCTCGATTTTTCAGTCCATATTTTATTTTTGTCTGTGACGAGGCTGGTATCTGATTCCGATATTAAACCCAAATCTTGCATAACACTCGATGCAATAGCAGCTGTGGCTCTTTTGGATACACCATATCTTTAAAAAATGGGGGTGTTCCACTTTTTTGGCAGAGCGCCAAACCCAGTCTATCTGGATTTTGCATTGTGCAAGCAGTAAATAGTTATGCAGAAAAGTACCAAAATGTGTCAAACTTTCCAAAATTCGATGCCGATGAGGCGGCAGAAGATAGTAACGTATAATTCTGCAAAAATGTTTGGTTATTGTTATTGAAACATAGTCACTTTTAAACGCTACCCCAAACCGATCAACGAAATCTGTGATCATTTATTAATTTTTGTATTTTTATCATTTTTTGTCCAATTTCCGGGACTTTTGGTCCACTGAGGCGACAGAAGATATTAACCCACTATTTTGAGATTCCGCAAACTTTTTTAATGAAGAGAGTTCATAACTTTTCCGCACTACCGCAAAAAGATTTAAAAAGTTTCGATTTTTTTTCGATACGCCCTAATGTACACCTTCTTTTTTAAAAAAAAGTCTTTAAGAATAGGCATTGTTTTATGTTATGTCAAACCATGCTAAGGTGCATGGACTAATGCAAAACTGAAACAATACTCTTAACGAAACTGTAAAATTTAAATGTTAAAAGATTTTTTTTATTATTATTTCCCAAAAGTGCAAAAATGGAGCTTCCTATTTTCAGCAAACCCTTCAATTTATCTTTATTTTGCACTATGTCTTAACTCTACATATGTCGCTCCCTCAAATAATTATTCACTGTCTCTTTTTTTCCCTTCCAGAAAGCTTTTTTTTTTCTAAAAAATGAAATTTTGCTGCTCCAATTTTTCTGATCCAAAAAAGCGTTTTTGCTGCTCAAATGTTTGTTTTCGGCTCCAAAATGACGATTTTGCTGCACCAAAATGTCAATTTTCTGCTCCAAAACGGCTTTCTGCTGCTTCAACAATATGTTGATGCTGTTCCATCACTGAAATTGTCACAAGAACACATCAAAAATTTGGGTTTAAATACAGATATTTAGTCTAGATATTTAGCCTAGAAAAAAAGTGTCTCGAGGAGTTGCGAAGTGACTCGGTCACAATTTTTTTTTTCAAAGGGTTATTCATATTTTTAAAAACCGAAGACTTCCTTTTAGAGCTAAATGGAGTGACTTTCGGAAAGGTATATTTTTGAAAGGGTTAACATTCGTGTTTAAAATTCCTTTTTAAATGCCTTAAAAAACAGTGATTAAAAAAAATGGCTTCTGTAATTTAATACAACCTTGCCATAAATAGTTTACATAACGGTATTGTGAAATTTTGTATTTCCTTCGCCTGACAACGGCAATCTCTGACACGTTTAGAAACCCATTTTAGGCCGTAGTGTCTACAATAGGTAAAACAACTCTCTTAGGTAAAGGAGTTTAACAAATGTGGTTAACGACCCACAATAGTTCGTTCAATCTCGCAATGGTGACACAGCTGTAGAATTACGAAAAATGTTCCGCTTTTTCTTAGTGCTACACAATACTTCTCAATATATCAGCCCGGGATCGGACTTTGAAATGATGGCAACTGGTGTCAGCTTCCTTCCCAACGTCATATGTTTATCATATGTTATCATATGTTATCATATGTACGTCATATGTTGTCATATGTTCCTCGGTAGTCATATGTTTTTACTCTCGCAGGCTGCGACGAATCCAAGATGAAAAAATCCCTGCCGGCTCGGCCTACTGGTAGATTTCGAAGTTAAGTACTAATTTCAAACACAAAAACGTAATCAAGATTAGAGATAAACCCAGTTTAACAATTTTATCTTGCCGCTTTTGACGAGTTTTTAATTTCATTTTTCTGTAAGAGTTGGTTTTATCGGAATCATGTTGAAGTGATTTTTTTCACTACAACCCCTAGCTCTTTTTTTGTTTAAAATTTTTTCCCTGTAAGGCTTGGTCCTAAGAAAAACTTGTCAGTATAAAAGTTATAGATAATATTAACACGGTTTACAATAAATTTAAGCGAATTTGATATCTTGTGCATTGACGAAGTTATGAATTTTTTTCTGCACACCCCCCTTTTTTTCGTTATATATATATATATATTTTTTTTTACTGTGAGGGTTGGTCCTATCAAAAACTTGTCAGTATAAAAGTTATAGCTAATATCAAGAAGATTTGTAATAAATTTAAGTGCATTTGTTATCTTGAGAATTGACGAAGTTATGAATTTTGTTCTTCGTAAAACCCTATTTTTTTCGCTCCTTGAGGCCATTTTTAATGATATTAAAAATCTATCATACATAAATTTTTGGCCCTTTTCCTAGAAGTAATAATAACTTTAAACTGATTCGATATGTATCTTAATTAAGATGTTATGGGTTTTTTTCTGTTTTCATAAAATCCCTTCCCATTTCCACGTCCTGCGTCCGATTTTGCCCATTAACGAACTTGACCGGGATTTTCTACCCCTTGATTTTATGTATCAGCTTGGAAGAGATTTGTGCAGAATTATGGAAGTTATCGTGTCCATAAAGAAGTGATATATATGTTTTTTACTGGGTGTGGTTTTGGGTTCTAAGTGTCATGATCGGAGTAGATTTGCAAACATTTTTTAGAAATTCCAACAGAGGGGAGAATGTAATAGTAGTGTTTCTTACGAAATCTAGCTAAAAAAAAAAAAAAAAAAAAAACCCTAGAAAACAAGCTTTCCCTTTTTTCGCTCCCCGTCCTATTTAACCCCTTTGTTTTCCGGGCCACCCTAAAGTATTTTTTTTTATCTGACCACTCTTTATGCGAAAAGTTGACATCTCTTCTCTGGCTTCTTCATTGGATTGGCCAGGTTTCACAAGTGTATCAGTAGATGCGGTAAATTGTTCGTACTTGTAAGAATTTTTCCAGCATATCCTCTGTTCCCCTGTGGCGAAACGGTTTTGTCTTCTCCTTTCTCGGAAGTGACAAAAATATATGATGCATAGTTTTTTTTGGTTCGCCGACGTGGGAATATCGAGATAGTTTCTATTTAAGCTGAAAAGACTAATACACGAACTCGTACTGGATTTTGTAGGCATAGTGAGAAATCTCCTACCACCTTCAGAAGCAGTATACTTAGCATAATAAAAACACTGGTTTACAAATTTAAACATTTTTTATATACTTTTGATGAAACACCTATTTTCTTATTATACAACCTCTTACTAATGAAAGGCGGTATTTGAAAAAAATGTATCACGTCACATTTTTTATTTTCTTCTATATAAAGTTTTGTGATGGCCACAACATGTAGTTTAGTATGAGAATAACTTTTTTCAACCTGCCCGCATTGTCAACTTGGATTCTATATTCTGTTTTCTTGCGTTTTTGTGAACTAAAGTGGTTTTGTTTTTGATAAAATGTCTAATAAAGTGTGTAAATTAAATTCTGATCGGCTTTGTTACGTTTGTGGAAAATTTATATTCGCTAAAAAAGGAAGACAGATATCGGAATGTCTTAAAACAGCATATTCCCATTATTTTGGATTCTCAGTGAGTAATCAAGATAAAAAGTGGGTCCCACATGTTTTTTGTGAAAGCTGTAGGCTTACTCTTATATGCTGGGCTTCGAGAGGAAAAAAGTATCTTCAATTTGGATCACCAATGCTGTGGAGAGAACCTTCAAATCACGAAAATTACTGTTATTTTTGTTGGACAAAAACTGTAGCCTTTAATTAAAAAAATAACCATAAAATTCAATATCCTGACATTCCATCAGTCTCAAAACCGATATCACATTCGGAAACTTTGCCACATCCCGTATGTCCAGGTATGTCAAGTGCGAGTTGCCAAGATAGTGACGATGTGTTAATGGAGGATGAAAATGATGACGAGTTCGTAATCGAAGATCATAAAACCCCTACATTTAATAAACCAAAATGAGTTGAACGACCTTGTGCGAGACTTGCAACTATCTAGATCTAAGGCAGAGATTCTTGCTTCTCGTCTATAACAGTGGAACTTATTGACACCAAATACGTAACTTATTACCGAAAATGAAGTCAAATTTTCAGCAGTTATTTCACCAAAAAGGATGATTTTGTTTTTGTCATGATATTCCCGTACTTTTTAATGCGATGAATCAAAATTGTGATTCAAATGAATGGCGCTTATTTATTGATTCATCTAAATATAGTTTGAAAGCTGTATTACTTCATAACGGTAATATAAAAACATCTTTACCAATTGGCCATGCCGTAAACAGTAAAGAAACCTACAAATAAATGTCTCTTTTAATGAAAATGATACAACATGAACAGCACAACTGGAAAATATGTGGCGATTTGGAAGTAGTTGGCACGTTACTCTAAACGTAATAACGTACTCTAAACGTAACGTAGTCCTATAACGAACACAACGAAGTCGTACTTATGGACTGTTGTGAATTTTAGAAGCCCTGTGATTCGAAATGGAGAGTATATTACTGTTCGCTGAGTGGAGAGCTACTTATACGGAATTGGTGCACTAATACTACCACACTTCCCAATACGAGATCGCTAATCTAACTGCCAGTTTTATAAGAAAATGGAAAAGATTAATACATTTTGGCTAATAGCAATATTTTGTTCTCACCATTTTTTCTCTGAAATTAAATTTTTTCTGCCCTCAAAGTTGTGCCGCCCTTTGCAGTTAGGCCGTATTTAGGCATGTGTAATGCAAAAGCTAAAACTTCCGTCCGGCCCGACTCAATTTCTACAGAACATGCTTTATGCTTAATTTATTTAAAGTTTAGGGCGTAATTTTCCTTAATAATATAGTAACGGAGGATATACAAATAATACAGTGTTTTGTTACATAATGCCATGCTTATTTAGGGTAGGATATGAAATTTGAAGTAAATATCTCAAGAGATGTTTATGTATATATATTAAAAACTTTTTTATCTGAAGTAAATTAGCTGACCCAACCAGCATTGCCCGGGCCCGTGATAATATTCTTAATTGTACCTAAAATCAGTGTTAACGAAAATCTTTCCAAACGAATTTATTGTTCAGGGTCAAGCTGCCTTTGGCAGCATACACTCGCGAATTTGTGTGATTTTATATACTCGCCCAACTGACAAAACTGCTGGTTGACGATGTAGAAGTAATTCGAATAGACATTTTAGCTATAATTCTTTTAATAACCACAAAAATGAAAATCAGATTGCTGAAGTAGGCAAAATATAGAACTGTGACTTACAGAAAACTTCAAATTTCGGAAGTGAAAGCCTTTCGATTTTATGTAGAAGCGAAATCTTTTGATAAAATTTGTAGCAACGGTGAGTAACTCATCTTCTGATATTTTTGCATTCCTCCTAGAGAGATTTTTTTTCAGAAGCTCCAGGTACTTATTGTTACTTTGAGGCTTATAACGGACTCTTCGTTGTAAGCTGACCATGCAGAATAACTAGTTTATTGAATATTAAAGACGTGAATAATCACTTTGCTAACAAGTCGTAAAACAACTTAGTGAAAAATGTCCAAGCCGGGAATCGAACCCGGGCCCCTGGAATAGATCTCCAGTGCTCTACCACTAAGCCACAAGGACGATGCCCAGCTTGACATCTCTCACTTATATAAGTCGGTAAGGCTGCAACCGCAGTACTAGATGGAAAAGTCTCCATTAGCACACAATCTAGTGGCGAAACATGAGACGCAAATGAACCCAGCATTGGTGAATATACAATTTTAATTAATTTTTCAACTACCTTTCAGCAGTGAAATTACGCTTGAAATTATTGAATATTAAAGACGTGAATATTCACTTTGCTAACAAGTCGTAAAACAACTTAGTGAAAAATGTCCAAGCCGGGAATCGAACCCGGGCCCCTGGAATAGATCTCCAGTGCTCTACCACTAAGCCACAAGGACGATGCCCAAACCAACTTAGTGAAAAATGTCCAAGCCGGGAATCGAACTCGGGCCCCTGGAATAGATCTCCAGTGCTCTACCACTAAGCCACAAGGACGATGCCGAGGACGACTTGTGCTAGTGGGCTCGTGTAGCTTATGTTATCAAGCACAAGAAAAAAACATTTATTTTATGGAAGAGTAGAAGTAGGGGAATCTAATGATACATGTCTGTCGGAAGTGAAGTGGTGCATAAGCTAAAAATTAATACCACTAGTGGTTGACTCGTAGGTTTATCATTGTGTTTGTCCTACAAACATAAATATGAAAACCTGGAGGTCTGGGAGCAGGAAAACACAATGATAAACCTACGAATCAACCACTGGTGGTATTAATTTTTGGCTTATGCACCACTTCACTTCCGGCAGATATGGATCATTAGATTCCCCTACTTCTACTCTTCCATAAAATAAAGGGTTTTTTTCTTGTACTCGATAACATAGGTTTTTGTGCTGCCGGCTCTTGGACTATTAGAGGAAAATATCAATCCAGTCCATGATTTTGTTGGGTGAATCGTTACTAGCGTTTGTTGGTTTTAGCAACTCAAGTCTAAAACGAAGTCAAGATCTTTTTATAGTTAAAATTGACACTTCCTCCTCAGATGAAAATAAGATAGAATAATACAGTCCACCCCTCTAAACCGCAACTTTATAATCCGCAATATATTTCAGATTTAAACTAACAGTTAAGTCTTTTTTTAAGCAAGATAATGTAGACTTTGACCGTAATAAGTTGACTGATCGAATGAATTTATTAGGATATTTTTAAGATATTTCTGCATTCATTACAAGGAAATGTTTCGTCTATTTTGTAAATAACTGTTAGACTGCTATATTCTGAACGCATTCACAGGCTTGCTTTGGCGTAAATAACGAACTTCAGAGTAGTGTGCCATCCAATAAAAAATCACTTCATTTTTATGTCAAAACCACGGGAGTTAAAACATGCGTGTGGACATAGTCAACGTACTTAATGAATCATGAAATCGGGAGTGATTGCAGCTGCGAGCTGCGAGTGCAGTGAATAGATTCAACTTATTACGTCGTTATTGATATCTGTATGGAAAAGGATGTAACGTGGTTGTTGTTAAGCAATTTAATTCACGGACCGACGTTTCAGTTCGATTAACGTTATTGCTTCCGCGTTGAATTAATGGCTGGAAAAATCTATAGCCAGCTATGCTGTTTATTGATAGTCAAAATGATGATTCTGAATTCGCTGGATTTATATTACGTATTGAATAAGAAAAATCAGCTGAATTACTAAATTTTGTAAAAGAAGCATCAGCTTCTCTTCTCAATTCTGCATTAGAAGAAGATTTAGTACCCGGATGGCTTCCCAGGATGAAATCTTGGAATCAGAAAAGTCACAGATGGAGAAATAATATCTTCTGTGTTGAATTCAGGAAAAACAGAATCTGATGCTGAAAAAGATAAAAGTGCTTTCAAAGAGGGGGTTAGCTTTTGAAGTTAAATATCTTAGTTTTATAGAAAAACAAAGATTTGTTACTGATCAAGAAATCCTGACTCTTAAAAGAGTTTAAGATGAAATTGCGGATAATAAATTAAAAGCTTAAAAGCAACTGTTTGATAGATTTAAAAACAAGTACACATTTAGTGAAAAGCTTTTCTATTAATTTTGTATTATTATATCATATAAATGTATTTCTAATATTGAAAATAGTTTTTTTATATAAAAAAAGTTTTCATATAAAAAATTCTTTGTTATTTTTTTGCAGTGTGATTACTATATTTGTAGATAAATTCCAAACATTAGAATGTAAACGAAGAAATGACCAATAATCCGAAATTCTTCGACACTCTTAAATTTTTCAAGTTCGTCTTTATATGAGGTCTAACGGAAAGTTCTGTCCAATAATGTTATTTCACGCCTACTTTTTTAAAATTCAGATTTCTTTATTGGCACCACTTTTTTTATTCCCGTTGTTTTCCATTTTACATTAAGGTGAAAACAATGAGAATTTTACCACTTCTTAAAAGTGGTGCCAATGAAGAAATCTGAATTTTTAAAAAGTAGGCGTGAAATAACATTATCTGACAGAACTTTCCGGTAGACCTAATATGAAGTTTCAATTGAACATATTTCAGATGGATATATTGGAGATGCATGTTCTCTGGGAACTTTCTAATAGAATAAGTTGCTTGCTATGAAAACGGTGATGTGGATGATTGCATACAGTATCATATATATTAAAACGTAAAGGGAATTCCGTAAGATCACGATCAGTAAGATCAATATTGACACGGTTGCGCATGCGTCAACTCTTTTTCGAACCTTTTTTAGAGGAATATTGAGCGAGTCCCTGCTAGCGCAGCGGTCAAACGCAGCAGTTTAACGCTCTGAATTTTTGTAGAGGACGTGAGTTCGAGCCCAACGCCCGGCAAAAGGATTTCTGCAATATTTTTGGCGATGATTTTCTTCAATAATGACATGTTTTATTAGCAGGAGAAGTTGTATGATTTTTATTTTGTTATTATTATTATTTGAATGCTTTATATTTAAATAAAATTTAATACGCAAATACTTTTAAAAAATAATAATTTTTTATTTAAAATATGTTGCATCTAATTATCAATTAAATAAATTGATTTATTTTCTAACCGTTATCAAGAATATATATATGTGTGTGGCAGAAAGAAAAGTTTGCCATTCTTTTCCGTAAAAAAGAAAACTGAAAGAAAGAAAAAATATTCATATAAGAATTATAAAAGAAATCACCTTGATATCCATGTTTTAATATTTAAAAATAATAAATAAAAATGTAAAATAAAATTCAAGTAAAAAAATTTATATTATAAATCGTTAGCTGCATAAAGTTTCAAATTTAGGTTTTAGAGAATGAGACTGATAAAAATAAAATTCATGGCAGCTTTTAATGGTTGTGCAGTTTAAAATAAATAAATAAATAAAAATAAATATTGTTATTAAAAAAGGGGGAGAAAGAAGAAAAAAATACCGCAGTAAGTAAAAATAAATGCTTTACCCAGTATTTTTAGGTAAATTTCTGATAAAAAGCAAGCGTAATTGGTTGTAAATTATAAACTTAAAATTCTTTCACTTCATTGAATAGGTTAGACCGCCAGCGCCCTCTATCGCCTTAAAGAATTAGGAATCACTTATGCAACATAGAAATTTGTCACGATTTCAATAATTAATTTAAAAGCAACTAATTAAAAATTCAAGAATTTTTCTAATGAAACATTCAAGTTATTTACCGTCAAATCTTGACGGGCACTATCTAGTCTTTTATTACATAAAACGCGATTATTTAAAAATAAAATTGATTCTATTAATTTTCCGTCTTCATATAAATCATTGCAATGAAGTAGGTAGGGAAGAGAAGGTCTCAGATTGCTCAGACCCTTCCCATTCAAAATTGAGACAACTTTTTTTTTTTTTTTTACCGTAAATTTACATGAGCTATTTCAAAATCTAGAAGCACTGATGATTATTGCTAAATTTCACGTTATGTGTAAAAGCATCAAGATTTCTTTTACTAAAATAGCACTTTTCTGACTTCTAATAACCCCTTAACCATTTTCTTTTACTATAGATCAGTGGTACTTGCTACGTGGGCCGCAGAGCTACCACCTTTACCGAATAGAAATCATCTTATTTAATCGCAAAATTTCTGTCATTAAGTGAAATGAATATTATTTTTTCTCAAATAGTCGCGTGAGAATACTTTCATAAAAAATACTTAGCACATTGCTATTGATGAAGAATTTATGGTTACTAGCGGGAATGACCGAGCTAAGCTCGGTCAAAATTAGCTTTCTGTTTATCTCAATATATTATTCCCACGGAATCATTCTTGCTGTTTTAGATGCAATTAGCTTGACCCTGAGACATAGTAACCCAAAATGACCCACCAATCGAATTTTTTCGAACATGCGACCTAACACAATGCTCTTCTTGAGCCAGAAAACGACGGAATACAAAATTTAGTGAAAATCGTTAATCGTTTTCTAGATAAAATAGGCTTGACCCACGTTGATTCAAAAACCCACTAACAGAAAATTATCGAACATGTGAGCTATTTCAATGGTATTTTGTACTGTGAAACGGTATAACAAAAAAATTGTCAAAATTGTTTGAACCTTTTTCAGATGCCGTTAGCTTGACGCCGACCCATTATCATAAAATGACCCACTAATAGAATTTTCTTGAGCATGCGACACAGCCCAATGGTTTTATCTTGTCCAGAAACGGTGTAGTACAAAGTTTTGTCAAAATCTTTTGAGCCGTTTTTTAGATACAGTTAGCTTGATCCTGATCCATTAGGACCCAAAATGACCCATTGATTGAATTTTCTTGAACATGCGACCCTGCCCAATGGTCTTATCATGCCCGGAAACGGTATTATACACAATTTTTTCAAAATATTTTGAAGCGCTTTTTAAGCACAATTAGCTTGACCCTGCCCCATTGTGGCCCAAAATGACCCACTAATCGAATTTTCTTGAACATGCGACCTAGCCCAATGGTTTCTCGAGCCCGAAAACGATAGATAAAAAATGTAGTCAAAATCGTTTAAGCCGTTTTTTAGATACAATTAGCTGGACCCTGACCCATTGTGACCCAAAATGACCCGCTAATCGAATTTTTCGAACATGTGACTTAGTCCAATTCTCTTCTCATGCCCAGAAACGGTAGAATATAAAATTTAGTCAAAATGTTTTGAGCATGTTTTTAGATTCAATTAGCTTGACCCTGGCCCATTGTGACCCAAAATGACCCAATAATCGAATTTTCTCGAACATGTGACCCATCCCAATGGTCTTTTCGTGCCCGAAAACGATAGATTACAGAATTTTGTCAAAATCGTACAGCCGTTATCTAGGTAAACTTAGCTGGACCCACGGTGACCCAAAAATGACCCACTAATCAAATTTTCTTGAACACGTTACCCATCCCAATGGTCTTTTCGTGCCCGAAAATGGTTAGATACAAAATTTAGTCAAAATCGATTGAGCCGTTCTCTAGATAAAATTAGCTTGACCCTGATTCATTATGACCCAAAATGACCCACTAATCGAATTTTCTCGAACACGAGACCCATCCCAATGGTCTTTTCGTGCCCGAAAACAGTAGGGTGAAAAATTTCGTCTAAATCGTTAGAGCCGTTATCTAGATAAACTTAGCTTGACCCACGGTGACCCAAAAATGACCCACTAACTGAATTTTCTCGAACATGTGACTTAGCCCAATGGTCTTCTCGCAATCCAAAACTGTAGAATATAGAGTTTAGTGAAAATCGATTAGCCGTTTTTTAGATAAAAATAGCTTGACCCACAGTGACCCAAAAACCACCCACTAATCGATTTTTCTCGAACACGTGGCCCATCCCAATGGTCTTTTCGTGCCCGAAAATGGTTAGATACAAAGTTTAGTCAAAATAGATTGAGCCGTTCTTTAGATATAATTAGCTTGACCCTGACCCATTATGATCCAAAATGACCCACTAATCGAATTTTCTTGGACGTCCCAATGGTCTTTTCGTGCCCGAAAATGGTTAGATACAAAATTTAGTCAAAATCGATTGAGCCGTTCTCTAGATATAATTAGCTTGACCCTGACCCATTATGACCCAAAATGACCCACTAATCGAATTTTCTCGAACACGAGACCCATCCCAATGGTATTTTCTTGCCCGAAAACAGTAGGGTGAAAAATTTCGTCTAAATCGTTAGAGCCGTTATCTAGATAAACTTAGCTTGACCCACGGTGACCCAAAAATGACCCACTAATCGAATTTTCTCGAACATGTGACTTAGCCCAATAGTCTTCTTGCAATCCAAAACTGTAGAGTATAGAGTGTAGTGAAAATCGTTAGAGCCGTTTTTTAGATAAAAAATGCTTGACCCACAGTGACCCAAAAATGACCCACTAATCGAATTTTCTCGAACATGTGACCCATCCTAATGGTCTTTTCGTGCCCGAAAATGGTTAGATACAAAATTTAGTCAAAATCGATTGAGCCGTTCTTTAGATATAATTAGCTTGACCCTGACCCATTATGACCCAAAATGACCCACTAATCGAATTTTGTCGAACACGAGACCCATCCCAATTGTCTTTTCGTGCCCGAAAACGGAAGGGTGCAAATTTTAATCAAAATCGTTAGAGCCGTTTTCAAGATAAAATTTACACACACACACACACAATTTTTGTTCGCATTATACTATAAGATAAATGGTATTCTAATATAATATGAGTCTGGGCCATTTCAGATGAGCTGAACAGTTATTATAAATATAATTTTGCGCTGCTACATTCTGAATTTTTTTGCAACACAAAAATAAAATCATTTGATGAAAAATAAATACATTAAAAGCTATCTACTTGCTACCTCTTATCATGAAACACGGCTGCGAGACAGGTTTATCTTACGTTTTACTTTTACTTATTGAATTTTTTTCTTAAGTTATTAAAAGTATATATTTTCTTCTAAAGATAATCAATGTGTTTGAATAGATATTCTTTTAATTTTTTAATAATTCGAATCATTAAAATATATTGATTTTTTGAAAATTTGAGCCCCTCTCATAATTTTTTAATTGCTATGCCTTTGATTCAAAGAAATGGTTTTTATCTTCCCAAATTTCTTCTGGAGGAACACTTTAATTATTCCCAAAGGTACAAAAGTTTGTGAAGCCTCTATGAGGCTTCACAAACTGGTCCAAACTGGCTCTTTGGACTGGCTCTTCACTGGTCCAAACCGGCTCTTTGGACCAGTTCTTCAAAACTTCCACACATAGTGGTGATCTTAAGTAGGACGATTCCCAGTAAATTAGGTGCAGATAGTAAATCTATGCTATCAGATTGCAAATACTGTAATAAAATGTTCAGGTTATCTATAATTTTCCATCGTAGAACTATTAGTAGGACAAAGTTAGATGTGCCCGATTTTTACTTCAGTTGCATGGCTTCATTCTTTACCCGCCTTTTTTTCTGGTCCCAATTATGCGGGTAAAAAAAAATTAACACATCGAAGAATCTACAGTGAACCAAAAAAAAAAAAGTTGGACACCACCTTCTATTGATTTCATTGTTTAATTATTTTGCTCTGTGTTGTTCTTTAAAAGTAAAAGTTTATTTAAAATAATAACAATTTTTAAGATGATTTGCACAGTTTTATTTTACTTTAATAAAACTTATATCTAAATTATAAATTTATAAAATAAAACGTGGTGATGATATAACATTCAGCACCAAATAAAAACTTGGACACTTACACAATGTGCCAGAAAACCACTTTTAAATTTAAAACAAAACCATATAATATTTCGTGTGATGTCGTTTTGCTACTATTACAGCTTGTAGCCTCTTATTCATCGAAAGGTCCAGTTTTTCGGTTAAATATGATGGTATATTTTGCCATATATTGAGAATAGCAGTTTTTAGCTCATTTTTATTTTAATCTCCTTTCCTAGTAGTTGTTTCTTCATATAAGCCCACAAATGTTCTATATGATTTAGATCCGGACTTTGGGGAGGATGAGGGAGCACTTTTTTCACTTTGTATAATAACCATCCCTTTACAATCCGAGCGTTATGCTTAGGATCACTGTCTTGGACCAAAGAATAATTTTCATTTAAATTTAATTTTGAAGCTGTTTCTGGTAAATTTTCTTTTAGAATGTTCAAATACATCATTTTGTTCATTGTACTTTTAATGAACACTAGATTTACAACACCACTAGCTCCCATTGAACCCTATACCATAATGCATCCGCCACCATGTTTTACAGTCTCTTTTATATTTGCTGATTTTACCGCTGTTCCTTCCCTTCGCCATACAAAGCGTCGAACATCAGACCCAAACAAATTAAATTTCGACTAATCTGTAAAAATAACAGACTTCCAGAATTCTTGTGACTTTCCAACTCCAACATATTGTTTAGCATATTCAAGACTTTTTTTACATTTCTGAGAGACAATATGGCTTTTTTGTGGTGTGTATGGTCTATAGTCTTTGGGATGTAAAACATTTCTTATAGTCTATGGATGCACATCCACTATAGATGCCTCCTTCAACTCTCTGGCTATCTTTACTGCAGAAATTTTAGGATTCTCTTTCACAAAACTCACAATTCGTCTGTTTGAAACGAGGACATCTGTTTGGGCCTACCACTTCCACTGGGTTCTTGCAAAAATCTGTACTTTTTGTATGTATTATGTAATGCACTGTTGAACGTGGCGTCTTCACAGTTTCTGAAATATATCGTATACTTTTCTGCTCTTTCCATAGATTAACAATTAAGTTTTTCATATCAACAGAAGTTTGTTTTTTTTTCATTTTTGGAATTTTTAATCAAGCAAAAGGAAATTTCAATGCGTTTGTCTCATAGCTTTGACTGGGACTCGTGCCAGAAATCAACACCCTCTTAAAAATTTGCATAATGGCGATCCAAAGTAAAAGTGAAACAAGTGTCCAAGTTTTATTTTGGCAGGGAAAAACGCACTATTTATTTTAAATTATTTTTAAATTTAATATAAACGTTTTATTAAGATTAAATAAAACTATTTCAATCTTTGAAGAAATTATCTTTTTTAAAAATATTGTTAGATTGCGATATCACAACTGGTTAAAACAATAGTAAGTGGCAAAATCGAATTTTGTTGCTGTCCAACTTTATTTTTTGGTTCACTGTATGTTTCAGATCGTACAAGTGATCCTATCTGCAGCGCAGCTTATAAGATTTAGCATTTTTTATGCCGTTTTCAATTTGGAGCATCAACTGTGACACAGTGTTTTTAATTTCTCCCTACGAATAATAATATGACCAAAAAAGCAGCATATATATTGGACTTAGTGTGATGTTCAGTATTGGACGAGAACTCGTATACACATATGCTTTACCTGTATTTTAAACATGCGCTTTAAGAAGACCCTCCTTGTTACAGTAACTGTAATCGTAAGTTAAGAAAAGGGTTTTTAAATTTGGCGTTTCTTCTAGAAATATGAATGTTTGTACGATTCTTAATATGAAAGCAGCATCCTAACAATAATATATGCATGCCAGCTATTCGTGAAGATTACTCCCAATAGATTGACAGCGTTATTTTTTTAGGAAGAGTTTAAAGTCGTAGTGGTGTCAGTCACTAATTTTGAAATTTAGATTTAATGGATGCACTGTATCTAGACATATCAAATCATTAATTGGAACATCGGTAAAAGTGGCATTTTCACAAAACTGCGTGTAGATACCACCTGAAGCTATTTTATCATGCTGGAATTCACTGTAACGTGACAAGAAAATCATTGTTTTGAGCATTTAAGAAAATGTGTCTTTCACTTCTATGAGTTAAATCCTGCGTTAGTCGCATCTGTGATGCAAGCCGCCATTTTCCTCTTTTAAGTTTTGAATGCATTGGCCGGTTCGAGAGCAACTGAATAAAAATTGATACCGGTGGGAGGAAAGTAGAGGGAGCCTCAGGTTTCGAATTTAGGAGGTCCAAACTTACAAGAGAAAAATGGCGGCTTGTATCACAGAGATACACATGCGACTAAAAAATGAAAGTTCAAATGCCTCATATGCTCCTCTTCAATTAAAGTACTAAGGGGTGTTCTACTATCTCTTTTTTCCCCAGAGAGTACATCCTAATCAATAAAAACTTCGTTATGTATGTTAATCTTACAAAAACTTTAAAAACTTGTTAAATAATTTTGTATCCCTTAATCGGAAATGCTTAGAAGAAACCTCCTTAAATATCAACTTAATCCTTCAGTGAGGTAATTTTTTTCTTTAAATTGTTTTAAAACAACTGATTACATAAAAAAAAAGAATAGTTAATTATCTGCCTTTATTGGTATAGTATAAAACGACAAAGAACTTAATCCCAAAATGCAATGCTCTCTTTTTTTAGTAGTTTAGTTAATCTGATTGAATGATTTCTTTTTATAGGATAACGGGCATGCTCCGAAATTAGTATAAAGCTTTACTTCGTGTTGTCTAATCTTCATTTACTTTATGTTTGAAAATTTTGTTTTTGTTTTTTCAAAAATGATGTTAGTACGTATAGTACACTGTTAAAAATCTGCAACTTTTGTTGCATACTCACTCCACCGCTTTTATAGAATATCTCTATTCTGATGAAAATACTCCATAATATCGTGAAGTAATCGTTTTCTGTAAAAGCGGTGGAGTGACCATGCAGCAAAAACTACATATTTTTAACAGAGTAATTTACTAATTTGTACGTGTCTTTCTGTTTTCTCCAACATCTTCAAAACAAAATGTCAAATAAACAAGAACAAACATTCTAAATAATACAGCGCGCCTCTAACAAAATAGCTGGAAGTTATATCCTTAACCCTTAAATGCTGTGACAAAAATTGTCGCATAACTATTGTGAGACTGTCTCCGAGACCGCTTAATCGAAGGATGAATAAATGGCTTCTTTAACCTATAGGATATTGTTTCTGTTCTAAGCTTTAGATACAGGGCTGTTAGAATTAAAATTCACCTATTCAGCAGTCTCTAGCAATAGTAGGAAAGACCGGGGGATTGGCGCCACTCGGGGATATGCCGCCACCCCGCCTAGTTTAAAAACTATCGGCAGTTTCAGATAGCGAATGAGCCTGCACTATAGCGGTCAACAATAGAAAAGTGCCTAGAGTGAGAGTGATTTTGTTGTACGTCGTTCGTTTGTTCTAGTGTAAAATTTAGTTTTCATCTAGTTGCTTCTTACTTTGGAGCTTCAAATGAGTAGAGTAAACATCTTTTATTGTAACATTAGGTACTTAAGATAATATTACCCGTAATCTACATGCCTTCGCCGACATTTTGATGCAATTTCTTGTACAAGTTCGGTTCTTCTTTCGGCTTTGCTGGGGGATTTCCGCTATGTTGTCCTCTCTGGGTAATGTCGCCACCACACTGTAAAAAAAATTCCGCAACGTTCCTGGGAAAAAAATGGGCAGCTGAGTTGCCCATTATTTCCAAGAAACATTTCTTGAAAATGACTGGTACTTTAATGTATATGTTAAAAACTTTCTACAGAAATGTCAGTAAGTTTCCTGCGAAATACCAGGAATATTTCTGTTGACAGCAAAACATTACTGACATATTCAAGGCTGGAGTAGCACAAGAGCGAAAAATGTCCAGACCAGGGATCGAACCTGGATACTTGGCGTGCTGTGCCAATGCCTTACCTGTTAGGCTATCCGGACCGATACCTGGCTGACATAATTCACTCTGGATGTTCGTTCCCTTCATTATGACATTACTGAAATTTCACAGCATGCGGGATCCGCAGACGATTTTTACATTTCCAGTTGACAATTTTCGCTTTATTATCATTATTTGTTAGAATGAAAAAATATTTTGAAATTGACATCAAAATTATTATTTATAATTTACACGAAAAAATAAATTTTCAGTTAAAATTCAATAAAGTAAATATATATGTGATATATTGTTTCTGAACTTTGCTTAAAATATAAAAATATATAAATGTAAATAATAATTAGAAAAAAAATCTAGACATAAAATATTTTGGATTTTCGTCAGTGATTATGTTAGTTTACAAGTTAGATAAAATACATATAAATTTTCATGAAAAAAAAAACCTAAACGTAATTGTATATTTTTTCCGAAAAAAAAAAAAATTCAAATTTGCAGCAATTCAAAGTGTCAAATATATGTCAAATTTAAATCAAATTGTAATAAAGTGTTAAAATATAAAATTAATTAAAAAAGAAAAAAAAAAGTCAAGAGGTAGCATCGAACCCGGGCCGTACGGGTGGCGTGCAAGCTTTCTGCGTCCACACCACGAAAGACACGCTGAGAGCCGCAAACTAATGGGTATTTGAAACGTATGCTAAAACTCGGCATCTAATTTCTGAAAATCTAAGGCCCATTTGAAGAAATCCTTTCACAAGAATAATTAGAGATAAGAACTCTAATACATACTTTAAATTAATCAAAATAGGTGAGAATCATGCTTGATGGTCCCCTGGTTAATGGAAATCCAAATAATAGGTGTGTATTTTTTACACGGTCTGCTCGTTAAACATTCCACAGACAAGTACGAGAGATAATCTCTTAGCGATGTCACAGAGGTATTGTATTTTCATCTGAATGGTTGACAATAGAGACGTAAAGAATTATGTCGTCTATTGATTTATTTGCATTCCATATTGATTATTTTACATTCATTTAAGGAATTCGTTTTCGACACTCGCGCGCGAGCAACGGATTATAGCAAAAAAATAATAAATGGCGGCCGCAGCGTTTTGCTGTTTCCAACTTTTGTTCAGGAACGTTTCAGATAAGAAAACCAGAATTTCACAGGAAAGAGCTAAATTATTCTGAAAACCTGATAAAAGGCGAAACGTTCCTGGATTTTACATGGAAAGTTACCATTTTTTTTTACAGTGCATGGCAAAGAGTGATTTTTCCAATTTGAGCTAAATTATAAGCTTAGCACATTAATAAATCTAGCTTAAGGAACATTGTAATTATTTTTTATTCTACTAAATTATTGCTTTCTAAATGTTTTCAGTAGGTTATGTGTTTCCTAATATCCATTTTATGTATTTACTAGGTCATTAAAGAGTGGCGTCATTACCCCGATACAGTAACGGAATTATCCCAGTATCCTGGGTAATCCTGCCACTGTACAGAGGTTGAAAGAATTTTTTTGTGTGCTTACTTTACAGTTATGATTACGGTTAAATTTATACAGATACTGAAGATCATGAACCAGCTTTAGAATTTTTAGTATTAAAAAATAAACATTTTTTGAGGTGAAAAAATTTTAATTCCCTTAAAGTGTCGCCATTCCCCCGGTCTCCCCTACTACGGATATTAGTTAAATAAAATTTCACTAACATAAGGTAAATGCACCTATAGTGGTCCACATACCAGTAGTGTGCCACTAATTTTTAAAGTTTAAAAACAAGCCCAAAATGCATTTCTGAAAAACGACTGAAAGAAATATGATTTACTAACATCCTTAAATATTAACTTTGCATAAACTGTTTGGAATAATTGTTTTCTTTCTGCTGGTATATTTGTTTATTTTCTAGAGTGTCTTCAAAAACAGATTTTTTGGCAAATTCTTAGAGATTTCATTATAAGTTTTTATTTAACCCTTAACCGGAAAAGTGAAAAAATCCCGTGCACAAACAGAACACATAATAATTTACCAAATAGTGAACTTAAACATTTAATCTTTAATAGTAATGCATTAACAGGCCAGAATTTTTTAATATAACAGCATAAAAATAAGTTTGGAATGTCGGAGAGAGAAAATATTAAGGGCAGATATGTAGGGGAGATGGGGGCACATGTGAACATCGCAATTTTTCGATAGTTATTATAAGTTTTTTTATTTGAAAAAAAAATTACTAAAGGTGATAGCAACTGTAGACATATGGTAAAAATTTTTTGAAGCTCTATGACATTTTGTTTGTCCTCTGTAGCCAAAACACTGTTTTTAGATCTCAAAAGTAAAATCTTTGTTCCAAGTTGATAAGCTAATAACTTTATTTATTTATTAATTTATTTGAATTTGAGGGTTTTAACATATACTATGAATACTAATAAACATTTTTGATAAACTTCTTTTTCTTCTAAAATTGAGAAATGTTAATGATTTATCAATTTAACAAAAGCAGCCATGTGGGGCACTTGTGAACAGACTAGTTGGGGCAGATATGAACAGTACATAAGTGCCCCAATAATCATTTTGTGATTCTGTTTCTTTCAGTTAACTTAATGAGAATTAATATCAGTTCCAGTATCTACAAATTTCCTGAAATAGAAGATATTTTCTTCACACAAAGTTGATTTTGTATTGAAACTTCCACAAAAACATCTTTCAGCAAATACATAAAGAGCAACAAGCTCGTTTACGTTCAATTGTACTTTAAATAAATTTAATGTTTTCTAAAATGCAATAAGTGCTTTACATTATTTTACTAAACGGTTTACAGCAATATTTTTTATGCATTGTTAATACAAAAGTATTACCTTGAGCAATTTTGCAAATTTTTCTATTACATTTGTTCTAACCTTGCAATGATGGCTTACTTCCATCTCTAAAACAGTTATGTATATGATGCTTTCAATGGAGCTATCCATTCAGAATACCATATCCATAAATACCAGAAATATTTTAGGAAAGTAAAAATTTTAAACTGATAACTACAGTAAAATCCTGATTGTACCCCCCCCCCCCCTCCCCTCTTTCAAAAGCAAAGGAAGTTGGGGGGTGGTGGTGGTTATAGTCGAGATTTTTTTTAATCATTAAAAAACCCTTCTTTATCTGTAATTTACAAGTAAATAGGCAAATACAGGAGTGAGACTCTTTCGTATTTCGGCAGATTTCCGATATATAGTATGTAAATGCCCCCTCCCTAAAATTTCCCCTAAACAAAAACCCTTAAGCAAAATTTTAAAGTTTTAATTTCTTTTTCAAAATTGTTTCTTTATTTTTTTATTTTATTGCAACAATACTTAATGAATCATCTAAGTCTCTCCCCACCAAATCTACTTATTTTCTTTTTATAATCTTTTGCTTGAATATATCACCCAGAAACCAGAGAAATATATATATATATATATATATTCCTTTATGGTGAATTTAAAAGGTAATATAACTAATAATTACGATGACAAGTGAATAACAGAATAAAAAGCATGTTAAAGGATATTTTTCCCTTGTGTTCACATGTGCCCCACGAGTGTTCACAACTACCCCGCTGATGGGGCACATGTGAACAAATTTTTGAACTTATAAAACTATTAAAAAATGTAAGAAGAACTATACAGGTGATTTTTAAAAAATTACCATGTATAAAAGAAAGTTCTGTTTACTATATTAAGTAGTTTTTGTTTATAGAAATGAATCTAGTTATGAGAAAAAGCTATATTTATGTGAACTGTTCACATGTACCCCCATCTCCCCTAGACGTAAACATCTCACAGATGTACGTTTCCGGTTAAGGGTTAAAACTTTATTTCTTTAACCTTTAACTGATGTTACCGGTCTCTCAGACCGCGGCTTTTATAGTTTAACTTGCAATTTTCAGTTTAATTACAAACACTACTGATATTTTGTTCCGTTTGGAACTTTAGTACTATCACCAGATACTTTTGAATAAGTGAATTTTAATTATAACAGTCCTATACAAAAAGTTTAGTACAAAAACACCATCCGATGAGTCAAACGTGCCTTTTATTCATCTTTCGATGGAGCGGTCTCACAGACCGCTTCACACTAGTTATGTGACAATTTCTGTGACATTAGTTAAAGGTTAATATTATGTTTTATTTGAATTAAACTACTGTTGATATACTCTAATATATTGTAAATAATTTGTTGGATAAGAAAATAACTTAAAACTCCATGCATCAGAAATTTACTATGCCCACTACTGGAGCATAGAGGAAGGTAAAATCTTTTATTTTTCATTTCTTCCGAAGAATATATTTTGAAACTTTGAATTCTGACACATAAAGGTTAGGATTAGACTAAAAAAATTAAACATCTTTTGGAATTCACTAACACTTTAATAATAATTAAATAAATTAAGGGGCCCACTACTGTGCGTTTACCTAATGTAGTTAAAGTAAAAATGAAAAATTAAACTGTGAAAATTGAAAAAAATTAGCGATTTGTGAGATCGCTAACATCATTTAAGGGTTATGATAATACTATATATATGTACAAAATGAAAATATTTTTACATAATGAAAACGAGCAAATAAATGTTCCTATCTTGAATGAAAACTTGATTCCAGCGTACGTCCACCACAACGATTTTTCTGTACTTCGAGGTAACTGAACAAAATTGTAGAAATGTTTCTTTGGGAAAATGAGCTTAACCTCCTTTAACTGATGTCACGCGGTCTCCCAGACCCCGCGACTCCCAGCTGTAAACACTTGTACAGCTTTTTACTTTTCTGTACTGAAGTTAAATAATATGAATAAAATACTTTTTTCATGCAATTTAATTCACATGCTCCTAAGAGAAGTACAACGGTATTGTCAGGACAAAATTTAAGTAAATTCAACCATTTGATTCACATGCTCCTAAGAGAAGTACAACGATATTGTTAGGACAAAATTTAAGTAAATTCAACCATTTGAGTTATTTTTTTTATTCATTTTATTCGAGGGGTCTGAGAGACCGGATCACATCAGTTGTGTGACAAATTTTAGTCACATCAGTTAAAGGTTAACCTTTAATTTCTGCATTAGAAATTGTCGCATAACTACTGTGAGTGGTATCTGAGAAAGTTTGATTGAGAGATGAATAAAATGCTCGATTAACCCTTTAGCGGGCGGTGTCCACAAAAAAGGACACCTAATTTTAACACTCAACTGATGTTAACGGTCTCTCAGACCGCGACTTTTTTCAATTTTTATAGTTTAACTTGCAATTTTCAGTTTAATTACAAACACTACCGAAATTTTGTTCCGTATGGAACTTTAGTATTATCACCAGAGACTTTTGACTAGGTCAATTTTAATTATAACAGTTCTGTACAAAAAAGTTTAGTACAAAAACACCATCCTATGAGTTAATCACGCCTTTTATTCAGCTTTCAATGGACCGGTCTCACAGACCGCTTCACACTAGTTATGTGAATATTTATGTGACATCAGTTAAAGGTTAATAGTACTGGCACCAAGAATATTTAATTGAAATTTTCCTATTATAAAGTAAGGGAAAATAAGCAAGTTTTAATTTTCTAATAAATTCGTTTGTAAATTATGGTGTCAGTCTATCATTTCATCATTTTACATACAGAATTACTCCGCGTCGGAAAGGTTTAATCAGTAGACTATTGTTTCTGTATTAAATTTTACGTACAGGATTCCCAATTAAAATGTACCTGTTCAGAAGTCTCTAGCGGTAGCACTAGGGCTCCAAACGAAGCAAAATTTCCCTAGTATTTATAGTTAAACTGGAAAATAACTGGAAGTGAACCGGAAAATAACTGTGAAAATTGAAAAAAGCAGCGGTCTGTGAGACCGCTAACAGCAGTTGAGTGAAGACATGTTACATTAATCAAATTCAGCATTATCTAATCTGAACAAGAAATATAACGGCATTATATGTAATTAACCTTTAACTGATGTTACCGGTCTCTCAGAACGCGACTTTTGTCAATTTTTATAGTTTAACTTGCAATTTTCGGTTTAACTACAAACACTACCGAAATTTTGTTCCTTTTGGAACTTTAGTACTATCAACAGAGACTTTTGAATAGGTGATTTTTAATTATAACAGTCCTGCACAAAAAGTTTAGCACAAACACACCATCCTATGAGTTAATAGCGCCTTTTATTCTTCTTTCGATGGAGCGATCTGACAGACCGCTTCACACTATTTATGCGACAATTTCTGTGACATCAGTTAAAGGTTAATTATAACAGTCCTGTGCAAAAAGTTTAGTACAAAAACACCATCCTATGAGTTAATCGTGCCTCTTACTCACCTTTCGTTTCAGCGGTCTCACAGACCGCTTCACACTAGTTATGTGACATTTTCTGTGACATCAGTTAAAGGTTAAGTAATTTGCATATGTAGAATGTGGGGAATTGAAAAAGAGGTCTAATCGGGCTGCATTTTTTTGCGTGCGGGTGGGGTGGGGGGTGCATTCATGCACGTATACAAGGTGTCTCGAAAAGACTGAAACGCGTTTTAATTTTCTAATTTTTCTACTTTTACTTTAAACTACGCAATACAAGTAAATTGCAAAAGTGTTTAAAATAAGATAGGATTTCATATTATGTTTATGAAATAGTCCTATGGTTATTTGGAAAATGTTACACTTTTTTAATTTTTATATGTTTCGCCGCCGTTATATTCACAAAAGCCAGTGCCGAGAGGAAGAGGTAGCTTTCATATTCCTTATTTTTAAAAAGCTAGCTTATATTATTCAAACACACGAAGCTCAATTTAGTGGAAACCGATTATAGAAGATTCAATACTAATTTTTATCAATACTAAATCATTATGAATGAGAATTTCGCGAAATTAGTCAGCTTTATCCAAGCTGATTTTATTTAAAGTAACATATATTTTGCTGCCAAATTCGGACATTTAACATAGGATTTTAACACGCGTATTTATGAAACGATTAGGATGTGACAAGGCATGGTCATAGTACATAGCAATCTGCCGGCCAAGCTTGTTTGCTAACTTCATCCGTCATCTTGTTTCAAAATGGCGGCCATTTAAAAAAAAAAAAATTAAAATGAGGTACAAAAAAATTAGAAATTGAAAAAGATTTTTTTCTTATGTGTTTCTGCTTGTTACAAAGATTCCGGATTATTTTTTGTTTTGCCTTTATCTAAAAAGGCCGAGATATAGCAGTTTGAATATCGAATGTGTGTGACATTTTGAAAAATCTGATTTTTTGCCTGCAACAGCACTCGTATATATCAACCGATTTAGATATGAGTAAGCATGTGCACAGGAATTACTAAGGTTTCTATCAAGTTCATTGGTGAGCTTTGTTGCACCCATTATGTTGTTTTAAAATGGCGGCCTATCACCGATAATTCGGGTTAATATAAATATTAATATAATTCGGGGTATCACCGAATTCGGCGACAAAATATAAATCACTTTAATAAAACCAGCTTTGATAACGCTGACTAATTTAGCGAAATTCTCATTCATATTCAATATTGACAAAAATTAGTATTTAATCTTCTATAATCGGGTTCCACTAATTTGAGCTCCGTGTGTTTGAATAATATAAGCTGGCTTTTAAAAAATAAGGAATATGAAAGCTACCTCTTCCTCCCGGCACTGGCCGGAAGGACTTATTTAAGATATAGACAAAAAAAAAAAAAAAGAAAAAAGAAAACTGCCCCGGAATCTTTGTATCAAGGTCAAACACATAAAAAAAACCTTTTTCTTTTTCCAATTTTTTGATGCCTCACTTTAAATTTTAAATTAATTTTTTTTAATGTTCCCTTTTGAAACAAGATGGCGAATGAAGCTGGCCAACGAACTCGGCCGAGACATTGGTATGTACTTTGTACACACTGAGGTACATCCATATCGGTTCATGAATGCGCCTGTTATCGCGTGACAAAAATTAGGACGTTTCAAAATGTCAGCCACGCAAGAAATTCAAAGCGCTATAACTCAGCCATTTTTTAAGATGTAAACGAAACAAAAACTGCTCCGGAGTATTTGTATCAAGGTCAAACACATAAAAAAAAAATCTATTTCAATTTTTAATTTTTTGGTACCACATTTTAAATTTTAAATTAAAATTTTTTTTTAAATGGACGCCATTTTGAAACAAGATGGCGGATGAAGCTGGCCAACGAACTCGGTCGAGATATTGGTATGTACTATGCACACACCGAGTTTCATCCAAATCGGTTCATGAATACGCCTGTTATCGCGTGACAAATATCAGGACGTTTCAAAATGTCAGCCACGCTAGAAATTCAAAGTGCTATAACTCAGCCATTTTTTAAGATATAGACAAAACAAAAACTGCTCCGGAATCTTTGTATCAATTTCAAACACATAAGAAAAAATATTCTTCAATTTTCAATTTTTTGGTACCACAATTCAAATTTTAAATTTTTAAAAAAAAATTAAATGGCCGCCATTTTGAAACAAGATGGCGGATGAAACTGGCCAACAATCTCGGTCCAGACATTGGTATGTACTATGTACACACTGAGTTTCATCCAAATCGGTTCATAAATACGAGAGTTACAGTGTGACAAAGATCAGATATATATATATATATATATATATATATATATATAATAAAATTGAAATCACAAATATATGAATAAATTGGTAAAGTTCTAAAGATGAATTAGAAATGAACATAGGAAACCGGTATGTAAAACAAGAAACTATGAATAACTCACAGGATCTTCAGAGGAGCTTGTGATTTCATTCATCGAAGATGCGTTATTTCATCCAATTTTGTATATATATATTATATATATGGATATATACAGGGTGTCCGGTCTCAACGGTGTCCAATGGCTAATTCCTAAACCGTTAGTCATAGACATATAGTTCCAATTACAAAAATGTTTTAAATCAGGTAAAGAAACATTTTAAAAGCGATTTGGGTCAATAAAAACATTTCTTAAAAAATTATGAAATTTAAATTTTTATATGGTCCCCCGGTCCTATAAGTTATATTTAGTAATTTTTTCCTATTACACTGACAAGTAAGACAAAAGAAGTCCCATTCATATAACGCTAAAATTGAGCGAGTTATGAAACTTTAAAAATGCATGACTTACGCCACTTTTCTACTCTGAAAACAAATGAGTTCAGCTTGGCTTTGAGGGATCATATACCAAGTGTTTAAAGTATTCGAAGATCTTACTTCATCTGCATCTGGGCTTTCAAAAAAAATCCTACAAGTATTATGATTAAGTCTCAAATTGGCTAAAATAACATATGTTTTATTTTGTCAGGATTTGAGACTGTTTCTCTTATGATTTCTTTTAACAAAAATTATGTTTTTTTATAAGTTTTTATGTTACTTCAACAATCGTATGTATGTTTTTCCAGTTCAAAATTTGTACTCGAACTTTAACCTACTTTTAAATATCCCATTGAGATTGCATTTTACATACTGGCGCAAATCCGACAACAATCTAATATTATTAAGATTTTCGGTGGTTACCATTTATACTTATTTTACAGGATAACACAAAAAATTTCGGATAGATTCCTGCCAAGGAGTTTAAGAAAAAGTTTTAGGTAAGATAATACAAGACTGCGATTGTTGGGTTTTTTAACTTTTATGTATTTTTTAGCATTGAATCTGAAAATTACCTTAATTTTTAACCATCATGTCAGGATATTTCGCAAATCATAAATTTTCAAATTTAAAGAATAACAAAAATCGAATACTATAAAGTAGAGGAGATGGTTGTGTTTTTTAACTTTTGATAATTGATTTTTACGCACTTTTTAGCACTGAATCTGAAAATGACTTTCATTTTTAATCATCACGAAATTAGAATTTTTTTGCAAGTCGCAAATGTGTAAGTTAAAATATAGCGAAAATCTCATACTATAAAAAATATGTAAAACATTTTTTATTTTATTTTATTTGATTAAAAATTGTATTTAATATTTTTTCTTATCCTTGGATTCTTACAGCTAAAGAGCTGAGTGGTCCGATGAGATGGGGGAGGAAATTCAATTTTAACATTGAACTTCTTAACTTTGAAATTTACAATTTGCGAAAAATCCTGATATGATAATTAAAAATGAAGGTCAATTTCGGATTCAGCGGTACAGAATATATAAGAATCAATTATCAAAAGCTAAAAAACATGACATAACCCAACTTTTGCAGGCTTGTGCAATCTAATAATATTTTAAAATACGTATCATTTTGTAAAGAATTGAGGCTGTTAATTTAGAATCATTTTATTTAACAAAAATTCTGTTTTTCTTTCTTCTTAAATGTTTATTACAAATTGTATATTTTCCATTAATATGCCAGAATGATTAAAGATTTCAAATTTATATTGCAATGTTAATTTTACTCCCAAATATTTTTTATATCTGACGAAATTATATTTCGACTAAATTTGTGAATGACCCCCAATTTGCAGCAAAAAATATGCTCCAACTTTAAACAGCTATTACTCGGTCAATTTTAATCGTAGAATAACGGGACTTTCTTTGTATTACTTGTCAGTGTAAAAGGAAAATTTCACTAAATATAACTTATAGGACCGGGGGACCGTATAAAAATTTAAATTTCGTAATTTTTTAAGAAATGTTTTTATTCACCTAAATCACTTTTAAAATATTTCTTTACCTGATTTAAAACATTTTTGTAATTGGAACTATATGTCTATGACTAACGATTTAGGAATTAGCCATTGGACACTGTTGAGACCGACACCCTGTATATATATATATATATATATATCAATTTTCGAACGGAGGGTGGTTTCGGGGTCTGGGGGTCATGATCGATGAAAATATACCAAATTTTTTTGAAATCGCTTTCCTCCGAACTGCTGCAACAGCTTTCTTATAATGAAAGCTACCTAAAATTTTTCTCTAATCTCTGAGAAGAGCAACAGTTAAAATTCCCTTCTTCTACAGCCCAAACTGAACAAGTTATAATACTTAAAAGCTCAAAAGCTTTCCGGTACTAAAAAAATGGCCTGCCTGTTTTTAGTGCCGGAGAGCTGCGAAATTTCATAATATTTAAAGTGACATAACTGTTTAAGTTTTGGTCATAGAGAAACACAATTTTTACTGTTGTACTTGTCAGAGCATGGAGAATGTTTTTTTTTTCAAATATCACTTATAGGACTCGAGGACTATATAAAATTACAAAAGTGTAACATTAGAAAAAAGTCCTTCCGGCCAGTGCTGGGAGGAAGAGGTAGCTTTCATATTCCTTATTTTTAAAAAGCCAACTTATATTATTCAAACACACGAAGCTCAATTTAGTGGAAACCGAATATAGGAGATTCAATACTAATTTTTATCAATACTAAATCATTATGAATGAGAATTTCGCGAAATTAGTCAGCTTTATCCAAGCTGCTTTTTTTTAAAGTAACTTATATTTGGCTGCCAAATTCGGCGATTTCTTAATGTGCCTGCCATCTTAAGACAACATGGTGGATGAGGCTAACCAGTGAACTTGGTCGAGACCTTAGTAATTCCTGTGCACATGCTCACTCACATCGGAATCGATTGATATATACGAGTGCTGTCGCAGGCAAAAAATCAGATTTTTCAAAATGTCACCCACATTAGATATTGAAATTGCTATATCTAAGCCATTTTTTAAGATTAAGAAAAACAAAAAATGCTCCTGAATCCTTATATCAAGGTCAAATACTTAAGAAAGAAACCTTTTTCAATTTCTAATTTTTTGCACCTCACTTTAAATATAATTTTTTTTTATTTAATGGCCGCCATTTTGAAACAAGATGGCTGATGAAGCTGGCCAGCGAACTTGGTCGAGATATTGATGTATACTATCCACAAGCCTTCTATCCACATGCCTGATATTTGTATGTACTATGTATAAACGAAGTTACATCCAAATCGGTTCATAAATACGCCTTTTATCGCGTGACAAATTTCAGGACGTTTCAAAATGTCAGCCACGCTAGAAATTGAAAATGCTATAACTCAGCCATTTTTTAAGATATAGACGAAACAAAAACTGCACCCGAATCTTTTTATCAAGGTCAAACACATAAGAAAAAAATATTTTTCAATTTTCAATTTTTTGGTACCACATTTCAAATTAAAATTTTTCTTAAAAATTTAAATGGCCGCCATTTTTAAACAAGATGGCGGATGAAGCTGGCCAACGAACTCGGTCGAGACATTGGTATGTACTATGTATAAACGAAGTTACATTCAAATCGGTTCATAAATACGCCTTTTATCGAGTGACAAATTTCAGGACGTTTCAAAATGTCAGCCACGTAGTATACAAATATAACCACGTACAAATATACGCCAGTATATATATATATATATCAATTTTGAACGGAAGGTGGTTTTGTGGTCTGGGGGTCATGATCGATGAAAATATACCAAAATGTTTTGAAATCGCTATCCTCCGAACGGCTGCAATAGGTAGCTTTTTGTAATGAAAGCTACCTAAAACTAATAGCACGATTGCTTCATCAACATAATCCGATATCCTACCTTATTGTGAACACTTTTGCATTTTACATTACTTGTGTATCTCCAACTGGTGAAAAATTAAAAAGCGCGTTTCAGTCCTTTTGAATACTGCTTTGATACCTAAATTTAGCTTATTTTCAGATGATTTTTATTTCAATTTACTTCTTTTAATACAGGAACTTATAGCTACATTTGTACATTTATTCTGCATTTAATCTTTTAACGTCTCTCTTAATCCCCTCGTAATCTTTAAATCATTTCGACGATTTGTTTTCACCTAGTTGAAATCATATTAGAACTATTGCGGCTCTAACATTTAATAGAAATCTTCAAGTTTTTACTCTCATTTTATGTTCTACATTGTTAAAATATTGAGCTCAATTTTATTTAGTTCTTACTTTGTTTATAATAGTTTCAATTTACTTCTCTTTTTCATATACAGGGTTATTCTAAATGATGGACCCATTTAAAAAAAATTGTATTTATTAAAGTACAAATCCAAAATGAACAATCTTTATACCAATGAAATGAGGAGGTTTCAAAGTTTTTTTAAGACATTATAAATGTTCAATGTGTCCACCGTTTGCTGCACGGCAAACATCTACACGATAGCCAAACTCGCCCCACACACGAGAAAGCGTATCTGCTGTTACTGAGTGCACGGCTTTCAAAGCGGTGATGGTTCAGAAGCGGCCGGTAGAGGTCGCGAGGCAATAGGCCACTATTTCGTTTCACTATCAGTTGTGAGTAAGATGGCTACTGTGGAGCTCAAGGTTTTCTGCGCTCTTGAGTTCGCAAGAAGTGAGTTGCAAATTGCAGTGCAGCGGTCATTTTGTACCAAATTCGGTATTAACGGTGGACACATTGAACATTTGTAATATCTTAAAAAAATCTTTGAAACTTTCTCTTTTTATTGGTATAAAGATTGTTCATTTTGGATTTGTACTTTAATAATTACAATTTTTTGAAAATGGGTCCATCATTTAGAATAACCCTGTATTTCTCCAATTCACTTTACACATGAAATATCATTTCAATTATATCACCGTGCTAATAAAGTAATTCTAAAAGCGGTATAGTTAATGCCTACAGAGGGGCAACACGTGGTTTTCTACCCAAAAAACTTGATTTATTTTGTCTTTGAATGTTTTTTGAACATAAGTAAACCTGATGCATCACTAACTCCACGCCACTCAACTACACTGATGTCTAAAAATTAATGGGCAGTGACTACACACTTACGATCACGTTTTGTCGAATATCTACCGAAATTCTTGACGATTATTTGTCCTTGAAATTCTAGGATTCAAAAACATGTTTGACTTCATATTTTTCAATGAAGATTTAATTTCGAGGTCAATTAGGGGGCCAAAAATAAATTAAAAAATGCAATAATATTTGCAATCACCCGTGTAATAGAAAATGTTCAAAAAGGTCTGCCACTGTAGAAAACGATTACGTGGGCCCTGTTAAACGTTTGTGTGCATTTGTGTAAGCATAGCATTCATATTCGTGAAGATGTCAACGTTTCTGTGAAAAATGCAAATATTTTTTCTTTATAGCATACAGAGTTTCAACAGATTTAAAATAACTTTCTGAAAACTTGACAAAGAACAGTACAAACAGTATACTGCAATTAAAACATGAATGTGTTGAATATTTAATGAGATATGAGTATTTATATGAAATAATTTTTAACTGCGCATGCGTGGAAGATTCCAAAATTTTTATTTCAAAATTTGGTAATCATCTATTTTGGGCATCTTACATAAGAACTTCAGTCAAATAGTACACAAATTCAGAAAGATTCTAACGATATAGAGAGTTTGCTTTCTAAAAGTGGCTGGTAGCGCTGTCACTGGCGATTATTTTTTATAAGGTTAGTTGGGGCAACTGGGCCATGATTTTACAATGTGACTCTGGAGCTTCTGACTATTCAGCTTCAAAAAGCTAATGTTCATTTCAATTAAAGTATGAACTTCTGTAAATAGGTTCAGTTAGATTCCCTCTATCAGACAGAAATGCTCAAAATTACACTTTAATATTTAAAAATATAAAAGTATGCATATTTCATCTTTCTTTCCTCATGGGTTCACTTGCACACCAAAAATGGGGTAAGTGGACCAGGAAGGTCTATGTTCCACACACGTTTATTTTTTTCATATTGGATATTAGGTCCTGTTTGAAAAAGTGTAAAAAACTTATAAAAATTTAAACCAGGCAGATCATGTAAATTATGTATCAACTAAAGAGCGTTGTAAGGGAAACCTTTGCTGTCAATGTGTCTAAAAAAAGCACTAAAAGTGAAAATATTAGATTTAGTTCTACCAAAAACATATAAATTAAGTAAGTACTTGTGTACTTTAGTATAAGTAATAAGTATAAAAGTCACGTGGGTATTTTAAGGAAAATAATAGCAAGGTAAATCTATGATCAAACGGCTACGTAAGTACTTAAGTACTTTATCTGTATCCAGGGGTCGCATTATATAGGGAAACTTTTATTGTTCCTCCCAAAACCCTTAATGAGTTACCTTCATGATCATTTTAACATATTCTAAAGAAAGGTGCGATGAAGATATTATTTTCAAAATAGTGGTAGGAACAATAAAAGTTTCCCTATAGAATGTGTATCGTACAATTTGAAGGTTTGGCTATCTCGCTTTCAGGGGCAAGGTACTTGCATTCGTAAAATGTTGAAATAATTTAATGACACCAGTATTTACAAGATAATCTATTTGTAAACAAGTAAAAGTATATTTTCGCGTACTTAATAAAGGTGAAATTTTCATTATAAAATTCCGGTGCCGATGTGGCAATTAGGGATTAAAATTTTGTGATGCCATAACGGCATCATCGCCTCTCAAGGGGTCAAGAAATTTAGTTTGATACCACCCAATATGCTTTTTAAAAATTTTATTACGTAATTTTAATAAGATATGCTTTTATTTTCTTTATTGTGAGCAAAAAACAACGGAGAAATTTATTTCCAGTAGTAAGAGAAACTCAAAAATATTATTTATAACTATTGGGGTAACTGGATCCAGCATGGTCCAGTTACCCCGGATACATGTCCCAGTTACCCCATTCTTGAAAAATTTATGGGGTAACTGGGACACCGGGCTTACATTTGAAACATGAAGTAAATATGTATAGATACCTAATAATATTAATGTAGTTATATGCCTAATCTTAAAAAAAAAAGTTTGTTTAATAAAAGTACTTACAGTATTTTAATAAAAAGCCGAGGAAGTTCAACCATATTGGCGTTGTTTTTAAAAAAAGAAACGTAAATTTTAATAACCTGTCAAAGAAAAGTAAGAGTTATGATTGAGTTGACACACGTTGTTTTAGAAAATAGAGATTGCATTGTTCACAAAAGCTAAAACTTAAAAAACATCAACAGTTTTTTATAAAATAGCCTGTGGCCCAGTTACTCCAACTAACCTTATTTTATTTGCGTCAATATTTTGAAAAAATAAATTTTGTAGTAGGGTAAGGTGCCCTGTTATCGTCCCTCAGTCACTTTTCGGCCCTTGGAAGTTGTAATTTTCAGTGAAAATCTACCAAATTTTAATTTTACATAGGCTAACTACCCACGCACATAGAAACATAGGAAAATATCGTATAAAAAATTTAACAATGCGAATTTTTTTTTCAAAAGTATCTAAAAAATGCAAAAGAAAAAAAAATGGTCCAATTTCGTCCCCTCAAAAAATCCAATACGCCGAGGCTTAACTTATAACTAAATCAAAATTTATTTCTAAATGAGTAAGTAATTTAATTTACATTAAAGTAAGGCACAAATAAATGTACTAATTATCAGTGGAAGAATGACATAACAAAACATTAGCATATTTGTCAACCTCCCGATTTTTTTCACACCAATATTTTTATGCAGAAATAATTGCTTTATACAATCGCAGTTTTAACGCAAGTGAATAATAAAACATTTTTGTAAGATTTTACTGGTATCCAAAAAATCGGGAGATTGGCAACTATGCATTAGCCATCCAAACATGAGGAAAAAATTGAAAAAAATGGCATGAAAAAGCATTCCCAATTTCGTCCCCGGGACGAAAATAAGAATTGCAAGGGGGGCGAAATTGGGGCCACGCTACTTCCCAATATTACGGATCTTCAGTTCACGTAAGATGAACTGAGCGTTCTAAAACTCACTGTATGCTACTGTCAGCATCTTACCAACGTAAAATACATGCAATGAATAAGAAATAAATACTTACAGTACAGTAAATAACGTTCTACAAACGACGTAATAAGAACTCAGGTCTTCTAAAAATAGGAAATTCGCCTTCTTTAATTTATGTAATGCGTCTTGGCGAACGAAACTTTCAACACTGGCCCCTTTTATTTTCCGTCCGCTGTGCCTTGCGTCATAAGTGGCGCCACTTTTGCAGAAGCGGAGAAGTTAAGGGGGACAAAATTAGGAGAGGGGACGAAATATGGGCACTTTACCCTATATTTTTCCTGCCTATGTTGTTAAACTAGATGTGAATTTTTTTTTTGTTTTACCCCACAACATCCCAAGTTTTTTAACCGCATTTGCGTCAGATAAAAAGGTATATTCTGAAATTCTGTTGTCTTTGAATAAACTTGAATGACTGGACACCCACTTGTGTAACTTCATTCCTGTTCTTTCTAATAAGTTTATAAACTCCAATTGTAAAGACTTCGTTTTTTTCTAAACTGTCTGAACCAGAAATTAACCCTTAAATGCATAGTGCTGCATATCTGTATCACTTTTTATTTAACTCTTAGCAATCACTATATTTATGTAGAAATATTAATCCTGTAAAAAGTACAAAAACTTGCTACTAACTAAAGTTAAAAATCTATCTTAAAATTTCTGCTGTCTAATCTTTAACACTAGAAAGACCGAAAATTTTACTCAAATTTTAGAAAAATATTTCACACCAGAATTTTTATTTTAAGTTATTAACTTATCCATTTAACCAGTTTTTTTCCCTTTGTATCTTTTAAACTAGTTTTATATATAAAAAAAATTCTGGTTCGAACCGAGATATATTCATTTGGTAGCAGTCAAAATGACTGCCCGCGGCTTTCTAGTGTTAATATCAGAATAAAAAAAAGAATAATTCATGCATTTAAGGGTTAAGTTTTGCAAAATAAAAAATCATATAAAATAAGGTATTTAGATTCATATACTTATTAAAATGTTTACTAATTTGCAATATTTTAGTTTTTTCTTGCATGAGATGTGCAACATAAGAAAAGGTTGACGTATTTTACGAAAAATGCATCTCGGATTTTTTTTTTTATTATTTTTCCTGCGTAATAAACCTTTCTGAGAATCGTATATAATTTTTTCGAAACAAAATAAAAAATCGGTTAACATATGTATCGGTAAGAAAAAAAGCAGAAGCACGAAGAAAATCCCCCTTTTCATCTTCATCTAATGCCTTTAAAGTTCGAGTAGACAAAAATGGCGAGCTTGATTTGCATAAGTTACTGTTTTAAGTACAAATATTTCAACTGGAGCAACAAAATTGTATCTCCGCATGATTCTCTATAAATCTATATCTGACTCCTGTACGAAAATCTGCCGGTACGTTTTTAGTTATATCTGCACTAAAAGCATACTCATGAGTTCTAAATCGACATGCGATTGAGAACAAGTCTTACTGAACAATTCCACCGTTTAACGATATTGAAGTGAGACTAACTCCGCTACTGCTTTTTGGAAAAGTGTAAAACACTACTCGAAGTTTCACTTTCAACATGCAAAAACACATGATGGGAAATATAATACGTGATGTTAAACTGATTTAAATCTGAAATATTTTGCATATGACTTAATGAAAGATATTCCTCCATGAATGCATTTTATAAATTAGCCATCGTCTTATTCCTGTCTAAGTTCTTCCAAAGACTGTTTAATCGCATTTCTTCTCAATGTCTCGAATGAAGCAGCGGAGAACACCAAAGGGGCCTTAAGGGGTTACATACGTTCCTTAAGGGGCTACATACGTTCCTTAAGGGGCTACATACGTTCCTTAAGGGGCTACATACGTTCTCAACTTTAAAAAAAATCGATTTTACTTTTTTGACGAAAATTACATCCTTATGGTGTCTAGAATTGTGGGCAAAAAGATTTAAAGGGATATATCAATTATTAAGAAAGATATGAGCAAAATATGTGAGTGCGCGCACAATCGATAAACTGACCTCGCTGAACAATATAACGCCAGTTGTAGCGTTCAGGCAGAAACTCACAAATACATGTTTCCGTTGCTGTTCGTTATATTTGTGAGAATGTATTGAGCTATTTTAAAGATTCTGCTCCCTTATTAAACGCTAACGAGAGTTTGAAGGATAAAATTTTGAAAAATTGTCCAAAAGTCACACCCGGAAGTCACTCTATTGTTCAAATTGCCACCAATATTGCCACATATAATGATGGTGCAGAAATTTGTATGCAAATACTGCAAGTAATGTGATGAAAAGGAAGACGCCAACTGTCTGCGACATGCCAGAATCAAAGCGGCAGAAGCGTCGAAAGAGGCTCATAGTACGTTCTGCTCGTAGGTGTAACAAAAACATTTTAAATGAGCAGATTAAGGCACAGGAAGGTCCACAGTATGGCGCAGGAATAGCAAACTAACTGTAAGTTGAAAAAAATTATCAGTTTTTTTTTCTTCCAAAACTTTAAACGCGATTTTCTGGAAACTACATTTTTCAATATGAGCAGCCTGAGAACTTGAACAATTTTAAACATTTTTGGATAAAATTTGTGCTTATCTACGCATAATTAAATTGCCTAAGGGCCATAGACAGAGTTGCCAAGTCTCCGGCTTTTTGCACACCATTATTTTCTTACAGAAACTCTAGTTGTTTGAAATCGCCCAAATGTTCCAATTAAATAAAACAAAATTGTTTGTATTAAAATACTGGTATCCAAAAAGCCGGAGACTTAGCAGCTCTGCATAGAGACATTTTTTGAAAATTTTATTTTTTTATATTTTTCCAAATAAGTTTAAATGTCAAAAGTTTAGTCGAAAAATGAAACATTTTTTCAAAAAAGCGCAATTTTCTTATTTTTCAAAAATTCAAAAATTTGAGCTGATGGCCCTCAACTACAACCTTATTTTACAATAAGAAACTGAGATTTTAATATTTTTTGTTTCTACAGGAAGTTAGGATTCTGCCCACCGAGCCGGGATATTTTGGTACAGGTCAACACGGTTGCAGGTTTCTGACGATTTATGTCACCAAATTTAACAAAAAAAGTATTTTTGAATACTTGAAGCAATAAAAGGCATTACTGCTACACATTGGAATTACTAGTTTTTCAATTAATTTTCCTCTCTTCCTAAAACAAAATTCCAAAATACAGTATTCCAGATAAGTGATGGCACAGGAAGTATTTTTCGGGAAATATGCAAAGTTAACCATGATGAGTGCAAATAAAATTGAATTAACAAATCAGAATTATTAAATAACAGCTTTTGTTATATTATACAAGAAAAATTCAACAATAATTTCTTTTAGAAATTTCAAAAATAAAAATACATAAAATATAAGTTCAAAAATGCTTCCACAAAAGTCATGGTACACGTGGAAATTTTTAAAAATTATTAAAGAAAAACCCTTTTTAATGTTTAGTTGCATATCCTTTCATTTCAGGATTGCTTTAAGTATGTTTATCCTTGATTTTACCAGATTTTCTGTAATATATATTTTATA
This sequence comes from Maratus speciosus, assembly GCA_963932465.1. Lineage (NCBI taxonomy): Eukaryota > Metazoa > Arthropoda > Arachnida > Araneae > Salticidae > Maratus > Maratus speciosus. The sequence goes on from OZ010787.1 coordinate 570,539,548, forward strand.
TTTTATTCCATTTTGCAAGTAAAACACTTTTTAACTATTTATTATTTCTGGTATTATAACTATTCACTTGCTGCTGTAAAATACTCTATAAATGGTTAATGGGATTTAATTCTGGAATTTGTGAATGGGTAGCAAGTGCGTAAGGGGCATTGTAGAACAGCCATAATCGGACAATATGAGCAGTGTGCTTGGGATCATTATCTTATTGGAAGTAACAGTCCTGAGAGACACCTAACTTTAATGCACTGTCCTCCAAATTTTATTTAAAATATTTAACTATTCAAATCTGTCCATGATAGTTTCGTGAAATCCAATTTTCATACTCCTGAAACTGACACCCCCAAATCATTACAACTCTTCCAACATGCTTTGCAGTTTTTGTCGTATATCTGTGATTCAGTGTATCATCCTTTCTCCTCCAAAGTCTAATTCGTCCATTTATGCTGAAAATATTAAATTTAGACTCATGTGAAAAAAAAATATTTGTTTCAGAAATGCATATGAAGATTTTCTGGCAAATTCTATTCTTTCCTTTCTGTTGATCGGAGAGATGTACGGTTTCCTCCTTGCAGACCTTGATCTAAACTCAGCATCATTAATGACCCTGTTGATAGTTTCTGTTTATATTATTTAACTGCCATACTTTTCCAATTCTTCTGTTACTTTTCTAGCATTAATTGAGAGATTTTCAGAAATGTAGAGTACTATTATTCTAACATCTCTCACTGTTATTTTTTTAGGAAGGCCGTTTAAAGCTTTATTTGTAATCTTTTTTTTTCTGTGCCTATTAATTACCCCTTTTTATGATGGAATGGCTTTGAGACATTATTTCAGCTGTTTTTGATTTAAGCTTTTTTAAAGATTTATCCATTTTCTATGAAGATTAACAATTAACTTTTTTTCCTTTTCTGTAAGTTCTTTTTCCGTCATTTTAAAAATTCATATAAGATTTCTTCTGTTGAGATAACATCAAATACATTTATAAGTGCTGTGGATTCTGTGGGAGTACGACTATGTTCTGTAAAATATGTAAATGAGTGAAAAAAAAAATTACGAATGTACCATGACTTTTGTCGAAGTATTTTTGAACTATAATAAGTCTATAATATTTTTTCAGTATGTTCAAAGAAAATTTCTATTAACATTTCATTATGTATAATGCAACAAAGACGTACCATGACTTTTGTCGAAGTATTTTTGAACTATAATAAGTCTATAATATTTTTTCAGTATGTTCAAAGAAAATTTCTATTAACATTTCATTATGTATAATGCAACAAAGGCTGCTAATTAATTATTTCAATTTATTAAATTATTTTATTTCTATTCACCATGGTGAAATTTGCATATTTTTCAAGGACTACTCCCTGTTCCATCACTTTTGTGGAACACTGTATGTCAATATTTCGTAATATATACGTATGTAATCCCTTACCTGATAACCACCGATAAAAGTACCATCTTATTTTATTTTATTGCTTTAATTAATTCACTGATGAAGTTTTAATTTCTTATCTTATACTATAATGCGAGCAAAAATTGTGTGTGTGTATGTAAATTTTATCTTAAAAGCAGCTCTAACGATTTTGACGAAATTTTGTATTTTACAACTTCGGGCAAGATAAGACCATTGGGCTAGGTCACGTGTTCGAGAAAATTCTATTAGTGGGTCATTTTGGGTCATAATGGGTCAAGGTAAAGCTAATTATATCTAAAAAGCGGCTCAATCGATTTTGACTAAATTTTATATCCAACCGTTTTTCGGCACGAGAAAACTATTGGGCTAGGTCACACGTTCGAGAAATTTCGATTAGTGGGTCATTTTTGGCTCACTATGGATCAAGCCAATTCTATCTAAAAAACGGCTCTAACAATTTTGACTAAATTTTTTATTCTGTCGTTTTGGATTACGAGAAGACCAATGGACTAAGTCCCATATTAGAGAAAATTCGATTAGTGTATCATTTTTGGGCCACTGTGGGTCAACCAAAGTTTATCTAGAAAACGGCTCTAACGATTTTGACGAAATTTTGTATTTTACCATTTTAGGGCACGAGAATACCATTGGGCTAGGTCACGTGTTCAAGAAAATTCGATTAATGGATCATTTTGGGTCACAGTGGATCAGGGTCAAGCTAATTGAATAAAAAAAAGGCCCAAAACATTTCCATAAAATTTTGTAATATACCGTTTCCGGGCATGAGATGACCATTGGGCTTCGAGAAAAATCGATTAGTGGGTCATTTTTGGGTCACTGTGGGTCAAGCTATTTGTATCTAAAAAAACGACTCAAACGATTTTGTCAAAATTTTGTATTATACAGTTTCTGGGCATCAGAAGACCATTGGGCTAGGTCACATGTTCGAGAAAATTCAATTAGTGGGTCATTTTTGGGTCACTGTGGGTCAAGCTATGTGTATCTAAAAAAAGGCTCAGAACATTATGGCAAAATTTTTTATTATATTGTTTTTGAGCACGAGAAGATCATCGGGTTAGTCACATGCTCGAAAAAAGTCGATTAATGGGTCATTTTTGGGTCATTGTGGGTCAAGTTAATTTTACCTAGAAAACAGCTTTAAGGATTTTGATTAAATTTTGTTTTCTATCGTTTTCGGGTTCGAGAAGACCATTGGTCTAGGTCGCATGCTCAAGAAAATTCGATTAACCAGTCATTTTGGGTCACTATGGGTCAAAACTTAGCTAATTTTATCTAAAAAAATGGCTCAAACGATTTTGACAAAATTTCTTTTTACACCGTTTCCTAGCACGAGAAGACCATTGGGATAGGTCACATCTACGATAAATTTAGATTAGTAGGTCCTTTTTGGGTTACCGTGGGTCAAGCTAATTTTATCTATAAAATGACTTTAGCGATTTTGACTAAATTTTGTATTCTATCGTTTTCGGGTTCGAGAAGAGCATTGGTTAGGTCGTGTGTTCGAAAAATTTTGGTTAGTGGATCCTTGTGTCTTAGGATCATGCCAATTTTATCTAAACAACAAGAATTGCTGTGAGAATGAAATATCGAATTGAACACAAGGCTAATTTTGACTGAGCTTAGCTCGGTCATGCCCGCTAGTGGAAAATTAATTGTGACAAATACTGAACTATTTATATTGTTTTAGAATGCGTTATTATTCTTCCAAACGGGGCCTGCACGCAGTGGAAATTGATTTTAAAAATTCATACTTGAAAATTATTTTTAAAGCTGCAATAAATGAATAAATTGAGATACACCAGTTTTCAAACAAATTGCATTTGAAAGTACATTTTCCCCCAATATGATGATGTAAAAAATAAAAATGTACGATTTTTAAAAGTTTAAAAATTGCACAATCAAAAATTGCAAAACCGAAATTTCATCGTCAAATGTTGTCATTCACCAGCGTTACGGACGGTCACGTTTGTCCTTTATAATATTGGTATTACTAAGTAACCTTAAAACAGATTCGAAAGAAAATCGAAAATGACTAAAATTTTAGTTCGAAGGAGTAAAAAAGAGTCTAATAATACTTTTAAATTTTCCGAGCACTTGCACAGTGATAGTTTTGCTATATAAATGAGAGAATGGCAAATCTTTTATGAATTGTCAAAAACTTGATATGAAATATTTCATCAGTAGGTTCAATATCATTGTTTGAACAAATATCTTACATAAATATTAAAAACAGATCCGAAAGAAGAATCTGAAAATGCCTAAAATTTTAATACGGAGAGGGAAGAAAGAGTCTTATAATCATTAATAATAATAATAATCATCATCTTCGTTAAATTATCTAAACACTCCCACGAGAGGACCGTAAGCCAGGATGGAGGAGAGGGGTTTAGGCAGCTGGAGCCCCCCCCTGTTTTTTTAACCCCTTGAAGAACTGTGAGTTATGTATATTTATGCCACTTTATTTGAATTAAGATTTATACTAGAACTTTTTTATAAAATTTTCCACCATTTGGTGAAAGCAAAAAGCTGTAAAATTGCGTTTCCTTATTTTTAAATAAAAACTTTCGGAAGTTTTGATGTGAACTCCACATTACAGAAATTACTTTACCCTGAAAGAGTTAACTAATTAAGAGTACATTTCGACCATTTTCGTATCCCTAGATAATCTTGTTCCCGTCGGACACCAACCCCTTCCCCTCGTGAAATGAAACCCCAAATGAAATCCTAGCTACACTACTGTCTCACAGTGACAGTTTTACCACTCAATAATATTGTGCTTTACGATATAATTTAGGGTATGCGGAATATTTTATGAAATGTTAAAAAATTAATATGAATTATTTCATTACTAGGATTAATATCCTTTTTAAACCAAATATCTCAAACTAATCGAAAAAACAGATTCGAAATATAAACATATAATAATGTCCTAAAATTTTAGAATCAAGTGGTAAGAAAGGGCCTAATAGTTCTTTTAATCAAATTGTCTGAGTACTCGCACAGTGATAGTTTTACTACTCATTCTTTTATGCTTTAGAATATAAATAAGAGAATTCTAAATATTTTGTGAAATGTTAAAAATTTATATGAATTATTTTATCAGTATGTTTAATACCATTCTTTAGGGATTATCTGTTAATTGCGTCACTCAAATTAAGTGATTTTTCTTCCCCTTCCCTTCCCCTGTGTCACAGGTTGTCACATTCGAACGGAATCTTTCCCATGTTGGGGCATCATATTTTTTGCAGCTATTAAATTAAAGCTAATTTTATGTAAAAAGTTATACAAGATTTGTTACCTTACACGTCATGAGTAAACGTGAGTAAATATAGATATCTTATGAATTTTCTCATGCTTCTTGTAAAAAATGCCTACTTATTTTCATATCATAGATGTCGTGTTACAACAGATTAACCCACCCCCTTCCCCTGTCGCACTGTGTCACATTTTATGAACATGTCCCACCCCCTCCCCGGAACATCTAAGTATCACTCCCAGAAGTTTTTATATTTTATATTTATTAATGGTCTGAATGGGGGGGAGGGTGCGAAATCCCCAACTCCTTGGGACTCCATAGTGCCTCCTCCCCCGGAGAAAAATGTCTGAATTCAACATTGCCCTAAGTAACCGAATACAGATTCGAGAGAAAAATCTAAAAATGCCCAAAAATTTTAGTACGAAGAGGTAAGAAAAAAAGCCTAATACTTCTTTTACTAAAATGGACTGAAAATATTGGATTTTTCTCTTTTGAATATTTACCCTGGTAACAACTTCTTAAGCAGTGTTTTATAGACCCCCCGTAAAATCTGGCAAGGCGAATACTTTGATGTGTCTGCATTCATCGACCCGCGGGCGCTGCAGCCCAAGAGCATGCGCAGGTATCTCGCGTCTTGATCATTCCGATGGATTTCAGTTTCGATATAGACAACAGACTAGGCCGAATAGAAATTATTCGGCAAATCGTATGGACCGGCATGGAAAAATATTTATGTTACTATGATTAATCACTCGAATAAAAAATGTGCGTTAGAGAACAGACATTAGCTTTTATCTCAATGAAGAGTTTGTCGTATGAAATCTGATCTTATTCAGAAAAAAAGATATATTTGTCGTATAACTCAGGGTAATGGGCGAAATTTTGTTTTTATTTCCATTGTGAATTCGTAAGTTTATGTGCTAAGAAGAAGATTCAAATCGCTGTAATTATTTAATAAGGTGATGGATATGTTTTGCCCAAAAATCTAAATGCTACGTTTCTTTAATGTTATTCTGTTTTTATGATGTGTTTTTTCGTACATGTGATAGTTATAGATTAGATAAATTAGTGATTTTAGTTATATCGAGATTTTTCTTCTACAAGATGTAACATAGATGATTTTAGAAAATTATTAATTATTTTGAAATATGTTATTTACTTAGTTAAAGTTTTGTTTGGCATACAAATGTACGAAAAATTTACTTTTTACTTTTTAGTAGGTTTGTTTAATTCGAATAAATTACAAATTATCATAATTTAAGAAATTTTACTGAGAAAAAGAAGCATGACATGCATGGACATCAACTAAGAATATGAAACCATTTTTAAAAAGCGTTATGGATTGTTATTTTTAAATATATGCAATTCACTAAGCAGTACAAACATATCTCTTTATTTTAACGGGTTGTTCACATTGTTCTTAAAATGTGTTTGCTTTCACTTATGAGGTATATAATGTCAGAAATCAGGAAGATGGAACATGCGCTCCTTAGTGAGAAACTTTTTAGTTTTGATATTGAGCATAAGTAACTCATGTTTTAAGGCCAAACAATTGAAATGTCAAGCATTTTAAATTTAGTGACGCAGAAGAAATATCCATTTTAAAAGAATATTTTTGTAAAAGTGAATCCGAGGCGTACAAAAATGACACTCATCAAAATGAGAAACTTAACTTCTGTATAACATGTACGAACTGCAAGAGAACCTAGCAACGTTGCACATTCTTTTTCTATGCCTCCTTCCAGGACTGATTTTAGGTTGCTATAAATTTCCCGCTGATGTCGCCGATCCTTGCCAAACAATCGAATGTCAATATGGTGCTGAATGTCGACCCTCAGCTGATGGAGCTGCTGGCCAATGCCACTGTCCAGGCCGTTGTCCAACCTACGGCGACAGCCGAGGTTCCAGACCTGTTTGCGGCACCGATGGGGAAGACTATCCGAATGTATGCGAATTGCGGCGGGCCGCTTGTAGTCTTCAAACTGACATCACAGTGAAGTTCCAGGGAAGATGTGGTAAGAATTCTTTTATTGTTATCCTCTTCTTTTTTTAAGGTTGTTCTCAAATGCAAAAGGGCAAATTTATGACATAAGTTTAAATTTATTTTTGGTCGGAAATGCATGAAACTAGCAGTTGTTGTTGTTCAGAAACTATGTAATCGAGCTTTTTTTTTCCATTTTTTTTTTTGCAAATGCAATAGATCTTTCAGAAGTTATTGTCAAAGTTGACGTTTTGAACCGAAGTTCCCGAAGAAAGCAGAAAAACCCGTCAGCGAAGGAAGAAAAACGTCTTTGTCACGTAAACAAAATCGCTTATAACCCAACAGGTAATTTATTTATAAAAAAATGGAAAACACAGCTCGATTCCAAATCGCTTCCATCGTCAGGCCTTCCAATTTTATATCCTTCTGTTAAAAAATGATTTTGTAAATGTGTCAAAAAGTTTTGCGCTTGTTGAGCAGAGCAGTTGAGAACAGCCTTAACCGACTTCCTCAGTAAAAATTTATACAATTCGTTTGAATGTTTTATTTATGTATATGTCCATGTCCACGCATAACTCTTGAACGGATGCACCGATTTCCATATTTTCTTTTCTTTTGGAAAGGTCTCGTTCTTTTGTTCGTCGCGTTTCAATTTCATTAGAATTTAAAAAATGATGTATTTGTCTTTCTGTTTTCTTGACTTTTTTTTTTTACTTTATAGGCTTTAACATCCGTTAAAGCCTATAAAGTAAATTATTACGAATTACACGAATTTTGAGTATGGTGTAAACGCGCACAGAACTGCTTTACATTTTTAAAATATGACTCGACCCGTGGTTCAGGTCGGGTTTAGGTCGCGTTTCCGAGTTGACTTAAAATAGAAATTTCGGCTTCGCGTAGGGTATAATCTGAACTTAGCAGGACTCTAATGTGGAGAACAAAAGTGGTTACCTCAAACATAATGATGATAAACAGTTCTTTGTAATCGGCTTTATTTTTGTCTTAAAAATTACTTGGAGTACATTAACCCCTTAATTCTCGCTCCCGTGATATTCACGGGCTGTGTGTTTTATTAAGCTTGTTTGATTACCACTAGTTTTATAAAATAGTGTAATTGGCTTTGTTCTGGTATCGTTTTACTTGTCATTAAATAAGGCACCGCTTTTTCAAAAAAGCGGTGCCAATAAGCAATCTGAATTTTCAAACCGCAATTTAATGCATCTATTAAGGGGTCTCCGGACTCTTAAAGCTTCAAAATTTTCGAAATTTTTATTTTTTTAGATGTTCAACTCTTATTTTTTCTGAACATTTTGATATAATTATTTTCTTCAAATTCCCATTAGAACAGAAGTTATTTTTTGATATTTTTAGAAAAACTTTTAGAAATATTCCCGCGCAATAGCTAAAGCGGCGTTTCCGAATCTTTGAAGTCATTTTTCTCTAAATGACGTTTTTGGGCATAACGCGCAGTATATCTCAAACACTTCTGAATATTTTTTCATGAAATTTTCAAAACGTATGTTTCATGTTAGTCTGTGTAAACTGAATCTAAAATTTCTTTGTTATTGTTTTAAAAAATATATATATTTTTAGGTAATTAAACTGTTGAAATTTTCTAAATTTTGCATCAGCTAAATACAACTTTGTATTAAAAATATATAAATGTTTTAAATACAGATTTATTTAGGTTCAGGAAAATTTTCATTCTAGTAACAAATTTATTTTGTAATCCTGCGCGTAATCTGTTATGCCAATTTTCTGCTCGATAAATGTCTGACAGTTTGGAGCCCCCTGTAAATGCTAATTCTGTATCTTGCAATTTTTTAAATACATGAAATGAAAGAACATACTTATATGTTTCAATAAAAATTGTGTCTTAAAATCAAATACATTTTAAGATATTAAATTTTGAAAATGGTCTTTTTTTGTTTCATTTTTTCCAATTTTAAGTGTCCTGAGACCCCTTAACGTATTGAGCATCAGAAGATACGGATCGATAAGACTATGAAAGCTGCCGCTTTCGAAGGTGAACAGGAAATGTTTTCTTAAGAAAATAGTATATATATTTAATATTATATACCCTAATTTCGGGTGTATAAGCCGCGGGTAAAATAAGTCTGTTTCAAACCAGAAATTTTATTTAATATATATTGTCAAATAAGTTCGAAGATTGAATAAGTTAAATTTTGAGAGATAAAATTTCTGGTCGGAAACAGAATTATTTGAGCCGCGGCTTATACACCCGAAATTACGGTATATTCAGCTTAACTGCAATTTTTAAACAAATCATTTTTGGAAGTCAGATTTTCACATTCTATCAATTTATTCCACATAAGAATGAACAAAGGTACCATTTGGATTTTCATAAGTTTATGCAAGGGGTACAAGGATTTAACCCTTCACTGCACGAATTTTTCTATCTTTATTAAAAAATTTATTTGACATCTATATATAAGCCTAATAATGGGAAAAATAGTAAAAAAAAAATTAAATTTTAGATTTTCAGCTAAAATTTGATATTTTATATTGTGTGCCATACATACAAAATTACTTTTTAAAATATTATATTGCAATATTTTGCATATAAATGGGCTTAAATTAATCAATTTTATCTCTCTAACACCCCGCATCTTCTTTTAAATTAATATTTTTAAATATTCAGTAAAAATAATGAAAGCAAATTTTACCGTTACTAGCTTGATCGAAATTTCTTTTGTTTCCGAAGAACAAATTCTAATTTGTTGTCTAGTGTACACATCTAAAATGGCAAAAATAAGTATTATTACATACTTTGGATTGTTCCTGATCATGAACAACGATTATGCCCGCTAAAATCATGGCACATAATTAATAACGTACTGTTTATAAGTATGTGCCAGATATGGCACTCGGTGCAGTGAAGGGTTAAAAAATATCAAAATAAAATTAGTATCTGAATTATCTCATAACTGAAAAAAAAATACTTTTTCATTTACCAGTTAAACAAAGTTTTTTACATTATCTTTTTTATGTTTATTTTACGTATATTTTTAAAAAGATTTATTTAAAATTGTATTCCTGTAATATCAATAAATGAATTATATTGTAGTGTGAATAAATAAATTATTTTACTGTAGTATCAATTTATATTAAGTTATTTTTAATACTTATTATATATTATTAACTTCGATTTTTTTTAAATTGATTGCTCAATGTTAGCTAACCCATTTGGCACCATGGGTGCATATATGCACTCTCAAAAACAGCATACAGAATTTGTTTTAGGCACCAGTAAAAAAGAAAAATAATATTTGATTTCTTTAATTACAGCATTTTCGTGATTGTTTAAGTAACGGTAACTTTTTTTTTTTTTTTTTTTTTTTTTTTTTTTTTTTAAGTGGGGCCAACCGAATAAAATTTGTTTAAAAGCCGCCGGTCCCGAAGGGGTTAATATGTGTTTTATGATATACTTTAAAATTTACATGAATGTCGCAGGGGCCACTTTTATGGTTTTATCAGCACAAGTTCTTTTTATTGAACGAATATACTTGGTAGGTCCATATGGCAAAAAGCTTAGTGTATAAGTTCTGTAAATACTTCATGAAAGATAGTAATAAATATATACAGACGAACTCGGTTAATACGAATAGCAGGGATTTATGGAGTCTGCGCCTCGAAAATCCTCGTATGAACCGTTTAAATGAAGATAATAAAAATCCTAAAATCACAGATAAATAAACTAAATACAACTGTTAATTACTTAATGTTAAAACTAACATAATACCATAAAATTTCTTGGAAAACTCGGCCAATCCTGGAATATTCACTACAATTTTCGAATTACTGATTTCACGCATCCTTTCACTTTAACCCTTTGTGACTCAACAATTCCGATTTCAAAAATGTTTACTAAGATGTTAGAATACATCATTTTCAGCATGCAAAAAATAATTAAAAAATTTTAGAACACTGAAATAAAAATATATTGTGTAAAAGCTGCTTTTTTCAGATCTACAATAAACTGGAAATTACATACTTCTCATAAATTTTGTCAATTTCCAAATACAAAATTGTAAAGTATACGAAATTACCTTTGTAAAAAATCTATTTTTGGACCTCACCAACCTTTTTAATCTGACAAAACTCACGAAGTTCATTTTAGCAATAACGATGTGAAACTGCTCAAATGATAAATAAAATTTTGGCATGAAAAATTAACCCAGTATCGTCGTCTATTATTCCATGAACTGTTTATATTAAAAGCAGTAATAAATAAAATCGACTTTTAAAGCCCACTGTATAAGTAAGATTGACTTCTGGGTATGTTGCAGATATGCACCGTGGAGGTACAAAGGGTTAACAGTGCAATAAGAGACATGGCTGGTTAACATAGCCCAGAATCCCGATTTAAAGAAAAATATAGAGGATTTGTCCCATGCTCCTTCATTTCCATGGCTCAAGTGTAAATCTTACAAAGAGGCTATATTTGTACCTTCCTTATTTCCTCCTTTCTTTCTTTATTTCTTTCAATACCTCACTCCCATCACATTCTTTTAAATTTTCAAGGGTGTCCTCTTTGAAGGCTGAAGTTCTGACTGGTACTACTTCTAAGCCACTATATTTTGCAGACAGTTGTTATGTAGAAATATTATAGCTGAAAGAGAACAATCTTCGACAAAAAAGGGATTTTACTCTACTATTCGCTGAAAACTGCATTAAAAGGAAATTATGTTTTGCTCGTATCAGTCGTGATCCTACTTTTGTAGCTCGTAAAAAGCGTGAAAATCTTAATATACAGGGTGGTTATAATTAAACTTCCCTTATAAACAGCATCCTACGGCGCAAACGGGTAAGCAGAATGCAATGAAATTTGGTAGACTACACACGAGATGCGCTCATGGAATTTCGAAAAAAAAAAAGTTCTAAAATGTCCACCAGATGGCGCTTTTTCAGGAAAAAATATTAAATTTAACACAATAAACAAACAAAACGGAATACAAAAACAATATTAACAAGAATTATGAGTAATAAAATGTAAAACCGGCTGTTTTGACCGTTTATTGTGTTAAATTTAATGTTTTTTTCCGGAAAAAGCGCCATCTGGTGGACATTTTGGAACTTTTTATTTTTTTTTTTTTGAAATTCCGTGAGCGCATCTCATGTATAGTCTATATACCAAATTTCATTGCATTCCGTTCACTCGTTTGCGCTGTAGGATGCTGTTTATAGGGGGAGTTAAATTATAACCACCCTGTAGTTCAAATGATGAACAATTCCTTAACGTGTAAATTGCTCTTTTTAACAGTGTCTTCATTTTAGCCGTGCTCGTATTAAACGAGTTCGACTGTATATATATTATGTATGTTCATGCATACCTTTTAATGGAATGCTCTGAATTTGATATTTTATTTAATTATTTATTACTTTCCGAACATACAATGTAAGGAAAGTTTTGTAATGATGATATGTTTGTGGGAGTGGGAGTAAACACGATAGCTTCCAAACGGTACTTCCGATTCAGTGCCATTTTGCGAATATGCCATAGTCTACTGTCGCAAGAATTGTATACATTTTTGTACAAATTGGCCGACGGATTATGTATTTAAATCGGTTTAAAACCATTTTCGAGTCATTTTGCGACGAATTTTATAGAGTCACCTAGGAAATATGACAGAGTATAAGTGATACGTATTGCGACGATGTAGTCAGTTATTAGTGGCTCAGAAGTAACGTCTCCAGTATCGAAATGGGAGGTCCAGTGTTTGAATCCAGCTGATTCCATTGTTGAGAAATTTATCTGAATCCTCAGTATTCTATAAGATGTTCAAAAATTTGAGTGAAGTTATTTAAGATTTTTTTTTTCCAGAAAAGGGTTTGTTTTGGAGGTATTAATTTCAAAAGAACCCATTAACATGTGTTTATTTGCCTGTCCGTTTTCTTGACTTTTTGAAAAACTATCTAGGTTCTAAAGCTTGTAAAAATTAGCCACGAAAATTAAGTTCCCTACGAAATTTAAATATGTTGTTAAGGTACACAGCATTATTTTCCGTTTTAAGAATTGTCATCGTATTGCAAATAATTTTTTCTGCATATCAGAATTTTAAAATTAAACGTGTGTAACAACAAAGGATTGTCATAAAACATCGGATTGTGCTAAACCCTTTCGCAAAAATATGCCAAATAGCGTGTAATAAATTGAATCAATTGAATTAAATTACACGGAGGATGTGTTATTTAAAATATATTTTGGACTGAACGAAGCGAAGCTCTTACACGGCGACTCCAATGGTTTATTTATGACACTCCTCTACCAAACTATTCGGTTGATGTCCATTTAAGGCTCCGCTGCACCGAAACTCCCCGATCGCAAAACCCCATGTAAGCCTATGGGAAAACTTTGAAGCGCGATCACTCTTTACCTAATATAATTATTAAAATACCGTTATCACCATCAGAAAGTAGACGTCAAATGCCGATGATGTTATCCGATGATGTTAATTATTAAAAATTATCTCCATAAATTTTAAGTATTTTTAAGAAGATGATAAAGTTTAATCAAATGGAAATTTCAAAATTTATAGGGATTTTTTATGTAAAAAATGTTAAGTATTTTTATGGAAATTTCAAAGTTTATAGGGATTTTTTATGTACTTAAAATTTACGGAGATAATTTTTAAAAACGCACATCATCGGAATCTGACGTCTACTTTCTGATGGTGAAAACGGTATTTTAATAATTATATCAGGTAATGAGCGATCGCGCTTCAAAGTTTTCCCATAGGCTAACATGAGATTTCAAGATCGGGGACTTTCAGTGCAACGGATCCTTAATTCATTTAACCCTTAAATGCCGGTTGTTGCTTTTCGGCAACATACCCAATTTAGGCTCTAAAATACTATTAGAATAATATTGAAGCTATAATACCTAATGTTGCCAATAAAATACATTCTGAAAATATTATTAAATCGATTTTCAACATGTAGATAGCAAAACTTCTGCTGTTTAAGAATAAAGATAGATTTATTTTTTCAATTGTTGCTATTTGTTCTTTTTGTTTTGTTTGGAAGCTTGCGAAATACCCTATTTTGATCTGCAGTGAGCAAGTAAAATTTATTTCTTATTATAGTTCCTAAAATTCTTATGTGTTTAATATTATAGAATTTTATGAAGGAAAATTATTTTTTCAGTTAAAGACCAGTATTGCCGATTAGTAACAAACTGTTTTTTAGCCCTAAACCATACTTAAAACAAAATATGATTTTTTAAAAGTATTTTTCCCATGATTTATTTAAAAATGAAAGCCGAAAAACATTATTACAATGATTTTTGAAATATCGGGCATTTAAGGGTTAATTCAGTATAGTAATAAATGACATGGCCGTCATGGTTTTCGTAAAAAGAAATTCTAACAAAAATCGTGTCCTTGAGGAATAAATAGATCGTGTCTTCGAAGATCACAAGTGCCAATCACAACTGTATGGACAATATCTATACTATAAAGCAAAAACGTGTCCGAGAATAACGTTGACGTCATACTGACGATGACAACAACTTAAATAATAAATTAGCTTTTTCTTTCTTTCTTTCTTTCTTTTTTTTTACAAATTTATTATCTTCTAAACATTGCACAATTTCAATTTTTAAACCGTCGAATAAGGAAAAAAATGCACTTTTATATGAAATTTGTTTGAAAACTGTATCTCAATTTACTGATATTTTATTGGTTATAAAATAATTCTTCAGCATGACTAAAAAAAATATCTATAGCGTGCAGCTCGTTCACGGAAGATTGTCAAGTTTGCACTTAAAACAATATAAATATTTTAGTATTTTTTTCCGACTAATATTAAATAAAGAAATTCAAATTTCACCAATAAATAAATGAAGAATAATATGAATAAAACACAAATTTAACAGATATGTAATCGTACTACGCGCTTAAAAACTGAAATAATCAGAATCAAAAGGGGTTCTTTAAATAGTGAAATATTTGGCGATTTCTTTTTGACGATGTTTCTCTTTATAAACAAAACTTCATAACTGATGTCACGACTGCCAACGTCTACAAAACTACGCCATTGTAATGTAATCATGTAGAGTGAGTTTTTATGAGTGAAAAGGTAAGTTTCTATTTAAAAATATTGCCATAAGAAATAGAATTTCACTAATTGCTACAACATTTGGTTGATTTTTTTTTTTTTGCAATTTTTTTTTTGTTGTTGTTAAAGAAATCTTATATTTTTCTGTTACATGCACCAAGGAAATCGCGAATTCTTATTTACAAAGCTGAGTGATTTAACTATGATTACGTCAAAGTAACGTAATTTTTTCTAACTGTCGTTTGAAGGATTTGTGTGCGCGAATGTACAGACCTCCGTTATTGCAGGGGTCGCAGCATATAGGACAAATTCTATGTTCTTACCAGTATCTTTTATGAATAATCCTCAAGATACGTTCCTATTGCAATTCTTGTAAAAATGTCTCTGATAGAATGTCTAGATAGATGATGATAGATAGATCTAGATAGATGATGTCTCTGAAATATTGTGATCGCCGTATTTGGGATATTGCATTTTTTCTTTATTTTGCCCAGAAGGCCCCATGGTTTGTTATGAATGTGGTTCGTTGTTAAACAAAAGGCAATTATAAAACAGATTACTGCAATACATTGAAACAAACAATAGAAATTTTAATAACAGTAAACGATTCCGGTTTGCCTACTGTTGGTCGTAGTTTCTGACAGCAAAGAACTTGACCAGAGCTGTTCCAGGTATATTATTGCTGTCAATATGTCAATGCTAATCATTGCGCAATTATAATGCTGCATTTCAAAATTAGAAATAATCAATGCCTCCTTGACGACATCAAATGAATGTTTTCTCGCCCAGCTCAATTTTGTGCGGGTCCCGCACGTACTTCCCTAGTTTTAGTGCTAATGGAAGTCGACTCCGCATTTTAAAAATAATTATTCATTTGCAAAATTAAAATAGCTCTGATGTTTTATCAACCATTTCTTATCAAACTTGAATGTACGTGTAGTATAAGAGAAAGAAGAGACAGCCAATTCCAAGCATTGAGCTATAGTTCTTGTTGTTAGTACAACGATGTCCCAAAAATGATTGTGGTATACAATTGAACTCCAGCGTACCTTTCCAGAAAGAATAATAAACCGGAATTACCATAAGTAGAGTTTTGAATGGAAATATCGCTAGAAAATATTTCAATTTGATGGTGTGAAGGAAAAGTAACATTTTTACTTTTTTATAAATTATCCAGTCGATTGCGCTAATTTTTCAGAAACAAAAATTTATCTAAAATATATCTTTCCGCATCAGTTGTTTAATTAATACAACTAACTTTTGCTATGAATATCGTATTGCAGTAAAATCTCTCGAAATCATCTGCAAAAAAATCTGTGAAAACGACCATAATATACAACTGTATATTGGAGAAAAAAATCCATCTAGAGATGTAATTTAAGCAGTTGCAAGAAGGAGAAAGTTGTTCGCATGGCTAACTGGTTCAACGGCTCTAAAATACGTTTTCTATTGCAATTTATGCCATACTAGAGCGAGGAACTGACTTCAATCCCATGCGAAAAGCAATAAAATATGTGCGAAACATCCGTCGTAAACTGGAATAGTTAGATGCACGAAGTCTGTTCTTAATTTATCACAAAGCAATCAGCAAATAAATAAACAAATAAATAAATAAACAAACAAATATATAAAATAATAATAATAAAAAATAGGAGGGCCTAGCAAAATCGTGAAATCGATTAATTCGTCATTGTAAAACGAAAAGACAAAGCTGGGAGAATTCTACTACAACAGTGTATTTTAGGTGGGATTTAGTGGGAAATTTTCATACGTATGCATTGCTAAATGCGTATTATTTTATGGTTTATGTGTGTACACATATATTATATGTTTTGTATTGCGTTATTGTGTGTCTTATTTATGTATATACAGGGTGCAATATGTTATCCATCGCCGACCTTTAATTTCTCAACCGTTGGTCATAGACATATAGTTCCAATTACAAAACGTTTCAAATGAGGTAAATATTCATGCTATGGCATTATTTAAAGCAAAAAATCAATTTTAAAGAAATTACGAAATCTAACTTTTTATACGGTCCCTCAGTCCCTATAGTTATATTTAGTAAAAGCTTACACATATCATAACAGATATGACACAAAAAGTTTGATATCTGTACTACAAAACTGACACAGTTATTAAATTTCAAAGTTTGAGATTTTTGCACATGATTTTGTCTTTCATTGAGAGATCGTCGATTCTACCTACTTTGACGTTTGAATGTTGTTCGACCCATAAAAGTTAGCTCAAGTTTTTAGATGAAATAACCCTCCTTGGTGATTCTCCGATTTGGCGATACCGGCTAAAGGTGGTTTCGCCGTAAAAAAGAACATTGCACCCTGACTTTGATCTCGAATTACTTTGATTCATCTTTTAACTGATCCCTCAATGAAAGACAAAATCATGTGCAAAAATCTCAAACTTTGAAATTTAATAACTATGTCAATTTTTGCAGTACAGATGTCAAACTTTTTGTGTTATATCTGTTATGATATGAGTAAACTTTTACTGAATAAAACTATAGGGACTGGGGGACCGTATAAAAAGTTAGATTTCGTAATTTTTATAAAATTGATTTTTTACTTTAAATAATGCCACAACATGAATATTTAGCTCATTTGAAACGTTTTTGCAATTGGAACTATATGTCTATGGCCAATGGTTGAGAAATTAAAGGTCGGCGATACATAACATATTGCACTCTGTATTTAAATATATTGCATCTCAATGTATATGCAAGGTGTCCATAAAAGAATGTCCCAGTTTTAAATTTTAATAGTATCAACTGTAAGCGTTGTAGAGTGTTGGTTCAAGGTCATAAAGAGTAATTCAAACAGTTTTCGATAAGCGCATGCGCGAGTACAACTTTGTTATTTACCCGCTTGCAGTGCCACATACGCAAGATCACGGTAAGTAGAACACACTACTGTTCTACTTACCGTGTGCAACATAGCGACTCTTGAGTGTAAAGGGTTTTGTGTTCTGCAATTTGATCAGAGTGAATCTGTAATTTCAGTTCAACGTGCGTTTCGTTTAGCCCTTTATGTACTGAATTATGAATTCATGAAAATTTTATCTTCTAAACCATTTTTCGTGAATTTTTGAAACTACATTAGAAGATTTACGTAATCATTTAATAAATTTTAGAAGGATTTTAGAAGGATTGAAGGCTTTAGAAGGATTCATTAAAGCTGAATTTATAGGGATTTTGTGCAATATTTATAACCCCACCCAAATCTTTTATTTTAAATACTTTTCTTAATATTTTGTAGAATTAGGAAACGCACAAATATAATGTTCTTAGAATAGAAATATAGAAATATTTCTGAATTGAAAATCCCCCCCCCCCCCTCCTCCAACGCCAAGAAAGCTTAAAAAAAAAATCCTTTTAAAAATATTTTTGTTTTGGGTAACCAATAATGCTTTTGGAACAAGATAAAGTAATGCATCTGTAACTCATTCTAAACTGTATTTTACTATTGATGTATTAAATGAATTTTATAACAAGTTATTTTAACGGTACTTATAAGTACCGTAAATAGATAAAGGGTTAAAGTTTAATTGTGATCCCCCTGCAGCAAAAACATCCGCCGATGGTATAGGCAATTCGAAATGACCGGATGTGTTTGTAAAGGGAAAGCACGGGACGACCAAAAGTGTCTGTGTAGGATGTTGATCGTGTCAGGGCATCTTACTTGCGTAGTCCTAAGAAATCTGTTCGGAAAGCAAGTCTTGAACTTCAGTTGCCCAAAACGACAGTGTGGATGGTTTTTAGAACACTTTTACACATGCGTCCATACCGGTTACAGTTGGTGCATGTCTTAGAAGAATTGGACTTTAGGTTGGATGTGTGCCGTATAACTAAGATGCACCTATTGAACATTTGTAAGAAAAACTTGGTTAGTTTACCTTCAGTTTGATGTATGATTAGTTGTAAATAGTCAAAATTAAAGTGTTATTATATAACATTGAATCTAGGGCATCCTTTTATGTTCACCCTGTATATTAAGTGCTCTAATAGTGAAGAAATTGCTTGCGAGTTTTATATATTGATAGTTATTTCAAAAAGATATAACAATCTGACGACTTTTTAAAATTTAAATAAATTTTGCCAGAAAGTGCCTGTGAAAATTTTG
Organism: Maratus speciosus; assembly: GCA_963932465.1. Lineage (NCBI taxonomy): Eukaryota > Metazoa > Arthropoda > Arachnida > Araneae > Salticidae > Maratus > Maratus speciosus. The sequence goes on from OZ010787.1 coordinate 570,558,438, forward strand.
CTTTTCGTGTCAAATTGAACATCACGTTTTCTCTATCGCTTGAAGGTCCCTGTAACAAAGAATTAGCAATACCAGGGCTGCCACAGGCGGCTATTTTTATATTCTGTTCTCACCACTATTTTTAAAAAATACATTGTGTAGTATATTTCTCTTGCGAATGTTGTCAAAGCTCACGTACAAGATTTTTGTTTTCAAAAGTTGGTGCGAAATGGAATTAAAAAATAGTCACCTGTACCAGCTTTGCAATACCGAATAATTTTTACTAGAGTACAAAATTTACTATATTGAGCTAAAATATTCACTTTTGATTACTTTTATGGTTGGTTGTGTTTATGACGGCCAATTACCAGCACAAGGGATATAGGCTCTAAGGGGGGGGTGCCCTCCTTGGGGGTCTTTCTAAGGGAACTTAACCCGTATTTACGTTTGAAAAACCAAGGTTCGAAGAAAACCACGAAAACTCCGAAATGTTAGGCCGACGGGCACAATTGGGATCGAACCCAGCACCTCCCGTCTACCAGCTGCGAGAGCAGAACCTCTCGGTCACTGGTGGGGCAGATTGCTGGCTTTTATGACTGGCACAAAATCGCTAGCGAACTTGGCAAATTTGAAAACAAGAGAAATTACGCCTTCAATATAAAATAACAAAAAATCTAATACAAAACTCAAAAATCTCAGTTTCAGGTGCATGGGATCTGTCGTAATCTATATGGAACCAAATTTATAGACCTTTCCGTGCGATAGAATCCCCTAACCAGCACAGATAAGCGCACACACATATACGGACAGACAAACTTCATTTTATTAATGCATATGTCGTTGGCTTAATTGGGAAATCCCTCTGTTTGCAAAGAGCCAGGCTAATATGAGAATGACCTGCCCTTTTCCAATCAACCTGGTATTTTTCACTCTTATCACAAAGAGCCTATCCAGCTTTAGGCTTATTGGAAAATGACTAGTTGTTTGCAAATCTGCCTGATTTTTTTTCAGGTTCATTGCATCGAGCTTATGGAGTTTTAGCCTAATAAGAAAATGACCATGTTTTCGTCCAAAAAACATGGTTTCTTCCACGTTTAATGCAATAAGTCCAAGGTAGAGAATATTTATGTATACTTTCAATGTAACAAATAGCAGCAGGAACTTAAAATGTTTATAAAAAGGTATAAAAACTGCTTCATTGACAGATTTGATTTTCGGGCCTGAGTGTCTAAGATTAGTGAATATTTTTATTTTAAGTACATATTTTGCAAATAAATAATCAATAAAATCTACAGCTTTTTAATTTTTTCTCAGTCTTATTTAGAGAAGATGCGTTTCTGAATGAAAATAATTATAAAAAATATTCAAGAAAAGTGCTATATTAGCAGATTTAATTTACGCGCCACAGTGTCTCACATTAGTGAACACTTTATTTTCATATAGCAAATCATAAAATCCAGAGATAATATATTTTATTAATTTATAAAAGATGTTTAAACACCTACTACACTTTTTAGCAATTAATCAAGTATATTAAATAGTATAGAATAAAATTTCTGGTTTCAAACATTATTGAATGACGTGAGAAAAATATCCGGCCATTCTAGTGTTAAAATGATTTTATTAAAAAAATTCTGCATACATTTTTAATGCTACAGATAGTTATTAAAGAACTCGTGCGAAACGGAATTTTTATATAAAAAAAAAATCATATGTTAAAGCCTACTACATACTACATACTTATTCACATGTTACTACTTTATTATTAATTTGAGGACCTTGATATACAAAAACAGATGCATAGATTCATTATAGTAAGTATCAAGATTTTTTCATATGCATATTGAAGATTTTGAAAAAAGAAAAAATTAAATGCATGCATGGAACATATTAAAGATGTACAGATAGTGAGAAATTCTTTTGAGGAAAATGTTTTGGAATACATTATGATATATTATTTTCATGTCTTTAAGAAGTACGAAAAAAACATGTGCAGATAGCGAGAAATAATTTTGAGGAGAATGGTTTGGCATACGTTATGATATATTATTTTCATGTCTTTAAGAAGTACGAAAAAAACATGTGCAGATAGCGAGAAATAATTTTGAGGAGAATGGTTTGGCATACGTTATGATATATTATTTACATGAAGAAGTACGAAAAAAAAATTCTGCCAAGTATATGGCAATGTATCGATGTTTTTGAAATTTTAACACAAAAACAGCAATTCGAATTTTTATGAATCCCATCGTTCCCTTAAAGACCAATAATTGACTTTTGTATAAATGGATTAATTAACCCGGGGAATTTTGCGACATATATGAGATACCCAAGTTTTGCTTTCAGAATTTATGCGACAAATTTGTTTCGTCTTGAAAAAGACTAAATTATTTGGTTGTTAATGGTTTTCTCTTCAAAGTAAAATAATCAGGGAAAACAAAACAAAACAAAAATAAAAATCAACTTAAAAAAAAAAAAAAAAAAAAAAACGATTTTGTAGATATTTTAAAGGTTTTTGTACAGGTATTTTGAATCAAAAGGAAAACTGCAGGTTTCCTCCTAGAAATATATATATTTTTAATAAAGGTTTCATTCAGGTTTATGTCAACAAGTTTATGGTCTCCAAATACCTTAATTGACTTAGCAGATTTTCTTAAGGTTCACTTCAGGTATTTTGAAGGAAAATGAAACTGCTTTTCACTCAGAAAATATGAAGTATTTTTAAAAAGGTTTTACAGTTTTATAGTTTCAAAGGCACATTATGGTATCTAACTCTGATTCAAATAGATTTATTGCAGGCAGGGCCACGCAAGGGAGGGGAGGGAGAGCAAAACGGGGTAATTTTCCATGCCCCCGTAATTATTTGGGACCTATACTTGTTACTTTTAGAATAAGGGATTTGAAAATTGAAAGTACGGGTGGGGAGAGGGTAACAAAATGCATAAGTTAAACTCGCCCCCTATCAGGCGTGAATGCCAGTTTTTATGAAAATTACTCCTACTTTCAAACAAGAATTGAAAATGCATAATTCGTATATTAATTCGTTATTTTGACATTTTTATTCTAATAAAGACAGTCATGCTTTCTTCACTTTTTAAAAATACTATATTATGACTTTGCAGGACCATTTATTAAAAATCACAATCATATGGGGAATGGGAGGGAAAGGAGAAATTCTGAGGAAGGGTGTTTTCAGGTTTTAAGTTGATGAATTATTGAACATGACTTTTTTGTTCTTGTCTCTTAGTCTAAAAGGATCACAGCAAAGGTGTTTGATCAAAGTTTAATGTTTAAAGCAACATTGTACTTGCGTAGTTACACTAAGACATGCTAGCCTACCTACCGATTCGCTAGACGAACAGTTGTAAAAAATGATGTAAATATGTAAATATACAAAGGCAAGTCAAATAGTTGGATTTATGTTCGTACTTTTCACCCAAGTAGGTAAAAGTTGTCTAATAACGAAAATAATAAAGCGGTTGGAGGTTACAAAAAGGGTGGTATACGTCATCGAAACTGCTAAAAAGTGGACAATAGGATCAATCATGCCATTTCATTATTTTTGATTTAAACTTTTCCGGGCATTCCAAATTAAAAAAGGCATACTGAAATTCCATTACGAACACACAGGTGCAAAATGTTGCAAATTGGAAAATTTCGAAGTTGCTTGTGTAATGTGACTGCTTTGTGTCTTGGTAAGTAGAAATAGTCTAATAACAAAAATGCCATAGGTTGATCATTTGGACATTAGGGAAGGGATGGCAGACATCCAACGTGCAAAAGATGACTATAGTCAAGTCATTAGCACAATCTTAATTGAAATGCCTTTCGTTTCAGGGTTTTTCTTTCAAACTATGTATTATAACAAGCAGACCAAAATTTCATTACGAATACCGCGGAAAACATGCATGAAATATTGAAAGTTTGAAAGATTAGATTTGATGAAGACATTAGCTTCTTGTTTGTGCTTTTAACTCTAGTACATTGTAGTCGACTAATAGCGAAAATGAAAGCAGATTTGACATTGCAAAAGCGATGGCAGACATCATCATATTCGCGAAGATATAGACCCTACTTGTGTGAAATACATAATCTCTATATTAACTCTATTTTGCCTTCAGTATTTTTATTATCAGATAACTTTTATCCGTTACAGTGCAAAGTACGAACATTAATGAACTTGACTTTCCTATATATTTTTACATCTGTTCGTCAAGCGAGCCGGCAGGTGGACTAGTATAAATGTTAAGTGCAATGTGTTTTAATAAATTATATTTGATCAAATACTTTGACATTTTTGCCGTTGTCTTTTAGCGTATTCCGGCTTTCAGCCACCATCCGTGTAAGACGCATTTTTGCGAGCTCCTCTTTGGACTACAAAACCAGCAGAAATATTGTGATTTTATAATTAGGCTTTATATTTTCGGATTTCTGAGACTGCAAGCAATCCAAGCATGTGATACAAGTGTCTGCAATCTATAATTAAGGTTAATTACCTTCAATTACATATGTATAATTTGGAGATTTTTGTAGAAAATTTCACACTTCTGTATTTTAGTAATTTGAAATTTTATTTGCTGAATTTTACTCAACTTGGCTAAGAGGTGTAAAACCAACCGAGTGAAAAAGTGTCCAAGCCTGGATTGTGGATTCGAACCAACGTTATTGACATTACGTGCCAATGCTCTACCATTGAGCTATTTGGAGTATATCCAGTCTAGCACCTCTCACTCTTTTCTTTTGGCAAGGCTGCAATTTCACCACACGATTGAATATTTTCAAGAGCCACCAACCCTGGGGCAAACACGAAACTAGAGCGTATCCAGTCTCCATGAAATTGAATATACATATACATAATTCGGAAATTTGTGTAGAAAATGTCCTCTAATTAATTAGAGAATTACTTATTAGCAGAAGAAGCACATGGACTATGGAAATTCCTGCACCAAACCAGCGGTGACCGAGGAAGCAGTCTCCCCCCGGCAGAGGAAAATTCAGGGCAGTGGTAGTAACCGATCATTTTCCCCCTGTTAAGTCCGTAGAACTTGGGGTTCACCTTCGGATCTATCTTGAAAATTATTCCAAATTACAAAATCGAATCGTTATTTTGTGGACTAATAAAGTTAATTAACAAAGAAACAAAAGTCTTAATTTTTTGCATATTAGAAAATTTGTCCAAATTTGTTGTTTAGTTATTTTGTTAAACCATGATGGATTTGCAAAAATCTCTTAAGGTTTCCGAATTTCACGAAAAGCTTTCGTGAAAACGTGGACAAAAACTGCAGGGAACAGCGTGTTTTTTACCTTTAGAAAAACTGTCATTTCTACAAACTTAAACTTGCAGAGCAGACACAGGTTTATTCCCTTTAAGAAGACTGCAGTTATTTAGGGCAAAAACATTCAATGTAAATGCAGGGTTTTTTTTTACCTACAGACAAGACACAGGTCTTTTGTCCAAAATACCTGAAAGTTTTTTAAAGTTTTTTTGCTGATTTTTTTCACTTTGCAATAAAAAAATGGAATTCTAAACTTAGCTCTCAGTAATATTAGCATGTTTCCCCCCCCCCCCCCGAAAAAAAAGACACTTGATAAAAAAAGTGATTGAACATTGTTTACAACTAGATGTGTAATAAACCGCTGTGTAGATGAGATAAAATGTTGATAAATTATTCAGTTTTCTCAAAGAGAGGGAATTCGGATAGTACTAGGATTAAAGTAAGTAAAAAAACTTCACTTACTAATACTTTTCTTTACAAAAGTAACTTAACCCTACTATTACCAAACATACAATATTACTCAAATTATAAAGTTCTTTCCATGAATTCTGTGATAATTTACAGTGAATGGATTTTTTTCTATTATCTGTCTTGCTCTTGCTTCTTTTAGATTGTCGATTATTCATAAGAATGGCGAACCAGGGCACACGTTCAGTTTGGAAGCTTTTGCCTAAACTATGGCAACTGATTTGTTTCAGAACTCGGCGATACTCGCATTGATGAGTGAGACAATTCAACAAACATTACTTTGTCAATAATGAAAGACTCGCCAAGTTTTGTCCCAGACCCCCTTCACAATTCAAGTTTTATTGCCTTACGTTGCCACTATCTTATATATAAATCAGAAGCACCCTATTGCCTATATAGGATGTATCTGAATTGGCGGTGAGAAATGTAAGGGGTGATAGAATTCGACAAAATAAACAACTTTCACAATGCAAGTTTGTGTCGGAAAGGAAGCGGTAAGCAATGAGATGCTAGAGGGTGCCTGAATGGTCACAAAAGAGAAGACACTAAAGACGAATAAGGACAAAGAATCTTTGTTGACCAAACGTCTATAAAAAATGCTCAAATGAACAAACTCCATCTGCAATATAGGTTTCACATCGGTGGGAATCGTGTACATTTTGGAAGATGCCTAGCATTTCACGAACGTCTGCAGCTGCGACGTTAATTCGGGAGAGAAGATTCTCCTGGTAACTACATGGGACTCTGGTAAACAGCTTCTTCAAGCTGTCCCCAGAGAAAAAAGTCCAAGCAGGACAAATTGGGAGATCCAGGAGAACAAGAGACAGAACCACCGCTGCCTATGCAATTGGGCGGAAATTCAATGCCGAGGTAGTTCCGCACACTCGTTGCGTAATGTGCTGGCGCTCCGTCGTGCTGGAACCACATAATCGCCCGATGGCTTGCTGGCACGACTCGGCGTAAATCAGGTAGCACCTGCTGAAGGAAGGTGAAATACTTCTGTTCGTCTAGGCGGCTGGCAAAAGATACGGGCTAAATAAGTGGTCGTGGATAATCTCTGCCTATACATTCATGGAAAATCTTTGCTGATGTTATCTCGCACGTGTGGCATTTGGATTGACTTTGGTCCACGCCTGACTGTTTTTCATATTAAATATGCCATCACATGTAAACTTTGCCTCGTCCGTAAACAGGAGAGTTGCTGCAAACTGAGGGTGCAGTAACATCTGTTGCTGGAACCAGCGTAAAAATGTGAAACGTTGCGGAAAATACTTTTCATTTAAGGCTTGGACGCCTTGAAAATGGTAGCGATGTAACCTTTCTTCACGAAACATATGCCATACCGTCATGTGGCTGGCAGCTTTGTTACGAGCTATAGGGCGGGTGCTTCGTTCAGTTGGTCTTCTAATTCATTAAGAATGACCTCTATTCGATTTACCACTCTGATGGTCCTTGTTTGATCCGCGAAATATCTGTCGGTGGTTTGTTTTGTTGATTTTATCACCCCTTACATTTCTGATCATCAGTTCAGATACACCATATAAACAGATTCATCCACAGACGTTTGCTCTAAAACATGCATAATTTTATTTATACTTAATTTCTCTCGAAACAAGTCAAGTTAGTTACTATAAAGGTTCTAGATAATAAATACTCCTAATATTATAGTAAGAAAGTATAATCTTCGCAGGTTTACACAAGTTTTTGAGTCTTGCGTACATCTTCTGTTACAATGTAGAAAAGGAACTTTGGTATCTCATACTGGATCTAAATTTTTGTAGGATTTTGGTTTCAATTTTCAGGACAAATTCTATTTCACGTTTAAATCATGTAGCTAAATGAGGAACCCAGAAGCCAAGGGATACAAGTGACAAAATTTAAATTGTGAGTAAATTGAGTTCAAAGTTGGAACATCAATAGTAATTTACTGAATTAAAATATGAAACTGTTGCTTATTTCAAAGCAATCTTTGAACTCCTATTTCAATAACTGTTAAAGAAATGTGGAGTACAATATTTTTTTTTAATTTAAATTGTTAGGTAGTTTAAAGAGCTTAAATAGTTGACTTCTAGAATGCAGCACCTAATTAGAAAAACACTTATATTTCTTTCCCTCCAAACAAATAGCCTTATTTCCAGATAGCCTGTGCACTTAGCTCAGTTTTTCTAATTTTGTCATTTATACCCCTTGGCTTCTGGGGTCCTCAAATATAAAATGTAAATGCCCATCTCTAAAGATACAGATTCTTTTCATTTCTAATTCTCCATTACATAAACTGTATTATAAGTTTTATCAACGGAATTTTGTAGTTAACATTCTCAATCTCTACACTGTAAAAAAAAAAAAAAAAAAAAAAAAAAAAAAAAAAAAAAAATCTGTAAAGTTACTAAAGTTTTTCTAGGAAACTGGGATTCCTAGAACTTTTTATGCAACGGTAACAAGAAAAATTCCTGTAACAGACGCTGTTACAGGAATTTTTGTTGTTGCCGTTATATAAAAAGTTCTAGGAATCCCAGTTTCCTAGAAAAAATTTAGTAACTTTACAGATTTTTTTTTTACAGTGTACGGTTATGAGAAACCCTCTGGAGCTGAAGTTTGTAACTTCTTTATTTAGCCGGAAGTCCAACTGCGGATAACTTATATTGGGCGAATCGACTTTGCCAATTGATAGAGATAGCTGCAGTATTAGGTTTTTTTATTGAAACATGTCGATGATAATTGAAATTGCTCAGGCTCCGTTCTGAATGGTCCATGAAAGTTTTTAGAGTACCCCATGATAGGTGTATTCGAGAAAGGTGTCTTTCTGCCATAAGTAATATGGCCTAAATTCGCCAATCTCTAGTATATTTCTCTTTTTTAATAATTTATTTTAAATTTTCAAGAGTATCTTCATGTCTTTTCCCCTTGTTATTAATGCAATATAAATTTTGAAATAACCCCACGTTGTTTTCGAATAACAGTAAGTCAAATCATTATTTATATTTTTTGTGTTTTTTCGTAATATGTGCGTGAATTGCATTTTTAAAATTTTACTTTTGTAAAATTTACATTTGTGTTGTTGCTTACTTCATTCGAAAAATTTTTTTCTATAAAAATAACGAAATCTTTATACGCCATTATTAAAATGCATTTACTTTTATTTCTAGCATTTAAGAATATGCTAAAGTTTATTAAAAGTGTTAAAAAGCGACTTTCTTTTTTTCTACGACCAATTTTTATGGAAGAAAATTGTAGTTCTACTATTAAAAAATGTAGGGGATACATTTCAAACAATTTCTTTTCTTATTTTCGTTATTTTGCTTGAAATTGTTTTCTGCGACAGAGTAAACACTAATAAACATGTTCCAAAAATAAGTCAATTTATTTGCATTTCTGAATTTGTTTTCTTTTCTTCACGAAGAACTTTTTGAAAATGTCTTAAAAAATAAAAGTGTTTATTACTTTCTTCATTAAACACTTTCTCTTTCCATCTTTTTTAAAAATAAGGAATGAGTTTCTGGAAATCTATCTCTTCAGTGAAGTAAAGATAAAAGAGTGACTTATAAACGACTGAAAATATTAGGTGATTGCAAAAGTTCGGGCCCTATTTCATAGATGGCAGAACCTTGCAATTTTGTCTGTGCTGATGTTTCTTTTATAACCGTATTATTAACTGACAGTTGCATGTCTACATGTGTCATGAGTGAACATAACGTTAAAAGAAGTTTTAAAAATTAATTTGCGCGCCAGATGGAAAACGACAAGTTACATTTTCGTGATGTCATGTTATGTTATATGAGTTTAAAAAGGAGTGAGTGTTGGACGTGCTACAAAAAATATTCAAGACGTTTATTTAGATCGTGCTCCGCTCCTAGGACAGTTAAAAAGTGGTTTTGTCGATTTCGAAATGGTGATTTCAATCTAAACCAGCGGTTCCCAACCTTTTTAGTTGTGCGGACTACCAATTTTGCAAAAATAACTTTGAGGACCACTAACTACTTAATATACAAGTTAAAAATATGACAAATAGACATCTATATAGTACAGTCGAACCTCTATTTAACGAAGTCGCTAAATCCCGAAAAAAAGTTCGTTATATGGAAAATTCGTTAAATAGAGATTCACCATTTAAAATACTTTAAACTACATAAAACAGATTTTAAATCCATAAACACTAAATATTTTTACTAAAAGTAATTAATCACATTTTTTTTATAAATTATTTCGATTTGTTTTATTTATTTTATCCACCAATATCCATCATCACATAATTTTTTCTATGCATTTAAATCTTTGAAATCTGCAAGGAAAACAAAACATTGTCCGGGAATACACTGTATTTTCTGTTTAAAGTAAATAGTTTTACATTAAAATTAACTTATTTTAATGACATTATCGTATTTATTATTATTGTAATAAATAATTTTAAGCATACATTAACATATGCGTCCTTAAATTTAATTTCTGAAAACTCTGTTAATTTTGCTGAGATTTTTATTTAAAAAAGTGATTTCTCTCATAATACGTCTCGCATCTTTGCAATGCACCAAATACCCCTTCATGCGTATTTTCTTCTAACTATAATCCGCGTCGGATTGTTTCAAATGATTTTAGCATTTCATCATACGAAGTTTTGTTAATTCCTGCATAATGATAATTTCCATCATCATCATATTCATCTTCATCACAATTCATTGCTGTATTGTTTTTATTTTTCGCACTGTCGAAAATATCCAATTCGGATAGTGTTTCCGAGGTCTAAATTTCAGAATTAAGTGAAATACAATCATCAATCAGCACATCATGGTTAATTTTTTCTTTTTTTCTCACTGTATCCACATTTTTTTAAGTCACTCTAATTAGGGATTATCGTCTTCGTTCTCCGTACTTACCAAATTCTCACTGCTGATAAAGAAGGCGCCTGGTAAAATGAGTTCAAGGCCATTGAACATCATAAAATGTGTTTAAAGAAAGAATAAGTTTGAAATGTCCAGAAATATTTTGAGAAATAGGGAGAAAAAAAATTTGATCACAAGAAAAAGTTCGTTAAATAGAGAATGCACTTCGCTATTTGGAGGTTATTTTACGTAGAAATTTGCAAAATGTTCTTGGTTCCAAGGAAAAGTTCGTAAAATAGAGAAATTCGCAAAATAGAGGTTCGTTAAATAGAGGTCCGACTGTATATACATATATATTATGTCAGTAACTAGTAAAAGATGCTGTACATGAAGAAAAAAAATATTTTTTATAAAGAAAATAACTTTATTTATTGTATTCACTTAACTATCACAATTATATAAAACCTAAAAAAAAAACAGTGATAAAAAAAAAACCCTTAATGGGATTTTTGACACCGTTTGTCCTCGACGAGAGTGTCAATATCTGGATTGAAACTGGGTAGTTTTAGTCTCAAATCACTCTCGGCATTCATTTTATTTCTATATTTATTTTTCAGAAAAACTAATGTTGAAAAGGCTCGTTCACATAGATAGGTTGTAGAAAAGACCATCAAGTGTCTCAGTGCAATTTTGGCAATAGCTGGATAGTCTTGCCGAACTTTTATCCAAAATGCGACCAGTGGTGTTGTCTTAAAAATCGATTTTAGTCTGGTCACATGATTAAAACAATTAACGAGTCTTCTTCATTTGAAGATAATTTAAATTTTTTTAAGTAATTTTCTTCAAAGGGGTTTCTGATCCATTGTATTTCATCTTCAATTTTAGGGAAGAAGTACCTAAAAAATATGAAAAGGCTTAATTACTGCTTCAGTTAGTGTTGGTAGATTTCTCATTCATATGAATGATTAATAAAAGTATAAGACAAGTAACTAAAATTTATTAATTTTAAAAAGGTACTATTTGAAAAATTTACTAATTTTAAAAAAAAGTTTTTGTTTTAAGAAAATAAATGTTTTTAATTACGCGTATTAAAAAATAATAGAATAAAATTAAGAAAAATAAATAACTTTAAATTACCTGAGGTTAGAGGCCAAAGATTCGAGGTGTTCTTTTATAGTTGTAGCTGTTGTTTTATCCATTTTGATTTCGTTGGTTTCAAGAAAATCATGTAGGACTGGAAATGAGTCGAAGGAATCTTGCTCCACTTTTTGAGCCCATCGTTGAAGCTTCTTTATCATTGCTTCTATTTTCTCTTGCACAAAAACTTATGATCGTCCTTGCCCTGCAGAGTTAAGTTAAGAACATTGAGAGAACCAAAAATATCCACCAAATATGCCAACCGTTTCAACCAGTTTTCATTGGTTACACAGTCTAAGTAGGAATTTGCAAGTTTTCCATCATAATCTCCCTCCCTCAAGAAAACCGTGAGTTCATCACGGAGTTCGAACAATCTTGTCTACACTTTGCCTCTCGTCAGCCACCGAACTTCGCAGTGAAGAAGAAGCTGTTTGTGTCCAATGCCCATTTCACCACACAAAACACCAAACAGTCTGGAGTTTTTAGGTCTTGCTTTGATAAAGTTAACTATTTTTACTGCATCGTGAAGAGATTTTTTTTAACTCTCGTCCAAACCTTTAACTGCAAGAGCTTTTCTATGTATGCTACAATGTGTCCATTGAATCAAGGGAGCAACTGATTTAACTTTGGCGAATAAACCAATATGAATTCCAGACATAGCACGTGCCCAATCCATTGTCAAACCTACACACTTAGTCCAATCTATTTCATTTTCTTTTATAAATTGTCAATAGATTTGAAAATCTCTTCGCCAGTTGTTTTTGTCGGCAAAGATCGACAAAACAACATTTCTTCTTCAATATTGCCATTCAACTCAAAACGACTAAAAGCTAATAAATTAGCTTGTCCAGAAACGTCTGTACTCTCATCAAGTTGCAGCGAAAAATATTAACTTTGTTTCAAAAAAGTACAGCTTTTTTCACATTTTCCGATATTTCATCAATTCTTCTTTTAACGGTTGTATTTGATAATGGAATTTCGTTTATTTTTTTTTTGTACATTTTTCATGAAACAAAGCATTACTTATTATTTTTGCTGCGGGTATAATAAGTTCCTCTCCCACGGTGTGAGCAGAACCCTTCTTTGTGATTAACAAAGAAAGCTCATAAGAAACTCTGGTGCTTAGTTTGTTCTGTTTTAAAGATTTTTCCATGGTAGATTTAGACATACAAAAATTTCTTTTCTTGATTTCAAAGAAATCCAAAGACTTTCTTACACATTCAGGATGTTTAGTTGACAAATGTCTTTCAAGTTTTGAAAATTTCATACATTCGTTGGATAGCATTTCGAAACAAATCACACACTGAGGCATAGGCTCTTCCTCAGAACCAGAAAACACAAACCCACATTTTAAAAAATCAGGGTTATATTTACGAAAATATATTTTAATTTTCCTTGCTATTTTTTTACAACTTAGACTGGATTTCGCCTTCATTTCAAACTCACTATTTGTAGAAACAGATGTAGAAGTCCCTTCATCACTTGACAATTTGTCTTACGATAAGACCCCGTCCGAAACCAAGCATCCATATTGACGTGAAGTAATAGTAGCTCACAGTACACACAACGATATGATACATCAACAGAAAACCACAGCCACTACCAAAGGAGTCAATAATAAAAGGGCGGAATGCGGACGTGGTGGGGAGAAGGGTGAAGAATGTCTGAGGGAAGAGAGCGTTGACCTTCATGACTGACGAATGTAAGCCCAGCGATCAACAGCCAGCGCTTCTGTAGTGAATCGTCCCGAAAAACCGGTATAAGACCCCTAGATTCTATGGCCCAGTACCACGGTGCTCGCGGCCCACGGGTTGGGAACCGCTGATCTAAACGATAAAATTTGCTCTGGGCGACCTTCTGGCATTTATAATGACTTAATCCGTGATTTAATTAATAATAAGCCACGGATTACTACTGAAGATATTACTGAGAGACTAAATGTTTTCAATTTGACTAAATTTCGCCATTTAAAACAACTTGGGTGCATTTCGAAACTTGATGCATTGGAAATCGGGCACGAATTTTTGCAATCCCCCAATATTTTACAATTGATGTTTTAAAAAATGCCCAAGCAAACACAATACCCTATTAAATCGCCCAATTTTCACACTATCCAACTTTTCAAGATATTTTGCAGAAAAAATGCATAAATTTGGTGTCAAGAATATGAGACAATTTGAAAAGGAATTGAATAAAAAAGTAATGGTCAAATTTTTCTGACCATTAATATTTTTTGAGCATTTAACCTGCTTAACGTGTTATAAATTAAGGAGATGATGAATGTTCAAATAATTATTTTTCTCTTTTTATTTAAAAGCTCTATAAATTATGCATGACATGAAACAAGAATTTACTACTCATATATAGCATGTTTTGAAATAAAATATGTAACTTTCTTGCACGCGAAAAAGTTTTTATTAAAGAAAATAATGCATAATAAATTCTTATTTAAAACTACTCCATGCGTCTTCTAAATGATCCAAAATCATAATATAGACCCATATTCAGGGCTTGCAGCGTTCCTAAAATTTTCGCACTTTGCTACCAGTATTTTAAATAAGAATTCTCCGTGGTAGATCCCTTTAACATCTGTAATAGAATTATACAATAAAGATTATCGTTTTAAAATAGTGGTAGGAAAGTGCGAAAATTTTAAGAACGCTGCGAGCCCTGCCCATATTATAAAAATATACAAATCTGTGCATTTGTTTTTAGATATACATAAATTATTACTAAAATTATAGCAATTTGTATGTTGGGTAAGATTTTTCGATTTTTGCCCTGAATATTACATTTGATAACTATAACATTATGTAGTTAATATTTATTTTTTTTAAACTGATGGGCATTTGTTTCAAAAATAAAATATTTAACGTGCTGGTAATATGAAAGAGATTAGAATAAAATTTGTTAGCATGTTACATTTTAACTTTTAACTATTGGCTACATATGAGATTTTAAAATTGCGTAACATTAGTTAAAAACTTGATTGGATGGAAATCACACTCGGACTGATTTAAAGTGATTATAGATAATACATCAAAGGAAAATTTAAAATAAACATTGATTTTTGTTCCCCTTTTACTTAATCGAATTCTTTTTTCATTTTGTTGCCAGGTTGATCAAGTTTTCTTTCGACTTTTGCATCGAATATTTCATTTGATGATATAAAATTGGTAATTACTCTTTGTTTTTCAAAATGATGCCCATTTATTTGAAAATTAAAACCATTAACATGCTTGAAATTTGATGAAAGAGATTTTAATAAAATTGGTTATCATGGTACATTTTAACTTTTAACTATTGGTTAAAGGGGAAATTTTAAAACTGCGTAAAATTAGTTAAAAACTTGATTGGATTGAAATCACGTTCGTGAAATTTAAGGTGAATATAAATAACTTATCAAAGGAAAATTAAAATCAAACAGTGATTTTTTGTTCGCCTTTTACTTGGGGCGTGGGTTATAAGGAGGCGGTGGATTTAACAAAAAAAAAATCAATTGATTTTTTTGTTAAATCCACCATCCCCTTAAGGTGGTCTATATTAAAATGGATACAAAATTGTACTTTTATTTATTAATATTTTAAAGAATTATTACTTACGTGTACTGGGCAAGGTTTTTCGATTTTTGCCACAAATATTGTATTTGATGATTATAACATTGGTAAATAATCTTTGATTTTAAAACTGGCGTACATTTATTTGAAAATGAAACTATTAACGTGCTTAAGTTATATGAAAGAGATTAGAATGAAATTGGTTAACATGGGGTATTTTATATTTTAACCATTGGTTACAGTTGAAATTTTAAAACTGCGTAAAGTTAGTTAAAAACTTGATTGAGCAGAAATCACACTCGAATTTATGTAAGATGAACATAGATAATTTCACAAAGGAAAAATCATACAACGATTTTTGTTTGCTTTTTACTTAACTGATTTATTTTGTTAATCCACCATCCCCTTAAGGGGGTCCGGGACACCAAAATCTTCAAAAAAAAAAAAAAAATATTGTATTAAAAATTTCTCTGTTTTCTTCTGCTTAAAACGACGTTTAAATCAAATTTATACCTTTATTAGAACAGGAAATATTATTTTTTTCGTTTGGGTTTGTTTCCAAAATTTAGCTTTCAAGCAATGGTTGTCTTGGAAACGACTTCTTGTGAAAATGCGTTTTCTGCATGATGAGTTTTTCACCATTTCTCGTATTTAAATTGTTATAAGTCAAGAAACGTTATGGATAAATGATTCAAACTTGGAACATGTCTTTTTCAATGGTTATACTTTAATTTAGATTCAGCAAATTGAAAAAAAATATTTACTTTTCAAAATATGATTTTTTTTTTTTTTTTTTAAAGTTGCATCTTTTTTTTTTTTTTTTTTTTTTTTTTACTTTAAAAGATTTTTAATTATTTTTTAAATAAATATTTTTAAAAATGCTTAATCAAAATTAAAACATATATTTCTGTTTATTTAAATGAAAAAAAAAATGAAATTCTACAAATAATATTTCGAGTTATAACGATTTTAAATGACCCCACTTTTTTAATAAATTTTAAATTTAATTAAAAAAAATTATGAGAAGTTTTATCATGTGATTTTGTTAATAAATGATATGGTTAACCATCACAAAAAAATTCGAAATTTTAACTCAATAAATAAAAATTATTTTAAAATGTGTCCCGGACCCCTTTAAGGTGGCTTAAATTAACGTGGTGCTAAAATTACACTTTAATTTATAAATATTTTACATATTTTTTTTTTAAACTTGAAATGTGTGTTTCTAGAAATATGATAATTTTCATACATAAAATCTTTAAGAAAATCAAAATTTAACTTTTTAAAATTAAATATTTTTAATTTTAGCTGTGTATAAAATTTTATATACGAGTATCTTCTCAGGGAGTAAATATTTTGCATACGTTTTTCATGTTTGAATGCCGAAAAAATAAATATTAATATTTCTTCAGAATTAACAAAAATATTTATTAAATAAATAATTTTAAAAAAGGAAAAAAAAGGACTTTTTTAAACAGTATTTTTTACTATGAGAATCATATTTTAATATTTTTCACACATATGAAAATTATTGATCACACATTAAAAATATTGAAGACAATTCAACGATTGTTTTACTGAAAAACACTTCTAAAGATTCATAACGTTACTATTCATAGAAATTTAGATATATCAATTTAAATATGACAAATATTAAAAAAGTATATTCTATGATAAATGGATTTAAATCCTGGAAGAGAGCGCTGCTGCACAGAGAGTACGACTTAAAAGTTTTTTATATCTTGATCTGATTATTGTATTTCCATGCGGTTTGTATCATTATATTCTAAAACTCCATGAGTATTTTTAAGCCAATAAGGTAAAAACGTGACTTTTTCGAGACATTTCTGTCCCGAACCTCCTTAAAACTTTAAAGGTTACAAAAGGTTTGCATAATTTTTCTGTTTGCTTTTTCATGGAAATTTGTTAAAACGGCATAAGTCAAACATATTTAAAGTTTAATATAAAATTACTCTTTAAGATTATCACAGGAAAAAACAAATCAGTCAAATATATAAGGTCTCAAAAAAATTATAAAATATAGTTTTTAGATGTATAAAAAATGTAACACTATTTTTTTATTCACCAAAGAATCGAGTTCAATGATTGATACTCATTTAACAAATTTTCAATGATTTACAGTAAGGGAATGTGCTTTCCTTATTCAACAACGCTCAACTTTTTTATGGCATTATTAAAAACCCTTTAAAGTTCTTTGGGATAATAATTTCCCATCATAGGTTTATTTTCTCCATTGTTTTCTAAAGGGTTAACACGTCTTATTGGTTTCTTTTTGCACGTTTGTGTATCCCAACATTCCTACTCATTTCTCCATACCACTGGGTACCGGTGTAGTCTAGTTTTTCCATCCGTTCATGGAGTTTGAACAGTGCTATTTTTCGAATAAATCGTCATTTCTGTTTACAAAGTGTTGCAATTGATATGCTGTACATCCTATTTATATTACGTACGACCACTACGAGAAGAAGAAGAAAACGTTATTCTGCTCTCGCACTGGCAGAACGTTCTTTTGTGACTGATGAAGAAAGATTAATTCTTTCGAAACACGTTGCGTTAGCTTCTTTTTATTGTATATTTAAGAAGTGTCTTTTCTTGGTATTATAAGACAAAGTTTTAAACGTGACGTTCTAAAGATATTTGGGGGGAAAATCTGCCCTAATCCTTTATCTACTGACGGTACTTATAAGCACCATTAAAATAACTTGTTATAAAATTCATTTAATACATCGATTAGTTGTAATACAGTTTAGAATGAGTTATAGATGCATTACTTTATCTTGTTCCAATGCATTATGGGCTACACAAAACAAAAATATTTTTAAAAGGATGATTTCTTTTGTCTTTGCATCTTTTCAGCTTTCTTGGCATTGGGGGGGGGGGGGGGCTTTTCAATTCGGAAATATTTCTATATTTCTATTGCAAGAGCATTATATTTGTACATTTCCTAATTCTGCAAAGTATTAACAAAAATATTTAAAATAAAAGATTTGAGTGGGGTCGTAAATATTGCACAAAATCCCTATAAATTCGAATTTAATTAACCCTTCTAAATCCTCCAATCCTTCTAAAATCCTTCTAAAATTTATTAAATGATTATGTAAATCTTCTAATGTAGTTTAAACAATTCACGAAAAATGCTTTAGAAGATAAAATTTGCATGAATTCATAATTCAGTAAATAAAGGGTTAAATTCAAATTTTAAAATAGCTGGATTGTTAAAGGGTTAAACACTTCAGTCCGGGTTAAATTTAGAAACCTCAAATTCTCAAATTGTATTTTTTGGTGTTTTTCACTATTTTTTTCACTGTTTATAGTATCTAAGAGCATATAAATCAAGGGTTTCCAACAATGGGTCACATACATACCAGTAAATATTTTAAATAACCCACACTTTATTTATAGAAGCATTTGAATTAACTTTTTGTGATTAAATAAGGCGAATATTATTAAAAAATTTTACTGGTACAACTGCAGCCTGCGGTTGAGCTTTTGGAAACCCCTTATATAAATGTTTTTACCGATTCTGTTATAAAATCGATAGGGATGCACCAAGATTTTCCGTTGAAAATTAGTGTGTAATATATACGGAAGAATCGGGACTACGTTTTTCGGATTATTCGGATATTGTCCAAAAATTTAAAATAAAGGAAGTAGTAGTTTTAAAACAGATTTAAAGTTAAGGGGACCTTCTACATTAGGAGACCAAAAAAAAAGCGCTTTTTTATGATTTTTTTAAAAGAAAACTGCATGATGGATCTTTTTGAAATTTTAACAGTTTATTGTACATATCTTAAGGTATACACAAGAATTTTTTTTATTAGATTTTGTTGCTTCTACTCTAAGTTATTAATTTATCTATTATAATTATCTAAGTTAAAAATTTTTGTTAAAAAATTCGTTCTTATTTGTTAATAACTTAAAAAAAAATAATTTTAGTAAAAGCTTTAATTCATATCGAAGGCAATTAAATAAGCTTTAATAAAAAAAAAAATCAAGATGATTCATTGAGTAGTTTTTTTTTTTTTTAAATCTTGCCCACCGTGTCAAAAAATGTGGTTGAACACATTTGTTTATAACTTAGAGTAGAAGCAACAAAATCTAATAAAATAAATTCTTGTGTATACCTTAAGATATGTACAATAAACTGTAAAAATTACAAAAAGATCCATCATGCAGTTTTCTTAAAAAAAATCATAAAAAGTTCTTTTTTTTCTTCTCCTAATGTAGAATGTCCCCTTAATGCAGTATATCCTGTTTAAAACAATCTATAAGTTGTGATTCTCACCTCTCCCTATACGACTTTTTGAAATATCTATTAGCATTATCTTATAAAGTGTTCTTAAGAATGCATTTTATCATAGCCAAGAATAGCTGTAGATTAATATTGTAATGTAGTTTCAAAAGGTATTTAAAAATTACGCAAACTAAAGCATATTTTCTGTAGGATTAATTTTAAAATTTCTTGAAATATATTCATCATAAAAAAATATTTTAGTTTTTCCCAGTTCTTTCAAATAAAAGTGAATATTAATACCGATTCTCTAAAAAAACTTGGTGAATTTTTCGAATCTTTTATTCTGGAGTGCAAAATTGGCAAAAGTTTGAAAAATACACTAGTAAAAATGGTGATATCTTTCGCTAAGCAAGATATTTTTTCTGTTTCAGATCCTTGTGAAGGAGTCGAGTGCCCGGCCTCTCAAGTTTGTCAGCTTGATCCTCGTCGCCGCCCCGTTTGCCGTTGTAACGCTGTGTGCGCCCCTGATTTTCGACCTGTATGCGGATCTGACGGCCGTACCTATGTCAACGAGTGCGCCCTCCGGGTTGAGGCATGCAAGTCTCGGCGAGGACTGCGCATTATCTTCGCTGGGGAATGCGGCGCAGGTGAGACATCCTTGAGGCTTTTAACTCTCTTTCAAGTCCAAATCTTATCTTGTAGTACCAAAATTGAAATATTTTTTGTAAAACAAACGTTTCAGATCAACATGCAGAACAAATTGAAAGTGAAAACTTGTTTGTTGAAATTAGAGGGATTTTCTTTCCTTTCCGCAAAGATTTTCCCAAATCAATGATTCTCATTTCGTAGAACGTGAAAAATCTGAAAGGAAACGTATAAAATTTAAAACAAAAATCAAAATATTTGTCCCCCCGAAAAAGTTTCAGATCATATCAGAGTAGTGTACAAATTGTAAAGTTGAAATTAAAGCCCCCCCCCCCTTTCTATTTGCTTCCCCAAAATATTTTCCTAAATCAATTATTCTCACTTTGTAGACCGTGAAAATTCTGTAAGGGAAACATATAAAAAATGAAACAAAAGTTGAAAAAGAAAGACAAGTAAATAAAAATGTGAATTAACGTATATTTATATTGTTAAGCTTCTATTATACAAATAAACAGATTGTAATTCTAATTATAGAGCAATATAATTTTATCGCACGTAACATTTGCCTCCCATTTTGAGATGATGACACATCTGAGATCGATACGGGGGAGTTGGAAGCACGAAAAGAGATAGTAGGTATTATTACAGAAATATTAATTCATCCTCAAACACTTGAGCTTCTCCATGGAGATTTGCCTGTTGGTTATAAAATTTATGGAAATTTAAATCACACTCCTTCATAAAAGAAATCATTTTATAATTTTAAAGAATGATGTCTAGTTGCCAAATTTTTTCTGTCATAATTCATAAAAATTGTTTGAAATATTTCTGCTAAGTCGTAGATTTTTTTTTTTCGTGTGTGTTTGACAACATCATAAGCACAGTAGCTTAGTGATCAGCGCATCACGCTACAAATTCAGAGTTCTTCTCCTAGCTGAACAAGGTTCACTCAATATTTTATCCTTCCGGACGCTAAAATGAGTAAGTACCAAGCTTGCTTGGAAACTAAACACGGGGAGTTCCAGATTAGGTTGACCACCTGACCTGGACATATACTGTATAGTACCCCAGGGGTCATGATCAAGAAAATAGAGTTTGACACTGTAGGCCTTGATCCTTAAGTATTGTAGCAAAACAGAGTTTAGTTTAGTTTTGTTTGACAGCATCATTTTAAGTTAGATCTTTCATTGTAGCTTACTGTCTCTCCTTTATTGTAATATATATAAGTAATTATTATTAATTGAGGCTACCTCATCTGTAATTTCCTTATCCTTTTAAAATGCTTGTCAAATTATCATTTAAAGAACGTGTGCTGGTTTTTGTGTTTGCGTCAGAAAAAAACCCCCTCTTAATAAAGAGCTGTTTAAAGTAAAGGAAGAAATCATGACCTAATTACTTGAAAGTTGAATGTAATTTTTTAAAAAAGTACAACAAATTCCTGGTGTTGCAAATTTGATTGCAGTGATTTCGATAAACAGGTTTTCACTTCGTATATTGAGATATACCATTTTAAATTACAGGGAAATTTGAAAATGGAATTAATGGGATTACTCGTTGCAGAATACAAATTTCACAATTTGGTTTTCTCCAGAATAAAATCTGATACCGACAACTGCGTTTTCAAAATTTATTTTCCTGATTTTAGATATATATATATATATATATATATAATAGTAATTAATTTTGAAATTTGTATTTGATCAAAATATCGAAAATTTATTCTCTTTTAAAAAATATTGAAACAATTTTCGAAAATATCATTCGTCGGCATTGGATGGCAAACAGAATTTTGAAAAGTGCATTAGGTATTAAATAATACTACTTTAAATTTCATCGCAGCTTAACATAGGATATGAAAGACCTTAAAAATAATCCCCAACCCTTATAATTGAGCCAGATTGATCAAGAACTTGAATACTTAATACCTTCTGATTACTGCAATTACTTACTGGCAAATGCATCACTGTGATGCAGGTTAGTCTTGCACGGTTATTGAAACCAAAATTATCTAGAATTTAGAATTTCTGAATTAAAAAAATGGCCAAAACAAAGAAATTTTAGTGTTTAATGTCTCTCCTAAAAAAAAAAAAAAATTTTTAGAATTTGTTTTCTCTCGAAGGTATAGAAGACGTTGAAAAACTGAAGACTGTTAAAAAATAAATAAATAAATAAAAATCCAAGCATCTTTAAGATGAAAATTTCTAAATTTTCTCACGATATTTTTATAAAATATTCTTACATCATAAATACAGAGTGGCACAAATTAATTGGGCAAAAAGAGTAGTTTAATAAGCGCAGTTATACAGCCAAACCTGGGAGTATAAAATGATTATAATTGAATGCCATTGATTATATGATGGAAAAACTCACCAATTTTCTATTACTGTTTTTACTAATTTTTGATGTGTTTGCCTGTCGTTACTCTGCAAATATCCGCTTTCTAAATAAGTTCACCCCTTTTGTTTGTAAACATGTTCATGTCCATCAAGCTAAGTGCAGTGCCTATTCGCGATTTCAATTCACGAATGTATTTTACAAGCAGTGGATTGTAAACCTGTTCCTTATTAACTCCATAAACTGAAATTTAGGGTGAAAGGACTTGTGATTGCGGTGGCCATGGGATAACAAATCATCTACCAATCAAAACTGAGATTTACCATTAAGAGGCTACTT
The DNA here is from genome assembly GCA_963932465.1 of Maratus speciosus. Lineage (NCBI taxonomy): Eukaryota > Metazoa > Arthropoda > Arachnida > Araneae > Salticidae > Maratus > Maratus speciosus. Next base: position 570,581,245 of record OZ010787.1, read on the forward strand.
CAGTCAAGTGAAAAGACCCGTTCGCTAATGCTAATCCTATGGAAGAAATTTATAAAGATATCTCGGTTGCATTTTAATATTTTTAAATGATTTTTTTTTGCATTGGTTAGCTGAGGTCGATCTCTACATCTGCCGTGTTTTACTTTTTCGATTTCGATTACAGATTTTTTTTATAAGGATGCTTTCAGTTTCGAAACCGGTTCCGAAAATGAATGTGTCCTCATCAAAAATATCTGTAAACAAAATCGAAAAAGTAAAAAACGACCTTTGTACAGATCGATCTCAGCTAGCCAATGCAAAAAAAAAAAAAAAATCATTTAAAAATATTAAAATGCAACCGAGATATCTTTATAAATTTCTTCCATAGGATTAGCATTAGAGAACGGGTCTTTTCACTTGACTGAAGTAGCCTCTTAAAGTAAGAAGTATATCCACAAACTTAATGTACAATACTAGTTATCTCTCATTGAGCTGGTATCTTAAAATCAACATTTCGCAAATTATTCAGTTGTGAAACTGCACAATTATTTTGTGTCCACCCTATATTTTATCATCAGTATTTTTAATACTTATAATGAAATTTTGGAGAATACTGTTTGAATATCAAGGCAAATGTTAGCATTTGAAAAGTTCGTAACTTACGAAAGACTTTCTAAGAAAAAAATAAATTTTCTTATTATCGATTCTAGATTTACATGTTAATCTACTTAAATAGAATTTTCCAATTATTTTATTCGAAAAATCTTTCTTTACGTTTGTTAAATATTAAACCAGGACTTTAAAAATATAAACACTTTAACTCCGAGTGCATAAATTCCAAAACCTTAGCACTTTATATTGGGGTCGAAGTTTGGAAAAAGTGATTTTCAGATAATCGTGTTCAAAAAGGGCAGAATTTTACTTTATTTGCTTATGGCTTTTAAATGTTTACTAGCAATTAGAAAATGCTCAATTAGCACGTATCATTTCTAAGAAGAAAAACATTTCGATTTTTTGGTGATATTTTATCAAAATAATAAGTGGAGATATTTTGGAAAATGAAGTTGGCATTTCCTTTAAAAGTATTTACGAAGGGGCAATTACTGAAATAATAAAAATTGAAGTTCTGTAATATCGTGTGATACTTTTAGGCAGCTTTTATAAAACATATTATTATTGTTGTTATTATTATTATTGTGTTAATATATTATTAACATTACTAATTAGTAGGGTCAGTCAGGGCTAATATGAGACAAAATTCTAAACTTTTCCAGTTACTTGTGATCTATAGGCTCTAGGCCTAAATAAAAAAAAATACTGTAATTTGTTCTTTTTTTGCTTCCGTTATCTGATTATGAATAAAAAAATATTGCTTGTCATAAAAATAAAGATAAACAAATAAAACCCTGTCTCAAATTAGCCCCAACGAATATGAGACGGCTATGGGGCTAAAGTGAGACGCCATTGTTTTTAAGTGGTTGTAAGGGCTAAAGAAATGAGGGAACTTCAATGTTGACCCGGGTTTAGTATTTAGGTTGTATTATTTAGATTTTTTTCTTTTATTTTGGCTGAATTTCGGGAAACCTTTCACACATCCACCCCAATACTCATGAAAATCCACTAGAATAAATCCATTCCCTAATTTATTAAACTATAATTTAGGGTAAAAGAAAAACTAAGAAAATTATGTATAATACGTAAAATATAATTTTATGAATATTTAGTAGTAAATTTACAATGGTATAACACTTACTATTGAAAAATCAAAAATCAAAAATTTAACCTACGATCTAGACTGTTAATTTATTGTTTATTAACATTATAGTCCAAAAGCCGACAAACATATGTTATCAAGCACAAGAAAAATATCTTTAATTTATGGGAGAGTAGAAGTAGGAGAATCTAATGATCCATGTCTGCCGGAAGTGAAGTGGTGCAGAAGCCAAAAATTAATACCATCAGTGGTTGACTCGTAGGTTTATCATTGTGTTTGCCGTACAACTATCCTCCATGTTTTCATATCCTTTTTTGTACGGCAAACACAATGATAAACCTACGAGTCAACCACTGATAGTATTAATTTTTGGCTTATGCACCACTTCACTTCCGGCAGACATGGATCATTAGATTACCCTACTTCTACTCTCCCATAAAATAATTTTTTTTTCTTGTGCTTGATAACATAGGTTTTTATGCTGTCGGCTCTTGGACTATTAGAGCCGCGAGATATTTGACACCATAATTTTTATTTATAACTATTTAACATTGTTTAAATTACTTTTTGTGCAGTATCTATTTAATTTATTTTATGAAAAGATTTTGGTACGAATCGACAACTATTTATTTGGTACGTGTCAAATTGACTCGTCATCGCAGTTCTAGTGTTAATACTTACATAGTCATAAAAAATGTAAGTAATTTTTCTTGTTTTTGAATTTAGTTTCATGGAAAGGCAGGCCATTGAGACATTTTAGACAGCAGTTGTGAAAGTCTTATAGATTTTGTTAAAGAAATGTTACTAATGTATTTTTATAATTGGTAATATTATAATGATCATAAAATATAAATAAGAAAGAAAAAAATGAATACAAGGCTTCTTGGGTAATCTCTTTGGTCACAGCACGTTCTTTTGAAAACTAAAGCGTTATATCAACTAGCTAGCATTTCATATCAGTCGATTAAAAATTGGTAACAAGCATAGAAGAATTTACTATTAAGCTTGGAAAAATTGAAAATAAAAATCTGACATATTAAAACGAAAAGACAATTAAGGATTAATGCTTTCTGTTTTTATTTGTGGTGGATGTTTAGAGTTATATGATAGAATAGTATTGACAAAGCCCTTAGTGCCTTCTCACATTAGCCCCATTACACTGTCTATATTAAGCATTAAGTTCTTTTGAAAACTAAAGCATTATATCAACTAGCTAGCATTTCATATCAGTCGATTAAAAATCGGTAACAAACATAGAAGAATTTACTATTAAGCTTGGAAAAATTGAAAATAAAAATCTGACATATTAAAACAAAAAGACAATTAAGGATTAATGCTTTCTGTTTTTATTTGTGGTGGATGTTTAGAGTTATATGATAGAATAGCATTGACAAAGCCCTCAGTGCCTTCTCATATTAGCCCCATACACTGTCTATATTAAGCATTAAGTTCTTTTGAAAACTAAAGCGTTATATCAACTAGCTAGCATTTCATATCAGTCGATTAAAAATCGGTAACAAACATAGAAGAATTTACTACTAAGCCTGGAAAAATTGAAAATAAAAATCTGACATATTAAAACAAAAATACAATTAAAGATTAATTCTTTCTGTTTTTATTTGTGGTGGATGTTTCAAGTTATATGATAGAATAGTATTGACAAAGCCCTTGGTACCTTCTCACATTAAGCCCCATACACTGTCTATATTAAGCATATTCCAAAGTTTAAGTGATAAAAAGACTCGCCAATCCTTACTGAATAAATGCCAATTAGAATAATGTTCCTAAGAATTTACGTAAGCTTCGTACAACAAAAGTTTCAAAGTAGGATCGAAAAGTTTTTCTCATCAAAAAATTAAGGTTATGTAATATATATTTTTTGAAATATTTTTTCTTAACTTTTCAATGTATTCATAATGGACACAAATAAAGTGATGGCTTTCAAAATAATCACAAAGCCAATTTTATCACTATAAAATTCGGTACTCTTTTTGTATGTCTCACATTAGCCCAATTTATTTGGGTGTCTCATATTTGCCCCGATTGACTCTACTAATAGTTATTGATAAGTTATCATCAATTAATTTGAGTTTATATATTAATTTTATTAGTGTTTAACTAATTACAATAAGTTCTCTTTTGAGATATTTTTGTAATTAGCATACCTGACAACTTTCCGATTGTTAAAATTAAATAAACTTCAAACCAGAAAATTTATTTAATTAAACGTGTCTTCTTTCTATATGGTAGTCATTGGATTTCAATTTGGCTTCATTCTCTAAATAAAATTTCTGGTTCAAATATGATTATTTGACTCGAAATAAACCGGAAGGTTGGCCGCTGTGAATTAGTGTTAAATAAATGATACAGTGAAACTTCTTTTAAAGGCCACCCCTATTCAAGGGCCACCTCTATTAAGGACAGTATTTTTAGGAACAAAACATTTTCCCATAGACATAATGTTAAATTTACTCCTATTAAGCGCCGCATCTACCCCTCATAAAGGCCATTTTTTTTCACATGTGCCTTAAATCCTAAACAGGTGTATTGAATTCCTAAACCAAAAGATAAGAGTTCAGCAAACAACTGCACTTGCAACAAAGGAGGCAGGCGGAGATGGGAGGATTTAGTAACACAATGAAGGATCACAAACTTTTCCACAAGTGAGACAAATAGGTTTCCTCAGACTTTGTTCGACCTTTCAACCTGTAGGGGTGGATTTGGAGGGGAAACTTGACCCTTTGTTGTGGGTATACAAAGGATAACAGGTTATCTAGAAAAATTGATTCCCCATTTACTAAAACTGTGAATTGCATATTGAAGTACAATTTTTACACCTGTCAGGAAACGCTAACAGAAATAAACTAATATCTCATTCTAAGGCATTAATAAATGATGCAAATGTAAGTAATTTGTTCTATAATGTAAAATAATCATTAGAAACCAAAATTGTCTGCAAAAAAATTATGAAAACTAAACAAACTTCAATAGAAAAAATTTTCAATCATGTATAGAGCTTGAAAATGTTAATAAACAGTTTTTTCACCTATAAAGGTTTTGATTTCATTTATTTAAGTTGTTGTTTTTTTGTCACCCCTATTCAAGGGCCACCCCTCATAAGGACCAATTTTCAATGGAACAGCAGGTGGCCCTTACAGAGAGGTTTCACTGTATATGTTTTTTTATGTTCACGTTTGAGACTTATCTTTACATACCACGATATTCTTTGCAAGAAGCAATAAAAGAAATTTCACTATTAATTTCGCATTTTAAAAACTCCTCCTAGTACACCAAACTTTCAATGATGCTACAAAAAATGGTTATTTTAATGAATTCTACCACCACTTAAAGTTTGTCTGTGACCATATGAATAACACTGTATATAAATAAATGCATAACACTGTATATAAATAAATGCCTATGAAAATGAACTATTAGATGGTAAACTTAGTTTCAGCTTTTCGTTCGGCTGCAAAAAGCCTTAAATTAAAAAAAAAAAAGAGGAACTGTTGAGGCAAATAGATACTAATATAACCCCCTTTATTTTTTAATTTTATGTTCAAATACTTTTTACCCATTATATGAGCCAAAGCGGGAGTAAAATGTTCATTTGCATGTCTTCGATACCCAACAGAGCTTATGTCAACGAGCATGTACCATCAACCCCGGAACACGCTGCATTTAGACGAATTTTTCATTTGAATTTGAATTGTGTCATTTTCATGATTATTGTAAACACAGGACACACATTGTTACGAAAAATAAATATTATTTGAAATTTAAACTTGAACCTTTGAAAGTTGATATTTCACTATATTTTCTAATGGCCGACCTGTAGAAGACGAGAAACTGCTGGTGTCAAAGCTCCCTAACCGCTGTCTAGTTTTTTTTTTTTTTTTTTTCTTTTTTTTTTACAAAAAGAAGAAAGTATTGGAACCGTAAATTTTTTTGACTTACGTTATTTGATGTATTTATACGTTTTGGGATGTCACGAACACGACTGGAGTACAGTAGAATGTCGCTAATCCGAACTAATTGGGACCGGTGCCAGTTCGGATTACGAAAAATTGGGATTACAAGAAATTCTGATAAAAATAGAAAAGAAAAAGTTGCGTGCTATAAAAAGTGTAAATTATAAGTACTCAGTAATATAGTAAACATTCTGTAATCCGGTATCCTATGGTCCGGGATGCTGGATAATCCGACACGACTTTCGCAAAAAAATAGTATTCCTGTTTAATCACTCCCGGTGTTTATCATAATCCAACGGAACTTCAGAATGAGGAATTACATAACAACCCATTACAAACGGTTCAAAATCGCGAATTTATAACTAGCTCAATCACCACGTCGACGAGGGGGGAAGAAAAAAACATTTCTATAGATAATTTGCGAATTCAAGCTGTTGAAAGAAAAAAAAAATTTTATCATCTGAATAAATTACTTTTTGCATTTTAGAAAAGAATTTTATTGTGACTGGCAAACAAACAGATATTCGAAATTTTTTAAAGATGGTTTCTACAGTGCACGTTTCCGTTTTATATTCGTGTACATATATTCTACTTTTATATTATTGAGTATTATTTTTATTCTGTTTTTTTTTTTAATTTGTTCATGTATAATTTTCGAAACTGAAATCGGTTCGGATTAACCGGGATTTCGGATCAACGAGTTTCGGATTAGCAAGATTCTACTGTATTTTTGGAAAAATGCCTGTCTATCTCTATATATGAGACACAAATTCTATGGGAGCTCTATCTTAACAACTAATCAGCGGAATTTCATCAAAATTCATATTGTGTTAGACATTAACATAAATTGTTGCTGAGTAGGTTAGGCTTTATATTGCTGGTGTATACATAGTTAGCTGCATATCGTCTAACAGGCGGCGCTGCTATGCCTAGTTTTTCATGATTTTCGTGATTCCTGTATCTCGGCATCTATGGGATAAAAATTCATCAAATTTCATATTCAGTTAGACCTCGACAAAGATTGGTAGTAGTAGGGAAAAGGGTGTTCGATTGTGGCGGGGGGTGGAGGGCGGTGGTGGAAATCGTACTATAGTACGAGAGGGTTTGAGAAGAGTGTTAAGTTCTTATCAGACGGAAAGGAGATAAGATAGGATAGTGAGATAAGATAATCTGATAGTGAGATAAGAGGGAAAGATCATGCTATAGTAGGAGAGTATTAGTTTAGGAAGAAAATTATAGATAGTTTTCGAGCGTAAGGAATCGATCTAGATCATACTATAGTATGATAGGGTAGGAAGATGGTAAAATTTTAGACGGGGCTTAATTTCTCGTAGCATCTTAAGGTTTGAATGAATGTCCATGTAAGGTAATGTTATGCTATAACATAAGGGGTTAGGTCTTTTTAAGAAGAAGCTTATTTATTTTTTGAATCGACTTAGGGTTTGAACATGAAAATGCTAGGTGGCGCCCTCTACCGGCAGGAATTGGAAACTATTGTAATTAGGTTTTTTTCATAAAAATTTCACTTGGAATCGAACCTGCAACAAAATAGTCTCTTGACTTGATAATTTGAAGTAGGTTTAACTGATCAAGCCAAGAAACTATACCTGTAAGTCGAGATTTTAGATGTTTCAAGGCAAAAATTGTGGCCCTCTCATTTATGTGCGTTGGTTTGTCGGTTACTTAAGATAAGTCAACAGTACCTATTTTAACTACTACTGCACTTTGAGAATTACTTTAATGTATATTTATCGATTTTGCATGCGAGAGTAGGGTCATTCTACCATCCCTTAGTTTCGAACTTCGTAACTGATATGCTATGCACTATTTGTGAATTACTTTAATGTATACGATTTTCATTTTTTTAGTTTAACTTATTTTATCGATTCTACGCACGAGAGTAGGTTCATTTTTACCAAACCCTGGTTTCAAACCTATGAACTATGATTCAAATTTCATTTTTTGCGGGTGATACGCTATCCACTGGGCAAACCGTGCCCCGACATTTACTAACATATTTTGGACCACTATCTTTTCTAAATACTTATCATTTTAATATGCTTTTGTTTAATATTAATTTAACTTACGGGAGTTATAATTGCATCACAACATTTAACATTCTGATAGTTTTTAATTTTCTATTTTAATGTCCTTGTAGCGCAATTGGATAGCGCATATGGCTGTTAACCATGGGGTTACCGGTTCGAGTCCGGTCAAGGACGAACTCTTATTTTTTTCTCAGTAAGTTTAGAGATTTCAAGGACCCATTTTGAGAGAACGTTATGCAATAAGCAATTATTATAAATTAAATCAGCTCCTAGTTCGTTATTGCAATAGATAATTATTTAATGATTCTAATGAATTTTAAAACTACTGCTACACTCATTCTTTTGTAGAGTTTAATAAAATTTAGTACTAGTTTAAAACATTCGTTTAACATATATTTCACTGAAATAATAAAATTAACTTGTAAAACGATGAATTCAAACTCGTAATTCGAATAATCTTTCTAGACATTACAAAAGTATCTTTCAATATCTGATTGATCCACTTCCCGTGAACTTTATACTTTATGTCACGTGTTATTCTCACATTTATGCACCAATCATTAAATTTTTTAACACCCGCCCCCTATGATTATATGAAATTGAATGGAACGAGACTTTTTTCATTAGTGTTTGCTTTTCTTTGAATGTGTGAAGACGTTTTTACACTTAAGATAATATGGCTGGTTCTCAAGATGGATATTCTACTTTGTTAAACGATGATGTATCAAGATTAAATGATCAAGACATGATACTAACAGTACAACCTAAAGTAGAACCCGTTTCAGATAATGAAGTGGAATCCTCTGCATCAAAACTGAAGTAACCTTTTTTATGTACTATTTGCAACAAGTCCTTTTTACGAAAAGGTAATTTAAACCAACATTTGACCATACATTCAGGAGAAAGGTCATTTGTATGTGACATCTGTCAAAAAACATTCTCTAGAAAGGCTGTTTTGAATCGTCATAAATTATCTCATTTAAAGATACCTTTGCAACATAAATGTGATTCATGAGATGAAACCTTCTCAAGAAAGCCTGACTTATTAAAACACAAGAAGATTCACAAGTCCTCCAAGCAGGATAAATGTAGCGAAATGAAAGCAGCTTTATACGACCAAGAGACACATGTTTCGGATATCGAAATACCTCCTTTAAAGATAAAGTCCTTTGAATGTGGGATTTGTCATAAAACATTCATGCAAAAAACTGATTTAAAACGTCATAGTATAACTCATTCCAAGACAGTCACTGCATATAAATGTGATCAATGTGGAAAAGACTATTTCAGCAAGATTTTATTAAAAAGTCACACGTTAATCGCTCATCAAACACCCCATTTGAAGATAAAGTCCTTTGAATGTGAAATTTGTCATAAAACATTCATGCAAAAAACTTATTTAAAACAGCATAGTATAATTCATTCTAAGACAACCACTTCATATAAATGTGAACAGTGTGAAAAAGACTATTTAAGCAGGTTTTTGTTAAAAATTCATATGAAGTCTCATGAAAAGACTCTCAACTCATACAATTGTGATAAATGTTCCAATTCATTTTCATCAAAGTCTATTTTAACTAAACATAAAAAAATTCATTCTAAGAAATATAAATGTAATCACTGTAACATTATCTTTTATCTCGACTTTGAGTTTATACATCATCTTATCAAAATGCATAAATGAAAACTTTGTCTAAACATATAAATTGATTAGAATATCTACACCTTTCTAAAATTATTTGTCTTTCTATAACTATTGAAAATGATTAATAAATATGCATATTCATACTAAAAAGAGGATTGCAACCAAAATTAGTCAGTGAAAGTGACACCAATTTGGTGATATCTCTAATATTTCATCAAATTCCTGTAGGCTAGGAATGCACAACCTGTGGCCCGCGGGCCAAAAGTGGCCCGCGATGGGGTAACGTGTGGCCCGCGAACTTCGTCAATTTACAACTGGAAAAAATTGCAATTTTTGTCCAAAAGTCGCAGGAAAAAATCGTGAATTTCGTCAATTTACCGCGGGAAAATTTGAAAATTTTATTGGTCAAATAAGAATCGTGAATTTCGTTGATCGGGCGTGGAAAAATAGTGAATTTCATTGAGCGGGTGCAGAAAAATAGCGAATTTTGTCGATGATGCTCGGAAAAATCGAAAATTTCTTTGATCGGGCACGAAAAATCGCGAATTTGATCGAAGCACGGCAAAAACCGCAAATTTCGCTGATCGGGCGCAGAAAAATCGCGAGTTTTGTCGTTCGGGCACGGAAAAATTGCGAACTTCATTGGTCGGTCACGGAAAAACCACGAATTTCGTTTCTCGGGCACTGAAAAATCACAAATTTTGTCGATCAGGCGCGGGAAAATCGCAAATTTTGTTGATCGGGGACGAAAAAATCATAAATTGTGTTGATGGTGCGAGGAAAAATTGCAAATTTTCTTGATCGACTGCGGAAAAATCGTGAGTTTGATCAGTCGCGAGTAAATATCGCGAATTTCGTCGATTTGTCGCGAGAAAAAATTGGCAGTTCCTTCAGTGAGTTAAGATTGGGGAGTTTCGTAGATCGGGCGGGGAGAAATCGCGAATTTTGTTGATCGGGTGCGAAAGATTGGCGAATTTTGTCGGTAAGGCTCGGAAAAATCGCGAATTTCATTGATCGGACACGGAAAAATCGCAAATTTTGTCGGTCAGGCGCAAAAAAATCGCAAATTTCTTGATCGGTCACCGAAAAATCGCGAATTTTGTAGTTGAAGCGTGGGAAAAGAATCGCAAATTTCGCCGATAGGGTACGGAAAATTCGGGCTAGGAATTCAATCAGGCAAGGAAAGATCGCGAGTTTTGGTGAACAGGCTCGGAAAAATCGCGAATTTCATTGGTCGGGCACGGAAAAATCGCGGATTTTGTCGATCAAGCGCGGGAAAATCGCAAATTTCGTTGATCGGGCACGAAATAATCATCAATTTTGTTGATGCGCGAAAAATTTGCGAATTTTCTTGATCGACTACGGAAAAATTGTGAGTTTCGTAAGTCACGCGAAAAAAATCGCGAATTTCGTCAATTTGCCGCGGCAAAGAATTGCAAATTTCGTCAGTCAGTTAGGAATCGTGAATTTCGTCTATCGGGTGTGGAAAAATCGCGAATTTTGTCAATTAGGTGCGGAAAATCGCGTGTTTCGACTGTTTATCGGGAATTTCGTCAATTTGCCGCTGGAAAAATTGCAAATTTCGTCAGTGAGTTAAGAATCGCTGGAAAAATCGCAAGCTTTGTCGGACGGACACGGAAAAATCGCGAGTTTTGTCAATCGGGCTCAGAAAAATCACAAATTCGTTGGTTTGGCACGAAAATATCGCGAATTTGCCGATCAGGCTCGGAAAAATCGTAAATTTTGTTGTCAGGCACAGAAAAATCGCTACTTTTCTCGATGATGCGCGGAAAAATTTTAAATTTTGTTGATTGACTGCGGGAAAATCGCGAGTTTTGTGAGGTTATCGCGAGAACAAATCGCAAGTTTCGTCAATTTACCGTTTGAAAAAATCGCAAATTTCGTCAGAGTCAGTTAAAAATCCCGAATTTCGTTTATCGTTTGCGGAATAATCGCGAATCTCGTCGATCAGGGGTGGAAAAATCGGAAATTTCGTCGTTCTTGCACGAAAAAATCGCGAGTTTTTGTCGATCGGGATCCGAAAAATCGCGAATTTCGTTGGTCGGGCATGAAAAAATCGCGCGTTTTGTCCGTCAGGGCAGAAAAAGCGCAAATATCGTCTATCGGGTGCAGAATAACAGAAATTTCGTCGAACAGGTGCGGTTAGATAGCAAATTTCGTCGATCTGGTGCGGAAAAATCGCTAATTTTGCAGATCAGGCGCGGAAAATCCAAATTTCGTTGATCGGGGACGGAAAAATCACAAATTTCTTTGATCAGGCGTAAACTGTTGATATATCCTTGCCAACTGAATTGGGTATGTTGACTGGGTAGGGGAACCTAGAGGGGTACCCCCCCCCCCACACACACCTCCCGAAATAGAATTCCCTTCGTGTGACTGATGTGGCCCTCGACAACCCAGACATTTTTGAAAGTGGCCCTTCTCTTAAAAAGGTTGTGCATCCCTACTGTAGGCATTCATTGTGAACCAATAGGGATTACTTGCTTACTAGGTAAATAGTTACTAAGTATTCATATAATATTATACTAAAAAGAAAAAATAAATATAATATTTCAAAATTTTGTTTTAAGTAATTGTATTCAATTAAGTAAATATTTATTAAGTATTCATATAATATTATACTAAAAAGAAAAAAAAATAAATACAATATTTCAAATTTTGTCTAAGAAATTGTAGTCAAGTAAATAAATATTTATTAAGTATTCATATAATATTATACTAAAAAGAAAAAAATAAATACAATATTTCAAATTTTGTCTAAGAAATTGTATTCAAGTAGATAAATAGTTACTAAGTATTCATATAATATTATACTAAAAAGAAAAAAATAAATACAATACTTCAAATTTTGTCTAAGAAATTGTATTCAATTAGATAAATAGTTACTAAGTATTCATATAATATTATACTAAAAAGAAAAAAATAAATACAATACTTCAAATTTTGTCTAAGAAATTGTATTCAATTAAATAAATAGTTATTAAGTATTTATATAATATTATACTGAAAAGAAATATATATATATAATATTTCAAATTTTGCCTAAGTAATTGTGTTCAATTAAGTAAATATTTCAAATTATGTTTTCAGTAATTGCAAAACATTTAACACTATTTCAACATGATATTTACTAAATATTCAACTAATATTATACTAAAAAGGACAAAAAATTTATAATATTTCAAATTTTCTCTAAGAAATTGTATTTAACTAAGTAAATATTTACTAAAAAGAAAAAATAAATATCATATTTAAAATTTTATCTAAGTAGTTATATGCAATTAAATAAGAGTTACTAAGTATTCAACTAATATTATACTAAAAAGAAAAATAAATATAATATTTCAAATTTTGTTTAAGTAATTCCAAAACATTTAATAATATTTCTACATAATATTTACTAAGTATTCATATAACATTTTACTAAAAATTGCATTCAATTAAGTAAATAGTTACAAAGTATTCATATAAGTTATCACGAGATATTTTTAAATTGTACTAAAAAGAAAAAATAAATATCATATTTCAAATTTTGTCTAAGAAATTGTATTCAATTAAGTAAATAGTTACTAAATATTCATATAATATTATATTAAAAAGAAAAAATAAATATCATATTTCAAATTTTGTTTAAGTAATTGTATCCAATTAAATAATATTCACTAAGTATTCATATAACATTTTACTAAAAATTGTATTCAATTAAATAAATAGTTACTAAGTATTCATATAACATTATACTAAACAGAAAGAATAAATACAATATTTCAAATTTTGTCTAAGAAATTGGATTCAATTAAGTAAATAGTTACTAAGTATTCATATAATATTATACTAAAAAGAAAAAATAAATATCATATTTCAAATTTTGTATAAGTAATTATGTCCAATTAAATAATATTTACTAAATATTCAACTAATATTACACTAAAAGAAAAAATAAACATAATATTTCAAAATTTTGTTTAAGTAATTGTATTCAATTAAGTAAATAATTACTAAGTATTCAGCTAATATTATACTAAAAAGAAAAAATATATAATATTTCAAATTTTGTTTAAGTAATTGCAAAATATTAAAAAAAATATTTAATAATATTACTATATAATATCTACTAAGTATTCGTAAAATATTTTACTAAAAAGAAAAATAAATACCATGTTTCAAATTTCGTCTAAGTAATTATATGCAATTAAATAATAGTTACTAAGTATTCAACAAATATTGTCTAAGCATTCAACTAATATTGTACTAAAAAGAAAAAATATATATATATAATATTTCAAATTTTATCTAAGTAATAGTGTTCAATTAAATAATATTTACTAAGTATTCATATTTTACTAAAACAAATCATACCATAGTGAAGACATCAGTCAAAGTGTTTATATTACTATATAATATCTACTAAGTATTCGTAAAATATTTTACTAAAAAGAAAAATAAATATCATGTTTCAAATTTCGTCTAAGTAATTAAATGCAATTAAATAATAGTTACTAAGTATTCAACAAATATTGTCTAAGCATTCAACTAATATTGTACTAAAAAGAAAAAAAAATATATAATATTTCAAATTTTATCTAAGTAATAGTGTTCAATTAAATAATATTTACTAAGTATTCATATTTTACTAAAACAAATCATACAATAGTGAAGACATCAGTCAAAGTGTTTAAACACGTAGTTTAATTAAATTACTCTTGAATCAACTTCACTTAAATTTATTTTTTCAGTTTCTTATCAAATGAATCTTGAGTTAACTTTATTTTATTAATTTCATATTAAATTCCTGAAGTTATCCATTAAATAAGTTAATTTTCAATACTTTTAATATATTAGAACGTTTAATATATCACCCACCGTTTGTATAAACAACTGTCATTCCTTTATTAATAATGAATATTATCATATGTTAGCATACAATTCTTCAAAAAAGGATAAAACCATTAACGTAATATATATCATTCATCCTGTATATAAAAACTATTACCTTGTGTTACCATACTATTCTTCAAAAAAGGATAAAACCATTCACATAATATATATCACTCACCCTGTATATAAAAACTGTTATCACACGATCCTTCAAAAAGGATAAAACCGCCATGCAAAATGAATTGTTTAAAACAAAACGTATTCCTATCCTCTTTAATCCGTGTGTTTATTTTTCATAGTGTTCGAGTATGGTACTCCTATTACAACTTTTAAAGGAATGTTATAATTTGTACATGTATAACTAAAGAAATAAACAATCTCATAACAATTAAAATGTATAACATACCTATAAAATATCCTACTAAAAATCTTAATACTATGATTCATACCTTTCAAGAATTAAAAAAGTTAATACTATTCTTCGAAAAAAGAATAAAACCGTTAGCATAATGCATATCATATCAATCAATTAATCAATCAGTCATATCAATCAATCAATCATATCATATCATTACTAATATGTATGTTTATTTTGCTATACCTTTTAGAACTTTTAATAGAGTGTTAGAGTATAATTTGCATATGTATAGCTTAAGAAAACAACAATTCTTTAATAAATTAAAAATATAACATAGGTTTAAAACATTAAACTAATAATCTTAATATTATGATTCATACTTTTTAAAATTTAAAAATTAAAACTTTGGAAGAAAAAAACTTTTATAAAATTTAAGAATTAAAACTTTGAAAAAAACTTTATAAAATTTAAAAATTAAAACTTTGAAAGAAAAAAACTTTTATAAAATTTAAAAATTAAAACTTTGAAAAAAAACTTTATAAAATTTAAAAATTAAAACTTTGAAAGAAAAAAACTTTTATAAAGTTTAAAAATTAAAACTTTGAAAAAAACTTTATAAAATTTAAAATTAAAACTTTGAAAAAATCATAAAGTTTACAAAATTAAAAAAATTAAAACTTTGAAAAATTAAAAAAAATTAAGTTATCAAAATTAAAATAATATTTTAAAAACTTCATAAATTAAGTTTGCAAAAGTGAGTTTACCTGCTTGTACATGTACATGACTTTCAACATGTTATAGTTTAATATATATCTTCTTTTTTATCGTATAGAAGCAATAAGCTTATATATATATATATATATATATATATATATATATATATATATACACACATACATATACAGTCGAACCTCGTTAACGTGAACACGCTTAAGGTGAATTACTTTTAACATGAACAGTTCCCGCTGTCCCCGTCAAAATGAATACGGTTTCTAGTGTTTTTTCTCCTTTTAAGATGAACACTGTTAACGTGAAATTTCGCTTAATATGAACAATTCTCGATGTCCCCATGACAGATTTTGACGCTTAACGTGAACGAAAATTCCTAGAAAAGTGTGAAAGCTTCCTTTTCCCAGGGGAACATGGGTTATACTTTAGAGCTTCATGAAAAGGATTATTCTTTAGAACAATAGAAACGTGTTCTATTGCGATTAGAATTTTCTCAATTTTGGACAATACAATACGTGTCACCAGTATCAGGGAAAGTTGCTACCTAAAGGGAGTATTTTTATGTATTGTTTCTTTCTTCCCACCCACGTGGAAAATTTACAGTTTAGTATTGCAACTTTCATATGAAATGTAGCATGTGTTCTATTAATGAATAAAAAAATATAATAGTTTAATTATTAAAATAGAAATAAGTCTCAATTCTAAAACAAAGTTTTCTCCCATTAGACCCTGTGTGAAATCCACATTTGTCCATGAATCCTTTACCACTGCAATTAAGCTTATTGTAAATTAACTGTTTATCTCTGGTACGAAATATGATTAAAAATGAACATTGTATAAAAGCTTCATTATAAAAGGTATTAAAAACTGATTTAATCGTTGATCAAAACAAATACTTATTAAATATAAAAAAAACTCATCTTGATGCTTAAATTATATCTTGTTTCCTATGCTTTTCAAATAGCCAATGAAAAAAAAAATGTTTAATGCATGTTCTTGTAAAATATTATAGAAATGACATTTACTGATAAATTTTGACTGTTATATTTTACGAGAAAACCCTGTTGTCCCGTTAGCTCCCATGTCCCATTAGCCCCCAGTCTCCCGTATATGTATTTTTCTCATTTTTTTTTTTTAATCAGGAATTTTTGTTACTGATAGCATGAACTACGGATAACATGAACAAAAATTTCATTCCCCTTGAGGTTCATGTTAACGAGGTTTGACTGTATATATTTAATAAAAATATTTTTAAGTAAAAAGAAAAAAAGTTATAATAATTAAAAAAATAAATATAGAAGTTTTCCAAAATTTAAAAAATAAAAACCTAGTTTTAAAAAAATTAAAAAAAAATTTCAAAAATGTTTTTAAAAAGTTCAATTAGATTTAAAATAAAAGTATTCAATCATATCAATCAATCAACCAAGATTTCAAATACAAGTAATCAATGAATCATATTAAGTCAAATTCAAGTCAATTCAAGTATTACAAGTTAGCAGAAAAAATTACAATTTATCAAAAGTGAGTTTGCGTATCTATCTGTATATAAGACTTTAAAACTGTCACTATGTTTTCGTTTAGTATATATGTATTGTAACTTTCTCTATGCTTTAGTTAAATAATTATAAATCTTTATGTTATCATCCTAACCTCATTATA
The DNA here is from genome assembly GCA_963932465.1 of Maratus speciosus. Taxonomy (NCBI): domain Eukaryota; kingdom Metazoa; phylum Arthropoda; class Arachnida; order Araneae; family Salticidae; genus Maratus; species Maratus speciosus. Next base: position 570,598,247 of record OZ010787.1, read on the forward strand.
TCCTATAATTATACACTTCGAAACGTTAAAAGCAATATATTAATAAGTCCCTCAGTTTAAAAAATTAAAAATATTAATTTTTTTTTAAATTTCTATTGTCTATTATTTCTATGTCTATTATTTTGTAAAATCTTAAGTAACACGTTATTATATATTTGCAAGGAAAAATCCTATTAAATAACTTTCTTACTCTAGTGAACAAAGATTGATTTTTATACTGCTAAAGTATGATCATTCATTGTTTAACTGGATAATAATATATTTAGAAGTAACTTAAATTTCCTATAAAAGCGAAGTTTTTTATTACATCATTCATAGAATTCAAGTATGAGTATTAACCAAGTTTTATATATTATAATACGCTATACCAACATTGCAAAATTTTAAAAAACAACTATACTTAAACATTCATATAAAAAGCAACAAATTATATATTCATACAACATATTATTATTCGATATATACATATCGAAAAATAGTGGACTTACCGTACTTAGAGTCAGAAAAGAAATACTCAGTTAATCAGATTGCAGATCATGACGTAATCGATAAGATATCACGTGCTTACATCATGCCTTCTGGAATGTACAATGTACAATCAGACTATGTTATCAAGTCACGAGGTCTAACTGATATGAGTTGTTATCACGACGTCAGCCATTTTCAATTTAGTTCTTGAATATGTAGGTTGGATATTTTCTTCAGTCTTATTTTGTGAAATCTTAAGTACCAGGATATCACGTATTTGCAAACAAAAATCCTATTAAAAACTTCCTCGCTATTGTGAACAAAGTTTGATTTTCATAGTATTAAAGTATAATCATTGATAATATTTGATTGATTACTTATCCGTTATTAATATTATTAATATTAAATATAAAAGCGGAAGCTTTTATATTGCATCATTTATAGAATTCAAGTTTGAATATTATCCAAGTTTTATATACTTATAAAAACTACTTATACTAGAATATATACTAGTATACTAGTATATACATATTATAAATTATATAAGTATATAAAACTTGGATAATATTCAAACTTGAATTCTATAAATGATGCAATATAAAAGCTTCCGCTTTTATATTTAATATTAATAATATTAATAACGGATAAGTAATCAATCAAATATTATCAATGATTATACATTAATACTATGAAAATCAAACTTTGTTCACAATAGCGAGGAAGTTTTTAATAGAATTTTTGTTTGCAAATACGTGATATCCTGGTACTTAAGATTTCACAAAATAAGATTGAAGAAAATATCCAACCTACATATTCAAGAACTAAATTGAAAATGGCTGACGTCGTGATAACAACTCATATCAGTTAGACCTCGTGTAGATAATTGGCCGTCAAAAATCAACCCAACCCAGTTAGACCTCGTGACTTGATAACATAGTCTGATTGTACATTGAACATTCCAGAAGGCATGATGGAAGCACGTGATATCTTATCGATTACGTCATGATCTGCAATCTGATTAACTGAGTATTTCTTTTCTGACTCTAAGTACGGTAAGTCCACTATTTTTCGAAATGTATATATCGAATAATAATATGTTGTATGAATATATAATTTGTTGCTTTTTATATGAATGTTTAAGTATAGTTGTTTTTTAAAATTTTGCAATGTTGGTATAGCGTATTATAATATATAAAACTTGGTTAATACTCATACTTGAATTCTATGAATGATGTAATAAAAAACTTCGCTTTTATAGGAAATTTAAGTTATTTCTAAATATATTATTATCCAGTTAAACAATGAATGATCATACTTTAGCAGTATAAAAATCAATCTTTGTTCACTAGAGTAAGAAAGTTATTTAATAGGATTTTTGCTTGCAAATATATAATAACGTGTTATTTAAGATTTTACAAAATAATAGACATAGAAATAATAGACAATAGAAATAAAAAAAGAAATTAATATTTTTAATTTTTTAAACTGAGGGACTTATTAATATATCGCTTTTAACGTTTCGAAGTGTATAATTATAGGATATAATGAGGGTAGGATGATAACATAAAGATTTATAATTATTTAACTAAAGCATAGTGAAAGTTACAATACATATATACTAAACGAAAACATAGTGACAGTTTTAAAGTCTTATATACAGATAGATACGCAAACACACTTTTGATAAATTGTAATTTTTTCTGCTAACTTGTAATACTTGAATTGACTTGAATTTGACTTAATATGATTCATTGATTACTTGTATTTGAAATCTTGATTGATTGATTGATATGATTGAATACTTTTATTTTAAATCTAATTGAACTTTTTAAAAACATTTTTGAAATTTTTTTTTAATTTTTTTAAAACTAGGTTTTTATTTTTTAAATTTTGGAAAACTTCTATATTTATTTTTTTAATTATTATAACTTTTTTTCTTTTAACTTAAAAATATTTTTATTAAGTATATATATGTATGTGTGTGTATATATATATATATAAACTTATTGCTTCTATACGATAAAAAAGAAGATATATATTAAACTATAACATGTTGAAAGTCATGTACATGTACAAGCAGGTAAACTCACTTTTGCAAACTTAATTTATGAAGTTTTTTAAATATTATTTTAATTTTGATAACTTAATTTTTTTAAAGTTTTCAAAGTTTTAATTTTTTTAATTTTGTAAACTTTATGATTTTTTAAAAGTTTTAATTTTAAATTTTATAAAGTTTTTTCAAAGTTTTAATTTTTTAAATTTTATAAAGTTTTTTTTTCAAAGTTTTAATTTTAAATTTTATAAAGTTTTTTTCAAAGTTTTAATTTTTAAATTTTATAAAAGTTTTTTTCTTTCAAAGTTTTAATTTTTAAATTTTATAAAGTTTTTTTCAAAGTTTTAATTCTTAAATTTTATAAAAGTTTTTTTCTTCCAAAGTTTTAATTTTTAAATTTTAAAAAGTATGAATTATAATATTAAGATTATTAGTTTAATGTTTTAAACCTATGTTATATTTTTAATTTATTAAAGAATTGTTGTTTTCTTAAGCTATACATATGCAAAATATATTCTAACACTCTATTAAAAGTTCTAAAAGATATAGCAAAATAAACATACATATTAGTAATGATATGATATGATTGATTGATTGATATGACTGATTGATTAATTGATTGATATGATATGCATTATGCTAACGGTTTTATTCTTTTTTCGAAGAATAGTATTAACGTTTTTAATTCTTGAAAGGTATGAATCATAGTATTAAGATTTTTAGTAGGATATTTTATAGGTATGTTATACATTTTAATTGTTATGAGATTGTTTATTTCTTTAGTTATACATGTACAAATTATAACATTCCTTTAAAAGTTGTAATAAGAGTACCATACTCGAACACTACGAAAAATAAGCACACGGATTAAAGAGGATAGGAATACGTTTTGTTTTAGACAATTCATTTTGCATGGCGGTTTTATCCTTTTTGAAGGATCGTGTGATAACAGTTTTTATATACAGGGTGAGTGATATATATTATGTGAATGGTTTTATCCTTTTTTGAAGAATAGTATGGTAACAGTTTTTATATACAGGATGAATGATATATATTACGTTAATGGTTTTATCCTTTTTTGAAGAATTGTATGCTAGCATATGATAATATTCATTATTAATAAGGGAATGACAGTTGTTTATACAAACGGTGGGTGATATATTAAACGTTCTAATATATTAAAAGTATTGAAAATTAACTTATTTAATGGATAACTTCAGGAATTTAATATGAAATTAATAAAATAAAGTTAACTCAAGATTCATTTGATAAGAAATTGAAAAAATAAATTTAAGTGAAGTTGATGCAAGAGTAATTTAATTAAACTACGTGTTTAAACACTTTGACTGATGTCTTCACTATTGTATGATTTGTTTTAGTAAAATATGAATACTTAGTAAATATTATTTAATTGAACACTATTACTTAGATAAAATTTGAAATATTATATATATATTTTTTCTTTTTAGTACAATATTAGTTGAATGCTTAGACAATATTTGTTGAATACTTAGTAACTATTATTTAATTGCATATAATTACTTAGACGAAATTTGAAACATGATATTTATTTTTCTTTTTAGTAAAATATTTTACGAATACTTAGTAGATATTATATAGTAATATTATTAAATATTTTTTTAAATATTTTGCAATTACTTAAACAAAATTTGAAATATTATATATTTTTTCTTTTTAGTATAATATTAGCTGAATACTTAGTAATTATTTACTCAATTGAATACAATTACTTAAACAAAATTTTGAAATATTATGTTTATTTTTTCTTTTAGTGTAATATTAGTTGAATATTTAGTAAATATTATTTAATTGGACATAATTACTTATACAAAATTTGAAATATGATATTTATTTTTTCTTTTTAGTATAATATTATATGAATACTTAGTAACTATTTACTTAATTGAATGCAATTTCTTAGACAAAATTTGAAATATTGTATTTATTCTTTCTGTTTAGTATAATATTATATGAATACTTAGTAACTATTTATTTAATTGAATACAATTTTTAGTAAAATGTTATATGAATACTTAGTGAATATTATTTAATTGGATACAATTACTTAAAATTTGAAATATGATAGTTATTTTTTCTTTTTAATATAATATTATATGAATATTTAGTAACTATTTACTTAATTGAATACAATTTCTTAGACAAAATTTGAAATATGATATTTATTTTTTCTTTTTAGTACAATTTAAAAATATCTCGTGATAACTTATATGAATACTTGGTAACTATTTACTTAATTGAATGCAATTTTTAGTAAAATGTTATATGAATACTTAGTAAATATTATGTAGAAATATTATTAAATGTTTTGGAATTACTTAAACAAAATTTGAAATATTATATTTATTTTTCTTTTTAGTATAATATTAGTTGAATACTTAGTAACTATTATTTAATTGCATATAATTACTTAGATAAAATTTTAAATATGATATTTATTTTTTCTTTTTAGTAAATATTTACTTAGTTAAATACAATTTCTTAGAGAAAATTTGAAATATTATAAATTTTTTGTCCTTTTTAGAATAATATTAGTTGAATATTTAGTAAATATCATGTTGAAATAGTGTTAAATGTTTTGCAATTACTGAAAACATAATTTGAAATATTTACTTAATTGAACACAATTACTTAGGCAAAATTTGAAATATTATATATATATATTTCTTTTCAGTATAATATTATATGAATACTTAATAACTATTTATTTAATTGAATACAATTTCTTAGACAAAATTTGAAGTATTGTATTTATTTTTTTCTTTTTAATATAATATTATATGAATAATTAGTAACTATTTATCTAATTGAATACAATTTCTTAGACAAAATTTGAAGTATTGTATTTATTTTTTTCTTTTTAGTATAATATTATATGAATACTTAGTAACTATTTATCTACTTGAATACAATTTCTTAGACAAAATTTGAAATATTGTATTTATTTTTTTCTTTTTAGTATAATATTATATGAATACTTAATAAATATTTATTTACTTGACTACAATTTCTTAGACAAAATTTGAAATATTGTATTTATTTTTTTTTTCTTTTTAGTATAATATTATATGAATACTTAATAAATATTTACTTAATTGAATACAATTACTTAAAACAAAATTTTGAAATATTATATTTATTTTTTCTTTTTAGTATAATATTATATGAATACTTAGTAACTATTTACCTAGTAAGCAAGTAATCCCTATTGGTTCACAATGAATGCCTACAGGAATTTGATGAAATATTAGAGATATCACCAAATTGGTGTCACTTTCGCTGACTAATTTTGGTTGCAACCCTCTTTTTAGTATGAATATGCATAAAATGCTGTTTAATAACCAATGAGTATTTTCTATTTAGTAAAATATTATATGAATATATAGTAACTAATTTCTTAATTGAATGCAATTTCTTAGATAAAATTTGAAATGGTTTTAGAACAAAAAATAAAAGACAAAATATGTTTCACTTACATAATATTTATTAATAATTTTCAATAGTTATAGAAAGACAAATAATTTTAGAAAGGTATAGATATTCTAATCAATTTATATGTTTAGACAAAGTTTTCATTTATGCATTTTGATAAGATGATGTATAAACTCAAAGTCGAGATAAAAGATAATGTTACAGTGATTACATTTATATTTCTTAGAATGAATTTTTTTATGTTAAAATAGACTTTGATGAAAATGAATTGGAACATTTATCACAATTGTATGAGTTGAGAGTCTTTTCATGAGACTTCATATGAATTTTTAACAAAAACCTGCTTAAATAGTCTTTTTCACACTGTTCACATTTATATGAAGTGGTTGTCTTAGAATGAGTTATACTATGCTGTTTTAAATAAGGTTTTTGCATGAATGTTTTATGACAAATTTCGTATTCAAAGGACTTTATCTTCAAATGGGGTGTTTGATGTGCGATTAACGTATGACTTTTTAATAAAATCTTGCTGAAATAGTCTTTTCCACATTGATCACATTTATATGCAGTAACTGTCTTGGAATGAGTTATACTATGACGTTTTAAATCAGTTTTTTGCATGAATGTTTTATGACAAATCCCACATTCAAAGGACTTTATCTTTAAAGGAGGTATTTCGATATCCGAAACATGTGTCTCTTGGTCGTATAAAGCTGGTTTCATTTCGCTACATTTATCCTGCTTGGAGGACTTGTGAATCTTCTTGTGTTTTAATAAGTCAGGCTTTCTTGAGAAGGTTTCATCTCATGAATCACATTTATGTTGCAAAGGTATCTTTAAATGAGATAATTTATGACGATTCAAAACAGCCTTTCTAGAGAATGTTTTTTGACAGATGTCACATACAAATGACCTTTCTCCTGAATGTATGGTCAAATGTTGGTTTAAATTACCTTTTCGTAAAAAGGACTTGTTGCAAATAGTACATAAAAAAGGTTACTTCAGTTTTGATGCAGAGGATTCCACTTCATTATCTGAAACGGGTTCTACTTTAGGTTGTACTGTTAGTATCATGTCTTGATCATTTAATCTTGATACATCATCGTTTAACAAAGTAGAATATCCATCTTGAGAACCAGCCATATTATCTTAAGTGTAAAAACGTCTTCACACATTCAAAGAAAAGCAAACACTAATGAAAAAAGTCTCGTTCCATTCAATTTCATATAATCATAGGGGCGGGTGTTAAAAAATTTAATGATTGGTGCATAAATGTGAGAATAACACGTGACATAAAGTATAAAGTTCACGGGAAGTGGATCAATCAGGTATTGAAAGATACTTTTGTAATGTCTAGAAAGTATATGATTATTCGAATTACGAGTTTGAATTCATCGTTTTACAAGTTAATTTTATTATTTCAGTGAAATATATGTTAAACGAATGTTTTAAACTAGTACTAAATTTTATTAAACTCTACAAAAGAATGAGTGTAGCAGTAGTTTTAAAATTCATTAGAATCATTAAATAATTATCTATTGCAATAACGAACTAGGAGCTGATTTAATTTATAATAATTGCTTATTGCATAACTTTCTCTCAAAATGGGTCCTTGAAATCTCTAAACTTACTGAGAAAAAAATAATAGTTCGTCCTTGACCGGACTCGAACCGGTAACCCCATGGTTAACAGCCATATGCGCTATCCAATTGCGCTACAAGGACATTAAAATAGAAAATTAAAAACTATCAGAACGTTAAATGTTGTGATGCAATTATAACTCCCGTAAGTTAAATTAATATTAAACGAAAGCATATTAAAATGATAAGTATTTAGAAAAGATAGTGTTCCAAAATATGTTAGTAAATGTCGGGGCACGGTTTGCCCAGTGGATAGCGTATCACCCGCAAAAAATGAAATTTGAATCATAGTTCATAGGTTCGAAACCAGGGTTTGGTAAAAATGAACCTACTCTCGTGCGTAGAATCGATAAAATAAGTTAAACTAAAAAAATGAAAATCGTATACATTAAAGTAATTCACAAATAGTGCATAGCATATCAGTTACGAAGTTCGAAACTAAGGGATGGTAGAATGACCCTACTCTCGCATGCAAAATCGATAAATATACATTAAAGTAATTCTCAAAGTGCAGTAGTAGTTAAAATAGGTACTGTTGACTTATCTTAAGTAACCGACAAACCAACGCACATAAATGAGAGGGCCACAATTTTTGCCTTGAAACATCTAAAATCTCGACTTACAGGTATAGTTTCTTGGCTTGATCAGTTAAACCTACTTCAAATTATCAAGTCAAGAGACTATTTTGTTGCAGGTTCGATTCCAAGTGAAATTTTTATGAAAAAAACCTAATTACAATAGTTTCCAATTCCTGCCGGTAGAGGGCGCCACCTAGCATTTTCATGTTCAAACCCTAAGTCGATTCAAAAAATAAATAAGCTTCCTCTTAAAAAGACCTAACCCCTTATGTTATAGCATAACATTACCTTACATGGACATTCATTCAAACCTTAAGATGCTACGAGAAATTAAGCCCCGTCTAAAATTTTACCATCTTCCTACCCTATCATACTATAGTATGATCTAGATCGATTCCTTACGCTCGAAAACTATCTATAATTTTCTTCCTAAACTAATACTCTCCTACTATAGCATGATCTTTCCCTCTTATCTCACTATCAGATTATCTTATCTCACTATCCTATCTTATCTCCTTTCCGTCTGATAAGAACTTAACACTCTTCTCAAACCCTCTCGTACTATAGTACGATTTCCACCACCGCCCTCCACCCTCCGCCACAATCGAACACCCTTTTCCCTACTACTATTGGTTCTCAGTAGGTTAAGTTTTATATCGCTGAACATGTGGCGTTGCTCTGTTTTTCTTTTCACGATTTACGTAATAGCTATATCTCGGCAGCTATCGGATGGAATTTCACCAAATTTAATATGTAGGGAAGGTAGGGGTGGTATGATACACTTTTTTTTAATTATTTTTTTACAACCCTTAGAAACCTATTTTTAAACAAATTTTTCGTGTTTTCTTATAAAGTTACCTTTTATTCATTTATTAAAAATATTGTGAATTTAAAAAATAATCATTCAAAAAATATATTCCAATTATTGTGAATGGTTAATACTGTATCAAATCTCCCCATTGCTGGGGAGGATTGATGCACTAGCAAGGGAGGTTTGATACATTGTTATGTAAATTGAAAAAAAAAATGCAGACAATTCAATTTATGTGTCATACAATTTTTTATGATAAATCTTGAAATATTTAAGTAAAATTTAAAAAGAAATGACATTGACATATTTTTGTTTCAGAAATGTTTTTTACAAAAATATTTAAACAATTGCTATTATTTAAACAATCCTATTAACACACTTTTTAGAAAATAAATAATGAAAAAACCCCCTAAAGATATAGCTGCAAGGAAAAATGAAGTGAACATTGCTGATTTGCAAACAATTTAACATAAATTTATCACATTTAAGATTCCTTTAACCCTTTCAGGGGCAAAGCATTTTCAATGCTAAAGTGTTTAATAAATGAATGGCACCGGAATTTACCAACAAATTTAATTGGAAATAAGAAAAGTGCTATATTTCACTTTCATATTAAATGGAAAATATTTTACAAAATGCTGGTGCCAATGTGGCGTTTAGGAATTAAAATTAAGTGGTTTCATAAACATACCACCACCCCTGAAATGGTTAAAAGAAAAACTTATAACTCTATCATTTTGATAAGTAACGTCGGGTGGATTTAATGTTTTTTTTCAATTTGCCCATCGTCAATTATAGAAACATCTTCCCTTTCAGGCCATTTAAACTTTTTTCCTTCTACATGACGAGCAAAGCGAACTAACCATCAATCATCGCACTGATTTTCTATGTAACCTATAACATGCCAAATAGTATTTTTATTTGAGTAAATTATTTTGGAAAAGCTTTACAAATTAATCTTCCTTACTAATTTCAGTAGCTCTTGCTGTAAAACAATAATGACTATTACAGTCCTATATTAGTTTGCAACTTAAAAAAAACTATGAAATTTCAAATATACAAGTGTATCATTTCTCCCCATCAGCACTAATGTATCATTTCTCCCTATCACGACTTATTGGATTTTCAATCACTTTGTGTAAATGCAGTTGCAAAATGCCAATCTGCTTTCTATCAATGTGCTTTACAAATAAAAAAAATTACAAGATATTATTTTCACAATAATAAGAGTTATGAAAGAAAACCAGTATTTAAAAAATTTACATTGGCATTCCAAAAATCTTCAAAATTAAAAGAAAAGAAACGTTGTCAGTTCTTCACTGCTAAGTCCAGCTAATGATGGCTTCTTCTAATAAAAGAAGCCTTTACATGTGTTACAATGGCTGTTAATGCAATTGGTTGAGAAAAATTGTCAATGTATCAACCCTCCCTATGTATCAAACCTCCCCTACCTTCCCTACAATGCTCATTAAAATTGTGTTGATTAAATTTTGGCTTTGTTCATCCAGCAAGGAACGCTGCTATGCTTTTTTTCGCAATGAATATTATCGCTGTATCTCAATTTCTATTGGGTAGAAATACACAGAATTTTATATTTGAAGGTGCTTATTAAAAATACATATGTTGGTGCAATTTTGTATTTGAATACTCAACAGGAGGTGTTGTTTAATTGCATTGTTTTGCCATGTCAAGAATGTCGATTTAAAAAGCTAATTTTGATGATATTTTCCGAAAGGTTATGCTCTTTTACCGAAAAATAAATATATTTTTAAATCCTTAGAACACCAATGAGATGATAAACAGGTTGACAAATTCAGGTTTAATCTACAATAAAAATTAAAACTATAATATCGTGATTAATTAAATCCTAATATTTAAGTAACTTAGCTTAATATATACATTAAAAATGCAATACTACATGATATTTTACACCGAAGAAACACTATTTGTACAGTCGTGAATGAAAAGTATCGCATCATCCCACGCTATTTTATTATTAGATTGTCGCAAATAGATGCAAGCGGCACCATTCGACTAGGAATTGTGTCTATTTTCGCATATGAATGCAATTTTTGAAATAAGTGTCGTCTACGTAAGTAAAATTTGCTGGAAACTTCAATTTTCAAATGGTTATTTTGGCTGGCTAGTTATGGCTGTTATTTTGGCAGTACTTGCAATTCTTTTGAAAATATAATTTATTTTTAACGTGACAGTAACACTCACCCATGACATTTTATCCGAGTTTCTTGGGCCAAAGTAGGCTTTAAAAAATATAGTTTATGCACTTTTTGGTAAATTGTCATATAGTTATAAAAAAAAATGCATTAGGTTTATCCATAAATTTCGAAAAATGAAATTAAGATCTTACAAGGAAAAGTAACGGGAACGTTCAATTAGTTAACATAAAAATTGTATAAAAATTATAAATATAAAATACACTCAGTTTATATAGGTAAAAAAATCTATAAACTTTTACTAAACTTTCTAAAATTTTGTTTTCCGTGGATATCAACGATACTAGAAGACGGCACCCTTACACCAGTAGTATTTACTAGAAGGGACTAGAATCACCCAACCAAGGCACCCACCAAAATCTGGCACAGGTGTTTAACCCTGGGTGGAAAATCCCCTCTACCATCCAACTCAGCCCAGCCAGGGCAACGCAGCTCAGAAAATCAACGGGCAATTATTGAACTTCTAAATGAAATGAACAAAAATTATAAAATAAGTGCCCTGATACGTATAACCAAATACAAAAAATATACAGAAATTAAAGCCATTTACAACTTGTAACATAAGTCTGTACTTAAAATAATAGGGCAGATAAGATTTATAGACAATTTTTTATGAGCTTTACAATTGTATGCTTAAAGAACCTAAAAACACAAACTTAAAGTAATTAAACAAACAAAAAAAAACAACAACTTTAATCTGCTAAATGAACACTGTCAGACTTGACAGAAGACATAATGAATATTCATGAAAGTTCTTTGTAAGTTCAGAAGAGTTCAAAAAATATATTTAATCAAAAAATAGTTCTTATTGAGATCATTATAAATAACTTTCAATTTTTTGCAGTTCGACCAAGTCATGAGCGCATTTCGCATATTCCATTCCTCAGTTCTATTCTGGATATACACAAATGAGTCCCTCGAGATTCGGCAACTTTCAAAAATATAATGGCCAGGATCCCCACGTTTTCCGCAGTCACATTTGTCATTTGCACGCTTCCCAATTTTGTGTAGATACGACGGGAATGCACCATTTCCTGTTATAAAATAGATCACAACCTGGGAACAGTAGTATTTACTATGTGGCCTGCATCAAATAGAAATATTCTAAGAGTAATCCGTACATTATTTAATCGCAGAATTTTTGTAAAGATTCTGTAATTATCGCCAAATTCTCGAATGTGTGTTTGCAGTAGTTTGGACAAAAACATGAGTCTGAGCATGCGTTCTGTGCATATGTCCCCACTCTCTTATGCAGTCACAGTTGCGCTTAAAAGTTAAAGATCTAAGCATTATTTTCCCATTCGTCATATAAGGATTTTGAAAAAGCTGCATATAACTGACATGCGTGGATTAATGAATATCGCACTGTAATGCTACATTTTGTTTCATCATATTAGCTGTAAAGCAGTTAAAAAACGAAACAAATATCCTCCATTATTTTATAACTTCTGCTAATTCAATTTACTAAGGATCTTTTACTGTATAATTCAGAATTTTTTTTAACCCCTTAATGCTCTTTGGGCTAATAGTTTCCAGCAGTAGATTAATTTTCCTACCATTTCCCTCTAAAGAGTTAACGAGTATTATTGGTTCTTTTGTGCACACATATGTATTACAGAATTCTACCCACTCTTCCATTCCGCTGAGACCAGTATAGTCTGGATTTTTCTGCTATTGTTGGAGCATGAACAATGATACTTTTCCCCTCTGAAGTAGATAGTTAACTTCTCTCTACACAGTTATACAATTGATGTGTACCTACAATTAGGTACGTACGTGCTACAATTAGGCAGGACGTATGTAAAATTTGGTAGGACGTACTACAGTTGTGTAGAGCGAAAGAAAGATTTCTTTCTGCAGTGGTCGAACACCTTTTTGCGCTTGATGAAAAAAAAATTATTTTGAAATACATTCCGTTAGCTTCTTCTTTATGTTTCCTTGATATTATGGGAAAAAAACTCCAGAAGAACTTATTTCTTGACATTTCAAAGATGAGAACTAAAAGATCTTAAAACACCATCAAAAAACTTTTAAATACGCTAGGCCTTTCAAAAGATCTGAGTCTTTCTTCGTCAGGCGCAATGAAGACGTGCTTCTACTATGAAAGCAGCAGCAAGACTGAAATGAGAGATAAGGGAAAGGAAACAAGCTGAAGAAACAGCCAATAGGAAAGTAGAGATCAACAGTCAATAAGAAAGCAGAAGACAACAGTCAATCACAGAAGAGTATAATCGAAACAAAAGAACTTAGAGTAGAAGGGGAATAAGGAAACAAATTGGGAAAAATAAATAAAAATAAATTATAAAATGAAAAAACACATACATTAAAAAATGGGAACACATGAATTTTTTAAATATATGTGTGTGTTTTCATTTTATAATCTATTTTTAATCCCCCCCCCCAATTTCCTTCCTTATTCCCCTTCTACTCTAAGTTCTTTTCTTTTGATTATACTCTTCTGTGATTGGTTGTTCTCTTCTGCTTTCCTATTGGCTGTTGATCTCTACTTTCCTATTGGCTGTTTCTTCAGCTTGTTTCCTTTCCCTTATCTCTCATTTCAGTCTTGCTGCTGCTTTCCTAGTAGAAGCACGTCTTCTTTGCACCTGACGAAGAAAGACTTGGATCTCTCGAAAGGCCTAGCGCATTTAAAAGTTTTTGATGGTGTTTTACGAAGATCTTTTAGTTCTTGTTGATTCACACCAGTTTCAACATATTTTCTTTTATTACAAAGATGGTCTAAATGTGTCGCTGAAATTCAAGCTTTTAAACAACCTGAAAGCGTTAAAGGGCTAAATCTTTTTTTTTCTGCTGCCTTCAGCATAATAAACATGTCTATCCAACTCTTTAAACCATCCTCCTGATTTCTCAGTACGTTGAGATCGTTTTTTTTAACCCTTCCTTTTAAGTGAAAAGTTGACATTCCGAACCTACTTTAAATACAGATATTGAGATTCTCCCTTAGATGCATAGAAAATCGATTTCCACATATGCTAACGAAAAGAATTTTCCCTCTTATTTCTATGGAGATATTTTTCGCTTCTGTCGGCTCAAGATTTGAGATATCATCTGCTGATTCTAGGAAAAAAAAGTTTTGACTTTCTCGGGATTTATTGATTCACTTATGGTTAAAGTATTGGTTTTGGGGTATCTTTGTCATCTTTTCTTTTTAACTCATTTTTCACTTTCTTTTGAAGAATATACTTCTAACAGCGAGTGATGATCTAAAGGCCTTGACAGTCTGAAGTTTAAATCTTTCAATAATCGAAATGTAGATCGACATACGGCCTATTTATTTTTCTGGTTGTAACCCTTTCATTTCCAAATTTTTATTTTGTCGAGGAAAATTTTATTTTGATTTGAATATTTAAAAGTAGTTGCTCAAAAAGAAAATTATGTTTTACTGAAATCTGAAGTAGATTGGAATTTATCTTGTATACTGTTGATAAATCAGTGGGATCTGTGAGCGACCTTTTTCAAAAGAATGCCTGGAAAATGTTATATTGTTAGTCCCTTAGACTTAAAGTGACAGGGAAGAGTTGTAAACAGTGAGACCGATTTTAAACATTAATTAAGAGCTAGATGTAATCGACTGAAAACATTTTAACCACTGCATGTATAAATTTATCTATGCTTATTGAAAACACATTGTATATACCGAATTCACTAATACACATGAATAGAAAAGGGGAAAATATCACTTTAAACGAATATAATCATTCGTCTCATTGTATACTACACCTAGTACACAATGGGACAGATATGATGGTAATGTAATTCATTGAAACATTAGCAATCTATAATATGAGATGCTTGTGCCTGAATTTATGAGCATCCATGTATGAATGGCCGTACTGTAGGCCATTGTAAAGGGTTTAAAAGCGAATAAATTGAAGTACTGGAGTTTGTAGCTGCTAAATGTGGTACTCTATCTATGTGCGCTCGTGTAGGTCGCAAAGGCTTAAAAGTGTATTAAAATAACATATATTTCATGTTATTCATTATAGAATAATTATAATATAATTATAATGCCGTTAGTCTCTGTTTCACTGTGTACCAGCCTTCCATGTTTCACTATGTACCACGTTAATTTGTTGAATAAAAATGGTTACGCACATGTTCCTTCGTCTTTGTTAGTTAAATTTTTGGCATTTAATAGAAAAATACTTCAGATATTCGAACTGAATACTAGATACTGTTAGACTGAAGTTATTTGACCTGTACTCCAGTTAAATGTGTAACGTCCAGGTTCAAATATGTATTGTCGTTTCGTAACACTTAAACGAAATACCATTCGCACTTAAATGTGACAGGTGAACACTCCAAAAAAAGCATCGGTAAAACACCTAACATCTAACGGTACAGACACAAACTTTGTTTTAACCGACTAACTGCCATGATACACAAATATTTGTGCCAACAATATTTCCCAAGGCGCCATACCACACGAATACGTATTTCATCAATATTTTCATTGTAGATAATTTATTGCTATGAAACGGGACTATTGATAATTTATTCCCATGCATTAAAAGAAAAGAACTCCGTGACCCCCTAGGCATGTTTCCTGGTTTCAGTCTGACGTTCAACGTGTAAAAATAACTAAATATTGATATTTTTGAATTAAAAATGTATAAAATTTGCATAAAATTAAAACTTTGCATAAAATTAAAAATCTCTGCCGCAATTAATAATATTGAACAAACTTGATAAACACTGAAAACCGCTTTGTAAATGTCTGTCAAACAAAGCCACTTTGTCACAATCTGTGGCGGTCAACCAACGCTCTCTAGATTGGAGAAAGCCGTGACACGCTTTGTTGTGACGTCACGAATCGTCACACAAAGCAAGCAAAAAAAAGAAAAAAATCGAAAAACTTGTAAATAATAATTGATAATTCCACGAGCTAACGAAATCGAAACATGTAAGTTTTTTTTTTGTTGTTTTGCGTGTTTTGTGTGACATTTCGTGATGTCACAACAAAGCGTGTTACGGCTTTCTCCAATTTAGGGGGCGTTGGTTAAAAGTGTATCTGCTTTGCGGTGTACAATGTCTCGCTATATAGGACTCTCTCCTGTGACAATATTCCAGATAAACGTGTTTCATTCTGAAGGAAACGTTATATTCTAAATGTGAAAATTTTAATAAAACTATTAAACAAAAAATTTTATATTAACATTCATAGTTCATCTGTCATCTCTTTTGAGATTGTGTAGGTGATCATATAGTTTTGTAATTTACTTGATGCTGAATTTATTTTCTAAAGATTTCGGGAATAATTTCCTTAATAATATTGTAAAGGAGGATATACAAACAAGCAATGTTTTGTTTTATAATCAAATGCTTATTTGAGGTAGGATATGAAACTTGAAATAATTATATATGTATAAAAGATTAGTGTATGTAAATTAGAAACTTTCTTTTATTAAATAAATTATGCTTACGTTTTAAGTCAAGTACGCGGGGGTACAGAGAGTTGACAAGCATTTCTAGTTCAGTGAGAATCTTTCAAAAGACAATCCGCACATTAACCGCTAACAACTGAAATTGAAATGGGATGGTATTTTGTCGCTGAATATTTTTATTAGGTGACAAATGCTACTATATTTTGCAAATTTGTACGCAAAGTTTTGATGTCACCGAGATTAAACAAAGGCATATAACAGTACAAACATAATTTTTTGAAAAAGTATTTCTTTTTTATCATAAAATTTAATTTATTATATATAAAGGAATCTTCAGAAAAAATACATTATTGAATGAATAATATTCATCACATCTACAAAATAAGCAAAGAGCAATACAACACAATATCCTAGGTGTATTTGTCGTATTTTATTGCATCATAATGTTAATAATCACTGTACAGATCTAGTAATTTATTACCTCTTTTTTGCTAAAGAAAAAAAATCAATATTAATTACGATAAAAATTTGAAAACGTCAGGAATTCGTAAAAATTAATAATTGATTTCAATATATTTAAAACTTCATATTGCACAATAATAGTCATTTCAGAAGATGGTGTAAAAAATAAAGGAAATAAAATAAAATGCATTTTAATAGCATTATAGCAAAATACAGTGCGGCGCAAAAGTTTATGCACAAGCTAAATATTTTTATAAAATGAAAAATACACATCGGGATGCTTTGAAATTTTTACTCTATCTAAAAAATTTGATTACAAATTCATGTTTCAAATTCTGAAAAAATTCATTGCAAGGAAAATAATAAATTATAAAAATTGAAAATTGTGGTGTCGTAAAATTTTATGCACAAAAACGAAATATATGCATTTCAAAAGGCACAAAAGTCCTTTAGTAGTCTATGGTGCTTCCATTGCACCTGATGAGATCGAATACTCGATTTTCCATTGATAACACGAGAGTATGGAAGGTTTTAGGACCGAGTTTGTACCAGGCTTCCTCGGTCGCTGATTTGAGCTTTTGCACTGGGTAATACTGATTCTCATTCTTGAAGCCGTTACGTGAGAGGATTCCCCAGATGTTCTCTATAGGCTTGAGATCTGTGCTAAGTGCTGGCCAGTTCATCACACTGATATTCTGATATGTAATCCATTCTTTTGTGCAACGGCAAGTGAGTATTGATGCGTTGTCTTGCTGAAAGGTCCTGTTGGGACCACCTAGGAGTTCTCCAAACGGTCACAAATGCTCCATCAGAGTTTCCTGATACTTTTGTGAATTTTGTCTGCTAGTTAGGAAGCAAAGACACGTTTGTACATTGCAGCCAAAAGCGCCCCATACCATGAGCGAATCACCACGTTGTTGCCTGCTTCGGATCTTTCCACAAGGCACGCCAAAAGGATGAGAAGCCATTTGGACCATCCAAATTCCATTTTTTTAAATCAGAAGAAATAATACTAATCCATTCGTCACGATAACACATGTGCTGTTTTGCTCATTCAAGTCTTGCTTGTTTGTGACACTGTTTTAGAAAAAGTTTACGAGATAATTTTTGTTTTTCAATCAATCTTGATTCTGTTATATGTCTGAATATGATGCCGTGTGATATTTTTGAGCCAAGTTCATTTTTTATCTCATTAAATGACAAATAGCTAGTTAAAGCCAATCTTTTAATTCTTCTAACCTCACAAAATGTGGTTTTACTCGACGTTTCTGAGCAATATACATTTTTGAATTGTTTTCCAAGTTGCAAAACACTATAAATACCACGTTTAGACATATTTAAAATAAGCGAAATTTGAAAAAAAGATTTACCTTCAGCTTTCAGCTTCCAAACTTCGACAACTTCTTCAGGAGAGAGCGGCAGAGATTTCGACAATTTGATATAACTCGTACAGCGATCTCTACACTTTATACTCTAGGAAAAATGTCTCGTCGATCCTCCACCTATCATGTTTAAGGAGATATTTGGATGAAATCTCATTTTTGCATAAACTTTTGCGACATCACAAAAACTGCTTTCTTGTAATTTCTGATTTTCGTAACGATGAATTTTTTCGAAACTTCAGATATATGTTTAAGATCATAGTATTCACCTACAGTGGATATTTGAAAGCATTCCGTCGTATAATTTTATTTTTATTAAAATATTTGCGTTGTGCTTAAACTTTTGCACCGCACTGTATTAATGACTGAGAGAGAGGTTAATCTAAAGATAAACTTCGTGTCAGTACCTTTGTTCCGTACAAACAAACAAATGGCGGTCCAAAGAAAGACTTTTTACAGTTCTTCCAACTATTGTAAGGTTAAATCTGAGTTCCAAGTTTTTGATTTGTTGTAACGTAATCATCACGGGCGTGTTTTCAAATTCAGAAGATGCATTTAACTTGAAAACGTAACGTTACAGAATAAGACATTTTTTTCTTACACTTCCGAACAGTGCACGACTTCGTGCATCATTTTTTATGAAATTATTGACATTATCTTCCATGAAGATGTTACAGTCAGTAAGGAAATAAACAAACCCGGTCCTCCTGAAAATAATTTTTATCAAAGTAGCTTTTTAAAGTATCCCATTCTTTTGACACCCATTTTTAAAAATAAAGCAATAATGAGTATAATACTGATGGTTTAAAATAAATTAGTTTGTGAAAAGGCAATTTCATTTGTTAAATAATTTCTTTTTCAATTTATATTTTTACGGGAAAAAATGCAATATTTGGTAATTACCAAAAATATCTTCAGGAAAAAACAATAATACTTTAATTTTTTTCAATAAATATATAATTTGAGTTCTTAAGAATATAATGAACTACAATCTAAGTCATAAAATAGAAATTTTCAGAGTTATAACCATTCAAATTATCACTTGGATAATTTTTCAGATATTTTCTGTAAATTAATTTATAAAAAAAGCTGTAAAATTTCAGAAAATTCTTAGACATTTAAACTGATAGTTCATTACACTTACAATGTCACGTAAATTGTTGACGATTCGTTTTATGTGTAATCATAATTTCTGGAGATAAAAGTTTTTTTCGTTACCGATTGTTCATGAAAATTATGTTTTTCAGAAAATGCATTTAATGATTTTAGCTCTGAAAATTTATAAGGAATATTTATCTCAAGTTCTTAAAACGTTTCTTATTTATACGTTGTACATTTTAATCACAACATTAGACTTTTTTTTTTTTATCTCTTGAGGCTATTTGAACATTAACTTGCTTTTTTTAAAAATCCGTACTCTCGGTCTGAGAGATGAAACGAAAACAGCCATAACTATCCTTCCAATTGTCGTACGAAAAATAAATTGTTTTGGAAAGCTAATTGTATATTCATTTAAATACAACAGTAAAACTTAAAGAAAGAAATTCTCAAAATTGGCTATTTAAACGTAGATCGACATCTCAACCCTGAACTGGCATTTATCTCAAGTTGTTAAAACTTCTCCAATTCATGTTGTATACAATATGCCCACTAAAGTCCCTTGCCAACCTCTTAACTTCGGAACAGCTGCTGCTATATTCATAAAAGTGGTGTCTGGATGTACTAAAGTAGCCATGCGTTACTGAATGAAAATACCTACGGTGCCATCTGGTGGAAAACTGCGGAGTTATCATTCCTATCTTGAAAACGGAAAGAGATAGGAAAAAAGTGATTTACAAAGTTGTAGAGCATCATCGATTTAGTACGAAAAGACACCTTGTGGACATTAATGCAAAGAATAGAACGGTTAAAACGCGCATTTGTTTTTGTTTTTCGTGATTTCCTACACTGTGAGATCATGAAACTTGAACGGAGGGAGAAATGTGCATTGCAACTGACGGTGAGAAGTTTGAACATCTCAAATAAAGGTATATAGTTATAACTAGAGCCTCTAAAGTTTACGGGCCGGAGCATCACCGCCATATTTAGGTACACTTTGGGTACACGCCTGCTTCTTGGCGACTTTAGCGCCTTGTTGGCGATTTCAAGAAATTTGTTTATCCCATATTATTTGAACTAAGTCGATGTATGACCAAAAAGAAAAGTTCTTCTATTATTAAAGGTCGTGTGGTCCTTGAAAATCTTTGCATTTTTCGTCCTTAAAGTCCTTTTTATACAAATTCTGCAAAAAGTCCTTAATTTCAAACTCTTATTTTTTAATCAGATGTGAAGCTCTTCTGCATTTCAGTGAATCTCCGATTTAAAAAAAAAATCAACTAAATCCCTCTCTTTTCGAAATTTTCTTGGCCCCCTTTTGCTTCCCCCCCCAAAAAAAAGTACTCAAAGTATAAAAATCCTTATTTTTTTTTAACTTTTCTACTCTATTTATTATTTTATTGTAACAATATGATCATACAAATTTCGTTAAAATTTAATCTAAATTCCACTATCCCAAAATTTTGCTTCCTTCTCTATCCCTTCCCCCCTCTCACAATACCCAGTATAGTTTAAAAATTTTAAAACTCTAATTTTTTTAAACTTTAATTTTGCTATATCTGTCATTTTATTAAAACAATAAATAAATAACCTATCATATATTTTTTTCCTCCCTCCCCACCGAAATTCACGTTTTCCCTCCTCCCCCCCCCCTGATACCAAGCACAGAAAATTTAAAGTCTTTAAATATCTTTTTTTTGTTTGTTGTTCTATGTGTAAATGTTTAGAAAGGTAAATAAATAACAAGTCATCTAATAATCTCCCCCCCCCCCCCTTTGAAAAAAAAATTCTTCCCCTTTGCCCCTCTCCCTGTTCATAAAGTTTAAAATCTTTAAATGTATTCTTTTTTTCTGCTGTTTGTTCCTTTATTGTAATAATGAGTAATTAATCATCTAAAATCCCCCCTCTATCTGATATGGCCGCTTTCCCTTAAACTCAAATTCCTGAACATCAACAAGATTGCAAGATTGCAGATTATTTGATGAACAAGTATTTACATGTTGCGTACTTAAAGCTGTTAAATGAAATTTGCCATTTATATCTCTTCTTTTTACATTAACTCACTGTTTATGTTAATAATTGATTAATTTATGAAACCCTCCTAAAATATTTAAAAACCATATATAATAAAATTATTCCGTATTATAATTTTCTGAATCCGTAAAATAATAGTAATAATAATAAACTGTTTAACCTATTTATGAATTTATTAGTGAATTAAAAAGGTGCAGAAAGACTTAAAATTACATAAGCATCCCTTAAATAAAAATAATTCTCATAAAATTCAGCTTCCCGATTTTCCCCTTCGGCTCAATAAACAGTTTGATATTTAAAACTGTAATTTAAATAAAATATATCCTACGTGTTTTATAGTAAAAATAAATCAAGTAATCTAACCCCCTCCCCGCAAACAAAAGTAAGAAAAATCTTTTCCTCTCCAACACATGAAGTTGGGAGTTTTTTTTTTTTTTTTTTTTTTTTTTTGCTCTATTTGTGACTTTTTAGTGATAAAAAATAAATAATTAATGGGATTAATAAGAAAATAAATAATTAAAAATATTGATTAATAACTCTCAAAAGTTTGAAAAAATTAAGAGTATAAATAATCATTGCCTCTTATGTATGTTTATACACTTGTGTAAATATTATAAACATAAATAATTAAATTTAAAAAGAATCGCAATCGTCAGTCATTTTTACACGTTTTAACAGACTTAAATTTGGCGCTTTCATAAATCCCGCCATTTATCTCGACGACAGTTGATTATCCACTTTCTTCTTTTTGTATTTTCTTCAGGAAATTTGAACATCCGGTGTCCTTTTCTAGAATGGTTTGAACAATTCATCCCAAAGCAACCTCCCATCATAAATTTCGGAACTAATTATAACGTGTAATTAATAAAAAATAACTGTCTAAATGTAGCACCGTTGCTCTGAGTTTACATAGAAGGGAATGGGCGCTGGGTACATATGGCAAACCCAAAGGCACATCAGTGTCGGATGCTTCAGCTCGTATCTCTAGTAGCCCTAGTTATAACTAGTTGTTTTTTTCTTTCTAAGATCGTTTTGTAACGTCACAGTGTAAGAAATCACGAAAAAACAAATGCGCGTTTTAACCGTTCTATTCTTCGCATTAATGTCCACAGTGTGTCTTTTCGTGCTAAATCGATGATACTCTACAAATTTGTAAATCACTTTTTTCCCCTATCCCTTTCCGTTTTCTAGATAGGAATACTAACTCCTTAGTTTTCCACCAGGTGGCGTCGTAGGCGGCTTCATTAAGTAGCACATGGCTACTGTACCATACCTAGACACCACTTTTGTAAATATAGCAGCAGCCGTTCCGAAGTTAAGAGGGTAGCAAGGGACTTTAGTGGGCATACTGTATTTTAATCACAGTATCAAAGGTTGTTTTATTTTTCGGGAGTTTTAAACATCAATTCGCAGTTACTTAAATACATACTTCCGGTCTGAGAGGTGAAACAAGAACAGCCATAATTATACTTCCAATTCTCATACGAAGAAAACAAAAACTGATAGCTAATTGTACATTCATTTAAATACAACAGTAAAACTAAAAAAAAAAAAAAAAGAAAAAGAAAAAGCTTAAAATTGGCTATTTAAACGTAGCAAGGCCCCTTAACTCTTAAGTGGTGCTGTGGTGCCATTTAGTTCCCAAGCATTTTTCTACTCGTGTAATTTATTCATCAATCAGTAAGAATCAGATAAAAAATAATAAAGTGCATATAAGCGATATACTTACTGATTTATTCAAACGACAAATATAGACATGTTAAAATAACCTTGTTTTTTTTATGAAAATTCATTTAATTTGATTTTTTTTAAATATAAGTTATGATACTAGTTGGGGACGAAATAGCACCATGTCGCCAGTTTCGTATAAAAATTTCCCGACGCCAGTTAAGTGTTAAAGTAAATAGTTTCTTATCTTGTAGGTAATAGCAATATCATAAGATCACGTCTTTGTCTCATCCATATCATTTCAAGAAAAAGCCCTATTTCTCATTTTGCATTCCTCATTTTGTTTTGATTGTTTATGTGTAAAGTGTATTTATGATTATGCAGTAGTTGTATTTAACATGTGTGCCAGAAGTCTCGTGCTGCGGACATTATTCTAGCTGTATTGTAGCATTTCGCATGTTAACCCAAGGTGCCAGTCCGTGCGAGAACTTGCAGTGTGGTCCAGGTCAGGAATGCGACATCGACCGATACGGCATCGCAGCCTGTCAGTGTCCTCAAGCCTGCGAACCGGTTGTAAGACCTGTCTGTGGTGATGATGGCAAGACATATCATTCAGAATGTGACATGAGAAGAACTGGTTGTCTGGAGCAAAAAGTAATCAATTTGGAGCACAGAGGAGCTTGCGGTAAGTGACATTGTATAGCTAGTTTTGAATAGACGGTTCTCATTTTAAAACTACATATAAATACAGTGCAATACGTTTAACACGAAACTGAGGGGGCAGAAAAAATTTTTCGTATCTCGCGTTAACAGATTCTTAAAAAAGAACAAAACTCGCAAATATTTTCGACGTAATCAAATTTTAATTCGATTTCCTGTTAAACTATTAGTAAGTTGCAACCATTAGGATGAAAAGAAAGTAAAACAAAATATTGTTTCGGGGGGGGGGGGGGTCATATATCTTTTTTGAACATTCTGAGATCTAGCTTGTTTGAACCAAATAAGTTAAGCTGTCTCTAATCTTCGTGCTTAGCAGTTCGCATACGTTTTCTCCCAGGCTTAAACATACTGCGCTCAAACATTAACGTAATGGGATCCCTGTTTTTTATTATTGTTGATAATGTAGAATTAGCAATGCAAAACTCTTTGCAGATTTATGTTTTCGTCCTTCTTTTTCATGAATTGCATTAAGCAGCTTCATCTTCATTTGAAGCGAAATAGCAGTTTGTTTTCGCACCGATTTCTCAGCCATTGTGCTCATAAAATATAAGCTAATTTACAAAAAACATGAAATTCTCTGATTTTCACCAAAAATTCAGTGGTTTTAACACAAAATTCACCAATTTCAACTTAAACTAATTAGCTCGAAAGCGAAGTTTTTTCATGTTAAACGATTTTTGTTTCGTGTTAAAAGAACAAAAATGTACTAAATTGCATCGTATACTTTCCGGACCGCTATATCATTTCGTGTTAACCGATTTTTCGTGGTAAGCGTTTTCGTGTTAAACGTATTTCACTGTATTTTTAACGAGTTACAACATAACATGTTAAACTTTAGCTATCTGTTTCAGTCAGGTTCTTATTAAAAAGTGAGAGGAAAAATGTTGTGTTGAAAGAGCAAAAAATATGACCGATTTGTGGTATTGCTGCATGCAAGGTATAGAAAAACTTACTCTTTTTGTTGCTTTAAAAATAAATAGCCTGTTAATTGCTTAAAATTCAAATAAAACATTGAATGGATGTGGAATGGATATGTTAGTGGAATCTATTTTTCACCATCTTGAGCGAGTTGGCAATGTTTTTGTATCTTACAAGTACCGGTAATTCAACTTGAAAGCATTTTGGCACTTTTCATTTCATGAGTTTGCTTACCACTTTTAATAAGAGCTTTCCTGAAATAAATATTAAAGTTTAACATTTAACACGTTTATTTGTAAAGTGGCATAAATCAAAATATTTTTTTTTTTCAGAAGAGACGAAAACCGTTTCTAACCCATTCGGGACCATGGGTGCATATGTGCGTGCACCCTCAAAAAGAGCATACATAATTTGTTTTAGGCACCACTGAAAAAGAAAAGTAATATTTGCTTTCTTTAATTAGAGCATTTTCGTGATTACTTAAGTAAAGGTAACTTAAAAAAAAAGTGGTGCCAACAGAATAAAATTTGCGTAAAAGCCTCCGGTCCCAAAGGGTTTAACCTTTTCAGGGGCAAGGTACTTATATTCGTAAAATGTTCAAATAATTTAATGACACCAGTATTAACAAGAGAATTTATTTTTAAACAAGTAAAAGTAAATTTTTGCGTACTTAATAGAGATGACATTTTCATCATAAAATTCCGGTGCCAATGTGACAATTTAGGATTAATATTATGTGATGCCGTGACGGCATCACCGCCCTTCAAGGGGTTAAGCGTGCAAACTTTTCATTTCTTTTATTTACTTACAATGGATGGAAAATATTTCAAACTTTTTATATTTAGAGTCAAAAGTAGTTTGCTTCAATATGATCTACAGTCAGTTACCTGAAGATTTGTAGACAATAAGGTTGGTTAAGGTAATAAGCGAAAATTGATAAAACTAAATAGGTCAAAATCTGTAATTCTTAAACATGTGCTTTGACAGATGAGAAAGTACGCTTATGATTAACTCATATTCATGAAATAACTTTTTTGATTTGTGTCATTTTATAAATAAGTGTACAATATTATAAATATATGCATTAATTAAGATGAAAATATTCACTGCCATCAAGTAATAGATTAAAATTGTAGGTTATAGGCAAAGGTAATTCTCTCAAATAATTGCCAATAAATATTCAAAATGGGGCAAAATGCATCGTGAAAAACTTTTTGTCTGCCAACATACACATGCTTTTGATTATAGGTTACAGTTTAATATGTCGAGACTCCCTTGGCTGCTTTCTAAAACTCTTCCTGTGTAATCATAAAATTCTAATTTAAAGTGATTTTAAATGGCGAATAATATTTCGGATTAAAAACCTTAACAACTTTTCTTCAATAAACTACAAGATATTATAAGGATCGCTTGTTCGAAATGTACCTATTGTGCAAAATTCTTTCAGATTTTTATTTTTAACCCTTTCAGGTGCAGAAAAATTCTGTGCATAAAATGATGAAATATTCGACTCACACCACAATTTTCAAACGGATTTCTTAGAAAATAAAAACCTGCTCTTCTATACTTTCAATTTAAAGTAAAATGTTGTTAAAATATTATTGGTGCCGTTTGTCACTTTTGAAATAGAAATTAGGTGGTCACGCCGCGTGATTCTACCGCCCTTGAAAGGGTTGAGGTTTACATCACAATAAATTTTGCACCGATAGTTCAATCATAACTAAAGTTACACCACTTCCTTTCGCTAGCGGGGGTATCATCTAGCAGCGACAGCTGGTTTTATTTCACAATTTCAATCAGGTTTTCGTCATTCCCCACCTGATAATTTCGAAAATTATCACTCCATAAATTTATACTAATCTAATTTTATTAATAACTATTCTATCTACTGCTTTACTACCCTATAACAATTAGTTTGTGAAATGAAATCTCTCCCCGAGAGAAACTAACGCTATTATTCAGAATTTACGATGAGATATAAGAAACCGTATGCTTCCTCATGTTTGACGACAGCTTCATCATCCAAAGGTGCCTCGGTATTTTTTAGGAAAGAAGAAGCAATTTTATTTTTAAAAGAATTGATCTCAAAATCTTAATCTTTTATTTTTCTATCTTCAACAAATCCGTTGTTATCTTTTCTCTGGCATTTGGTATTTTTTCAAGAGCAGCCCTTTTTTTTTCTCCGATCAAGCATTAGCCACGCTTTCTCCCCAACTTCTAAGGTTTGTTTCACAAATACAAGATG
This sequence comes from Maratus speciosus, assembly GCA_963932465.1. Taxonomy (NCBI): domain Eukaryota; kingdom Metazoa; phylum Arthropoda; class Arachnida; order Araneae; family Salticidae; genus Maratus; species Maratus speciosus. Next base: position 570,625,428 of record OZ010787.1, read on the forward strand.
AGCTACAGAAAAGTAGCCCGCATCCAATATCGGTGGCGCTCAATTTCGAAGAGGTCACAGTCATTCCTGTAATTAGAAAGCATTTGCCAACAATCCAAATACCCAGAATGAACTCAGGGTATTCGTAACGAACGTTATATCCAGCACAGCTGCTGAAGAGTTGCAAGTAGTAGTGACTCCTCCGATGTGTCCAATAATGAAAGAGGACAACTGACCACATCTTGTAACTTCAAGGTAAGTGAATCAAAGTAATTTACTTGCTCGTTTACCTTGCTACACCTTCACTTGCAACGGGCTACTTTTCGGGATCTATCTTACAACAGTATTTAATATCTTTTATACAGGGTGTTTCATAAAATATGGACAAAACTTTAAGAGTTGATAGTACACATCCAAACAAGCAACTTTCATAAAAGAATGCATGGTAGGAATTAAAACGCAAAGGTGCTAGAGGGCGCCGAATGTGATTTTGTTATACGTGGCAAAAACACATAAAGAACGATTAAGTGACAAAAGCAAGGTGGGAAACCACTCTCCGTAAATCGTTGAGCCTCTGAGCTATTTCTATTTGTAGTTCCGTAGATAAAATGCATACCAGCTTTTTTCCTATTAGTGAAGGGAAACATCTTCCGATACGTTCCTATCGCGATTGATAGTTGAACTCTCGGATCAGGGGCTTTTATATATTAATCTAGACGAAATATTGCATACGCGTTCTTCTTCTTCCCCATATCACATTTGCATGCTATTAGTGTGGTTCTTCGTCCGACAACTTGCAACAGGAATCCAGCTTTAATGCTTGCATGGACCAAATTTCCAAATGCGCCAGCACCTTCCAGTACCCCTTTAAGACCCAACCCGCACGATCGCGCGGGTTAGACATTCATTTAAATGTTTCCTTCTGAGTCGTATGTAATAAAAACTCGAATCGAACGATCGTTCTGGTTAGCAGATAGAGTGAAGTATCACTTTTTATCAACAGGTAGCGGTTGCAGTCTATGTTTTACTTTCTACAGGCATTCGGGTCTTAAAGGGTTATGTTCCTATCGCGATTGACAGTTGAACTCTCGGATCAGTGGCTTTTATGTATTAATCGAGATGAAATATTGCATACGCGTTCTTCTCCTTCCCCATATCACATTTGCATGCTATTAGTGTGGTTCTTAGATCGACAACTTGCAACAGGAATCCAGCTTTAATGTTTGCATGGACCAAATTTCCAAATGCGCCAGCACCTTCCAATACCCCTTTAAGACCCAACCCGCACGATCGTGCGGGTTAGACATTCATTTAAATGTTTCCTTCTGAGTCGTATGTAATAAAAACTCGAATCGAACGATCGTTCTGGTTAGCAGATAGAGTGAAGTATCACTTTTTATCAACAGGTAGCGGTTGCAGTCTATGTTTTACTTTCTACAGGCATGACTAGCTTTGTTTACAAAATACATCGGGTCTTAAAGGGTTATGTTCCTATCGCGATTGACAGTTGAACTCTCGGATCAGTGGCTTTTATGTATTAATCGAGATGAAATATTGCATATGCGTTCTTCTCCTTCCCCATATCACATTTGCATGCTATTAGTGTGGTTCTTAGATCGACAACTTGCAACAGGAATCCAGCTTTAATGTTTGCATGGACCAAATTTCCAAATGCGCCAGCACCTTCCAATACCCCTTTAAGACCCAACCCGCACGATCGTGCGGGTTAGACATTCATTTAAATGTTTCCTTCTGAGTCGTATGTAATAAAAACTCGAATCGAACGATCGTTCTGGTTAGCAGATAGAGTGAAGTATCACTTTTTATCAACAGGTAGCGGTTGCAGTCTATGTTTTACTTTCTACAGGCATGACTAGCTTTGTTTACAAAATACATCGGGTCTTAAAGGGTTATGTTCCTATCGCGATTGACAGTTGAACTCTCGGATAAGTGGCTTTTATGTATTAATCGAGATGAAATATTGCATACGCGTTCTTCTCCTTCCCCATATCACATTTGCATGCTATTAGTGTGGTTCTTAGATCGAAAACTTGCAACAGGAATCCAGCTTTAATGTTTGCAAGGACCAAATTTCCAAATGCACCAGCACCTTTGAGTTTTATTTCCGACTATGCATTCTCTCATGAAAGCTGTTTGTTTGGCCGTGTACTACCACCACTTAAAGTTTTGCCCATCTTTTATGAAACACCATGTATAAAAGTTCTATAACTTATTTTTCAGATATTTATATAAGGATTAGTGTGTCTTTAAACCGTTGAGTTATTGCAACTTGTTCTCAGAGAGTAAAGAGCTAATTCACATTTTTGCATTTATCGACCACTATTTGATCCACTTTTTTCTAATGGGATGAAATGCCATATCAGGCTATTTAATAATTTCCGTGAAGCTTTGGATCCTGTAGCTTTATTCCATTTGCTTCTTCAAATTTTCGACACATCATTGCTTTTCATTGATAGTGGCACAAATAAAAATATTAGATTTTTTGAAAACCGATTTACGTTTTAAAGCAGGGTTGGGTTTCTTCCAGGACAGTGGAAGAAACTGGAAAAAACCGGAAGAAACTGGAAGTAATGGAAAAAACTGGAAGAAATGGAAGAAACCAACAGAAAACAAAATATATGCTCAAAATTAAAGTATATTAACTATGTAAAAAAATTAAACTCAAAGTATGATTATATGAATCCTAAATTGGAAAATTTAATTAGTATTAAAAGTATTATTTTTGGAAAAATAAAAAATAAGTCATTTTTTTAATAACATACTTTAGGTTCAGCCAACATTTACAGGCGATGGATTTTACAACTTTAGAGGTAGAGGGATTTTTTTTTTCTTTTATTAATTATGCCATTTATGTCAAAAGAAAAAAAAATTACCTACAAAATGTTTATTTTTCATATAAAAATACATTATTTTCTTATAAAAATGCATTATTTTAAACTGCACAACTCATAAAATAAACAAATTTGTAATTATTTATACTAGCATCTAGCATGCATATCTCAGCGCTGATTTTAAAAGACTAATTAAAATTAAATAAAATTAAAGTTCTTAAAATATCTATGGGTATGCCGAAATGGTTTTAAACTCTCCTGAAGTTTTCTGTAGGACTTGAAAGAATTTTTTTCATCTTTTGCATTCATCCATTCTAAGTTGAGAAACTGATTGCAGCATCCTACTGCTAAAAGACTTTTTGTTATACTATGCTGCATTGTAGTAAGGAAAGTGAGGATTTTAATGATTTTTTTTTATACAGTAATTATTGTACTATATTTACTTACCTTAATAAAATTGATGTAAATTAAAAGCACTGTCTTTTATTTAAACGAGTTTCATTCTATCATTGGTGAATGATTTGCGTACTATTTACTACTAGCTTCAAAAGTTTAATTTAAAAATGTGCTTGTTAAATTGAAACGGATGACACTTTGATTTTGTGCATTTTGGATAAAATTTCTTTTCTTCAGCCAATGGTTGAAGATCTGACAGGTATGGTGGCTAAGAAACTGATGTAATTATTGATATAGCATATATAATTAATTAAATTTATATAGGTCTGATGGAATTAATTTACTTAAGGTTGTAGGAAGAAGACATTTATTGCATCTTACAAAGTTGAAAGTTATATGGTAAATTCTTAAAGAATAAGTTTCTTCCATTTCTTCCACTTGGAAGAAACCCATTTCTTCCGGCCGGTTTTTTCCATGGTTTTTTTCCGCGGTTTTTTCCACTGTGGAAGAAACTTGCCAACCCTGTTTTAAAGTATAAAAAATGAGTCATAAACAATTCAATGTTGGCGCTCCTGTTCAAAAGCCCGTTATTCTCATCTTTATAATTATCTGTCGAACGATTTCTAGAATGTCGGATTTTGAAAAACACAGGATAAAATAAATTATACTTCCTAAATGATGCTTAATTCTACTATTTTTAAAGATAAATAAGTATGCTTTTCACGACAGGTTGAAACATAGTTCGGTAATTCACTCATAGAAATACTTCAAGAATTTTAATTTTGGAGTTTTAATATTAGCTGTGCTGAGGACAGGAGAACTGTATTTGAGAAGTATAAATACTGTGTGAAATCATTTCTCATGGGTTTTTTTTTTTTTTTTTTTTTTTTTTTTTTGACTAAATGTCAGATTTGCTAGACGACTATGAAAGTAATATCATGAATCTCGAAGCAATCATTAATAAGAAGAGGTATGAATCAATAGCATTGTTCTACTAGGCAACACAAGACCAAATAAAATTTCTTCAGTTGATAAAGATGGCCATTGAGCACGTTCTGATCACAGATTATCCCCTAGTTAGGACCCTGGAGCTAAAGCCGTTAGAAAGGAGATAATAATGCTGCTTTGTTGTGAGATAATGTTGCAGCTTTGTCTAATGTTCTTATGTAGGTTGACAGTAAATTTGTATTTGTTTTTACATAAGCTCGTTTAAGGTGAATATATATTTTGAGAGCTTATTTGCTAAATTTCTAGGACCTGCTTGATAAAATAAATTACAATGTAAAAAAGGAGAAATGTTTATTAATCTAGCAAGAAGGTTTACTAAAAGATATTACAACTTTTTTTTTAGTTCGTCCTTTCTCAACCTTTTGTTTCTGTAACTTATGATTCCGAAAACGTACCTTTATCTTCAGAAAACTCACAAACCAACAGATCTCCTAGAATTAAAGAAGCCGTTCTGAAATAAAAGTTCCTTTTGCTGCGCTCAGTTTTCGGAAAAGCTTTAGAGTAGTTTTTGCAGTAGGGGAGACTAGGGAGGGTTGACCATAGGGGAGGCTTGACCCACCCATCAGTTTTCATATTTGAAAGAATTTCAAAGTTTTATCAATAGGTGTCAACCAAAGCTACTGAAATGCTCAAACAACAGTCTTTGTTTCATACACATAATCGAAATAGGTGTGGAAAAATACAATTGTAAGGTGTTTCCAACCTAAAAGTTGTGTTTTTTAGAAATATATTTTAAGCTTTTTTCAGATAAAATATAACATAGAAATTTAAGTAAGTAGGTAGAACTTATTCCTACAAGAGTCACAAAATAATGTTCAGTTTACTCTGTTACATTAGCATGTTTGTTTGCTGAACATGAAAATGTTTACTTGAGAATTAGTAGCAACTGAGAAATCAATATCTGGTGATGATACTGGGTTGATAAAACTGATCAAGACACTCTAAAAACTACTCGAAAACGTTGCCGAAAATTACTAGCAGCAAAAGAAACTTTTGTTTCAGAAATGCTTCTTTAAATTTCAGAAATTTACTAGTTTTTGAGATTTCTGAAGACACAAGATGGCTTTTCCGCATAGTGGATCACTCGGAAGAGATAACATTATATTTCCGTAAACCTTCTTGTTAAATTAAGAAACATTTCTCTTTTTGTACTGTGTATGATTGATGTTACAAACTATAACAAACTTAAGTGATCCACAGTGAAAAAATAGCTTCAAATAAAGGAAATGTCAATCAAATATCAATGGAAATGTCAGATGCCCCATACGAAAAGCTTATAATTGGCTCCAATATTAATTCTGAAATGAGGATTTCATTAAAAATGAACTTACGAGAGTGACCTATATGGTTTGTCCGTAAAGTAGTGAGACTGGTATGGTAAAAAGAATTTATTGATCCGATCGGTATATATTGTTTAACACTAGAACGCCCGGAAATTTTACTCAAGTTTCATAAAAATATTTGACACCAGAATTTTTATTTAAAATTATTTGACTGATTTATTTAACGTAAATCTACGTGGTTTAAATTTAACTTATTTTATGAAAGAAGTCCTGGTTCCAGATGACTTTTAATCATATGGTTGGAGTCGGATCGACTCCTTCCGGGCGTTCTAGTGTTAAAGTCTTCAAAATAGTCTCCTTAGGCATCGATACACCGCAGGTAGGCGGTCACAAGGAAGACGGCGTGGATTGGATCATTGTCGTGGTGGTGCTAGCAGAGATCGGCAATCTCCAGTCGTTTCCGTTTGATGGCTCTGTGCAGGCGCGCAAGGACTTCTTTGTAGAAAACGACGTTCATCCCGGAGGTAAAAATTCTTTGTGAGCCACCACACACTTCTCAAAAAAGACAATAAGGGCATCCAGATCCATGTCTTCAACAGTCTCCCATCCGTTCTTGCATTCACTGCACCATCTGAAGACCTAGGCACTTCAGAGAGTGTCTTCTTTGTAAGCCTCCTTAATAAAGGCAAACTTCTCGGATGCGGTTTTGTCCAGGTGAAAGCAATATTTAATCGCATAGTGCTGCTCCAGCGAATGTTCCATTTTGACGTTTTCTGCCGTGATAAAACTAAAAACAGCTTATTCGTCACGCGTGATCCTCACCGTGTCTTAGCTCGGACGCGACTGCCTGCGGATGCGTTGCTTAGCTTAAACCCCTCACCACAAATGCCGCCACCAGAAAGCACGCAACTGGCAACTGGAGCGCCGCGCGGCTCCCAGGCTCATTACTTAACGGACAAACCCTGTATCTGTATTATGTAATCCTGATTGCTTGCAACCTAAATAGTGGCATTCGTTTCTTTAAATGATAATGTTCCCCAAATCATCAACGAGCATTTTTCTGCCTTCTTGAAACAAATTGAGCAATATTAGCACCACAAATCGTGCAAAACCTTTCTCCTTTCCCTGGATCAGCCAAATTAATTAAAAACATGAACAAAACTAAAAAAAAAGTTTAGAAGACTACTTAAGTTTTAGTTGAAAAACTAAAGTTTACATAACTGTTAGAAAGGTCGAAGAAAATATCCACATTGGTTTTATCACATAAAAAATATATTAAAGAAACTTTTATTATGCTATAAAAGCATGAAGCATTTCTTGGAGAAAATAAAGTTTTGGAAAAATGCCATTTTAACCGCTAGTCAAGCATAAAGCCTATAAATTTCAACATATATTTTCCCCAGTTATTTTGCTGAAATAACTATACTAAAATATACCGAATTTCATTGTAAGTATTCAACGCATAGCTAGATCGGAATGGGCGCAGCTCTTACGATGATCTTTTTGCTTGAGAAGGTATATTTTCTTAACTGCTGTATCATTTTTTTTTCAAATACGATAATATAGCCCATCTAACCTTTTCAGCTGAAGCTTTATTCAAAAAGTATACAGTGACTCAAAATTTTAAAACGAACAAAGCTGTTTCCACTTTCAAAGCGATCGCTGTAGTATGCATAACATGCATATGATTCTGCAGTGCAGCATCAAAAATTCGAAAAATATTTGATGTATTATCTGCACTAAAAGGTGCTTTGCATCTCAATTTTGGTTTTTAGAAGTGATTTTCGGCACTATATCATACCTTAAGTTATTTTTATTTTACCAACGCATTTAATTGTTGATGTTTATTTTCAGTGGACATTATTGCTAGTTTCTTTAAGTTAAGGTTTACTGAGTTTATATTGTGTTATTTTAAATCATTACATTTCAATAATGCTTCCGAAAAAGATTTTGTTTTATAAGATGCGCGTTTTTACTCTTATATTACACAGTCCGTCCCAAAATTTCCCGGACTGGTTAAATTGCCGGTCAATAGATAGCGCTGCGTGTCCGCAGGTGATGTCGACAATACGACTACACTTTGTCTTGTAAAGAGGTATAATTTCACGTTGCTATCTGTTGTGTGATGCTAAGTATATCCGGTTTGCTGTAACAGTGTAACGTGTATATGTTGGAGCTCGCGAAGTTCGGACAACGAACGAATGCGTCAAACTTGAGAAAACAGCTAGCGGAACGCTGTAAATGCTGCAAAACTTTAGGAGGCAAAACCCTAAGTCGGTTGGCTATTTTTCAATGGTAAAAAAGGTTTAAAAATAGAAGGGACCGTTGTGTTTCGGCCGAATTGATCGAGGATATGGCAGGTATCAGCAAAATCACAATCCATCGGATACTGACGGAAGGTTTAAAGAAAAGGAAGGTCTGTGCAAAGTTTCTCCACCCACTCTCTGAATGATGATAAAAAAAAGTGCATGAGTTTCTGGCTTCTAAAGAGGTCATCGTGCTCAACCATACTTCTTTCTCTCCAGATTTATCTCCCTGTGATTATTTCCTGTTCCTCAAGTTGAAATTGCATTTACAGGGGGCCACCTTTAACGGCCTTCCCCAGATAGCATGAACATTAGCAGCAAGTTTGATTTTTTTTCTGACATTATCTTGCCGTGACAAATTTGAATTAAGAAATTGAATTGACCCACTTGCATGAGTAGTTTGTTGTGAAACTAAAGCCAAGACTGTCTTTAATTCACTAAAGTGACGAAAGCAAAAAATCCCTCTGTTGAGAGAATAGGCAATCAGCAGATACGCAGAAATTGCAGAAGTTTTATTCGGTTGGCACCAATTTTTTTAAACGCTATACTTATCAAATATAAAAAAAAAGCTCGCATTGAAATGTACATATTACCGAACTTGTTTATGGCGGTAAGAACGATGGATGTACCTTAACGGTGCGAATGCATCAATAGACCTGATGAGGACTATGGACCCCTTCGAAGGGGTTAAACTTATAGTGAAACAGTTAATATGGCATGGAAAGATTACTACTTTGCAGTAAGTTTGCAGTATTTTTGATTACGTGTTTGCCGTTAATTTGCAATGAATTTGATACAGCATGAATTTAACTTGCACGACAAGTTAGCTGCAAGTTCAAAGTGTGGTGACTTCGGCGTTTGCATTACCTTGCTGCAGTCTTGTTATGAACTTTCAGTCTTGTCATACTGAGCTTGCTGCAACTTTGCAGGTTTTCAAAGCAAGACTTCTGCAAACTAAAAATGCTATGTGGGTCCGGACATTCAAGCGACTGCGACCGACTATTTGACGCACATTGCAAAGGCGGACTTCTAGAAGTGTTTTGATGACTATTACATTTGTCGTTGTAAAAAGTGTGTTGAGTCCAGCAGGGATTAGTTTGAATAAACATACGTGAAAATTTTAATTTCAGTTCTTAAATTTTTGTTTATAGGATCAGTTCAGGAAATTTTGGGACACACTGTGTATTTCACGTTTGATTAAGTGACACTTTCATAATTTTTGTTGAATCATTTCTTTTCATAACATCTTTGAATTTTATTTAAAACACATTTTTGGTTTTTTTTTCTCAAAAATTGAATGCACTGATAGATCCTTTTTAAACGATTTGAACGAAGAAGGTAAATCATTTGCGACTTCCTTGTATTATACCTGGAGATCAGCAGGTAGTTTGGAGCAGGTGCTTGCAAAAAGATGAAAGTTAGTAGTATACAGGGTGTCCACTCTCAACTATGTCCAATGGCTAATTATTAAACTTTTAGTCATAGACAAATAGTTCCAATTAAAAAAAAAGTTTTAAATGAGGTAAAGAAGTATTTTAAAAGCAATTTCTGTTAATAAAAGCATTTCTTAAAAAATTAAGAAATAAAAAATTTTATACGGTCCCCGGGTCCTATAAGTTATATTTAGTAATATTTTCCTATTACACTGACAAGTAAGACAAAAAAAAAGTCCTATTATTCTACGATTAAAACTGACCGAGTAATACCTGTTTAAAGTTGGAGCATATTTTTTGTTACGAAATAGGGGTCATTCACAAATTTAGTAGAAATATAAATAATCGTCAGATGGATTAAACATATATATATTTGAGACTAAAATTAACATTGCAGTATAAATTTGAAATGTAAAATCATTCTGAAGTATTAATGCAAAATATACAGATTATAGTATAAACACATAAGAGGAAAAAAAAATGACAGAATTTTCCTTAAATAAAATGGTGAAAAGCAACAGCCTTAATTCTTTACAAAATTATGCATATTTTAAAATGCTATTAGATTACACTAGAATGCAAAATTTCAGTTGTGTTATTATTTTTAGCTTTGGATAATTGATTCTTACGTATTTTGTAGCGCTGAATCCGAAAATGACTTTCGTTTTTAATCATCACATCAGGATTTTTCGCAAATCGTAAATTTCAAATTTCAAAATGACCGCCCCTCAACATTACGTAATCGGATCTGAGCGGTTTAGCTGTAAGCATCCCAGAATAAGAATAAAAAAAAAATCAATAAATTATTGAATAAAATAAAATAAAATTGAATAACAGAAGTTTTTATAGTATCAGATTTTCTCTATTTTTAAACTTTGAAATTTGCGATTTCCGAAAATGTCTAACGTGATGGCTAAAAATGAAGTTCATTTTCGGATTCAGCGCTAAAAGCACATAAAAATCAATTATCAAAAGTTAAGAAACACAACCATCTCCTCTTTCTTATAGCATCAAATTTTTACTATTTTGTAACTTTGAAATTAACGATTTGCGAAAAATCCTGACATGATGGTTAAAAAGGAAGGTAATTTTCGGATTCAGCGCTAAAAAATACACAAGAATCAATTTTAAAAGTTAAAAGCACAACCATCGAAGGTTGTGTTATCTAATCTTAAACTTGTTGGCGGTAATCTATCCGAATTTTTTTGTGTTATCCTGTAAAATAAGTATAAATGGTAAACAAAGAAAATCCTAATACTTCACTGTCATCAGACTTACGTCAGTATGTAAAATCTAACCCCGATCGGATATTTTAAAGTGAGTTAAAGTTGGAGTACAAATTTTGAACTGGAAAGATATATATACGATCGTTTCACGTTAAATAAAAGCTTTTAAAATAACATAATTTTTGTTAAAAGAAACAGCCTCAAATCCTTACGAAATGAAACATATGTTAAAATATAATTAGTTTAACGAATCTAAAATTTAATTAATAAAAGTTAACTCTATCGTAATACTTGTACAAGTTCTTTCAAAGCTGAGATGATCCTGAAATAATTCCTTTGAATACTTTAACCCTTAAATGCATAGGGTAGAATGCGTTCCCGAAATTTCATAATTCAGAGAATCTGAATTCATACCAGAAAATATAAATGGTAAATTTCGGTTTATTTAATAACGAAATGGCTGTTATTAAATTGAGTGAAATTTTCTTTTTTATTTTTCTGGTGGAAATACGGAATATGTCAATAAAAAATCCAATATATAGGGAACAATTATTGTATCAAAAACGATACCATATGCATTTAAGGGTTAAGCACTTTGAATACGATTCCTGGAAGCACGGCCGAACACTGTATTAAGGTGCAGAAAAGTGGTATGAGTCACGAATTTCAAAGTTTCATAACTCGGTCAATTTTAGTCTTAGATGAACGGAACTTTTTATTGTCTTTCTTTTTAGTGTAACAGGGAATTTTTACTAAATATCACTTATAGGACGGGACCGTATATAAAATTAAATTTTGTAACTCTTTAATAAATATTTTTTTTTGACCCAAATCGATTTAAAAATACTTCTTTACCTTATTTAAAACATTTTTGTAATTGGAACTACGTTTCTATGACTAACGGTTTAAGAATTACCATTGGACACCATTGAGAGTGGACACCCTGTATCGTATTTCTACTATACCTGATTATGAAATCATTAACCAGGCAGCTAGCTGGTGGTAGATTCGCGACTTACGAATTTTACAACTTGCAATTTTTATGTAAGAAAAAAGTTCTTGATAAAAGCTATAACTTATACGTATAAAAAAGTATTTTTTTTTTTAATATGTAAAAAATAATAGGCAGGCGATTCTGCCTGTAATAAATACATGGCAGGTGTCTTCAAGCTTAAACAAGAAAGGAAAGCCATGCGTCAAACATAGCTTATGAAATACACCCCAACACTTCCAGAACACTTTAACACTAGAAGCGCCGGAAATTTCACTCAAGCTTTATAAAAAAGCATGTACACCAGAATTTTTATTTAAAGCTTTTCAACTTATCTATTTAACTTATTTTTGTGAGATACATACATTTAACTCTTTTTTAAAGAAATTTCTGGTTCAAATCGAATTATACATATTTGGTAGCAGTCAAATTGACTGCTCTTGGCGCTTCTAGTGTTAACAAAACTTCGCTGTTAAATAAGGTAAATAATATAGTAAAAAATTTAGAAAACGTATAATACATTTGAAAACCAAATTTTAGCAATTACCGTTAATAGTCAAAAAAGTACTCCAATTCCTTTGTGCAGCACAGTATTTAGTCCATAGATTTGTATATATTCTACATAGTATGCTAAAATTTGGAATATTAGGTTGAAAATTCTCCTTCAACAATTATTACGAATAGACAGAAACATACTTGAGTATTTTTTCACAGCCCTGTATTTCACCTACTATCTTTTTTTACACACCTCATATTAGCTAAAATTTTATTTAGGCTAAAACACGCTTAAAATTACTGAAATCACACTTCCAGATATTATCATCCATAGGCGGCCTTATATTCAGTTCTTTGCGTGGCCCTGTATGTGGTTTTATCGATATTCTACAAGCTTCCCTTAGTATACTAAATATTGTTCAGCATGAAAATGCATAACTTAATTAAAACAACCTTTAAGCAATTTACGTTTATACTCAGTAATTCTTACGAATTATTTTGTGTAGTTCTGTATTTGATCTATAGCATTTATACACAACACGTAGTATGACAAAATTTAGTTAAACTTAAAACCGCATACCATAACTTAAAATGCACTTCCATCAATTATCGCTTACAGTACTTCGGATACAGTACTGTATCCGAAATAGTTTGTGTGTCCCTAAATGAATAACATATTATTTCTACGTAAAAGGAGGGGAGGATTGTACTTTGTGCCAATATATTAAAAAGAGAGAACCAACATTACAAGACATGTATAAGTAAGTTTAAAACGCATATAGCTATTTCGAAGCCTCTAAGGCTTCATCATCAGTGCTTAAAAATTAAAGATAAAATTAAATTAAAACTGTGGAATAAAAGAGGGGGGAGACAGAGCCAGAGAGGCGTACCTCACATTTCGACAGTAAACGGCAAAATGAAACTGACTATTGACAAACAATCATGGAGTCGGTCTCACGCGCACACAGGGAGACCATTCAAATTGCCCAGATGTTCCGGGAGAGTTCAAACAAAGAAGAGAAAAAAAGAGGGGGAGGTAAGAGGACGAATTAAAGAAATTGCAGCCATATCTTTGAAAAATTGGGCGTGCTGGACAAATTGTTTACTAAGCTGTTTGAATTTTTCCATATGTGATAGGCTTCCCAAAATTCAAGATCGTAAATTGATGAACATTTCTGTATTATTGAGGCTTCGGAAAATTTAAAAGTATGATTATTGGACCAGCAGTGATTAGCAATAGCGGAACGTTTGATGTCACAATTTTTAACATAAGTTTTATGCTCCCCTAAACGGACCTTAAAGGGTCGTTTCGTTTGACCAATGTACATTTTATTGCATTCGCAAGATATCTTGTAAATACCCCAATGTGTAAAACTGACAATTACTATGTCTAGTTGGTCAAACGAAACTACCCTTTAAGGTCCGTTTAGGGGAGCATAAAACTTATGTTAAAAATTGTGACATCAACCGTTCCGTTATTGCTAATCATTGCTGGTCCAACAATCATAATTTTAAATTTTCCGAAGCGTCAATAATACAGAAATGCTCATCAATTTATGATCTTGACTTTTGGGAAGCCTATCGCACATGGAAAAATTCAAACAGCTTAGTAAAGGATTTGTCCAGCACGCCCAATTTTTCAAAGATATGGTTGCAATTTCTTTAATTCGCCCTCTTCCCCCCCCCTTTTTTCTGTTCTTGGTTTGAACTCTCCCAGAACATCTGGTCAATTTTGATTGGTCTCCCTGTGTGCGCGTGAGACCGACTCCGTGGTTGTTTGTCAACAACGAGTTTCATTTTGCCGTTGACTGTCGGAATGTGAGGTACGCCTCTCTGGCTCTGTTTCCCCCTCTTTTATTCCACAGTTTTAATTTAATTTTATCTTTAATTTTCAAGCACTGATGATGAAGCCTTAGAGGCTTCGAAATAGCTATATGCGTTTTACACTTACTTATATTTGTGTCTTGTAACGTTGGTTCTCTCTTTTTATCATATTTCTACTCGTATTCTACATAATATATATTTTAGTGCACTTTAAATAATGCATATCAATTTCGTTATGCTTAACATTATGTAACATTATCAAAGTGCATCTGAAATGATTTTTTCTCATTGACCGTAATGTAGCAAAATATTTTGACTGCTCCTGTAAATGAATTATAAAAGCTACACGCTTCATTTCACTAGCGATCGTGCTACAGTAAACATGAATAACATGCAATATTTCAGGGCAATCTGCGTATATTTACGAGAGATAGAGCTTGGACAGACGAACAGACAAATCGAAGTCATAGACACTTTTCAACTATGTTGGAAAGTGTTAAAAATCCCAAGCCAAATAAAACGTGGCGCTATCTACTGGTATCATCTGAAACTAGTTATTCTAACAAGGGAATCACTTTTGGTGCTGCTCGCACCTAGCATTGAGACCTGGGGTATTTTCAAGCCCTATATTACGAAGTTTGAAAATCGATAAAAATTTTCTGTTAAAATAATATTTCTTGATTTTACAGCAGCATAACTTTCTGAAAATGCAATTTTCGAGACCCCTTATCGGACTATTAATATTGAAGTTTTTTAAAGGAAAGCATTTAAAAATAAAAATTTGTTAATAATAAGTATAAAATATTGAAAAAAGTTTAAAAATTTCTCCAAGAACCCAAGAATTTGACTTTTAAAAATTGCAAAATATTAAGTTACTTTATGATTACTTTTACCAAAGAACCATTTACCACAGCAAATTTCATTTTAAACATTCGAAACCTTATTACATTCGATTTCAAAAGAAAATAGTTTGCTTATTTTGTATTTCACTAAAAAATTGTTTTCAATGATCTTGAAAGCTTTTATAGAAATATGTTTACTATCTATTTATCGTTTGCATGGAAAAAAAGAAACGAAAAATCCTAATTCTTGTTTCTTAAGCTATCAATTATCAAACAAATCGCAATCTGATATAATTCTAATATGTAAGAGGGCGGAAAAAATTGTAGCACCATATTTGGCGACTTAACTCACCTTTGACGTGAAATAAACAAATAAAAATGTAATAATAAAAAATTAAAAGTATAAAAAATATATAAAATAGGATTTTAACAGAGAAATTTTATCGTTTCTCTAACTTTTATGTAGGGCTACAAATTGCACCAGGTTTCGATGCTAGGTGCGAGCAGCACCAAAAGTGGTTCCCTTGTAAGTTAAAAATATGTTTAAGGAGTTATAGGACGTAGAATTATTAAATCGTTAATTTATATTCCTTTCTTTTTCTTTTGAAAAGACAAAATACATAAAAGAGTGGTATTTTCTGAACATTAAATGAAAAAGAAAGGAAAGAAAGTAACATGAAAAAAATCAAGCTAGTTATGACAAAAAAAAAGTGTTATGTGTTTTCTGTAAACAGCGATTGAAAAAATACTATAAAATAATTAATATCAAAATGTTCTTTTTTTAAGATACAATATTTGTCGCATTTTGATAGTTGTCCTTCTCTCTACATCCATGGCCACTAGCCACCAACTATCAAAATGCCGTAAAATACTAAATCATATATGAGTACTTACAAGGGAACCACTTTTGGCGTTGCTCGAACCTAGCATCGAGACCTGATGCGTTTTGTAGCCCTATACATAAAAGTTAGAGAACCGAAAAAATTTCTCTGTTAAAATAATATTTTATATACTTTTTTATACTTTTAATTCTTTATTATTACATATTTATTTGTTTATTTCACGCCAAAAGTGAGTTAAGTCGCCAAATAGGGCGCTACAATTTTTCCGCCCGCTTTATCCAAAGAGAAAATGTACAGAACATATTACTAGAATTATATCAGATTGCGATTTTTTTTTTATACTTGATAGCATAAAAAACAAATATTAGGTTTTTATTTTTTTTTCTATGCAGACGATAAATATATAAGTAATAAATATAATTCTATAGAAGCTTCGAAGATCATTGAAAACTATTTTTCAGTGAAATACAAAATAAGCAAACTATTTTCTTTTGAAATCGAATGAAATAATGTTTCGAATATTTAAAATGAAATGTTTCTGTATTAAATGGTCCTTCGGTAAAAGTAATCATAAAGTAAATTAATATTTTTACACAATTTAGAAAAATTACTGTGGCAAAATAGGTCGGACATTGCAATTTCTAGCTGTTACAAATTCAGCTATGACATTTGGCTAGGGTTGCCAAAAAGCTCTACTTTTGAAATGAAACGCCAACTGTTTCCCCGCCAAAAATATGAATATAAAGTTGTAATTTCTCAAAATCAAATTCGTGGGTTTTTGAAGGAGTTTTCAAACTTTTTTCGATATTTTATACTTATTATTAACTTATTTTTATTTTTAAATGCTTTTCTTTAAAAAAATTCAATGTTAATAGTCCGATAAGTGGTCTCGAAAATTGCATTTTCAGAAAGTGCTGCTGTATAATCAAGAAATATTATTTTAACAGAAAAATTTTATCCATACTCAAACTTCATAATATAGGGATTTAAAATGCACCAGGTCTCAATGCAGGTGCGAGCAACACCAAAAGTGGTTCCCTTGTTAGTATAGCGGCAAATTCAAGTGCTTGGATAATGTAGAGGCATCTATCCTGCCACATACCCAACTGCGTAAAAAGCGAACTAATAAATTATTTCTCATCAATGTGAAACCATTTTTTATATTATTTACCTATTTTTTTATTTACTTGTATTAATGACTTTTAAGTTGTGTTTAATTGTTAGTTCCTATCTATAAACACTGTTTTGATGAGGTCTACAGATGTCTATGAAGGTCAGAGTTGCAGTAAAGCTAGAGATCCTACCTACACAACTTCCAGGTTGTGTAATATTTAAACGGAGCTTCTGACTGTAAAATAGTCAATGAAACATCGTCTTCATTTTGAAAGACCTATCCAATGATATGCCACTCAATATAGAGCGTAAAAACTTTTTTCATCTCTACCACTATTTTGTATTTTACGGCCGCCATTTTGAATTTATAAAGACAAAACCTAGCCTATAACAATCGGACGGTTAAAACGAATCGATAGAGACCTCATTTATTAAAATCCACCCAGCCGATGGGACGTTTCGAGGGTATAAAGAAATCCACATACCCAGATACGCATGAAACACACAACCCTTCTTGGCAGTCGGGTAAAAAAATGATTTAGTTCATTTAGCAGGTGCATAAAATCTGTTTTATCCACTCCCACAGTAAATCAAGTCTGTAAAAAGATGACATACACTATATAGCCATTAATCACCGGACACTTTCAATTTTAGACATTTTGTCGAATATTTAAAAACTAGTAGACCACACGGCGTTGCCCGGGCGCGTAATGAATGAACCTAAATTTGTATGATTTTGTATTTTTAATTCCTTTTGTCTGAATTTATATTTTTAAATATAAAAAAACCTCAATAAAAATATTAAATTGAAGATACGTGCTATTTTGCGTAAGTTGATTTTTGGAGTCTATGCATACCGAAAGCGAGCGGAACTGCGACAAAACACTCAAGTTTTTACTGATTTCGTGGACATTTTAAGACATTTTATTTTGTAAAAAAATATTTCTACTCGTCCGAACATTTTAAAATTTTTATAGGAGATGTAAATCTGGTGTATTTAGATGCTTCGATAAACATTGTCTATACTAATAAAAGAACAAATCGCTTTGTGTGTCAGTCTGTCTGACTGTGTGCGATGGCTAGCAAAATCTACGGCACGTACAAGGTTCAAAATTTTTGTGAGAATAGACCAAAGTCTCTCCTGATATACCTGGTTCGCAGAATTTTAATATTCTAATTATTAACTGAGTAATTAATTAATATTCGGACACCACTCTCATCAAAAGTATGCCTTTTTTCCCTCAGATTACTTTCGGTTGGTTGGTTCATAAAGCATCGTTCATCAAAAATATGTTTCTTTCTTTCGGTTGGTTGGTTGTATAAAGCTTTCTCAGAAATAATTAAGTAAACCGGGATACAATGGAGGATATTTCATCTACGTTTTGATCACATGGTCAAGGTAAAAGCTTCTAGCGTAAAGAAGGGAAGGCTCCGTAGACGTAATGAAAAACCCTCGCCAGCCAGTGAAACAGTTCATGCGGAAAGCAGTAGTAGCCTCCTTCCTTATTAGTTAGAAGTTCTTTGTGTAAATTACCGGTATCACGTGACTTTTTTCAGCCTCGAACCCAGATTTGGAATAAAGTCCATTAAATAAACCAATTTCAGAGCTTAATGTTTCAAGAGTGACTGTTTTTTCATCAAAACATTAAATTTTAGCATGAAGGTGAAACACGTGCTTTGAAAACATATTTAATAATAATGAACTTTAAGAGAATGGATTAGTTTCAAATGACGTCACAGTCTAGCAACCAATTTGACAACCTGGCAGGCTTTTTGTTTGCCACGCTGTTTTCTGTTTTTTCTCTACTTTGATTGGTTGAGCCATAATATCTGCTAAACAATCGGCGATTTTGGTTGGTTTACGGAAAATTGGAGGTGCCTGTTTGATGGTGATCTATTTAGATAGCAAGAAATGTGTTTTTTAAACTTTAAATAAAAGATTAGGATACTCCTTACTGGCTCTTTTACCACTAGAAATTAGAAATTGGCAACAATAAGTCCTTGCATTCTAATGCTTTCTGTTGCTGTAGCGAATAGCAACAGTTGTAATAGAATTTAAATTCACATTTTTTATATTGATAATGATTTTTTTTTCAGAAGTGTTTTTTTAAAGATATTTTTAAACGCATTTTTTAATTGCTCTTTTTTATGTTTTAAATACAGAAAAATGTTCCGAATTCATCGCCCGCGTGCTATACAGTGCCCCAGACAGTGGGAACCCATGTCGGATGTTCGTACAGAACTTTTTGCACCCTTAATTTATGAGTAGTGGTTATTTCCGAATAGTAATTTTCCGCAAATTTCTTAAATTTTTATATCATTCCCCTACCCCTCTCGACTAATATATCTACAAATAGGTTTAATGACGGATTTTCGTTCGGATGTAGGTTTGTTAAGAACAGAGTGAGCCCCCTGGAGGCGGAAAGTGGAATTAACATATTTTACGAAGCATGTACAGAACGCCTGCTATAACGGTGAAGCAAAGCAAATATTTTAAATTCTTGGTTAAGACCCCCCCCCCCCACCCATATATCTACGGGTAGGTTGCGTGAATAGGTTTTATTCATATACGCTTTTGCTAAGAATAGAATGCGCTCCCTGGTGGTGTAATATAGAACTAATAGACCGCGATTTCATTTAAAGTAGGGATTGTCAGATTTCCTATTTTAAATGAAATCGCGGTCTCTTAGTTCCACTTTCTACCACCAAGGGCGCACTGTATTTTTAACAAAACTGTATCTGAACGTAACTCCATTAAACAACCTATCAGTAGGTATGTTACTCGAGGGGGTGGCGGTCTTAAGCAAGAAATTAAGATATTTTTGAAATTACTATTCGGAAATAGTGGTAACAAACTTTTGACATTTTTATATTTAATAAGACACATTTATCTAAGGACTCCGTCTAAAAACCGCACCGGAAACGATAAGAAACGCAAATGTTAAAAAAAAAGAAATCTATCGCCCCTCCCCTCTCCTCAATTGCCCGAAATTTCACGCGCCATTCTTATATAAACGTTTTCTAATGTGTTATAAACTATCTTGAAGTTTCAAACAGATAGCCTTGTTAGATTCCCTACTTTAAATGAAATCGCGGTCTGTTAGGTCTATATTACACCACCAGGGAGCGTACTCTATTCTTAGCAAAAGCGTATATGAACGAAACCTCTTCACGCAACCTACCCGTAGATATATGGATGAGGGGGGGGGGGGTCTTAACCAAGAATTTAAAATATTTGCTTTGCTTCACCGTTATAGCAGGCGTTCTGTACATGCTTCGTAAAATATGTTAATTCCACTTTCCGCCTCCAGGGGGCTCACTCTGTTCTTAACAAACCTACATCCGAACGAAAATCCGTCATTAAACCTATTTGTAGATATATTAGTCGAGAGGGGTAGGGGAATGATATAAAAATTTAAGAAATTTGCGGAAAATTACTATTCGGAAATAACCACTACTCATAAATTAAGGGTGCAAAAAGTTCTGTACGAACATCCGACATGGGTTCCCACTGTCTGGGGCACTGTATAGCACGCGGGCGATGAATTCGGAACATTTTTCTGTATTTAAAACATAAAAAAGAGCAATTAAAAAATGCGTTTAAAAATATCTTTAAAAAAACACTTCTGAAAAAAAAATCATTATCAATATAAAAAATGTGAATTTAAATTCTATTACAACTGTTGCTATTCGCTACAGCAACAGAAAGCATTAGAATGCAAGGACTTATTGTTGCCAATTTCTAATTTCTAGTGGTAAAAGAGCCAGTAAGGAGTATCCTAATCTTTTATTTAAAGTTTAAAAAACACATTTCTTGCTATCTAAATAGATCACCATCAAACAGGCACCTCCAATTTTCCGTAAACCAACCAAAATCGCCGATTGTTTAGCAGATATTATGGCTCAACCAATCAAAGTAGAGAAAAAACAGAAAACAGCGTGGCAAACAAAAAGCCTGCCAGGTTGTCAAATTGGTTGCTAGACTGTGACGTCATTTGAAACTAATCCATTCTCTTAAAGTTCATTATTATTAAATATGTTTTCAAAGCACGTGTTTCACCTTCATGCTAAAATTTAATGTTTTGATGAAAAAACAGTCACTCTTGAAACATTAAGCTCTGAAATTGGTTTATTTAATGGACTTTATTCCAAATCTGGGTTCGAGGCTGAAAAAAGTCACGTGATACCGGTAATTTACACAAAGAACTTCTAACTAATAAGGAAGGAGGCTACTACTGCTTTCCGCATGAACTGTTTCACTGGCTGGCGAGGGTTTTTCATTACGTCTACGGAGCCTTCCCTTCTTTACGCTAGAAGCTTTTACCTTGACCATGTGATCAAAACGTAGATGGAATATCCTCCATTGTACTCCGGTTTACTTAGTTATTTCTGCGAATGCTTTATACAACCAACCAACCGAAAGAAAGCGGAAAGAAAGAAACGTATTTTTGATGAGCGATGCTTTATGAACCAACCAACCGGAAGTAATCTGAGGGAAAAAAGGCATACTTTTGATGAGAGTGATGTCCGAATATTAATTAATTACTCAGCTAATAATTAGAATATTAAAATTCTGCGACCCAGGTATATCAGGAGAGACTTTTGTCTATTCTCACAAAAATTTTGAACCTGGTACGTGCCGTAGATTTTGCTAGCCATAGCACACAGACAGACAGACATACACACAGAATAATTTGTTCTTTTATTAGTATAGATATACTTGTAAGATTCTTCTGAAACTTCGGGACTATAGAGAATATGTTTGACCTCATATTTATCAATGTCGATTTAATAAGAGGACAATAAGGAGACAACAAAAAATCAAAGTAAAATAATAATGTTTGGGATCCCACTGTAAATTAAAATGCAGGGAAGGATCTATCGCTGCAGAATACAAATATGTGGATTCTGTATAAAATGTTCACTGATTTGTGTATGAATAGCATGTATATTCATGGAGATATAGCGATTTTTTTTAAAAGTTCAAAACATTCTTGCATGTTTTTAGCTAATATCATGCAGGTTTTTCAACCAAATTTAATGCCAGTTTCAGAAAAATTAACAAAATGTTGTAGAAAGAATATAGTGCAATTGGAATATAAACATATTAAATATTTTATGAAATATGAGTAGTTGTATGAAATAATTTTTATCTGTGCATGCACGAACGATAACAAATACTTTTTTCATGATTTAATTGTCAACTCCATGGAGCAACGCATTAAAAAAATCCAGTCAAATATCGTGAAAATTCAGAAAGATATCGGCGGTAGAGTGGGCTGATTTTTAGTTGCTCTTTAAAAGCAGCTGAATGATAAGGGATTATACACAAATTGTCATTTTTTATTAGATGACTTTCAGAAAAACTTAGTATTTAGTGAATATCAACGAGTAGATTTGGCACAAATGCTCCGATTTTGATACTTCTGTTTAGCATGAAATAGAAGAACTAAAGCATCAATAAAAAATGAGAATTAAAATTAATTGACAATTTGTGAAAAATCCTTTATCATTCAGCTGCTTTTAGAGAGCAACTAAAAATTAGCTCACTCTATCGCCGATATCTTTCTGAATTTTGACGATATTTAACTGGATTTTTTTTATGAGTTGCTCCATAGAGTTGACTATTAAATTATGTAAAAAAAATCTTTTTTAACGTTCGCGAATGCGCAGAAAAAATATTTTACACAACTGGTCATATTTCATAAAATATTTAATATATTTATATTCCAATTGCACTGTATTAATTCTACTACATTTTCCTAATTTTTCTGAAACTGGCGTTAAATTTTGTTGAAAACCCTTTATGATATAAGATAAAAACATGCAAGAATTTTTTGAACTTTTTAAACGAATCTCTAGGTCTCCATGAATATACGTGCTAACCTTACACAAATCAGTAAACGTGTTGTATAGTATGCACATATTTGTATTCTGCAGCGATATATCACTTCATGTATTTTAATTTACAGGGTGATCCCAAATATTAATAGTTTTCTTTGATTTTTTGTTCGCCTCTTAATTGCACTCTTTATAAAATCGACATTTATAACTATGAGGTCAAACATATTCTTTATAATCCTGAAGTTTCAGAAGAATCTGACAAGTATATTTTTAAATATTCGACAAAATGTCTAAAATTGAAAGTGTCCTGTGATTAATGGCTATACAGGCTGACACATAAATACTGTGACGCAAATAAAAGAAGATAACTTTTCACTGGACGAACAAAACAATTAGTTTTATTCCCATTCGAAAGGGGGGAAAATTCTGTACGAGAAACAATCAAGATAATTTGAAATGGTTTCCTCTAGCGTTGATGCAGGCGTCTAGACGCTTCTGTAAATTCTTCAAGATGGCCGAGACTGTTTCCAGCTTGATTGAGGCCCAGGCTTTTTCCCGAGCGCGTTTCAAGGAATCCAGGGACTTGTTCTTGATTGCGCAGGCTTTTTGCTCCAGGATCCCCCAAATTGCGAAGTCCATAGTGTTCAAGTCAGGGGAGTTTGAGGGCCAAACACCCTTTGTCCAAAATCACGAGAGATTGGCCTCGCACCCCTCCAGCTTCTTCTTAGCTCTGTGGGTAGTCGGCCAATCCTGCTGAAATCTTCAGTCGATGTTCTTCACTTTCTTTTCGGCCCAGGGAATCACGGTGCCTTCCGAAGTTAGCTCCTAATAGGTCCCTGCGTTGTTCTTGACGCTTTTTGGGACGAAGACGAGTTTTGTCTTTTCCAATTCGGAAATCCCCGCCCACATCAACACAGAATTTGGAAAAAGAACCGTTTCCACCTTCACGATGCGCAGAGCCCCTTTGAGTAGCAACTCTCGTTGCATCTGCCAGTTCCGGAAAGGCTGGAGCATAAAAATGTTTTCATCGGTGAAGAAAATCCGATTAAAGGCATCGTCGTGGCACAGGGACCTCATCTTCTTGCACTTTTTGAGCCTTGATGCCTTCATTTGGTCCGTGACAATGTGTCCTTTCGCCAGTTTTTACGGGATGAGTTGCAAGTCTTCTTTGATATGTCTTCGCATGGATTCGTGGTCGACGTTTTGCTTCATGGCTAATTTCCGGAAGTTTCTTTGTGGATTTCGCTGGATCTTTTTTTGACCATTTTAAGGGCACTGAGGCCCTTGATGTCCGCGATCTTCCACTTCGTTGACGGCTTTTGATCGCTCCGGTCTCTTTAAAACGTTTGACGGCACGATGGACTTGTTCCCCGTGCAATTTGGCGATCACAGGAATTGGCTTACCCCTCTTCTGGTGGGAGGCGATGGCTGGCCGGTCTTTTTTCACAATAAATTTTCCTTCAAGACAGTGAATTAATATCAGGTGAAATAGCAGTTACACAACAAAAAAGTACGAGGAACACGAATAAAACAATACTATATCTCAAAAATGGAAAAGCCTGGAAGGCTTGAAAGTACTAAGAAGTTTTTAAATAAAATGTATATTTTAAACTTGTAACATCTTTTTCATTACATTAGTCGCTTTTTAAATAAGATTGTAGACCTTTTTAATGCTCACATTATATATTTTAGGACTATTGTATTTTTTTTTACTTTCTTCTGTCTTTACAAGAAGAAAGTACTGGATTTGTGGAGATTTTCGAATTCTGGTTTTCGACGGATTTACACGTTTTAGGAGCCAGAAATTCTCCAAAACATGTTTTTACAAAATGTCTGTCTATGAGTCTGACTCTGTCTGTCTGTATGTTACAGAAATTTTGTGGGCGCTCTATCTCAAGAACTAATTTAATAAAACTTTAGATTCAGTTAGTCCCTGACATAAATTGGGGATGATTGCTTTTTGGTGTAAATCATCCAACAGGTGGCGCTGCTATGCTGCCTTTTTCCCGATTTCTGCAATAGCTCTATCTCAAGAACTAATGCACAAATTTTCATCAAACTTCAGATGCAGTTAGTCCTTGATATACCTTGGTGTTGTTTAGTTTCTAGTGTAAATAGCCCAACAAGTGGCGCTGCTGTACATATTTTTTTACGATTTCTCCAATAGCTCTATCTCAAGAACTAATGAACTGAATTTAATAAAACTTTAGATTCAGTTAGTCCCTGACATAAATTAGTGATGATTACTTTTTGGTGTAAATCGTCCAACAGGTGGTGCTGCTATGCTGCCTTTTTCCCAATTTCTGCAATAGCTCTGTCTCAAGAACTAATGCACAAATTTTCATCAAACTTCAGATGCAGTTAGTCCTTGATATACCTTGGTGTTGTTTAGTTTCTAGTGTAAATAGCCCAACAAGTGGCGCTGCTGTACATATTTTTTTACGATTTCTCCAATAGCTCTATCTCAAGAACTAATGAACTGAATTTAATAAAACTTTAGATTCAGTTAGTCCCTGACATAAATTGGTGATGATTACTTTTTGGTGTAAATCGCCCAACAGGTGGTGCTGCTATGCTGCCTTTTTCCCGATTTCTGCAATAGCTCTATCTCAAGAACTAATGCACAAATTTTCATCAAACTTCAGATGCAGTTAGTCCTTGATATACCTTGGTGTTGTTTAGTTTCTAGTGTAAATAGCCCAACAAGTGGCGCTGCTGTACATAATTTTTTACGATTTCTCCAATAGCTCTATCACGAAAACTAATGCACGGATTTTCATGAAACTTCAGATTCAGTTAGACGTTGACATAGATTGTTGCTGATTAGATTTGGTGTATATCACCTAACAGGTAGCGCTACTATACTGCAGTTTGCAGGATATACACGATTTCAGAGATAGTCATATCTCAAGAACTAATGTACGGAATTTCATATCTTTAGCATCCTCATGATGGGCATAGATTGTCATTTATTTTTGGCACTGTGATAGCGAGTTTTGCAGCGTTAATATGTGTGAGATGGAAGAAAATTTTGGGATTGCTACGTCCGACTAGTTTCAAAATGGCCTTGGTCTACTATAGTTGTGAGCACCTCATATGACAGTTATTGATGACTTTAAACTGTCGTTAAGAACGCCAGCGCCACCAACTAAGTTTAATTATCGATGTTAAATTCTGTTCTCCAAAGCCTATTTTGATAATTGTCATCTCTCTCTACTCCCATGCCTCTACCGGTTAATGTTGAAAGTAGATAATAATTTTGTCATTCCTATTTAAAGAGTGTTGTCGTATAATTTTTACATAGTTTGTTCATACATGTTTTAAATAATGGGTGGCCAGAAATAAAACTCTCCTACCCTGATTTCGCCCCACCAGTGGACGAGAGGTTCTGTTCTCGAAGCTGGTAGACGAGAGGTGCCGGGTTCGAACCCATTCGTGCCCGTCGGCCTAATCGTTCGGAGTTTTCGTGGTTTTCTTCGAACCTTAGATTTTCCATGCGTAAATACGGGTTAGGTTCCCTTAGAAAGACCCCCACGGAGGGCACTCCCCCGTGGGCCTATATCCCTCGAGTAGATAATCGGCCGTCAAAAATTAATCAACCTACCCTGGCTTCCCTGTATATCGAACTACTCAGTGTAAAAGCTTTAAATTTTGTGCTCATAGTATTCAAGACATGGAGAAAAGGATTACGCAAAAAAAGATCCCAAAACACCTATAGATGGCGCTTTACAACAGAAAATGTGAAAAAAAAGACAATTGGGATTTAAATTGGCCTATAGAGGCGCTGACCGTAGACGCCGGTACAGGAAAATTGAGTGTGTTCAAGAAGCACGCGCGCTACGCGCGCGATCTCAGGAGGCAGGAACATGGAGTGGGCCTATATCATGTATGGAATAACACGTAGTGTGTTCAGGAACAGATCATGGATTTGATTAATTAAGGTGCTAATTATAAAGATATTTTGTTGCAAAAGGAACGTGTGCTAGACGGCCGAATGGATAAGGCAGTGAACTGGAAACTAGGGATTCTGGGTTCGAATCCTTCCTGTCCCACATAGTGTCGCAATTTTTTTTTGTTTTGTTTATTGGTTGTTTTATATTTTTCATAATGAATAAGATATTTTTGATGAAGATATATTTTTTATTTTTATTATACAGAGGCACGTGTATTTTTATTATAATAATAAAATACTTTATTTAAATGTGAGAAAATGAGGTATTTCGAGATGAAAGTTTTAGATCTGAACGCCTTTTAAATATTCAAAGTTTTGTTTCTAAGTGATTATATATGTAGTATGTATATGTATAATGATATAAACATTAAGCAAATCCAAATGAAAAAATAATATATATTGTGCGAAAATATCCTTTTGCACGTAGGATAATTCCTTGATTTTTTTTTTTTTTTTTTGAGTACTTTACGAGTGAATTTTTATCGAGACTAGGCTAGAAATCATATTTTACTTTGAACATTATAAAAATAAAATGTAATAGTTGTAAATTATTTTAACTAAAAATATCTGTACATATATTTTTTAAAGAGATAAAATATATAGGCCTGCTGTCTAGTTTTGTTGTGAATAAAGTATGATTAGAATGTTTATAAATTTTTTACTGAAAGTATAAGTATTTTGCTTGTACTAACAGAATTTTGAATGCCATTTATTTCTCATGTTTTATGATGTATTTTGGTCTGTTATACACACGGTATTAAAATATGCAATCATAAAATAAGAAATATATATATTAAAACCTACTCTGAAAAACTGTCTAACTAACAGTGCAAATTCCATTGAAATCCATCCAGTATAGTAGATTACAAACAAATCTCATATGTTGATATCACAATCTTGGTTTACTAACAGCATTCTATTTATCACAGAAGATATAAATCAACTGATAAATCATTTTTAAATAAATAAAAAGAAAATTGTTAAAAAGTTAAAATTTTTAGATCACCAGTTGAATTCCTAAATTGTATCAATCAACCTACCAAACAAAGCACAACCAATAAGCCAATAACACATAAGCAGAAAACGCACAATCACGTGATCAAATCGCCCACACAATTTTTTTGAGCAGCTCGCGCGGAGTTTGTGTGCGGTTGGTTAACTAATTTTAAATGCTAAATGGGCTAAAGTAGATAAAGAAGGTCACGTCATGTTTTTCCCGACTATTTTAGATTTTATCTGAGTGAACATAGGCATGTATTCCTGTTACGAAAACCATGTTTTGGAAGGATAAAGAAATATAGTCGTTGGTTTTACTTTTTTTGAACCATAAAATTAATGAAATAATTGAATTATGTTAAAATTCCTTTCTTCGATAAGATCTACTCCATGGCATAAACTTCTGAGCGCGCGCGCGGCGCGAAGTGCACTTCTGAACACACTCAAAGTTCCTTTAGCTATAGCGCCAAGAATACATAGTGTGGAAATCGGCTATCCCTGTAATACTTAAAAAAGTGCTAAAATATTGTATTCCTTAAATGTGCAACGATGCTGCTGAAATATAAAGATCGCAGCGACATCTGCAGGATATTTTCTACAACATATTTTCTGCTAGTCTATACAATGTAATACGAAAATCCTGCAGATGTTGCTGCGATCGACACTTGGGATTTTAGCAGTATCATGGCACATTTAAGGGATACAATTTTTTAGCATTGTTTGGATAGCATATTTCCACACTAGGTATTCTAGATGCTGTACTTTAGCTAATGCTAAATTGCCATTGAAATCATTCTTTATTGTAAATGCGTTTGCAAGTTTTAGATTTTCAAATTCGGATAATTTTTACTTTGCCATGTAACACAGAACACAAATGTCTCATCAAATCTGAATTTGTGCAAAAAAATAATTATTCTGAACAAATTAAATACATGTAAAGCAATGTGCTTGCGTGGGATTTTCCTGAAGCGAGAAGTCTTTTCTCCATCAGATGGCGTACTCGATCACTTGAATTGCCAACAATAATTATTAATAAAAAATACACATGCAAAATAATTTGTTTCCCTTTTAATTTCTATTACCATTATGGAAAAAAAATAAATTTAGAAAATCAAAAAACCCGACTGCCTAAAAAGCGAACTAATTAATTATTTCTCATCAATGTGAAACTATTTTTTATATTACTTACCTATTTTTTTATTTATTTGTATTGATGACTTTTAAGTTGTGTTTAATTGTTAGTTCCTATCTATAAACACTGTTATGATGAGGTTAGAGCTGCAGTAAAGCTAGAGATCCTACCTACACAACTTTCAAGTTGTGTAATATTTAAACGGTGCTTCTGACTGTAAAATAGTCAATGAAACATCATCTTCACTTTGAAAGACCTATCCGATGATATGCCACTCAATGTGGTGCGTAATTTTTTTTATCTCTACCGACATTTTGAATTTATAAAAACAAAACCTGGCCTATAATCATCGGAATGTTAAGACGAATTGATAGAGACCTCATTCATTAAAATCCATTCAACCGTTGGTATGTTTCGAGGGTATAAAGAAATCCACAAACCCAGATATGCGTGAAACACATAACCCTTCTTGGCAGTCGGGTAAAAGGTAAAGCAGCCTAAGCTGTCATTGTAACTGTAATTTTGAATCTATAATCACAAAAATCAGCGCTATTCAGCGATATTCCTATTCCCACTAGATTTCTGTTCTTGCGTACTTCAGAGCCATTATGATTGGCTCACCGGATTCAGATATCCAGACCATACTTATTTTTAATGTTTTGGAAGCGGTGATTGATCACATCTCGCAACGCGTATTTTTGGTGCACAGAATTTAATTAGAACAGAATGTAATGATGATTCTGAATAATTATAAAAATTACGTACATAAATAATTTTAGTATTACTTTTTCAAATCTACAAAAGCAATAAATAATTTCAGTATTGTTTGTGCAAGGGATTGCAAATTTTGTAAATTAGTATTTTGCTTATCGTGTGCTTGATCTTTAACGCATGCATCAACGCTTCAAGCCCATGAAAGCAAATGAAAAACACCACTGGCTGCATCAACCTCGTCGTGTAGTAATCTCAAAATGCATCAAATTCGTTATAGCCGCTATCACCAACTCATATATGAGCGCTTTGCTCCCATGGAATATAAAAAAAAAATCATTGGATTACACACGCTGTGTAGCAGTACTTAAGATGCATGAAATCCATTAAAACATCAATAATTATAACAAAAAAAAATTCACATTATGTAAGTTGTTAATATTATTTAAAATTATTTTTTATAACTTAATTAAATATTAAAAAATAGAAACTTTTCATTTTTTCATTAAAACTCATTTTTATAATTTAAATAAATGTTGAAAAATAGAAACTTTCCATTTTTTCAAACTCTCCACGGATTGGATCCGAACTGGAATTCTACAGTACTAGAGACAAACGACATGCTACATAGTTACTGCGTATTCACTTCCAAACAGCATAGAAATAATTCACGGATCAATGCTTCTAAGATGTTAAAAGTCAGTATGGTCTGGATATCTAAATCTGGCGAGCCAATTGAAACGGCTCTGAAGTGTTCTAGAACAAAAGTCTAGCGGGAATAGAAATGTAGCTGGTTTGCAGCCATGTTCTGGGTATAAAAAAGGATAAAACTGAGGAACTCGATTCTTTTCAGTGATTGCTGTCACGCTGCCAGAGCGCGCTTTGTTTGTGAAACTATTTTACGAAAACAAAGGAAATGTTGAAGCTGCACGTCCAGAGTTTCGCGGACTTAAGAATATGCGCAAAGCATAAATTCTTGCACAAGCTCTCCGGAGAATGATCGCTCGATTCGAGGAAACTGGACATCTTGGAGTTTAGCTGGGTCGAGGGCACAAACTGGTTCGTTCCGATGTCGTTGAAGATGTGGCCACAGCTATTGTTGAACAGTCAATGTATAATGTTGTAGGCTGTAGTAGTGCATGTGCAATATCATGGAACTCGGGTGTTTCCTATAGAACAGTGTTTCCTATAGAACCACCCGAGATAGAGAGAAAAGATTCCAGTCCATTCACCGACAGTTACAGTATGGGATTTATTCACAGTCACATTTATTCTTGTAGCTTTCTTTCTCGAAATTACTCGCAATGACCCTGTGACATGCACCGTGACGGCTAACAGGTATAAGAAGGGTGAAAGAAACTTTTGCTGTACCCCACTTGTAACAGAAACAATGTCTTGACTTAATTACCTTCATGCAAGATGAAGCGCCTCCACACATTGGACTCTGTCAGTTTCTTCTGCAACGTTTAACTATTGACAGAGTAATCACTCGTGCATTTGCGTCAACCTGTCCATATCATTCTCAGGATCTTAATCCGTGTGATTTTTCGTTGAGAAGACACTTAAATAATGTTTATCGAAGACGTCTAGTAACCTTGGCAGACTTGAATGAAGGTATCACTTTGCATGTGAAAAGTATTTCAGTCGACCAGTTGCAATCCGCAGTTGAACAAGCTGTCCATAGACAGCAGATTTTACATCTTTAAAAAGGGAATAATATTGAGCAGCATTCCCCGTGTCGATAAGGTCCTTGTCACAGGAATGTTTGGTACCTTTAAATAAAATGTGTTTTTGTGTCTTTTCAACATATGTCCAGCTCTACAAGGCCATCTATCGGTGATTTCTGGAACCATTAGTTTCACGTAATCCGTTTCCGCATATCTTAAATAGTATGTTTACAAATTTGTATGCTGAGTAGTTCAATAGATAGAGAGCTTTGCGTAGGGGTGTTTTAATTATGGCCACCCTGTACTAAAAAAATGTGAGGGAGGTAAAAGAAGCGATCTGTAGCCCAAATTTTCTTTAAGTATCCTAAAGAGTAGCAAGTAGCCAAATAAAAAAAATAATAGCCTGGAGTGTGGAAAAGTGAAGCTTACTTGAACAACACTTTGGTAACACTCTCAAATATTTATCCACGTGTTGATCGCCATAAACACATGCAGCTGTACCCATCTGCCCAACAGACTATCTGTCTCGCGCTCATGTCACTTTACCGCAATATCTCCGTCTCATCCACGCACAGCCCTTTTTGTCATCTACTGCCGGGTATTTTGAAACAATCAACCCGCCTTCCATGGCACTAACACACAGTAGTGAGTATATGGAATGTGCTGCTTTAGTTTAAAATTTTATCAAAAACCTTTTTTTCTATTTTTATAAACAATTTTGGAGGCTCTCGTCATGTATCTAGTACTGGAAGATTCACCTGCAAATTATTTTTTACATTTAAATAAAAAACATATATTTTCATATATATAAATTACAGCTTTTATCAAGAATCTTTTTTGCACAAAAAACTGCAAGATGCAGAATTCGTAAGCCCCAAATCCACAGTCAGGTAGCTGGCAGGTCAATGATTTCATAGTCAGCTAAGTCAGAAGTACTATACTACTAACTTTCAGTTTTTATTAAGTACCTGCTTCAAATTACCTGCTAGCTCTTGGACTATTTTGGAATATTATCTTTAGTAATGTGCTTCACAGTTTAACAATTTTTGCCTCAATTTAAAGTGAATAAGAAAAGTGCATATTTTTATTTTCGATTGCTTATTTATTTATTAGAATGTACTCTTTTAATGAAGCTAATAGTTGTACTTTGGAAAATCTGCTAGAATTTTGGCGGAAATATTTTTTAAAATTTAGATAAAAATTATATTTTTTTCCTTAAAAATTAAAGGATCTAATTCAATGCAAATACAATACATCGGGTGGCCAAGTTGACCATTATTATATATACACTAGGTGACAAAATATTAAAGGACATACACAAAATGCTGTTTTTGAACACAAATGTTAAACGTGAGTTTTCAAAAGTAAATAACATAAACAACAGGTGTAGCAAATTGATACTACTCTAACACCACAGACGGTCTACGTGACGTCCCCTTGACGTCTCGAATGGTCAGTAAGTTAAACCAAAATGTGGTATCTTTCATTCGTCTTTTTATTACACATAACTGACTGTAATTTCATAATTCCATTTGCAAGTTATCGTAGCTGTTGCTTTGCGACGAGTCGCAAGGTGACGTTGCAATGAAGTCCCCTTGTCTGAAATTAGGAGACTCCATTGTGACGTCACCATGATTATTGCATTCTGAAGAGGCCACACCACCCACTCAAAAAGTCCCGGATGATAATGTTAATCCAATGGGGAAGTTATTTTCAAATATCTCGCTTAAATTTTGATATTTTCGAATGATTTTTTTTTTTTTTCACAGGATAGCTGAGGGCGATCTACATCCGGGATAGTTTTTACTTTTTTGATTTTGATTTCCGATTTAAAAAAAATTCTTTTACTTTCGGAACTGGTTTGAACCGGTTCCGAAAGTTAAAGTAGTTTTTTTTTTTTTAAATCTGAAACTAAAATCGAAAAAGTAAAACCTAGCCCGGATGTAGATGGTCCTCAGCTATACTGTGCAAAAAAATCATTCGAAAATATCAAAATTTAAGCGAGATATTTGAAAATAACTTCCCCATAGGATTAACATTATCATCCGGGTCTTTTTGAGTGACTATTGTAGGCTCTGAAGAGTACCCAAGTAACGTCATAATTAAAGTCACATGGTGACTTTCAGGTAGTAGACATTTGGAGACTATACTGTGAAATCACAAAGCGTGTTGGTTTGTGACACGTCACGAGATGACTTCATATTGATGTCACACGGGAACTCATCAGAAAGCATTATCATTGTGATTTCACAATGGAGTATCCAAATGACCGTCACAAATGTCACAACGTGACTTCGTTGTATCGTCACCTAGTGACTCGTTACAAAGTAAAGTCGCAATGACTTCTTAATGGAGTCACCAATTACAGTTTTTTTTTAATCTGTGGAAGTTGTGACTATTTTGACCATCACATCGACTAGCTGTGCTGTTAAAGTACTTCCAATTTGTTACACTTAAAGTTTATTTTCTTCTGACAACTCTCAAAAAAATTTTGTGCTCGAAAATTAACATTTTGTGTTTGCTCTTTAATGTATCTACCTACACTAAATAAGTCCGTTTTCGTGAAAATTTTTGAATTTTTTTTGTTTTTATTTAAAAGAGCAATATTTTACGATTTCAAATCTGTTTTAATTTTATCTTTATGGTTACCAGAAGTGGAGTTATGGCCAATTTAATAAACAGGAAGTAATGAGTCAAATACTGGAAGTGGGCGAGGAAGGCAAGGAGAAATATAAACAATGTTTATAGGCATCCTTTTCTCACTTTTGTTTAATACAAAAACACTAATTAAACCTTAATTGACACTTCTAGATTAATTTTGTATGTATCTGAAAGATATAAAAGAAATCTTTAAATGCGACTTCTGGAAAATCAATTTTTTCATTATCTCCATGTTCAATAACCTTCATTACATAAAATGTTTTAAACATATTTCAGTGAAATTTTTTCAGAATGCTTTCTATTTTACTCACTACGTTCTGAACTAGGCAGTGCGTTCGGGGAACTATTTTTAACAAACGTACAATATTGAATAAATGCACACATATTTCTAGTTCAATTGTAATACAGAATGATGAAAAAACACGAAATCCTAGCAATATCTTCATAACCTTTTTAAAAAATTGGGTTTTTTGCCATTTTTTAGGAAAATTTCAAGGTTACGCCGTACAACATACACCCAATTCAACTAAATATATTGTAAGCTCCTTTGTACTACATACTGCTATTACGCATACGCTTACCTATGCAGTGCTAGGAGTTTTACAATATCTTCAAAATTAACTGAAAGATTTCAAAATATGTCAAAAAATACATATTTTTATTAGAAATTACCATTTTTTTGTATTAGAGTACTTGTAAAATAATTACAATATCACATAGCGCTTAGATTCTAGTTCAAAACAGAGTGAGTAATATGGAAAGCATTCTGAGAAAATTTCACTGCAATATATTTAAAACATTTTATTTAATGAAGTTATATTGAACGTGGAAATAACGGAAAAATTGATTTTCCCGAAATCGCATTTAAAGATTTCTTTTATATCTTTCAGATACAAACAAAACTAATCCAGATGTGTCAATTAATGTTTATTAGTATTTTTATGGAAAAATCATAAGAAATTTATGCATAGAAACACTGTTTACATTTCTTCTGTTCTACCTACGCCCGATTCCGGTATTTGCCTCATTATAGTAAACTCTGTGTAAGGTGGAGTCGATCGGGACCGATGAAATTTTCCGCAGTAGACAATATTCCGTCTTAGAAAAATTTTACTCTATGTCTATGGATTCGCAGGGACTTGAAAATCTTTCCGAGTTAGAGAGATTTCCGTCTTATACAGAGTACGCCTTACAGAGAGTTTACTGTACTTCCAGTTTATTAAATTGGCCATAATTCCTCTTCTATTAATGATAGGAATAAAACTAAAACGGATTCGGAATCGTAAAAGATAATCTTACAAATAAAACAATAAAGCAAATTTCAAAAATTTTCACGGAAAAGACCGTTTTAATGTAGGCAGATACCTTAATGTTCAGTCACTAGTGTCTATTTTTATGAAATATTTTAAGAACATTATGCACTATGTTGTTACTCATATAATCGTCATTTGGAGATTCCAGTGTGAAATCCCCATGATAATTGCTTTTTGATGAGTCTCCATATGACATCAAAATGAAGTCACATGGTAGTTTTTCAGAAAGCTCAATAGTTTTACAATAGAGACTCCAAATGTCAGTCACGTCAGAGTCACTATGTGACTTCATAGTGACGTCGTTTGGGGAATCTTCAGTAACACAAATGAAAGGTATCCCATTTTGGCTCGCCGTAGTGACCATTTTTAAAGTCAAGGTGACATCACATCGACTGGCTGTGCTGTTAGAGTAGTACCAGGTTGCTACACCTGCTGTTTATGTCACTTTCTTTTGGATACTCACGAGTCACGATAGACATTTGTGTTCGAAAATCAGAATTTTGCGTTTGTCCTTTAATTTTTGAACACCATTGTATTGTAATATTAGACAAGTGATGCATTTTATGAGATATTTCAATATTTAAAAAAAAGAAAATGTAATTTTATTCTAAAATTTAAAAAAATATTTCCGCCGAAGTTCTAGCAAATTTGCGGAATTGTGGCTATTAGGTACATTAAAAGCTTGCATTGTAATAAATAAATAAATAGTCAAGAATAAAAATATGCACTTTTCCAATTCGCTTAAATTTGAGACAAAAAATGAATAATAATGAAAAAATGAGCTATCGAGGGTTTTTTTTTTAACCAAAAAGAACAAGTAATTTTTAAGAAAAATAAATAAAACCAACTTCAAGGGATTGTTGTGTCTTATGTTCATCTTTTTTCTAGTAACACTGTATTATTATCTAGATTAGAATCCTGCACAACTTCGGTTTTAACCGACTAGAACCGAATTTCTTGACTTGAACTCGACCAGAACCTGATGCACTTCAACCCGAAATCGACCCGAAATAAATGAAAATTAATCCATAATTTACTATGCAATTATGGAAAAATACTTTAATAATTATATTACTCAACTTTATCCCTTATAAAAATGAATATGTGCCCATTTATTTATATTGCAATATTTAAATATATAGTTTTCCGTCTGAAACAATATTCGACATTTTTCAAGAGGCGTAACAAAAAATAAAAATAAAAATAAATAGCGCTGATCCGATCCGAATTGGTAGTTGGGTTGCGTTTGGATAAAATATGGTTACTGATTCAATTCAGAAATTAAATAACACTAAATCCACAAAAAAATCCAAAACTAGAAGTTAAGAACATAGCAATAAGAAAATGGAAACTGAAATTCTTAAACACTTTATCAAGGGTAAAATTCCATAAAATAAGGATTTACCTCTTTCGTTCAAAGTTGTTCAAAAAATCTAAAAGTGCATCCAATTTACGCGGGAAGAAAATGAAATGTGTATATTATGAAAATATAGTACATTATGAAAATAAATGGCTCAATAAAAATTGTAGAAGCGTCATTTACTCAAACATGCAATAGTCTCAGAGTAAAAAAATGCACCTCATAAAAATGAAAAATTTTTTTAGAAGAATTATTGCAGTCTAAGGACTTAAAATAGTACAAAATAAACCCAGAAAATCTTAAGTTAAAGAAATTAGTAGTAACGTTAAACGAAAATTAATATCTACAATTAAATGCGTTGATAAAAGAAAAACAACCTAATACTTAAAAGCGCGATTTTTTATTTTGTTTCGAAAAAAATTATATATGATTCTCTGAAAGGTTTATTACACAGGAAAAATAATGAAAAAAAAAATCAGTGATATATTTTTCATATAATACGTCAATCTTTTCTTCTGTTGCACATCTGCAATATAAGTAAAAACTCCTGTCGTGTGGCTGTTTTACGCTAAAATAATGTAAATTAGTAAATATTTTAATAAGTATGTCACCAAATACCTTATTTTATATAATTATTTATTTTATAAATCTTAACCTTTAACCGTTTAATTCCCATAATAGAATACGTTCTAGAAATTACGCAGTTCAGAGAATCTAACTTTACACCAGAAAGTTTCAATGGTTAATTTCGCTTTATTTAAATGCGGAATGTCTGTTTTTTAATTAAAGCAGACATTGCTATTTTAATTTTCTGGTGTGAATTAGGTATATGCGAATAAAAAAAAATCTATTTAATTCGAAACTGTGTTGTTTGCAACATACAAAGCTGCGCACTAAAGGGTTAATATCTACAAATAAATGCGTTGGTAAAAGAAAAACAACTTAACAAGTTCGGGACCAGCATCTCTTATATCAGTTTTAATCCGCTGACACCACTTTTTTTTGAAGAGTTAACTTTACTAACCATGAAAATGCTTTAATTAAATAAGTCAAGTATTGCTTTTTTACCGGTGTCAAAAACAAGTGCCGGATACACCTTTTGAAGATGCATATATAAACCCATGGCCCTGAAGGGGTTCAGGTACGATAATCTATCGAAAACCATTTGCAAAATACCAAAACTGAGATGCAAAGCTCCTTTACTGGAAAACATAGATGAAATAATTTTCGAGTTGTTGGTGCTGCCCATTAGAATAATGTATATATTATGCATATTACAGCGATCGTTTTAAAAGTGGAAAGAGCTATGTTCAGTTTGAAATTTTGAGCCACTATATCATTTTTGTGAAAGCTCCAGATCAAAAGAATAGATGGGCTATAATCGTATTCGAAGAAAAAGAATGACAGATCAATTTAGAAAATGTATCTTCCCAAACAGTATGTATCATCGGAAGAGCTGCACGCACCCATTGAGCTATATATACGTCGTATTCTTTCAATGGGATTCGGAATATTTTAATCTAGTTATTTCAACAAGATAACTGATAAAATATAATGTTAGAATTTATGGGTTTTATGCTTGGCTAACGGTTAAAATGGCATACTGCCAAAACGTTATTTTTTGTCAAGAAACATTTCATGCTTTTTAAACCATAATAATAGTTTCTTTAACATATTTCGCATGGTGTTTCGGTTATTTAATGTTTAAATGGTAAAACCAATGTGTATACTTCATTCGACTTTTTTAAAAGTTATGTAAAATATAATATTTCAAATAAAACTTAAGTAGTCATCTAAATTGTTTTTTTTTTTATGTTCATGCTTTTATTTAATCTGTTGCTTCTGAGTGATGGACTAGTTTCAGCACGACTTTCGTTATAATAGAAATGTAAAAGTAATAACGTTAAAAGCACCAAATATTTTTTAAATTTTAAGCATACCGGTTTTCGATAGAATATAGCATACCTTCCTCAGAGCCAAGGATGGCGGAAAGTTTCTCACAATATAGGAAAGATGGGGATTCAAGTTAAAGGTTTATTAACCAATAGGAAAACAGAAGATTGCAGGTAACAGCCAATAGGAAAATAGATAGGAAATGGAACCGAAGTAGTGAGAAAATGCTAAACAAAAAAAGAGAAGTTTTTATGTAATATTTCCAACAATCTGATAATGGAGGAATAGCGAATTCACAATTAACAATATTTTGAATTTTTTTTATAAATATGAAATGCTTCAAGGAAGTTAAGTACGTGTATAGAAGAAATTTCTAATATTGCTTAATTTTTATCAAGCAAGTAGAAGAATGCTCGTTGAGGATTTGGGTATCATTATAATTTAAATAAACGCCACTTTTTATGCGGCAGGTAGTTAGGTTATAGTTATCATGCAGATAAAACACTCCCGTAACCTCACTGGTAACTAAATCACTAATACTGCGTCACTAGTGGAGTCAACTATAAACTTTTCGTGTGGGGCGTCTGACATTTTTATTGCTAATTGTATTATTTGTATCTATCTTTTCACTACGCATCGCTTAAGTTCTTTGTAGTTCGTAATATCCGACGTACACTGTACAAAAAGATAAATGTTTCTTGATCTCGCAAGAAGGCTAACGAAATATTATATAATGTCTTCTGAATTACCTACGATTCCGAAAAGCGTT
The DNA here is from genome assembly GCA_963932465.1 of Maratus speciosus. NCBI lineage: Eukaryota > Metazoa > Arthropoda > Arachnida > Araneae > Salticidae > Maratus > Maratus speciosus. Next base: position 570,664,316 of record OZ010787.1, read on the forward strand.
CTTTTATCTTCAAAAATCTCAAAAATCCATAGATTTCCAAAATTTAACGAAACACTTCTGAAACAAAAGTTTCATTTGCTGCCCGTAATTTTCGGAAACGTTTTCGAGTAGTTTTTATAGCAGAGCTGCCAACTTTTATGTTTTTTTACTACCACAATTTTTGATCAGAAAAATTTGCCTTATTTAACCCTATGTTTTCGATGATTAAATAAGACAAATTTCTCTGTTAAAAAATAGTGGTAGGAAAAAAGCGTAAAACTTGGCAGCTATGTTATAGTGTATTTATCAGTTTTCTCAAGCCGGTATCACCACGAGATATTGATTTTTCGAATGCTACCAATTGTCAAGTAAACATTTCCATGTTTAACAAACATGTTCAACAGACACCCATGCTAAATTAACAGAGTAAAATGAACATTATTTTGGTCCTCTTGCATGAATAAATTCTGTTACGCAACTGAAAATATTTATCTTACACTGAAAAACAATTCCGCCACTGGCATCTAGAAAATAAATTGTGGCTCTAGAAAAGTAGTTCCATGCCATCCTTATAAATTCTAGTTCCCTTTGCTAAAGAGTTCTAGTTATCCATATTAAAATTTAAGGACGTTTTCCTATATTACCGTGGTCAAACGTATTTAAAATTGTCTGCAAATAAATGCGAACACAAGAAGTGGGTTTTGATAGCTATAATTCTAGTTTATGAATTAATTCTAGAAAATAAGTGATAATTTCTCTCAATTCAAACGATTCATAACATAATGTATCGTTTCATCACCTAGAAAAGTATAGAATATAGGGTTGGCAAACCTATGGCACGCGTGCCAGAGTTGGCACGTCAGTCCATTTCTCTGGCACGCGAAAAATTTAAAATTGGAAATCATTGTACAGATAAAATCCATTTTTATTTCTGTTGTATAAATAATTTTTTTCCATACGAACAGACTATCGAAAATAATGCAATTATTTTTCGATGAATTAACACATCAAAATAATTTTCTTTTTCAGTGATGCTATGCAACGTTTTCGACATGTGTTGTGCATTTCTATATGAATATAAAAAGCTGTAATTTTTAAATGACTTTCGTTTGACAGTCACTGCAATAAAATTGCAAATGTACCCAATTTAGCTATGTATATTGGTAAAAGTAACAAAATATGAACGTGGTATAAAGCAGTTTCTATCGAACGTACATCAGTAAAAATATCATCAATAGATTATGAATACATTGTTTAATGCAATTTGGAAAATTTTAACCCATATGTTGCATTAATAAGTTAAAAATTGCTAAAATAAAATCTCGTATTTTTTTCACCCCTTATTTACGATACGCATATATGAATCTTAATTACGGATTGAAAATTAATTCGTTTAATGGCTAATTCCAATATACAAATAAATCGCATTTTGGTTTTTAATATTTTTTAATTACTAAAGCATGAAAGCAATTGATTTTAATAACCAGGGTTTCGTATAAAAATCGCCTTCAAAATCATTTTTGTATAAGTTTCGCACGTCACATTTTTAATAGATATTGTTTGTGAATTTTTGGCACGCGCACGTGAAAAGGTTCGCCGTGCCTGGGCTAGAAATTCTCGATCATTTTGTCTATTCAGTTTATTTGTTTACCTTATTCGCATAGCTCGGAAATCCCAATTGCTAGTTTAGGGATTTAGAAAATGACTACCTATTCGTTCTAGATGAAGGTGGCATATTTTTTCTTTCAGTGTCTAATTGATACTATCCGATAAACCGATATTTCATGCTGAGAAAACAATTGAAATTCATTAATACACTGTAAAAAGTACCCTAAAATCATTTCCAAAAATTACCGTAAGCGGCAGAAACTTTTCTTTTAGAAATGCTTTTTTTAAAATCTCAAAAATCTATTGGTTTGTAAGGTTTCTGAAGATAGAGGAACTGAGGAATCGTAAGTTACTCAGAAAAGTTTGTCTTATATTTTCGTAAACCTTCTTGCTAGATCAAGAAATATTTCTCATTTTTTACATTGTAATTTAGTTTATCAAGCAGGTCGTAGAAATTAAGCAAATAAGCTTTGAAATATTCACCATATACACCTAAAAAGACACACCTAAAAAGATCTTTTGCGAAAACAAAAGCATATTTACTGCTAACCTATCTGAGAATATCAAACAAAACTGCACGATGTGAGATTTTATAGCTTGCACGTGTTCCCCTGGTAGCGCTATTATCTCCTTTCTTCCGGCTTCAGCTCCAGGGTCCTAACTATGTGTTACAATCTTTGATGAGAACGTACTTAATACCCTTCTTTTATCAACTATAGTAATTCTAGTTGGACTTGTTCTCCCCAGTAAAACTATTCTTTTGATTCATACCTCCTCTTATTCATGATTGCATTGAGATTAATGATGTTACTTTCATGGTTGGATTACAAATCTTACTTTAAGCCCAGAAAGAAACAACGAGAAATACTTTCAAACAGCGTTATGGTCCCATGTCATTCCTCAGCACAGTTAGTAGTCAAACTCAAAACTTATGTATTTTGAGGTATTATTATGAGTGAATCACGGAAATATGTTTTAACTTGTCGTGAAAAACACAATTATTAATCTTTAAAATAAAGTTGAATTGGGTATCATTTAGGAAGTATAAGTTATTATAGCCTGTGTTTTTCAAAATCCTACATTTTAGAAATCGTTCAACAGACATTCATACAGATTAACACTAGAACTATCGTGAGCCTTTATTTTGACAGCTACCATATGAATATGTTTCGGTTCAAACCAGAAATTTCATTATGAAATAAGTTTAAAAGATACAAGGAAGAAAAACGTTAAATAATAAATTTAAACTGTTTTAAATTAAAATTCTGGTGTGAAATATTTTTATAAAACTTGACTCAAATTTCCGGTAGTTCTACTGTTAAAATAACACAGGTTTGAACAAGGATACAAATATTACAGAGATTTTTCGGACTCATTTTTCATGCTTTAAAACTTTAATAGATTCTCAAAAAATCTCATTTTTGCTTTCTGATTCTGAAAGATTTTTTTTTTCCCGTTTGACAGCAAATTGCGATAATTAAACAATTTAGGCATAGATTTATCTTTATCTAAGTATATAAAAAATAAGCTATATAGCTTTTATTTAAAAGAAATTAATTACTTTTGTAGGGTACATCACGAAAAAGTTACCCGCTTCCAGTGATGGTATAGCAAGGTAAACGAGGAAGTAAATTATTCTTATTCATTTACCCTGAGGTTACAACAAGTGCTAAATTGTAGTCTTGCATTATTGGGCACATCGGAGGAGTCAATACTCCTTGGAACTCTCCAATATCTGTGCTGGGCATAATTCTTGTTGCAAATTACCTTAGTTCATCCAGGACATATCATTTGTTTGTAAATGCTTTCTGTTTTACAAGAAGCAAGTGCTATGAGCTCCTCAAACGGCACCTTCACTGGCATTGGAGGAGGGCTTTGTGGCTCATCTTGTATTTATGATACAAACCTTACAGGTTGTTGAGAAAACACTGCTAATGCTTTCTCAGAATAAATGGTTTTGGAAAAATACCGAAAACGAGAAGCCAAAACAACAACAACAACAACAACAAAACAAGTTGGAAATTACACGTCAAACGTGGCAAATGAGGTGCGTTCGTACTATAACTGGTTTTATAAATATTTTTTGCACTGCATATTGTATTGAATGTATATTTTAGTGCACTTCATAAGTGCATATCTATTTCATTCTGTTCGAAAGGCTGTAAGATCATTAAAATGCACTTGAAATATTTTTTTTCCATTGACCGTAATGGAAAACTTTTGACTGTCCCTGTAATTAAACTATACATCCGATTTTCATAAAATTTGAAGTGACTCGACAAAATTTTGCAATAATTATATTTAAAATTTCAGACCATTCGGTTGGATAGTTTTTGTTCTGTTATATGCGGACAGACTCACGGACAGACCGAACGACGATTATAGCTGTTACCTATACATATAATTACGAACGTACCCTAAACTCCCTCAAAACACAGTGTTTCAGTAATAAGAAAAAAATGTTTAATATTTTTTAGAAATTTTTTTTCTCATTTTTTGAAACAAAAATTGCTTCTTCGTTGCTAAAAAACATTGTATCTTCTTTGAATGCCGAAGCTGTCTTCAAGAAGTATACTATTTCTCATGTCTTTCATCGTAAATTGTGAATAATAACTTTCATTTTTCTTCGGGAGAAATTTCACCGCACTCAAGAAGATTATTATAGAGTAGATAAAATAGATTGAAATAAGATTAAAATAATATAAATGTAATGACTTTCAACAGAATTTTCAAAGGTACTGAATAAGTGTAAGCACTTTATTTCACATCTTGTTAACGATATTACAATTATAAATTCTCACAATCAAGATGATTTAACTGTAAAAAAAATTATTCGTTGTGTCCGAAATAATGGAGGCAACAAACCAGCTAAATAACACGTTATGAAGTCTTTCGTTGCCAAAATTATTAATAAAAAATCAGCATTTGACAATTACATTATAAAAACACATGCATAAAATTGACATTGAAGTTTTTACAAAATGTCTTTTACAAAGGAAAAATGCCTACATTTCTTATTCCATATCATTCAAAATTGACACTTAAGAGTGAATTACAAAATTTCTTTTCAATAATCATAATTCATACATCATTCTTTTAAAATCAATGATTTTTTTCACATTTTTCTAATACTGAATTCAGACGTTGGGCAAAATGTTGTTGCTGTTAAATTGTGGAAATTTAATTTCATATAAAATTTATCGAGGACTACTCTATGCACATTTAAGAATCTATCTTTCAATAAAGATAACTTTATTAGTATTGAAATAAATTCCAATCAAATGTGTAACTCATATTTCATCTAGTTTGATTTGTTTGAACTTAATGAATTTGAACTAAATTTCAACAAAATTTGAACTTTGTGCCCATATGAATTCATTTCCATGCTATGAGCTTGAGAAACTGGCATCGAAATTTCAGGAATTTGATTCTCGTATTGAGAGCGGGATGGTCATGTGAGATTCATGAGTATTTTTTTTTTAACTTCTGATCAGAATTCGAGAAAAGAAGATATTTCCAAATGAAACACCACGAATTATTATAGCAAGGTAACAATAGGATATAATTGTCAAACTGCATAGTATTTTTTAGTTCTCTAGTTCCTACTTTATGTCACACTGTAATCTATAATCAAAGGAATGTGTATGAAGGTACATGAAAAGTTCTTGAATTTTTAGTCATTAGTGCATATATTGTATGTATATTTTAAGAACTGCATTCCGCAGTACGGTGCATCGCGACCCATTATGCCTACATGTCTTTTATACTTCATTTGGACTGATTTTTTAGTTAATTTTTATAATAATGATAAATGAGTTATAGCAATTTATAGAAAGAAAACATAGTTGAAGAGTTCAATAATTTAATAAATAATTACTAAATATAGAGACAATGATCAGAAAAAGATCTGTTCAGGAAAATAGAAATTAGCCTAAATACTTGTGTATTAGAAGTTTTTTAGCCAGTGTTACAAATATTGTTAAAATACAGCAAAAATATTGGACAATAAGTATTGTTTAACATTAACAGGATAAAATCTATTCGTGTCCATTCTTTATTCTTATATTACGCATTTGTCAACTACTCTAATAGCACCATTTCCTGAATGTGACCAAACTGTGAAAGCGCCGTTGCCTAAATGAAACTCTTACAGTCCACATTGCATTCACGTAACGTGGAAAATGAGTTAGTGAAGCATATACACTGGTGGACAAAAAAAAAGACGGATGTTTCGGTAAATGGTGGTAGGCACAGAATCGAATGCAGCAGCTTAATTTGTAGCATCATGTTATAGTCATATATATGTTTATAGCATCGTGGTCAATGGCCGAATCCCACTACATGCGGTTGAAACAGTAACCATGGCCACTGCACGGTATATTGCTGAAGTTCTGTTGTCCCATGTTCGCTTTTCCGTATTGTTGTTGGCGATAACTTCTATTCATGGATGATAATGCGCTCTTCAGACTGTTTGGAGAGCGATGGTATTCATCGTATCATGTGACCAGTACGTTCACCTGATCTTAATCCAATATGGGATGCCTTAAGGAGACATCTTGCTGTTCTCCCATATCCTACGATAAACAAGCCGTCACTAATCCGTGAAGTGAAAGAGGAGTGGGACAAATTGCTTCAAAACCTCATGGATCAAATCATGTAATGACGTGTGGGAAGTTGCATTGCACTTCATGGTGGATATATCCTTTACTTACATGCCTCTTCGGAGGGCCTGTCGTGAGTAATCTGCATTCCTTTTTATTGTTCTGTTTCTGGGTCAATATGTAAATCCCTTTCCCTGAAACAACCTGTTTCAAGACGTTCTGAAGTTCTGTTCGCAATATAATCTTGCGTTATTTCATTTCTTACATCCTGCTTTTATATATTTATCGCACTTTACTTGAAATCGCACCTGAGATTTTTTAAAACTTGGCCATTTGTTCACTTTCCTTAGGTTTTATCCTCCAGTGTATATCCCATTTTGTGAGGAAGTGCCAATGACTCAAAAATACGTCATGGTAGTTTCCCAATGGAGTTGCTTATTTCACAGGCGTTTCACAGTACAGTCACGACGTAATGGTTCCCAGCGGATCATGATATCATGAATTAAAGAAATCACATTTTGGTCACCGTTGTGTTTGCGACACTTGAGACTTTGTCGTGATAGTAACGTCACATCGACCTACTTTGTTATTAGTGTAGATGAACCATAAAAAGAATTTGCTTAATTTTATTAGTTTCTTTACAGTGCTTCACTTTTAATACTGAATGCTTAAATTACTTTACAGGAGCACAAGGTACTTGTTTCGATTATCCATGTCCGAGAGAAGCTATTTGTTTAATGGAAAACCGCCAACCTATTTGCAGATGTCCAGTGTGTGCTGAAGTTTACGATCCAGTTTGTGGCAATGATGGTCGATCCTATACGAGCGAATGTAGTCTAAGGAAAGAAGCCTGTGAACAAAACAAAGAAATTAAGGTTGCCTATGAAGGACTCTGCAGTAAGTTACTAATTTAATACCTAAAAAACTATTCGTCTGTTAGTTTTAAATTTCATTTTGTTGTTGTTTCTGCCGTACCATGGCTCTTTGCCGGAAAAAAGTGCATTAGAACCACAAGAGATCCGATCATCCGATTCTTAGAAACTTTCTCATAATTTTAATCCTAATCGGAATTTGGGACACTCCCGGATCAATAATTTTCACAAGGACTTCAAAGCAGAGTCGGGGATTTGACAGGTATCAAATGTTTCACGATGCTCATATCTTAACGGTGAGTATGCCCATAATGGTCGTTTTGTTTATCCTTTATGCCCCATTATGTAAATTTTTCTTAAAAATCTCAATTTGTTTTCTTTTGTGTTATAAAAAAAGATTAAAATATTTATTCCATAATAATATGAAATTAAAAAACAATCTGTTAATAAGAACTACTGCACTGTAAAAAAAAATCTGTACTTCTACAGATGTAAAATTACATGCTTACTAAACTTTCATCTGTAACTGTACAAAAAAAGCTGCAAATCTACAAAACTAGTTTTTGTAACGCTACAGAGGTCTGTAACTTTACAAATCAATCTGCTAAAATTACAGTAATCTTACTGAAATTTTATCTGTAACCCTGATTGCAGTTACATGAAAAGTTCTAGGCATCCCAGTTTCCTAAAAAATTCTTAGTAACCTTACAGATTTTTTGATTTTCGGCGCAAAAGTGTGTCTGTTACATGAATTTTTGTTGTTGCCGTTACATAAAAAGTTCTAAGAATCCCAGTTTCCTACAAAAACTTTAGTAACTTTACAGATTTTTTTTACAGTGTGTAGCGTCGGAATCAATATAGTTAAATATGTTTCACAATTTAAAAAATAATTAAAATTTGCAACATTTTATTGCGCATTTTTAATAACATTTATAATAATAAACATATGTCTATAATAAAATATGTTTACAATTACAAAAACAATTTTTATTTTCATTTAAGCATAAAGACTCAATGTACATCACGTAAAGTTTGATAAGTAACTAACAATTAAACCTACTAAATGTAAATCACGTAAAGTTTGATGAGTAACTTGAGTTTTTTTCACAAAGTGTTGATGAATATCCAGACAAAAGTTGTAGCGATTGAAAAAGAAAAACTTTATCAAGAAAACTCTTTAAAATGAACTGTATCTTACGTTTTATTAAGTAGTTATGTTTATCACAGTTGCCACTAAGCTAAATATTATTATTATGTACTTTCTTTTCCTCGCTCCCATCGCTCTTGTTTGTCTTATGGGCTACTGTCCGAACAGTCAATTAATCTAGTATTAATCTAATATCTTATTTATTAGTGTCTGGTGTCTTTATGACTGAACTTATAATTTACCAATTCGAAATTTTGATGTTTTTAGGATTAAATTTATAATTTATCAACCAGATAAAAAAATTTCAATTTGTATCAAAATTGTGCTATTATTATTATTTTGATTTAGGTATTTTTGAGTATTTTTTCTTAAATTAGCATAAAAAATATGTAAGAAACATCCATCATTTTAAAGAAAAAATTCATTGAAGACTTGTTATTCTTCTAGTATTCCTAAGCTAAAAGTAAATACGTTAGCAATTTATTCTTAGTTCCGGTGGTACTTAAAACCCCCACTTTAAAAAACACTTTAACAATAAAGTAAAATGACTTATATTTACTTTATATTAAATAAAACATATTACTTCTCAGGCTTACACACACGCCCATATATATACTATATATGTATACAATGGATTTAGATATTAATGTTGAGATGTTTCACAGCAGAAACTTATTATTGCACATCACACAAGAAGATGAAAATAAAAATGAGACAGATAAGCGGAAAAAAAATCTTTCTCAAAACATTTTTTGCTTCACAGAACTACTATCTATCGATTTCAGAGGCAGAGAGAGAATTAATATTTAACATTGCTTTTGAAATGTTGTGTTGGTAATGGATGAATTAAATAATTTGCATAACAATATAAATCATCTAATTCACTGGTACTTTAAAGTACCGCCGTAGCATAAACAGTTCATGAACGTAAGAAAGTAAAAATTTCATTTTAACGACTTGGATCTTGGCAGCAAAAAACGTTTTCTTGATATCGCCGTCGGGGTATTGTTATCAGCGTTCCTTCCGATGAAATTTTCCCTCACGGCGCAGACGTCTACTTACAACACCCTTTTCGCAGGTATGATTTAATTGATATATTTTAAACACTTTTCGCTAAGCAGTGCACAGTTTATTAAAGTTCAAAATACGTCTGAAAATGAAAACAATAAATATTTTTATTCCTAAAGCAGTTAATAATTTGTTCGACGATATCATCGGTCGTTATTTCGAAGACAAATGTCGAGCACCATATCGAAGCAGCCGAGGCAACTATTTCACGGTAAATTTAATAGAGACAAAAACATGCGAAGATTATTAAATCATTCACAAACAAAACATTTTTGGCTACAACTATATTCAAGCTGCGGATACCGTCATTGTGAAATCTTTTCAGAGCTTCCAACTTTTCAGTTTTCATCCAAGTCGAAAAACAAACTTTGAACGATAAAATTTATTTAGTAAAATTATTTATAAATGTGGATTGTTTGTCTGTGGCCTTTAATTGATTTCATTTTTTAAGAAAAATTTCTGATTCAAAATGTGCCTATTTCATTTAACACGTTCACGCCGACACTCGACTGTTTCCGAGTTGTCAAGTCTCCGGCTTTTTGCACACCACTATTATTTTAGAGAAAATGTTTTTCTTTTAAATCGCCCAATTGTTCTAATTAAATAAAACAACATTTTCTGTATTAAAATACTGGTATCCAAAAAGCCGGAGACTTGGCAGCTCCGAGACAGTCGACTGTGACCCACCGCGCCGGCGTGAACGTGTTAAAGAAACCGGAAAGTTTGCAGCTATGCTTAATGACATCACAATCACACATATTTAAAAAAGATCTAAAACGATGCTCAAGTTTCTTTTTGTACATGCCTAATATTGTGATTTTATGCTACTTCTTAGCATTTAAAGTCAGAAATATATTTCTTGGGTGAAGAATTTCAGCTTTAACAGAGAGCCGATATGTCAAACACGCAGCCTGCTGACATATAAGTAGTCTGGCAAGCACTTGGCGTTCTACTTGTACTTCATTTAGTTATGTGAATAAGTACGCAAAAATGTGGTTGTTAAAACATTATTATTTTGAAAGGGAAGAAAGATTCCCTAATTTGAGATTTCGGATGGCCGTCGTCCCGCACCCCGGGAAGAACTTCAGAAGGAATGTAACTTTTGAAACAAGTGGTCTGAAATTGGCAAAAACCACATTTTTTTTTTAGGTACCGGGAAGAATCTAACTGATTATATCTTTGAACTTTACATATGTACACTAAAACATTTCGAGGATTTATGCATAGAAAAACTGAATTCGCATTCTTCTACATGCTTGGAAAGTCAGGCATGCGATACTACATGGTTTTCAGGATAAAATCAAACGCTTATAAAAAAAGTACCAATATTTCTAGAGAAATGAAGCGATGTCAAAATGAATATTTTTCTCTGATTTATTTCTCGTATAATGATTTCAAAAGTTCTGACAAAACAATATTTCTTCATTTTTTCAAGGAATTTTAGCAAAATTTTAATTACTGACATGTAATGACATTTTTAAAAGTTCAGAAAAGTGTATTTATTTTGCGCCAACTTGTACTAGGCAAAAAAAAAAAAAAAACCTCATCTTTATGTAAATCAAAGAAACAAATTCCAAAATTCCAACTTCGAAAACTTGCGAGTCGTGTTTATATCTCAAAAGTCGTATCAAACAAAACAAACACTTGACTTTCATGATGATGTCAAAAACCGCTTAATCTGAACCATGTACTTATAGAACCCATTCATTTATTTATTAAATGAATGAATGAAGTATCTAGGTACGCATTTATACATATATAAATATAAACTTTGTTTTTTCAGTACTATGATTGCCTTTTCATTATTGATTAATTATTAGGCACCGTCATCATCTTATAGATTCCAAACTTTGTTATTTTAGCGATTTATTTTTTTCGTCACTTCATCAAAAGAGATGCCAATGCGATGCCTTTGTTAAGGCTCCTGTCTCTGCTTCCGAAGGCACTCACGAGCTAATGCTAATCCTATGGGGAGTGATTTTTCTAATATCTCGTTTGCATTTCGAAATTTTTAAATAATTCTTTTGCATTGGATAGCCGAGATCCGTCTCTACATCGAACCTTTTTTATTTTTTCAATTTTGGTCGCAGATATTTTTTAGAATGACACTTTCATTTTCAGAACCGGTTTTGAAACTGAAAGTAACTTCATAAAAAATATCTGCGACCAAAATCGAAAAAGTAAGAAAGGTGCGATGTAGAGACGGATCTCGGCTATCCAATGCAAAAAAAGAAAAAATATTTAAAAATTTCGAAATGCAAACGAGATATTAGAAAAATCCCTCCCCATAGGATTAGCATTAGCTCGAGAGCGTCTTTGCAGGCAGGGACAGGAGCCTTAAGGGAAAAAATTGCGTCAAGAAAACTAATTATTGTAAGTAAATAGCTCTTACGTAAGCTGAAGTATAAGCTTTATTTTGGCAACGATTGATTCTACGAACTTAACAATAGTCTAGATCGATTCAGCGTGCCTAAAAACTTGAAGAAATGGGTTGCTTCCAAATCTTCTCATGGAAACGAAGCCTTTCCTACCGTTTATACATTTTTCGGCCATTTCTGACTACTATGAATTGTCGAGCATGAACGCTAGTGAATCTCGCACAACAGTTTGGGAGAACACGACTGCATTGGTAACTGTGGTTTTAGACATGATAAACAAAAAGAAATCTGGTATATAGACAGATCTAACTCAATTTTAAACTTTATCTCCGAGTACAAGGCACTGTGCAAGGAATTGTGGCAAGGCATTGTGGATGCAAGGAAAACCAATCAAAATACAGCAAAATGTGGTATCTTAAACTTCAAAAGTTAAATCTTTTAAATACATTATTATGTGTTTATATTGGAAAAACTTTTTATTTATTATATTCTTCGATTTCAGATCAAATAAAAAATATTTCGCAGTATTTATTTATTAAATGCTAAGAAAATAGTTAATAAGTTAACGAGAATAAGGCGCTAATTATTCACAATTAAAAAAATACAAAATATAAAAATAAATAGCTTTGAAAATGAAAAAAATTCTCGTTTTTTTTGTACAAGAAAAAATTTCCTACGATGCTTACAAGGGACCTCATTTGCGCGATTTTAACTTTAATCTTCTTAATTTTATTTATTTGATAGCATTTAACCCCTTCGGGACCAACATCCCACAGATAAATTTTATTCGGTTGTCATCACTTTTTTTAAAAACAGTTAATATTATTTATTTAATCACGAAAATGTCCTCATTAAATAAGGTAAATAATAACTTTCTTTATTAGTGTTATTAAAAAAATTGCTGTATGCAAATTTTAAAGATGCGGCTATGTACCGATGGTCTCGAAGTGGTTGACATTTTCAAATAGAAGGATTAAAGGATTGAATAAATTGAAGGATGACAGGTATTGATACAAAAAATGTTGGAAATGGAATTTTTATAATATGCTAATCTAACTAAATTATTAACGAATTTTCGTGATCTAGAAATATGACAATTCATTTCATCTATTTTTTAAAATCCATTTTGATGCTGAGATATATAGACATAGAGCTACCTAATTCCCATAGTTATTCAGCAGTTGACTCAAAGTGTTATGTATACCCAGCGTATTTTACCTATATTTAAAAGCGCGACACCTTGGCTGTTTTCGTTGTTACAAAATACGAAACAACGGAAAGATCAAGATTAACAGATAAGCATCAGCATACAATTTAAAAGATAGCTAAACAATTAACAAATTCGACGGAATTTCGGCGATTTTGTCAATGAAAAATACTATAGTCTTTTATTTTCGAAAATTAAAACAAATTGCAAATGATGATGTATAAGGTTGTGGCAACAGTTTTGAGTCTGAATCAAATAAAAATCAATGACAATACCTATATTTATTACCAAAAAGCATTCAAACACATTTATCAATGTATGCACCCCTAGTTTCGATATATTTTTTTCTGTCTACAAATTAATACCACGTTGCAAAATCCATTTTCTTTTCACGCAAAGATATTAATCAAACTCTCATGAACTAATTGAGTCTTAGAAAGTAGTGCAAATAGTGTAATGATGTTTGAGCGATTTGAACAAAAGATAGTCTGACGGCGACAAGCTCGGAAAACACGGTGGATTATCGAACCATTCCCATCCCATTTCACTCAATTTGGCTTGTAGTCCAAGAGCTGTTAAATATTTTAGGGAAGGTATTTGAGGCACCCTGAAAATTTGTGCAACACTTCTTTTGTAATGGCTGAATACAAAATCGAATGTCTGGCTGAAGGATCAATGAAAAATACTATAGTCTTTTATTTTCGAAAATTAAAACAAATTGCAAATGATGATGTATAAGGTTGTGGCAACAGTTTTTAGTCTGAATCAAATAAAAATCAATGACAATACCTATATTTATTACCAAAAAGCATTCAAACACATTTATCAAAGTATGCACCCCTAGTTTCGATACATTTTTTTCTGTCTACAAATTAATACCACGTTGCAAAATCCATTTTCTTTACACGCAAAGATATTAATCAAACTCTCATGAACTAATTGAGCCTTAGAAAGTAGTGCAAATAGTGTAATGATGTTTGAGCGATTTGAACAAAAGATAGTCTGACGGCGACAAGCTCGGAAAACACGGTGGATTATCGAACCATTCCCATCCCATTTCACTCAATTTGGCTTGTAGTCCAAGAGCTGTTAAACATTTTAGGGAAGGTATTTGAGGCACCCTGAAAATTTGTGCAACACTTCTTTTGTAATAGCTGAATACAAAATCGAATGTCTGGCTGAAGGATCAATGAAAAATACTATAGTCTTTTATTTTCGAAAATTAAAACAAATTGCAAATGATGATGTATAAGGCTGTGGCAACAGTTTTGAGTCTGAATCAAATAAAAATCAATGACAATACCTATATTTATTACCAAAAAGCATTCAAACACATTTATCAAAGTACGCACCCCTAGTTTCGATACATTTTTTTTTTCTGTCTACAAATTAATACCACGTTGCAAAATTTATTTTCTTTTCACGCAAAGATATTAATCAAACTCTCATGAACTAATTGAGTCTTGGAAAGTAGTGCAAATAGTGTAATGATGTTTGAGCGATTTGAACAAAAGATAGTCTGACGGCGACAAGCTCGGAAAACACGGTGGATTATCGAACCATTCCCATCCCATTTCACTCAATTTGGCTTGTAGTCCAAGAGCTGTTAAACATTTTAGGGAAGGTATTTGAGGCACCCTGAAAATTTGTGCAACACTTCTTTTGTAATGGCTGAATACAAAATCGAATGTCTGGCTGAAGGATCGTGGCCCAAAAACTGTGCCAGACACGTGTCAAGTGCCATTTTTTGACTACCCAATAAAGGTATTTGAGGTACGCTGAGATTGAGACAGAATAATATTTATACTTAGAAAAAAATATTCTGAAAACGACAGACACTTTAGTCGGCCCAAAAACTGTGCCAGATACGTGTCAAGTGCCATTTTTTGACTACCCAAAAAAGGTATTTGAGGCACGCTGAGATTGAGACAGAATAATATTTATAATTAGAAAAAAATATTTTGAAAATGACAGACACTTTAGTCGGCCCAAAATCTGTGCCAGACACGTGTCAAGTGCCATTTTGAAATGGCACTTGACACGTGTCTGGCACAGATTTTGGGCCGACTAAAGTGTCTGTCATTTTCAAAATATTTTTTTCTAAGCAAAATATATTATTTTGCCAAAAATGGCACTTGACACGTGTCTGGCACAGTTTTTGTGCCGACTAAAGTGTCTTTCATTTTCAAAATATTTTTTTCTAAGCATAAATATTATTCTGTCTCAATCTCAGCGTGCTTCAAATACCTTTTATGGGTAGTCAAAAAATGGCACTTGACACGTGTCTGGCACAGTTTTTGGGCCGACTAAAGTGTCTGTCGTTTTCAAAATATTTTTTGCTAAGTATAAATATTATTCTGTCTCAATCTCAGCGTGCCTCAAATACCTTTATTGGGTAGTCAAAAAATGGCACTTGACACGTGTCTGGCACAGTTTTTGGGCCACGATCCTTCAGTCAGACATTCGTTTTTGTATTCAGGCATTACAAAAGAACTGTTGCACAAATTTTCAGGGTGCCTGAAATACCTACTCAAAAATGTTCAACAGCTCTCCTACTATTGAGTTTGGCAGAGTTTTGAATTGTTCGAAAACAAAATGACCGGACGTTGATGACAAATACGTGCGCAACGGCTAAGTTCCAACTGCTCGCAATAGAATCTTGGCATCCATATTTCGCCCTCGTTTAATCAAGTCCCTCTGGATGAAGCTATGTCAATTGGAAAAAAGTGATAAATATTCTCTTTAGCTGGCAAATGTCAATCCGTGTTGTGTGTACAACTCATTGGTCCGGTGGTAACTGCAGGTAGATCATGTTGATCATTTTGGTCGAATTGAAATACCAAGAAATTCTATTTTCAATTTTAGTTTGTAAATTTTGTTTTTAATATTCTATTTGTTTGAAATAATTGAAATATTATTGCGTATTTTTTATCCACAGGGAAAAGGATTAATCCTCAAATCCAAATAATGATAAGCCCTAAAGTTTAGTTTTTATTCTATACATTGATGCAGCAAGGCTGGACGCATACCAGGCATAATTCATTAGTCATTCAAATGTATTTGCTTGGACGTTAGCAAAGCTTTTCAAGAAAAAATTGTGACTCTGTTCTCACATACGCTCAATATAATACACATAATTTTATTAGTGATTAATGGTAATATCTGTTAAAAATTTATCGTACTTATATTTTACACACAATTTCACTATTTATCTAGAAAATGGTTGAAACGCCATTCATTTACAAAAATTTCGTTTAACCAGTAATTACAAAATATCGCACAGCAATTTTTTATGAATGGTGGTAAAGTGACTGTAATTTTATTTCTATCCTAATTAATGATAACAAGCTTCATAATAGGATTAAGGGGAAGTTCTAGTTCTTTGGGTAAAAATTTAAATGTTTTAAATTTTGTACTCTCTGCATCCCTCAAGATTGTTGTCGTAAAGCAGTTTCGTGATATTTCATTCTTTTTTTCATTTTTTCCACTTTTTTGAGTCCCGAGACCCCTTAAATTAGTATGTTTTTAACAATTTGACGTTTATTCCTTTTATACTATTACTGGACATTACATTGCACATATATATCATTAAAAGTTGTTAACTAGGCATAGAGTACGCCGCTCTTGTCATTATGTATGTCCAAACCGTCCGTGTCTTTAAGGGTTAATATCTCGGCTAATTACCGACGATGTTTTTCGAAAATCATGATCAACAATGCTTTTTATACTTCTTTTACGTAGGTACCTCCAGTGCTGCTGAAAAGTTTTGCTGAATGCCCGTAAATCGAAATTTTTGTGTAACGGGAAAATGCGATCTTTTTTAAAAATTATTTGACCTAGGGTAATCGCTATAATTTTCCTGCAAGGTTTAAATTAACGTCTACTACCTCCAATTTTTTCATAATTTTAGTTTCAGTAGATTCAGAAATAGAAGGGGGAACATATTTTTGCACTACGTTTTCGACGATAACTTTGAAAATATAATACCTAAAATTAAATGAAATTTATTTTTGAGTTCAGCGTTACGAAAGCTTTCACCCGATACCACACGATATACAAGGAATTTTTTTTTTCAGGTAGCTTAATTAGCCCCTCTACGCTTTTCCTAAATATGTTTATGAATGTTTATTAATCTATAAATATGTCGGTCAATAGTCTTTATTATTTCCCCTAATTTGAACTTTTCACGTTCCATAATTTACGAGTAAAATGCCTGTGACAGACGAACAGACAGACACAGAAGTGATCTTATAATGGTTCCGTTTTTACTTTTTAAGTACGGAACCCTAAAAAGGGGCGCAGTTCACTGCAAGTTTTTTATAGAAAAAATTTCTGACAGTGCCAAAATTTTCCTTATCGAAAATTTTTGTGGGAAATTCTACTACACATTATTTTATGGAATTTGGCTCCTCATGATTTCAAATGTCCAAACATAAAATTTGGCTTCCTTCCGTTAATTAATTTTATTTACAGATGCCTCCAAACAAGGAAAGTTGTTTTACGGACACCCTGTGCATTATTTAAATATAATTTTATATAAAATTTTTGCGCAAAGGGGCTGAAATGCAAATCTCCCAGATTTTTTTTATCTTTTTACCACTGCAATTTCTTTTATAGCGCTTTGAATACTCATATACTTATACGGTATTGCTGTTTTGAAAACAATATCAAAATTGTCTTTCATTCATAGCTTTAATAACGTCGTTTCTCCTTTTTACAGGTGGCTGTGAACACAAACACTGTGAGTACTACGCAGCTTGTGAAAGTGATTCATCTGGAATTGGCAGATGTGTTTGTCCTAAAGATTGTATTAAGGTAATATTTGTGCGTATGCAACTGCTTTTAAGATTATCTGAAGTTTCGTATTAATGTATTCAAGGATGTATCCAGTAATTCATTATAAAAGTAATTTTTCGATATTGTTGAACCCCTTCAGGGCTGATGTCGTGCATGTGTTTCATATAGGGTGCGTATAATTTTTATTTTTTAGTACCAGGTTATTTTAGTCTTAGCCTTTGTACTTTCTAATTGTAGATTAAATAAGGCGAAAAATAAAATATGGAATTATTGGCATTAAAAACACTGTAAATATAAAATATGTACTTTACAATAAAAGTTGCTGGCCTCCCGGCTGCCAACACAGTTTCTGGAAAATTTACAAGCTGCTTTCTTTAAGAGTGATGCAAAATTTCTCATGTCTGGGGAAAATCGCATTGCTATTGTCTGTGGGGTGTACGTGGCACAAAGAATTGTTTTTTTTGCTCCACTTTCTGTTCGAATTAGCTTTCACAGCATTGGTGCTTGAGAAATTGCAGTATAAAGGGCAAGAAAAAGCACTGTATTTTACAACAAAAGGTGCTTGCGAAGATCTATAAATTACAGCTTGTTATAAGAATTTTTAATTCGAATCCTCAAGTTTGACCTCTCGTGTCTCTATGAAGGTTTAAGACAAACGCATAAACTATATTTTTTTGTGGGCTGCTTTGATCCAAGAAAAAAAAATTACAAGTTATTGTCTTTTAGAAGTGATGTAAAATTTCTCAAGTCTGGGGAAAGTCGCGTTGCTATTGGCTGCATGGTGCACCTGACAGAAATAATTCTATTTTTACTCCACTTGTTGCTTGAATTAACTTTCACAGCATCGGTACTTGAAAAATTACAACATAAAGTGCAGGAAAAATCAAATTTTTTTACAGTGAATTTAAATGACGTTAAATGATGAAGGTGTTAAGCAAAGATCTAAATGGCTTTAATAATTTCTTAAGTTCTAATACTATTATACAGGGCAATTAGAAAAAAACTGAACAAAGTAAGAAGAAATAGAGTTGACTACGACAAACTATTTTTGTGTATTAAACTAAGATCGCATGCCATTTATTCTGTCAAAAATACAAGGCGTCTCACTCCAGTTCTAACCGAGATTTTTGCTCATAACTTAAACAGCAACTAAGGCTTTTTAATAAAATTTTCACGACATACCTTGTGAAATGTAAAGATATCGCGAGAAGAGGTCGATATGGCACGGCCATCCTGCTTAATCCCTTCGGGACCGGCGGCTTTTACGCAAATTTTATTTGGTTGGCACCAATTTTTTTTTAAAGTTACATTTACTTAAACAATCACGAAAATGCTCTAATTAAAGAAACTAAATATTGTTTCTCTTTTTTACTGGTTCCTAAAACAAATTCTGTATGCTCTTTTGGAGGGTGCATATATGCACCCATTGTCCCGAACGGGTTAAACAAAAAGCGTTAAACTAAACTCTCCATATTTCGAAATGTAGTTTACGTGACATGCTGTGTCATTAGCCAAATGATAGCAAGCTTCCAACATTTTTTTTAATGCTATCGCATTTCGCACAAAGCGAGACGAATCTGTTGAAAATTTCGTTAAAATATCTTTTTTTATTTTAAAAGTTATTATTAAAGCCTGGCTTCGAAATGGAGTGAGACATCCTCTATTTTTGACTGAATAAATGTGTAGGGACCTTGGTTTCCTATATGCAAAATTCACAGCTGCCAAGAGTTACGGATTTTAATTACTACTATAAAAAAATAATATATTAATTTAATCGCAGATTTCTGCGTAGAATCTGCAAATATATAAGGTGAAGAAAAAAAAAATAGTGGTATTCAAAACCAGTAATCCTTGGCACCTATGAAAAATTCTTTGTTGTATTTTACTTTACAACTTCTTAAGGTCTGTCCAATCTGTTTCGAATCGCGCTGCATAATATTAACTCAATTAGTTTATTGTATTCATTTTTCAATCGTTGGTTACATTTATATATTACGAAAGAGGAAGACAATTTTCCCTTTTTAAATTATTCTTGTAACCACAGTCCCGGAACTATTGGGGGAGTGCAAAAGTTCATGCGGAGGTGTGATAGATGGCGTTAGAAGCGGCGTAAAGTGTTGTCATTAATACTGTCATCTACGTAAGACAGATCGTTGGAAAGGTGACGTGTGAAGCTTTCATTTCAAACAAAATAATTTGTGTAGATACAAACTGCTTCGAGAAAGTTTACTTTCAAAATGAGTGTCGATAAGGTGCATTTACGGCATGTTATGCTTTACGAGTTTCGGAAGGGAATAAACGTTGCAGTAGCCGTAAAAAACATTCAAGAGGTTTATCAAGATCAAGCACCAGCTAAACGAACTAAAAAAAAATGGTTTGCGAAATTTCGACACGGAGAGCTTAACCTTGAAGACGTGCCACGCTCAGGTCGACCTTCACACATTGATGACGATGTTGTGCGTACTTTAGTTCAGAATACTCCACGAATTTCAACAGAGGAAGTTGCTACAGCACTTAACGTTAACCGATCAACCGCTTTTCGGCGTTTAAAAAACATGGGATTCGATTTGAAGCTCGATATATGGGTGCCCCATTTGCTGATCGAGAGGATTAAAATCGAGCAAATTTCTGCTGCCGTTTCTTTACTCGGGCGGCTCAAAAACGAGCCGTTTTTAGATCGACTAGTGACGAACGATGAGAAATGGGTCCTTTACAACAATTTTCAGCGCAAACGCACATGGAAACAGGCAGGTGAGCATGGCAAAGGCCAGTTTGCACCCGATGAAGGTGATGCTCTGTGTTTGGTGGGATTGCAAGGGCATAATTTATTTTGAGTTTTTCCCCGCTGGCCAAACGATTGATTCGGACAAGTACTGTGACCAATTAACCAATCTGAATCGAGAAAGCAAACAGAAACGTCCGATTTTGTCAAATCGCAAGGGCGTAGTCTTTCATCACGACAACGCCAGACCACATGTCTTGAGACAGACGCTGCGCAAACTTAACAGCCTGGAATGGGATGTCTTAACTCATCCACCGTATTCTCCTGATATCGCACCATCTGATTATCACTTGTTCTGGTCATTTCAAAATCATTTATATGGAAAAAAACTTGACTCTTTGGATGCCTTAAAAAACGTCGTGTCTTCGTTCTTCGAATCTAAACCGCGCAGTTTTTATGATCGGGGCATCCGTATGCTGCCAGAACGTTGGAAACAGATTATAGAAAACAATGGAGCATATATCATTGATTGAATAAAGAACTTTGTTTGCCTAATCACTGTGTGACTTTTACTCTCAAACTCCGCATGAACTTTTGCACCCACCCGATAAAACTACATTCTCAGAAATTCTTTCTTCAATTCACGGAAATATTCCTACCAGCACTTCTACCGGTATACCCGGGAATGGAAGAAATTCTGTTCTTTTTTTTCCGTTGTAGGACATAAAATTTCCGTAATCTGAAAAAAGGAGTTAAAAAAAAAGTCTCTCTTTCTTCCGTGGATCCACTTGCTTTTGAACCTGGCACCGCGCGTCTCGAATCGAGAATCTTAGCCACTCGACCAGCGTGTACTCTATAGCCAGCAAGTTTAAAATGAAGATACGGATTTTCTCCAATTGGTATCAATACGGCCAATACGCATGCGTGCAAGGAATAAACGGAAATTTCCCCTCTTTTTTAGACTTCCGGGAAGAATTAACGGAAAAAGCATGTTTTCTAGGAGTAAGAAAATTATTTGTTTAAAAATGACGAATAATTTAGTGTATAAAGACGAATGTCTCTGAGGGTGTACTTTTCAATGAGCATGATAATTCATTTTACCGAAAATCTTTTTTCTTCTTTCACATACGCTTAAATCTTTTTTGAACCGAATAAACACGATACAAAACACATTTTATGCAGTAAAACGTTCTTAGCATGCCGTAAAGTACAGAAATGGAAACGTGTTTCAAAATACGGATTCTTCCTTCTTTAAGTTGAAGAACATGTAACGACAACAAAAGAAGAATAAAAACAAACCTGAGTCTTGCATATGATTTTGTAGTAGTAATTTCGTTGGGCTCAACATGCAGAAGTATTCGTTACTTTAAAAACCTAACTACATATTACTTTTTAATATAATTCGATTTAAATAATAAAATAAAATAAATAAATACTACCTAATGGTCTGATTACCAACGCATTATTAGTCAAATACGTCACATGAATTGTTTTGAACCTAACTATATATTATTTTTTAATATGATTCGACATATAAAAATAAATAAATGCTAGATAATGGCCTGATCACCAACACATTGTTAATCAAATATGCTACATGAATTGTTTTGAAACGATGATATATCTTCTATATCTGTATTTCTTGACATTTTTTACTTCACGACCACTTAAACCCACTTAACTTCCGCTGTACACTGAAGTTAGGATGATGAAAAACATATCAAAGGAATGAGTTTCATTGTAATTTTATTTACTAACATCAACAAAATGCTTCATTAAAATAAAAAAAGTAATTTATTAAAATTTGTAATTAAAAGGTGTTAAAATTTTCATATTTTTTATATTTCTCTTTAATACACATTACCATTTAACGAGATGTATGAGTTTGACTTTTTTTAAATTTAGAACATTTTACTATCTAAGATTTTTTTTTTAATGTGGATGCCAATGACAACAGAACACAATTCCTTTAGACCGTCGAAAAGAGCATTTTCACTATATCTCGAAAACTAATGGTAGGAATGAGTTATAAAAGCACAATAGCCATGTTTTAGACGACACTTATTCTTTTTGTGTAAAAATGAATACAAGTCATAAGTTTTAATATGGATTTTTTAAAAATTTATATATAATTTAAATGTGTTTTTGAATAAAAAATATGCCTGGAATATGTTTGGATGTATTTGTATCTCGTGAAAGAACAAAACTTGAAGGATTATTTGGAAATGTATGAATTAAAGTTTGTCACGTGAATTTAACATTATCATCCTCAATCTTTGACCTACTGTAACTTTATGAAGATTTAAGAAAAAGACTGTAAACTATACCCTTTTCTGGGCTGCCTTTAACCAAGGAACCCAAATATTGTGTCGCCATTTCAAAATTCAAAGTTTTTAACATTTCAGTCGGACTTAAAGAAATATTTCAATCGCAGGATTTTCCTTGCAACCATCTATAAATTACAGCTTGTTATAAGAATTTTTATTTAGAATCCCCAAGTTTGATCTCTCCTGACTCTATGAAGGTTTAAGGCAAACACATAAACTATACTTTTTTGCGGGCTGCTTTGATCCAAGAAACTAAAATAAAGTGTGAAAATTAAGTGTCACATTTAAAATAATGGAAGTTGGTACATTTTTTTAATATGTAGATATTTCAAAATTTGTATTGATATTTGAAAAGTATGCACAATTCTCTTTCGAATGCTATCTATTTTGCATCTCTTTGCGACAATTTGGTGATGAGATAGCACGGGGTTGTCCATGTTTTCCCAATGCCCATTTATAATTACTACTACTTGCAAAGACCTTTTTGCTCTCATCCATGCCATCCGGTATTTCTTTGCATTGAACTCGTGTTTTTTTACCCGACTTAAAAGAAGGGTTATGTGTTTCACGCGTATCTATGTATGTGGATTTCTTTATACCCTCGAAACATCCCAACGGCTGGATGGATTTTAATGAATGAGGTCTCTATCGATTCGTCTTAACCGTCCAATGGTTATAGGATAGGTTTTGTTTTTATAAATTTAAAATGGCGGCCGTAAAATACAAAATGGCGGTAGAGACGAAAAAACATTTTACGTACCCTATTGAGTGGCATATCATTGGATAGGTCTTTCAAAATGAAGACGATGTTTCATTGACCATTTTGCAGTCAGAAGCTCCGTTTAAATATTACACAACCTGGAAGTTGTGTACTTTGGATCTCTACCTTTACTGTAACTCTAACCTTTATAATAGACATCTATAGGCCTCATCAAAACAGTGTTTGTAGATAGGAACTAATAATTAAACACAACTTAAAAGTCATCAATACAAGTAAATAAAAAAAAGTATAAGTAATATAAAAAATAGTTTCATATTGATGAGAAATAATTAATTAGTTCGCTTTTGACGCAGTCAGGGTTTTTGATTTTTTTAATTTAATATATTTATTCACTGTAGAGATTTTCCGTTTGTTTTCACCAAATCTCTTTCTCGTAAGCTATCCCAAATGTCTGCTGCTCCTGAATTTTACAATAAAATAAAATAAAATAAAATAAAATAAGGTAGAATAATTTATCCTTCCATCCAACTGGCTGTTTCTGATATGCAAACGCAAAGCCCTTTCGTTTTTTTCGTGCCTTAACGTATTTACTAAAATTGAACTTCAACATTTTCCTTGTGAGGATTTTCCGAATTGTTTTCACTGCATTGCTTTTCCTAGGCTACCTCTTTGAGTGTGTAAAGGATTATGTGTATATTTAACCGTCCCTGTCCTGTGGCAAAGCGATTCGGAAGATAACTGAAAAATCTGTACAGAGAATTAATCCAATTTGAGGAAATACGGGAAGTAGCAAAAGCGTAAAAAAATCACTAGTAACAACAAATAAATAAATAAACAATAAAAAAACAAGGATGTAACGATTATTTTCTTTATCGAGAATAAAGTTGCTTACATAAAATTCATAAATAAATCGCCTTTGTTAATACTTAATCCCTTCAAAGGCGGTGATTCATTTTTGGACCACTTAATTTTAATTCCTAAATGCCACGTTGGCATCAGAATATTGGTGAGAAAATTTCCATTTTACTAAGTATGTAAACAAAAGCTTTTGCTTATTTTGAAATAAATTTGTTTTTAAATTCTGGTGTCAGTCACGCATTTCAGCATTTTACGAGCAGAAGTACCTTGCCCCTGGAAGGGTTGACTGAAACTGTAGAGAACGGATTTTCAATTTTTATTTAATACACGGACTTTCAATGCTTCGTTTTCTGTATTTGCTACATTTTCTAGACACATCCATCCAACACATTATAAAAGACAGTTTATTAAGGCAAAGCAATGTTGCGTAAGAAACTGGAATATCTGTACACAGAAATCTAAATTGATAATAGAGATAAATTTATAAATAAAAGACAAGCCACATTCAACAGAGAATGATAAAGAGTTGTTAGAGAAACATAAAGATGTTCTTTGAGTATGATCGACCCTTTGTATTTTACTGATTGCACCACAGTATTTTTGTAATATAAATTCAAATCCGAGTGTCCAGCTTTTAAAATATTCACTAAATAAAGTTAAATTTTTCACCACGAATCTGCGTGCTTATTTGCAAAACTCCTCCCACTGAATGATTTTTAGTCTTGACTAAATTTTCTTCTCAGAAGTTTGAATGCAAAACGTCCTACTAATAAACGTCATACCAATAAAGTCACTCGGGAGATACCATAACAAGAAAAATATTATTAATACATGAAAATATGGCAATGTTGTTTCGCCTGATACATGATGTTACAACCTCAGTAAATAGTACACTGGCCCCCAAAAGTTAAGGCACAGGGACTGGATGCTTTCGATTGCACACGGTTTGTCAAATATCTACCAACATTATTCACGAATTGTTCTTGAACATCTGGGATGTAAAGAACATGTTTGATTTCATATTGCTCGATGAAGATTTAGTCGGGCCGAAAATTAGGGGGGCTAATAATAAATTTAATAATAAAATAATGTTTGCGATAAGCTATGCAACAGAAAATGCTGGAAATGGTTTGTCACAGCGTTAAATGACTATTTGGGTCCTGTTCAACGTTTGTGTGCATTTGTGTGAGCATATCACTCATATTCATAAAGATGTTAACGTTTTTGTGAAAAATTCAAGTTTTTTGTTTATAGCATACAGAGTTTTCAACCAAATTTAACACAACTTTCCGAAAACCTGACAAAGAACAGTAGCAACAGTACACTTCAATTAAAACATGAATATATTAAATATTTGATGAGATATGGGCACTTGTATGAAATAATTTTTAACTGCGCATGCGTGGAAGGGGCGAGAGATTTCACAAAGATAGGGGCGATATAGTGAGTTGCTCGCTAAAAATAGCTTTATTATAAGGGTTTTTCCACAATTTTTCAATCAACTCACTACATCTTTCTGAGTTTTCACAATATCTGACTGGACTTTTTACAGAAGTTATCCAAAATAGCTGGGCTACTAAATTATGAAATAAAAATTTTGAAATCTTACACGCGTGCTCATTTAAAAATTATTTCATACAAAGGCCCATATCTCATCAAATATTCAATATATTCATGTTTTAATTGCAGTATACTGTTTATACTGTTCTTTGTCAGGTGTTTGGAAAGTTGTGTTAAATTTGGTTGTAAACTCTGCATGCTATAAACAAAAAACTTTTGAATTTTTCACAAAAACGTTAACATCTTCACGAATATGAGTGCTATAATTACACAAATGCATAAAAACGTTGAACAGGACCCAAATAGTCGTTTACCGCAGTGACAAACCCTTTCCAGCCTTTTCTGTTGCATAGGTGATCGCAAATATTATTTTATTATTAAATTTATTATTAGCCCCCTAATTGTATCCCCGATAAATCTTTACCGAGAAATATGTAATCAAACATGTTCTTTACATCCCAGATGTTCAAGAACAATTCGCCATTAATGTTGGTAGATATTCCACAAATCGTGTACAATCGAAAGCATCCAGTTCCTGTACCTTAACTTTTGGAGGCCAGTGTATTAAAATAAATGATGTGTCCAAATGAAAAGTTTTATACTGTAGTAAAGTTGTATCTAATCGAAGTGAATACATACATATGTCTGTAGATAGGTGGCTTGGTGCTTTTCCCTGTTTGCAATAAATAAGAACGTCTTGGCTTTCCGTTTCTTGAACTGTGGTAAGTTGATCGGTGCGTGCGGATGCATTATACATATCTCCAGATCAATTAAAATAGCTATTATTCAATTCCTTCGCGATACTGCAACATGTTGCTGATGCTTAAACAGGACATTAAAAACAAGCGCAGAGGGAAGATCCTAAAGGTTAAAGTGCTGCTCCAGGACAACTGTAGGCCACATATGGCCAAGAAGACCCTCGACTTGCTCAAAACATTTCGATGGCAAATCGTCTAACATGCTTCGTACAGCTAAAATGGGGGGATTCAAGATTGGTCTCCTCGGAGATGCAAGAACTCGACTCTGCTGTTTGTTTTTCAACACTTGCCACCATTTTGTCTGTGGCCGCAGGCTGTGAGCTATTTCACTTGCATAGTTCTATGTTTTAAACGCTAATTTTAACCTTTGCACTGATGATGGAGCTTTAGAAGATCTGAAATAGCTGTATGGAACCTTTTGTACATACATATTTACAATTTGCGGTATTGTCACGTTGTCCATATATTTCTTAATTCTAGTTACAACCTCAAAATGTTCCCATGTGTATCCTATATCCAACCCCTTAAAAAAATCATTGAAAGATCAACGGTTCACATGTGACATGGCAGTTCAGAGCATCGTTGAAAAATGGATACGTAGGCAACCCAGGAATTATACCCTGAAGCCCATCCACTCTTTTCATATGCGCTGAGATCATTGCACCAATATCAATGGCAATTATGTGTAGGTGTTATGTTACATATTAACTGTAATTCAAATATTCTGTAATTCCAATATTCTGTAATTCAAATTTTCTGTAATTAGATTCTGTAATTAAATTTATTCATTTAATATAACCGTAGTCTACTTTTCATTTGGGCAAACCATATATACAAAACAAAATTAACGTCGTGCTCTTTAGATTTATAGGCGGATGTTTTACATTACTTCCTTTCACTATTTTATTAACTTAACCATATGTACATAACTCATTTAAAATTACAAAATTTTATTGCTTTGCAAAATTCTAATGTATTTAATTATTAGCATTAGTAAAAAAACAAACATGAGTAAACAATAAGTTAAAAAACGCAAAACCTTTTAACTTAGACATTGTAATTTCTTAAAATTTAACTTGGGACGTTTCATTTAAGGAGTGAGATTTCTAACTCAAGAAAGTATAAATAATTTTAAATTTTCAGGTCGAATCTCCAGTTTGTGGAACGGATGGGGTGACGTATCAAAACGAATGTGAAATGCGGGTGGCTGCCTGTGAAAAAGAACAATATATCATGGTTGGATCCAGAGGACCTTGTGGTAAATATTCATGTAGATGCGGCATAATCAAATCTTTCTTTTAATGCATATGGGCTTTGCTTTCTATAAAGATTTTATATCATTAGTATAGAATATCAACGAAATTATGTCTATAATTTCTTTGTACTGATATTTGATAATAGTTTCAAATTCCTGAAATATTTCTTTCTTAATGAATAGGACCTAACGAACAAATTCTTCTAAAAATTTCTAAAAAGTTTCATCAATATAACGTTCATCTACTTCATTTTAATTTAATTATTTGAAACCTTCAAAAGTTTTAATTTGTACATCCAAAAAATGAATTACAAATTTTGTAATAGAAAAAAAATAATTCTTCCGTATGTTTAGAATTTGCATCAACCTTATAACACGTAAACATCGTCCGATTACGAAAAAACACTAATCTAAAAAAAAAAAAAAAAAAAAAAAAAAAAAAAAAAAAAAAAAACACACTTCTATTTTTCGATGTCACAAACTTTTTTTAATATACTAATTTATTTATTTATCTGTTATCTTGCTTATAATCATACGAACGTTGTCTCTAAAACATGTACATGATAACGAAAATAGCATCTTAAAAGCTTTGATTTGGAGTTTTTTTTACAGCATAAGAAAGTGATGAGTAAAGATGTTGCTATGAACTCAATTTGAATGCTCTATTACCCAAATTAATTTAACATATTGATGTGTTTTTCATAGGAATACGTCAAATTTTAATGTAAAAGAAGAATATTTATAGTTCGTATAAGATCTACGCTTTTAAAATGGGTGATACAGAAACTACTTTTCTATTTTAATTAAAAAACACTGTAAGATAGGTTTGTGATTTCAGAGTCGCAGTAGACAGCAAGGGTTTAAAATAATTTCTGTTACGATATTTGTAGACACGCACTTAAGGTAAATGAAAAATTAAACAGTATATTACTTAAAACAATATTTTAAAAACAGAAATCATATAAAATAGCAATTTCATAGAAAATTTATTAGTAGTAAAACTGTTGGTCATGTATTCTAATTACTGAAAAAAATATTGTTTTTGAAACCTTTTTAGCTTTAATTAAACTGTGGTGTGCTTTTGTAACAAATCTAAAGCAAATAAGGGGGATCAAATTAAAACGGAACAGTGGTTATAATTTTTTTTTTTTTTTGTATGGGTTGTGTTGATTTTTGACGGCCAATTATCTACACGAGGGATATAGGCCCTAGGGGGAGTGCCTTCCGTGGAGGTCTTTCTAGGGGAATCTAATCCGTATTAACGCATGTAAATCCACGGTTCGAAGAAAACCACGAAAACTTCGAACGATTAGGCCGACGGGCGCGATTGGGTTCGAACCCAGCACCTCCCGTCTACCAGCTTCGAGAGCAGAACCTCTCAGCCACTGGTGGGGCTTTTTTTGTATGAGTTTGGTGAAACTTTGTGTAGAGATAGAGCGGGAAGGCAAGTCCTATTGCGGAAATGGAATGGCCCTAGTTAATAACGCATAAGCACATGATATGCGCTGGCAGTCGACCAAAAGTATCGCTCGGCAGACAAGTTCTTATTAATCTGGGTCTGCAGAATGTTTGCGGTTAAAAACGAGTAACGCAGTTATATTCGTTATTTAGTGGAACAAGGAGTTGGATTTCGCGAAGTGTATCAGCGAATGAACGCAGTGTTCGGAGAACATACATTGTCATTGAGTTGTATGCGGAATGTTCACAAGTACTTCCGAGATGGAATCTGGGGAAGTTTCGGAGGACATTGTTGGAATACCTACTGTATAGACCTGATATTTATGCATATGACGTTCCCATACTTGATCCGCTGACAAAAGGCATTGAACGGTCACCTTTTTTATTCGGGCAGCGAAGTTATCAACAATGTTCGACACTGATTTCTATTTCAGGCGAAGAACTTCGTATGATCAAGGTATTTACCGTTTGGTGTAACGGTGGGATCGTAGCTTTGGAGATTATGTTTGAAATAAACTATACATTTTATTCTGTGGCTTCAGTTTTGTTTTAGTTTGGTCCACCCTAATTATAAGGTTTTGTACAAAAAAGCGTAAATAAATTATTTTCAGAGCTCTTCGTACTGTATTGTTTCACTCAGATGGGGCTTGTTGTGCTTAATCCTTATGGTATGCCTCCCCACTTGGTTGAACATGTACTGTTTTTCTTGAATTTTGTGACTGATTGTTCAACTATCCTTTTTAAAATGATTTCAGTTCTAGAAATTTTAATAAAAATTGTTTAATTAAGTTCATACAAAAACAAAATATGAGCAAATACTTTAAAGAAAATAATTTTTTAATTTATACCTGGTGAAAAGGCCTCTAATTGGATAAAAATTTCCGGCTCTAACTGATAGGAAAATAATTTAGACTAGATATGTATGGCTTTGACTTTTCCTCAATTTTTAAAGCGCATACGCTGAGGAGAGGGGAAGTGTATATAATATTTCTTTTTATTATTGTTGGTGTACCAGATTATTATAGTTTTTACACTAGAAACTTTCTTTGATATAACGGAATAAAAATTACAATTTATATTTTCTGGATAATAGTTTCTTTAAATGGCTTTATTACAATTTTTATTTTATTTTTGAGCGTTTCACTGAATTATTTATCACTGTGTTGCTTTACACTTCTGTTTTTTTCTAGAGAATGTTTTCTGAAAGCTTGTTGAAAATTCAAGGGTTGGATACAAAGTAGCATCAACACGTTGATAAATTTAAAATGGCTTTTCTTTTAATGAAAACTATTAATATTTTACACTTCTTCTACATAATCAACTCTCGTAGAAAACACCTGTCATATTTATGGAAGACATCATTTACGATTTGCTCGTCTATTTTTACTCATTTATTCCTTCAGTGACCGCCAGCTTATATTAATGTACATTATTTTCCTTCTTGCACTGAAAGAGTTTCTTTCTATACATAATGCCTGTATAATCAAATCGACTCTCGTGAAAAACATCTGCAAAATTTGTCGATTATATCTACTTTTGACCTACTTTTGTTGATGTCCTTCAATGAGGTTTTTGTTTTTTTGTATAATGGAAAAAAAATCTATAAGTGTTTTTCATAAGTAAGTGTTTCTCATAAGTACTGTAAGAGATTTCTTTCAGTGGTTACTTGATTTTCCCGAAAACATTCGTCTGGTTCTGTCTTTTATTAAGTGATAGCAGAAACTCACGGTGGGGTACATATATGTACTGAATAGTACCAGAACGACACATGATAACTATGACAGTGCCATGACCCTGGACATTAACGTGGAGGGCGTGGGGGATGATAGAGTTCACACCATATAAATATTGTTTCTTGCTCCTAAATGCAAAATGCAGATGGAGATGCTGCTGCGAAAAACAGAGTATTAGTAACAGGGCGCTTTCAGACACAATAGCTTTTCAAGTAATCTCTAAACCATTTTTCCGAATATTTCCATAACACCGAGTGTTACAGCAAATAAGAAATCGTATAAAATTTTCCTCTCAGTTCTGGAAAAATTGTTCGCATAAGCAATTTTTCCTACGAATTATCCAGCGGTCAGCTTGGGGTTAAGCACGAATGATGGTTATAAACGATGATTGGTATCCGTTCATTCAAGGAATATTTCTCCTTATTGTGCCAGTTTGAGATGGGGTGAAGTAGACAACATACAAATATAAATCTCGTTATCCTTGAAGACCATTACAACTTTTGCATATTTTCCATCCAAGTGTCTTTTTATGCATCGTAGAGATGCTAAGATACTGTCCCCTTGCATTTCACTAAGGTGCATAATCAACAACTTCTGTTCCTAAACTGATAATCTCGATGGTTCAAGTGCTATCTAAAACACATCATTGTGTTAGATGTCCTTCACGTCATTGAGGTGTTGCCGCTACCTTGTATCCAACCTTTATATTTCTCTAATCGTTGAAGTAACCTTAGCAATTCATTCAAAATTAAAAAGAAAAAAATCATTAAGAAATGACGGTTATTTCTTATTTAATGTCGAATTCTCGATTTCACTATTTTTCAGATCTTTGCCAAAATGTTCATTGCATGCATGGCGCACGGTGTGAGCGTGGACGTTGTGTTTGCCAGTTCGACTGCCCTGATGATTACGATCCTGTATGTGGAAGTGACGGCAGTACCTATCGGAATGACTGTGAAATGAGAAGAGGAGCTTGTACGAAATCAATTCACCTTTCGACAGTTTTCTATGGGGAGTGCGACCGTACTCTTTCAGCTAGAGAAGGTCTGTTCCAGCACTGTCAAGAAAATCTTTCTTTCATATTTACTGCATTACGACCTTCTGCTTCAGAATTTCTTAAATAATAATTGAACGTAATTATGATCTTGAATCGTGTGCAGTGAAAACGTGATGCATGTGAACTTAAAATATGCAGCATGCATGAAACAAAACAAACAATATATATATGTATATCTATATATGTTTGAAGTATTAATTGGAATTTATGTAATTGACACGCTATTGATGTATCTATTAATTTAAAGCTTTTTTGTGTGTGTGATAATTTCTTCCACTTGCTTTTTACAATAATTGCAGGAAAGAAGTTTTCTTTGTTATTAATTGAAACAGAAAAAGCTCAATAGGTGGACAAAGTCAATAGTTTTCCAGAAGAAAAAACTTTTTTCAAAAAGAGTTCCTACCAAACAAAGACATTTTGTAAAATAGTAGATGTAATTAACACTTTACAATGTGAAAAGTTTTTTTCATTTTGCAAAAATAATAATTGCATGAAAGTTAAGATCAGTTTATTTTAACTCCTATAAATAAACAATGAAAAAAATTACAAAGAATTTTGAATTTCGATTCCATAGGCAAAAGCATGAAGCTGTTACTGTCTATGGATCTTGAAAGTATTATAGTTCATGGAACTTTATTTTGAAAAAGGTTGGGTATTTTATGAGGGAAGCTGGATAAATACATATTACAGCCCAGGAGAAATTCAGAAAAATATCCAAATAACGATGAAATTTCCAGCTCAATCCATCATCTTCAAAGCAGTTTTGAGGTTTGAAGAGTTTAAGCCAGTGGCTAGACATGTGAAAGAAACAGTGTGTGATATATCATTAATATTATTAGTATAATATTGTTTGGATTTTTATAATTTGTTTTAATGTCTCTTCGGTCTTTATTATTACTAAATGTAGCTATTAAATAGAATCAATTACTATCAAATCTGTGCTGCATTTAAAATTTTAACGATGATATCGAATAATTAGAATAAACCTTTGATTACTAATAAAAAAGATAATGAAATCAGAGTTTCTATGAGAAAAATCCATATAAATATTTGGCTTTGATTAAAAAAAAAAAAAAAAAAAAAAAAAAAAGAAACTGTATTCCACAATACCAAATTGTAATTTGAAATAAAATAATTTTATAATCTAAATTTACTAAAAAGGAAAAAATATATAAATTTAGTGTATGACTTTTTTTATTTATGAAATAACAAAGAATTTCAAGACTCGATGAATTATTGATTTTTTTTTTTAAATTTCAGATCATGCCAACATAGGTTTACCAATATTAACATGTCAGCCTGGTGAATGTCGGTTCGGTGGTATATGTGAACATGATTACAGAGGCTTTGCTCACTGTGTATGCAATTTCCGATGTTCACCTGTCTCTGATGAATCCATATGTGGCTCTGATGGTAGGTTTTATGACAGTGAATGCAAGCTACGGGAAGAAGCTTGCCGTTTACAACAAAATATCCACGTTGCCTCTAATGAGGTTTGTGGTGCTGGTAAGTATCTTTGGAGAAATTCTGATTTACCAGCTTAATAATATGGGTTATCCTCAGTATGTTTATATGTATGATTTCATGTTTGATTCTAGTAGATTTAATTCTTTCACCACTTTATTTACTTACGTATCAATAATAATTTATATATTATAGTATATTTTTAATTAATTATTGTCTATTTTGAACAACAGATTTACAAAACGTTTCTTCATATATTCATAGGATATTTGTACATGCATGCAGGGAGTTCTGTCAAGACCGCATAAACTGTGCAGAGCGAGAATCGTCGCTCTGAATGTATAAAAATTGACCAATGAACTTTCCTTCTACGATTATTAGGTTTTGATGAAAATGCAAAAGTAAACATTTGACGTCACATCTGGTTCACATAAAAAAGTCTCAATAAAAATATAGATAAGAATTAATGCATATCAGATATCAAATGATGTTTGAATAAAAAGATGCTCAAAATAACACAACACATATCGAGAGATAAATGAGAATAATGTGGAATAGGTGAGTAAATAAAAATACATCATTGTACAGGCCATGAAAGTCCGTAGACACGTTTGTCTTGAATCGAATTTTGTTAATCATTCAATGATGCACGCTAGTCTGTTTCAGTACACGCAGAGTTTATTTCAAGCATGTACTCATGACTCAAACAGAGTATAATAATGTAAATAAGGTTAGTTGGAGTAACTGGACCCACGAGGTAACTGGGCCATAGGCTATTTTATAAAAAACTGTTGGTGTTTTTTAAGTTTTAGATTTGTGAACAATGCCCCTTAATCTCTACTTCCTAAAACAACGTGTATCAATTCAATCACAACTCTCACTTTGCTGTGATAGGTTGTCAAAAATTTACGTTTCTTTTTTAAAAAACAACGTCAATATGGTTGAACTTCCTCGGCTTTTTATTAAAATACTGTAAGTACTTTTATTAAACAATCTTCTTTTTTTAAAGATTAGACATATAACTACATTAATATTATTAGGTATCTATACATATTAACTTCATGTTTCAAATGTAAGCCCGGTGTCCCAGTTACCCCATAAATTTTTCAAGAATGGGGTAACTGGGACATGTATCCGGGGTAACTGACCATGCTGGATCCAGTTACCTTAATAGTTATAAATAATTTTTTTGTGTTTCTCTTACTACTGGAAGTAAATTTCTCCATTGTTTTTTGCTCACAATAAAGAAAATGATAGAATACCTTATTAAAATTACGTAATGAAATTTTAAAAAAGCATATTGAGTGGTATCAAACCAAATTTCTTGACCCCTTGAGAGGCGGTGATGCCGTTATGGCATCACTTAATTTTAATTCCTAATTGCCACATTGGCACCTGAATTTTATATTGAAAATTTCACCTTTATTAAGTACGCGAAAGTATACTTTTACTTGTTTTCAGATAGATTCTCTTGTAAATATTGGTGTCAGTAAATTATTTCAACATTTTACGAATGCAAGTATCTTACTCCTGAAAGTGAGATAGCCAGACCTTGAAATTGTACTATAACCAGGGGCCGCATTCTATAGGGAAACTGTTATCGTTCCTACCACTATTTTGAAAATGATGTCTTCATCGCACCTTTCTTTAAGGGTTCTGGTAGGAACAATAAAATTTTCCCTATATAATGCGACCCCTGGATAAAGTTAAAGTACTTACGTAGCCGTTTGTTCATAGATTTACCTTGCTATTTTTTCCCTTAAAATGCCCATGTCACTTTTATACTTATTATCTACTATACTAAAGTACATAAGTACTTACTTAAGTTTTATGTTTTTGGTATAAATAAATCTAATATTTTCACTTTTAGTGCTTTTCTTAGACATATTGACAGCAAAGGTTTCCCTTACAACGCTGTTTATTGACATATAATTTACATGATCTGTCTGGTTTAAATTTTTTAAAGTTGTTTACACTTTTTCAAACAGGACCCGGTATCCGATATGATAAAATATAAACGCGAGTGGAACATAGACCCCCCTGGTCCAGTTACCCCATTTTTGGGGTAACTGGACCCATGAGGAAAGAAAGATACAATATGCATATTTTTATACTTCTAAATATTAAAATGTAATTTTGAGCATTTCTGTCTGATAGAGGGAACCTAACTGAACATATTTACAGAAGTTCAGACTTTAATTCAAATGAACATTAGCTTTTTGAAGCTGAACTGTCAGAAGCTCCAGAGTCACATTGTGAAATCATGGTCCAGTTAACCCAACTAACCTTACCGATATTCATGTTTCCAATGATACTTATTTTTGGTACACCGGATGTGACATCACACTTTTTCTTTTGCATTTTTTCGAAAACGATGCATCGTAGGGATGTGATTCTTTGGGCAATTTTTAGGTACTTTCATTCTGTATACTTTTTGCGGCTTGGACAGAACATCCTATCCCAATAGCTAGAGATATCGGCTAAGTTTCGGCCTAATACCAGAATTGTCGGTAAATGATGAGTAGTCGAATGGAGAGCTTCACATAATATCGTCTGAACAAAATCTAGCGATTTATCTAGATAATGTAGTCGGAAAATATCGGCAGGAAATTGCATTATTATTACAAGTCAATTAATCGGGAAAATATTCTTATGTATGTCATCGGCCGGCAATCGGAAAGTAACGAAAAATGAATCTTTTTACTGGGGTATTATTGTTTGCTTCCGCTGTATAGATACCCCCTGCAGTGATGATAGGGGGGGGGGGTGTCACGTGAATAAAACTGTCCAATGCCCTGGAATATCTTATCTCCTTCCCGCTCAAAATACTTTTTCACGTTTTAAGGACATCATTTGTAATTGGACCGTCGAAGGAATGTAGGGGGATAAAACACTTTCCAAGAAATGTTCTTTGTACATTATTATTTGCAAATCAGTAAACTTAAATCTCTTATAAACTTACAGATAGCAGGGCAATTAGTTTAAAAGTAAACTAACAATTTAAAAGCGTTTGTTTGCTCTTTCTTTCTTTTTTTTCAATAATTACGTATATACATTCATACTTAAAACTAGTAAATCTGCAGATCAGGAGCCTCAACGTCATCTTTGCAAGTCATTGTTTTTTAACACTCACTGCGTAATATTCAACTTCCTACAAATCGCTTTTTAAAGTTTTCAAATTACATAAATATTTATAAGCATACAAGATACTTCGTAAAGTTTCAGAAATTAAAAGTGTTAAACAAGTGGTTATACATTGATGTTCTGAAATTCTGATGAACTACTTATTCTGGTAACTTTTTAAATTTAAATTTCCATTCGTAATTTTTTATTGATTGTGCGGATGGTTATAGTATATCTTAGCTTTTTTTTTACTCTGTGATTTATAAGGATAAGCATAAGTTTTTTTTATAAATTAATAAAATTTAAATTTAAAATAAAATATTCATGTTAACCGTACAGACACAATAAATCTTGTAGTGACGTCAAAAATGTAACCCTAAAATCCGCTACATTCGGCACAACGCAACGACGTGCTTAAAAAAAAAAAAAAAAAAAAAAAAAAAAAAAAAAAAAAAAAAAAAAAAAAAAAAAAAAAAACAGAATAATATTTTTAGTAATACAGTTTTTAATTCATAATACAATGAAATGCTACCTTAGAATGCTTATTGCTTAAATATAAGCAGATCATTTTCATTTTACAGAAAAAATGCACGGATGAAGTCAAAGAATTCGGTCCCTGTTCCACGTGCTTGTTTTGCTTGGGCCGAATGAGGGCATTTAAATCTGAGCGATAACGCACATCGTATTTCAAACTGTTTTTACGGCATACTGCATCTCCATCTATCTCTTTCCTCCGTGAATAATAGTTAATTTTATTTTACCCAAAATCTTTTTATTCCAGCATCTTTGTTTTCGATAAATGACGTCTAATTCACCTGCTATGCGTACTTACTCAAAACTTTTCATCTTGTTATATTAAGAAATACTCGAGAGTTTTCTTTTTATTTCCAATATGCCGCCATATTAATTTTTCTATTCTTAATTTTATTTTTTATTTTCCTGTTTCACGACAAAACATTTCAATTGAAAATTGTTTAAAAGAAAATATTATTCCGGGTTTTGATTTTCTTGGCAACAGTTAAAGAAATATTGGTAAATGTTATGGAAACATGTTACGTTATTCTCTATGAAAATAATGAACTTTTGTATTTTTAAGCAAAATATTTGAATAAAATAAATAAAATAAATGAAATATTGCCTATTTTTATTTCTGGGCTAAAATCCATCTATATGCAAAGATACAAATGCCTTAATTCATCCGTTTTGACGTTGGCTTTACTCAAACGTTATACACGCAATTATACTAATATTATTAGGACCAAATACGTTGCTAGGCAACAGATGAAAGAAAAGGAAAAAAATGAAATATGCATTATGTCAAATTGATAAAACAAAATCCTTTATATTATTGGAAAACATGCATAAAATTCCCCCCAATATTATAAACCTAATTAAAAAAATCTCGCAAATATATTGACAAAATTTCAAACTAATTGGAATAATTTAATAATCTTATTTAAAAATTTCAGCATCAAAAATTTACCATTTACATCCATTTTTCATATGAGCCATTTCTTTTAACAAATGAAAATCTGAAAATCGTCTGACTTGCCACAGAAAAGCATTATAGAGCAAAATAAAATGTTCCATATTTCCCGAACGAATGAACCAAATTTAACCAAAAACTATACAGCTAAGTCCGGGTACCCCATCAACATACCCAGTGAATTTCAAGCCGATCGGATGCTTTTTGCGGCAGTTATCGCGGAACAGACAGACAGACTAACAGACAGACTAACAGACAGACTAACAGACTGACTAACAGACAGACTAACAGAAACCAAAACTTTTCGTGTCTCCACAGTAAGCCTTCACTGATGTTTCGGCAACTATTCTTAATAAAATGGTTAGAGATATTTGCTGTTTTGTTGATTTACATAAATAAATTGAAAATTATAAGATCTGAAATTTAGATTATATCAGGATAATATCTGAAATTTAGACTATTACAGCAACAATTTATTTGCTCTAGATGTATTTTATTAGTAATAAATTAGAAATTTTTGATTTAAAAATTAATTTATTTAGAAATACTTCAGATAATGTTATTGTTTTAATTATAATCAAGTTGTTCATCTTTTTTCTCCCCAAAAAAGTAATAAATTTAATTTTTTACCTTTTAAAAGTAAAAGAAAATGGCTGAACATTTTTTTTAATTAAAATTATTATTAGATAAATAAATTGAAAATTATAAGATCTAAAATTTAGATTATATCAGAAATTTAGACTATTACAACAACGAACTATTTCTTCTAAATGTATTTTCTTAATTATGAATTAGAAATTTCTAATTTAAAAATTAATTAATTTAGAAATAATTCATATAATGTTATTGTATAAATTATAAAGAAGTTGATCATCTTTTTTTCCCCAGATAGTGATAAATTTAATTGTATTCATTTTAAAAGTTAAAAAATGATGACTGGACATTTTTTTAAATTAAAATTGTTATTAGATGAATAAATTGAAAATGATAAGATATGAAATTTAGATTATATCAGGATAATATCTGAAATTTAGACTATTACAACAAACTATTTGCTCTAAATGTATTTTCTTAGTTGTGAATTAGAAATTTCTGATTTAAAAATTTATTTATTTAAAAATAATTCAGATAACGTATTGTATAAATTATAAATAAGTTTATTATTTTTTTTCCCAAATAGCGATAAATTTAACTGTATACTTTTTAAAAGTTAAAAAAATGACTGAATAATTTTTTTAAATTAAAATAATTATTGGATAAATAAATTGAAAATAATAAGATCTGAAATTTAGATTATATCAGGATAATATCTGAAATTTAGATTATTACAACAACAAAATATTTCCTCTAAATGTATTTTCTTATTTATGAGTCAGAAATTTCTGATTAAAAAATTTATTTATTTGGAGAAAATTCAGATAATGTTATTGTATAAATTATAAAGAAGTTGATCCTCTTTTTTTTTCTCTCCAGATAGTGATAGATTTCATTTTATAGCTTTTAAAAGAAAAAAAAAGCCTGAATTTTTTTTAATTAAAATAATTATTTAGAAATTGAAAAAAAAAGAAAAAAAGACATTTTTTCCATATATAACTAAAATTTAATGAGACGCTTTAAATGATAGAATTTTTACAGCTAGGACGCAGTGTTAAATGAGAATATTTTACATTGTAAGATGCAAAAATGATCTAAATAAAATGTATCAATGTTCGTTTTAATTCAAACAGTAAATATTGTTAGACGGAAATATTTTCCGCTATAAAAGACAAAAATGTTTTCATATCGAGGGCGTAATTAATTAAAAGGTAAGACATTTTGTTTAATTTAAATTCTAAATATTGCTGATCTTGGGATGAAAATTACAGTTAATTATTCTTTGTAAGATGCAATAATACCGGGTGAGCCAAAAGTTCGTTAAAACTTTAAAAACTCATAAAAAAGGAAGAAATAATGATAAATGTGAGTGGTTTGCAAGAAAGGGCTCACAAGGTAGTCGGATTTTTTTTAGCAGCAAAGAAAGAAAAAAAAAAAAACTTAGTTAAAAAATCACATGTAGAGGGCGCTGATGACCCAAAACACAATGAAAGATACTACGACACAACCTGGTTATGTCGTAGAATGTTCTGGATGTCATGTTGAACATTTGTTATTGGAAGAACAAATGAATGGAGCTTATTGCTGTCCTGTTCATTGTGCGTCGGGTCGTCAGCGCCCTCTACATGTGATTTTTCAAACTAATTTTTTTTGCTGCTAAAAACATCCGACTACCTTGTGAGCCCTTTCTTGCAAACCGCACTCCTTTATCATAATTTCTCCTTTTTTATGAATTTTTAAAGTTTTAACGAACTTTTTGCTCACCCGGTATTTGTATAGCAACAGTGTGAGTTACTTATAAGTAAGAATATAATTTTTAAATTAAATGTAATTTTATTTGTATCGTACAATTGAAAATTAATTGTAATTTTCATTGTAAAATTATTTAACAGCAACATTTTGACTTAACAAGATTTATTACATTTCAATCAGTTACATCCTCGTTATGGAAATATTTTTATATCTTATAGTGGAAAATATTCCTAATTAACAATATTTATTCTTTTAATTAAAACGAATTTTTTTTTTACGTTTTAAATACAATTTTTGCATCGCACAAATTCTTCTATCCGATATGATTAGCTAATCGGCAAAAGATCATATGATATTGCAATGTACTCGGTAAAAGATTACTAAGTGACCAAATTATCGAAAACTAATGCGCAAAAGCTTCAAAACCGATTCAATTGTAGTCGGGAGGTGATGCTCGAATGGTGATCTGTCTTGCGGACAAGAAGTCATATTTGCCGATCCCGGAAAATCAGATCGCCAAGATGAAATATAGTCGAGTTAGGACTTTCGGCGGAAGTTCGGCCAAGGATTATTTGCTGTTTGGGTATATTTATTTTTTAAAAATTATGTCAAGCGTATAAAAATAAGCATAATTGCAAGCTATGTTAGTGATAAACTACATAAATAGTTAGTTCAAAATGGACATTTAGAAGCATACCGCGGATCGATTAGTAGATATACGGAATGCTCCATAAATCTGTTAACATTTCAAAATTTCATAAAAATGGAAGGAATCGGTAAAATACGGTTTGAGGGAAACTTGTTATGACGAAGGGGATTTTCATTTAGTGCTGTAAAAATCTTTATTTGAAATATTTTCCTATAGAGAGTACTTCAAGAAACCAAATCACAGGAAATATGCAAATTTGAGTCCTATAAAATGTAGGGAGTACAACTGATGGCTTATAACTGAGTTATCTTGTTATTGGAAAAACGTCCCGAGTGTACACAATAACCTTTATTTTTTAACTCCGTTGAAGAATGCCGCTCATCATGAAATCACCTGCATCCATCCAGATATGCTACATGCTCCATTTAAAGTTATTCTTACTTGCCTGTAAATTGTAACTTTTTGTGGTGGCGGGTATTCAGTATTTGAGAGTGTGAAATGTTTGAGAAGTTTTAGATGAACTCAAATATGCATTGCTCACCGCTATTGATTTTAATGCAAAACTATTAGCAGTTATTTCAATTATTTTTTTTTTCATTCTAAAAAAATTCGTTTTCATGAGAATAATTTTCTCAGAAACAGCTTTCAATTATACTTATTTCTTCCACTTTTATGAGTTTTTTAAATGTCATGGGAAACCTGGTATTTAAAATGATTAAAAATAACAGAATTTTCATTTCAGCCAGAATTTTAATTTTAATAGCATTAAATATAATATTAGCATTTAAATGACAGGCTTTCTTGAATAATGTCATAATAAATTGAAAAATTTAATTCTTTATTAAAAAAATGTCACATGTTTTTAGTAGAATAATATTAGGCTGT
Organism: Maratus speciosus; assembly: GCA_963932465.1. NCBI lineage: Eukaryota > Metazoa > Arthropoda > Arachnida > Araneae > Salticidae > Maratus > Maratus speciosus. Next base: position 570,706,375 of record OZ010787.1, read on the forward strand.
TATTTTTAGGTAGTTGTCGCTGTCATCGCTTGGGGTCATGGACTGAAAGCTGTGATAATGGTCAGTGTGAATGCAGACCAGGTGTTGGTGGACCTCGATGCGATCGCTGTGAACCAGGTTATTGGGGATTGCACAAAATTGCATCCGATGGAAATCTAGGGTGTCTTCGTAAGCATTTCCTCAACATAATTTATGCAGATATTCACATTACTCATTTAAGAGGAATTTAAATGCAAAGAAATATGTAATAATGTCATCAATTCTAGTGGTCTAGTAAATTTACGTCGTTTAGTTCCCATCAAATCAACTATTATTTTGTCTAAACCTTAAAAAATAACCATACTGATACATTCTTTAAATACTTTTTCTTAATATTTTTGGTTTGTATCACTTGTTTTCTGCTATTCTGTCAAAGGTGCTAAAGAGCAAACCATGTATTTCAAGAATTTTGGCTAAGATGACCGAACGTCCTCGTATTTTAAGGACATCTCAAATTAGTGGACTCTAGTTCACACAAGTCCCGTAGCTTTTGGTTTAAAATGCTTATTACATTTTAAGAAGGCGATAAATTCATGAGAAAATATATATCTGCCTATGTATATATAACTTATAAAGTTATAAATTGTACAGTTGTAAAAGATTTTAAAACGTCCCCTTATACAAACGTTATAAAGTTTGCTCACTCTAATATCGACTGAGTATTTCAACAGATTTTGCAATAAAGTAAAAATCGACTGACAATCATTGATCAATGACAGGAATCACATTGCCACATTCTCCACTGCCACGTTATTCAGATGTAGATCTTTATGTTGTTTACCTTATAGTATCTATATGGATATTTCTGTAATTATAGAATCTATATAGATTATTCTGTACTTATTTTATCTTTTATCTTATACACAACTAATTTTGAGAATGAAAATAACGGAAAAATGTTTATAAATACAGACCTGACTATGGCGGCCTTTGTGTAACATTCAGCATATTAAATAAAGCACAAAATAATGCGGAGACTGTACATCTTTTTCAATTCTATAAGAAAGCCTTTCTTTATCTGTGCTTTTAAAACGGTGATGGATATCCGAGCTGTTGTGAGAACCTAAATTAGTCTTTCCCATTTACTTTTTTAAAAGTACTTTATTGTTTTATTTTGCTAATCGGATAAAATATAGTAGTATCGTATCACATATTGTTATGTTTTTGTATTTCATACAATCACTTGTTATAATCTAAAATTACCTAACAAGTTTCTCCTTTTATTTTGTTAGCTTGTGAGTGTCACGCATTAGGTTCTGCACGCGATGATTGTGAGCAAACAAGTGGTAGATGTGCATGTCGACACGGTGTTCGCGGTGACAAATGTGACGCATGTTCTGATTCCATGATTTTCGCACAAGATGGTACCTGCATTCATGGTAAGTTTTAATTTATTTGCTGTTTGAATATGTGAAAATTTTGCCACTGAAATTATTACTGTGAGAGTTGGATTGATGTTCTTCACCTCATTCTCGATTGCATACTTTAAAATCCTTGGATTCAAGATTTTGTCCTGTTTCATTGAACGGCATGGTCGCTACGGCCTTATACAGGGTTATTCAAAATGAAAGGGCAAAGCAGGCATACAAAAAGAATAAAAAATCCCATAGGGTCATGAGGTCGCAAACGCCATCTGAGGCAGCTAGAGGGGGTTGCAAATTATATGTAATACAAGAAGAACAAACAAAAATCATTCTACAACATTTTATTTGTACTGTATTTCCACACATGTTATACATTTACGACCAATACTACTACATTAGATGCTCAAAACTTTTGCCAGATGCCTGGATGCATTACAGCGACGCTGCATGGTGCACCTTCTCAAACGTACCAGGTGTATATCGAACACATCCTGCTGCCGCAACAATTCTTTCTACTAAGTCTTCCTGTGATGAAACAGGTGTTTCGTAAATAAGTCCTTAAAAACAGCCATAAGAAAAAATCTACTGGAGACAAATCTGGAGATCGCGGTGGCCATGCGATTAGTTAACCTCGACCAATCCAACGCCTGGGAAAGGCGGCCTTCAGATGTGTTCTGACTTGTCTGCTGAAATGTGCAGGAGTTCCGTCGTGCTGAAATTATACCGTGCTGAATTTATTCGTCGCTCAATTTGCTCACCTCGTGTTTTCATGGAAACGACCTCTAGCGATCCCGGATGGCTTTTGCAACCCCAAGTTTCTATGTGATTTTTGATTCTTTTTGTATGCCTGCTTTGCCCTTTCATTTTGGTCACGTTATTTTGAATCTCCCTGTATATTGGTAAAGTGTTTTCATGACCATTCTATAGCATACCGTCAACTGGGGTAACTTTGTCCCATATTTCTATGTTTCATGGCCCGTTCAGCATCGCCATTCTCTTATTTTATTTAAAAAATTAATATCATGCCAAATATTTTGTTTGCTAAGAACATATGGAACCACACCATTATCATAAATTTGTCGAAATTAAAATTTGTCTTACCAAAAAGTGTTTTTGAATGATTTGGGTCAATGTTACCTTGAATTGGGGTAACATTGGCCCATGTGTTAAAACGAATGTTATAGGGTTCACAACATGATGTGGACCAATGTTACCCTATTGAAAAAGACGAGGGAGAGAGGGTAAGAAGTATAAGCATGTAAAAAGACAGTAAATTAGCACTTTTTAATAAAAAAAAATATTACAAAGCTCATTAATATTGCTTAACGTGGATTGTCGAGGTCTGGGAGAGAATACTTATTTCTCTTAGACAGAAGTTTAGGTGGACTAATTTTTGCAACAATATCGTTCCATTCATACACATAGTCCGGTCGCTGTAGGCAACGCGAACACTTTAACTTCTTTTCCATGCAGTCAACAACACAACGCTTCTTTGATTTCAAAGTAATGCTTCCGGTATAGATATTGCCATTAATCAGCACAAGTACAAAATTTCCAACGTTACAGTCATCTTTGTCAGTAGCTTTCTTGTTTGGTTCAGTTGAAACCAATACACTGGATGAATTTTCAGCAAAATTATTATTTGTATAAGCACAAATGTCTATTTTCATAAGTATACCAAAAATAAACAAAAACACTACCTTAAAAATATCAATGTTTAAATTTAACAAAATAAGAAAAAGCTCCCGTTCAAATATAACATTTTGTATGCATTGACAGGAAAATATACAAAAATTTAAATGATAATTGGTTGGGCCAATGTTACCCCAAATGTTGGGCCAAAGTTACCCCAATTAGAAAAACGCTTTCCTTTTTTATCTCAGGAAAGACAACGCATGATTGTACTTTGGGCCATCTACACTAAAGAAGTTATAATAACAGGTACTTACCAAAATCCAAACGAATTAATTTACAGATTGGCAGACAAAAGTTGTAAGAGCTAAATTCTCACCGTCTTTAAACGTTTTTGTTAGACTGGTGCTGTCACGGTATAAACTTCGCGAATTACTTACAATAAGCCGCCAGCCTCAAGCTAATGCTACCACCTATATTTTGAGACCAAAACTTTGTCGATAACTTAAGCGATGTTGAAAATATAGCAGGTTTAATCTTTTTACACTCTTGGACCAAAGTTACCCTTAAAGGGCCAAAGCTACCCCAGTTGACGGTAATTTACTATATAACAGGTATAGCAAATAGCCTAATTTTTATATAATAGGATGACATGAGATTAAAGTTCACTTCCATATTCGTTGATTTGTGTTCTGATTGTTCATTTCAGTTTGCGCCATTTACCGAATGGTTGATAGTGTCCTATTTGATGCTGTGAGAAAAGACCAAATGATCGCTTGATCTTTTTTACAAGTATGGTCAGCCTCTGGTGACCCTTGTCTCTGTACTACCAGCCTATTGCTGTAACATTACACACTAAAGTCCATAATTGCCAATATGCACTTAGTATTATCACTATTACCCCCCATGTAACACGATGTGTTGTGATTCGTGAATTAACAGTCGAAATAAAACAGTCTTGAAGTAAACGGTAAAAAGAACCACTGAAAAGGTAAAAAGCGGAGTTTGTTTATCTGAAATAGTTTTGTTCATAATGACATATGTTTGAACACAGGATAATTATAAATTCGAAAATATATTACGACAAAAACAAAATGTTTTATTTAATTATGTTCATTTCTTTTCAGAATCTTTATCTCAAACATTTGCTGGTCCTTGTGGTCCACTATCATGCAAGTTTGGATCCACCTGTCGAGAAGTTGGAGATCGTTTTAGTTGTAGCTGTATACAACGTTGTCCACCAGTTGGATGGCTTCCTGTCTGTGGCACTGATGGTGTTACGTATGCTAGTCCTTGCTTCTTGGAGTTATTCAGTTGCCGCCAACAAAAGCAAATTAACATAGCAAAAGAGGGTTCATGTAAACCAGGTACTTATTATTATTATTATTATTATTTTGCATATTAACTGTCTATCTTGCGCGGCCTTACAACTTGACGCTTGCGTCATCAACAAGAACCTGATTGACTAAACTGAAATATTTTTGAACACTTATGTAAAATTGATATAATTTCCATTGTATTTTTTATTATGTACGTACTTAAGAAGTCTGAGACCCAGTATGTCTTAGGTAGCCTTGTACTTTCCTGATTTTCTAAAATGTCATTTTTTAAGGGTATGTGTATATTATAGATAATTTTTTTAAATGAAATTTATATTTAAATTCTGTCGTATATGAGTTATTGGACTTGTTATCATGTTTTGAATATTTCTTAATTGCGAATTCGTATAGTGAAAATAAAACGACCTAGTCCTATGTAGGTAGATTCTTTTTTAATTTCCAAAATTTTCTAAATAGCTATCAAATGGGTGCAGAACTACACAACAGAACAATATACAGGGTAATGCAAAATTAATGAGACAAGATGAATAGGTTTGCTAATGTATTTTGTCCCATTCATTTTCAATCACCCTGTATTTCTCAAGCTGCAGTATTTCTAAACTCTATCAGGATTCTGTTGTTATTTTGAAGATAGGTTTCAAAATTTATGAAGCTTTTTTGAGCACATAATGCGAGTTAATTTACTGTTGTTTCTGATTATGTAGGTGATATAGCGGTTGGAGGAGAAGAAGTATCACCAACCGCAGGTCCAGTTCGTCGATCAACAGTTCAGAAGACAACATGGGATCAATATGAGCCTAAGTCAACTCGAGATGTTGGTCATTCAGAACATTTGTATTTAAGCACCGGTCCTACAACATCTGGACCGCCTGTGGACGGTGAGTTCTTTAGTACTTGAAAACTAATGTATTATGTATTGCCAGCGCTTCGTTAAAGGTGCCAAAGGGTCTGGAGGTTTAAATTTTAGAAAGTTTGTGAAAATAAATGTTTGATTTTCAAATATTTTCAGGACGGGTGTCACGTAAAGGACCCATAAAGGTAGTGTTCCCAAGTGTCCCGCGTAAAGCGGGACTCCAAAGTAATTTTCTTCGCCTTATCTAATGGCAGAATTATCTGCTATTAAAGATGGCGAAATAAACTGTAAGAAATTAGTGGTGTCCCGAGCATTTGGAGCCCTAATTTACGTGGGACACCTGGCAACGCTACATATACGGTGCGTATGCTTTTCATTTTCTAGTATCAGACTATTTTAGTCGTAATCATTGCCTTGCATAATATCAGAATTGTTGGATTAAGTAAGGCAAAAATACTATTCGCAATTACTGGTATTAAAAACTAAAATGACGCCCGTCCTGAAGGCCTTAAAAGATTGCATTAACACTTGTGTTTTATTGGAATACATTACGATTCATGCCTCAATTAGAATAGTTAAATGTAGATATCGGTGCATTTATTGATGAGCTGACACTCTATTCCACGCCCATAAAAAATACCTTGAATAAGAATATGGGTGAAAAAATTAGCCACCTATCCCTACACACTATCCGTGTTTACTATGCCGTAACTAATTTAAATTGTTTCGGCACTTATTGCTTATTGTGCAAGTAATTTTTATTACCAATGGATTATTTAAAAGTAATCCATTATTTTCAATGATAGATATTTTTCATTTTTTAGATACTCCTGTTGAAATTCCGGCTTTTTCGGGGATATCATTTTTAGAACTGCCACGACTGCAAGCCTACACTCGTCTTTCTCTAGAACTTGAATTCCGATCTTTTGGCGGTGATGGAATTCTTCTTTACAATGGACAAACAGCTACTGGAGCAGGAGACTTCGTATCACTTGCTGTTCGTGATGGATATGTAGAATTCAGGTAAAATAATTTCTGAAATATTCTATAGAAAAATTCAATTGGTTTCAAATACTTATCCTTTGTAAAACACAAAGTGCCTTTTTGTTCCAGATTATTGAAAACGCTCTGTTTTCAGTCATTTAAAAATCGTTTCTCCAGTGGCGTAGCCAGAGGGGGCGTCTAAATGCTCTCCATACCACTAAAAGTGAAAAGTTTTTTTCGCCGTGATTAATAGCAGGAAATTCTTCGATTAGATAATGCGAAAAAAACTTTAAAAAATTAGTGGTTTCCGGTGCATCTGGACACCCCCCCCCCCTCCAGCTATGCCACTGCGTTTCTCTCTCTGTTTATAGCTAAATTGTACTAAAGTTTTATGCCCAAAATTTTAAATTTATGAAAATGTTTTCTCCAAAGCACTGTATTTCGGCTTATTCCTGTTCCGGTTGGCCAGAAAAAATTCTCACACCAAACATTTTTTTACGATTCAATTAAAAGCTGTCGGTGTCATTACTTATATGTTTTGTCAACTGAAAAATATTTTTTTTGTAAATACGAAACAAAATTTATGTCTGAAAGAAAAATCTTCCTTTCGAAAAACGTTCAACTACACATAACAATTCAACTGAGCCATACGCGACGTAGCTTGAGACATAGTTGAAACAGCCGATCGGGAAATTTAGCATCTTTGAATCTAGAAATGCTTTTTTGATTCCGAGGATCAGAAAAAGAAAGAACACAATCCCACTTTTAGGTTTCAGATATTGCATAAGTTCGTCTCTATTGCTCTCTGCGCCGGCATTGCCTAAATATAAGGTTAAATTCGAAATGCGTTTGATATAATTTTTCTTCCTTATAAGTCACGTTTAAAAAGTTAATATTTATTATTTTTTTAGGTATGATTTGGGTAGTGGTCCTGTCATTCTGAGATCTCCCCAACGTCTTCAGGAAGGTCGGTTCCATCGTCTCGTAGCGAAACGATATTTAAGGGATGGTGTTCTAACTCTTGACGGACAAAAAGATGTATCGGGACACAGTGAAGGAGCTCTGAAATCTTTAGACCTGGCTGAAAATATGTTTCTCGGATACGTTCCTCCTGCAGACGAAAATAAAGGGTAAGTAGCCTTAGAATGAATAAATAAAATATTTTTAAAAGATATGAAAATAAACAAAAATGTCCAGTATATCTATGCCACAGCATCTATTACACTGTAAAAAAACCACTGTAGATTTGCCAGAACAAACTCGATCACAGTGAATGTGCTGTATCTTTCTTTGGTTTTCTGACTATATTAACATGGAAAATACAGTAGTTGCGTAAAATTAGCAGCACAATGTGCTGGCAATTTGAACGCATTTTTTTTACAGCACAAACTGCTGGCGTCCAAATTGCCAGCACATTGTGCTGTTAATTTTACGCAACTACTGTATTTTCCATGTTAATATAGTCAGGAAACCAAAGAAAGATACAGCACATTCACTGTGATCGAGTTTGCAAGGGAGATGAACAGTACTTTGTACTGTAAAAATGTCGTTTTTTTTTTTACAGTGTATACATAGGTAAAAGGTGAAAGATGAAAGGAAATTGCAGCTCCTTCCATCAAGTAGTTTTGAGTTATGCTTAAAAAACCGCCCCATTGCAATTTTTTTTTGTAACGATCAAAAAGTAATTTAACATTAGGAGTCACAAACTTTCAACTGCATAATTTGTAAACTACTTGATCGAATGCCTTTCCATTTGGTATCCGAACAGGGCCCGATTAACATATCAAACTAGGGGAAGTAGAGTATGATTTTGGGGGTCTCTTTCATTAGGAAAATGTTTTCTAAATTCTATATGCATGGATATTCACCAATGCTACAAATAATATTCCGAGGAATGGCTTAGCCGAGTTCACATATAGTTCATGAAACAGTTTTTTATAATGCTTCATACATATACAACACATAGAATATATCTACAGTATTTAGTTAAAGTTTATAGACAGAAGTCACTGATTTTTTTTAATGGCCGTATTATACTTATATTCATCTTATACCAATATTTCAGGCATTATCATCGTAGTAGCCATTAGAGTATAGACACATTTTTCTTATCTGTTATTACATTAATATATAATAGCCAATAAAAAATAGCCAAGTACGAAAACCTCAATAACACACTAATTAGAGAAGCCATAGGGAGTAACCTTGGCAGAGATAATATATGCAATGACATTACACATTCAAATATTGACACTCGTTGGCAGAAAATGCTGGAAAGAAGGGAAAAACGAAAAAGGGAAGAGGAAAAAAGAGAAAAGTTACAGGATCTCATTCGAAACTGCGACACAACACCATTTGAAACTGAAGATGTCTCCGAAGAGGGATAAAAACGTTTTTTAGAAAGGAGCCAAAAGGTATTAGACGATGCATTACTTGTTATATAACATATTTTTAAATCTTGCTGAAATACATGTTTTTAAATAAAATAAGGAAATATGTCTTAAAGTTTTTTATGAAAAAGTAAAGAAAATGTATTTTATGGAAATTGATTTTAATATGTATACAAACAAGATAAAGAATTTTTAAATGAAAAATAAGATGTCATGATTTTTTATATATTAATGTAAGAACAGATAAGAAAACTGTGTCTATACTCTAATGGCTACTAATAATGCCTGAAATATTGGTATAAGATGAATATAAGAATCTACAGTATATTATAGTTATTGTATGTTCAGTTACCCCGATAGTTTCAAACCAGCACCCACATGAAGATGCCACATTATTCGTTGACAGCCTATTGATTCAGATTTAGCGGTTAGATGAATTTCCTGAAGTAGTGTGGATTTTCTTTTATTTTAAGCAAACTTTTCCCTCCAAAAAAATTAAAAATATAATTTAAATAATAAAAATGTGAATTATATGCCGTACTTTTTTAGTCATTTTGGGACCCCTCTTAAATTTTGGAGGGAAGCTCGTGCTTCCCGTGTCTTCTCGGTAATCAGGACCTGTATCCAAAGGCAGAATTAACCGGGTGCTAGAGAAGATTTCTCTAGAGCTAGAATTAACCTAAGAATTCAAATATGATTGTCAAAATCAGGTTGCTACAATTTCTATATGCAGGGGTCGTACGCTTCAGCGAATTTTCCAGGACAAATATCAATATTTTTTTATACAGAAATAAATCTAGGTTAAACATGAGAAATTTCGACTTATTTAAGAAGAGATTTTCTATAAGAAAATACTGGTGCTGGGGAATTTTCTGCTCTTGAAATTTCAGGACAAGCACGTCCCCTGTATATGTAGACGACTGACGACCCCTTAAACCAGGGCATGAAATTTCAGTTCAAAAGATGCTCGCCAGACTAAAACTTTTGCTCGCCATTATTTTACATTCATTCAGACAGCAACGTTGGTCACCACACTTGCCCAGAAAATGAACTATTTATGACAAACTGAATTTAAATTGATCGTTGTTAGAAGAAGCTGTCTGCTATATCTGGAAAATTTTACATTCATAGATCCATTAATAGAAATTCTGAATAAATCATCGAGTGTCTCAGTCTTCAGAGAGTTCCTGTATGCAGTCTTGAGTCTGTTGTGACAGCTGAAGCCTCTTGCACGAAGCTATGCTCACTGGTAGACCAGCACAAATTGTTAGAATTTGGAGCGAATTGGGGAATCTTGCTGAGTACTGTAAAACTTCTCCAGCATAATTTTCAGTGTTAATGAAGTGAACATAAACTTGAATTCTGCCCACTCTGCCAATACAATATTCCCTTCTTCAGTAAAGAGACTTGGGTTCAAATAAATGAAGAGCTTTTTTATTTCTTCTAACCCAAATTCAAGATTTCTTTTCTTTGGGAGGCCAACCCAAAGTGTCAAAAACATGCAAAGATGTTAACTCATCTGTTGACATAGATTACAGTCTTTCTGTAATGTATATCTTTGCATGTTTAATTAATCTCCCTCTTGAAGTCTGAAATTCTCGTTCCCCATTTTTAATATTTGCCAACTGTACAACTTTGATTATCCTTTAGATGGGTAGTTGGTCCAACACTAGATTCGAGATCTGTCAGAACTGAGATGCAATGTTCGATTTTTATTTCCAGATAAAATGACAAGTTCCTTGTTTTTTAATGCCACACTTAAAGTGTTCAATTTCCTGTAGCAATCCTTTAGGAAGTACAGAACTTAAAGAAATTTATAAACCTTCAATCTTTTCAGCAAATACTTAGCTTTAGCACTATCATTGTTTTTTCGTGGCCCCCTGTTCAAGATGGCTGGCAAAAGAGCTTTCACAGCACCTTCTTTGATGGATAATCTTCTAATAGTGTGAATATCACTCAGTTTAAGAATTCTTTTTCCTAGAATTTCTGCTGTGTCTTTTAACATATGAGGTCTTTTTAGCTCAGACATGGTAGAATTTAAAAATACTCCTAACCACTGAATCAAATGTTTTCAGATATTCAACTTCAACACATGCATCCAAAACAGCCAACTGCAAATGGTGAGCAAGGCAGTGAATGTTTTTCAATTTAGAAAATTTAGCACAAATAGATTTGTTTTCCATAGCCAGTCCTGATTTGTATCCAATCATATTTGGAGAACCATAAGTACCCAAGCCTAAAATATAACACCTGTTTGTATATTCATTTGGACCTGTATTCTTATCTATAAAATCAGTTATAGCTGTGAAAATAACTGAATGAAGTAGAATTCGGCAGCTCTACTGCTCCTAAAATGTCTTCTTTGATATGATTATCTCTTGCATCCACGTATCGAACATGTACTTTTGCATATTCAACACCTGATCTACCTGTGGTACCATAAACTAGAATGCTGATATATGTATACTTTTTTAATTTTTGCACTAAATCTAACTTCATAGTTTCGGCAATAAAATGTATAAAATAACTGCATTGTTTTTCATTGCCAAACTTTCCTAAAATATCCGTATGTCGCTGGATTGAGGCACGATATTCTGAGCGTATATAGTTTGATTTAAAACACAACATTTTAAAAGGCAAAACTTACTCGCCAACTTTAAATATTTGCTCGCCATTGGCGAGCTGGCGAGCGGAAATTTCACGCCCTGCCTTAAACAAAATGTAAGTATCGAATTAACTATTAGACGATATTACTAATTGATTCGTGCCTGTGACATTTTTATGAGATGATTTGAGTCAGAGTTAGTAGGGTTGATAACTTCTTTCCAGGATTGTACTTGTGAAGCGTATAGTTCAGTGTTGTTTGGATATGGATGATGGCCTTTTTCAGTACTTCTGGTGTCATCATCTTTCACTGCAAAAAAAAAAGGAACTTAATTAAGTTATTAGATATAGATTATTATTAATCGATTTATTATTTTATTTCAGAATTTTTGAAAATATTGGAACTTCAGATGGACTTGTTGGTTGCATTCGAAGACTGAGAGTAGGACACAGAGATGTGAATCTGAGTTACCCGATTTCCAATGACTTAATACGCGGACGAAATATTCGTAAGTAATCTGAATGTCATTCAGAAATAAATTTATAATTACCAACTGCAACAATTTCTTTTTATCAGTAAATTCTAAAAGTAATCTTCGTTTTATTTAATTGCAGAAATTTACAATTAAATAAAGCGAATTACTATATGACTTCACTGACAACAAAAAAATTGTAACAATTAACGACTATGTGAATTACTTTTAAAATATTTCTATAATGTAAAAATTGCAGTCTGTGAAATGATATTAAGTGATATGACATGTTAAAATATTGCATGACAGAAAACTTACAATAAAGAAATAAATCGGGGTGTCCAACCTTTCTGCCTCAAAATCGTTCGACATCACCACTTGCGAATTAAAATCTTCTACTTATTAAATAAATAAAATTCTGTCCTTAACCCTAGAATACTAACCTTTATATTTAGTACTTAAATACTAACCATGCGTAAAATTTACTCACTCCATATTTAAAATTCATTTAAGGCATATTTAACAGAACATACACATACATACATATAAAACAGAATTTCTGTTTATGTTCACCGCATATTGGCGCGCGCATTTCCTGGGTGTGTGAGTAAAATTTAAGCAGGTTAGAGTTAAATAAGTCAAATTATTCTATACGAAAATAGTGCCAAGTGGTTCACAATGTTTTCTGCCCACACATGACCATGTCGACTTTATGCTGGAAAGAAGCTCAACTTTGTTTGTCAACAATATCTTGTTGTCTTTTCTTCATTATCCCCCACAAATTCTCTATTCTATTTAAATCTGGTGAATTAGCCGGCCAGGGAAGTACATTAATTAGGTGTTGGCTAAGCCAGTTCTTGGTGGACACCGACCTGTGTGAAGGTGCTAAATCATCTTGGAAAATAAAATCCGCGCCACAAAGATCTTCTGACTATGGTATCATGAAATGCTCAAGGATTTCTTGATATATCTCAGAATTGATCCTTTCGTTAACGATACATAACCTTCCAGGACCATCTGCAGTCACGCAAGCCCATACCATCACACTGGCTGCAAATTTCACTGACCGTTTCATGCAGTCCTCTTCATATGCTTCTTGCTTCATTCCCCATACACGAACACCTTGATCACCATATGAGCCATTCAGTGCACAAATCGATTAACTTCATAAAATGAAAATGTTCAGTATAAACAGTTAAAGTTATTGTAACTATAAAAATATTGTATCTATATAATATTTTTTCTCGGGATATTTTGATTGAACGCATAAATTTTCTTTTAATCAAGGGTAACTTTTTATCACTGTATAAATATATAGAAAATTTTCAATGTTCCTTTGTTTAAAAAAAAAACGCCACTTAAAATGGAGTTAGTCAGATTGTCTTCTGAACGCCTCATATGTTACGCAAAACACATTCTCATCACTAAACAATATCTGTTTACAATCATCCCAGACCCCATGAAATCCTTTTTTTGCACCACATTCTTCTTTTCTGTTTAATATTAATGAGGGGCTTTACCTTACGTACACGAGATTGAAATCCAAGTTTAAGGAGACATCTTAGTGTTATAGATTTACTCACATCAACACTGTGTTCTTTCCACTTTCAATACAAATATCTCACACTTCTAAAACAGTTTTTTTTGCAATACTCTTGGCTACTACTAGCTTTCTATCATCTCCCTGAGTCCTTTCTGGCTTTCAGCCGCTATTCAAACACTTGTTTTCAAAATGTCCGTCGTTAAAATACTGCTTTATTGCTCTACTAACACTTTTTTTAGAACATTTTAAGTAACTGGCGATATATTGCTGATTACGACCTTCTTTATGCAAATGAATAATACGATGCTTTGTAAACTCCGCTATTTCGGACGAACGACCCATATTCAAACAAAATAAAAACAATGATGATGCAAAGCGTTTTTATAACTTAAGAAGAAATCTTTGCAGAAGCTAATTTTATGCTTAATTTATGCAACCTTCTGAACCAATCAAGAAATTTCATAAGTATTCTAATTTTTTGAACCACCTATTTTGGTATCCTAATATTTTGAATAATGAAAATAATTTTACAAAAATACAATATTCACTCAAAATTTAATTTTACAGTTTTTATTTTCTTTAATAGCATGGAAATTTATTAAAACATCAACCGTTGTTCTTTTTCAATTGTACAACTCTGAAATAAAGCTAAATGCAATTCCAAATACAAATGAAATGGATTATTCTAATTTTTTGACTCGGAGCTGTATATAAATAAAACATTATAACAAATACCCAACAATAATCAAATGTTTAATAATGAAAAAAAATACTGGTACTAAATTCAATTGATAATTATTAAATGAGCTTGAAGGCAGATCTTACAGCATATAAAATGTGAATTTACGAAGGAATTATAAATCCTGCAATGATACTAAAAACAGCTATAATAACAGTAAAAATACATAAAACAATACATAATAAAATGCGCAATGCAGCTATGTATTCGTCATGTTTTTTTTAACAAAAGCTATTTATATAAATAAAGAAATAAGAGCTAAATAAGATCTATAAAAATAAGTATAAAATGCAAAATGCAATAATTAATATTCATAAATTGAATATATATATATAAAGCATTTTAATTGATGATATTTTAGGTGAATGTCGAGGTCAACCATGCAACAGTACCCCATGCCGTAATGGTGGTAGCTGCGTACCTGGAGATCCGGATACTTTTCAATGTGTCTGCTCTGATGGTTTTTCAGGTAAGTCTTTTAATTAGACGATCTCACAGTGTTAGAAAAGTAAGATGCAACTTTTTAAAGTTGTTTTTGTAACTTAAGTCTTGTTATAGCTAATAGTAAATAGACACATGAAAAAGTCATCAATTTTATCATGCCAAGCATAATGTAAAAATAATTATTTCTCTGTCACAATATAAAATGCAAAACGTGCATTCTTATCTTTTAACTGGTATTGTGGTGCCATTTAGTCCCCAAATATTTTTTCTCTCGTGTAATTTCTTCCTTAATCCATAAGATGCAGATAAAAAAAATAAAGTATATAAGTGGTATAGTGAACTGATTTATCCAAATGACAATCGCAGTCATGTAAAAATATCACTGTTTTCATAAAAATTCATTTCATTTGTTTTGTTTTATTTACGCTATAATACTAGCCTTGGACGAAATAGTACCACGACACCAGTTGTGCAAAGCAATTTCATGATGCCAGTTAAGTGTTAAAAATAGTAAACGTTGATTGATATACACTGTTAGACAAATTTTTCTTTATTCATTAAATTATTCGTCATTAAAAAAAAAAAATAAATAAATAAAAATAAAAAAAAAATCCGTACTCCTAAAATACATACTTTTTCTATTAATTCTTCCCGGAAGTCTGCAAAACAGAAAAAAAAAATTCAGTTTATTCCTTGCATGCATGCGTATTGGCTGTATTAATACTAAAATTCGAATCTACTTTCAAAATGAAAAACTAAAAATTCAATAGATTAAAATTTCTAATTTATTTAAAAGTAAACAAACAAAAATAATGCTTTCGAATTTCATAAAGTAGCAGTTTTATCATTTATTTAAACTTATCTGCAATTTATTTTTTAAGTATTAAAAAAATATTCGCATGTAAAATATATTCTAAACGATTCATTTAAAAATTATATAGTAGTTCAATCAAGTTTAAAATATCGATTTTATTCAAAAAAGCAAACATTTCTTCTCGAATTTAATTCAAAATATAATATTCATATTTTACATCTAACAATCAAATTGTCTTATTAAAAATATGCCTAATATGTAATAATTTTTATCCTCTATTATTCTATAAATGTTAAAACACTAACCTTTATTTCATAACGACGAAATGTCCTTGCAATTAAGTTTAAATTTCCGAGCTTTCTGAACAAGAAATTTAACAAGTCTTGCCAATGCCCCATTTGAGCAAAACCTTATCTTCATTTTACGCCTTCTACCAAGTGCTAGCTGGCCGAGTGGTTAAGATGCTCGAGTCGAAACGCGCGGCCCCGGTTTCAAAACGAAGTAGATCCACGGAAGAACGAGAAACGTATTTTTTCTTTTTAAACTCCTTTTTTCAGAATACGAAAATTGTCTATCCTAGAACGAAAAAAAAGAACGGAAATTTCTTCAATTCTCGGATATATACCGATAGCAGTACTGCCAGGAATATTTCCGTGAATTGAAGAAATTATTTCTGAGAGTGTACGATCATTTAATTGGATAGGATATTGGCTGAAACCATAAAATCAAATGAAAAATATTGAATAATTCTTTACCTTCACCATCTCTTACGATGCATTTTAAACTATTAATTACTTTAAATTAAAAGAAATAGCTACATTTAATTTATCTATTGAAAATGTCATTCCTTTCTGTATCAAAATCAAGTATAACATTTTCCCCCCTTTATTGTGCATTTGCATACATTGTACATTTTATGATTGCCTTTGATGTCAAACAAGCTTACCTATTACAATAAACAGTTTAAAAAATTATATTTCTAACGTTCTGAGTATTCAATGTTTGTTTTATGTTATTAGATGCAAGTAATATCTTTCCCTGCTTATATATATTTACTTAAAATACACAGAAATATTATATACAGGGTGATGCAAAATGAATGAGTTTGCTAATGTATTTTGTCCCATTCATTTTCCATAACCCTGTATATTTAATAAAATGTTGCTACCCATCTACTATCACTTAATTTATATAAATTTAAGCTAACTTATCCATTGATTTTTTTTTCTCCCAGTTAAACATCTAATGATTTTTTATCAAATAACCTGTCGTTACTCCTCTATCATCGCTTGAAATCTATACATTTAATGATTTAACTATAAAACTGTTTTTCTGGTGTTTATATTATAATAAACCCTTCAGATGCGTCCCAAAATGCTCTACATCAGATTTTCTGCTGAGCATCCGCCTATACGTTTAACCATACAAAATTATCCATTGTTTACATTATCCCAATTAAACATTTAATGATTTTTAAATCAAATAATCTGTTATTTCTCTTCTAATATTCCTTGAACTCTATACATTTTACGATTTAACTATACAAATGTTATTAAGGTATATTATATTATATTAAAAAAATGCTTCACGAGTGCCACAAAATGCTTTACAACAGATTTTCTGTGGAGCAACCGTCACTAGTATCAAAATCAAAACCTATCCTTTGTTTTTATTCACCGATAAGACACATTTTTTTCTTTTCAACAAAGAAGCAGTTGGTATACTCATCTATTATCACTTGATTTTCTGTATATTTAATCATAGTAATTTATCCGTTGTTTTATTCTCCTGATCTAATGAATATCAAAGAAAATGTCGTTACTCTTCTGTATTTCTTTAAACTCTCTGCATTTTTGCCCGTGTAACAGCCCCTACCCCCCAATAAAAGAAAGTGAATAAGCTAATGGTACGGATTTTGAAATAAGCAATTAAACTATTTATATGTTTACAAAAAAATAGTTTGTGTATTTTATAAAACGCCTTTTACAACATGGACTGATATTAGAGTTATTTTCAAATTGCGGAATAATTTTTAATGCCTTAAAACAGGAAACAAAACTGTAGAAAATTTGTATTATATGAACAAATATATGTCTTGTATACGTTTTACTATAAAACTCGCACATTTTAATTACGTGTTTTACTAATAATTGAATCGCAGGAAACAAGTCATCCGTTAAAAAACGGAAAAACCAACGTATAAAATGCACAAATAATATATGAAAATCAGCAAACAGCTGTTTCGAATCTACTAACGAGATTCTTCTTCAGTGCAAGATAGGGAAAAAGGAACAGCGTGCTAGAAAAAGCAAGGCTGAGCCAACTGAGCCACTTGCACTGAAGAAGAATCTCGTTAGTAGATTCGAAACAGCTGTTTGCTGCTTTTCATATATTATTTGTGCATTTTATACGTTGGTTTTTCCGCTTTTTAATATTGTTGCACAAAGGCTTTATTTGCTATTTTTAAGTCATCCGTTATTGAACAAATTTGATTTTTTGTAATTTTTTTTCTTCACCATTTAAAAATTTTTAACACATTTAAAACCAAAAACTATCTTGAAATTGTCATGAAATATGAAAAATGTTTTAAATATAATTTAAATATTTTATTTTAAAATTTTTGTTATGTCTGATACTCATAAAAGATTTCATTAACATACACTAACTTCGTTTACTGCTTATTTTTTGTAATGTCTCTATAGCAAATTTATTTTAAGGAATTTATATGAAAATTTGTATTACATTTTGCGTCATTCAGATCCAATACACTTTGTAAATAATTTATAAACCTAAGGTAACAAATATAACATCTGACAACGGATTTGATATTGTCTAATTTTTCAAAGTTCCTTTAATTAGGCATTTTATTCTCATGCATTAGTTGGCATTTAAAACGTATTTCATTGTTACTAGAACTCTATGTTGCTTGATAAAAAAGCAAAACAAAATTCTGAAATAAGTTTACAAACTGATAAAAATTATTGTTTTTCGGATTCCAAATATTTTAAAATCACCTATTAAGAACAAGAAAATTTTTGTCCTTTAAAGATATGTTTCATTTCTTATAAAAAAGATCATATATGTTTTGCGAACAACATAAACTTATCCTCTATTACCTTTATTTTTGCAAACAACTACAAATTTTATTCTTCAGGTCCTCTTTGTCAGATGTCGGATGATCCCTGTGCAAATTCACCATGTACCAATGGAGCTACATGTGTTTCTCTTCCGGATCATGAATTTACATGTGCATGTGAACAAGGATACAGTGGGAGGTTCTGTGAACACAGTAAGAATGTTATCTATTTTCAAATCTATATGTATGTGAATTTAAATTTTTATATCTTCTTAAATCATTACAAGTTTTTTTAGGCTGATTCTCTGTCTTATTTGTATACAGAATTTTTTTATAATTTATAACTCATTTTAAAGTAAATTTTGATTGCTTTTCCGGGTCATTTTGATTAAAAATTGTCACATACTTTTATTTATTTATTTTTTTGTTTGTTCTGGATATATGAACCTCAAAATATAATTTTTACATCAAAAATTTTAAAAAGAGTAGTAATTATTTTGTGTAGAATTTTTTTGCGTTTGTCTTTGATTTGGACAAGGTTGCACTTGTCAAATAGTTAAATAAGCAAGTATTATCACAATCTGTATAAATGTAATTTTTAAAAATATGAAATATCTTGGAAAATGAATCATGATAGTGTGATCATTCAGCTATATTATGAAAATGAACCATTCAGTGACAAGACACAACATTGCTATATTATATCTAACCGATAGGAGTTGGTTCACTTAACTATTTTACAATTAGCTTGTTGATAAAATTTCGATATACAAAAGTCTACTACGGCAATTTCTCAAAAGGCTCAGTGATACGACGCTATGCTTTGCTAATTTTTGTTAGGGTTTAAGTGGTAAATCATAATTTTTGTACGTTTGTAATGTTTTTCGCAAAATAATATGAATTCGGATAAGTTTATTTCGTTGTCTTAATCGTAATTAAATGAGACTTACAGTCAAAGTGAAACTAGTACTCGACTTATAGTAGAGACATAAACTGTTCTCCGGTTATGACTCTGACATACATTTTTTAATCGTCTGTTCCAAACCAGCCGTTTCGAAACTCCGAAGTTCAAATACACTCCGAAGTGCAGCATAGTCTATTTTAGTGCTTACCGTGCTACGTACTTACGTTTTACCCCTTCGTAATAGTCCCATATGCAATTTCAAGTTTTTGCGCACCACTATTTCCCTACAGTAAACTATGCTTTATTTAATCACATACATTCTGTTATTTAATAAGGCGAAAATTAAGATTCGAAAAGCGAAGGGATGAAACAAATATTTTACTCTCTAGTGCGGAAGCTTCAGAATTCTATTGAGCTCTATCCTAATTAGTTGTTGTATGTTACAAAATGTTCCTTAACTCTTGTTAAAAATTCAGATCATTTCAAATTCATATTAAGAAATTCCTTTTTACCTCACCATGACGGACGCAAACTGGCCGATGCTTGTAATAACAAGTAATTTTTTTAAATTTTCACCTCAAGAGAGTACCTCTTGCATAGGCTTAATCTTGTTTGAATTAAAAAAATAATAAATACTAAAGTTTCATGCTGTTTTCATCGACCATTCTGAATGTATTCGGTCTATCATCGCAGTCATCGAAAAAACGTGCCTCATTTTGGTTGGTGTGTGTTCCGGAGAAAAGTGTTCGAAGAACTCAATTCCATCAAAATGTTTCATTCTTCACAGCACTTCATCCATTGACAAATACCGCATTCCCAACAATCCTCTGGAAATTTTTCCGGGAGACATAAATGTATAATTAAAAATCATAAACTGATCGGCTCTCGATATCAATATGTCCTAAGCTTGGTGAAATATTTTTCGGGAATTCACTGATTTTAGCCCTTTAAGATACGTTTCGATCATTGGCCAATAGTCATGTCATCCGTGACCGATTTAAGGCCTAGCAAAAGCCGATCAATTTTTGCTACTAAGGATAGAGTTAAGGGAGACTAGGGAGGGTTGACCCACTTTTTACAAAACGATTTTTTATTTTTTTAAATACTGAACGTAGAATAAAGTTTTATGTATCATTTTATTCGTAATACAATCAGTTATCAAAATAAAATTGCTACATAAGTGTAATATATAAGAAATTTAAAAAATGATTGATTTTATTCATGAGAAAATAATGGGTCAAGGCTCCCCAATTACGGGAGGGTTGACCCCCTATATGGTAGGCTTGACCCACTTTGTTTTATATTAAAATATTTGAGAAGAGAAATAAAATCAGTTTAAAAAAAGCTAAATAACTTTATGCTACGGGATTTAATTATTAAAATATATATATTTTTTTGAAAATATGACGCTTAAGCAAACCTGTTTTGACGCAATCTCAAGTCATAGGAGAAAACATTTATTTTAAACATGATTTTGTTTGAGCATGTATAACTGTACAGCAGGGAAAATGAAATTTTAACATTTAAGACAGTATTCTGTTAGAGACAGGTTCCATTTTATAGGGTTTCGTGTATTATTATGTCCGGATTTAGGAGACACTGTCCCGCCTTTTTTTTTTATTCCTTGTCCTACTTTTTGTGACACTCGACCTGATAACACTAGTTGCACATAGTTTGGCTTCATCTAACTGTATTCGTCCTGTTAAAATTTGTTTACATGCCTTCCTAAAGTTTTTCGATCAATGCTATTTTCTTTTGCAGTCGCATTGAGCACTAACTTATTATTAACATCGTTTATCCCTTTCCGGGGCAAAGTGGTTTCAGTACTAAAATGTTGAAATAAATGACAGGCACCGGAATTTACGAACAAATTTTTTTGGAAATAAGAAAAATTCTATATTTCACATACATATAAAATGGAAAATATTTTAGCAAAATTCTGGTGTCATTGTGGCGTTTGGGAATTAAAATTAAGTGGTTTCATAAACATACGACTGCCCCTGAAATGATTAAGACTGCTGCTTTCATACTTTCTAGTACTGATCACTGTTTCTATTTACCTATTTTAAGTAATATTTAGATGGAGAAAAGTTCCTAACAACTTTCCCATTTATATTTCATTAAGTTTTTTCTTTCATTGGATACTACAGCAATTTTTCACATCTTTCTTTAAGCAGTTATAAACATTTTCTTTTCCATCACCCCATTTTACAGTAGCTTTACAGAATAAATATACATTCTTTTTTATATATATAACCTTTTCCATTATGCACAGTGTATAATAAACAGATTTCCAAAACCACTTAATTAAAGGAGCCTTGAGCATCTGGTCAACCAACCCTCACATTAACTGGGTCAAGCCTCCCCACATAAATTTTTTTTAAAGAACAGCACATTGTTACGTTAAGCCTAACTTACTGTACAATCTTTATGCCGGGAATAAAAGTTCGATATTTCGGCAGTACTTTAAACCTACTCACCTAAATTTCTATGATATATTTTATCTGGAAAAAGCTTACAAAATATTTCTAAAAAACGCACTTTTTAGGTTGAAAACACTTCACAATTGATTTTTCCACACCTATTTCGATTAGATGTCTGAAACAAAGACTGTTGTTTGAGCATTCCAGTAGCTTTTGTTGACACCTATTGTAAAACTGTGAAATTATTTTAAATATGAAAACTGATGGGTGGGTCAAGCTTCCCGTATGGTCAACCCTCCCTAGTCTCCCCTACTTCTTTTTTATTTTTTGAATTATGCAGATAAATGCGTTACCAATGATTTTGTGTTTTCATTAAATAATTAATTTTATACGGACCAGAGCTTTCATTTTTGGAGGGAGAGTATTTTTCTCAATCGGTGGAGGAGGGGAGGATAAAAAAGGGGGTTTCGGGGATTCGAAAGGGTTGCTTTGTATGCTTCATATATCAGTTGCAGAAAATAAAGTTATTTCGTCTGTATTCAATGTTAGTATAACAATGTTGAGAAATCCAAAGGTGTTATCGCTAAAAACATTTAAGGTTATGTGGTGAATACTTAACAGAAAGGAATTCGGAGTTGATTATTTAATCATCTGTCATTCAGAAAAGATTAAGATTTCACCAGTTGCACAGTCCTATGGCGTCAGAATTTATTTCGTGTTCCATATATTGTCAGATCAATCTGATTCTTCGAAGTTTTACATAGTTTGTTTTGGAAGTACTGCGGTTCTCTTGGCGATTCCTCGATTCACGATATCCTCCCAAAGCACTAAGAACAAACCTATATAAACAAACCTAATGTAATGCAGAAACTACTTATAAAACAGAGTTATTTTTTCAGAATACAATAAAAAAATATGCTTTTTCTATCGCAGCAGTTCATTGCGAAAATTAAGTTTACTGTATTTAAAATGATTATTTTGGAATCGCATATGTACTAGTCAAAGGGCATACTACTCTAAAATCTTTAAAAATTCAATAACATATATATGTAAAAAACAGTTTTCTGCCCATTTTAAAAACCAACTACATAAAAAAGTTTCTATAACTACGCGAGTTATGACTATAAGCATATCAGGTGATCCCTATGCAATCGATGCTTGAAATAATACTTTAAATTCATTTATTTTAAAATGTTCATAATGTGCTTTTTTTAAAAATTGAACCACTTGGTATTTTTACACGCAATCTTCACGGGCTTATAGATTATATCTATATCTTAAGACCGAACCTAAACATGTACATATTTCAGTAATTTTTTTATTTTTAACATAAAGTTTTAACAAAAGTATTGCACTTTGTTTGTCCTTTTCGGAGTTTATATATGCCCTTTTTTTAATTGTAGGTGAAACAATAAACATATTTAGGTTCAGTCTTAAGATATAGATATAATCTATAAATCCGTGAAGATTGCATGGAAAATTATTAAGCGGTTCAAAAGAAATCTTGTGCTCAATTTTGAAAAAGAACATTTTCAACATTTTGAAATAAATAACGTAAAAACATTCTTTTAAGCATTAATTACATAAGGATTATCTGATATGTTTCTAGTCATAACTCGCGTAGATATAGGAATTATTTTATGCAGTTTATTTTAAAATGCGCGGAAAATGTTGCTCTTTCGTGTATATATACTCGTATTTCTCGAAAATTCAAAAATTTTTTTTAATTTAAGTGTAGTATACTTTTTTATGCCTATAAAGTTGCATACAAACTAGAAGAGAAACTTTGACAAGTGTAGCACGATACTGTTACAGTTTTCGATTGATGATGCTCAGTTGATAATGTTCAGTACTGTTTTACCAATCTATCCTGTAGTACTTGATGAGCTCTAAATTAATGATGTAATTATATCAGATCTATTTATCAATTTGGAAGAATCAATAAATTAATTTTATTCTATTTATTTTTATTTCAGGCCTTACAAAGCCTCTCACTATGTCTGAAGTATTTGTTCCAGAATTTGATGGCTCGACTTTCTTAGAATTACCAACTTTGTCGAACGCGGGGCAAGAACTTGTATTAGAACTTTGGTTCCTTTCTCTTTCTATCGACGGTGTGCTTCTTTATAATGGACAAGAATCCCTAGGAAGAGGAGACTTTGTATGTTTAAATATAGTTAATGGCTATGTGCATTTCCTGTATGATTTGGGCAGTGGCGTAGCTAACATAACGTAAGTACTTTAACATCTCTATATACATTTAAACATGAGTTAAAAGTATTTGGATGTATCGAAAAAAAGTCAGTAATAAATGCATAATCTGTTTACATACATGTGTAAAACAGCATTTTTTTATAGTAATTTGAACTTTGAAATTATAATCAAAATAAAGAAAATTTAGTTGTTCTCTTTTTCTGGAATTAATGAAATTATACTTTCTGTAATTATAAATACGCGTTCAAATAAGTGCTCAAATACAAATGTCCAGATAAAAAAATATCACTAAGAAATTTAAATATATAAAAAAAAATAAATGCTAAAATTTTCAGGTTTCTCTCAACTAGGCCTCCCAGTGGTCCGTTTTTTGAATACCACTATTTGAGAACAAGCATATTTGTTGTAAACTTCTACAATATTTGCAATAGAAATACCAAAAATGTGACTATATGAAAAAGAGTGGTATTCAAAAGGAAGACTAGTGGGACCCCTGCTCTAGCAAAAAAGATGTCTTCAAACAAATGACCGATCACAAAATTACTACACGCACATGATATGCATTTATATATCAACACTTACTTGTAATATTACAGGTGTTAAAACTCACTAGTAAAAATTTCGAATTTACAAGATAGCAACATAAAATCGTTTAGAGTTCATTAGAAACTGCAGTTCTGTTATTTTCTAAATTCAAGCCAATATTTATTGTTAGAGTTACAAGATTAAATCTGTAACAAATCAAATCACAATAGTAAATCAAACATAGTTCTTTCTTCTGATACACAGTATTGGCATTTTGCTCACTTATAAACAAACACACAGAACATGCGCTCCAATAATAATGCAGTGTGTCACTTTTTGGTGATAAAACTTCGCAAAATTCTCTTTCATGAAAAAAGGGATAATTTTATCACTATTATTCCCGACATATTTCCCTTTCAACAGTATTTTCTTCTGTAATGTTTCGTTTGAATTCAAATTCTCTGAAGCAGTGCTACTATTCGTAATATATGAGTGGGTAATTCAGATTGATTAAAGGCTATTTTTTTATAAGACAAGTTCACTTTTTTCTCAATAATCTCTTTTCGTATAATCTAATAAACAAGTACTTGATATAAAACATTCATGCATAGTTCATGCAATAGTTCTTAAACTAGTTCATGGTATAGTTCATTCACAGATAAATAAATAATTAATATACTTGATAAACAGATCATGAGAAATCAAATACTATAACTGCAGCATATTTGCCAAACTTCTGGTACTTTTGAGTGAAATAATCACATTTTGAACCAGAAATTTTAATTAATATATGAAATCAAATAAGTACCACACAGAAACAAATATGTTTAAATAATTTTATTAAATATATTTTCTCCTGTTAAAAACAGTAGACTTGGCAAGTATACTACAGTCCCCGTAGAAGTATGTTTGTTTATCAATTCAAAACATGTTTCTAAAATAATTTTATATAAAAATTGCAAATTTTATAGATGCTTTCACTTATAATATATTTCTACAGGAGCTTGACACCTATTACTCTTGGGCGATGGCATGTTGTTAGAGCTTCCAGAGTTGGTCGTAAAGGTTCACTGCAAATAGATGATGGGGAGCTAGCAACGGGAGAATCGAAAGTAAGTGCAACGTTTTTTCTGGATATCCGAAATATCTTTTTAAAAATCTCCCTGATTTTATCACATAACTCCTGTAATTAACTATGGCAAATATTTCTATACGAAAATAGTGGTATTCAAAATAAAATTTTAGCATCTTTCTGGCAACCGTGTCCGTGACTTACAGAAAAACCGCAAGTTTTCGAAGTGACCGCTTATTGCATTTACGTAGAAATGAACTCTATTGAAAAAAAAAATCGGAAAAAAGCCGCAACTCTTCTTCTAATATTCTCGCTCATTTCTCCTAGGGAATTTTTTCAGGGATTAAAACACCCGTGTAAAACTTAGAACAAACGATACTCTGTAAGATGAACTTTCAGATTAACACATCTGATTGAAATCTAGAGTGTATAAGGGCCATTTTGGGGCTCTCAATAAGTCTGGCTGATGCAACTTGAACCAGTCCTATCATTGTATTGTTTACTTTGCTTATACAGAATCTTGATGGAGAGTTCCTTTCTCTTTTCTCGATTTCTCTCTGGATCAAAGGGGAGCAAAACACTCTCCAAGATTTTCAACAGTCCGTTTGATGAGTGATTTTGACGCCTTCATCAACAAAAAGAAGTGGTATTTTGTCAATTAAATAAATCCCATCCCAAACAATAACAGACTTTCGGCTTTGTCGTCTTTCGATAAAAGCTGGGGCCTACGAGTATACTTCGACCGAATTCGATTGTTGTATCGATTATGATTCAGTTCGACTTTGAAAATTTTGAAAAATGTTTTTGCTACTGATCAGCAGTGGGCCGCTTCATTGGTGCTATATATTTTTGAAATCTTGCCTTCTTGTTGTTCACTATAAATTTCTGGCACTGCTTTATTACGTAAGGCTGGCATCCAAGGAACTCTTTCACAATTTTTCGAGCGGTCTTCCGATTGATGCTCTTCCCTTTTACGATTTTTTCTTCGTAACGTTGGAAATTTACCCAGTCCCATTTACGACCACTTTACGTTTTCTGGAAACGTTTTCCACCTCAGTTTGGTCTGTCCTCCATTATGACGAAGATCATAGGACTGTTTCATGGCATCCAACGCCGCCTATCATATATCTTTCAGCACCCGAACAAACTCTCATGGCCTTCAGCATGTAATTCAAGAGTCGTATTTTTCTCAAAGGCAATTGTTATAAAACTTACGCTATCTGTATTAGTAAGGATCGAGGTATATTTTTCATGTAGAGATAATGGCATTTGTGATGGAGTTTAGTAGTTTTTTTTATAATTTCAAATTGAGGTTTACCCGGGTTTTGTTCCCCTGTACTTAGAAATACAGTCTATATAAAATTGTGCTTATACTCATTTGGACAGCCTAATTTCAGAAGTAAGCAGCAAAAAGTAAAACAAATAAAAAACGGGAGGATATTTTTTTCAATACTGAATAATAATTATTTTTTTCTGGAAAATGACATAAACAAAACCATTAGTGGCCTTTCTATATATAATGCAAGAAAAAAAAATCTAAAGTCACCGACACGAAAACCCCATGTAAAATTAGTTTCACCCTTAAGTCTTTTCTAATGGATTTTTCATTTATGAATACAAGTTAAAATTTATGTACAACCACTAGTTTTATAAATTATGTCTTATTTTCAATTTTATTTTATAAATTGTTTTATCAAACGCTAAAGCTATGATCTGTTTGCGTAAAATATTGATGTTGTAATTTGAGTCATTTGCACTTATTTGTTTTTGCAGGGCCCGTTAAGCGAGTTGAATTTGGATCGCTCTCTGTACGTTGGTGGTTATCGACATTTGTCTGCCGTCAATCCAGAATCGGGAATTACAGATCCTTTTCGAGGAGCTTTGCAACGTCTGTTTATTAACAATGAGCTTCTAGAATTTCGTAAAGCAGCTCAGGCATCTCAAAACGTGAAACCTTTCCGAGGCCTTCCTTGTGGTCCAAATCCATGCTCAAATGGAGGATTGTGCGTCCCTCAACTAAATAACTTTCATTGTAAATGTGCCACAGGTTACGGAGGTCTTTGGTGCGATAAATGTAAGTTTCATCGTTTTACAATATTGTAAAATTAGTCATATATTATATACAGCCTTATCCATATTATTATGTAATAAAGATTATTAAAACTTAGAAATAATTGGTTACAACAAAACTTTTTGCATATTGCAAAATGTTGATTGATATAAAGACTAAATACAGGGTCTCCCAAAAGTACCTGACACATTTTAAAATTCAATATAACATCAAGAAATTGTCGTACAGGAGTGGACTAAAATGTTTCTCACGATGAAAAAGTTTCTTCAAGCGAATAAAAAAATTAGTTCAAAACTTCGATCATAGATGGCTTCACTTGTCCGTATCTTTTTCTTTCAAACATGCGTTTTTTTTCTGATTTTCAAATTCGTTTCGAGTCCAGTGAATTTTAGCTTTGCCATTTGATCTATTTTGACCTTAAGTAAACCAAACAGTGTCCCAAGAATTTTTTATCTATATATTTTTATCCATATGTTATTCGACTCTTATTACAGTGTCAAATAAGGTAATTAAAATTGGTGGCCTCAAGACATTCTTTATTTCTCTTATAACGCCAAATAATACAAATATAAAAAGTCGCACAAAACAACAACAGAAAAGTTTATTATTTGTTGAAAACTGCGAATAAATCCTTATAGTTAGCCCATATTAGCCTTGCATTGCCAACAGCAAATCTGTCAATATGGTTGTTGTTTTCACACCAGTAACTGTGAAGAGAAATATTAGCTTTCATTGATGACAGAAACTTCGAGATAAAATAAGACACAAATTTTCTATTCTGAAAAAGTGGTGTGGAATTAAATAATTCCCGAAAAATAATTCGGGTTAATCTGGGTTAATTACCGGCAATGTCTATTTGCTTATTCCTTTTTATTTTCAATGCTTTATTCCTTTAAGGTACTCTGAAACTATTTAATTTCTTTATTATAGCATTAGACTGTTTTGTACTGTAAGAATAGAGTTTTTTTTTTCAGGATGACTAAAGAAATAAATGGTTATATATGGGTTATTGAAGATGAGTAGTGTATAAAAATGATTATTGGTACCATTCCAATGTTTAAATGTAGTTCAATTTAACTGTTGTATCCGTGTTTGACATAATTTTGTTTCATTTTTCAGACGTTGCAAATATATCTGTAGACGAATCGGTGCTATTTGATGGCAAGACATTTCTGAAGTTTCCAGAAAAATTGTTGAGGTATGGAATAATTCTTCCGATTTCGTAAATATTCTTTATTATTTCTTGCGATACTCGAAATGTTTATTTTTCATTTCTAAATATTTCTTGTCATTCCAATTCTATCTCATTTTATAATTTGATTATTTTTTAAATACTTTTTCAGCTTTATGTAAATGTGCCAAGGTTAACGGATTTTCTAATAGTAATATTCGCCTTATTTAATGATAAATTCCGACTAAAAAAAGGTGAATATTACTGTTTGGAAATAGCAGTATTCAAAATCCGCTTTCCTTGTCATATATCAGGAGCTTGTCATATGTCAGGAGCTTGGAAGAGAAAGGGCTAACTCGAAAAATCTTTTTCCCACGTCAGATAGGCAACGAGTAGGTAAGTCGTTTTGCCCTGGTTCGACCTTAGTATTCTCACAGTGTCAAGCTAAAGTGAATAATACCATATTCTATAATACTACTTGCAGAACTTTGAGCTTGATTTCCCAACACCCCAATTTCGGGATTCGCCCTTTCTCTTCCAAGGTCCTGATATCCCCTAATTTAAATCATATTTGTGAAAAGTGATAACAAGGGATAAACTTACCTGTCTCTGTGTATTATAGCTAAAGATAAATTTTAAATTTCTTTTGTTTATTTCAATTCCAGGTTGGACATTCCACTTTTTAAATTATAACATTTTATTGTAAGGGATTCACTTGCTTCAAATAAACTTTTATGTAAAAAAAAATGAATTTTCAATTACTTCTGCTCACTGCTTCACTTTAAAAGAAATATCTAGCGCATAAGGATGGTAAATAATACACACACATTCAATCAACAAAATTTCAAAGGGTTTTTGGCATTTAAAGTTCAGTAACCATACTATAAATGAGTACTTATTATTTATTTTCCTCCCATGTACAATAAGAAACAAAATTACGGTATGTAAGAACTTTATTGCAGAAAAAAAAATACTTAAATAAAACGCAATAAAAACTAAACGCTTGTAGTTATAACCTCAGCTCATTCAGCTTTCATTCAGCTGTTAAAATACGCTTATCAATGTTGAAACAGCTTCCAAACACATTTTAAGTGGTTCTTCAAACAGAGCCGTAAAAAATTATATTTAGGGCAAGCAAGTGATAAAAAATTGAATAAAAGTAAATATTTAGGATTTGTATTGAAATTTTCAATGTTGGAACAATAATTATATAGACAATCTCTAAAGGCAAGGAAAATTCAACAAAAATATTGAAAATTGCAAGCAAGTAGCTTGGGTGCAAATTTATTTATGCGTTCGAATTTTTTCCTGCCATCTACAAGCATAAAACAACAACATCTACAAGCATATTACTTAACTTACTTTTGTGTTCTATTCATTTCAATTCTGGATTGAAATCGTATTTTTTCAACACATACAAAATATTTTACTCCAAATTCTTTTCTTTTTGTTTTAACATTCTAATTCCCGCTACAAGAAATTTCTATGGGAATTTTTTTTGTCCTATTTATGCTGTTGCGAGTCAATTAAAGTAAAAATATGAAAAGAAAAATAAGATTTTATTATATTTTAAGGGATTTCTTTACGGTATCATATATGCTACCATGGGCAGGTTAGGATGAAATGTGAAGGATTTTACTATATTTCAAAAGTATTTTATTTTGTAAAAATAATTATATTTTTACATGTGGTATGACCTAAAATGAGTTCTTTCTTTGTTTATATCTATATCTATCTATCTATATATATATATATATATATATATGTTACGGCCAAAACCCGAAATTGGCCAATTCCCGAACTGGCCGGCCAATTCCCGAACTGGCCGGCCAATTCGCGAACTGGCCAACAACGTTTTAAACTGACTGGCCAATTCGGGAATTGGCCGGCCAAAACCCGAACTGGCCAGATGCAATCGGCCAGTTTGCGAAGTGGCCATACAGTATCGGCCAATTCGCGAAATTGGTATATAGAAACCGATTTTTACTTTTTATCATTTTCTAACATAGTTGAAAGTGTTTTTGAATTGAATTTGTCCGGCCGTAGGCATGCCCGTGCTCTAACTTGCGTAAAGACTCGGATTGACTTGTATTTGTTATAATATTTAGCTTTATAAATACATTTTGGTATTATTAGTGAAATTGTACTATTTTTGGTTAATTTGCAGGAACACACAAAAATATTTCATTACAGTATCATCAATGATTTTTTTCAGTGCATTTTAATGTTGTTACATTATCTCAATTATAATAAAATAGGTATGCTTCATTAAGATGGACGACAAACTGTTATCTAAAGGGTATGAAATAAGTAGCAATTATAGTTTGTCTACAGAAACACTCAAAAGTATTTCGTTACATTGCAGTGAATGGTGAAAGATCATTTCTAGTGCACTTAATTGATGTTACACTATTTCAAATATAATAAAATTTACATTCCTAACTCACGTAGTGAGCAATATGGTTTTTTTTTTTTTTTTTTTTTTTTTTTTTTTTTTTTTATAGAGTATTGATTAAGTAGCCATTATAGTTCGTTTATAGGACTCCCAAAAGAATTCAGATAAAGAATTATGATATATGTGAAAAAATCGTTTATAGGGTATTTTAATGATGTTACACTACTTCAAATGTAATGAAACTGTTATATATTACTAATATGCTCTACAACATTTTTCTATAGTTTATTGGTTAGGTAAAATTTCTCGTTTATTTACAGAGTCCCTCAAATAATTTGTTTATTGGATTGGACAATGAATCCGATGCATCGATATTTGTCACAGAGGACAGAAATCTTCAGCAGATTAGAATATAATGCTCATAATAAACCCAATTTATCGAAATATATCAAACAGGCGGGAAATTGTCCAACATATCAGAATATAATCGTCACAGCATAGAACTTTCTTTCCTAACAAGTGTGCACGTCATTGCCACCTACCGGGTAGCCTTGAACCCCCACTTCGTATATTGGCCAAGGCTTCCTGGCCAGTTCGCGAATTGGCCGGCCAAAACCCGAAGTACGCTGTTCATTTCACATATTTCGGGTTTTGGCCAGGAATCTCGGCCAGTTCCCGAACTGGCCAAGCTCCGGGTTTTGGCCGTAACATATGTTTATATATATATATATATATATACAATTTTTTCATATAATTTTATTTTTTCCACCAATTATTCAATTTTACACAATAATAATAATTTAAAACAAAAACCTGATTTCACTTTTCGATTTTGTGTACAGTTACATGCAGTGTGTCCGTAAAGTCATGGTGCACTTTTGATCGGTCACAGGAAATCAACGAAACAAGATAGAAATATGCGAAATCTTCACCAAATAAAAGAAAAACTCTCCAAGTTTCACACCTGTTCAGTGCAGTTTGATGTGGCCTCATTTGAAACAGAGAATCGCAGACGTTATTCACTCTGTTACACCAGACGTCCTTACCTGTGTGTGGGAAGAACTTTAATATAGTTTAGATGTGTGTAGGACAACAAATGGAGGCCACATCGAACTGTACTACCCAGGTATGAAACTTGGGGAGTTTTTCTTTTATTTGGTGAAGATTTCACATTTCCATCTTGTTTCGTTGATTTCCTGTGACCGGTCAAAATTTCACCATGACATTACGGACACACTGTATATAGAACAATAATGTAGTATGTAACGGCAAAAAAAAAAAAAAAAATGGTATTTTTTTGCCGATGGACACGAAATGGTTTGTTTATCAATACATATAAAAATAAAATTTTGTAACTCTACCTACCTTTCTAAAGATATACACAATTAAGTAGCTAAAATCGTTCAATTATATACATGCGAATTAAAAATATACATGTGAATTAAAAATAAAACAAGTATCTTAAGTACAAAGCTAACATTAAGAAATACAAATTTCCTATGAATATAATATGGTAGAAGAAATGCTACCATGGGCTCATGATCACTAATGCCCGTGGTAGCAGATCTACTACCTTGATTTTAATTACTCATTTTACCATTAAAAAACAAAGTTACATTGAACTTTTTTGTGCAGAGAATAGAAGTAACCTTTTTATACTATGCATCATATGTATTTATTTTTATCTCAATGAAATATTTGAAAAATTGAGCAAAAACTTACCACTGTAAATGCCATTTTGTCCTGCGTGTTAGCCATGTTGCTTCAAATTAATATTTTTCTTTAGTGATCCATCTGCATTCAAAATTCATGACTAATATTACCTAAAGGTGCAATTATTGCTGTAAAGACTTAAAACAAACATTATTTGTGAAATTTTGTTCTAAAAATTAAAGCTGAACATATGATAGCAGAAATGCAGACAGATAGACACAGGAGTGATCTTATAATGGTTCCGTTTTTACTTTTTAAGTACGGAACCCTAAAAAGGAACTAATATTTGGATTATTATAACACTGTATATTTCATTAATGAAGACTGCTTTCTAAATGTTTCTTATGTGATATTAATATGTATACAAAATTTTTTTTTCATAGATCTGATACCCACAGCCGTATAGAAGTAACGTTCAAATTAGAAATGGATATTCCAACGCAAGGTCTACTTTTGTTACGAAAACATGAAAACACTTTATTGGGAGCAAGTGCTGTGCTTGCAGTCGCTCTTGTGGATGGATATTTGGAAGTAGGCCTTAGCGATGAGAAAAACGCACTTATGCGCATTCACCATTCTGCTAAACGTTTGGATGATGGCAAATGGCATACGGCAGTATTTGACAGGTAAGTATTAATCAAAAATGTTTTGTGTAGTTTTAGAGATAATATCTCTTTTGCAATTAAAATTGTCCATTAAAACGTATTTAGACAATCTAAAAAATTGAATATCCGTAAACATATTCTTGACATTCGACAAGAAGATATCCCAAAATGTTTATATTCCGCTAAATGAACTGTATATAATGAACAAATCCGCACTACCCAAGAAGTACAGATTGTTAACAGTTTGTGGAAACCGTTGATAAATGGTAGGGCTGGGAATTTTAGTATTTGGAAATGGTTGGGGAATGACAGGATACAGAGGTCCCTATAATTTAGAGCGTATCACTTTGGATCACTGTTGGACGTTTGTCGGTAAATGGTTCGTTGGCAAAGCAGGCATTTCTTACTGAGGGCCAAGAATTAGGCAACGTTGGCCAATCATTTTGTGTTACTCGGGAACACCATTTTCATTGAACACAATAAACTGTTAATTTTTCTCGCCAGGTGGCGATGGCTTGGATTAAGAAGAATATATAATGCGTTTCTCGGTTATACGCGTTCAATGCGCCATGGAAGGGTACTTTCAAATGGAAAATAAGGCATTAGATCTCTCACTTATGCACACTCTCAGTTATTTTTTCAATGATATACAAGTGAAAGGTCACTGTATTTGTTAAGATGTAGAGATTGAAATTTGGTGTTTTGCTGATTTATTCTTTCAATGTATCCATAGCATATGATCTTTCATATTTTATCATGTCTAAAAAAATTATTAACTCTCGCAGTTTCGAAGATTATTCTGAAACTATTTTGCTATTTAATCTATATTTTTTCGTAAAATCTAGGTGTAATGTTCATGTTTAAGTGCTGCACAGACTATGCAAAATAAGCAAATAAATAAAGAAAAATAAGAATGTTTATATAAAATATGCATTATGGCAAAATTCAGTGTGTAACTATTTTTTATCTCCTTAACCGACAGAAAGTGCTAAACTATATAAACTATTCTACTTCCTCTTTTGCTTTAACCGACGTGGTTATCCGTACAAACATAACGTAGTTCTTTCCAAATGTCTTTCCAAATCTTTCTTTTTCAAATAATCAATTACAGCGGGCTCTCTTTAATTAGAACTACAGGAAGACTTGAAACAATTTGAATTAGCTAAAGCAAGCAATTTTAAAGCAAACTGAAAAGCAAAACTAAGTCAATAATGTATTTGGAAATACATCATATTTTTTAGCACTACCATTCTTACAAATATTTTATGAGTGAGTGACGGATTTCAAGGGCGTAACGAACGCATTCGAATTATCCAAAAACCTGATTTTTTCAAGTTCGAATAAAACAGAATCGAATGTACTTCTTACTCACGTTATGATATAAATGTCGCACTTAAATTAGCATGTGAACATATGTCATGCATTTCTTATCTATGTATCAAAAAATAGGCTTTACCTTTACTTGACACATAAACATTTATATTACTTAACAAAAAAACAAACAACAACAACAAAAAAAAACGTGTGCGATATAGATGTATATTTATACTATAACTGTGTTGTGCGTATAAAGAAATAAGTAGTAACTAATAACGTATACATCATAAATGGCTCTTTCTCCAGATAATAATGCATATTGCATTTATTTTTGAAATATTTATTTATTATTATAATTTTAAATTTATCTGATAATGAGCATTTGGAATAGTGTTGAGTTACTTTTTTAACTTTAAATTTCATTGCAGATTCTTTCTAAAGAATGTTTCCACACAATTACAATATAATGCCATTTCTCTTTCCCCACCCCGCTCAAAAAAAAAAAAAAAAAAAAAAAAAAAAAAAAAAAACGAAAAAAAGAAAGAAAAGAAAAAAAAATTTTCTTTTAATAAAATGCGATTAGAAAAAAATGGATGTTCCTTGTATTTAAAAATGAGCCCGACTCTTGCATTTGCCCCTTGTTTTAAGCAGTACTCTCTCCTTTTTCTAATTTACAGTGAACGCTAATTAAGAAAATTAAATGTTTATCAAAGAAGGTATGAGAAAATAGATTAAGTGAAAAATAATTCTAATTAATTGAATATTATGTAGTAAAGCTACTTTTAATATTGTAAAATTATTCCCATTGATTTCGTTTTTTAGGCATAACGACTACGCCATGCTACAAGTGGATGAAACTACCATTACAGCTTGGACTCCTATAACAGAAGCAGAAGGTCATCTTTGGATAGGTAAGTATAATTTCTATAGTAGCTCATATAATGAATATTAGTGTAAGAAATATAGGTTGTATTTAGTGAAATGATCAAATCGGTTCCATTGCTTCGAAGCTTATATCTATATCTATTTCAGTAATTGTTAAAATAGTCAATAAATCAAGCTTTTTAAAATCTCTTTTTTAAAAAAATTCTTCTGGCCTTCTATTCTCTTAAGAAATATCATAGATTCCAACATCTCCAACATCTCCAGAAATATAGGGTAAAACATGGTTATAAAGTTGGAAATACGGAAATCTGCGCCTACAAGGAAAAAAACAATTCTATTACACTTCGATTTTGATTTACCTGCGAGACGCGAAGTCCCTCAATCCGCGATGTGATTTTTCTGAGAATATATTTTTTTATATTTCGGCGAATTCTACGAATCATTTTTTTTAAGAATTCCGAAAAATTAATATTTTGGAATTAATATGTACAAAGAAATAAAATTTGCGAGCCAAAAAAATAGATTCGTAACAATTTTTATGTTTCTGAAAAAGATTATCAACTGATCAAAAAAAAAAAAAAAATACGAATTTCTTCAATCGGACACGGAAAAAATAGCAAATTTCATGAGGTTGTAGCGGTTAAGAAAAAAAAAAATCAGAAACTTCATCAATCCGTTGGGAAGAAAACAAACATTGCGGATTTGATCAATTGGTTTCAGGAAAACAAATTCTGGAATTTCGTCAATATATCTGTGAAAACAATCGCGAATTTCGTCAAGCGCTCGTTGAAAAAAAATCCAAATTTTGTTAATCGGTAGCAGAAAAATATTTCGAAATTCGTCAATCGGTCATTGTGAAAAAAAGGGGCGAATTTCATCAATCACCCGCGACAAAAAATCACGAGTTTCGTCGATTAGTCGCAGGGGAAAAAAATTCAGAATTAGTCAATCGGTCACGAAATTTCACACAATTATATCGATCACAAATTTTTCTCTGTCCTGAAAACAGAATTTTATTTATTTTTTATAAATTTATTATAAAAACATATTTATATTTAAAAAGTAAAAATAAATCATGTAACTTTTGTACTCATTATCTCTGTACGGATAAGTGCGAATGCTGTCAAAGGATGATTATTCAGAGAATATTTACAAATATATATCTTTTGTCTGTAAATGGTTATTGCATCAAATTTGGTAAATTTTCATGTGTTTAAATGGTTTAATTGTACAAAAAGTTTATACATACATACACACACACACATATATATATATATTAAAAAGTATAACCTTAAAAATTGTATGTCTCTTGAAATGTTCATGGTTGACTACTGCAGTGTTCCAATCCCCTGAAATTGAACTAGTTTACTCCTGGTATAGTATTTACAATATCAGCGTCTATCGAAATATGAATATAAATCAAACACTGGCGTGTATCGTCCTCAACTTATTATTTTATTAGAAGTATTAATAGTAATATTTTTTAACTACCACTATTTCACTGGATGCATAGTAACTTATTGCCCCATCAAATTTTTAATGCCAGTATTATTTTTCTACTGATATTGTCCGTGTTCAATGAGGGTGTACAGTTCTCCTCCTTCCCAGACCTCCATTAGTCAAATTTACTTACAAAAAGTTCACTCAAATACTGGAAATTTTAATTTTCTGAAGGTAGCAATGTTATATGCTATGTTATATTGCTTATTCCATTACACCAACAAATATTAATGAAACTTAAAGGGGGATTGGTTTGGTTTAGCGTATGAGAGGAGTGTAGGTCTAAATTCTAGATGATTTCATTCAGCATTTTTTTTTTTTTTATATAAACTCTTTTCAGAATTACATTCAACTTTCAGAGCAGTTTCTTTTTATTTAGAGCGAAAGCAATCTTCATCCAGTTCTGCAGTCTAAAAAAAAGCCCAGAACGTATACGTTATAGGTAGAGAGTATACAGTAAGTTTTACTTGAGAAACAGGGGGTATACGAGGCTTCTTTAAAAAATCTTGGGGTATACGGAGAATACCAGTCTACATCTAGATAAAAGTTGAGATACCGAAAACTAAATTCAATCGGAAATTTTGTTATGACGTAACTAGGGTTATTTTGCAACATTTTTGAGAGTTTGTAAAACGAAACTAATTCAAGACATTAGGAAATTGTAAAATGAATTTTGAGAACTGTGTTGGTGTAACTATAAAACAGTGTGAAAATAGCCTTTTTATCATAACACCCAACAAAAATATATAAATTTTAATAATCGTCTAAATTGTATAGTATACCATAGGAGCGGGTAACTTTGCACCACCTAATATACTAATTATTTTAAAGCAAGACAATACCTTGGAGTAATCTACAGAATGAGCATAACTGAAAGCAAACCGATTTTTTAAATATTAAAAGAGAAAATAATCAAAATTTATAAAGCAACAACTTACTGTATTTAACATGTAAAACTTGGTATTTTATTAACAAACAAAAGGCACAAGTTTAATTATTTATATGGAAGTGCGTGAAAATGACAATGATTGCAGATGGAAAATATCTACATATATACATCTCCATCAGACAGCTCTGGGACTGAGAAAATGCCTATTTTCTCAAAATTATCGAGGAAGAGTTTTACTTCCATTTCTTTTCGCCAGTTTGTTAAAAAGTTTCTTTTCATCCACAAGCTCCTTTTTTTTATTTCCGATATTTTATGGTTTTTATCATGACACTCGCTTTCGCTCTGTCTTCATCAAAACTTTAAACGACTTTTGAGTAATATTAACTTTCTCTAATTTACAATTTCAAATGCGACAGAAATTTCGTTCATCGCTTTCTGTTCTTTCTGAAGTTTTGACAGGATCTCTTCATTCCTATGTAGATGCTAACTCTTCAGATGTCTTTAATTTTTTTTTTTTTTTTTTTTTTGGATGAAAGAATGTTTTCAGGTGGTGCAAAGTTGCACCTGTTTTACTAGAAACATAACCTCCAAATTACTGTACCTCATATAATGATATAAATGATATTTAATGAGCTAATTACGATTTTATAGGTATGAATATAGGTATTGAGCTGCATCGGGATTATTCAAAGTCATTCATTGTTCATACCAATCCCTTTTTTAATTGTAAATTTCCCATTATTTAATTTAAAAATATTTACGATTAAATTAGGCAAAACTTTCAGTATGAAAATACAAGTAATAAAAAATTAAAAATTCCGTAAAGTACGCTCGTCGCGAAGGGGTTAAAAAATAAGTATTTTATATACATAAATAAATAACATTTACCTTCTAATTCATTATTTTTCTAACGGGAAATTACAATTAGTTTTAGAAAAACTCCAGCAAAAATCAAGCTGTACAGATTTTTAGCAAACAATGTTATAAATGGCGGATAGATAAGTTACACAAGTACATTGTTTAATAGATAGTATCGCCTACTGGGCAGAATCGAAATTGTTTCAAAATATTGATTAGAATATTCGCTAGGTGACTTTTAAACTTTTTTAAAGATTGAGCCTGGGCATTTTTTCGCCCAGTTGGAAATTTACATCTGATTTGATTTATTTACCAATTAGAATAATTGTGTTAAAATTAATCTAGTGTAATTACGTAATTGAAAAACATAAAACTCAGAATGAGCTCAGGGTGGAATGACAAGTTTACCTTGCGTTAAAATAACCAAAATTAAAAACTGTTTACTAAAAAGGTGCACAAAAATTTTTTATTAAAATATTCCGTTACAAAATGAAGTGGTCTTTAAAAACTTAAAAACCATTGATGTTAAAAATCATATGAAACAGAAAAAGATGATTCCTGAGATCTTTCGATCGCAAAGGCGATCATTTTCAAAGGATACTTTCACTGGAATGTCGCAGTCACTGAGCTATTTATACACCAGTCTGGGGAAGAAAAAAAAAGGATCAGTCTTGGGGGTGTCTATGAAGTTGCTTCGTTCCGATGCTGAAGTGTTAGATATTTTTAAAATATTAAACCAAATATGAGGTATGTCATAGGATAAAACATCGATACATACACAATTTTCTTTACTTAAAATCTTCAATGATTCTCTAATTCTCAAAGCATTATCCTTTTCATTCTCAAAGCATTATCCCCTCATAAGCAAAGTATCCTTTGAAAATGATCGCGTTTGCGATCGAAAGATCTCAGGAATAATTTTTTTCTGTTTCATATGATTTTTAACATCAATGGTTTTTAAGTTTTTAAAGACCAGTTCATTTTGTAACGGAATATTTTAATTAAAAAATATTGTGCACCTTTTTAGTAAACAGTTTTTAATTTTGGCTGTAATTACGTATCCAACGATTTCTGGAGTTCCATTACCGGCGATTTATTCTGTTGAACTGAACCAGATTTCAGACCAGAAGCTATAATCAATAATGTTAGCTGGGTGAAAAAGTTCCACCTGATTCGTCCGGGATAGCTCAGATGGAAGAGCATTGGCGGCTTCAGCCAAGATATCCCTGGTTCGAATCCTGGTCCAGACATTTTTTCGTCCAGTTGGAAATTTACGTCTGATTTAAATTCGGGTTGCCCGATCCGATGCTTCAGTACTATAGGATCTTTCCAACAGGTAAGTTTTATCTGCTAAGCAGAAAATAACCTATGATTCAACAATAAATCCCAGTTATGCCCCCAGGTATTAATATTAAGTGACAAAAGAAAGAGTTAAATCACCGCCTCCTGAAAACTAGGCCTGTGCGCTGACAAAAAAAATAAAAATGGCGGCTGTCGTAGGCGGGTTTTTTAAAGAGTCTCCTGAGTTTTCACACCACTAGTTTATAAAAGATTTCTTTGACTTATTTAATTTCAGAAAAATAAAGCCGATAAAACTTAAAAAAATTATTGGTGTTCAAAATTCAAGAAACCATAGAAACGCTGAAAAAATCCGCCTACGACAGCCGCCATTTTTATGTCAATTCTCAGGCCTAGTGTTCAGGGGACGGTGGTTAAATGTTTAAAAAAGAAATCTGAAAGAATCTCAAGAAATAATTTTCGGAACAAATATGTTAATAAACCGTGTTAATTTTCTCCGAAAACGTGGTAAAAATATTTGCGCTGATAATTTCATAAATATAATTACACATTTTGTTTTTCTGCTGTAGATATGCATATTTTTTTCTTCATATTTCAGTAAAAACGATTCAAGAAAATATAAATTCAAGTATTTATATAAATATTCTAAAATTTACTTTATTAAATTTGCCTATTGTATAAATTTACATTTAGAGAAATGAAATTCTAAAAAGATACTCCATACTATTTTTTCATCGAAAGAAAAAATATAATAATAAAAGTAGAGCTGCCAAGTCTCCGGCTGTTTGGATACCAGTATTTTAATACAGAAAATGTTCTTTTATTTATTTGGAACATTTGGGAGATTTAAAAGAACAACATTTTCTCAAAGATAATATTGGTGTGGAAAATGCCAGAGACTTGGCAACTCTGCAAAAGCCAACATAAAATGCTGAAAATTGTTTCTCCAAATCGGCTTTATGAACTAAATTTTAAATGCAAATATGAAGAAAATTCATCACCATTTCTTTAAATATTATTTTATTTTGTAGGAGGATGTTCTACGATACCACCTGGACTACCACCAACTTATTATTTTGGATTTATTGGGTGCTTACATGCTGTGATTGTGGACGATGAAGCTTTAAAAATTACAGGACAGCCATGCACGTGACAACAGCAAGGAAAAAAGCAAAATCAGTAATGGAATTTTAAGTCATAGTTGGCAATCTATATGGAGATTAAAAGCAGGATAAAACAAAATATTATAAAATGAGAGATGAACGATTTTGGCATATTTTTCCATGAATAGCGATTGAAATTCAAAATGGTTTAAACCTGTCAGTAAAAGGTTCCTTTATATCAACATGGAAAAAATTTGGTTTAAACCTAAATAAGCTCAAAAGAATTACTATAGCCTAAAATTTATTTTCATGGATTGAGATGTTGATATCGCCTATTTGGAAAAGATTTTGAAGACAACAGGAGAAATATCGTGTAAGATTGAATGGTACATTTTTACAACTGAACAAAGTAAATGTAAAGCAATAAATCACCGAAAAATATAACACATTTACTTTACAAAGTATTCAACAAAACAATGTGTAAAATGGATTTATTAAGCTAATGTATCATGCTACAGTTTTAACATTTTTAATTATGTACATCTAATAGATACGATAACATCTACATTTTTACCCATCCATCGATTGTTTTTGATTCAAAAGAAAAGAATATCAGAGTATATCTTCTTCAATAAAAAAAAAATTATAATTAAGGGTAAAAAATATAATATTTTTAATCAATCCCAAGAGTTTACAATTAATTTGATTACTATCATAAATCAAAAGGTGCATAACTGATTTTGTGTTTTTCTAAATACTGGAGAAAAAAAAAACTGCAATGTGAGCAAATGTTTCAGAAAAACGTTTCTTATTACTTACCAAAGAAGATATTGAATATATTTTATGGGTTAAGAGTCCTTCAAAGATAACAAACGTTTCACAATTATAGGTACATGTACAGTCATAAGGACTAACAAAAGCTTTTGCACAAAGGAAGGATTTCAGCTTTTGTTTGATTTATTCACAGTTTGATCAAAAGAGACCTTGTGTAAACTAAACTAGCTTGATGCAAGCAGTACAAAGAAGTGTTTATCTTCAAAACAAAACAAAACAATAAATCCTGGATGAAAATTATTTATACAGTAATAAAAAGAGATACAATTTATTGAAGGTATGACTTGTGTTTGTTACTTAAAGGGGGCCTTCCGTAAGCTAAATCAATTAATAAATGTTAGACGACTGAAGTTTGTATTGTAAACAAATTTTATAAAGATTCACTCTATTGCACTGGTGATTTAGAACCAATTATGTTTTGTAAAAATTAAAATAATACCTTCTTATGAAAGTTTGATTCATTTCTTTAGTTATTTCAATTTTAAAAAAAAACAATTAATTAATAGAAAATACACGGGTTGTAATTTTACAACTGGGCAAAAAAGTGTCCAGGCTAGGATTCGAACCAGGGACCTTTTGGCTTAAGCTGCCCATGCTTTGCCAACACAACTATCCTGGACAAATCTGGGGGACACCATTCACCCTGAAAACTTTATTGGTTATAACGTCTGGCCTGATATCTGAATCAGCTCAACAGAATAAATAACAGGTAATGGAATTGCAATAAATGCTGGATACGTATTACATATGATTCAGATATCAGACCAGATGTTATAATCAATAAGGTTTTTTGGGTGAATCGTGTCCTCCATATTTGTTCAGGATAGCTCAGTTGGCAGAGTATTATCAGCTTAAGCCAAGGTCTCTGGTTCGGATCCTGGTCTGGACACTTTTTCGCTCACTTGGAAAATTACAACTGAGAGAAAGAGAGAAATGTTTCCATTACAGCACAAAATTTCTCTCTCTCTCTCTTTACCTTTCTTCTTTCAAGAAATAACAAAATATCAAAACAGAA
The DNA here is from genome assembly GCA_963932465.1 of Maratus speciosus. Classification (NCBI taxonomy): domain Eukaryota; kingdom Metazoa; phylum Arthropoda; class Arachnida; order Araneae; family Salticidae; genus Maratus; species Maratus speciosus. The sequence goes on from OZ010787.1 coordinate 570,749,463, forward strand.
TGAAGCATTAAACAGTATTATATGGGTTTTAAAAATAAAGCGTTCAAAACTTGAATCGAAAAAAAACAAAAACTATTTTGAAGCAAATGCGAAACCTACACAGAATTACCAACATTAATAAATGCAGGGTTAGTCAAAATTATGTTAACACTTACGAACCTACAGTAGTCAGTATAAAAATTTGTAAGCTAATGTTAAACCAATAGAGTCTTCCTTGTAAATTTCTCGTTTGCATTTCCATATTTTTAAATGATTATCTTTGCACTGGATATCTAAGGTCGAAGTCTTACGTTTTATCTTTCTACATCTCCCCTCACTTTTTTTACAGTTGCAGTTTATTCAACTGGGTAATTTTTCACTCTTTTATCAGGTAAAAAAGACACTCCCCATTTCAGAAAATATTGATTGGTTGGTTCCAAAAATAAAAGTAGCCTTAGAATCCAATTGCAACTAAAATAATGAAAAAAAGTAAAATAATACATTGTCAGGCTTCGACTTCATACATATCGTATGCAAAATGAAAATATTGAAATGCAAATTTATCGAGAATTTAGCAAAAATACCCCCCATTAACTTGAAAATGTCGCCGCGTAACCAGTGTTGGTTGGCTCTTAAATGATCAAACAAAATAAATAGGTCAAGAGGCGACTTACGTTATCAGATACAAGAAAAATAACCTATATTTTATGTAAGAATAGAGGAATCTAATATAGGGGAATAGGGGAAATGGGGGAATCTAATGATCCATGTCTGCCGGAAGTGAAGTGGTGCCTAAGTTAAAAATTAATACCACTTCGGGTGTAGTTTTAGAGACTTATCCTACGTTATGCAATGCAAGAAAAATAAAATATAGAAAATGTTGAAATCATCTATTACTAGAATAATAATCTGGTCTGCCTTGTCGCAACCGGTGCCAAACACGTGGAAAACGCATTTTTATCGTAATTATTTTTAAGGTTTACTTACGTTATAGAATACAAAGATCATTTTTATTTTAAAATTAAGATTAAATAGTGTTATTACTGAAACTAGAAGTCTGCCAAAGTATAGTTGTAGCTAGACCTTCTGTAGACCAATTTATAAAATGTGCGTTCGTATCATTTTGTATCGATTCCATCAAAAAACTGCGTCATTTGGGAATAATTATTGAAGTCTTCTTTCTTCTAAAGTTATCCTGGCACCCATTATGTCTATCTGAAATAAAGAAAATCATTTTATCGTGTAAGTGGTAACATAATTTTCACCAGCCCTGTATAATAATTTAGGGAAAATAGGTTAAATAAAACTGGGAAATTAAAAATAATACTATGCTACGATCTGAAGTTAAAAGAAAACAATGCGGACATATTGAATAAAAAGAAAAATTCTTTCTTTTCAAATTGTCATTCAGCCTTATTCTAAATATAACAATACACACGAAATTCAATTTTTTTCCCGGACATTCTTAACATTTCCTCCGTAAAAATCGATTAAAATAATCTAATAAATATTTTCCTGTTAAAAACACAACTAATTAAAAGTCTAAAAAATTTTTAATCCTCCGACAATCGAGGGAAAAAAAACCTATATAAGAATTACCAATCGAGTACATTGAACCCATATGTAAATATATGGAATTATTAAATACAGGGTGTGTCACAATTCCCTCCAAGATTTGGAAGGCTTATAAAGAAAAATATTACCAATGAAGCAACAAAGTTAACTTTACTGGAGAAAGAAACATTACAAGTTTTGTTTCACAAATGTTCAATATGTGAACCTTTGGTAATGCGGCAGATATCAAGTCTAAAGTCAAATTCTTCGCACACTCGTTTCAACATGTCACGATCAATGGCAGCGAATGCGACTGTGATCCTTTAGCGTAAACCTTGTAAATCACGCAGAAACGCATCTCCAACACGAGTAATGGCCGTATCAGACGGAGAATGATAAACAACAAACATTTCCCACAACATTTCACGAAACATGTTCATCCGGCTTGTTGTATGTTCGGTAAATAGTTTCTCCAAACGTTTTGTAGGGTTATAGCGTTAACGTCTATTATGTGTTGATCTGGAAGGGTTACTTGATACATTTGCATATCTTCCTGCTATCCATTCATATAAATCCTGTCTTCCTAGTTTTGTTCCTATTGGCTCAGTTGATCCACCGCTGAGTGAATATCCAACTTTTCCCGTGCGATGCCGGAAATGTTCGGCGAGCAAGAATAGTCAGCAAAATTCTCTTCTTCACCAAGGTCAAGCAACTTTTGCTGGTTAAAATGTTGTTAGGGAAAATGTTCGGCGAACGACTGTCGTGTGATACAGCTTTAACCATTTCCGCCGAAGGGCCTGGGCGACTAGTTCGTTGTCCATTACACAAGCAGCCACTTTTCTCAAATTTCCGAAACCACGCATGAATTGTTTTGTCCCTTGGTGGTTGTAATCCGTTTTTTGTACGAAATTTTCTTTGAACTGTCACAACAGATTGACTTTTCGAAAATTCTAACATGCAGTGAGCTTTCTATGAGCCTGTAAACGCCATTATCTTATGTGCAAAATTTCTAAAAGTGTGCTTTTCGGTTATTTTCAACTACTATCAGAAGTAGTGGCACCATCTACTAACTTATTTGTGAAACAAAACTTGTAATGTTTCTTTCTCCAGTAAAGCCAACTTTGTTGTTGTATTGGTAATATTTTTTTACAAGCCTTCCAAAACCCCGGAGGGAATTGTGATACACCCTGTACAAATGAATTATTGATTCATGATGAGTATGCTAATAATTAATAAACGTATTCGATACAAAAAAATATATATATATTGTAATGATTAAACGCTTATTTTTGATCGTACGACCAAAAGTGGAAAAAAATACTTTCAGGTCTAATGAACCCATTTTGGTACTCGGAAGATTAAAGGAGCTTAAAGAATAAGAAACTTAAAGTACGATCAAAATTGGTGTTGAAACCTCACATGTTGGAACTGTGAGGCTGATTAACCAACCCTCTGACAGTCCTGCAAAAGGGCAAAATTTTAATGTTGTTTTCACTGCATTTTTTTTTTAAATGCTAAAAAAAATATGATTATTTCAACATTATATTAAAAAAAAAACTTAATTAAAAATATGAATGTAATCCTTGAGAGTATTAATCATTGTTCAATGTATTAAAAATCCATTAAATCAACAGAATTATATTATTTTAAATATTGCTGATATTGCCGTGAAACCTGGAGCTTAGTGAACGTATTAACACGGGTTTGTCAGTAAGAGGGTTAAAGCTTCTAAAACACATATAGTCGTACGATCTTAAATATATACTATTGCCTCTCGCTTCATTCGTGCTGCAAGTAGGGTTATTTTCAAAACTGAACGGACTACGCAAATGTAAGCAATAAGCAAAACATTTGGTGAGTAACCGCTGCTAAGTGATTCAAAAACTTGTGTAAATACAAGAACAGAGGACAACTATTTTTAGAGCGCTTAGATTAGTCTAATTCGAGCTTATAGCTATCGTCAGAGGCGTAGCTACCGTAGAGCAATCGGGGCAAACCACTGAGCTACAATTAGAACGGAGAGCTAACTCACCGGTCCACTTTCTGCCGCGATCTCATCACACTTTCAATGAGTACGAGTAATGAGTCCTGCATCTTTCTAGATGTTAGAGACATTTTTTCAAACTTTTCCGCATACTTTTTATCCCTTTTGGTTATTTCTACACTTTTTAAATATTTTTATGAGGAATTTTTAACAAATTTTTCATTTTTTTGCTGTTGTTGTTGTTTCATAAAATTTTATTTAAAAATAATAAAGTTAAATATTGTTAATGAAATTAAGTACAATCTATAGCTTTTTCAATAATAGGCATATATGAGAGAAAATTGTAGCAACTTCGTCCTATTTTTAAAAGAAAATCGAAATTTAAAAATATCTACCCCATACTACTCTATGGGAGGAAGTCTGTGTTTTAAAATAAACTTTCCTGCGAAATTCTATGGCATTGTATCCATGGGCGGACCGCTAGATTCAATGTAATAGAATAGGGAGTTAGCTCTTCATACTATTGTGGAGCTCAGTGGGGAAAACTGCACTAGGCGAACGAGACATAAGGGCACAAAATTAGAAGGAGCTAAATAAAGATTTGTAAAAACATCTGCGTAACTTTTGTATTATTACTAACAAGTTATGAGTCGAAATTCGACGAATGAAAATGTTTAAAAGAACTGATTGACTGAATTTATAAAAAAATCACAAAAATAATTACAATAAATAATCAATCTTGCATTGGCTGGCCTCTTAAAATAAATATTATTTTAAGCTAAAGTTTAATTTCAACTTTTCAATTATTGAAAAATTAAACTTTATACCTATACGTATGCAGTAACATGCAATTTAGATAAGAAATTGCGAAGTTATTAATTGGGCTTTGATCTTTGGTATAACGTAATGAAAAATCAACGAAAATTGCGCCACTATGACACAATCATATTTTTTTTTTTTTTCGGCAACTTAATGTTACGTTTGCCAGTTACAATTTTGCATGTGAGCATTTTGCAGTCCTAACTTGAGGTTCTTATCTGAGTGCCGGCGAAATACACAAATTTATTCTTTTAGAAGCATTCCAGGGTTTGTGCGAGTCCTGGAATTTTCGTACCAGGAAATTCATTGGTACCAGTATTTTCTTAGAGAAAATCTCTCCTTAAGGCGAAATTTTGCGCGTTTGAACTAGATTTATTTTTTTAGAAAAAAAAAATATACCGCTATTTTTCCTTGAAAATAACGGGACCCGTACGAACACTGCATTCGTATATATTTAGTTTTATCAAAGAAAATACTCATTTCTTTTTTACTATGACGTCATTTTCACTTGTTGAGACCCTCTGAAATGAGCGGCTTAATCTCAGTATCAGCGGAATTAAAAAAATAGTAAAATGTAACAGCTTTATGAGTAAAGATGCGTTTTTTTTTCAATCGTGACGTCATTTTCTGTTCAACATTTAAAAAAAAAATTATTTTTAATTGTAATGCGAAAATAGCATCCGTAATGATATCATAATTCCCATTCTTTCCCTTCTCTCTTCAACGATGGAAGTAACCCGATTGCCACCAATGTGAAGAAATTTCATAAAGGACGTTTAAAATTAAAGTATAAAAATGATAATATTTAAAAATAAACAATTAAATTTAAAAAATCAAAAAACCCGACTGCGTAAAAAGCGAACTAATTAATTATTTCTCATCAATGTGAAACCATTTTTTTCAGTTCCTACTATTAGCTCACACTCTCGCTATATATATCTTGTTCAAATTTTCAATCGTTAATAAAATACTTATTATTCATCCAATCAAGCTCAATTCATTTTTTTAACTTGTAGTGGATGACGCTTGATGTTAATCCAGTTTTTTTCAAATATTAATTCATTAATTAAATTAAATTAATTAATTTTCAATAACCGAGAGAGCCCTCTTCTTGATCAAGGCATTTTAAGCGCCACTCAAGAGGAAGGAAGAATGGGAGAAAAAAAATTCTCTTATTGACCTAAGTAGGAATTGACTTAAAATATTTTTTTATATTACTTGTTTGTATTACTTACCTATTTTTTTTTATTTACTTGTATTGATGACTTTTAAGTTGTATTTAATTGTTAGTTCCTATCTATAAACACTGTTTTGATGAGGTCTATAGATGTCTATGATGGTTAGAGTTGCAGTAAAGCTAGAGATCGTACCTGCACAACTTCCAGGTTGTATAATATTTTAACGGAGCTTCTGATTGTAAAATAGTCAATGAAACATCGTCTTCATTTTGAAAGACCTATCCAATGATATACCACTCAATAGGGTACATAAATTTTTCTTTTCGTCTCTACCGCCATTTTTTATTTTACGGCCGCCATTTTGAATTTATAAAAACAAAACCTAGCCTTAACCATCGGGCCGTTAAGACGAATTCATAGAGATCTCATTCATTAAAATCCATCCAGCCGTTGGGATCTTTCGGGGGTATAAAGAAATCCACATACACAGATACACGTCAAACACATAACCCTTCTTTTCAGTCGGGTAAAAAAATAGCTAGTGCAGACACATCTATAAATAAATTGCTTTCATTTTAAAAAAAAATAATTATCAAAATCGGTTCAATAGAAAGGTCAGGGCTCCTGACTAAACAAGTGGGTAAGTGTGATCGCAGATCGCACAGAGGGTTTCGTTTAAGGTATGTGCCTACCCTCAAATCGCTGTTTTTGCGAAATTTTTCGATTTCTTTTTTTATTATTTTAAATTAAAGTTGAAACTTTTAGGATTCCAAAAATGCTTTACTTTTGGTTCAGCAATAATAAGAAGCAAAGTTATAGTTTCGGAAATGAACTTTCCTACCGAAAGTGACCGTTTAAAGAGCTACAGAAAGGTAAAGTATACATTTTTATACACAAATATATAACATATAACACATACACAAATATATAAACCCCTATAAATGGGGTGGATTTCAAAATTGTAAACTTTATACATAGTTTTTTGTGCTCTATCAAAATCTTAATTTGCAATTTCTGGAAAACTGCGTTTTTCATTGTTTACGTTTACGGGAAACATCATTTCTTAAAAAGTTTTTAAGATATTGAAATAAAATTTTGTGACAAGGTTTTGCTCATCTATAGGTATGTTATGAAGCAAAATATAGCTTGTAAGTTTGTATATATTAATTTAAGAGCCATTTTTATTGAAAAATACACATATTTTTAGAAAAAAAAATCATGTTTTGTAAACAAAATTTGGCATAAGTTAGTAAATTTAAGAGGTTTTGCAAATATTTTGCTTCATAACACAGGTAAGTGGTTTGCTAATATATTGTTGAAAAAAAGTGAAATATATTGAATAGATTTCGTTATAGAAGGTTTAGCATAAACGCATTTTTTTTAACTAAAATTTGACTAAATATTGCATAAATTTGAAAAGCTAATAAAAATTCCTTTAAAAATTTACATGAATTTATAGTTTTATTCCCTGTTTTAACTAAAAACACATGTGTTTGATAAAATTTTCATATTTTTCAAAAAAAAAAAAAATGTTCCGAAGGTAGGCACATACTTTAATACGTCTTTTAAAACATTTTATCCTTAAAATAAAAAATAAAAAATGTTAATTTATAATTATTAAAATCTTACATAAATGGCAGCACCATTATATTTAATTTTAAAATAATTTTAAAAATATATTTTTATCAAATAAAAAATGTTCAAGTAAAATTATTTAAATAAAATTAAGAAATCCGAATATTTATAAATTCATCAATTTAAAAAAATTAGCGGAGGTATAAATAAAGAATAATATTTTTAAAAGCAAAAAAATGTTTAAAACATATTTAAAATGCTGAAATAATTCAGTAAATATCCATATTAATTCTCTCAGTTTTCAAATACTCACTAGATGGCGCCAAACAAGGACGTTATCATATATTGAAATTCGAAATAAGAAAGAAAAATTACATTTTAATTCCTCAATAATGCATATAGATAACTTGAAAAAAATTTGTCCACAAGAAATGCATTATTTCAAAAATTTGCCAGTAGATGGCATCACCAAACAAAAAAGTCTTTCCGGCGTGTGCCGGGAGGAAAAAGGTAGCTTTCATATTCCATGTTTTTTAATTAAATGTAGCTTATTTTACCCAAACACACAAAGCTGAAATTAGCGGAACTCGATTATAGTTCAAACTGTTATATCTCTGCCATTTTTTATGATAAGGCAACACAAAAATGCACCGGAATTCTTTTTTTAAATTCAAACACTTAAAGAAAAAAAAATCAATTTTTAATTTTTTTGTACCGCTTTTTAATTTTTAAATATTTCTAAATGGTCGCCATTTTGAAACAAGATGGCGGTTGAAGCTGGCTAACGAACTACGTCCAGACTTTAGTATGTACCGTACACATGCTTAGTCAAATCCAAATCGATTAATTAATACGCGTGGTATAATGAAAATCAGATTACTTCAAACTGTCAGCCACCCTAGAAATTGAAACTGCCTTATCTCCGCTATTTTTTAAATTAAAGACGATGCTTCGGGATCCATGTATCAAGGTCAACCGCTTAAGAAAAAATCATTTTAAATTTCAAGGTTTTTTGTACCGCTCTTTGAATTTTAGAACTAAAAAGAATTATATGACCGCCATTTGAAACAAGATGGCGGATTAAGCTTGCCAACCTACTCGGTCACGATATTGGTTTTTACAGGCACATACTAAATCAAATCCAAATCGGTTCATAAATACGAGAGTTACAGCATGACAAAAATTAGATTTTTTCAAAAGTCAGTCAACTTAAAAATTTAACCTGCTATATCTCAGCCATTTTTAAAGATAAAGACGAAACATTTAGCGAAACATTTATCTCAGCCATTTTTTGTTATAAAGGCGAAACAAAAAATGCTCCGGAATCCTTGTTTTAATTTCAAATTCTTAAGGAAAGAACCTTTTTCAGTTTTTAATTTATTTGCACCGCTTTTTAAATTTTAAAATTAAAAAAAAAATAAATAGCCGCCATTTTGAAAGAAAATGGAAGCTGGCCAACGAACTCAGTCGAGACATTCATATCTAGTATGCACGTACCTAATCTTATCCAAATCGGTTTATAAATACGAGAGTTACAGCATGACAAAAATCATATTGTTTCAAAATGTCTGCCACCATAGAAATTCAAACTGCTATACCTCATATTAGATGTAAATTTCCAACTGGGCGAAAAATGTCCGGACCAGGATTCGAACCCGGGACCTCCTGGCTGAAGCCGCCAGTGCTCTGCCATCTGAGCTATCCCGGACGATTCTGGTCGAACTTTTTCACCCAGCTAACCTTGATGATTACAGCATCTGGTCTGAAACCTAGTTCAGCTCAACAGAATAAATCTCAGGTAATGGAACTCCAGAAATCGCTGGATACGAAATTACACTAGATTAATATTAACACAATTATTCTAATTGGTAAACAAATCATATTAGATGTACTAGATTTATTAACACAATTATTCTAATTGGTAAACAAATCATATTAGATGTACTAGATTTATTAACACAATTATTCTAATTGGTAAACAAATCATATTAGATGTACATCTAATCCATCTAAGAGTTACATCTAATATGATTTGTTTACCAATTAGAATAATTGTGTTAATAAATCTAGTGTAATTTCGTATCCAGCGATTTCTGGAGTTCCATTACCTGAGATTTATTCTGTTGAGCTGAACTAGGTTTCAGACCAGATGCTGTAATCATCAAGGTTAGCTGGGTGAAAAAGTTCGACCAGAATCGTCCGGGATAGCTCAGATAGCAGAGCACTGGCGGCTTCAGCCAGGAGGTCCCGGGTTCGAATCCTGGTCCGGACATTTTTCTCCCAGTTGGAAATTTACATCTAATATGATTTGTTTACCAATTAGAATAATTGTGTTAATATTAATCTAGTGCTATACCTCAGCTATTTTTTAAAATAAAGACGAAACAAAATATGTTCCGGAAGAATCCTTATATTAAGGTCAAACCATTAAGAAAAAAATATTTTTCAGTTTTTAATTTATTTGCACAACTTTTTTAATTAATTTTTTTTTAAATGGCCGCCATTTTGAAACAAGATAGCAGATGAAGCTGGCCAACGAACCTGGTCGAGACATTGATATTTACTATGCACACAATTAATCTCATCGAACTCGGTTTTTAAATACGAGAGTTACAGCATGACAAAAATCATATATATATATTGATACTCAATTTATTAATTTTTATTAAAAAAGATGATGAATTGTAATATTATATAATGGTTATATATATATATATATATATATCACGGAGGATGATTTTGTGGTCTGGGGATCATGATCGATGAAAATATACCAAAAGTTTTCGGAAGTGCTTTCCTCCGGACGGCTGCAATATGTAGCTTTTTACTTTTTGTAATGAAAGCTACCTAAACATCAGGGGAATCCAATATTTGTTCCTCTGTCATTAATCATTTTTTAAAAGTTTAACTATTTTTATTTAGGGTTTTTCCGTCTTATTTTTTTTTTGTTTTTTTTTTGTGGGGAGGGGGGGTCGACACACAATACTTTTATACTTTTCCGCAAAAAAAAAAATTCCGCAAGAAAATTACAAATTTAAGTTTGAAAAATTCCAACTTAAATCGGCGGGATTTGAACACACAACCTTCTGCATACGAAACCAATCATCTTGCCAACTGGGCTATGAATAAATTAGCTGAAATTAAGGTTATGTAAAGTCGCAGAAATGATTGAGTTCATAAAAACTCTAATAATCTAAAACTTTTTCAAAATTTTACGATTTTGGGTGTGATATGGGGCATTCAGCTCTATGTAAAAAAAATTAAAGTCTGTATCTTAAATAGTTTCCAAGTACGAGCCTATTACGAACGGATAGACAGCCAGAGAAGCGAGACTATAAGGGTTTCGTGAGATGACCAAAACCCTGAAAAATAGCCTTGTCTTTTAAATAAAATTACTGGTGGATCATACTTGTTACAATCGGTAAATTCCTGTGATACTTCATATTGTTTCAGATCTCAACTGCTTCGGTTAAAGATGTGGTGATATAGTTGTTTAAAACAAATTACTTCTATTCGTGAAAATTTATTCACACTATCACACTGTCACCTCAAGTAACTTCTGTAACGTTACTTCAGTGTGTGACTGATATATATATATATTTTTTATTTTACTGTTTGCCCAAGAATAGCCGAACAAAGTTTTCAAAACTTACAAAAGAAGCAGCTTGCCATAACATCGTTTTAACCGTTTAGTTACAATATTTATTGCATTTGTTCATTTGATCTGGAGAATGTCATTGGCAGTCTCAAAAACAAGTACACGAAAATTTTGAACATTTTTAACGTGGAAATTAAACATGCATTGCTCAATCTATACTCCTATTACAAAGAGGAAAAAATTGTTTATTTGTCGGAGGTAAGCTCTGGAACTACCGAACCGATTCCAAAAGTAATGGTATCAAAATGATGGTGTTAGCCCAACTTAGAACATAGGCTATATCTTATGTCGGTGCCACAACCCAAAGGGGGTGTAGGAGCAGAAAACGTTCTAAAAATGCAATTTTAGCGTTACTGAAGGACCTAGAAATATGAAATTTTTAATATTAGTTACTTATAAGATATAAATGGTGTCTAAGAACAGTTCTTAAACAATTCGAAATTTAAAAGGGGTGAAAATGCACAAAAAGCGTTCTAAAAAACATTCTAAATGGTAGTTTCTACACAATCTCAGGAAATACCAAACCGATTTAAAAAATATTGGTGTCAAAATGATGGTGACAACGCTTGCTCCAAGATAGGCTATGCTTTATGTCGGTGCCACTACCCGAAAGGGGTGTAGGAGCAAAAAACGTTCTAAAAATGCGATTTTAGCGTTACTGAAGGGCCTAGAAATATGAAATTTCGAATATTAGTTACTTATAAGATATAAATGATGTCTAAGACCAGTTCTTAAACAATTCGAAATTTAAAAGGGGTGAAAATGCACAAAAAGCGTTCTAAAAAACGTTCTAAATGGTAGTTTCTACACAATCTCAGGAAATACCAAACCGATTTAAAAAATATTGGTGTCAAAATGATGGTGACAACGCTTGCTCCAAGATAGGCTATGCTTTATGTCGGTGCCACTACCCGAAAGGGGTGTAGGAGCAAAAAACGTTCTAAAAATGCGATTTTAGCGTTACTGAAGGGACTAGAAATATGAAATTTTGAATATTAGTTACTTATAAGATATAAATGATGTCTAAGACCAGTTCTTAAACAATTCGAAATTTAAAAGGGGTGAAAATGCACAAAAAGCGTTCTAAGAAACGTTCTAAATGGTAGTTTCTACACAATCTCAGGAAATACCAAACCGATTTAAAAAATATTGGTGTCAAACTGATGGTGATAACGCTTGCTCTAAGATAGGCTATCTTTTATGTTGGTGCCACTACCCCAAAGGGGGCGCAGGAGCAAAAAACATTCTAAAAATGCGATTTATGTGCTACTGAAGGGCCCAGAAATATGAAAGTTGAAATATTAGTTACTTATTAGATATAAAGGAATTCGAAGAATAGTTTTTAAAAAATTCGAAATTTAAAAGGTGTGAAAATGCGTGAAAAGCGTTCTAAAAACGTTCTACATGTTGGTTTCTACACAATCTCAGGAAATACCAAATCGATCTAAAAAATAATGGCGTCAAAATGATGGTGACAACCCTTGCTCCAACATAGGCTATGTTTTATGCCGGTGCCACTACCCCAAAGGGGGTGCAGAGAAAAACGTTCTAAATTGCGGTTTTTGCGTTACGGAAGGGCCTAGAATCGTGAAATTTGGAATGGTAGTTAGTTATATGAAATAAATGATCTCTAAGGACATTTCCTAAAAAAATCGAAATTTAAAAGGAGGTCAAAATGCGCGAAAAGCGTTGTAAAAAGCGTTCTAAATAGCGATTTCTATGCAATCTCAGGAAGCACTGAACCGATTTCAAATATAATAGTGTAAAAATGATGGTGACAGATTTTGCTCCAAGATAGGCTATATTTTATATCTGTTTCCACTACCCCAGAGGAGATGCAGGAGCAAAATGCGCGAAAAGCGTTCTGAAAACGTTCTAAATGCTGAGTTGTCAGCAATATCTCAGCAAGAATCAAAGTGATTTCAAACTTAACGGTAGGAAATTGATGCTGATAGCCTCTGCTCTAACATATATGCTATTTTATGTCGGTTTTTTGTGATCGGTAGGTGCTAGCCACTTAAAATTAGGCAAGGTACATATTTATTAGATATAAATGACCTTTAAGAACAGTTTCGAAAAAATTGAAAATTTAAAAAACGGTGAAATGCGCGAAAAGCGTTCTAAAAACGTTCTAAATTGCGATTTCTACTCAATCTCAGGATATACCAAAATTATTTCAAAAGTAATGGTTGCAAATTAATGGTGACAGTCCCTGCTATAACATAGGTTATATTTTATGTTGCTGTCACTACCATCTGAGGGTTGCAAAAGCAAAACATGTTCTAATTTGCGTTTTTTGCACAACTGAGGGGTCTAACACTTTGAAGTATGGCATGGTATTTACTTACAAGATGCAACTGCTTTCTAAGAACAGTCGAAAAAAAATTCCAAATTTAAAAAGATGAAGAGAGCGAAAAGCGTTATAAATTACAATTTTTAAGCAAACTTATAAAATACCAAACCTATTAAAAAAATAATGATGACAAATTGTTGGTGATAGAACCTGCTCAAACATAAGCTATATATTATGCCCAAACACAATATGCTTTATATGCTCAAACATAACCTATATTTGTTTGTGACACTACCACTAGAGGGTTTCTGGAACTAAAAACTTTCTAAATTGCGATTTCTGTGGTACTAAAAAGTCTAGAAACTTTAAATATGGCATGGTAGTTACTTATAAAATATAAATGCCTTCGAGGACTGTCGAAAATAAATTCGAATTAAAAAGGGAGGAAGCGAAGGGGAGGTGCGAAAAACATTCTAAAAAAGTCCTAAATTACGATTTCTATGCAATTTCAGGGAATATAAACCGATTATAAAAGTAATACTTGCGAATTAATGGTAACAGTTTCTGATCCTACACAGGCTATATTTCATGCCGATGATTCTACCACCTGGGGTTCACAGGAACAACAAACGTTCTAAAAACGGCCTTATAAGTTTTCTAAAATACGTTTCTGTGGAATATTAGGAAATAACAAACCGATTTCGAAATTAATGTTGACAAACTTATGATGACAATTCCTATTTCTACATAGCCCTTTATGTTGAGAGAGGTGGTAGGACTTGGAATTTGACATGATGGTAAATTTTAAGATGTAAGAAGATGGTTTCTAAAAAATTCAAAACTTCAAATGAATACTGAAATCAGCGTATTAATTGAGCATAAAAGTTTTAAAATATTTTCTAAATTATCATTTATGTAGTTTTATTTCGTTTTATTATCTTAAGTCTGATTTCTGCCTAATGCAGTGTAATAATGATGTTTAATCAAACTGTGTTTTAAATAGTAATTTTCGAATTATTCCTAAAAGTAATAAGTACCTTTTAATAAAAGAAACCTTTTAATAAAATAAAATACTACCTTTTAATAAAATAAAAATTTAGTTAGTACCTTTTAATAAAAATTAGACATATAAATATCACTTGGCCTATTTCAAATATTACGCGAGCAAAGCCGCGGGGTTTGCTAGTTTAGTTTATAAAATACGTAGTCAGGGTCGGCTTATTAAGAATATGCCGCAAGGGCGAAATTTTGAGAGTATTATTTTAGATTTTGAAAAAATATAGCAAATTTTAAATGAGGAATTTATAAACACTTTCTATTAGAAACAGAAGAAATTTTTCTCGCTTTTCTAAAAATGATACTTTATGCTATCATAATTGAATCTATTGTGACATTTCACTTTTTCAGCTTATCCTACAAAATGCATTGCATATAAACACATGCAAACTGGTAATTTTGTAGAGAATGTATGATAAAGACACTGAAGAACATCAGTTTTAAAATCGAAGAATTATTTTAAAAGCTTGTCAAAATTTGTCAAGATAGTTCAGTTACATAAGTGTTATAGGATGAAAAAGTATGCATAGCAATTTAACCATCTTTTGCAGGCATATACTTTTGCAGTGTCCAATCATATTTTAAATGTGTCTAATTTTTTGAAGATTTTTTTTTTTTTCAAAATTTCATTATCTGAATAGAGATTTTTTTAAAGTAGCTCTTTTGATCTACTGTTGCCAAATTTTAAACAGTCCAAATAATAATATTCCCAAAAACTGTATTTTCAATCGAAATATATAGTTGCACATGAATATTGAAAGAGAAAGAAAAGTTAAAATAATTAAATTATTATTTGTTAAAACTATTTAATGGTGTAAATTACGTCATATTTAAAACCATATATTTAAAACGACATACTTAAAACTCGATATTTAAAACGATTTTCTTATAGCGTCTAAAAGAAAACTTTTCTTCTACGCATTATAATAGTTCGGCAGGAAGTGAATTTTTTTATTATACAAGCTAATTTTCAAATATGTAATTGATCATAATAAATCAAGGAAGAAATTTATCTAAGCTTAATATATCTAAGCTCACCATATAATTTTATCTAAGATTATCACATTCAAAGCGATCCCAAATCAATTGGACAATGGTTTAATGATTACATTAATCATCAGATTAGCTGATTTCCCTCTAATTTTCTAGATGTCTTTTTCTCTGCGATTTGCAATAAGTTTTTTAGATGTATTGTAAGATATTTATGCTGCTAAAAATTCGAGTGTATTTTCGTGGACCTTCAAGTCTTCTTAATGCTACGTCATTCGGAAATGTTTATGTGGGATAAAAACAAATTTTCCTTTAGGTTCCATTGTTAAAATTTCATAGAAGTATTGATAATAAATTTCTTGCGGAAAAACTTCTTTACTTTTCGAAAGCTTTCCTAAAGTCTTTCATCTACAAAACTCCTTTTTGGGATAGCTTTGAAAATCATAATTTCATTACCACTTTCAAAGCGATCCCAAATATATCGGACAATCGTGTAAAAATCACTTTCAAATTCAGCTTCGTTGATTTCTCGCTCTTTTTCTAGTAGTCTTTTATCCGCGTTTTGTGATAAGTATTTTTAACCTTATTCTAAGCTTATTGTTTTCTTCGACAGTCGAGTGTTTTCTTGCGGTTCTTTAAGGTTTCTTCTTGGTATGTGATATTGTAATGTTTAAATGGCATAAACAAATACTTTCCGTTAACACTTTTTATTGTAACACCACCAGTATCGTAACAGTTCACAATAATCTTGTTACTGACGAGAGCTTAATCGGATGTGTTCTGTGATTTTATACATTCTGCAAGCTACACAAGTGACAATCGTTAATTCACTGATAGAAATTTCGTTGCTCAAAGCAGTATGTTTATATAGTTTTAAAAAATCAACTTTACTTGTTTATT
This sequence comes from Maratus speciosus, assembly GCA_963932465.1. Lineage (NCBI taxonomy): Eukaryota > Metazoa > Arthropoda > Arachnida > Araneae > Salticidae > Maratus > Maratus speciosus. Next base: position 570,765,449 of record OZ010787.1, read on the forward strand.
TTCATTGTTCAAATAAAGAGACGTTTATTGTTGCAAAATATCTTTGATACAATTTAATATATAACAGCATGAAAATGCATTGTTATCTTTCCATTATTGTTGTAAGCACATATCTATTGTTACATAATCATTTAAATATGGGTGTTTATAAAGTCAAAGACCCATTTTGATGTTTAATAACTCATAAAATAATAAAGATAGATTAAAATTAATAACATAAATGGTTAGATAGACTCAAAAAGTTTCATGACCCTTGTCAATGAACTTCCACGTGTCCCCCCTTTGTCGCACAGAGAATATCAAGTCGATAGTGAATTTCACGCCAGGTAGCGGCAAGCATGTCGGCATCCACAGAGGCTATTGCGGTTGTAATTCTGGCTTTTAAGCCATCAATGTTCGACACTCTCCCCCTGTAAACATTCTCCTTTACAAATCCCCAAAGGAAAAAGTCCAGCGGCGTTATATCAGCTGATCTGGGTGGCCAAGGAATTGGACCTCCTCGCCCAATCCATCTTCCTGGAAAATGGTCATTCAAAGAAGTACGAACGATGGTACCCCAATGAGGTGGTGCACCATCTTGTTGCAAAATGACATGTGGCTGAAGCTCTTCTAGTTGTGGAAATACGAAGTTTTCCAACATGTCTAAGTATACGACTGATGAGACCGTCTCTTCTGTAAAAAAGAAAGGCCCACTGACTCGGTCGTGCATTAGTCCACACCACACATTAATCTTTGGGGAATCCCTTACTGCCTCATAGTATTCATGGAGGTTTTCAGATCCCCATATGCGCACATTATGGTGATTAACAATGCCAGAAACATGAAAGGATGCTTCGTTGGAGAACATTATGCGCTTCAGAAAATCAGCATCATCTTCTATTCTCCTTAGCATATCTGTTGCAAAGGCCATCCTCCTAGGCCTATCGTCCGGTTCCAAAACTTGAACAATTTGAACTTTGTATGCATGCTGTCTTAATGTTTTCTTAATAACCTTGTACACCGTCAAAATTGGCATATCCAATTCTCTTTCCGCTGATCTCACAGATCTTCTAGGATTGTGTAAAAATGTCTCTCTGACACGCTCAACATCAAAATCACTTGTGCAGGGACGTCCGGAACGTTTCTTATCTGCGATACTTCCAGTTTCTAGAAAATTCTTTTTCCACCGCAAGATGCTGCTTTTGGATGGAGGATCTTTTTGGTAAATTTTTCAGCAATTTCTCTGTGCTCGAGCTATCGATTTTGTTTCTATGAACCACCATAAAATCTGTGCTTTCTCTTGTGGTGTATGCATTCTCCTTAATATCCGCTCCAATAAAACATCACATACAAAAGTAACATAGAACAAATACATCAAAAGTAAACATAACATTGCAATAGTTGCCAAAAACAAAAGAGAGAAAAATGCAATTAATAAGCAGACGATATTTAGAAAAATACAGATATTTAGACCAATGTCAGACGGGCGTCTTTTTTGCTGCTTTTTTGCTAAAGTATTATCCATTCACAATGCTATAGCATTGTGAATGGATAATACTTAAGCAAAAAAGCAGCAAAAAAGACGCTCGTCTGACATTGGTCTTAGACTGGAAAATGAAATTATCTGAAATTAACCACACGCGCAGACGATATATACAAAAGTAAAGATATTCAAACCTGAAAAGGAAAATATATGATTTATTCCATCAATAAATGCCATAAGTTTGTTTATATCTTCATTATTTTATGAGTTATTAAACGTCAAAATGGGCCCGGGACTTTATAAACACCCTGTATTTTAATATTTTATAGTGGTATTGATAATGAATTTGTTGCTTAAAAACTTCCTTACTCTTTGAAGACTTTCCTGAAATATCTCCTGAATTCTTTTTTTGGATAGCTTTGAAAATCAGAATTTCATTATCACATTCAAACCAATCCCAAATCAAATGGACAATAGTTTAACGACTACATTAAAAACTTCCTTAAAATCGTTCACCCGCTAAATTCATTTTTCGGATAGCTTTGAAAATCGTAACTTCATTACCACTTTCAAAGCGAACCCGAATCAATCGGACTATCGTTTAAAGATCACCTTCAACATTAGCTTCGTTGATTTCTCTCTCTTTTTCTAGTTGTCTGTTTCTCCGTGATTTGTGATAAGTATTTTTAACATTATGCTAATCTTATTGTTTTCTTCGAAAGTCGAATGTTTTCCTGCGGTTCTTTAAGGTTTCTTCTTGGTACGTGATATTGTAATGTTTCAAGGGCATAACTTTCTCTTAACACTTTTCATTGTAACACCACCAGAATTTTTGAAGACTTTTCTGAAATATTTCTTCTCCTGCATTCTTTTTTGGGATAGCTTTGAAAATCAGAATTTCATTATCACTTTCAAAGCGATCCCAAAGCAATTGTACGATTACATTAAAAACTTCCTTAAAATCTTTAAACCTCTAAATTCATTTTTGAGATAGCTTGGGAAATCGTAACCTCATTACCACTTTCAAAACGATCCCAAATCAATCGGACAATAATTTAACGATTATATTAAACATCAGCTTAACTGATTTCCCTCTCTTTTTTCTAGATATCTTTTTCCCTGCGATTTGTGATAAGTTTTTTAAGACATAGTGTGAGGTAGATTTATTGTTAGAAATTCAAGTGTTTTTCTGTGGCGCTTCCTGTTTTCTTGGTATATTTTAAGGGAAAGTTTTTATTGGATAAAAATAGACTTTCTATATGATTCCATTGTTAATATTTTATAGCGTTGTTGATAATAAAGTTGTTACTAAAAAACTTCTTTACTTTTGGAAAACGTTCCGAAAATGTTTTATCTGCTAAATTCCTTTTTGGGATAGCTCTGAAAAACATAACTTCATTACCACTTTCAAAGCGATCTCAAATCAATCGGACATTAGTGTAAAGATCACCTTCAACAAAAGATTCACTGATTTCAATTTCTTTTCTTAGTTTTCTTTTTCTCTCCTAATTGTGATGTCTTTCTTGACCTATTGAGAGATATTTATATTGTTAAAAATCAGAGTGTTTTTTCGTAGAGCTTCAAGTCTTCTTTATGGTACCTGATTCGAGAATGTTTAAATGGGATAAAATTATATTTTCTTTAGGTTCCATTGTTAAAATTTTATAGTAGTATTCATAATAAATGCCTTGCGGAAAAACTTTTTTACTTTTCGAAAACTTTCCTAATGTCTTTTATCTGGTAAATTCCTTTTTGGGATAGCTTTGAAAATAAATTTCATTACCATTTTCAAAGCAATCCCAAATCAATCGGTCAATCGTGTAGAGATCACCTTCAACATTAGCTTCGTTGATTTCTCGCTCTTTTTCTAGTTATCATTTCTCCGCGATTTGTGATAAGTATTTTTAACCTTATTTTAAGCCTATTGTTTTCTTCGAAAGTCGAGTGTTTTCTTGCGGTTCTTTAAAGTTTTTTCTTAGTATGTGATATTGTAATGTTTCAATCGCATAAACAGATACTTTCCGTTAACACTTTAGAGTGTAACACCACCAGTATTGTAACAGTTTACAATAGGGATGCACAACCTGCGGCCCGCGACGACAATTTATACATTTCTTCGTTTTTTTATACGATTTCGTCAGTTTATAACTGGAAAAATTGCAATTTTTGTCAATATGTCGCAGGAAAAAATCGCGAATTTTGTCAATTTGCCTAAGGAAGAAATTGCAAAATTCATCTGTGCCAATTAAGTATCGCAAATTTCGTTGATCGAGTTCGGAAAAATCGCGAATTTCATCGATGAGTCGCAGAAAAATCTGAAATGTCGTTGATCGACTGGGGAAATATCGTGAGTTTTGTCAATTTATCGCGAGAAAATGTTATTTAAAAGACAATTTGCTGCTGAAAAATAGCCAATTTTGTCAGAGTCAGTTAAAAATCGTGAATTTCGTTGATCGTCGCGGTAAAAATCGCGAATTTTGTCGATTATGTGTTCCTTGATCGGTTGCGGAAAAATCGCGAGTTTTGTCAGTTTATCGTGAGAAAAAATAGGAATTTTGTCAATTTGCCGCTGGAAAAATTCCAAATTTCGTCAGAGTCAGTTAAGAATTTCAAATTTCGTTAATCGGGCACAGAAAAATCTCGAATTTTGTCGATGAGGTACGGAAAAACTGGAAATTTTGTTGATCGGCTGCGGAAAACTCGTGAGTTTCGTCAGTTTATCGCGAGAAAAAATCTCGAATTTCATCAATTTGTCGCATAAAATTTACAAATTTCTTCAGAGTCAGTTAAGAATCGCGAATTTCATTGATCGGACTCGGAAAAATCGCAAATTTTGTCGGTGAGCTGAGAAAAATTTGCAAACTTTCTGGATCGACTGCGGAAAAATCGTGAGTTTTCTTGTTCAATTTATTGCTAGAAAAAATCATAAATTTCGTTAATTCACCGTGGGAAAAATTACAAATGTCGTCAAAATCAGTTAACAATCACGAATTTCGTTAATCCGGCACAGAAAAATCGTGAATTTTGTCGATGAGGTACGAAAAATTACAAATTTCGTTGATCGGCTTGGAAAAATCGCGATTTTGTCAATTTATCGCGAGAAAAAAATCACGAATTTTTCAATCTGTCGCGGAAAAATCACGAATTTCGACAATTGATAGAAAAAATTACAAATTTGTCAATTGGTCGCAAAAATATTGTGAAATTTGTCAATCGCTCGTAAAAAATCGTGAATTTCGTCAATATCTCATGGAAAAATAATACTAATTTTGTGTGTCGGTCCCAAAAAATATCATGAAATAGAAATCTATTGGTCGCAGGAAAAAATCGCAAATTTCATCGATTATGCGCGTAAAAAAAATCGCTACTTTTGCCAATTTATTGCGCGAAAAAAATCGCAAATTACATTAATGTATACCAGGAAAAAATTACGTTTCGTGGATTGGTCGTCGGAAAAAATTGCAAATATTGTCAATCCGTCACGTAAAATATCGCAAAATTCGCCAATCACTCATGAAAAAAAAATCGCGAATTTTGCCAATCGTTCATGAACAAAACTTTCAAATTTCGAAGATCGATCGCAGAACAAAAAAGTCGCGAAATAATTCGATCGAGGGCGGAAAAAATCGCAATTTTCGTTGATCCGTTGTGGAAAAAAAATCGCGAATTTTGAAGACTTATCGCTGAAAAAAATCGCGAATTTTGTGAATTTATCGCATGTATCACGAATTGGTTGGTTGAAAAGACTGTAAATTTTGCCAATTGACAATGGAAAATTACCACGAAATCTGTCAAACGGTCATTGATAAAAAAATCGTGAATTTCGTCAATCAGTCGCACTTGATTGACAAAAGAAAAAAAACAAGTTTTGTTAATAGTCCGCAGAAAAAATAGCATAATTAGTCCATCATGCCTTGTTATTTCAAAAATAAGTTTCCTTTTATTTTAAATGAAGTTATTCTTCAATAAAATTTTTTTATAATTTTTAATAACGTTCAATTATTTAGAAATGTTGTGTAATATTTCTTCTTCAAGTTACCATTTATCAAGAAGGAACCATTAATCTTTATAAAGTGTTGTATGGTTATTCATACAGATGCGAAGAAGCCCTGTATTCCTGCATACAATTCTTTATTTCCGTTTGTTTATTTTCGTTATTTGTCTATAATATAATAATATGTTTATAAATAATGAACTAATTATTCATCAAGAATAAAGACTTATTACCCCCCCCCCTACCTCCCCGATATAGAAATTTCTCTGTGTTACTGATGTGGCCCTCGACAACCCAAACATTTTTGTAAGTGGCCCTTCTCTTAAAAAGGTTGTGCACCCCTAGTTTACAATAACCTAGTTACTGTCGAGAGCTTAACCGGATGCGCTCTGTGATCTTATACTTTCTGAAAACTGCACAAGTGACAATCGTTAATCGACTGATAGAAATTTCGCTTTTTAAAGCAACATGTTTATTGTTATAATATTATAAAATCAACTCTAATTATTTTCATTGTTGAAATAAACAAACGTTTATTGTTGCAAAATTACTTTGATACAATACAATATACAGGGTGTCCGGTCTCAACGGTGTCCAATGGCTAATTCCTAAACCGTTAGTCATAGACATATAGTTCCAATTGCAAAAATGTTTAAAATGAGGTAAAGAAGTATTTTTAAAGCAATTTAGGTCAAGTAAAACATTTATTAAAAAAATTACGAAATTTAAATTTTTATACGGTCCCCAGGTCCTATAAGTGATATTTAGGAAAAATATCCTATTGTACTGACAAGTAATACAAAAAAAGTCCCATTCCTCTGCGATTAAAACTGACCGAGTAATAGATGTTTAAAGTTGGAGTATCTTTTTAGCTGCAAAATAGGGGTCAGTCACAAATGTACTAGAAATAAAAATAATCGTCATATATAAAATTTAACATTAAACGTTGAGAGTAAATTAACATTACAATTATATTTTGAGATTTGTGTTCATTCTGACATATTAAAACAAAATATACAACTTGTACTAAAAATATAAGTAAAAAAAATAACAGAAATTTTGTTAAATGGTTATAAAAGCAACAGTCACAACTCTTTAAAAAATGATACATAGTTAGATTACCAAATCTAAAACTTTTTTTGTTGTTTTTTTTATGCGTATATTTTTATACATAACTTTTGAATGGCTGCTCTGAATATGTTAAGGAAATTAAAATGTCCCTTTTTGAAAATGATCCTCATATCACTTTTATTTTCTTTTACATTAAACATCAATTATTTGAATTATATGATTCTACCTGAGCGATTACTTCGATGATTTAAATAAACATAACAAAATTGTTACAATATTTTAATATTTTGTTCTAATAGAGCACAGATTTATCCATTAAAGGTCGGACATCATATAACCGCCCACATTCTCTCTTTTTAATTAACTTTTCTTTTTTTAAGATCTTGTTCCATTTGTCATTTTATTGTAATGATAAAAAATAATAATTATTATTATTTTTACATTACACCTTCCGAAAATTCCGCTGTCTCTCTCTTCAGCAAATATTCATTAGAGCAGTTATTTTATTTTTTTTAATTAAAAATTAGGGGGGAAATACTGATAAATCAAAACATATGTTAAATTATTAAATTTTAACATTATATATATATTTTTTTTGCCGTACTTCTCGCTAAGCAAGTTTCAAAAGCATATAAATCACTTTTGCCATCAAACACTTGACTCTGCACTTGCCAAGCACGAATACCGCCAAGATGAGTCACTTTGACGCCGAAACCTCTGGCCAATCAGATTCCAAATTGGTAAAACATGGTTGGGAAAAAAATATGCATTTTAAACCTTAGAAAGTATCTGTATGTGCATTATTTGAGGTCGCAAATGTTTTGGCGCATCTATTGTACAAATAAAGTTGTTTACCTCATTTTCTTTGTCCAATAGGAAAAATTTTCACTCCATTTAATATTTATTTTTTGTTTAGCAAGTATAAATTGCATTTTGATTTTGGTCTCTAAAATATTTTTTTTAAACAAGTTTTTATAAAGAACTAAAAAGTTGAATTTGAAAAAAGCATAATATCATCAAAATGTATAATAAGCAATCCCTGCTGATACATCGTAATGTAGCTGACATCCTTTGTGCGGCACTGTATAAAAAATATAAACGCAACGCACTTTCATTTGGAAAAATTACATTGTGAATCTTAGTGCCTTACATAAATGCTACTGATTTTAATTTTAAAATTTCTGTTTGTAGGTAATAATGTATATAAAATAAATATAAATGGTACGTACCTAAAATCATATTAATATTACATTGTCATTGGATTTACATAATTATACAAAATTTAATCTTGATCGGATATTTGGAAGTGAGTTAAAATTGGGATACAAATTTTGAATTAGGAAGACATACATACGAACGTCGAAGTTAAAAGCTTATAAAAATAAAACAACTTTTTAAAATAAAATCATCAAATCATCACACTCATTTCCTTACAAAAAAAAAAAAAAAAAAAAAAAAAGTCAAAATACAATTGAAGACGTCAGTTTCGAAACTCGCCTTATCCGAAATTTAAAAAATCGTGTTTCTCTATCGATCTATTCTGTTGGTATAAATGTACCAATCAAGCACTACAATCTCCAAATTTTCAATGAATACCAATGGACGCATTTAAAGGTTTTACGCGATTTCCCAAAATTTGATTTTCTCGATAAGGCGAGTTTTGAAACTCACTTCTTCCATTATTTTAACCAATCTGAAAGTTAATTACTAAAAATTAATACTACCGTTATATTTATACGGGGGCAGCACCTTCAGTTAAATCGCTTTAAAAATACTTCTTTACATTATTTAAAACCTTTTTGTAATTGGAACTATATGTCTTTGACTAACGGTTTACGAATTAGCCATTGAACAATGAACATCGTTTGGAGTGGACGCCCTTTATAATACTTTAAGCACTTCGTGTACGACCCCTGAAAGCTTGGCCCAACTCATCTGTTTTCAGTTACAGAAAAGTGGTTTAAGTCATAAAATTGAAAATGTCATAACTCGATCAATTTCAGTGCTAGATGAATGGGACTTTTTTTTGCCGTACTTGTTAGAGAAATAGGAAAAGTTTACTAAATATCACTTATAGGACCGGGGGACCGTATAAAAATTTAAATTTCGTAATTTTTAAATAAATGTTTTTCTTGACCTAAATCGCTTTAAAAATAATTCTTTACCTCATTTAAAACATTTTTGTAATTGGAACTATATGTCTATCACTAATGGTTTAGGATTTAGTCATTGGACGCCGTTGAGACCGGACACCCTGTATAATAGCATGAAAATGCATTGTTATCTTTCCATTACTGTTATAAACACATATATATTGTTACATAGTCATTTAAATATATTTTAATATTTTATAGTGGTATTGATAATGAATTTAGTGCTTAAAAACGCCCTTACTTTTCGTAGATATTCCTGAAATAATTCATCTCTTGAATTCGTTTTTGGGAGGGCTTCGAAAATCACAATTTCATTATCACTTAAAAAGCGATTCTAAATTAATTGTACAATAATTTAATGATTACATTAAACATCAGATTAGCTCATTTCCCTCTCTTTTTGTAGGTGTCTTTTTCTCTGCGATTTGTGATTCTTTTAGACGTATTGTGAGATATTTTTATTGTTAGAAATTCGAGTTTTTTTCTATGGCGCTTCAAGTTTTCTTCTTGGTATGTTTTAAGGGAATGTTTTTATCGGATAAAAACATGTCTTCTATTTGGTTCCATTATTAATAATTTATAGTGCTGTTGATAATATTGTTGTTAATAAAAAAACTTCTTTACTTTTCGAAAACGTTCCGAAAATTATTTATCTGCTAAATTTATTTTTGGGATAGTTCTGAAAAACGTAATTTCATTACCACTTTCAAAACGATCCCAAATCAATCGGACAATCGTGTAGCAAGAGCGACCACCTTCAATATTAGCTGCGTCGATTTCTCGCTCTTGTTCTAGTTGTCTGTTTTTCCGCGATTTGTGATAAGCATTTTTAACCTTATTCTAAGCTTATTGTTTTCCTCGAAAGCCGAGAGTTTTCTTGTGGAGCTTTAACCCTTAAATGCGCGATTTTTTATTTTGTTTCGAAGAAATTATATATGATACTCTGAAAGGTTTATATCACAGCAAAAATCATGAAAAAAATCAGAGATATATTTTCCATATAATACATACGTCAATCTTTTCTTCTGTTGCACATCTGCAATACAAGTAAAAACTACTGTCGTGTGGATGTTTTACGTTAAAGTAATGCAAATTAGTAAATACGTTAATAGGTATGTCTCCAAATACCTTATTTTATATAATTATTTATTTTATAGAACTTAGCCTTTTACCCTTTAATTTCCATACGATGCAGAAATTACGTATTTCAGAGAATCTGACTTCACACCTGAAAGTTTCAATGGTTAATTTCATTTTATATAAATACGGAATGTCTGATTTTTAATTAAAGCAAACATTGCTATTTTAATGCAAATAAAAAAAATCTTTTAAATTCAAAACAGTGTTGTTTGCATATATGCAAACTGCGCACTAAAAGGTTAAGATTTCTTCCCTGTATGTGATATTGTAATGTTTCAGTGGCAAGATACTTCCCGTTAACACTTTTCATTATAACATTACCAGTATCGTAAAAGTTTACAATAATCTTGTTATAGTCGATAGCTTAATCGGATGTGCTCTGCGCTGTAAAAAAAACGGAGATTCTACTGGCAATCGAGACTTCAGTACTAATTGTCCGTATTTTAATGGAAAATTTCCCTCATAAATTCGAGAAAAACGGAAAATTTTCTGTAATTTATGGGGGGGGGGGGATTTCCGTAAAAATACAGATTTCTGGAATTTGTAGGGGGGAAATTTCCTTTAAAATACGGAAATAGTATACTGGCGTCTCGATTGCTTGAATCTTCGTTTTTTAGTCCGTTTTTTTTACAGTGTGTGATCTTATACTTTCTGCAAACTGCACAAGTGACAATCGTTAATGACGGATAGACATTTCGTTATTTAAAGCAACGTGTTTGTTAATATTATAAAAACAACTTTAATTGTTTATTTTCGTTGTTGAAATAGACAGACGAAATCAACTTTAATTGTTTATTTTCATTGTTGAAATAGACAGACGTTTATTGCTGCAAAATTGTTTTGATACAATTTAATATATAATAGCATGAAAATGCATTTTTATCTTTCCATTATTGTTGTAAACACATATCTATTGTTACACAATAGTGCTTTAAAAGTAACGACTAAATGAATATGATGTCGTTACTTTCTTCTCGCTACCGTTAGAAAGTGTTCGTTACTCGTTACTGTTCAGAAACCGGATATTAACAATCATCGTATGTACTACAAAACTGCAGCATATCTAATTATATATCGTACATGAGTCTTTGGAAGAATTCGTTACTGTTTTAACGTAAAAAACTGTGTTTATTCTTCATTTATTGCTGTATGTGCTGCTATCTGTACTTAAAACTTACATTTAATTATTTTTTTACGTTTTAAGGAAAAAAGGCAAACAAAACTAAAATACGTTGCATAATTGAATAGAACATGTCTAAATTGTAGAATTTATTACTTATGAAATAAAAAATAATCCGAAAAAGCAATTTAGGAAAAGTAAAATTTGCCAAATTTATACAATAAAACTATGAATTATAATTAAACAAACAAAATATTTTTACAATCAAATTTACTTACTAATTTAACACTAAAAGTAATTATGTATTATGAATATTTAATTTCTGGAATAATTTGAAAATATTTTTAAAAAAATGTTTAATTCCTTACGTGGTCATCCTATCAATTAACATTGTACTTCAATCACATTATCATTTCTGAAATTTTTGATTTATAGTTAAAAATACTTTTTTTTTTCAAATATGAAATTGAAAAACGTACCAAGAAAAATATTTTTACAAGCAACAAAAAATAAAAATAAATAAAAATAAATAAAAAATTAAACTTTATCATAAAAACATTTTTACAAGCAATCTAAAAGTTCGTCTTTATCATATATTTTTTTTTCAAATAAAAAACATAAATATACGTACAAAAATATTTTTATAGGAAAAAGAATGCACTGAAAGCAAACCTGTAAATTTTAGAACTTAATTTCTTGAAAAATTTCAGAAGATTTAAAAGAACTGTGTTTCATTTTAGACTTTATCATCTTATCAAACAACAGTTTACATCACTCGTATTATTATTATGTGATTATTGATTGCGTGATTTATGTGATTATGTGTGTATTGATTTATGTTTAAAAATAATATTTTTCCATTCTTTTTGGTTTTAATGAAGCACGCCTTTCAGATAATGTATAACCTGATTTTGAAAAAATTCTTTCAGATGGTACTGATGTAGACATCACTGATAAATACTTTTTTGCTAAATTCGCTATCTCTGGGTATAAAATAGCTCGCGCGTGCCACCATTTAAGAGGATTTTCCTGTCTACTAAGTTGCTTTTCTTCCATATATTGTCTCATTGTTAGAACATTTGCAGGAATGGTTGAAATAGTTGAATTTGAAGTTGTCATACTATCAAATTCCATCCAAATGGAGTCTTCCTCAAGTGTTTCTGGAATAATATCTTCTGTCTCGTATTCAGATTTTGTATGTTCGGTTTTGGATGTTCGGCATATTCTCTAATTCCGCCATTAAGCAATTTTCAGCATATTCATATGATGGAGTGTCAGTGGATGCCTATTTTTTAAATCTAGGATCCAAAAGCGCCGCTTTTGCCAGAGACCAATAATGAGTGTTGAGAGTTATCTTTAAATCGACTGTCAAATTCTTTGATCAATTTATCAAGCACTTGCTTCGACACTTCGCTGTCTAAAGTGCTATGTAAATTATCAAAACATTTTTAAGCATTATTAGTGGCTGCCAAAACTTTTGAAACTGCCACCTGATTTTGAGAAGAAAATTCTTCTGTTAGTTGATTAAATGGTTTCAAAACTTTTATTATTTCTGACAGAGCCTGTCATTCTTCCTCTAATAAATTTTGCACGGGGTTGTTTAGCATACCCAGTGTTGCCTTTAAAGGTTCTTGTAGGATTGTTATTCTTTCTAGCATGTCTAATGTACTGTTCCAGCGAGTAATGACACATCTATTTAGTTTTAATAGTTTATGTCCAGGTTTAAGTTGTTCTTGTATCACAATAAGTTTGTTTGTGGCCACTGGTCTACTGTGAAAGTGCTCTACGATAGCCTTTACTTTTTTAAGAACGGAATATTTTGTTAGTATTTGAATCCCAATGAAAAAGGCGTGAGTAAGTTAGATAAAATTGGGACTTACCCGTTCTTCAGGATACTTATCTATTTCGGTGTAAATCCACATTTTGTGTAATCCAATATGTGTTAGTTGTCATAATTTTAATCAATCACTCTTTATAACCTCCTTTGACAAAAGAAATTGTAGACTATTATATCAAATGAATAAGCAGTGGTAACACTTTAAGCTATTTAATTCACATTGTTTAAATTGTGAAAAAGAGAGAGCATTTTCATGCCTCTTCTCTGGAATGACTACATTTTCAGAATGAAAAAATATTTACATTATAAGATAATAAATCAGTAATAATAATTGTAATAGCAATATCATAATAATAATAATAAATCAGTTTAATGTCTATGAGTCACTCAACAAGTCATTATCTTTATCAAGGTTTTCAAGGTTAAATACATTTTTCACATTTGAAAAGATTTATGGCTGAGTTGAAACGACGCATTATTTATCTAACTGAGGAAATTATCTTTATCACAGCTAATTAGCTTGATTTATGTCCATCATATTTTATATCACATCGAGACCTACCCGTACTATCAGATTTAAAGTATGAGCAATGCATGGCAAATGCTCCCATCCAGTCAATTTTATTCCACGTTTCATGTTTGCTGCATTGTTTGTAACACACGCAAAATAATTATTTTCCATTTCCCATTCATTTGCAATTTTAATTAACTGTTCTCTTATGTAATCGCCAGTATGTTGTTCCTGACATTCGAAGCAACCTAGGAGAGCCGATTGTAATTCCCTAACCTCGTCTAGTATGTAATGTGCTGTCACAGTTTGATAAGAGGTTGTTGCCCGAGATGTCCATCCATCAGTTGTTAATGATATATACGAGGCACACTTCAACTCCTCTTTAAGTTTTTCTTTAGCCAATGTAAATTTAGCATCAAGCAAAGTAGTACTAAATAAATATCTAGAAGGGACTTCGTTATTTAACAGGAAGAAGTTAATTAAATCATTAAAACTGAAATCGTCTACAGTAGAAAACACGTTGAAGATCTTTAACAACCATGTTTAAAATTAAATAATAATTTTTTTTTTCATGAGAAACACTAATAGCTTTTTTTTTTTTTTTTTTTACATATCTTGAGAGATATGTAAAAATCTGTTTGTCTTTTTATAGTAGCACATTGAGACTGGGGGAGATTCGGATCATTAAGGATATTAGAGCTCTTTGCAAAACTTTTCTCATTATTACTAGACTGCTGGCTCATTGATGGCGACAACGATGGATTTGATGGAAAGAAACTACCGTTTAATGTACGATGCTTTAATAATAAATGTTTTTTTTTTTTAATTCGTTGTTGAACCCCAACTGAATACTTCGATTGGCATAAATCACATTTTGCTTTATCATTTGATGCTTCAAAAAATTATGACCACAATTTACTTCTTTTTACTTCAATAATAAAAGAAATAAATGAATAAACTAGCCCCTACGAAATCCAAATCATTTGAGATTTGAGAATAACTGATACAAACAGAATGATGCGCAACAACCCTACACTGATACGGAAACAACTGACGCCGAAATATCTGAGTCGCGAACACAAATTCGCATCTTTTACCGCATCTGGCTGTCTGGCTCCATTCATGAATTACACAAACGAAAGCAGCGTTTAAAGTTAGTTTTATTTTTGTTCGGCTGAGATACAGTAACGACTAACGAGTCATATTTGGAAACAACGATTCAGTACTTCGTATCTTAGAGAATATCCGTTACTTAATAGCGAATATGTGCGGATTGCCACAGCTCTATTACATAATCATTTAAATATATTCTGATATTTTATAGTGGTATTGATAATGAATTTGTTGCTTAAAAACTTCCTTACTTTTCGAAGACTTTCCTGAAATATCTCATCTCCTGAGTTCTTTTTTGGGATAGCCTTGAAAATCAGAATTTCATTATCACTTTCAAAGTGATCCCAAGTAAATTGGACAATAGTTCAACGACAACATTAAAAACTTCCTTAAAATATTTCCCCCGCTAAATACATTTTTGGGATAGCTTTGAAAATCGTAACTTCATTACCACTTTCGAAGCGGAGCCAAATAAATCGGACAATCGTGTAAAGATCACCTTCAACATCACCTTCGTTGACTTTCCTCTCTTTTTCTAGATGACTTTTCTTTGCGATTTGTGATACATTTTTTAAAGTATTGTGAATATTTTTATTGTTAGAAATTCGAGTGTTTTTCTGTGTCGCTTCAAGTTTCTTCTTGGTATGTTTTACGGGAATTTTTTTATCGGATAAAAACATTTTTTCTATTTGGTTCCATTGTTAATAATTTATAGTGATGTTGATAAGAAAGTTGTTAATAAAAAACTTCTTTACTTTTCGAAAACATTCCAAAAATCTTTCATCGGCTGAATTCGTTTTTGGGATAGTTTTGAAAATCGCAATTTCATTACCACTTTCAAACGACCCCAAATCAATCGGACAATAGCGTAAGTATCACCTTCAACAAAAGATTCTCTGAATTCAATCTCTTTTTTTTAGTTGTCTTTTTCTTTCCGATTTGTGATAAGTTTTTCTAGATTTATTCAGAGATATTTATATTGTTAAAAATTCGAGTGTTTTTTCGTGGAGCTTCAAGTGTTCTTTATGGTACGTGATTCGGGAACGTTTAAATGGGATAAAATTATATTTTCTTTAAGTTCCATGTTTAAAAGTTCATAGTTGTATTGATAATAAATTTCTTGCGGAAAACTTCTTTACTTTTCAAAAACTTTCCGAAAGTCTTTCATCTGCTAAATTCCTTTTTGGAATAGCTTTAAAAATCATAATTTAATTGCCACTTTCAAAGCTATCCCAAATCAATCGGACAATGTTGTAGAGATCATATTCAACATTAGCTTCGTTGATTTCTGGCAGCTTTTCTAGTTGTCTGTTTCTCCGCGATTTGTGATAAGTATATTTAACCTTATTCTAATGTTATTGTTTTCTTCAAAAGTCGAGTGTTTTCTTGTGGTTCTTTAAGGTTTCTTCTTGGTATGTGCATAGCTGCCAACTTATACGGATTTTTCATACCACTAAAATTTAATAGAAAATTTTAGCTAATTGAATAACCGAAATTCGACCAAATCGTCTAGAACCCAAGCAATTTTAACGCTTAAATAAGTCAGAAATTTCTATTAGATTTTAGTGGTCAGAAAAATCCGTACAAGTTGGCAGTTATGTATGTGACATTGTAATGTTCAATGGCATAAACAGATACTTTCCGTCGACATTTTTCATTGTAACAACACCAGTATCGTAATAATTTACAATAATCTTGTTATTCTCGAGAGGTTAACCGGATGTGCTCTGTGATCTTATACTTTCTGTAAACTACACAAGTGACAATCGTTACGTTAATCGAGTGATAGAAATTTCCTTGTTTAAAGCAGCATGTTTACTGTTATATTTTTATAAAATCAACTTTAATTGTTTATTTTCATTGTTGAAATAAAGAGAGGTTTATTGTTGCAAACTTGCTTTGATACAGTTCAATATATAACAGCATGAAAATACATTATCTTTCCATTATTGTTGTAAGCACATATCTATTGTTACATAATCATATAAATATATTTTATTCCTTTATAGTGGTATTGATAAGGAATTTGTTGCTTAACCCGGGAGAACTCGCTAGTGAGAATGCCCAATTGCTTTTCTTTTACTTTACATTCATATAATATCAACTTTTTTTGGTTGGCTTATTACTTTTATTCACAAAATAGGTAAAATAATTCAAAAACATTTTGAAATTTTAATTAAAATGAAAAATGATTTAAATAAGAGTCTTAAAAAAGTACGACTGTGAGAGAAAATCTCATGCAGCGAGTTCTCCCGGGTTAAAAACGTTCTTATTTTTCGAAGATTTTCCTGAAATATTTCATCTCCTGAATTCATTTTTGGGATAGCTTTCAAAATCAGAATTTCATTATCACTTTCAAAGCGATCCCAAATCAATTGGACAATAATTTAACGATTACATTAATCATCGGATTAGCTCATTTCCCTTCCTTTTTCTCTGAGATTTCTGATAAGATTTTTAGACGTATTGTGAGATATTTTTATTCTTAGAAATTCGAGTGTTTTTCTGTAGCGCTTCAAGTTTTCTTCTTGGTACGTTTTACGGGAATGTTTTTATCGGATAAAAACGTACTTTCTATTTGGTTCCATTGTTAATAATTTACAGTGATGTTGATAAGAAAGTTGTTAATAAAAAACCTCTTAACTTTTGGAAAACATTGCAAAAATCTTTCATCTGCTAAATTCCTTTTTGGGATAGTTTTGAAAATCGTAATTTCATTTACCACTTTCAAACGATCCCAAATCAATCGGACAATAGCGTAAGTATCACCTTCAACAAAAGATTAGCTGATTTGAATCTTTTTTTCTAGTTCTCTTTTTCTCTCCGATTTGTGATAAAATTTTCTAGACGTATTGAGACATATTTATATTGTTAAAAATTCGAGTGTTTTTTTGTGGAGCTTCAAGTCTTCTTTATGGTACGTGATTTGGGAATATTTAAATGGGATAAAATTACGTTTTCTTTAAGTTCCATTGTTAAAATTTCATAGTTGTATTGATAATAAATTTCTTGTGGAAAAACTTCTTTACTTTTCGAAAACTTTCCTAAAGTCTTTCATCTGTTAAATTAGTTTTTGGGATAGCTTTGAAATTCATGATTTCATTACCACTTTCAAAGCGATCCCAAATCAATCGGACTGACAGAAATTTCTTTGTTTAAAGCAACATGTTTATTCATATAATATTATAAAATCAACTTTCATTGTTTATTTTCATTGTGGAAATAAATAGACGTTTATTATTGCAAAATTGCTTTGATATAATTTAATATATATCATTAAGAAAATGTATTGTTATCTTTCCATTATTGTTGTAAACGCATATCTATTCTTGCATAATCATTTAAATATATTTTGATATTTTATAGTGATATTAATATTGAATTTGTTGCTTAAAAACTTCCTTACTTTTTGAAGCTTTTCCGGAAATATTTCATCTCCTGAGTTCTTTTTTTGGGATAGCTTTGAAAATAAGAATTTCATTATCACTTTCAAAGCGATCCGAAATCAATTGGATGATAGTTTAACGGTTACATTAAAAAATCTTTAACCCCTTGGGGACGAGCGACCGGTAATCGCGCAGCGTAACGTGCTCAGAATCGGGGATTATTCTCACCAGTAAATTTTTATTGTAAATTTTGCCTTATTTAATCCGAGCATTTTCCCGATTCAATTAGGCAAAAATTTCTTTTTTAAGAAACCGGTGATAAAAGATTAAAAATTCTGTAAAAGACTCTCGTCCCCAAGGTGTTAAATTCCTCCATCCGCTAAATTCATTTTTAGGATAGCACTGAAAATCGTAACTTATTTACCACTTTCAAAGCGATCCCAAATCAATCGAACAAAACAATCGTGTAAAGATCACCTTTAACATTAGCTTCGTTGATTTCTCGCTCTTTTTCTCAGTTTTCTTTTTCTCCGCTATTTGTTATAAGTATCCTTAACCTTATTCTAAGCTTATTGTACTCTTCGAAAGTCGAGTGTTTTCTTGCGATTCTTTAACACGTTTGCTGCCAAGCTACGAGTATACTCGTAGCTTTAATATTCGTGGCAGTGGCGTACCCAGGATTTTATTTCGGGGGGGGCTGACTTAAATTTCCATAATGTTCTAAATCTTACGAAACACGTTGAATTGTGTTGTAAACAGAAATCATTTTTGACAATTAGGCCGTAGCCAGAGAGGAAAGGGGGGGGGGGGGCGTGATTTTGTTCCAGCTTTTACGAAAATTTAAGGCATGAGGTTCTGAAAATTAAACAAATTCGATCATCAGTCCGAAAATATGGACTTAAAAAAATATCGAGATTTTTGACCAATGATCGCTGAAAAAAATCATTTTCGTTCAAGGATCGAGGAAAAAAACCGATTTTTTTAAAAGAAGGCCCGAGGATAAAATACGAATTTTGTCAAAGGAGCGTGAAAAAAAGTCAAATTTCGTCAAATGATCGCGGAGAAAGCGAGAATTACTCCAAATGATCATGGAGGAAACGCAAGTTTCGTCAAATTATCGCGGAGCAAAAGAGAATTTCATCAAATGATCCCGGAGGAAACAAGAATTTCGTTAAATGAGCACATAAAAAACCCGAATTTCATCAAAGGCCGTAGAGAAAACGCGAATTTCATGAAAAGTCGCGGAATTAACGTGAATTTCGAAAAACGCGCACTCCGTCAAAGGGCAGCAAAGAAACGCGAATTTCGTTAAAGGATCGCAAAAAACGCAAATTTCGTCAAAGGTAAACAGAAAAAACGTGAATTTTGTCAAAAGGCCGCAGAAAAAAACGCGAATTACGTCAAAAAGACGGGAAAAAAGCGCGAATTTTGTCAAAAAGCAGCGGAAAACACAAATTTCGATGAAGGATTGCGAAAAAAAAACGAAAATTTCTTCAAAGGATCTCTGAAAAAAACATGCACTCCGTCAAAGGGCAGAGGAAAAAACGCGAATTTTGACAAAGGATCGCAAAAAAATCCCCGAATTTCGTGAAAGGGCCACAGGATAAAAAACGTGAGTTTCGCCAAAAGGCTGCGGAAAAAAGCACATTAAGACAGAAAGCCGCGAAAAAGAAACACGAATTTCATCAAAAGGCTGCGGAAAAAAGCGAATAAAGGAAGAAAGTCGCGAAAAAAACACGAATTTCGTCAAAAACCCGCGGAAAAAAGCAAATTCGTCAACGGATCTAAAAAAGACGAATTTTGTCAAAGAGCTGCAGAAAAAACCCAAATTTCGTCAAAGAACCGCATAAAAAATGCGAATTTCATCTAAAGTCGCGGAAAAACGCGGACTCCGTCAAAGGACGGCGGAAAACGCGAATAGTAATAAAGGATCGCAAAAAAACGGGAATTTCGTGAAAGGGAAACAGAAAAAAACGTGAATTTCGTCAAAAAGCCGCAGAAAAAACGCGAATTACGTCAAAAATATGAGAAAAAAGCGCGATTTTGTCAAAAAGCCACAACAATCAAATTTTGACAAAGAATAGCAAAAAAATGCGTATTCAAAGGGCCGCGTAAAAACGCGAATTTCGTCAAAGGATCACAAAAAAGCAAAATTCATGAAAAGGCCTCAGAAAAAACGCGAATTTCGTCAAAGGGCCTCAGAAAAAATGCGAATTACGTCAAAGATCTACGGAAAAAACGCGAATTTCGTCAAAGGCCCTCAGAAAAAACGTGAATTTCGTCAAAGAGCCGCAGAAAAAATGTAAATTTCGTCATGAAGCCGCAATAAAACTCAAATTTCGACAAAGGCTAGCAAAAAAACGCTTATCCCGTCAAAGGGCCGCGGAAAAAGTGAATTTCGTCAAAGGATCACAAAAAACGCGAATTTCGTCAAAGGGCCTCAGAGAAAACGCGAATTTCGTTAAAGAGCCTCAGAAAAAACGCAAATTTCATCAAAGATCCGCGGAAAAAACGCGAATTTCGTCAAAAGACCGCTTAAAAAAGCAAATTTCATCAAAAGATCACGGGGAAAATGCGAATTTCGTCAAAGCGTCTTGATAAAAACCCGAATTTCATCAAAGGTTCGCGGAAAAAACTTATACAAACATCTATGTTTATTATTATAGGTATAGTATAGTTTTTAAACTGAAATAATATGTTGAACAAACTTTTTAAAAATCTGGTTAACCCGAACCCAACTTGCAGGAATCTACACTCAGCCTGATATTGACCTGAAATGAAAACAGAGTTAACCCAACCTGCAACAAAAATAATTAGTGCCGGGAAGGGATTCCCCCCCCCTTCCCTCCCCCTCTGCTGTAATCTTTCAGAAAATTTGCTGTGAATTACAGAATATTTTTTTTTACTCAAAATCACCCATGGGGGCGGGGAAGTACGGGTCCGATCCTGAGGCCGTCCCACGTCGAAATAAGTTGAAAAGTGTTTCTGGATTTTTTTTTACATACTTTCATTTAAAAGAATGTCATTGTAGCTTAAAATCTATAAAATTGTTCTTCCCACCCCCGAAACTAAATTCTGGCTACGGTTCTTGTTTTACAATAAATTAATATTGTAACAAACACAAAATATTTTTTGTATACACAAAATATTTTTATACACATATATAAAATAACGACTGTTTATTATTTGTGCACAAGTAATAATAATGAAAAATACTGGCTGGAAAGTTAGGACGGAAAAGGAAGATAAGTAGGAGGAGGGAATTTTTCGCGGTCCTTTGACGAAATTCGCCTTTTTTCCGCGATCACTTGACGAAATTCGCGATTATTTGACGAAATTTGTGTTTTTTCGAAGCCCTTTGATGATTCTCGCCCCCCCCCCCCATTCTCGTCTTTTTCGCTACCTTTTGTTGAAATTCTCGTTTTTTCGCAACCCTTTAACGGAATTTGCGCTTTTTTCACGATCCTTTGACGAAATTCACGTTTTGTCCGCGATTATTTGACGAAATTTGCAGTTTTGTTTTACGAAATATGCGTTTTTCGCGGCATTTTGGAGAAATTCGCGTTTATCCCGCGATCCTTTGAAGAAATTTGTGTTTTTTCGCGATCCTTTAAAAAAATTGGCGTTTTTTCAGCTAGCCTTTGACAAAATTAGTGTTTTTCCGTGGCCCTTTGACAAAATTCGCGTTTTTTTTTTCATGGCCCTTCGACGAAATTCGCGTTTTTTCCGCAATCCTTTGACCAAATCGACATTTTTCCTGCAATACTTTGGCAAAATTGGAGATTTTTTTCTGCGAACGAGTTATGAAATTGATTTTTTACGACGACCATTTGTCAATATTCGCGACTTTTTTGTAGCAGAATTTTTTGAATTTTCGGAAACGAATGCCTTAAATTTTCGGAAAATTCGAACCAGAATCACCCCTACTTTTAATTGTGCGCGAGCAATAAATAAATCGTACATAAAATTGGGGAATATTTTCAATTTTTTGGAATTTAAAAAACAATGTTGCAAAAACAAAAAAATATGGGTTTTTTTCAATTTTTTTTCATTTTGAAAATAGCTTTTGTGTTTCCAAGTAAATTTGGTCAGAGGACTGAGAAGGATATTGGATTAACAAAAAAGACAAATTCGTGGCATGCCAGAAAATAAAAGAAATTTATCTCAAAAAGAAAGCCTTTTCCCTTTCACTGCGATCCTTTCGGAGGCGAAATGGAGCTGTAACCTCATAACCCCCGTCTCCATCAACTTCTTTGGGTATTGTATGCTGGGGCATCACTGCACACTAATATATGGAGCTAACGAGAATAGCTGCATGGTAGAAAAAAAATACAAATTTATCTTAAAAGAAAGGAAAAAATCAGCATTTTTTTCCATTTCATTTTTGACTATTTCGAAATGGGACTTGTAACCCCATGACCCCCCTCCCCCTCGTTGGGTATACTGTGGTGTTGTAACTGTGCGCTGATATGAGACTAACCAGAATGGCTAGTTCGTTGTATTGCGGAAAACAAAGTTACAAATTTATCTCAAACAAAAAGGAAAAAAATCAGCAATTTTGGGGGGC
Organism: Maratus speciosus; assembly: GCA_963932465.1. Classification (NCBI taxonomy): domain Eukaryota; kingdom Metazoa; phylum Arthropoda; class Arachnida; order Araneae; family Salticidae; genus Maratus; species Maratus speciosus. The sequence continues at coordinate 570,787,803 of OZ010787.1, forward strand.
AATAGGGCTGTAACCCCATTACCCCCTTTCCACTTCTTTGGGTATAATGTGGTGTCACTGTGGATCAATATGGAACTAAAGAGAAGAGAGCGGCTAGTCTGTTGAATGATAAGAGAAAAAAATAGAAATTTATTTCAAAGAGAAAGAAAAAAAAGTAATATTTTTCATTTCATTTTCGACAATTTCGTGAGGAGGGGGCTGTAACCTCATTTGCCGCCGCCCCCCTTCTTTGGGTATGCTGTGATGCGTGAGATTTATCTAAAAAAATAAGGATTTCAGAAAACAAAATTACGAATTTAGCTCAAACAAGAAGAAAAAAAATCAGCTTTTTTTTTTCATTTCATTTTCGACTATTTTGGGAGGAGGCACCCTATTAGCCCCTTTCACATCTTTGGGTATAATGTGGTGTCACTGTGCCCTAGTATGGAACTAAAGAGAAGAGAGCGGTTAGTGTCTTGAATTATAGGGGAAAAATATAAATTTATCTCAAATAAAAAGAAAAAAATCAGCACTTTTTCATTGCATTTTCGACTATTTCGAGAGGAGAGGCCCCTCTCCCCATCTTTGGGTATGCTGTGATGTCAATGTGGACTAACATGGGGTTAACGAGAATGGCTATTTTGCTGTATGACAAAAGAGAAAATTACAGATTTATTTAAAAAAGTAAGGGATAAACAGTTTTATCATTCAATTTTTCGACTATTTTGGGAAGAGGGGGAGGAGCTGTAACCCCATCAGCCCCTTTCTCTTCTTTGGTGTCAATGTGCACTAATATGGAACTAAAGCGAAGGGTGTGTGTTGAATGCTAGTGTGTTGAATGATAAGGAAAAAATTGCAAATTTATCTCAAACAGAAAGAAAAAAATCAGCACTATTTTTTAAATTCATTTTCTACTATTTCGAGAGGAGGGAGCTGCAATTCCATCAGCCCCCTCCCCATCTTTGGTTATGCTGTGATGTCAATGTGGACTAATATAGTGTTAACGAGAATGGCTATTTTGCTGTATGACAGTAGAAAAAAATTAGAGATTTATCTAAAAAAAGTAAGGAAAAACAATTTTTTTCATTTAATTTTTCGACTATTTTGGGAGGAGGGAGAGGGGGGTTGTAACCCCATCAGCCCCCTTTCTCTTCTTTGGTGTGAATGTGGACTAATATGGGAGTAATGAGAATGGGTAGTCCGCTGTATGATTGAAAAAAAAAATCCAAAAAAGAAAGAAAAAAATTCGGCCTTTTTTCACATCACTTTCGAAAATTTCGGGGGGGGGGGAGGGGGCACGCCCATGATTCGTGGCTTTAATTTATTAATTACTTTGCCATCATTATTTTAGAATTTAAAAAATTGCCTTATTTATTTTCAGAAATTTCGCTGTATTAGTAATGCGAAATTTACTTTTCTGAAATTGTGGTGGCAAACGACTTTCAAGAAGAAATTTGAAAATTCTTATTTAATACGCTTGGCAGTGAACGTGTTAAGGTTTCTTCTTGGTATGTGATATTGTAATGTTCCAATGGCATAAACAAACACTTTCCGTTAACACTTTTTATTGTAACATCACCAGTATCGTAACAGTTTACAATAATCTTATTATTGTCGAGAGTTTAACCGGATGTGCTCTGTGATCTTGTACTTTCTCCAAACTACACAAGTGACAATCGTTAATCCACTGATAGAAATTTCGTTGCCCAAAGCAACATGTTTATATAGTTTTAAAAAATCAACTTTAATTGTTTATTTTATTTGTTGAAATAAAGGGACATTTATTGTCGCAAAATATCTTTGATACAATTTAATATATAACAGCATGAAAATGCATTGTTATATTTCAATAATTGTTGTAAACACATATCTATTGTTACATAATCATTTAAATATATTTTAATATTTTTTAGCGGTATTGATAATGAATTTGTTGCTTAAAAACTTCCTTACTTTTGGAAGATTTTCCTGAAATACTTCATCTCCTGAATTTGTTTTTGGGATACCTTCATAATCAGAATTTCATTATCACTTTCAAAGCTATTCCAAACCAACTGCACAATAATTTGACGGTTACATTAACCATCAGATTAGCTCATTTCCCTCTTTTTTTCTAGATGTCTTTTTCTCTGCGATTAGTGATGTTTTTTGTTTTTGTTTTTTACGTATTGTCACATATTTTTATTGTTACAAATTCGAGTGTTTAACCTTGGCGCTTCCAGTTTTCATCTTGGTATGTTTTACGGGAATGTTTTTGTCAGATAAAAGCATACTTTCTACTTGGTTCCATTGTTACTATTTTATAGTGGATTTCATAATAAATTTGTTAATAAAAAGATTCTTTACTTTTCAAAAACGTTCCGAAAATGTTTTATCTGCTAAATTACTTTATGGATAGCTTTGAAAATCATAATTTCATTACCACTTTCAAAGCGACACCAAATCAATCGGAGAATCGTGTAAAGATCACCTTCAATATTAGCTTCGTTGATTTCTTGCACTTTTCCTAGTTGTCTGTTTCTCCGAGATTTGTGATAAGTATTTTTAAACTTATTGTAAGCTTATCCTTTTCTTCGAAAGTCGAGTGTTTTCTTGCGGTTCTTTAAGGTTTCTTCGTGGTATATGATATTGTAATATTTCAATGGCATAGGCAAATACTTTACATTAACACTTTTCATTGTAACACCACTAGTATCGTAACAGTTTACAATAAGCTTGCTATTGTTGAGAGCTTAACCGGATGTGCTCTATGATCCTATACTTTCTGTAAACTGCACAAGTGACAATCGTTAATCGAGTGATAGAATTTTTGGTGTTTAAATCAGCATGTTTATTGCTATAATATTATAAAATCAACTTTAATTGTTTATTTTCATTGTTGAAATAAACAGAAGTTCATTGTTGCAAACTTGCTTTGATACTATCTAATATATAACAGAATGAAAATGCATTGTTATCTTTCCATAATTGTTGTAAACACATATCTAATGTTAAGTAATCATTTGAATATATTTTAATATTTTATTGTGGTATTGATAATGAATTTGTTGATTAAAAACTTCCTTACTTTTCGAAGATTTTCCTGAAATATTTCATCTTCTTAATTCGTTTTTGGGATACCTTAGAAAATCAGAATTTCATTATCACTTTAAAAAGCGATTACAAATCAACTGGACAATAATTTAACGATTACATTAAACATCAGATTAGCTCATTTCCCTCCCTTTTTCTCTGAGATTTGAGTTAAGTTTTTTCAGACGTATTGTGACATACTTTTCTTCTTAGAAATTCAAGTGTTTTTCTGTGGCGCTTCAAGTTTCTTCTTGGTATGTTTTACGGGAATGTTGTTATCGGATAAAAACATACTTTCTATTTGGTGCCATTGTTAACATTTTATAGTGGTGTTGATAATTAAGTTGTTAATAAAAAAAACTTCTTTACTTTTCGAAAACGTTCCGATAATCTTTCATCTGCTAAATTTCTTTTTGGGATAGCTTTAAAAATTATAATTGAATTACCGCTTTCAAAGCTATCTCAAGTCAATCGGACAATGGTGTAGAGATCACCTTAAACATTAGTTTCATTGATTTCTCGCATTTTTTCTAGTTGTCTGTTTCTCCGCGATTTGTGATAAGTATATTTAACCTTATTCTAAGGTTATTGTTTTCTTCAAAATTCGAGTGTTTTCTTGTGGTTCTTTAAGGTTTCTTCTTTGTATTTGACATTGTAATGTTCAATGGCATAAACAGATACTTTCCGTTGGCACTTTTCATTGTAACGCCACCAGTATCGTAACAGTTCACAATAATCTTGTTACTGACGAGAGCTTAACCGGATGTGCTCTGTGATCTTATATTTTCTGCACACTGCACAAGTGACAATCGTTAATGACTTATAGACATTTCGTTATTTAAAGCAACATGTTTATTGTTATAACATAATAAAATCAACTTTAATTGTTTCTTTTCATTTTTGAAATAAACAGACGTTTATTGTTGCAAAATTGCTTTGATACAACTTAATATAAAACAGCATGAAGATGCATTGTTATCTTTCCATTATTGTTGTAAACACATATCTATTGTTACATAATCATTTAAATATATTTTAATATTTAATAGTGGTATTGTTAATGAATTTGTTGCTTAAAAACTTTCTTACTTTTTGAAGATATTCCTAAAATATTTCGCCCCACCAGTGGCTGAGAGGTTCTGCTCTCGAAGCTGGTAGACGGGAGGTGCTGGGTTCGATCCCAATCGCGCCCGTCGGCCTAATCGTTCGGAGTTTTCGTGGTTTTCTTCGAACCTTGTATTTCCAAGCGTTAATACGGGTTAGGTTCCCTTAGAAAGACCCCCACGAAGGGCACTCCCCCCCCTGGGCCTATATCCCTCGTGCAGATAATTGCCCTTCATAAATACAACCAACCAACCTAAAATATTTCATCTCCTGAATTCTTTTTTGGGATTGTTTTAAAAAATCAGAATTTCATTATCACTTTCAAAGCGATCACAAGTCAATTCGACGATTACATTAAAATATTTCTTAAAAACTTTCACCCGCTAAATTCTTTTTTGCGATAGCTTTGAAAATCTTAACTTCTTTACCACTTTTAAAGTGATCCCAAAATCAGTCGGAAAATCGCGTAAAGATCATTTTCAACATTAGATTCGTTGATTTCGCTCTCTTTTTCTAGATGCCTTTTTCTCTGCGATTTGTGATAAGTTTTTTTAAACGTATTGTGGGAAATTGTAATTGTTAGAAATTCGAGTGCTTTTCTGCGCCGCTTTAAGTTTTCTTCTTGGTATGTTGTATGGGCATGTTTTTATGAGATAAATACATACTTTCTATTTGGTTCCATTGTTAATATTTCATAGTGATATTGGTAAGAAAGTTGCTTATAAAATACTTCTTTACTTTTCGAAAATCTTTCATCTGCTAAATTCCGTTTAAGGATAACTTTGAAAATCCTAATTTCATTACCACTTTCAAAGCGGAACCAAATCAATCGGGCAATAGCGTAAATATCATGTTCAACAAAAGATTAGCTGATTTCAATCTTTTTTTCTAGTTGTCTTTTTCTCTCCGATTTGTGATAAAATTTTCTAGACTTATTGAGAGATATTTATATTGTTAAAAATTCGAGTGTTTCTTCGTGGAGCTTCAAGTCTTCTTTATGCTACGTGATTCGGGAATGTTTAAATGGGATAAAAACATATTTTCTTTTAGGTTCCATTAATAAAATTTCATAGTAGTATTGATAACAAATTTCTTGCGAAAAAACTTCTTTACTTTTCGAAAACTTTGATAAAGTCTTTCATCTGCTAAATTCCTTTTTGGGATAGCTTTGAAAATCTTAATTTCATTACCATTTTGAAAGTGATCCCAAATAAATCGGACCAGGGCCGAAACTAGCCTTTTTTGCACCCGGGGCAAACATGGATTTTGGCGCCTCCCCCTCCCCTCTTTCACAAAGTATATTTACAAAGAGAATTTTACTAATTTTATAATAGACGACTTATTTTAAAATTTAAAATATGTAATACTGAACTACGTAATCTACAGTGGCGGATCCAAGAATGAGGTCCCTCTGAACATCAACAAAAATATTCTAAAGATCATTTTTTAAACGACATATTCAGTAGAGTCCCGATTATCCGAGTTTACGCTTTCATCGAGTTATTTTCTTCTTATGGACTGATGGCTTCCATTATTATGAAACAGCCATTATAAATGAAGTATTAGGTGAAGATGAAAGAGCAGTCGTAAAAAGTTAGAACTCTAATTTTCTGGTCCGAATGGGAAAAAAATTATGGCCATTTTTTTTCCCATTCGGACCAGAAAATCAGAGTTCTAACTTTTTACGACTGCTCTTTCCTCTTCACCTAACACTTCATTTAAAATGGCTGTTTCATAATAATGGAAGCCACCAGTCCATCAGAAGAAAATTATCCTTTCCAAAGGTATAATCTTCATTTGGCGCCCCTTGGTTCTGGCGCCCGGGGCACATGCCCCTCTGCCCCACCCCCTTAGTTTCGGCCCTGAATCGGACAATCGTACAAAGATCACCTTCAACATTAGCTTCGTTGATTTCTGGCTTTTTTTCTAGTTGACTTTTTCTCCGCGATTTGTAATAATTATTTTAAACCTTATTCTAAGCTTATTGTTTTCTTCGAAAGTCGAGTGTTTTCTATGGTTTCTTTAAGATTTCTTCTTGGTATGAAATATTTTAATGTTTCAATGGCATAAACAGATGCTTCTCGTTAACACTTTTCATTATAGCACCACCAGTATCGTAACACGTTACAATAATCTTGATTTTGTCGAGAGCTTAACCGGATGTGCTCTGTAATCTCATACTTTCTGCAAACTACACAAGTGACAATTGTTAATCGACTGATAGAAATTTCGTTGTTTAAAGCAACATGTTTATTGTTATAATATTGTAAAATCAACTTTAATTGTTTATTTTCATTGTTGAAATAAACAGACGTTTATTGATGCAAAATTGCTTTGATACAATTTAATATATAACAGCATGAAAATGTATTGTTATCTTTTCATTGTTGTAAACACATATGTATTGTTACATAATCATTTAAACATATTTTAATATTTTATAGTGGTATTCATAATGAATTTGTTGCTTAAATACTTCCTTACTTTTCGAAGATTTTCCTGAAATATTCCATTACCTGAATTCCATTGGTTTAACAGTGGCCTACGAGTTACTACACTGAAAAAAATGAAGTACTCAAAAATGAGTAAATCGATGTACTCATACTCATACTGAATTGAGTACGTTTGGATCAAAAATGAGCCTAATGCTTTCTCAATTTTGATACATCACATGCTATCAAAAACAAACGAAACGATAATTTTGTATTTTGTAGTGTTTAATTTCATTCATGGCGGCTTAAAAGATATCCTTTAATCGAAAAACAATGTAATATACCGTGGAAATCAGAGTTATAATATTACATTTTTATTGCTTTGAAGGAACTATATCCCGTATCTCCTTTATAATGCGTAAGGTTACATTGTTTTGTAGTTGTATTTATCAGTGCTTCGGAAATTCGGTCTGGTTTGTGTGCTAAGTGAGATGGATTTGTTCGTCTAAACAAAAATTAGAAAAATGGGATTTTCAATATTTCGCCGACAACTTTGAAAGTAAGTGCTCTCTGTTAAATATATTCAATACTTTTCCCCCTATTTAACGTAATCAGTTGTACCTTCTGTAAATATTATATTAATGTAATTATCAAATTTTGCACAGTATTTTAAAATGATTTAACCCTAGATCTACCGGGAATTTTATTCAAGTTTTAATAAAACGTTCTACACCAGAATTTTTATTTAAAACTATTTAACTTATTTATTTACCTTATTTTTGTCTGGTTTATATACTTAGTTTATTTTAAAGAAATTTCTGGTTTGAATGAATATTTTGTATGTACCTGTCGGGTCCAATGGACCCGTCTGGTAGACGGAGGGTTAAAAGTGCTTGGAAACAATGCTCTTGTCATAAAAGTAATTGTTTAGCGTATCTTGATAATAATTTTGCTATTTTTTCTTAGCAAGTATTCATCAATCAATTAAATGTTTCTTGTTAATAATTTTGAGCGAGAAATAAATGTCAGAAATTTTTTAATTTACACTGCAAATAGAAGCGTCTTAAATTTAGACACATATGTGACTGAAAAAGAATTTTAGACACTTAAGTGTCTTAATCTGAAAATTAAGACACTATAGATGTCTTAATTTAAGATACATAAGCGTCTTACTATGATCATGGTGTAAACGAACTGAGAATAATGTCTAAAATATCCGCAAACGTCTTATTTTAAGACACTTCATTGCTTTAAACGTGTCTTAATTTAAGACGTTTTGATTCTTCCGACGCAATAACCACCAGGGGGCACTAGCACTCCCAGTTGCGCATGCGTTTTAGATGTCTTCGTTCGAAGTGGTATACGTTGTAATTCAAACAAAGTTTGTTTTTATGTACGCGTGTATTTTAATTCGTTTTTTGCGAAATGTGAAGTACTGTGATTTTAATTCGTATTAACTTGGAGTATTTATTTATTGAATACATACGTCTGACGTGTGTGCTCGACATCAAATGTCTCTTAGAAGCTGTCGTCGATACAAGGGCGGGATAGACACAGAACGGAAGTAGACGACGGTTGAAGATTACACCCGGAAATTCTACAAAGCTTGTGCAATGGGCTTAGTGTTAACTCGTATCAATTTATATCAATAATATTGTGTTATTCATCTTCGTCCTGTCGAAGCTAGCAAAAAAAAAAGAAACTTTTGTCTGGCGGGTCCTGTTTTTAGGATGAAACATCTCATTCTTTAAATATGGCTAGTCGGATGTATTATGGGATTACCTTTTAAACTGATGAAAGTCTTTCTCCCTCACTGTGGTTGTGGTAGTTTTTAAAATTTCAAATCGAGGAATATTTCTTACCTCTTGCAGCAACTCAAGTAAGTTTCTTTATAGTAGTAAAATTAGTGTATTTTATGATTTTATTTATTGTACTAAACAAAATCCTGCATGAAATTTAATTAGTTTTGAATCTGTTCGCAAAAAACCCCACTAATTCTAGAAGTATATATTTTTAAACTTATGACGTTCTTTTTTATTACGAATTATATATTCAATGTCAGTTAATAGTTTCAATGGATAATTTTTATCTCGCAGTAAATGACGGCCACAAGGAAGTAAAGAAAAAAAAACTTTGAAAGATGACCTAATGCTTTCTTACTTCCTGGCATAAAACCGCAGATTAAAAAAAGATAAATAAAGTAAATGAGACTGGTCTATTATATTAAGCTGCCTGTAAAAATATACATATGTATTTCATTTGCAATGAACTCTAATACTGATTTTTTTATTATTTTTAATAAAAAAGTAATTTGAAATTTATAATGGGAAAAAGTAAAAACCTCTAACTAGATTTCGTATTTAAAATTGTGGTAACGTTATTTATATGCACTTATACGAAAAATACAAAAATGACAGATGTTACTGTATATATTTAAGACGAAAGAAGTTTGGAAATCATAAGTTATTTTTTCCTCATGTTTTTAATATAGAATATGTACTTATTTGTTTTTATTGATAGTTGTAGCTTTTGTGAGTACCCTCTGATCTACATAAAAACTTGCCCATGTGGAAATATAAATTTTTTAAAAACATAATTTTTAAATAAGTATTTTCATTTTTTTTTTTTTTGGGGGGGGGGGGGGGGATTTTGCATGAATTTTTGTAAAGCTGATATCTTAAATCTTGCACTGATTATAATGAAAGTTTTGAACTTTTAGAGCAGGACAAGTTTAAAAACGCAAATATATTTAACAAAATACCAAAGTCATCTTTTCCCCAATGTTATTAAAGTAGAATATTTATTTATTTATTTTCATTATTCATAGTTAAATGGCTGTTGTGATTATCAAGTGATGTATATGTAAAATTGCCTATGTGGCAATATATTTTTTTATATTTTCATTTTTTGGGGGGCGGGGGGGGGGGGATTTTTGCAATTTTCGTACATCTGATATTTTAAATCTTTTTCCACATTCAACCGAGTATAATAAATATTTTGAACTTTTAGAGTAGGACAAGATTATAAAATATATATATATATTTATCTATGTACCTTAAAAGCCCTTAATAGCGAACACTTCGGGACCGCGGAATTTGTCCGATAATTGGAGATGTCTACTTTTTTGAGGTAAAAATATACAAATATGTATGTCTGCTGATTAAAAAAGTATTCGTTAAATAGAGGTATTCGCTATTCGAGAATGTCCATTAACCTCCACAACGGATACTCCCGAATACCGGACATCTCAATTTAGACAACTATAATGCAGGGTTGCGTTTTTTGCAAAAGTACTTCTTGATTAAAGGAAGGGCAAACTGGGAAGTGCCCCGTCCCCCTACGACTGTAGTGCCCCCAAATTTGATGTGCAATATTTGTAAAGCTTATATTTTAAATCTGTTTCGAAATTGTACTGATTATAATCAATATTTTGAACTTTTAAAGTAAAATAAGGTTAAAAACAAAATAAATTTTAAAAAATCTAATATTTAGATAAATATTTCTTGTTTTTTAATCTTGTTCTACTCCTGAAGTTCAAGATATTGATTATAATCAGTACAATGCCGTAAAAGATTTAAATTATCAACGTAACGAAAATTGTATACCAAAACTGAGAGCACCAAAAAAATCAGGCTGTATTGGGGGGGGGGGGGGGGGGGCAGGACCACAGCCAAATATTTTTCCAGGATTCAACGTGGTCAAACATGGCTACGTATGATGCTTACAAAAAAATGGATGCGATTCAGACGTTTGAAGTGTCTGAAATTCAGACGCAAAAAGTGTCTGAAAAAATTCAGACATTTTAAAATGTCTGAAAATTGAACACTCCATTTCAGACATTTTAATTTAGAGTGTAATCTGTAGTAAAGTGTCTCGGGGGGGGGGGGGGGGAGGGCAAAAAAATATTATTTTCCACTAACTTAGTTTAGTTTTGAAAGTGTTTTATAAAATGTGTGTCTTTTAGCCCAGTATTTTATTTTGTTTTCGCACACGTGTTACTAATCGGCCATCTTGGACGCCATCTTGTTTTAGTTCATATTTTTATAACAGAAGCGGTGTTTTCAAACACTTTTAAGTTATTTTAAAATACTGTGCATAATTAATTATTTGCATTAATGTAATATTTGCATAAAATAAGAAAAAGATATGTTGAATATTTAACAGACAGCATTTACTTTCAAGTTCTTATTTGAATACATACATGGGTTCAAAAATGAGTACCTAAACACTTCATATTTGAATACATGCATAAGATCAAAAATGAGTACATAACGGTTCATATTTGAACACATCCATAGAATCAAAAATGAGTGCATGTGTTTCTCGATTTTGAGTACATTTGGATCGGAGCTATTTTGAGTATGTGACGTATTTAAAAATGAGTATTTTTTACTCAATTTTGAGAACCCATTTTTTTTTCAGTGTAGAGTAGGACTCTAAGTATGAAGAATGTTAGTACTAAATAAGAATGTTGTGATTAATTAAACCTATTTTAAACTAATTTTTTGCACCGGGAGGATAAAAAATCTTAATGCTGCTCGTAACATTCAGAAAAATGTAAAGATTATTAATTTCATCGCGAAGCAAAATATCCTTAAAATAGATTTTTATACAGTAAATTCTGTCAAAAGTTCTATGTAAGAGAGATTTCCACCTTATGCAGAATGTACTGTATTTTATTTTGAAGGTAATATTAGATATAACGCTAGGGGTCTCTCCATCCCCCCTCCTTACTCGCTACGCTCACTAACCCTCGCGTAATCGCTTCCAGATTCCGTTCGGTATCGCGAAACAATACCTATTTTCTTGCCAACCCCAGACGTAAGTGTTTCGCGTTTCCATTCTGGATCGCTTCGCGATCCCTTATTTTCTATGCATTCAATTTTTAGATTCCAAACGCAGATCACCTCCCTCCCCCTTTTCTCATTAGCTAATGGAAATTATCTTCTTTCTGTAAAAATCACTTTTGCCATCGACCCCTAAAAAAAAGAACAATAAACAGAAATCTATCGAAATGCAGAAGATTCTTCCCTTTCCCTGTTCATCCTATCTAAATTCTTTACTTTCATGGTTTTCGCCAAGCACAGTTTCCGCTAAGAAACGTCAGAAAGCTCTTACCAATCAGATGCATTTCGCAGTATCTACGCATATTTTCATTAGTCCATTTCCAAATGTTTTGGCCCATTTCCAAATCGTTACTTTTTTTTATATATAGAAGGATAGTTTTATAATTATTGTAGGGACACAAAAAGAAACTTCAAAGGGTTGAACAGTCCTGTTCTAACGTATATACAAAATAACTGATTATCACATTCACACAGCTGCCAAGTCTCCGGCTTTTTGGATACCAGTATTTTAATATAGAAAATGTTGTTTTATTTAATTGGAAAATTCGGGCGATTTAAAAGAACAACATTTTCTCTAAGATAGTATTGGTATGCAAAAAGCCGGAGACTTGGCAGCTCTGCATTTAAGGACTGTTTTCTAGAAATCCGCACAAACTTTGCGGTTATGCAAAATAGTAAAGAAATACGAATCTGGCGAAACCTGCGCGTGAAGTGTTGCGTTATCGTATATAAGGGCACGCTCGTAAACCGAAAGTTCATTAAGTAATCTGTGTTTTCCGAGAATGGAATCGAAGTAGGAGTGTCTGCGTACGCGTGTGTAAAAGTTTTACGTAGGCAATATTCATCATGGGAACAAGATCATCGTGAACCATTGTTTTTGCCAAAAATATCCCCCAAACAAACTATATACGAAGTTCCACAATGTTACTAGAAGGGAATCACGGCCCAAAGACAACCGGTATCTGGTTGGAAGGCCCAAAAACTCATCAAGTCAATGTTACAGCAGTTGAAACGTCTGGGTATTAATCCATCCCATGGCTGTCAAACTCATTGCTTCACCCGTCCACCGACATAAGACAATCACCAAGAAGCTTAACATCAAATGTCACAAGAAAACAGTCATACCAAAATAAACAGAAAAGCAAATGGTTGCCGCGAAAACAAAGTGTGGTCGCTTTTTCAGAAAATTTTCTCATCGAGCATTCATCTTGGATGACGAGTCATATTTCATTCTCACTCACTCCACTTTTAACGATAATGGTGGCTACTACACATCTGTAGTCTCCACGACACAACCTATCATCAAATTTGCTACTAAAGCGAAATTCGAAGACAAGATCCTCGTTTGGATTGCGATGAGTCTGAAATGAGTTTTTCGTTCATCCGAAAATCTTAGTTCGCTGTTAATGGTACGCCATTTGAACAAGTGAATTCGGAGTCGTTTCATCCCATACACATCCGTAACAATTACAACGGAAATTATTACGTCTTCTGGTTAGACTTGGACAGCAGTCATTACGGCAAAATTGTTCTCGGCTACTTCCGGCAGCAAAACATCACTTTCGTACAGAAGTCTGACAACCTGGCTAACATTCCCGAAATTCGATCAATTGAGCGATTCTGAGCGTATCTCAAGTCCAAAGTGTATGCTAAAGGATGCAAAGCAGGTAACATTCATAAACTGATCAATCGAAACAAGTACTGTCTCAAAATTATGGACTTAAATTTTGTACAACGTCTAGCAAGTACCACCAAAAGTAAAATCGATAATGTCCGACGGAACAGTTTAATTAAAACCCGATAAAAGTATTACAATGTGGTTATTAAAGTTACCAGACAATGCCAATTGGAGTTCTTTGTCTCGTTTTTTCATAGCTTTCCAGTCAAGAAAAGTTTGTGCGGATTTCTAGGAAGCAGTCCTTCTAGACAATATTGAAACAGTCTCGTTTTCATATTAAAATACAATATTTAACAAAAAAGAATGTTTGACTTACATTTTCTTTGACAAAAATATTATTGTTAAGTATTTATGTGCATCAAGCGCAAAAATCAACAGAATAAACATTTATTTACGCGAAATAACAACCACAGCACTGAACGTATATACGAAGTCTACACATTTCAAACAAAAACTTAATAAATGATTTTACAAAAAACTAAATAAAAAAAGTTACGTATATTGCATAGCTGCCAACTTTTACGCTTTCTTCATACCACTAAAATTTTACAGAAAATATTATCCTATTTAATCGTCGAAATCTCACAATTATACAAGCCGAAAATGTTTATTAAATTTTAGTGGTAGCAGAAAAGCGTAAAAATTGGCAGCTATGTACCGTATATATATTTTCAAACACAGGCAGAGCTCTTTGGCGCCAGACAGGCTGAAAATTCTTGAGGCTGATCATGTCGCCATTGGAAACAGACAGAATTACAGAATATGTATTAGGTTTTTAAAGATTTAAAAGTTCTCTGAAACGAAGAACCTTTCAAGAAAAAAATTCAGTTCTTCTGCCTTGGAAAGAGAAAAAAAACAGTGGCACTCCGGGAGTGCCAATAGAAGTGAAAACTTCAACAATTACGTGTGTGTTTTTTTAATCGTCAGGAAATTTTTTATGCGTTGAATTGTGTAGCAGCACTAATGAAAGCATCTGGGGACACGGCAGTGCCCCTGCCAAGTCTTGAAAGCACAGCCGTAAGCATCTTTTTCTGGAAGCAACTCAGGGTACTTTTGACCCCCAATATCTTTGTGTTGGTGATTCCCAGAAACTTGAAACTTCGTAAATCTAAAGTAATGTGGAAATGGAACTAAATGCTGAAATTTCACGTTTCTGTCTTTTTTATTTCAGAAGATATATGAACTTAAACTTTCGCCTTTTCGACACTGATTCACCGATCATCAAAACTCAGAGGTACGTCCTGTATCCCTAGAATCTTGAAATTTGGTATGAAGGTAGTGTTTGGGATACAATGAAAGGGAAAATTTAAAAAATCCGGAAAATTTGGATAAAAAGTCGAAAAATCAAAAAACCGAGAATTTGGCAGAGATGTGATATACGAACCAGGTTTGGCGCGATTTTTTAACGTCAATTTGGCGAAAGCCCGTTTTCCAATACCAGTTACAATATATATTTTTAAATTATTTTCTATTGTTTTAAAAAGTAAACAACAATAAATAAACGGTAATTTCATTAATAACTATAGAACAAAACAATTGTACAATTTAAAAAAATAAAATAAAAGTAAATGAACAATTTATTAATAAATAAGCAACAGTAGCCGGGATACCTTGTAAAATAAAGTAACGCCATTTTGCTGTCAATTAGGTACCCAAGTGCGTATCTGACATCTGTGACCCGTATTTTATCTTCCGTAATCGAAATTCCCGCCAATACTGTTGGTTATTGACCAGACCATCAACACGATAAAATACAGCGTTATCGGTTTTTAGTTACACGAAATAGGTAGGTCACGAATACGGTATAATTCATTTTAACTGACGAAAAACAAAATAATATTTTGTTTTAGCAATACGCCGGGAGAAAAAGTGAGTTTTAGCTTCCATCTTCTTTTGCGGATTGGGCTGAAGAGGGAAAAGTTCCTGTCATTCACCGCTTGGCGCGCTAGTGTCTATGTGTCAAAATGCTAGCATGTCGTTACGTTACAGTGTCTCGAAATCAGTGGTTTTTCCCCATCTCAAAAAAAGCTCAACGCGCCTAAAGAAGTTTTCACTTCAAAAAATCATGAATAAAAAAATACTTTAAGAAAAATGAATTTTTTTCTCCATATTAAATAATTTAATACTGTTCAAATCTAATGTTTGGAGCAAATTTTGTAACTATTAGCTTTACCTGAGGGAGAGCGCACGGTGGTTGATTTACCGATTCTAGCTGGCCAAAAGTCGATTTTTAAAAGTTTATCCTAGCGTAATTTATTTTTTGCCTGTTATAGCTCAATAGTTAGGGCGTTGTTCTCTGCTATTGGTTCTGATATAAATATAATTGTATAGTCCATAGACTAACGCAAAGTTGGTGATTCTTAGTTGGGAATGAATCAATCAATTTGAGTATGGTTCTTTAATCTGTACCTTGAAGAGGAATAAAATATACTGCTGCTCGATTATGGACGCTTCCAAACAAAATATGGACTTTATTTTATTGGATTTATGTGCATAAAGTTTGCACATATCAGCTGTTATTTCATATTTAATGTCGCAGAAAACTCTGTATTTTTTTACAATTTTTCAGTTTTAATATAGAAAAAGTTATATGATAAAGCACGATTAAGCTCAATTTTTTATATGATTAAATAGTTTACATTATTACCTTTTTGTTCCAATTTAATTTGTCTGACCTTAGGTGCCCCCTCCCCCTAGTTTTTAGAATTGTTTATAGCTTATTAAGTCTAAATATTTTTTTTTTAGTTCAAGTACCATTTTCTTTTTATCAAAGACAGCAGAATTTAGTGAATTTGGTTGAAAAAGTTTTGTTTATAGAGGAAAATTATAATGAAGAGCATATGAAGTTTTGCAAGCGCGAAATGTTTAAACTTATGACAGAATTTGGACAAAAGTTGCCAGTTGTATGTCGATATCTCAGGACAAAATGATGTAAAATGTGTTACATGGCTATAAATTTCGAGTGGTTAAAAAATAGATCCAGACAAATTCTCCATATTCAGATTTGATACAATGCAAAACATAATGTAGACATTTTCTCATGATATCTTATGATTTCCATTCTTTACATAAGGTTCCTGTGTGCAGAGATAAATAGAGATATACAAAAGAATATACAACACAGCAATTTTCATTAAAGATGTCGAATGTTTGCCCCGTATTTTAAATTTTAGAAAAAGAAATTTTAGGATTTGTTATAATAATACAAAAATAGTTTTATCACATTAGCTTCCATACCGTTAAGAAAGTATCACTAAAATTATCAAGAAGAACGTACAATCATGCGTCATTCAGATTATGAAACATTTTTTAATACATTCAAACTACTATAATAAAACTTCATAGCTTAATAACGTGGAGAACGATGTCTAAGTAATAATCTGCAAAACATATAACACGTTTGAAAACGCAATTTCAACCAAAGTCGAAAAACTAACTGAAAATTTTGTACATACATGTATATGAACTATAGATTTATCATATAATTCACAATATGCTAAAATTTAGAACAGTTAGTGAGCGAATAGCACAGTTGAAAATTCCTCGTCAGAAATTTCCGCCAATAAACGGAAATGTACTTTAGATGTTTTGTGCAGCCCTGTATATGATTTATAGAATTTATACACACTAAATAGTATGCACTTTTTATAATTTAAAAAAGTGTTCCACATCTGAAAGCGCACTTCCATCAATTATTGTTCATAGAGAGAGAAATATGATTTATTTTGTGTGCCCCTGTATATGAAAGATGAATGCTATGCACATCATATTCAATAGTAAGCATCTTATAGAGCACCTCGGAGATATATATAAATTTAAATACTTTTAAAATAGTATAACATGAAGAAAATACACCACAAACAATTTTTCTCCATAGACCGTAATGTAACATAATAATTTTTAGTGTCCCTCTAAAAGATCGATAAATGCTATCCATACCATTATGAAACTATGAAACATCATTAAAAACCAACCAAAACGATTTTTCCCCATAGGCCGTAATGTAATGAATTTCTTTTGAATGTCCCTGTAATGAAATTATGACTGCTAAACGCTACATTTTGCAACACCTAACATTCAATAGTGAATATCAATAACATTTTTCAATTTCATGGCGATGCGACTATACTGACGCTAAAAATAATTTTGGCCAGCTAGAATAGGAAAATCACCCACCGTGGGGAGCAGCTTTATCTAGTTTAGGGTGCAGCAAACCGTACGTCAGTTCGGCGGGACAGTCTGTGCCTGCCAGAATGTGACTTCGGTGAAGTCCTTTTTTTTATTATTTATTTATAACACTTTTTTCAGCACGGGCGGAAGGAAATTCTTATGAAAATTATGTCAGTAGAAAAATGTTTAAGCTCTATGAATGAAAGTGCACGTTTTCGTTAAAACACGAGGTGTTTATCACGAGTGGAAATATTTCACCTTTGTATAAAATTAAGATCTTAGTTTTTATTAATTTTTATACTGTTTCAAACACACAGTATTTCTGTAAACTGTTCGGAAAGTTGAGTGGAGTAACTCCAGGCTTTTTCTTTTTATAATTCGAAAATTCATTGACTACTAATACGTGTTATCGGATGGCGGAGGTGAAAGATTGGGAGGCAGAGTCTGATTAAATGAAACTCACATTACTATTTTTGAAAAATATGTTTTACCTTATTTAATCGCAAAATTCTCCGATTAAATAAGGTTTGATGCAGAAAAATACTTTTCGAAAAAAGTTTGGAAATTTGCATAGGGTCCTAAGGAACAGCGAATTTGATACTTAACTTCTCCCTTTTTGAAGGAAAATGCTTATCAATTCTGTATTTGAGATTTCCCATATTTTAAAAATCTCAAAAACAATACGCGCAAAATTTAATTTGACACTTCCCCCTCACCCCTCTAAATTTTATTGCCTTGGATTGATGTAGAATATGTTTAAATACCTTTTATTATTGTTTTGTAATCTGTATTTATGCATGTTCAGTTTCCACAAAACAAACAAACAAGAAAAAATTCACAGTTTTCGTTTTGTTGGTTTTTCGTTTGCAAAATGGACAATAATTTTCTTCAATTTGTTAAACTATTGATTTTTTTTTTTTTTTTTCAAATCGTAAAATAACTAAATAGCTAAGGCATTGCTGTTACATCGTAAATCTAGGTTTCTCATAGATGACTTCTCTGGCTACCATTATTTCCGTAGAGTAATCATGATAAATTTCTAAAACATTTTCAACAAAAATGTACCAGGAAGAGTATTGTTTGGAAATAGTAGCCAATAAAGTGACCGAAGAGAGCCTTGTTAAGTTTTGATTGCTTAAGATTTCAAAATCGGCTACGGAAAAGTTATAGAAAAAAAATCAGGCATGCTGAAACGGTGTTGGAAAAGTTACTTGAGGTTGCAGTAAGGTATGAATTAAAACTTCGCTAATCGAAATAATTTCCATTAATAGTGCATAGAAACATGTTTTAAATCGAAATAGTTGAGGTTACACACAAGATAAAATATCATAGGAATAATGCTGATTGTAACAAGATTCATCTACCATAATAGCTGATCAATAATGAAAAAAAAATATGCAAATATTTTTGCAAATCCTTATTTCGCTTTTTCTAATTTTGCGCCCTTAGGATTCGTGCGCCAGGAGCAGTTTGCTCCACGATAGCTACGCCCCTGCATCTCGGCGCAAACTAACTCTATCCAATCAGAGGAAAGAGCGGAAAAGGCTCACGCTGGTCGGTATACGCGCGTGCGCGGAGTTTCGAACTGTGTAAAGTGGGACGTTTTGACGATCTAGGTCAGGCATGTCAAACACGCGGCCCGCGGGCCACAACTGGCCCGCCGACAACTTCTTTGTGGCCCGCCAATCCTTTGGCATTTTACCTTTGTTTAATTCAGTTACGAGTTGCAATTTTTCAACTGAGTGAAAAAGTTGGCAATGGGGCAAAGTGAGCAATTAGGCACATATTAACTATATTCGGTAGCAAAATTTTTCTGGTAAAACAACATAATTTGAAC
This sequence comes from Maratus speciosus, assembly GCA_963932465.1. Lineage (NCBI taxonomy): Eukaryota > Metazoa > Arthropoda > Arachnida > Araneae > Salticidae > Maratus > Maratus speciosus. The sequence goes on from OZ010787.1 coordinate 570,806,922, forward strand.
AGAAAAATGTGTTTCATAAATGAAATGAAATACGTAGCGCATAAATACAAGACACAATTTATTAATTTTTTTTTTTTTTTTCAAAATATGTTTTTTTTTTTATAAGTTTTTACTTGAAAAAAAAAAAAATCCTGAAGATTAAAAGTTATACCTACCTTTCCTAGATTAACATAGCTTGTGTAAAATTATTTTTTTTTAGGTAATACAATTTAGAAAATCAGATTAAACTTTATAGATTTGGTTGATAAAAAGTAATGCCAAGGAACTTTACATGAATATTTGTTTAATATGGCTATGTTTTGTACGTAAAAATATTGCTGTGTGCAATTCTAATAACATTATCTACTTTGTTTGATGTGGCCCGCGGCGGCAGACGAGTTTGACATGCCTGATCTAGGTGGACAAAATTATTTCGTTGAAGTTTAATTAGTTTTTGCTGGGTTTTTTTAATGCATCACTAATACGATACTCAAACAGTGATAAATATTTGGTTATTTAACAACGCCTTAAAATAAAAATATAAGGTGCCCACTAAAGTCCGTTCCCACCCTCTTAGCTGTCGAGCGACTGCGTCTATATTCATAAACGCGGTGTCTAGGTATAGTAAAGAGGCTATGCGCTACTAGATGAAACCGCTTACAGCACCACTTGGTGCAAAATGGCAGCATTAGCGTTCCTATCACGAAAATTGTTCGAAATATGGGATAAAAGTGAACAGTGGCGCAGCCAAGGGGAGGGTTTGGGGGTTAAAACACCCCCCAGAGCTAAGTAAAATTACTATAATTGACGTTTATATGAATCAAAACCAAAGTTAATATTTAAACTTTTTGGCTTTTTTATGAATCCGCTGCTTTGTTAAATCGAATTCTATTGAACAAAGTGATTCAATTAAACGGCGAAAATTCTACTTAAAACTGTGAAAGCGCATGCATTGCATGCAACCGTTACATGCATTGGTTAAGTAAAAATTGGTTATTTGGACTAAGTCACTTTTCGAGACGTCTTATGCTAAAAGAATGGAAAAGAAGCAGATTTCCTGCCACACAGACGTTTTGAATTCAAGTATTATATAGTGGGCCATTTCTGAATTCCACTTCTGTCTTTGTTCCATGTTCGAAACAATAATAGACCATCGAATTCGAAAGAAAACATAAAACATACACTTTGTAGATCTCTCTCTGTTTCAAATGCCCTGTTTTACGCTTTTTGCTCTCAGTTATATCTTAGACCAAAATTTGTGTACCCAGGTAAAAATCTTTGTGAAAATAAGAATTAAGAAAATAGTACTTTTAAGTTATAAAAAGTTGTTTTTGATTAGGATTGAACAAATTATCGCAATCAAGTGTTTCTTTCGAACCATTTGTTCCGCAGGGGCTCTGTGATCAAATTTAAAGAATATATTTCATTAGTTGGTAATATATAGCAACGAGTAATAGTGCTTGCTGTCGGGGAAGCACTACCACCCGTGCCTCGTAGGAAAGAAGCATTGATTGTAATCTCATTGACTTACAGATACATGCCTGGTAAGTATGGATTTTGAAAGGAGAAGGGTTAAATGTAAGATATTTTGTTCGAATTTATAAAAAATACTATCTATAATTATACAAAATTTTATGCGACTCATGTATTAATTTTAATTAATAAGCAATAAATTAGTTATACATCGATTTACACTTATTTCATTTTAAAGAATGCTACCTGCATATCATCAAAATTATACCAACTGACCTGTCCGGCGTTGCTCGGGCCCACGATAATTACCTCAATTTTGCATGATTTTATATCTTTAAACCTATTTTATATTTCTAAATGGAATTTTCGCTAAAAAATTTTGATTATTGTAGGTAAAAACATTTTTAATAAGACATTTTCTTGTTTTTTTTTTTTTTTTTTTTTTTTTTTTTTTGCTTTTTTTTCCCGTTGAGTTGTTTTATAGTTTAAAAAAAGATAGTTCTTGTTGTCTGAATTCTATAAAATCTTCATCGTTATAAATATAACGGTTTTACAGACCGTGGAAAAACATTGATATCTAGTTGTAAAAGAAATTTGTTCTCCTCTCGTTTGTTTTTTCTGTTTTGCGTCGGATTCTTTAAAATAACAACAACAAAAACAAATCTCACTGTCTGAATTCTCTTACTTTATTTTATTTGATTGTAAATGTTTAAGTGTATCCAATCCTTCTTTAAAATTTTGTGAAAAAAATTTGCATATTTAATAGTGAAAACATGAGCCGAAGCCGAGCAAACCCACGCCGAAACACCTACCTTTTTAGCATTTTCATCGAAAAATTTTCAGATTTTTTAAAATACTTTTATTCATCAGAGCGTTTCGAAATTTTTGTAGGCGTTGTAAATTTGGTCTTCCGAGATGCTCTTAAAAGAAATACCGACATTTACTTACTTTTAGCTTAGAAAAACGATCGTCTTCGAAAGGCGCGAAGTGACGTGCGGTTCTGAATAAATTGTAATTTAGAATGCTTTCAGCTCATTTCACATCTTTAAATCTCTAATTTTTAATAAACTGTTTATACCCAGAATCTGCATCTTAAGAATAATAATCTCTATACTAAATTTCTAGTTTATAACGCTAAGAGCTTCAACAAAATCATAATTTAGAACGCTTTTAGGACGTTTTCCGCTCATTTCATCGTTTTAAATTTCGCAATTTTTAAAAATCGCTCTAAGGGAGCATTTAGTACATGAAAGTAATCATCGTGCCAAATTCCAAGCTTCTATGCCAAATATCACATAAATCGCAATTTTAGAATGTTTCTTACTCTTACATTCTTTTAAATTTCGAATTAAAAAAAAAAAATTCTGCGCGAGTATTTACGTCTCTTAAGTAATGTAAAATTTCACGTTTCATGTAAAATTTCAAGTTTCCATGTAAAATTTCAAGTTTCTAGCCCTAACAGTTCTAAGTATATTATGATTTAGAACATTTTTAGAGCGTTTTCCGCTCATTTCACTCTTTTAAATTCCGATTTTTTAAAAAACCGTTTTGAGCGAGTATTTATACCATAAAAGTAACCACCATGTTGAAAACCAAGCATTCATAACCAACTGTATCGCACAAATCGCGATTTTAGAACGTTTTTTGCTCTTGCATCCTTTTAAATTTCGAATTTTTGGAAAACTGTTCTTGGTGATCATTTACGTTTCTAGAGTAACAGCCGTGCCAAATTTCAGGTATCTAGCCCTAACAATTCCCAATAAATCATAATTTAGATCGTTTTCTGCTCATTTCATTCTTTTAAATTGAATTTTTTTAGAAACCGTTCTTGAGCATTTATACATCCCAAAAGTTACCACCATGCCAAATTCTAACCTTCTATACCAACTGTATCATACAAATCGCAATTTTAGAACGTTTTTTGCTCTTGCACCCTTTTAAATTTCGAATTTTAAAAAAACTGTTCTGGGCAACCATTTAAGTCTCTAAATTAACAACTGTGCCAAATTTCATGTTTCTAGCAATAACTGTAACAAATAAATCGTAATTTAGAACGTTTCCTGTTCCTTTTCCTCTTCTAAATTTTTAATTTTTTAGAAACCATTCTTAGTGAGCATTTATATCTTAAAAGAAACCACTAAACAAAATTTCAAATTTCTAGAAACAACAATATCCCCCAGAAAGCAATTTTAGAACGTTTTTTGTTCCTATACCGCTTTGGAAGTTGTTGTACCGATGTAAAATATAGCCTATGTTGGAGCGGAGATGGTCACCAGCATTTTGCCAACATTATTACGGTTGCACTCAACACTTAAAAAGTAAAACGGAACTATTATGAGATCATTCGTGTGTCTTATTTTGCTGGCGCTCAGCGTTGAAGTTAAGGGCGCTCGATGTACCAAAGAAAGATGATGTCGCCGCAATGGCGACATTAAAGTTAAGAACAAGAATTCGGGATTGCTTTGGAATGAAACCCTGTGTACTTTTGATTGAACAAGTGGATTGGAACCCTATTATTTTCTATGCAAAAAATATTTGCTGGACTGTGCTCTTCTATCTCTTGAAGTTTGCCTCATCATTTTTAAACACTTTTTATAAATCTAACCTAGTTTTGTGTTAATTCAATAGTGCTTTTTATGTTTTCTAACTCTAATATTATAAACGCAACGCTGTTTAAATGAAATATAACTAACGTAACTGCGGAAAAAAGCGTTATGATTTGATTAATTAAAAAGATCGATTACATTAAACGGTGATTCATATAACCGGCGAACACCTTTATCTGAAACTCAACCCCCCCCCCCCCACCCCTATAGCCGAATTCTGGCTGCGCCACTGTATATATTTTAAATAAATTCACATATTCATGCTATTTATCAAGTAATACATCAAAGCAGTGATTTTTCAATAGTTGGGGTGTTTGTAAAATTAACAGATTTTTTTTTTTTTAACGACATAAATTGTAGTCGTGAAATTAGGTGTGATTCTAAAGATAAACATTGAATGCTTATAAAAGTGTACTTTTTTAGAAATTATTTTTACTTATATTATTTTCATAAAGAATTTTATTTTTGAAAATTCACTTTAATTCGAAAATGCCTTTCTGAATATTATGTTCAAATTTTGTAAGAGGAAAAAAAACTGAGGTGAAATTTTAAAATTGTAAGTTTTCAGTTTGTAAGTTAAGTAGTTGGTTCGCAATTTTGTTTTCTGATTTATAAAACCATTAAACAATAAAGTTGTGAGTACTGTGTGATTTTAGCACTAACTATTGGATACATTAGACTCCCTCAAATCCGCACATCATCGAATATGTAAACAATAGAACTTTCAGTTCAGATGTAGGGACAAAATTACAGACTTTTTTATTTTTATATAATTCCATGTGTATTTTAATATGTAATTCTTGTTAATGTGACTGAACTCTTGCTTGTTCATGAAGGAAATAGTATAAATTTATTTCTGAAAAATTCAAGATATTGCTGATATCACTGGTAATTGCAATCTTTTTACCAAATATATTTATGTATTAATCAAGCTTTTTTGGTTATTAAGTCTGGCTAAACTTGAAATAAAACTTTTTTATTTTATGATTTTGATATGAATTAGTAGGGTACCTTTTTGAGGCAAGTTTGGTTGAATAATTCAAGAAAAATGTATATAATCTTTATTATGTATATTTAATTATGCATTATTATTTACTTGATGTTTACTTTTAATAATTTAATTATTTTTTAAATTATATTAATTTTTATTATTTCAATTTATTATTTTACTTAATTATTTTAATATTTTACTATAAGTAAGCATTCATTATAATTTCGATTGCATTATTACATTCAAATTACTGTTTTAAAAATATAAACAAAGAAAGCAATGACCAAAAATCCACACAACCTCTGGTCCCAAGCTGTGCGGATTTGAGGGAGTCTACTGTATTAATATAATAAAGTAAAAATATTTCATTTTCAAGCTGAAATTTTGGTGAATAAATTCAAATCTCCCATTTAAAATTTGTTTATGAAATTTAAAAAAAAAAAGCTATGGCAAATTATAAATTTTTATAGCAAAAATGTACTTGGTCTGATAATGATTTTGGTTCATTGTACTTTTCTAGCTAGTGTGGAAATGAAGTTTGAAGGAACAGAAACAACTGCTATCTCTAGCTGCATTGGAAAGGTGCTTGCAGAATTTGACGACACGGATGGAAACACTTTTCAAATGAGAAGAAGATGACTAACAAGAAATAGATGATTTGTCGAAAAAAATTTTGTTAAATAATAAATATGATTAATAATAGTTTGTAAATAAAAAAACATTTAATTCTTTTTTGTGATTAATAAGTTTTATTTGTTATACATGGTAAGTTTTTATTTAAATTCTAAGAATTGACTTCTAATTTTTGTATTATCATTTTTAAAACTAGTATCCAATGTTTAATATATTTCAATAAAATACAATTTATAAAATAAATTTACAAACTTTTAAAATCACCTTGTAAATTTTATCTTAGAGAAAAACAGTTGATAAAAATTGACTCATATAAAATCTATCTAAAATTATAATTTTTAACGAAATATAAATTATGATGATATTTAAATGCTAAGTTTTTAGATTTCTAATTATTTCAAATGCCTTGCTTATGTGCAATTGAGAGAATCTATCAATTTGAATTTCTAAAATGTATTTTATAGCTTCACCCCCCCCCCCCCTCCCTGACTCAAAAGAGAAAATATATAAAGAAAATTAGCTATTTTGTCCTTTATATAATTTCTGATATTTTCAAAGTGTTTTTTATCTATTAATTTTTTTGAGGGGTGAGGAAATGTTCTGAAATATATTTAAAAAAGTTTCTACCTTCTATCAGTCACAATTTCTTTCTGCTTACATAAACTTAAGTAGGTATTGTAAATTCTGAAATGGAATTTAGATAGCCTTAATGTCATGTTAGTCTACTTTTTGTAGGGATGTATAATTTCTAGAAAGATTCAAGTGTTGGAAAAAAAAACATTTTTCTGTAAAAATTGATTTTTTTTTTTTTTTTACAAATAAGAGCTTTTTTGTTGCTAAATTTTCTTTGAAAATATAAAATAATATACATTTTTTGAATATACGTATGTACATTTAAAATAGAAAGATTTTATTTTTACTTCATATGAATACATTACAAATAGAAATAATAAACTTACTATTAAAATTTTAGTTCCAGAATAGATTTTCTCGCTTAGTTTAATGACATTGTTTGTAACATATTTTTTTATTCTTTTAAATGGTCATTTCAGTTGCACTTTCAATTTTACACTGCCATTAAAACTTATAATATAAATATTTGCCTTAATATTTGCTGGCAATTGTGTTTATTTAATGAAAAAATTCCATCGAAGTGTTTATCCCCCAGTAGTATAGTTCAGACTCTCATTCAGAATGAAGGGAGTATAAAGATAAAGTATAAATTAATGTTTTACTAATTTTTAATGTAGGAGTAACTAAAATAAAGTTGGTTAAATAAATAAAAAAACAACAACAGGTGGATTTACTTTTTTTAACCAAATTTTGCTTGCATTTTTCGGTTAGCCGGGCACCAGGGTTATATTTACATACATATATATGTACACACACACACACACACACACACATGTATGTGTTTGTAAATATAACACTGGCGCCCGGCTAACCAAAAAGTACCAATTTTTTTCAGGTGTGGTGGAGAGAGGGGGCAACATTTCATTTATACAGTAGAAGATCTTTATAATCCTATATAATGCACAGCTTCTGAGATGTAAGCAATGAATTTTGTACTTAAGAAGCACCTGTAATCCGTATTGCAAAAATATTGACACCTTTTAGAGGATTAAATTTCAAACATTATTTCATCTTTATCTTCTTAATTCAGATTTTTTTTTTAATGAAAATATTGCTATTATTAAATGTAAAAATTTTGGGATTAAGTAATGTGATGATTTTGTCCCAGCATGTTTGGATAATTTTTATAGGCGATTTAAGAATATGTGAATAACTAAAATTACTATTAAAATTTTAGTTCCAGAATAAATTTTCTCGCTTAGTTTAATGACATTGTTTGTAACATATTTTTTTATTCTTTTAAATGGTCATTTCAGTTGCACTTTCAATTTTACACTGCCATTAAAACTTATAATATAAATATTTGCCTTAATATTTGCTGGCAATTGTGTTTATTTAATGAAAAAATTCCATCGAAGTGTTTATCCCCCAGTAGTATAGTTCAGACTCTCATTCAGAATGAAGGGAGTATAAAGATAAAGTATAAATTAATGTTTTACTAATTTTTAATGTAGGAGTAACTAAAATAAAGTTGGTTAAATAAATAAAAAAACAACAACAGGTGGATTTACTTTTTTCAACCAAATTTTGCTTGCATTTTTCGGTTAGCCGGGCACCAGGGTTATATTTACATACATATATATGTACACACACACACACACACACATGTATGTGTTTGTAAATATAACACTGGAGCCCGGCTAACCAAAAAGTACCAATTTTTTTTCAGGTGTGGTGGAGAGAGGGGGCAATATTTCATTTATACAGTAGAAGATCTTTATAATCCTATATAATGCACAGCTTCTGAGATGTAAGCAATGAATTTTGCACTTAAGAAGCACCTGTAATCCGTATTGCAAAAATATTGACACCTTTTAGAGGATTAAATTTCAAACATTATTTCATCTTTATCTTCTTAATTCAGATTTTTTTTTAATGAAAATATTGCTATTATTAAATGTAAAAATTTTGGGATTAAGTAATGTGATGATTTTGTCCCAGCATGCTTGGGTAATTTTTATAGGCGATTTAAGAATATGTGAAAGGATCAATATTATGCAAAATTTTAATATTTTAACCTGCACAACTTTTGGTCCTAAGGAATGCAATATAAATATCTACTGCGATTGTTTTGTATATTGCCGTATTTACAAGGTAAGTTTTAATGTTGTGTGAAATGACCTATATAACGCAAAATGTTGCATGTTTTGGTTTGCATTATAAAGATCTTCTACTGCATATAAATACTATGTTAACGTTTATTGTAAAGACATAAAAAAAATCATTTCAGCTACGTTATTTTTATTGTTATTTTATTATTATTATTATTATTATTATTGATAATGGTTAAGTGTTTATTGATTATGTGAAAATAAAATATGGAAATCTGCTTATGATAAATTGATTTTTTTAAATATTCAATTTTTCAACCTCACTATAACCACAAATTGGTATTACGGACATAATTTTACATATGAATTTTTAATGAGGAAAGTAGCATTTACTTATGAGTTTTTCAAAAAGTTAATGTTTCAATGTAGAACGCTGAACATTGGAAAGAAAAAAAAAAAAAGAGAAACCACCAGAATGTAGAGTGAACATAAGAAAGAGAGTATTCATTTTCCAACACTATAGAATCGGTATTAACTCATACTCATACTCATACATAATTAACTCATACTCTGATTCAGGATGATGGCCATACAGATAAAATATAAATTTTCTTCTGAGTTAATTGGGTAGGAATAATTAATTAAAGTTAAGTTTGAAAAAACAACAAAGGTAGAATTTTGCATATGTCACTTAAGAGGACACAGTACCTTTTAAACTATTTTTCAGTTTTCAATAGTATTGTAATATCTGTGGTGGCATTATGTTTAATACTATAATGCAATTTTTTTTTATCTTACAGAAATGCCTATTTAACTAAAATTTAAATTTTTTGAATAATTTTTAACTTTTTAAAAATCCCTACTACTTTTTTAAATATGAATATTTTTTGCTTCAGAAATTTCTGTAATTTTAATTATGAGTTTGTTGAATTTCCTTGATTTTTTATTATACAAAAGAGAAAAAGATTTATATTAAATGTAATATCCCATACATCTAAAAATCCATGGCACAGTTTTATGTATTATAACCTAAGGAATGTGGGGGAAAAATTTGAAACGAAAATATTGATATTTAAAAAATCAGTTGGGATTTTAAAAAAATATATATTTTTTTTCTTTTTTTTAAATTTTAGTTAAATAGAAATAGGCAAGATTTTTTTTTTTTTTTTTTTGAAATTACATGAAATTTAATTTGCTTTATAGTATTAAATATAATGTCACTACAGATATTACAGTATTATTCAAAATTGAAAAAGTAGTTTAAAGGGTACTGTGTCCCCTTAACATAAATTGTTTTTGACTAACTTTTACTAGTTGTTTTGTTCCTTGCAAAGTTTATACATCAATACAGTTAAACAAATTTGAACATCTATATTTATGGTAAAGGCAGAAAAGAATAAATCATTTCAGTTAAATATTTTTTTTAAATTTTAATATGTTGAATATTTTTATTGATTATATGAAAAAAAAATATCAAAATTGCTTATATGGTAATAAAAGTTATTTTATTCAAATAATACAATATAACACTTTTCAATTTTACCATTTCCTTAAATTGGTATTATAGATATAATTTTGCATATGACATTTTTAATGAGAGAAGTATAATTTAATTATTAATTTTACACATAATATTTTTACGTACAACACTGAACATGAAAAGAAAAAATTAAAAAAACACCAGAATGTATAAAATATTTGAATAAATTATTTTATTAATGGTATTTGAATTTTCGTAAAAAGATACCTTTTAATAAAAGAAAAAAAATTCCCCAAAATTTTTGGGTTATTTCAGAGCAATCACTTTCAACATAATCATGAAAAATTTTCCTTTTAAATATTTTTTACATTATCATGGCAGTGAACTTAGCTATTATTTTCCATATAAACAATATATAAATATATATTTCTATAATAGAAAAAAAAATTGAAATAGTTAAAAAATATATATTTATATGCATATGTTTTCAAACCTGGATTCATCAATATAAAATGGCAAATTTTTTTTCACTAATATAAAGAGATATTTATTACCAATACTATGTCAAGACAGGTAATCAATATCTCTCTATATTGAAAAAAGAAAGCTTTGCTATTTTATAGTGTCGAATCCAGTTTTAACCAATATCGGCCGGTCCGGCGCTCCCCGATATTGGCCGGTCCGGCGCTCACCGGTATCGATCGGACCTGCGCTCACCGATATCGGCCGGTCCGGCGTTCGCCGATATCGGCCGGTATTGGGTCCCGATATAGGCCAATATTGGAAAAAAGTCTGCCATGCAATATCGGCCAATATCGGTATACCGATATTGGCTATGCGCTCATACATTCGTTACTGATTGCCGCGTTAACGAATGTCGTTCGTTCGTGATCGTGGCTTTCGTGAATTGCTGCGTTTTAGAGACCACTGCTCAACGAGGTTGCTGCATCCAGTGATATTTTTTTTGTTTTCATGACTGCTATGCCCTCATACGTTCGTAATTGATCGCGGCGTTAATGAATATCGTTTGTTTGTGATTGCGGCTTTCGCGAATTTAGTGCCTTTTCGGGACTGCTACATGACGCGGTTGCTGCATACAGTGATTTTTTTCGGTTTTGATGAGCGCTATGCGTTCATACGTTCGTTACTGATCTCGACGTTAACGAATTTCGTTCGTTCGTGATCGTGTCTTTCACGAATTACTGCGTTTTAGAGACTTCTGCACGACGAGGTTTCTGCACACAGTGATGTTTTTTTCGGTTTTCATGAGCGGTATTAGCTCATACGTTCGTTACTGATTACGGCGTTAACGAATTTTGTTCGTTTGTGATTGCGGCTTTCGCGAATTACTGCGTTTTAGAGACTGCTGCACGACGAGGTTTCTGCACCCAGTGATGTTTTTTTTTCTGTTTTCATGAGCGCTGTGCGTTCATACGTTCCTTACTGACTGCGGCGTTAACGAGTTTCGTTCGTTCGTGATCGTGGCTTTCGCGAATTACTGCGTTTTAGAGATTGCTGCACGACGAGGTTGCTGCACCCAGTGATTTTTTTTTTTGTTTTCATAAGTGCTATTAGCTCATACGTTTTTTACTGATTGCGGCGTTAACGAATTTCGTTCTTTCGTGATCTTAGCTTTCGCGAATTACTGCGTTTTAGAGACTGCTGCACACGTTTGCTGCATCCAGTGATGTTTTTCTTCGGTTTTCATGAGCGCTATGTGTTCATACGTTCGTTACTGATTGCGGCGTTAATGAATTTCGTTCGTTTATGATCGCGGATTTCGCGAATTTAGGGCGTTTTTGAGACTGCTGCACGATGAAGTTGCTGCATCCAGTGATTAGTTTTAGTTTAGATGAACGCTATGCGCCCATGCGTTCATCACAAAAAAAAGATAACAAAAAACAAGAATTTCTTTATAAAATCGCATAATTATATCAAAACGACTGCTACTATAAAATTACAAATCTATAATAATAAGATAACTACTAAAATAACAATAATAACAAACGATTGCTTTGTCACGTGTATTAAAAATATCAAATAGGGGAAAACAACTGAACAAGAAATCACATTTTCCCTTAAATAAGAATTGGCGCCTCATTCTGCTCATATTGTTCAAAGATACTACGAGACAGACTGTAATATTTGTAATGTACTATTCGAGATATGCAACTTATTAAAATTACATTTCGAAACTCGATTACGAGATAGTAACGCGAAAATGAAGAATTGGCGCCGCGTTCTGCAAATATCTTACCACGAAATCCCAAGATAAACTGAAATATTTGCATTGTACTAGTCGAGACATGCAACATATTAAAATTTCATCCCGAAACTCGACGACATGATAGTAACGCTAAAACGACGATTTGGCGCTCCCTACTGCTGATATCTCAATAAGATATGCATCAACAGATCAGTCATTCATGTTCTGTTAATAATCTTGTCTTACATCATAATTTCATTTTGAAACAGGATGACGTAATAATTTTTTCTCTGCCCGCAGCCTAGTCTACGATGGTTAAACAAAAAATTTGAAAGGCCCACTACTAGATAATTTGGTACTTTTAACTTTACTTTCCAAAAGAAACAAGAATGAAAAATCTTGCATGAAGAATAGATTATAAAAGCATTTCCCATGACTTGCAGAATTCTTCAACGAAATTGAGCTGCTTAATACCGTAAAAATGTAAACATTTTAGAAAAGGCATAATACTTTTGAAAACCAGATTATAATCTCTAACCGAAAAAGTAATTCAATTCTTTTGCGCAGTCCTGTATTTAATCTAAAGATTTGTATATCATTCTATACATAGTATGATAAAACTTAGTATAGTAAGAAAATGCATAACAGGTTGAAAATTTACCTTCAGCAATTTCTACCCTTATATGGAAACATACTTGAATTATTTTGTACAGCCCTGTATATTACCAATAGATTTTTATATGCCGCACATATTAAGCTAAAATTTAATTAAGGCTAAAACGTGGTTAAAACTACTGAAATGATACTTCCACACATTATTATCCCTGGGAGGTCATGTATTCAGTTTTTTGCGTGGCCCAGTATATGGTTTTATTTATATTATACTAACATCTCCTAGTATACTAAATATAGTTCAGCTTGAAAGAGCATAAAAGCCTCTTTTAAGCAATTCACGCTGATTACTCCACAAAACGTACAAACTCTTTTGTGTAGCCTTGTATATGATCTATATCAGTTATACACACCGCATTGTAAGCAAAGGTTTAATTAAACTTAAAAACGCATGTCATAAACAAAATCACACTTACAACAATTATCGCTACTAGAAAGATACAGTACTGTATCCGAATTTTTTGTGTTTCCCTGTAAATGAAAGATAAATGCTATGCATATCATGTTATACAACGAGTATTTTGTAGTAAGCCTCAGTAATGTTGTACATCAATTTCATTCTATTTGATGTAGTATAAGATAACTAAAATACGCTGCAAACTGCTTATCCCCTGACACTATTATGTAAAGGAATTCTTTTGCGGGGCCCTATAAATGAATAATAAGTTCTTTGGACTCCATATTGTCTAGAATGCGTAGTTAAATGCACTTCATAAATGCATATCAATTTCATTATATTTGAAATGGCCAACATCATTAAAATATACTTGAAGCAATTTTTCTCATTGAGCGTAATGCATCGGGATATTTTTGACTATCCCTGTAGATGAACTATAAATTCTACACACTTTATTTTCAATAGCGATCGTGCTATTGTTAACGTCAACAATATACAAAAATTTCAAGGAGATTCGAGTATATTTGCGAGTGTTAGAACTCGAACAGACTGAAGACAATCCAAATTCACAAGCACTTTTAAACTATGTTGGAAAGTGTTAAATACTATTATAATATTTTAAATTATTACAGCAACATTATAAGAAAAGAATAAATTAACACATTTTATCATTAAAATGTTGTTCTGTTTATAAAAGTTATACTTTAAGTTATTTAAATAACAAAGCATTTAAGTGGCCGACTACTGGTCCAGTGATGGCCGAGCACTAGAATTGAGTGGCCGACTACTAGACCTTTGCTACTTTTAAGTTTAACTTCTTATAAATAAAAACTATAATCAGTTTTTTAAAAAACAATTGCTGAAACAGTAAAAGAAAAGTGTACATTAATATCTGTCACTGTTTAAAATATTGTATTGCTTTTTAAAATTACGCTTTGAGCTATATACTTAAAGGAAGCGCTTAAGTGGCCGACTATTGGTGCTTTTACCCTATGTTTCTTGAGGTGTTTTAACTTAGCTTGATACCGGAAATGGAACAAATTATAATATCTGGAAGAACCTCACATTGAATATTTTGATACTGATTTATCGTTTGAAAGATGATTTCAGTTGAAATTCGTACAAGTTCAAAGTTAAAGCAGGTTTTCTTTCCAAAAAATAAATTTATCAAGCAAAATAAAATATCGTAAGACTAAGAAATTATTTTTCAAAATTGTTCTGTCAAGTTTTATCGTACAACAGCAAAATTTATCGCGAATGCACGGTAATTATCATAGGGCATGTGGAAGTGAAAGTGATTTTTATATTCAAGAAGTGGAAATGACTTCTGAAACATTCTAGCAAAAGTGCAGTAGGCTTCAAATCCGCACAGCTTCGAACCACAGATTGTGCGTATTTTAGAATTTTGCAGATTTCTGGTCATTGCTTTGTTTATATTTTTAAACAGTAATTTGAATGTAATGATTTAACGAAAACTGTAATGAATGCTTACAATATAGTAAAGTATTAAAAAAATTAAGTAAAGTAATAAACTAAAATAACAAAAATTAAGATAATTTTAAAAATGATTAAATTATTAAAAGTAAAGGTTAAATAAATAATTAATAATGTATAATTAAATATGCATGATAAAGATGAGAATATGAGATACATTTATCTTGAATTATTCAAAGAAACTTGCCTCATAAAGGTACTTAACCAATTCACATAAAAATCATAGAATAAGGAAATTTTATTTCAGATTTAACCAGACTTAATAACCCCTTAACCCTCTCGCTGCGTAAGTAATTCTTTGCGATTAGCGTCTTTTACAGAATTTTTAATCATTTATCACCGGTTCTTTAAAGCAGAAAATTTTCACTATCGTAATCGGGGGAAAATGTCTTGATTAAATCAGACAAAGTTTTCACTAAAATATAACTGGTGGGAATAACCAAATACTATTAATTCGGCGGAATGCATGCCCGAGCATAGCTCGGGCTGCGCAGCGAGAGGGTTAGTTCTCGCTCCCGTGATATTCACGGGCTGCGTCAATCTAAAAAAAAATTCAGATTTTTTTATTCCCACCAGTTTTATAAAATAGTGCAATTGGCTTTATTATGGTATCATTTTATTGTCATTAAATAAGGTGAATACTGTCGAGCCCTGATTTAACGAATTTCTCGGTTTAGCGAAATTTTTTACGGTCCCGATGAAAATAGAAAAAAAAGTACTTCGATTTAACGAATAACTTTCGATGTCAAGAAAAGGAAAAATTGAAGAATTTTTCTAAGATTTATTATAAATTTTCAATGTCCCTGATTGTTAATTTTCTAAATATGTATCTTTTGACGCAGAAATATCTGCATGGGCAAATGTACGTTTCACTGAGGTTAAAATAGCGGTAGTAGAGTAGCGGATCGGATGTAGAAGATGAAATAGAAAGGAAGCATGTGACGTTCACAAAGGCAGTTAGAATTTTGGATACATTGAAACGGTCGTTGATGGATCATGACGTTGCTGACAATGTTTTCACAGCTTCAGAAAAACAATTATAAAGAAGTTTGGAATACAAAATCGAAACAAAGAGAAGAAACATCTATAAAAGATATCTTATCCATAAGAGTTGAATAACTGAGATTTTTTCTTAAATACAATGCTTGTGATTTATAGTAGTACATAAAGAAAAAAATCATTTTTTATACATTTTCTTAAAGCAACAAATGTTTAACATAATTATTAAGTCAGGGTTGCTCTTCTTATTTATTGCCATTTTTTAGCTTGTTTTCTGTATAAAAATACCCCTTTGATTACACCAATTTAACGAATGATCTCTATTTAACAAAGAATGTTGCCAGTCCCGGACACTTCGTTAAACCGGGCTTTGACTGTATTTCTTTTTCAAAAAATTGGTGGCAATAAACAATTCAAATTTTTAAACCGTAATTTAATGTGACCGTTAAGGGATTAATACATAGATATATTTGGTAAAAAGATTGCGATTACCAGTGATATCAGCAATATCTTGAATTTTCAGAATTAAATTTATACTTCTTTCATGAAAAAGCATGAGTTCAGTCATATTAACAAGAATTACATATTAAAAAAAATTACAGAAGGATATAAAAATAAAAAAGGTCTGTTATTTTTTCCCTACATCTGAATTAAAAGTTTCATTGTTTACATCCGCAATGAGGTGCCGATTTTAGGGAGTCTACTGTATCTTCTTTTCTTTTAAAAGATTATAACGAAGTGGGTAATAAATAGAAGTTAAATTCATTCAGAAGGAAACATAGAATTTGCGAGCCAAATTGTCCACCGGAATTTAATTTATCTTAAATCACATCGGTCTCACCCTGGGAAACCGATTTTCAAGAACAGCATCTAATATCTATGAAACCATACTCCGCTGATATGTGAATGCATTCATTTTACTTATCTTATTCACAAGAAAAGAATTATGGTATGAGTAATATAATTTCAGAAACATTAATTTTTCAATTTTTATTTTCCAAAGAATTATTCAAAGTCAATTTTTATCTTCAATTTTGTTAGAAATCCCGTAATTTCCAATTAATAATCCAAGAAATTTTACGGCTACAGAAAACTTAAAACTTATAAGAAATTTAAAGCTTTTGTAAGAAATTTTAAAATTTGCTATCTTAAAAATCGCAAGTCCACTTTCGCACCATCACTTTCATAAAATTGTAAAGAAAGGTTTAATCAATCATTTTATACTGAACTTTTCTTTGTAAAAAAAAAAATATATATTTTGTTTTTAAATTAATTTATGGTCATAAATATATGTACATTTCATCAAAAATCATCGCACCACTTACAAATTAACACACATAAAATATCCGTAAAAGCTATGTATTATTACTGCATATAATAATAATCAGTATTAGCTAAACAGTGCCTAATTAAAATAACCTGATATTGAAACAAAGCTTGTATTATTTCAATAACAAAAATAAACTTCTTATAAAAATCGAAAATTCAAAAAAGATTTTAAAACGATAAACAAGCATAAATTTAACATTTATATGAAAGGATTTTTTTTCACTAAAAAATTATTATTCTGCATAATTATTTAGTTCTTGTTCTATTTTAACCGTTTGAGCTCGTAAAAATTATAAAAATATGCTACTAAATAAAGTTAAAAATCTATCTTAAAATTTCTGGTGTATAATCCTTAATATAAGAATAAAAAATACAATTCTATAAGAATAATTCATGCAATTCAGGGTTAATACCAAAAACTGATATTCAGATATGTTAGAAATGTTGACCAAAATTACCAGATGTCAAAAAATAATATTCAACGAATATCATTTAGAGGGGGGGGGGGGTCATTTTATGTTGGCCAATATGCAATATTATACATATATTACTTTGATATTGGTCGATATTACATTTTGATATTGGACAAAATGTTTGTGTTACCTGGGGATAACTAGCAGGTACTGAAGACGATGCCCATTTCATCTCCCTTTTCGGCATCGATGTTTTCATTATAAATGTATGAAGTACGTTTCTTGAGGTGTTTTAACTTAGCTTGATACCGGATATGGAACAAAATATAACATCTGAAAAAACCTCACATTCAATATTATGATACTGATTTATCATTTGAAGGATGATTTCAGTTGAAATTCGTACAAGTTCAAGGTTAAAGCAGGTTTTCTTTCCAAAAAATAAATTTATCAAGCAAAATGAAATATCGTAAGACTAAGAAATTATTTTTCAAAATTGTTCTGTCATGTTTTATCGTACAACAGCAAAATTTATCGTGAATGCACGATAATTATGGTAGGGTCTGTGGAAGTGAAAGTGATTTTTATATTCAAGAAGTCGAAGTGACTTCAGAAACAGTCTAACAAAAATGCAGTAGACTCCCTCAAATCCTCACATCTTCGGACCAGAGATTGTGCGGATTTTAGAATTTAGCAGATTTCTGGTCATTGCTTTGTTTACATTTTTAAACAGTAATTTGAATGTAACAGGGTTCGATTTAAGTGGTATCGCATCGCAATTTGCGATTCAAATTTAACTAAAATGCAATCCAAGAAATGCATTAAATCGCAATCATTGCGATGCATATTTCCCACACCCTTTGTTATGTCATGTACACTTAAAGCAGGGATTCCGCGTAAATTACGCGAAAAATCGGATACGGGACGCAAAAAAATAGCTCTTACGCGTCCCGTGGGACGCGTAATTTCGTGAAAAAATCGTGGAAAACAGACGATTTTCGTCAAAGAATCGCGAAAAAAGCGTAAATCTCATCAAAATATCGCGCAAAAGCAGCGATTTTCGTAAAAGGGCCGCGAAAAAATAGCGTATTTCGTCAAAGCATCGCGAAATAAATAGCGAATTTCGTCAAAAAATCGCAGAAATAAGCGCAAATTTCATGAAAATATCGCTGAAATAAGCGCAAATTTCATCAAAATATTGCGAAAAACGCGATTTTCGTAAAAGGGCCGCGACAAATTAGCGTATTTCGTTAAAAGATCGCGAAAAAATAGCAAATTTCGTCAAAAAAAATCGCGGAAAAAAGCCGAATTTTGTCAAAGGATCGCGAAAAAAGCGCAAATTTCATCAAAAAATCGCGGAAAAAAGCCGATTTTCGTCAAAGGATCGCGAAAAAATAGTTGTTTTTCATCAAAGGATCCCCAAAAATAGCAAATGTCGTCAAAAAATAACGTAAAAAAGCCGATTTTCGTCAAAGGATCGCGAAAAAAGCACAAATTTCGTGAAAATGTAGCGGAAAAAACGCTATTTTCGTAAAAGGCATGAGACAAAATAGTGTATTTCGACAAAAGATTGCGAAAAAATAGCAAATTTCGTCAAAAAATCGCGGAATAAAGCCGAATTTTGTCAAAGTATCGCGGAAAAAAACACGATTTTCGTGACAATAATATTTATATTCATTAGGTGGACTAGTAAAAATCACCCCCCCCCCCCCTCGTTCTTACTGCATTGAAATGTCTCCCGCCTTCAGAACATTTAAGATTTGATGCTTATTAGTGATTTAGATATAAATTTCCCTTCCAAGGAAAATGTCTGATTCAAACAGAGATCTATGCTGACAAATAATTCAATGGGAAGTATAATAATGAAAGCACCCATTCATTCAACGAAAAGTACACCTTTACTTAACATAAGTGTTCTTTTTTTCAGCAAAAATATCTTTTTCAATAAACCCGCCTTGCCTCTTTTTAAAAGAATGCGAACATTAGTGATACTTGTTAGTGGAACTTGGTATCTTCTACTCTCAAATAAACATTATTTTACAATTAAAATTGTATCTTGCATTTTTACTTTTAAAAAAGTAAAGAAAATTTCTCTTAATATTTTTAAAAAATATCTTATTTGAGTGCAAATAATGCTGGTTTTAATTCATTATTTAATTATTGTTAAAACAATAATTAATGCATTTCATTTGTCTTAATAAACAACTTTCATTTATTCCTTTAAAATATAAATTATTATTGATGGGGACCCGCTTTTGTAAAAAAAGGGACCCAGATTTTTGGAAATCCTGGGTCCCGGGGGCCCAGGTTTTTTCAAGTACAGCGGCATCACTGCTTAAAGTTAAAATTTAAAGGTGTTTTTACACGACATACGTTGTGTTTTCACCCTCCCCAAGTGTTTATTTACAATGGAAGTACAGCGAGGAAGTACGCTTTTTTTTTAAAAAAATTTGTTGTAAATTTTCAAGATTTAAAAGTTACGTTAGCTATTTTTTACTTGCTATACAAAAGTGTCTAACTGCTATTCAAAACTGACTTTGTATAGCAGTTGCTGCTATGCAACTTTCTTTTTCTAAATCGACCCCTGGAATGTAATAATTTAATCAAAACTATAATGAATGCTTACAATATAGTAAAATATTAAAACAAGCAAAGTAATAAACTAAAATAATAAAAATTAAGATAATTTTAAAAATGATTAAATTATTAAAAATAAAAGTCAAATAATTAATAATGTATAATTAAATATGCATGATAAAGATGAGAAGCTGAGATACATTTATCTTGAATTACTCAATGAAACTTGCCTCATAAAGGTGCCCAACCAATTCACATAAAAATCATAGAATAAGAAAATTTTATTTCAGATTTAGCTAGACTTAACACGTTCACTGCTAAGCCTATAAAGAAAGAATTTTCAAATTTCTTCTTGAAAGTTGTTTGCCACCACAAATTCAGAAAGGTAAATTTCGCTTTACTAATACAGCGAAATTTCTGAAAATAAATAAGGCATTTTTTTAAATTCTAAAATAATGGTGACAAAGTAACTAATAAATTAAAACCACGAACATTAAAGCTACGAGTATACTCGTAACTTGGCAACGAACGTGTTAATAACCCCTTAATTCTCGCTTCCGTGATATTCACGGGCTGTGTCAATCTGAATAAAATATTCAGATTGTTTGATTCCCACCAGTTTTATAAAATAGTGCAATTGGCTTTATTATGGTATTATTTTACTCGTCATTAACACTTTATCTACGGCATTATGACCTACTGCAATTTTTTTCATGTAATTTTTTTTTTTGCAGCTACTACAATGAAAATTAAAGGATAAACATAAAAAAAATACTCATCCATGAGAAATTTAATTATTTTGAGGTAATTAATTAACCCCTTAACGCTCGAATTAAATTGCAGTTTAAAAATTCAAATTGCTTATCGGCACCAATTTTTTGAAAAAGAAATATTCACCTTATTTAATGACAGGTAAAATGATACCATAATAAAGCCAATTACACTATTTTATAAAACTGGTGGGAATCGAAAATTCTGAATAAAAGACACAGCCCGTGAATATCACGGGAGCGAGAATTAAGGGATTAAAGTGGTACTTTAAAGTATCGTCACTACACTATGACTAAAATATCGTAACAGAAAACCCACAAGGTATTTCAACTGGCACCAGAAAATATTTTCGATTTAATAAGTGTGTGAAATATAGGCCCTTTTTCTTATTTACAAATAAATCGTTTGACAAATTCCGGTGCCAGTCATTTATTTCAACACTTTTGAATTGAAAATGCTTTGCTCCTGAAAGGGTTAAAAAATAAACTATTTTTTTTTTGTTTGTTTCGATCTTGTTAGCAGTCCTTTAGTTATGCGACGTCAATATTCCAGGGACACCATGTTCTCTCACATCTCCACATATGCAATACGTGAATTTACGTATGCCATTTCTAGCATAGCAAAAACGAGCCGGTGCCACAACTTTTTCTATTTCCTATAGAAAATAACAATGAAACAGAAGAGGAATACCAGGGAAATCATTTCTACACTACATTTTATTAATTACATTTTAAAGCAGATGAAAACGATGGATAACTACACAGACGAAAAGTAAACAACAAGTATTTCTCTAACACCCAGTGTACTGACGGTACTTATAAGTACCAACGAGTAATTCAACTGTTAACCCTTTCAGGGGCAGAAGAATTCTGTTCGTAAAATGATGAAATAATTGACTGACACCAGAATACTCAAACGAATTTCTTAGTAAACAACAAAATGCTATTTTGCACTTTAATTAAAAAAGCAACATTTTATTAAAATATTCTTGGTGCCAGTTGTCAGTTTTGGAATTAAAATTAGGTGGCTAGACCATCTAGCCACCGCCCCTGAAAGGGTTAAATCAAATACATACATCGTTCACCTAAAATAGCTAGTCAAATTGTATTCTAAGATCATAATGAACACATAAAAAAACCCCAATACTTATCATATATCCTTTACTGTGTTTGCAGCAATGAAAATGCGAGCGTGGCAATCTGTACAAAATTTCGGCACAAAACAAATCAACTGCTTCAGACGTAGCCTCATTCCTCTCTAAAATAACAAACCTAGAACTACTGCTGCCTTGTATTCGGATAAAGTGGAGTTAAAAGAGAGTTTTCGCAAAGTACCATTAGAATATTAGTAATATTCACTATGGTATAAAACTTTAAAGTGAGTGGTAATTATAAGTACCGTCAGTAGATAAAGGGTTAAATAAGGTGAATACTGTCGAGCCCCGATTTAACCAATTTCTCGATTTAGCAAATTTTTTTATGGACCCGACAAAAATAGAAAAAAAAAACTTCGATTTAGTGAATAACTTTCGATGTCAAGAAAATTAAAAATTTAACAAATTTTCTCAGATTTATTATAAATTTTCAATGTCCCTGATTGTTGATTTTCTAAATATGTATCTTTTGACGCAGAAATATCTGCATGGGCAAATGTACGTTTCACTGAAGTTATTAATAGCGGCAGTAGAGCAGTGGATCGGATGTAGAAGATGAAATAGAAACGAAGCATGTAACGTTCACAAAGGCAGTTAGCAGTTTGGATACATTGAAACGTTAGTTGATGGATCATGACGTTGCTGACACTGTTTTCACAGCTTCAGAAAAAAATTATAAAGAAGTTTGAAATACAAAATCGAAATAAAGCAAAGAAACATCTGTAAAATTTATCTTATAATTTTTCTATAAAAGTTGAACAAATGAGATTTTTTCTTAATTACAATGCTTATGATTTACAGTAGCACAAAAAAAAAATGAATCAATTTTTATACAGAGTATTTTCTTAAGCAACAAATGCTTAACATATTTATTAAGTCAGGATCGTTCTTCTTATTTATTGCCATTTTTTAGCTTGTTCTGTTGTATAAAAATATCCCTTTGATTATCACAATTTAACGAATAATCTCTATTTAACGAAAGATGTTGCTAGTCCCGAACGATTCGTTAAACCGGGGTTCGACTGTATTTCTTTTTCAAAAAATTGTTGGTAATAAGCAATTCGAAATTTCAAACCGTAATTTAATGTGACCATTAAGAGGTTAATACATAAATATATTTGGTAAAAAGATTGCGATTACCAGTAATATCATCAATATCATGAATTTTCAGAATTAAATTTATACTTTTCATGAAAAAGCATGAGTTCAGTCATATAAAAAAATTACATATTGAAAAATCTACAGAATGATATAAAAATAAAAAAAGGTCTGTTATTTTTCCCCCTACATCTGAATTAAAAGTTTCACTGTTTACATCCGCATTCAGGTGCCGATTTTAGAGAGTATACTGTATCTTCTTTTGTTTTAAAAGATTATAACGAAATGCGTAATAAATAGAAGATAAATTCATTCAGAAGGAAAACAAAGAATTTACAAACCAAATAGTACACCCGAATTTTATTTATCCTAAATCACATCGGTCTCCCTTGGAGAAAACAATATTCTAGAATCTAATCTATGCAACCTATATCTGCTGTTATTTGAATGCATTCATATTACTTATCTGTATTCACAATAAAAGAATTATGGTATGAGTAATATAATTTCCCAAACATTAATTTTTCAATTTTTATTTTCCAAAGAGTTATTCAATGTCAATTTTTATCATCAATTTTGTTAGAAATCTCGAAAGAAATGTTACGGCTACTGAAAATTTAAAACTTGTAAGAAATTTTAAAACTTGCTATCTTAAAAATCACAAGTCCACTTTCGCACCATCACTTTCATAAAACTGTAAAGAAAGGTTTAATCAATCATTTTATTTTGAACTTTGCTTTGTAAAAATAAATATATATTTTTAAATTAATTTATGGTCATAAATATATGTACATTTCATCAAAAATCGTCGCACCACTTACAAATTAACACACACACATAAAATATCCGTAAAAGCTAGATATTACTACTGCACATAATAATAATCAATATTAACTAAAGAGCGCCTAATTAGAATAACCTGATATTGAAACAAAACTTGTATTATTTCAATAACAAAAAAAAAAAAAAAAAAAAACTTCATCTTATAAAAATCGAAAATTTCAAAAAAGATTTTAAAAAGATAAACAAGCATAAATTTAAAATTTATATGAAATGATTTTTTCCCCTAAAAAATTATTATTTTGCATAAAGTAATTATTTAGTTCTTGTTCTATTTTAACACTTTGAGCTGTGGTGGGTGAATTTCTTCCCACTCAATTTTAATCTACAAATGTCACAATGGTACCGGAATATTCGATCAAATTTATTTAAAAATAAATTAATGCATTTTTTCGTGTATATAACAAACCGAAAATTTTGTTTTCAAAATTCTGGTATGTGCCTGGTATGGCCAATGTGACTTGTAGTTATTTTGAAGGAATCCATCCACCAGAGTTTAAAGGATTAGTTTTAGGTTCCACATTACTTCTTTTAAATTAAATAATTCTGGAGCAATAATTGCATTTTTCTTTATACAATTATTTGTAAAATGTTTCTAAAGAAATTTTTCTGTAGCTAAGATTTTTATTTAATCTTTTTCAAAAGATTTTTTTCTATAGTTTTCCTATACATTCCCACAGGAAACTTTTATACAAACATTTCTTCCTCTATAAAATTCACAGCAGACATTTCACCACATACAACTCCATCAGGATTACACAAATGGGCGGTCCTCCAGAACTTTTTTGTTCACTTTGGTCAAGATTCGAAGCTTTGTCAGCATGTAGATAGATATTGTTTTGAAGTATATTGATAGATAGTCTTGAGTGTTGTAAAGGTGATATCATTTTTACAGTAGTGCCATTCTAAACCACATTATGGAAAATAAGGTATTATAAAAATAAATTTTTTAAAAACGGTGCACTTAATAAACTTTGTATTTTAGAATACTATTACTATATTAGAATATTATAAGTAATTCAAAGAAATATTTTAAATGCTTTCATTTAGGATCCAATTTTAAGTTATATCACTAAATATTGGTAGATGTTGTAAATTTATATACTACATTCAGCGACATTTGAAATATTTTCCAAAACTGATAGGGCATTGGCCGATAGCATTATGCTACATAAGGGCTGCGCTGCGTAACTGTAAAGAAGAAGAAATATTCTTTCTTTCAATGTTTCACTTCCTTAGCCTCATATTGGCAAAATTTCGTTTACCACTTTAGTAATGGCATACACATCAAGAGAAATCGATGCACCACCATATAAAATATGTTTCATTCAAAATTGCGTTTTGTAGTTTTACGATTTTGTTTGCAGTTATTTTTAATTAGGACAGCTTCACTTTCGGAATCGGTTTCGAAAGTGAAACAATCCAAAAAAAAAAAAAAAAAAATCTGCAAGCAAACTTGAAAAAGTAAAAAACAGCCTTTGTAGAGATCGATCTCAGCTATGCAATGAAAAAAAAAATCATTTAAAAATATTGAAATTCAATCGAGATATCTTAAAAAACTTCTCACATTGGATCAAGCGGGTCTTTTCGCGTGACTGAAGCATAGCTGCCAACTCTTACGCTTTTTTGTACCACAAAAATTTAACTGAAAATTTTGCCTTATTTAATCGGCATATTACGGCGATAAAAAAGGTAAAATTTACTATTAAATTTTCGTGGGTAGCCTCGTCCGGCAAGCGATTTGTTTTGTAAAAATAATAGTATTAATAATGAACTTTTGACAACGGAAAATTTGGAAATATACCTTAATAAATTACAGAGACATATTTTTTTTAATCTTTCTTTTTTTATTTTGCAGCTTCAAAAGCTATGATATTTTTAACCATCTTTTTTCTTGTATTTTAAACATATTAATATGTTTAATGAATCTTTATTTGAATTTGAGAGTTTAATGAATCTAAGTGATTATTAATGTTGCTATTCTGTATGCTCTGGCTTGCAAACATAAAGCAATCTAAAAGTATACTGTTAAATTTTTCCATAAATATTCATACATTATTCCAGAAAAAAAAATCTTAATTGTATATTAAGAAAAATAGGAACTTTTTGAGGAAATTGAGTCGGGTCTGATTTCCTTGATTTTTGCACAGGCCAGGCCAGGCCGTAAACCGCTAAAATACAAACGAGCCGAGTCGGGCATGGGCTAAACTTTTAGTTTTCTACCGGCCCGGGCCTAATTATTTCTCTTTCAGGCCTGGAAATTCCGGCAGTGTGGATGTAGTATGTATATATGTATGCAGATAGTATACACGTAGTATATACATACATATACATCCTCTTTCTTTTTAAATGTTTCAAAATCCAACATGTATTTTAATGCATGAAAATTCTGATGCATGTGAATTTCATATTTTAAAATCTTTTCAGTATGTAGAATATCATAAAAGATTTTTAATTGATATCATTGTAAAATACTGTCATGAAAACAAATTAATTATTTGTTATTAGGTTTATTTTGACAGTTATTCATACAACCCCACTTCAAATATCTAAAACCATTACTGTTTCACAGTAATGAAGATTTATATATACAGGGTGTTCCGTTAAAGGGGTCCAATATTAATAGGGGTAATAGAGGAGATCACATGGAGCATAAATCAGTATATAAAGCCTGGTCGGATCTCAATAGTTTTCAAGTTACAGCAAATAGAATGAAAATTCGGAAAATTGTAAAAGAACCCTCATTGCTAAACAATCGATAATGCTACATAAAAACGAAGCACATATTTAGAAAGAGCAGAAAAAAACCTACAAAATGACATCAATTGTATTAAAATAGCAATATTTATTGACGAGTTACAAGCCCTGAAACAGTGAAAAAAGTACGAAATCCAATATACATCAAAATAGTTAATCGTTAATTCCAAAAAGACAACTCTAGCTACAACAAGGAAAATGTAGTAAAATTTGGTCCATTCCGAAAACTTTCGAAAAAGCTTACAATGAACCATATCGGTTTAATTGTGTGAGAGAAATTAATCAGTTTCTTAGTTACAACTCCGCTTTCTTTGACACTAGCAAAGGTTAAACTCCGCCCATCACGATTGGAAACACCGCCTTTTTAATTACTCTCAACTATACATTTTCGATCATGCTTCTTCTGAGATGCAACATTTTTAATTATTCAAGAGTTGAATGAACCAAAATAACTTTACAATAATAGTCTACATTTTAAAGTGGTCTTTTATTGATATAAAGCTTAAGTTAAATTCTTTAAAATTAAACTGGTGGTGAAAATTCGAAAATAATTAAAAATATTGCGACGTGTAACTATGCAAGAAGTTTCAGTACATGTTTTACATGGGCAATTATTGTATGTATATGTGCATCATAATTTATGATAGGAAATAATAATAACAAATAGCATAATAATTTTATTAATTATAAATTTAAAAAAGACACTAAATTTTAAATTAATTCATACAAACTTTGTAATTTACAATTTGAGTACACCACAGTCTGTGACTTACAAAATACTGTGCCAAAAAGTGTTGAAAATAAAAGAAAAATGACAAATAAAGAATTACATTCCACGTACTTTATGACATATGTGAAGCATAGTCTTCTGGCCTGCGCTGCACAGTTCAATGTCGGAAGGCAGACGAACGGACATTATTATAATAGGTGTTCGAAGTTGCGCCCATTAACAGAATCGCACAGCCGACAGCGACGTCGTAAAGATTGGCGAACACGCCGAAAAACTCCGACGGAGTTGGGAATGTCTCCTGCAGCGACAACGATTCGCGCTAGTAAATCCTCCGGTGTCCACAGGCGTTTCATACACCAGCGATTTAAGGTGTCCCCAAACAAAAAAGTCTAACGGATTGAGGTCTGGAGAGCGTGCAGGCCAAGCAACAGGTCCACTGCGTCCAATCCATTTCCCAGGATATGTTGAATTGAGGTGATTGCGAACACCTATGAAAAAATGTGCCGGTGCGCCATCGTGCATAAACCACATATTGTGGCGCAATGTTGCTGGCACATTTTGCAGTAACTGCGGTAAGATATCCCGTAGGAAAACCAAGTACGTACTGCCATTGAGTACATCTGGGAGTAAATATGGTCCTATGAGATAATCGCCGAGGACACCTGCCCATATGTTCACACTGAACTTTTGTTGTGCGTTCGACGGGAAAACAGTGTGCGGATTTGTATATGACCATGTGTGCATATTGTGCGTGTTTACCACGCCCTCTCTCGTAAATGTTGCTTCATCAGTAAATAAAATATTTTCCAGAAATTGTGGATTATTTTCTGTTACATTAAGCAACCAGCGTACGAATTCTGTCCGCTGAGCACAATCTGTTACTGATAACAGTTGTACCCGCTGCACATGAAAGGGGTGCATGTTTTCTGCACGCAGAACACGCCACACACTTTGGTGAGAAACACCGACTTCAGACGCAGCAGCTCGTGTACTCGTGGAGGGGTTATCTTTAAAAATATTCAGTACATCTTCTTCCATTGCAGGTGTTCGTACATGTCGAGGTTTCCCTGCATCAATGCTTGCTGTATTAAACGATCCAGTCTCCCGTAATCGTCTATCGATTTTTATGAAGAGTTTCGAACTTGGGCAACGTCTCCTTGGAAATTGCTCCCGGTACATGCGCTGTGCTAGACATGCATTTCCATGAGCTTGCCCGTACATCAGATGCATGTCCGCATATTCTTCGTTAGAGTATTCCGGCATAATTATTATACATCAACTTTCTACAATCCCACTTACAACAGCCTCCCTTTAACATAACGCCCACTGATGACTGCTGTTTTATTACACTTTTCTTCCTATACACATAGAAAATTTGCATAAAAAGTACTTCTTCTTCATCATCCTGAAAGTTCATGGAGGAAACGCAGCAGTCACGGAGTTTGCTTTAAGACAAGGCGAGAGCTGCACAATATGTAATTCACTTGACCAGACTGAATAATGAAAGGGTATTGATAGAGGTTGATCAGAAATGTATAATTGAAAGATATTAAAACGGGGTGTTTACAATCGTCATGGGCGGAGTTTCGCCCTTTCCGAGCGTGCAACAGTACAGAGTTGTAACTAGGGAACTGCTTGATTTCTCCCATACAATTAAACTGATATGGTTTATTGTCAGCTTCTTCGAAAGCTTTCGGAATGGACCAAATTTTATAACATTTTCCTTGATGTAGGTAGAGTTGCATTTTTGGAATTAACGATTAACTATTTTGCTAAATATTTGATTTTGTATTTTTTCACTGTTTCAGAGCTTGTAACTCGCCATTAAATCTCAATATTCTAAAACAACTTATGTCATTTCGTAGGATTTTTTCTGCTCTTTCTAAATATGTGCTTCGTTTTTATGTAGCATTATCGATAGTTTAGCAATGAGGGGTTTTTTACAAATTTCCGATTTTTCATTCTATTTGCTGTAACTTGAAAATTATTGAGATCCGGCCAGGCATTATATACTGATTTATGCTCCGTGTGATCTCCTCTATTACCCCTATTAATATTGGACCCCTTTAACGGAACACCCTGTATATATTACACGTTATTAATCTAACAATCTTTAAATAATTTCATTACCTGGAGAAGAATAAATAATTTGTAATACTTGAGTAGCTAGGCAGGGTATTAACCCTTAAATACGGAAGTATTTAAAGTATTTATCCGCTCCCGGAAGTTTAGTTAAAATCATCCACTTTAACCCTTAAATGCGCGATTTTTTATTTTGTTTCGAAAAAATTATATGCGATACTCTGAAAGGTTTATACCACGGGAAAAATAATGAAAAAATTCAGAGATATATTTTTCATATAATACGCCAATCTTTTCTTCTGTTGCACATCTGCAATACAAGTAAAACTATTGTCGTGTGGCTGTTTTACGCTAAAATAATGCAAATTAGTAAATACTTTAATAAGTATGTCTCTAAATACCTTATTTTTAGAATTATTTATTTTATAAAACTTAACATTTAACCCTTTAATTCCCATAATAGAATACGTTCTAGAAATAACATACTTAAGAGAATCTGACTTTACACCAGAAAGTTTCAATGGTTAATTTCGCTTTATTTAAATACGGAATGTCTGATATTTTAATTAAAGCAACTATAGCTATTTTAATTTTCTGGTGTGAATTAGGCATATGCGAATTAAAAAATCTATTAAATTCAAAACATTGTTGTTTGCATATATGCAAAGCTGCGCACTAAAGGGTTAAGAAAGGAAAGTATTTGAATCATTATTGCTCATAAAACGAACAGTTCCTTCTTTAACATTTTCTTAACCCATTCGGAACTATGGATGCATATCGTCGGTACCATGTCAAACTATCCAACATGAAAACTGTGTTGCCAGTCTGCGACTTTTTTTTTTATTCATATTTTTGGATTGGCACCACTTTTCTGAAACGGTAAAATTCCCTTTGTTTTCGCCTTAATTAATACTAGATAGTGCCGATTAGACAAGATTTGACGGTAAATAACTTAAATGTTTCATTACAAAAATTCTTAAAGGGCATAGCCGGATAAGCATTGGAAACATGCCTTTTAATCAAATTTCCCGATTTTTTTCCTAGACGTAGCTACATATCTGACAATATATTTCCCCTATTATCACCCTATAAATATTGATATTTGATGAAATAAAAATGGTTTTTCGATTTTTCAAAAAACGGATTTTCTCAAAAACTGCTGCACGGAATTTCATGCTATCAATTGAGGATATATAGATACGAAAGATGCATAACTGGTAATTTTTGTATAATTTTCTGTTTATAAAAACTGCGTGAAATAGCAAAATAAAAATTTAAAAATATAAAAATCATATCTTATGGTTATCCGAAAATTACCATTTTCTTGTAAAAAATTCCCAACGTGTGCACGTATATTCTATATAAATGCCGAAAGTTTGCGGTGGGTACTACATATAAATATTTACAAAAATGTATATCAAAATTATAGAAATTCATTTTAAGGCGTTATTTGGGGCGGAGCTACTTCACTTCAACATCCGGAGAATTTTTGGAACAAAGTCAGCAGACAATATGTCAACTGGTATATTTTAGATTCTATTAGCATATAAGCCATGTTTTTCAACATCATGTTCATTTTGATATCGACAGTGTTGAGAATGTTGCTCATGTGTTCATTAAAATTTAAAATACAGCAATTCTGTAACTGTTTATTCCAAAAATTCTTTGGGTGTGGATGTTGAGTAGCTCCGCCCAAAATAACGCCTTAAAATGAATTTCAATAATTTTGATATACATTTTTTTTAAATATTTATATGTAGTACCCAACGCAAACTTTCGGCATTTATATAGAATATACGGGTACACATTGGGAATTTTTTACAAGAAAATGGTAATTTTCGAATAACCATAAGATATGATTTTTATATTTTTAAATTTTTATTTCGCTATTTCACACAGTTTTTATAAACAGAAAATTATACAAAAATTACCAGTTATGCATCTTTGGTATCTATATATCCTCAATTGATAGCATGAAATTCCGTGCAGCAGTTTTTGAGAAAATCCGTTTTTTGAAAAATCAAAAAACCATTTTTATCTCATTAAATATCAATATTTATAGGGTGATAATAGGGGAAATATATTGTCAGATATGTAGCTACGTCTAGGAAAAAAATCAGGAAATTTGATTAAAAGGCATGTTTCCAATGCTTATCCGGCTATGCCCTTTTTAATTAGTTGCTTTTAGATTAATCATTGAGATCGTGACAAATTTCTATGATTGATAAATGGTTCCTATTTCTTTATGGCGATAGAGGGCGCTGTCAGCCTAACCTATTCAATGAAGTGAATAAATTTTAAGTTTATAATTTACAACCAATTACGCTTGCTTTTTATCAGAAACTTACTTAAAAATACTGGGTAAAGAATTTATTTTTACTTACTACAGTATTTTTTACATCCCTCTTTTTTTTTTTTTTTTTAAGAAAAAATAACAATATTTATTTGTATTTATTTATTTATTTTTAACTGCACAACCATTAAAAGCTGCCATGAGTTTTATTTTAATCAGTCTCATTTTCTAAAATCTAAATTTGAAACTTTATGCAGTTAACAATTTATAATATAATTTTTTTACTTGAATTTTATTTTACATTTTTATTTATTTTTGAAATATTAAACCATGGATATCAAGGTAATTTCTTTTATAATTCTTATACGAATATTTTTTTTCTTTCTTTCAGTTTTCTTTTTTACTGAAAAGAATGGCAAACTTTTCTTTCTGCCACACACACATATATATTCTACATAATGGTCAGAAAATATAACAAAAATTGTAGATCAGCTCAATTTATTTAATTGATAATTACATGCAAAATATTTTAAATAAAAAATTATTATTTTTAAAAAATATTGTTGCGTATTAAATTTTATTTAATTATAAAGCATTCAAATAATAATAATAACAAAATAAAAATCATACAACTTCCCCTGCTAATAAAACATGCCATTATTGAAGAGAATCATCGCCAAAAATATTGCAGAAATCATTTCGCCAGGGGTTGGGTTCGAACCCACGTCCTCTACAAAAATTCAGAGCTTTAAACTGCTGCGTTTGACCGCTACGCCAGCAGGGACTCAATCAATATTTCTCTAAGTTAAAGAGGTTCGAAAAAGAGTTGACGCATGCGCAAATGTGTCAATATTGGTCTTACTGATCGTGATCTTACACAATTCCCTTTACGTTTTATTTTAAACCGTAATTTAATGTGACCGTTTAGAGGTTAATACATAAATCTGTACCTCGGAACTAAAAGGGCCAATGTCCATTTTTCTCAAATGGCAGGAAACACATTTTAAGTTTGACATATTACATTAACAGTAGGTAATATTGGCCTCGAAAAATATTTTGTTTTCGATGATCTAATATTGGGAGGACTTTGGCCATTTTAACAATTACTTTATATCACATCTTGAAATCATTCGTGCATTTAACTCAAATTTCTCAATTTTGGACATTGGCCGTTTTTGTTCCAAGGTACAGAAATATATTTGGTAAAAAGATTGCGATTACCAGTGATATCAGCAATATCTTGAATTTTCAGAATTAAATTTATACTTCTTTCATGAAAAAGCATGAGTTCAGTCATATTAACAAGAATTACATATTGAAAAACCTACAGAATGATATATATATTTTAAAAAAAGGTCTGTTATTTTTTCCCCTACATCTGAACTAAAAGTTTCATTGTTTACATCCGCAATGAAGTGCCGATTTTAGAGAGTCAACCAAAGCGTTAACAAACTTAATGCTGGAATCAGGCGTAAATTAACACAGTCGCGCCACCTTGTGGACGGAATGATAATTCACATACGCGGGCTTTTAGTGTGGCGCGTATTTTCTAAATCTTCAATCACTCATAGAAATGTATTTTGTTTACCACATTTATTGCAAAATAATAGCGTAGTGAGAGAGCCATGCAGTTCCAGATGCACTTGACGCCACGAAGTTTTTTTCGCCCTGTCAGAGGCACTTCAGTTATTAAACAAGATGAAAAAACTTTACAATTTTAGTGGTGTGAGTAAGAAAACAGTTAGGTATCTACTTGTAGTTCACACTCCATCCGCTAAGTGGCGCATGACCTTGATTGATGTGACCTCGCTTTTGATCTTGCAGTTAATTCTCCCATTTAAGATAGGACTCTTACTTATATCGCTTTGAGTCTACTGTTTCTTCTTTTGTTTTAAAAGATTATAACGAAGTGGATAATAGATAGAATTTAAACTCATTCAGAAGAAAACAAAGAATTTGGAAGCCAAATGGTCCACCCGAATTTAATTTACCCTAAATCTCATCGGTCTCACCCTAGAAAACCGATATTCAAGAACAACTAATATCTATGCAACCTATCTCTGCTGGCATTTAAATGAATTCATTTTACTTATCTGTATGCACAGCACAATAAAAGAATTATGGTATGAGTAATATAATTTCAGAAGCATTAATTTTTCAATTTTTATTTTCCCAAGAATTATTCAATGTCAATTTTTATCTTCAATTTTGTTAGAAATGCCCTAAGAAAATTTACGGCTACAAAAAATTTAAAACTTGTAAGAAAATTTAAAACTTGTTATCTTAAAAATCACAAGTCCACTTTCGCACCATCACTTTCATAAAACTGTAAAGAAAGGTTTAATCAATCATTTTATTTTGAACTTTGCTTTGTAAAAATAAATATATTTTTAAAAATTAATTTATGGTCATAAATATATGTACATTTCATCAAAAATCATCGCACCACTTACAAATTAACACACACACATAAAGTATCCGTAAAAGCTAGATATTATTACTGCATGTAATAATTATCAATATTAGCTAAACAGTGCCTAATTAAAATAACCTGATATTGAAACAAAACTTGTATTATTTCAATAACAAAAATAAACTTCTTATAAAAATCGAAAATTCAAAAAAGATTTTAAAAAGATAAACAAGCATAAATTTAAAATTTATATGAAAGGATTTTTCCCCCTAAAAAATTATTATTTTGCATAAAGTAATTATTTAGTTCTTGTTCTATTTTAACCCTTTGATCTCTGGTGGGTGAATTTCTTCCCACTCAATTTTAATCTCCAAATGTCACAATGGCACCGGAATATTCGATCAAATTTATTTAAAAATAAATTAATGCATTTTTTCGTGTATATAACAAACCGAATATTTTGTTTTCAAAATTCTGGTGCCAATGTGACTTTTAGGTATTTTGAAGAAATCCACCCACAAGAGTTTAAAGGATTAGTTTTATGTTCCACATTACTTCTTTGAAATTAAATAATTCTGGAGCAATAATTGCAATTTTCTTTAAACAATTATTTGTACAATGTTTCTAAAGTAATGTTTCTGTAGCTAAGATTTTTATTTAATCTTTTTCAAAAGATTTTTTTCTATAGTTTTCCTATAGATTCCTACAGGAAACTTTTATATAAACATTTCTTCCTCTGTAAAATTCGCAGCAGACATTTCACCACATACAACTCCACCACGATTACACAAATGGGCGATCCTCCAGAACTTTTTTGTTCACTTTGGTCAAGATTCCAAGCTTTGTCAGCATGTAGATAGATATTGTTTTTACGTATATTGATAGGTAGCCTTGAGTGTTGTAAAGGTGATATCATTTTTACAATAGTGCTATTCTAAACCACATTATGGAAAATAAGGTATTATAAAAGTAAGTTTTTTAAAAACGGTACACTTAATAAATTTTGTTTTTTAGAATACTATTACTACATTGGAATGTTATAAGTAATTCAAAGAAATATTTTAAATGCTTTCATTTAGGAACCAATTTTAAGTTATATCACTAAATATTGGTAGATGTTGTAAATTTATATACTACATTCAGCGACATTTGAAATATTTTCCAAAATTGATAGGGCATTGGCCGATATCATTATGCTACATAAGGGCTGCGCTGCGTAGCTGGAAAGAAGGGGAAATATTCTTTCTTTCAATGTTTAACTTCCTTAGCCTCATATTGGCAAAATTTCGTTTACCACCTTAGTAATGGCATACACATCAAGAGAAATCGATGCACCACCATATAAAATATGTTTCATTCAAAATTGCCTTTTGTACTTTTTCGATTTTGTTTGAAGTTATTTTTAATTAAGGCAGCTTCACTTTCGGAATCGGTTTCGAAAGTGAAACATTCTAAAAAAATCTGCAAACAAACTTTAAAAAGTAAAAAACAGCCTTTGTAGAGATCGATCTCAGCTATGCAATGAAAAAAAAATCATTTAAAAATATCTAAATTCAAACGAGGTATCTTAAAAAACTTCTTACATTGGATCAAGCGGGTCTTTTCGCGTGACTGAAGCATAGCTGCCAACTCTTACGCTTTCTTGTACCACAAAAATTTAACTGAAAATTTTGCTTTATTTAATCGGCAGATTACGGCGATAAAAAAGGTAAAATTTACTATTAAATTTTCGTGGGTAGCCTTGTCCGGCAAGCGATTTGTTTTGTAAAAATAATAGTAGTAATAATGAACTTTTAACAACGGAAAATTTGGAAATATACCTTAATAAATTACAGGGAAATATTTTTTTAAATCTCCCTTTTTTTATTTTGCAGCTTCAAAATCTATGATATTTTAACCATCTTTTTTCTTGTATTTTAAACATATTAATATTTTTAATGAATCTTTATTTGAATTTGAGAGTCTTATGAATCTAAGTGATAATTAATGTTGCTATTCTGTATGCTCTAGCTTGCAAACATAAAGCAATCTAAAAGTATACTGTTAAATTTTCCCATAAATATTTATACAGTATTCCAGAAAAAAAAATCTTAATTGTATATTATGAAAAATCGGAACTTTTTGAGGAAATTGAGTCGGGTCTGATTTCCTTTATTTTTGCACAGGCCGGGCTGGGTCGGGCCGTAAACCACTAAAATACAAACGAGCCGCGTCGGGCCGAACTTTTAGTTTTTCTACCGGCCCTAACTGCATCATCTTACCATTTTTGTAAAGTACTGTTTTCAAGCTAATTTTGAATGCTGTTTTGAAATTTTTGTAATCCAATTAAATTTTTATAGTAAGTAACAATATACTCTTTTATCAGACATATTGTCTAAATGTTGTAAATGTGATAATATTTTGTGATTATTTGTTTATTAATAGTTAATAAATTGTAAAATAAGAAGGCACTAGCATTTTATCACATTTTCAGGGTAACTTTGAGCCGGTTCAAAGTCATACTGATGTTTATAATTTACTGATTATAGGTACTACTGTCAAAAATTTCCCATATTTGCCCGTATATTTTATATAAATGCCGAAAGTGAACATTAGATATAACATATAAATATTTTCACAAATATATGTAAAATACATACAATTCATTTGAAGGCGTTTTTCGGGGCGGAGCCACTCAAATTTGACATTTCATACATTCGACATTTTTTATTCTTGTTTGAATAATACTAGTACTAGTATGTATTACTGTAACTATGGATATATTATTGAGATAAAACATTGAAAATTGTTTTCCACTGCATTTTTATGTTTTATATGAACAATAAACAGGTTTTTTTTTATTTCTAAAAGTTCATGGTTCTCTTCTTCCACTTTTCTTATGCCTGATATTTGTTGTAATATCATAAATTATACAAATCTTGTGATGTTGGGAAATATAAATTCGGAGTCTTTACATATCTTAAAACATTTTTTGGGGTTTAAAGTTGTCCTAACTATAATACTGTTTTTTTTTATAATGAATTATTTTAGATAATATTTATCATATGATGCAAAGTTACCCTAAATGGCTTGGTAACTTTGAACCAGGCTAAAAATTCATTTTTTATTGCTTTTATCCTTATTATTCCTTAATTTTTGATAGTCAAACAATAACTTAGGATCATTTCTTCTCTTTTATGCCCCTAGTTGCAACAATATTCTTAAAATAAGAGTGTGGCATATGAAAATAGAGAAAATGCGGATCAAAGTTATCCTGAATGACTGTCATTCAAAGAAATATTTTAAATGCTTTCATTTAGAAAGCAGGACGCCTTCAAAGTACCGTCTACCGGTTATGGACCCTTAGTCAAGCACATAGAGATCAGTGCGGCCATTGAACTTGATGCCTGCCCACACCATGATTTTGAAGTCTCATATCGATCTCTTTCTAGAATATTTTCGCGACAGTAAGCACTACCAACCTCGCGCCATATCAGTTTACGTCTACAATCAGACGCTAAACTGAATCTACTCTCATTTGAGAAGCCACCCAGATAGCATTTTAATTTGCAGAAAATTTGCAGCAGTCTTGCTTTGAAAACCTGCAAAGTTGCAACAAGCTCAGAATGACAAGACTGGAAGTTCATAACAAGACTGCAGCAAGATAACGCAAACGCTGAAGTCACCACACTTTGAACTTGCAGCTAACTTGTCGTGCAAGGAAAATTCATACTGTATCAAATTTTTTACAATTTATGGCAAACAAGTAATAAAAAATATTGCAAACTTACTGCAAAGTAGGAATCTTTGCATACACCACTATATGTTTACAACTGTTACATCACAAGTTTAGCCCCTTCGGAGGGGTCCACAGACCTGACCAGGTCTATTGATGCGAACGCACCGTCAAAAGGTACATGCATCGTTTTCATCAGCATAAAAAAGTTAAGGTAACAATTGTACTTTTCAACACGATCCTTTTGTGGTATTTGATAAGTAAAGCGTTTAGAAAAAACGGTGCCATCCTAATAAAATTTCTGCAATTTCTGCATATGTGCTTGTCTATTCTCTCAACAGAGGAATTTTTTGCTTTATTCACTTTCGTGAATTAAAGACAGTCTTGCCATCAGTTTCACAACTAACAACTCATGCAAGTGGGAGATGGTATACCTTGCGGGAAATTTGCTGCGAATTTCTCAATTCAAATTGTCGCGTCAAGATAATGCCAGAAATAATCAAACTTGCTGTTAATGTTCAAGCTATCTGGGCACGGTAGACCAGTCATCATCAATCCAATTGCGATTCATACAGCACCACTGTAAACGGACGCTATGCTGGCGTCTCGAGAGTGGGACACACACAGGGGCGGATTTAAGGGGTCGCGATGGTCGCAATCGCGAGGGGCCCCCAAATCTTCTTTTGAGTTCAAAGAGAAATGTAACGTTTTGATAAATGGATTTTCTTAGTGTTGCTTTTAAATTTTTCAGTTAATATTACAATATCATTTTCATGTAATAAATATAATTTTTTCTAACATTTGCTAGTCCCAGAAATGTTTTAGTTTTCCCTTATTTTGTTTTTTCCTTTATGAATTATCAGGACTATGATCGTTTGTGGACGGATAAGGTGAGATTCAAAGGAAACTTGGGTCTGAGCCGAAAGAAGCACTGTTAGAGACATTCTATAACGATTTAATTATACAGATTGAGGGACTAATTAAATCATGGGCCGTCAACCTGAGGCCCCTGATTTTGGGGCCCCCACATTTGGTATGCAGTTTTCATAAAGTTGATATTTTAAGTGAATTTTTACTTTGTTACTGATTATCTATACTAATAAATCTAAGTTTCGCCCTGTCTGTCTGTTTGTGTGCGAATGGCTAGCAAAATCTACCGCCCATAGAAGT
Source organism: Maratus speciosus (assembly GCA_963932465.1). Lineage (NCBI taxonomy): Eukaryota > Metazoa > Arthropoda > Arachnida > Araneae > Salticidae > Maratus > Maratus speciosus. The sequence goes on from OZ010787.1 coordinate 570,845,877, forward strand.
CTGAAAATTAAGTGAGGATAGTCCAAGACAGGTCTTAATGCACCTGTGGCTCAGATTTTTTAATTTTTTAAGGGCCGGGGCCCCTTTAAGTTTCTATGCACTAAATTGTTAATAACTTGTCCCCTTTTTATCCAATCATCTTCATTTGGGGAACCTTTCTCCATTTAGTTATTCTCGCCTTTCTACTCTCCAGCTTCCAAACCTCTCTCCAGATTACTCTCTTTCTACTTTCTACTCCCTGACACCTTGTGGCTCGATACAGGGCCCCTTCAAGTTTTTGTGCAAATAAAAGGTTAATAAATTGCTTCCTTTTAATCCGATCTTCATTTTTGATATCCTTTTTCCATTTAGTTAGTCTCAAATTTCTACATTCCAGTTTAGATCCTGGGACACCTAGGCTACCGTAGGATCCGGTCCAGGGCCCCTTGAACTTTTTGTGTGCCAAGAATTTATCACCCCCTGATTTTCTCAACTTCTCAGTACATAATTTTAAAGTTGAGTCTTGGACTCTTCTTCCCAGATCAACACCCTCATATTTTTACTGGGGGCCCTAGGGCCCTTTTTTAAACATTTACCCAATTTTTTGTGCATTTCTTTAAAATATTATTCTATGCTTAATTGTGACTAATTGAAGATCTAAAGTGCTAAGAACTTAGATCTTTTAACAAGCTTTCATGTTAGGGCCCTGCTCTTTACTATCAGTTGACCCTTTTTGGGCCCTTTGTTATAGATCCCTTAAAAACGGTCCGATTCCCTAGCTTCTTTTTTTAAACAACTTCTTAAGTCCTCCTGCTACTACACGAATGACAGAAACATTTCCCCGACTTCAACTACCACCAATTTTGAATATTAATCTGCTTCTTGAGGCCTTTGTTGCAGCTTATTTAAAAACTATCTGATTCTATTACAATTTTCTTTAACATAGTTTTAGCGTCCTCCAGCTACTTTAAAACTACTAAAATAATTTCTTATACCCATCTACATTCCAGTTAAAACAATGGTTCCCAGGGCCCGGTCTTTATACCTCAGCTACCACTTTTTTCAAACATTAATCTCCTTTTGCAGCATCAACTTAAGGTTACAAACTACAGCGGTAAATTAAAAATCGCGTTACTTTAAAGGTAACTTTAGATAAGGGATTTCATCCGTTTATTAAATATCGTGTTAATGTTAAAACTAATTCGTGAAATTTACAAGGGGAGGGGGCATTTTCCACCGCTTGGGGGCGCATTCTTTCCTCGGATTCTAAGGACCCAATTTCAACGGGATTTAGTTCATTCAACTTAGATTATAATTCGGCTACTTTCTGTATTATGAAATTTTACATTAGACTTCAGTTACCAACATTTCCTAACATTAATGATGCATTCTTTGGGCTTCATTACTACGAGGTTTCGCTCAATCAACTTGGTTTTTGATTGTCTCCGGCACGTGCGAAGCACTTCCGGTACATGTTGCCTTAGATAACGGAACCCCAGGTTACAGGTTCGTTCGGAAATAAGTTTGTTGGGAACACTCTAGACGCTGCGGAAGGCAATGGGGGCCTCCGGAATTAGGTTCATTTAAAAGAATTTCTAAAGATATAAATCATACAAACTTGAGTTTTGTATAAGGTTATTATTTACGGACCCCGGGCAACGCCTGGCGGGTCTGCTAGTCTATACTAATAAAATAAAGTTTCGCTCTGTGTGTCTGTGTCCGATGGCTCTCAAAATCTACCGCACATAGAAGTCTGAACATTTCGGTGAGGATAATCTAAGCCAGGTCCTGATGTACCTGAGGGTCAGATTTTTAATATTTTAAGACCCGGCCCCCCTGAGCCCTTCAAGTTTTTATGCCCTAAATTTTTAATAGCTTGCCTCTTTTTTATCCGATTTTCTTCGTTTTTTGGGGCCTTTTGCCATTTAGTTATCCCCCTTTCTACGTTTCAGTTAAGATCCTGGCTCCCTGGGAACCGATACAGAGTCCTGGAAGTTTCTGTGCCCTAAATTGTTAATAACTCTCCTTTTTAAATCCAATATTCGCTTTTGGTACCCTTTTTCAATTTAGTTTATCCCCAGATTCTACATTCCAGTTAAGACCCTGGCCCCCTAGGATCCGGTCCAGAGGCCCTTGAACTTTTTGTCTGCCATGCATTATTCACTCCATAATTGTGTCGCCCTCTCAGTGCATAACTTTAAAGTTGATTTTTGGATTTCTGTCCCCTGGCCCACACTCTCATATTTTTATTGGGGCCTAAGGCCCTTTTTAATGCATCTCTCCCAATTTTTGCGTATTTCTTTAAAATTTTATTCTAATAATTCATACCCTGTGCTTAATTTCGTCTAATGGAAGATCTAAAGCGCAAAGTAGCTTTTTAACATGTTTTCATTTAAGAGCCCTGCTCTGAACTACCAGTTGGCCTCTTTTGCAGCTCCTATTATAGCTTCCTTAAAAATGGTCGGATTTACTAGCTTTTTTTATTCTAACAACTTCTTATGTCCTCCAACTACTACATGAACTAGGAAAAAATTTCTCAGACTTCAGCTACCACCATTTTGAATATTAATGGCTTTCTTGGGGCCCTTCTTTAAAAATAATCCAATTCTCTTTTACATAGTTCTTGGCTCCTCCGGCTACTTTATAAACTACTACTTCCTTATATCCAACTACATTCGAGTTAAGATTGTGGACCCCTGGGACGTGGTACAGGGTCCCTTGAAGTTTTTGTGCCCTCAATTGTTAATAATTGCCCCCTTTTAATCCGATCTTTGTTAAAAGGAACTTTTCCATTTAGTTAATGAAGGCCCTGGCTCCCTGGGGCCCGGCCCGGAGTCCCTTGAACTTTTTGTGCGCCACGCATTTTCCCTGTAGCAGAAACAGTGCAGCACGGCAGCAGTGCTTCAGATTTTTTTATACCTTGCAGATCAATTCTAACAACTTCCAAAAAATTCTGGGCTAAGAAAATTAACTAAAATAGAATTTTTGTCTCTAGATTTATTGTATTTTCTTCTTGTATTTTCTTTGCAAATGCAAGTTTTACTTATTTTATGGGCTACTATAATTTTTTATGATAGTAAGCTTGGCCCAGTATTCTTGGTTCGCAGATAAATTTTGGTTTGCTGCAGATTAACACAGAAAATTTTGCTACTGGGCGCATTTTTCACCCCCTAATTCTGTCACTGTCAATGCATAAATTTAAAATTGAGTCTTGGACTCCTGTCCCCGGGTCAACACCCTCATATTTTTATTGGAGCACTAGGTCCCTTTTTAAGCAACCCCCCATTTTTTAGGCATTTCTTTAAATTTTTATTCAAATGATTAATTTATACCCTATATGTAATTTCGACTAATTAAAGATCTAAAGTGACTACTAGAACCTTTTAACATGTTTTTATCTCAGGGCCCTGCTCTCAGCTATCAGTTGACTCCTTTAAGGCCCCCTATTATCGCGACCTTAAAAATGGTCTGATTCACTAGCTTTTTTTCTAAAAACTTTTTAGGATTTCCACCTACCCCTCATATTTTTATTGGGGCCTTAGGGCCCTTTTTAAGTATTTACCCTTATTTTTAGCGCATTTATTTAACTTTTTGATTCTAATGATTAATTTGTACGTTATATTTAATTTCGACTAATTGGAGATCTAAAGTGCGAAACACGAGGACCTTTTAACATGTTTTCATCTTAGGACCCTGCTCTCAACTATCACCTTGGCACCTTTTGATCCCCTATTATAACTCCCTTAAAAATAGTCCGATTCACTAGCTTTTTCTTTTCTAACAACTTGTTAGGTTTTTCAGCTACTCCATGAACAACAAAAAAAATTCTCAGACTTCAGCTACCACCAATTTTGAATATTAATCGCCTTCTTGAGACCCTTGATCCGATTCTCTTGCAATTTTCTTTAATATAGTTCTAGGGTCCTTCTGCCACGTTATAAACTACTAAAAAATTTCCTTATACCCTTGCTACCAACTTTTTCGAATATTAATCTTCTTTTCGGCATCAACTTACGTTTACTCACTACAGTCGTAAATTAAAAATAACGCTACTGTTAAAGGTAAGGGATTAACTTTAGAGAGGAGGGGGTATTTAATCCGTAAATTAAATATTGGGTTAATGTTAAAGAGACTTTGTTAAATTTATAGATGGAGGGGGCACCTTCCACATTCTTTCCTCGGCTTTTATCGGCATTTTATTATGAAACTTTATCTTGGACTTTTGTTACCACCATTTTCGAACGTTAACGGGGCATTCTTTTCTCGGTTTCTATGGCTCGATTTCATCGAAAATTGGTTCATTCAATTTAGCTTAAGATTGTTATACAGATTTTAGTTCCATATTCTACCACTAGGGGAAGCATTATAATCTAATCTCGGGTTCTATGAGCTCGATAACTACGGGGTTTGGGTCATTCAACTTGATTTTCGATTGTCTTCGGCCGTGCGGAGCACTTCGGGTATACGCTACCTCAGACAGGGGCAACCTAGGTCACAGGTTCGTTCAGAAAGAGATAGTGGCATAGCCAGGGAGGGGGTCCAAATGCTCTAGATACCAGTAATATTTTAAAGTTTTCTTCGTCTTGATTACTAACAAAAAATTCTCCAATTAGATAAGGCGAACTGAACTTTACAAAATCACTGGTATCCAGAGCATTTGGAACCCCACCCTGGCTACGCCACTGGAAAGAGGTTTGTTGGGAACACACTCGACGCGGCCGAAGCCATTGAGGCCCCGGAAAAACTAAGTTCGTTTGAAAAACTCTATGATGCCAAAGGCATTGGGGCACCGATTTTCCAAAAATATAAAATCATACAAACTTGAATTTTGTTTAAGGTTATTATAACGGGCCCGGTCAACGCCGGACGGATCAGCTAGTAATCAATATTTTATTATTGCAGAAGTTTATTATTGCATCGTAAGTGTTTATACTTTTTCCCTCTCAAAAAATTCTCCACATCCAGATCAAAAATGACACACGACAATGAAATATATCATGACTGTCAAAGACAATGTCTCCCATAGTTTTCCCCAATATAATTTTTTTTTTCATTTTAGCAGATGTTTTGCTAATTGCAATTGTGAAAGTGGCACTTTTACATTTTTCGGACCATTTTTTATGGCATTCGCTAATAAGACACACACAATTACAAACTTATATGCAGATTAGTTAATTAAATTGGTGTTTAAAAAATATCTATCATATATATATATAATACTAATGAAACGATTTTATGAAATGACTGATTCTATTTCACAGCTATTATTTCTAAAATATGAAATCCTTGGTGGTGAAATTAGCACCAATTGTCCGTATTGATCTGCGTATGTCAAAACTGGTATTAGAATTTTAAAATTTGATTTAGTTTTCGAGGTATTAATTTTTTTTTTCTAATTGTAACAATATTTTTTTAATGATGGCAACTAGATGACTCCATTTTTGTGGAAAAAAGGGAAGAAAGGGAAAAATATAAGGATTATTAGATTTATTTTCCTTTTAGTCAATTTCAAATTCAAATTGAAATTATCTTTTATTTCAATCAAAAGTGAAGACAATATTATGATAATATTTTTAATATGTGTGCAATATTTTCCTCATATTTTAGAAAAGGTTACTATTTTATATTGTTGCCAATTTTAAAAACAGCGCAAAGAACAATATTTCATTTCAATTAAAAAATTATTTACACGTGACTATTATACGTTTGCAGGGGCAGACCCCCCTAGTATTTATATAAAAATGCAGTGCAGATTGTTATAGCCCAAGAGCTGACAGCACAAAAACCTAAGTTATCAAGCACAAGAAAAAAAACCTTTCTTTTATGGGAGAGTAGAAGTAGGGGAATCTAATGATCCATGTCTGCCGAAAGTGAAGTGGTGCATCAGCTAAAAATTAATACCACCAGTGGTTCACTCGTAGGTTTATCATTGTGTTTTCCTGCTCCCAGTCCTCCATGTTTTCATACCTTTGTTTGTAGGACAAACACGATGATAAACCTACAAGTGAACCACTGGTGGTATTTATTTTTGGCTTATGCACCACTTCACTTCCGGCAGACATGGATCTTTAGATTCCTCTACTTCTACTCACCCATAAAATAAAGGTCTTTTTCTTGTGCTTGATAACATAAGTTTTTGTGCTGTCGGCTCTAAGACTATTAAGGCGCGCCACACACCAGAGACACATGCGACAATAATCGTGAGACATGAGGCAAATTCTGCTGTTCAAACCTGTTTTTTCTTAGTTAACAGGGTGAAATTGTCGCATGTCTCACGTTTTTCTGCCGCATGTCTCCCTGGTGTGTAGCGCGCCTTTATAAAACAACTCGTGGAGCTTCGAATCCTTTTTATATCCATAAAGCACTTGCCATTCTTTGAGCCCAGCTGTGTAACGAAAAGGAGAAAAATATAATTTAATTTGGTTATAATGGATGAATATATTTATTTCTGAAATTGTTTTATTAAAACTATAAGCAAGGTAATGTCAATGCCATGCAGTGCAGACCACTGCAGCCCCATGCATTAAAACCCCATTACATTTATATCTTATTTCATGAAATAAATGAGCCAAAAACGAAAAGCACCGAAAAGAGGTTTTGAGTTAAGGCTCAGCAGATGTTAAAATATTGTCTCCTTAGTTTCTGATTAATTTTGGTTGGAATTATCATTTTATGTTTTTTAAAAAATTGAAAGGAAAATAAAATACACAATTTTCGCACATTTATCCGTCACAGTATCTAAATTCGTGTAAAATAATCTGATGTAATTTGAATATGAAATTAATTTCGTATAATTAATCGTTAACGATTGAATCCATTTTAATTTATTTGTTAGTAATTATTGTAATTAAGTTTTGAATAGCTATTATTTTTAAACTAGCTGAACTGCCAGGCATTGCCCGGACCCGTGATGAATGACTCTTAAATGAACCTCAAATTTGTATGACTTTATATCTTTAACTCCATTTTGTGTGAATGTATATTTTTAAATGAAAAAAAAATATTGAATTAAAAGTATATGCTTTTTGGTATTTTATTTTCTGCGTAATTATATTTTTTGGAGTCTATGCTTAACAAAAGCGAGCGAAACCGCGACGAAACACTCAGGTTTTTACTAGGGCGAAACCACGACGAAACACTAAAGTTTCTACAGATTTCGCCAAAATTTTCACACCATTTTATTTTGTAAAAAATATTTCTACCCGTCCGAACGTTTCACAATTTTTGTAGGTGATCTAAATCTAGTCTATTGAGATTCTCTAAAAAGACTGTGTACATACGGATCTTTAGTTACTTTTAGCATACAAAAAATATCGTCTCCGTGAGGCACGAAGCGACCCGAGTTCGTCGGTTATTTGAAAGGGTTAAAATTCATATTTTTAAAAACCGATTGCACCATCGATTAGAAGAAGATTTTATCTTTAAGATCATATTTTTGGTTTGTCGGTACCTCTAAAATTACATCCTGGAGGGGCGTTGCCGTAAGGGGAAAAGCGTTTTTTTTTGGAAAAAACGACCCTCTTTGAATTTTCTTTTTCAAAAGGTTAACCGCGATATTTTTTTGAATTGATTATGGGATTTGAGACATAAGGGTACGATCTTTTAGAATATGTCTTCCGTTTTTAACTTTAGTAAGCGGTTTGGCCGATGTAAGTTAATAGGACAAAATACACCCCCCCCCCCCCCCCCGGAATTCCTTTTCGATGTTCATTTTCTCATGATGCGTAAATAAGGCTTGCTTTTACTCTCTCGTTGACTGAGATGAGTTTTTAATGAGAGTGCGTTGCGATTGTTAATGAATAACTCAGCTTATAGGTAGATATTTTAGAATTCTGAGTCTCAGATGTATCAAAAGAGGCCTTGGACTACCCTCACAAAAATTTTCAGCTTTGTATGTGCGGTAGATTTCGCTAGCCATCGCGAATACACACACACAGAGCGAAATTTTCTTTTATTAGTATATATTATAAATATACCAGATTTTTTAAGATGGAAGGGCCCCCCAAAAGTCACAGTGAGAGGGGCCCTTCACTTAATAAATCCGCCTCTGGACACACACAACAGGTCTTCGGGCGTAAGTAGGGAAAGAAGGAGAGTTCAAACCCATAAGGTGGTGGTGGTGTGAGGAGGTGTGAGTGGGAGGGAGTAATCCACTTTGTGGATGAAGGAGGAGAGTGGAATCCACCTGTGGGAGGCTTATGTGATTATCTTAGAGTAGGAGGGGCTAAATTTGTGAGGGGGACTTCATTTTTGAGGGGGCTTATTTTTTAAGGGGGCTTAATTTTTTTTTCTTCGAATCGACATAGAGTAGAAATGGAAATATCATACTATAACATAGGTCTTTTCGAGAGGAAGTAGGAAGACACTAAATTTTTCGATGGGCTTAATTTTTGAGGGGGGCTTAATTTTTGAGGGGGCTTAATATTTTTTTTTTTCGAATTGATTTAGTATTAGAATGGAAATATCATACTATAACATAGTGAGTTAGGTGTTTTCGAAAGGGAGTTTGAGGGGTCTAAATATTTTAGTGGGGCTTATTTTTAGGGGGCTTAATTTTTTTTTTCTTCGAATCGACATAGAGTAGAAATGGAAATATCATACTATAACATAGAGATGTAGGTATTTTCGAAAGGGAGTTTGAGGAGCCTAAATTTTTTAGAGGGGCTTATTTTTTTTAGGGGGGCTTAATTTTTAAGGGTGATTATTATTATTTTTTTTTCTGAATTGTCTTAGAATTTGAATGAAGATAAAAATGTCTTATGTTTTCTGAAAAAAATTTTTGATGCTGCCATCTGTATGCGGTAGTGCGAATTTATTATTGAAAATAGTATTTTATTTTTGAAAAGTTTTGAGGAAGGTTTGAACCTGCAAAATAGTCTCTTGGCTCGATGATATGTTGAAGACTTAACTAATCGAGCCAAGAAACTATATGTTTAGATTTTAGATGTTTCAAAACAAAAAATTGTAATCCCCCTTCAGTATGCGCAAAGAGAGGTTGGTTTCTTAAGATAACTCATTAATACCTATTTTAACTGCTCACTCTGCGAATTCTTTTAATGTGTATGATTTTTATTTTTAGTTTAACTGATTTTATCGATTATGTGAATGAAAGTTTGATTATTTTACCAAGCTAAGGTTTCGAACCTGCGAACTCCGATTCAAATTTAATTTTTTGTAACCGATAAGCTATCCACTATCCAGACCGCGTCCCGACAATTACTGAATTACTTTTGAACACTATATATTTTTAAAAATACATACCTCTTCCTCTTTCTTATACTAGGGAAGTTAATACAATTTATGATTAAATTGAAGAAATAATTAATTTTTTATATTTCTTTAATAAGCTAGTCATTGTTTTAGATCGATTAGAAGGCTACCAAACGATTTGAATTAAACATTGTTTTTACCAGTATTAATCCTCTTACCTAATTTTAAAATTATACTTTTTCTTGTGAACCATATCATATTCATTTAATTGTCTGAAATACACTTCCTAACCCCCTTATCAACGTTACTCACTATCTATCACAAACATCCGATAAGTCTAATCACCTTTTTTCAACAGAAAATAGCTAATATGTAAATATTGATAACTATTGAAGAGATTATTTCACTTGTTTACAGATTTTAAATGAAAGTTTGAAATATTTGTCAGATTTTCTATTTATCAATTATTATAAATTGAATCAACTCATAGTTTGTTATTGCAATAGATAATTATTTGATGATTCTACACTAGTTCTAATGAATTTTAAAACTACTGCTTCACTTCAACTCATTCTTTTATACAGTTTAATAAATTTAGTTTGAATTAATCCATTAGTTTGTCATATATTTCACTGAAATAATAAAATTAATGTGTAAAACCTTAGAATGACGAATTCAAAAACGTAACGTGATGAATCATATACTTTTTAAACATTACATAAAAACCTTTGGATTGATTCACTTCCTGTGAACTTCCTACACATACTTTTTTATGCCACCTGTTTTTCTGAAATTTTTGCACCAATCATATTACATGATTTGCACTAAGGTAATAATTTTTTAACATGCGCCCCCTATGATTATATATAAAATTGAATGAAACGAGACTTTTTCATTAGTGTTTGCTATTTTTTGAGTGTGTGAAGACGCTTTTTCACTTAAGATAATAATAATTATAATTTATACTAGTATTTAGTATATACTAGTACTTAGTAAAAACTAGTATATATTCTAGTATAAAGAGTTTATAAAAGTTTAAAAAACTTGGTTAATATTCAAACTTGAATTCTATGAATGATGCAATAAATACTTCCGTTTTTATAAGAAATTTAAGTTACTTCTAAAAATATTATTATCCAGTTAAATAATCAATGATTATACTTAAACAATATGAAAATTAATCTTTGTTCACAATTGCGAGAAAGATTTTAATAGGATTTTATTTGCAAATATCTGATATCATGTTGCTGAAGATTCCACAAAATAAAAGCCTTTAAAAAAAATATACGACCTACATATTCGATGACTGAAGTAAAAATGGCTAGTGTCTTGGTATAGACTCATATCAGTTAGATGACGTGATTGATAATACAATCTGATTGTAGATAAGACAATCAAAAGGCACGAGGAAGGCACGTGATATCTAATTGATAACGTCACAATCTACCACGTGATAAGCTCATCATCTATTTTCTGAGTTCAAACATGGTAAGTTCATTATTTTTTATATAAATGTTTAAGTATGTATGTATTAAAATTTTAAATTGAAGAATTTAATAATAGATTGTTTATTTATTTTTTTTTGTTTCGATGTGTATAACTATAGAGTAAAATGTGGGTAGGATGTTCACATAAAGAAGATTTATCTTATTAAACGCATATATAGAGATAGGTAAATTCACTTTTAATAAATTACAAAATAATTTTTGTTATCTTATAATATTAAAAAAATTGCTAATTTCTTAAACTTTTTAATAACTAAAGAATATATTGATTTAAAGTTTTATATATATATTTTTTTTTAAGTGTATACTACAGAACATAATTAAAAGGAGGAATCCGTATACATATACTCAAATGCAAATAGAAAGGAAATATAGGACAACTCACTCTTGTTAAAGTGTAGGTTTTAGCAGCTTGTAATGTTTTTAACATTTTTGGAAAATAATTTTGTTAACTTTCAAAAGCATTTTAAATATTTTTTGTAACTAAAATATCTATTCATACATTGCTTTTGTAAAAGTGCTGTTACAAAATGTTGGTAGTTAATCATTGTATTAATTCAAAACTTTCTTATAATGTTATTATACTAACTTGTAATACTTGAACTGCAATTGATGTGATTTATTTGTATGAATACTTGTATTCGGTATCTTGATTAATCGATTGATATGATTAATATGAATCATTGATTGATATGAATGATTGGTTGATTGATATGATTGACTGATATGAATGATTGGTTGATTGATTGATATGATTGATTGATATGATAGCTTGATATGATTAATATGATTTATTGATCGATATGATTAATTGATATTATTGTTTGGTTGATTAATATGATTGATTGATATTATTGTTTGGTTGATTAATATGATTGATTGGTTTGATTTATTGATCGATATGACTGATTGATATTATTGTTTGGTTGATTAATATGATTGATTGATCGGTTTGATTTATTGATCGATATGACTGATTGATATTATTGTTTGGTTGATTAATATGATTGATTGATTGGTTTGATTTATTGATTAATTGATATCACTGATTGGTTAATTGATTGATCGATTAATTGCTATGACTGATTGATATATGATTGATTGTATACTTGTATTTGCAATCTAATTCAACTTTTTGATAACTTTTTTAATTAAGAAAGTCAGATACATGTACAGTTAGGTGAACTGACTTTTGATAACATAATTTATTAAGTTTAATTTTGATAACTTAATTTTGAAAACTTTGTACAAAGTTTTTTTTTTAACTTTGTAATTTTATAAACTTTTTAATATTTTTTTTTATTTACAAAGTATTTTTTTTTAATTTTGAAAACTTTTTTTTTACTTACAATTTTTTTTTATTTTGAAAACTTTTTTTTATTTACAAATTATTTTTTTTTTAATTTTGAAAACTTTTTTTTTTTTTTTACTTACAATTTTTTTTTAATTTTGAAAATATTTTTTATTTAAAAAGTTTTTTTTAATTTTGAAAACTTTTTTTATTTAGAAAAATTTTGTTTTTTTTAATTTTGTAATTTTTTTTTTTATAAGTTACTTTTTTTAAATTTAACTTACAAATATTTTTATAAGTATATATTAATCTAACACTTTTATAGGATAAAAAGAAGTATTAAACTAAAACATAATGAAAGTCACATGCATGTATACATATACGAATAGGTAAACTCACTTTTGAAAACTTAATGTATTAAGTTTTTATAATTTTTTTTTAAATTTTGATAACTTAATTTTTTTTTCGAGTTTTTTTTCCAAGTTTTTTTTTTAACTTTTGTAAACTTTTTAATATTTTTTTTTAACTTTTGTAAACTTTTTAATATTTTTTTTTAAATTATTATTATTTTTTTATAAAGATTTTTTAATTTTGAAAACTTTATTTTTTTAACTTTTCAAATATTTTTTTAAATGAGTTTCTTAATTTTGTTTTTAAACTTTTTAATTTTCTAAACTTATTATTATTATTGAAAACTTTTTTATATAATTAAGTTTCATATATATATATATATATATATATATATATATATATATATATATATATTAGAAAGTAGAAATTATAGTATTAAGATTATTAGTTTAATATTTTAAACTTGTGTTAATTTTTTTTAATTACTAAAGAATTGTTGATTTCTTTAGTTATATACATATGCAAATTTAAGTCTAACACTCTATTAAAAGTTCTAAAAGACATAACAAAATAAACATACAATTTGGAAAAATAAACACACACGTATTAAAAAGGATAGCAATACATTTTATTTTATTATTTTAAACAATTCGTTTTGAATTGTTTCTACATGAATGTTTGATAAAAAGTTTTCACTAACACAATCCACTCCGTTTAAAAATGAGGAACTAACAAAATCTAAATCTATAAGTGTTAATAACATCTCTCCTAGTTTTTCAAATTTTTGTCGATTATTTAATATATAACAGGAATGAGGGGTTTGAGATTTCTGATTAAAAATACATCCATCACATTCAAAAATGCGGTTTAGTATAGTTAATACATTATTCTCAATACATGTTATAAGTTTAGACTGCAACATGAGTTCATTTTCTGTAGATATATGACCAATGATACATTTCTGCCTAATTAAGCTTGGTATATGGTTTACATATATATGCTGAAGAAGTTCCTTATTCAAATCGTGTATTTTTTCTTTTAATTTCAGCAACTGATACTCGTTTAAGTCAATGTGAGAATAATTCTTAAAATTTTTAATTCGCATGATAGAATTATTAAAATTTAACACTAATATCATGTTATTAGAAACAAATGAGGAACTTTTATATCTCAGATTAAATAAAAATATTTTCTTGCAAAATTCGAACCAGCTGTTAACATCCATAATAATACCATTTTTCGTTAGAATTTCTTCACTAGTAAGCCCACTGCGTTTAAACTCTCGAATATGAATATGAAATTGTCTATTATGCAACTTTAAAATTAAAAAGATACAGCCACTGAGTTCTTCTCGAAATACAATAGGATGATTGGATTTGCTAGTTTTAGACTGTGGAATGACATTCGTAGGTGGGGTTGTGCTTTGTAATTCATCACTTGCTTTAGAAAGGTTGCTTGGTTGGGAGTCAGAAACCTCTTGGTCAATAGTACGTTCTTGAAAGGATTCGTCTTGGGAAATTATGTTACTAGCTGGGGTCGAGGTTAAAGCGGATTCAAAATTCATGTCTTTGAAAAATATATTCAAATAGTCCTCGACAGAAATTGACTCTTGACATGAATTCTTGAAAGATGTAGTATCATCACCAAAGTTAGGGATAAAGAAATTCATATCGATTTCAGATTTCACATTCGGTGAGTAATCAGTAGTGGATAAATCACGTGATATTGTCCCGCAGTCAGTGTTTAATAAATTGGGAATTTCCAATCTTGGTATATTTAATTCACTCGCAGAAGTGGGATCATTAGGTTCTTCTAAACGTTGATACTTTGAAGAAGAAGCCACTTTGTCGGAAGATCTTTTTAACATATTTACTACAGAACCCATTTTCAAAAAATAAAGGTAACATTAGATGAAGTTAGAACAAAAATCAGTTGGAAACTGAATGTTTAGAAACAGCATATCCCTTAATATACGTTAAAAATCAGTGTCGGTTAAAGATAAACACTTAAAAGAATTAGTAATGTTATTAATTTTAGTTTAAGTCTAATATATATATATATATAGATATATATAGTTTATTTAAGTGGTGAATAATATATTATGTCAATGGTTTTATCCTTTTTTGAAGAATAATATGGCAACACAAGGTAACAATTTTTATATTTACAGTATATGATATTTAATGTTAATAGTTTTAGTTTTATTCTTTTTTTGAAGAATTGTATAGCAACACAAAGTAACAATTTTTATATAAGTGGTGTATGATATTTGATGATAATGATTTTAGTTTTATTCTTTTTTGTTTTGAAGAATTCAATGGCAATACAAGGTAACAGCTTTTAAAAAAGTGGTTAATGATATATTATGTTAATGGTTCTATGCTTTTTTTAAAGAATTGTATGGTAATAAATGATATTATTATTATTATTATTGAGCAATAACAGTTGTTTATACAAACAACGAGTGATATATTGAACTTTAAAAATAATTATGATAAATTAGAAATATTGCAAAATAACTATTTCAATGAATAATTTCAGACTTTCAATATGAAATTAATAAAAGATAGTTAACTCATTATTCATTTGATAAGAAATTGAAAAAAAAATAGTAAGTAAAGTCGTTACGACTTCATGAGTTATTAAAAATCACAAGTTGTTCTAACAAAAATAAAAAGACAAAAGCTTTTTCATTTACACATTATTTATTCGTCATTTTCAATAGTTACAATAGTGAAAACATGAGTACACATATTTCAAAAAGGTATAAACATTTCAAATCATGTTAAATTTTAAAAGTAGATAGTTCTAAATTCAATATTTTATCTAATGTCCAATTAAAACCACGTCTGGTAGACTTCTCATAGGACTTAATAATTTTTGCAAAGGCATCCTCAACATGTTCAGATAAGTTTAGATTCGTTAATTCAAGTATAGTTTTTGAAAGGAAATAGGGAGTGGCAGTCTCTAAGTCACCCTCCTGTGTTATGCGATATACAACAACTTGTACGCTTGCATACCATTTCATTGATTTTTTAATTTGAATCTAGTAGTTTAATTCATTTAAAACATCCGATTGAATACTATTAAAAAATATGTTAAAGCCTGTAGCATTCTCCTCGTTAGAGTTGATTACAGTTTTAGTAAATATGTTTAACGCATTTTGCCTTTTAAAATGCTTAACCTTCTCAAAAAACATATCTTTTAAAGAGGATGAATTATCAATTTTGGATCTAACTCTGTGTGAAGTTTTCAAATGATATAAAACATCGGACTTGGGATTGAATATTTCACTATGCTGAATACATTTATCCTTTTTGGAGGACTTGTGGATCTTCATGTGTTTTAATAAGTCATACTTTCTTGAGAACGCTTCACCGCACGATTCACATTTATGTTGGGAAGGAATCTTTAAATGGGATAGTTTATGACGATTCAAAATAGCCTTTCTAGAGAATGCTTTTTGGCAGATGTCACATATAAATGGTCTTTCTTCTGAATGAATCATCAAATGTTGTTTTAAATTGCCTTTTCGTGAAAAAGATTTGCTGCAAACAGTACACAAAAAAGGTGGCTTCTGTTTCTTTAGTTCTGATGAGGGGGATTCCGCTTCATCATCTGAAACGGGTTCTACTTTAGGTTGTACTATTAATCCCATGTCTTGATCATTTAATCTTGATGAAAAATATTGATTATTCAAACTTGATACATCATCGCTTAACATAGTCGAATGTCCATCTTGAAAACTAGCCATATTATCTTAAGTGAAAAAAGCGTCTTCACACACTCAAAAAATAGCAAACACTAATGAAAAAGTCTCGTTTCATTCAATTTTATATATAATCATAGGGGGCGCATGTTAAAAAATTATTACCTTAGTGCAAATCATGTAATATGATTGGTGCAAAAATTTCAGAAAAACACGTGGCATAAAAAAGTATGTGTAGGATGTTGACAGGAAGTGAATCAATCCAAAGGTTTTTATGTAATGTTTAAAAAGTATATGATTCATCACGTTACGTTTTTGAATTCGTCATTCTAAGGTTTTACACATTAATTTTATTATTTCAGTGAAATATATGACAAACTAATGGATTAATTCAAACTAAATTTATTAAACTGTATAAAAGAATGAGTTGAAGTGAAGCAGTAGTTTTAAAATTCATTAGAACTAGTGTAGAATCATCAAATAATTATCTTTTGCAATAACAAACTATGAGTTGATTCAATTTATAATAATTGATAAATAGAAAATCTGACAAATATTTCAAACTTTCATTTAAAATCTGTAAACAAGTGAAATAATCTCTTCAATAGTTATCAATATTTACATATTAGCTATTTTCTGTTGAAAAAAGCTGATTAGACTTATCGGATGTTTGTGATAGATAGTGAGTAACGTTGATAAGAGGGTTTAGGAAGTGTATTTCAGACGATTAAATGAATATGATATGGTTCACAAGAAAAAGTATAATTTTAAAATTAGGTAAGAGGATTAATACTGGTAAAAACAATGTTTAATTCAAATCGTTTGGTAGCCTTCTAATCGATCTAGAAAAATGACTTGCTTATTAAAGAAATATAAAAAATTAATTATTTCTTCAATTTAAACATAAATTGTATTAACTTCCCTAGTATAAGAAAGAGGAAGAGGTATGTATTTTTAAAAATGTATAGTGTTCAAAAGTAATTCAGTAATTGTCGGGACGCGGTCTGGATAGTGGATAGCTTATCGGTTACAAAAAATTAAATTTGAATCGGAGTTCGCAGGTTCGAAACCTTAGCTTGGTAAAATAATCAAACTCTCATTCACAAAATCGGTAAAATCAGTTAAACTAAAAATAAAAATCATACACATTAAAAGAATTCGCAGAGTGAGCAGTTAAAATAGGTATTAATGAGTAATCTTAAGAAACCAACCTCTCTTTGCGCATACTGAAGGGGGATTACATTTTTTTGTTTTGAAACATCTAAAATCTAAACATATAGTTTCTTGGCTCGATTACTTAAGTCTTCAACATATCATCGAGCCAAGAGACTATTTTGCAGGTTCAAACCTTCCTCAAAACTTTTCAAAAATAAAATACTATTTTCAATAATAAATTCGCACTACCGCATACAGATGGCAGCATCAAAAATTTTTTTCAGAAAACATAAGACATTTTTATCTTCATTCAAATTCTAAGACAATTCAGAAAAAAAAATAATAATAATCACCCTTAAAAATTAAGCCCCCCTAAAAAAAATAAGCCCCTCTAAAAAATTTAGGCTCCTCAAATTCCCTTTCGAAAATACCTACATCTCTATGTTATAGTATGATATTTCCATTTCTACTCTATGTCGATTCGAAGAAAAAAAAATTAAGCCCCCCTAAAAATAAGCCCCACTAAAATATTTAGACCCCTCAAACTCCCTTTCGAAAACACCTAACTCACTATGTTATAGTATGATATTTCCATTCTAATACTAAATCAATTCGAAAAAAAAATATTAAGCCCCCTCAAAAATTATGCCCATCGAAAAATTTAGTGTCTTCATACTTCCTCTCGAAAAGACCTATGTTATAGTATTATATTTCCATTTCTACTCTATGTCGATTCGAAGAAAAAAAAAATAAGCCCCCTTAAAAAATAAGCCCCCCCAAAAATGAAGTCCCCCTCACAAATTTAGCCCCTCCTACTCTAAGATAATCACATAATCCTCCCACAGGTGGATTCCACTCTCCTCCTTCATCCACAAAGTGGATCACTCCCTCCCACTCACACCTCCTCACACCACCACCACCTTATGGGGTTGAACTCTCCTTCTTTCCCTACTGGCGTATAGTTCACCCTTTTTCAAAAGACTTGCAACAGTCTCCGCGATATTTTAGTTCCTGTGGCAGCACAAAGTTGATTTGCTCATTGACCAGCTGTGCTTCGCCGGTTCCTTTTTGCCGAAATAACAATATAGCTATCTTCTTGGGATGTCGTAATACTAGGACACCTCCTCCCGTGCGCCTAGTACTTATTTCACTCTTTTGGAATGCCGCCCAGAGCCTAGAAACAATACTGTACGCGATGTTAAATTCACGGGCAACATCTCTCATTTTGCATCCTTCTTCCAACTTCCCGATTATTCTACCACAAGTAATATCATCTAAATGATGACTCGAAGACATGCTCAAAATTTCAATCATCAAGCTTCACTCCAACTCATTTGACATTTGAAGGCCACCGAAGGGGAGAATACTTTGGGGCCTATAGCTACAATGGCTGTCGCCTCGAATGATCCTTATTATACAGAAACAACAACAAGTCACAACAATTTTTATTTTCCATTACATATATTATATAACTACAATGGGACATTCACAATTACATCCATGTCTTACCCAGGGACTCGAACCCGGGCCCTCGGTGTGACAGCAGCTTCCGCATACTGACCACGCCACCAGGCGACACTCTCCAACTCTATCAATATTTACATCTAATGACAACTAACAGCACCCGCCGATTGCCTAAAATCTGTTATCTCCGCTGTCACGTGATCGACAAAAGCGGAAGTACAAAGTTTGCATAAGTTTCACAAAACAAAGTACATCCTGCATTCCTGCATATTTACACGTGCTGCTATTTCTAACTGTGATCGTAGAAAATGACAGTGGTCCTTAAGTTTTGCCCACCAGTGTATGTACATAATTATAGAAACAGTACACCAAATCAATTCATATTTTATAAACAATTAAATTTAAAAAATCAAAAAACCCGACTGCGTAAAAAGCGAACTAATTAATTATTTCTCATCAATGTGAAACTATTTTTTTCAATTCCTACTATTAGCTCACACTCTCGCTATATATATCTTGTTCAAATTTTCAATCGTTAATAAAATACTTATTATTCATCCAATCAAGCTCAAATAATTTTTTTAAACTTGTAGTGGATGACACTTGATGTTAATCCAGTTTTTTTTAATATTAATTCATTAATTAAATTAAATTAATTAACTTTCAATAATCGAAAGAGCCCTCTTCTTGATCAAGGCATTTTAAGCGCCACTCAAAAGGAAAGAAGAATGGGAGAAAAAAAAATTCTCTTATTGACCTAAGTAGGAATTGAATTAATTTTTTTTTTAAATTATATTACTTGTTTATGTTGCTTACCTATTTATTTATTTATTTATTTGTATTGATGACTTTTAAATTGTGTTTAATTGTTGGTTCCTTTCTATAAACACTGTTTTGATGAGGTCTATAGATGTCTATGATGGTAAGAGTTGCAGTAAAGCTAGAGATCCTACCTACACAACTTCCAGGTTGTATAATATTTTAACGGAGCTTCTGACTGTAAAATGGTCGATGAAACATCGTCTTCATTTTGAAAGACCTATCCAATGATATGCCACACAATAGGGTGCGTAATTTTTTTAAATCTCTACCGCCATTTTGTATTTTACGTCCGCCATTTTGAATTTATAAAAACAAAACCTAGCCTATAACCATCGGGCCGTTAAGACGAATCTATAGAGACCTCATTCATTAAAATCCATCCAACCGTTCGGATGTTTCGAGGGTATAAAGAAATCCATATACATAAATACGCGTGAAACACATAACCCTTCTTTTCAGTCGGGTAATAATATTAGATAATATTTAAACATTTCTTCAAAAATTAAACTGAATCTTCAAGCAAAAAAATCAAGAGGCAGAAAGAAAAAAATCTGTTTTTCAAAGTATTGAAAAATTGATATTAAAATAAACAAGCTGTTTTTTTTTTTTTTTGTTATTTTTTTCACATGCCTTATTTATAATAATTAGAGACTAACATTTCTTCAAAGGTTCTGATTCCTTTTCTACAAAAGAGAGAAAGAAAAGAATCCTATTTTCACCGAAAAATCGATTTTAACATGAACAATCTAGTTCTTTCTTTCTTTTCTTTGCTTTTATGATGATTTATTTATAATAATTAAAGATTATTTAAACATTTCTTCATAATATTTACACATTCCTTCAAAAATTTTGCTGCATTTTCAATAAAAAAAAAAAAAAAATCAAGAGAGAGAAAGAAAGAAAAGAAAAAAACCCTGTTTTTTCAGATTACCGAACTTTTAATTCTAAAAAGAACAATCTAGTTAAAAATATTTTTATTTAAAAAATATTTTTGAAATTACAAGTATTTATCACGATATCAAAAAAATTCAGCAAATATAAAAGTGATGATAAATATGTTTCATGATAAAATTTTTTAGTGATAACGTTTAATTTTATATGTCAGTAGCAATTTATTGATTTACAATTCTATTATTAGGTCATTTTAACTCTTACTGGTTTATACAGAAAAACTTAGCAATATTAAACTTTACTTTATCAATGTGATATACAGATTATTCGCCTCTTGCTGCTGAAGTCACCAGCCATATGGGTCAATATCTGAAAATTGGACAATTTGCGTCCACTACCAATAATATTTCATTAATTATACTAAAACCAAAAACTGAAAAACGTAACATATTGTAACATTTGTTATATCAATTACCAATGCTAAATGGACATATAATGATGTATAAATAATTAGTTTTAAGCTTTAAACAAGCGAAATCATCATTTCAGTTCTGTCCCCAGGTACAAATATCCAATATTAAATGTATGCTGTAAACAATTCTATAAATATTATTAACTTTTGCTATTATATATTTATACCTATATATATATACGCCCAGATAGCATGAACAATAGCAGCAAGTTTGATTTTTTCTGACATTATCTTGCCGTGACAAATTTGAATTGGGAAATTCGCAGCAAATTTCCCGCAAGGTATACCATCCCCCACTTACATGAGTAGTTTGTTGTGAAACTGATGGCAAGATTGTCTTTGATTCATGAAAGTGACGAAAGCAAAAGATCCATCTGTTGAGAGAATAGACAATCAGCACACATACGCAGAAATTGCAGAAATTTTATTTGGTAGGCACCGCTATTTCTAAACGCTATAATTATGAAATACAAAAAAAAAAAAAAAGTACAATTATTATCTTAACTTGCTTATGGTGATGAAAACGATGCATGCACCTTCTGACGGCGTGTTCGCATCAATAGACCTGCTCCGGTCTATGGACCCTTTCGAAGGGGTTAAACTTACAGTGTCGCAGTTGTAAACAGATTAGTACTTTGCAGTATTATTGATTACTTGTTTGCCGTTAATTTGCAATAAATTTGATACAGCATGAATTTAACTTGCACGTCAAGTTTGCTGCAAGTTCAAAGTGTGGTGACTTCAGCATTTGCGTTATCTTGCTGAAGTCTTGTTATGAACTTTTAGTCTTGTCATGCTGAGCTTGCTGCAACCATGCAGGTTTTCAAAGCAAGACAGCTGCAAATTTTCTGCAAATTAAAAATGCTATCTGGGACAGCATGGGAAAATATAATTATCCTTTCTTAGTACAGATTGTATAGTAAAATATTGTAGTAAATATATTTGTCCCTGGGGTTGACCATCATCTCAGTCCCTCTAAATACACATTTAGGTTAACAGATACTAGGTGGCGCTGGCAGAATCATTTCCACTGCAACAGCAACTAAAGTTCAACAAATCGCCATGGATGAAGGTAATTTGTTTTTCTCTTTGTTTCATATTTAGAAATATTTAGTTTTTGTTCTGAATAGGGATGAGTATTTTTTATAGCATCATTCATGTCCCCCTATTTAACTTTTTATTTATAACCGAAAAGTTTATTGCAACTTTATTTACGTAACATACAAATGTCACATGGCATATTTAATAATTTACATGTGGGCAAAATGATTCAACAAAATAGCTGTGCAGCTTTTAAGACAAAAATATCACCTCAGTCCCAATTATTAGACACTGATTATAGTGTTAACAGACACTTTCTTCCATAAAAGTTTATCCTACGCATAAAATATACATCCTTGATCGCAAAACACTACGGTATTCAAGTGACAAAACATGTATCATAGTATATAATTGTACTTGGAAGTTGGTACATTAATTCAAAAAAATAAAAATCTGGAGTGAAAAGACGGGTTGCACATGACGTCACATGTTTGAAATCGCTTCGTATGGCTCCCAAATATAAGGCAAAATGGTGCTCTCCATTTGATTTATTAGACTTATTTGCACTATAATAATAAAAATAAGGAAGATCTAAATTAAACAGAAAGATAACACGTGCTTTTAACGGCAAAAAGGCAGTTCTGTGCTCCACGTGTGTGCTCCAGCTGCCATAGCATCAGTCGTTGCTAATAGCAACGTGACGTCAATGCAAGGGGTCTATAAAGAATCATATGAAGGCTTTGTACTCTAGGTGGCAATGGTGGTATAACCTATAAATATTTACAAAAATGTGTGTAAAAATGCACAAAATTCAATTAAACGCGTTATTTGAGGCGGAGCTACACAAATTCGACATCCAAAGAATTTTTGGAATGATGTCAGCAGACAACGCGTCAACTGCTTTATTTTAGATTCAAATAACCATATAGGGCAGACTTTTCAACGTTGCCGATACTGCTTTGATATCGAAAATCAGCGTTTTTGTCGGAGACAATAGAATAAAATATTTTTGCTTAGAAAACGTTAACATTCTTCGATATCGAAATGTAACGACAGTTATTAAAATTAATTTTGTTGAAACATTATTTTCACCACTTTTAATGAAGAGTAATAAGAGTAAATAGTTTCGACATTTTGAAGCGCGAACGCATGTAAGAAAATAAAGATATTATACAACAAAAGTTTGAGTCAGTTAAACTCATTTATTTCTGAGATGATACTACAGTTGTTCGGTTTCAGTAACATTAGACAACTTTTTATTGATGACATCTACTATTTGCAATTTTTGCTTTATTTTATGGTAGATTTCTATGGTTATTTAATTCTAAGATAACTATTAGGGAAAATTGCTACATAATTTGGGTAAAAAAAAAAAAAAAATCCCAAGTCGGAAACACTTGAAGACGCTTTTTGAGTTTTATAATTTTTGGTGAGATAAAATGCGTTTTTAAATAAATAAATATTCGTCTAAAAAGCAAGAGAACAAATACCACGAGATTAAAATGTACTATAAAGGCATAGCTACTGTTTTACAAATATACATATCACATCCAAAGAGGAAGGAGATTACGAATACTGCCATTTTGAAATACAAATATTCGCTTTACTTAATAGACAAATTATGCGATTAACCTTCCTACCCTGTCGAAATTGTACTCAACATTAATAAAAACATTTCACACCAGAATTTTTTTTTTAAATCATTCAATATATTTATTTATATTTACCTTACTTTACAAAAAATTCTGGTTCGAATCGAATGAAATTAGTTATAAAATAAGGCCGATTAGACCCATTCAGGGTAGGCTGGATAAATAATGCAAAAACTAGTATTCCTAAATAGTGGTGTCCATAATACTCGTCCCGTTTTGGGTACGCTAATGCTATGAGCATTATTTATAAAAGTTATCGGATCATATTTATGGAAGGGAAAAGAAGCAAGCGAAGTTACTTGAAATATATACCGTGTTTACTCGCGTAATAGTCGCACTTTTCCCCCCCAATTTTTCTTTTTCTAGGTGCGACTATTATGCTGGGAAATCTACTACACAATATTGTGCACTCTCAATGGCGGATCCAACGGGGGGGGGGGGTCATGGGGGTCATGACCCCCTCCTGGAGCTCTTCAAAAAGGAATGTACAGTGTAAATAAAAAGGTGCTAAAACGGAAACGTAAACTTAGAAAGAATTCCGTCTTAAGCAGGTTTAATTGTTATCCGGTACTCTAAATATTTTATATTATTTTGACTAGAGCCATAAAATTTTCCAATTAATGCAATATTCCGTTATAGACAGGTTTAATTTTCACAGGCTGTCTTTTATTTTATCAAGTATCGATAAGTTTTTTTAAAAATATTCCTAAGAAGCTCTTTCAGTTTGGAGTTTTGAAGGTTGGTTGGTTGGTTGGTTGTATCTTTGACGGCCAATTATCTGCACGAGGGATATAGGCCCAGGTGGGAGTGCCCTTCGTGGGGGTCTTTCTAAGGGAACCTAACCCGTATTAACACTTGGAAATCCAAGGTTCGAAGAAAACCACGAAAACTCCGAACGATTAGGCCGACGGGCGCGATTGGGATCGAACCCAGCACCTCCCGTCTACCAGATTCGAGAGCAGAACCTCTCAGCCACTGGTGGGGCGGAGTTTTGAAGGAACGTATATGAATTATCGTTGTTCTGCAAAAAGCTTTGCCACCCTCTCGCGTCCCGCCTTCTCAGATTATATCAGCATCGAGCTCCTTCATATTTATAGGCAGCATAATAATCAGTAAGACCCTCAGAAAACACTTTATTTTTCTAAGTTTGTTTAGTCATCTATAAAGTATATTAAATCTCAGGACAATGAAAGTAGGAATAGGTATGTAGTGAAGCATGTGAAAACAAAACTTGTCTGTGACGGTATCCTTTCTTAAACGGAATTTTTTTTCCGGTAAGAAGAATGTGACGTATTTATAATAAATGGTGTTCTTGCTAAGACTGAAATTGTCTGAAACATTCTTACTTCATCGTACTTTTTAATTCCGTCTTATCAGGTATTCTATATTTATATATTTAACTATAAAACACAAAAAAAAATTCATCCGTCACGTTCCTGGGTGAGTCTTAGTTTTATAATATTTATATTAACCATTGTACTTCAGTTGCAGCAATTGGAAAAGTGCAAGGGTGGTTTTATAGTCTGATTTAAGAAAGTATATTGGAAAAATAATTTTAAACTACAGTAAAAACTTAGTAATATGGAATTGCAATTGACGGGAAGAAATTCCATTTTAGGCAGGTCTCCATCTTAAGAGATATAGTCTGTTATAACTGCATTGTCTACTTTTTCAGGGACTACAAAAAATTACGTTTCAGATAAAATGCCGTTACACACAGATTCCATTTTCACGAGTATTTTTATTCATAAATTCAGTTTATGTAAAGTGTATTGATTTAAAAATATTTGAACTCATGAGTAACATTATTAATCTAAAGAAAGAAAAATCACAGCTATGGAATATTTGCGTGAAATATTGCAGTTATCTTGTGTGTCTGGGTCAGAACAGGACTAGGGCAGGCGATTAGTTCTTGTTCTTATGCTTTTAGCTACAAGAAGAATACCCCCTGCTAAAATGCACCTGCTCTGCTGGACAATAATGACCAACGCTTTTTGTGAAGCATCTTTTGTAAGAAGTGCTTTCCCGACCAGCTAATTTGAGTCTCCTGTTCATTTACAGAGCCTTAGGCATTTATTCCCTAGACCCTTTTTCTCATTAGCGCCTGCAGACTGATATGATAAAATGGTTGTGGGTCGAACTAACGACAACGAATTCGAATCTCTCTTTAGACTCTTCCACTGATTCCATTGCACGTGCCAGTCAAAAACGTCTTAAAAGCTATATTAAATTAATTTTTTTTTCATTTTGCTGGTTCTTTTCTAATGTTTATAAAGAAGAAAAAAGAATAATGGTAAGTACATTTTAAAGTATACCAAGTCCTATATTATTATTCAGTAGAAAACTAAAGATGCATACAGTTTTACCACTTTTATGGAGTTTATTCGCAGAATAATGTTTCTAATTCTGATATTAAACGCAGAAATTTTTTTAAACCGAAATCAAAATTTTCTAATCCGGAATAGAGCAGCCAAACTCTTTAAAAATTCCAAACGGTGTACGCACCTTGAAAACTGATAAAAGGGACGCGTAAGGATGGGGAAAAATTCCGTTTTATATAGATTTTATCAAGTGTACTACTAATTATATAAATGTACTGCATTCATTTCTCCAGGACCATGGAAATTTCTTTTTAAGACAGGATTGTGTTATATAGAGATTCCATTTTCACAGGTTTTACTATATGGACGGGGAAATGAACAGTAACAGGAGTCTACCTGTTATGACGGAAACTAATGTAAAATGGAAATTTTTGCAAAGAAATTGCAATTTTAGTAGGTTTTTCTAAAAAACGTCTTTCTATCTAAATAAAGGGTTCATTCTCTATCTTTTGTATGATGTATATCTATACTAATAAAAGAACAAATCGCTCTGTGTGTGTGTCTGTCTGCGATGGCGAGCGAAATCTACCGCACGTAGAAGTCTGAAAATTTAGGGGTGATTAGTCCAGGACAGGTCCTGGTGCACCTGAGGCTCAGATTTTTAATTTTTTAAGGGCCGGGGCCCCTGGCCCCTTTAAGTGTTTATGCACTAAATTGTTAATAACATGTCTCTTTTATATCCGATCTTCTTCGTTTTTGGGGTGAATTCTCCATTCAGTTTCTACCCCACCACTACATTTCAGTTAAGACCCTGGCACCCTTGGGGCCCGGTACAGGGGCCCTTGAAGTTTTAGTGCATTAAATTGATAATAAATTGCTTTCTTTTTATCTGATCTTCATTTTTGGGATACTTTCTCCATTTAGTTTTCCTCCCGTTTCTTCATTCCAGTTAAGACCATGGGCCCGTCTAGGGTCCCGTAGGGCTCGTTTTAGGGCCCCTTGAACTTTTTGTGTGCCATGCATTTTTCACCCCCTAATTTTCTCACCTTCTCAGTGCGTAATTTTAGAATTGTGTCTTGGACTCTTCTCCCTAGATTAACACCCACATATTTTATTAGGGCCCTAGGGCCCCTTTTCAAGCATTTCCCCAATTTTTTGCGCATTTCTTTCAAATTATATTCTAATGATTAATTCATACCCCATGCTTAATCTTGACTAACTGAAGATCTAAAACGCTATGTACTAAAACGTTTTAACATGTTTTCATGTTAAGGCCCTGTTCTCAACTATCAGTTGGCCCCCTATTATAGCTCCCTTAAAAATAGTCCGATTCACTAGCTTTTTTTTCTAATGGCTTCTTAGGTTCTCCAGCTACTACATGAATGAATTCCTCCAGCTACTACATGAATTTTCAGACTTCAGCTACCACCAATTTTGAATATCAATCTCTTTCTTGGGCCCTTCGTGAAGCTTCTTTAAAAATGATCCGAATTCCTTGCAATTTTCTTTAGCATAGCTCTGGCGTACTCTGATTAGTTTAAAAACTACTAAAAAGTATCATTATACCAAACTATATGGCCCTTATGTCCCTGACCCCTTGCGGTCCGGGACAGGGCCCCTTGAAGCTTTTGCACCATAAATTGTTAATAGATTGCCCTCTTAATCCGATCTTCATTTTTGGAACAATCTTTTCATTTAGTTACTCTCCCGTTTCTATATTCCAGTTAAAATCTTGGGTCACCCTAGGGCCCGATCCAATGCCCCTTGAACTTTTTTTGCCACGCATTTTTCACTCCCTAATTTTCTTACCTTCTCATTGCATAGTTTTAAAATTGAGTCTTGGACTCTTCTCCCTAGACCAACACCTTCATATTTGTATTGGGGCCTTAGGGCCCTTTTTTAAGCATTTGCCCCATGTTTTGCGCATTTCTTTATTCTAATGATTAATGCATACCCTATGCTTAATTTTGACTAATTGAAGATCTAAAACGCTCAGTACTAACACATTTAAACATGTTTTCGTCTTAGGGCCCTGTTCTCAACTATCAGTTGGTCCCTTTGGGGCCTCCTATTATAGCTCCCTTAAAAATAATCCGATTTACCAGCATTTTTTCCCCTAACAACTTCTTAAGTTCTACATCTACTACCTGAACGACAAAAAAAATTTTCAGACTTCAGCTTCCACCAGTTTTGAATATTAATCGCCTTCTTGGGCCCTTGGTGCAGCTTCTTTAAAAAGGATCCGAATTGCTTGCAGTTTTCTTTAATATAGTTCTAGCGTCCTCTAATTACTTTAAAAACTACTAAAAAGTATCTTTATACCGAACTCATGCCACTTAAGTCCCTTCTCCCTTGGGGCCCGGTTTAGGGCCCCTTGAAGCTTTTGCACTATAAATTATTAATAAATTTCCCCTCTTAATCCGATCTTCATTTTTGGAACCATTTTTCCATTTAGTTATTCTCCTGTTTCTATATTCCAGTTAAAATCCTGGGGCAGCCTAGGGTCCTGTAGGGCCCGATCCGGGGTCCCTTGAACTTTTTGTATGCCATGCATTTTTTTTACCCTCTAATTTTCTCATCTTCTCATTGCATAATTTTATAATTGAGTCTTGGGCTTTTCTCCCCAGACTAACACATATTTTTATTGGAGCCCTAGGTCCCTTTTTCAAACATTTACCCCACTTTGCGCATTTCTTTAAAATGAGTAAATTATACCCTATGCTTCATTTTGTCTAACTGAAGATCTAAAACGCTAAGTACTAAAACATTTAAACATGTTTTCATGTTAGGGCTCTGCTCTCAACTATCAGTTGGACCCTTTTGGGCCCCCTGTTATAGCTCCCTTAAAAATGGTCCGATTCACAAACTTTTTTTCTAACAACTTCTTAGGTTCTGTAGCTACTACATGAACGGCAAAAAAGAAAAAAAATGCAGACTTTAGCTACCACCAATTTTGAATATTAATCGCCTTCTTAGGGCCTTTGTTGAAGCTTCTTTAAAAACTATCCTTTTCTATCGCAATTTTCTTTAACATAGATTTAGCGTCTTCCAGCTACTTTAAAATCACTAAAAAAATTTCTTACAACCAAGTACATTCCAGTTAAGTAAGGCCCTGGTCCCCAAGGCCGGATCTTTCTTTATACCTCAGCTACCCCCTTTTTCAGCATCAACTTACGTCTACTCACTACAGCCGTAAACTAAAAATCGCGTTATTTTATAGGTAACTTTAGATAAGGGATTTCATCCGTTTATTAAATATCGTGTTAATGCTAACAGTAATTCATGAAGTTTACAAGGGAAGGAAGCGTCTTCCACCGCTTGGGGCACATTTTTTCCTCGGGTTTAAGGGCCCAATTTCAATGGGATTTGCTTCCTTCAACTTAGATTGCAAGTCAGCTACTTTCTGTTTTATGAAATTTTACCTTAGACTTTTGTTACCAACATTTTGTAATATTAATGGCGGATTCTTTTTTTTTATTTGATTCTATGGGGTTAATTACTACGAGGTTTGGCTCACTCAACTTGGTTTTCAATTGTCTTCGACATTCCGGTAAATGCTGACATAGGTAGCGGGGATCCAGATTACAGATTCGTTCGGAAAGAAGTTTTTTGGGAACACACTAGACGCTATGGGGCATCCCAAATTAGGTTCATTTAACAGAATTGCAAAAGATATAAAATCATACAAACTTGAGTTTTGTTTAAGGTTATTATTTACAAACCCCGGGCAACGCCGGGCGGGTCTGCTAGTATTCAATAAATTAAGACACAAGAGCCTGTCACTTATAAAATTACAAATACGTCGCTCGTAATTAGTATAAGTACAAAATAAAGATAATAGATTATTATAGCATTAAATTTAGTATAACTATCGATAACATATTGAATAGCTTCATCATTTGTAAAATTTGTGTCCTGATTTATTAAATACTTATTTTAAAAATCTTAAGTATTGCAGTGTTGTCCGGTTAATCAAACTCTAAATATATATTATCATTTAATACAGTAAAACCCGCTAAGATGGAATTGCAAAGGATGGGAGAAAATTCCGCTTTAGACTGATTTCCGTTTTAGCAGGTACATTTATTATTGCTTTCTTTTAGCTAGAATCATAAAATTTTACATTTAAACCAGAATTTCGTTATAGGCATATTCCGTTTTCATAAGATTTACTGTTTTTGAAAATTGTTTCATTAAGAAATCATCTATAAAGAGTTGTACCCCCCCCCCCCCCCCTTATGCCGTTATAGGCATATTTAGTTTTCAGGGGATTTACTCTATTTGAAAATTGTTTCAGTAAGAAATCATCTATAAAGTGCTGTGACCTCCCCCCCCCCCTAAACGATGAGCTGAATCCGCCCCTGTGCACTCTAATGCTAAAAGATTACTGGATTATCTTCGCTTCCATCCAAAGCGTCGGAGATACCCGTCTTCTTAAAACTTTTTGAAATTACATAGCTTGTTAGTAAAGTCAAGCTTTGTAATATCCAACTACACATTAGTTCCAGGGATTGACGCCTTACTTTTCCACTGGGAGTTTTTTCTTTGTTCCCATTAACCATCCAATATCCATATACTCATCTTATATTGTCTCTAAACGGTTTGTTAACTGATACGACTAACAGTTGCAGAATCGATGTGAGCCCTCCAGGAATTATCACAAGATTTGTTTTGCATTCTGTAAGTTCCTTCTTTACATCATCAACAAAATGTCCTTGGAAGCTATCGAATTCTAGTTTGGTTGGTTTTTTGAGCAATGCTCCAAACCTTTTCTTTGAAACATTGCAAACCCAATCTTTCACCATTTTTTTCATCCATTCAATTTATCCCCTTCAGGAGCAAAGCACTTCGGTTGCTAAAATGGTAAAATGATAGATTGACACCAGAATTTACAAGAAAATTTACATGAAAGCAATTAAAAGCGTTTCTTCCAGTGTATAGTATAAATCAAAATTTAGTTTTAAAATTCTAGTGTCAATGTGGCATTTGGGAATAAAAATTAAGTGGTATATACAGGGCCTGTTTACGGAATAGGCCCGTGAAGCCCGTGCTTACCCACTGAAATACAAAAGGGCCCCCAATTTTACTTTTTAAAACTAATTTTTAGAAAAAAGAAACTCAATCACTGTAAAAAATACAATTTTTTTTCTTATGAAACTTTTTTTTTTTCTATAGGCCAATTTGTAAATCACAAAAATTATTTTGAAGTTTACATAGTCTCAACTATAGACCCATATTTGTCATTTACAAAATGAATTGGTTATTTAGAATTAAACATATAATAAAATACTTTTATATAGGTAGTTTTAGTTTAATATTAAAAATGTTATTTATTCTAAACTTTGATGGTAAAATTTCAAATTATTTAAGCATACGAAAAAAAGATTTAGTAAATAAAAAAGCAATTTGTAGGGTAATAGGGGGCCCCCTGTGTGACGTCGGGCTTCCCCTATTCCTAAGTGTTAAGCGGGCCCTGTATATATATAATATACAGGGTATATTATATAATGTATATATATAATATATATATATAATATACAGGCACCCTTCAAGGGGTTATGCTAAGAAAATAGTTTGGCGATTTTTTTTGTGCTTCAAATCGGGGCTGTGACTATTATGCGAGTGCGACTGTTCAGTGTCGCTAGTGAGCTACTTTTTTAAACTTCAGATTTCTTGATTGCCACCACTTTTTTGATACGGTAAAATTACCTTTGTTTTCACCTTAATTAATATGTCATTAAATAAGGTGCATTTTACCATTTCAAAAAAGTGGCGCCAATCAAGAATCTGAATTTAAAAAAAGTAGCCCATCTGGTAACACTGCGACTGTTACGCGAGTAAACACGGTATATATTTTAAGTAATTTAGAAAGTGTTTGTAATGAAGAAATGAACCGCAGATTCATATTAATAAAAGCAATCTGAAAAATGAAACTAAATTAAGTTCTTGAATTCTAACTAATCTATTAACTTATAAACTTATTATTATCCCATTAAAGATTGACGTTGCGTTTTCGCAACATTATATTTGTGATATTTTAAATTTTCTTGATACCAGTAAAAAAGAAAAGTAAAATTTGACTTATTTAATTAACACATTTCAGTGATTCATAAAGTAAAAGTAAGTGAACAAAAACCAAAGGCAAAATTTCTGTAAAACATGCTGGTCCTTAATGGGTTATCTACCCAAAACTTAATAACACATCCATAAATAAATCAATAGTAATGAAATATTCATTGATGAGCATTTTACTCTTATGGGGATTTTGAAAATACAACAGGAATATAAACTGATGCAAACAATAAATAGGACTGAAAGAAATCTATGGTGAAGTTAAAACCTGTAATTAAAACTTACCTAGTTCAATATAATTTCTTTTGTAGTACTGCGTTTTTCGACATTTTGCACGTTTTGTATTTCTTTCTAATAACTTCATGCCAGTCGATATTGAAAACAATGCGGATTCTTCATCTGTTTTCATTTTTATTTGTCGGTAATCACAAGTATTACTCAAGGAACATTCAAAACAATCGCATTTCAGATTAGGACCAGTGTTGCCAGTGGACTACTTTTTTAAATTTCATACTTCTTGATTGGCACAACTTTTTTTAAATGGAAAAATTACCCAGTTTTTGCTTAATTAACATGTCATTAATTAAGGCGAATTTTACCATTTCAAAAAAGTGGTGCCAATCAAGAAATCTGGATGAAGAAAAAGTAACCCATTAGCAAAACTGATTAGGACTCTTAGACGACATCGTAACAAAAGAAATAAATGTCTTCACCATTATCAATCAGCTATAATGCACGGCGTTTAACATTAGTCAGACACAAGCGTTGAACATGGGCGTAACCAAAAGGAAATTGTTAGTTTAACCCTTTCAGGGGCGGTGGTATATTTATGAAACCACTTACTTTCAATTCCCAATCGCTCCAGAATTTTGGTAAAATATTTTCCATTTAATAAGAAAGTGAAATATAGCCTTTTTCTAAATTTCAATTAAATTTGTTGGTGAATTCCGGTGCCATTCATTTATTTCAACATTTTAGCATTGAAAATGCTTTGCCCTGAAAAGGTTAAAAGTACTAACTGTAATTACTCTTCATTAACCCGGAAAGCTCGTGCATATCCAGGATATGTACGATTTATACTTTACCACCAATAAATTTAAAAAAAAATCATCATGTTGTTCAATCTTTGACATGGCTCACAGATTCAGCTATAAAATAATTTGAAGATTACTTTTCGAAAATTAGTAGTGAGAAATGTAATAACCGTGCCTACCCTGTGTATGTCATGCCCTGCGCGTGTAATCCCGGGTTAAAATTGGTGAAAAAACTCTTTCATTTAAAATGATTGTGATCAATGTCGTTATGTTTCTATATCATTGGATAAAGCTGGTTTCCATGGCAAAAGTATTCTTTTCTATTTTGTCGTCTCCGAAGCCCTGTGTATTTATTTAAATTTAAAATACATCAGTTCTGTAAGTGTTTATTCCACAAATTCTTCAAATGACGAATTAGAGTATGGTATCTAAGAATCACTTGTAGCTATCCCCCCCCCCCCCACACACACACACACCCAACCCGTCTCCACTGCCTTTTACTTTGAAAACTCTTCGCAGGAGAGGAGAGTGGCGCTATATATATACAAACAAAATTTACATATTGTGCGTTTGCAGATCAATTCAGCTTTGCCTGCCGGCAACAGGGAAGTGTATGCTGAAAAGTTAACACGTACTGCTCTCGCGCTAAGTATAATCGCTCTGATGTTGACTTCCCTTGAGCTCAAACCTCTTTTTGTGCAGTGACCGGCTGTGACAGTGAGGGCCCAGACAAATGAAACTTCTGTATTTAACTGTGAGTGAGAGGTTTACATTCAGCACATCAACAAATTGCACGTGCTTGGACGCTGCCATAGAAATACTCAAGGCCAGAGGACACGCGTGTGACGTCATCACTAACCGACCGACTTCTCACTAGTGTGGGAATTCATACCGGAAATTTTTGAATAGCAATTTTCTTTTATTTTATTTGTGGAATATCTATCATCTTATAAAATAATAATAACTATTTAAATTTACTGGTGAGAATTCGGAATCCCTATGCTACATAAGGGCTGCGTATCTAGAAAGAAGGGAAAATATTTTTTCACTTCCTTAGCCTCAAATTGGCAAAAATTAGTAATAGAATACGCATCAAGAGAAATCGATGCACCACCATATAAAATATGTTTCATTCAAAATTGTCATTGGTACTTTTTCGATTTTGTTTGCAGTTATTTTTAATTGGGACAACTTCACTTCCGGAACCGGTTTCGAAAGTGAAACATTCCATAAACAAATCTGCAAACAAAATTGAAAAAGTTAAAAACGGCATTTGTAGAGATCGATCTCAGCTATGCAATGAGAAAAAACGATTTAAAAATATTGCAATGCAAACGAGATATCTTTAAAAACTTCTGACATTGGATCAAGCGGGTTTTTCGCGTGACTGAAGCATAGCTGCCAACTCTTACGCTTTTTTGTACCACAAAAATTTAACAGAAAATTTTGTCTTATTTAATCGGCAGATTACGGCGATTAAAAAAGGTAAAATTTGCTATTAAATTTTTGTGATTAGCCTCGTCCGGCAAGCGATTTGTTTTGTAAAAATAATAGTAGTAGTAATGAACTTTTGATAACGGAAAATTTGGAAATGTACCATAATAAGTTACAGAGAAATATTTTTAAAAATCTCCTTTTTTTTTATTTTGTAGCTTCAAAAGCTGATATTTTAGGTAGCTTTCTCTACAAAAAGTTACCTATTGCAGCCGTTCGGAGGAAAGCGATTTCAAAAAATTTTGGTATATTTTCATCGATCATGACGCCCAGACCCCGAAACCACGCTCCGTTCAAAAGTTTATATATATATATATATATATATATATATATATATAATAAATTTGAAATCACAAATATATGAAGAAATTGATAAAGCTCCAAAGATGACTTAGAAATGAAGATATGGTATATATCTGATCTTTGTCACACTGTAACTCCCATATTTATGCACCGATTTGGATGTAACTTCGTGCGTACATAGTACGTACCAATATCTCGACCGAGTTCGTTGGCCAGCTTCATCCGCCATCTTGTTTCAAAATGGCGGCCATTTAAAATTTTTAAAAAATTTAAAATTTGAAATGTGGTACCAAAAAATTGAAAATTGAACATATTTTTTTCTTATGTGTTTGACCTTGTTACAAAGATTCCGGGGCAGTTTTTGTTTTGTCTATATCTTAAAAAATGGCTGAGTTATAGCACTTTGAATTTCTAGCGTGGCTGACATTTTGAAACGACCTGATTCTTGTAACGCGATAACAGGCGTATTTATGAACCGATTTGGATATACCTTGGTGTGTACATAGTGCATACCAATGTCTCGACTGAGTTCGTTCGCCAGCTTCACCCGCCATCTTGTTTAAAAATGGCGGCCATTTAAATTTTTTTTTAGTTAAAATTTAAATGTAGTACCAAAAAATTGAAAATTGAAAAATATTTTTTCTCTTATGTGTTTAACCTTGATGCAAAGATTCCGGAGCAGTTTTTGTTTCACCTATGTCTAAAAAAATGGCTGAGTTATAGCATTTTGAATTTCTATTGTGGCTGACATTTTGAAACGACGTGATTTTTGTCACGCGATAACAGGCGTATTAATGAACCGATTTGGATATACCTTGGTGTGCACATAGTACATACCAATGTCTCGACCGAGTTCGTTCGCCAGCTTCACCCGCCATCTTGTTTCAAAATGGCGGCCATTTAAATTTTCTTTTTTTAATTAAAATTTGAAATGTGGTACCAAAAAATTGAAAATTGAAAAATATTTTTTTTATGTGTTTTACCTTGATACAAAGATTCTGGAGCAGTTTTTGTTTCGTCTATATCTTAAAAAATGGCTGAGTTATAGCACTTTGAATTTCTAGCGTGGCTGACATTTTGAAACGACCTGATTTTTGTCACGCGATAACAGGCGTATTTATGAATCGATTTGGATATACCTTGGTGTGTACATAGTACATACCAATGTCTCGACCGAGTTCGTTCGCCAGCTTCATCCGCCATTTT